>CM030011.1:36049369-38609092 GCA_017639485.1 Pluvialis apricaria | reverse complement strand
GCCCTTCACCATGCCACACTGCAAGGGAAGGACACAACCCTCCCCAAATGTTTCACGCTTAGGGGCAGGGATAAGGTTGCTGGATAGAAAAAACATCTCAGACATCCTGGACTGGAGTCAATTGCTCCAAGATGTTGCCACTTTAGGACTGGTGAGTGAGGCTGCCAAGTCTCCCACCACTGCTTCAGAAAGATATGGGACCCCTGTCACATCTGCCAGCGCTGCTGTCTTTAGTAACCCAGAGGAGCTCCATGCACGATGCTCCCATGTTTCGTAAAGAACTGAAAAGGTCTCAGGTTGCCTCAGATGTTTCAATGCCCACCTGTGGTATTTGCTCATAGCTTGGGTGTCTTCCAACAGGAAACAGGAACAGCCTCTGGCAGCAGCTGCTCTTCCAGGAACCAAGAGGGTGGTAGGAAGCACTGTACCACCATAAGGATGTCTGAGACATATATGGGACCTTGTGAGGTCTTGGTCTGATCTAGTGCAAGGCCACTATTTGAGGAGCGCAGGTCACATTTTTGACTTTTGCATTCCTGCTTAGATAGGGATCAGAAGTACTTAAATCCTTAGATGTCAGGGGAATGTGTGTTGTAGCCTTCCATTAGTTAAAGGGGGCCTACAGAAAAGGTGGAGAGGGACTTTTTATAGGGGAATGTAGCGATAGGATGAGGGGTAATGGTTTTACACTGAAAGGGGATAGGTTTAGATTAGATATTAAGAAGAAATTCTTTACTCTGAGGGTGGTGAGACACTGGAACAGGATGCCCAGAGAAGTTATGGATACCCCATCCCTGGAAGTGTTCAAGGCCGGATTGGATGGCGCTTTGAGCAACCTGGTCTAGTGGAAGGTGTCCCTGGTCATGGCAGGGGGATTAGAACTAGGTTATCGTTAAGGTCCCTTCCAACTCTAACCATTCTGTGATAATATGTTTCTGTGTTCCTAAATCACTGGTGGACATTGGGAAAACCTCCTAAGCCAACAGGACTATTGTTCGAGCTGGTACATTTTGTTGTGGAAGATGTTGGATGCATGGAGTCCTGCTGGCTTGTCTTTGCTGCTTGAGCAGAGAATTCAAGATCTTACTGATGGGAAAAAGTGTTGAGTTTATCCTTGCTAATATGGAAGAGCTCACAACCTTTTTCTTTTATACATGCAATTGTTCTTGGTAACCAGAGGGGATGTGCAGGGCAGTATGACATTCCTAGCTGGGGAGTCTGCAGAATTGGATATTCACAGATGGCAGACAAGGATGCCAGGGGAGCATTAGGGGAAGATTGAGTCCTTGCATCCTGCCCTGGACTTGTCAAAGCACAAGTTTTGTTGCTCAAAAACCCACTTGGACTCCTGAGATCTCTTTCAGATTAAGGCAGAACTTCAAAGGGGTACAGAGCCATTTCAGAGCATCCCATAATCATTCTTAAATGTACATATTTAAAAAACGGGAAAGAAATGTGCTTTTTTCCTTGCTCTCCATGCCAACAACAAGGATGGAGTATGGCTTACAGGGAAATGCATTTCATAACCCTCCAGGATAGCTTTTTTTTTTTTTTTTTTTTTTAATAGAATCATTCCTGGCGACTACCCAGGATTTGAAAGTCAGGTTTACAAATAAACTCCATAAAAGGCGCATGGTGATAAGACTATGGTTTTACTGGTTGACTTGGGAACTAATGTGACGGGCAGGCGCTGTGTATCAGTTATGCACATTTCTTCCTTTTTTTTTTTTTCCATTAACCATCACCATTAGCAATTGCACTCAAACAAAAACCCAAACAAATAAGCACATTTAAATACTGGAGTTTTTTCTGTCTCTTCAGCCATGAATAATTACAAAATAATCACCAAAGTCTGGTTTCACTCGGCAAATGTTTCCAGGTTTTGTTTTCTTTTTAAATAATTCTGGGTTCCAGCAGTCCATTCCCGCCCACCCCCCAGTTTTATTTTTTTGGAGGCAATTTCAGCTGGTCGCATATACTGATGCCTGGCATAGCACCATCAGAAAGCATGTGAGCTTCTTTAATGCATTTCATCTTTACAGCAGATCTTTTCCCTGCACTTGCTAGTAGCCTAATCACGCAACTTTTCCAAGCATATGTGGCCCCAAACTACACACTGCTGCAAAAGTGGCAACATCTGCTGGCAATGCAAGTTTTCTCCCAGTTAAAATGCAGGCAGGACCTAACTAGGCCCTGAAAAGAAATCCTTTAATTGGGTTAATTGCATGTGGTTGAAACCATGTTGAAATTTAGTTCCAAGTTCAGTGTTAGATTTATGTGCTACACTCTGGTGTGGACAGGGTCTTGGATGCATGGAGGTCAGTGGTTTGGGTTCACGTGAGTTCAGGAAAAAAACACATTTTAATTTCAGCTTACCTGGTTTCCCCTTCTACCTTTTCCTTGCCCCCCCAGGTTTTCCTCTGTGCTTTGATTTCACCCCAAAGAAAAGCCCAAGTTTTCTTAGTTTTGAGCTGAAATGGGAAACAACTGAATATCGTCTGATTTTCACCCAATGCTATAACTCACCTTGGGCTGACTTGCTGCACAGTGCAGGCCTATGGAGGGCAGGGAAACCTTTCAGTAGAGCAGGAAGGAATATAAAATTCAGGTTCTTATTGCAGCCACAAAAAAAATTTTCACCTGGTTGCACAGTGCTGCCTTTATATGGAGGCAGGAGCTTTTCTTTCGCTTGCAACCTGCCTTGTATCAGACCCCAGGTGTCCAAAATGAAGGTTTCCCTTGTTTTAATACGGGAAAACTCACTGGTGCCTTAACATACCATCGTACTTCTTGATTCAGGAAAGGTGGGGAGATGGCGGTGGTGGTGGTCTGAAGACAAGCTGTGTTATTTCATTGCCAACATTTTTATTGTGTTGCGTAATGCTGTGGGAAAAGCTGCTAAGGCAGATTCCTTGGGAAGGTTTTGTATGGGCCCCCATCAGCTACCTTCCCTAATAGCATCCCTCATTTCCCCCTACCCTGAAGTACTACCCTGCCCCCAGGGAAGCCTATTGGGAATAACATGTCACTTTGCTCTTTCGGTGCTTTTTCATTTGGCAAGTATCTTATTTTCCCATTAGTTCTTTTTAAAATGGTTTTATGGTTTCCCAAAATATGTTGTTTGCTAATTTTGTGTGATAACATATAAAGGCAGGCGAAAAGGTGTATGCATGCACATTACATGCCTTTTTTCGGTAACTGAAGTGCCGTGATTATATTCATATTTGTTCCACGTCTTTGATTTTATTGCTGGAGCTTCCCTGTATCATGGCAGACAGGACAGCAACAAAACACTATTTGAGTCACTGCAGAAGAGAAGTGGCTCAAGGTTTAGGAGAAAGGAAGGGTGTGAGTTCTGGTGACTGGTGAGAGGGATGTGTGTGTGCATGTTGCACAGCTGCTGTGAGAACTTTCTCCTCAAGGATGAAGGAGAGGTGTCAGAGTGATGCCATCTTACAAGAACAAGGTTTATTTGTGTCCTAAGTAAAGTTATGAATTGTTTGATTGTTTAATTGAAGTTTAGAGGTGGTCTGGGAGACTGTTATATTTATATTGAGTTTTTTCTACACAGCTGGCATTGCAAACCATGGTTTCCTAGGAGATGTGTCATGAAGATGAGACAAAAGGTTCAGTTTGTTCACACCCCACCTTAAAGGGTGGCAATGAGGCACCCTGAGGCGAGCAAGCAACCTTGGAAACAGTGCAGTGCTGTTTGGTGGCTGTGCTTAATCTTGGCCTCCTAAGTGGATGGGTGCCCTGGGTCCCTGCTCCAGTGAGGACTCCCAAAGGAGCCCCCTGAATGCTTTAGGGTCCTCGTGGGTGAGTTGGGTGCTGTGGCCCTGGCTGTGCGTCCCCCCACTCTGTGTCTCAGGGAACTTGGGACCTCGTTAGTAGGAGCGTTTGCAGCTAGCAGGGTGTTTGGCTAGGAGACAAGGCTGGGCACAGCTTGCAATCATTGGGAGAAAGTGGGAGGATGATAGGGACAAGTCCTGGCCTGCCTTGTGCCATCAGAGACCACCTGGACAATGTGCACCTTGCAGACATGCAGAGAGATCGCTTGCAGGATGCTAAAGAGCATCATGATGAGAGCTGGGTTAGCTCAGCTGTCACCTTCACTATCACATGCATTTTCCTGTGCTGCCTTGCACT
The DNA here is from genome assembly GCA_017639485.1 of Pluvialis apricaria. Classification (NCBI taxonomy): domain Eukaryota; kingdom Metazoa; phylum Chordata; class Aves; order Charadriiformes; family Charadriidae; genus Pluvialis; species Pluvialis apricaria. The sequence goes on along the minus strand of CM030011.1, from coordinate 38,604,943 downwards.
ACAGAGAAGGGCAGGAATACTTCTGTGCTAATGAAATGCTGCAGATTCAACTTGAAAAACAAAATTGAAGAAGGAGGCTTTATGTTGCAGACAAAGGCTTGGGGACATGGTTCAGAAATGCCTTTGTTTATGCCTGGCTCATGATCTGCAGGTACAGCCCTGTGCTCCTCTTTCATTACTGCAGGGATGAGGGCATGTCTTAGTTGGAAGGAAGAGCGCTGGCTTGTGTCATACCAGTCAGGGCCTAGTTCCCTTCTGTGGAAGCCTCTGATGATTCAAAACCTGCTCTGCTCCCTGCCATGTGGGTGCAAACCTCAGCCCATGCCTCAGGTCTCAAGCTGAGTCCTTTGCTTTCTTGCAAGATGAGGTGAGGTCTCCATTCCTCATCCAGCAGCCCGGCACAGTATCCCAGCAGGGTCCCTACTCAGTAACTCCTACAGGGCTGGATCCAGAGGTGTCTCTGGGAAGATTACCATAGGTCTTCTGATTAATCCCTTCTCCCTGGGAGCACAGAGAAGTGCTTGGCACTCAGTCTTGGGGCTGTACCACAACTTACTAATGCCACACATGTGAAGCAAGGGCCTGAGGGTAGGATAAACTTCATCATTGCATCCTAAGGAACAGGAATACCAAAAGGCAGAGTTAGATGGCCTTAATTTCATCTAAACCCTAATTTTCCTTTGTGTCTGCAAAGGACTCTTGCAAGGCAGCTAGATAGTGACAAGGAAGGGCTCTGATGGCCCTGGGTGACCTGACCCCCACACAGACAGAAACCAGGCTCAGGTCTGATTTATGTTTTCCTTTAGTTGATGCAATGTGATATATGCACGTTGGCAGCTAGGTTCTTCCACAGCATGGCTAGTTGTACGCATTCACTCTTTCACATTTTTTGAGTCTTGATGGTGAACAATAGGTTTGGATTCTGCAAGGCATTTTCTTTGAGACACCAACAGTTTCAAGGCTGCTGAAGCACTGGCTACAAGCAGCCAACCCTACCTTTTTATCTTCAGTAGTTTTCTGTATCTCCAGTCTGCCTGTGTCTCCACTTATTAGGGGATAGTTGTGGTTATCAAAGTATGCAATTTACTCTTACCCTGCCCAGCTGTGGATTTCTCCACTGAGATCAGTCTTGGTAGAGCACAATGAGGGATTTGATTGTAGGTGACTTGAAATGAGTATTGTGTTTGCCTTCAGAAATCTCCCTTTGCCCCCTTCTTCCTTTGTGCAGGTCCTTTCTCTTTCAGAGTCAGTTTTCTGGCCAGCTGCAGTCTTATGTTTACTCAGCTGGGACGTGTAACTTTCTTTTCTGTCTCTTTGCTGCACTATGTGTTGTCCATACACCGGCCAGCAGCAATGTCCTCCCTGCTCCACCCATATCAGCTTCTGACCAGAGTTATCTGGTGGCAGACTGGCACTGAAGTCAGGGTGAATGCAGACATCCATGCAAACTTTTCCTCGTGCAATGGAGGGACTGAGCTGTCGTGGTCCTGAGAGGGCCTCATGGGGTTTGATCAACTTTCCAAGCCAATAGTGTGGAGCCTGAGCACCAAGTGCAGCAAAGGCCTGAGGGTAGGAGGAACCTCATCATCACATCGTAAGGCAGACGGAGGCCAAATTAGACAGCTTTCATTTCACCTAAGCCTGCTGTTTTTCAGGTGTTATTTATTTGGAAACAGTAGAAGACAGCGGATTTTGACCTGATGTATTTTCTGTGATGTGTTCCGTTCAGTACCAAAGGAGAAAAGAAAGGAATCTGGAATATTTGTCAAGCTCAGGAAAACCTATTTCTTCTTCCAGCTTTCATTTTTTTTTTTCTTCCCTTGTTCTGGTAGGCATGTCCCCTCCTCTTCTTTCCTTGCTGGGACCTTGGGATTTCTCTTGATTCCTGGGGCTGCAGAGGTGAATCCTTGGCTGATCCCAAACTGGAGAGACTTGTTTGGATCAGGAGATCCCTTCTGCTCTAACATTGATATCCCACTGCAGCAGGCTTCCAGATCCCAGCTTTTCATGGAGAAAAAAATTATTTTAAGCCTTCTAAGGTTTTTGGGTATCTCCCTGTGTCCTATCAGGCACATGGTATGGAGGACCTTCTGTTTCATGTAAAAGGGAGAGAAAGCATTTATGGTACAAAAAAATACACAGGGATGTATGCCAGGATGCTTTCTGTAAGTCAAAATCCCTGGTTCTCCAAGGTTTTCTTTTCCCTGGATTTGCAGCAGTAATATGGTAATGTTATGAGAAGGTGCTCCTGAAAGAGAGGAAGATTGAATTAAAAGGCGATTGGTGTTGAAGCCTTGCAACCAACATGGGAACGAGTCCAGTGCCTGGAAGCAAAAATATTATTAATAATTATAAGAAGAAGAAGAAGATGGCCAAAATCAGAAACATGTTCTGGAATCCTCCAAAAATAGTACAAAACAGATGCCAAACCTAACAAGTGAAGTAAAGCTCTTAGGGTAGGGCAATACGCTAAGGGAAATTAAAATGGTGAGAGGGACCTCGCTGAGGGTGACACTGTGGCCTCATGAGTTCAGCTTTTTTCTGAACTCAGGAGCATCAGAAGCTAACTCTGGCCTCCAAGAGTACTTAGTGATGTTTGAAGTCCTCCAGCACAGCCTGCTTGCTGCATCAATTTCTGCCAATAAAATATGCAATAGTGAATGAATGCTGCTGAGACTTGATTTGGACCCATCAGCTCCAAAGTGGACACTGAGATGGGGATTTTCACAGTAACTGGAGAAAAGGCTGGACCCTATTGACACTCTGAACAATGGCTTAAATATTGACAACACCTGCTGATCAAAAAAAACCCCCAGGCAGTCAGAAGCTAATAGAAGAGTTGGGAAGAGACTCCCTCACATCCCACAGCAGCTGGCTGGCTGGGTAAAGACAAGCACCCGGTATCAGATGTTTGTCCTGAGATGGCAGCCCCAGTCCTGTATGCAAAAGATGACGGATGGGGTGACAAATCTTTCACTCCCGTGGCATGATGGCTTGCCTCTGTCCTGCTTTTGCTAGCCTGAGATGGGATAGGGTGATCTAGTTGACTTTTTTGGCTGTAGAAAGTATAATGATTCCTGGGAAATGCATTAAATACAGATACATCACTAATGTCTGCTTTAAACAACAACAAAAAAAGACTGTATTGATTAATGCTAGTGCCCCAGGTGGTTGCGATGCTGAATTCCTCAGTTCCCATTTTGCTTCCTTCTCGTGTATTTCAAGTTTCTCAGCTGTGCTCTTTGTAATCTCTTGCTCTGGGAGGGAAGGCAGCACCCTGACCACCCACAGACTTTGGGCTGCCCCGGTGAGCCCCAGGAGCATCCCAGGCAGCAAGCAACCAGCACTGCTGAGCCCACCAACTACTCTGAGCACCCAGGGTCAGCAACAGTCAGCTGTCCAAACAGATGCACATGTGTGCTGGGACCGGTGGAGGAAGACCCAACAGAACCAGAGAGCTCCTTGGCTCCAGAGGCAGTGCGGTGGCTCTCTGAACCTGCCTTTCTCCTTTGATCTTCACTCTACCTTCCCCTGCTGCTCCATTTCACCCCTAGTTTGTTTTCTTCCTCTTCTTTCCCTAGGTGGTTCTGGTCTCTGTTTAAGCACTGATCTCCACCTCAGAAATACTTCCTTGGGCTTTCAAAGCCATCTGAGAGCATGTCCTTCCTCCAGAATTAACTCAGCTTTCACCGAGTGTCCTGTTCCCCATCCGAATGCTACTGCCCACCCCAGGGGACTGAACTAGGAGGCAAAGGCAGTAGGCGAGTGCCACTTTTCTTGTATTTTGCATGGTTTTATCTATTTTTTCTCACTATGTTTTACTCTTCCCTACATGAGTAATGCCTTACTCCAAGGATCCCCCTTCTTTGCTGGAGTACTTCCATTTCCCATCTAAGAAGCAGCTCCTTCGAAAAATAAAATGGGAGTTAGCTTCTCTTTCTTGCTTTAGTCAGACATGCTGGAACAGGATACACACGACACGTTTATTCATCTCATCTAATACATTTGTTTCTAGTTTAGATCTATGCAAAATGAGACCCAGTGCCGACATCTGTCTTATTATCCAACAAACAGTAAGTTAAAAAAAATAAACTCTGCTGGCTCTGTGGGAGGGATGTAGATAAATGGCAGCTGGATGCAAGAAGTGGACCTCCAGAAGCTTTCATCCATGAACCAGGTAATGGGACTCAGTGCGGAGAAAGTCCATCCCATGCCCTTGCATCTGCCAGAGCAGTGGAGGAGTTGGACACCACTTTCTCTGCAAAATAGCTATCACCAAGATTTGCACCACAGACATGCTCAGACACACTCTGTGAAAGTCAGAGGTCAACTGCCTTATTAAAGAAAGACAAATTTGCCCATAATCCAAGCAGACTGAACCTCCAGAGGGTTTCTCTGTCAGGGCCTGGACAACACCAATGCGCTTTAATTGCCCTGAGCAGCCTCATCAGGTACCCCAACACATTCACTCTCTGCCCTTGGGCTCATGGGCTCCATTTACCTTCAGGGCAGGGCACCCAGTCCTGCCCTGGGCTACACGGTAAGTGTACCCATCTCTTGGGGGTACTGGTGCATGAAAAGCTGGACATGAGCCAGCAATGTGCGCTCGCAGCCCAGAAGGCCAACCGTATCCTGGGCTGCATCAAAAGAAGTGTGGCCAGCAGGTTGAGGGAGATGATTCTCCCCCTCTACTCCATTCTGGTGAGACCTCACCTGGAGTACTGTGTTCAGCTCTGGAGCCCTCAGCACAGGAAAGACATGGACCTGTTGGAGCAGGTCCAGAGGAGGGCCACAAAAATGAGGAGGCTGGAACACCTCCCCTGTGAGGACAGGCTGAAAGATTTGGCGTTGTTCAGCCTGAAGAAGAGAAGGCTCCAAGGAGACCTTATTGCAGACTTTCAGTACCTAAAGAGGGCTTTGTAAGAAAGATGGGGACAAACTTTTCAGCAGGGGTTGTTGTGATAGGACAATTGGTAATGATTTTAAACTAAAAGAGGGTAGATTTAGACTAGATACAAAGAAGCAGCTTTTTACAATGAGGATGGTGAAACACTGGAACGGGTTGCCCAGGGAGGCCCCATCCCTGGAAACATTCAAGGTCAGATTGGACAGAGCTCTGAGCAACCTGATCTAGTTGATGTCCCTGCTCATTGCAGGGGGGTTGGACTAGATGACCTTTAAAGGTCCCTTCTAACCCAAACTATTGTATGATTCTATGATTCTCTCGCCCTGTCTTCTGGATGGGCTCTTGTAGACTTGTCTCCAGCCCTGTCCCTTGCTTCATCTCCTGTTGGTCCTGGCTGGACCCCTGGCTGGGTCCTGGTGTGGTCCATCCCTTTCCCTTGTCTGGAGCTGCTGGTGGACCCTGTTGCTAGCACCCTGCTCTGCACCACTGTGTGCAGATGCTGTCAGAGAGCATGCTGTTGGTATGGGACCCACCTGCAATAGGGTCCCCCTTGGTTCATGGCAGTCCCCCTGCATGGGGAAGCCCACTTCTTACAGCTGGCTGACAGTCTGCAGTGGTAGGCAGGAGCTGCTTTAAGAGATTCTGCTTGGCTAAAATGTGCCTTAATTCCAATGTTGGTGGCTCTAATGTAACTTTAAAAACAGAAAATAAGACATTTTTAAAACCTCAGCATTGGAAGACATTGACATAATTTCTTTTTTTTCTTTTGTCCTTCATGCAATCAGAGTAAAACAGATATATTCCTGAAATCTCCCTCCCTTGGATTTGACAAAATGGCCATGTCTGTTTGAGAGGCTGATTATGTTCCTTGGGACAACCAAGACCAATGACTTAGAATCATAGAATGGTTTAGGTTGGACAAGACCTTGAAGATCATCTAGTTCCTACCCCCCTGCCATGGGCAGGGACACCTCCCACTACACCAGGTTGCTCAAAGGCCCATCCAGCCTGGCCTTGAACAATTCCAGGGATGGGGCCTCCACAACTTCTCTGGGCAACCTGTGCCAGTGCCTCACCACCCTCATAGTGAAAAACTTTTTCCTAATATCCTTTCTAAATCTACCCTCTTCCAGTTTGAAGCCATTACCCCTTGTCCTATCACTACATGCCCTTGTAAAAAGTCCCTCTCCAGCTTTCTTGCAGGCCCCCTTCAGATACTGGAAGGCTGCTATAAGGTCTCGCTGGAGCCTTCTCCTCTCCAGGCTGAACAAACCCAAATCCCTCAGCATGTCTTCATAGGAGAGGTGCTCCAGCCCTCTGATCATCTTCATGGTCCTCCTCTGGACTTGCTCCAACAGGTCCATCTCCTTCTTATGTTGAGGGCTCCACAGCTGGATGCAATATTCCAGATAGGATCTCACAAGAGTAGAATCACCTCCCTTGACCTCCTGGCCACATTTCTTTTGATGCAGCCCAGGATACTGTTGGCCTTCTGGACTGCGAGCGCACATTGCTGGCTCACGTTGAAATTTTCATCAACCAACACCCCCAAATACTTCTCCTCAGGGCTACTCTCAATCCATTCTTCACCCAGCATGTATTTGTACATGGGATTGCCCCAGCCCACACGCAGGACTTTGCACTTGGCCTTGTTGAATTTTGTGAGGTTTGCACAGGACCACGTCTCAAGTCTGTCCAGGTCCCTCTAGATGGCATTTCTCCCCTTCAGCGTGTTGACTGCCCCGCACAGCTTGGTGTCATCAGCAAACTTGCTGAGGGTGCACTCCATCCCAACATCCATGCCACCAACAAAGATGTTAAACAGCACTGGTCCCAGTACCAGCCCCTGAGGAACACCACTTGTCACTGCTCGCCACTTGGACATGGAGCCGTTGACCACAACTCTTTGAGTGCGGCCATCCAGCCGGTTCCTTATTCACAGAGTGGTCCATTGGTCAAATCCATGTCTCTCCAATTTAGAGAGCAGGATGTTGTGCGGAACAGTGTCATATGCTTTGCACAAGTCCAGGTAGACGACATCTGATGCATCTCTTGTTTTGTGTGTGCTCTGTTCCCCTTCAATGCTGCAAGGGAGGCTGCAGGAGGGTGAGATGCATGCATGGGATGGGGATGGAGGGAGGAGAGAAAGACAGCTTAGCACAGGGATATAATCCAGTTTTTGATGCATTGGTGAAGCTGAGTGGTTTCTTACCCTTCTCTATTCTTCTCTTCTTTAATCCAGCATTTATGTCTGCTACGTATGTTCCCCTTTACACCATGCCCGAACTATGACAGAAGGAAAGGGCAGGGAAGAGGTGGGGGGAGGGAAAAAAGTCTCAGTAAATTTTCTGTTCTGGAGAGAAAACAGGACTTTGTCAAAATATTAGCAGAGCACCAGCTGGTGCCGATTAGCATAGCTCTCTCTGGGTGAGAGTTTTCCATTTACCTTGTGCTGTTTTTCTTTCTCTGGGCTGCACATGGCCTTTCCTGAAGTGCGAAGGTTTTGGCCACCAAGACTAATCTGCTCCTCCAGCTTAGGCATTGTTTCTGAGGCCTCAGTCCAATCAAAAGCCTGTTGCTCTGGGGGACCAGATATCAGTAAATGTCCTGTTACATAGGCTGATTCAAGTTTGTTGAATAATGAGAGATGAAGGATCACAAGAACTGAAAATGTGTTGTGCAGACACTCATTAACTAAACAGCATGGCTGGAGTGCCTGTGTCCTAACAGTTGGTTTGCAAAAGCGGCAGTGCTAGGCTGGGTCTGACTCCCAAAGCACTTGAGGGGTCTGGACACAAATGCTCTGCAGCTTTGCAAGAGATGCTGCTGTGTCCTGGACTCCAGCGTGGTGCTGGGCTTTTGCGGAGTGAGGAAAGTATTGCTCGTTCATAAATGTGTGTTTTTAGGGATATTATTCCTGAATATAAAGTAGAACCAGCTTTTAAAAGCAGAGGATAAAGATTTGGCTGGGAAACTCTGAGCTGGAGGACCAATAACTTGGGAATTGCTCTGAAGTGTTTGATCTGTCTCAGGCCAGCAAATGCTGAGACAGCGCCTGCTGTTAAGTGGAAGTTATTTTCTGCATCCACCAGAGTCCTATAAAACCATTTCCTCTGGGACCTACAGGGACAGCCAGGGCTGCTTTTTTTTCCCCCCAACAATATCAATATGTGAGTGCTAAGGAAGGAGGACGTACTGTATGACAGATTTAGGGATAGCCTTGGGGCTCTATCACCTCTTTCAAGCAGCTTTGCCAGAGTGCTGGAATTGCCTCCTGTTCATCTGGAGAGAAGACTGGTCTGGTGCTTAACAGGCAGAGATGGTGCTCACAAAGCCTGGGTCCTACACCCACCTTTGCTGTAGGCTCCCTGTGGCAGCCTGAGGAGGTCATATAGTCCTGCAAGATGGGGGAAAGGGCTGTCTTCCTGGGCTGTGGGGGAATTAAAGTCAGTGCCTGCATGCATGGGAGATGTCGTAAATAAGCAGACCCCAAACCCTGCAGGGCAGGACCACCTTTAAAATGTTTGTATAATGCCTGGCACAGAGTAGCTTGGGTCCCAGATCTCCAGCTGGAGCCTTACTGATGAAAGACCTGCACCAAACCAGGCCCGGGGGCTCCTTCGTGATGGTAACTTCTCTGGAGACATCCTCCATGCAAAGCTCTTCCAGGAGCCTCCGGTGGCTTTCTGTTCCAGGTCTTCCAACAAAATGCTGACGTCTCTGTAGCTGCACTGCTGTTTGTTTTAATCAGCTCGTTTTCTGCTGCTGTGTGATCAGGGGAACGGATCTTGCACAGATAGCACAGAGGAAGCTCCCTTCGGGTATTTCTGTAGATTCCTTGAATTTTCAGAGATGAACTCCTCAAGTCATCCCTCATTCCTTCTCACACTTGCTTCTTGGAAACCATCTGCTTTTTGAAGCATAACTGTATGTATTCAGCACCCTTCGAGCCCTCTAGGGGTCCCTATGTTGAAGCATATGGAAGGTGCCACAGTCTTCCAGCTAATTACCCTGGACGCTGGTAGCTGGATGGGCAGGGAGTACAGTTGCATCCTTCCAAGGGAGTGCCTTGGCAATGAGCAATGGGAAAGGTGACACATCCACCTGCCAAGTGATGCCTTTTAGTTCTTGCGTTTGCCTGAGCCAATTATTTTGTTTGCCCTGGAAGCCCATTTGCAAAGGCTGAAGGAAAGAAAAACAACCTTCTCCCCCCGCCCAGCCTCACCACCTAAGTGCTAAAGCAGACCCTGTGAGGTGAAACACTGGGAGGTGTAAGTGGGAGAAGACCTGGCAGGAGATCTCATTCTCCGGTTGTGCCTGGGGCCTTTTCCCACTGGAGCCCCTTGAAGGCCAGCGGGGAAATGATTCCAATTCCAGGCTTTCCAGCTTCCACGCTCATTTAACCCGAACCATTTCCTAGTCTCTGAGAGGGAAGCAGGGATGAGGTTTGCAGATTCCAAGTGGGGGAGGAACTGAAAATGATATCAGCAGTTTTACAGCCATTTCTTTTCTTGGCAGAACATGAGGGAGAACGTCTCCCTGCCTCTAGGACAGAAGGTGGAGGAATGCAAATGCTGAAACATTTTTCAGTTTGCCTTGATTATCTTTCCTCCCCTAGCAGTTTTATTAGGGTTCATAAATTCACCCTCAGAGCACATATTCCCCCATGCCTTTTAACCCTCTACAGCCTCAGAGGTCACTCTTCCTGAGAGATTGCTGGCTGTCCAAGAAAAGCCACCCTTCCCCATCAATACTGACTCTGAAGGCTGTGGCGAGTAACCATACAGTGTCATCTCTAGCTAGAGAGAACAGAAATTACTGGGAAAAGGTGGGTCTGAAGCAATTGTTTACATTGAGCCTTTTTTATTGGTCATATCTGTCTCATCTCCTGGCATGCTCCTGTGCAAACACCTTGCTTAAGCTAAGCTCGCTGAGCAGAGGCAGCTGCTAGGGAGCCCAAAGGCAGTACTGCATGGCTGTGGTCATCAAACCCTTCCCACTGGAGAGTGCTATCCCATCCACCAGCGATCTTGCCTTTCAGGCTCCGATCTTCCCTGTGTGGAGGCTAGCTTCCCTTCTCCTGCTTCTAGGTATCTAAATCAGACCCTCACAACAAAGACTGGGACCCCTGTTTCCCACCTCACCTGAACCTGTTGGCCACAGTGCGTTTGCTTTAAAACCTCTGAGTGACATGTCAGTTCCTCTTCTCAGAAGTGCCACAGCTCCCAGTGCATCCTTCTGTAGCTCGCTTAGCTGCAGCCAGTTTTCTGTGCAAAGAAAGGAAAAAAAAGGAGAAATAGCTGCCCTGCTGCTGTTCTTGCTCTAATGTACCTATATACATCCACAGCACTTGGAGAGAGGGATATCTTTGTTTTTTTTCTGGTCCTGAGCACAGTGAGAGCTTGCGGCACGAGTGTAATATAAATAACAACCCTGATACTGCAGTGAAATGTGTATTTGAAGATAGGACTGAGAAATATGATATTGTCTCAGAAGCTTTGGTGCTGTGCTACCCCAGCGCAGCAGGAGAGCAGCGGAAAATTCCTCGATCCCAGAACAGCATCATTTCGTGGTGCCCTTCTATAACAAGAAGCTACTGAGGTAATAGCAACCCTTTTGGCAAGAGTGTTTTCTTCAAGGGAAGCCAAGATATATCCAGTAATAAAGGAGGGTTCCATTATGTGCAGCGCAGTAGGAACGTGCTGAACTGATAACCTCTGCTGGGCTGGTATGTGGGTTCACCTAGCAGCCTACAGCTCTTTCAGAGAGCAGCGATGTTTAATGAAATATTTTATAGCTGGTGTTTGCGAAGCAGTCATATTCTGGTGTCAAGTCTCCATTTTCCATGCAAAGTTTGCTAAAATTGCAGACATTTTTTCACTGACATAATATTTTTGATGAAATTCCTCACTGATCCAGAGCTGAGTGTATTTCCCCATGTGGGGGACCATCAGCTTCTCCCTGAAGATGGGGACCCATAGCATCTCTCTGCACCTGCTGAGCCATTCGCAGTGCGGGTTCACTGACGCTGCTGGTCCCCCCGGTTTCCTTGGTTGTCCTCAAGAGGACAGCCTGGATGGGTGCCAGCCCTAAACTGGCTGTTTCTGCAAGGGGAACCATCCCCTCCCTCATGTTCAGAATCTGTATCAGCCTAGAAAGGGGGTGATTTGAGTCCTATTCTTGTGACTATAGCCCTTTCCCTGGCAGTTGACTTGGATAGTTTTTTTGTTTTCCCCCAAGAAGATGGCAGGCAATAGGAATTGAAGATTTGTAAAGTATTAAAAACATACCTGGAAAAAACCTGCTCCCAGTTAGGCCGGTTCAAAGGGACAGAATTAGTTTATACATGGAGAAAGCAGAAGCATTCGGTGCATTATTTGCTTGTTGCTGCAAGAGAGGAGAAAGTCAGAAAAGCACATTGGTAAGCTATTTTGCTTTGGAACAAAATATTTACTTTTTTTTCACATTTCCCATAAGGCATTAGCACTTTTCCAAATGTGACATAGGAGAAGCAAATGTTTAGTGATCTGCGGATCTAATGTTTGCTTAAGTACCATGACATATGTGCATATGCGTATGCACACATAGACACACACAAGATATTTTTGTTCTACTATTTAAATTAAGGGTGGGATACCCTTCAGCACTGCATTTCTCAGCATATGTGTTCCTATACTCACTTATTCTTTGTTTCTGCCAATGCCTAAATTGGGAATACTAAACAGCCACAAATATGCAGCTAGTGGAGATGCAGGAATTCATTTGGAGGGAGCAAATTTTGATCTCAACCTGATATGTTTACAAGGGAAAGAGTCACTACAGCTGCAGGAGAGGAGATTTCTGTGGTGGTATCTGTCTGTAATGTGTATCATGGCCTTGCTTTTGTGAATGCCTCAGGGCAAAACTGAAACTTTTAAACAGAAAACAGCAAGTAGTTTCAGTGCCACGTCGGGGATGTATGTATATGTATATGTACACATATGTATATATAGGAAACACCTGTTTGCACATTGTTGACACCGTTTCCGTTTTTACACCATCGTGGCTACTATGAAACGCCCAAGAGAAAATAGGTGGTGGGTCCCTGGGTGGACACAGCATCCCTGCAGCACGGTCCCTTGCCCTCCTGGCTCAGGCAGGCTCCTCCGGGGATGGGGAGGTGGCCGAGGGGGGCACTGACCTGTGGAGTACTCACTGTGCAACACCTTGAAATGTGCAAAGTCTGCCTGTCGTCACCCCAGCTGGTGCCACAATGAGCAATGAGGTGACAGTGGTTGGGAGTGGGGTAGGCGTAGCAACGGAGGGCTGGAGAATAACAGGCAACCAGGTGGGTGCTGGGGAGCAGAGGAAAGGGAAATTTGACACAAACTCAAGTGTTTTACCTTCTAAATCATCTTAGTGTTCCGCGGCCAAAATGCTGCTCTGGCTTGGGTTTCTGGAAAGCTGTGCCATCTCCCTTTGGTATCCTGACTACGCACTTTTTGAGCCTGGTGATAACGGTCACATCCAGCCATGGGTTCCTCAGGAGAGCATTGAGGTCAAGCTCTCCTACACATGTGTTCCATCTCAAATGAAGATTGCACTCATGTGGGAGGACCACTCTTGTGCTCTGGCATAACTCCCAAGCTCACTGTTGCTTTTTACAGTTTACCTCTATGCAGTTGGAAAATAGTTAACCATGCTTCAGGATATCTCAGCAATCCTCTGCCCCATCGGTGTACCTTGGATGCAATAAACACTGCATCTCTGAGCCTGAACCTGCCTGCAAGCTTGCAGGCAGCCTGGGCTATGTCAGACTTCCAAGGATGCCCAGATGTGCGGGCATGGGGCATCCCCATGCCAAGTGGTGTGACCGGCTGCGGGAGGTGGATGGCAGATGGGCTGTGCCAGGACCTCTGGATTGGATTAAGGGGCTGAGACAGAATTGACGGAGCTCATTTTTGGGTAGGTGTCTGGTGAGCTGCTGCTGCTGAAAGCCTCTTGCAGCCAAGGGAAATCACACTGTAATATCCATTATGGTAACAAGCTTGGCAGCGTTATCCCAGGGTACCCCACTTTAGGCAAGAAATAGAACTCAAGGAGCATGGTTAAAGAGGTAGGAAGCATGGTCATGGAGGAACTACAGGCAGAACTGGAGCCGTTTCGCCTGCCCAAGGTCTGCACCAGCACCATCTGTAGCAGCAGGAATCTGGTCACTTATGCAGCCATTACAGCCAAGCTCTGCACGGCTAGTATTCAAGAAGGTCTGCATGAAACAGCCCACTGGAGTGTTTGTATTTATTCCTGTTGACATAGAGCACTGAAGTCACCTCTTCAATCTCAGGTCAGCTGGAAAATACAAGGATGACAGAGGAGGAGGCCTTAAATTTGCTGCTCCTTAGGAAAATGCACATGAACTTGCCCCAATGTTTTGTTCACTGGCCAAAAAAGTGAAAGGTCCATGGGAAAGAATTTTTTCCTGGAGTACACTGAATGGGAATATTTGCTGTTAAAATGCAGTGATCTGTTTGGAAGTTAAAGAGGCATAGATGTCCATATGAAAAATTTGCTTTTCTGTGTTCTCTGTACACCCATGGCAAGTGAAGCCTGTATTCTGATTCCCATTGTAAAGCTGGAGCAACTAAAGCACCAAGATTTGCACTTGCCGGCATGTTGCCTATTTTGGCAGCTTGTCAGTGTGGGTTACGCTGTCTTTGCCCATCTCTGCCCATGCAATATGCCTGAACATTTCCTCTGCCCAAGCTCTCAGCAGGGAGCATGTGGGATGCAGAGACTGGGCAAATACCTGATGTGATTTGTTTTGGTCACAAACACCAATTTCCATCCCCCTACCCCCATAGGTTTTTAAAACCATCTATTTTTCCTTTGTCTTTTTTTGACAAAATCGTCAAGACATGCAATCCTCTCAGCACTATTGTCAGCCTGAAGTTGTTGAGTGAGTCTCTCAAGGCAAGCTGAGCTGTGCTGTGAAAGCTTTCCTATATTACCCACCACAACAATAAAACCTTGGCAGGGAAGCAGAAAGAAGATATTCACAACTCTCGAACTGGACATTGACTCTCCAGCTGTAATATTGCTTCCTTTGCTCCAGGAATGAGTCCCATTGATAGTATAATTTCATTTTTCTTGTATGTTATTCCATGAAAAAGATTTATTTTCTATTTTTTATTGGAGAGAGGGTGGGTTTCAAGGTGTTAGTTGGTCTAAGACACTATAGGGCGATGCTGCCCATTGATCATGCAATGAGTTACTTCAGAGTAACTTCTCTGGGTGTGATTCAGCTGCCTTTGAAAGGGAATCACATCTCTTTTGGGGATGCGTGGAGGTCAGGCACCCTGCTGGTAGCAAGTGATTCATGTCACTGTGCATACACCGCTATATATAGCACATTCCCCTGTCTTTAATGCTGTGGTGTTCAACCCTCGCTACAGGGAAAAGGAAAGTCCAGGGTGATCAAATGTCCCTGAAGCAGGTGAGATTTATTTTGGGGGGGGGATGGGGAAAGGCAGGCAGTGGCTGAGGAGTCCTGTGTTCTGCACCGACAGCTGCCCCTGTGGCTTGAGACAGCAACTTGCTCTCAGGTCCTACATCCAGCTTTGGCCCAAAGCAATGTGCTGTAAGGAACAAACTCCTTCCCCCACGCCCCCTCCCAACACTCATTCCCACTCAGACCTTAGCTCTGAGTCCACAGGAAGGTGCCCTCCAGCCCCTTTCTGCTCAGCCATGACCACCCAGCAGCTCCCTTCCTGCCCGTCACCCTTCCCTCTTCACATCCTCTACGCCTTTCTGCCCATCTCTTCCCACCACCATACCTCCACCTCTTTCCCCTTTTTCACCCCACCTTTTGGGTGGATTTCCCTCCCCTCCTTATGAAGGGCAAAGGGAAGTGAGGAGGTGAGGCCTGCGGGCTCGGAAGGGGGCACGGCAGCATCTACTGCCCCCAGTCCTGTGTGCCTTCCCCCCGCTCCCCTGGGCAGCCGTTGCAAAAGATCAAAGCGCACAGCAAAAATAGCAAAAGGGGAAGAGCTTGTGGGTTTGACATCTGGAGGCCAGAAGCAGCTCCTGCTTTTGAGCAGGCAAGAGGTGAAGGAGGAAGGGTAAAAGTGGGTTTACAGTCTCTTATTTTTTACTGGGATTAAAAACTTCTTATAAAGTTATATGGTTTGCTGTTACTTGTCTTAGTCCTCCACAAGGCCCTAATTTAAGCAGTAGAGATGCTAACAGTACTTCTAAGTAGAGAGGTGAGTATTTTTTGACAGGCAAAATACTGATTTATCTGTGATGCATCATCTGACAGCCTTATTTTTATTCTAAGGGGTGTTAAGAGGTACCTGGGAAATGTCTGCGCTGCTTCGCTAAATAAAACAGGTGCTGTTTCCTTTTGGCCTGGAGGTTTTCAATGATAAGGGCTCAGAAACCACCCCAAATCCAAGGGGATGCCCAAGTCAGAGCCTGGTTCTTCAAAGCCTTTCACTTCTAGGCTGTCTATCTCCAATCCCTTTGTAAAATCCAATCTCTGGACAATACTGCCAATATGTGTGATTAAAAATCGTGCCACCAAATTAGGGTGAATCTTAAAAAATTAAGTTATTTAACTATGTGGCAGTGTTGAGTGGGCAAAGTGTTTTATAGAAATATGTGTATCTGAATGGGATGAGAACCACTGGTGCAACCTAGCATGACATTTTCTGGTGAAACCATTTACCATAGAAAAACTCAATTTACAGGGGATGATCTGCATCCAATGTGACGAATAATTTTGCCACGAGAAAAACAGTTGAGGGGGCAGGGGAGGATGGAAAAAGACAGTTTTCATTGGTTTTCTTTTAATAGGAGAAGCCCATGATAGAAAGCTTCATTTTTGATGAGATAAAATGCACCATATGATCCCAAGCAGGTTAGAGTTTCCTTTTCCTATTTTTTTTAATTATTTTTTTTCCTTAGCTGTTCAATCTGTTGAAAAGCTGGAGCTGTTGGGAAGTGTTTGGTGGCCCATGACATGGGGAGGTGTTGGACTCCCTGTGTTCCTTTCTAAACTTCACCACCATGATCTCTTGCCCTTGATTGTCTGGATGTAGGGTCAGTGACCACCTCCCACTCCTTGATCTAGTGTTGAAATAGCTTTTTCCTCTTCCAGTTGTGCTTTCCAGTCCCTAAAATGGAAAACGTCTCTCATTTGCACTGGCTTGACATGTGTTTCTCGTGGTTTTCCCCACCTCGAAGCAGGGTCACTGCTCCCAGCCCCAGTGCACAGTACCAGACATGTGACTTGTGGTGATGCAAAACCTTACTAGGTTGCACATCTAAGTGCTGATTGTGCCACTTTCATTAGCATGGTGATTAACTGTCTCCTCACGGTCTCATGAATTCTACTTGCTCGTCACTCGTCGAGTATACCAGGAAATCACAGAATTGGGCAATGCTCACCAGAAGACTTGAGAAAAGGAAGAAAAAAAAAAAGAGAAGTGTGCAAGTGCTGGAGGCTGGATTGGGTAGAAATGAGAGAAAGAAGAAAGGCAAAAAGTTTTTTGCTTTTCTTTTGCAGTGGTGAAGGCAGACGGGATGATAGCTGCCTTCATGTGAAACTGGAGCTACATCCAGGAATGGTATTTATATGCACGGATGTAGCTTTCAATCAGGATGATGTAAACACTGCTGCAGATTTTTTTTGACCAGGCTATTTGGGAAACGTGATGGATTAAATATGACAAACAAGATTCCTGGACGTTTATTTATCCGCCTTTTCATTTGTGCCAGTTTCATGTTAGGCAAGGCTCTGGCTACCAGACCAATACTAAGCCTCAGGGGCAGGCAAGGCTGGGGGGGGAAGGGAGCCACAAAGAGAGTGTTTTCCAAGCCTCATCTAATTTAAAGCATCTTTTGCTGAGTGGTGCAGTGAAGAGGATGTGGCTAACACAAATAAAAAAATCATAAAGGGATCAAAGTGTGTGTGCAAATTCATTCCTTGTGGCAGGAGTTCTGCCAGTTTTCTTGCTTGCTCGCTCGCTTGCTTTCCTAAAAAAATTTTCTCCCCAGCCCCAGCCCCCCGTGATGGAGTGAGCAAATCACATGTCAGAATCTCTTCTGGATTTCATAAGGGTTTCAGCATTGATGGATGGCTGGGATGACACTAGAGTCTGTATATTGTGCCTGAGATCTGAGTCGCTTCCCCTCGGTCCCATGGTTGCACATGAAACAGCCGCATGAGCGCGATCTATTTATAAGCGGTTCAAAGGCACCACAAATGTGGGTGGATGATGGCTTGAAGCTCCAGGCCACCAGGAAGCTCTCTAGCCCTTGCAGGAACCTGACATTACCCTGGAGCCTGAGCACTTCACAGCAGGGTGAAAGATGGGGAAAGCTTGTCTTAAAAATAAAAATAATAATAATAATGATAAAATAAAATCAAACCTTTGGAGCTAGGGTGATTAACATAAAATGACATCAACTGAAACAATTTGGATGACTGGGGATTCTTACAAATGTACCTAGGGCAAAAGGCATTAAAAGAACTAAGTGGGCAGAACTAATGCTGTACGGCAAAGGTGTCTCTGGTGCTGGAAGCAGGAGGCAGATAAACTGGGGATTTACATCAGATAGGAGAAAATCTGCAAGGTTCAGGTTAGAAACCTCTACTGCTATGAATATCACTGTTTGTGTGCAGGCTGCGCTGGGGGATTCACACTTGCATGCTCTGCTGGCAAAGGACAGGCAAGAGCTAATGCCACCCCTGATTTAACATCTCCATGATTTGCTGTGCAAGCATTGGAGCCAAGGATAATCCCAATGACATTTCACAGGGTGGTTACAGGCCCGCCGGTGTACCTCCATGGACCACCATGGGGGCAATGCTGAGCACTGACTGTTTCATCCAACCTCCCGCTCTCAGCTCTTGCTTCATGGTGCATCCTACTCAGATGATGCCTCAGCCTGTGTAGTGTTGGGAGGAGCCCCACCATGGGAGGGGACCTGGGACCCCAAAGAGACACACTGCAGGTGCCATCCCCATCTGTGGGCTTGCGCTGTCTGCCCTGCTGTCTTCTGACCCTGCAATGCCATTACACACATGGAAGAGAAGATGCTTGCCTTCAAGGCAGCCACTGTAGCTGTTGAGTCGCTGGCTACTGCCTAGTCCCAAGCCAGTTCTCCCAGTTCAACAGACTCATACAGCTGTGGAAGCCACACGACACATCAAGGCCATGGTTGTGTTTCCTACGGGAGTGCTCACCCACTAGAATAACATCCTCAGAGAACAAAGGCTAGAAGCCTGGGCAAATCTAATGCCGGAAAAAGAGTCAGTCTAAAAACCAAAGGGAACTTGCCTTCAAAAATCCTGTGGCATTGCTAATGAAAAATAAACATCCATTTTGCATCTGCAGGGAAAGAAAAAGAAAATGAAGTCAAAGTGCAAGGTCTTGTTCTTATATTCTAGGAATTTTCTCCATTGAAGATTGTCAAATACTGCATGCCAACACTTGGGAGAATGAAAACAGCATCTTTAAGTGCAATGAATCAAAGCACAAGAGTAAATTTTTATGGAACCCAAACTGCTATTCTTAGAAATCATCCAGAATCAAAAAATAAACAATTCATCAGGAAAAGAAATGTTTGAACTCTCAGGGGAGATTACCTCTCATCTGAATGGAAACAAAACCTCAAATGAGCCACATCGTTATTCCCACACTTAGTTAATTGCAGTATTGTTCATGGGCAGAACCAAGTGGTTGGAAGGCTGAAGAACTGGATGTAGTAGATGGTGTCTGAAGAGGAAAAAAAGACATAAAATTATGGGTTTTCCCTCACAGCTAGTTCCAGAGGTGGTGTTTTGCCAAGGTCTAGGACAGGAGTGTAATGGATGGACAGGGTTGCCTCTGGGGAATGAAGACACCAGAAGAAGTGAAGAAAAGAGATGTACACAACCTAAGATCAGGAACCAGATTGTATATTTGGAGATACTTAAGAAAGTAGTCTACAGCGTCCTAGGTCAGGAGTGCTTCTGACAGCAGACAACTCTCTGGTTGAGCAGGCAGAGGCATAAAGAGATCTAGCTGTTGATGTATAACCAATTCAGGCTGCAGGTGAGATGCCCGGACACAGGGAACCTCTCAGCTAGCCTGGCTACAGATTTGGTGGGTTCAACACTGGACATCTGCAAGTGAAGATTTGACATCTTCTCCCCTAAAATTAGTAAATCACAAGATAAGGTTTTAATGCCAGAGCTACCGAGTGAAAACACACTACCTGTATCTAGCCAAAATAGTTGCTTTTAATGAAGAGCAGATGTCCATGCACTTCCACCGCATGAGAAAACACAAAGCAGATTGCCCTCAGCCTTGTAGGACTCTGTTTCTCAGTTTCCAGCCCTGGTGTTGACGCATGTTGGGCTGAGCATGTTGAAGAGGGGCAGCCAGCTGCCTTAGCTGTGGTGGGATTCACATTGCACATAGACCTTCCTTGGCTTGCACTTTTCTATGGCAATGAAAGCATCTTGGGATGGTCCCACCACCAAAGGGTGGCCTGGGGGGACTGCATGGATGAGAGGCTTTGTAATGACCTCTGCCATGTATGTTTTGGGGAGAGAAAAAGGATATCCATAGGCTGAAAGGTGAAAATGCTCATTAGCAAGTATCACCGTGTGTTTACCTCTCTGGAGCTGCTTCAAAATGTGAGCGTTCACGGAACAGATTTTTCTGCAAACAGATTTGCAGTGAAAAATCTTTGTTTCACACAAGATATCTCCAGAGAAAAATGCAGAAGTCAGACAATTTTTTATGCTTTAAAAATAAAACCAAACAGAGCTTCTTGTATGACTCCATAAAGATTCTAACAACAACAGCAGGAAAAAAAAAAAAGCCTGGAAAAACAATTCACACAAAATAAGCACTAAGGGGCCTCTATTACTTGCAGGTATATTCCCAGTGATTTCTTTTTGGATCACGCAAACACCAACAAAGTCATTAAAAGTCAGTTCTTTCCTTTTATTAGCAATAGTCACGGCTTGATGATTCAAACCACATTCAGTTTTCAGAAGGGAGATTTTGATCAAAGCATTTTTAAAATCAGATGAAAGAAGTATTATAAAAAATGTTCATGCAATATGAGCCAGGAAGTGGAAATGGCTGTCCAGGAGAAGAGCTGAGAATATACCAGAAAAAAACCAAACCAAACCAAAACAAAAAAACCCAAGCTGATACTACAGATAACCATATAAATAGTGTTACAAGTTAAAGCCAGATTTACAGAGTCTATGTTTCTTAATTCCTAGAATGAAGAATCCAATTACCACTTTAAAATACGGTTGACTCAGTCAAGTTGTATGATCCTTCAGTGGGAGGATATTATTATTATTACTTTTAATCTTTTCAGGCAGGCAACAGCATCCCAGGTATGACAAGAATGGGCAAGTGTGACACAACCAGCTTCTTCAGGATGGGACCTTTCCTTCTCAGATGTCCTGTTGCCACTTCTCTAATGTGGGTGGTAATTTGTTGGGGAGGCCTTTTAGGTATGAGGAGCAGGTAGAGGTAAGGATATGGTGTGGGTGTGCAAAGTTGGAGGAGAGAGAGTGAAAAGGAGATGATGGATAAGGAGAGAAGAGATGTGCAGAAATGACCCTAAGGAAGGGCATGTTTTCCCATTGAGGGACTCTGGAGGAGATCCCAGCAGGATGATGGGAAGTTCAGCTTTGCTAGCAGGGCTCTGTTCATCCTTGTCTGGTGGGTCTGGTGGGGATTCCTTCAGCACTGGAGGAATGCATTTAAACATAGAAACCTTTGCCCTTGTTTATTCTAATGGCCTTTCACCCTTCATTTGCCAGCAGGGAAGATGCTAAGTATCCCAGCTCTAAATGGGTCTTGACTTCAGTCTACCAAATGGCACTGTTACAGGGTTTCTGTGCACTCCAGCACGGACATATCCGCTCTAGTTTTAAATGCAGTCAGGTCCCAGAAGTCTAGCCATGGAGCTCAACACTTGACTAATTTACTCTGTCAAGGAAACTTTGGAGACTGCCAATTACTCGAGAAAATTAGTCTGCACTGAGCTCTGGGCTTTGCTTGAGTCCCTGAGCTGCCTTGTTTTTGGAGACCTTGGGTATCCCTGAGCTCAGTTGCTGTCTGTTGTGTTGGCATTTTTAGGGGTGGAGAAACCACACTGTGTCAGCAATCACTTCCCACCAGGTATCCTCTGTCTCCATCTCCTGCTCAAGGGAGGTTTGGGAGAGCTCCTGGTGGTGGAACAGCATTGCCCAGGAGGATATTGCAAAGGTAGGAAGGCAAAGTGTGATATTTTGCTCACAAATATCTCACCTTGTCCCATTAAGAGTTGTGGGAGCTATGGCTTTTCCACAAAAAAATGGCTATGCTCAGACATATAAAAAATATTCACCAAAGCTATGATTTGCGTGACCACATTCGTGCCTTTAAAAGCACCTGTCAAGAAGAAAAAGTCTGTGTAAATTATGATTGGCTGTTCCGTGGGACAGCAATTTCCCACTGTAAATGAAGGACAGTACCAGGCACTATGGTGGTTCCCATGTCCAAACTCAGCTTCTGCACAAATTTCTGAGTTTCTGGACAAATGTGGTGGTGCGTCCAACAGTACTTCTGGATCTCTGTGCCATGGGTCATCATTATGAAAAACTAATCTTGGTTTAAATTTCTTGTCAATCACATTCTCTGTGTTACTTCTTTCAATGTTAATTTATTGCAGCCTAATTAAAATGAAAATATATTCAGGATACCTGAGGATGAGGTTTTTAGTTCAGTGCTTTCTCCTGCATCTTTGTAGTTACCAGCACTGTGAAACATAAGAATGATCTGAATGAGAGGTTTTGACTAGTCCAGAAGATTAATTGAAAATCAAAGGTGTTTGCATTGGTTTTTTGGTTTGCGTGTTTTTTTTCTTTTAATTTTAGGTGATTTTAATCAATGATACGATGATACTTAAAATAAGACTACAACCTGAGCAGCTACAACTTGGCTTAAAGCTGAAAACCAATCTGAAAACATTCCGTTTTCATTACTGAAATGAAAAGTGTGGTATTTTATATTTTATTCTTTTAATGCAAATTAAAGTCTTAGGGAGTTTGTATATGATATGTGCATATTTCTAGTTCATTGAAAAGTTTTTTCATAGCCCTCAAACCCCCGTTTTAATGTGTTTCCAGAGAACACATTTTTCGGTGAGGTGAAGATTTCAGTTAGTTTAAGATGAACCAGCCCCTCCTCTCAATTCTCTAAGCATCATCCAGGCCAGAAAGTTTTTAAGGGAAGTTGTTCCCTTTCTTTTCAAGCAATAAAAGTGCTCCGCAGATGTTCTTATCTCTCCCATGCTAGCCATGTCCCCTGCACTGCAAGTTGCTAAGAGTGAATTGGCAGAAGTCAGCTGTCCAAACAAATGGTTTCTGATTCATTAGCAATCAAAAATGCAATGAATTCAAGTTATATCAGATTGATTTTTTTTATCAAATCAAACCGAAATGATAGCAATTTCAGGTAGAGTGAACTATTTTGATTAAGCTTAAAAGAGAAACACTGCCTTGCAGTTTTGAGCAAGTGAAAATTGCATTAAAAAATCAAAGCAAAACAAAATAAGGACATTTGAAAAGCAAAGGTAGTTTTGAGTGAAAAAGCCACAATGTTTTATTTCAGAATATATGTCGGAAGAAATACATGTCCTCAAACTTTTAAGAAACATTTCCCAACTGAGCTGCTCAGTGAGACTGATGCGAAATGCTCTGAAGATTCCAGAAACTTTTTTCATTGCAAAAACCCCCTCCACTGAACACAAAGTGCTTGGCAAAACTTCTGTTGCCTAGTTCTAAGGCAGAGGGAGATGGACTGTGCTGGAGACCCGGCCCAAGCGACATGTTTTCATCATCTGGAGAGGCTGACGCTGTGCTAGGACAAGAGCCAGCAGCTCTATTTTAGAGGTTACTAAAATCAGACCATATTGTCCTTGTTTTTGAAATGGATGTACAACTGAACAGTGCTCTTGATGTGCTCTTGGCGTCACTGCATACCCCCCACCATGATGCCTATCAAGCGCGTTTGAGTCTTGTTGCTGTTTAGTAGCAGTTGCAGCTGCCATTTATGCTGCAGTATAGATACAGCTGAGCTGGGAGTCCAGGGAGATATAGCACAAGTGCGTGGCAGGACTGCATTGTGAGCTGCTAGTCAGAATATGTAGAAGGAAGGCTTATTATTGAACAGGGATTAGGCATATTCCTGGGGACAGAGTGAATATGTGTGAGAACAAGATGTCATCTGCTGCACATAAACCCATTGTTTTTTTCCTAACCTTCAAGCAAACAAATGAACAACATGGCAGATAAAATGTTATAGAAAGTTCATAGCTCAACTTCTTTTGCCATTTCCATCCCCCTTTTCTGCTCTCCAATAGATCTTGCAGAGCAAGCCTCAAATGAGAAGGGTGTTCTGATGCACAAGGGGCAGGAAGGACTGATGTGCTTTTTTTTCTTTCTTTTTCACTTTTGCAGTCATTTCTGCTCATGTTTGACTGGTTTCTGGTTGGTTTTCTACAGGGAAAGGGATGCAACATCCCTGACAGGCATAAATTTTTGACTCAAGGTTTTCTTTGTTAGGGCAGTGGTTGTCCATTGAACATACTCTTTGCAAAGCCTGGTTTTCAATCACAGAGGGCAAATGGCGAAAGCAGGTTTCTCCTGAGCTTTTTTTTGTAGGAGAGGAGAGCTGGTAAGGAAATAGGTGTGCATAAGAAAGGGAGAGAAAGCATCCTTGGGATCTGCCGGTGGGGCAGGAGTTATTTTTGATCTGGTTGAGCCGCGCGGCAGGAGGATCAGAGTGGTTTCTGATTTCGTTTGAGCTCCTTGCCCATTCCTGATTTATGTTGCAGACATAGGGTCTGTTTCCTTTTAGGCATTTAGCAGCAAAGTGCCCCTGCGTTTCTCCATCCATCATGGGCTGGCATGGCACGCACATGGTGGGGTGGCTGGAGGGGCTGGGGGAGAAGCAAAATCGGCCAGAGCCTCCTGTGAACGCATTGCTGCTATTTATGTTTTATTTGAAGAAATGATTAGAGTTTATTTTATTGCCAGGAAAGACTGCCAGCCTTTATGATGACAAAATTGCTGAGTTTACTAGGAAGTTTATTTATATAGGCTTTGAAAGACAGACCCTGCAATGACAGACACCAGCGAAGACCTGGGCTTGCTGGCTCTCCCATTTCCCTTGGCTGTTCTGCAGACCTATTAACCCTTAATTCTAACAGGTTCCTATGAGAAGAGGGGTTAAGAGCAAACACATGTACAAAATACTCCTTCTTCCCTGGGAAACTGGGTATTCAGGAGGGTTTGAGCTGCAGATCCAGACCTGAATGAACAAGTTGGCAGATGTTTGCTGCTGGTGCTATGGACCAACTCCACACATCTACAAGGATAGTAGACGTTCTCACAGGAGGACGTGCCCTTAGGGTGGCCATGTCCTACCATGGGTCACATCTCTGGGACGACCGATGTTACGAGAAGTCCTCTCCTCTCCCACCACTCCCCCTGCTGTAGCAACAGAATTGCCAGAACAGTTACTACCACCAAAAAATGCATTTGGGGAGGGCAGAATCATGTGCTGAATTAAGGCTTGGCAAGACAGTGGGTTTTAAGGAGAAAAATATATGTTTAAATTTTCTTAGGTGTCAAAATACTATGCTTTGACATATTAAAAATGAAAAGGTTTCATTTGGAAAATATTCAAATGTTTTATTTCATTTTTAATATTCATTCATTGATATTATTCTTCTTTTTAAAAGTGGCCTGACTTGGGAAGATATCCAAAGTAGACCAGAATTAATTAAAACAGAAGTTTTGTTTCACCTTAATTCATGGTGTTTTGGTTTTTTTTGGAGAAAATACCACTCCAATTTCTGCTAAAGGTTCAGACCAAACTCTCTTCCATGTCCATATGGCCATCATGCAAGAGAAATCAACCCTCTTCCCTCATCACTGTCTTCACCAGTGCCTCAGGTCTACTGCTTGGGCTGGAGACGGCCTTTTCTCATGCAGTGGGGATGGCAGACAGCTATCCTCTATGGACGAAAGACTGAAGAGGACCCTAAACATAATTTACAAGTATGTTACATCTAGACAAGAATGCTCTCTCTCTGACTTCCCATCAACTCTTACATCAATATCACATATGTGGTCGTGATATCCATTCCTTCATTTCTGTTAACACCAGGTTTGAGCTCCTAATACCAGCTTCTAACATTTTGAACTTGGAGGCAGCTTTCAAACAGCTGCCATATTTTAAAGAGAACCAGACCCAAACCTCCGCTCCTTTCTTTTTTTCCTTAAAATGTGGAATTTCCCCCCCATAAAATTTTACTGACATGTGTGCTCAGATGGGCAATGTTCAGATCTTAGCCAGAGACTTGTTTGATGCTTCACAAACCACTGGAGCTTGAAAATCACCAAGAAGATAAGCTTTCGCATTGGGACATTTATGCTGGGATGGTTAGGAAACCTTAAGAGCGGGGGCATATTTTGAAGTGCTCTCTGTAGCTGACTTTTTCCTTCCATACCCTTGTGAAGTTGCATCCCCTATTAAGCAAGCGTATGGGATTTATGAGAAGAGGAATATATGTGCGCATATACATGTGTGTGTGCATGCATATATAAGCACATACACATTCATTACTTCTTTAAAAACATTTACAATCAATTTTCTGCGACATCATATGTACATGTTGACTTCATAACAAAGTTACAAAAGAAGTCATTATCCTTTGACTGGGTAGAAAAATTTGGACTTTCAGGATCTTTACCGGCTTTGTTTTTTTGAATACAGTTTGGCTACTTTAAACTCACACAGAGAGCTGCTAATGTTTCCAAAGAAGCAAAATACTAGCAAAAAAGAGAGAAAGAGAAGTGCTAGTGAAAAACAATGAGGGAACTTTTCTTCAGCTCCAATTCTGGTTGGCATTTGTCCACATTACTCACTTACGGCTTCACAGGTTAAGACTTTATACCGCATTATACCTGAAACTTAAGCAAGTACTTAAAGTTAACAGCTTTCTTGAATCATGGCATCTTTCTTTGAGGAGCTGAGCCCTCTAAGGTGCTGAGCACTCTGGCTCCCATCCAGCAGAGCACTCAAACACCAGCTTGCATTTCACTGTACTCAAGAACAAATTTAAAATTAAGCATGTGCTTAAGTGCTTTGCCAAAGAGGAGCAGGATTACTCACATACCAGAAGTTAAGCATGTGCTTAAGGTGCTTTCCTGGATTCAGGTTGGAACAATCGGAAAATAATGATGCTTTCTTTGGGCAAGTTTTGAAAAAAAAAAAAAAAAAAACCCAAACGGAAAAAAGAAAGTCATCTGCTTGTTGTGACGGTGGCAGAGTCTTCCACCTGAAAATAGTTTTATCTAACTCTGTCCAGATCGTGAACAGTAAACAGAAAGGGAAGCCAAGTCTCTCTTGTACTTCTATAACTCCTGTTACTGTAGCGTATAACTGACAGCATTTCTGGGCTGTAGAGCAATGTTAGCATCCCCATTTCACTATAGGATCTGGACACCTCAAAGGGCCATGGAAGAGCTCTGAGTAAAGTGGTAGTTGATGGTACATCAGGAGAGAACCGATTTCTTGGCAGGAGCACCGCCATCAGCCCAAGAGCTTGATCTGGAGGGAGGGTTGATGCAGGAGGGACGAAGGAGTTCTCAGCCCCGCCCTCTGATCCGTGCATAGTTAAATTTCAACAAGGGTGCCCCAACTACTTGGTCATCGGACTGAAAAGATCGCCTTCCCTATCTAGGGCCTGAAGAAGAGCAGCAAGCAGGAACATCGCGGTCAGTCACACCTCCTCTGTCACAGTATTTCTCTGCTAACTATCTGTCCATGTTTGGAGGTTGTTTCTCAAAGACCCTTGAAAACAAGACTGAAGTAGGACAGAGGACCCAAACCCAACTTTGGGTTGAGCTTGCGCCACACATCAGGACTCAGCACCATCTGTGGGTTCCCTTGGGGGAAAACCAACACAGCATCATAACTTTGCCTCCTGTACACCATTAGGCTTACCAGAGAAATAAAACCATATGCCTTTGCCTGTTACCAGAGAAGTCTGGACTATGCGGTTGTGACACACAAATGTAATGGTCTCAGGAAATAAAATGTTCTTTCGTCAGAGTAAAACGGTCGATCAATGTCAAATCTAGCCCAAGCTCCCCGATGGTCAGAGACGGGTGGAGACAAGGCTCAGCTGTAGAAATGTAGGCCTGCTAACCCTCCTGATTTTTTGGGATGGCTGAGACTAGTATCAACCCCTCTCCCTCCCTCCTGCCATCCCTGAGCAGATCACAGCTAGCAACCACATAACCCAGCATGTTTGTCACTGCCACTTACCAATGCAGTCTCAAATGGTACTATTTTTTCAGGTATTGTAACTCTTCCATGCACTGAAAAATCTGGATGGAGGAAGGTGGTGATGTTTGCTCACTGTGTAGAAAAAGCTCTTGACCCCAAAGGGTTAAAGTGTCCAAGAGAGGATGCTGCAAGCCCATGTCTCCATTGTGCCATCTTCAGGGAATCTGGCTTAATATCTGTTCCTTCACTCTACCACTTACAGAGCTTTGTAGCAGGTAAAACTAAGCCCAATTTCCTCAATCCTGTGTTAGTGTTACTAAAAAAATACCCCTAAATTAGGTCCCAAATTCCTGTGATCCTCATAGCGCTGAGCAGGGATGAATAGCTTTCAGTAACAGCCCTGGATTTGGTGGTGTGGGGAGATTTATTTCCTGATCTTTTGCCCATCAAATCTTTTTCTGATCTTAATTGTCAATCACATCATATGATTTCTCCAGAGAAATGAAAATAGCAGCTATTTGTCTTGAAAATCCATCCTTTGATGTCAGAATTCCAGGAAATAAAACACCTTCATAGTTATGGGATCCAGACCTGTCTGACTGGGATGCATTTCCATCAAGACTTGCGTGTGTTTGTTGACTTGGGTTTTAAGACATTCTGTGCCTTTTACAGGGATTCACAATGGGGCATTCATGGCACATACATTTTTGCAAGAACTAAAACACCCAGGATCATTTGCTGCAGGGAACCCTTGCCCGAAGTGTGCAAGCTCTCCCCAACCTGGAGGGGCTTCCAGGGTAGTGGTTCCCAGCCTGAACGATGCTGAAATAAGGGTCTGGAGGTCCAGACCTGCTCATGTGTTGGCTGTTTCCCTTCGGGCACTTCAGGTGTGTTTTCTAACAGATTGTTCATCAAAGGTGCCTCTGACACATGGAGCTCCTCTCCACACAAAGCCGTTGGACACAACCTCTGCCTTGAAGGCCAAACCTTGCCCAGCCTCTGTTGCTGGGCTGGTGCAATAGGAGGGCACTGTACTTGTCCCCACCATTGCAGACCACCCTTGGATCAAGGGTTAGCCATGCAACATCATCTTCTCCAGCCTCCTAGCAATGACAGCATCAATTGATTTCTTCCAGCTGAGCACTGGAGAAGGAGAACCTCCCTTTCACACAGCTCTATCCTTTGCACTGACTCTCTTCATGTCACCAGGCTAGCCAACCATCATTTCACAGCATGTCCATCTCTGTCTGGAGAAGTTATTTCTATGAAAGGCCAAAGTAGCATATCAATTTTTTTGGTAAATATCAGGAGAGTGAGGGAAAGGCTAATTAAGAAAAATTTGGTCACTTCAACCTCATTATTTTTCCATTATTCTCAAGGAGTTTTGTACTTTGGCTGTAGACTTCGGGATTAAACATATGCCATGACCTGGGGGAAGGATCCTTGTTGGTCTTTCTCCTAAGAACTGCTTCCTAACCATGTTGGGTGGGAGTGTGGGTCTGGTACGTTGAGGGCTGTCCTGGTTTTAGCTGTGAAAGAGTTAATTATCTTTCTGTTGATTGCTGTGAAAGGCATATCAATAATACCTATTGTTTTTAGTTGTTGCCAAGTGATATTTACAGTATTCAAGGACTTTTTTCAGCATCCTATAGAAGTACAGATAGAATGATGGAATGGCCAATGAAATATTCCATACCATAGATGTCATGCTCAGTATATAAATGGGGGTTAGCCAGGGGGTGGGAATCTGCGATCACTGCTCAGACGGTGCCAAATCACTGGGCAGTGAGAGTGACCCATGTTATTATTATTATTGTTATTATTATTGTTATTTTTCCTTTTCTGTTATTTTTTCTATTAAACTGTCTTTGTCTCAACCCATGAGGTTTTTTTTCTTCCCTTTCCCCATCTTTGTTCCCTCTTCCCCCCACCCTTCTTGGGCAGGGAAAAGGGAGAGGTGAGTGAGCGGCTGCTTGGTTCTAGTTGCCTGCTGGGGTTAAACCATGACAAGGGTACATGTATAAATATTGATCCGTAATACACCCTGCTACCTGCTGACCTTTTTCTTTCTACGGCCTTGGTGTAGATCCTTTCCAAGGTGTCACTCATAATTTATCATTTGCTGTTTTTTCTAATTTTCAGTCTTTCAGCCCATCTTTTCTTTAGATATCCCTCTTTCCCTTAGACATCCCTCTTTCCCCTCCTTCCAGCTGGAACTTTCAGTTTTCGTTTGGCTCTTCCTCATAGATTACTCTGGTCCCTTGTTGTGGCAGACTTGGCTGTGAATCTGATTTTCCCTGTTCTTTCCTCAGACTCTTACAACTCCACCATCTACCATTAAAAAATATAAAAAATTGTTTACAGGGCAAATTCCCCTTGTTGGCTTTGCAATGTGGATCACCTTTCCTCCCTTCCCTCCCCAAATCCTCTGGTGTCTTCTCAAATTTGCAGGCTATTCCTTCTTCTTTTTTTTGTCCATTCCACCAGCAATTAATCAATCAACTTGGCAACCTGGGACCAATCTAAAAAGAATAACAACAAAAAAGAAGTAACTGAAGGAAAAATTTTCTCTTTCTCCCATTATGTGTCTGCTTCATACTCAGACCCCTCCAAAATCAAAGGACTCTGGGACATACTTTTAAAAATGCCTTTATAAAAAGCCCTCTGGTGTCCAGAGCCTGGCAGGTAGCTGGAGGAGGTGACAGCATTATTTTCAGAATCGGCATTCCCAAGATGATGGCTTTAATGAAGAGGAAGCGGATTTATTGCTGAGACAACATTGTTCCCTCAAGTAAAGCCAATGAGGGTCATTAGCACTTCATATATTTGGGTGAGTGCTGTTTATTCTGACATGACAACCTTGTGCAGGCTTCTGGGGGTTGTAGTCCAGCCTTGCTGTCAGGCCTCGGCATGGGAGAAGAGCAGATGCCAAGGGGTCAGCAATGCATGAAATGCATGTTGTATCCTCCATGGGTACTTGATTTCCATCTCACTCACAGCTGGAGGGTACCAAGCCTGTCCCTGGCAAAATTCAGGGCATGGCCACTGCATCTGCACAGCCAAGCCCTGCAGAGCTGGCTGTTACACGCTCGCTGCCTCCACCAGATATTAAATCAGTCAATTTCTAAGCCACTAAGGCATACAATATGATCAGTTTAAACCTGTCTAAATTAATCTTCTCAATTCACTTCATCTCCCTGCCTACCTCCTCTGACCCGTCTTTCTCCACAGCCCACAGACAGGCTTAGAGCCTCCACAGCTCTGTCCTGCTTCACAGTACCGCTTGCTGCTAGAAAACCATGTCCATGCTCAAACCAGTTTATTGAAGGAAGCCAGGCAAATGATGGATAAGAGAATTGGCCTCTCCTTTCCAAATTGTAGCCTTTGAGGCCAGAAGGGGATGCTCACCTAGTCTACAAGAGGCAGGCAAGAGAAGACAATCCATCCCCTGGTGCTGCATCAGCTGGAGCAAGCAGGTAGGCATCTAATGGGATTGCAAAATCTCCAGCCATGCAGCACAGCTTCCGCAACCAGAAGTAGGAGCAGCTTAGCCAAAATCCCACACCAGTCCCTTCTTCCGGAGCCACGCTCCTTCTAGGACATGCTCTTTTCTGTCCACCAGGCTGTTGAGACATCTTGCCTTGCCCGAAGCTGGCTGGCAGAGCCCTTGGACAGTGCTGCATCACGTGGCAGTGAGGAAGCTCAGAAAAACAGGGGCTTGATCAGCTTCTCCTGTGACCTCTCTCTGATGATGAACTGCTCTCCCTAAAACATCAGCACTTTATTTTCAGGTACTGCTCTGCTAAGTTCTATCTCCTGCCAAAAAGATCATATTTTTGCCTTTGCCTGCCAAGCTGGAGATTTGAATTCTGGAGAAGGCAATTATTTATTAGACGAAAAGAAAAAGAAAATCCACAATCCGTGGTTCCCTGTGGTGCCTCAGTCTGGGAACCTGCATTTTAGTGGGGAAGGAGTATGTGGGACATCTTCTCCTTGAGCCAACATAAGAAATGCCCCCAGCACCTCTCTTTGATATGAATCCCACAAATTCAAGCCAGCACCAAAGGCGTTTTTATGCAGGACACCCCTTGGCTGTTCGAGGACCTACTAGATCAGATGGACCCTGGCTGAGATCCCTGCCTGGAAGGTGGCAGAGGTTCAGGTTTCAGGTTCCCCCTGGGTGTCCTGACAGCTAGGATTTTTGGACTGCTCATTTGTCTTAGCGGCCATCAAGAAAATGTGAAACTTTGATTATCAAGTGGAGCAACCACATTTTTTCACTCTCAGGAGACATTTTTCACCCTGAGTGGCTACAAAACCATTTCCCGCTCAATTCCACTAGCATGAAATAAGAGGAAAAAAATACAGTTGAAAGGTTTGGGTACAGTACTGAACTTTTCAGTGTATTGTGCCCTGGAGTTTTGGTTCAGCCCATTGCAAAGAAATGAGACAAGCACAGGGTCAGAGTGGAATGGTCTCAGAGATGAGACCACAGTGGTTCCTGAGCTTGGGGCTGGGCATGCAGCTGAAACACAAAAAGCACTAATTCCCTCATTGCAGGCATTTACACTGAAATACTGAAGAGGTTAAATGCTGTGCTCACAGCTGCACAAGGAGTGGTGCCAGCATTTGAAATCTGGGAATAATTGATTCGTGTTTCCAGAATAATTTTTATTGAAGGGGGGAAAGAGAGAGATTGAGATTGAGAGAGAGATATTGCTATTAAAAATTTAAACCACCAAGCTCTGAGCATGTGGTTATGTTGGTGGCTGTTGTCAGTCTGCCCTGTGAGCTGCCCTGCTCTGACACTGGTGCCACCAGGCATGAGCTGAACCAGACGCTTGTGGCCAACCAGGGAGATGGCAGAGAGACCAAAGATGCATTTGCTTTAAAAAAAGCTTAATACTTCTAAACAGCCGATCTACCTGCCAATGGCTCCTCAGGCACTTTGGTGGGAAATGCATCTAAATTAGGTAAACTGCAAAAAAGGAACTATGTTGGGAAACACAGGAGGCAGAAGTTTACAGTGAAGAACTGATCTCAAAAAGGGGTTAAACAGTCCCAGTCTGCTGCTTTCCACCAGAAGTCAGGACTTGAAATGGGTGGCAGAGCCATCACACTGGTCTGAAAAAGACCAAAGGAGCAATGCAGCTCTGGAACTGGGTGCCAAAATTCCCAGACATGTTTGAATTAGGTATGTAGTGTTGCAAGGTATCTGTGGGAATGGATCTGAGCGCTGCAAGGCTCAAACACCTATGAGATCATTGCCCATTGGAGGCCAACAAACAGCTGATAGAGCAGGGGTTTCATGTAGGAATAGCCGGAAAACAAGTTATGTATTGAATGTTGAAGAAATGTTTTTTGGTTTGTTTGGGTTTTTTGTTTGTTTTCTGTTTGTTTAGGGGTTTTGTTTGTTTGTGTTTTTTTTTTCTTTTTTTCTCCAAGAAGCACTGTTTGCTTGTTCTTAACTGATTTGCTGAAAATGAAACTGTTTTCCATAAAAGGTTTTTAAAATGAAGTTCTGGATACCTGTCATTTAATGTTTCCAAATTGCTGAGCTGTTCCATCTTTAGTTTTAAAAAGAATTATTTCAGGTTTTTTAGAATGCTAAATAATTGTATTTTTACAGGGGATGGAGGACATTAGAAAATAATAATTAAATACAGCATCATAATTCATTTGAAACAGACTTTTTTTTCCTTTGCAGATTTCAGCTGGTGTTTTTGGTAAAATTCTGATTCAATTTGACTTTGATTCCACATCAAAATGGGGTTTTTGCTTGTTTCTTTGTTTACTTTCTTGTTCTCAAAAATATCAGCATTTCTCACAGAACAGGTAAGGCGGCTGTTTCCTGGTCTGTATTCTCTGAGAACCAGTAACCATTTCTATCACTGCCTCCCATAATACCATGAATCTGAAGTTAATCTTTAAATTTTTTCACAGATTAGCATTTATGAACTCTCAGCAAAGAGCCACACTGGATGGTTAAGAATAAAGCATGCAGCTCTACACTGTTTGCCTTTATCAGCCTTCAACTTGAACACCATGTTAAGTTGCATCTTGTGGTACCTTTTCCATCATGATTGGACTTTTGGAGAACATCTCAATTTAATTTGGCTTGCATACTCTGCACATGCATGAGTTCTGCAGGGAACATCTGGTTTGCTGCATGTCAAGTTGCTCAGTAGTTCTGCAAGAAGTGTATGGCAAATGAATCCCAGAGCTTTCCTTCTCTTGGTCTGGAATTTGAGAGTAGATTTTCAAAATTGAACCTAATCTTGTGCAGAGAAATCCAATTCAAACTTGTCCATGGGACTTTGGCTCCAAACTTTTCAAGAATCCATTTGGTTTCGTTTGGATGTCCTTGAACTAATATTTCTCCCAAGAAGTGATCCCTCTCCTATGCGGAGTCCAGAAGGAAATTTGATTCAACATGATCATGCATTTTGTCAGTACATCTGGCAAGTAATATGCAATTTTATAGCCCTCAACTTGGGAGTCCATATTTGGCCACCAAGAGAGCTTTCTGAACTTTTTATTTCATTCTGATGAGTCCTTGATGAAACTCATGAGCAAGAGAGATAGGCTTGGCTTGAATCTCTGGAAGGCTAGTCAGACTGTGAGACACATCTCATCTCCACCGTGGGACAGGAGCTCCCAAGAAAGCACAAGAGGGCTGAACTGAGACGTTTCAGATATGTGATGTTTCTCTCTCTCGTTAGTCACAGTGTGCATTTCTGCCCTGGGTGGGAAAGCTGCTCTGGTGGGTTTTGGGTACAGGGCTGCACAGCTGTAGGGCATAACTGAGATGATACAGTGCAGGACAGATTGTCATTTAATATGAACTGCATTACCCGTGTCCTTGAGAAGACCATATAGCCCAGTGTAATGCTGCGAGCAGCAATTTCCACTCCCAAATTAAGACATTGTTCCCTAGCCAAAAGCTACCTCCATCCCTCTACTGCTGGGTGTTGACAATCAGATCTCAGGAACTGATGAAGAGATCCAACTGAAACAACAAACTCCCTCAGCAGGGCCTAGGCAAACTCCCTGTTAACTGGATCCCAACACATTTGAAATTTATCGCTGATAATCATTACAGTGAGCAGCGGCTGGAAATGAGCATAGCCAAGGCACAGCATGGAGCAGTGATGCTGCGCATTCATAGTGGTGACACGTGCACTGGTATAATGTTCTCTGTGCTTGGGCAGGTTGGGCCTGAAAATGTCAGCTCCCATTTACAAGCAGGGAAAATGAAGAAAAGAAAAAGAATTGGTGTGTTTTCTTCCATGTCAGCTTTAGGGTTGAAAATGAAGTACAAACCTTTAAAACTGATGCATGCAAGTCTGCTGCATGAGAAAGGAAATGGATTCAGCACATGCTGGTTTGTGCTACCAAGGCAAGTGTGCTAGCAAAGCTCACTCCTAACATCCATGAGGTCATCCATCTTCATACTGCTGCTCAACTTCAGTACAAACAACACCAGGAGATACAAGCCAAGACAGGCTGAGGAGATATATTAGAAAAGCAGAAGGGGGGAGTGTGGAGGGGGAATATGAGGTAATCTGCACCGATGGTATGTTAGGTACTCACATTAGAGCAGAGAACAAAGCCATCAACTTTATTGAACAAGCTTCCAACTGGTAACGAGGCTTGTTCTTCCAGTTATTGCATTGAAAGAGCAACATCTGGCTTGAAGCCTTCTAGAGGCCAAATCCTTCTATGCTGCAACCCTGCCGCTGTCAGCAGAGTAACACCAGGGATGAATTTGCTCATGAGAAACTAAGGCAATGAGAGGGGCAGACAGTTCAAGGTCCTGCTCGAAAAAAACCCAAGTTTTTCTGCAGAGCAGGCCAGGTATTTGAGCAATAAGGACCATCACACCTTTAATCACTTTCTTATACACCAGTGCTGTGCATAATAAACAAGGGGGATTTTTTTTTTTTTTTTAATTAGCAGAGAAATACCCAAAGCTGGTTTTTCCTTTCCTTTTTCTGATTTATTTCCTTAGCAGTTAAGCCATAAGATCAGAGCAGAGACACTCATTAGATGGGGAAAGTTGGGAGAACATCTACCCGGTTTGTCACCTCCCCGCTTAAAATCCAATAAAACATAAGGGAAAGGGGAAGGAAAAATATTACATTTTTAAAGGCACTCGGTGATCTTCAGCAGCCGCTGTTTATTGAGTTTTCCATAGCTTGTTTCCAATTATTGTAAGGTGTCCAGAAGCTATAGCAACAAAGAAATAATCTTCCAGTGCCTAAGAAAGCTGCCATCATCTGCAAAGCAGCGTAGCTGGGTACAAAGGTGTTACAGTAGAGGAGAGAAACCCTGGACCAAACCTCTAGCTGGTGGTTCAACCAACATCCAATACCACCCATCCCTGCTTCAGTTCACCTGGAAGCACAGTGTAGATGGATGGCTCTGGGTTATGCCTGCTGATGGAACATGCGACTCATCAGTACTGTCCATGAAGAGTCAGGATTTGACCAGGACAGAGGGGTTTGCTTCAACACCAGCTGTAAGGGCTGCCAGACTGACCACTCAACATCAGCTACTGTGCTTGCTCTGTGCCGAGACGCTGCCTGAATGCTGACATTTTAACAGCATGGTCCCTTCCCTGCACATGATACGGCGCGAGGGAATAACAGGATGTATTAATGTCATTTTAGATAATAATATTCTTCTCAGAGTGGGCTTTCTGGCACCATATGTCCCTTTGCGAGAGAACTCTATCCCTATCACTCCAGCATTAACTCTGAGCTTGAAAGCAATCCATTTGGGCCATTAAAATGACTTGTGAAATGTGGGATAGTTATCAAGTAATTAGGACCACATTTCCTTTCTCTCCCTGCCCAGATCTCTGCACTGTGATCTCAGTTCAGCTTCAGTTTCTCCTCACCTTTGCCTTTTACAGACCAATGCGAGCACCATTTTTTGGGGATGGTGCGCATCCTCCAATCCCTTCCCCTTCTTGCTCAGCTGGCATTTGTAACCTGCAGCGTTTACGTTGTCTGCAAAAAATGAGAGGAGCTGAGTTTGGAGAGGTGCCAGGGAAGGT
Source organism: Pluvialis apricaria (assembly GCA_017639485.1). Classification (NCBI taxonomy): domain Eukaryota; kingdom Metazoa; phylum Chordata; class Aves; order Charadriiformes; family Charadriidae; genus Pluvialis; species Pluvialis apricaria. The sequence goes on along the minus strand of CM030011.1, from coordinate 38,568,636 downwards.
TTCTTCATTTTCCATCTGCTGTGCAATGGGAGCTGTGGTGCCTCTCTGCTCCGACACTGGTGAGATAGCTACAATTGAAAGGACTGTCCAGGACTTGTCTCCCATGGACAAGAGCGAAGCTCTTGGAAAGATTTGCTGATATATAAAAGAGCCATATGGCCCTCCGTGAGATAGGGATTACTATGAGGTTTGGAAAACATGCCTGAGTACCTGGCTTTGCGGTCCTGCTGGAGCCTGGTGCAGGGCTGAAGTCCCCGCTGGACTGCATTTCAAAGTCCTCTGCTCCAGGCTGCGTTGGAAAGTGCGGCTTGCTTAGACACCTGTGGGGCTGGGATCCCATTGCAGTTTGCAGAGTGCTTGGATGGGAAGGAGAATACCCCTCCTCACCCCCATGCTTCCCCAGAATGGAAGGTCCTGGGCTGGAGCCGTGAAATGGAGCCGCTTGCACCCCTCACACATGATCTGTCCCCCTGTGTTTTTTCCCCCCTTTTTGTGCTCACAGGTCTGCCCTTCCAAGCCCAGATGACCAGACCTCAGCAGGAGCCAGCACTTGCAGCACATCTATGCTGGAGACGGGCCCACAGATGTTCATGCTGCCTCTGGCAGGAGAAACGTATATGTGCAGTGGCCTCACAGACGTTGGTGCAGGTCCTTGCTCCTGGACATATCTCACAATGTGAGAGCTCACCCCTAGGGCTTTGGCCACTCTCTTTCCACCGTAAGTCTGCAAAGGGCACCACACTGAGCAGTCCATGCTGCTAGGGTCAATGCTCAGCTCCGTCCCTCCAAGGATTTGGTTGTCTTCCAGCTCTATTTTTGACCAAAAAAGTGCTTTATGTAAGCAGGCCCAACCTCTGTATGCTATTTGCCCTTCACACAAGAAAAGGCACTACTGCCTGCAAACAACTGTTCATTGCTACGTTACAGTCCCATGCTGCCTGGGGAAGGAAGCAGGTCTGAGATCTGGTTGTGCCTTCCCATACTGTGCCCTGCAACTCAGCTACAGCCAACCTCATCATCTAGACCCTGTCATGGATGTCATTCCTCCATCTCACCCTTCCTCTGGTTCTTGCAGAGATGGGTCCACAAGAAATCTCCCCAAAGTTTTTGTGACTCCATCTTTCCCTCAGCCCCACAGAAACCCAGCTTGAAGAATTTCACCCCCCTCTTTCCTATCCTTACCTCCAGAATACTCTCTCAAGCCCTCACAGATGCGTATTTCTCAGCAGAGGAGAGCCCTGCTGGGTGTGCTCCTCACCACCCTTTCATTTCTGCCTCCTGGCCCCGAAGCATCAATTCATTATGGAAAGCAGCAGGGCTGAGGACACTGAGTCCCAGAAGCACCTGGCTGAAGCCACTAAACGATCAGCTGGGAATGAGTCATGTTAGCAACTGAAGCCTGGGAAACCCAGCCAGATCCCTCTGCATAGGACTGAAATAGATTGTAACTGACTGATTACAGGCTCTGGCCAAATCCTAGTGAATTAGAGTGGCTTGCAGGGGGATGCAAGGATAAAGGCTATTATTAGCACTGCTATTTATTATTTGGGTAGCACTCCTATTGTCTCAAGTGCTCTCTGAATTGTCTGCAAGACGGTTCCTTCCCTAGCACACAGGATTGTTAGGATCCAAGGGCGTGACTGGAGATGAGCTATGAGCTGTGGGATGGATGTGCTAACACTCATTTGGTGTGAAGTGGGGAACTGGACCATCAGTTTGTCCTGACTGGAGGCAGCCTGAGGCTGAGAATTGCCACGCCATGTCTCTCACCAAGGAATGGCTGCTACCGAGTGCTGCAAGGACTAGGACAGGACTAGGACAAAGTGGTAGAAACTGGAGTGAAACATCTCACACAGGGTAAACATTGGAAACATCTGGAGCATCAGGCCAGGTACGTGCACCTGGAGCCTCCCTGGAAGGCAGACAAAGCTGTTCCAGACTTGGCTGCGGCTCACAAGCTGGAGGGGAGGTGAGCAGCTGGGGAGGTTTGAGCCAGTTTCCCCTGTGAACTTCTGCTATGTGGTCACCAGGCATGAAGAATTTGGTGCTGCCATCTAAAGCCCTGCTCAGAAAGCCCTATTCTTCTGCAGAAATCTCAGCTTCCCACTGCTGAAAAAGAGGGGGTAGAAAATATGACCCCAGCACAACCTAAAAACTAACAACACAGAAGCTTATTTTTAGGAATCTCATTGCTCATAAGATGGAATTTCACCCAAGTCTCAGGCTCTGGAGGGGGAGAAGGACAGCTAACTGGCCTGTACAGCTCCTCGGATGAGCTCTGGTATCTCTTGGCTCCTCAGTGGTGGTGGCGACATGTCTAGACACTCTGGGAAGCATTCAATCAGGAGAAGGAAGAATGGGTCCCGCTGTTAGGAACAATGCAAGAGGAACAAAATGGCCCTTTTTTATTCTGTACAGCTGTCTTTTAAAAGGACTATTAGGTCACTGAAAGTTTTAATTACAGCAAAAAATAACTCAAAAAACAACAAAAAATTGGAAATGAAACTGTATCTATTTTGGGGAAATTGTTTGTTTTTTTTTTTTTATTTTAATAGGTTTCCCTTTCAACTCTTTTCCAGCTGATTTTTTTTCCTTTGAGTTCTATGATTATTAATGGCTGTAGCACTAATGTGCTTGGAAAAAGCTCATTTGAGAACCATGTTTTTTGGATTATAAAATATCTGAAAGATATTTTTCTATTCTTCAGCCAACAGTTGCCCAGTTTTCCCAAGCAGACATTATTCCATGCCATGGCATCAGATACATCAGACCGAAACTTGGCTTTGAATATAAGCGGGAGAAGCCTGCAGCAATGTGGTCATCACTTTTACCATAGAGCTCTCTTCATGTCCATATACCAGATGATGTTTGGGGAGAGGGGAATCCAGGGACCACACTGGTCCTGGAGGACTCACTTCCACCCGCTGGCACATTGAGGGTTTTCTGGTGTCACTAAAAACCCCAAAACGTTCTTTTTTTCAAAACTGGAATCCAGGAGTTCTGGAAAGAGTTGTGGATAGACATAGATGTGGTTTGTCTATCTGGAACGTATGTTGCAGTGGTAGAGATTTCCGCTGACCAACTTGCTTTGCAACAGACCTGTGGTGTTCCCAGCAAGGAGGAGCGAAGACGTGTCAGCCAAACTGTCTTCAAGACATGTCTACAACATTGTTGGAGGGATGTGGAGGTGGTTCCACACAATATCTTTCTTCAACAAGAAAAGCCACAGCCAACACAGAGTCAAACCATCAGGGAAGGGATGTAGCAGTTTTTGAACACCCAAACTGGGCAACTGTCTGCTTCCCTAGGTTACACTCCAGCCCAGCATTGCCTTCCTGGACTGCCCAGCTCAAGGGCATGCAAACCATGCTCCATTGCTCAGTTCAGGTGTGCCCTGGTGTTTCCAAACTGGGAAATTCAACCTGACTATGCTACAGGTCAATGTTACCCAATGGCATCGGCTTCATTTTCAGCAAAGGAAGTTCAAAGTAGTCCAATTCCCACCTGTGCTGAGATACACTCAGTGTAGAAGAAATGCATAACAGTTGTCCAAAGGCAGATTCCCATAATTACAGCTGTCAAGAGGAGATGCCTTGGAAAAGACCTAATAAACAGAGAAAGGATGAAGGCAGCTATTTCCTGGCAGACCTTGCACTTTTTAGCAAACTCTTACCTCAGAGCCAAAGCCTGGGATGTTGTGGATGTGCCTCTAACATCTGCCAGCTACCTGCAGTCCTACCTGAGTGGCTCTTCCTGCTGGAGCAGAAGTGAGACTCCATGGCACAGGTCCTGCCAATTGCCAAGGGAAGAGGGGGAGTGGATTTCCCAATCTCAGCAGTTGTGGTCAGACTAAAGCTTTCTTGCACCTCTTGGGTGACCTCCTGGCTCTTTATGGTATAACAATCATTGCTTGCACATGCCCAAGTATCTAGTGTCAGGAGCTGACAGAATTGCAGAGTATTCCAGGAACAGCTTTCAAGGACCTTCCTCAGTGAATGGAATGAGGAGTTTCCCTGTTTGATCTCCCACCTGTACTTCGCCATTTGAAATTTATCATCTCCCTTTACCTGAACAGAGTAAGAAATCAACATGAAGCTTAATGCAAAACAGTGAAATCAGAGCTTTCATTTTAAGGAAAAAGCAGAAATTTCAGCTGTAATAGGGCTACTTCTGTTCAAAATGCTATACAAAACATGACAGAAGAGCAGAAACAGCAATAACAGTGTTTGGAGTGCTCTTCTCTTCCATAAATCTATTTAGCAACCGTCAGCTAAGCACAGTGTCTCTTGGAAGCAGATTGGAGAGGTCTGGGAGTCCTTCCCAGGGAGGGGAAGGGGACAGAATAGCAGTGGAGGTTGGTGATTCTTTGACCTTTTTGACGGTCCTTGCTTACAGTGGTGAAGTTCGTGGACAAGGTAATCCCCACCAGCTCCACACGCACCGACACTAGATCCAGAGCACTTAAAGCTAAGGAGACCAGGAGTATGCAGACCTATGAAATAAGAGCAGGCTGGGTTCACCTTCAAGTGGTTTCCCATAACAACTTTTTAACCAATATTTCCCGTCTATCTCCACTTTCTCATGACCTTGGTAAGTTCAGTGGTCCACTAAAAATAGCCTCTATCTTTTATTGCTAGGAAAGAATCCCAGTCTTCACAGAAACAGAGATCGTAGACTTCACAGAAGCCGATGCTGGGATACCCCGAAAGCTTAGGAACTGTCAGGCAAAATTCATGAGACTTTCCCACTTATTGTTAAAAGAAAAGAAAAATATCCTGTGAGTTTATAGCAGTTGCAGATCCAGAGGCCTTTCTGCTCTCCAAATAAACTGTACCTTCTGGAAGTATGTGGTTGGCTGTGCCATGGTGTGAACTTCAGAAATAGGAATTGATGAGATCTTTAACGGATATATCCAAAATAAATGGGAAAAGACCCCGGCCCCGCTCTATGTGCTCTGGTATGGAAGGAGGTGCTCTGGTCACCTCCTGGGGACCCAGCTGCTCACCTCTTTGCTAGTTCAGTGGTTGAATGTGTGCAGTTAATGTGTCTGCACTGAGCCTTTATGTTCACCTGGGCAGATTTGCAAGCTGGGGTGGGGTTTCAAGAATACACTGCTACTGACAGTGATTACATTACACCAATAACACTTCTGCCAATTTCTCTGTGTGTTTACAGTGAAAAAAAAAAGGAAAGAAAATAACAGAGAGATTCAGAAGTTGGAAGAAAATGAAGCAGAAAGCTATCATCTAATCAATTTATTCGTAAGAGAGGGGGAAAGGGAGGCTCATTCCTTAAAACACACAAATCTCCTGAGCTCTGTGTGTGTGAGTGTTAAAGCAATGGGATGGAGCTGTGGGTTCTTGCACATCAGCTTCTCAAGAGCTCTGCTGCCTGCAGATATCATTAGGAGAAGGCAATTATCAGTCCTTCTGCCCAGGGAAGGAGTTGAAGCTGTTCATGCCTTGGCAGCCTCTTCAATCTATTTCTCATGGGGGCTCTGGGCAAGCAAACTCTCAGTCAGAGCACCTCTGGAGAGGTTCAGATGTAGGCAGCCATTTTCCAAAATTGAAACTTTCATCTGTCTAGGTGTCCCTTTCCTTCCCAACTTTGTGTGTTTTTTTCAGAGGGAAAAAAAGAAGCCAACCAAATTCTAGCTATGGAGTAGGGACACAGCACAACAGCTTGGAATCTGTCCTTGGTTTTACTGAAAAATTTCAGAGAAGGAGGAAAACCCCAACTGTTTCTCAGCTACTGAGAAAGGCTGGTGAGCATTACACAGAGCATGAGGTCAGACATGCTGTGGGTCAGAGATCTTCAAAAGTGTTTCCTTGGATTTTTGTTTCTGAGACTAGCAAGACCGGAGTAAGACTACACTTTGGAAGAGTATTTTGGGAATAATCACAGATAGCACAGAGAGGCCTTCAGACTTCTGCCAAACATTTAGGGGAGAAAGAGCCCAGAAGGAATCAGAAGCAGAAAGGATCAGTCCAATGCCATGTGAGGAGCACGGGGCAAAGCCAAAGACAGAGTTGAACCTTTCCAGATCTCATTCCAGATATTTAACTGTAAACCCATCCTTCTAACCCTCAGCCCAGCTTCTCTACCTGACTAGGGTGCTCACTGCTCCAGCTGGCATTCAGGGCAAAACTCTGCTCTCTGTAGCATGAATTAATTCTTCCTTCCTTTCTCTTGATGATGCTTGACAAAATAATAGCAGCAATCCTTGAGCAAATACCATGGAGAGGTTAATATGGAGAAACTATTTTTAGATCTCAAGGTATTGGATCATCCTTTGTTATGGCAACGAAACCTGTTATTCCTTGTTTCCTCTGGTCTTTTATACACATCATAGTCATCAAGGCTTCAATCCAGCTTACAATAAACATTCAAAAACCTCAGGATTTTAGAACTTATTTGTTGTGGGACTGGTAAGAACATTAAAAAGAGAGCAAAGAAGAAAGTCTGTCAAAAAACAGAGTCTCAGAAAGAAGGAGGGGAACTCTAGCCTGAGGAGAAACCTAGTGCCTCTAGAGAAATAGTACCTGAGACTTTGGGTGGGGAAGCTAGAGCAGATGACATCTGGAGGTACCTTCCAGCCTACACGATCCCATGGGTCTACAACACCAAAACCCCACAGCAAAACCAACCTAGATTGTGGGTAGATCAGGGGCTTCAAAATGATGAAATGCTGCCTGGTTTTGGTCCAAAGCAATAAATCTTTCCTCACAGAGATTACTCTACACTTGGACCAGGCTTGCAGAAAGATTTGTCAAGGTTCAGCAATGAGGTTCAGAGCAAATGCTGAAACCAGGTGCCTTTTGGAGGTTTTATTGCAAAGTCCATGTACATCTACAGGAGATACCTTACCTGCTGTGGGAGAGCAATGCCTGCCCTGAGATGGGGCAAAAGGCAGACCAGGAGCATGTGCTGTCATTTCTTCTAGCAAATTTCATTGAGTAAAACATTTAGGGGAGCTTTGTCTCAAGTTACCTCTTTGACTCCCATGCTGGCAATACAGAAACTTTGTAAAATGCTTACAAAAAGCATGTCATAGATCCTTGAGTAAAGAAACCATCTTTTCCACTGTGTAATTGTATTACACCTTGCAGAAGCTGCATAAGTGACCAGGGATCCTGAACAAAACAGGGCTACATTCCCTGATCTGCCCTATTCACTCACAATAAAACCTCATGACTCCCTCTTTTGTTATTTTAATTTGCTAGAACATAATGTATTTTGCTTTACCCAGCACCATTTGTAGCATCCTCTCAGCTGTTTGGACTGCAAAACCACAGGAGAGCAGTGCTTTTGAAAATAGGTTGGGTTTCAGCATTTTTAGGAAAAGACATTTCCATTTCAAAACACATCAGTTCTTTGTAGGGAAATGTGAACAGAAGACAGACAACCTGCCCATTCGATCTGTGCTTTAATTTTACGGACGAAAACAGAACCATTTTAAAGAAAGCAACTAAAGAAATTTGGAGGGAGCTGGCCAACAAACAGAAAAAAGGCCAGCTATTCAAAGTAGTGCCCACTGAACTCTTCAGCACCAAAACTTATTGGGTCATTCCAACTTTCCTTTGTCTTCCCTATCTCAGCCACAAAGTGTCATGCCCAGAAGTTAACTGGAGGGAAAGAGTACTCTGAGCTTCTGTTGCTGGGGAATGTCTGACATTTCAGTGTTTGCTCTGGGCTTTGAAATGACACAAAAAATTGAAATCCCAAATGAGGCTCCAGGACTAATGTCCAGAAAAAAATTGTTATATTATATAGGAATGTCAGAACTGACGTGATGTGTAGGTGGTTTGAAATGCTGAAGATCAGAACAGGACCTGATAAATGCTTACTTTCAAGTCATTAGATTACTGAACCTAATTTCCCTGCATGCCTTGAGAGCACATAACATCTACCTTGGTGGTGGCTGGTAGCAGAAAAAAGCTTGGGAGATGGATCTGAATATGGTTTCTCTTTTTATCATATTTCTTCATGTAGCTCCCATAACCAGTTTGAGAGGAAATATGTGCTAGCTGGGCCATTTTGTATCTTACAATTGATGGATGATCTTCTTTGGACTATGCAACCACACCCATAGATTAACACTATTCCCATGAACTCAGCCAGGACAAAAGTTGCTCTTTGTCTCCCGGGCACCAAGGTCCTCCCAAGAGCACAGCCACAACAAAGAAAAAGAGCCGGAGCTGCACTTTCTCTGAGGGAAGTTGAAGCATATTCTGAATTGATTTGAAACCAATCCAATCAAAAGAATGAAATATTCCCCAATCAGGTCAAACTGACTAAAATGAAGTGTTTCATTTCAGGTTCATCTCCCACCACCCTTCAAAATAAAATAGAAAGAAAAAATATAAAAAGAAGAAAACTGCAGGTTTTAGCACAATCACATTTCTTCCTCAGGGGAAACAGCAAATCTGTGGAAGTGGCAAGTTTCCTTGGAAAAACCTTTCTCAACAGCATTTCTCCACTGTGCACAACCTCCAAAAAGCCTATCACTCTGTTCTGGGGGCTTCCCCGGAATTATGGTTCAGGTGCCACTTGTATCTGTCCCTAAGTCAAACTCCCTGCTCAGAGGATGTTTCCCAAAATCCACTGCAGACAACAACATGATGTCTGTCCTTGAACATCATGAACTTAAAAGCATGCCATACCTAAAATAGGATTCCATGAAACACTGACATCCCATTCCATCCCTTTTCTTGCACTTGTATTTCTGCAAAAAGTAATGTATGTGTATGCATATATTACAGGTGTGTGAGTGTGTAAAATCCCATTTTTTATTGCTAGAAAACACCACCATCTTTGGGGAGTATTGCTGCCTAGCAGGTGAAGCAGGACTTCAACAGCATTGAGACATTTTCTCTGTTACGTGGGTCCGAGTGCTGAAATGCAGCCATCTGTGCTGAACCAGGCATGACAGCAACACATGAGGGTCCTGGAAAAGAGAAGGAAAACCTAAGGTGTTTTCCTCTTTCCTGACTGCACAGCTCGGCTTGCAGCACCCCCTTAATATCTTTCCCATACTTGCTCTGACACTGCCTGGAAAATGGCTCACTGTTATTAGCCCCATGTACTTTGCAGCAAGCTGAAACATTGAGAAACGATAAATTAGATTTTCAGAGGATTTTTCTAAGAGCAGAAGACACGAATTGCTAAACGCTTTCCCCAACAGCGCCAGTGATGCTCTAGGGAAACAGCAAACAGAGAGTAGGTGAGAGAGGGCATCCATCAGCACTCAGCCACCGAAGCACCTTTTCTCCTCCAAAAAGCTGGCTTTCAGCAAATCCCTTACAAGGACTTTCCATGTTATACCAGCTAGCCAAGGAGTTGTGCAATTAGATGTCAAACATGCTTGGAGAACAAAGTGTGTAAATGGGATGTAATACAATACTACGTGTTTATTTCTGAACATGAATCCAAGCAAATCCATCCACGGCCACTTCGCAAGATGAATAAAATCTACCAGCTTAAGGCATATTTGTTTTCTCTTCTCTTTCACTAAAGAACCGGGATGAAATGTTTTTAATAAAATGCTCTTTTTAAAATACATATATATATATCAAAGTTCAAATAAATCTTTACTATAATCAGAAGAATGCAAAGAATTGTAAAAGTTTAGAAGGGGTCACTTCTGACTGGCCCCTACTCCATAAAGTACAGTTTGATGTCCTGTAGTTTATAGCTGTACAAAGCCCAGCTCTTCTGCATTCAGATTGGCTGTTAATGTTGTAATGATGTTTAACTGCTGACAAATGAATTACAGGTGGGGAGCGCATTGCCCATTTAAGAAAAGGACTGTTTAAGTAAAAAAATATGTCATTTTTATTTGGTTGCTTTTTTTTATGTTTCTTTTTAATTCCCTCAAGCAAACAGATTAAGGAACATCATAGCCTGTCAAGTAATGTATGTTTGTAAAAACACCACATCTCTTTGATGCGTCTATCATATGCTGGAGAGGAGAGAGAGGGGTTTTCTTTCACTTGCAGTGTAGCTTCTTTTTATTTTTTGCCACTAATTATGGAATTTCTCATTAAAATAACAAGAAGCACGTCTGGCTGGGATTCCAGCACATGTTTTCACTTTTGGAAACCAATGGGAACCGCATGCTTTCTTCCTTCTTCCATGTCCCATGCAGCAATGGCAGTGCAGAGGCCAGTATTAGCATCCATGCCCTGCTCCACCAGCCCCTTGGCCAGGCGCTGGGAGAAGACAGTCTCCCAAAGGCAGACCCAGCTCACACAGGGCACAGCGGGGATGCTGCATTCACCAACTAATTTTAAGCTTTTAAAATTCATGCCATTCCCCAGGTTTTGGACCTGATTTTTATTTATTTACCCTCTTAGGCCTTTCTCCTCTCTTCTTCCTCTCCCTCCTTGTCCCATTGCAATTTTTCTCATGGCAAAACTAACTCTCACAGACCTGTGGTGGTTATTTATAAACTCCTTGAATGCTTAAACACCATGAACAATCATTTCCCTTCAGTTTACAGGAACATTCAAAGTGCTCTGAAACATATTTTCGACATCACTCATCACTTTGAAGATGCGTCCAAGCTTTTGTTCATGTTTATTGACAGGAAGTTGTTTTTCATTGCTCAAATCAGGAGGGGGATGATTGGGAGGAGGAAGGGAAGAGGATGAGGGCTTTGCCAAGCAGTGGAAGCTGTACCTGAAAAACCCAACCCTTCATTCCTGGTGTGTGTGTTGGCTTCCCCAGCCACCCTCCACCCAACCCTGCTGTTCTCTTTCAAGGGGGGAAAAACATCGTCAGAGCTTAAAAAGGGGTAAATTAGAGCAAGGGTGCATGTGGACAGGTGAGAGGGGAAGAGAAACCTCTGTTATCCCTCATAGCTATATAAGAAGAGGGCAGTTTTGGGGTACTCCTTGGCCCTGGAAAGCAGGGATGAGGCACAACTCCCCCCTCCCATTTCGTCTCCCAGAGGGAGACTGTGCTGGGGAACGGGCCAGCACATCAGGATCATCCCTTTCGCAACTCGGTGGCTTAGGAGAAATAGTGACTCATGGAGGGGGGAGGTTCAGGGAAAGGGGGGCTGGCTGAATCACCCTGCTGTGGTGGAGCAGGGCTCTCTATCCCCAGCTCTGGGGGCTCACAGAGGGGCTTGCTGAGCTACTTTCCATGGAGATGGGCAAGAGGTCTGCAGGTTGGCCAGTTGAGGATGGGAGTCCTCCAGGCAGGACTGAGGGAGGGGAAGGAACAGGGGTAACTGGGAAGATGGTGGTGGGAGAGGGGCAGCACAGATGCCTACCTGTTCAATGATGCATGCCAGGAGAGAAAGTCAAGCGCTCCTGGTTCCCACCACAAGTCCCGGGCAATGTCTTCAGGGCATATGTTCTGCTGGCTTCAACCACCTTGAACTTCAGCAAAGAGCAACATCCTTTCTTGAAGGACATGGTGATAATCATCTCCTGCTCCATGAGTTGGTCCTGGTGGAGGAAGCCAGCAGAGGAGCAGGACAATTCACCAGGGTGCACAGGGAAGAGGCAACAGAGCCCAAGATGAGGACCTCAGCCAGGCAAAGAGGACTGCCATCAGAAGAAAGCATCATGAGAAACACAACAGACCCGTTAGTCTTGACCTCATGGACACATCCGAAACCATTCACCAGCCCTAGTACAAATCACTGCTGTGCTCTGTTTAGCAGGGAAAAGAGAGATTTTATATAAGGTTGTATCAACCTTTTTATATTGACAATGGGACTGGTTATTATATACTGTGTGCCTGAGGTTCTTCCACTGAAAGGAGCGTAATGCAACACTGGGGGCAATTCTTGATTCCACTTACTCCCAATAATTATTACTTCTTGGCTTGTTGCTACAGTATATAGTGTAATGTTATTGCTTGGAATGGTATGTTAACTTAGTTTTTACTGATACCATGTGTTCCCCTCTTTTATCCCAGTAGTGTGTCAAGAACTGTTTTTCTAAGGATGGTCAAGGGAATATGATTCTAATATTACTGTAGATGATATAAAAAGTTTTATAGACAGTATTCCACGTTTGAACTGGGAGCCCAGAATTCAGCCATGAGGGCCTTAATCAGACATTTGAATTGCATGTTTTGAAGGCTCAGATTGGCCAGTGAGGTAGAAAAGGTGCTCACTTTATTACAGGCAATAGCCAGTTTGAAAGTCAAGATGCTAGACCTGCACTTAGAAACAAGACAAAAACCTCTGAAAGATGGGCTTATAATATGTGATTTCAGGCATCATTTGGCTCCAGAAGCGTGATTTAAAGCACCCTGAAAAATACACAGGGACACATTGCTTACAGTGTTATTCCCATGAGTGGACCCATAAAACTGCCTGTTAATGTGACAATCACTGTTTTTGCTAGCAGAGCTGGGGTAACACTTAGGTCCTCCAAAAACTCAGAACAGAAGCTGCAAAAGGAGATACAGACCAAGGTGTACTGACAATTATGAAGGAGCTGCCTGGCCTGGCAACAAAAACCTACTTGCAGAAGCGGGCTTTTTTTGTGTCACCGTGCAGAGATGTGCAAAGTAAGGACTGAGCAATGACTCCCTCCTTGCTCAGTCAGACAGGAGGGCTCGGACTAGATCTGCACAGCCCTGTGATGCTCCCAGACAGTGGCACAGTGCAGAGCACAGCCACATGAACACTCAGGAGGAGGAGACGCAGGGACTGCACACTTGTTCACAGCACTCGAAGCGATGGCTGGGGTGGGAGAGCAGAGTGGAGCTGGGCTGCAGGCTGCTGAAAATTTCTCCAGGGACCAGAGCACGAGGATTTGCTCCACTGGTTTCTCTGCTTCATGCCAACATTTGCAGTGCCATTTCTTTCTCAGGTTTGCATCTGGAGTTTATGGTTTATCCACCTTTGGAAGCTGCTGGTTCAGCTCCTGTGAGGGACTGCAGCAGACAGGGACTCTGCACATCTATCTCTGCTGCACTCCAGATTTCCGTGTTTACTAACAGAATGCTTTTCTATTCAGTCATCAAGGTATTTCTTGATATGTTTTGTAGTAGAACAGGTCCAACGTGCAAAAAGGAGGGGACTTTGACAGCAGATAGCAACAGCAGGCAGAGTTTTACAACCCCACCAAACTTTTACGAGCACTTCCATAATGGTATTTCCAACACTTGGGCCACAACTGCAGTGACAGTTGACGCCTCATACATCATAATCTGCTTTCTATTTAAAAAGTAACAATGCTGTTTTATATATTGCAGGTGATTACCTTTGCACGGGACAAATGTGCCTGGAAATTCCAATGCTTTTGTCTCGGCAGCAGGCAGGCTTGCACTGACTGACACTGTGTTCATCATTGCAGTCATCACTGGGACTGCACTCTCCTTGTTTTGCAGGTCACTGCATTGCCTTGAAATGCTACACACCCGCTACTGGCACGATTGATGGAGCTTCAGAGCTTTCCTTGGGGTTTTTGGCACCCTTGGGTATGTCTTTTTGGGGTTAAGGAGCAAAGCTTTGCTCCTAACCCAAGAGAGCTTCAATTATACTGCAAGCTGGTGGTGTATTTTCCTGACTTGGTGACTGCTTACGCAGGCTCAGATAGATGGACATTTTTCTCTCTTTTGGACATTCCCTTTATTTCACTTTCAAATTCTCATTGAAGACAACTTTTGGGACATCCTGTACCAGTCTGCAATTCTTTCATCATCAGTTGCTTTTTGTAAGTTGCATTGAGCACAAAGGAACTAGAGCTCTGTGTTTACCAGGAGCACCCAGCAGTGAGAGACAGCCTGGAGTGAGACTGTGGTGCCTCAAGAAGCCCAACCAGTGTGGAGCAGGGTAGGGTAGGGTGAGCCAAGGTGATGGCTAGAAGGACAAGGCCTCCCTAGCAAAGCAAGAGCAGGGGTTATGCGGAACGTTGTGGAGCAGGAGGCGCACAACAGTTCACCAGGAGGGAGATGAGGTAGATGGACTCTTCATCAGCTCTTTCCTCAAGCACCCTTAGGACAAGGAGAAGTGGGTGACACCAAACCTACCAACTCCCACATATACAACAGTGAAAATACTTATACTCACTGGCTTATCTGGTGCTCCTCACTTTAAAAAGTGAAGGCAAAGACATTTAGCTGTAAGGCTAAGAAGTAACCAGGGTGAACAGATCTTGGATGAAATGTTAGCTTAGGTGAAGTCATTTGCTCATAAGCTTCAGCCTAGCCACTGACTTTGCAAAGCACAGCTGGGATCAAAACAGGACAAATACCTGTTCTGGAGATCTTCCAGAGCCAGAACTGTCTAATACTGACTGTAACTGCCCAAATAAACCTAAGTATCCCCGATTCCTCCTCTTCCTTCTCATACTTCACTAATAGTCTCTCTGTCAAAAAACACAGGGAAATACACATCTGGACTGTCTCATTCAAATGAGGAAGCTTGCTCTTACACACCCCTGTCAGACCTTCTGAATGTGCCCCTCCCACCTCCCTCCCATGTCCTCTGAGGCTTTATCTACCAAGCTGGGGAGACCCACACCTTTGAAAGTCTGGCAAAAATTTGTGCCCATGTCTTATAGTCTGGCCAGATCAACCTATTTCTGTGTTGATGTAGCCTTAAAAAGAAATGGAACCATGGCAAGGGGTTCCCTTTACCTTCTGCAGAAACAAAGCTCCTTGCTTCACCCCAGCTCCATCAGATCATGGAGAGTCCATTGGAAATAAAATCTTATATTTGAAAACCATCAGTCAAATAGGCTAAACAAATAGGATCCCTTACCAGCATGAGCTAAAAATGAACCACTTGGACCACAGACACAGGCGTGCTCTACTCTACCCCTGGCTAGCTCTACTCCTTTCCATTTGACATCTTGGGATGGGGGAAGAGCCTTGCTGCTACTAATACAGTCCCTGCTGGGATTTAATGGCAAAAGATCCCATCTTGGGCCACTGGGAGCCTCATTTAAGTCTCTGAGATGAGATTTGCTTTGCAATGCTTCCCAGTGTCAGTTCTGGGAAGACTTTGGTTCTGGTTTCGGACTGCTTTTCTTTGCACTCTCCACTCGCCATGTCTGTAACTCTCTTTTCCCATCTGTAAAACCAAGGTAACACTCCAAAACTCCTTTAAAACATACTGAGCTTTTCAAAAGAAAAACTTGAGGAATTATTATATTATCAGGGACTAGATCACCTTCCTGAGGGACTTGGGTTTTTTAGTACGGAGAAAAGAAGACTGAGGGGGGATCTTACCAATGCATATAAATATTTAAATGGAGGGTGCCAGGAGGATGGGAACGGTCTTTTTTCAGTGGTGCCCAGTGATAGGACAAGAGGTAATGGGCACAAACTTGAACATAGGAAGCTCCACCTAAACATGAGGAGGATCTTCTTTACTTTGAGGGTGGCAGAGCACTGGAACAGGCTGCCCAGAGAGATGGTGGTCTCTGACTCTGGAGATATTCAAAACCCGCCTGGGTTTTGTGCAACCTGCTGTAGGTGTCCCTGCTGTGGCAGGGGGGTTGGACTAAACGATCTCCAGAGGTCCCTTCCAACCCTGACCATTCTGTGATTCTGTGATTCTGTGATTATTATTCCACGGAGCTGGTTCAAAAGCTGTTGGTCCACAACTTTATAAACATCACAAGAGATTTGAGACAGTAAAGTGTAAAGAACAGTTTATCTGCAAGGTTACAGCTACTGCTCCTGGTTTCCCTCTCTCATGTGGTATACAACATGAAAAGTCCAATTTGAATGGGAATGATTTGCAAATTAATCACTTTATTAATGAGGGTGAAATGACAAATAATCTGCATACACGTCTGCAGCCACCCTTTACAGGGAGACCTTGCTAGTGGCTGCTGAGATCCAGGATGCATGCTGCACACACCACACACAGGAACAAGGGAGCCCTAGGTAATGCTGGGAAAGATTGCTCTGCCATATTTATTTTTCAGAAAAAAACCCCTGGCCTGGAAAACATCAACATTATTCCAGCATGAGGAGGCAATTTTTTCTCTTTCGGACTGACATGTAGTCCTCTGAAGCTGAAATTGAAATTTCACGCTTCTGAGGACTTGCGACGTCTTTTAGGGATCAAATCAGTGTTCATCTCCAGTTCTCCAGAGATGAGTAATGAGGCCAAATGCTTTTTTGGAACTAGCATGAGGACAAAATGACACTGTGCTGCAGAGCTGTATTTTTAAACAACAAATTGGATCTTTTTGTTATTGTTTTTGTTAGGCTCAGTTATGGGGTAGGGGATCTGATGGTTGGGGGAGAGTATCCTCCTGTTGATCTGGCAAATACATAATCTAAATAAAATCTGCTCTAGCAAACAGGCGAGCCCAGGGAGATGAAGGAAACCACATTAAAAACATGATGAAAGTTGCCTCAAGGCTCCTTATTTCACACTTGGGCTTTGGGTGGTTGGGGTTTTTTATTTCTTCCCCCTTTCTTCCGCTAGCAACCCAAAACCTAGCATTCTTCACTTTGGTGTTAAAGGCTGAGAAGACCCTTCAGCTTCTCCCTGCAAACACATACACACATGTGAGTGCACTCTTGCTTGCAAAAGATGCCTGTTGCCTCCTGCCCGAGCTGCAAACCAAGGGTACATTAAAGGCTCACAGGCAATGGGGATTTGGGTTCCTGGGTTTTGGGGGCCTTTCAGCAACTGACCTGCCTCATTTGGTGGAGGCAAAATGAATTTCATGGGAATCAGTTTGCTAAACACTGGTCTGGGCCAAAGTAGACAAACAGGATCCTTTATCATTTCCCAGTGGCAACACAGAGAGGGAAGGGAAAATGCCATGAGGGGACCCCGTCCACCCTAGGTGTATGACCTATGGCTCATTATCATAGAATCATAGAATGGTTTATGTTGGAATGGACCTTAAAAACCATCTAGTTCCAACCCCCCTGCCATGGGCAGGTACATCTCCCACTAGACCAGATTGCTCAAAGCCCATCCATCCTGGCCTTGAACACCTCTAGGTATGGGGCCTCCACAGCTTCTCTGGGAAACCTGTTCCATTGATGCTGGAAAGGGGAGAGAAAGAGGCAAACCCCTAAATGCTGCATTATTTCTACCCTGTTGTGAATTCCCTTCAACAATGACAGAGCTAAATAAAACTCACACGTAGTTTATTTTTGGATTAGCCCCCCTCCTCCACTCCCCTCCCAAATTGATTTATGGTGTTATTGTTCTCTGACCTAGCACGCCAAAAGCTTTGAGCTTTGCAGCTCACTCCCTGCTCCTTCCATCATGCAGGTGTAACTGCTGTAAAAGCGAGGGAGAGGAGGGAGAGGGAGGAAGGAAACAGAAGAGAAAACAAGGGGAAAAAGTTGAAGCTGCAGATGCACACATCTGCTTTCTGACTAATTCAGGGTATGGCACACCCGTATGGGTCCCTTTTTATTGCTAACATTCCTTATAAGTTAGCAACATTTTTTTACCCCTCTCCCCCCTTTTTCCTCCAAACTTCAGATGTCCCAGAGGAATGTTTAAATTATTATGAAATCCCAGAGGAGTTTGCTGCTTCCCTTTTTAATTTTTTCCATGCTAGTTGCTGGTTTTTAAAGCAGTGCCCAGCTTACTCTTTTCTAAAGGCAAGCCCAGGGCTCCTTGTTGCAGCTCTGGCACAGAATTCCTTATAACTTTGTTCCCCAAATTCCTATGGGTTTATAGTGTGGCTATAATAATTTACTTGATGCTGAAATTTGTGATTACCTGCTCTGATTTTTGAGCTTTCCTTTAAATATAAATGCTAAAAATACCAACTTAAGCCAATCAATAAAGGTGTTATTGGCCATTTTTCACTTGGCCAGCTTTCACAGGCAAGCTGCAATCCTGTAAGGCCAACGAAATGCCTGGTGTTATCTAGCCCTAGGCACAGACTGCTGTCTTTTCAGAGGCAGACAGGAAAAAAATCAAAGTGTAATAAAAAAGAAAAGGCTGGAACTGGGTTTTGACCTTTATGGCCTGGTTAGAGCAGGCAATTGGAGTTGCTGAAGCACTATATAGGACTTGCAGTTTCTAACCTCATCAACTCTCTTTGCCCTCCAACCACTGCTCCAAGGTGGGGAGCAATGGCAGACGGTGAGAAATTGGCCCAAAGTTTTCTAGGAAGAGTATAGCAGGAAAAGGACTTAAATTTATTCTCAAAATCAGGACTGCAGCTGCTGGCCTTCCTTCTTTTCTTTTTCTTTTCTTTTCTTTTCTTTTCTTTTCTTTTCTTTTCTTTTCTTTTCTTTTCTTTTCTTTTCTTTTCTTTTCTTTTCTTTTCTTTTCTTTTCTTTTCTTTTCTTTTCTTTTCTTTTCTTTTCTTTTCTTTTCTTTTCTTTTCTTTTCTTTTTTTCTTTTCTTTTTTTCTTTTCTTTTCTTTTCTTTTTTTCTTTTTTTTTCTTTTCTTTTTTTTCTTTTCTTTTCTTTTTCCATCATGACCATAGCACAGAGTGACTCTGCCTGGCTCTGGTCCCCTTGTAATCCCTTTGTCTGAAGGGAAACTATCTCATCAGCCTTATGAATGTCCCTTAGCAACAGTTGCTTCCAAACTAAAGGCGTAAAAGCCTTAGACCCAGAGCAGTCATGAGATGACTGCACTAGGAAATGAAATTTACAAAACTCAAAAATGTTTAAGGAGTCTTTTCTAAATATGGCACAAAGAAAGAAGAAAGAAGTAGATGTCCAAATGTTAGGAAGGGCAATGCATCTTGAAACACTCCTTGTTAATTGTCTACATTATCTAATCCAAGATGACTACCAAACTAAAATCCTGGTAAATTAAATAATGTCAGCATTATAAAACATATAACTCATAGCCATTTGAACTTATGATACCCTTTTGATTAATCATTCCTGATATATTGTACATCAGTAATGAAATGTCTTCCAGAAATATCAATGCTTATCAGAAAATGACTGAGCTGGTGACACATTAGCCTTACAATTTACCTAATATTTATCTTCAATGCCTGAATTTATGATCCCATTTCTGACAAAAATTAGTAGTGAATTAAATGTTTAAAACTTAGGTCATGAACCTGCACTAAAAAAGAAAAGGTGTAGGATGTTCTGAAGACCATCTGAGGAATGTTTCAAAGGATTATGGAATAAGCATTATACAAAGAATTATAGGAGCAACTGGAATAGGTAAGAAACAGCACTAGAAAGAAGTCTCAAGAATATTCTAGCAGCAACATCATTTATTCAGTTGCCTACAACCAGGCTGAGTAATCATTCTTGTCTTTCAACTGGAATGTGTCAGGCTAGTCGTGAAGAAAAAGATAAATCGTGAGTTAGATCTTGTCCTGCTTTGAAAACAGAATGTCTTGTTATTTTAAGATTAATTCCTACTTCTTTTGAACAGCCACTGCCCAGAATTGACTTTTAAAAGAACTAGTCTTGCAGAAGGATTAATAAAGGGATTTGGCTTTTATAGGACTAATATGAAGATCTACAAGTACATTAGACGGAACAGAAATACTTCAAGGCATCCTGGGGTTAGGAAGGAACTTTTCCGTAGAGCAGCTTATTCCATAATTGTCCACCATGGGAGTTCTAGCACTTTTCTCCGAGATCTAACTCTCCGCTGATGGAGACAGAAACACTGGGACAGATATATAATTGTGTGGATCAAGTTTGGAAATACTTTTTTTTTAAAAAACAGTAGAGGCTTGTCTATCCACTAAGTTTTTTGCAAGAATTGCTCATACTTATTTTGAGGACTCAGAAGATAAGCAAATACTGGCCACACATGTCCTTAACAGCACCAGTTAACACTCTTAAGCCAAATATTTTGTCGAATCATGTATCAGTTCTTCGTGTAAGAGATTTGTTGTTCATTAAGAAAACAAATTTCAATGAAAATGCAATGCTACATTTTTGTTGGTGAACACTACTTTCCAGCCAGCTCTGCATCCAAATGCCTTTGAGTATTAGTGAAGGAAGTTTCCATGTCACTGATGAGACAGATCCTTTTTGGGAATCATGATGGAGGGACTGGTACCATAGTTCTGGTCTCCCAAGCAAGGAAAGAGGATTCAGTTACTGCTCTAAGAAATCTCCTGTTACCAACAAAGTGGAATAAGACTGAGCAGGGGAAAACCTGCAAACAGGTCATCAAACCCAGCCATATTTTGAAGGAAGCTGGGTGAGATGATCTAATGGAGCTTGTTCGTGTCTGTGTTACACTTCTCAGTATAAAGACAGGGCATTCCTGACTAGGCAAGAGGGATATGTGTTTCAAATCCCTTTTATATCAGCTATCAAGTTGCTTATGAATTGGCCCACTGAGATGCTCAACTCCAAATTGTCAATGTACAAAGCCTCAGATGCTCCTTAAAGCCACCAGGTACCTCATTGCCTGACTCAACAGTTCCATGTATCAGCTGGTGTGGGTTTTGGTGTGCACAGCAATCTCCTCACGAAAGCCAGGTGGGTCCCAGGAGCTCATCCGAAATTCCTTGAAAGGCTCATTCCTTCAGGCACATCCAGGGCACGATGAGGACACACTCCACCAGACTCCTGATCCCACAGAAGAATGAGCATTTAATACCAGGGGAAGACCATAGGCCATGAAGCAATTTGAGTGAGAAGCCAGAATGTCATTTAAGGACATGAGAGCTGCAAGGTGCTTTTACAGCCATCTAAGGGAGGACAATGTTGCCTTCATATGCCTGTTATGTTTCTGTCTCTTGCTAACTTTGGTGGTTTCTGGCATGGTTTGGACCTCCCTTCCCCTCAGGAAGAAAGGCTAATAGCCTGCTGTTGGGACGGACTTTTCAGGGGGCTCTTGGGAGGACTCAAAGAAGCTTCACCACAGTTTTAACACAAGGCATCCCCAAAACGACAAGTGTTCTCTGAGGTCTGTCAGCTTCTTTCAATGAATGGAGAAAACCAGAAGTTTCACTGGCAAAACATGTGACCTTTGTTGGATGCTCATCCCAGAAGTTCTGGTTCAATGGGACTTCAGATAGGTCTAGTACACCACAACACACCTCTTGGATATTTGTCCACAGAGCAGACACTGTTTGTGTCCTTCAGATAATTTATTCAGGGAAATAACTACTTTGTCTGAGAATAGAGCAATTCAATGCATTTCTGCCCAGATAATCAAAACTAGTCTTACTTTGTGGACTCCAGAAAGACTGGAAAAGGGAGGGAGCTGAGACTAGTCCTCGAACCTGATAATCCCCTCTGTGGGGAAGAGCGATTGCTGCTTTTCCACAGCCCAGGGGATAGGTAGAGTGCTATTAACTCCTATTACTGCTCTGAAGGCTTGGCGAGGAAGATCTCAGGGGTACCTTGAGCTGGGTGAAATATTTCCCTTGCCACTCAAGGGCACATGCCTGCTTTCACATCTCATTATTCATCTTGGTCCCAGGCTTTGGTTTTAAAACATTTCAATCAAATCAGCTCCGTTATTTAGGCTTGGGGGGATGGGGGGTTGGTGGTGTTGTTTTGGTTTTTGTTTTTTTTTTTTTTTCTAATTTCATTGCAATTGCATGGCTCCACCCATGTGCTGCTTTGAAAGACTCTGTTCACTCATACCCAAAATCAAAGGTAAAATTTAGGGGCAGGCAATCCCCAGAAAATGAACATCCACTGACTCTCCTGTGAACTGAGACAGCTGAAACTACATGACTTTAAGGGGAAAATTAATTTATGTATAATTCTGCCTCGCATTTCTATGTGTGGTATCCATGCTGTTTCAATTTCTCTGTGACAAAATGTATTATTGATAGGAACCAGACCTGCGGCTGCTTTAGTACTTAGATATCTAAATAGTTGCCTGCAAGTACCATCTATCACTAAAGCGAAAAACCATGTCACTTGCAATGTCCTTTGGGAAGGAGAAAACCACAATTCTTTCAAGATTTGCCAGTTACTTTACAAGTTAAGCCTGTCAGTTTAGCACTAAATCTTAGACTTAAAATGGTAAAATGAAAAAGAAAAAAAAAGTTCTTGTTTCAAAACTGAAAAATTGAGTTTCTCTGAGATATTTTATGCTTGCATTTGGGACTTGTGATGATTGATTCGTGGGTTTGGGAACTGCATGTGCTGACAGCTCTGAGTGTCCTGCCTTCACTTTGTGAGCATGGATTAGTTCTGTCGTAAACAGACATGATCAGTAAACAATGGCACTCTCTGGCTTGCCATCATCTCCCACCTGTGAGCCATGGGCTTTCCAAGCAGACAAACTTAAGCTCCATCAGAGGTGTGAGGGTTTCCCTACCATCTCTGCAGCCAGATGCAGAGATGACTGGAGCTGCCTGCAGCCACCCAGACCATCAACATTGCAGTTAAGACCAGAAACATGCATCCCCTTCTTGGACAAGGCATGAGATCTTTGCTGGAGAAGGGTTGGACCAGAGCATTTCAGGGTGTAAAAGATGGAGCAATGCAGAGCAAGGAAGAACTGGTCTGGCTGCTGAAGAGAGCCAGAGCATCTCTCGCAACACCCAGGGATTTTAAGCTTCCTGGGTGTGCAGGAGGCATAGAGCAGTTTGCTGCTCTTGCAGCTCAGCTGTGCTTTTATCTGGTTGCTTTGCAATCAGGAGGTTTGTGGCAGGACAAATTTAATGGGACCCTTTTCTCACCCTCCTGCCTGTCACAGCAGGACCCAGCAGCAAGAGGCAGAAGGAGGAAGAGTCAAGCAGCAGTTTCATCTGTGGCACTGGCCTACAAGTGGTGAGACATGCCTATCTGTCCTTGGCAGCCAGACCTCATCACCGCATCTGCCTTTTAACCTCACGTTGCAGCACTGGGAATGGTACTAGGCACTTTACAAACACCTGGAAAACAACCACGCTGTAAATTTTCTGGACACAAACTCATCACTGTGGCTCTTCCTGTGCAGTTATCCCATGGTGAGCTAGCAGCTGACCTTGCTCCACCCACACTGGCCATGTTTAGGACCATAAATCACAGGACCACACTCACTTGGTTGGGACAGAGCATCACTAGTACCACTGGGGCAGTGACTGGTCACCATGTGAAGAAGCATGCTCAGCACATCTTTGTCTTTTTCCTTTGCAAATGTGTTAGCATATATACCTTAAAACATTGCCTGCAACCAGAGATGCCATCAACAGACCACGTTGACAGACTGGCTCAAGGACCTGCTCAGATTTTCTGCATATATACTGCAAATCCATATGAGCTGCACCCCTTGTGGGTGGTGTTCTCAAACCACTTCACTGGTCTAAACACTCCCTGTGAGCAAACCCTGGATCTCTCACCCCGGGTATTTACCAGAGTGATCCTGGCACAGCAAAGAAGAGGATCAAGCTGAGGAAAGGAAAGGGCTATATTTACAATGGTCCCTATCAGGAAACCACAGGATCTGTGTTTGAAGGGAGAGGGTAAAAAATTCTCATTCACAACATTTAATTAAAAATACCTTCTTTTTCCCTCCCACCCTTCCCCTGAGACAGTTTTCACAGAAATGTCAGTTTTCAATTTCTTTTTTTTGGGTTTACTGAGGAGCAGATAAGTCCATCTTTTCATCATTAAAGTAGTAAAACCCCACTAAGTCTTGTGAAACAAAAATAAGAAGAGTGAAAGAAAAGAAGGGGTTGTTTCCTGGGAAAGGTCTAATACCGTTTTAGCTGCAGTTTCTAGCAGAGAATTAGTCCTACTTACTTTGTTACTCCTAGGGGTATAATTGTCATTAGACCTTAATTGTATCTTGGCGTGCTTTGCAAACCAAAGAAAGGAGCAGCCTGTGCTGGCCATTGGATGTAATCATCTGCTCTTTTGATATGCATGTGTGTGTGTCTATTTTATCCTTTCATCTTTATATACACTAGGAAGTAGAAGCTGCTGTGATTCTACTGCACCTGACAACTTTACCATCCAGACAGTTTTACAGCCCATTCAGGAGCTCAGGCTCCTGAGACTGAACTGATAGTGCTACAGGGGGCTATGGCTGAAGCTGTCTGAACCAGATACAGCCTTGTGAGCTCTTGCTTTATTTCTTCTGCCACCCCTTTTGTCTTGCTGCCACATTCAGCAGGTGTTGCTCTTCCTTTTGTAGAAGATCCTTTTGAAAACACATCAAAAGCTTCATTAGGCACAAGAAAAGGGATATTTGCTCAGGCTATATCGTTTCCCTAATTACCGTATATAATCTTCCATCACTAACAAATGGAAGTAGCCATAAGGGCTGTATTTTTAAAAGCTTAATTGATCTGAATCAAGTTTCAGATTCATAGCCAGATGAAACTGTTCTGCTTGTGCTTGAAAACAAGTTGATTTCAGGGGAGCAAAACAAGTGCCAGCCCAGAGCACGTGCAAACAACACCCTTCCTTTTATGTCATTTAAACTCAGTAAGTGACCTCTTGACCAGTGTGTGAGGGAGGAGTGCTGGGAGGCTGAGCTGAGGGTGAACTCCCACCATCCCTTAAAACAGGCTGGTGCTGGTCCAAGGTGGGATCCAACACAGAATCCAGCAGCTCCCCTGGAAGGTGCTTAGGGGGAAGGTGTTCCAGGCAGCCTGCACCAGAGCTGAATCTTGCCCTTCATTCACCATCCTCCTTCCCTTTTCCCCAAATAATCTGTGCAAACACCAGTGACAAAAACTGGAAGATTTTCCCCAAACTACTGCTTTTTTTTTCTTAATTACCTTTCTTGGTCTCCGTGGGACTGGTTCACATCCTGGGTTTTTCATGTTGCAGAGGTTCGGCAGTGCCTTGGCTGCTCCTCCATGCACCTCCTTACAGAGCGGTTTTGTGTTGGTCCATCCCTCCTTGTGCTGTGAGCACATGTTCAGACTGAAGGGGTTGATTTCTGGGGCTGTGGTTTAGCTTTCTAATGATGCGTGAATGCTGGGGGCAATTTGTGGTTTTATTTTTATAAATAGATGTTCTGTTTCCTTGGATTTCTGGTGGTGTGAGGTTTAGCACATTCATTACTCAGTATTTTAGGACTGAAAAAAAAAAAGAAAAATAATAATCAAACAGTTCGTGATTTTTCTTAATAGCATCCAGGGGATCGAAAGCAACTTCCTCCCCCACAAAGAAACAGTGATTCAAAACATGAGGGCTGACTGAGCAAAGTCACAGCATTTCAAGAGCAATACCAGTAGCAAAGTCTACAGTTCTTCCCCTGTGGCTAAAGAGGCAGGGTGAAAAGGCCTGGGACCAGCTGTACCATCTAAACTGTGGATGCATTCAGGAAGACCATTACCACAACAGAATTATCAGCTTCACTCTGAGATTAATTTTGTTCAGCATACAAATTCTCCTGGTCCTCATGTAACCCTGCATACATTTCATGCCATTGAGGAAGCATCTGTGTCTGAAAGGTGTTCACTGCAAGCTTTTAGAGCATGTGCTTCAGTCCTCCTCAAACAGGGATTTTTTTGTGCACATAGAAACACCATTCAGAATGATCAGGGATGCAAATGCAAACTGAAGTGAAGCTGACTCCTTACTGATTTTGATACAATATAGATCAATACAGACATGATAGACAATTCAGGTCTCTCAGTAAATCTGCATCAGCAATGACAATTTCATGCATCAGCACATCAGTAATTAGTGCAACAGATCAGTGTTTCTGCTTGTGATGTATGGGGAAGTTAGCAGACAGGATAAAACTTTCATCATTAGGAGGAGAATTATTTTTTGATCATGTCTAGTATAACACAGTTTATCAGATAGAGATAAGGATTAACATGCAATGGTTGTTTTTTGGTTGCCTTCACACATCAGAAGTGCAAGGAATACCCTTGGGCTTCTTCATACTTCTCTTCATCTTGTTATTCACAGATGCTCCTTCCTATCTGAGCACTGTAGCCATACAGAAGGCTGAAATTCTTCTGCACCAATGTGGCTTTTGTTACATGCAGTTCAGAAATGCTAAAACAACTCCTGAAAGAGATGTTTTAGCTGATTTTGATGCTGTGAAATCTCACTGCACCAGAAGTGCTGAGCTGCTGCCAAGCTGTCAAGTATTTGGATATTTCTGGGGAAAACAACTCTGATCCTAATACGTAGTAGGGTAGTATCAGCCATGCTGGGCTCTGCTGGCCTCCTGCTTCCTCAAACCTCATGGTTTTGCCACGCACTGACTCGCCTTGGGCAGTGAAGGAAGGTCTCACTGTCCCTGTTCCTTACTGATTGAGGACAGCATTCGGGAGGTCTGCTGTTCATCAGCCTCACCTCCTTGCAGCTAAGGTCAAGTGTTTTTGGAAAATACAAAGACCATTGAGCCAGTCCTCTGAGCACGCAGTGAGCCTCCACCATAAGAAAACCACAAACAAAATCAAGGCAAACAATGCACAGCCCACTGATGAGGGGCTAGAATTATTTCTTTGAAGAAATTTGGAGTTTTATTGAAATGGAGAAATTCAGATCACTATGAGGAGGTGGCTGGGAACAAACTGGATGGTACTTTTTAGTGGTGTCACCCTGTTCCCATGGTGAATTGCAATATCCTGTCCCCACCACTTGACACCATCTCTGCTAGCTTGCTATGACCTGGGTGGCCTCTCAGATCTAGGCTTGACACAGATCAGCAGATCCATAGCCATCTCTGAAGCCCTCTATGGTTGTGGGACCCACATTTGGCTTTTCCATAAGCAATGTGGCACAGAGGATACGCAAACACACAGGAAGAAAGCTGGTGTATGAAAAACATCTGCAGTGCTTCAGTAAGTATACCTGGCCTGGGTCAAAGTCCTGGTACTGCATGGGCACAGAGGAATTCCCAAGGATGCCAAGAGACAATCAAGGTCCCTTCCTGACACCCCTTCATGGGTATCTCTGCTGGAAAAAGGGGGCACAAAGCATGTAGGGTCCTTCCTCTGCACTACAGGGTCAGAGCTGCAGGGTCATAATCAGAGCTGTAAGCTTAATTAACCATGGTGAGTGTCACTGCAAGAAACAATGCAAAAAAACTTTAATTGCTCGTTCTGTTTCTCAGAAAAGCTATCAGGACAGCCTTGCCTGCCCGGCATTGCATTCCCTCTCCTGCTTGACCACATCCAGATTTATCCCCAGATCTGCATGCTATGGGAAGCCAAGACGTGGGGTGAGGGGCTGAGGCTGGGGGAAGCTGCTGGCTGCAGGATTTTACCTAGCCTGTTGTGTTGCTGTGACAGAGGGCAGACAAGCTATGTGTGGGCTACAAATCAGGCTGTGTCATTCCTCAAGACACTGCAATCTTCCTGATTGCATGACTTCATCACAGCACTGAAGTCTTCACAATTTATGGGGATTTTCATGCAGCTGGCTCTTGCACAGGGTTTTTATGTTTATTTCTCATGACTTTTTGGATTATTTTTAAGAAAAGAGTGGCTCCTTTCTTATAATGCAATGCTTTATTTTTTTTGCAACACGTTCAAGTAATCACATGCAAAACACTCCTCTCTGGAACAAAAGAGAAAAAATGCTGTACACATCACACAGTGGGCAAAGTCTCTGCAGCACTTTTAGAAACATCTCTTTGCCAGGGATCAAGAAAGCTTTTCAGATACACTCGCTGGGCCATATACTCTAACGGCAACACACACACAGGCTTGACAACAATGGGATGGTGGGCTTGTGGTATGAGTTGGGCTGCATTTCTGTTGCATTTTCTTGCTCTTGAGCTAGTAGGAGTTTGGCATCTCACACACCATTGTTGCACGTGGATTCTTGTACCTTGCTGAGCTCTGGGCATGTCTGCTGGGTGTGCTGGGCATGACTGGAGGACATGGCCTGGCTAATTCTACCCGCACACCCAGATGGAGAGGGATCTTTCAGCAACTACTGTTGGCTAGAGATGGGGGAATAAGTGGATCTTTAGCTTGATGCTGCCCAGTGACTCTTTTCAGAAATAACCAACAGAAATGCAGAAAATGGGTAAGGGAGTAAGTTAAGCATTGAGCTGCTTAGTCTTGTCAAACAGTTGTGGCTGCAAGGCCATGAAAAAGGAAAACTCAGATGCAGGAGGAATCTGAAAAGGTACTTCATGCATTGGCTGTAGCTGTGCAATAGTTGCCAAGAGGGTGATTTTGGGTTCAGAACAGCTGAATTCCACTCAATTCCAGCTTAAAGCTCAAAGTCTGTATCCCTCATCTGTAAGAAAAAGAGGAAAACACCCAGAGGTCTGCAGAAATAATAAAGGTGAACACATACAGGTCCTGGGACATATAGAATCATACAATAGTCTGGGTTGGAAGGGACCTTTAAAGGTCATCTAGTCTAATCCCCCTGCAATGAGCAGGGACATCTTCAACTAGAGGTTGCTCAGAACCCCATCCGACCTGACCTTCAATGTTTCTGGGGATGGGGCATCTACCACCTCTGTAGGCAACTTACTCCAGTGTTTCAGCACCCTCACTGTAAAAAATTTCCTCCTTATATCTAGTCTAAATCTACCCTCCTTTAGTTTAAAACCATTACCCCTTGTCTTATCATGTTTAACTGCAGAACAGAATATTGCTTGCATTTTGGTTTTGTTTTTTTTTTTTTTATTTCCTTGAACATTCATTTAACATTATTTTCTTGCCCCTATAATCAATTTGCATTTTCTTTAACTTGGATAACAGTTCTGATGCTGGATGATTTGCTTTGTTCACTAACTCATTATTCTTAGAGCAGTTCCCAGCATGGTTTCTTCTTGATTGCTTACATTGTCATTTACAACTTCCATGCCATCTCAAAGTCCCGAAGTGTTTAAGAACAGAAAATCCACAGAAAACAGGAACTGTGGCCTTCAGTGCAATATTAAACACTTTTTTTGCACATCCTGGAGATTATCTTGCCAATACTTACATCTGATTCTGAATCTTGCTTTAAATCCTAAGCCTACCAGCCTGTCCTGAGTATTGAATGCAAGATCCCTAGGGACCATATTTGATCTCTATGCCACTGCATGCAGCAGGAGATGCAAGAAATCTGTGCAAACATACCCATAGAGGAAAACATTTGTCATACACAAATACCTGGATCTTTTCTGCTTCTAAAAAAGCCAGCAATGATGCTGTGAATTTCTGAATGTCATCTTTAGGATCTTCCTCCCTTAACTACTCTACCTGTCTCTACTGACAGGTCTACCCTGGGCTATCAAACACTGTTCAGCGGTTACCACTTGCAAGTGCTAGGCCTGCTGTCCACAAATAAGGTATTAAACTTTTTTTTTTTAAAGTTAATGAGTTTTAATTATACTGAGCTATAAAGCTACCTAATTGAAAAGCTATCCACATGGATGAGATTAGCTTGTCAACCAGGAACCATCACTGTTAGCTGAGTGGGAGACTTGCATGGATAGTTCTCATTAGAGCTAATGCAAGTCATATGTGGCAAAAGAGTACACTTCAGAAGAGCTGGGCTAAAGAGTATGTGCAGTGAAAAAAAAGTGGGATACTTGGATGAAGACTGCGTTTGGATGATATTTTTGTTAAATAAAACTTTTCTCACAGATGTCCCACAGCTTCTAGGATATGAACAAGGAACTCAACAGAACAGCAAACATTCAGTGTGCTCCTTGCGCCTCTCTTCTCCCCAGTGCTCTGGTCAACAGATAACCATTATCTGCCACCTAGAGTTGGTGATACCTGGAAGCTTAGGCCATGGTGGCAGAAGGTGTACAAACACAACAGTTGGTCCCAAGCCCCAGGGCATTCGTAGTCCAAGACATGTGGAAAGATGCAAGAAAAATGGAGGGTTAAAGGTGGCAAAGAGACAACGATGGCCAGCAAAAACCCAACAACTAACAAACCCAAGTATCAGCAGCAGTTTTGTTCATTACACTACACTGGTATCATGCCAAGGACCTGTTTTAAGGAGAAAATTTGGAGAACGGCAGCAAGTTCAATCACTGCACAGCTACCCATCAGTGCAAGGAAATTCTGAAGTGTCCTCTTTCCCCTCCACAAAGTTTAGATGGGGTAGAACTAGTGACTTTTAGCCTTTCAGTCCTGATTTCCAAGCTGCCATTGGTCCCATCACAGGGACTGCTGCTATCGGGCATCTGTCAGTTTCAAAAGTATATGCAGACTTGCATTCAACATCTCTACACAGCCACAGTACGCCTAAGGCACTCTAGCACGATGGCCTGAAATGGGCAGTATGCCCAAAGACCCACTCATCCATGGTATCGGATCCAAATGCAAGCAGGACCACGAGTCACAAGCATGCCAAGCTGCACCCTGTCCTCAGCACAGCTGAAGAAAACCAGGACACTTCGGGTTGCATATAAGAAAATAGCAGGGAAGCCCCAGCTCCGATGAAGACCCACATTGCTGGGAGCTGTCCAGATACAGAGCCCTGAAGAGCTTCAATTAAAGATAAGGTATTTCTGTTTGTAGATAGAGAGTGAAAGCAGACACATTAGGAGTGGGATTTTTGGAAGGATCCAGCTGCAAAAACCTGGCAAGGAGAGGTTTGGCAAACCCCTGACTTGACTGCAGTCATACAAGAAAGCAGGAGCAAAACAGAGTTCTCTTGAGGAGCCTACTTGGCTGGTGTGTGCACAGTCAAACAGGGATGACACACATGACCTTCCCTTTGCCACTGCTCTAATTTGCAAGTTTGTCTTTTCAGAGGTGCAAGATGCTGAAGGCAAACCCACAGACTTCCTCTGTCCTGCAGTTGGCTTCATCTCTGACCCATAGAAAGAGAAATGCTGTCCTCATCATGACTCCTTGAGCCAATCCCATCAAAGCCTTGCCAGCTGACCCAGTGCTTTTCTCTCTCCCAGATGCTGACTGTTGCTTTTTTCCTGTGCCTTGGTTTATTCTCAGCCATGTCACTTGAAAGGATGATCAAAGCTGAATGACCTTGACTGTTTTTCCTCAACTACTTCCTCCAGTCACCACCCTGGATCCTCTCTCAAGTCAGAAGAAAAGGTAACCAAAATGACATTTGCTTCATAAGTGTCCCAAACTACAACAATTTCCAAAAAGTTCTAGGTTAAAGCCCTTCTAAATGCATTAGAAACATCTTTTCATCCCTAAAATAAATGTAGCTTCTGAGGAAAAGGAGATTGCAGCCTGCCCCTCACCATAAGAATTTGCCCCTGGGCAAGATGTCTTTTTCCCAAGGGAGACCATGAAACAGAACTGTGATGGAAAACTGGCATGTTGACATTCAAATTAATTAATCCTGTCCTGGTACAAATTCTTGGTAAATGTTGTAATGAGCCAGCTAAGAATGTTGTCTACAGAGGAAACAATAAAAAAAAGGTTGCAAAACAGATTCTTTTGCAAAATCCTTGCCCAAGAACTCCAAACCTGCATCAGTATTTGGCTCACACCACAAGAAAAGGTACCTCTGGCTTTATCTTTCACCCAACACTTCCCTTATTGCCAAGTATTTTAAAAACATCACAGCAAAATGCTTCATATCTCCCAGACTGACTGCAGGTCAGGGGGATGTGTAGAGGAGGCAGGGAAGTAAAGCAGTTAGGCCAGCAGATGTCTAAATGTCATTTGCTCTGTGTACCTCAACCACAGTCAAATTCCATCCCTGGAGCAAGACTACCTCTGACAGCTTCTCCAGATGTTTGCATCTAAGAGTTCCCCAGTGGAGAAACCAGGTGTCCTACTCAAGTCCACACACACACGCTGTCAGCTGCCATGCTTTTAAAAACCAAGTATAGAACAAAACCAAGAGAACAAGCCGCAGTCCATCAGCTGCTATCTGCCTCATTGCCTGGGGAAAATGGCTTCAGCATGTGCCACAGATATGAAGCTCTCAGGGTCTCGCAGCTCAGAGCCCATACTAAGTGCCTTCCCCCTACACTCCTCCTTTCAACTGCCAAAAGAAGGGATGTACCTGTTTTTATTCACTTTAACGTGCCTGAGCGTATTCTGACAGTTGCTTCACTTGCTGTTGCCGTTGGAAGGGACTGGCAGAGCCGGGGCTGCAAGGTGAGAATTGCACCAGATACATCAGGGAGTCAAACTGGAACCATATGGATGAAGCATGAGAAAAATGGGGGATAAATTTCATGGCTATTCAAGCCTGACCCTTAGCCCCTGCTTTCATTTCTCACAGTCCCGCTCTGCTCCAAACCACCCTCCCAGCATCATTTTCCTTCTTGCACGAGGTCACTGTTCACTGTAACACTCTCCTTTTATTTCTCAGACGAGACCGACCAGTGCATTCTTGCAGAGGATTGTGATTGCTGAACAGAGTGAAGAACTGCAAGAAAGCAAGGAAAGCTCCTTCTGCAGCATAGAACAAGTGGCTGTAATGTTTTTCTTTCTCTTTTTTTTTTTTTTTTTTTTTTTTTTGCTTACAAAACCTCAAAACCCTACAAAACCTAAGAAGCTGGTGGAGGAGGCAGCTGCTGCAGGGCAATATCCATCACTGAGGGAAGCCAGGCTTGGACAGTACAATTTAAACCCAACAGAGATACTAGCACTGATATTAATGAATGGCAAATCAAGCCCAAGAATTCAACCCTACTTTATACAGACCAGAGGCAATGCTCACGTGAAACCAAAGGAGATTTACCTCCCTCCTGCTCTCTGCTCCCTTTGTTTTAGCTCCATGGGGAGAGTAAAAGCAAAATCCACATTTAGTAATAAGTGTTCTGGTTCCATCAGGGATGGGGTTAATTTCCCCAAGGATCTGGAAGGGGGCACAGGTATTCCATACCATGCGCCATGCCCAGGCTATAGGGGGAAGCTGGCCGGGGCAGGAAGTAGCTGCTTGGGAGCGGGCTGGGGCGGTACCATAATCACATTTGTACATTCCTCTGTCGGTGTTATTGTTCTTTTTCTCTTTCCTTTGCTGTTCTGTTAAACTTCCATTATCTCAACCCATGAGTTCTGCCATTTTCTTGTGATTTTCCCCCACAGTTGTGGGGGTTGAGCGAGTGGCCATGTGGTTCTTTGTTGGCCGCTGAAGCCAAAACTACAAAAGTTAGCAAAATCCCTTGTAGGTACAGTAGACAATTACTTCTTGATATAATCCATAGGAAAAAGAGCATCTGAAACCTGCCCAAGCATCAACTAGTACAAGCCAACCTGCTGGTCTGAAGCGTTACTCTAAACTTAAAACAAAAGAAATAGCACTGTTTTCAGCATAACTGCTGGACAGACATAACTGACAGCAGACATGGTTAGTTAAAGCTACAGTAGTCACAGTGCAAGAGCTAGAGGAAAGCTAGCTTGGACATGGTCCTGTTTTCCTGCATGGAGCTGAACGTTGGCAGATGTACCCTCTCAAAAAAGATCAAACACCTTTTTACATCTGAACTGAAAAAGTGCAACAGTGAATCACTCCCATCCTCTCTCACTGGACCCTTTCAGCCACCGCTTTCTAGGGCTGCTTGAAACATTTTAAGGGGAAGCAAAGCAGTAAGAATAATTTTAAAAGCCATGAGAGACTGGAAGCCTGGAAATTTAGTGTCCTTGATGCATTTTTATTTGCTTTTTTTTTCCTTTTCTTTTAAAAGAGTTGAAGGGACCCAGCAGAACAGACTCCTCCCATGAGCCGTGGGTGACCCTGCTCCACTGGGTGGAAGTTAGTTGCAAGAACAGTATCTTTAGCTGAATTGTCACACCTTGGATACTAGCCAGAATTCACACCAGCAAGTGTCTGGAAGAGTCACAAAGTGACCTGTTATCTCCCAAATCCCAAACCAATGTCACTGGACCATTCCCCCTACTTGGAGCTCGTGTTCCTTTGTTCATGTAAGAGAAATGGGCCAACCCGCCCGCTACCTCCTCAACCCACTAGGCTTCCAGCAGAAAAGCTGATCAGGGTGACAAAGTCTCTCCAACTTTAAGCTCTCTCCCACTGTTTACATAAGTCTCTTTCAAACCATAAACTTGAGATTTACTACACAATTTCCTACTCTATCATGGGCATTCACAGTGACAAGAAGGTTGGTTACAAATGTGGGGTTTCAGCTTAGTTTAAGAGAACATTTTAGGAATTGATTGCAGGGTGGAGAAGTAGAAATAACTTCAGGATTCCACAGATTTTCCTCTGGCTTCAAAAGACATATTATTCACCTATTTTCATAATATTTCCCCTTTAAAATTCACTAAGATTTTGAGGCAGCTCCAATTGCAAAAGTTCCATCATTTAGCTATTAAAAAGGTGCGTTTGGCAAGTAGCCACTGGCTAGAAAAAGTAAGGGATGATATGACCAGAAAAATTTTAACAACCAACCAACTGGCCCTGCACATGAGAGGACAGCAAGTAAAGCCTCTGACATGCAGGCATTTGGTTCTTCCATAGTCTGTTGGGCAACCTTTTCAGCAGAAGTCATGCAGGCAATAAGACAAGTCAGGAAGCTATAAAAAGCAAGAGATTTTCACTGGCAATAGGGAGGAACAGCTCTGCTGTACAAAACACTCACAAAATCCTCTAAACTCCAGCTCCACTTGCCTAAATCTTAGCTGATGGATGGTTGATTCTAGCTCTCCTTATGTTTTTACAGGAAGGTGGCCTGTGCACATAGTGAACAAGTGGTGCAACTCCTACTATAAGCTTGCCTCCTCCTCTTCACTAGGCTCCTGATAGGTGTCACAGCTCTGAACCCCCCCAGACTAGGGCTGGAAGAGACAGGACACATTCTTGCCTTCTCCGTGTCCTAAGCACACAATTTAGTTTTTCATACATCAATCTGATGGTTCTTGCAAGGGGAAGAAAAAAGAGGAGAGCTATAAAAAAAGAGATCAGGGCCTACATCAATGTGAAGGGCTTGGAATAATTTCTTATTCTGAAGTGAAGAGCAGAAGGAAATTTAAGTTAACTTGGCTTCACTCTTTCCTTTCTGTCATGTGCTGTCATCTTAAGCTTCAGAGTTTCCTGAGCAGTGAAAAGAAAATATAAGGCCTCCATGTAAAAGCTACAAAGAACCAGAATTGGAAATAAAGGAGCTCTAGTTTTTCAGGGCAAAGGTGGGTCCAGCCTGCATGTGAAAGCCATTTTCCTGAACTAGTGGACTAGCCACATAAGAATGAAAAAATTTTCTGAAAGGCCAGAACATCTTGACTTTTTTGTAAGAGCCACCCTTTGCAATGGATCTACAGGCAGGTCAGCCACAGGACTTAAACCCAGGTCTTGTGGGTCTAAGATACATTTGAGGACAATGATGGGCAACCATGACTGTACAAGCTGCAAAGCCCCCTGCTTCAGGCCAAGCTACATGCCTGCAGCAAAATCAGCTCCTGGCATAGCATGTTCAGTGCTTTTGACAAAATCTGCAAGGCTTTTTCCCTCTAGCTCAGAACAGTCATGTTCTAGTTTCCCCATATACCAGCAGGCTACTCTAAGCCTCCAGCAGCTGGCTAAGAAAGAAACATAGTTTATGAAGGGAAGAGGCATCTAGAAAGGTTGTCTGCCCAACCACGGTCCTACAAAACAGGAGTGGCACTTCAGTAAGAATTCAAAGACTGCACTTACTACAAAAGCATCTCTTAAGAGGATCCCTCCTCCAGGTAATATAGTCTGCTGCCCAAATAAGAACTCAGGAAAATGTGGAAGAAGCCAGGGTATCAGCTAAAGTCAGAGCACTTCACAGGGTGCCTCATTTCATACTTTTATATGCACATGAGGTGCATCAGGGCACTTCATTTTGTATTTTTAATTGTGGTAGGATTCCCATCACACACCTCTCATTTGTTCTTTTATTTTCCACCTGCCTTTTGTTTTATTTCTGGCTCTTTATGGCCTCCCTTTCCAGCTGCTTACTATTATCACCTACAACTCTAACGCCTCCTTAACTGCTCACATAATCACCCCTTTATTTGGGAACCTGGATTCATACCCTTTGATCCACAGGTTGTGCTTGTATTTCCTGATTTCAATTTGTTCCAGGGCATCCAATGGTCTCCAACATCCTGGAGCCCTCATTTGCTTCCACCTGTCCTTCTTTGCCACAGCATGGGAATGACCTAAATAATTAGCACCAGAGTACATGTGATTCACCTAGCCTCTTTGCTCAGGGATGGGCTGCAGTTTGCTTGACCAAGGGGTCATTTGAATTTGCTGAATCCCATCTTACATGTTATGGATGGGCTACAGCAGCAGTTCTGGTTTAGTTGCTGTGCATCTTCTTAACCACCTCAGTTGTGCAAATAGATGGAGCAGTCTGAAACTCACTCCCAAATACCTTGGTGTGCAGAGGTTTGGCTGTGTCAGGGTGAACATGAACCAAGGTGAAGTATTTTGGTGTTAGGAAGGAGTGCTCTGGGTCCACGCACCAAGTTTTTGTTTCCCTGCTCCTCCTGGCCATGCTTGCCTGGGGCACCAAACCTGCCCACGGGTGACTCACATACTTTGGGTAAACAGCTGTGCTTATTCCATCAAATCTCTTTTGTTCCAACTTCAGACAGGCTCAAGACATGCACTTTGCTTCCTGTCTCAGCCAGAACATTTTGATGGAACACTTACTGTCCATGTCCGTACACTTATTCCTTGCCCACCATGTCCTGCTGTCACCAGGATCTCAAAGATGTCAGTGGGCAAGGGCTTTTGCTATCTCCCTTTTTGGTCAAAAATTTCCACTGTCAGCCTTTCATTTAGAAAATTTCTTTGTTTCATAGCTCATAGCCAAACAGACCACTGTGGCAAGCTACCCTGGCGTCATGCATCACACAAACCAGAGGACTTCCTTGGATCAGGCACAATAGTTTACATCTGACTGCAGCATACAAGCCAGGAAGGCATCAGAGATATGACAATACCAGTGCAAGTGTTGATTCATCATGTGTGGTCTCTAAATGATGCTAGTAAATTACAGGCAAATGAAGCTGCAGCTCAGTGAAGGAAATACCTAATGATATGTGAAATGAAACTATTGCAGTGGATGTTTCCAATCGTAATTTAACAGACTCCTCAAGAGAAAAGACAGAGGAGTGAAAGGACCAGCATGGGGGAAATCTTCTTTAGGTACCAACAGGGTAAGCAATCTTAAATTGCCTTATGCATGTGCCAAGAGCTCCTGAACAGATGCAAAGCAGCTCATCCAAAGCTACAGCTCAACAAAGACCGCTATACTAACTAAGCATAAATGGGATGGAGAAGGAGACCAATCCATAAGACACAACAGTGCTCCACTGATTGTTTCTGCGGCTTCTGCCCCTCTGGCTGGCAAGAAGCCACATCAGATACATCCTAAAGTTTACATTTTCTTGATGATGGCTTCTCCCTGTAATTGCTTTCATATCTGTAGTCAAGAGCTTTGTCTTTCATTTGAATAATGCTCTCCCTCCTCTTTTCTCTCCCCATGGAAAGTTCATCTAGTGCTGAAGTGCACTAAGACAATCTGAAAAAGAACAAGGTATGTTGCTTCCCACGTCCAAATGAAGCAATTTTAGTGCAATCCAGGAGCAGCATGGGAATTGTGAGAATGGCAATTACCTTCCTAGCTGTAGAATTGGTAGACTTCTGACAGTTTTTTCCTGAGGTGATAGATTCCTATGTCTTCACCTTCTGGATAAAATCCTCTCATATTCAAAATTATCTCCACAAAGAGGTATTTATAGATCTGGAGCAAGTCAACAATTGCTTTTCTTCCAAGTGAAGTCTGTGTTCCATCCGTCTTCCCGTACCCTTTCCCTGTTACTGCATCTTCAATTGAGAGTTGAATCTTACTGCTGATATTATATGAAAGAATTAGTCAAGGGGACCATTTTTAAATAACAGGTTGAGATCGACAGAAATCCTCCAATGTGGCCTGAACTGGATCCCAACAGATAGCTTAAAAGGAAGCATGGTTAGCTAAACACCAACTGTAATATAAATCATTGTTAAAGACCAAGAAAGTTCTGAATTCAGGGAAATTGTTTTTCAGAGATGTTCCTAACAGGAAATTTTTGCATGATTAGGTCAACAACACAATTATTTGTTTTCAGATCTGAGAAAACACAAGGTTATATCAGTTTCAGCTGATCTTCTGACAACTTCCTTTTAAATAATCAATTTTTAAAGGAAATGGAACTATATTTTGACTACTTTGTGCATGATTCATGATTCATGATTCATGATTCATCTGTCTGATTCACTCCCATGTCCAGTTCCCTGAGCTACTGGAATGCATCCCACTTCTCAAGAAATAGATGTGTCATTTCTCCTTTCAAAGGATATGCATTGGTTCATCTCATTAGAATCGTGTCTTCTACTGTAAATTACTAAAATGCATACATGCAGCTATGAAGGTAGTTCAGTTCAGGTTTCAATTCTCCAGGGAAGAGGTGGGGAACAGAGTGTAAGTCCTCTGTACTAGCTTTAATCACGGCTTCTGTGAGACATGAAGGATACTGGAGGCTCAGTGTAGGAGAGGAAGACACACAGGGACTTCTCATTGGCAGAACTCTACCTCTTGGGAGTGAAACACAGGTTAGAGCATTGGTAAGACCTCTTCTGTTACAAGAGCATCCACAAAGGTGATTCAAACCCATCCTGCAAAGAACATGCCTCCCATGGGCTGTGTTTAGGGCCCACTGCATATATCCTGTAGACTCAGCCAAGACCACAAACCCAGAGCCACCCCACACCATCTTGGCACCTCATCCAAGGTATTGTCTAATGTCTTTTTTATTAAGCAGCTTTATTATGTGGTTCAGAGTTGTTTTTTTTTTTCCAAACCAAGGGATGGGTACTGTTTTAAAGCCACCACAGCAGGCTGTAGCAGGCATGAAGCTGCTCATGGGACAGTGGTGGAGCTCCACGGGGGTATTCACGTAACCTAACCCCGGTCCTACCATCTTTTAATTCTGCTCTGGGGCAACAGCTGCAAAAAGATGTTTGTGGTCCTTGAACAGGAGCTGTGTGCACCACAGGGAAGTTAAAGCAGGCCCTTTCCATGCCAGCTTTCATCTCATGACATAGCTTCTCTAATTTTCTAGTAAAGTCCTCTGTGGACAGAAAAAGTCAAAAGTTTTCACAGAAAGAAGGAGGAAACTGAGCCCACCAAGAGAAACAAAGCCTCCTGTTCTTTTTCTGGTTTACTTTGCAGAGTATCTTCAAGCATAGTGAGCATCAGAAAGGCAACAGGGTAAAGTTATACCAAAAATGTTCCTTACACCAGGTGCCATGACACATTCTGCACAGCTAGAGGAGAAACACCTGGATGCGACCTGCCCACAGGACACAAAGTTGTTAGCAAAGTACGTTTTGCTGAGGCTTTATTATCTCCAGCAGTGTGTGAACAAGAAAGGACCCAACTTGATTAAGATTTGCAAAGGTTTGCAATCAAAGACCCACTCTGACACAAAAAAACCCACCACCAACAAAAGGATACAGATTAAGAATTACTTTACAGAGAAATAAGAGAGAGAAAAAGGAAATGCTATCTTACCATGAACACCATCAGCTGAGAAGCCAGAGAGGCGCCACAGGAGACTTAGGATGGGTTCATGACACTGGTATGCATGCCCTTGAGTTCGTCTTTGAGGAGCCACTCCAATGCAATCCATCACCTCAGTCTATGTGTGGATCTGGACCTTTGTGGCTCTGTTTCCTGCCTAACCCACACATACTTTCAGCACAACACTGTAAATCGAGACCATGCAGATGGACACCACTGAACCTCAGAGTCCCAGTCTGCAATAAGACAGACTGTTAATGACCTTAACCCTTACTTGCATCTGGCGCAATACACCATGAACAAGGAGACATGGACAGGTCTCACTGTTATTCTGAAACCAGAAACCAAAACTCAGGTGAAATTTCCCAGCCACTAACTTGATTTCCCAGTCCTCCATGCCTTCCCATCCAGGTTCTGTTTTACCTCAAACCAGAACAAAGCTGCACTCTCATGGCTTGCTTATCTCAACCAAAACTTGCTTACAATGTGCTGGTACTGGACTCTGTAGTTAAGTAATATCTATGATATGAATTCCCAAACAAGCAGAGTCATGAATGCACAAGCTACTCACTCCATTCTCTCAGAAAAAATATTTTGCTTTCTATCATACTGTAACAAACACACATAGGCTCAGTGGAGAATGCATCTCTGGGGATTTCCAGAGAGGATACTACAGGCGATGCTCAGAGGTTGGTGGATTTATGCTTTTGGTTTCAGCAGAGGTCAGATGCCACCACATTTCAAAGCTGCCTGCAAAAGTAAAACCACTGCAGCAGGAAACATACTAAATTTAAGTGCTTTGGGAGTGGAGATGATCAGGGTCAGCTCTTGGGTGCAGCACCCTAAAAGTCACTCTAAAGTGCCCTAAAAAACACCGGGGTAACCTGTGGTCTCTCACCTTGCACCACCCTGAGCTACCCTGCACAGGAAACACAAAACACTGTGCTGTCTGCCTTATATGCATGCTTATATCACACAATGTCAAAGAGCTGTGTGAGTGGGAGAGTTAGATACACAGAAG
Source organism: Pluvialis apricaria (assembly GCA_017639485.1). Lineage (NCBI taxonomy): Eukaryota > Metazoa > Chordata > Aves > Charadriiformes > Charadriidae > Pluvialis > Pluvialis apricaria. The sequence goes on along the minus strand of CM030011.1, from coordinate 38,528,400 downwards.
GTGGAAATACCTAATCCAAGCTTATCTGGGCAGCCATAAGTTGTGTCCCTATGCAGCCTTTTTGGGAAACTCAGGGAGTCAGGTTACTAAACGCTGTATCAAAGCATATGTGCAAGATTACAGTGGTAACTATAAATCTGGCATTTCCTAACATTTGAATGCTTGACTTCACCTACAAAAATTTAAACAGTTTCCTAAGTTTCCTTTGGGGTGGGGGAAGAGGAATTTAGTAAGTAAAAGCCATAGTGTGCTAGAAGCTCATATCACCAACAACACATGAATTTGGAGCCTCCATTGGCACCTCTCATACTACTAGCTCCGTAGGAAAAAACTGCTATTACCCAGAGGAGGCACGATGTTGTCCTCAGGTTCTTTGTTGTGGTCCGGTCCCAGCCAATGGACCCCAGAGGAGACAGAGGTCCACCCAGAAGACTGAAGGCAGGGGCCTTCCACACCTCCAAACCCATTGTTCCTGAAACACAACTTGTCGTCATGCATTTTTAGGGGCAGAACCATATCAATATGGGGCTATTTCCATAGGCTTTCAAAATCCTTTTGAGCACTGCAAAGTAGAGGAAGGAAATGGCAGGTTTTGAAGATGATTAACTGATGCTGCACACCACTTATGGGATGAAGACAGGATATTTCTCAAAGCCCAGGGTCATACATCTGCTGTACAGACCAAACCTGCTTCAGGGAAAGGACTGAGAGGTGTTACCAGCTTTGACCCTCTCTCCCAACAACCTGGGAAGACACAGGTCCAAGTAGTTTTGTAATGGGGCAGTCCAAGACCCAGCCTCAAGCTTCTGCTGTGACCTTGAGCAGCCTTTCAACCTCTGCTACATAGATCCAGCACCCACTGAGATCATACGGGAAGAGGTCTCTACAATTATCAGACACCTCCATCTGTCTTCCTTGCTTGCCCTCAGAAAGAGGAGACTGTGGTCCTCCACTCACATCCATTTGCAGACATAGACCCTCATTGCAGCATTGCATAGCATCACATAGCAGCACAAGGCAGTCATGTCTAAGAAAGCTGTCCTGGTCATTGCCTCTAAGTAATGATACCAGTGGACAGCCCTCTCTTTGGGGCCAGATTCCCAGTCTTACATATGGGCTGTTGCTCCCTATAATGACCTTTTAAGTGCTTCCCACCTGCTTCAAGACAGTGCCATACCTCTTGCACATGACTTTCAGCTTAACAACTCCAACAGCCTGGAAATAATGAAAAAAAGTCACCTCTTGTCAGGTTTTTTTGAAAAAACACATGCAGCCCCATAGTGGCTGAAATCTCAAGATGACAATTTTTATGTGCTTTGCAAAATCTCCTTCCTCTTCTGCCCCTGTTCCCAGAACTGTGGGCTGGGGCAGACCAGACCCATCTTGCAGGGGCATGGTTCTCATTTCCTAGGCAGAGTCTGCAGTAAATTTCTCCTTCATGGTCTGGCTGCTCCAAAAAGTCCCAATTAGCCGTTCATGGAAGGAGGGAATGGTAGGACCTAATGCATCTATTCCCGCCCAAGGAAGCCCTGAGCAGAGCTGCAAGGGGAGAAATGCTTCTGAGGGTGGTTGGGATTTGATTTTTAAGTGGCTGTGGAGGTTTTAGGATAGTGCCTTTGGGGTTTTCACACGTGCTCCCTCATGCCAATTACACCGTGCTCTTTTTTTCTGCAGAGCCATGGATACCAGGCACCTTCTTGCTGCAATTACCAGTGAGCTTGGCTCTGGCTCCCTGTCATTGGCATCACTTCCAACTCGCCAAGTGTCCAGGACCTGCTGCATTCAGTGTTTGCTTTCTCACACCTTCAAAACTACTCAGGTCATAAACCCTTTTCTTCAGAATGAGCATTTTCTGGGGAACTGAAATGAAGGTTTCCTGATGCATCTATTCCCAGAGTGCCACAGAGTCAGTCCCATCCTGCCAGCACTCACCACACCACTTCAGACCTTGCTAATCCTCCTCTCCCTCATTCCCCAGAGGCATGTAATCTTCCGCCTGCAAAATGGTCCTAAGCAGAGGAGCCTGTGGGCAGCAGAGAATCAATTTCTCTCTGGCAAGGAAGCATTCATGTCACTCCTTTGACTGGGATATGCCTGAGGCAGCTGGTGGCAGGGCTTTATGCTAGGAGACAGCAAGACCTGGCATCAGATTGTATGGAAACAAACTGTTACGGTCCTCACTGCTTTGAGTAAGGGGGGAAAAACTCAACCATGAAAGAAAAAGAAAGTGCCATGAAATAGCTCCAACAACCGTGAGATGAATTCATTAGAGAGAGAGAAAAAATTAAAGGAGGGGAAAAAAGTTATACTTTGAGATGTTTTCTGCTGGTGCAAGGACTCAGGTACATCTGGCCTGGTAGCCCACTCCAGCTATGAGCAGGTCCTCAGTTTTTCCAGATCTCAGTTTCTATTAGAAATATCATGTCTTGGCTCCCCGTGGTTGTTGTTCTTGGGAGACTTTTGATAGTATTTGTTGAGAACAAGGGACATTTCAACTGTTCTTGGGCGACACGAGGGAACGGGTCAAGGTTAGGGAATGGTTTATTCAGGTCAGGGTTGGCATCTCCCCATGATGTTGGGGGCACAAAAGTCTCTTTTCAAACTGGCTCTGTGTCTCAAATGAACAGCTTCCCTCTTGCATGATCCTTGCCAATTGAACTGCTTCAGACTTTACACATGGAACAAGATCAGGATTGTAAAAGAAAGATCTAGGCACACCAAACTGCACAAGAGGGAGAGAGATGGTCAAAATACCATCTCACACTTTAATGCCTAAGATATGCACTCTCGTTCCCTCCTCCTTCCCCCCCCCCCAGCGATTACTACAAAGCATGGAAGCCCAAGGCAAATAATTGCCCAATTTGAAATGATTTTACGTGAGATTTGGGCACCTCCCTCCTCAGCCTCCTTTGAACATCCACCCTTGCATCTGGCCCCTGGCCCTGGGGAGTGCCAGAGCAGTTATGTTGTCCTGCAAGACTGCCAGCTGCCTCTGCCTCCTTCCTGCTCTGTGTCTTCTCACCCCTCTCACCCCTTCGTTGCAGCCTGCCACTGCTCTCTATTGCAGGTGAGAGGCTATGTGAACAACGGGGAGCAAGCTTGGGAGAATTATTTTTAAACCCATGAAGGGAGTCACCTAGAGTTTTATGGTGCTCTGGTTTTAAAGCTTGGGAAAGCCTGCATTTGATGTGGAATATACAGCCTGCAGGCATCGTTTCACAAAGCATTCACCTTTTACCCCACGCTGCCATGCCAGTTGTCAGTTATCTTACTTTGCTTTGATGTCTCCCACGCTAACACTGACAATGCTGGTGAAAGAAATCTCAAGAGATACTTCATTACGAAAACAAAACCCAGAGATACAGCTGATGTCTTAAGATCATAAACATCCTAAGGTGAACAGGGAACTTTTCAAACTTCAAGGGCTCTTTGGCTTTTCTACTTTTCAAGTCACCAATTTCATCCGGGAGCAATTTGCAGCAATGCTAATTGTATGTTTTCTCTGAGCTGTGCAAAGTTATAGGCCAATTATTTCTCCTCCACCCCTGTGATGCATGTGGATTGCTGAAAAAAGTATGAAGGAAGAAGCCAAATCTTTTTTGACCAAGCAACAAATCAGCATAATTCCTTAAAGTCAATGAAAACAAAATTATCAAAATATAAGTGAGGAAATGTAGGGTAGAAGCGGCTTTGTGCTGCCATTTTTTTCAGTAGGAAAAGAGTTAAACTGATGCCAAACACTTCTGGAGATTAGGAGACATGAGGGGACTTTGAAGAAAAGCTACATATGCATTCTCTGTGTTATTAAAAATACAGAGAAGCTGCATGCAAACTAGCTGTTGGAGAAACATGGCGATTTGTTCAGTTCTCTGTAATCTCCTGTTTCAGAGTTATTTGTTTCTGCTGCCTTTATAATCCCAAATGTTGGCATCCTTACAATTTAACTTCCAATTTATAAATTATAATTCTTCTGAGTAACAAGAATACAATTTTACTCACATCAAAAGTTTGGAAAGCCTGCATTTTCCCTTCTTAGGATCCTTTGGGACACAAAAGAGGGTCCCAGTTTCAGAGAAGATCTGATTTGTAAAATGCAGGTGTACTTGCAGAATTAGCTAGGATATCCACCCCATTTTAAAGCTTTAAGTTTGAGGAAGATAATCCTGGGATTTTGCCCAAAACTAGGAAGCCAGATTCTTACTTTGAGTGAGAAATCCAGATCTGCTTTAGGTGAAGATTCAGAATGTTAATTGTTACAGCTAAATGATGGAAAAATGAGAGATAAGTGTTGTGAACATCTCATAAGTCCACCATAAAGTTTGTGAACCAGCATCCCCCAAACCCATTTCCTGTATTACACTAAGTGTCCTGAACTACTCTTATTTGCAGCCAAAGCCAATCTAATGGACTTTTATGACTGGCATAGAAACATGGTCCAGATTGTCCAAGGATCACCCAGAGCATGATTTTTGCAAGGTTAGCTGATCTGGAAACTAAGGAAAACATATGGTATGTGCTGTCATGCATTAAGTACACAAGTCTCTTTCCCGCATTGTTCCCAAACATTCCTGACTCTCATCACGTTGCACCGTGGGTGCCTAGGGAACAGAAAAAAGACATGCAGAGCCCTGTTTTCATTATAGACACAAGCTACTTACTGAAAAGTAGTCACATTGGAGGCAAGCAGCATGTGGTTATAGTGACAGGCAAACAAACTGCCCACAACAGAGCTAAAGAAGAATGATAGCAGAATATAATACAAACATTATAATTAATATTAATATTTTCCATATTAATTAATATAGCATACAGCTAACACAAACCCAGCAACCTATCCCTTCCCCAAATCCACACTTTTTGGCTACAGACTCTGGTGCATTAACAAACTCAAATCCAGATGTCAAATTAATAAGCCTTCCCCCAGACATGCACAATTTCAAAGACCAAGCCTCACCACTGAATTCTTCAAGGTTTTCCTTATAGAAGAGAAGGATTTGACCACAGTGGCTTGCTAAAGCCACTCACCTGTGAGAGGGCAACCCATCCTATTTCTGCTGAGTTCACAGTCACCAGTTGCTTCCAAGCTCAAACCTACAAAGATACCATGCTCCTTCTCTCAGAAGAGAGACCCTTTTTCTCCCAGAGGTGAATTTTCTGTCACCTTCTCCTTCCCAAGGAAGGCAAATGCACACCTTTTGCACTGCTGAAGTGTTTATACTGCACCTAATGCAGCTGGGCTCTAACACCAGAGATGATATACAAAAGGAGGAGCAACCGGTGCCAATAAAGCTGTGTAAAGATCTAACAGCATAGAGGATGCTCTCGAAAGGACAAGGCTGAAATTCCAGTACTATAAACAAACAGCACCAGGACAGAAAGAAAGGCCCAGATAATAAAACTTCAACACTCAGCCAATGGCAAGGCTGTTGATCAGACCTCTGAGAAGTCACGCTTGTGTTACAATATGAAACAGCACCATCATGACATGACTTCTTGCTGCATTGCAATGCTCTGTTGGCTATTACTTGGGCCTCAGTAGAAGAGAGACCAAAATAAGCCATCTCTTGGAGGCCAAGGGAAGGGATTGTGTGCCTCCCCACAGCATATCCACCAGGAGAGCCTCTCTAGGTGAGAGATCAGATTCTCTGGCTATGTTGGGCCAACCCTATTGAATCCAGTGAAGTGCATCTCATGCCCTGGCAATTCCTTGGCATTTCCATTAAGACCACAAATCAATTGCTTCTCCGCTGTGATGACTCATTACAAAAAGCAGCAGCCAGCCAGGTTCAGAGAAATGATTTGGAGCTGAAAAGCTCCTTAACCTACTTTGAAAACTTCACAGCCCTAAACTGCACCATCTGAGATACAATATTTATGTGCAGCTTATAGATGACAATAAAAGAAAGTACACCAAAGACCTATCAGCTCTTTTATGTATACTTGGCAAGGTTACAAGACAGCAATTCATTTCTCTGGGACCTTTTACTTTCCTGTAAATTCCAAGAGCTGCATTTAAAAGTGAGTTGGCAGATGCAATTTTTTATTGTAAGGAAATTTGTTTTGCTTCAGCAATAGGCAAACATCTTCAGTCATAAATAATGAAAGGGAAGGTAGATTTCGACTGAAGTCAGCCTTAGTAGGCTAGCGGTATCTCCATGCCGAAAGAAAAGTTGGATCGCGTGGTGAACTACAAAAAAGTTGTGCAGAAAGCTGAATAACAGTTTTTGTCCGGAAACTCGAAAATGCAGGCACTTTTGGAAGGCTATGGGGTGTGTTACAAGTTGTAATCCTCCCAGCAGAACCTCAAAAGCCTTGGCTTGATCTGCTCTTTTAAATTCAGAACTTGACAACTATTTAACTAGAACCACAACTTCTAGAGGTGGAAAAGGCCTAGGGATTATCTAATCTATTCCATGACTTGAACAGAGAACAACAACATTAAAACGGTGCTGCAAAAGTGATGTGAAAATGCCTGCAGAAAAAAGAATCAGCAAAACTGGTGCTGGAAGTCCAAGGAAGGATATTCCCCTTGTCTTCCAACTTGTTAATTAATCTTTTATCTTGAGTAGCTGCTACGGTGTTGCTCTTGACCAGAAGGATGATGGCATTGTAAACTGCACTGCTTCAAGGCTGCTGATGAATGCCCACACATGAAGAATTAATCTTTCCAAGTGGTGGTAACCCACTCAGCAGGTTCCCAGCTGGGGAAAAAAGGCAATGGCATTCATCCACTACCAAAACATGCATCTTTTATACTTTTATAGCAATATTGCTTTGAGTCTTAAGGAACAAACTCTATAAATCACATCATAAAATATATCCAGACTGATGGTTTACAGGAAAGCTCAGCAGTGTCAAGTTTTTTTGGAGGGATAATCCAGCTTAAAAAAAAAAGCAGTATTCTTCTGGTGCTGGAGGTAGGACAGTTTATTGTGTGTGGATTAAAAGCCTTGCTCCCAGTTTAACTATTTGAAGGTCTATCAGCCACTAGTAACTGAATACCACCATCGTCCCCTTCTTGTTTTATTGGCATTAATATTTGTGCTTTGCAGATCTGCTATAAAATGGATTGTGATCTGCTGAACTTTTCACCCTACTTCTTTCACAGGGTTGCAAGCACGCAGGGGAACAGCTCAGTGAAGTTACTTGTGTATTGGTTAAGAAAAGAAGGTGATCTAGTTCTTGACCCATGACTTTCTGAGTCTTCCGAATGATGAATTAAAGATAGCAGCCTTTTTCGGGCAAGGCAGGTAGCAGGAGGGTTGGATAGCAGAGGAAGAAAGTCAGGCAAAAGTCCAATCCTGGCAGATCTTAACGCTCTAAGGGAACAACACATAAAGAAAATCCCTCCAAACACCCATCCTTAAGGACAGTGTCCCTCTCTCAGCTTATGTAAAGACCTCTTCAGAAGAATTGTGCTGGGACTGCAGCCAAGGAAAGCCATGGAATGCGATAATAGCAACAGAAAATAGAGCGAGATCAAGTAAAGATGCACACAGAGTTAGAAATCCATTCAACTCCTGGCTGCCTTCAGCTACAGGTCACAGCAACTGGTGAACATGGAAAGACCATGCCACCCTGTGTTGCCACCAGCTGACAGAGTCTCCCCAGTGTCTTCCTTCTTGAATAGATAATCAACAAACTGCTAATATCTCATCTCTTGTTTGATCCTTTTAAGTCTTTGGTGGCCTGAAGCAGATTTTTTCCCATCCGGGATCTCTTTGTTCACAGATGACCTTGATGCGGAGGTTGAAGCTCCTCCATCTGCACAGTACCCTTCCCACTCACCAGAGTAACACAGACATCAAAGCAAGAGCAGAAGTCTGCTTTTTGGCATGTGAGACATTTAATTCAAACTTGTCCCACCCATGAGCCCCAGGTTAAAATCCAAGGCCTTCTACAGCCGTCTACATTGGACTGCAAGAAAATTTGGTTCTACCCTGTATTACGATGGGAACTTTGGCACCTCAGCACAACATTACCTTGGACACAAGTTTCATGGAAGGACTTAATGCCTTTCCTTGGATGTCCCACCAACATCTCTTCAGGAACAGGGAGGCTTAACTTCACAAGGGAAGCCCATTAAGACAGAATCAAACTATTTTTCTGAGTAATTCCCATTCCTCAGACCTTCAAAGGGGGAGTGAAGCTTTGCTTTCAAAGCAGGCTTTGGGTATGGTGAAACATGCTAGTCAGGTGGCAGAAGGGGGCTTGGTTAAGACCACACATTGCAGCAAAAAGGCAGCCCATTGCTGAGGCCTATTGTGCCACTGATGCAGCTTGAAATGTGGATCTGGAAGCTTTGGCTTTAACATCTGCACTAAATACACAGTGAACCATTGCTTTCACGCACAGAAAATCTGCAAGCAGATGGCTACCACCTCTGGAGCATTCAGCAGTCCTTCCTCTGGCCTCAACTTTGCGTGCCACTCTCCTTATCGAAAGGAGTAATGACACATCTCCAGCTGGAATGCAGGCTGTGTTGGCATCTAGCAGCCCAGATGCTTTGCTGAACTCTCTCCATCCCTCCACTCTGCAAGACTGTGCTGGGAAGATCAGGAGCAGATTTCTCCTTAGATTTCTGGCACTCCTTCTTCCAACCATGGCCGGCAACTCCAAGAGAAATGCCTCTCTTTTATGTTTTGGCACTTCCAGTGTTGGCAGGAGGCAGGAGAGAGGAAAACAAACCTGAGACTCCCAGAAACTCCATAAACAAACAGAGATTTCTTTTAAATGTGGTTCTGAAGAGAGCCAGAGATCTGGGAAGCAGAAGGAGGAGGGAGGATTATAGCTTCAGCATTGGTGAGTGTTTCTCCCAAACAAGGAACAAAAATGAGCTTGCACCTCTCCCACACATCACAGCATCATGACATCCAGCTTGGATGGCAAGGTGCTCTGATTGCAAGGGAGAGATCCCTTTCAAAGTGCACTAAATGTGCTTGCTTGAGGGTCTGTCTTGCCTGAGGGCATTAGGCAGTGCTGGCAGGCTGAGGAAACATGCTGCTATAGCCAGGAGAAGGATGGACAGGCTTGGGCACATCACAGCAGATCAGTGAAGTGCTTTTCCAGGTGTGGAGGCACATCCAACATCCATGCTGGATCACAGATGAAAATGGAACAACTTGGACTCTTGCACAGGAGCTCTTCCAGAAGGATTTTTTTTCTGTTATTCCTCTATATATTGAGGTGGTCCAGATAATAGCTACTCTTTGCTGAGCATGTTAATCATGTCCCTGAGCCCAGTGGGTGGCATTAGGAGAGTCCATGCTGCTCCACGTGCCTGTTACGCTGAGGCTATAAGACAGAGAGGAATCAATTCAGAAATGGGTGAAGGCTGAGTTTGGGAGGCCACTCAGGTGTTGGTAAGGCAGGGAAAGCAGATGAGAGGGCTAATAGGAAACCTTTCTTTGTGAGAGCTATAGTACCTGTGGAGAGCAGGTTTTCCCAGCTGGAAGACCTAAGCAGACCTGCAAGCTACTAGATGTTCAGGAATAAATTGCTTAATAAAATAGTTTCCTCCTGTCCTTCCTCCTAAGAGCTGCTGGGATTGTTGCTATTGTTAGAGCATCCTCACTGACCTTATCCAGGCTCCTGCCACTCTGAAACTGCCCTAATAGCATATTCTGGGGACTACAGCTTAATTTTGTCCAGGGTTATCCTCCTCAGGCAGTGCAGTCCGGTTTTATGCACAGATTAATTAATGTGATGCTCACATGCATAGAGCTGCACAAGTTTTGTGAGTTGTACTCATGAGCAGCTGCTGGTACTAATCCTAATCCTAACTCTGTTGATAGTACTTTTTTCTTACAAATTTGAAACAATTAAACTGGTTCACTGTCACATACTGCCTGTGCAGCCCAAGGAAGCGCTTCTATATAAATTGAACTTAAATATATCTGATTTCTTTTTTTCCCTGGAAATGGTCATACCCAGCAGAACCAGTTGTTAAAAGATGATTTTTTTGCCACATTGATTCAAGCAAGAGTAAGGTCATGCAATCACAAACACACCAGTTTAGTAAAATGCTGCCTCCTGGCCAAGTGTGTTGTTTGGCTGTGGAGTCACTACTAGACAGATGTGATCTGAAAAAAAGCCAGTTGGTCAGATAACAAGAGCTCAACTCTTAATCCCATCATTAATGAACAAGTAATGAATGAGTCACTTCTACCTCTCTGGCTTAGTTTCCCTAGTAATAAGAATTAATAACCTTTTTCATTTTTTTCTTCTTTTTTTTTTTTTTTTTTTAATTTATCTACTTCTCTGTGATGTTCTCCAAACTGATTAATGAGGTGTTTTTCTGTGAAACAAGGCAAAAGGATGTTGGTTCTGGGAACAGTCTTGAGGAGATGCTGCTGAAGAAATGCATATTGTCAGGGGTGACACAGCAGAGAGGCCAGAGATTCAATTTACTGCTCTGCAGCCTCAGGGCATTATATTGCTGCTTCCCACCCAGTAATTTCCCCTTTTTGGATTGATTTTGTCAAAACCAACTGGGCATTCTTCATATAGACACCTTTTGTAGCATAATGAAAAACTCAGTTTTATAAGACTAACTCTGTAAGGGCTATTCTCTCCCTCGAAATCTCCCCAAAGTACAACGTACAACTTGCTGCTCCACTATTTAGTTATGCATTTTCCAGGGAATGGATGCATATATTTATATGCACATATATATTCGTTTTAACATTGGCTGCTTTCTGCTCTGACTCCCGCACAACAGCTCAACTGCTCTTGGAAGCAGTTCACACAACAGCACAAAGGGAATATTGTGAACTTCCGCAAGAGCTTCGCACGACTGACGGGGCTTGCTGTAGGAAGGGAAAGCACACATGTACCCAGCTTTCTGGAGGTTCAGCCGTGTTTTCTGAGCCACAGTACTGGATCCTGGTATAAATTAACATTTTCCATTCCCAGATGTTCGTTCCGCCTTGTTGCGACACCTCTTACCTAGTTTCAGGCTGACCTTGCACTGGGCTTGAGACTGTTCACGAGTTTTTTAGTCATTGTTAAGAACAAGGAAAAAGAAACAAACATCTGGTTAGCAGAGCTGCCAAGTGCACATTCCTTCATTGTTTTTCAACCTTTCAATCCCTTTGTTTTCGGCCTGAAATTCCATTTGATAAATGCACGGACAGCCACGGGGCACTGATTAGATGCAATTCCGGTCCTGACCCACGCCACCGCTCCACCAGGATTGCCTCAGTGGAAGCACCGCTGACATCCACAGACCCCAAACCAGGAGTAAAGCCCTAGCGGATCCATCCCAACTGTGTTTATGTACAGGGGCCTGATCCTACTCCCACTGAGGTCAATGGGAGCTTTGCCACCAACTTCAATGGGAACAGGATGGGACTTTAATGCTGTTACTGGATTGAAATGGTGTTCAAGCCCATCCCCTGCCAAGATGTGGGCTTCTCAGTTTCTATAGCTGTAACGTGGTTTTTTTTTTTTTTAATTGGAAACAACAACTTTTTTGAATCTTGGCCCGTGGCGCTGGCACAGTCTGACCAGACCAGGTGGGGTTGTTCCAACAAAGGCTCATGAAATACCAAACACAAGAGGGGCCACCTTCTTCACAAGGCTGGACAAGCTTCAGCCTGCTGCATCTCCTCATGAGTGCATCCTCCTGGACCACAACTGCTCAGACCTGCATGAAGTTGACACTGGGTCCACCATCCCCAGCTGTGGGCACTTCTCTACAGCAGCTAAGTTAAGTAAACAAAGCTGCCTTTGATTTCATCTGTCAATAGAGATACCCCTCCAAGGGTTGATTCACAGACCTTGAGTAGGCTGTGCCGCCTTCCAGAGGCACCTGTCATTTGCAGGGGCCTGCTAAAGGGAGGTTACATTTTTAGTTGAAGCCAGGAAACCAAGATCAAGAGCTCAGTGTTAAGAGCAGCTTTGAATCCCTTCAGAGAGATATCCTAGGGAAAAGGTAAGGCACGAAAGGACCGCTATGTTTTCAGTCAATGGGATGCCTTAGCAAGGCATTGCATTAGCTGTTGCTTGGAATAGCAAGCATCTGAGTCTTAAAAGCTTCCCTCTGTTTTTTATTTACGTGTGAGTGAGTCTGTGTCCCTGAAAACCATATTTGAAGATCATGATGTCTCAGAAATCTGAGACAAGAAAGCACCAGACTTATACAATGCTGTCCCACCCAGTTGTCAGTCCCCACCGACCCCAACCTACGCAACGACTGATGCTGTGAAGCGGGATTGTACTGGACTGGAAAGCCTCTCTTTTCCGTCAAAGATGCCAAATCTGCGGTGTGACTTGATGATCCAAGTTGACAGCGGCCATGAGAACAATTCTATTTCCTCCCCGCTGGTCACTTCCATGAATGCCAAGTTTTGGGCAACACAATGTACGGCATTTCCAGAAAACCGCTCAGTGATCTCATTTGCATTGCCAGGCTTTTAAAAATACTTTTTCTTTCAGCCATACATTTTAGATTAAAAAATAATAATCATGCAATCTCTCAGGAAATTGGGCTTTCAAAATCAGGACACAAAGAAGCATGGTCCAGTGGAGATTTGAGCAGGCAGACTTTACAGCCCTGCAGCTGCTTGTTGGATACCCTTTTTCATTAAGATTAGTTTCAACTTTTGGCCCCTGCTCTCCCATCATGAGTCAGTTTTTTACCCAACACCTTTCCAAGGGTTCCCTCATTCAAGAGAACAACAAACTCAATGGCCAGTTATTAATTTTACTTGTGACTTTACAGTCCTCATCGAGCTTCATTTCCGATTCAAATGATTTCTGAGTGAGGAAATTACAGCCCAAAAGAGAGCTATTGGTTGTCCAGTTCCTACACACAGGAGGTCTGAACGTTGTCAGTGAAGTTGCTCAGAGAGCTTCCAATCTCATATCTCAGAAGAAAAGGGATTTTGGGTGACCTTGAGAATATAAATGCAGAAGGACCACGGCATACCAGACTTGGCCTGGCATTTCATGAGCCTAGATGGGAATGCTCTTTTATCAGCTGGAAGGAAGAACAATGTCACTCACAGCTAGAAATTAAACAATATTTGTCTGAAGAAATCTGCACAAGTATGGTAGAGACTACTGGGAAGTTCATCTTTGTGGAAGCAAAATTGTTAAAACTTTCCTAAGCTTTCTATCTGTTCCATCTATTGAATCCTACAAATTCAGAGTTGCTTAACAGCCTCAGCAAACCAGCAAAAATCACCCATAAAATCTTTAATAAAGAAAATGTTTTAGAAAGCCAATTTGACCAGGTTTTCTCCAAATGAAGGGACTATATTCAAGCTTTGGAAATTCTTCCTCTGTATTGTACAGATGCCCTCTCACTGACCCATAACTTCATTTAACTCTCCTCAAGAGGAAGAAAGGAATCCCTGCTAAAATTATTAGCTTTCACAAAGAATATTTTCTTTGAGGAAATGGCCAGCACACGTGCTTTGCTTTCTCAAAGGACTCCCATGAATATAGCACAAACTTTGTACTTCTGCAGCTAGGAGACTTTTTTTCTGAAGGCAAACACATATCACTACCCTGCAATACTCTTGTCTCTCCTGCCGCACTTCCCATGGAGATGCCACAGAGCTCAGCATATAGAACTCCATTGGTTTCCATCCTGTCTCTCACAGTTAACTCGGAGGCTCAGTGTCCCTTGGTCCCATATCCCATTTTCATCCCATATCCCACTTCTCTCAACTGCCTTTGTTTCTGCAAAATATGAGTCCATAGGTGCAAAGCATAGGGCGTTTGACGGGTAACAAATATGTCCAACAGCTTTAATTTGCTTTTGTTCAGCTCCCTGCCCATTCTCAAAAGAAGTGTCAAAAAGTGGGAGATTTAGACCTGAAACACAGTGCAGGGTTGTTAGCTGGAACCCCACCGCAGCCTCATAGTAAAACATCTGCCCTAGCCTTTGGAGGGGAAAACTAAAACAGAATGAGTTTGCACAACATGTAATCGAACACAGTTCTCAAAAGCGAGGAGGAGGAGACTCGTGCTGTCCACCTAGCATCCGTCCAGGGCCCTATGTCCCCAGACTCCACCTAATGTGATCTTGTTCGGCTTCTTGGTCATATTTTCTACATGTAGCTGAAGGAGTTTCCCCCTCATGGAAGTTTGCTAACCATAAGGGTTGCAAAGAGTGCAGAAATATTAAGAACAGTTGACAGAAGAGCTCTCAGGGGGACACAAAGACTCCTGGCTTACCACTCAGTGTACAGGGCCTTAAGATAATGCATATCATCTTATTGTTGTAATTATTATTACTTTCATTAAAGTAGAGGAGATGAGAGACCTATAAGGGGAGGAGAGCCTGAAATCATGCATACCTTTTTTATGACGCCCAATACAAATCACGGTCCTAGCCAAAGCACCCAGACATCCTATCTCATCAAATCCAGCAGTAGTAGTGAAGAGAGACCTACAAGTTATTTGATAAAATGCCACATTATGAGGTATCATGGCCTCAGACACAGGGGACTTCAAAGCTACTCTCAGCTTTGGCTGTTACACAGAGTTGCTGCACCTCAGTCCACATTTAGATTGCTATTTCAGAGCACCCTGAGGTGCTCTCCAAACTCAGAAAATGCTGCTCAATTTGAAGAAAGTGGGTAAGTTTCCTTTTTTGAACAAAAAGACTGGATCAAAAAGCCCCTCAACTCTTCATTTCCCCACAGCAAGGGGGAAAAGCAAGGCATTTTTCCCATGCAAGGCAGTGCTTTGACACCATGAGCTCACTTAATTAAAATATTCCACCCCAAGACTTTTTTAGCTGGGGTATCTATTCCACTAAATAAACCCAATGGTTGCTGAAATGAAAGCATGAAGCTAGAGGCTGCACATCAAAACCCACTCTGCTTTGTTCCCACTGCCCAATTTTGCAGGGATGCAGGTTTGAGAGCAGTGACTCATACCTTCTGCTGGCAGAGCCAAAGGGAGGAGATCTTTGGCATCAAGAGGACTTGGGGTAGGCAGAGTGAACATCTGCTCATGGCTGAAACATGCACACCAGAACCATAATCTGTCATACTATGAGGAAGGCACAGCATTTCTCAGACTGCTACCATACTGATTCCAATGAGTGCTAATTAAGCTTGTCACATCACCCAGCTACCACAGGTACAAAGCGTTCCTGTTTCCCAGCATGCAAGCTATATGCAAGCTAAGATGATCTCATGTCATTGTACCTGCCCATCATACTTGAGACCAGAAATCAGTATAAACCACAGGTTCCCCAAATGAGAGGATATTCATTCACGTGGATGTCATCTCAGGCATCAGAAAACATAGACTTCTCACTTCTTCCCAAAGCTGTGCAAGTACCATCACCCCCAAATCAGCTGTTTCTACATCTTCAAAATGTTCCTCACTCTAACATGTTCTTGGCAGCTCCACACAGAAAAGTCATGCGCATGCAGCTGACCTTGAGCAAGACACAGTGTCACCTCCAGTGCTGCGTCCATCCCACATTCTTTAGCTCTGAGAGGAAAGATCTCAGAATGTGCAACAGTTGAATAGAAACATATTCATCTTTCTGATCCATCTTCCTCTAACCCACCAAGGAGTGTCCTATAGCTTGTGACTGCTGGCTTATTACCCAGTCGTCCCAAAACTCATTAATCACTCTAAGACATAGTAAAGCTTTCTAATGAAGAACAAACTACAGCTGTTAAGAAAAAACAAATGCTACGATAGCTTTTGTGGGCATATCATATAGCAATGCTACTATAGGGAACTTCCCATTTTGATGCATGTAATTGACATTAATTAGCACAAATAGAAGGTTAACTTTATGACTATTTTAATATTTTCATTTTGTTTGATGCGTATGAAACACATGCTAAAGAACAATGCACTCAGTGAAAGCACCATTGAAGTCAGTGAGAGGCAATGGTTAGGCAATGAGATGAACGCTTCAACAGACTAGACTTTAGCCTAGGTTGGTAACTTGTCCCAAAACATTAACCCCTCATGCCTTGTCTTCACCTCTCTGTCTCAGTCGTTTACAGCAGATATGACCAAGCTGCAGTGATATCCATGCTTACCTTGGCAAAAGCGAGGTATTTAATGTAAGAGCTTAGAGTCACTGAACTTAGGCTTATCCTGGTACCAACTTGGTCTGCTGTGAGTACATGACCCGTTGTTCTGAAGTGTAGCCCAGGAAAGGGAACTGCAGGAGGTTGAGGACACATGATCTATGTGGAAAAGTTAAAGACGGCCATGCTAAGCCCATCAACTAAGTAAAAGGCTAAGAGGAAGACAGAACATGAAGACAGACTGTGGAGTCACAGATACTGGTGGAAGCAAGGGAAAAATCAGTTTGACCATTAGGAAATATCTTCTATTAGTAAGGATGGGAAAGCACTAAGTGAGTCAGTAATCACCGACAGCCTTTAAGAACAGGTAAGACACGTCTGTTAGGTCTGAAAAGGTTCCATTGGTCATGCGTTAGGGAAAGAGGGGTTGCATGGCTTCCTGAAGTCCTGTGCAGCCACGCTCTCCAACAGGAAGACATACAAAGTGCATGTCATATTTTGGCGATTTGGGAATTGGGGATTCTTTTATAGTTTTTGCTTTTGCAACATACCTGATTCTCTAGTGGTACTGCATTGCTTCTCGCTGAGTTATAGGACTATGACCAATGCTAAACCCCACAGGTTTAAAGCATCATGCTGATCATACTGGGATCACACCTACTAAACCGCCTGGTCAGGTTTACCTTAGATTTATCTGTGCCAATATGAAAAGTATGTCTGAAAAGTAATTTATATTCATCATCTGAAATAAGCATAATTTATTCCCATTCTCCCCCCTCCAAACCTTCTATACTTAAACTTTTTACCTATGATCTCTGCGCACACATCCTTTTGCAGAAAAACTGTCCTAAAGGTCAACCTACTTGGAGAAATATAAACTCTTGCACATGGAGGAGAAGACAGCTCTACCATACTCCTTTTAGGACTCATTCATCACCCATTTTTGGACCAATGTGCCATGCTCCACTCAACAGCCTGCCCAGGCCCTGCAGTCATGCAGACTGAGGGCAGTTCCTTTCCTCCCCGTGGAAGCAGACCTGGATGGTATAGGCTCACATCTGACCCACTTGTATGTGGATTGTTGAATAACCCTGCTTGTCAATTCTACTGGTAGTAGCTTAAATAGGGTTGTCTTTCATGAAAGCCAGACTGCTGTAGCATGCAGGCTCTGGCTGCAAAGTGTCTCGATGCCACCTAAGATCTCCCCTCCCCCAGGGCAGGAAAATGTCAGATAAAGAATCTACAAGAGTCAGAAAGTGCAAGGGAGCAAATGAACCCGACTACAGAGCTTCTGCAGCTTCACTTCAATGGTAAGGATTACCAAGAAAGACTTGTGCTTGGTTACACAGAGGCCAAATGAAGAATGAGGCTTTTCATTTCTGTGTGTTTGTGTGTGTGTGTGTGGACATGGGGAAGTTTATTCTCTTTATTTGTGGGTTTCACTGGTATTTCCACCAAATAGGATAGTGCTTTGAAGCTGGAGGCTGGGTATGTTCCTAAAGAACTGGGGGTGATTCCAGATGCAATTATATTATTAGTACAAATAAAGCATGACATTTCCTACTACAGCACATCTAGAAGGAATTTTTACATAGTTTTTAAGACTCCAGAGTCACTTCAGCCCAATGTAACCAGCCAATCACTCTGGAATACAAGCTGCTCAGAAGAGCAAAGACTAGTTAAAAGAATGAAGTGTTTAAAATTTCGTTTTTTAAAAAGGGACTTTTTTTGTCTTGCTTCACTGATTTTCAGTGAGCTGAGTAGATTAAGTTACTGCATTGTGAACAACAGTTGAATTACGATCATGAACATACTTTTCTTTGGTGAACTTGTAGAGAAAATGAATACCATTTTTCCACATACCTGAGGAATAAAAGCACTTGTGGAGAGGAATCTCTCCCACAGGGAACCCTTGTGTACTTTGCAGTAGTATTTTATTAAGAGCTGGAAAGTTCAAGGGTCTCACAAATGTAAGTTTTCAATTAGCTTTCCATTGTGTCCCAAACAGTCTCTAAATACTCAACTAAACTTTAATCCAATCACTTGATTTGACTCCAAGCATGATTTATCTTTTAATCATCATCTGTTCAATGAGGGGGAAAAGAAAGCAAACTTGTTCTTGGCCCATCATGACTCATACATGATTTTACTGCGATCAGAGTTGTGTTTTCCTTTTGGCTGATGCCTTGGCAATTGCAAGCATTGGCTTTCTATTTAGGTATAATCACTCCTGCTCATTTCCCCACCTCCCCAAAATTTTGAACAGCACTGAACATTTGTCATTTATACCTTTTCCCACCACAGCATGTGATTTTTTTTTTTTTAATATCTCGATGTTGCATTAATCAAAAGTGTCTGCTATTTGACCTGCACTAAAAACACAAAATATGTTTTAAAAAGGGGTTTACTATTTTAAATGAATGGCATTTTCCTGGAAGGACATACTGCACAGAGAGCACAATAGTAAGACACAAACCAGCTCGTTCTTTCTGGGCATCCACAAAGAGCTCAACTATTGGAGCTGGGGCCATGGTGTTTCCTAGCAGACAGAGCCAGATAAGATTTAATCCTTCCTCTGTGCAGCTGGTTTGCTCACCTCCTGAGTTGGTACCCATGGTGTCCCTTGGTTTCTCCATCTGAAAATGAGACTTTCATGCGGCACCTTTAAAATACCACTTTGCTTTTCATAAATTCTCCATAATATCTGAATGTTATATGGCCAACACAGTATATAAACTCTCTAGGGGAACTCCACACTGCCAACTGGCCCTCTGGGAGGTGCGGCACTCTATTCACCAGCCACAGCTATGCCATTTAATGACCTAACTCCCAGAAATATCCCAGCCACGTGCTTTTGTCTTCATGCAGTAGTCACAATTAAATGTATCTTTCCAGCTAAAATAAGGAATGGACCCAACCTTTGCCCATGAATGGCATGAACTGCACAGCCTTTGAGGTCTGAAAGTGTTGTGCAACGTCTTCCCGTGCATTATTATTCATGTCAGTGGCTTGTGCAACTCACAGTTCCAGCTGACAGTGGGGATGGATAGATTTTGCAAAAAGCTGCTCTCATCACAATTTGCTGGCTGCCCAGAACTGTGAAGTAGCAGAACTCCCCAGAGCATACATTTTTCTCAAAAGATTTCCCATTTAAGTCTTCCTCACTATGGCTAGAAGTTTCAGACAAATTCCTTGAAGACTGACTCAAACTTCAGTGCAAGGCTAATAGTCCTTGATAGTCTTCTCCAAGTGCCAAGTTTTGGTATCAGAAGATTTCATGAAAATCTCAGGTTTCTTTTTTTTTTTTTTTGTGGGAAAACTGGAATGCATAACCCCTACAAATTAAAGACAACTAACCTTCCTCAAATGCATTCAGATAGAAAATAGAGGAAGGCTTTTTAAGCTAATGTTATGACCTAATTTGCCAGTTCTGCTAGGCAGCCTGGCCAGGAGTCCACACTCTCCTGGCTGATGTAGCCAGTTCTGGATGCTCATGGAAAGAACACAGGAATCTGTTCGTACAGATTTTCCCTGGCATCCTCCCCTAGCTTCCAACAACCTGCAAATTAGGGACTTCTGGAGCTGTGGCTGGTTCATGCTGAAGTTGCAACTATTTGAAAAGTCAGGGCTTCTTTCCTCATGGGTTTGAGATGCAGTCTGAATATCTGGGCAGCAGAGGAGACATACATAGGTATGTAGAACGAAACATGCATTTACAGAACATCCCATGCCCACAGCTTCAGTAAATGGATTTTCTTGTGGGCTTGCTGAACAGGGACTCAAGTAGCAAAACAGACCCGGTTTAGCAGCCTGGAGGCCAGCTTAGAGAATTCCAGGGAGGCTTTGGTCACTCTAAGTGACATTCATCTCCTGGAAGTTGGTTTGCACGTTCATAGGCAATTCATCCTCTCCACTGCTTGCTTCCAATTTTCTGCCAGCATCAGTAAAGAGAGTTCATTCAGCCAGTTCAAGTGTCAACATTTCCTTCATAGGCAGCTAAAGTTAGCTTCACAGGATGACTTTGTTATCCAGCTTCCCATGCAGGTCCCTAGCTAACAGGCAGTGTGAATTAAGTGCTTCATGGGGGAAGCAGCACTGGACTGTGCTTCCCTGCTTCATCTCTGTTTGCTTGCTCCTACAGCTGCTGCTGTGCAGCCCAGAGGAGCCGCTGGCAGAGGTCCTGCCTGTGGTCTGTCTCTTCCCAGTGTTTTCACTACTGGGGAGGGTGTCCTCTCTCTCCAGGCAATTTGCTAGTTGGTCCCTCAGTGCTGAGCCATGCTTCAAATCTGACCTTTCCGACTGGGGCACTTGGCAGTAAACAGGGACATGGAAAGGTCTTCAGCCAGGAAATCAGATGCATGGCATCAGCAAAGACAATAACGGCCAGCCAACATTTGCAGATCCTTTGGTGTTCTGTCACTTGGAGACTTTGAATCAAGATTGGATGTATCCTATTAAAAAATATCCAACTGCAATAAGAAGATCCCCACCAGGCTTGGGGCCAAAGTTTCTGGGTAACAACCAAAGGCATGTGTTATCACAGTGATCAGACTGGAGGATCTTAATGATTCCCTTCTGGCTTTAAATCCTATGAAAGCTTGCTTCTTGTTGATGCTGAATTCATAGAGCAGGAATTCTCACTTGGGAACCTACCCAAGACGACTGGCAGCCACCACAAGGGATCTAAACACTTCACTGTTTTTACAGTGGGAGACTGCATTCGTACTGCTGGGAACAGCTCTCAGGTTCTTGTCGTTCGCTTTGATGCTCATCTGTTTGCCACTGCCACTTTCTCTCATGCAGTCACGTAATCGTGACCTTGTTCTTCTGCAGACCTGTCCCAGAAAATGGTGCCACTGCTGATCACCACTGATTCAGCGTAGGGAGAGAAGAGTGAGAGATGGTGGAGTTAATCTTATTTTTGACTTAGGGTGATTCATCTGATCTGAATCTTCCCCAAGACTGCGGCTCCCTCCTTACTGCTGGGAGACACTCATTTTTCACGAAGAGCGCTGGCTCCTGTCTTTGACCCAGCAATCACCTGCTGGCACGAAAAAGGAGGAAACACTAAAAAATAGAGTGAGACCACCATCAGCTAAACCTCAATGGATGGGGACCGTGATTCTGATCCTCCCAGGCCTCCCAGGTAGGACATGCTGGTGCGGGGTTCAGCTGCAGAGCTGTGTCCTCACCAACCATGCTCACTAAACGGCCGATCCAGGTGGTTGCAAAATCGCTTTTTAAGACTTAATCTTTGCATTTTCCATGGAGTAAAGCAGGCCCCTTGCAGTCCTTTGGTTATCCCCATCTGCTACTGTCTTTGTCCCCATGCAGATTTGGGAGAGAGTTTTCTCATCCAGACCAGTTTGTCGTCATGGCTGGCATGTGATCTTGTTCCTAGATTTCTGATTTTTATTTCCTGACTTCTTAGAAACATTTCTGTGACACAAAACAACCCCTTGGGAAAAAAAAAGACTCTTCTCTCCCCCAGTGCAACATCATGATAACATGGTGTGACAGCTCTCCATTAGAAACAGGTTTCGTGCATGCTCAGTCCTGCTGCTGTATCCACTGAGTCAACCAAGGCTAAGAGGAACTGAATTGCATCCAAAGCACATCTAAGGTGGTTGATAGCAGCCAGGAAGAACCACCTCCCGGATAGAGAGAGGTGCTGAAGCATCTCATGCAGGCAGAGGTTTTCCCAAGCTATTGTTCCTGTTTTATAGCATGAACATGTTCTGGCTCCCCATAAAGTAGACACAGCTGTCAGTCAAACAGATATCACTCTGTAAATCTACCCAGGTGACTCTTTTTCCAAACCTGAGGTCTCCAGGCAGGTTTACAAGGTGCCACCTGCATGATTAACAAGTCCTGAGGACTGCTGTGGACATGCAGCGAGCAGGAGGGGAGCAGGGCTGGGGGGAGCCAGGAACCAGGTCCCAGCCTGGCCAGAGCCCTGCCATCAGCCACACCAGCCTGGACTTCAGGCTCTGCTCTCTTGTCTGGTGCACAGTGAAAGCCTCAGACTCCAAAATCCCACAAAGATGACACATTAATGGGAAACATCATGAGATTTCCGATAGGGGTGCGAGCTGGAGCTACAGAGCATGGGTCTCCTCTCTTTCCCATCCTTTTGGCTACGCCCAGCTGTGCCTCCTCATCAGCTCTCTCCTTAGGGAAAGCAGAAAAGCTAAAGAAAAAAATAGCTTCACTACAGGAATGGGAGACAGAATTTGTGGGCCTTTTTTTTTTTTTTTTTTTTATTTTTTTTTATTAAATGACTACAAACAAGGAGATATTCAGGATTTCTTGTACCTGAAGTAAGGGCACCCGTGGCTCCAGGAATGGATAACCCACCCCTTCAAAAACTGTTCATGCACCTTGCAGAAGACATATTTTCTACAGTGGTTTTGCAAAGGGACTGAGATTTGTTTTCCTCAAGAAGGAGAAAAAGAAGAAGGGAAGTCCTCTTAGTTGCTGATGGCTGAGTTACCCATGAATGGGAGCAAAGTATCTAAATTCACTACTTTGAGATATCCAAATAAAACCACTAACAGCACTAGATGTCACATGAATGGCAGTTTTTCCTCTCCCTGGATATATTTCTCATTGGTTATGGAAACAGGGTTATTCATGGGCACTATCTATAATCCCTGGATGCAGCATTATGTTAACCTTGCTAGGGGTATGTTTCAGATGGTTGAAGAAGACACAGTGAAATGCAGGGCAAACAGCCTTCCTAAGGTCATTGCATGAGGAGCACCACTTTCCTTCAGAAGTTCCCGTGAGCACTTTCATCCCCTTGACATCAAAACTGTACAGGTAAGCATAGGCTGATCTACATGTTGTCTCCCAAAGATGACCATTTACCCAAATAAGCAGTCACAGACCCCCGTGCGGTGACTTGGATGAGGAACTATTTGGCAGCAACAGTCCAGAGGACATCCCTCAACTCATAAAAAGCTCTGTGAAAAAGGGGAAACCACAAGTGAGTGTTTTTGTTAGAGAACATACCTTCCTTCTCCTAGAGACTGGGATTAATTTTCTGTAACTTTGCAAACACCCTGCAGAAAGGTTAAAGTGACTGTGTTCACTTTTAAACACAAAACACTTTTAAAGCAAAGACTGTCTTGACTAGTTTATACTAATAATGAAATAAATCAAAGTTATATTAACAATCATTCACCAGTGCCTTCCTCCACAAACATTGACGTCTGATGTTTCTACCCTGCGAATAATAAAGGTCCTGTTACCTTTTTCACTTAAAATCAACATCCCACATATGCTGTGAAGGTTTAATTTCACAATTATTGGAGCATCTCAGAAATATCCCTTTGAAATTCTCTTGCCCTGGAAATCCTTGTTCTGCTTTTCATTACATCATTACATTTGCTATTGTTTTAGGTTAAAAAGATGCACATTCCTTTGTTAAATGATAATACTTGCACTTTTCTTGTCCCCAGCACTTCACAAAAAAATGTGCCCAGTAATTCAGGTATCCCAGCCATATCTTATGGCTCAAAAGAAGGTATAGGACCACGGTGCTCCACCTTTTAGCTGTGGCCATAAGGAGCTCAACCAGCCAATTGTGAGGACATCTCAGGTCCTGGAGATCCCTCTATAGCTGTAGTTTGTCAGTGCCATTACTAACACATGGAGTGAGCCACACCACCAAAAGCTGCACTCTCCCACTGGGATAAAGCATTCCCCAAGATTTTTGGCATCTTCCATCTGGTCTTCTCTGTTCATCTGGGACCCAATTCCCAGCTCTGATGATGAGCTGCATGCCATAACGTTGGATTAGCAGCAATGACATGATGGACTTCTACTTTGGAGTCATCTAACTTGAAAGCAAAGCATCTGGTCCTTTCTACGTCTGTTCTTTGTCCAGGCCAAGGACTGACTCCCTTTATTAAGCATTTAAAGATGATGGAAACATGCTCAAACTAAATTCCCAGGAATTAAAAAAAAGGCCATTTTTCCAGAACTGGGAGGTTTTGCTGATTCTGCTAAAAATGTCATTGGGAAGGTTCCCCAAGCTGAGTCTGAAATAAGACCAATGGGACAAGAAGGGGAAACAAAGATCTACCTCCAAAATAACCTCAGGAAATCCAGTTATCTTTTAGATACACGTACACAGTGACAGCTTTCAGCTGCTAAGACAATGTGAAGAAAAAAACTGCAGTGGAAATATTCCCTGAAAGCCGGTTTATACCCAAAATTCTATGAAATAGGCAAAATCCCAGAACCTGCATTGGGTGGATTTGTTTAGATGACAGAGAAGGGGTCAGGTCTCAGGAAGGTACTTCCCAGGGAGATGTGGACATCTAGACCTGGAAGAATTCAGACCCAAACGATCACAGCTCTATTACCTAACATAGACATAAACACAAGACATAGTTTCTGACTCAAGAATTTGCTTTCATAAGACCCTACTGATTAAAAAGCACCGGCAGCCAAATGTTATTTCTGAATCCCACTGTGTCTGAAGAGGTTTTGGGGGAAACGGTGGTTGAGCAGATCTTGAAATTATACCAACTTGTCTTAATAAACAGCAACCCCACTCAGTGTGGTACCAGTGCTCCCTGTTGGAGACTGCTTCACCCACATCTTCCAGACAAGTGCAAAATTAGCCCAATTAGTTGTACGTTACCTCCCTCTCTGATGAATACAGTTGCAGAAACACTGGCAGTGCAACAAGTCTGAAGTTGTGGTAAGGGTTGTTCATATGAGGGAATGGGAACCTCAGCTTCTTTTCTGAGACCAGACCTCTGGCTTTCTAAGGGGAAATCTTTTGTTGCTTTTCTCTCTTTCTTCCCATACCGTCCCCCCTTCTGCTTTGTCCAGAGTCTTTCTAAGAGAGCCAAATTCCCCTTGAACACGCTAAAAGTAGGCTTGCTGGAACATCTGCTCTCCATCTGTAGAGCCAGACATATCCCTAGGCAACACTATTAGCAGTGATGGATCTGGAAGGGAACATTAAGCATTGAAGAAGCATCTGCTGAGAAGGAGGAACCCAGCACATAAAACTAACCATGTTATTTGCTGAGTCTCCTTATCTCTGCCCATTGCTCCTGGTGGACAATGGTGTCCTCCAGAGCCCTATTCAGGAGAAGAACTGCTGTTCTCTTGCTGATTTCAGTATTTTCAAGTGTCTTACATTTGTGCTTAAGGTGGCCAAATGATCACTACCAAGTGCTCAGTCAAACAGTTACTGGGGAGCCACAGAAGCATCCAAACAAGAATCTGAAATCTAGAAATTGCAAAGCATCCATGGGAGGCCAACAACGCAGCAGCAGTGCTGCAGAGGTGTTTTGGGTAGAGGTGCTGCAGTGTGCAGAGGTGGGGAGATCAGGCAGAAAGGCTTTTCTGCTGCCTGTTTTCTGCATAGCTGAACGCAAATCTGCTTACCAGGGTGTAGAAGGGACTGCTGGGATCGGACACGAAGCCCCACTACCAACCATGGGGACTGTAGTAATTTATTTTGTTTGGGAACATTGCTTGTACATGATGCTGGGAAATACAGTGATATGATTTAAAAGAAACCATTGCAGTATGAATTCTGCATTGACTGGCCCAAGCTCACCTGTGACTGTGGCCTTTCCTTTCACCCCTCCCACGTCCCCTCCCACCCTGTAGCCAGCCTTCTTGTCCCTTGTTGGGATTCATCTGGAGCAGACAGCATCTGTCAACACGAGCTTTCAAAATACCAATATTTTATTGCATATGTTGGTATCATGACAAATTATTTACTTTATACAAAACTAGTAGAAAACTTGTGCCCTGAGCTCACCAGAGAAAGCAAGACACATTCTTTTTATTTAATCAGTATTTTCCCTGTCACATAATCACACTTGGTGTTTTCCTTTGTCAAGCAGATTTACAGACAATGGATTCCTTGTTCAATTTGCACAACAACAAGAAAAAAAATTTAGTCCTACTGTTTCATATACTGCAACTTTTTCACATCTCTTTGCAAAAATCTTTCCTGAAGCCTGTTTTCTATTACCTTAAAGGTAGAATTGCAGGTAGAATTCCCACAAGGTGTAGCACCAGAAATCCCAGATTACTAAGACAAGTCATTAATAGCCTACGCCTTATCTTAAAATCAATCCCTCTATTCACAGGGCAAAGGTATCACAGCATGGACTGTATCCAGTCATTGTTAAGAGATGGAGGATCTGATTATCCTTTTGGACCCACTGTAAATCTGGGTCACTTCCTGGTCTCTGACTCTTCATCTGAAGCTATTGAGATTTGTGCTTTCGGCTGTCCTTTCAGGAAGCTTTCTGTGGCTCATGAACTTCACAGTAGACATCTCCTGAAACTTCCCACAGCAGCAGGACATGAGTGCATGAATTCAAGCATTTGATTAAGTGTTTTGATAAAATTTCTCTATGACACACTTAAAGAAAAGCATTTAGGCTTTCTGTAACTTAAAACAAGTTTCTGTTCCATTCATTTAAATCCTTAAAATATCACTTAAACTACTCCTGAATTAATTTAAACATTGAATTAAGTATTGTGGAAATCAAAGAGACTGAAGCAGCCACTTATGCACTTGCTTTAATGTTCTGGTGGTGCTTAACACCTTCGACCCAATTTTTCCAGCATCACAGGGATGCTGAACACCTTCTACCCTCCCAGTTTCCAGCACTTCTCAAGATGCAGCCCACCTGGTCCGTTCTAGGACTGCACCCATTGTGGTTATTCTAGCTGCTGCTATTTTCCAGTGCTTAGTACGGTCTGAGACAGAGCACCAAATGTCTGCATCACCCATAAAATGTGTAATTTAAATGTGAATCATAAAATGCAGTAACCAAATGAGGTCATGTTGTCTTACTTAATACAAGGTACCACTGTGTTCCAATTTAACACAGCAGGGCATCCCACATCTTTGTCTCAACCATTCTCCTGCTAGAAGTGCAGAAGATGCCACTAGCTTCTGCTGTCAGAGAGAGCAGAATCATATGTTTCTGATAGCAGCATAATAGGGTTTTGTTTGTCCAGCCATAGGAGAATGTGGGGCTATTAACAATTTACCAAAAAGATAAAGGACTGTATTTTGTTTTTTCCTCCAACCACTCCTAACCAAACCCAACAACAGTAACAACAAAATCCCTGTGTGAACCCTACTCTAAATAGCAAGTGGAGAGACTCAACTTCTGGAAGAACTCAATAATTGCTTCAATGGATTTTCCAGGAGAAAGTAAAAACAAAATCCATTCTATCTTGTTACATTCATTCATATTGTTTTGTAGTCCACAGCTAATAAAAAAAAGAAGCACGTGTGCTAATTAGTTTTGAGCAGAGAAGAATAGGATCATTCCCCTGCTGAGGAGCCATGAAGTATTTAAATCATGAGTCCCAGTTGGATTTGCCACTGGGGAAACTTTTGCAATAGGCTTCCTCAAGGGCACAACAAGGACTCTCTGCCCCTGCTATTTTTTGGGGATGGGGGGAAATTGATGAAATTAGAGTCTAATTTTCCTGATAATCAATTTAGTCTGAAGTTGTAAATATTCTCATTAGCTTGCTTTGAACTGGTCCAGAGGATGGAGGAACTTTATTACAGCTTCGAGCAGGAAGACCCCACTCTCGAATTTCTCTTCTGGGACCAAACGGATCCCAGCGCTCAGCTGGACAACTTCCTACCGGACTGCTCCTCCCTGGCAGACCACTTCTCCCCTTGGCCCTCCCCTGCCTGCCCGCCCGCCCTGGGGGAGCCGGCGGGCGGAGCGGCGGGGTGGCCGAGGGGTGCTGAACTGGACAGCTCCCCGCCGTCGCCGGGCCCCGCCGCCCCGCCGCCCCCCGCCCACCTCCACCAGCGGCACGCCGCCAACGTGCGCGAGAGGAAGAGGATGCTCAACATCAACTCGGCCTTTGACGAGCTCAGGTGCCACGTACCAACCTTCCCGTACGAGAAGCGCCTCTCCAAAATCGACACGCTCCGGCTGGCCATTGCCTACATTGCTCTCCTTGGCGAGATCCTCCTCTCCGGCTGTGATCCCAAATCTTATGTGGAGCAGTGCCTGAAGAACGGTTTGCAAAGCCAACAGCAAGCAACCTGGAATACAAGTGGTGAGTGAACGGAAGGTTGTATTTTTGGGGATCACAGCGATGCTTTGGGTTGCCAGTGGAAGTGAATCGATCCAGTTGCTTTTGAACATCTGTCAAGTGGCTCTGACAACATACAATTCCATCTTAAAAAAAGAGTGGCTAAGTAATGTCTCAATGAAAAAAAAAAATCAACCTTGTCTTCTAACTTTAAGGATCTTTTTCTTAAAAAAAAAAAATAAAAAACCCAACTTACTTAACTTATGGGTATGGGTCCTTTTACAAACAAGATTTATTCTCAGAATACATTCTTAGACTTTTTTTATGGTTCTGTGCAAAGTTGTTCTTTTATAATGCAAGCTGATAGAGCCTGTACAGATATTCTTAATTTTCTTTACAAGTTTTCTTTAGCTTGTACCTGACTAAGAAAAGCACCTGGCTTTGAACATAAACAGGATTTCATTTCTTAAAATACATATGTTCAAGTAATCAAAAGTTTCTCAGAGATACTACAGTTTAACACTGAAAACCAGGATACACAATACAGTGCCTTCAAATTTCAGGTTTGTTTTAAAGGGTAAGGGAGCAAATGCCTATCCACAATTTACATTCTAATATAATGATTTCTGTTTTAAAGCGAGGACTGTTATTCTGTTTTCTACTTGGCTTGTACTTAATCCTGATTTATGTGGGACTGAACTTTGTGCTTGCTTCCACCAGAATATGTTGCTTCATCAGTCCACCGTATGGTGAAGATGGGAAATTGCCCAAGTGCCCAGCACGGGGCCTCAAGTTTCAGATAGAAAGCAACAGGTTTTTTGTTACTCAGAAGTGCAGGGAGGAGCAGAGAGGGATTTTCAGTAGTTCCTGCACTTTGCATTATAAGGTAATTAACCCCCTTTCTAAGTCTGTCCCTTTGCAGTACAAGGTCCTTTGGATTTGGTCACTTTTTGGAAAAGTGCTTTGAAGCATATCAACCTTCAAAAAGTGCAGCATAAGTAGAGAAAAGCTGTTTCAAAGAATATTCCCCTTTCATTTCACAGGGAAGTGTCAGAGGGACAAAGCCTACAGGGAAAAAGCAATCAGTTTAAAGGAAAATTTAATTAAGTCTTTTCTCCTTTCCCACTAATTTCCATTAGCTACATGACTAGGGAAATGAATCCTGATCACAACTCTTCCAACTACAGAGAACTTTTATATTTTGTTTTCCAGCTGCCTCCATCTTTAATAGATAAACAGGTTTTAAAACAACACAAATGGCCCTCAAAGGTATCACCTCTTTTGTGAGGCTTCTAGTTAACTAATGTTCCTGAAGAGCTCCACTTGGAAAGATCTGAATGAATAAGGCTGCCTTCCTGGAGAGGCTGAATAGTTGACTTGTTAAACACTAATTTAAATGTTTTTAAATTCATGGGGTATGTCTTTACTTTGTTTTTCTTTCTCCCTTCTGTTCTGTGCAGATCTGACAGCCCGTCTGTCTTGGGTAAAGTGGGATTAAGCGGTACCCAAAAAAAATATCTTTGATGGCAGCATATTACAAAACCTGATGACCTGACTGCTGGGTACCGTCTGTTAAATTCTCAGTACTGCAAGAAAAAGCATGGCACTTACAACTTTACTTACTGTCACAGATCATTTTCTCTCCACATGTCCAGCATCCAGCCTCTTTTTGTGTGAATTCGTTGCTGTAGGACCTTCTGCTTCCTTTTCTTCTGGTTTCTCACACGCTTATGGACTGCTCTTGCATGAAAATAGCAAAACAGATTAAAAATCAGTTTAAGTACGATCACAGCAACAACATATTCTCTTCTGCTGAAACAGAACAGTGTCTAAATCACATTTCCAGCATGTGTGAAAACCTACCCTGATCACAAGAAAAAACTAAGCACCACCTGTTGCAACCTATTGCTTGGCTTAAGATATCCAGGACCATAACTGTAAAAGTCACCAGGGATTTAGAGCACAGAGATCATGAAAGGCCCAGGTTTCAGGAGGTGAGACACAGGTCTTCCTGCCTGTGTGTCTCTCCAAAATTCCTCATGCCTTCCTCCCAACATTACAACTTTGTGAGGTCTGAGTTCAAAGCATTTTGGTATGAAAAAGCTGTTGACTGCTAGCACTTGGGCACCATCTCCTCTACGCCCCTCGTACATGTCAGCTTGAATGCTTATGCAAAGACAACAGCTGGCTTTTGACATTTTTACAGTAACATTTCTGGTTTGTGATTTTTTTCAGCAAATGCCAGTGACCTGATGCTGCTCCAGCAACAATCAGGAAGGCTCTGATAAACTCTCCCAACATGAAATGTCACCCACTCTCCCCTTGCAACAAAATAGAGAGGCAAAGCACTGTGTTCACACTTGGCAAATGATTTATCAAAGAGCTGTTTCCACAGAATAACCATCCTATTCTGCGGGCCCAGGTAATAATGGGGGTTTTCATATTAGCAAAAATAAAACCATGAAGAAAAGCCTATAGCTGTTTCTGACATAATCCTCCCATATTACCTGAGTGTACCCTAAAGCTGACATTGTGTTTGCATGTTGAATGCAATTTTTCCCTGTCAGTTATACGCTGTAAAGGCTCTGAATCAATTTGTTGGTAAAGAAGAGCCATCATACATCTTGCACACTTCTCTAATGCCCTGCTAGTGGACTCAGTGATCTGAAACCATTCTGCCTTGATGTACTTTATCGTGGCATTTCTTAGCAGGTAGGATGCTAGATCTAGATGAAAGAGAATGTATTTATTTTATGTACTGATTAGTTCTCCACATAGCTTTGATCTCTACAAAGCAAAACCATGTCAGGAACTGTGGTTTTCTTCTGGTTGAACTCTGATGGTTTTGGGGGAAGCAAAGATGAAGAGGGGCCTTTGAGGGGAAAAATGAAAAGAACCTGTTTACCTTTTCAATTTTTCTGGCAAAACAAAAGGGGGAATTTAATCTCAAATGCAACAATGTATTTCAGTCAGTTTAGAATAAAACATTTCAACTCAAACTTTTGGCACCCTGCTTTTTCACCCACTTAAGGCAATTGGATAAATTTTTACATGAAACAGTGCCTGAAAAGGTGAAAACCTTAAAAACCCACTTGAAAAAATGTAATTTTCTGCTTTTACCTACTTCTCTACTCATTTTGGTTTAAATAAAAAAAAAACAAAACCAAAAAACCCAAAACAAAACCCCACCACAAAAATACCTATTGGATTTTACTTGAACAAGTAATATAAATCTCTACAATCTCTAAAATATTAAATCATTGGTTCTTCAAAATCCATTCTTGTCCTTTGTTAGAAACACAGCAGGTCCTGCAGACACACACCTGGCTGGGAAATCAGGGTATGTGGCTAAGATTCCTGTTTCTACCTTATCTGCATGACTTGGAGCATGTCACTGATGTGCAGATCCACACCCCTCTTGCTCCTTTGTTTACCTGACAGTCCCTCCAAGCCCACAAATACTTCACTGTGTGTTCTTGGGCAATGCCTAGCACACAGGAACCTTGCTGGGACCTCCAGATGGTAATATTGAAGTCACCTCTATTTTTCCTGCAATGGTAAAGCTCCAGATGGGGTGACACAACATGTACAGTGTATCAGTGCAGCAATCCTGATGCTTTGCTTGATCTTTTGGATGTGAGCCCACCTTTCTGCATCCTGAAATACCTATGTTTGTGTTATCACCCTGCCTCAGCTCACCTTGCAGTATGAGCTTGGCAGGGCTCAGCAGTGAAGAAGGTGAAAAGTACTTGAAATACCTACTGACTATCCACTCACATGAAGGCAATATGAGGAGATCGACAGAACCCACAAGCTTTGAGAGGCCCCTATGCAAGACCAGCAGGACAAGTGGTGGGCATGGAGCGTCTCCACGCTGTCATCATGGCCTACTCATCAGCAGCCTCTATACTCATTAAAGGGTGGGAAAATAATATGATCCAGGTTTGCCTGGCAGGGAGACAGAAGCAGGAGGCTGTTTTTTTTCTAGGAAGTTATGTGTGATGTCACCCAGAGGAGGCCACTCCTTCCCAACTGTTCTGGCAACGCTCATCCTCTGTGTTGCTGAAGGTGACACAAGTGTCACAGGTTAGCAGCAATAGGTGGTCAGAGATGGCTTGGGTCCAGGATGCCCAAGTACCTGTCTGGGACCTAAAGGAAGCGAAACCATGCAGTCCCTCACCTCTAAGCTCTGCAGCACACCTGGGAGCAGTGGTCACATTGCCAGCTTCCTGGCGAGATTAAGGCAGTCTCAGTCTCATCAGTGAGACCACAGCCATACTCCCAGGGCTGAGGGAACCTCCATACCTATCTCAGAGTAACACTCAGTAACCCAGAACCCACACTCTCATTGAGGCATGCAGGGGCAGGAATAGCCATATGCCATTTTTCTAAAGCTGGACAAGCATTTCCACAGTAGCCCAAGGGTGGCAGGCTGTCCTGATACCACAGCCCCCAGCACCTTTGACTGGAGAAAGCTCTTTCAACAGCCCAAGGCATGACGTTCAGCCACCTACACAGTTTGGTTGCCAGCCTGCCGCTCTGCACCAATGGAAAATGCAAAGATCTGTGTGTCCCCAACTCCTGAGGTAGCGCTACCATTCTGTCTGCAAAAATGGCACAATCTGTGTTGACATGGGAATGGGGAGGGCGGAATTAAGCCAGCTATTTAAAAAGTGTCCAAATAGACCCAACAGGGCTTTCTGCATGTTTTCATCAGGGTGTATATTTCTTCAAGGTCCTTATTGATGGCAACAGGGACCTGTGACTCATGCCTCCAAGACGCTTTCACACAGACCACCTAGATCACACAACATAGTCATCAGGGAGCAATAACTGCCTCTCCAGTGTTGTCATGGCTAGTGGTGGAATAGCCTCCAATTGGGAAAGTATGTGTTATAAAAGGTCCTTCGCACAAGCTAATTTTGGGTGTCCAATACATATCCCCGTTTCAATGGTATCAGAGACTGGGCTATCTGCCTTGCTTTTCTTTACACTGCAGCAGAGGTTTGTGCTGGATACAAGACAATAATGCCACGTTATGAAACAAATAAGTATTTGCTGCAGGCACCTGTTTACAAGCAGAAATCTTTTTCTTTGCCCTTTGCTTCAGCCTAGAAATCCTGGATAATGACTTCTGAAGCAGGCTGGGTGCGTGCAGTAGCAGCAGCAAAGCACACTCATATAAAGGTAACGCCATCAATCTCTCAGGTTTGTGCGCTGCTTGCTGTGGATGGACAACTAATCTGGAGATTACATTAGTATCAAAAGGATCCTAATGACAAAAGCAGGAAGAATTGTTCTGGAAAAAAAGACATTTTCTTCAACGTAGTGACTCCAGCTAAGGAACGAAGCTAAAGCTGAAGTCCTCCTCTGAGTTGCAGACACCCACCACTGATGCTCCACACTCAAACAGCAGTGCCAGGAAAGACAGAAATATCTGCCGACCTTTCTGCAGCCCCGTTCCACCAATGCCACCATGGAGTTCCTGTGGGACTTCCCAGCTGTTTGAGCACATCTGGTCTGTGGTCTGCAGGCTGGTAAGCTCTGCAAAATGGCCTGCTGTGGAGGCACTCCCACCTATCACTGCTTCTGTCAAGGAGTCATTGCACAAGGCATGACTTTGAGGAACAGGCTGCTGGAACTTGATGATGACTCTAAGCTTGAAAAAACTGTAGCCAATAAATCCTGCAGCAGGATATGTAAGGATTGGGGTTTGGGTTGAAGTCAAAGCCAGAAATAAAAATGTTCCTTTTGGGAGTTAAAACTATAATCCTGGGCTCTTGAGTCAGTAAGTAGGAGTCAATACATTTATTGCCACCATTAAAACTGATTAAGCTGTTTCTCCTCACGCACACTCTGCTTTGACACCAGTATCATTGCATCACCTTCAGTGGAGCCACATTTGATTTATGCTGGCTGGAGGGGACAGTCTACCTCTGTCTGCCCTCCCCAAGCTCCTTGGAGTCTGACAGGCTGTTGCAGCTGACACCAGAAAAAGGATGCTTCTTGGATGATGTCTTGTTAAATCATTTGGATTCA
Source organism: Pluvialis apricaria (assembly GCA_017639485.1). Classification (NCBI taxonomy): domain Eukaryota; kingdom Metazoa; phylum Chordata; class Aves; order Charadriiformes; family Charadriidae; genus Pluvialis; species Pluvialis apricaria. The sequence goes on along the minus strand of CM030011.1, from coordinate 38,494,288 downwards.
ACTGGCTGCTAAAATGGTGAACATGTCATGCTATCTGATCAGTCTCTGTTTCATCCTCTCTGATGGTCCCATTCGTTTGGGATGAATAAAAGCAAATAAAGAGGGTATCAGCGCTCTCAGGCTGAAGGAACTCAAGCCAGTGTTATGGCCCTCTTCCTGCTGAACGGTACAAAGGCAAATTGGCTCTTCAGGGATTTTTTTCCAGGACAGCCGTTCCTGAATAGCTCCAGGTCTGAGCATATTTGTCCTTAAATAAGCCTGCCCTTTTCTGACTGAACTTCAGCTCCTGGAAGTGGTCTATAAAGCAGAAAGACCCAGGGGGGCAATGACTTCTGTGCACTACATTTACACTCCGTGTCAATCCAGGGTAACTGCTGCGGGCAGACATGCTCCATGTCCACCCATCTTCTCTCCTGCCAGTTCTGGCTCATTTCTTTTGCCACGCTTGATAGCAGTTTGCCCAGTTCTCTGGTTTCCTGTCAACAGGCTTGATTGGCAGCACAGTGCGATTCTCTGCCAGGGAACTACCTCTGATATTTACCCTCATTTTTCTGTTTGTTCATGTCACCTCCTGAACCGTGACATTTTATCCCAGGAACAACAACTGCAGAGTTCCTATAAATTATACAAATTCTATTACACACCCCCCCCACCACCACCACCTAATTGTACAGCAGCCCATACACAGTAGATTACATCCTAGCCTAGTTCAAGATTTTAAGATGACTTTATGAAGATGGAGACCTACGCGAGGCTCCTCAGCCCATCAGCACGTTCCCAAAGGACCACATGAACTTTCAAAGCAGGTCTCAGTGACCTCCCTGGTTTGAGAGTCAGGCTCCCCCTTCCTGGTCTTTTCAGCTCTGCTTCCTTTGCAACACATCACAGATCAGGTCTGCTTTTTCCTTGTCGTCTAACAAAGCAGCAGGATCTTCTTACCAGAAATGCAATGGCGAAACCTCCTACAAAAGGAAGCCAGGAAGTGCTGAAGAATAGTACCCTCATATTGCAACCTCTGAGGACTAGCTTATGGGCCCATCAACAGCGGACTTGTTCATTTGAAACATGGTCGCTGTTTCCAGCTCACCAAGGTCCTTGCCAAGAAAAGCGAGAATTACTTGTTACACCTTCCTTCCTCCAGAACTAAACTACTGACCCTTTCTGAAACAGTATACCATAGCTCTTCTTCATCATCAAATTGGAAACTCTGGAACAAAAGAAATCACATCTCCATTGTGAAGAAAGGAGTTGTTCTTTTGAGAAGGCATTGGTAGTTTCTTTAAAGGACAGACATCGGGGTGAAGGGACAATTTGTTCTTTTTTTTTTTTTTTTTTTTTTGTTTGCCACAGACCCACAGTAACAGGCTTGATTTCCAAGAGGCCTACTATGCCAGTATGGAAAAAGGACTTTTGTGTTTCACCTGAAACAAGAATGGACAAGTAATTGGACAATTTCATATTGCATCTTAAAGGCTGCCAGAGCTTGGCCACTGAAGATCTTGTGATTCACAAGCTGATTGGGCTGTGGTGTTCAAGATTTGAAAATTATTGGGGCAGGCATGCCTTCCAGTAACCCACAGCCCTAATTTAAAGAGATCCCTCTTTGGGTCACTCCCATATTGCCTGTTCAGAAGCTGGACACTTTGCAAGGTGCTCTTCAAGTCTCTGGTTGATTGCACTGAAATTTTCAGGACAGGGACTACAGAAAGGAGGCTAGACCCCAACAGCAAAGCGTTGCAGCACCACAGCATTTTGTTATGAATGAAGACATGGTCCTAATGGGCAGAAATCTCTCAGCATGAAGACACAGCTCAACTGCACAATGATGGCTTTTATCTCATTTCAGTAGCCAGCCACCATTTCATGCAGAAGAGACTCCACAGTGTCAGCTGCATCCTGTAAAGCAGTCTGGAGAACATGGGACCTATTATAGCCTCATTCCTGGTGGATGAGAGGAGGTGGCCTTACACTGGTTTTGTACATAGTTCTGCACATTATCCTGCTGCAGTTCATATCTGTCTTTCCAAATCTCACTCCAGCAATGCAAGATCAGTCACAGTGGCTGGTTCCAGTTTGCACATGGACAACAATCTCTGAAGGTCAGACATGGCTCCACAGCTGTTGTCATGACGATGGATTACCCCAGGCTGTAGCTGTCTGCGCTCATACAACCATACACATCCTGATAGATCTGTTTAGAAGGAGAAGGCTGAACTGCAGGGAATGCACGTGTTAAAACTCTGCCCTGAGCCAAACAACAAGCACTGTTTCTTCAGACCAGTCCCTTTTTGGATGCAGAGCATCAGTTGGTCAGGAAAATACAATGGTTTTCCTCAAATTTCCTCAAAAAGGAACATTTAGTACCTTGGGAGCAGGGCCATCAACAAAGGAGCTCCCAGGTAGTCGTTCCTTCACTGCCTTCCTGTTGCAGAGAAGAATAAAGTTTCTCTGTACCTCTCATGGTGAAACTCCCTAGCCTTCAGTGTGCTACCACCATGGTCTACCCTGCACCTATTTGCAGGTGGGATGGTCGCCAGAGCTGGTGCTGTATGGCGGCTGGTGGCAGTTCCTACATTGTGCTCATATGACTTTGCAGGTCTCTGCGTGTGAATCTCAGGCCATGTAAGACCAGGTGGTGAAGTAGAAGCAGCAGCGTACCTGCTACTAGCAATTTGTATTTCTTACCTGGCTCCGCTCACCACTTTCTTGGCCCGAAAGCTGATGTGTTATTCACATGACAGGCACTGCATCACAACCTTCATTCAGCTTCAAAACCAATGATCTTCATTTTGTGCATGATTTACTGGGCTGCGGGCCATGCTCTCATTGTGTTGAGCATGGGCTCACGTAAAGGTATGGGATATGACCCAGGAAGCTTGCCCGAGGAAACAGCAGGAGGAGATTACAACAGCCTGAGGATTTCTTATAGGTACTGTTGTCCTGTGGGGCCTTGGGATCTATGACAGAAGGTGTTTGCTCCTAGATCAGACTTTGGGAGGAAAGCAATGAACCTGTTCGCTTTGCATGACGATCGAGCAGCCTGGCCAGGGCCAACTCCTTGGTCAAAGCTGGACCTTGGACTCTCCCTGCAGACACTCCTTGGAGCAAGATACTCGATTTGCACAGGTAGGAAAGGAGGCAAATATGCAGTCTGTAGTGGATTTCAACAGAAAGTTAAATATATACCGTCAGCATCCTAAATGCCTTGTGGAAGTTCCCTTACAACAGTCCAACACATTGCCCTTCTTTGCCAACTGGATACCTTCAATAAATCCATGTGTAGGGAGGGACCCAGGATATTGCTGTAAGGGTTACCAGCAAGCCCTGGCCTTTGGGAAGCCACAAACCTCCCAAGCCACATCAGCTCCTTTTGTGGGAACGAAACCACTGTGTCTAATTTTAGATGACTCCCACTCCCATCCAGTCCAAGTGCATTTGAACAGGGAAACACCAGAGCCAAAGTGATTCCAGTCTCAAAGGTAATTTCTTGCCAGGAGAGGGGAAAAGGGGGGCGGGAGAGGGAATAAAATCAGATAATATTATTTTGCGCTAACAATCAAAGCCTGTTTACCGGCAGTGTGTTCGAGCAGAGGGAAATCCAGCTGCAGGCACTGCCCTCTCGTGGTACAGGATTAAAATCTCGCCCTTCCAGAAGCAGAGGATGACTCCTGTGAGCATCTCTGTTCCAGCTCAGCTCCAGCAAAGCAGATCATCTCGAGTAATACAGATAAAGTGTACGCACAGCTATCTATCACTGCAATTAGATTATGGTTTATGTCTCTTCACCCCAAATCCATATGTTTTATCTTTCTGAAGCCATTTTCATGCACCTTTCTGCCCTGTCTCCAAGTCCTTGTTTGGACACCTTGCATACAGAAAAGGCCTGAAACATTATTTAGCCTCACAATGCAGTGTCTGAGTGCTCAGAAATATCAGTGTAGTACTTGCACAGCACCCCGGGGAGCCAAGATGACATGAGCTGGCACACAAAGCCTACGGGCAGAGCATCCACTGATCTTGAACATTCTCAGGAAGCAGCGCACCATTCCCTCTGCACCCTGCTTTCGTCCTGGAGGCTGCCTGCACTGCGGCGAGACGCCTCTTTCTCTCATCACAGTCTCGTGAATGGCTAAGCCATCTCCTCCAAAAGCACTTTCCAAAAATAATCAAATTGAGGCAGACACCGAGCATGGAAAATTTTAGCCCAAGCAGTTCCCGTTAGACACTGCTATACACAGAAAAAAATGGAGCAAAGCAGTGGGAAGGGCAATCACAAGTTTGGCTATTTGGAGTGTGCACACACGTTTGTGTATGCGTCCCTGTGTCTTGGAAATGTGGGATAGGAGAAGAGGGAATAATAAAACTTCACACACAGAGATCAGCAATTATTATCAATGATGAAGTGACATCAGCCTGGTGCACCTTTCCTTGCAGCAAATGTTTTCACAGCATTTCAGTGCGCAGCAAGTTTCCCTCTCATCTGCCCCTCCTGCGACAAGTCACGCTCACAGATGAGGCTTATCAAAAACCCATTTCCTAGGTCATGGAGCAAGATTTAAGTTGGAATTCCCAGAGAGGGGTTTTTGCTAAATGGCTACAAAGCTCCTCAGAAGGGAACCTGATCCCAATACCCCTGATGCTGAACCGCACACAGGCGTGCACGCACACATGCATCCTGCTCAAGCACACAGGAGAGATTTCCCAAGCTAACATTTACACAGTTCTCTGGAGGATGATGAAGCTATATAAACTGTAGCAACCATTATTGAATGTTATAGCACTAGATCGAGCCAGTGAGCTAATCTGAGGCCTGGTTTTCAACAAACATCAAATTCTCATATTATTGAGATACGTCCATTTCAGACCTGAGGTTCCCAAGGTTTTTGACTTGCACACCCTCTGCTGCAAGCATCTCTCTCCTCACATTGTCTAAAGCATGGCGGCTATTTCTACTACTGTACTCATTTCCTCCATCCCGTATTTTCCTCCTCCTGTGGACGTACATACCAAGGCACCCAAAGTTACCACCGTATTTAAAAGTCTTGTGTGATGCAGCAAGACAAGTCTGCAATAGCAAGCTTGCAATAGTGAGGCAGACTTTCCCAGCTAGCAGAAGACTTTGCATAGATTTTTGCCTACCTAACAGGCAGGTTTGCAGCATTTCTGCTCTTTAAGCCCACTTTAGCAGTCCAGGAAAGTGGTGAAACACACACTTAAACATAAGCGTGTGCTTAGCCTGAGCTGGCTGCAGCGGGGGCAAGGGTGCAATCAGTACGAAGAATAGACTCTTGTGTCTTACGCCTTACATTGAGTAGCTTATTGGTTTTCCTCTCTGCTATTGAAATACATGTTGCACTCTTGCATAAACCTTTGCCAGGAAGGCAATTCCATATTATCAGTAAGTTTCCAATAGACGCTATCCAACTCTCCTTCTGACACCACAGGCTAGGATTTCTGCAGAATTGTGACAGTACGAAAACTTCAGGCTTAGAAACATTACACCGCCTCAGCAGAATGATGGATCTGCTTCCAGGGGGTGAAAAATCCTCAAGCCAAACAAAAACCAGAAAAGGTCTTTCAATAACTTTATTTTCCTTTTCCACATTATATTCTTCTACCGACTCTTACATCTTTGTGAACTGATCCCGGTGCAGCTCTTCAACAGCCAAGTTATTCTCCATGGGGTAAAACATCAGCAAAACACGCGAGTCCGAGCCAGCACTGAAACTGAACTGCTTCACAAAATGAAAGTAATATGGGGTTGGTATCTTCCCAGCGAATTGAATTAATAGTGTTAAGAATCAACAGTACCTTAAAAATCCTGTATAACTGTGAAATTAAATCAGTGAAAGAAGTTGGCAAACCCTTTAAAGTTTTGCTGATAAAAAAAATATTAGAAATTATCAACTTTCAAGGTATCTTAAATACCATGGAGGAAGAATTGCACCCTATCAAAATAACTTGCGCTTGGTACATTCAAGCGAAATCTGTAGCGATCTTAATCTTGGTTATTTTGATGTTAAAATGTGTTGCCCTTATCTTTTGCGAGAGTTTATAAAATTAAACATTACCTAAGGAAGAGCCAAGCACACTCTCTTCTGAAGGTGTTTAGCACAAATAGTTAGGAGTGAGAGCAAATTCATAACTAATATGCCTTTTCAAAGCAATAAAAAGTAGTTAGAAAATTGCATTGAAAAAGTATTCAGGGAATTTGTTTTAATTCTTCACCAGCACATGAATACAAAATAAGTACTTTTTAAAATACTTTCTCTCACTGCTTAAATACATTTAAGACCCTGAATAAACAGAGATGGAAGTGATTTTTGCCTTACTCAAATTTTTTTTCCTCTTATTTTTCTTTGCAATTTTTGTTACCTTGCTACTTATTGCTAGCTCAAGTTGCAGGGAGGGCTTTTTTTGTTTTTCCCCCTGCTTTATGAGCAGATCAGCTTGAATCCGGAGGGGAATTTCATGGTTGTGGCTGTATCCCTGCCTCCAGAGTTGAGGAGAAAACTGTCTAGCCTCCCTTCGATAAAAACTGTGGTGGAGCGGGTCGGTATAGTTGAATCTCAAACTAAAAAGAAAAACAACAAAAAACACCCCCAGATTTCATAAACTCAACCAGATGCCTTAGAAGGGCAAATATCTTGTTCCTCTTTAATTAAAAGGTATACCAAATAAAAAATCTGGTTTTAATTAAACAGCAGGAATATAAGATGTTATCTCCCCAAACCACTCTGCTGCGGTGAATTAACTTTTGCTAGTATTTTTTTTTTTTTTTAAATCCGCCACATATCAATCTAAACCCAGCACACAGAAGGAGAATTTAGTTTCTACGAGAATATTTATATGCTCTAAGTTAACAAGGCAGCAGCTCCTGAGCAGGTATAAACTAGCAGAGGCAATGGTTTGTACTGGTTTAAGCTAACACCAAAATGGGTCCTTTAGAGTCGGCTGATGTTAACTGCCACACTCAGCACAGACGCTAAGGTAAATGTACACACGCTCACATGTAAGCATGCTTAGCCTTTGCTTTACACACTGAGGGATACAGGGAATTTAATTGTAGCGTTTAATCAATTTTCAATCAAGCCCCAACAAGCCTCTTGCTCCATTCCCTCCAGTGCTATCCTCCTCCTGCAACCAGCACCAGCACCAGCACCCTCACGGATGCAGCATGCCCGCATGCCTGCACGCGGAACTCCTGGATTGCAGAGGAAAAAAGACTTTGTATGAAGGCATTCGCAAGCAGGGTTAAGTCCTGTCTTTTCCCAGCAGTGTGGTATCCCAAGCCAGAACTGAGCCGGCTTGTAAAATAGTGCAGGTGTGTTTATTGTAATCATCTCTCACTAAAAAGAAACAGGTTCAAGGGGTTTAAATATAATTAGCATGAGCTACACTCCTGCCTTTAATCACTACCTTGCTGGTTAATATAATCAAGAAGGTAAACAAACAAAGATTAACTCCATTAAATTAAAAAAATATATATTCTACTGGGAAGCTTGCAAAGGAATTTTGTTTTGTTATGCCGCTACACAGCATTATTTTATTTCCGCATTACAAATTATTTTTAACATAAAAATACTCTCCTGTCCTTGCCTCCCATAAGGAAGTGCCAAAATACAACATCCTTTATTTTTATTTCACATTCAATATAACCACAACACTTTGCACTTTCACAACATCTTTCACTAGAAGGCATCCAAGCACTTAAAAATGTTTTGTCACATATCAAATATAAGATAGCAGTTGAATAACACACCTGCCACTCCGACAATTTATCCAAAACGATATGTCAGATATAAATACAGGTTTCAGTTCATTTTGGTGTCCCCAAATGCTCAGGTCAGTATGTTGCTTTAATTATTGTGGCTGGACCCGCTCATTTGGCATCCGAGAAAATGTCTGAATCTGGAACTGAGTTCTGGCTGTTTGAACGTGGCATGGGATATTTTGCAAATGAGCTTTATCATGGCATAGGAATCATTCCCCTATGAAATAATTGTTTATTTCACATGGAAAGCTTGGTTTAAACCATGCCTAAATATAGAAAATGCTTTTATCAGCAAAGATAGAGGTATAACACTTTAACGTGAGTCTTGGAGACTGCCACGATCCTGAAGTTTCACATTCACAAGAGGAAGCCTGGATAAATACAAGCACGGGGATATAAGCCTGTTTGGATGTGTACATATCACATATCTCTTTGGAGAGACAACAAATAGCTAAACACACTCTCCCTCCTTTCCTACTTCCATTGTAAACCAACCCTCAGGATCTTCCGTAGATATATTTAAAGCAACTCTCCAGCTCTCCTTGAGAAGGGAAAGTCAGGTCTACCAGCATGTTTATTGATACAGGATGTTAAGTACCTAAGTGACCAGATTTTGCTTATAATAAAGACACTTTTTGTGCAAATTTTACGGAATGTGGCGTGCCAGAGTTTAGAGGAAAATGGGAGATTGTCACGGTAACAGCACATGGGGGCTGCAGTTGGGAGAGGTCCCTCTGGGAACCACACCACCAGCAGAATTTTAAACATTTGCGACTGTTATATTTTTTTCAAAAAAATTACTTCATAGCTGTGCTAAAAAACATCTAGGGGAAAAAAGAAAAAAAGGAAAATACCACAGTATTCTTCACCCGTTTGCAAGTAAACATCTGTCCTTTCTGCTTGGAAGATGCAAGGAGGAGAAAAACATTAGAAGAAAATATTCCTCCCAAAATACTGCATTTTAGAAGCAACACTGTCAACTGCAGGAGTCAAAACAGGTTAAAAAGATGCTTGGCGGATAGCTGCAGCTAGCTGAGGCCATGAGCCTGGAAAGCATTGCTGGTTATGACACTGCTTTATCCACAGCGAACCCAATCCTGCAGCGATTTGTTCAACGTGCTCCATTTTAGTCCCTCTGAGCAGCTCCTCTGAGCTCAGGGAAAATCCCTGTGGTGCAGAGTTAGAGCTAAAAACCTCGGCAAGGTCCCTTCCTCCCCAGAAATGCAGCTCCCGGGATCTTAACACGCTCTATGCTCCGTGTAGGATTAAGCGGGACCCTAAATAAGCCAGGTTTAAATGCGTCCCTCCGTTAGGCCAAAGATGAAGTAACAACTTCAAAACCAAGCCAAGCTGCTTGAAAATTACAGCTTTTGCAAGGGAAATGTCAATCATCTTTCCTATTTCAATTGCTGGTGTCAGGCAATTCACAAAAAGCGGAATTGAATGTACCTGCCCCCAAAACAAATGCAATGTTTTCCTTCACCATACCTGTATTTCCAGAAGCCAACTGCTGATTTTACAGCACACTGAAAATGTTTAATAAAAATCGAGAATACTTTTGTTTGTAACTGACTGTTTTCTGATTTTACATTCCTAATTTTGGAATTAAAATGCAGAGGAAAAAAACCCGCACCTTTTCTGATGGAAAATTTAATTTTGTTTAAAAAAAAAATCTTTAAAAACGGATCAACCATTTCTAACAGTAACTGGGAAAGGATATGAAGCTGAATAACACAGAAATGCAGGTCTCAGTTCTGCCTCTCTTACAATTTCTTGCATTGCCTACGGAAGTCAGAGACTGCAGGACCCCATCTGCTCCGGCAGGCAGAAAGGTGACTTTAACAACATCTGTCCAGAGGCAAATTCTACCAGAGGAAATTCTGTTTCACAGCCACGGCCATACGTGCTGTGTATATTTTTCATTGTGAATGCATAGTGTCAGGGACAACTTCAAGAGGCTTATGTCAAGTAACGAGACGTAGCTAAGCTCTACTTTGACGACAAGAAACATTCACACACTGTGCTTTTTTTAAATTAAAAGATATTAAAAATTGAAATAACATTCAAATTATAGGCTGCTCATTTGAAATAAATTACAGATATCACTGTGCAATAGTAATACATCAGTTTATATATCTACCCTTTGAAAATTATTTCAGGTGTTTATAAGCTTCTTCCTCGTTTCGCATAGGCTTGCTCATTCCTGGGGTGCTTTGGCAAGTAGGTAGCGGCTGCAGGGCTGGGAGGGTCAGAGCTTCTTGACTCACATCCATCCCCACGGTACCTCTCGGCATGGGTCCGGGGGCACTTTCAGTACTGTGCGCTGAGATTCCTGTCTGCTGGAAATCGGAGCTGGAGGCGAGCAACATGCCATCCGCTCATCGGCTGCAAAGCAAGGGGTGCAGCTGCAAAATGGACCTTTTCTGCTCATTTTTAGCACAACCTGCATCTTTTGAAACAAAGGTGGGATTTTTTCCAAAGCGCTTGGTGTTGAGCCCAGCAACGTTAGCAAGATTTCAACCGGTGTTTTCAACAGGAGCAGAGGCAGAGTGCAAAACATTCTAAAACTTCTGCTGTCCTAAACATTCTAAAACTTCTGCTGTCCTAACACCTGCAAAATCCCAAGGCTTTCCACGGAGTGGAACTGAAAAACCAGCACAGAGTTTCAAACATCATTAAAATAAGGGATGGACATAAGAATGAAAGCAACTCCTTATTACATTAGATCCTTCTTTCAGCAATGTCCTTGAGCCTCAAGAGCAGACAAGTGCTAATAGCCCCCTTCCTGCAGCTCCCTGGAGCACCCCCTTATCCATTGCCAAAACCTTCTGATGCACTGGAAGCTGTGAGCTCTCCGCAACGTGATGTGGATGGTGATAAAAGGACAAAGAACAGCAGCAGAGCCAGAGACGGTCAGGGCATATTGCAGCAAGAGAAGAGTAGGGTTGCTTTGGAAATTGGGATCACAGGGCTGCTGTCACCACTTCACAATAGTTGGGATCAAAATGCCCATCGGTGAGCTTTGATGCACCAGGGTCACTCCACACCCCCAATACATTTAGCAAGCAGCTGGAATCAGGTGGAAGAATATGGCAACTAACAGTAATTTCTGGAGCTCTGAAATTTCATGGAAACTGCAATAAATTAAGAGTCAGAGGAGATGGTATGGTTATGTCCTTTACATTCTCACAAGGGAGCATCGTTAGCAAGAACATCACTGTAAAGCATTGAAACCAACTATTGTGTCTATCAAGACCATGACAGTAAAAGTACGTGGATCCATTCCTGTTGAGGCTGAAATAAACCACTAGTATTTTTCCATGTATTTTTCACCCCCTTACGGAAAATTTTCAGTTTCTGAAACATTTTTTAAATTTTTGAAAGTATCCTTCTACTGTTGCTAACCTGGTCAGTCACCCTCATCCATGCCCCAAAGCAGAAAACAGAAAAAGTAAGTGAAAATAAGAAATAAAAGGCATTTAAATATAGCAAAAGGAATTAATTGAATGAATTAAAATTCTGATTTTAAAAGATGTATTGTGAGAAAAGTAAACGTATAACCTATTTTGGTAGACTGTAAAACAGGGAATCAGCAGGAACAAAGGCAAATTCCTCTTCAATGCATTTGTAGGTGCTTCAGCAAAACCTTCGTAAAGCATTTATTTTGGGGGTAGATGGGTACACCCACCTCTTTCTTCACCCCAAGAAAAATCCAAGAAAGCATAAATATTGTTTCAGTTAACTCAAACATTTTTTTTCTTCTATCCCTTAAAACAGAGAAGAGTAGGGAAAGAAATGTTCAGATCAAACACGACATGTCATTGTATCTGAAATAAAATGTTTCAGTTTTGGCTTGGGGTGAATTTTGCACTATTTAAAAACACAACATTTAGTCTCATAATATCTTGTTCAAATCAAAACATTTCCCTTCTAAAGTTTCAACAAAAAACAGTTTTAATTAGGGAAAAAACCCACCCTTTTCAGTTAAATCTAACTTATATTCAACACCAACTCACAAATAGTTTTTGTCAAACCAAAAAATGCATATTTTGGGCACATCAGCTAAACATTTTCTGAGCTCTGGTTTGTGTAGAAGCTTGTACTCTAGGGCCCTGATAGACACTTTGGGTACTTGATTATTGCCACAGTTTGAAGATTGCTGTTGTATCTGTCCTGCAGCTGAGAATAAGGCTGCTTCATGCTAGGTGCTGCAGGAAGACTGAGAAAAATACAAGTATCTGCATTATTACTATTACTATTATTATTATTATTACAGGATCCTGGGTGCTGCTGGCTTGGATAATCAACCATCAAAAAAATGCAGGGAACAAAATGTACCCCCTTGGTTTTTTTTTATCTTTAATCAAAAGATTCATATGCCAAAGACTCTTTTTTTCTTTGGCATGCCCATTCCCCATCGTCTTAGCAGCTCTTGCTACACTTAAAAAGTTTGAATTCACTCAATACAATCAATAGCTAAGAACAGCAGAAAGAGTTGATCATCAACACAAGATTATAATATCTGCTTTGGCTCTTCGGTGGCTCTGAAAACGTGCAAGCATGGTTGGGGAGATGGAAAATAATATGAAACACTCACTAACAGCATGTAGCATAGAAACTTAGAAAACCACTGTAGTCATTGACTCACAGATGGTCAAATGAACAACATGTTTCTATTCCTGTATTTAATTAAATCTTAATTATGCCACCAACAGGGTTCAAAACGGCATTATGAAACAGCTTGCATGAATACCAAAATATGATTGGCTGACGAGACTTTGAACTCGTGTAATTATCTTCCCAAAAAAGCGCACACGTTGGGTCTATAAAGCCTCTTCACCCAGCAGCCCATTGAACTACAGCACAAGATTAAAAATAAATTCATGTAGAATATACCCAGTTCAAGATATGGAGCTGATAAATGGAGAGGCAAATTTCAAATTACCAGTGAGTGCATTTGAAAGATGCTGGGAGTCAGAGGGAGACTTTCCAAGCCTCCAGTATTCTCTGGATCAGGCCCCTCCATGGAGGCTTTGCCTCTTACCTTTGTCGGTCTGTAGATAACACGGACACAGAATAAAATCAAGCAACTCTAATTTAATTCTTCCACCGGTTGATCATGTGAGTTAATCATAAACAGCTGCCTGGGATATTCCTTTGAATTGTCTTTTTTTTGTTGTTGAAAGAAGGTCCTTTATTGAAAAGAAATATTTTGGAGGATCTTTCTCTTTCATTTTTGATGTGACAGCTAAAAAACAACAACAACGACAACTCATAAGCGCGTTTTCCCAAGGAGTTTAGTTTTTGCAGTGCTTCCCAGAGCAAGGGGCTGGGAAGGCCCCTGGAAGGCAGCTCCGTCCTAAATTCAGCTCCCAGGCTCTTCTTCCACCTTTTAAAGTCATTTCAAGCTCCTTTTCAACTTGATATTCAGAGCAGGGATCACCTGTCACTTTCCTGCTTACAAGCATCACATGGAAGAGCTATGCATCTGACAGCAAAAGAGCACAGTGTCCAAGGTGAACCCACCCTACAAGCCACAGGTTCAAGAAAAAGCACAAGAGTTCTTAAAAAAAAAACCATACAACTCTCAACTTCTGTGAAAGGTTTTCTACTTTAGCACCATTTCCACCATGTTGGACATGCACAAGACCTGTCCAACAACCCTCCAGCCTTGGTCCAAAAAGACTTTTTCTGTGCAGAGCAGCATAGGGGGAATAAGAAGGAAGATGAAAAGGCTATTGTATTTTTTTTTCCAATTAGGTACTAAAATTTAAGACATTCTGTTGAAAAATCATTAGAAAAATAATGTGATGCATTTCACGACGGGGTACATGAACTCCCTCTGTTTCTTTACAGAGGTGGTCAGAGCAAATATAGCAGAGAACAAGGCTCTGTGTGGATGTATAATTTGATATTTGAAAAAAAGAAAAAAAAATCACAAAACTGCCCCACCAAAATTTTCCACCCGAGATCCATAATTTGTTGAGGGTAGATTTTCAGTGAAAATTCTAGGTTTGCAATGGTTCTAAATTTTAAAAATTTCGACCTCGTCCCCCCACCTTTAGAGATATTTCTAAAGATGAACTCAAATGTCTAAGGAAAGCAGATCCTTTTCAGAAAAACTTCTGTTAGTGCAAAAAGGTCAGCTGGGTGTGGGGAAATAACTTCAGTAGAAAACGTTAACCTATTTGAACCTTTTTGTTGGATCGCCTGTATTCAGAAAAAAATCTCCATTGAAAATGCAAAGGTTTTCAGGAAAATGGAAGATGGTAACCCCCTGGATGGAAGAAATCCTGGCTAGGGACCCCTTTATGCCTGTTTCAGAGGGGACATAGACCATAAGAAGTAGACCATAGAAGCCCCAAAATGTCCTTGCACCCTAGGTGCTGGATGCTGCTCAGCATCCCCTGTCGAGGTGCACCCATCCAGGGATGGAGGCTACCTCTGCCACCACCTTGATAAGCTAACAAAAGCCCTGGGAGAAGTGTGCATGGAAGCCTTCACTCCCTTGAATTTTCATTTTGAAATGAAATATGACACAGACAAATACTCAGTAGACAGCTGACAGTTTTCCTGCTTCCTATCAAAGTCCACCAGATCTGCTGAGAGAACATCTTTTCACACCTCTTACTTGCACTTTTTGATTTTCAACCTAATTTGATTACGAATTAAACTTAAAAGGAGAGCAGAGTTTTTCCTGGGCTTTCCTTTTTTCCCCAGTGAGGCCTCACACTCCCTGAAATACCCAAAATCGCTGACACAGTGTGCTCCTCCAGGAATCCAGAGCCTTTCCCACTGAGTTACAAGCTGCCAAGGAGGCTATATTATAACAAAAGAAGTTTTTATATCCTCCTGTAAGCAGAATACTAGAAACTACCATGAAATGTGTATTATCTGAATGGTATTCATTGATGGTTAGAATCAGTTTATTTAGGAAATTTCCAGCTGATACGTAAACATGCCATGGAAAAGAACGGAGACAACAATAGTGATGGAGGCAGTGTCTGAACCCTCTTGGCCCTGGTCCTGGAACTTAATATCTTAATAACTTGTCCTTATGAGTCACTGCAGTGAAGGAGCCAGGATTGCTCTTGTCACATTTGGTAAATGGACTGAAATGCAGTCGTGGACTGTGCAGTGGCTGAAGATGGGGCTGAATGAAACATCTCCATCACGGCAGGCATGCTGTTGTTTGTTAGGAACCTTGCAGAAGGGTATTGTTTAGAAGATTAAAAGGAAAAGTAACACAAGAAAAAAAGTGGGTAAAGTTAAAAAGGAAAGGTAAAAGAGAGAGGTAGGGAGTGAAAAAGGCAAACATGTCAATGGACTCAACACAGGTGTCTGGTCAAAGTGTTCCAGCCTGCCATAAACAGGAGGTCAAAGCAATCAGGCAGTCCATTTTCATAGAATCATAGATTAGTTTTGGTTGGAAGGGACCTTTAAAGGCCATCTAGTCCAATCCCTGCCATGAGCAGGGACATCTTCAACTAGACCAGGTTGCTCCAAGCCCCGTCCAACCTGGCCTTGAACGCCTCCAGGGATGGGGCAGACACCACCTCTCTGGGCAACCTGGGCCAGGGGCTCACCACCCTCAGAGCAAAATATTTCTTCCTTATATCTAGCCTAAACTTACCCTCTTTTAGTTTGAAACCATTACCCCTTGTCCCATAGCTACAGGCCGGGCTAAAAAGTCTGTCCCCATCTGCCTTACAAACCCCCTTTACGTACTGAAAGGTTGCAATAAGGTCTGCCTGGAGCCCTCTCCATTTTTTTTTTTGGCATTTAATTTTGGCATTAAACTTCTGAATGTTTGATTAAATCAGTGAAGAGCACTAATGGCTCCCAAGAGGCCAGCCTGAATTTTCACTGGATCAGTGTGATTTGGCCCATCAAAGTTCAAAAGAAGATCATTGTACAAAGAAGTGCCCACAAATTCTGCCTCTTGGTGCTCTCTGCACCCAACACCGACCGGTGAAATGAAATGCAAGCAGTCACAGCAAAGAGGACTGGCTGCAAATGTTGTTATTGAGCAGCCCAACTGATTAATCCAAAACCTAAAAATCAGGGTGATGGATGCTTTTCTTTCCCTTTCTGTTCTGCACCACTGGCAATGCAGGTTTTGCAGACCGAGTTACAGCCTAAGCACTGCCATGCAAGTCCACTGCATGCACTACCTTACACTGATTTCCCTGAGCAGAAGCTGATTAGAAAAGAGAAGAAATCATGCAGGGAGCTAGCAAATCTTCATGTCTCTGAAACTGTTAGGCTTCAATGATGAGCTAATTCTATATTTACCGATGGCACCAAAGAAAAGCAAATCTGAAAGCAAACAGATTAAAACAAACAGATTTCTCTTGGGGAAAGGCAATGCATTTTACATACGGATTTTGCAGGGTAAAACCAAACTCTCAGAGTGACTTTGTAGACAGCAAAGTGTCTGTAAAAAACAGCACCTTCTGAGTCATCAGCTGTGATCCTTGTACATGTATCTGCCAACTCCAGCAACGAAACCAGTTTTCATCCTCTTGGGCGTGTTGGAACTGCAGATTCAGGCCGACTCTGCGAGAGGGAGCTCCGTCCCCCTCTGGCTCCCATCTTCCCAGGACATGTTATCCAAAATACTCCCGCGGAGTCCAATTCCTGGCACAGACGTGGGAACAGGAAGGAGCCCTGCAAGATGTTCGGGTCCCAGCCCACGTCCTGCAAAGAAACACCAGGCCTGCCCAGACAAGGGAGCAGATTTTCCCCACCCCCAAAAAAGCCCCTAGTATGGTGCTTTCATTTGGAACTCACCGTGAGTTCAAGTTCCTTGACAAGAGCTGGGTGTAAGAGGGGAGAGGATCTGTCATTGTCTCTCACCAATTCCTTCATCCTTCTTTTTCTCAAAAGGAGAAAAAAGATGGGAAAGAATCAGGAATTCATTGATAATATAGTGAATATATTCTCCACAACATACTCTGCAGTATCCCCTTTCTGCTGACAGGGGTATCCTCCCAAAGGAAAAGCAAAAAGGAGCAGACTTAAGGAGGAAAAGAACTTGTCCCCAGAAATATTTCTCTGGTTTTCTTCTAATCTTAGGAGACTATTACATGAGTGTTTCAAAATGAGAGTTTGGGTGGGGTTCCCCTACTTTTAAGAGGTAAGAATTAAAAATACAAGAAGTAAGATTTCTTCCACATTTAGTTGTTCCCTGAAAAAATGTAGGGAATGTGAAAGAAAGTGGAAGTTTTACACTAATTTCCAAATTAAAAATGTGGACATATCAACATTTCATTAGTTCCTCCTTTCTGTGAAACACTGAGGGGAAAATATTGAAAACTGTAACTTCCAAAAAATGATGATCACAATTTTTGTCTGAGATGCATTTTCCAGCAAAAACAAAAAAAGGAAACAAATCTTATCAGTGACATGTTTTGGTCCCCGCTATCCAACAGACTCTTTATTTTTAACCCCAGAGATTTGTATCTAGGTCAAGTGTACGACCAATCGCCCTCCTCCCACAGTGCAAGATTTAGCCTATCATTTCTCAGGTTAGAAAAGCATTTTGCAAAACTCTCTTTGGGTCAGTGATTAGACTGAGTTCAAGGCCAATTCATATTCCATATGAATCGTTTGGTCCAGTCCTAGCAACAACAGCCAGAATATCAAATATACAACAAAACTGGCCTACTTAATAATATTTAAAACATATGGCACAACAACATACCCCACATTTCCATAGCTTCACGTGTGTGTGTTACTGATACGCTTTGCATTATAATGAAAATATTAGTACACGATGGATTGCCGCCTCCCTCCCCCTTCCCTCCACATGGAAGGATTTCATCATATGTCTGCTTCAGTCTGATTTTGTTATTCATCTGAGCTGAGTGCCTGACAGATGTTTGCTTGCAAATTTCTAAATCGGTCTGCACCGGCGTCACTTTGCTCCTGCTGCATTCACCAGGCATTTTACCCCATTGTGTATGGGGAGCAATGCTGTCTGCCCACTCCTGCCTCCTTCCCGCTGCAGGGAGATAAACCCGTACAGCAGCTGTGAGATACAATGCTGGGAACATGCACTTGGGAGAAAAAAAAACATCCCATCTAATTCCCCTATGTTCATTGTCTCCTGTCACGCAGCAGAATGAAGATGCCAATGCAGAAAGGCGCCCAGGCTGGAAAGCTCCTGCATGAAGCCAACATGTGATGACCAAGGGCTGGGACAAAGGTTCTTGGGGCATCAATGTTGATAGGTAGACCTTCAGCATTGACAGACTGAGCACGTCTGACTTGTTGACTGGCCCAAAAGTGTCATTAAACAAGCTCACTCTGCTGTTAGCAGGCTCCCATTATGACAAGAAAGCACACAAAAAATGTTTCCTCCAGGGTCCCATGCATCTCCTCAATTCCACATTATGTTTCTATGCACCTTTGCTGGGCAACGTTACCTTGCAAAGATTTCAGGTTAAAACCTCCCTCCATCCTTCTCCATAGAAGTATTTTTGTACAGAGAAAGAAAACGACATTAAAGATCAGTCACACTTTGGGGCTTTCAAAATTGCTGTATGTGTCGTCATGCTGAAGATTCATCTTTTGTAATACTTGCAGTAAGCACTGCTGTATATAGCCTTATGCTTTCCCCCAAATAAAACTTTTCACACTTGTGAAAACTTGCTTTAGGAAGTTCTCAACTTCCTTGAAAACAAGTTATTTATTTTCAACCAACTAATTTGTTTTCTATTTGCTTTCTGAATCATTTTTTTCAGCATGTGTTCCCATAAAAAAATTAGATCCCACTGAAAAAAAAAAAAAAAACCAACCAGGGAGCAATTCTAATTACAAAATATCACTGAGCTCTGGTTGCACAACATGCCGTGAGACGCTGACTTTTCTAGCTTTTAATTTAGGCTTTGCCTTGTACACTAGAATGTATGTGTCCCACCAGCCCCACCAAAGGTTCGGAAAGTGCTGTTTGTGCTTATGTGGTGTTTAACTGGAGAGCTTGGCTCTTTATTAGCCACCCCAGTCTCACAGTTCCCAAAGTGAGGCTGACCCAGGGCAAATCAAAGTCAATGGAAGTGTTTCCATCACTGTGCCCAAGGCTGCTCCTCTCCCATTTTATTTTTGGTGCAACCAAGTGCTCTGTTCTCCTCAGGCTTCTTTCCCAGCTTAGGCAGAGAGAAGAGCTTTCTAATGGAGAAATAGTTTTATGGACGTGAGGTCTGAATAAATGGTTGTTCATGTGGCTGCAAGTAGCTTGATGCTTGCAAGGGACTTTGCACAGAAATCAGGTGGCTTTACTGGAATTTATCATAAATGTCCCACCTACCTCCTGGTGTAAGCCCAGAAAATAGGGAACAACTGAAAGTATTTCTCCAGTTTCACTGTGGATCTGTGCTGTCCCCAGGACGTCACTCTTGAGCAGAAGCTCTTTTATGTGAGCAGGATGGTAAAGGGACCTCGTAAACTGGGGATCCCCTCCCTAGTCCTTTCAGCAGTTAACGGATCATCTGACCTCTTGCTTGGATGTGAGAATGTGCAACGCAAAAATGTTTGCATCTCCCACTGTTCTCTACCATCCTCCAGAAAATGGCTTGTCACGCTGCTTTACTATTCCCTTTCAATCAGATGAGCAATTTTTGGAGCCTTCAATGTCATCCTTATCCCAACCCTGAAATAACTACATCCCAACGACAGCAGAACTACAGAAGAGCTGCACTAAAATCCCACCAGACACATCTATTGTCAGAGCACATGGCAACTTCTATAGCTAGGTGCCTCCAATGTTAATTCTTTCTAAATGAAAGCCTGCCTAGCGGCATACTGAAAATTGAGCCTTTGAAGCCAGCACACAGCTCCCTGACCTATTATTGCTTTTTCAGATATACACCACTATATCAAACTTATACAGATGGTTCTGTCATGAGTGCAAAAGCAATGGTTTCAGTGTCTTCCCCACATACAAAATGTAAGCCAGCTTATACAAAGGATCTTCCAGTTATATTTCCTCCATGTGTTATTTTTATGTATCTTCCAGGGAAATGCAACTGGAGAATTTGAACTTAATAAGTGCGGGATATGGGGCTCTATTAAGTCTTCAAAGCACAATCAAGTAACAGTGATGGATCAAAGGCCTACAAAAATATTGCAAGAAATTATTGGCCCTTTAGGAGACTGAGACACGACAAGTGACTACTGGATTCGTACTTCAGCCCCCTTGGGAAGGCAGAATTATTAAAGGTCGCTGTAAAGCCTGTAGTGAGCAACATAACATTTTCTGCTGACTTTGCAAGTTGTGGATCAGACTCCGGGTCACCTGATAGAGTATATACTGGAACCGACAGTAAACTTTGTCTTTGCCAAAAGCGCAAAAGAGAAGGAAATGAAACAACACAGTAGTATTGATGCCAGAAAAAAAAAAAAAAATCGCAAAGTTCAACTGATAATCAAAAAACTGGGGGAGGTTTAAGCTGAGGACAGGTATGCTTTATGGCTCTCCTCCTTCAACAATTAAATGCCATTTAAAAGACCTCTTGAGCCAAAATACACAAAAATGTGATACTTTGCAATCCTCTACAGGTTGTGGTGCTCATCCTTGTAGCAAAGAGAGCTACTATTATTGTTTTAATTCAAGGATTGGATAACATGGAAGCTAGACCATATCCTTAGGCTGCAGCTGCTGCCCATTCACCTCCTGAACTGGGGTGCTCCTGGAGAAGGTTTGAGCACATGCATCACCCCCCTTTACTTCAGTGCAAAGAGTTACATGCTTGAAGTTGACCATACAGGACACTGTTTTCTCCCACAGAGACCAAAACGTGCCCCACCATGAAGAGCGCTGTGGTGCATCCAGCCCTGTATTGCACCTCATAGCTTCACGAAAAGGAATATTTCTCTAACCCACTTCTTACCTGTGATGCTGAAAGGTAGGATGTGGGCAGCTGGGACAGATGAATTAGAGCCTAGCTTTGGGTAATACTGCTGGAGCACTGCTTCCCTCCATCCAGTACCAACACAGTAAGGCTCATGATAATATTGAGCAAGTCACCCTTGCCAAGAGAAGAACACCAGGGATGTAACAGAGCAAGGCATCAATGAAAAGGAAGGATACCCTGACTCCTGGATGCAGCAGGCTTGGGAGGTTAAAAATACCCAAACATGCATCTTCCCTGATGCTACACATGCAAATCCACAGATGCTTTGCAGGAATGCTCTTCCTGTGCCTTTGAGGGGTGCAGCTGTTTCCCTGATAATTTCGTTTCCAGTGCTTCAGCTACTACACACATGTTCCTTTACGGCAGCTTTGGTATCTATACAGTGGTGTATTTACAACCAGATATACATCAAGAAGACTTGTGCTATGGTTCATGATGTCCCAACAGACAATATGATCTACACGGGTAAAAGTTGTTACTCTTGAGAAAACAACCGGTTCACTTAATATTTCTGGAACAACAGTCCAAAATCAATGACAGTAATTTATGACTTTTTATGGTTGCTTCTTTTAAATTCTACCAACCTTAACTTCTGAGAATTTGTGTGTTTGGGTTGGGGCTTTTTCACCTAATTGTTTTTGAAAGAAATGATGGGCCTTTCCTGCTTTTTCTCCCCAGATCTCACTAGGAATGTCAAGCCTGGTTTCCCCTGGATTTGTTGAGGGTCCCAGAAGTGGAACCCGATCTTTTGGGGTCCAGTTGAGCCTTTAACAAAGCTATCTTTTCTCCTCAAAGTTTATTCAGGTGCTTGAGTTAAACAGGTGTTAGTAAAGACAAAGAAAAAAGCAGAAGTTTTAAGCAGTCTAAGAAAAATAATTTCCTCTCTCAGTTAAGCAGGTTTGGCTGACTGTCACTTCTGATGTTGTAAGTGTAGCTACTCAGCAATTTTTTTAATGGATGATTTCAACCTTTCAGCATCAAATTAAATACCAAATCAACTGATAACCAAGTGATTTGCTCAGGAGGTACCAGCCCATTGCTGCAGCAAAATTCAAAGTGAGGCACTGGCTTTCTGTATCTGTTCCACTCCTGGCCAGGCAACCTGGGACATGGCAAGCCCCCTCCTGCTCAGCTGCCATGGTCTATCATGGTTGTTCAGAGCATAGGCAACAGGCAACTAAAGTGCTTGGACATACAATTAAACTTATACTGCAACTTGCAGAGGTAAAACAGTCAGAGTTAAGGTGCCTGATTTTCCAAAATAAATCATATTTTCCTAGGAATGTTGGCACATTTCACAAAATGTTGTTCTATTTAGAAAACAAACATTTTCCTCCTCAATAACTATTTCTGTCAGGTTTTTCTTTATCCACTTGGTGAGAAGTTCACCACTCACCCAGGGAGTTCTCCAAGGCACCCGTTCCCTCTTCTAGGCCATTAAAATACCTAAAAGCAAGACACAAAGGACCTAAACCTCACTTTACTTCTCGATTAATATTCAAGGGATCCTCACCAGATCCCACCCTCTTGCAAAGACACTAAACCACTGCAGCACCATCAACCTCCACAGAGTGTGAGACACAGCTCTTCTGGGGCTATGGGTTAGTCCCATATTCTTCAAAAAAAAAAAAAAAAAAGCAGAAAGCAGGCTGGGGGCTGGGATCCTGTATTTTGTCCTGCTGCTGTGGGAAAGTCAGTAATATTCAAAGGCACACAGAAAGCACAGAGAAGCACTGTTGGGAAAGAATTTAATAAAAAGTTAAGGGGTGGTTAAAAAAAGATGGATAAGAAAGGAAGAACGGCTATGATTTTTGAGCAGTGTTTCCAAGAAAGGGAAAACAAATGACAAGCATTTTTTCTCCATCAAGGTATGGGAGAAAGCTGCAATTTGGCTCATAACTAGCTCCATAGCCTTTGAGGCAGAAGGTGTAGTTCCCTGTTTTAAGTATGTGAATATTAGGGGAGGTTTAGCCCAGTTGCTTGAGTTGGCCCAACAGTGACAATGACCCAGCCAGTAAAGCTCTTCCTTTCTGGTACAGGAAACCAAGGTCCCATCTCTAGGATCCCATTACCAGGCTGACAGGGAGCGGGAACACTTCAAAGGCAGGACTTTTCACTGCCAGGAACTGTGAAGAACGACCTGTCACTCATCAGCAACCCATCCAGTGAAGCAGCCCCTCAACAAGTGTTGCTAATGAGCTGTCCATTCTCCCTTAACCAGAACACATATGCAATGTGATACATGGCCTCAACTATGGCTTAAACCCTGGAAGAAATGATTGGAGAATTATAGTGCTGTGGGATGAAAAATGAGGACAGATGTTGCCTGTCTTTATCTGGGTAAAGGAGGGCTCCAGGGTTTGCAAACTATGAGTAACTCAGGTATCAGCCAAAGCCAACGTAAAGTTCAGAGCTGGCCAGAGACTACAAACAGCTTATTTTAACTGACCCTATCATTTTCTCCTTGAAAATTCAGGCTTTCTTACTTCAGAAACTTTAAAAAGTTTCCCCCCTTTTTTGCCCTGGCATTCAAAATTGTGATTTTTCCAAACTCCCACAATTCCAAAAACCCCAGTGGGCTCCAGCACAGCTGCTCCTGGGGCTGTGCTAGGACAACCAGCACATGCAACCAGTTCCTAGGAGGGGTTTGCCTTCCCCTCTCAGAGCTATTTTATAGCTATGTGTGTCCAACTTCATCATTTTGGCTTCCTCTCTACCTAACATCTGAACTGCAAGATGCTGGACCTTGCTGGTTAAATTCTAGAGGTAGTCTCAACAGTTAAAACTTGGCTAAGGTTCAAGGCAATGAATTGCTCCTTGCTGTGTGCATATCTATCGAGCAGTACACCCAGGCAAACAAAGCTGCTTCTGGGTTTGCCTTTGCACCCATCATGTAATTTTTCAGGTTGTTTCTGTACAGTTAGGAGGCATTTCTCTGGCCAGCTACAAGGAGACTTGTGACCACTGCCACGTGTCCACCTGACATAGCCTTCAAAGTGATTTAATTTGAAGGAAATGGGGAAAGCTGTAACATGTTTTGAGAAAAGTAACATTCTTTGAGAAAGATTAGGTGGGCCCACAGCAAAACCCATTTATTTCAATAGCGGTATAATTGCCCAAGGCTTTGCTTTCCCATACCTTGTTGCTATCTTTTCACCTGACAAAATAGTTACCTACAAGGCTGATTTGACTCTCCAGGGTTCTGGTTAATCCTCAAAAATAATGAAATGCAGGAATACAAGCAACAATACTTTGGACTTTTTCTTGGTGGTCTTTCCAGCCATGTGGATTCAAGTAACTATGGGCTTCAAAACGTGTCAAAAGAGTAATTACATCACAGACTACTGTGCCCAAGAAAACACCACTACAGTCAGTGGTTGGATACAAACAGGAGATGGACAAAAGAGCATGGTGTTTGCAAAGGCAACCTGTGCCCAGCAAGAAGAGTTTTCACCCTGGGATCCTGCTGACTCCTTCAGAGAGGGCTGTGGAAGGCAACTAAGACAAGTGAGTTACAAGCCTTAAATCTGCTTTATTGGATCAGTGCCATCCCTTACATTGTTTCTGGGGCTTCACAGATTAAAGATGACAGCAAAGCACTGACCTGAGGCCATCAACTTCTACAGACCTGTTTTGTAATCCATGGGGAGAGGATCCAGCATGGAGACCCAGAAAGGGCCATTCCTCTCTCCATGGCCGGACAGGGAGATGAGGTCAGTCTCACTAGTGTCAGCCTGGCCAAATCCTTCCCAGACCACAGACTGTACTTGTACTGCTAGAGTCAACCAAAGTTCCTTCTCAGGAGCAAGTCCTGGCTCCTCAGTGAAGCAGTCCTCCATCTGGAGATGGAGAAACTGTTAAATAATGCTAAAAACTGGAAGCCAAACTTGATGTTGTTTTGAATATACCTGCCTTGAAGTGTGTATTGCTGCCCAAAAAAATGAACAGAAGCCTGAACCCTCCCAAAAGTGTCCAAGTGCTGTTGGAACAGCCAGGCTGGTTTTGGATTCTCCTTGATGTTGGTGGGAAGCCCTTCCTCTCTGGCTTAATGTGGCTGGAGATGGGGAAGGAAAAGGCAAGGAGAACAAAATACCTCACACACTTTGATTTTCCTTTTCATGAAACAGTATTTTCATTTTTCCTAGCTCAGGTTTTAAGCTACAGTTACTACTGCTGCAGCCACAATTAATATTTCACCTTCCAAAAAGAGGAAAAAAAAATCTGTCTTAACTGTGGATTCCCAGGGAGACATTCTGCTTCAATCTGCAATTACTGGTGGCCTCGCGTAAATGTTCTATAATAGAAATGTTATTTTTGGAATGATGATAGCAACTACTTTTTACTCCCCCAAAATGCCAGTTCTTTTTGCTTTGCACTATCATTAAAAATAGAATCCACAATTGCAATGCCACTGACTTTTGGTTTCTTCCTATGGCAGGACATATGCTATCTTCCCAATGGTACCAACACGAGAAACTATGTTTATTTCTAATCTTGCCAGCAATCAGACCTGAAACACTGCACCCAGCATTCAAGACACAACTGTGTCAGGTCTACATTATCCTTGTCCTACTGACAATGGAGCTTGGATGACCAGGGGATGTGAACTGGTCCTCCAACAGCTTAATGCTTGAGCCCCCAATCCAAAACCTGTTGAAGCCACTGAAGATTTATCTTCTTATTTCAGAGGAGGGTTCAGATCAGAAATTCAAGCCTGTATTTAGCATATATGTAACTTTAAATGCCTGCCTATGTCCCAGAAAAGTTAGCGAGACCCAGATGCACCTCTCTTCTCCAAAGCATCCTCCAGCACACCACAGAATCTGGGCCTCGGTTAGAAAATCTGTGAATTATGGTGCATTTTCATAATCTGACTCACCGTGGTATTTTTTGAAAGTTATTTAAGATTTGCATTTATCATTATTACACTGTAGACAGTTTGTCCTGGCATTGTACACAGCAAATAAAGCAAGCTCTGGAAAAATGGCCCTTGCAATTCACACTTTGCTTGGTCGAAGCTTGGATGAAGCTGTCACCTTCATAAAGGAGATGGACAAAGGGCCTGCTGGGCTTCCCCAGGAGGAAGAGACATCTGCTTGGAAAATCTCCTTCTCCCTTTTCTGTAATTCTCCTGTGAAGTCTCCCCTAAAATGACCTGTATTTCCCACATCCCCAAGCACAAAGCTGAGGAAGCCAGGTGGAGCCATCAAACCATCATGGGGAAAAGCTGCCACCTTGCTCCCTATGGGGCAGGCATCAGTACACCCAGCTGCCCCAGCAACGCCTTTGCAAATGAAAAGCATGCCTTGACCTTTATTGCATTTATTGGGAGGATTAGCAAGCAATAGGACTCACTTTCCCCAGGTCAGCTTCTCTTTTGCTTGTGTCTGCTGTTCTGAGGGTTTGTAACTGAGGAAGCAGAAAGGAAGAGCGGGCACATCAGCTGGTAACAGTTCAGAAACAGATGTACATTCCTGCACAAACTCCGACGTTAATGTATCCAATTACTTTGAAACCATGCTCTGCTCCAACAGTCTTATCCCTAAAGCCTCGCTCTCCTTGCCTCCTGCCTCTTATCTCTGCTACTCACTTGCTGCACCTTTGCTTTTGATTATAAACTTGTCACTGCTGGGTCAATGCTTTGGGAAACATCTGCCTGCCGTGTCTGGCCACTGCTGCGGTGCAACATGAGGAATAAGGAAATAAAGCCCACAAAGCAGAAGTGCAAGGTGAAACATGACTGCCTTTGCAAAGACAGCACATGGAAGATGCATATACCAGATCACATTTAGTGGCTGCTCCACAAAAGCACTGAGGAGTTACCTCCTAAGTCACACCACAGGCAAGGGAAAAAAAAATCTGCTTAACCACATCTGACTACAGTAGAGGCTGCATGCAATGCTGGATGCAACTTACAACAAGGATGTGTCTGAAAGGAGAGATGATGCTTTTCTCTATAGCAGTAGGTAGTGAGGAGGAGGATGGCAGTAAGCACAACAGCATCTTCTTTCAGTTTGCTCAAAAAATTTGTGTCCTGGGCAGCTCCCCCAACAGAGAGGAGCTGGAAGAGCAGTCTGAGCTCGTTGAAATGCTATTGCTTTTAGTGCCAGGGCACCCAACTTTTCCCTGCTTCCTGCTACGGGCAGAGGGAAGGGTGGCAGGAGGTGGAACTCCAAATGCTCTCCTCCACAGCGCAGAGGGGCTGAAGGGTGATTTGCTGGCCAAGCCCTGCCAGGGTGACAACTGGACCACAGGCTTCCTACAAAGAATAAGCACTGCCACAAAGCCTAGTCTGTGTTCATTGTTTTCCTCTACTTTAGAAATTTTAGGAACTGGATAATGGCAGTGAAACAGCAGCAGTGTCATAGTAGATGTCACATTAAACTTACACGAAAACTAATTTTTATATCACAGTTTTTATTTCATAACCTCTCTCCCACCCTGCTGTGGTAGCAGGAAGGATGCATCCACCCCGTCCTTCTTGGCCAGCAGTACCTTCATACAACGTGGCTTCCCCACAAACCTCTCAAACTCTCTTTTCATTCAGGAGAGCCAGATCACATTTCACCCAGGTCTGCACACACGTAGACCATGCCTTTGGTCTGCTCCAAGGGAAGATATTTGCAGTATTGTCAACACCATACTTAGCTCTGGCACTAAGTACTGCTAGGGGACTCAGCAGCCGTAAAGAGTACACACATACAGAGCAGGTCTGGGGTAATGCTCATTGGAGCCGGGCTTATAGACTTTATAATTATAACACAGCCAAGTTTCACCATAAATTTCACCTAATGAAGCCTGCCTGATACTAAAAAGCTTTGCACATTTAGAGGTTATGCACTGCAACAGCCTCCTTTGGGAGAAATCCTGCCTCACTTTGTCGTGCAAACACTCCTTTGCGTGCGTTCTCAGAAGCCAGGCTTCTTGTTCATTTATTTATTTAATATAGCCATGGCATGCAGAGCAGTGAGGGGCTGCTCTGCCACGGGAGCCTGCTCCTGCTCTGTGCTGTGCAGTCCAGAGAGGCAAAGCCAAGAGCACGAGGAGCAGCAGCTGCTCAGCTGGACCAGGACTGCGCCACGTAGCCGCATCCTTTTGCCACCGCAGCTCCAACGCGATGCCCAGGAGCTGCATGTCTCCTGCTGCACTTGTATGGGATGATCCCAGTGGTTATCACAAAAGCAAAATACCTGTTCCAGCTGAGAACTGGGCATTTTGAGATACATCCACACAGTCAGCCCCTGAAACCTCTCTGTCTCCAACCCCCTCCACATCCCGCCCCATGGAAACACCTCACTCCCTGGAAAATCAAGTCCTACCTTCAGTGGTCATGGCAAGGCAAAAAGAAGATGACGAGTAAATATTAACACATATTGGCAGGGCAGGGGGAGAGGAGAGGCAGCAACGAGCATCTCCGCTCGCTCTCTCCAGCTCGGGTCTGCTCCCCTTGCTCCTGGTGCTCTCAAACACAGATGAAAATGCAGCCCTGCTCCCTCCCCGAGCAGCCTTTTACAGGCACCTCCAGCACCTTTGGGCAGTGCATGCTGGGTGCTCAGTCTGGCAGTCCCATTGTGCTCCCATGCTCCACATATCCCTGCAAACCCACAGCAGTTTATCACCGTAAATGTGGTGTGAGCACATGGAGGAGCTGATGCCGTTAGCAGGGGACCTGTTTGCTGGGAAAACTGTGCTCTTTGCAGCTGGAAAGCAGAGGTACCTCTCCGATCTCCAGTGATGGTTTCTCTTAATACCTGGAAATCAAATACCCCTTATGAGGGGTGTTTTGCCCTCCGAGGTGCAGTTTCACATCGGCACCACTATAGACAACAGTTTATTTCACTTATGGGGCTGGCAAGAGGTTGTTACTCGGGTTTCCCCAGTATAAACGTTGCTTTTTCTGACTCAGCTGAAGGTAGTATCTGCCTTCAGGTCTGCAGGGCTGGCAGACACCATCCCAGCCCCCTGTCCTCATGGACCTCTAGGTCACAGATGCAGAGCAGTTGCCAACCGTCGGCCCCAGCCGACAGCCCTGAGCCCTTCTGGAAACCTGGCTTTTGGGTGCGAGCAGCAGAGACACCCATCCTATCTGACTCGCTGGGGTCTTAAATTAGATTAAAAATCTATTTGCAGTACTGCCTCGTTTTCCGACTTCTGTGCTGCACCTGAAAACCTTTCCTTTTGAAAGCAAACACAGGCTCTCCCCAGGGGCTGCCTGGGGAAGTCTTTCCACTATAAACATTACCTACCAGTAGTGGAGTCAGCCCCCGGCAAGCCAAAATTCCTTCTCCTACCAAGGAACACTTTCCAATCAAACCAGACATTATTTTTCCATTAATGAGTGTTGATACCTACTGGAAAACTTTGCAAAGAAATCCACTCCAAACTAATTCTTCTGATACAACATCTACATTTTACTAGTTTTTTTGTCTTATTTATTATTATTATTATTGTTTTATTTTATTTTCCTGCTCCATATTGAAAACATGATCTTTGCTGCTCAGGAATGCGTCTGTTCCTGCAATTTGGGCTGTAACTGAAATCAGAGGTCCAAATCTGATTTTGCTCTGCCTCAACTCCACGGAAGCAAGCAGTGTTTTCCCACATTTTCCCTGGTGTGATGGAGAGGAAAATAGATCCATCATCTTCTGTTTGATACATCAGAAACCCTGGAACTGCTTTTTATGTGCTGGGATACCACGATTTCAGCAGCAGGATATTCTGGAGGAAAAGAGGTCCTCCAGCCTACCTCGGCTCTTGCTTCCCCAAAAAGTACTATTTAGCATTTAACAGAGTGGAAAAGAAGCAGGGAGAAAAATGGCAGGCAGATGTGCTGCGTGGCCAGCGTGGCCTCTCTGGGGTACTCTCTGTGGGGTTTTCCACAAACTCTTAGCCGCTTTCCAGATGACCCATGTTTTGGGCTCCACTGGGTTATAGTCCAGGAAAGTCTTTCCATGCCCCCCACAAGTAGGGGGCTTGAAGGGGCTTCCCTTGACTGCCCCCAAACCTCCACCCTTCCCACAGCTCAGTGTGCCCCAGGGGACTTCTGCCACCCCGAAGTCACCCTGTGGGACCAGGAGGCAGGTCCCCACCCTATCTCTGCAGGGCAGGGACTTTGGGGAGCAGGGTGCTGCAAGGGGCAGCTTGCAGAGGGGCAGCAGGGGGCTTGCAAGACCCCCAGCAGGGGGGAGTGCAAAATAAGGTGCTATTTTGCAAAAACGGAGCACTTCTTGGATGTGCAAGCCCTGCACCCTGATTTGGGCAAGGTACTGTTGCAGCCTGGCCATGGAGCTGGGAGCGGGACCCCCGGCAGCATGGTCTCGGAGGCAGACCACAAGCGCTCAGCAAGGAGACCAGCACCCCAGAAAACCCTGACAGGGGGTTTACCGTGGAGGGGTGCTGCAAATTCAGCATCTGGGGGGGGGGATGGGGTGGTGGTGGCGAGGGGTGGTCACCAGCTATCTTTTATTCGAGGTGCATTCCCAAGATTTTAGTTAAGTGTAACATAAAACTGTGAAAGTTTAGCAGGGGAAAAGCTTTCCTCCCACTGACCTGGCCGGCCAATCAGAAAGGAGCCCCGCACCTCCCTCACTTCTGACAACTATTTAGCAACCGAGCTCAGCTAAAGTTTCCAAAAAGTTAGAATAACTTCCTCTCTCCAAGACCTCAATTTTTTGCACAACCCCGGTCCTTGAAATAAGAGCCCTTCAAGCAACCTGGAAAACGTTTGGTCAGCAAAAAAAAAAAAAAAAAAAAAAAAAAAAAAGCGCCCTCCTGTTTTTCCAAAGGATCTGTCTCAGGAATTTAAAGCATATTTAAGACACACACACTCTCACATAACATAAGGAGGGGGGGAAAGTCTCTTCCCCTCCCCTTCTTGCAGAAAGCATGGAAGAAAGCTCCAGTTCTCCTGTTTCCCCTGTGGATAGCTTGGGGACCAGTGAAGAGGAGCTGGAAAGGCAGCCAAAGAGATTTGGCAGGAAGAGAAGATACAGTAAGAAGTCCAGCGAAGATGGCAGCCCCAACCCAGGGAAGAGGGGGAAAAAGTCCAGTCCCAGCTCCCAATCTTATGAAGAACTGCAGAGCCAGAGGATCCTGGCCAATGTCAGAGAGAGGCAGAGGACTCAGTCGCTCAATGAAGCTTTTGCTGCCTTGAGGAAAATCATCCCCACTTTGCCCTCTGACAAACTCAGTAAAATCCAGACCCTCAAGCTGGCGGCGCGGTATATAGACTTCCTCTACCAGGTGCTACAGAGCGACGAGATGGACAGTAAGATGACAAGCTGCAGTTATGTGGCTCACGAGAGGCTGAGTTATGCCTTCTCCGTATGGAGGATGGAGGGAGCGTGGTCCATGTCGGCCTCCCACTAGCCACCGCCTGGGCTAGGCAAGCCCAGCTGCTGAAGGGGTAGGTACAGATTTCTCTTCTCCCGGATGGTGCTTCGCGTCTCTCTGGCTGCAGGATGGGGCACCCGCAGCCCCCTTCAGTGGCCCAGCTTTGCCATGAGGCTTTGTCCTGCCCCTGGGAGATGTGGCATGGCTCGGTGGTGCGTGGGGATGCTGCTAGGAGAGGGATTTGGGGTGAGTGACCTGGAGGTGAGATGGGCAGTGTAGATGTGGCTGGCCCCCTCCCACTCCCGCATGTCTGTGAAAATTGATAAAAAAAGAAACTTCCAGACAGGCAAAAATGAGATATGCCCCATTTTGGAAAAAAAAATCAGCATGTTTCTGCTTTGCAGGGATGGGGGAGCCAAGAGAGGACCGTCACTGAGAGGGGACGGGGGGAAACCATCGCTGCATGAGATTTGCCAGAAAGCGCTGCTTTGGGAAAGAGTTTTAAGAGAGGAAAAGGCAATCAGTATAACAGGCTGACAAGGGGATCTGAAACAGCTGCTGCTCCACTCTATGGGTGTCTGCACCCGAAAAACCCGGTCACCAGCCAGCGGTCCCGGGGTGGCCGCATCCTCTCCTGGCTGGGGGGGACCAGGGGTTTCGCAGGACCCAGGCAGGGTTTGGCGATGAGTTTGCCCCAGGTTGCGCTTCTCTTAAAAGAAACGAGCAGCAGATGTCGGCTGCAACCCCAGGCTGTGCCCCTTCCCCCTCACACAATAAAAAGCAAACAAAGATAGAAGAAACTTTGCCAAAGTTTCATATTTGTTCGGTTTCCCTTCCCCAAAATGCCAGTAAAGCAAAGGCTGGTATTAGATGTAGTTTCTTATTTACTCTTATCACTAAACCCTTCCTCATCATTTTCCATTAGCAGAAAACTACTTCCTCTTAAGTAGCCTTTGTAATATTCAGGGAGGGAGGAATAAACAGTAAGAAAGGAGAAAAAAAATAACACCCTCATCTCAAGCTAATTAAGCAGAGCAGCTCTGCGTTATGTCAGCCGGAGTTTGCATACAGCCAGTCGCTCTCTGGGGCTCAATACATAAAGCAGAGTCCGCGAATGCATTTCGCCCAGCAAACATTCGAAAAGGAAATGTGCCCCCCCCCCCTTATAATGTCGTGCATGATGTAAAATGAAATAATTTCATCATGTGGAGAATTGGCTCTTTAAAGACAAAAATAAAGTTTACTCCAGCCCATTGGCCAGGCTTTTTTAAAGATGCAAATCCATCTTTGTTTTAACAGCAATAAATGGCTCATTTAAAAAAAAAAAAACTTGACGCAACTACAGTACTTTGTTTGAAAAAGTCAAAAAGTGTTCAACCAGGGCTTACTAGTGGTGTAAAATGCAGACTTAAAACCATTTTAGAAACCACTTCAAGTAAATGCTTTATTTGTGTCCTGAAATGATTTGCATTTTGGTGCTGCAATTAGGGTTTCCACACGCTCTTCTAGGGAGCCCCCAAAATGTTAGGCTGTTCAAAAATTGGTTACTCTATCCATTACACAAGCTGCCCATTGTTTAGTTTTGTTTAAATAGGTAACGCTGTTGTCGTGGGGTTTATGGCTATTGCCGGTGTTACTATTTTTTGCATGCTGTGCCCTAATTTCAACTGCAAAAAGCCAAAGTTGAGTCGCTTTTTAAAAGCATAAACCCTCCGTTTATAAAACAGCATGCCTTTTTCCATGCTAATCTGGCTAAAAAAGCTGCAGCAAATAGATTTAAAAAAAAACCCAAAAAACAACCACACACAAAACCCCAGGCTTCTTGTCAAAACAGATGTAAAATGTCCCAAACACATATTTCTCCAGCAGTTTAGATTGGCTGAATAGTAAAGTGCTGGGATGGAACAATGCATTTATTCTGTTGTTTCCCAAATGATGTGCTGCCATTAGCCAATGATGGTTTTAAAACTGTTATCTAATATACAACCATTTCTCTCTACCACACAGTACTTCAGCAGCTAAACTTCCTTTTTTAAACACATTTAAAAATCACTGCCAGCTGAATTATTATTAGCATTGATCTGATAGGGAGGATTTTATATGTAGATGCTCAGATTGTCCCTACCTAAAAGAAATTGCGAGCGACATTTCGGACTGCGCAAAAAATCGCAACACAGAGACAAACCTCGATGCATTTTCAGTTTGCTTTGGAGTGAAACGGTATTTGGCGTCTTTGCCATAATCTGACTTCCAGCTCGGTGGTGAGAGGTGGCTTTTTGCTCTGCCTTTACGTCCCCTACAGTGGAAGGTTGCCTTTCCCCAAGCCCCTGGACTTTTCCCCAAGCCCCTGGACTTTTCCCCCTTGCGTCTCCTTTTTGTGCCTGTGTGCGTATGCACACGCATGCGGTTGAACTGTTGAAAATGTTGTTGACAAATGGCCTGGTGTGGTGCAGCGCAGTGTCAAATTCTGTCATTTATGGTGACAAAAATTTCATCTGCTAGCAAAAAAATAATATGACAAGATGCTCGAGAAACCCTCTAAAATGGGCAAACTTAGCTGGGTGGTGTGTCACTCACTTCTGCATGAGTCTGTCCCAGCCAGAGGAGTTTTTATGCATAACGGAGGAGCAGTCTGTGAAGACCTGATGGCAAAAAAAAACCCTTAAGAAATAGCTATCTGAATCTGAGATTGGTTTCTGCCTTTCCTAGGGAGTAGTGAGCACTGCAAACATAGGGTGAGCATGAAAGGACAAGCTCCGTTTGGGCTGGATTGCCGCGACCATCCTCCCTTTCCCCTGGGTTTTGGGGAGAGATAGGCAAGGAAAGGTTTGCTCCTTGGAGGAATGGTCATTCCCCTTTGGCTGCAAAAGAATCAGAGGAGCTTTTTGATTAGAAAATCAGAGCCTTGGGAACTGGTAAAATGCCACCTGGCCTTTGCAAACACCAGCAGGTCACTGCTGCTCACTCCTGCGGCCACGAGAGATTTTCCTGTTCTGCTCCGTGTAATTATAGACAACTTACTCCTGTAGTTTCAAGAGAAGAAGGCACAGCTTTGCACTTCAATTAGTGCAATAGGATGTTTCAACACATGTGAAGCTGAGCCTTCCTCCCCCAAATCTCCCCATCTTCATCGCCAGCACCTGTGCCCCATCCCTTGCAGCCACTTATCTCTTTTTCATTCAACATATTCAAGATGCTCTAAACTGCAAAAAAATCAGGAGAAAAGATAGTATGTTTCCTGTTATTCCCTTTAGTAGGAATAATACTGTCAAACTGAGATGTCAGGAGCACCAGCAAAGTGTAAAGGACGATGTAGCTCTAACCTTCATCCCAGTAAGACCAGTCTACCAGCAACCCCCTTCTTCCTACTCTCTGCAGCAGGGCTTGGGATGAACACTTTGCCTCTCCTGGGCTGGCACTAATAACACCTTTCCCATCTTTTTTGTGCTGGGGAAGCCGCATGCAACGTGTGCATGCGATACGCAGCCCTCTTACTATTGCCCCTTCAGACTTTCAGGGCTGTTTCCAGTATAAAACACTAGCATCCTATTTCATTTTGTCCTTAAAGAAGCAAACAGATGTTATCTCTGCTGGCCCTGGGAACAACCTAATTCTATAGTTTATGAGAGCGGTACAGTTAACTGGGGGTGTTGTGACACTGGAACTAAGCCCTTTTTGTCCCCAAAGCCCTATCTTTTTATACGCATCCTTAGAAAAATGTAAATATATTTCCTTGACAGGAAGGATTGTAAAGTTTGGTATTTACATTAATAGGCTTGTAGCAGGGGATTTTCATCTTAGTGCATTTAAAAGCCCAGCAAAATGCATTTTGGATCTTCTGTTTACGTTCCTGTCTTTTCTTGGGAAAGAATAAATCTGTTACACAGTGGACACCAAATACATTGCAGTTAGCCAGAAAACGCTCAGGCTCAGAGACCTTTGAAAGAGAGGGTATAAGGAAAAGGCTCTAGAGAAGGAGACATGCAAAAGACAAATCTGCAATGGGCTAGTTGCATAAAAAATAATTACGAATCTTAAAGAGTTAGAAACACGCATGGTGGAGGGAAAATGCTGGATCAAAACTGAAAGACCTCTTAAAAAAGAGGCAAAAGCATGTTATTACTTAATCTGTCGGAGCCAGGGCTGCGGTAAAAGTTCTATAGGGAGAGATGTGCATTGAAGGGTCATTAAGGGAATAGTCAAGGCATACATTTCAGCTAAGTAGACCTAATTTGTCTCCAAATTAGTCATCCTCACACCGGTCATCTGTACAGTGTAGCTCTAATTTTAAGAGCATACAAAACAGCCTCATTAAAACAAAGAGGAAGATTGCAACGGTCCTTCTTTGCAACCTCCCTTCACATT
The DNA here is from genome assembly GCA_017639485.1 of Pluvialis apricaria. Lineage (NCBI taxonomy): Eukaryota > Metazoa > Chordata > Aves > Charadriiformes > Charadriidae > Pluvialis > Pluvialis apricaria. The sequence goes on along the minus strand of CM030011.1, from coordinate 38,458,900 downwards.
CCTTCCTTCAGTGCTTTTTGGGGCATATTTCATAGAGTTATAGGTAGCAGTGATAAATTAGCCTTGGAGATCACAGCAGCCTCTTACAGTGCCGGGACAGATCCTGTAACCATCGTTGAAATCTCTTTTGGGGACATTTCTCGTCACTCTTTCCCCCTAGCAATATAATTATTTTTATAGCTGTAGCTCTGAGAATCATTTCCACGTGGTTCAGCACGACTTTGAAATCTCCAAGCCTGAAATCTCCAGAATTTATGTCTTGCTGTAGAGCCATAGGAATAGTTTGATGAGGCCATGAACATGTAAGGGAACGCCACCACAACCCCAAGCACAAAGCAAGCTCGACATGTAATCAGGGAATTACAGCTGCTGGAAAGCGCACATTTTGGGTAGCTTCCCCCCGCCGCTCCACCCCAGCTTCACAGAAGATGAGCAAGGGCAAAAAAACCTGATTAAGATAAAGTGCTTTGCCATGAAAAATGCGCTGGGCCAGATCCTCAGCTGGCTCTGAGCAACCTTGTTGCTCCGTGCTGGCTGATGGTCCCATCAGACATCTCAGTGGTTACTCTAAAGGACTTGGAGAGTGCTATACACCATCGCTTATGATTTACTTCTTAGGCGAATTTGGAAGTGAGGAAAAACAAGAAGTCCTCCAGCTGCATACTAGCAGCCTTGTGCTAATTAATGATTAGTTCTCAAGAATTAAAACAGTAGAAATATTTTCGAGGGGGGAAAAGATTAAACTCTAGGCACCCCAGCATTTAATTAGATTTGTAGTTGTAGAGGCTGACCACTCAGCAACAACAACGAATCATACATAAATAACAAATTAACTCAGCCAGCCAATAAATCAAAGCAAGGCAGCCCTTACCCTCATACCCGTCTCTTTAACCACTTCCATGCTGGACCTGTCCGATGGCAGCTGGTCCCCCCAGCCCATGCCAGGGCTGCAACTGTGCCATAGGGGCCAGCTTTTGCAATGCCCTTGTCCTTCTCCCAGCAAGGGGAGCCAGTTAAGCAGCAGAAAGGCCCTTCTGTAGCAAGCACCCCCTCAGCTGGGTTCCTTGTTAGGCTCTGCTTAACTTCCCTGGCACTGCTGGCGCTTATATTTTCTCTGCGTGCATGTGGACTGGCATGCAAGGGGAAGACTGGGGCTCTGGTAGCTCTTCAGGATGTGCTTCTCCTTCTGCATTAAAGCAGGGCTTTCTTTGGGGGATTGACTATTAAAACAGAGGACCTCCCTTTGAACTTTTTCCATGATCTGTCACCCTTGGAGTCCAAGGCTTTCGGCATTTAGCAGTAAGGAGGGTTTTCCCTTGGGAAAGAAAATAGAAAATCAGCCTTCCTCCTCCAAAAATGAGCCATCACATCATGGAAAGCAGCATCAGGAACCTGGGGACAGGAACACCTTGCTGGAGGAGGGTGCAAATGGGACAGGGAGGCTTTTGGTACCATACCTGTAAAAATGTTAAATAAGCAACAAAAACTGTTAAGCCCTATTGCTAACAGACAGTTCCAAAGAGGCCATTAGATCCCTGATCTCTCTGAATGGTCCTCCCCAATATCTGAGCCTTTTGGGTGAAAAGGCCGTTCTGATCTAATTGTCCGAACTGAACCCAGGAAAGGCAGCACTGACACTTTCCCAAACCAGCAGCCCGTGGGTGTTTGTCAGTGCACAGGCTTTCATCCTGCCCACAGGCAGGGCTGCCTGCACCTCTCCAGGCAATGAGGCAGCCAGGCACCCCCCGACCTCTCCCAGGGTCTTTGTTTGTGAGCCTTCATGTGATTTGGGATTTGCTTTTTTGGCTTCTGCATTTCGGTAATGGATGGGTGTTAGGCAGTCTTGCACAGCTTGCAAAAGTGATCAGACATCAAAAAGAAAATAAGCCTTGCGCCTTGCACTGTACAGTGAGCTGGAAGTGAGCTATAGTCCCTCCTCTTCCTCCCATCTTCTCCTCTCCATCTTTTAGCTTGGAAAACAGAAAAGGGGGGTGGGGAGGGGAAGAGACAGATGTCTACTGGTTCAGCTTGATATATATTTACTGGAAGAGTTCCAGTAAGCCTGTACTAGCTTTAATTGAATTCCTAATAAGATAGTTTTCCCTTGTTAACTGCCACCCCCAAGAAGAAGCTTTACCACTTCCTTAAGAGATATTAGACCTGCCAAATGCATGCTTTAAAATGTATGAATTAGCTTTCAGATTAATTTAGCCACCAAAAGTCCTCATGCAGCAATTTATGTGATTATGCCTTCAGTTTAAGCTGTTTGGGCCACCTTTAAAAGTCATATGTTCCTGTTTAAATGTAAATAAACCTAATTGCTCAGCTAAGAGAGGTGTGGGGGGATCATGGCTATACTGAGGCTCCTGTTAAAAAAAAAAAATCAGCTGATCCAGCTTGGAAAATTCAGTAGGGTGGGATGAAGCCAGGGAGAGACTTTCACACAGAAAACAGTGTTTTGCCTGACTGGGGGATTCCCCAGCACATCCGCATCCAGTGTCCCCAACACCAAGCTCCTTAATAAAATTAATCTGTCGCAAACATGCACGTTTAAGAATGACATTTATGACACGTTTCATGCGCACCGTGATGAAATCTCCATGTGTAATAAGGCTCATTAAAAGAAATTCCTGGCTGGGAGGGAAAGCTTAGAAAATCATGGGGATATTAGAAAAAAAACAACAAACCCACCAACAAAAATAATGGCAGACTTGAGAGAAAGGTAAACAAGCATATGCTTCCCAGCATAAAATTTGCCATTGGTAACAGGGTGGGTTATCTTTAGTTAAGAACAAGAAAGGACTTTAATCCCTCTGCAGAAAGCACACCTAGGGAGCACTGCGGGACCCCTGATACCCCTGTGCCGTCACCCCGTGGATGCTGTTGGAACCATGCTTGCCCTGTAGCACAAAAAACCCACCCAAAATGTGCTCAGGGCAGAGAAGCAATGAAGCGGCATTTCATTGTGAAAATGAAAGCAGTGAAATAGAGAGGACCAGCGACAAACAGTGTTTCATTGCTGGTCCTCTGCATTTCACCACTTTTCTTTCAACTTCTAAACAGCCCCATCCCACTGCGCGTGCTGTGTGCCTCTGCCAAGGATGACATATATAAAATAGCACTTCTGTAATTGCTGCCCATTTAAGAAAAAGCTATAAGCTCTTCAGACCAAAGACACTGGGGGAAAGTGGTGCTGCAGGCTGAGTTGCACATGAGACATGGCCCAGGAGGAGCCCCAGCATCCGTGGGTGCTCAGCAATGCCACCCACGCTGAGTGCAGGGGCAGAGCAAGGTGTTGTCCTCCCCAGGAGCACAATGATGGATGTAAGCGATATACTTTTATCGTCACACAGGCGCAGCAGGGCTCCCAGGAGAAAAGCACCTAGGTCACAATCAAACTGTTAAACAAAGGAGTTAGGATGGGGAAAATAGCTTTTCAGTGCGTCAAAACTGAGCACCTTTCTCCTTGTCCCTCTTGCGTGCTTCCCTCCAGGATGCCCAGCACCACCTCCATGCTACGTACACACCAAATTGCATCCCACCGGCACCTCTTGCCAGTTCTTGTGAGCTTAAGTCTTTCTTCCCCCCAAATGCACAGGCAAGCTTGCCCAGCGGGCTGTGGCACACCAGACATCAGCAGGTGACACAGCGTGGGGTGGGTGGCAGGAACTGAACCCATGAAAGAGCATCTATGTGGAAGCAGAGAGTTTTCAGCTATGGCAGTGCCTCTGGGAGTACCAGGGAATCGCCACCACGGAAACTTCCCAGTAAGGTACCGGGGCATAAAACTAAATGATAAAAGCAGGCCAGATGAGATAATATTGTCTTAAAAAAATCTATGCATACAACATATTAACGTGCATTTTTACACATTAGATAATACAGATATTCTGCATCTGTTAAAGAAATTTATTATTTTGCCTGATGAGCTCAGGAAATTTCTAATATCACCGATCCTTTTTGTTGCCTTTAACTGCAAGCACAGTTCTTCAGGAATGACCCCACAATCTCCGCGTTCAAAGCTCTCTTCCAGCTTGGTGCAGTTTTATGCATGGAACCACCAGATATTTTGCAGGAGGTTTTTCATTCTTTGCCACAAGAAGGGCTGCTTAACAGATTCCTGTTATTACCAGCACTAAATAATATCTCTTTTGTACGATACGGGTCTGAAATGTTCACTGTTGGAGGGGAGCTGGAGCATGGCTAAGCGTCTGCTTTCTCACCACATTCCCTGTAGAGAAGTGGTGAGCTCACACTTGAGTTTTGATGCAGAGAGGTGGTTCAGACCACCAGGTTTTGAACTGTTCAAGCCACAGTTTGTGCCCCAAGAGCAAGGGAGATCAAGGCATCCCTTTCCAGTGATCCCCTCAGAAATGTTGAAAACACACAACCTAGCAATCAATATTCCTTGCAATAACTTAATGCACCCAAAGGAGTAACTCACCACTGTCTTATGTGTTTGTGCCAGTGAAATTAGTGGAGAAGAGTGCCATAAAAAGACCCCATCACTCCAAAATATAATTACAGGTACCCCTGGCCAATAAATGCCATGAGCCTAGAGGGCTGGGGATACAGGATAGCATTTTCAGCCATGAACTGGGAGTCCGATTTTCAATAGGACTGTGTTAATCTGAAAATTTTACTTGTAAGCGCTGTTATTTTGTAAATCAGGCAATACTTTCACTCTCGGTGGGTGGCAAAAGGTTAAAATATTTTTTTAAAGTGGTTAAAGAGCCAAAGGAAAACAGACATGGCTTTGAAAATTGTAGCTATTTCTTAGCTGTGAATTATGCCAGAATGAAAGAGAAATACCTGGATTAAAAAGCGACAGTCTTCAAATATATTTCCCTTTTTTGATACTGGTTTATTGTTCTCAAATATATCATTATTAGCCCATTTTCTGCTGCAATTAGAAAGGTTTTTGTAAGTACCACATAACACCTGAGGAGGTATGCATACAAGTCCCAAGTACATTTGAGATCTGCCCACTCATTCCTGCTCCTACAGAAAATAAACCTCCTGTTTATAGCACGTTTGGTGCTATTTCCTAACACCATAATTTCACCAGCCGTGCAAATCAGTTATGATGTATTTTTGTTCCCCAGTGCCGTTCCTTCTTAGTCTTTCATTTAAATGCTACTACATATGTTCTCACACAGCTCTAGCAACATTTTCATTATTTTAAAATACAAAACCTCTTTCTAGATAGGAAATCCATAGGCTCCCTCCTTGAATTACTCATCCACTACACTGTGTCTGCCCTTCAGTTCTTCTTTATTTCAGGCACATCCTTAAATCACACATGCAGCCAAAACATCTCAAAATGAGGGGCTTTTTGGTTGTTTTTGCCATCCCATGCCAGCAGACCCAGCCTGACAAAGAAGGTTGGAGAAGCTCAGGGGAGCAATTCCATGCAAGCTTTCCTGTTGCGTGCAAATACGTAGCTCATCAGTGCAAGTTGAAGCACCCTATGCTGGGCAACCCCAGTATAAGCCTGTCTTACCATTGCATCTTAAAGAGGCCCTCCAAACTGCACCCTTCCTGTGCAATGGGTGTTTGCCCATGCTGTTGGCACAACTGACTTATCCCTTGGCAGGAGCCCCTGGTGCACATGAGCTATAGGGACCACACAGCGTTCCCACAGCAGTGTGGTCAGCAGGCATGGGGGGGGCTCCTGGGGATGGGGTAGTGTCGATCATGCCCTGGAGCTGAGCACAGTCCTTTTCATGGGGAAGGCCAGCATAGTCCAAATGTGCTTTGGGAGGCAAGGGCCAACACTGCCATGGTGGATACAAAGAGGGAGAGGAGAAGAGGAAAGCTTCCTGGACCACTTCCCAGGGCTCTATGCCTAAAGCACTGCAAGGGATTTGGTTGCTGGGACTGTTTGGGGCACTGGTGAGTTTTGAGTTGCTCCATTGTGCAAACACAGCCAGTGAGACACCTGCAGCACTTTTACCCCCAAATAAGCTCGCCATTTCCAGCTGGTTCACTTCTTGAAGGTGTGCATGTGAGCTGGCCATGGCATGGGAATGCCCAAACTAGCCAGGAAAGAAACTAGCCCTGAACACAGTTCCAGCCCGAGTGTTCAGCCCTTTGCAGACACTGCTGGGACCCCAGCCTTTAATCCTGGTTCCCCCCTGCTCCCAGCCCCAGCATCTCACAGCAGGACAGGAACCCTCAAATTTAGGCTCTCTACCTGGGATGTAGCACCATCAGGCTTTACCCCAGCAGGTCCAGGAGGCATCAGATGAGGCTGAGAGGCAGATGAGGCTGTTCCTCCCATTTTCATTTTCTTCGGAAAGTAAGAAATGTAAAAAAAAAAAAAAGAAAAACAGCATTTGGCAGTAAGTAGAGGGTGGGGATCCCTGCCAAGGCCTGGACAGCTGTACCTTCTTCACTAGCAAGTTGTGTGATCAGCAAGGGCTGTACTGAAAGCCAAGAGGAGTTACCATAGCTGCCACATTGCATTTTGCTGATCCTCCCTCTGGGAGACACCTTAAAGAAACAAACCCACCCTAACAGCTACGCCAGCACTCACACTCCACCGTGCATCAGAGGAAAACTATGGGTGACCTCTCGGGGTTTGTGTTTTGTGTTGGGATTTTTTTCCCCTTTCCCCAAACTCCAGCATTTCTGATCCAAGACTAGGGGACAGAGGAAGAGGACAGTAGTTTATACAAAACCGTTTTTTCCGTTTTCTGCAGCCTCACTTGCGTACAAAAAGGCTACCCGCCCCTCCCATTCGTGGCCCCAGCAGTGCTCCCATGGCTGGACCTTCCCGACAGCTTGAAATAACCCAGGAAATTGTGCAAAAGCCCTGTCGGGTCCGATCCCACCCGGCTGGAGGCATGCACAGCTCTGCAGCCAGGACCTACCCACCCCAGCCTATGTCCTTGCATTGCAATCCTTGAAGCTTTTGCCTGGTGGGGTCTTAAAAATAGCAGAAGGGAAGGGTCATGTCAGGAGGAGGGAGGGAGGTGTAATGAGCATAGAGGAGCTTTTAGGAGAACTTACGGACCATGCCTGGCTTGCAGCAGATACCTGCTGGGAGCATTCCTGCAAGTTCTGAGCAGTGGCTGAGGGAAACCTCCACTCCCCTCCCAGCAGAGCAGGTAACAAAACGAAAGGCTTTAAGATTTCTTTCTAAACAGAAAATTATTCTTCCTTTTCTTTAGGACAAAAGCAAGAGACCTGTTTCCAGGTGTTATCCCTGCTCTATCTGTCCCCTACATGACAGCCAAGCACTCCTCAGGCTTCAAGATTTTATTTTTAAGCTCATCAGTGAAGCAACCTTCTGACCTCCAAAGCCTTCTTTCATATAGCCTGCCACGTATATTCTTGTTTCCATTATAAAGCTCATTTTCCTTGAGAACGTCTCCAAAGGATACTTTCAAGGAGCCATGCTTGCTCCAAAGCCATACTGAGGTACTCGGTCCCCAAACTGTTGCACAAGCATTGCCATGATGCACAAACTTATTTAGCAGTTCTCCCTATCCTAGGAGCCCCATAATTAGCAGTTTCCCAGGCTCAGAGAGATCCATTTGATGAAAAAGCTGGAAAGTCACAGGAGCACAGCAAAGCTTGCTCCTGGACTCTTGCTGACTCAGCATCTGCTGGCACTAGAGGGCAGGATACGCTATAGTAAAGAGTAATGTGGGTTTGAGGTTGCATCCAAGGGGCACATCTCACGTATGTCTAACAGGAGCATGTTGCATATCTGGGAACAGCCAGGAGCTGCCTCACTGCACAAAGCAAGGAGGACGCAAATTTTGCACCGAGCACATCCCACAGCAGTGATCATCAGGACAACAGTCTCCCCAGTTATTTAATTTAGGGTCAGAATGCCAAATGGCATCAGAGGCACTTCCACCACATTGCAGTCACAGCTGCCTGCTGCTTTGCCAGCCACATAATTCAAGGTGAAACATTTTGCCTTGCAAGGGGGATGCTCTGAGCAGTATTCACTGACACTGCGTGGCAGTTTCTGATCAAAAGTATTTGTCCGATCCGTGCAGTGGGCACAGACAAGCTACACTGCAAGTGCTGTAGCTCAGACTCTTGGAAATAACCTTTTTCATGCACATCGACCAGCTGATGCTCAGGCAGTTGTCAACATACTCTTTCTATATAGAAAAACTGTTTTTTTAAAAAAAAATCTCATTACTTTCTCCAGAGTATTTTTCTACATATATCATTAAAGTTGTACTGTCCTCATCTTAATAGGATATTTTAGATTAGCTCCAAACAAAACAAGTACGGGTTTACTCCATTGTTTTATCAACAGCCACTTTAATAAACAAACAAAATTTTAAAAGATTACTCCAAGTGGGTCATGTAGTACAGTCCTTTCATTATTGAAAACCTCATAGAATTGGCAGGCTTCAAGAGCAAGGTAATTTGTGGTCTAAACACAAGAAAAACTTCTCTCAAGCCTCCCAGGCCTCCTTGCAAGGGAACCCAAATCCTGCAACCACAGCATGCCCCCCTGCAGCATGGTGGATGCAGATACCCTGTACATGATTGCAGAAAATATTTTGGGCTAACAGCCAGAAGCAGCAGGTTGCACCCTGAATAAGCAATATTTTTTTTGATGTCACAACTTGTAATATGCAATAGCAACTAAATGGATCAGGTTGCATCAGTGTGATAACCCCCTGCCAGGGTGCAGCCTGTTCCTACCAGCAGCTCAGCAAACAGTGCAGGCACAGGATGCAACGAGCATCACTCCCAGCTGCTGGTACCCACAGGTCTGCCAGAAAGCATCAACCCTTCAATGAGGGACTGAGCTCCTTTAAAATATAAAGATTGGGGTGCACGCAAACAAGCTGAGTGCCACCGAGATGCTGTAGCCACAGGGCTCTGTGCACTGCAGCATTTCAGCACAGGGCCAGGGCCAGCTGTGTCCCAGCAGAGCCAGTCTGCTCAGCAGCCCGTGCTCAAAAGCTGCATTTTAAGCTGACACACCTGAAAAGAGCACAGGAGAGCTTTCAGAACTATAATTGAGGTATTGGGTTAGGGAGATGAGAGGGACAAAACCCAGAATATGGCTGTTCCATAAATTTCTTAGAAGAGAATCACCAAGAGCTGCTGAGTAGAAGAAATGCAAGGTTTTGGTTGCAGTTTGGGAGTGGACATGTCTCACCTGTGCTTTGCTCCTAGGGAAAAAGGAGAGGTTTGTAACCATACACACTTGGCTGCTAGGAAATGTGGTGTTTTGCAGGACAGCAAGTTGGGAGTCTCTGCAGAGATGGTGGTTGATGAAGGAGCCCCCACACTTGCTCCCATCTGTTCTGTTCATCTCCAGGCCATTTTGCACTGCTGCTTTTGGCACACCTGTGGCCAGAATGCCATGGGATGGCTGGCTCTGCTCTGGCCACCTAGCTGAGGTCCCTTGCTGGGGCAGTTTATACCAGAGCCTCTGGGCTGATTGTAAGGACAGCAGCTCTTTCACTACCGCATGATATTTCATGTGATGAGGCCAGCAGGCTTTGCTCTCCTTGCACCCATAGCCTACCCTGAGGACACTCATCTACACTGTGCCCTAAATGAAGGGGCCAGGCTGAACCTACTCCTCATTCAGACCCAACTTGCCCATGCAATTTTGGTCGATGGATGATGCCTCAGTCTCCCCTCTGAAAAGCAAATGCTAGTAATACTTTTCCTTTGAGTACCTGTTTCCTGCCCACCTTGTAACCTCCCCACAAGGCAGGACCTTCCTACAAACAGTGCATGTAGCGAAGGGATCCACATGCAACCAGGCTGGTTTTTCTCTGCCTAGCTCTGTGCCTCCCAGCCAGCCCGTCCTCCTTGCTGGTTATCCCCCCACAGCACAGATCATCCTCTCAGTACCCTGCATTTTTAGGTGCTTTTTGCATCCCAGAGGGATCTGACCACTGTCAAATGGAAACTGACTCTGCACTGGGGCCAGGCTGAGCAGCCTATCTACAGCAATTTATATGCATTTCACAGATTCTCGTTTCAATGATCTAAATTGCAGATGTGCGCTTCAGATTTGAAGAGAGACAAAACGGAAGGAAAAAGGTTAAGCAGCTCTGTGAGTCACTCTAATACACGACCTACTGTTGATTTAGAAACCTACCTCAGCAGTAAATACAGAATAAAGTTCTCCAAACTGTTTAACCTTTTGTATTCTGGCCAGCAAAACAAATAAACAGGAATGAAACATCCCTCCAGACTCAGAAAAACAAAAAATTTGGAAAACCCTGCAGTGGAGTTAGTATCAAGAAAAAGTTGAACCAAAACAAGTGACCTAAAGACGGAAAAAAAACAACCTCAAACCAGAAAGAGCAGCAGACATGAAAGGCAAAGAGGCAGGCACACACATTAGCAGAGCAGATAATGAAGAGAGCACAGAGAGCAGGCTGTGCTGCTCTCTGGGAACTGCTCCAGGCAGCACAACGCGGCAAAACCGAGCAGCAACATTCCAAACAAGCGGAGTGAGGCTGCACAGCCACAGCACAATGAAAAAAGACAATACAGCCCAAACCCCACTCCTGCTGAAGCCAATAGTAAGATTCTGGTTCAACAGGCACCAGCACCCACTTTGTGCAAGAGAGTGGTTTGCATCCAGACACTCCATGAAGTTGCACAGACTCAACATGTTCATTGTAATCCCAAATTATTTATCCACAGGCAGTTTGGTTGCTGCTTTTTTGGGGCTAGAAGCACCAGGCTGAAGGCAAAGAACGTGTCAGCTGCATAACTCAGGAAGAGCTCGGTGCATAATTGCAAACAGGCATATTTGCAAACAGGCATCACATACAGGTAGACTGGTGCATCCATGGGATAAGTAGCTTTTCTGCAGGCAGACAAGTCTTACTATGCATTCAGAGTATGCGTGCATCAGTGTTGAGGAAGATCTGCAGGGGGCTGGCACTGAAGACACAGAGCAGGCTGTGCATGGAGGTGTCTTTATCTCAGCTTTGGAAACCCCTGCAAAGATTTGAAGGCAGCTGAACCATACAAAGCCCCAAGATCTTGTTGAATCATTTTTGTCTTCAAAGCACAGGGTGTAGCAGCGGAAGGAGAGCTTTCCCTGGGATTTGAGGCACTGAGTGGGAGTTGAGAGAAAGGCCAGCATCTGCTGATCTCAGGGTACCACCAGGAGAATACTACACAAGGATCTCGAGGAGTTCACTTGGGCCAGAGCCATCCTGAGGTCTCCAGTTAAAGCAGAATTGCTAAAAAGCCATGCAAAGTGACAGAGGAAGCCAAGGGGGCTTTAGAGTCCCAATAGTTGCAATGATTAAAAGGAAAACTGATGAGCAAGCAATTAAAGCATAAATCAGACTTTCCTTAAATATTTAGGCATGCTTTAAATCAGCAATGCTGTGGTTCAAAAACCACTAGAGATTTCGCAGAGATGGGGATGCATTTAAAAAAAAGTCACCATTACGGTCAGCACACAGATGCAAAACTCAGGGCAGAGACAGAACTGCCTGCATAGTGCTGATGGATAATAATTCAGACCCAAATACCTCTTGGACTAATTTTCTCCCCTGACTTCCTAGATCAGGGATGCAACCGTCCTCACTTCCATTTGTACAACAGTGACAGCCACTGTTGAATGCAAGACTGAATTTCTTTGTTAGAAAAAAAATAAAATCACACTGATACCGGAGCATTTCTCTCCACCTTGCTGCAAAATCCCTGCTGGGTTTCTGCAGCTTTGAACAGCCTGGACTCCTGGTTCTTTCCCATTCCCAGGCAGTTGCCAGCCCTGTACAGCAGGAATGACCTGAGACAGGATTTCAGAAACCGTAATTCAAGCTCTTTTTGCTAGTTTTGAACTCTTCAAAGATCATGTGTTCAAGGTTTTCCACCTGAAGTCCAAAGACTAGAAACATACCCTGCTAAAAATACTACATTGATTAAATAAGACATTACACAATCTCTTAATAGCATCATTAAAAAATTATATGGGACTTTAATAAGATACCAATAAAGCAGGGCTAAAGCTAGACTTCACAACAGCAAGAGAGGTTTCTGGTACAGAAAGGAAAGCAGAAAACATCAAGATTTTTTCATTACAGATGTTGAGCCAGCAGTGTTCCCAAATTGTGGACATTTTCAGATGTGCTTCTGTACCTTCATGTATTCCTTTTTCCTCCTCTGCTGTAGATCCTAACACACTGGCATTTGCTTGCTACAGATAAGACACAAAACTGCAGGATTCTCCTCCATGCTGCAGTCCCTCCTGAGAAGCAGGATGGGATCTTGGGAAGATGCACCTTTTTGCAGTGTAACTATAACAGATGATGCCTGATGGTGGGAGGGAAGTAGAGGGGATTTAAGCATCAGCTTCCTCCGAGGCAGGGCAAACCCACACTGATTACATGGGAGGAGAATTTTGTGCTGCTTTGGAAGCCTTGTGCAAGGAGGAGCCTTAAGAAGTGCAATCAGTGATATTCTAGAGAGCTGCCAGAAGCACATGTGCTCACACACCTCTCCCTATCCTTTGCTGGTATTGAGTTGAGCCTGTCAGAGCAAGGAGCACAAAACTGGGAGAAGGCACAACACAAATCTGAGGGAATCTGAACCAAGGGCTGGGACCATCTCCTGTGCTTTCATCTCAGCAGGGGCAAGTGATGGAGCAAAGCACAGAGGAAGCAAAGGGAGTTGAGGGGGAGGAAGGAAGAGCAGACCAGGAGAAGGAGCCCAGGAGACCACCAGAAGAGGAAGCAAAGGGCCTTGGAGACCAGTGAAGAGGCAACAGACAGGATGAGCAGCTTGGGCTGGGATTTATCACAAAGGGAGGCTGAGAATGACAAGGCATCAAGCTAATACAAGGACCCTGTTCACAGTGGGGATCTCCACTTTGCTGTGGAGACCACAGAGCACTGCATCACATGGATGTTGCAAACATTGACGACTGGGATGAAGGGGGAGCAGCCAGACCTACCATGAGCATCAGGGTCAAGAAAGAGACAGGCTGGAGGCAGAAAGACACCCAGGAACCAACAATACCCTTTTCACACCTACACATCTTGCAGAGGTACAAAAAACAAAGAAGGAGGAAAGATGTAAACAGGGTTCCCAGAGACTGGTTGCAGGGTACTGGGAAGGCTTCCCCACTTTCTCTCGCACTCTGGACCCAACCTTAACCCAAAGTTGAGCTGAAGCCCCCATCAGCTCTCCCACAGGAGCAGTAGGTCCCCAGCTCTCATTTGCTACCAAATCTGGGGTAGGTGAAAATTTACCCTGATGGTGTTGCAGCTTCCCACCCAGCAGGGAACCAGGCTGTTTTTTTTGATCATGACTAACATGGTCAAACACCATTGACCTGAAGCATGATAATACTATTTCATCCTCACTGTGTGCAAGTGCCCGCTCCCCGCCAGCGCATCACACTGAGCTTGGCCTTCAAACAGCCAAGACTACTTTCCTCTGATCTGTTAGTAGGGAAGTGACAGGGACCAATGAACAGACTGGAGCTGAGGCCAAAGAGATTTGGGCCCCCTCCAGAGCTGAGATTTTTTTGAAAGGCACTAATTTCCTTGATCTGTTTGAGAATGCAAGCCTACGCTCATGTCTGAGAGTCTTTATCATTTAGTTGCTTTTTGAATCTCTTGGAAAAACTTAAATCCATAACACACAAGAGCAACATAAGTAGGGATAAAGCAACATTTTTAGGTTTGTAGTATACAGCTGGAAGTCCAGGAGAAGGCACAAGCTAGTTCAGAGCATTCCCTACACATCCTGCTACTACAGTGACCCGCCCCATCTTCACAGACTTTTCTGGTCCCTGGACTGGACCACAGCTCCCTTTCCTGGAAAGGCAGCCCACAGGCATTCCCTTGGTTCTCTTGTGCCTAGGAGCAATCCTCAGCCAACAAGACAACTTGGCTGGGTCTCAGAGGTGATACCCTGGCCAGGCAGCAGGTCCCCAAAAGCTAAGCATCTCATCCACAGCCCATGCACGTAGGAGAATCTTTGCAGACATGGAAAAGGGGAGCAGATTCCCCCAGAACAGATACAAAGCACCAATTTCTGCAGTCAGAGCCTAGCTTGTGTAACCAGGAACAGCTCCACTGAAAGGAATAAACTCAGCTCCTTTGATTAATGGAGCATAGATGGAAATAGTTTGGATGGTTTAATACTGGAAAAGTCCAAGAGCCCCAACCCCTGGATTTAGGACCATCCCCTAACCAGAGATGAAACAGCCAAGTGAGATGATGGAAAAGAATAAGGACATCTCTGAAAGGAAAAGCAATGTCAACAGTTCTCCTTAGTCTCTGGAGCTGCTGCAATATGGCATGCTTCAGCTAGCTTTCTTATTCCAGTACTACCTAGTTTGGGGGCAGCATGCAAACACTTGGAGATGAGTGTAGGTCCTTCCTTCATACACATCAGCATGCCCTGCCCTGGAAGGGAAGGCGCTCTGATGGAATAAACCAGAAGTGTTTGCCAAAGAGAGGCTGAAGTGAGGGAAAGAAAGGAAGAAGAAAGTATTTAATAACTCCCAAATCATTTAAAAAAATTCATTAGCTATTATTTCAGCTGTGTGACCTCCTGAAGGGTCTTTCTAGAGGGCCAGATTATGCAGTCAACTAAAAATATAAATAAGTATGGAAAGGGCAGAGATCACTTTGTTTAGCCAAATCATGTGGGATGTCAGGTTAAGTTTCCTGTAGGGTGCATCCATGCAGAGTGTGGCCCAACAGCTCCCCCAGTCTGAGGACTCCTCCCCAGCCGGCAGGCATGGCACAAGCAAATGAGGTATTTTCATCTGGGGAGTTCTGATTTCCAAAGACTTCCTTCCAGTCCCGCAGAGACAGAAGCATGTTGCATTGCTGCAAGGTTTCCAGCTGCAGTTTAAGTGGACTGCAACTTCAGACACGTTGCAGAGACTAGCTCCCAGCCAGGCACACTACTCTGGGTGAAGGCCTTTATCCTTCCTAGCTGCAGCACTCATATTCAGGTAGGGGAGTTTCTTTCCATTTACATTTCTTTCTTCTTCCACCTTCAAGGAGAAAGCATGTGCCACAAGAACCAGCCAGTCTCCCCGAGCCCATCTCCTAAAACTTCATTTCATTCACTTATTTATTGATGTTGATTTAACTAACCGGTGCTTTTAGGGAGTCCTTAAATTGAGGAACTGCTGATTCTTAGAAAGCTATTTACCTTTCAAGTGAGTATGTGGTAAGAAATACAGCTAATCACATACGCTAAAAACCAAGGATCAGATGGAAGAGGAGGCAGTCTCCTCAAGGTGTGATGTCTCAAACCAGACTCTCTTGGGTTGTCAGTGTTATCCCTACGGTGGTGTTCCCTAATAGATGGATACCAACTTTACACTATTACATATATATGCATATATATACATATATACACACATGCACACCAATATTTACTGATATGGTCAAATACTGTATTAGAGGTGCATACATGTGTAGGGGAAGTGTGCAGCATACATATGGATATGATGAGACACATCTGTTCCTGAATAAGAGTGGCAACCAGAAGTTTCAAAAGAAAACAGAATCATCTTTAACTGGTAAAAGGCACAGAGGAGTGAAAAGTGCTTAAATTAAGTCAGCACAGACATCCTATGCTCCTCCACACCTTCAGTATAGTTAAAGTCTAAATATGGTATCACAGATTATCTGTGTATTTTGTGTAGACACATACACACACACTTCTCTAGACAGAGATAGACCAATATTTCCTTATACCCTACCTGCATTTAATTTGATTTCTTAATGAGCCTTTAAAGCTTCCATTGCAATCACTAAATGTACCATCCAACCTCCCTCACACTTCACAAACATACATGTGCAGATTTAACCTGGAGAGTAAGAAACTTAAGGAAACATTTTGCTGTACTGCAAACACAAGCTGCATGTAAAACTCAGCTGTATAGAGCAGAAAAGCTGTTCAGCCTCAGTTGCAAACCCAAGCAGTCAGATGAGAAGCCCACTAGCAGCAACTTCAAAGCAAGCCCCTGATTCACAGGAGCACAAGTTGAGTTCAGGTCTGCACATCCTAGGACAGCTTGTGAAATTCAGAGAGGAACAGCAGTGCCAAAGTCAAAGTACAAAGTCTTTGTTTTGAACAGATGCAGAGAGCTCCTCTTCCTCTCCCCAAGAAAGGAGATTGCATCAGCACCACAGTAATACAGGTTATTAACTCAGTGGGAACCTAGCAGAGTTCAGACTCAAAGGTTCAAATAAGTCCAGCTTGCAGCTGGCAAATCTAAACAAGACCAGCCAGCTGGCATTGAGCCAAGTTATCCACACTAATTTGGTTGAAAATGTTGACTTAACCCATTCATTTAATCACTGAAATCCAAAAAAACCCTGACAACCAGGGACAAGAAAACATACATCTGCCTTTTGCAGAATGACAGATTGGAAAAGACCATGTAAACCAATTTTTCCAGAGCTTTTTCTAGGCTTCTGCGTGCATGCTGCATACAAATCAAGTTCTTGGTAGTCATTTGCTAGCCTGTTCTGATTCAGCAGACCACATTGCACATCCTTAGTGCATGTGCTAAATCCCACTGAAGTCAGCGGAG
This sequence comes from Pluvialis apricaria, assembly GCA_017639485.1. Taxonomy (NCBI): domain Eukaryota; kingdom Metazoa; phylum Chordata; class Aves; order Charadriiformes; family Charadriidae; genus Pluvialis; species Pluvialis apricaria. The sequence goes on along the minus strand of CM030011.1, from coordinate 38,442,363 downwards.
CTAACAGCACACATTTAGACATTAGGCATGTGATTAAATATTTCACTAAATGGAGAAAAGCTAAGGACACGCTGACTTTTTTGCTCCTTTAGCAGAGAGATTTCATCTTTGCGTGTTTCTTCCTCCAGGAGTTTGAACTTGCTGGAGTGAGACTGTTTGTTCCCCTTTGAAAAATAGCAGCAAGGGAGCAATCAACTTTGTTTTACCCCTCGTCAAGCCATAAACTCCAGAAGTGTGATGAAAAACTGACACAAGAGCTCTGAAGTGGATAGCTTATTTATAGGAAAGAAACATGAAGCAGCAACATAGAAAGCTGGTAGACAGCAAGCAGAACACACCGCCTTCGGTGTCCACTCGCAGGCCACTGATGCACATAAAATTTAAAAAATTATTAGTTAGTCATTGCAGAGCAAACTAAAGCCCTCAGGACATTAATTTATGTGAGCGCAGGCTCTTGGAGCAGCGCAGTGTGTTGGTCAGCTCTCATCCTGGGGAGCTCACGGCACCATCCAGGCTGGAAATGTGTTGCTAAAGAAGTTGTGAGTAAGATCGTTCCCTCTCCTGCTTCCCGTTACTTGCTTGCCCGGCATCACCCACATAACAGTTTCAGGAAAGCCTGTAAAGCAGCCAGCCAACCTCAAGCTGAGCAATGATGCTAGCCTTATGAGTCTCGGAAAAACGAGTGATTCACAGTTGCTCAGAGCCCGGACAGGGATCAGTAGTTTACTGCTGTCTCCTCAGGAGACCACGCGCCTGAAGGAGGATGGCAACATCAGAAACCGCAAAGATAAAGATAAAATATTTCACCCATGACCAGCCACAAGGGAGTTTCTCAGCCACTGTGTTATTGCCCTGCTCTCCAGAAAGCCCTGCCACTACCTTAACTAGGAACCCCTCCAGTAGCCACCACAGCCCAGGGTGCACAGAGGTGAAAAACAACACAGACATTCAAGCATTTGTTCAGTCAGAGCCAGCCAAGCGGTTTGAAGCGAAGCAAACAAGACCATGCTGAAGCACAGCATATCCAAACAAACAACCCCCCCACCCCTGCATACTCCAGAACCCCTTCTTGCATGCAAATAACCTTACCTCCTGCCACTTGTCCTGCAAAGGTCCCCAGATGCAAAGCTGTGTTCGCCACCCCAGTCAGCCTTGAGAAGAGGCTGGCAAGGAGATAGGGAAGAGGAGTGAGGGTGGCAGGGTTGCTTATAAACACCAAGGCGGGGGAGGAAGGGGCTCATTAAACTAAAGAGCTGTATGAAAGGACTCAGGCTAAAATTTGGAGGGCTTGTTTTAAGCATGGGCAATGCCATCTGCACAGGTGAAAGCTGTAAAGTTTATAAGAAGGATTATACAGTGCAGTACTTGCAGTAAAGGCTGGAAGAAATGGTGCAGGAGAGATGCAGGACCCAGGACGGGTCTTGGCAGGCTTGTGTCCATGTTAACGTAGGTGTTAAACCATCCATGACAGAGAGAAAGATCCTCTGGGCACTAGCAGATAATGAATGCAAAGCAAGCTGTGGTCTACCAGCACACTTATTCAAAGTCACTGTCATCATTTCCAGAGGCACGGTATTAGCATCAGTATAGGGTGCCCGAAAGGTGAATGCAGCCAACCTGGTGTGCATCGAGGTTCCTGGCCCGAGCTGCGCTTGCCCCAGCCCCGCATATCAGCCAGTGGCTTTCTCTGAAGCACGGTCTGGTTAACATCACCAGGATGGACTGGAGTGCCTTGCTCGATGCCAAGTACTTCTTACCCCAGTGGGATTTTTTGGTGTATAAAAATGTAACTCCCTCTGCATGAGGGCAACACCCTGTAACCTCACGTATTTTAAAGAGTTGGACTATACTTGCCATAAAAAAAGATCAGAGTAGCTTTATTGACTGCAGTGGAGTTAAGCCGGTTTATTCCAAGTGAGAATTTGGTCCCTTGACTTCAATGAAGCTATGTTGATTAATCCCAGATGGAGACCTGGCCCGGTACAACCCCCTCCAAAAGTCCTGGGAGATTAGTAACACACAGACTGAATCACCGCCGTTACTCAGAGCCTGGGTGGTTATCAAAAACCTGCACCTGCCGCCACGTGAAATGCTGCTGGGCTGAGGCCAAGAAATTGCAATCGCTGACTTTAGGGACCAGGGTGTGGTGAGTGAGGGCACATTCTTCAAACACTGCCTCATGTTAGGGGGAAGATGCCAAAGTAGCACCCTTTCCTCTGCAAACATCTGGCAACGTCACCCAGGATGCAAGTCCCAGCTCTGCCAAAACCTGGGCATGGCGACATTGAGCACGCTGGGCAAGGAGACAGGGGAATCCCGCTTCTTTGCATTCAGGGCTTTTTGTGATGCTCTGCAAAGATCCGTAAGTGTAAAAAAATGATGATTAAATCGCCCAAGCTTCAGGGAATCTGCCCCAGCATCTGTTTGACAATTTTGAAGAGCAAACACAACCTCATGCAGCAAAGGGAAAACTTTCTTCCCTACTCCAAATGCAAAAATACAGGGCCTTTTTTCAGCAATCAGCTCCAAGTCTTTCTCAGGGCAGGCAAAGTTTTGCTTCCCAGTATTATAGGCACAAGTGCCATAATTCTTGAAGGGAATGACTCCACTGAAAATTAAAATCACTTGACAAGTTCCTTTACACATGCACGCACACACGTGTGCCCGTAGAGAGACGGTGAAGCTGTGCTGTGTGTTGCAGTGTGAAGAAACACCAGAATAAACCAATTCAAAGGAGGGTGTTGATGCCTTTTTGGGTCTCAGATAGTAGAAATGCAGAGTGGATGGTATGTAACCCAATCTCCCAGCACATTAATCATGCAGAGGCATTATTCCTGACTATAGGATGACAATGTCTCTCTCCAGTTGCTGGCTGGAGTTTCCTGTCTATTTGCCTGGAGGTTGCATCACGCAGGTCAAGGTGACAGCAGAAAGGCTCAGCATTGCGTGCAGAGGAGGCACAGCATCACCATCAGGAAGAAAGAAGTGCCTAAGCTTGCAGTTCACTTGCTCCAGCACTGACTTCCAAGCGTTTCTGAAGTCAGGCATCTGGAGCATGATGTAATCTAAAGATTGATCAGCAGCAGCACACATACAGCTGTGCACATCTGGCCTACAGGTGTTTCAGCTGCCATTTGTCAGTGACTGCATTGAACATTAAAAAGCACCCCGAGTTCGTAAGGCAATCATGCCTGTCCTGCAGATTGTTCACAGAAGCCCACGAAATGCCATTGATTTTATGCAAACTGTCTCTGCTTTTTAGTGGGTGGCCTCAGGTTTTTTTAGTTGCTTTGGGTTTTTTGTTTTTGTTTTTGTTTTAAAGTAAGGAGTTTAAAACATAGATGCTTTTAAAGCAGGGGATTTGTTGTTGTTATTAATTCCACTGACATTAATCCGCACAGTTAAGACAGTCATAATGGATGGCTGCTATCATCCACTTGCTGATTTACTCTCAGGAGTCAACATTATTACAGAACCTTTGTGCTGCACTGATGAAAAAAAGCTGAGGCTCTTCCTCCTTGTGCTCAGCTATGTACAGATACAGCAAGACTTGCTCCCAAAGTACCTGATCTAAGCAGGGCAGGGACAGGTGAAGTAGGCAGGAAAGAATGGGCAGGAAAAATCTTGTCGATGGGGTAGGACCTGCCGGTTCCCAGTCCCAATCCCGGAGTCAGAGAACGATGATTGTCACTTCCCACAGGGATGCTGCCACTCATGAGGTTTACAAACTGCAGCTGAATACTTGTTGCACACAGGAAAAATTAGAGTGGGGAAACTGCTGGCTGAGCAGGCAAGATCGAAAGAGTTCCCTTGGAAAAAGAATAAAGCTGCAGATGTATATATTTATTTTTAGGGAAGGTGTTTTTCCTAGAATTTGTATTATTTTGGCAGGAATGCAGGGAGGAGGAGAAAAAGTTTCCCTTTGTCCAATACTCTCTACTATTCTAAAATGGGGTGGAGGCAGAAGAGTATTTTTACAGCTCATTTCATATCTCAGTTGTGTTTATCCCTGTAGAGACAGACAGGGACCAGAGACACGTTTCGCACTGACTGCCAGCATTGTCAGAGTATGCTACACACCATGCTGCATATGGCGCCAGATGCCCTAAGTCACTGTCTTCGCACATTCCCAAGAGGAAGAAGAACCATATTCCTATTGACATTTTCCTCCCAGGTAGTCCCAATCATCCCGCAACAACATGTATGTCTTAAACACCAATATACTTTACTTTTCAAACAGCTTAGCGCATATACACTGTCAGTCATCATAGCTCAGACAATGGCATAAGTCATTACTCTGTGACAGGTCATGCAACTGTCTCCTAGAATAAATTAAGCCCTAGCTTGCAAGCTGTATTTGTGCAGGGTAAGATTTGTACATGGCTTTTGCTGTGAGCATCTCAGTAGAAGTGTATGGCCCATCCGTAACAACTTTGCCTTCCTTACCTGATTTCTGTGTAACATATTTCCATTGCTTTGGCACTGCTTTGGATGTGCATTTCAGGCAGTGACAACAGAATGCCTGCCCAGAATTGCTTGTGGTCTGGCAGCTGGAGCCTGTATTGATCTGAGAAGCCCAGAGGCCAGAGGATGGGAGGCTCACAAGGCAGAGGAAGACATGAAATGACTGCTCTCATCCTTGGCACCAGCATCAGCTTCAGAGCCACTATTTAAGGACATGTCTGTGTCTGTGCTACCTCTCCTCCCCAACCCTATGTATTTCACTTGCCCAAGAAGAACATCTCATTCCCTGCCTTTTTCCCCTCTCTCTGCTCCTTTATTCCAAACCTCTCTTGTGCAAAGCCAGACTCGTGTGTGAGTGCCTCTAGGGAGGGAAGATGAGGCCAAGGAAACAACGATGGGCTTTCTCTGTTGCTCTGTTAGCCAGGAAGGCTGGTGATGGCCACCTTCCTCCTGTTCTACTTTGCCCCCAGCCACTGGCTTTCCCTGACCACTTGCCCTCTCATGAGTCAGGAGGTGCTGGTGGTATCCCCCAGCGCTTGTTCCTCTGAGCCACCCATGAGGCAGTTGGGCAGAGCCAAGGACAGAGCTCAGATGGTCCTTTCAAATCTCGAAGCAGCTCTGCTTTTTCCAGCTCCAACTGCTCATTATCAGCTTCCACCTTTCAGCAATTTCTAGCTGCACTTTCAGTGATGTGCTGCCAAGATTTTAACAAGGGGCTCCCACAAACTTACCTCCTCCTCCTGCTGTGATGAACCCCACTGCCTCACAGAGGCCAATGCGCAGACTGTGGAGGAGTGCCTGGCTGGGGGAAATATTCCTTTGTGGGGGCTCTTTCCTGTTTAAAGCTTGGTTTTTTTTTTTTGGTTTAATTTTCTGGCAAGGGAGGGACACAGCACCTTGGAGCAAACATTACTAACTGCCTAGAGGTTGCTGCAGAGAGTCGGGACATAACACAGAAACTCTGAGTGTCCCAGCAGCAAAATGCTTCCTTGCAGAGCTCTCGCTTCTCCTCCCTACTGCTACGCCAGCCCCAGACAACTGATTTTATCTGGGCTAGGGCTATCAGGCACAAGTCGAAATGCCAAAGAAGTGGCTTTCCCTAGGTGTTTCAGGGTCCCAAAGGGCAAGTTTTTCCATGGGAAGTTGAGCCCACAAGTTTCTGAGTGTGATGGAGGTCACCTTGGCTTTCTGGCGTTGATGGGCACAGCTAAGCTATGCTGATTCGTGTTGGGGCAGAGCTGATTTCCAAGGAGCTCTGAGCTTGCAGGTATCTTGCAGGTTCAGGATGGGGCTGCACTGGCCCTTCAGCTTCTCTCTTTGTTGAGCATCTCTCTCTTCTTCTTAAGTGGAAAGGAACTGAAGCCCCAAGGAAAGCCCAAAAGCTCTCGGTTATCAGGAGCCAAGGAAAAATCAATATCAGAGTATACAGAGGTGTTAAACTTGTTTGTGAAGGTTGCTGCCTCCTCTGGTGCTGGAGATACTTCTTTTGCTCCAGACAGTTTAGCCTTGCAGAGGTACGCCTGAAACTGGAAAAATGGGAAAGCTCATTTTCCACCTTTAAACACAAACTGGGTGCAAGAAGGTCAGCTGTATGGTAGATACCAAAATAGTAAAGTATGTGGCATTCAAAAGCAGTCAACTAACTGCTTATTAATATGTTAATATATAAGACCATAGATTATAGATTAATAAAGCACTTTTAAATGCAGACCATTCTGGTAAACATAGCACTGTCAACTGCACTGTATCCATGCAAGCAAATGGTATCATGCACTTCTAAAATGCCAGTTCTCTACATTTTGTTAATTTTTTTTAATTAAAAAAAATCTGTAAAAAGGAAAGAAAAAGTAAAGTGACAAATACATTGCAGCATTGTTAAACTGGACTTGGACACCTTACAGGTCTGGCAGCTCCTCTGGGACAGCACTCCCTGACATCTACTCCATAGATATAATGTCTATTTAGATGGGTGGCCATGGGCACCAATGAGCCTTTCTGCAGCAGAGTGAGGGGGAAAAAAAAAGTATTTAAATCAAGATTATTCAGTCATTCCAATCAATATTGGCTGCTTGCTGACATTAGACTTATTTTGAAAAAAAATTGACTCAGTCCACTTCTCTCTGCTGTGGGTAGTTATTATAAGAGGAGTACTCAGAAGTACCCCAGACTTATTTCAGCTGTGGGTAAGGAACTGTTTTTTGGAATCTGGTCTGGTCCCCATCCTCACAGGTGTGCTTCTTCCTGCTCCACTGGCCAAGACAAGACATGGGCAGGAGGGCCCAGGGCCATGGGCTCTTCTGGTGGGTTGTTTTTTTTTTTTTATATTGTCTGTTTAGGATCTTTCATCACCACAATTTTTCCCAGACAGTGAGGTGTGAGCAAGCTTTTCTCTACGGTGGGCAGGATGGGCTGGAGAGACAGAAACAGTCTTGGAGGGAGTAGGAAATGCTTAAATCTCCTTTTTCTTATGCTACTTCCCCATCAAATGGCTAGCTACACTCCCAATAACAAACTGGGGAGACGCTGGATGCGGGGAGGATGTTTTCCCTTGGACCAACCATGGGCAGATAAATCCTCCAAGGTCTGACAAGCCTGAGGCAAATTAGATTAGAGGCTTTCCTCTAGATGGCGAAGGGTATGTGTGGTGATAGCAGGGGGGGGCTGAGGCTCAGGAATGAACAACTGTGAGAGATATGTTTTTAAATGGTTTCCCAGCTGTAAGATGCACATAATTGTGGCTTTCCTTCATCTGGGAGACTTCAAGAGCGGATGGTTGATAAGGGTTCATACTAGCAAAGGCAGAAAAACATAAGGCTGGGTATCTGGTTTCAGTCTGTCCGTACCCGCAGCATTAGATCTGATTTTGGCCCTCTCTCCCAGCCCTGCATGTACACAATTATCTGAATTCCTTTCTCCACTGCTTCCTCCCCTCTGAAGCCTTGCAGACCAGCCCTGCTGCCTTTTCCATTGCTTAAGGGATGGCTGTGCATGCGGGCTCTCTCCCTTCCCAGCCCATGGAGGGATCTGTGCCGTGGCCACATGGACCAGCACTCCCTGCAGGGCAGAAAAAAACCACAAGGGTGGGAATTTATTCCCCATCTCCATCTTTTAGCTTTTCATGGTGAGAAACACCCTAAAAATCAAGGGATTTCTGCTTTTTTTAAGGTGCCGTTCCTTTGTGCCTCAGTTTCCCCTTTGTGCCTCACCTCTACTGCTTGCCTCTGGTCATGCTCAGAAAGAGGTCCCCCAGCCCCTTGTGTTGCAGATGGGTATCCCCAGGGACTATTGCACAAGCCAGTATGAGCTGGTTTCCCGGGCAGATCTGTGAGCAGCAAGGCAGATGCAGTGAAGGACATGACTGAAGGGTTGGTGTCCCACCTCACACTGTCAACATCTTATTTTTCCCCACCCAGGGACCCTGTTGAGGTGTGGTCAAGTGGAAGAGAGACCCTTTCCAAAATGCTGGTCTGTGGCAATGGCTTTCCAAAATACAGCTCTCCATCCCTCTTAGGGGTCACCACACGCTAGCTTTTCCCTCAAGGAAGGGCATGTGCCTAACTGCTCGCAAAGGTCCCACTGCTGTTAAGCACTATGATACTTTTCCTAAAATGTTGCATTTTTATGCCATCCAAATCACAAAAATGTTTTATATTTCAAATATATGCTACTGTCCATTTTGGCTCTGGGGACAGCTGACAACTCTGTAAGATAATTTGAGAGTATCCTTTTGGTAGAGAGCCAGTCAACACCTGCAGTGAGCATAGCTTTATGTACGCTATACACAAAACAGCATATCCCTTCTTCCTTTGACTTTGCCATTAAAATATTTAAGCATATATTAAACCATCCATAAACATGAACAAAACGCGTAGATAGAGTTTTCCCATCCTTAAACAGAACAGACACCCATGTTTCCATAAGCACACCTGAAGATTTGATGAATTCAACTGAAATTCTCCATGTGCTTTAATTTGGGTTTTAGCCTTTTTGATACAAGTTATATGTAGACGTTTCATCATGGGAATTGCAGAATTGAAAAGTCTTTGAAAAGTCTTCTGGTACCACTCTGACATCACTGTCTGACATCCAGTTTTGACTGGCAGAGCAAAAGCTTCTCTACAAACTCTAGAAATGGGTCAGGCAGGCAGAGGGAGGACAGCATCAGGTGAAGAGGATCCTTCATAGGAGGGCTCAGGGGGTTTGTAGGCATGGCAGGAGAGAAGGAAGGGTGCATGCACAGCTTGCGCTTGGGCATACCTTAACTTCAGCTTGCTATGTTACACCAAGTGCTTCTTCAGGCAGGAGGGAGGCACGAGGCATCCCGCCTCCCAGGGTGGGAGCCATGCTGGTTTGCTAAAGTCTGGGCAGGCACTCCGCTCGGAACACTTTTCATCTAATCTAGGTAGCAGGTTTGCCTGTGTACATCCCAACCTGCTGGTCGTGAGTCCAGCTCCAAGTCAGGTCCTGGCAGCCACCACCTTACCTCCAATCTAGCACATCTCTGCACCTTCACGGTGGCTGCACGTTTAATGGTGCTGTGATAAAAGCCAAGCCAAAATAACTCCCTGTGCTTCCTGCCTTAAGTCTCCATGTGACTCACAGAAACACTCAGCCCATGCATAGTTGGAAGGCAATTTTGGGAGGCTCAGAACTAGGTCAAACCAAACTTAATTTCCTCCAGGTCCAGGTGGGATGCCTCTTTGTGAGCCAGGCAATTTGCATGCTGCCTTTCAGCTTTCCACCCACTGCCGTCCCAGCCTCCAACACACAGTCGCTGGGAAGCCTTCAGCATTTTTGGAGCGTGGCTGTTTTCCACTCTCCCCATGCTCCGAAACAGCTGGACCATTTTTGCCCAGTCTCCAGAAAACAAAAACAATGACAAGAAAGAGGAATCACCGTTGGGCATGGAAAATGTTCAGCTCAAGCAGCATAAGTTTCAGAAGGTTTGAAGCAGATAAAAAAACACGGGATGCTGGAAGGCAAAGCGTACAAACCTGACCATGAATATTACTATTGATAGTTGCCATATGCTTTTTAAAAGTAGTTGTTCCCAAGACAGCTGGGAGCAATGGTCCCTGGTTCACCAAACTCAGAAATGAGTAAGGCTAAGGGGTGAATTGGGGGCATTTGGCAGCGAGCACCTCATGTAGGGACCCTGCCCATGATGATCGCAACATCTGCCAGATTAGGTGATTTCTGCATCCCCAGCAAGATTCTCCTGGGTATCTCAGACCTCTGCACTTCACCCTGCCACACAGGTCTTAATGGCAGTCCTTTTGGCTGGCAAATGCCGGGTTCAGTTGCATCACAGTGGTGGGGAGAGAGGTGAATGGGATGCTCACAAGAGCCCAGGTCACCTGCCACAAGTTGCATCCAGCCCACTGTCCCAGTAGCCAGGCGAGACAGACCTCTCATGGCCAGAAGTAATCCAAATTCAGACTTTCTGGCCTGAGAGTCAAGATGCTGAGATTTGTCCTCCCCTCCAGCTTGGCATTTTCTAATCTAAAAGAGAACAACCCAATTTCTGGAGCTGCTTGCTTTGGCATTTCAAAAATTCACACCAGCCCATGCTGACCTTTTCTCTCCGAAGGCACGGGGGCTGACACGTGCGCCCCCAAGTCACGTTTTGCATTGTTCGCTGTTGTTTTTCCCTGTTCCTGTGCCTACGGGGCAGGACGCATGCAGCGCTGGTGTGGCGGGCCGGCGTACTGGGGGTATGACATAATGCAATAACCAAACTAGCTGCATTTATTTATTTTGAAAAAATATTAAGGGCAGCTGCTACTTAGTGCCGACTGAAACATTTTGTTGATTTTCTAAAGCAGGAGCGTCCTCTTTTGTGTTGTAACTCAGCATCCTTGAACCCAGTGGTTGGACTATTCCAGAATAACTCCTCTACATCACATTTTCCTCCTCTTGATAAATATATAGAGGCTCTCCAGCCCTGAAGGTACACGCCTGGGTAACAACCAGAGAGGTTACTGCCTGCACATGCTTGCTCTGCCCTGTTTTGCTCAGGTGTAGATCCAACTCAATGGGGAACTTCTCCTTCCCCATTCACCCTGTAACATGCCCATAACATCTTACCAGCTATTGTGCAGCACCTAGCACAATAAAGCCTTAATTAACAGCATGAAGAAGGACCAGTGATAGCTTTTGTTCTACGTCTCCCTATATTGATGCTTTCTGGTTACTATCATTTTAGAAGGATGAGTTTTGAGACAGTGTTGATGAGGATCTCCAGCTGAGTTTGTTTGGCACTTTCTCGTGGGCTGGTTTGCTATTTGCTTCCTTGGTGAGTGTTTGTTTCCCAGGGAGGAATATCGCAGAGCTCTTTTGTCACCCATGCCCAGCAATGCTGCCTGCTCTGCTTGCATCCTACCTCCTCACTCCAGGCAGCCCCAACACTCACCAGCCTGCCTTATACCAATGCTGCTCCCTGCTCCAAACCTCCACAGTCTGCAAAAGAGCAGCCCTTGAAGTTAACATGCCATTAAAATGAATGTTGTGGGGATGCTTAAAGAGCAGTCTGGGGAGGGAGGCTTCAAAGGGGGCAAAACACGGCAGCAGGGACGGTGCCAAAGGCAGCAGAACTGACAGGACAATGCTGGCCAGTGAGGAAGCTGTCTGAGACTGCCAGGGCAGCCACACATGGGGTTGGTGAGGAGCGTGCCCACTGGCGTAATTTATAAGAAATTCATTATTGCAATTCAAACTCCTTTCTGCAAGGATGCTTGATCAGAAACCGCATCCACTCCGGAGGTGCCTGAAGGCAGCATCGTCAGCCCATGGACAGCATGCCCTGCACTGACCTGCTGAGTAGGGCTGGGGTCTTGGCTTTTACCCACGTTGTTTTTTACTTCCCCAGGTTGAAGTGGAAGGGGGGAGGAAACAGTCTATAAACTTGTCAGTGGCTGCTGAAATCAGTACCAGCTGGCACAGGGCAAGCAGCTGCTTGCCGCCACTCACACCCCTCATCCTCCCACTCACTGCCTGACCCTGTCCCCAGCCCCAAACACAATGCAAGAAGGTGGGCCAGCACCTTGCTGGTAGGGATTTTGACTCGCCAAACCCCACATGGAGAGAGAGAGGCTGGTCCCAGGGGTAGAACCATTTTTTTACATTCCCAACCTTAAAAGAAGTTGAAAAAGCATACAAACACAACAAACAAACAAACTCAAGCAGTTTTGCTGCATTTCTTATTTAATTTGCACTCTTAGTCATGTCATGGAAATTATTTCAATCCCTTTGTAATCAAAACCACCCTAATTCTATATAAGCGAAGACCTTGGGGACCTGTTGCAAAATTTCCTGCAACCAGAGCTGTGCTTTTGCTGACACCTTACATCAAGAGAGCAGCTCTTGGATCTCATGGTTTCCATGCTGTGCTCTTGGGCTGGGCAATGCTTCTTATGGAGCTCCTGAAGCAAGTTAAAAATAGAGCAGCAATTCACTGTACAGAGGAAATTGCACTGGATCTGCAATATAGAATCATAGAATCATAGAATGGTTTAGGTTGGAAGGGACCTTGAAGATCATCTACTTCCAACCCCCCTGCCATGGGCAGGGACACCTCCCACTAGACCAGGTTGCCCAAGGCCCTATCCAGCCTGGCCTTGAACACCTCCAGGGATGGGGCATCGACAACCTCTCTGGGCAACCTGTTCCAGTGCCTTACCACCGTCAAAGTGAAAAATTTCTTCCTAATATTTAATCTAAACCTACCCTCTTCCAGTGTAAAGCCATTCCCCCTCATCCTATCACTACATGCCCTAGTAAAAAGTCCTTCCCCAGCTCTCCTGTAGGCCCCCGTTAGGTACTGGAAGGCCGCAATAAAGTTTCCCCGGAGCCTTCTCTTTTCCGGGCTGAACAGCCCCAACCTTCTCAGCCTCTCCTCATAGGAGAAGTGCTCCAGCCCTCTGATCATCCTTGTGGCCCTCCTCTGGACCCACTCCAACAGGTCCATGTCCTATGTTGGGGGCTCCAGAGCTGGACACAGTACTGCAGGTGGGGTCTCACCAGAGTGGAGTAGAGGGGCAGAATCACCTCTCTTGACCTGCTGGCCACAATTCTTCTGATGCAGCCCAGGATACGGTTGGCCTTCTGGGCTGCGATCGCACATTGCTGGCTCATGTTGAGCTTCTCATCAATCAGCACCCCCAGGTCCTTCTCCTCAGGGCTGCTCTCCAGCCATTCCCCGCCGAGCCTGTATTTGTGCTTGGGATTGCCCCGACCCAGATGTAGGACCTTGCACTTGGCCTTGTTGAACTGCATGAGGTTGGCTTGGGCCCACCTCTCCAGCCTGTCCAGGTCTCTCTGGATGGTGTCCCTCCCCTCCAGCGTGTCTACCTCGCCACACAGCTTGGTATCATCGGCAAACTTGCTGAGGGTGCACTCGACCCCACTCTCCATGTCACCGACAAAGGTGTTGAGCAGCATGGGTCCCAATACCGACCCCTGAGGAACACCACTCGTCACTGGTCTCCACTTGGACATCGAGCCGTTGACTGCAACTCTTTGAGCACAACCGTCCAGCCAGTTCTTTATCCACCAAGTGGTCCATTTATCGACTCCATGTCTCTCCAATTTAGAGACCAGGATATCATGTGGGACAGTGTCAAACGCTTTGTACAAGTCCAGGTAGATGACATCGGTTGCTCTTCCCTTGTCCACTGCCACTGTAACCCCTGTAGCAGTGCATAACAACTATACTCTGTGTTACAAGCTTCCAAATGCTTGGAAACTATGTTCAGCAGAGAACTTCACCATATATCATGTCTCAGCCCAGATGCTATAATCACGCTTTGTTATAATATAGTATTATATTCAGCTATACCTTGGAGAATCACAAGGTGCCTTATGGGCACCAGTTGATTAAATCCCACGTGCTGTGTGAGAGGAAGGCATGTACTGCAATTTCCCAACCAGAGAAACTGAGGCACATGCAGAGAGAGCAATTACATAGCAAACCTGTGCGTGAGCTGGGATTAAAACTAAGCTCTGCAAGGTCCCGCTGTGCTACCACACCGGCTTAGGGCCAGGAAGAAACTCTGCTCCCTCCTTGTGAAAACCGCTATGGGCTTTGCTCCTTCTTTTAAGAGTAAGTCCGACAGATCCATACCTCATTATTCAGCTGCCATAGGAAACCTGCAGCCATTCCTGCAGGAGTGCATTAGGAAACCTCCATGGGTCCGGCAAGCAGGAACAGAGCTGAGAAGTGTCACAGGAGTAGCCGTCAGCTGAGTGCCTTGGCAGGCTTTGACAAATGCCTTACTGAGCCCCTCTGGGATTAAAGGATCACAAACATGAAACACAAACTTGAGTGGATCCATTAAAGCACAAAATCATTATGGAAAGCTCACTATAAATTTAAGAGGGGACAGAGCCAGGAGGGCCCTGTTGACTCATTTTATAGCTCCTGAAGGCAAGCAGAGACATGCTTCCCCTTCTGCTGTACAATGAGTTGGGGGATCAGACCCAGCCCTTCTGGGGGCCCAGACACAAGGCAATGGGTTTACTGGGACACTTCAAGATGCACCCTCCAGAAACAAGGGGCAGGAGGAGGCAGCCACCATGAAGAGTCTGGCTACAGGGGTGTGACAGCACTGAGTAGGAGAGGAGAAAGACAAGCCCACAGGTTTTTTGGGGTATTAACCCTCTTCCTCAGCCAGGAGCTGATCCTCCTTCCCCCTACAAGACTCAAACTGCAGCAAGCAAGGACCAGGTTTCTGACATGAGGATCACAAGTCAGATTCAGAGTATAATTTCTTCAATATATGTAGCACTCTTTTAAGCAAACTGAGAAGCCACTGAAGTCCCCTCAACTTATTAAGCTCCTCATGGGATGCTATCAGGTTTTTAGCACAGTACTCCTCTATTTGAGTGATCTGGATGGAGTAACTGAGGAGGAACAGGTTGGGTGCAGACATCACATATCTCATCAGTTCTCTGCCTGCAGTGGACGTGTGTCCACACATCCCACCACCAAAGTGTGTCCCTCATGCAGCAAGCAGAAGCCCACCTCCTTCCATTACAATTTACATGTTTTGAAAATTGCTACTTAGAGCCAGATTTTCAAAACCTGTCAGCATCCAACATCCCAAAGGTCTAGAGAAGAAACAGGGTCACACCGGGGGGTGGGGGGGTGTCTCATCTTGTGCACTTCTTTCCCTCTTTCATGCTGATGGATTGGGTCTCTGAATGAGCGGGTTTTACTTTTTGATGTGGATCTTCTATAGAATATGTGGTAAGAACAACCAGCGAAATGTTACATGATGTGTACTGAAACACAAGTACATGTCAAGATGGGGAGAATAACCCCTTTATGGCCAGGTATAGCAGCTTCTTTTGGGTGACCTCTGTATCTGGTCACAATATTGCTCCATCAACTGAGATAGGCTGCTTTAAAGTGCAGTGGACAGTCACAGAAAACAGAAGTGGAAATAGCTTACCAGGTCATCTGGTCCTGCCAGGGCTGATAACCAGGCATTAGCCAAGCGATAGCTGAGCAGCAGCCACATCTGCCCACCATGACCCTGGTCCCGGTGCCCTGTGTGGGGTCGGAAAGCATGGGTTAAGCCCTGGGAGCATGGGAGGGGACCTGGCAGAGCCATGCCAGAGCCCTGGGGCACAGCATCGCTGCCATCCACTGGGTAGACAGCACTCATTCCTCTCATCATAACCGGGAAGCCAAAACATCCTGTTAGCACTGAGCTGCTGTGAAATTCCCATTTTTCCAGTTGGCTGGAGCCAAAAGAGCTGCTGGAAACCAGAAAGGACCAGTGGAAATGAGATGCTGCACTGCAGCAGCAGCCAGAGCAGGACATCTCACCCGGGGTTAAAGACATTGGCTTGCAAATTGCCAGCTTTGCTCTAAGCTGCAAATTGTCAGCTTTGTGCTGACCTCTCCAGGCTTGAGTGGAGTTTAAAAGAATCAGTGATCAGCTCGGTATTGCTTTCTACCTGGTTTCACCTTGTTTTACATGGCAGCTAGGTTCATGGCACAGCTATACCTTGTGTAGCTGGCAGCAAGTATCCTGCACCCCTTCTGCTTGCTGGAGAAAATAATTTACAAAAAGACCATCAGAAAATTGCTCTGTGGTGTCGTCCTCCTCCCTGTATTTTATTTTCCTTTCCTGAGTCCCTCCCAGGCTAGGGCTATGTCAATGACAGCATTAGGAAAGGACCAGCCTGTCATGTCAGACATGCGCATATGCAAACCACCGCTGCTCGCACACACCAAGCAGTTAAATTTTCCTAAGTGGTCCTGGGCAGCCTGTCAAGTCCCAAGCTCGCCTGCAGAATGTGGTTGTAATTAGATAATTAATAACTTTAAGAAGGAAAGGAAAGGAAATAAGCTAAATGGAAGCTTTCCTTAGTGGGAGGAAATAATTATATCTGCTTTTTGATATATGAGCTGAGGTGGCTTTCTGAAGGCAGACACAGCATCTTGCCTGCAAAGCTATCCCTCCCACAAGTTAGACAGGATCTCCCATGGGCACTGCTGGGTCACAGAGTTTGTCCCTCCAGCCCACAAATGAGCAGCAGCAGGTTGCTGCAGATCAGAGCAAACCCTGCAGGTAACAGGGCTCCCCAATGTGTTTCTGCATCTTGTCACATCCCAATAAATGGGGCAGAGGAGAGATGATACGCAGGGTTGGATCACCAGGAATCCCATGGAAAACAGAGGTGTAGCACAACATCCCTCGGGGCTGGAGATGCTGCTGTCAGCATATGGACTTTTTGATGGATGAATTGCTCTTGCCTATGGATTTATCATTTCACAGTACAATGCAAAAAAAGGCTGTGACATTACCAGACTCAGAATGCAGGTTATACATCCAAATGTCAAGGGAATTGTTAAGTTTAGGTTGATTTTTTGTCATTGTTTTTGGATATGCTTAGATATTGCATAAATGTATTACCCCAGGATGGAAAGAAAACATATTCATTTCTAGCAGGGTTTGCCTGATTTTGCAGGAGGAGCTGAGAATCGCTGTGGGTGGGGTTTCTAAAGCCCATCTCAGGCACCTGAGCATCTGATCGCCTCTTTCACTTGCTTAAACAGAGGTGAGGGCTGCTCCTGGTGCATTGGGTGTTGCCCAGCTGCTGCATTAACCATGTGCCTCCATTCTTGTGGGACCAGGGGCAGGTTTCAACATGTGGTTACGGGTCTTCATGAACCACAGCCTTGATTTGTAGGGGAAAAGAACTTACCAGACAACATACCTCAGAAAGACGTCCTGTATTGGGTGTATTTATTTTTCTTTTCTTGTATTTTTTTGTTCTCTCCAGACTGTCCAGTGTCTGAGACTGAAGTGGAATTGGGATGTATCCAAGTTTGTAGCTTCTGAAACCTTAACAACCTCAAGTAAAATGGTCCAAAAGACCCCTCTTGACCTCCCGTTGCTCTGAACTCTTGTGGAGCACTTAGACTGAGCAGAAAACAGCACCAAAACTAACGGTCTGAAACTTTGCAACATCTCTCCCCAAGCAACTGACCAAAGAGAAAGGAGAAGCAACATTCCTGGTTGTTCGTTATTGTTGGGTTTTGTGTGTGTCTGTCTGTGCGTTTGGTTTTATTTCTTTTTTTTTTTTTTTCTGAAAAAAATCTTAATTCAGGAATACATTTAAGAGAAATCTCTGGGTTTGGATTTTACTTCCCCTTAGCTGTATTCTTTTCTGGGTTTTTTTTGTCTGTTTTTTAAAATTCAAAACCTGATTTCTTGTACAGTAATGTCAAAACTGGACCAAGGCTTTCAGAAAAAAAAAGAAGAAAAAAGCCCACTGTGTCCCCAGCTCCCTGCATGATTTGTTTCAAGTACAGCCTGGATTACAGACTGCCCTCCACACTCTACCACCTCTTCCTTATTGCTCCATGATTTGTTACCGCTCACCCCCTCCCTTTTTTTTTTCATTTTCTGTTCCAGTGTATATGTTGCTTATTTGTTTTATTTATTGAGATATTTTTAACGAGCTAAGAGACTGCAATGTCGCTGTGTATACTGCTTCTCTTGCCAATAAAAATAAAGATGTCATGCAGCTACCAGGGGTATGAGATTTACATTCTTAACTGCACAGCTCTGAGCAGAAGCTGAGCTGCTTCCTTGCACCCTGCAATGTTTTGACACTCACTGATTTGGCTAAAAGCTGTTCCCAGGTAGTGCAAAAGGTATGAGCATTGCTTGTCCGGGCTGATGTCTGCAGGCATATACCAGAAGTAATTGGTTATTTACATGCACCCTGGCTAAAGGAGGTTTGCTGAGGCCGCAGGTGCTGCAGAAGAGGCATGCACCTCTTCAGCACTGTGGTCTCCAATGCACCGCTCAAGTGTCTTCCGCTCTCAGCAGAGACCTTTGTTAAGCAAAATGCAACGTATCTCAGTACACATTAGACCCACAGATCTGCACACTTGCCTTCACCTAGAGTAACAACGAGTTGATCTTCACCACCCTTGCTGGTGGAAATGCTAAAGGCAAGCGTTTCTCAAAGAGAAGAGGGGTGCACACTGCTGTGCAAGGTGCTGCAGGAAAACACGGCGATGGAAAAGCTGTGCCCATGACCCAGAGAGGCCTTTGGATGTTGTGCCCAGAAGAGATGCATAACCCACAGATGCCAATTGCACTGCGGAAATGGTCACTCAGAGTCACTGGCCTGCTCATCCTTCCTACTTATCTTCCACCCTGAGAGCAGACACCAGTGCACTTTGCTAGTGTTCACTAATCTTCGTCCACTGCCTTGCAGAGCCCTGTCAGACCCCGAGTCATACACAGGCTGAAGCCAGGTTTCAATTTCCAGGTCATAAATAACATGTTTAAAAAGAATTCATTCTGAAAAAAAAAATAAAAATCCTTTACAGAAGAATCACTGTGGATCTGGAAACATGGGGCTAAATTATCCCAAATGACCTTTTGTTCTCACACTCCTTCCCTGCTGGATTAACAACACTGGTTAGCTCGAGAGCATCTGGGTTGCAACACCAAGGTGACAGAGAGAGATTGATTAAAGGGCAGGTCTCTGGCAAAAGCAGTTTGGGAGCCTCAGCATTCATTGTTGGGATTATCAACTCGACTTTGCAAAGAGGCAAAAAAGATCTTTGTAAGAAAGGTCTGCTCAGAAATTGGCAGGGAGTGATATATTGTGGGGGAAAGAAAAGATGGTCAAGGATAATCGACTCTGGGGGGGAAAAAAAGCAATACTATGGTGTCTAGAGCCATTAAAAAATAAATCATGTCATTCCATCTAAACCAGCTTCAGAGAAAAACATTTTAACATGCCAAATCAAGAACATATATGTGTATATCAGATGAATTAATTGTCTGATAGGTTTCAGAGCTTGAACGTCAAATGTTTATTTTAAAACAAGCGCAGTTGAATAGAGTAAAATACATCTCATCCATTAGAAGCTCTTACTTTCTTAAAAGTAAATGACATCTCAGTCTGGGCTTTTGGTACCAGCAGAGCCAAAAGTACCATTTAAGAAGGTGAATTTAACAGATGTCATGCGATGCAGCATGTCATGCAGCAAATTGAATTACTTTTTTTTCCCAGGGTATGCATGTTTGTGTGTTAGTTTCTGCAGGTTTGTGAAACTTTAATGATGCTCCAGATTACGCCAAACTGATTTCACCACAAGGAGTGACATTTTTCCAAGCATGGGCACCCAAATCCAACTTCAGCCTTAGTGGCTTGTCTGAAGAGCCTGTTGTGCTGCCCCGCTTTCCCAGGACATGATGAGGACCAGGAGGAGATAGTCAGACCTACCCAAGCTACAGCTCAGATGTGTGCAGCCATAGCAGTTCCACCATAGTGGCCATGTGCCTTTGTAGCCAAAGGGTCGGGGCTGCTGAATCTCATGCTCTAGTACCACGCATTTAAGGACCTGTCATGGTAGATCAAAGCATTCAATCTTTCTGCAAAGTGCACTAGCAACTACTAGTGAAAATAAATGCTCACAAGCACCCGTTTGTACCTCTTCCATGAATTCTAGGGGTTAGCCAAGGCTCCTGTGGGTGAATGGCCTTGGAAAGGCAAATTTGGAGCCAAGAGCTATAATACATTTTGTTTCAGGCAGAAAAAGCAGTAACTGTAAAAGCTGGTCAGGCCAGTCAGAAAACAGCCATGCCATGGGGCTCAGATAGTGGTTTCAGTTCCCAAGGGGAGGACTGAGACTATCAAACGCTCCAAAAATCCTGATAACAGATCTTTAATAGAAAACACATTTGAATTGATGAACAGAAAGACACACGTTTCAATCAGCTGCTGAAAAGGCTTTTCATCTTGTATGAGCCACAGCCCACAGCCAGAAATGTGAGTCAGTTAAGAAGAAGCCAAAGTAAAGGTAAAACCCAGAGCCTAAAACTGCAGCTGTGTTGTTATGCACAGGACATTACATAGATATATTTACTTTTCATTTTCATATGTAGGAGGGTTTTTTTTGAATAGCATTTATCCAGTCACCCTAATACCCAAGGTGACTGATTGGATTTGTCCTTCCCAATCCCACCCCTGCATGAAACCCAAACGCCCTATGAGAGATGAAGAGATGTGCCCAAGGGCAGGGACAAACTCTCTTGTGCAAAGCAGAAAGAAACCAAAAAATCCCTTAATGCAGCAGGCTCAGCCGCAGGTGATAGCTTCTGACAACAGGGTTGCTCCTCCGTGACAGCACGCACATATATGCGGAACCTGACTACATTTTGGTCCTGCACTGTTTGGTCTCTGCGTACATGAAGAGCTACAGAAAGCACGCGGTGCATGGTACTTTGTGCAGGGGTCTGGCCTAACAACAAATCAAAATATTCACTGGGAAGAAGCCAAGCACTGAGGTGGTGATGTAAAGTGTACTGATATTTTTTTAATTTTTTTTTTTTTACTCAATTCCAACTCAGCTTAGCACTGCCAAACCCCCTCCCCCCCATTTTCAAAAGGGGGAAAACAGTCTTCAGCTGCCACTTGCATTTTCAGCTAGCGTCCTTGATACAGACCAAATGAAAAAATAATAAAAAAAAAAAACAATGAACAAATCCAAACCCCAAGTCCCACCCCTTGGGATCTCTTTTCTCCCTGGCCTCCCCCAATATCACCCTGTTTTCACCCAACAGGGGAACACTGGCAGCAAGGAGGGATTAGGGAAGGGGGGAATGCTGAATATTTTTCCCAGGGATGCTTGTAAACTTGGAGTCCTTGTTGGCTGAGACCACCCAGGCGCTGTTTCTGGGGCAGTGGAACTCACTGACGCCCTCGAAGGGTGACAGCAAAGCGTGGTCTATGTTGGTTAGCATCATCTCGGCACTGAGACCTTGGCTAGGGGAGCTTGCGTCCTGCTCAAACCTGGGGGAGGAGGAAGCCTGTGAGCCTTCAGGGGCACCCATATGCAGTCAGCTGTATGATCAGGATAATGATAAGTCTTCTGTTTATTGTTGTTATGAAGTGTAGTGACAAAGTGGTCTTTATCAGGGTTAAACATAAAGATAAAAATTGTACCTAGAAATCACAAGTTATGTGAAAGTAATTCTGCCCATGATTTTTGCTGAAACTAATCTTGCCATATCACCTGGCCAAGCTTGAGGAGCAAAGCATTGGAGGTGATCATCCCCCATACGGCACAACTCTCATTCCAGTACAGCAGTGACCTCCATCTGTTCTGCCTAGCTTTGCTTACAGTGTTAGCTAGAAATGCCCACAGGTATTTTGAATGAGGGTTTGTTCATTGCTGGATTCAACCAAACACGGATCTCAAAAACCACAGATGACTTCTGGATGCTTGGCCTTTGGAGATCCCTTTGAAAAAAGTACTCACTGACAGGGGAGTTTACAACTACAGATATCAAGAAGCAATGCCCACCACCCCAAGAAAGCTTCACCAATGTTTTTCTGGGACTCCATGTTGAGCTCCACCTGGCTGACCAATATAGGCAGTGGTTCGGGAGGAGAGGAGCTTTCCCTTGGGGCCCTCCTCCATCTTCTTCAGGCAGACAAAACCTCTTCCAGCAGCTGCTTCAGCAGCAGATGGACTGCTAGAAGCCACGAAAGGCAAAAGGAGAGGCCAAGCCCAGCAAAAGACCTTCTTCCACAGCCCATCCCTTCATCATTCGGGTGTACTCTCTTCACAATGCATTAAAAATCATGAGTTTATGTCTTTAACCCTTTCTCCCACTTCTAGCACCAAATCAGTAGCCATAAGCTGGTCACCTAAACCCCAATAAGAGGAAAACAAATACATTACCAGCATTTTGCTCAAGTTTTAATGGAATAATTCAAGCTAATATAGGTTTTTTCAGCTGTACCTTGATGCTTTTTGTAGTTTCAATGCCATTCCACTTGCCTTTGTAGTCTCAGAATTTGTTTTGAGCATGGTAAAGTGCACTCAGCCTTTTTATGATTTCCTGTCTTGTTTCAGAGACCTGCACTGAAAGACTTTAGTTGCCTCCTAAATCTTTTTCCAGAACTCTCCTGTCACTTTAAATATTGGCCAGCATTTTGTTAGCTTCAAGACTTTGAAATAATATCAAAGTAAACCTCAAAGGAAAATAACACAGTAAAGACTAAGGTTGGAGCTTAATTCATATTTAAATAAAGATCTTTCACTTCAGCTTGAGTTACTGTGTAAAATGACTGGGAGCAAATGGAGCTTTTAAAGGCCTTATTCCCCTGGGGGTCTATTTTAAAATGATCAGTGAGCCTACCAGGCAGAGGAATGAAATTGCCTTCCCATGAAAAATTCCCTAGCATTGGGAAGAAAAAATTTGAAGTTCTCCAGAATCAAGATGCGCTTTTTTCCTCCCTCCCCTCCTGAACTGTGACCCCGGATGACATTTGCAAATGGTGCTCTCATCCTACAGGCAGACAGGAACGTTGTCAAAGCCTTTGCACAAGGAGCCAAGGAGCGAAGGATTGATTTGCAAGTCAAGACATAGCTTGATTTTTTTTTTCTTTTTCCCTGGGGTGAACTGCACGTTTTCTGAAATGCAAACAGGAGATATTACCCTTTCCCCCCTCCAAAAACACTAGTTTTCAGGAAAGAAAGAACAAACTAGGGGCTCATTTCCAACAAACCTCAGCACCTGACAGGGATTTGTATGAGGTAGTAAAGGCAGATTTGCAAAAGCTGACTGCCCAGTGCAGGTATGTTTGCAAGAGCAGCCAAACACACAGCTCTCCTTGGCTTTATCTGGGGATCTCCTTTGAAATTTGCCTTTAAGCTTCATATCCTGCTGCAGTGTAGAGCAGAAGTGGTGATGGATTTAGCCTTCCACGTACCCTCTGCCTTTATTCTTATTTCCTATTCAAGCCCCAGGAACAGTGGGCGGGAGGGATGGCTTTTGCTAACGCCAGCAACTCCAGATCTGCCAAAACCCCAAACAAAGGCTGTGAGAAAAATATTTCTGCAGGAAGCATTTGCTGAAACATGATTCATTTCTTTAAGATAACTCATATTTCCTCTGGCCAACACTTACAAAAGAGTTAGCCTCCCTTATTCGTACTCCAGCCTGGATGATGAATATGGACAGAGCATGCGCTTCCAGTTGAGCCTTTACAATGCTGGCGTGCGCATGCCATACTCAATGGCATGGCATGCCAGCATAAATTTGCTCTCATGTGAAGGTAGTTTGAGGCTGGGGATTTGCACGGTTTGCTCTGGGTTTTTCCTTATTGTCAGAGTTGTGTCCCCGCCCCTGCACCAAGTCACACTGCTGAAGGGGATTCTACCCCTGGCTTCAAGCCACCACTTGAAGTAGCATTGTTTTCAACCCAGGTCTGACAACCCTGCCTTGGTCACTGTGGCTTTTTCACCAGCTACTAGAAACAATAGGCTCTGTGGGTCATTTGCAGTTCATCACGTCTTTGAGTTGTCCGGGTAGTTATTTGAAAAAAACATTCCTGCTTCACACATGGCCACAAGATTCATAATGAAATTTCCTAACATCCCTTATTTCAGAAACCTCTTTCAAGAGCGGCCTGCCAGACTGCAGCTTGCTTTCCCAAATTAGTGATCTGGTGGAAACTCAGCAGGAACTGGGCAAGGGACCAGCTGGCACGGTCCCGGCAATGCGCGAGACAGCAGCTTGCAGTGTGCCGTGGGAGCTGGGGACTCATGCCACGATCCCCTGGCCCACCTGGGTCTGGCACCAGGGCTCAGCTCCAGCACCTGCACCACTGGTTTTTGACCCTGGCCCCTCTCCTTCTGGCATCCCTTTGCTACCTCATGCATGGCATGAGGAGCTGGCTGAGCATCTTCCTCCTTCTCGCCCCCCCTGGTTGCTCAGCAGAGGCTGGGGCCTGCGCGGGGCTCTCTGTCCAAGCGGCAGTCAGGGCAAGTCCTGGCAGGGTGATAAAGCCAAAACGCTGGGCAGGGAGCTCTATGGGCACAGCCCCTCTCACCTCGCTGGTGTGGCTCATGCCAAAACTGGCAGATCCCATCCATGGGGCCAGCCACACATCTGCCACAACCAGGCATGAGCCTCACACATGGCCAACCTTGGCTGCTTTTTAGCGTCCATCCAAGATGAGGCCTCTGACCTCCATATTTGTTCTGTTTTTCCTCCACTGCTTTCCCCTGGACACGTCTGTCCTGCTCCACTGGTCTCCACCAGACCACATTTCATCAGAGCTTCCTCTACACAACAATGACAATCACAGCCAGCACCTATTCAGCCCCGTAGCAACCACCCTGCCTCACCAATGCCACCTTCCCTCAGACAGACACATGGCACCAGGCTGTAACTCCTGGTGGGCACTGATGCTCCTGGGGAGCATGAGGACATCTGACCTCAAACAGCTCCTTGCAGTTTGGTGGGAGTGATGTGAGACAAGGAGTTGTGGTATCCTGGTGGCCTCATGGCATCCCAAGCAGCCTGGGTGGGATGCCAGGAGAGACACTGCTGGGAGAGGGGACAAGCGAGCACAGGAATGCCATTTGCTGCTCCACCTCAGAGATGTCTGCACTCAATTTTTAACAAATTGGCCATGAGGGGAAGCCAATTCCACACCCCCCTCCACCCTCCCCCAGGATACACAAAGTCAGAGGAGTTGGCTGGAGAGATGTTTGTGTGAGTTATTACCTGGCTCACTCTCCCCATAGGCAGGTCTCCTTGTCACCCCTCTCTCAGCAACAACGGGGCTGGATCATTGCCATGAGCTACTTCCAGGCATTGTGCCCTGCACCACCACCACGCATCTCTGGGCACATTGAAACAGATGGGGTTGCCTGGTGGTCCATGGCCACTTGCACCAGAATTTGGGCTTGTGCTTCAGTTGCCGGTTGCCACCATAGAGCATCCTCGTCTTATCAGGATGCAAGGACAAATTGAGCTACTGGGGGAACCTTCACCACCTAAAAGCCAGCAGAGAAATAAATATCCATCAAATCTTGAGTCCCAGCCTTCTCACATTATGGCAGTGGGCTGAGGTGGAGTGAAATTTGTCCCTTCTGGAGAAAAAACACTGAGTACTACCTTCCACAGCCACAAAAAGGAACTGGGAGAGTGAAGGAAGAGAAAGGTGCAGAGGAAGAAGAGGATTAGCATGCAGTACAGAAAGGAAGGTAAGCAAAGGCTTGCCTGCTCTTATGGACCACATGTGAATACCTCAGCGTGGAAACGGATGGCTCGTTCAGGCTTCAACTCATTTCCCATATATCAAGTGTAGCTCTCAGGTTATTGTTTCATTCATGCTAAACTCTGCTTCTCGGCACTGGGACTTCAGCGTTGCCTTTGTAAGCCCATATTTGTTAATGCTGCATCAAAATAGAATTACATCAACAATGCCAATATTTTTGTTGCAAATGCTACAGGAGCAATGTGTTCCCATTGAAGAAGTGAGAAGAAATTTTACGTTATGAAAAATTGCTATGTTACATTATGAAAAATTGCTCTTTCCTTCTAGTCCTTTGCAAGAAATTCCATCAGATCTGCAGAGCTCTCACTCTGCGCACCTCTGCAACCATCTAGGACAAGTGGGACCAAAGCCCTCGGTGGATGTGTCCCTGCCCTAACCTCCAGCTCTTGTCCTGTGCAACATGGTGCACAGGATCTTCTCTGTCTACAGCCCCCCTCATTCCCCATGATGGTTGAAAGGGTATTAGGTGAGAAAGAGCAGGATGCATAAAGGCAAAGGCTCTCTGAAAGGAAGCTGCAGCACATACATCCCCAGCCCTGTTAGGGGCAGCCACTCGAGACAGGATGGAGGGAATCTGGCCCCAACACAGCATGGACTCGGAACGGCTACCTCTGGTACAGCTCTGCTGGGCTGTAATCAGATCTTACCCCGCTGAACCTCATGCTGTGACATGTTTATATGACCAGACCCTTTCCCCTTCATTAGTATTGGGGTCAGGAGAAGCCAAAGGTCAGGCTCAAAGCTGATTATTTCATTTCTGAACAAAACCATCCCCTCTCTCTACCTTCCTCCTCAAAGAGCTTGGCTCATAAATTTTCATTTAGTACCACCAAGCTGACTTTTTCCCCCCTCACATTCTTTTTAACAAGAGGGATATTTCATTCCCCAAAACTAGAGGGCAGTTCCTTATTAGCCTGAGTCCCAACCTGTTTGGAAAGCTTTGGCCAGTATTCTGCCCCATGCTTCAGTTTACAAAGTGCCAGTCAACAATAAAGGTGGCAGAGAAGTGAAACCTCACAGCTGTCTCTCACCAGATCAGCAGTCCTGCTGCCCGGTTTTAATGGCTCTGCCACTGGTGCTCCCACAGCATCCCGTTGACTCGGACAATGTCAAATTTGTCTGTTAACATGCTGGGGACTGGAAAGTGCAAAATGAAACCCCACAGTCAGAAATGCACATGCTTACTTTGCTTTGAAGAGAAAACAAGCAAAAAACAGAAAATGCAGCTGGCTTTCAGGTTTGCTGCTAGCACTCATTCATGTCCTAAAGTCTAGCTAAAGCTCAGTGTCAAAGAGCACACATGAGCAAAAGTGCGAAAGCATCTGTGTTTCTCCTTGAGAAACCGCACGTCCTGGAGAGGAACGGTGCCTGCTGCAAAGCACTCTCCCCTCAACTGCCTTGGACAGCTCTGAGTCTCCCAAAACCTTCAGCCTTTTGATTGCTTTACAAATCCTGGACTCTCTTATTGCACTTTTTCAGACATCCCAGCAGTGATGGTTCTTGGTGCTTGCTTGTCTAACAGCACCCTCCTCCTTTGAGGGAAGTTTCAGAGCTCAGCTGGCATGGGAAAATAAATTGGCTCCTGCCAGGCAAGGACGAGGTGGTTTCGACAGCCAGTTTCAGAAGAAAGTAAGGGATTTGGGTGCTCAAATCCTGCTGAAAGCAGGGAGCTGCTTTTCACAGCTGCATGTGAAAAGCCAACTGGGACAACATGACCCTTCCTGGAGCTGAATGCACTTTCTGCCCCAGAGCTGCAGGTTCACATCCCACAGGAGGGTCACGGTTAAGAACGTGTTTGGTGGTTTCAGCTGGGTATCAACTCCCATCAACCACACTGAAACAGGACAGTTCAAAACCAGCAGGTGATTTCTGAGCAGCGGGGTCAGACTCCTCTAGAGTCTCACAACAGTTTCAGGCTAGGAGGGCACATCTTCGTCAACCTGGCCAGGGACCAAACTGTTGTGGATGACTGCTTGGCAGTTGCTGCAGTCCCCACATAGCCCAGTATTTTTATTTATGCCCTGATGAGACATAATCGACGTGAACAACTTCCCATCACAACCAATGATGAATTTTCTAACAACACTACCTATATATCCCCCCCCCAACCAGGAGTAAATGTGTGCATCTTCCACCCAGCGCAAGTGCTGGAGGTCATATCCAGCTCAGCCAGCTCTGCTTTTCCAGCCCACTCTGCCAGGGCTATTAAGGAAAGTTTCCTCTGACGAGCTCAGAGCAAAGGATAGCGCCTGTGGGTTGGTGCCATCGTGTGGATACAGCTGCAATGAAGAGGAGGAGGAGAGGCAGGAGGAAGAACGTTGGGAAAAGGACAAATTTGACATTGTCTGAGTCAGGGTCTAAGCCTAGTTCCCTCCTAGTGAAACCGATGGGCTTAAGTGGAACCGTGCTGCTTCCTCCAGCAGGTTGAATAATAACAGCAAAAGCACACACCACCTGTACCTTAGCTACCCTACGACATCTCCAGGTACTGACAGCAGATCCTCAGAGGGAGTTTTCCCAGATGGTGCCCTCATGAAAGCAGCAGCAGTCTGCTATGCTTGAAGGGCTGAGAAGCTGAAACAGAGCTGCAAGCTCTACCTTATTCAGGCTTTCACGTTTGGAAATGGGGCTGGACCACACTCATGCATGTATCATCCCCTCCAGGATCTCCAGGACTGTCTGGTCTACCAACACAAACATACTCTTGAACCTGAAGGAAAATCAGGCTGTAGATTTTGGCTAGTGGCAGAGGGTGGGTTCTTTGCTCTGGGCTTGCATCCTGTCCTGGAAGTCACACAGTCCCCAACCTCCAACTTTCTTGCAAAACTGAAAAGCAATCCCAGCCCAGGATAAAAATAAAGGGTCCATGGGGCCCTGTCACTCTGGGGTCAACTGACACAGTGGATGTGCAATCAAGCTTCTTCATGTAATTTTTCCACCGCCTTTTACAGGCTGGATCTGAAATGGAGCCAAATGACGAACAGGGGGGATAACGAATCATGAGCCTGGGGTTTCCTTTGTACAGTCAAAATCCCAAGCCAAGTCCTGCTGGCTAGGATGTTCCCATTATCTTGCAGAATAGAGCACTGAACTCTGACGGGCTCCTTCCAAAACCCCATCCACTGCAATGGAAAGCAACCTGCCCCAGCTCAACGCTTCACTTCTGGGATGAGGAGGGGGGATGAGCTTGGTTCCCACAAGAAGGGGAGGAAGCCTGTGAGGACCCTGTCCAGGCACTGCTCAGCCTGCCTCTCTTCAGAGGAGGCAGTCGTGTCTCCATACCGACCTCTGCACCTCCCACACACGTTATGCCTGTCCACCCTTGTCATGTTTTTGGCTCCCCCCAAATTCACACTGCCAAGGTCTTTGCGGAGCACTTGTAACATTGGAGCAAAGTGACTTCCCACTCACAGGCCTGCTGTCTCTGCCAGGATGGCTCTGGAGGAACTCTGGATCTTGGCTCTGGAAGACTTGGCCGCTGGGGACCTCCTTGGACAAGGTGAGAAGGACACGCAGGTGGTTGGTGCCCAACCCTGAGGGCCTGGACAACCCACACTTGCACTGTGCTGGTTGCCATGGGTTGGACCACCAGCCTGTAGGTGCAGGTGGGATCTCATTCGGGGATCCATCAGAGCGCATCCATCCTTAGCTAGCTGGCGCCCTGTTCCATCCGGGTTTTGCAGCATGTGGATGACTGCATCCAGGATTCATTAATGACCCAACCCCACGTCGCTGTTTCAGATTAAATTGTTCCCAATGCTATGCATTGTTATTTGGGAAATGTATGAATTTTTCCCATATGGCTTTGACCTATAAAATGAACATCCCTCAAAACTGAAAGGTTTTTGCCAACTACGACGTGTTTTCATTTCTCGTCTTTAAGCACATTTCATGGTCTGCCAAAACTTTTTAGGAGGTTGAAACTGAAGGCCTTGACTCAGGAAAACACTTCAAACACATGCCAAATAGGACTTATGCGCACACTTGCATCTAAGCACATGCTACAGGCCTGTGCTGGACTGAGATGTTTTCCCAAATTGGTGCCAAAAACCATCTTCCTCTTCATTAACTCCCAGAGTCTCAGATTCTGTCCTCGACTTTACTGACAATCACCTACAGGTGAAATTTGGCTTGCAGATGTGGAGGTCCTAGATTGCAGACAGCAGCTAATTATTTGGGGATTGCTGGCTGGGGCTTTGGGAAGCCGTAAAAAGCCAGAGTAAGTGGAGGTGAGTGATATTTTTTAAATTGATATTCTTAAAAATACAAAAATTTGCAGAAATTTCACAGAGTGGTTGGTTTTAACAACAAAATCTGGCAAAAAAATCAGGAAGGCATATTTCAAATGTTTCTAAATGAAAACTCTGAAAGGACTTTGATTTGAAAGTTCTTTTTTTTAATTTTACAATATAAAAATGGTCAGTGTCCAAGTAAAATATTTCGTTTCAGGCTGACTCAAATATCTCGCTTGACAAAGAATATATCTTCTTTTTTTTTTTTTTTTGTTTGCCAGAAATTTCCAACATTTCATTTTTCAGTTCATACCAAATCAGTATTTCAACTTTTTGAAATCTTGCTGCTAAGAAAGTCAATGCTCATATACTTATGAATATCCTGAGAACTGAAAACAGAGCTGGGTGAATGAAGAAGGAATGCAAAAGTCCAACTCTGAAATTTGTCTTTAAGAACTTGCCAGTCATCCAGGAGGAATTCAAGCTACGGCAGACACTGTGGGTATCAAAAGACAAGGGAATCTGTACTCCATTTCCAGGAAACAAACATTTCATCGTTTCAAGGAAAAATACTGGATGGAGACCAGCCCCCCTGAGCTTTCAGCATTCCTACCTGTACTGCTAAATCCCCAAATCAAGCCTCTTCTGCAACATGCCTTTCATCTCAGCAGCACAACTCTCTGCGTGAAAGAAAACCTATATTCTGTTTCAACACATTTCTAACATAGTTACGCTGTTAACCCACGGTTCTCACAGGAGATGTCTGGGATGGGAAATGGATGACCGTAGCGTCCCTCTTGCAAGCAGTCCTTGCCTTTTTGAAGTGAGGTCTTCAGTCCAAGACACTGGACAACCATAGCAAGGCATTGCCTGTCCTTTCCAGTTACAGAGAGTGGGCAGAGAAGTGTGCTTAGTTAACAACCATGCGTGATTTGCCCCACCGCAGGACCTTAGAAAAGGCTGCCATGACATAAGATGCAGGACCACATAGTCTGAGGCACATGGCAATCCCCCCCATGGGAATGTGGTGCAGTGCACAGACCGAGCAGAGCAGTGATGGCAGTTCAGGAGAAGCTGCCTGCAGTGGATGCTCTCCTGCCCAGGTTAACCAGCCTGTGCAGATCGGGGAGCGTGCACCCATGGGTGCACTCACATTTTCCTCTGCTCGGACCCTTCACCTCCTGCCCTTCCCCAGTCCCAGCCTCTTGGGCTCTGGTCTTGTTTTTATCCTCTAACCCACCCTACTAAGCCAAAATCCCCCCTGGATTTGCAAAATTACGCCTCTGGTATTTGTTGGCACAGAGGACTGGTCACAAGAACCACTCTGATGTCTGCAGCTCTAACCCCATCTCCCCAGACAAGTGTTGCCCTCAAATAAAATCGTGGAGTAAAGATGATGCTGGACTTCTTGTGAATTAAACCTAAAATTTTCATCTCTAAAAGATGCCACCACTGTGACCACTGAGCATCCCCTCCTCTGAGCAGTCTGCGCAGGCTGGAGAGGGGGCTGCTTCGCCAATGTGCATCCCCAGGCAGTGCTTTGGAGGTGGTCTTCATCATGCACAGAGCTTACATCAGCAAAGCAACCGGAGCTCTTCCAGCCATGTGGCTATTATACAACAAGATGGCCAACAGAGAGGGGAAAAATGCCTAAATCACATTTTTTGATCCTTAAAAAAGTTTGGTCACTCCTGAAATCAATTAAAAATGAAGAGGCTTTAACAGGGAGTTGAAAGAAGCAGAAGGGTGGGTCACATGTTTTTATTTCTATTGTCAAATGGTAAAATTGTTCTCTTATTTAAGATGTCAAAAGCCTGTGAAGCAAACAAACAAAGCCCAAAGCGCCAGCTTCCCAACACCCGACCACAGTGAGACATTCATGGACACAAGGGCTGCAAAACTTGCATGAAAAAATAAACCTCCCTGAGAAGGCCTCTGCCAAAGTTAAGGGGAAAAGAGGTTACGAACATTTGTGGGAAACAGTGCTAAAAGGGAAGGATAAAAGAGACAAAAAAAAAAAAAAAAAAAAAAAAAAAAAAAAGAGGAAAGAGCAGAGGGAGAGAGGACTGGGGCTAGGGCTGTGCCAGTCAGGAGGGATTTGGCCGGATGATGGTTTTACTGCATTTAAATGTGTAAGATATACTTTGATTAATTCTAGTAGACTACACCAAAGTCATACTTGCAACTCCCAGCACGCTAATTATGGAGAAGAGGCGGACAGTGACTCATGTTGGAAACTGCCCAACTTCCAAAGCGGGGGGGTGGGGCGGGGGGAAGAGGAATCTTAGCGCTCAGGCAACCACAATGGTCCCCAGACTCGCACTGGGAGAAAGGTCGGGGCAGGCACAGCTGTGGGGAAGGAGCATTGACCAGGCTGTTCCCAAGGAGGGCTGGCAGGGAAGCCCCCCCACCAGGAGGATGGAGTCATGGGGAGAGGTGGAGGTATCCAGCTGTGGGGTGCCTTTCTGGTGCTGGGTTTGCCCCAGCATTTCCCCGGCTATGCAGGTAGGGCAGCTGTTTCCCTCAGTGCTAACCCCATCACCTGGAAGCAGGGATGCTGCCATCCCAGCAGAGATGCCCTCAGGAAGACGTCACTGAGGTCTGCCCAAGGCAGGATATTTCTCCTCCCTGACACCCAAAAAACCTTCTGCCAGGTGGTGAAATGCAAGAGGGCAGGAGCTGGGGGAGTGCTATGTCTCCCTGCCTCTACAACCACCCTGTCACCAAGCCTTTCAAAGCCAACCCCAGCTGAAATGCTGGAGCCATGTTGTTGCAGAGACACAGATGAAGCTTACCAGCGCAGGCCTGCACGAAGGCCAGGTCTGATGGGTCACAGAGGGAAAAACAAAGTCACAGACCTCGTGTTAAGCCTCAGGTGTCCCACTTGGCTCCTGCATGATTAGGAGCTCCCTTCCCTCCATTCATGAAGTATTTAGCAAGAAGGAGATGCATGTGCGTGCACACGCACGCGCACACACACACACACACACAGAGACAGATGTTTGCTCAGCAATGATTACCGCCAGCTCTGAAACATCTCTCAGGGCAACAGCGGAGAAACTAACAGGGGTCCTTGCCTGATATTTATTATCCCATCTCAGCTCCATTCTCATCTACTCATTTTTAACTCTCCAAGAAGCTGACAGCATCAGAAACCAAAGCCAGAGCATCAGATTAACAACATCTTTCTTCTCCAGGCTTTTGGCCACATGTTTGAATTGGTTCAACCCATGAATAAAACTGAAACCCCATAATCTTACAGGCTCTAGACAGAGGTGGGGAGGTGGGGGGATGGGGGATGCCTTGTAGCCAATTTTAGTTTCATTTATTTAGCTTCTTTCTTTAGGGAAAAAAGAAAAATACTTTTTTATTTCTTTTTGTTTGTTTGTTTGTTTTTTAAAGAAAGCAAGAGAGGAAGCTGCAGGGTGTGACCCCCATCTCTGCCACCCTGGCTTGCAGCTCAGACTGCAGCTTATCAATGCCAGGGACATGTTGCATGGGCGCGCATTTCTCTAGACCTGAGCAGGAACCCATCTCGTGGCCTTCAGATGGCATTAACAATGAAACGAGGCACTAACATACCATTACTCTGCCACACTGTGCTACTCTCTGCCTCCCTGATCACCGCAGACCCAACTGGTGCCATAACCACTAGAGGGGGGTGAAAGGTAACTAGTTGAGGAGATCATTTCCTCCTATTGTGTCCTCCTGGGAAGCATAGATGTCAGTAGGTTGGGGAGCTGTGCAGTTCTGGGCAGGATATGGACATCCACCATACTCCAAGTTCACAGCATCCACATGAGGAGGTTTTTGCCATCATTCATGGCACCACCATGCTGGTGAAGCAACCTTCAAAATGGAGGATCCATGTGAGTTGTCAAGTTTGTTCTCCAGAGAGGGCTGTTGCGATGCCGGTTGGGGAATGAAGCCCCTCAGGGTTCTCCCTTTGGGGAGGAAAAATTAACCAAACTGGAGGCTGAAGAGCTGCAGAAACAACCTCGAAATGCAAAGACGGAACACTGCAGATGGTGTGGGAGGGGGTTAAAGGTGTCCTAATTCAAAATAAATGTGATCGCCCATGCCTCAGTCCCCTTCTAGAGAGGTTGCAACACTTTGCAAGCAGGCGATCCTGCACTGTGAGCTCAGAGTAGGTATCTTGTGGAGATAAGAATCAAGCTGCTCTGCAAGACTCATGTTTTCTGTGAGGCCGTGGAAGTGGAGCAACCACTGGAAGGGAGAAAATGCTCCTTCAGGCAAGAGGAACCCGCCACCGCCCCAGGAGAGGATGAAAGCTTGGGTCTTTTCCGCCCATCCTCCTCCTATTTGGAGAATATAGAGACAATTTTGTATGGCGACCTGTGAGACCTTCCAAGGGTGAAATAAACCATTTTCCTGTTGGAAAAATAGAGTTTTAAGAAAATAGAAGTTTGGTAACAACCGTTTGGCAGAGTTTTCCATTGGGAAATGTCACAGGAGTTGTGCTTTTGGGCTTCCTGCATCTTCCTTGCATTCTGATTCATGCCATGGGACAGCATCTCCTGTCCCCAACACACTGCTGGGCTCTGGCGGTGTCTCTCCTGCTTCACCACCCAGGACACATGGGGCACCAAGGAGAAGGAGGCTTCAGGCCACAGGCTGGCCACCTGCCTAAAGACAGATGCTGGCACTGACCTGGAGCATATCAGCATGGCTTGATGTCCATAACCTGTGTCATCTCTGAAGTTCATTAATGTAAATCAGCAGAAAGCAGACCACTTGCAAATTCCCATAAAGCTGTCCATAGATGGGGTATGGGGGTCTCTCCATGTGACCAAACCACCCACAAAGCAAATCACAACCCCCTGCAAAGGTCCAGCTGAGCCTTCATAATTGCCGCAGCAGGGAAAGGGTTACTCAGGAGCCGTAGGAGGCCATTTCCACCTATCTGGATCCCTTAGCTAACCCTTGCCTGGAGAGATCCAGCGGCATCCACAGGGCATAGGTACTGGGGGCTAGAGGCCGCCACCACAACCACATATCCTCCTGGTCCCTCTGTTGTCTTGTTGGGGGGGGGGGGGGTCTCAGTATGGCCAAGGGCCACTGCACGTGTTGGTCAAATGTTCCCCTAGACCATGAGCATGGTGGAGCTTGGAAAAAAGCTGTTGTCACCTGGCAGGGCATGGTGACACCTGCATTGATATTCTTTCAGTGGGGAGCTGCTGCCTGCAGGCAGTCAGCCACAGGGGAAAGACTTCCAGGCTTTTGGAGATGCTGCTTGCTCTGCCTTCCCTTCTTCCACCCTCTCCAGTTTCCTCTCCTTGCTGTTGCAGCTGCAGGACAGAGTGCTGATGAAACAGGATTAGGTCCAACCCCAGTTCGTCATTTCCCAGTAATTAGTTTGGGT
Source organism: Pluvialis apricaria (assembly GCA_017639485.1). Lineage (NCBI taxonomy): Eukaryota > Metazoa > Chordata > Aves > Charadriiformes > Charadriidae > Pluvialis > Pluvialis apricaria. Next base: position 38,407,665 of record CM030011.1, on the reverse strand, counting down.
TACCAGAAAAAGGACATCAATGTTTTCTCAGGTCGCTGTTGACACTCCCAACCACAAGTATGCCAGGGAAAACGGGCGATGCTGGTATGTGGGGTACTGAGCCACATGAAAGCGGTGCAGTCCTCTGCTCTGGGCTGGGAGACAGTGTCCTGCTGCCTGTAGCACTTCTCTAGCACCCAAAACACCTTGTTGCATTAGGGAACATAGGAGCCCACGCCTTTGGTGATTAACCCATCCCTACTAACCCTCCCATTGCGTATTGGGGTGTTTTGTCTATGCATTGCCCATGATAATACTGCCTGCAGCGATACATGCAGGCACACACATGCTGCATCCTATGGATCATCATAAAGCTGACAAAAGATCAAAACCATCTGAAGCTGATGACATTTTGCTATTTATCATGTAAAGTTCCTTGAGTCTCTGCTGCCTGGGCACTGTAAGTGATATCATCCTCTAAACAGTATCATCATATAAGCAATATCATCCTCTAACCTCTGCAATACAGCGTAGCTCAACTTAACCTCACACCGTGATGTTCCCTGGTTTGGGCTGGTCTGAATGCCCATTTGTCTGGGGAAAACACTGGGCTCTGGGTAGGAATGAGAATAAGACAAGCACATGGTCTGCAAGCACAGCAAAGCACAAACTTTTTTGCATGGGAAGAACAGAAAGTGTGATGTGCAAGAGGTACCTCATGGCACATCTCAGGTGGCATCCTTCAGCTCCATCGCAGGGTTTTGAGCCGCACGTCTGCCCATGCCTCTAAATACAGGGTTGTGTCTAAGGCATTTGTCACATAGCTAATGGAGAGAGGTTGCTTAGTCACAACCTAAGCCTGACATGATAAATTGTCCTCTGAGGTGCTGGTTTGCTCCTGTTGATTCAAGAGGGAACCTGGAGGACAAGTGGAAATAGATGAATATGCAGTTATATTGGGGTGAAGCCCATCCTGCCATTTATACTCCTCCATGCTAGCTCCCCACCTGCAAAGCAGGGAGGACAGGGCTTATGTTCCCATGCATTTCTCCTCTCTTTTGAACACTTCTGAGCATGGGTTGCCTCTCCCCAGCTTCCTGGCCTGAACCCCATGCAATGGGGCTGTGCTGTCAGCTGGAATGCTCCTGTGAGAAATCTTCAGTGGCAGCAAATGAATTCAAACCCAGTCAAAAGCTTATCATGTCAGACACTATTGCACCTCATAGGCCACCTTTGGGTCAGCAGTCATGGCCTGGAGCAGCCTGTGGGGGATGGTGGTAAACAAAGCTGGATGATGAAACCCAGACTGGACTTACCTTGTTCAATAATTACAGGCTCTGGAAAATCAGTGCTGCAAATGTATCATGGGTGGCAGGTTGAAACACCTCCAGAGAGATGCATGGGCTATAACATACATTTCCATTAGTTCACTGTTGTCAATCTTGGCTTCACCAGGGTCCTAGGTCTCCATGGTCCCTCATCAGAGATGACATAAAGCCATGAGATCATCCAAGCACTGCTGTCACTGTGGGACTCAGCAAGCAAGGTCTTTCCCTATGTATTCACCTAGGCAGAGCTTGGCCACTAGGGTTACTCCTTTTCCTGTTGGCATCATAAAAATAAATGCATAAAAAAAAGGCCAAACAAACCCTAAATAAAAGGCCTGTGTTGACTAAACCAAATTTCCACGTGGAGAAAACTAGAAGGGGTTGAGCATTTTTTTTCAGACTGGAAGTCCCTGAGGTGCTTTTTTTTTTTTTCCTCTCCAAATAACCTAGTGTATGTCTCAGAGTGAGCCAGCCCAAGCATTCCTTTTGGAGCACAACACACAAGCCAATGGGGAATGCTGGGGACGGTGGATATGTACATTATATGCAGGCAATTTAGCGCCAGTCCTGTGACACAAATAATGTATCTCTGTTTGGTATTGGGAAGCTACATTTTACCGACTTGAGTCCCCAACCCACAATGAAGCAATTATTAACGCACTATGATATTAAGATACAAAACAAGTTTAATAGTTCAATTGCAGAAATGTGGTAGGCAGAGAGAGCTATCCAATTAATACAGTATTTCTGTGGCGCTAGAAAATGTGTGTGGGGTTCTCCTAGGAGCATCCTCTTTGCACCACCAACACAGCTGAAGCAAAGACACACTAGCTGAAGGAAGGGGCAATGCAGTGAAACTCCTTTTCAGGGTATTTTTTCAAAAGAAGATCTTTTGGTTCAGGATGCCACTTTCCAGAAAGCCCTGTGCTTGTACATCCCTGTCCCCGCTTCTCTCTCTCAGCACACTGTCCTTGCTAACACAGACTTTGAGGAACAGTTGGTGGGCCCCTGGGAAAGGCAGCTGCAAGGAAAGCAAGATTTCATGCTTGGCTTTTGCACACAAGCCCTGCCGTGCTGGACAAGTCCCCCCTGTGGAGGAAAGCTTTTATCAACAGCTGTGTCAGGAAGCAGGGAGCTTTGCAGCGGAGCAGTGGATTGCTTGGCTTTATTGCTAGCAAACGGGTCAATATTTTGCTCATGTGCATGGTGCCCCTTGGGTCATTGAAACATATGCCCTATAGTGCAATTCAGCAGGCTCTGAAGAGGTCCAGCTTGGTTACGGTAGCTCAAAGCATTGCCTTTCCAGACTGCAACATTTATTATCCGCCCTCCCCACCAAAAAAAATAAAATTACTCCATATATCTTCTCAAGGTGATCGGCTGGGGCTCCAGTCTAATCAGACAGTTTCCTCCTTTTATCTCTGCTCGATCTGTCCAAGGAGCTCTGGAGTCCGTCAGCCCTGTGATATCATACCTTGGCACAATCCCCGCCTGTTTGCGTTTTGCCAGGATGAATCCTGTAAACACTTGCAAGAAATCACAGTGGGCCCTGAGGGAAGCACTTTTTTTCCTCCTCCCCTCCAGCGAAACGGCCCATCCTTCACAGCTTGCACGGGATGCCGGGGAGGGAGAGGAGGAAACACAGAGTCTGAAGGGAAAGCAGGAGGAAGGTCGGGGATGGAGGATTGCACCGTGGTTTTTCTTGGAATGATGGAGCTGTGAGGACAACCTTGATAACTGCAGAAAATAAACAAACCCAGGGGTGAAGGAACCAGCTGGGTTCTCTGCCAGTCACTTGATACTTTTTAATCTTTTATTTTGCTCTGTTTGTTGATGCATTTGTTGAAAAGGCTTTTCCTTGATGTGTCAGAAGTATTGCAAAGCATGGGGCAGCCAACACCCAGCTGGGACTGACCCTAACCTGGCAGCCTTGGTCTGGTTACTTAAGTAAAAGAGGCTTTAGGGATTAATGGAGGCACGTATCCGTCTGGTTGTTTCCTTTCCCCTGCACTCCAGATAACTTCTGAGCCCATTCCTTGTTTGCAGACTAACCTAAATGAGGGCGGTGATCCTGGAAAGATTAAATTTCTGAAAGTTTCTTGAAAACGCTTCAGCAAATGGATGGGCAGCCTTAGGGCGTGTGTAGGGGGGGGGGCCTGGCTGCAGCCTGAGCCCGGCCCAGCTTAACCCAGCATGGCAAAAGCTACCTGATGAGCAAACTGGAGCCCACCAATGGCTTGCAGGGTGCTCAAAGCAATGTGGGAGGAGGTAGCCCACAGTCGTCTCATCCCAGTCACACGGACGTGAGCAAGCAATGTGCGATCGCAGCCCAGAAGGCCAACCATATCCTGGGCTGCATCAAAAGAAGTGTGGCCAGCAGGTCAAGGGAGGTGATTCTGCTCCTCTACTCTGCTCTCGTGAGACCCCACCTGGAGTACTGCATCCAGCTGTGGAGTCCCCAACATAAGAAGGACATGGACCTGCTGGAGCGCGTCCAGAGGAGAGCCACGAGGATGATCAGAGGGCTGGAGCACCTCTCCTATGAGGAGAGGCTGAGAGAGTTGGGGCTGTTCAGCCTGGAGAAGAGAAGGCTCCGGGGAGATCTTATTGCGGCCTTCCAGTACCTAAAGGGGGCCTACAGGAGAGCTGGGGAAGGACTTTTTACTAGGGCATGTAGTGATAGGATGAGGGGGAATGGGTTTAAGCTGGAAGAGGGCAGGTTTAGATTAAACATTAGGAAGAAGTTTTTCACTTTAAGGGTGGTGAGGCACTGGAACAGGTTGCCCAGAGAGGTTGTTGAAGCCCCGTCCCTGGAGGTGTTCAAGGCCAGGCTGGACGTGGCCTTGGGCAACCTGGTCTAGTGAGAGGTATCCCTGCCTATGGCAGGAGGGTTGGAACTCGATGATCTTCAAGGTCCCTTCCAACCTAAACCATTCTATGATTCTATGATTCTATGTTGCCATGTGATGCGACACCATGCATGCCACACCGTGCATGTGGGAATGCACAGGGATGCATGTCCCATGCACAGGGAACCACGGCCTGATGCCAGTGCAAATTTTAGTCCATATGATCACACCAAGTGCCTGTAGCACCGCTTAGGAGTTTCCTCACCTCAAGTTTCCTGTGGGGATACCTACAGGATAGTTGCTTTGAGCTGCCATCCCTCCAAAGCCTTGCATGCAACCATCTTGCAATGTAGAAAGGGAAAGGAAAAACCCCAAACCTCTAAGCATCATAAAGATTTTATTATAAATAAACCTCTGAGAGCACTTTGGGAGCCAGGATGATTAACATTCCTTAACGAAGAGGGTGGGGGTGGAGCAGGACCTGGGGGAGGGGAGATGCAACACCCTCCTGCGGGTCCCACCTTCCCACTTAATCCCCTCGTTGCCATCTGGCAGATTTACTGGCCCCAGTAATGTTGCTCCCACTGATATAATGAGGAATTGCAGGCCGTGCTATATTTCCTCATGAATTTCACTTCCCTGCCAGAAAAGTTCAGGGCTGGGTCAGACTTTTATATATATTTATGTATATTAAAATATATATATATATAAAAATACATATATATATTTTTCTTCTTTCCAGGTGATTTCGACCTTTCCCCATCTAAGGACTCATTCATCCTCATCTTCCCTACTTACCTTTTTTTTACTGTTTGCTTGAGCTGGGTTAAAGAAAATAATCAAAGGATCAAACCCCACACCTATCCCATCCAGGGTGGGGATGATCCATGCTGCTACTTTCTGTGGGTGTTGGAGGGACTGTGGTGGATGTGCAGCACCCTGCCTGCTCCACAGGACCACCAAGCGTGGCAGCAGCCTGCCCTCACCCCACTTCCAGCTGGGGAATGCTAATTCAATCAAGCTCAGCCCCAGCTTAATGGGCTGAAAAGGAGAGGTGGGTGGTTTGTACTTTGAACAGTCCTGTCCCTTCTGCCCCACCGCAGGCATGGACTGCCTTCACATGGTCATGATCAGAAAGGGACATATACCAGCATCCTGAATCACTGTTCTCCAAGCTTCTACTATGCTGATTTATCTCATGCCTACACTCACCATCACAGCTCAAGGCAGGATGCTGCGAAACATAGACAGGAGATTTAGACGGGTACCCATCATCATGCACCTATTTCTTCTCCCAGGCATGGGTCCACATTAGTGTTGCAGAAGGGACAACCAAAAGCCTCTGTGCTAAGGACCAGCAGCAACAGGGACCTCAGAGAAATGAAACTGCAGCATAAAACGAAAAGTCATTTTCTCTGCACCACGTCTGCACTTGCTCCTCACCACTGCTGCCCGTGCTCAGACCTGTACATGCTTCTGAGAAGAGAGGGGGACAAATGAATTTTTTTCTGATCCATTGGGATTATGGGATGGGAACACAGGGAGAGGGAGCTCTCGGAGGACACGGCTTCCCTGGGCAGACAAGCAGCACTAAAACTTGGGGGCACAAAGTGACAAAACATGTTTGAGCAGCTGCATTTTGCACAACCTGAGCTGTGGCTCCTTCATCTCTGGCTCAGATGGCTTTGAAGTCCCATTTCACCTGTCTTGTAGGAGAAAGGCAAACACAAACAAGTGGAAATCACCTTTTCCCTTATCCCATGTCCAAACCATGTATTGCTTCTCCAGCTTTCCTGCACCCACCTCAAATCTTCCTTCCTTTGCAAATGCATTTCCCTTGAAGCTGCAATTGTTTTTGGAGAAGCAAATGTCCAGGCCAGGAGTTCAGAAAATAACCACCTCTCACAGATTAAAATTTACCTGAACAGCGAAGCTACTTTCTCTGGATGGCACCAGGCTGCTAAGCCCAGCCACAGGTGTCCAGGGATGGTCTCAACTCTGTTGTTTATATCCCTCCTCCACAGAGGATGGCCATGGCCAAGCCATCCTGCTGCAGTAAGAGGTGACCAAGAAGCCCTAAAATGTGTTTCTATGTGAACTTTGTAGTGAATAAGGGCTCCTAGGACTGCCACTTATGAAGGGCTCTGTTCTTATATTTAACTAGAGATCTGGCAGGAGCCTGGTGATGTACGCACTGCTCCTGCTGCCTAAAGGTTTTAGGATGCTAATTCTGGGCACAGTCTTTAGAAGAACATGCTACCCTCACTGACTAAGGGTTTCATGGGTCCTTTCAGTAGGTCACCCTATTTTGTAAAAGAAAGTTGCTGTTCTGCAGGGAACGCAGTCAAAATCTGGAAGAAGTTGAAGCCCATGTGTGCGCAGGCAGGAGCATGAGGCCAGGGGTCCAGGATAGTGCCCACATTTGCCCCAGGGTGCATGCATGTGTCCAGATGGCCCCACAAAGCCCCTTCCAGCTCTATGTCCTATGACCCGGGGGCTCACGGAAAATGTCAGGTATAATACTTATGGGTTTCCTCTCCCTCTGCTCAGAATTAACTGTACCTGCCTGCCAGCGGTATGCACACTTACCAACAGGACTTTCCCATTTGAGAGCCTGTTGTCCGGACACAACTAGTCTTTTGAACCCGGATTCCAGCAGTGTTGCTCTTAAGGAAAAGCAAGGCTGGCAGTGACTTCATATGACATTGGTTTCTCATGACCAGTATTAGAGGAACCCTTACTGGCTGGCGTTTTCCACCCTGCCTGCTAACTCTCTACTGTCAGCATTAAATGAGAGGTGATTTTGAGATGCATCTTTGTATTGTTTTCTGTGCCAGGGAGACAACTCACTTTTCTTGCTTGTGGCTGGGGGACCTGATGGAACCCAGAGAGAACCCCTCGCCCAGGAGGAATAGCCACCACCAGCATTCCCGTTCCCCATCTGAGAAAACGTAGTCAAGCCATATCTGTGTTCTGCTCCTTGAGACCCCCCCTGACAGCCTGACTCCCCCTGACAGTCAAAACTGGGAGGAGAACCTCCATCCCATCACCAGTTCAGCCTTGAATGCATGATCAAGGTACACTGGACTGGAGATTTACAGCATCCCAATGAGTTGCAGCGCAAGCCTAGTCCTGCGCTTTGGCACCGCTGGAGGTGGTGAAGGATGCCTGTCACAGCTCTCACAACATGGAGGAAAGGCAGGAAAGCTGAGGAACAGGACAGGGATGTGTTTTCTTAGTAGCAGGAGGGGAAACCACAGACCTGCATCTCTGGCTGATTCCCTGCCATAGCCTGTACTGGCCTGTATTTTTGTGAACATGCTCTCGACTGTGGAAACCTGGATCACACCCTTTAGGAGGGGAAGGGAAGAACTTGCTGTACTTGAGGCACTCCAGCTCCTTCGTAAGGAGGGAGTGAGAGTGTTTTAAAGATGCTCTTGTTAAATATGACGCTGTTGCCCTCAAAAGAGCTGCCAGAGCCTTTGCCTCTCCAAACACCATCTCTGAACAAGTCGCACACCTCCTCATCAGCAGCCGGCTCTAAGCTGCCTTTTTCCCCATGGTTTCAGAGTTTTACAGTCAGTGTTCCTCGTTTTCCATGTCATTAATCTCCATGGGCCCTGGCTCCAAGCAGGCTGGAAGCCAAATTCTGCCAGACAGGTTCCAAGTGAAATCCAAGTTGTCTGGAAAAGAAGAAAATTCAACTAAAATTTTAAAAAGCACGTGAACTGTATGCTGGCTCTCACCAACCACCCAGCAGGGCAAGTGTAAGGCTGCTGAATCCAACAGATGGTGGCAGTCAACTTGCCTTTTCCTATTTCACTTGACTTTTTCAGCAACCAGCCAAAATATGAAGTGTTCGTTTGAGATAACATCTTTAACTTTGCCCAAGGAAAAAAAAAAAAAACCCAAAACTGGGAGATTATTCTTAAGTTTCTCAAGATTTTCTTGCTTTGAGAGCTGCTATTGAGCATTGTCAGCCAATGCATTTTTCACAGCATTTTTTCAGTGATTTTTAATTTCCTCTGGCATTTGTTTGAACTGCTCTGCCATGAAACTCCAATTCCCTGAGGTCCCAAAGCTGAGGATGAGACAGGCAAAATCTCTTTCAGACAAGGCAACAGAAAAGTAGAAACCTGTCCCACAGTGGGACAAGGGAGAAGGGGGGAAAAGCAAAAACTCTCTCACCTGGACATCTCCAGAGATGTCCTACTGCCTTCAACACCAGCCCTCTCGCCAACTTCTGCAGGCTGCCCATGTAGTTTGTCTCTGCTCCAGATGATGAGGCTCAACACTGCAGGAACAATACTGAACTTCACCTCTCCTGCAAGCTGCAGGTAACTCACAGCTTGCCATTTTTTTCTTGCAATTACTCTAAATCTGAGATTTTAGGCAGGAGGTCTGCCTATTATTGGAAGGTCATTTGCTCTCATGGACGCCTTTCCAGCATCTCCATGCTGATGGGGTGACTCTCAGGGCTGTGATGTGGGCTTAGCCCAACCTCTCCCCAGACTGCTCAGCACACACCAAGGCTGCTTTGATGGCCAGGCTGGCAGTGCCGACTCCCCTTTGGCAAGGGCTGTGCAAGCTACCTGCTGGCTGCCCTGCCAATGAACTCAGGAAACCAGCTACGTTGGGCTCCAAGAGAAAAATCAAGGCACCATGTTTTTCGACTAAGGGGAGGCTGGGAGCTGCGCAGTTGCATGTTTGTGTGTTATTTTCCTCCCTCCAGAAACAAATGCCAGCACGGTTTAACTAGAGGAGCTGTATGGCGCCACACCAGGAATAAATTGCTAAGCAGACCAGCAGCACCATCACTTTGAGCTGGGATCCTTAGGAACAAGGGCTCTGACAGCCCATGGCGTGATCCATTGCACCTCCGTGCCAGCTCTCTCATAGAGTGAATCCGAGATGTACTTCGGAGGAACCCTAATGAAATCTGCAGACACTTTACTGCTCTGGTTGGATTGCTCTTCCTACCCCCCCCCTTCCAAGCCTCTTCAAAACAGAGCCTGGAAGCAGCCTGTGATATTTAAGTCTTTAAGTCCTGCCTTTCTCGACTCACAAAGGGAACCAAAAGGAATTGTTTTGAAATAACAGTGCAAATCAAATTACCCATCGCAGATAAGGGGGAGAGAGGTCAAATATGAAAAGGCGTTAGATGAAAGAAGAATTAGCCTGCGACCCGCCAGGAATAACTCAATTCAAGTCTCATTTTCAGCACCCCTAGAATCTGGCGCAACAGCGGTCCCTAATGAAGCCCAACAGATAAACCTGGCCAAGACAATTTGTTATGCTGCCAAACACAGAGCCATTTCACCAACCACATGCTAAACATCAACCATCCCCTCAAATGGGAAAAGTATATTAATGTATTAGAAGCCATCATCAATCAGCCCAGAGGAAACCAAGCAGCACTGATCAGGTTCCATCCAGAGCCATGGGAAGCCACTCTGTGGTTTGAGTTTGCAGAAATTCGGCAGCCTCATGCGCACCTCCTCCTCCAAAGCTGCACCCCTTGGGGGTGGGGTTGGGGACCTGGCTGCCCCAGCCTGCAGACATCCCCACGGCACCCAGACTGAAAAGAGCTGGGGTAGGAGGTTTGCAGACCCTCTCCTCTTGGCTGCACCAGCATTCGCCCGGCACTCCCCAGACTTGGCAGGGTTATTGATGCGCTTGGGACACGCCTGGGGCTTCCAGTGGAGCTTTTCCACTGTCGCTGCTTCAACTTTCTGCCCTCTCACAGAAAAGTTCTCTCCACATTTCCCAAAGACATCTTTTATTGCCTTTGGTCACAACCTTCCTTATCCCGAAGCACAGCAGAAAACACTTTGAGACCAGACCCAATGCAGCCCTGTCAAGGCTGGGCTTGGCTTGGGGGCCAGACAGGGACCCTTATCAGTGCTGAGACCCACCTCCTGGATAAATAGGCTCAAAAAATTCCTGTTGCTCACCACCGAATGAACCCAGCTGGCTAAAAGGCAGTTGCTAAGCTTGCGCTGGCTGTATTATTCATGGGGATTGGGGAGGATTTCAGAAATTGCTCTATGCAGTGGGGAAGGAGGGATTTTTTTTTTTTAATTTTTCTCCTTCAAACTAAAACACGTAATTGAAGAGTGACATTCTGAAAGCTTTCTCAAGGACCCTGGGTATTTAATTGCCTGTAAAGCACAGGAATTGCTCCCCATTCCCTTCCTGATTTAACAGGAAACGGGTCTCTCATTCCTGCAGGCCCTCTGAAACTGTTGACCATTTGATAATTGTGGCTTGATAGATCATAAGCACATGCTGTCCATACCCACATCCTCCCAAATACAGTAAAAATTTTTTTTTTTAAAAATTGCATTGAATTTGCAAATTCCAAACCTTTCCCCCTTGGGGTGGAGGAATGAATAAATAAAAAAAATAGATGAAAATTACTCCAAGGGCCTTTAATAAAGCAGGTAGAGGGCACCTGTCTGTGGCTGGTGCACACCAATGCTCTGTCTGTGCGAACAGACCTGTACAGGAAGAAATGTTTTCCCCACTGCTGCTGTGCATGCAAGACAAGAGTGAGGTTTTTGGGGAGGTTTTGTTTAAACTCCCATACACCCCTCAGCAGAGCAGCAGCTTGGCCAGGTAGAGAGGTCCTGCAGTAGGGGAACAACATGTGTCACCACCTTTTCTCAGGATCTGGACTGTTACGTCTTATTATTGCTTCTGAAGCATTTAATGTGCTTAAACTGTGGGGAGTGGAAGGAGGTTCTTTTTTACATCATGGACATCCAGAAGACACCTGGCCCACCATTGCAGTCCCTCCAGGCCTAAATAGCAGGGCTGTTTCTTGCACAGACACTTGTCCCCAGGCTGGAAGATGCGAAGCAGGAGGGCAGCTCTGAGCTGCTGCCATCAGCCTGGACCAGGACCTCCCTGCCGGCACTGTGGGCAGCCCTGCTTCTCCCTGTGCTCAAGCTCCTGTCCCACTTCATCTCCAGCCCCGCCTGTTTTCCTTCCAGAGATAAAATCTGTTTCAAGCTGGAAGCATGTGCTGCACTGCCCACTCCTCCAGGAGCTGCAGCAGTGGGTGGCTGCAGCTGCTGCCCCGTCGGATTGGGCTGAGGATATGCAGGATGCCTGGGGACTGGCTCCTATTGCAGGTGGCCAAGATGGACAGCAGACTTCTGCTGTTCCCACTGCCATGAATAAAACCCCATGGCTCTCCCAGAGACGTTCACGGTGCCTTTCTGAGCTCAGAAAGAAAAGTGCAAGACGGCAGCGTGCTGCTGCCCAGCATTAGGGGATGATGCCTGCCGCCACATGGCAGCCAGCCTGCTGGACCACTGCTGCTGTTGTTCCTGTGCAGCCCTCAAGTTGATCCCAGAGGAGAAGCCAGTCCCAGGTCTGCAGCTGTGGTTGGTTTGAGGGTCTCCTGGCCAAGAACCAGTCACTTCTGCACTGGCTTCAGGTTTTCTGGGTGCTCTCAGGTTGGGGTAGTGTAAGAGGATGGACACAGAGTTCAAGAAACAAATCCAAGCTCTGTGCCATCACCTCCCAGGTGGCATCCCAGATTTCCACATCCTTATAATCACACAGAAATTACATGGTCCAACTCGATAAGCCCCTCAGTAAACACAGAGACGATCCCTTTTTCTTGGAGCCTGTAATTAGTTCTTCTAAGATTTGCTTCTTCCCTACTGAAGCCTTTCATTCACGCAGCCTGTGAGACACTATTTGCACACTCATGAAATAAGAATATATTCTCAATCCTCGGCAGGAGCTGTATTTGCTAAGTTATGCTGCCATAAAAAAGGGCAGACTGTGACATTCGCACAACCCTACAGAGGTGGCTTTTTATCTCTTTCACAGTTATTTAAATATATTCTCTGTTATCCTGCAAACAGCATTGCACAGCCCTGCTGAGGAGCCCTGGTTTTCATGCACCTCCAGAGATTTGTTTCCCATTGCTGTTCCCCAGGCAGCCCCTACAGGAGCACCTTTCCATTCAGAGAGGGCTCACCATCACTTTCCTCGGCTTTTCCTTCCCCCTCCTCCTGCTTTGAACGCTCTTTAACCAAGCCTTTGCTGCTTGACCCCTCCAGCCCTTTCACTTGTTAAACTTTCTCTTGACCCACGAGTTTCTCACTTTTGCCCTTCCACTTCTCTCCCATCCTGCTGTGGGGGAATAAGCTAGTGGCTGGGTGGGGGCTTAGCTGCCAACCAAGGTCAACCCACCACAACATGATTTAACATCTGTAGGCCTCTGAATAAGGGACTGGATGTACTGCCTGCAGGTTGGAGAGCCTAACCTGCCCTCACTAGGCACATCTAGAACTCAGGTTGTTCACATTTTCATTCAGACCTGCAGCCATCAGTATGTTCCATTGTACAGTCTTAGCAGCAGATGCCATCAACGTTTGGGGTTCCCTTGGAAAATGCCCAGTGTTATCGACTATCTCTATCTATCTATTGCCTGTCACTTCATAACTTGACTGAGTCTTGTTTCCAGGCACAGTTGGCAAGGCATTTCTTTTCACATTGAACCTCTCTCTTCTCCTGGCAACAGGCATCTTCAAACACATGCATTGTTACAGCCATACCCCACGGCAGATTGTGAGGCCAACTGCTATCTAATTCACACACAAAATGGCTCCACCTCATTGCTCTGCGTCCACACCACATACTCATTTGGCCAGCACCAGGCTTTCCAGAGTCTCTGAACTGAATTTCTGCAGTCTGACAGTCTGCATTTGCTCCACCTTGGAGCAAACACTTACTGGCATTTAAAGTCTCTGTCTTGATAGAGTTACTGTGGGGTCTCTGGATATGCTCCTTCCATGCTTTGTCTTTGTGTTCCTACAGCCCATCTACAGCCCCTTGATTCAGTTTTTAGGATCCCCTGAGTTAAATTCCTTTCATACGTGATTTTTTTTGGAGTTGGATTTGCTGTTGACAGCTCTTGCATGGGTCACTGCTGTCTGCAGGCAGGACAAAAGAGCATCAGCTTCAAGCACCAGCCACCCATGCTGGCTGATCCTGCTTGGGTTTGCTTGTTTTTTAAAAAAATCTATCACTATTTTCCTCCCACTATTTACCTGAAGAGCATCCTCTTGCTAAAATACCACCTATCAGGCGACAAGACTCTTGAACATGCCAATTCATGCCCTCTCACTTATGCATTACTGTGATTATACCAATGTAGGATGTTGGGGAAATCATGGCAGTCACACCCATAGAGCAAATTTTTGCCACCTTGGCCAGGCTTTAGCTTTTTCTCCCATACTTGGGCAGAAAGGTCTTAAATTCTCAGACACGATTGTGCTATTGCACCTTTTCATCACAACATTTCGCTCTGGGGGAAACAGTGTGAAACACCTCCCAGCCTCTCCTCACTGGGAACTCAAGCTCAGCTCCCAGTCCCCTTACAACGTTCCTGAGCACCTAGTCCAGCCTCCTTGCTGCAAGGGCACCCATGTCCCCGAGCACCTGGCTTTTAGCACACATGCTATTTTTTCCAGCAACATTATCGCCAAATCTATGTTTTCCCTAAAGCTGTTACTATGTAATGGCAAGTACATTTCAATTTCCACTTACTGAGTTTCACTAATAATTCTTCCTTGCTTAGCAACAGTTGGTTTTGCAGTGGAAAGCCCCAAGCTGAACTTTACCTGGAAAAGAGCAGCCAGGATTCTTGGAAAAGGATCGCAAGAGAAAATGGCTTTTGGAGCCAGCTCTGTTGCGCAGGCCCCAGTGGAGCCCACAGCTCACCTGCCAGGACCTCTGCCCGGAGCTGGGGAGCCTACAGAGGGGACCAGCAGCCTTGTGCTTACAGCTACCTGCCCTGCTGCGAGCATCAAAACCACTCCTGCCTCCCCTGGAGAAAAGCAAATGGCTCTCTAGGGCAGCTTTGCAGATTGCACTGACATTTTTACCTGTAAGATCCGGGCAGGGGGAACAAATGAGTTCCCAGCTCCCTCAGTGATCTTCAGAGCAGCCCTTGTAAGAGTTCAACCATGCACCAGCCTTAGGAGAAAGTTTCCACTCAGCACAGATCCAAATCCCGTCGTAAAAGCAGAACGTTTTGCTGGCATGGGCTGAACTCTTGCCCCATGTACACTCAGGCTGTATATTTAATACCCAACCCTGTTCTTTCCCCTTCAGCACTCCCATTGCTACAGACACATTCATTTAAAGCACAAAGCCTTGTCTTGTTGCCCAGAGTGAGAAACAGCCTCTTTCTCCTTTCAAAAGATTAAAAGATAAATGAAAAGACCCATGTAACCTTAGAATAGCCCAAGGAAGGGTATGGAGCAGCACCCATCCCGGTGCCTGGCTGGGCATCCATTCCTTGCACCCAGCCATGGGCACCCATCAGAGGAGCTAGGAGGGAATCACCTCAAAGGGGTTGGGGCATATACATTGCAGCACAACATTATTTTCTTTGTTATTAACAAATTTCTGGCTATAAAAATTTCCTTGGCTAAAGCAGCAGTTAGTGAAATATATTATTTCATGGGTGCCACGCCACTGAGTTTAACCCTCCCCGCTGCATTGCATCAGGTTTATGTCCATGCGCTCACAGCGAGCAGCAAGCCCAGAGCGTTTCAGGCAAGATTAAGGCAGCTCTGAATCACAGATACGTTTGCAGGCCTGACGTGTCAACACTCACGGACCAGGTCCCGCTCCCCAGCAAGCTACATGCCTGGGGCTCGACCAGCAGGTTTTAACCAGTGGATTTGGAGAAGGAAAAAGTATTGTTGCAGACGTGGATAATCAGATACCGCAGGTCCTGGGGACGCCAAAGGAAGCTCTGTCACAGGCTGCCCTCCAAAACATCCAGCCCAGCACTTTTAAACAGCCTCCCTCCATCATTCTAATTTGTAGGGTCCCAAAACCACCACTCAGCAATGAATATTTATCAGAGCCCAAAGTGCACATTTGGCTTCGCAGAGCGAGACCTGGGGCTTCTTAAAGGATTAGCAGCCTCTGACAAATGCACTGCACAGAGACTGAAATCGTATTTGAAACAATCCCACTCCCCCTGAAACAAGCCCTCTGCCTCAGGGCTGTAAGAGCTGGGCTGGATCACCCAGCGGTGGGATTTCACACCAGCAGATGAAATCCCCCAGCTCCTGGAAGACCCTTCCCAACTTTCTGCCCAGAAAAGTCCCCACACCTCCTCTCAAAGGAGCTGTAGCCATCCTCTCAGCTGTGCTGGCACACATCACAGCCAGCTGTCACCCCCACATCACTTGTGATCCCAAAGCAAGCCCCATCTCATGGCCATCACCCTGCCTACAAATATGGGCTCTGCCTGCTCAGACCTTCCCAGGCTGTAGCCTGGAGCAACAGGCAATGCTCACCGTCCTGCAGAGTGGTGCCACTGTTGCTGCCACAGAGAGGGATGCGGGCTCACACGTGCGAGCAGGACATTGCACAGCATCACTGCTCTGGTCCTCTTGCCATCTTTAAGCGCAATGGCTTCGGCAGGCTTTGGCCATGAGCAACTTTGCTTCTTTACCCAAAAGGAGAGGTGTGTGCATCTGGACAGCCTTGTCCCTGCATGCCCCGGACCCGTTGTGGGTTTGCAGCCTTGTCCTGGCCATCCTTCCCCAGTCTGAGCCTCCATTTCTCAGAGCATCACGGTGGACAATGCTCCCCACATGTGCAAAGGACTGCAGCCAGCGTGCAGGGTGGCAGCTACACTTCACTGATGAGGGAATCATGATGGTCCCAAGATTACAAGTTTTTCCTGTGTGCTCTTCCCTACACCTTTCATCAGGCACCCTGCACAGACTGTGACCATCAACCTGCTATTTCTACCATCAGTCCATATAGCCCAGCAGACTCCCCAGCTCCTTGCAGTGCTGTGCTGAGCAGATGGGCTAACGCAACATCCATGGAGATAATCCCCAATCATGGCAGGCTCAGTCCCACATAAGCAAGAAGTGAGCATCCAGGCTTGCAGCAGGAAAGGTGATTTTCTCCTTGGCTAATTGCTTAGGTTTGCCAACGGCATAACAGACACTGGAGCCATAAGCAGGTCCCTCACCTATCTTTGACTACTCTTCCCTGCTTCATAAACTACTCATAGGCTGGGACACCAAGCTGAAGGCTGCTCTCCAGGGCAGATGGCATCAGGCTTGTTCCCTTTCATGCCAGGGTTGCTCTGCTGCAGTTCCCATATGATGGGTAAGTCTGCTCTGCAGAGGTAAACCAGCTTTAGCTTAAATGAGAGCCCCAAGGACTTCTCCATCCAGGATGAGACAGTGAAAGGATATCAGAACTATAGTGTAGCTGGTTGGCTTGTAACCAGAGGACACTTGCAGTTGACATAGATGGAGAAGCTTGATTTTAGACAGTTCAGTGGGCTCCAGGGACAAGGAGGATGATACAGAGGCTAAATAGACGGAAATCATGTCCAAATGAGACTATGAAAGAAAAAAGGTGGATCTGTTTCACCCATCTGAACTTGAGGGCAACATCGAGAACATCTCCTGAGCCATGGACAATGTGGGCAAGTGTGGAGGATCTGCTCAGATGGGGCACAGACACGACCTGTGGGTTTGTGGGAGAACCTCCCACCCAGCCTGCACAACTGGGCAGAGCGGAACTGGAAAATCAGGCATGGAAACAGGACTCACCCTGGAGGTGAAGGACTTCTGCTGGGTCGGGGACATGCCACAGCCCTGCAGATACAGGTACCATGTGAAATGGCAACAAGGATCTCTGGGACTCACATCTTGCTCCCTGCTGATCCAGCTTAAGAGCAGGCAGGCCCATACCCAGCTGTCCTCAAAGCGCTCCAGCTACAGCAAAGTAGAGCAGTAACAACTCCAAGAGGCAGAGCCAGACAAAAATTGTCAGGTTTTCCCTCTGTTAATTTTCCTGGTTTTCACTCACTGGTGGCTTTTGGGGGAAATGCAGCTGCTCTCATGGACTTCTTGCTGGAAATTCAATTTCAGTGGGATTTTTTTTATTATTCTACAGTCCCTACGTGCAGGCACTTGTCAATATGCATCTCAGAGCAGCAAGGAAACTGGGCAGAAGCTCTAGCAATTTTTCTACCGTGGACATTCCAACATATGCATGGGTATCTTTTGACCAAAAAGCTGCTTCAGCACCAAGACCCCTCTCCCTGATACCAAGAAACCATTTTGTTCAAAATGGATGAAATATCACATCACACCGAAGACACTAGATGAAAAGATCAGCAACAGAAACCAAGGTGGTACTATAATTAACTTTTTCTTTTTATTTACACCACAAGAATAACAAGTTGTCATAATGTGGTACAAAATACTGGACTCCTAATAAAGTTGAAATTGAAGTCGGTACTGTCAGAGAAAGACACCATTGGCCAGTAAAAAAAAAAAAAAAAAAAGAGAAAAGAGAAAAAAACAAAACAAAAAACCCCAAACAAAAACAAGAATGAGAAAAATATTCCAACTCCACCAAGTAAAAGAAAGGACCATCAGAAAATTTAGCACAAAGAATGCTACCATCACTTAAAGTAGGGTCCATATAATAAGAGTGAAATTGTGTCTAAATTACAGCGTAAACCGGTAGCTGCTACCAATGGTGACATCATACTGAGCATGTATAGGTATAAAGTAGAATATAATATAGTTACAACTTTTTGATACTACATATCTGTAATAAGCTCTTGGGTGAATAATGTTTCAACCCCTCCCCCCCCACTTTTATATATATTATATATATAAGTTTGTCATCCTCATAAATTGGAAAATAGCGCCTCCACTATGGAGCACAGAAAAGTGTTAATTTATTTTCTTTCAATAGGATACTTTTTCATCAATATCAAAGACAAAGTGAAGATGAGCTGAGAACGAGCTCAACTTCATGACAATGACAAAAACATGTTTTCATTTTGATGTAAAGTCTCGTTTTAAACCACAGTGTTGCACAGTACACGACTGTTTAAAGTGAAACCTAGCAATAATACATCATGTAAAAGTAATTTTAAAAAAGTTAACGCAGCTGTGCTGAAGAGTTAACTCTTTAAAGTCCTCATCATTCATCTCCTCAGAATTAATGACTACATTTGTTGGCAAACGGTTGCATCCATCCTCCCCACCCAGCCAAGAAATCAAAACAAAATACCAACCCAAATTAAAAGGGAAAAAAAACCCGACACAGGCAGTTTACTTTCTTGTGTTCTGTGTAATTTCCCTAAAAACACTGTTTCCACATAAATACAATAAACTCTATTATTGGTAAATCACAAGTGCTAGATAAACGTCTTTTTTTTTTTTCTTAAAACGAGAAATGTTTAAGTAGTCCTTTTTATTTACTCTTTTTTTTTAAACAATAAAAAGCACAATTTCTTATTAAGTTCAGTAAGACGCAAAAAATGTTCCCACTCTCCTTCCTTTGTGTGCAGCTATGTGGGTGCGTGCGTGGGTGCATGTGTGTGTGACAACAACGTCCCAACCTTTAGTCTCTGCAAATGCCATGAGAGGGGGGGAAAAAAAAAACAACCCAAAAAAAAACCCAAAACCACAATTTTTTTTTCATTTTCAAAGCTGCCAAGTTTGGCGTGCAAAATCTGTATACAATATAAAGACATGCCAACCTTACAGACCATGCAACCTCAAGGTGTAGGAAACTTAAAAAAATATATTCATATATATTTATATATATATTTATATATATCAATGCCCATAAAAGATGTGGGCCCAAAAAAGTTTACAAAAGGAAGAATGGAATGAATACATGACTGAGACTAATAAAAGGAATGTTTTGTATCGAAAGTAACAAAAACAAAACAAAACCAACAAAAACCCCAATGATTACTTGTGTACTGCAAACTGGGCCTCACTTCTCTGTAAAGAGGATTTAAAGATGCTCCTTTCTTTCCAAGCAGGTACAAAGGCTGCCCTGGGCAGCACCGTGCTGGGATGCGGGAGCATCCCAGGCTCCTGCCCCGCCGGTGCAGCAACCCTAGGGCAAAGTCATCTCAAAGGAAGAAGTTAATGGCTAAAAGGTGAAAAAAACCCAGTGAGCCTCAAAATGAGGGCTTTATCCCCTCTCTGCGCCTGCATTGCCCCTGAAGAGCATCCCCACCTCACTTGGGGAGCGGGCGCAGCTGCGAAACAAATCCACATTGCTGGGAGTTTGGAGGAGATGAGCTCCAATGTCTAGGGAAAAAATCTTTCCATCCCTGGCAAAAAGCTCAGCAAAATGATGTCAAAGGAAGGTGGCATCCTGAGAAGCTCCTCCGAATTTTAAAAAGAAACCAGCTCAGCGTGGCCAGCCAGCAGCTCTCAGGAACACAACAATGAAACAAAAAGCTTTGCCACGACCAAGAGGAGAAATACAAAAACCAGCCAGGGAAGAGCTGACAACAGAAACGATCGTGTAAACGTGGTTACTGCCCACAGCGTGTTCACAGAGAAAGGAAAATTTAAAGTCAGTCACCAGATTTGGCAGCCAGATTAATTTTAGATCACAGCAGCAAAGTGGTCGGTGTAAAAAAATAAACAAACCACAACATCTCCAGGTACGTCATGCTTTTACACGGGAAGATTACTTTTAGAATATGCTGAGGATGGTCCTACGTGACCAAAGCTATTCATAATTTGAACACGTACTTGGGTTTGCAGAACTCAAATACAGTAGTGTCTGGTTTTTGAATTGCATTATAAACTGAGGAATAAACCAAGCCTCTTGCATTTGCTCGCACATACGATTATGCTTCAAATTCCTCCTGCGAGCGAGTCCTGAATGGAATGAAAACGGCCGCTTCGAGAACTGGAAAAAAATAAGTTACTGGAAGCGACCCTGTCAGTCGTCATCATAAAAGAATAAAATAATAATAATAATAATAAAAAAAGCTACCCTTGGTTGTTCGGACGAGGGGTGTGTGCTATCCTACACTGCTGTAAGAAGGCACGCGTGTCAATCTGGTCTCCTCTAAGCTGCTCAAACTCTTCGTGGCAGGGCTTTGCTGCTTCTCTGACCCACCGTTTGCAGGAGGCGACAGCCGAGGCTGCTGCAGGGCAATGGCCTCCTCGGGGGGAAAAAATACCTTCGGGAAAAGTTCTCCAACCCTACCAGCGACGGGAAGAAGAGGAGAGAAAGAGAGAGAGAAAGAGGACATGGGAAGGCGTGTGTGCGTGTCTGCGTGTCTGTCTGTCCGGCGGAGAGGAAAATGCCAGCTGTCCCATGAGTGTCTCACAAGCCTTCCCAATGGCCGGCAGCTGCTGCAGCCACCTGTAATCCTTGCTACGATCCGCACGGAGGACAAAGACATCACCCATTGGAATACTACTATGTCGAAGGTAAAAAAACTGCTTATTTTCTTTACATAGCTACTATAACAGAACTGAGGAAATATACAGTCGGTATCATTATACAAAAGAGCCCATCGCATTCCCTTCTCCTCGATAAAATGCACCCCTTCCAAAAAATAAACTCTGACAATCTGCCACAGTTCCTTATGCCTGCTGAAAGCTGCTCACTGTACAAAAGACTTAAGAAAAAGGAAAAAAATAAAAAAAAAAAAGGAAAATAATGTACAAGCAAGAAAAGTGGGAGGAAAAAAGGTTTAGATGCTATTGCCATTCTGAAATGAAACCTGCCAAATAGAAAATAAATGTCAGAGTCACACAAACAAGGCTTCTTTAGGGTTCTGTGAAATATCGATATAAAAATTAACAGCAAATTCATAGTCTTTGCTATAAAAAATTCTTTTTTTTTTGTTAGAAAAGGATCACAACTAAAAACCTTAAATTAAAATACAAATGTTTAGGGTAGTTGCCCAGTGGCTAACGTGTTGGCTTTCTGAAAAACTTTCCAACCTGTCATCTGAAAGTCCTCAAGTTTCAACCTGGATCCTTTTCCAAAAGCACCTTTTACGTTCCAATTCGCAAGTCTGTCCCTAGGGAGCTTCCAATGGCTACTGTTACAGTATGCATTTATTACATATATTTTTCTATAAATGCATCATAAATATTTTTATCAATAATTCATAGGAATCCGGTTTCTAAGCTTGGAATATATTTGGAATATACATTATACACACATATATATTTATACCTAACAATTTAAGCAATATCTCATGCTAGTTGCTTTTAATAAAAAGCATTCCAGTCTTAAACCTGCATTTGTGTCTAATACATGCTTCAACAACCAAATTGATAAGTTCAATTACTAGATAATGTAGAAGAGAGAAAACACTTGAAAATTTGTTTTTAAAAATGGTTGAATTTCAAAGACCCAACAGTATTTGCCACTTTCTTGGCAACTACCTTGATTTTTTTTTTCCTTTTTTCTTTTTTTTTTGAAACAGCAATGAAAGAAAACAAAACAAATCCAAACTTGTAGACAGTTTTTGGAGACGCTCTGTTCAGCTGATGCCTGCTTCCCACCATCATGCCAGCACAAGCCAAAAAGTCTTCCTTCCTGATGGCAGTTCTTGGCTTTCCCAACCAGAGGAAA
Organism: Pluvialis apricaria; assembly: GCA_017639485.1. Lineage (NCBI taxonomy): Eukaryota > Metazoa > Chordata > Aves > Charadriiformes > Charadriidae > Pluvialis > Pluvialis apricaria. Next base: position 38,386,070 of record CM030011.1, on the reverse strand, counting down.
AATATTCACGAACTGCTGTGTTCTTTGTGTTTGTTTTTTTTTGTTGTTGTGGTTTTTTTTTTGTGTTTTTTTTTTTTTTTTACTTAAGGCATTGTTCCTCAAACTTCAGAAAATCCAGCTGCACCAAATCCATCAATTAAAAAAAAAGGCACAAACTCATCTTCAGATGGCTTTGGAGACAATAAAGCCGACTCCATCTGGGCTACCGTTTCCCCCCCTTCTCTTTCCCTTTCCTTTAGATGTAAGAGGAGTCCCTCTTTCTCTGCCCCTCCCTGTTAAAAGTACACCATCTCCCATTGTTCTGGTTTCGACAAAAATGTCGTTGACTCACAGGCAGGCAAGAGCTATTTAAAAATCCAAGAAATGAAACTACAAGATGGGTCGAGTGGTTCAAGCGGAGATTGCTGAATTGTGGGTAATCAAATTGTAAGCACCAGTTTTACGTTAAGGTTTGTTTGTTTTATTTTCATACGTGTTGTTGAATCTTTGATTTTTTTTTTTTTTGGCAACTCTGCCAAAGACTTCACGGGCATCGTTCCCCTTTCTGCTCCCAGTGAGGACCAGAGGAAGAGTGCCCAACATGTCAGTCCTTTACTGCTCTTCACCTGCATTTTCTTTTTCAGCAAATATATACTGTAGACGCATATAGATATGGAGACATTTTTTCGGTTGCTTTGTTTTACACCTGGTTGTCCTTCTGTATTCTGGAAAAAACCATGACAGGACACAGGAGTAACAAGAGAAAGCTTCTTGGCAGAGCTTCAAGACGAAGACGAACAAACAGGAGAACTCCAGCTCAAAGGTGAATGCTACAGGGGAGGTTCCTCTTCCATGGGTTCATCATCGGGTCTGAGCAATTTCACAGCCAGGCAGGATGGGGAGGGGATGAAGAGAGAAAAGATGGTTGAGCACAACAGAGTTCGACAATTTGTGGTGCTAAGCCTTACACCTTACGTTCCCTTCACCTTCCCACCCAGGCAGTTGTGCTCAGCTGGCTCACCTGGAAATAAAACTTGCCACCAAGAAGGGTTTTTAGATAATGTGTTTTCACTTGTGTAATGTTAACATTTTTTTGCAGCAAAATCAATTTCCTCCTGCGGTCCAAAACCATGTTCAGCTCCAGTCGGAGCAGAAGGGTCAGGCACAGTGTGCACCTTACAAAGGTCACACACAGAGTTCATGGCACTGGCTGTTCTCCTGCAGCCCAGGAGGTCTTTAGAGAACCCACTGACAGCAGGAGATGCAGGGAATGCATGTGCAATGGTTAAAAGGAGAGGATTAACCCAGAAGGCTGCCCACCATGGTTCCTCCTGCCTGGGCAGACTCCGAGATGTGATGATAAATGGGAAGGAAAGCAACTAACCTCTTCTCAGCTGGCTTCACGCCCACTGACAGGGATGCCATGGCTGTTACTGTCTCTGCCTCCTCATTGTCGCACTTCTGCGCCTCAACCAGGGAGTACCCCACCGTGGAGGCATAACGCTGGAGTGAATGCCAATACTTGCCTGGGGAGAGAAGAGGCAGTTAGGGCACCTGCACCATAATGGGTCCAGCACCACGCTCCTGCTTTCCCAGGCCCAACAGACATCTGAGACCTGGCTGGGGAAGACTCATTATGCCTGTGCAACACGCAACCTTGATCTGCACTCCCTCTCACTTCAAGGACGACCTCAAGATCCCAGGGCTGTGGAGGAAGCTGCAGGTGGAAGTGGGCTCCTGGGAATGCATGCCAAGGGAGCCCCGGCTTGCAAGGTGAGGCCAGAGAGACCCCTGTGAGCTATATGCAATGCTACTGTATTAAAAGATGGTGCTGCTATGCTGCTGTCTCTTGAAAAGCTAGGTTTTAAATCCAAAAGGTACAGAGAGCATTGATAAGGATGCACCTGCACATCCCTGAAGGACACCGAGGATGTCAAACTGGGGCTGAATGGCTGTCTGGCAATGAGAGATGCTCCTCTACTTTTGCTAGGGAAGAATGGCGGGAGGTAGAAACTGGATTTTCAAAGGGACAAATGCGCAAGGGTGAGGATGCAAGCTGCATAGAGGGGTACAACATCCCTCTGCCTTGATGAAAGGGGGTACTTAGATGCTCAAAAACTAACAACATTTCCTTTTTCACTTCAAAACCCTCTGAAACTTTTAGACCTAAAGAAAAATACGTGAGAGGGAGGGATGCATTCAAGATTTGGACTGAACATCTGCATTCAGTTCCTAACTGCCATGTTCTTGCTACGCTTTGGTAGGCAAATCACCTAGGACTAAAGAAACAGTCTAAGTTGTATTTATTTTTTATGTCTGCAGTTTGCCATGTTAAACATCCTTTTTCAGTGAAAAAAGCACAGAGAAGGCTTCAGAGGGAAAGAATAAAGGACATTCTCTTGGCCTGCAAGCAGGACACACTGAATTTGCTGGTACCCAAGAAGCCACAGCAAAAAGCCTGAAAGCAAGAACCTCTACAGTGAGGCCAGCAGATGGGGAGGGAGGACTTATTGCTTCTTCTGTGTTGGGGAGCAGATCTGAGGGTCTGTCTTGAAGCCCCTTTTCATTTGCTCGGCTCATTTTAAGATAAAAAAAATAAATCACTGCCTCGCTCAAAGTGTTGCAGAGGTGTCCCATCAGTGCTGAGCGTTCACTCTGCAGAGCAGCTTCTGGAAATGGAATTCAAATTTCTAAAGCCACCAGGCGTTTTTCAGGGGAAAAAAAAAATGCTGCTTTGGAATCTTTTAAGCACCATTTTTGCCCTGTAAAATGGAGACTAGCCTTCTCCTGTTTTAGACGACAAATGTTTGAAGCAGAAAGATATAAGGACCCAGCAGTCAGATTTCCAGGTTACTCAGGCTCTTTCACTCCGTCCCTCAAGAATGCCCTCAGAAAAGCTTCAACCACGATAATTTTAACCCACCCTGAGCTAAATAAACCTACAGTATTAGCAACTTCTTCTGTTTAATTTTCATCCCTATCCATTCTTAATCAACAGATGCCCCAACACCCAAAAAGATTTATGTTAATTGGAGATACTTGAATTGCTTTTGAAGAGATAAGGGCATGCTCTAAAGTGCAGGACAGCCCGTCCTTTACAGAGCTTTTCAAGGTTTTAATTCTAATTCCTCCTCAAGCGCCAAAGCATTTCCCTGAATAGACTGTTCCCCATGCATTGCTCGATACACTACTGCATGCACAGTAAGACCAGCTTGTGGCTGCACCAGTCCAGTTCACAGTGCAGTGACCACTGGTAAACTAGGATGATGGAACATGGAGTTGCCAGGATGATGGAGAAGTCGGAGGCGTGTCCCACAGGGAAACCCAACAGGGAACCAGCTGGGTGAATGGAGCTATACTCACTGTGTATCTCGATTACTTTCTCCATTGAATGCACTGCGTTAGCATTTGCTCTCTGCTGGAAAACCTTTTCTGGAAGAGGGTCAAGCTGGAAAGAGAGAGAAACACCAAAGAAATATTATCTCAAGCCAGAGACCAGGCATTAAGTGCGATTTAGCAAGTGGCTCTATTGTATCAAGCCTCCACCCCATTCTCCTGATTCCTATTATCTGCCTTTAGTTAAATATCCAAAATACACAGACTTTCTAAGTGCTGTTGTGATACAGCGGGAGGAGCGCAGCCTCCTCCAGCCTGTTGCTCTTCCACACACAAAATGCCGCAGCTCCACTGGGCTCAGCAGCCACACAGCACAGGAGCTGCCTGCCTGTAGCCACTGATGTAGACTATGAAGAGACACTATAACACAGACCACAAAAATATGGCTGCTTTTACAATGGATCTTTACAAGCTATTGCTTGGATCTACATTTTGCAAAGTTTTCACTTTTTTTTTTTTCACACAAAACAACGCGTAAATAAAAGGGACTTAGGGTAACAGCCACACTTTTGTTTTTCCTCTAAAGAAATAACAGGGGTGGGTAGCTTTTTAATTCTTCTAAATACCTAATCAGTGTATTTATTAACTCTTAACTGAAAAGATCTGTACCCTAAGAGTAAGTAGCCTGATTTTGGTACAGAGAAACAGCAAAACACTGCTTTAAAGCCACACTCAGCATGACTATCACTTCAGTCACCATCGATGCCTCTTACCAGCTGCTGGGCTAGTCTTGCCAGGCAGAGGAGCATTAGATCTGTATGCTAATCTTTTAAAAAATTCATCTTGAAGTTACAGGTAAGGCTCACGATTAGGTATTAAATTTTAGGCTCTTTGATACTGGCTTCTTTCATAGAATGGTTTAGGTTGGAAAGGACCTTAAAGACAATCTAGTTCCAACCCCCATGCCATGGGCAGGGACACCTCCCACCAGACCAGGTTGCTCAAAGCCCCCATCCAGCCTGGCCTTGAACACCTCCAGGGATGGGGCCTCAACAACTTCCCTGGGAAACCTGTTCCAGTGCCTTACCACCCTCATAGTGAAAAATTTCTTCCTAATATCTAATCTAAATCTACCCTCTTCCAGTTTGATGCCATTACTCCTCATCCTGTCACTACATGCCCTTGTAAGAAGTCCCTTTCCAGCTCTCCTTTGCTCTTTATACAAAACGGCAACAGCAAGAACATGCTGCTGGTATTGAGACTTTAAGCTGAAAGATGACACAGAATGCCTTCCAAAAATGTTCAATGTAAATACACATAACAAGTAGGTATCTTTCTGGTCTTGGCTGTTTTTATGCTGTAAATGCAAATGGTACATGGATGATTTCCATTTTGCTTTAACATACATCCCACTCTCAATGAAGCAGTGCTGTCTTTGTTACCAACTGTTAAAAAAAATAAATCAAACCACTAATAACAATTTATGTAACAAGGAACATGGAACAGTTCATGGAGTATCTTCATTTTGCTAGAGAGATGAATTAGGAAATGCCACTCTAAAGAAGCTTCTCTAAGTCATTCTCCAGTTATTCCTCTAAGTTCATCTCCCCTTACACTTGAGCAAAGCTCTGCAGTGTGGATCTACCTGTAAAAGCCTGTATATGAAACCCATATGGGCAGTATGATACTGATGGAGTTGCCTTGCACAACTGCAATGGCCAAGTGCTGGTTTGGATGCAGTTCCCACCAGCAAACCCACAGTGCCACCAGGATAAATCACTCCAGCCTGTGGCCATGAAATAAGCTATCCCGGCAAGGAGGTGGTTTTGCTACCAAAGCTGTCTCTGTTAGAGGTCTCGGCCATCCCAGCTGTATCAGTCAGGGAGCACACACCTCTGCTGACTGAGCAGTGTTGGCTAACAGTGCTAGGGTAGACCACTGAGACCATGCTTTCATCAGTACAGCTGTTTTAAATAAAGAAATGAAATCACTCTCAAAATAATAGTGTTCAGGAGCAAAAAGCTTCTGCATACCTGAGACTTGATATATAGAAAACTAATGTCCAACATAGGTGCACATATTGCTTGTTTTCACATGCAAGCTCTCCTACCACCAGGAGAGAGTTGCCCTTTCAGTTTGCAGTCGCAACATTACAAAACTACCAGGGGATCCAGTTCACCTTTGCATTGGCATGGACAGATGCATCTACAGTGACCAATGGACAGTAACTCCAGATTTCCCTTCAGCAATGAAGGACATTGCTTTTCCCATTTCGTTTTAGAGGCATGAAAGCACTCAGTAGTCAGGGCACGGGTGTGAGAATAAGAGCAAGAGAAATGCCCTCTCCTTGCTTGATGTTTTCTAGGAGATCTTTTCTTCTCGCCTGATAGAAAGCTCTGCCCACATCCTTCCCAGCCCCAGCAGCCTTTGGTCAGTACAGAAAAAGAGAAATTAGATCAACACTCTGAAAACTGCATCCTTCTTTGTGGTGTTTTTTTTACCCTGCTCATTCAGGAGGAGGGTGCCACAGAGCAGCAGGGCTCTTCTGGTGACAGAAAACATCAGTAAAGACAATAAGCCTCGAACACCCTCCGTCATCAAGACAACGGGGTCGCGTCCCTGGCAAAATCTGTTCTGCAGCAGGAGCATGTGTGTCCTCTCCCAGAGGAAGGCCCCCGACAGCACTGCTGGAGGGTTGTTTTAGTTTTTATTTGCCACCTTGAGGAGGTGACGACTGTCCTCTGAAAAGCTAAAACTGTCCCCTTGCTCTTTATGAAGTTATTAAACCTTTTATTGTTGTCGTTATGATACTTGCTTCGATTCCCACTGGGCAAGAAACTTGGACTCAAAACCAACCCATAGTTATTAGTTTGTTGTGGTGGGTTTTTTTTCTGAAAAGCCAGCAAAGACCCAAAGATATATTTGTGTGACTCCTGCCATCCTTTGGAAACAGCAGCAGCACAGTAATATTGCGCAGGCATGGCTCTCCAACAGCAGGCAGGAGTTAGGGTTGCCTCCCTCTGCGGCACCAGCATGCCTCCCCAGGAAAGTAGACAGATCTGCAGTACAGATCTTCCCATTTATTAAAAATCAAATAATAAAAATAATGCAAAATTATAAAAGGGTCTTCCAAGGGAAGGACATGGCATTATTTGCTTTCAAGAGGTAACACTGGAGAATATTGGTTTCCTCTGGCACAGCAGGGGCATCTGCTTGGTAGATAAGGATGTCCCAGCAGAGCAGCTCTACTTGGCTCATGTACATAGCCAACAGCCTGGATTTGATTCACATGAGCTCAAGACATCTCACAACCAACTAAATACTCAAGAAAAAATACTCAGCAGAGCTGATTATCTCCAAGCCCATGTTTTTCCTTTCTCTCCCCGCGCCCCCCCCCAGTTCTCATCAAAGAATATGAACAGACCTCCAAGGCTGGGTATCCAAGGTATAACAAGATATGTTAATTGTGTCTGAAAATAGTGATCAAGGCCCATCCAGGGATACTCCCCAGCAAAGAAGCAGCCACAGTTAAAAAGGTCTACAGCAAAGCTTAACTACAACTTCTGTTCAAAGCCAAGAGAAGCTCCAGCCAAGAGATTTGCTGTAGCGACCATCTGATAGGTACTTCATGAGGACTGGAAATCACTCCATTCCAGGTTTAATAACTACAGATTGCACTTTTTATAAATTCCCCACTCTAAAAAAAATTCTGGCACAAACTGGCTTCTGTATGACATTAAGTGAAGGCAAAAGTAATTCCTGGACAAATCTTTAAGTACGAGCTTTCTAACACCTCTCGGTTGATGTTGATATAAAGCACACAACATCAGGCAGCCTGGCCACACGTGTGCACACACATTCACAGATGAATCGTTTCCACTGCATGCTCCTCCTCCTGAAATAACATTCACAGACAACAGCCTCACCCATCACTTTCCTGGGCCTCTGGGCATTAGGGAACTGATTTTAAGCAGCTCCTAATTATCACCTTCTTGTTTATTTGAGATGTCCAGAGTCTGACACTGGACCCATCTCTGCTACTTCTGTGTGAAAAATGGGAAAGCACTTGTAGCAGCAACAGGCAGCACTGCGAGTGCTGCTCACCTCCAGGACCAGTTCTCCCAGCGCATGCCTCCATGCTCACATCCCCCAGCAAGTGCCTCCCATCTCTGTCGCTGCCGCTAGCAGCTTCCATGACATAGAAGCTCCACACCATGCTCCAGGCACGGTGCTGGCATGGGTCCTAGCCTGGGGCAGCGAATGCTATGGATCCCCTGGAGCTTAAATAGCAGCATCACTTCCTGCGAACAGACAATTCACAAATGGCGTTTGCCATGGGGCAGAAGCTGGTTTGAAGTGTAAAGGCTGGTGATGCCCATGATGCAGTGAGCAGCTTTGCACGGTTGCTGCCTCCTTTGCCCTCCAGCACTGCTCGCACACTGCTGTCAGGGTCTGTTTTGAGTAATGGAAGAAGCATGGTGGCTTTCTGGTCTAAATTATCATCATCAGATCTTCCCTGCATCATGCCTGCCTTTGATTTTTCAACTGAAGTTGTGTTAGTTTTGCACAACTAGATTTTTAACTAAAGCAATGTACGTACATTTTCAAGCAACCTCACCCAGCACTAACCTATTTCACATTAAAATAATCTGCTGCAAAGCTAAAGCTCTGTTTTAATTTCCTGGACAGTTGGGAACAAGCCGGCTCTTGCCTTTGCATAACGCTTCTTCCAAAGTGGGAGTTTTAATCTTTGCCGGTGAACACAGACGCTTTGGAGACTGGCACTGTTCCCCTAATTTCCTACCATTTCCCCATGTAACTCCAGCACCACTCTTCAGCGAGCAAACCTCCCCGCAGCCAGTCAACGGCCGCAGCTGGTTGTCCATGTGCACGCATGCAAAATTGTCTAACACACTGTATATCAAACTTCATCAAAGGGCCGTGGGACAAAGCAACAGCCGTTCCCTTCAACTTCCTTGCATTAAAAAGATTTTATAAAAGACCTTGATAAAACTAGTGCTTCCTGCTTTTTGATGTGCAAGTCAGAGAACATTATCATGATATCTGCACAGTCTTATAGCCCACCTAGGGAAAGTGAGAACAGGTCCATCTTAAAGTATTTTAAACTGCCTTACAGCTGTCCTGATTCAGTGGTTAAAAAAAATAAATGTTTTTTTACCTTTAAGGATCAATATTCACTCTGCTAAATGAAACCACTCAGGCAGTTGACAACATCCAAGCTATCGTGAGTACTGAGTTCTCCCCAAAGCCTCACACTTCCAAACACGTTCGTGGCTTGGATTAAGTGCTTATTTATTGCATGCAGATCCTCACATCACATTGCGGTCACCCGCCTGCAATCGTAGGAGCACGTTAAGCAAGAGGAATGACATCTTTCATGCGTCATTTCCTCTGTCTCCCCTTCAAAGTGCATCCTGCCACTAGAGCTGACTACACCCAAAAGTGGATGGAGCTAGAGGAATTGTCTGTGGTGACAACAGTGCCATCAGCTGTCAGTTTACGAGAGATGGGTGCTGCAATAAAAACTCCATTGCTTCCATGCTGATGTAGCAGCTGGCTTCCGAGTTTTTGTCTGTTCTGAGGGCTGAGCACAGGTTGGCATGCTGGATCAGTTACCTACGCTGAGAGCCTTACCAGAACTGCCTGGCCAAGCACAAGGAGCGGATGCTCTCTGGATGTTTGGAGATGGGATGTTGGATGATTGAAGCAGATGCTTTTGATGAATCCCAGCTGTTTTATCTTTTGGACTGTTTAGTGAGGTTTCCCTAGGCACTGTTGTCCTTTGCATGGAGCGTGGATACTGCAAGACAGAGCACTTCTCCAAAAGGCTGGAAGTCAAACACCTGATCTGCACCTCCATGCAGATCCAAGCTCCCTGCTCCAACTTCCCAGACCTGAGAAAGGCTGATGGTCACTGAACAGCAGCTGCGAGTCACAGCAAGTCGCTTATGGTGACTCACCACCATCCCCAGAAGTCAGCTCCCACTGGAGGCAGACCCAGAACTGCAATACTGCTTGGCTTCTCCTCTCTTTGGTGCTGCATCTTCAGATGTTGACTACACAACCCCCCTCAGCTCCTGCACCAAGGGGTTCTTCAGCAAAGAGTGGTGATTAGAGACCCTGGTTGTGCTCTCCAAGGCAGGTGAAAGGTTTAGGAAGAACTTAGTTCCTTCATCATCTGACACGCAGGCAGATTTCTCTCCTTGTGATAGACAACTGCCTTCAGAGATCTGCTTGATCAGAGGTCATCTCAGCAGGCTCCTTGTGTCCTTCTGAGATATGTTCATTTCCACAAGGTACTGAGGGCAATCTCTCAATTAAAGAGGCAGCCTAAAAACATTCAAACACACTAGCCAAGCCATTAATGCTGCCCAAGGTTTCACAGCTACCCCCAGCTTCAAATCAGCGTGGTTGCTTTCTCCCAAGGCTGAAATGTTTAGTTACATGTAGCCTAAGGAATCACACTGCGCTGTTGTTTTAATTCATGCTATCAACCCTCAATGATTGTTTTGAACAGCTCCAGAGCCCGTGCTACACCAGGACACCCACAGCAGATACTGAGTGGGGATGGTCCCTGGGGCTGCAGGCTGAGCAAGGACCTGCTTCTCTGAGTGAGGTGGAAAATTGATGCAATGCACTATTGCAGTCTACTGTACCCATCCAAGACTCAACCATTTGGATTGTGTGTGGAGAACAGGTGTCCAAAAAACCAGAATCATAGAATCCATTAGGTTGGAAAGGACCTTTAAGATTATCAAGTCCAACCGTTAACCTAGCACTGCTAAGTCCACTGCTAAACCATGTCCCTAAGCACCACAATCTACACCGATGAAAAAAATAAGACCAATGAACCAGAAGGGAGGCTTGACCCAACCTAACCAGTTACTCCTACTCAAAAGCCCACAAATTATACAGAAAAATGCCTCTTGAACAGAAGTGTATACAATGGTACAGACATAGCAGATGCATCAGGAGCCCCAGTCTGGGATTTCACTGCTGGTAACTGATTTCTGTATTTCCTTGCTGCCATATTTCTGCAGTACATGACCCTGAAGTCCCCGAGCCCAAAGACCTGTCAAATGCCACCACTCCAAACTTTTTAATTACCAACCACATTGGAAGAAATGTAGGTGTGAGCTGCTTGTCTGGTGCCAGCTACAGTGGATGCTGCAGCTAGGCTGCATCAAGGAGGATGGGCACAGGGAATCTTAAAGAATTTCTTCCTTAATCCCACTGACACTAACAGTGCGTGTGAATGGCAGAAAAGTATCTAAAATTTCCTCTGTAGGAAAATACCCCGACCTCCCCAAAACCCAAAAATTAGATTTCCTCGGTGCACTTCTCCATCTTGCTCCTATCTTGCAATCACATACCCTGGCCTTTCCAGCTGACTTCTGTCATACAGCTGAGGCTTTTCCGACACACCAATGTACAGAAGATAGAAAACACAACATCAAGGGAAAAATACAATTGAAAACAATGACAAGCAAGCTGCCGCACGCAGTAGGTACAGACTGTAGTACTTAGAGAGGGGGGTCTACAAAGAGACAGGAATGCTTGGACAATGACTTCAGAAAGAAACTAAATGAATTAGTTATTTTCCAAGAGTACAAACCAAACTATTTGGATAAAAAATAAACCCAAATTAAATTCTTAGCTATTACAATCCTTATAATACAGAATGCCAAATACAGGTAGTTTTTAAACAAATAAAGCATGCACTCTTTAAATCAACGTGTATCAAAAAGACCCAATTCAATGATAAAAATTTGGCGGATTAACTGTTTTGGAGGATGAGAAGCCCAAATTCAAGAAGAGCGGAGGTTGCAGCCCCTGTTTTTTCCTGTCTCTGTACCTCGTTTCCCAGCAAAGCAGAAACACACGCTTCCGAGGCATCGCAAATGGCGGTCAGGTCGTGGCCTCCTTCAAGGGCCAGGACGACGCGACCCCCAGCCAGGCCCATCAGCTGCTTCGTCAGGTACCCGAAGCCTGTAAGGAGGAAAAAGAGGAAATGCAGGAGAAGGGCAAAGGTTGTGGCTGGAATCAGGCTCCTGGCGAAGGATCAAAGAATTATAGAAAGGAATTACATCACATTAAAAAACCACAAGGGATCTGAAAGAACTCAATGCATAATATAAGCCAGGTTGGATTTCAATGCGTTCGCTGCAGTATTCCAGCCATGGTTTCCCCCTGGACCAACTCAGCCGTGTGCGCTGCAGGACGGATCCATATCTCCCCCATGAGCGCTTCGCTGGAGTTTATCCCAGGTGAGAGGCACCACCATCCTCCCTTCCATCCCTCAGCGCCCTGAATTAAATATAGCAGTGAATATCTCCTTTAGAAGGAAGGAAGGAGGGTGGAAGAAGTTTTTTGCCCTGCTTTGGAAGATGCAAAGTCAGAGCAGTCATGAGGGAGGCACGGGCGAAGGGAGGAGGAGAAGGGGAAATCAGTAAAATTGTTGCCAGTGCTTTCAGTTGTGATAGCAGCATCGCAGTGCCCCAGAGATATTTGACATCTAGTTCTTAACAGACGTTTCTTCCTGTATATAATGTGCTATAAAAATTCCTGGGGCACCCGGGACTTTGATCATATTACACACAATACATTTCTACCCTTTAAACAAAACAGAACCAAGCTGTGAGGATTTAAAAAACGTGTCCTCAAAGCAACATTCCCCCTCCAAAAAAAAAAAAAAAAAAGAAAAATCTGAACAAAAGAAAATCCAGGGCATTTTTACCCTCCGCCCATGCTCCCTGTTTTCTGTTTTGCAGTGACCCCCACGAGAGCCTTTGCAAACTGACAAATTAACAGCCAGATAAAAAGATTCACGGCTAAGCCCATAACTGTTTCGCGAGTAGCAGAGCACGGGAAATTCAACAAGCAGGTAAACAAGATCTTCTCATTACAAAGTGTTTCTGGATATCTTAAATAACTTGTCTCTTGTAAATCTTTTTTTTTTTATTATTATATAAAATTTATAGGTTCAGCTACCTTACAAGGTTCTGAAGTTTGCTGTAGAGAATAAGTTCCTGGCTGAAACAAACTCTTAAAAAATAATAATGAAATCCTTTTGCACAAAAAACTGTCTTCTCGATTGACTTGAATAAAACAGTGCCAGATAAACCCAGCATAACCAAGGGGAGGGGAAGGGATTTCAGTGCATCTCCTGTGCAATGCAAAACTTCAGGTATCCAAAGCAAAAAAGAGGTTCTTGTGGCCCCATATAATTGCTTCAAAGGTGAAGAACAAAAATATTCAGTTCGAATTTTTAATAAGGTATCCATTTCTTTAATGGGCTTCTACCAGCATTCAGAGCAAGGTATACTGTTTACATCTGGCATTCCCTCTTTCTGCAATTTTGCACTAAAACAAGCATAACTCTAATTTAGCAGCTGTCTTCTGCAGAGATGTCACTACAAACGAATTGATAACTTCCTTACGTAATTTATTTGCACTCAAAATTGAAATATGCAATGCTTCTAGAAAATGAGGGCTTCAGCCAGACCAAAATATATATGGTGCAGTGACAAAACACATGAAAATTCAAAGAAAAATGCTGAAAAGTTTGCCATTGAAAAGAAAGAACTGAAGATAGACCCCAAAATGTAAAACCTGCAAATACTGTACTTTAGTCCCTAGGACAGCAACAATTTATACCAGTTTCGGATATTGGCTCTTGTAAATCCACAACTTACATTTTGCTGATAGATTATATCCTCCAAGAGGTGTGGGATGGCCTTCCACTGCATCGAAACCAGATGACACCAGCACAACATCTGGGGCAAATTCATTGGCAATGGGCATTACTACCGTTCTGCAACAAAAATTTAACAATGGCAGACATGTTACTTTGGCTCTTGAATAAATGCAGGAACACTTAAACCACCTTGAATAAACCCATTACAAAACCTCGTACTGCTATTCCAAAATAACGAAGTCCATCTCCTATTTTCTTACAAGGTGAGAGCCTGGCTGGCTGAACACCTTGCGCTGCCACACAGTACAGTTTTAAATTCAATCTCATGTTAGTTTTTTCAATGAGATCTATTATTTCCTCCACCAACAGCCTCATGTTTTGACCAGGAAACTAAGTTGTCATATGCATGTTGTGTTTCCCATTTGTGATCACATCTTGCTTTACATACAGGGCACAAGAGGATAAGAAGAAAATAACAGGGCATCCAGCACAGGCTGCAAAACCACCTGGGAAACCTGCCAGACAGCAACCTTGGTTCGTGGCACTTGGTCTTCATGTTCTCCTTTGAAATACCTCTGTTAGCCTTTGCAACATCTGCAAAGCTATTTATTTTTTCCCTGCTGCACTTCTCATTTACCATAATGAAAGGCTACAGATGTCACATGGGGCAAAAAGCTCTAATATACAAATATCCCACCCAAATACATCTCTCCGAACTCTGGTTCCCCATCCTCTGACATTTTGTTTGCTAGAAAATGGACTGAATTGCTTAGCATCCATGAACTACAGCCTGTTCAGGCCAGTACTTAAATGAAACAAGAGGCCCGTGTCTGTGGTTCCTCAGCAAAAGGCCTTTTCCTTCCATTTTCTCTCTTCAATCTATTCAATTTCTGTTCAAAACCTACACCAGGTTGCAAATACCCCATTTCCCACGTCAAGATGCCAACTAAGCAATACTGGAAAGTTGAGCAGAGAGCAAGAAAATGCTTCTTCGTCTAAGAGCTCTAGCACAAACATGGCAGAACTGAAATTACAGCAAGGAAAAAAAGTCAAAGCAATGGAACTTCTTAATAAACATGATGCAGACACCCACAAGCTCTTCTGAATAAGAAAGCTCATTGCAAGCCCTCTTGGATGAACACCGCTTTGTGCCTTCAGTTCACGCCAGGGTACCCACATGCACGGGCTTGAAAGTTGTTTTGAGTTTTTCAATTGGGCACTGCAGGAAATGGTAGAAAAGTGAGGAGATGCACAGAGGGTTGTAAATCTCCATCTCAAGGCCCTTTATATAGAGTAATATTTTCCAAATTATGTTTTTTTTTCCTTTATAAATGTACTCACGGAATCTTGGATGTATCCCTAGGGCAACCTGACCAATGCTGTCCCTGGCTGGTACTGAACACGTATTTCCCCATTTCCCCATCCAAGGAACAGCTACACGCAAGGTTAACTTTCTAAAGCGTGAATTGAAGTTATTCATATACCAAAGCATGAACCTGTAGATGTCTTTGCATACATGAGAACTTCACTTTTATTGAGTATAGTCGTTATGTGATGCGCCAAAAACTAGAAAGAGCCCAGAAAGGTCTGTTTAGTGCTGAGATTGCTCAAGTGCTATCAAGACACCCATAAAGATGCACCTCTCGCTACAACGATGTTAGACAGCTACAAGACATCTGCTAGCATCAGCAACTTGTATTAGCCTCAATGCCAATCTGAGCTGATGCTATTTTGCCCTCCACAGAGTTTATTTTTAATAGAATACTAAGATCTACCATGCAATGAGCTACTTACAGTGTTGGTCAAACCCATCAAGTAGTTTCCATTGCCACTACTGAGCAGGCAGGCACATCACAGGTCTGGTCAAGGCACTCAAACACCAAATAGTCCAAAAAAAAAAAGCTTCTAGGTTTATTTTTTTGCCAACTAATTGCCACAGTAACCTAAGAGACTCCTGCACTCTTCCCACCTGCCAGTCTCTGCACACAGACACAGGAACCTATGCAAAAAAGATCTTATTTCCTTTTAGTTCTTACAAAATGCAAAAAAGGAATTTTAATTTTTCCCCTCAAACAACGTTATTGCTGTATACATTTTGTCCTCAGGGAGATGATTACATAAGGAAGACAAAATCACACCATTTTTGCTGAGAACTTTACAGTCGACAAAAATCAGTTCAGTGAAACCCACAGACATTTTAAGTAGACACCAACCTCCTTCACAAAGGACTAAAGCAGCAGTTTTGAAGCAAGTGCACATGGTAGAGGTTTTTTTTCCCTGAGCTTTGAAGTACTGCTGAGATCTTTAATTTCCAACTGAAGGAAAACTGCTAAAACAATCAGACTTTTTTCCCCCCAAAGTTATGGGGGAGCTGCTAATACCTCAACTGATGTATGGGACAACCATAAGTTGGTTGCAGAGCAAGCCCAAACCTGCACCCCTAAGCTGTGGGCATGGTCTGTCAGCACCGAGCAGCTCATGCAATCCTGACTTGGTAACGATTTCTTGGCCATGGGACAGCTCATCCACTGATGCCCAAGCACCAATGCACCAGAGGAACAGGGACAGCCAGGGAGCACTGAGATGGTGCTGGTGATGCTTGGCTGAAGGTCTCAGCGTGGTGACAGTGGTTCAAAGATACCCTCTAGTGGCACAGCCAATAGCTGCACGGAGGGTTAACCGTGAACCCTGTCTGTATAAATTTTAGGAGAGAAAAAGCAGCGGTTGCTGTTTAAAAGTAAATCAATCAGTATTTGACAATAGTTAGAAGTCATCATTTTGAGGATGTCCAGAGTTTTCTCTGGTGCAGGACAGGGTGACCTTATAGCCGTCCCCAGCAAGTACCTTACACTCTGAGCAATTATTAGTGGTGCTCTGTATACACAGTAAATTTTTATCAGGTCCCTCAGGATTTTAAAAAAACATGCGTTGCAGGTCCCCTGGCTCCCCTGTCCGAGAGGAGCCAGGAGGACAGATGGACAGTCTGTTACCCATGGGATGGGTGCTGCATGCCCATCCCAGACAGAGGCTGCCTGGGAGCTATGTGTGTTCAGGGGCTGCCAGAGGAGAAGTGCAAGATGACAGGGTGTCAGAATAAATAAGCTAATGATGCTTTTGGTACCCTGACCATCACAAACCCATCCAAACTGAAGAACACTCTCAAATCCAGACTTGAATGCTTTCCTTTACCTGTGACTCCTACCCAAACTTTCCTGGGCTGCTCTTTCTTCTGACTTTCTCCTAATTCCTGTATTACACCAGTACTCCAGAGCTGTGGTCCCACCTCTATTTGTTGTTCACCATGTATGTAAGCAGCTATATCTTTGGCCATAAAACTTGATTCACAAGGACCAAAACCCTCCTGCCTCTCAGCACCCTCTCCCTCCATTTTTCCCATTTCAATTGTGTTTAAAAAAAAGAAAAAAGAAAAAGAGAAAATTTAAGACACAGGCAAATAAAACGCTTTCAAACAGCGTATTTCTGAGATTTCATCTGTGGGCAGTGTTTCAGGCACATCTAACCCAGTCTCTTGGTTTTTAACTTTTCTTGTGCACAGATGAAAACAGCCTCTTTGCTCAGTTTCATCACAGTAAAGCTAAGTCCCCAAATAAAAGCAACAATTAAACTGCAAACAGCCCTATGGCTTTGCCCTGGTGACGATACTATAAAAAAGCCAGAAATTTAAATTACTATCAAGAAGGTAAGCAATTTTGTCTGGAACTGGGTCTTTTAACTAACGGCTAAGGTGGCTGTAGTTATTCACCAAGGAATGAAAGGGTTTGTAACACTGAATATTCATTCAAGCCATGTAGCATTTTTCAAAATACAAGGATTACTTTTAAATTTCCTACACGTTAGAGTTGTTTGCTTGCTTAAAATAAAGTAAATCCTTTCATTTGACTCTGATTACAACTAAGCAGAACAGCTATGCATTAGTCAATGCTGACGGCTGCAAACAGTAAAAATTACTGATCATGTTCTGCAATCATTTGGGGGAGAAAAAAAAAATACAGTTTTATATTTACTTTCCAGAAGACTGAATAATTTTTAGTCTGTTACTAGCCAATTCACCAATTAAACACCTAATAAATGACAGGCAGATTAAACAATCCTACAGAGGATTTTTTTAAAATGCTCAATTGTAGCGAGCAAATCGGTGAAACTTCGAAGGCTGAGCACTTTTTTCAGAGACTCTTTTTCCTACCGTTGGCTATATATCTATATCTATCTATCTATCTGTCTGTCTCAAAAACATTATCTGCTGCTCCTAAGGCAGACTTCAGTCTTTGTTTCTCCAAGCAGCCATCTCCACGGTCATTTTATATGTCAAAAAGGATTAGTAGTTTGGGGACAAAATCAGCATTGGGAGGGCATGAAATCTAAAACAATCTAAGAAACAACCATTCCAGGCAAAACATTGTCAACTTCCCCCCACCACCAGCCCCCCCACCCCTTACTCACTCCTGAAATGGTTTATGGATCGAAGGATAAAACAAAATCCCCTCGCAACTGGCTCCTGAACTCATTTAACGCTTTCTGAGAAAAGCAGGAGGAGGGACCTTTCAAACACAGTCCTAGCTTTTGCTTCTGGTTTAGGTGTTTTAAATAAAAATAAAACTAACACAGAATCAAGCTGTATATGGAATTATAATTGTGGAGGAGACCTCTTGTCCCAGGAGGGAAAAAAAAAATAATAAAAAAATCGTACGAGACTACACAACTGCTAGAATCATCAGGAAAACTTTCTTACAGTAAATTCAGAGGAAAACTCCTGTGGATAATACACTTTAATTTCACTAAGTAATTGCTGTTCTCATGTAATAAGAAACTAGCTGCAGCCTTTGTATTTTTTTCTGCAGGTCCCTTAGCCGGGTTTGCACACTGTGCTTTTCAAAACATCATGAAGATTTATAGAAGCAAACATGATTTCTGCTTGTATAACAAGTTAGGTAACAATAGACTCCAATAAAAAAAAAAAACACACCTGAATTTTACAACAGTTTTTTTCCCCTTTTTTCTTCAGTGATGAATACCAATAACATTTTGATGAGTTAAGGACTTCTAAAATTATATGCCCTGCATTTTTCGCATTAGAGTTTAATACATTTCTGCCTAATCTGTGAAATCTGTATTGCCCAAATACTTTGGCGGTGAGTTCAGCCGTGGGACCTTCGCCCAGCGAACGGTCAGCTAAATTATAATGTCATGCTGTCTCGGGCAGGCAGAGCCGCCGCTACGATGGGGTGGAGGCGCGCCAAGCTCGCAGCAAACTCCCCAAATCCCTTCTGCACTTCTTATTAGTGACCGGGGGGACTCCACCCTGCTCCCCCCCCCGAAAATACAGCAATCATGATATCACTCCAACCTCGAGATGGGGCAGCTGGTGATTTCAGCCCTCGGTTATGAAGACAATAAGCGACAAAGTGCACGGCAAGGCTGCTCTCCACTTTGCATTTTTAACTCTTGTTCTCACTTTTGAAACGGCTTGGCGGTATTAGTAAACATTGAGAGGTCAGGCTATCCTGTCCAACTCAATGCTGTATTGCAAGCAGGGGGAGGCCAATATTCATAGAAGAAATTCTCAGTAGAAAAATCATTGATGCAAGTTACCATCCTTTCTTCAGAAAGAGGAAAATGACACTGAAACAGGTTTTCAGTGTGCGGATGATAGGTTTCTTTGGGATTTATTTATTCACTCATCAGAAGACTAATTTATGAGGACGATTATCTCAGATATTATTTCATTAGAGCACACACTTCTATCAAATCCATACACCAGCTCATCCTGAAATAGAACAAATAAAAAAAAAAAAAAAAAAAAAAAGAAAAGCATGTTGCTTATTTTTCTTCTGCTCGTTTTACATAGGAAGAGGGCTTTCTTCCCTAAAAGCAGACAAGTATGTGAAGAGTTAAGGCTTAAGAAAAAAAAAGATGAAAAAGTATATCAGTATCTTTGCCTAGCTCAAAGGATTTCCACTGATTCCTCTACAGACTTCAAAGCCTCACAGTTTGGCATTTGGACTGGTTTGAATTAAAGCTCAGTTCTCCACTGCGAGTTTCCAAGTTCATGGTGAAAATGCCTGCTGCTTCTGGAGTTCATTATGGCCAATTTTCTTATCTTTTCTTCATCTTAGGTTTGATCCCCAGCAAATGCAACGTGGCATTCGATGGGGTGGAATAACAAGGTGCTGCCTTGAAGGCATGCATTGTCTCAAGGGGCTAACGCAAGAAAAGAAGAAAAAAAAAAAGGATATATGACCTATTACCTTCACTTTCTAACTCTCAGGGGACCATAAATTGCAAACTTCAAAGAGTTATTTTACATTAAAATCAATAGAAAGATTCGGGGGGGGGGGGGAAGTTTTTCAGAGAAGCTGCTTAAGATTTAAAAAGGTCACTTGATAATGTATTATCATTACCAAACTTGGCCTAAGATTAAAAAAAAAGCTGCCAATTTAACTTATTCACTGAAGGTGTGCACATGCGGCAGACTATGAGAGGTGCTACCTAGGAGGATGAGTCCCAGTGTCCCTCAGATTTCCAAAATCCCAGCAAAATAAGGGCTCTGACTAGGTCCAAAATATGTTCCCCAAATAGCTGCAGTTTCTGGGCAAAAAGACACCAGTGCCTATTAAGGAACAGCTGGCAAAGGTCTTACTTTGCAGACTGAGCAATTTTCCAGAAGCCTTGAAACTCAATTAATAATTAATAGCAAGTATGTCACTCCATCGCAAGCTACAGGTTCTCTTTATAATGAAGAGATCAGTCTTGTTGACTGCTGGGATAAACAGACTTCCACTTTGGAGGAAAGTGCTGCTTTCCTGTAACAGGAATAAAACACTGAGAAAAATGACAGTTATTTGACTAGATGTTATTTTAAATTGTATACATTCTGTGAAGGCTTTTTAATGGCAGGCTGAAGAGTAAAAGCTCTTTTTGCTCAGTATAACAGAACACAAAGATGTGCACAGGAAAGAACAGAAAATAATGTCCCAGATTTAATATTATTCCATGAAGGTGATATTCCATCTGCCTGTCACCAGAAATTAGCATCCCATGCTTTGGCAAGCATGCGTCTCCCTGAATTTATGCAGGGTGGTCGCCAGAAGTGCACTAAATCTGGTTTAAGGACAGAAAACCACTTCAACCCGTAATTGTTAAAAAAGATGGCAGTTGGAGAGGATGGACCAACAGCACGGGGGAGGCAAGGGGTGGAACAGGACAGTCTCTAAGAAAAATAAAGCCTATATATGCAGCAGGTCAGAGGATTATATTCATTCTCCTGGACAGAGTATCAGAAAGGAAAGCGTGGTCTTACACTGGCCTCTATTCACTACTGCATTACATACAAGTTCTCCTCTACCCAGAGATCCACTTTCGTTTCAATCTTGTTATTCTGTTGCTTCCATAGTTAATTTTAATCTCTTCATTTTCCTGTTCTCTGCAGCTCTGGAAGGCAAATGCATCACTCCAGGCTTGCAGCAAGTCCCCAAAACGCCAATGATGGACGATCACCCTATTGGGTATTTTGCCCATTAGATGCTCAGAGTAGCAAGATGATGTTCAACCCATACTCATGCAGTGCTCCTGTAGTGACACACTGCTCAGAGAGACCACAACCTGAGTATGCATGACCGTAGATCAGCTAATGTGTGTTTTCCTTCACGCATCTCTTCTGATGGTGCTGATATGAGGACGAAAGTAACGATCAGATCAAACGATTCCCTGCAGATACCTCCCTGTGATCCCCAGGTATAATATGCTTCTGTGAGCAGAACAATAAGACCAGCAGGACATGAACAAGTAAATCAACAAGTGGCTTCATCCCCTGCTCTATTTGGAGAGTCAAATGATGCCAGTTTTTTGGAGCATGCTAGAATATGCCTGTACAACGCAGCACAGTGGTTTATATCTGGCTTTACTATTGCTGCTAATCAAGAAGAATATCCCAGCAACACATTCATTCAACTCCACAGCTTTGCTTACCTTCATTCACACTCTGACAGTGAGTGATGAGTAACACTTGTTTAAGAAATGGTTGCATTTTTATTCATAACACACAACATGCTGCTTCTGAGGAGAAACCAGAACCCAGTAAGAAAAGCACAAACCCAACAGTTCAGTCGTTTCAATTTCCAGTTGGTTGGAACAGGCATATTCAATATCTCGGGTGAACAACAACAAAATCTAAAGCTAATCAAAACAAGTCCTTGTCCCTTTGCTAGGTACACTTGGGAGCGAGCTGGTGTGTGAGTCGAGAGCAGAGCTCTTGCAGGGGAGGGACTGCTGGGCCAACTCGCCTTGAAGTCACATACCACCATCTGCAGTGCAGTAATGATGTCTCAAGCCTTGGGGCAGCTGCACTCCCAAGCTTCAACTCATGATGACTTGTTAAAAAGTTTTTCTGGGTTCCCCTCCCCATCCAGGTGGGTTCACCCATTGAAATACTCACCCCAAAGAGGTAAAAAGATTTTTAGCCAAAACCAAAAGAGCTTATTCGTATCAGTTGACATTTTACATTTATGCATCAACCAGTGCTGAGCAGCGAGTATGTCAATCACCTAATGTCACAGTCACACTTCTTATGGCCAGAAATATCCTATTTACTTAATTCAGTTTTATTTTTATTATGGTACTCCAAAAGTAACTGCAACTAGATGTAAATCCTGTGTTTCTAAACCTAATAAGAGAGAAACTCAAGATTAAGGACTGCAGCACGAGGAAAAGAAACGTAGTTTACGTGAAAAATATGTTTCTAAGAGGAAATCTTCAATATTACCTGAAAGCAGTTAAGTATTCTGTGTCTCCCATCGGTGGATCAAGGCCACCAGTAAAGGCCATGTTAACATTGAAACCAACTCCTGCTCCTGTGCCAACCTGAAAAAGGGAGATGGTACTCTTAATTACACATATGGAAACAGTGAACTCTGGCAATGCATCTCTGCTGTCTTAATAATTTTCTTCCTGTTGAATCAGGATTTTGATTCAATAGCTTGGTGGTAGTGAGGTTAATTTTCCCCTCTAAAGCGACCTGGTCCTCAAAACAAGAGGGAAAATAAAGCTCCTCCTTGCTCCAACCTTTATGGGAGGCGTGGACCAGTGGTATTTGACTGCTGCTCACCCAAAAAACACCTCATCATCAACTGGATCCTTTTCCCTGTTTGCAGGAGAGTGTGTTACATGCGATACCTTTCCTTAATTCATTTACAGCTTTATTCAAAAGCATATTTTATATTTCAATACAGTTGCACTGAGGGGAAAAAACCCCACAGTTTTAATCAGAGCAAGCTCCCCCTCTGCTGGGGAAAAATATGATTCACAGAGAAGAGATTTTTGCTGCTTGAGTGACACGTGGGTGGTAAATGTAAGTACATCCCCATCCTTTCATGTAGTGCAAACACTCCCATCTGCACTGACAGCAAACACCTGAGAAAGGGGGAAACTGAAAAATAAACCAGGAGTTTCTAGTAATTTATTTGCTAAGAAGCAGGGCCATGTTTTCCACATCCACATCAAAACCAAAAAGCCTGTGTTCAGTCCCTTTGTCAAGCGGGGACCTTGCTGCTGCCTGAGTGCGGGCTGCAGGTCCCTGGGGACAGCAAGGGAGCTGGGCAGTACCTGCTGCCACCGGGCTTTGGCAGCTCTGCACAAGACTCTGAGCTCCTACACACAAAATTTGGTTTCAGTGGTTTTTTTTTAGGTTTCTGCATATGAAAAAAAAGTAAACTGAAAATTAATGTGTTATACAATACAAAGCCAGATAATTCAGGCTAGATAAATCTGCATGGGTTTTATTGCACATTCTGCCTTGTATTGGTGCAAATACTGTTGGTAGAAAGGCATGGCGGGGTTCATCCATCCACAATGGGTTATTAATCCATCTGTGGCTTTAATTGAATTTGTTTTGTATTCTTTGTCTTATTTGGTCTGCAATGATACATCTAAAAATTACTATAAATGAACTAATGTAAATAAAATATACATGTAAATATGGACTAGATGGTATAGTCCAGTGTTTCCTTACAATACTAGATATTTTGTAAACCATATTACTAGATTATTAAAAGGTCAGAAAAAAAACAGGTCTGAGACCTTTGCGTAGCAAAAACTAAGCCTGATGGAAAGGGCTGCTGTTTGTTCACTACAACAACAGTGCACAAACAGGGCAATGACACAGTACCATGTTACATTTAAGTTTCTTTAGAAACCAAAACGGCAACATCGACTTTTGATGAATAGGAAAATGTAAAATTGACAGGGTTTGAGCTCTAGGAGTTTTGAGATGTAATCTGGAGTGCCTCAGAGTACACAAAACTAAGCATATCATACCATTTCCCTTTGATAAATCACTCTGGAAGGACAATATTTCCTGTCAACCTAGAGGGAAAGGAAGGATGTGACAGATGTAGGAGCATCCATCCAGGGTTTAGGGAGAAAGGTCTCCCACCTTCATTGGTCCAGCCCTTCTGCTGCAGGCTCTGAGGACACCACCAGGAACCAGTGGATTTGTTCCAGCAGTATGAACAACCAGTGCTCAAATCCCACCACCTGGGCTGCGCAATGTGAACGCAGCAGTGGCGGTGAGCGATGCCTTGGCAGGGCCAGGAGAAGGGGAGGATGGATGGGCTCCAAGTCTGTGCCAGGAAACCTGAGCGCCGGTGGCACAGCCATGGACAACCTGTTCCTCTTGCATCTAAGAAACAACTTATGCCTGTAAGGGGGAAATCCTGAAAAGTACATGGAGTGCTGCGACAACTGGCAAAGGGCTCCTCTGGAACAGGTTGTCCCATAAGGCCCGGAGAACCTAATTGCATTGACTCATTTTCTGCTTGTTAGCCAAGGCACATGCTTTCCTGCCAGCTCGCAGGGCAGGACACAATGCCCATGTCTGTTAGGACTTGGACGAGAAGGCACCAAATGCACAAACCCAAGCGACGCGTTCCCAAAGAGCACTAACAAGCAGGAGCATGAGAGCAGTGGCAGGAGCTTCTCTCCAAGCCTTCCCTGGCAGAGGGTCCCCAAGACTTTGCGGGACACCTGAATCACAGCCCCAAGCAGGTCCTATCAGACATGGATGGATGCTATGCTGAAACATGCTCTTACCTCATCGGGAGCACCACTGCCTGGAAAGAAGTTCCCATCATCATAGCGATGTAGTGAAATATAAAGAACACTAGGATCATTGTAGAAAGCTTGCTGAGTACCATTCCCGTGGTGAACATCCTTCAGGGACAGAGATTGCATTATATGAGGGAGGTTAGTACCTTAGTAAAATCACAGGTTAAAGCCATCAACTTGGAATTTGGAGGGGTTTTCTTTGCTGTTGTGCTTTGTTTTCTGCGCTTCTCTGATCTAGCTGAAGTGGTTTATTGCAAATGAGAGTAATCAGCTTTGCACAGCTGGCTTCAAGTTACAGTGCTTGTTTAACACAGGGGATAAATGGGGGTAAACACAATCTCAAGCATATAACAAAACTGAGGACAGGATCAATTTACTTGGAGAGAACTGGATTCACACCCAGTCTTGGGGGAGGGAGAGACTATATTAGTTACGCCAAATTTGCATCTTTAATTGGTCTGTGGGGTGATACAGACGCCCAGCAAAGTTGTGTTGGACCCAACAAGGTTAAATGACACAAACCCATTACTCAGATCCTCTACTTGGTGCAGAAACACAGTCTGTAACAGGATGGGTACTCAAAATGCCCCTTCCTGACATGAAAAACAGTTGGTGGGAAGTGAGGAAAAGGATGTCCATCCAGTAGATCAAAAAGAAAAATGCATCCATTTTAACTTGTGGGTCTAGCCCATGGCAGATTTGTGGCAATATAATCAAAACTCTTGACCGATACCCAGCAACTCAAATGCCTTCACAGCCACATAAATACACTTTTAGATCTATTAAGAAAAATAATAAATCTATCAATCAGCCACATTTTTAAATCTATACATCGCCACAGCAAAATCTCAAACAAGCTCTTTCTCAAGTCTGTCTGCAGAGTATTTCACTGTCCTGTTCCAATTTAGAGATTGCTTTTGACTGCCTGCCCACTCACACGGAGGCTACACTGGCCCAGAGGCAGGACACTGAGACCATCCAGACCAACAGCCAAGCCATGCCAGACAGCCTGTCCCTCTCAGTAAGCAGTCCTTACATCTTGAAGAGAAAGCTGGGATGGATCGTAACAGTTAAGTCAAAACCTTCAGGAAAAAAACTCCAAAAGCCAGCATGGTTTGCAGTTTACCTGTCCTTGAGACTGTTATGGGCTTGTTTCAGAAAGCAACTATGTATTAATTACTATTTTATTCTGAAACCTATGTACTCTTTACAAAATTTTTTCTTTTATTGAAACACTTTAATGCAAAAAACCTACATTCTAAAAAACAAATTTTGGCTTGCAGACTACAGGCAATATTTTTTTTTCCCACTGACTTACAAAGCCAGAACTGCTCTTGCAGGAAAAAAAACAACCAGAAAAAAAATCCACCTGCTCTCCTGAAGGGTAAGAACCAGCATTTACTCACCCAGTCCACTATAAGGATTTTGCTAACGTTCAGCCTTTGCTGGAGCAGCTTGGCTGCGACTGCCACGGAGTTAAAATAGCAGAAACCCCTGGAGGTGATGAGAGCGGGGAGACAAGAGGAAAAGGAGAGGTGTTAACTATAGGTTTGCTTGGTCCCAATGCATCTATCATCTAGATATTACACAGTAGGAAGACATTTCTTCTGCTTTCACTCTTCTTTCCTGCCTGGAAGATGCAACATATGTTAAATTAGAGACACAGAATAGCTACACAGCAGCAGGTGTCTGATGATCTCTCTGGAAATGGGGAATATTTCACACTTGCCCAAACCCGTTGCTCGGTGCCAGCTGCCCACGGGACCTCCAGCGCTGCGTGCAAGGGAAGGGGACAGGAGCAAATTGGGAGAGGATGCGGTAAGGAGGAAAGAAAGGGAAAGGACCCAGGGCCAGAGCACTATTGTGCATCTGCTGAGAGGGAGCGGACATGCTCAGAGAGGCCTCAAAACACTGGGTTGAGGGGAACTCAACAGCAAGCACTAGTCTCCCACCAAAGACTGCTGAAGCACCCAAGACACAAAACTTCAGCACATGTTAAGCTAGATACGCAAAACCAACATGATTTATGCACGGGACCCTGATTTGAAAACAGTCTGATGGCAAAACCCCTGTTATGTTAAACACACGCAAGATGCCCGACTTCAGCTTTTGCTTTGCCAAGTGTTCCTACTCTGACACTCTCCTAATTCAGTGTTGTGACCCCAGGACACAGTTATGTTTGCTATTACTACTATTAGTTGCGTACCTGTGCTTTCCTCACACTGGACAAACTATCAACATTTAATTTAAATCAATTCACATGAGTAAAGCAAATAAAAGCATCAGTGCTTTTTCAAAGCATGACTGTAATGCTGATTCTTGCTACGAAATACCCACCTGAAACCACTAAGCAGGATCTTGCCCTTTTCCAGAAAATTACTGGGAGCTTTCAATACAATGTTGTCTTGCATATCAATAAGCAAGAAATTGTGTAATAACAACCTAACAAACTACTTTTTGATTTCCAGCTGTTGAACACATAACAGACGAGCACTGAAGCAAGTTGAAAAAGCACATACGCATACTTACATGGGTGTGCTCTCTTCTGCGTGGTGACCCGGAGGCCGAACAACAGCAAATCCATTCTACACACAAAAAATAAGAAAAGGAAGAAGTGAGAGAGAAAAGAGGGTTTATTGCACAAACACAGATGCAGAGGTTGCAGCCAGAAGCTTTAATTCTGCTTTGAAACTATGCAGTTGTTCTCTATCGTTTTTTCACGAGACCATAGCAATGGATGATGCTCTCCTTCATTCTGGAGGGGGGAAAAAAGTCCACGTGAATTTTATGGAAACTGGCTGGTACAGCATTTCCTTCCATTCAGGGGAAAAAAAAAATATTCTGCATGAGGTCACTGAAACAGCAAAGGGGCTGGCCCAGCTGAAGGCAACAGCAAGATCCTCAGATAACACTGGAATAGTGATTTCACTGGCTGCTCTGGTTTCTTTCTTCCTTTTAATCGGTGCGTAAGAACATTCACCAGGAGTCTGTTGCTCACTTGCTGATATCCT
The DNA here is from genome assembly GCA_017639485.1 of Pluvialis apricaria. Lineage (NCBI taxonomy): Eukaryota > Metazoa > Chordata > Aves > Charadriiformes > Charadriidae > Pluvialis > Pluvialis apricaria. The sequence goes on along the minus strand of CM030011.1, from coordinate 38,358,908 downwards.
CAAAGATTTTTATGACTAAAGCCAGATGGTGCCATTAAAATGAAGCTAACTGGGCCTCCTGCATAACACAGCCCTGAGCCGAGTCCTGTACAGAGCCTATATCAAAGCCAAGTGTTATTTTCATACCAACCTTCAGTTCTCCCGTGGCTACTTTGAAAACGAGCTCAATGACACAGCCCACAGCTAGTCGAGCAGCACCAGATGAGTGAACTTCATTCCAAATTGTGTCACTGTCGACCTAACGGAGACACACAGCAACCACGTTTAGGAGCAATGAGGACAGACAGGAAACAGACCCACCTTATATAAAGAAGTTATTCATATGTATTAAATACATAAATTCATCAAATGCATATTTATGCATTAAATGTAAAGGTGTTAATTTAAAATGTATTAAATTGCAGAACTTATCTTGGCAGTATCAGGGCTGGGACCTCACCAATGACCATAACATCGCCACTACTGAGTGTCCATCCAACCAAACAACCCTCAAGAGATGACCACTTGCAACAGCTCTGCAATGCTAAAGGGTCAGTGCCATAACAGAGAAGCAAATTCAGCATCTCAAGCACTGTAAATTTGCAGGTGTCTCCTACCAATACTCCTACCAACACCACAGTACCAGTATTTCTCTTTAATTGCCGGAGGAAACTAATCCTGGATGAAAAAAGATTTATGGCATCATTCAATGATTCTATAAAACAAATAAAAAAAAAAAAACACAATGAAGAAGGATGTTTAATAATGGACATTTAAAAGATGCCTGCCCAGGACTGCCAGGGTAAGGTGATGCTGACAGTGGCCTCCCTGGGGAACCATAAGATCAACCCTGTCTCATCAAAGCTAAAACCAGACATCTAGCTGCTAACTACAGACATTTACTTCCATGTTAAATATTTGACAGGACCACCATCCTCTGTATTTTCCCCCTGAAAATGTGCAAACAAGACAAAGGCAAGGCAATGCAAGGCACTCTGCAGACATCCCCATGTCATTATTATACGGGATCAAGGCCTAATTTAAACAAAAAGTGAGAAGCATTGGCTTTTACCACATCCATCCAAACAACGATACGAAGACAAGATTTTCTTGCATACAAATGCCTCTTCGTTTTTTTCCTGCCATTCAGCTGCTACTCTGTGGAAAGCAGAGGGGGAAGGATGGCTCCCGGGGGGCTGTTTCCAGGCCGGAGCTCTGGACCTCCTCTGCTGCACCCCCAGCCATCTTGCATGCAGTGATGAAAGTGAAGCTTGTTTGCTTCTTGCCAGTCACAGCCTTTGCAAAAGCCAGACTGCTGGGAATGTCCCATGTCAGGACAGCTCAGCTGCCTGGGAACATCACAGGATAAATGTAACATTTCTCCATGTGAAGGATCACCAGCTATTTTTCACATTTTACTCTGTGTTGCATGTATTTATAGCAACAATGGCAAAGGAGAAGGAAAGAAAGAGATTATTTGTTATGTCTGGCAACCAGCCTGTTCACTGAGATGCAAGTCACCCCACATGAGACTGATCCACCTCTTTCGTGGCTGTGCTAAAACCAGTGGAAATCATTCCAGGCCTGTTATCAGGGATGGCTTCTGGCAGCATCTGCCCTGAGGATACTTTTGAAGTCACAGTAAACCAAGAAAGCATGCGGAGAATACCAAAGAGTCATCACTGTGTGGTAATGCTGCCAATATGTGCACTGTCGCAGACTCTGGGGAAAGCCACCACATCAGTGGAAAAGCTCTACAGTGACTATTTGTGGTACAAGGGCTCCCTGGACCCTCATAAATTTGGTGGGTCCCAAATGGGAACAGAGCACAATGGGGTCTGAGTTATGCATGACACCTCCATGAGTCCTGGATCAGTACCGCACATGTGCGGGAGACGGGACTGATCTGACCACATCCCTCCAAAAGCCCTTAGCAAGGTGGGAAGACAACCAAGCTGTTTCTCCTCCCCACCAAACAGCATGCTAGTGCTCTGCAAGGGTCCATCTTTGGGCTTCTCCAGTCCTGTAAAAACATTATGGGATGATCAGCCTGCTTTGCAATCACGATGACACTACTAAATTCTCTCAGGCAATCCAGTAGTCTTCATCCTCAGATCCTCTCCCCCCAGTATCTGTTAGTTGCAGACACTCACGGTTTAAACAACAGAGAACATCTACCTGCCTTTTGCTAAGAGCCGACCACCTCAGTGCTCTTGGCCTCACTTTGGTCAAGTGAGATACAGTTCCACCATGTAGTCTGGACTGAGCATATCTAACCCATCTTTCTTGGTCTTGAAGGAAAATGCTACAGGATAGCAGTAGCTAAAAGCTTCCCTCTCTGCCCTGCCACAGCAAGTACCAGGAGCTTCCACAGATGCAGAATTGCAGAGGGCCATCTTCATTCACCGTGAGGCACCAGAGGAATGGAAATACAACCCTCCCAAAATTTGCATGTCCTGAGCATGGCTTTACCTAAGGGACCCTCAGGTCTCCTCAGACATCTGTTCATGCCAGCTGCAAAAGTCACCAGTGCCTGAGACTCACACCACCACGTTCAGGCCCTTTGATGCCTGCAGAAACCAGGCTCGTGTTGGCAGCATTTCAAGAAGAACGAGGAGGGCAAGACAGAGTGGTTTTAAAGAGTTATTATTTCTGCAGAAAGAAATTAAGTGCTTAGAAAAAAGCATTCCACCTGTGATTTAGAAGCCAATTTCAAGGACTCTGTCGTGCCCCCACACTCAGCTCCCCAGCAGGAGGAGTAGACCCAGAGATGTCTGCTGCCACCCGCAAACTCTCCACTGCTCCATCCCGTGTGCAAACATCTCCAAGATAAGGATTCAACACCCAACCACCTTCCCTGGAATGGATGTCTGGAGACCACTGGGCCCTACTCCAAGGCAGCACTTCATCATCTGTGTGACTGTAAGTGTTTGAACAGTCCCACTGAAGCCATCAATGCTCTGCAGCAGTGGGGTGTAGACTCTGCCATGGTGGAAAATGTTATTAATGTGGCCCTGAACTGGATTGCTCTCCAGCTCTGAAGCTGCTGCTGTTTGGTGCATGGGCTGCTGTTGACCCCTCCATCATTCCTGAATTCTGAAGTTCATTACAGGGGAGTCGCTATTTGGCTTTCTCTGCCTATGAGCTCTTTGATGTAGCTGCCATTACAGGAGTGGTTGCTGGGACAGCACATCAAGCCTTACCATCTGGAAGGATTTTACGGAGAGAGGAAGCATATTTCTTGCCTTTTGTTCATCCAACAGCGTATATTTCTGTTTTTTTCTCCTGAGCTAGAGGATACAACAGCGTCAGAGATACTGAGTCTTCCATATCTGCCGCTGCTGGATGAGGAGCAGCTGTCCTGGTCAGCATACTCATCTTCTTGAGAATAATATTAATGCCTCACCCATTCTAATAAAGAAGCTGCCATTTCTGTTAGGTGAGCCTGTAGGATAGGGCTCCTTTAGAGGTGGGGAGAGGAAATTCAGTGCTTGGGACCTGCTGCAGGCTCTTAACCTTCACAGCATGTACCATTATTAGAAAGTGATGAGAGAATGCAGAAGAGGAAGAAGAAACCAGGCTCGTGTTGGCAGCATTTCAAGAAGAATGAGGAGGGCAAGACTGAGTGGTTTTAAAGAGTTATTATTTCTGCAGAAAGAAATTAAGTGCTTAGAAAAAAGCATTCCACCTGTGATTTAGAAGCCAATTTCAAGGACTCTGTCGTGCCGAACTTGACACAGGGTCTCTCCTATGAGGAATGTCTAAGATGTTTCAGGGTGAAACTCAAAGAGTTTTTCCTTATAAACTTGGAAATCTTTATTAATATACATGATGAGGTTCCTACTCGCTCTGTATACTCTACTATGCACTAATGCGCAGCTGTTTCAAAATGAAATGAGTGTCTTATAAAAGGTTTCATTATTCTAATCTTTTCTTTAGCTGAAGAGCTATGCAGGTAAGAAATTAAGCATAGGGACAGGTAGAGACAAGTTGTACTGCAGCTCCAGATTCTGCAAAGTGAAGGGGAGCAAAGGAGTTCTGCTCCTTTGTCCTCTGTTCCCTCGTCACTGCTCATCATCACACTTAGGTGACAGCAGCACACATCGTCTGTGATACCAGCGAGTTGTCGTTACCTAACCCCATCTCCTACTGCTCTAAAGCACTGATTAAATAACTGTGCTCAGATTTTTGTTTTCTAAGACTTTCTAATTAGTTTCTTCTCATTTTCATTCCATGGAAGCCCTTTTTTTTGTCTCTGCTCTGTGATAACGCAACTTTGCTTGCACAGGTAAAGATTTTTATACACTCCGATCAAGACCTTACAACCAAAAATAGAGTACCACATTCTGGAAGAGATCAAAAACATCAAGAACACTTTTTAAAGATCTAGATTTTCAGATATTTTTGTATACAAATACTATGCATGAAAGAAAACAAAGTTATTAGCTACCATAAGATCAAGTCTTTGACTGTTTTGAAGAATTTGGATGCAAGTATGCTGGAACTATTTTGCAGATTTTCAAAGCTCAAACTCCTTTCTCTAAAATCTTCTTCTAATTATCCTGGATTAGGTAATGCTTTGGTGCATGTAATTCATACATTAAGAAAAGAGTGTGCATTGCAGAGAAGCAAAGGTAACATCCTAAGTAAAAATACTGCATACTGCACTTGCAGATGCCGCTGATGATCAGCAGGAATAAATTAGTGTTGTTTAAATCAGAGCTCACATCTGTTGATATCAGTGCTTCTGTGCTTTCTTCCTTTCCCACTACAATCAGATGTCTGCAGATGGGAGGTTTGTTAGCATCCGCTATGGCAATGTGAACGCTTCTTCACATAAAGCAAACCAATGAGGGGAAAAAAAAAAAAATCAAAAAGAGTTTCCAAGCACAAGGGAACAAAATTACCCTTCTTCTCATTGATTTCGAGACACTGTGACTTAGTTTTTAAAGAGAGAGTTTGCAAGGTGTTATGTGATGAAGCTATTTGCTCTACACTTTTTCCTGCTCCTTCACTCTTTAACTTTGTCTCACTTGCTGGTAAGAACAACTCACAGTTGCCCAGCTTCCTGACTTCATCCTTCTTCTTGGCGCTTAACAGTTCTTCATGGACTTCTTCCTCATAAATTACTCTATATTGCCTCTTAAACCCATCTATTCTTTTAGTCAACGTAACATCCCCTATGGAAGAGAACTGCCTTGTTTAATTGTTTGCAGAAAAAGAACTTGGTTTCAAGCATTCCAGCCATTATTTTATCTGACACCATCAGCTCCTGAATTATAAGGAACAGCAATCATTCAGATTTCACCTGCTCCAGGCCAGTCCACCCTCCTGCCCACAGGCATTATTTTGCACAACTGAATTATCCAACACTGAATTTCATGTGTTATATTACTATTACATTACTATTTAGTTTCTCATTATCATGTCACCATCCGTATTTCTTTGCAAGTAGCTTTTGCTTTGATGACCCCAAACAAATTTAGTACCATCAGCAAAGGACACTTGATTATGACCCATCCCCCGCACTGCAACTTTTCAGAGAATACACAAATTTCTGGGGGATTGTAATTCTGACCACTATTTCCCATCTTCTAACCAGTACTAAACCCAAAAGAGGACTGGTCCCACCTTATTCTATTTTTGAAAACTTTTTTTTTTTTAAATTTCCTTTTTTCTTTATGGCATTAGGTTTGCCCCATGGAAAGCATTTGGCAGACCACTATCAAGCTCTCCAGGGAAAATGCTCCTTACGAATCAGCCAGCTAGCTGACGCATTGTGGTGAGCTGAACGCAAAGACCCATGAAGCATCCCCTAGACTGCACTTATCATTAAGTGACAGAGAAAACAAAATCTCTGCTAAAACAGATCCCTTCTCCTTCAAACCTGGGCTATAAACCATTGGTAGTCAAGGTGATGTCCTACAGGTGCTCTGATCACCATGCGCACCTGATGTTTCCTTCACCATCAGAAAAATATTCACCAAATTATCACTTCTTACAGCACCAGGCCTGCCTCTCCACAACCTTCTCAACTTGTAAGAAAAAGATAAAACAAAGACTCAAAGCTCAGCGATGAGTAATGTTCTGCCAACCCGGCAATCTCGAATAAGGGAGAGTCTAAATAAAACTCTATCACTCAAAAAAGTTATATAGCCACCTTGCGACCTGAAAATGGCCTGACAAGCAACAGCAGAAAAATACCCCTTATGCTCTCATGCTAGAACAATTTGAAATAATTTCATTATACCATAACAAGCACTCAATCTCTCAGCAGTATTCACATGCCGAAATTTCTCAGATTTACACTACACCTCCTCTTGCATGAAAATTCTTCATAACTGACGATTTAACCTAGGCTCTGATTTTTTAAAATATTTTTTTCTTATTTCCTTGGAAAAAAAAAACAACATGCATCTCAAAAATGTCTTGTCATCCTCTTTGGTGCAGATAATAACTTGGTTTTCATCTGCTACTGAAAGGCATGCTCTGTGGCCCCGGCTAAGATCCCACTATAGGACTTCTTCCAACAGTTTCCCATAGCAAATCAAATCAAGAGCAACTTGTCTCACAGAACTGGCACATTAACAATGACTACAGTTTTCCTCTCTATTTCTTCAATAAATATACCATGCTGCTAAGCCAGCTTTCTTGACAAATCTCACACTTTGAAAGACAGTAGAAAGCAGGGTTGAAAGGACCTCATGAGATCACCATACGTCTCTCCTCCCCCAAAGGAGATGGCCTAGGCTTAAACCCATCCAAAGCACGTACATGTGCAAAGCACTTAATATGCTATAGCCAATCATTCTGTACTGTGGCCTCATTTTGCCTACAAATATACAGCTGGGGTGTATATACTAATTAGAAATGCATCCCAAAAGCAGCAAAGACTGTTTTCCCGCATCAGCCATGAAAGCAGAAGTACGCAAATAGTCAGCACTATATCCCAAGGTAACTGGGTAATGAAAACGAAGCAAAATAACAGAAATTAATTTTATGAAAAATCTGACTCTCTCATAGTTGATTACTAGTAAATTACTGGTTTTAAAAAGCTTTTCCTAGAATACATGAAAATATCTGTTGGGATTGCTAAAACACTGTACAAAAGTCAGCAAATGTTTTATTTAATATTTAAGCATCTGTGGAGACAAACAGACCAGCAAGTTAAATGCAAACGCTATCTTTATTACGAGCGTATCGATAATACCAGCACTGTGGCATTTCCTGCCTTGATTTAGGATTTAATGCAAGACTTCTGGGACCATGCTAGGCTCAGACACTGTCTCTACTTGTTACCATTCAGTCTTCATTTGCGAATGATAATTTTTGCTTTGAATGGCATGCCTGACTGCAGGGCAGAGTAAATCCAAACCTTTTAAACTCTAGCCAAAAATTTGCCATGAATTAGGAGACTGCAGCATATTTACAATACAAAATAAAATATCTCTACAAGTGCTCAGTGGTGGTGGTATGAATAAACGCCGATTATTCTTTTTTTTTTTGACGGATAATTTTCAAAGCAGCGATTTTGCAAAGACTCAGGAAGAAAACAATTTTGTTTCATTTCCATAACAGAATCCAGACCTCTAAATTCAACCTCACGAGCTACAATTATGCATAAGAACTACCACTGTGAATTTTCAAACACAATGCCTTTTATTGTCTCTTCTCATTCTTTTCCCTTCCTGTTCCCCGAGATTTTCTGTACTGTCACCCTCCACAGAAACTTTCGAGCAGAAAGTCTGACTTGAAAGGAAAACTTTCAAGTTTTCAGGCTTCAAGGGAAAACAACAATGCAAACCTTCAACACAAGGTATTTGAATCGTATTTGGTGTTTTTTCAGCCTTATGGCAACAAACAACAACAACAAGTCTTTTTATTATATGGAATCATTACAGATGAAAACTCATGTTCAGCTTTTCTATGACAGATGGAGGGTATTTTAGGCACCTTCAGAATTCACATGTGACCATCCTGGAGCTCAAGAAATGAAAGATGCCAAATAATGAAGACTGCAATTCTCTTGTGCTGCATAACCTGTGAGACATTTCATTTGAGGACAGTAATGTAGCCCAGACACAAACACAGCAACTTACTATTTACAGGAACTTCCCAAATATTGTCCTTCAATATCACTATTTTATTAATATGTTTTCCACCTGCACTAGGAGACAGGCAGCTCTGAAGTACAAATACTGAAGATGAAACACCTACGCAGCGCAAGCAGCATGAAAAGCACATCTTGCTTTCTACGTATAAAGCACTTTTGGATTCAAGGGTTGCTTTCAAATGTAGTAACCTCTAAGCCATTAAACATCACTGCCTGGGAAATGAAGTTTCTCCTCCTAAAAGCCAGAGACGAAACATGCCTATGAATGTCACACACACTCTGGCTCTCCAAAATAGTTTAAAAATCTTCACGCTGCTTTTGAAGAAAGGCACGTGAGGCTGTCACTGCAACCCCGCACCCCAGGCAGACCCTGTTTATGGGTAACATCTGGTTGCAATTACCCACTTGATGGAATGCAAAGCAAGAATTTTTGTTACCAATGGGACTGGGAGAACAAACAGGACATTATTTACACATTAAAGAGAGTACTCACCCCAACACCACCGCAAGGAAGCCTGACAAACATCGATGTTAAAGAACCTGTAGGAAAAAAACGTACCCTGTAAGTCAAAAAGTCAAAGTTCACCAGATTTTGCTTCAATTTTATGGCAACGCTGTAATCTTTCCGAACACAGTAACAGACCAGGGTTTTCTTGCAATTTTCAGAGAACACACAGCCAACCCTGTTACATTACAACACATATATACACAATATACACACTTGGCCTTGTTCAAAAGCCTCTCCAATATAAAAACCTTCTATAAATCACTTATTTTTATGCAAGGTTTGTGTGCTGAGATTAGACAGGGTCGCTTAAGGCAATAGGAGCCAAGAGGGATACACCAGTGAAATACCCCGAAGGAATTAAGGGATGTTCCTCTAAGACGGTGACACAGCCGACAGCCCAGCTGAAGTGCCTCTACACCAATGCATGCAGCATGGGCAAGAAACAGGAGGAGGTGGAAGCCACCATGCTGCTAGAAAGCTACAACCTGGTTGCCATTACTGAAACATTGTGGGATGAATCCCATGACTGGACTGCGGCTATCAATGGCTACAGGCTGTTCAGGCAAGGAAGGCGTGGTGGAGGCATTGTCCTCTAACATCAAGAAATGGATAGTGTGTGAAGTGCTGTCTTTGAAGAATAGCCATGAGCAGGTTGAAAGCCTATGGGTAAGAATTAAGAGACCGAGGCAACAAAGGAGCCTTGTGGTTGGTGTCTACTACAGGCCACCTATTGACAAAGCCTTCTTACTCCAGCTATAGGAGGCATTGCACTCGCAGGCTCTTGTCCTGCTGGGGGACTTCAACCACCCCGTGATCTGCTGGAAAAGTAGCACGGTGAGCTGTAGGCAATCCAGGAGACTCCTGGAGTACATCGAAGATAACTTCTTAAGCCAGGTAATAGACAGCGCCATCACAGGGGATGTGATACTGGACCTGATGGTCATCAGTGCAAGTGAGCTAATCAGTGACGTCAAGATTGGAGGCAGCCTGGGCTGTAGCAACCACGCACTGGTGGAGTTCACAGTCCTGAGGGATATGGGTCAGGGGAAGGGTAAAGTCAGGATGCTGAATTTTAGGAAAGCAAACTTCCAGCTCTTTAAGGAGTTAGTCAATAGGACTTCATGGGAAACTGCCCTCAGGGACAAGGGAGCAGAACAGAGTTGGCAGATCTTTTAGGACGTTTTCCATAAAGTGCAAGAGCTCTCAATCCCCAGGTGTAAGAAATCAGGAAAGGAAGGCAAGAGACCAGCATGGCTGAGTCGAGACCTGCCGGTCAAACTAAAGGGCAAGAAAGAGATGCACAGGCAGTGGAAGCAGGGACAGGTATCCTGGGAAGAGTATAGGGACATTGCCAAGTGGTGTAAGGATGGGGTCAGGAAGGCCAAGGTGTGGCTGCAGCTGAACTTGGCAAGGGATGCAATGAACAATAAGGGCTTCTATAGGTACATCAGACAGAAAAGGAAGGTCAAAGAAAGCATACCCCCCCATGAGCAAGACTGGCAAACTGGTAACAACAGATGAGGAGAAGGCTGAGGTGCTCAACATTTTTGCCTCAGTCTTCACTGGCAAGCTCTCTCCCCACACCTCTTGAGTGGATGGACTGCAAGACAGGGACTGGGGGAGAAAAGTTCCTCCCACTGTAAGAGATGATCAGGTTCGTGACCACCTGAGGAACGCGAACATACATAAGTCTATGGGACCTGATGAGATGCATCCCAGAGTCTTGAGAGAATTGGCTGATGTAGTTGCCAAGCCACTCTCTATGATATTTGAAAAGTTGTGGCAGTCAAATGAATGGTGAATGGAAAAGGGAAACATTGCACCTATTTTTAAAAAGGGTAGAAAGGAGGACCCTGGGAATTACTGACCTGTCAGCCTTACCTCTGTGCCTGGGAAGATAATGGAACAGATCCTCCTAGAAGCTATGCTAAGGCACATGGAGGACAGAGAGGTGATTTAAGACAGTCAGCATGGCTTCACCAAGGGCAAGTCCTCCTGACCAACCTAGTGGCCTTCCATGATGGAATAACTACATCAGTGGACAAGAGAAGAGTTATGGATGTTGTCTATCTGGACTTCTGTAAGACCTTTGACACGGTCCCCCACAACATTCTTCTCTGTAAATTGGAGAGATATGTATTTGATGGCTGGACTGTTTGGTGGATGAGGAATTGGTTGGATAGTCATATCCAGAGGGTAGCGGTCAAGGGCTCAATGTCCAGATGGAGATCGGTGACAAGTAGTGTCCCCTCAGGGTATCAGGATTGGGACCGGTACTGTTCAATATCTTTATCAATGACACAGACAGAGGGATCAAGTGCACCCTCAGCAAGTTTGTGGATGACACCAAGCTGAGTTGACACGCCTGAGGGATGAGATACCACCCAGAGGAACCTGGACATGCTTGAGAGGTGGCCCTGTGTGAACCTCATGAAGTTCAACAAGGCCAAGTGCCAAAGTCCTGCACCTGTGTCGGTGCAACCGCTGATATGAATACAGGTTGGGGGATGAAGGGATTGAGAGCAGCCCCGAGGAGAAGGACTTGGGGGTATTGGTGGATGAAAAGCTCAACATGAGACAACAATGCATGCTCACAGCCCAGAAAAGCAACCATATCCTGGGCTGCATCAAAAGAAGCGTGGCCAGAGGTAATTCTGCCCCTCTACTCCACTCTGGTGAGACCCCACCTGGAGTACTGCGTCCAGCTCTGGAGTCCCCAACATAAGAAGGACATGGACCTGTTGGAGTGGGTCCAGAGGAGAGCCACGAGGATGATGGGAGGGCTGGAACGCCTTCCCTATGAGGACAGGCTGAGAGAGTCGGGGTTGTCCAGCCTGGAGAAGAGAAGGCTCTGGGGAGACCTTATTATGGCCTTTCAGTACTTAAAGGGGGCCTACAGGAAAGATGGGGACAAACTTTTTGGCAGGGCCTGTTGTGATAGGACAAGGGGTAATGGCTTTAAACTAAAAGAGAGTAGATTTAGACTACATATACGGAAGAAATGTTTTACAATAAGGGTGGTGAAACACTGGAACAGGTTGCCCAGAGAGGTGATGGATGCGCCATCCCTGGAAACATTCAAGGTCAGGTTGGACGGGGCTCTGAGCAACCTGACCTAGCCGAAAATGTCCCTGCTCATTGCAAGGGGGTTGAACTAGATGACCTCTAAAGGTCCCTTCCAACCCAAACTATTCTATGATTCTACGTCTTGTCAGATGAACATTTTAATCCCTTTCAACTGAAGGAGGATAGGAAATCATAAAACCACCCTAATTATCAGTCATATGCACAGTTACTAGAAGACTTTGGACCGCATAAGCTTCATAAAAGAGGAAGACAAAAAATAAACCAGAATAAAACAGAACATGTGTTTTGACTGAAAGAGCAAACTCAACATTAAGAATTTGAGAAAAATTGAGAAAACCATCTGTAGGGATAATTTTGCTTCTCTAGGAATTGTAACATCACTTTCTGGGCTTGCATATGAGCAAATTATCTTCCATTCAAAATTCTGGAGGTTTATAAACCATACACTGAAACAAGAACACACTGTCTCATATCCATCACCACCCTACCTGCGTGACTGAACATGTGTCTGTGCACCACAGGCAAATGGGTAGAAGGAAATATGTGCATGCACACACTGTAAAAAATCTGGAGTACACTGCCTGAAATTCATTTGCTTGAGACTTATTTAAAGTTAATGAAAGCTAACAGTGAAATAAACTGGGTTGAGGGTTTTTTTTATCCATCAAACCAGGTTGTTTTTCTGGTCATGTCTATACTGAAAGAATAAATTCCCTTAAATGCTAACTACCAGCTTTGCAGAGTGTGAATTAGCCATGACGGCAGACAGACGTTACTGAGGGCCACGCTGGTGTCAAATGCATCGCAGACACATACGTTACCCCTGTGACTGAAAGTGGAGTTAATGCATCTGTATTATTAATCTGAGTGCACAGCAAGATTCACTATTTGATTAGATCCACATGAAAGTTCTTAGATTGTCTGCCTCAGACCTCCTGTCACATCTTTCACTGCTAATCCACCCATTATTTCAATATTTATCTTCCTGACAACAATTTATGATTGCTCTCCACAAATTAAAAGCAGCCTTATTTGCCTAAGTTTTAACTTGTTCAACAGGTTCCAAAGCTTTACACTGTCAAGTGACAGATGGATTCATATTTTTCATCCTCAGACTTTCAAGGGCTTTAGCAACACTTCCAGGGGTAGAGTTGTGCAACCTGCCTTAAAGGCCACCACCTTCAAACTCTCATGATAAAATACAGCAAAGCAGATCTTTGTGATGCTCAGGGTCCTCTGGGGAAAAGTAACTTAAAGATCAGTGGTGGGCTTCTGTTGCAAGTCTCTTCTACATGTGTAAAGAAGGGCACTCTTTGAGGAAGGATTAAGACTCAGTAGTAATGAGCTACAGGACAACTGCATAAGTATAAATAATCAGCACAGCCACATTGACGCCTACTTACAATTCTGAAAAACCTGAACTATTTACCCTCTTCCTGCTTTCTCCTAAAGAACTGCCAAATTAAGGGACATCCCCCCTTATCATTCGCAGAAGCTTAAAAAGAAACATCTTGTGTTTTCATCCCCCAGCTTTACGAGCTCTTCCTTTTAGGCTGAGGTTTCTCACGCTTTTTCTTCCTCATACACATATCAAAGGCAACGAGTTTACATGGAGTTAGCCACCCCATCGCAGTTGTACACGTCAAGACACTCAGGTCTAACAAACTCACATTTGCATATATGAGCTTCACATGAAGCTTTGGTCTCAGACTTCAAACCTGCCATACATTTACCCTCTGACATATTTAAAAGAACCCCATAAAATTGTTTTGTGAATTTAAAAGCCCTTTAAACTCTCAGCTGGAGAGGATGGCTGAAGAAGGGGCTGCTTACAGGCTTGTTCATCTCTATATACAAATGTGCATTTTGAGGTTTTTCAGGGAGGTTTTCCCAACACATCAGTGGCTGTCATCCTTGCTCACGTCCAACACTGTGGAAGCCATCAAGTTAAGAAACTGGTTTTAGGGCTAGCATTGCTCTTCCTGCCCTGCTCCTGCTATGCAGATGTCCCAGACAGGCTCACTCCTCTTGTCATTTTGGCTCGCCGCGCTGTCCCTCCAGACCCCTGGCTGTCAAGCTGTCAACCTATTTTCTCCTGCCCAGTGGGATGACTGGCAGACACTCTGAATGGTGACACTGTTTGCTCTTCCTCCATGCTTTGTGCTTGGCATGAGTGCCAGTGCCAGCTGTGGCCTATGCACAGCTCCGCATCCAACGACAGGACAACTGGGCAGCGGAAACAGGTAGTTCACTGCTGTCTGGGCAAAGATAGTCATGTGAGCTGACAGCAAGTCCCCCTGCTAGCAGCTCAAGGCTAAAATGATGCCATTAGGTTTAGGAAACAAGGTCTAAGCTCACCTAAGAGCTACTGGAAAGTCCTTCCTACTAGAGATCCTGGGGACCTGACCTTCTGCCGATGGGTGCAGCTCTGACAACCTGGTGTTCTTTGCAAATTACACCCAAACAGGCAACATTTTGTACTGGAATACTCTCAGGTATTAGAATTATTTCTCTTCACTATAGGAATAAACTTGATCTCTACGGACATTTTAAAATGAGTGAATAAAGACATGGAGGGGACACAGCAAAACTACAGAAGTACTCACAGGCAGAGCTAGAGTGTCTCCTCCCTGAGGTTCTCTAAACAAACTATCAGGAATGGTTGAGCAATACCTGGGTATCCCCAAATGCAACACTAACCAAATAAACTGTATCTCCAAATGTTTCTATGGAACTATTGATACTGATTGTGCCAAGAGTCAAAAGGGGAGTGGGAAAAGTATTTCAAGAGCATCTGACATTTGAATGAGCAGGAAACAGTCGGTGTTATCACAGACCACCCTTGCCACGTATCTTGCATCGGGTATAGGATGACCCACTGCCCGCTCAGTGCCCCCATGCAGATGATGATGACCGCTGCCGGAGGCAGCGTGCCAACCCTGCCTGCTACAGGCTGGTAAAGCCAACAGGTCAGATGCTGGAGGGCTGCCCAGATCCTACTGCAGCAGACAATCAAGACACACTTCCTCACACACCTTCAGTGCTACAGTTCAAGAATTCGCAGAGAAATCAGTCAGCATGAAGGTGGTGCAACTGCAAATGAGAAGCCTTCTCAGATCTACTGGGGAAGATTTACATGCTGTTTCTTTGAACTGGTGGATACACCTTATGCAAGGCCAGAGTTTTACACTACCAAGTATATGACATCATAAATTCTTTAAACTTTACATACTAATTGTGCTATCATTCAGCCAGAGGTGTCTACTTTCCGTTTGCTCTGGGTTTTAAAGAGGTGGTAAGTTAGCTATAAATACAGTGCTAATTGCATGTTTAAACAACTGGCTAAAAGCTTTCCTCTTTGGGGATCTAATGTACATACTGAATATGTTGCAAAATCTTTCCAGCTCTTTTGCTGCGACTACTACATCATGCAGGCCATCAAATTAATCCTCTTTTTATATCATCCAAAGTCAAGCTAAACCCAAAATAAACTTTCTCAACTTCAAGGTTCCAGAACTGTCTTTTTGCTGATCCTCATGTGAGAACTTCCCAAACCGTCCCTCCAGCCTATCACCTGCTGTTCCAAAAAGGTACAAAGTAAAGGGAGATGATGATGTCTCCACGAAGGTAAGGTGCTAAAATCAATGTGGTTTGGTTGCCATGTGGAGGTACTGGTTATCTAGACAACCATCCCCTAGATTTTTTTGCAGCGAAAACGTCTATATTTTATGGCAGATGCCACCCTGTTTCAGGAAGATCCAGTCTCCAGTGAAAGGGATAAACAATCTTACTCCAAATTAAACAAATGTAAGACTATCTAAGAGGCCCCTGCATCTTTCTTGCAGATTATCCATAGAAAACTGACAGCTATTTGTTGATGTCTATGCAGCTGGTCGGTGCTGCAGATCCAGGTCCTTAGCAGGGTGCTCCAGTTCCTACCTAGCAATGGATAACTTTCTAATACTCAAAGCAGTGTCCAAGGATAAAATAAAACAACTGAATTACCTTTCCTGCTCAGGGAAATCTCCTTTCAGCTTTTGAAGACATCAAAGAAAGGAAGTTTTAGCTATCTAGGGTTTAGGGTTCTATCTGAAGAAAGGGAGATGTATCTTGTACCGCTCTCAAGCAGACATTGAACAGAGGTGGGAAGAATCCTCTTGGGAACTGCCCAGAGTTGAGGACGGAGGGAGCCCCATGTCCCACCTTTCATACTGGTACCACTAAGTGACTGCCAGAGCCAGGGCTGAGGACAGTAGTGGGAGTGCTGGAGGTCAGGAAGGGGACGCCCCCAAAGGGAGTGATACCTAGAAGTTTCTTGCTGTCCAGTTTCTGTCTGTTCAGAGGGTTTGTGCCGTACAGCAGCGTATGAGCTTCCGAGTGAACTGTCTGCAGCTCTTCTAGAGTTGCTTTTCTTCCACGAATACACTGAAAGAGGAAAGAAAAGGCGTGATGAAATCACTGATTAACTGCTTAACTCTCATTAAAGAACTTCTCTTTTTCCTTAGCAAATCATAAGACAGTGAGCAAAAAACTAAAAAGGGTTCTTATGTGGAAAAATTCATTGTAAGACAGATTTTGGTTTAATCCCTTATTCAAAATACTAGCTTGACACATAAATCCATCTTTAGATTTATTTACGTTTGTTTTAAAAATACTTACCACAGAGCATTTGCTAAATTACACAGGTATTGCTTGACTACTGAATATTCAGGATTTCAGTTACAAACCATTAGAAAGTGATTCTTTGGTGCAAATGTGTCCCTCCAAGCCACCCTCCGACTTCCCCACCACGATTATTAAGCTAACCCAAAAATTTCTCCCAAACACACTGCTTTCCAAACTGAACCTTTGAGCAATTAAGGGTCAGTTACAAACTTTCTGCCCTAAAACTCATCTTGGAAACCCCACAAGATTCAATCTGTTGCAAAATGTTTTCTTATATGATGATGCAGGTTCAGATGCACGCCAAAGTCAAAACCCTGGCTTCACTGAAGATCATGGCAAAGCTTTTACTGATGTCAGCAGGACCCAACTTCACTTCACGTTTTACAAATTGGTGATTTTTCCCCATTTTTTGTCATAGGGGTCTAGCATACCTTTGGGGCTTATCTTTTGTTGCCATCACCCATTTGTATTGGAAAATACGTTTGTAAGAACAAAGTGCTACTTGGAGATGCTAAATCTTGGGCATATAAGGACCATGCCATGGCCTCTTGCAGAGGAGCAAGCACTCCCCAGCAGGCAGATGGCACCAGGAGGATATCAGGTACACCAGAGAAGGCAACCAACTCCCAGCAGTGGAAAAAACACCTCACCTTTTTAACTGGGAGCTTGTGAGTGCCTACGAAACGTTGGCAGGGGAAATATGCAGAGAGTCAAGAAAGTGCTGAGGCTGGGGGTAAGTCAAGAGGTGGTCATGAGAGGGGAGGGAGTTATTTAGAAATAAGGATTGCTTTGCTTCAGAAACATGCACACACTCCCCCTCCCCCCCCCCCCCCCCCCCCCGCCCCCAAAACAAAAAAACAACAACAAAAAAGAATTATATCATATGGCTTAGAATTACTTCACAATTTTTTTGTCATGATTTGGACTAAAACACTTTAAAAGGAGTTGTCATTTTGGGGGGTTGTTTCTACAGAAGGAACGACAGGATTATTCTTCTTTGCAATAGCAATACTAAAATTTAAATAGTTAACAGCAAAATATTGGAAACTTCTGAAAACCTCTTGTAGAGGTCCCAGGGTCACCCAAGATGCGAGCCTCAGCAACGAGCATCCTGCTGCACAGCCCACAGAGGATCGCATGCACCTCCTGCACAGCCTTCACCCCGACTTTGTCAAAGCCAGTTGCTTTTTTAAGATTCCCACATGCCTGAAGCATCAGAGTTTCTAATGAGAACAACAACAACAACAAAGGATAACCTAAAGAAAAAAAGGGGGAAAAAAGAAAGCACATTCCTAAGGAACAATGGACTTCAAATGGAAAGCTTCTTTTGAAGAGAAGGTCAAACTATGCCACTCGCTCCTGAGAACTGCTGCTGCTCAGAAATCACTGTTGTGCGGTCAGTTACTTTGCAAGAGAGTGCTAGGGACAAGATGCTTCAAAGGCATCGGCACTTCCAGCCAAGTAGTGCCTGCTTTCGCACCATGCTGCCGTCTATGGCTGCTGCCTGGCCCAGCCAGAGCATCCCGGGGTGCAGCACAGCAGGGGCACAGGGACTCCAGGACCTCCACCTCTGAAGCACAGTCCGCAGAACAAACTTGAGGGATTCTTTTGTCTCAGACCTTCAGCATAAGCCTCCATCACGTGTTGCAAAGCGCACAGGAAATCACTTTGTAAAACCATTTGAGGCATAAGGCAGCAGAAATCAAAGCACGGCAGGAGTGCTCGTGCACTCTGCCTCTCCTAATTTTGGCATTTCTGGTCCCCAGTTCCTCTTTCATTTTCTCTGTGCTCTGCTCCACCACCTAGCATATTTCCTGAGGTTAATGATAAGGCAAAAATACATCATCCCATTAAAGAGGCAATAATCACAAAAATGCTAGACCCAGAAGGGATGGAAATATCTGGCAAATCCCCCTTGAACTTTTATCCTGTCTTCCCTTTTTGTTCACGGTAAGCCTGCTTCAGTCCCCCCTTATAGGCTTTTACCGCTTCCCTCTAACCCATATGCCAACTCTTTTCCTTTGAACAAGATGTACTGACCCATTTTCAGCTGCTACATTTAGGGGACATAGAGAAACAGCACTTTGTATTTCTTGGCTTTACATGAAGACACCAGGAGAACAGCAGCCTGTCGCAATAACACGCCAGCTCCTCTGTGGATGCAAACAGCTTCAGCTCCCCAGGATGGGAAAGGCTGCTCCCATTTAAAGTACGTGGCCTTACCAAGACATCCAAGCTCCATGTTCTTTAGGAGAGTATCAGTGCCACCCTCCCCTCCATGTGACATCCATAACCGAATGGAAACTATGAGTGGATGGAGAAGTTCCTTCTGTGCTGCAAGTACAACACATTCAAGGAAAAAGCTACTACTTACTGAAACAAATATATATCACAAACATCATAGCAAACATTGCCTGGTTAAAAAGGATTATGCTTGAGATGCTTTTGCACCTTTCTCACCTCCCAGCTCACATGCCACAAGATTTGTCCTCATCTCTAACACAAGAGCACCACGAAAATGAATTAAATCCCCCTTAAAATAAAGTTGGAGAACACAATACATCACCCGCTCCTGTTTCCAGAGCCATCGCAACTTGTATCTCAGTCTACAGCTCAGCCTGCCATCCATGCTCCTAATTTGAGCAGTTTTTTGCTTTCTAAGAGCTCTTAAGTCACGCTACTCTTATCTTCGAGGCTTCCAATTGCCTATTAAGCTTGCTCACTCCATATTACCCCCGCCCTCCCGTCTAATGTCCTTCCCAGATGCTACACTCCAGCTTTTCATTTCAGGAGATAGCTTCTTAACCCCTATGAACTAGTTGGCTCTTTACCCTGCTTCCTTCGTGCCTCTCTCTGCACAAAACCTGCCCTTTGTAACACCACACCATCTCTCCTCTCCCACTGTTTTATACACATCCTTTGCACTTTTCATCCATTTCCTTGGAGCTAGCTTTGAACAACAAAAAAACCCTGCTAGTCTCTTAGTTTGCATTTTATTCACCCTTTCACCTCATGATGTTTCAAAAGGACAGGGTATGAATCTTGAGAGACTGCGAGCCAGACGTTGTCCCAACTGTGGCCCCATAAACACCACAAAGAGCCATGAAAACAGCTATAAAGCTCCTCTCCAGACACTGACTTCCCAGGCAGCACCACCACCACCACCTCCTGCACGCCCTCAGTGTTTTGTGATGGGAAACCTTGGGTACAGAGAAGCTCTCTGGAGGCTTCATCGCCCAGGCCCATCCTGTGCTTCAACCAGACACCCACCCAATACTGTGCCAGGAACACTGGGATCACAGCTCTGCTCTTACAGATCATCCAGTCCAGGGTCTGTTTTTTCACGTCAGTCCTCTACTGCTGCAATTAACCTTCAGCTAACAGTCCTCATGCTTTAAACAACACAGGGATTCCTGCCAAGATGTGCTTGGAGATGGAGGATCTCATTCTCCCCCTACCTAGTTAAGCAGCCTGGGGATTTGATTACCTCTGAAACACACAGCAAAACCTATCAATTTCCTCACATTCTTGATGAAGGCTTGGGAGGATTAGTCTATACCATGATTGCTGGTTTTCGTTTGGGGGGCAGTGTCTTTTATTGAGATTGCCCCAATTAGTATAATTGTTACTTTTAAATCCTGAACGTACACCAGAGTAATTGCCATATTTTATAAAGCTAACTTAATTAAACAAGCAATACTCTAAACCGCAGCTGTCGTTAAGTTTGGACAAATGCTTTCACTCCAAAGGGTCATCTTTAAACTTGTGTGACTCTGCCAGACTCTTACCTATCACACCACAAATCTGGCGCGCATTTTCCCCTCAGCTGGATGTAAAACAGTTTTTGGACAACTTTAGCAAACACATATCTGTTTCACTGCTGAAAAATGAGAGGCTAGGGGGAAACGATGTGTTTTTTTGTTCTAAAAATATTCATGCCCCTTCTGGATCACTTCTATTGCCTTCAAGAGAAATGGTAGGAACCCAGCACTTGGCAGGTTGTCTAGGAGCCTTTCAGCTGCCTGATGAAAACAGGTTTTCACTTAATTTCTGAAATTTCAAAGCAAGTATTTGTTTGCATGTATGATAACAATATTTATCTGTGAGCCCTTTTCTGGCCTAGGGCATGTGTGCAACAGAAACACCAAAAGAACATTTCCAGGAGACAGACACCAAGAACTGTTTGAGCTTGCATGAGAAAGCAGAGCTGGGATTTATTTTCAGCGTGCAGTTATGGGGGAAAGGAGGGCTGTTAAACTCTTCTGGAAGAGGACAGGGACCCAGCGAAATTTTGCCTGATCCCACACAGTGTGTATGGGATTATTTATTATACAGGGTGCAGTGTTTTTAATCTGTGTTGAGTGGCTACTTGCAACCAACAGAATCAAACTATACCCACACCTGGACCACAGCAAAGGGCTGTTAAGGAAGGAAGGGGAAACGTGAGGATAAGGCAATGTCAAAGTTCAAACTGTCCTTTTACAAATATGAGTTGTAAGAAATTGATTAAATTACCTAATCACAAACAATTTTCACATCAGGCCCTTGAGCTTACTTAACTGGCTTATAATGTCTGAGGCACAGGACAGCAGACCTGCAACAGTGAAGATAAAAGTGAGTGTGCACAGATGTGTCAGTCAGCAAGACCAGCCAAAAAATAGCATAGAATAAAACAGGAGCTCAGCTAAAAATCAAGTGTACAGCCTGGCAAATTTCTGAGTGCTATAATCAAGGTGTTGCTGCTGGCTCGCTGCAGACCTACTACTAATTCTGAAAATATTCACCTCTTTCTGAGTGCCTGTAGGGCTGCTATGCAGATGGAGTAGTTATAATCCATAAAAAAAAGTGTCGATACATAACAGGCTGCATGACCATCCTCATATAAACAGCTCTGTTAAAGTTTCACACATCACGAGAACACTACTGTGGGTGGGGATAGAGGGCACAACTCATGCTGTCCTGCACGGAGCTTTGGTATAGGAAAATGGGATTTGAAAATATAATTATTAAAAGTAATCATAATCATTAGGCCAGACTTCAAAATTCCTTTTAAATCAACCATATAATGGAATATGTCCTGCAGAATGAAGCTTTCTACATGTTAAGTCTACAGCATTCCTTCCCTTGCAGTAAGGATAGAAGTCCATCGTCTCAGGCAATGCCAACAGCTCACGCTCACACTCCAACCTAGCAGCAAAGATCACGCATGTCTAAAAAGCTGCTGTCTTGCCATGCAAGTGCACCTGATGTGAAGGTAGTCTTCACTGTAAGAAAACCCTATATGGTCCTCCACTCTGCTCATTGATAGACAGGTTCCAACTGAGGAGCTTCAGAGAGACTCTGAAGGCCAGGGAAGTGACCAAATGGCTTTGCAATGTGGAAAAGAATTACATAAGCCAAAGACAGTGGAAAGTGAACAAGTGGCTCCAGAAAAAAACCCTATCAAGAACAGAAGAGTGAAGTGAGAAGGTAGGAAGGAGATGGAGAAACAGGGAAAGGTTGTGCCCATCAAGCCCATGAGAAAAGTTAAGATAAAGAAGGAGACTTTAATGCAGGTCTGGGCACAGTGGGGATAACGGAAAGCTAACTAGAGAGAGAAGCAAGGGTGATTAGAGCAGCTGGTTATCCTGAAACGGCAGGTCAGACGTTGAAGAACGCCATCAGACAAGAAAACACTGGAATTGAGGCAGGAAGCTAACATCGTGTATTTATTGTTTTCAGAAAAAGGAATAGTCAAAATAAGGCTGAATGTCACCAATGGTCCGAAGGGAAACACAGCTGGAAAGCAAGAGAACTTCAAGAACAACTCCAATTGTGAGAGCAACTGAAAATAACAAATGAAGAAAAATAACCTGTGATCATACAATGAAGAACTTCACACATTAGTGAACATCTGTAACACAATCTAGGAGAGAAGGCAATTAGCACTGCAGGATTTAACTCCTGCTTCTAAAAGAGGAGTTAGATAGCAGTGAGGTACCTGTGGGGTTTTGTTTGTTTGTTTGTTTTGGTCCCAAATAATAATCCCAAAATTCAATAAAATGGGTCTCCATAGACAGAAACAGGTTCGAAGTTCTTCCTTGCTCTCTTCAGGGCTAAATAAGGGTAGGACAGGGAACTTTAGCCAATGGCAATGCTGCCACCACGTGGATGTCTTTTCTGATTGCTCAGAAAATATGTCAAGCCAGATGCTGACATAACTCAAATATACTGCGTGATTCAGTCCCCTTAGATGCTCAAAGAACTGATGAACACACAGTACCATTTATTTATCATCACTGCTATTAGCTATGAATAATAATTATTATTAATTGTTATTTTTAATCCTTAGGCTTTTTATTTTAGTAGCTAAGCTTTTCTCTTAGTTCACCTTGCCTTTAAAACATGCATGTCCAATAAAGTTAATTTAACCTCTCGTGTTGGAACAGTGCCTCATTCTTTTTACTGGATGTTCACTATAGGTTGACCATTACTTAAAGAGTATTAAAAAGGTTATTAAAACACAGAAACACAGACTTGCTGCTGCACATCTTTTGTTGTTATGATTGGAGTGATAAAAAATAACACAGTTACTTCATGTCTTGCTCTCAGCTTTGGCAGCTACAAAGTCCAATGCTTGGTAGGGATTTCCAGTTTATAGGGAATTGGACTGAAAATTACAGAAGCAGCTTCACTGCAACATTGGGCAAGAGCATTCTCCAATGTCTCATGAAATTTCTAAGAGTCATTGCAATACAATGAAATCAGATTGCTAGAAAAGCACTCCTGACAGATGCACACACACAAGCATAAGCAGTCATCTAGGAAAGGATTAAATTTAGGTCACATATGGCAAAACACTGCCAACAGCTGGAGCTATAAAAATCTCAAGCCAGAATCCAGTATAAAGTTTGCACATCCAGGTAGCAATCAACAGCCCGAGCTGCAGGTTTGGTACATACGCTGTTGTCCAGACCAGAAATCAGCCCCTCAAAATGCTTATAATCCAGCAGTTGAATCAGCCAGACAAATACAAATTCTCCCTTTCTCCCAGGCCTACCACCTCATCTCCCCCTTCACTGGTATTTTTATTACCTCACACTTGCCACGAAGACCTGTCTCCTGGAGCCGGGACCAGATGCTCTGGATCCTCCCCGCGTGCTCTGGGTGGCTGTTTGTGTTTCCACAGGTACACTGGTGTTTCAGCATCAAGGTGTCATACACAAGGCCTGCAGCAGAGGTTACAAGATTGCTCTCAATTAAAAAAAATAAATATAAATAATTTTGCAAGATATATGGAAAAAAAATCTTTTTTTTTTTTTTTTTTTTTTTACTATAGCACTTTATATTCAACTGAACACTTCTAGACAAAGTCAGTGTGTGTTTTACCAGGAGCCACAGAGCTCTAAGAAATGAAAATCCAACATGCTGCTTTGAGACAGCACCAAATGTGCAACGATCCCTTCCTCTGGAAAGCCTCAACAGATCCGGAAAAGAAATTAGTCACCAACATCTCTGTAGGCTGAAGTTGTGAGAGTAAGAGAAGGAGGTGACAACTGAGTATGGATGTGCCAGCAGAGGAACATGATCGAGGAGGGGACTGACTTGCAGCTTTTCCACTGGGTACTTTTATAATTGCTGCTAAAATGACTCTAGGTTTTGGGATTAAAAAACAGAAGGAATACGTTGTTACCAGGCACTATGTTTCATAAAATAGTTTGTGCTGAAGTCTTTGCATCAACATTATTTGACAACATGCTAATTAAGGCTATTAGCACACACTTGGGCATAATTATTCAGCACGATATGTAGGTATTTAACAGTGTTGTTTCATTTCAATGTGGGAGTCAGGCAGCTAAATCCCCTTGCATTACCAAGTATTTATGGCATGACAACAGCGTAGGAGACTTTGATTCACGCTCCAGAGTTGCCCGGGTATGTTTTTGGAAGGGAAGTTATGATTTCATAGCCAGTGTTCCACTGGAGCAAAACAGCAAGTCCTCCACAGCTATGCAGTCCTGGTGACAAAAGACCACCTTTTTTTCACTCAAGCAAGAGACATAGTCAAATGTTCAAATCTACCCTTCCCTTCAGCCAGAAGCTCCACAAAACAGAACAAAAGGGTTTGGGTTTTTTTTCCCCAAGGAGTAAGGTTTCTTGCAAGAAATATCTGTCTGAAAGCACAGTATAAAGTTGCAAATCAAAGGTCCTGATGAGAATCCAAAGCCTTTGAATTAGCCGTGAAGGTAGGAGCTATTCCCAGATCCCGACATTAAAGGGTCTGCACTCCAACCAATATCGCTCCTCTGAAATCCCAGAGAAGCACACCTCTGCTGCAGTGGGCTGCATGAATACAGCTCAAGGAGCTTACCAGCGCTGGCTTTCATGTAGCCAGTTCAAGCACCAATAAACAGCACAATTTGCAACTACATGGAGTTCAAAGGGGCTTGTAAGAAACCAGACTCTGAGAACATACGTGGACATGTAGCCTGGAGCTCAGCGCCACGCTGCTGCTTGCACTCAAGCTTGGCTTGAGCTGCAATCACACCTTTTGACTGAGTGTAGGCATGTTCTGCCACTGAAAAATTTGGCTTTCTTCTCTGAGGCAAACCCTGGCACTGACACTTTCAGGTATTCAGCCTCAGAGAATGTATCTGGCAGTTCCTTGATTTGCTGTAGGTGAGTGCAAAGTAAAAAAAAAAACAAAACAAAACAAAAAAAAACAAACCCCAAACCACATTCAGTTCTAGGAAGAGAACAGAGCACCGGTTAATTGACTGCCTTTGGGTTAGCCAAAGTTCAGTTAAATAAGATGGTGCTGAAAAGCTCTGTAGAGGTCCCCCATGTTTGATTCACAGCATCAAACTTCATTAGGAGCTGCTGGGCAAAGCCAAGCACTGTAAATTTCACCTGAGAAGAAGCTGTAGCCCATAAGAACTCCCCGGTCTGAGTTCATTTAAACTAGCGCAAGGTCTGCAGTAACCTCGCCTCTGAGGTTACTTTATTTCTGAAGGAAAGTCATCTTCAGGGGACATAATGCATTTTGACAAAGTATCTGTTACCCTAAAGAACCCCATGTAGATGTCCTCCTAGACCATACCGGACTGCAGTATGTTTGGCTAAATCATTCATATTAAAAAAAAGAAAGTGGTTCTGCCTTTTTTGACTTCCAGGCATATCTACAAGGACTACAACTAGGCTTTATAGATTTAAAGCCAAAAGGTGCATTTATATCTATTCAACGTATATATTCAGAGTCAACAACTAGCCTTGAATTTGAAAAAAAAAAAGTACAAGCAGCAAGTCATTCATCAGATAGCTCCTGACCTGTCTGGGTGCAACTCTGGCTCCCTTCAGTCCACAAGCACTCTGCTGTTGCCATCAGGAGGGCCAGGACTGCCCTCTCTGAGGGCACTGACCTTAGAGACCAAGGACTAAAAGATGGTTCAATTCAGGTGATGGCCAAAGAGAAGGGCAATGGGAAAGCACACTGCTTGGAGCACAGGCAAGAGAGTGCATCAGACAATTCACTAATGGAAATGGGAAAAGTAAAATATAAGCTAAGAAAGCTAAGAAGAAGAAGCTGCACCGCATTTGTAAAGGACACTCCAACCTGGAGACAAATCTGAGGCTACTTCATGCCATACCTTCATGGGCTTGTAGAAAAACCCAAGCATTTTCAAGCTGTGTATTTTAAGCAGCCTTTTCTTGCTCACCTCTGGATTCCAAGACAACACTTAATGCTGTTGCTCTAACAAATCTTTTCAGTACTTGGGAGCTGGGCACAACCTGGCAGTGAATTATGCTGAATGTACTGCAAAGTTGGAAGGGGTCTAAGACCATTTAAATGGTTAATATGTGAATCTGTGTTGCAAGTTCCTTTTCATAGTGTGTTTTCCCCAAGACTTTAAGTTTTAAATAGTAATTCCTGAAAAACTATCACGATGCAACTCTAGGTATACAGGTAAAGCAATGCCTAGTCAGATTAAAAGTCTCCATTTTGTTCTCTATTTTGTACCTGGGTAACCTTAAAGCCTGGTAGGGCAGAAGCCAATACACATCAAACCAAAGATAAATGCAAATGAAAAACCAGCTCTTTGCACAAGCCTCACATTCTTCCCTTCCCCCTTTGTCTTCCTACAGTGCAGCAGATCTGCCAGGTACCTCGCAGTTTTTTGGAGGAACTTTGGTGTGAGGTCAGAATTAGGCAGTGGCATTTATCAGCTCATCTCACTTGGTGCCAGCTAAGACAGTCACACTGATGAGAGCAAATACAGGTAGCCGTGGGCAAGATCCCTGGCCACACAAAACAGCACCTCCTCATCTTCATCCCCAAGCATTGGAAAGCTTCATGTGTTTGAAATACATGCATTAATCTACAACGGGTTTTGGGAGCTGAGCCTATTCAACGTAGGCAGATGAAGGGGTTAACGAAAAGGCTCTCAGAAAAGGGAGTGACAGGATGCCTACTCATCTCTGATAATGGAGACTACAGTGGGGTTTACAGAATTTGGTTGACCTATAAAGTTTCGCCTTTCCCAATGATTCAATGATAACAGTAGTGTCTAAATGAAGTTCTTCTGTACTGTAATCACACGTCACTCAACATTTCTCTTTTTTAAAAACTAAACCACTGGAAAGAAGGGAACGGTTCCAAGTTCCTTCCTGTGGTTGGGGACACTCAGATGAAGACACACACACACACACACAAAGGAAAGCTTGGCAATTTAAGCTTAAAATACGAAACTACATTGGCCATTACAAGTTAAATTAAGTGGTGCTGGAAGCAATAGTCTTTAAGACATGAGAAGAATAATTTTTAAAGGTCAGCACTAAAGCATAACCAACTTGCTTTTCTTGGCAGAACAAACATATGATTTGAGGTTCAGATAATTATATTGCTCTGCACAGGAGAGAATAAATGCCTTCATCAGAAATGAAAACTACTTTAATGCAGAACCATCAGAATAATTTGTGGAACCATTTTTACAGGAGACCAAAGACTGGATAATTGGAGCTATGCAAATTAATGGCCTAACCTGAGAAGTCTTATTCAAGTGCGTAGAACAGTGCATGCAGAAGTATTCATTAAAGTCAAGGGGGCTACTTGTGCTAGTGAGGACAAGTTCAAGGACTAGCTTTCTTTTATATGCTAGTGGGAAGGAAAATTAAATGTCATGCTTTGGGACATAAAACTGATTGCTTGAAGAAGTCAGGAAGGGCACCGTTTTCACTTTCATGTGGAGTAATGCACATCATGTTTGAGAGGTGTATTATGTTGTTCTTTCCCTATACCTTTGAAGTCTCAGGTACTGGTCACTGAGAGACAGGAAAATAAATTACACATAAACACCAGAATTTCCAGCTGCCTGGTCCTAAACTCTGTCCGGAGAAAGCATTAGCATTTTCTATATAATATTCCAAACATGAAACTGATGAACAATTCCTTTGTCTGTTGGACAATAACTGATCTCTTAAGAGCCACATTCATGTCTCAATAATCACAGCTGGCTTCATTAGGGCCACCAAATGAGGTTTGTTTTTTCCAGCCCTCTCACAAAATGATCACAGGAATTCAAATCTTAATTTCTCTGAAATCGAAAGTGCGTGATCATGTTAGAATCAGTCTCCAAAGCAGTCACTTATCACACAGATGGATTTTCCTAGTGAAAAAGAAGCCCCATGCACTTCAGCTCTGCTTGCTTTGAAAAATACCCGAGACTTTAATTTCCTGCCTTTCAAAGAATAGTTCAATCCTAGTGATTAAGCTTTAGTATCCACATCCCAAAACACAATCTCTGACACACTGTGAACAACTTCAAGAAAACATTAGCAATCTAACTTGCACGCACGTGCTCAACAGCTGAAATGCCTGCCTTTCCTCCCTGTGCTTACATCCTCATAGAGTAGTAGGTTCTTTTTTTCCTGCCATTAAGTAGATAGTGACAGTTAAACTAGTCCTTCACCTTTTATGTGAGGTGAAAGACTAGGTATAGGACTAGTATAAAGGTCTCATCTTTTACACTTTGCACCTTTATTACTGCCAGTAGATGCCCAACGCTTTCTCCCCTGAAAGCATTTTATTGTGTTTTTCCTCCTCCATTCACCTAGCATAAACGTAGAGAACTGCACGAGACAGAAGGCAATGGAAAAATCAGGCCCTTGGAGTCTTAGCATGGATAAATGCTGTGAAAAGGATATTTAACAGGTGAAATACACTAAGCATTCTTCACATCATTGCACTGGATTGTGCAGTGCTATATAAAAGCAATGTGATATTCCACCTCTTATTTTAAGCCACCTTTTTTTTTTAAACCCTGCCTGCAAGGAAAATAAATCATAACATTGTGTCTTCTCAAAGCAGCACAGTTCTCAAATCTGCATTCTTACTGTTACCTGTAATTTTAAATGAAATTTAGAGGCACATATCTGAGTCAAATTTATATCCTCTGGTAGGAAATGTTATTGTATGTTCAAAGTCTTGTGTATGATTGACAAGGCAACTTAAATACCGGAGGAGGAGAAGGGAAGAAAGAGAAGCAATGAATAATCTCGAAAAGTAGGGCCAGGCTTCCCTTGTTTTTAAAGCACGCGTGTTTTGTGTCTAAGTGTCTTAGATGCTCAAGTTTCATCTGGTTTGACCATGAGCCAGAGGATTTGCATGCTTGGCAAAATCCAAAATCTAGAATAATGTTGCTATAACTGATTGCATTAGACATGTAGTTTTGTTGAAATTTAAGGTTTCAATATTAACAACAAATAGAGACTCCAAGGGCTGATTTGCAAAAATGAGATACTACTTGGGTTTTTACAGAGCTGATCGCACATCGTTCCCACCCTGCAGCTAGCAGCTGAAGAACAGAGTCATATTTAACACACCACTATTACTCTACCATCAGTGTCTGAAAATAAACCTGATTCACAGTGCTGATTTTAATGATGTACGAAGTGTGGGTTAAATAAGAATAAATGGATAAGTAAAAGGGAAACAAAATCACGAGCTGCTCTTATTTGAGCGTTCTGGATTTTTTTCCCCTTCCTTTTCCCAGGGCACACATCACATTGCAAAATGTTCATTCACAAAACAGAGCTTGACATTTGGGGAAGAAGGCGGACTTCAAAATAAGCCCGCCTAATTACCCAACATAGGGCTCAAAAAGTTACACATAAATTAACTTTCATCTGTTACTAAGGCTACTGAATAGACAGAAAGGATTTTGGTGGGAAAAGTTGGTTGTCAGGATTCAAGAAGAACGATTATTTTTCACCTTTAACCTTTGTGGGGACATTAACACCTTTTTGCACTTTTTCACTAGACAAATGCAGAACTGCATTCAATTTTCCTTTGAGAAGAACGCTCAATAGGAAGAAAACACTCTTCAGCTTGTATCTGCACTCTGACAACTTAAAATATTCAACTCACCTTGCTTTTTCTAACCTACAGGCACAGACTCCTGGGCAGAGACTGTGTTTCAGAAGGAGGGGCTGGCACAGAGCTCGGGGTGGATAACTTACGGCATGAGGGCCAGGGACTGGAAAAGGTGCACAAAATACAGCCAACAGATACTGCATTTGGCATGCTGTCCGTTTTCAATAACATTGCCTCTCTCTGCCTTGCATCTAAATCAGCTTTGCCACAGCATATGACTCATCTTTTTTTTTGAGATACATAATTAAAGTACTGTGCTTCTATTGATTTTTGCAGTTATTTTCTGTCTGGACTGTATGGTGTCTGTCCCTCTGGGGAAGGGACAAGCAGGACAACAGGGTGTAAGACAACTGAATCTTATCCTCAAAGACGACAGGACGGTATGGAGACCACAAACACAGCTGAGATGCAGACCCCAAACAGATGGTTTTGTAGGAAGAGAGCAGAAAAGCACAACATAAGGCAAAAACGGTAACCACAGCCCTACCGCTTCAGCCTCCACTGCCCCAAAGCATTACCTGTTGTGAACCTTGGCTTAGTGGGTGGCTCCTGTACGGACATCGGGAAGGTGGCTGAGGCAGGTGAGGACTGTGCACGGGACAGAGGCCGATGCCCACTAAAAGAGACAGGCATGCCAGCTGCCTCCAGTGATGCCTGGTAGTTTCTCAGCTGGTGAATGCGCTGCTGCTCCAACAGAAGGGCTTGCTGCGGGGGAAAAGAAGCAGGTAGTTGCTGAAAGTCTATGTGGTGCCTTCATAAAAGGGTTTTTAAGGATTTTGAAGGTTCACAGGCTTGGACTCCTTCCCCTGATAAATGAGTGGACACACACGCAAATGAAGAAGTGCACATTTCTAGAGCGAAGTCAGGAAAGCACAGCATGTTCAAACCACTGCCCCAAAGCCGGTGCCACACTGGCAGGGTCATTAGCAGAAGCAGCCCCACCCACCCCCGGGGACTGGCCACCTCTTCCTCCCCCTGTGCCCCTCCACTGCTGCACTGGTGCATTTAACAGTGCAATGGACCACATCAGGGAATGAGTCCGGTTCAACTGGACCCCAGGCAGAGGAGGGAGTTTTCAACCAAGCTCATTCTCTAAACAGCCACACCATCAGCTGGAAAGGCTCTTGGTCAGAAGGGATGGCTGTTCCAGCTTGCCACACTCCAACCACAGCCCAACAACCTTCCCATTTCCTCTATTTATTCATTCTCCTCTTTGAGGCAAAATAATAGCAAAGGACATAACATTTTTAAGACTTCTCAGATGTGACCATGCATTCAGGACTGGGGGGGGGGGGGGGCTGTACGAGGAACACGGTATCACTGTGGTCCATCATTAGCAGCGTGTTACATTTCATTTATTTATTTACTAAGGCAAAGAGGCTCAGATGTGACTGTATAAATCAAATAACACTTTGTACAAGCATGGTTAGCAATGGCATTCATCCTTCAAGGCAGTGCCATTATGAATATAACGCTGCTCAATAAGGAACTGAAAATGTAGTCTTCTGAGCAACAGCCAGCTACATTTGTGCGGCACATAAGTCAGCTCCGCAGTGCTAGGAAGACGGCAGCAAGCAGTGAGATGCAAATGACTACAGGGAGCAACCAATTTGCTCCTGATTCACAGACATTGCAACTGCAAACCTGGCACAAGTCAAAGGCCATGGATTTACTCAGAGCGTTACACCCTGACATGGCTACAGCAAACTGCTCTCAGCTGCAGATCCTGTGCAGGGGTTATGCACAGCTGTAGGTACAGCCAAATGCTGAGTGCTAAGCGCTGCAGAGATGAGCAGAGCACTCATGCCCTGAAGAGAATCGCAACCTTCTCGCCTTCTTCACTGATACCGCAACAGGCAGCTTTTGGGAGACTGCAATGTAATCGGAAAGACTACGCTATGCTACCTTGTTAGTGGATTTATCACTTGCAATCCACAAGCCTCTGGTGTTTAGCTTCAAAAGTGAGCAGAGCTGCAATCTCCGGGATCTGCAGGTATGAAGGAACCCCTCCACTGAACCTTGTCCCACATTCCCTTATCCAGCCCTTCTCTGGGGCAGTCAATTTATTTTAAAACATAAAACCAAAATAAATTCTACTATACTAAATACTCTAGAATACTAAAATCTACTATATTAAATACTCTGCTAGTATTTAGTGCTCAAAAATGTTAAGACACACTTTGTCTTCCCAAAGAAACAAACAGAAAGTCATTCAGTAGCTGCAAATACATTCACTGTGTTTTGTGTGGGTGATCTGGATTCTCCTCCCTGGGCCTTCTGAGTTGACATGGTGACTCCAGGGAAGGATGGCACTGCTTTCACCTGCAGGTTTGCTTACACAGCAAATCCTCAAGACCTGGTTACCCCTAGCTTCTCCCCCTTAGAGTAGTATAAGGTGACTACCAAGAACCAAACAATCTTCTACAAAGAACGAAGTCCCAAACTTGGCACTTTGTGAGCTCACCTGACGGAAGAGCAGTTCCTGCTCAGCCTGCCTCTGCCCAGACTCCAGCTCCTGCTGCGGCTCTGCTTCCTCCTCATCGCTCTCAATGGGTTCTTGCTTCACTTGAACCGTGTTGGCCAGCCCTGGGGCCTCCTTTTGGCTTGCAACTCTGTCGCTGTATGGCTCCTCCAAAAGGGCTTGGTGTTCCCGTAACTCTTCTTCTGTCTCCTCAGGGTGGCTTTCATGCTGGCGAGTTGGTTCGTTGGGTTTTGATATAATCTGAAAACATCCCAGAAGTTAACTAATAAATAAAATGAAACTCATCACAGGTAAAGTTCGCTCTCTTATCCTCAAAGAACCAGCTTCATGAAAAGTGCAATTATGAAAAATAGCTTTTATCTCATAAGCTAGGTCCAAAACAACCACTCAAGGGAAAGTCAGGTCAACCTTGGCGTTAAGTGCTATGAAATCCTGTGTCCCAGATAATTATGGCCCCTTAACTTTCCACTTGATTTTCCCTCTGAAGAAATAAGAGCCTCTTCTGCCTACAGACCTATGGATGCTACTCCATTCACAAACCTACAGACGAGAAGCACAACAAATACCAATACCTTTGGCAATTAAATTCTGAAAAAAAAGTAAGAGAGACACAAAATCTCCAAGAGGGTTTCTGCTACCTTGTTTGCCCGGTTTCTTCTTGAATCACCCTCTGAATTGCATCTGTAAAGTGAGAGGCTGTCATAAAGACCCCTCCAAAACTTGCACTCCTTTTTAGTTAGTTAAGAGAAAACTGAGGACACTCAACTTACAGCATCTGTACAGAAGCAAACTGCAAGCAGAGGGTCATTCTAACCAGACCTTCCTAAGCAGAGGTAGTGAACTTCTCTGAAAGTGGCTGCTAAAACAAAGGCAACAATATAATTTTCACTATAATTCACACAGGCTCTGACTTTTTGAAAGTTCATTGGAGAGATAAAATTCACAGTTCTCCATCTCAGACTGATTAGGATTTTTATTTGGGGAAAAAAAAAAAGTGAACTGTTTTTAAATCCAGAATAGGTAAATAAATCAACTTCCTTTCTTTTAAAAAACTCAGGCTTTATAAGCCCATTTCATAGGCTTATAAAGAAACTGCTGAACTTTGAAAGTTGTCAGGGCAGAGCTTTAATAAGGATTAGGTCATTGGTATGAAAAGCAATATTGATTTTAAATCTAATAAAGCTAAATCAAAACATGATTATTGAATACATGCGGAAGGAGTGACTACTTGTAAGTAACTTGCTCTTTGAAGAGCAGTGGCTCAAATCCGAAACTAAGCCTTTTTCCCTAAATGTAGGAAGAGAGGCTCTGCCATGTAACTTAAGCAAACCTATACAAAGCAGATTTAGGCTGACAAAGGCAATATAAAGGATTGATTGCCTGCAAGTATCGCTGCAAGGACAGCAAGAGGTTGCTCACAGCTGCAGCAGAGGATCTCAAACAAGTGGGGCTCAATGCTTTTAAAAAATGGAGCGCTGCAAGGACCGGGCGGGACACAGAGCCACATCTTTCCAGCACTTTGTGGATTACTGTGTTTCAGATGCCTTGACTCCTGAGAGGAGCAGGACATGCAGAAGGGCGTTATTTTGCCTAGAAGTTTAAGGCAAAACCCTCTGGGGTTCACGTGCCCCACCCAGTACAGATGGGGTTGCAGCCCAACCCTCTTAGTGACAAGAGCCAATATTTTTGTACTGATCAACAACTGGCTGCTGTTGGCATGAGAGTTTTGGTTTCTACAACCATGGAACCATCTTTGAGAGTCAACAGTTTCTTGGAAGAGATGGGATCCACCTGACTAAACAGGGAAAAAGTACCTTTGCCAACAGGCTGGCCAAGCTGGTAGTCACAGCTTTAAACTAGAAACAGGGGAGGAAGCGGTTCCTCAACAAGCAGCTAAGGAAGCTGGAGGCATGGTAGGCAGGCCAAGGGCCTGGGTTGGTGTGAGCAGAATGGACGTGGCAATCAACAAAAAAGAGCTGAAGTGGCATCCCTTTGAGCGCAGGCATGTAAAGAAGGAGGCGTATGCAGAACAGCCTGACGAGGAAGGTCTTAAGCCTGTCCTGGGGAATCGGCATGCTTGGGTGCCTCTCTGAAATGCCTCTACACTAGTGCCCACAGCATGGGGACCAAACAGGAGGATTATAAGTCTGCGTGCAGTTACAGGGCTATGGCCTCCCTGGGATCATAGATATGTGGTGAGATAGCTCACATGACTGCAGTGCTGTGATGGAGGGATACAGGCTTTTTAGGAATGACAGGCTGGGAGGAGGGGAAGTTGCCCTTTATGTGAAGGAGGAGAAGTGCCTTGGTATGGATCTGGAGTCAGTCAAAAGCTTAAATGGACAGACAGACAAGATGAGTGCTCTTGTAGTGAGAAGACTGCTTTAGATCTCCTGATCAGGTAGAAGTAAAAGAGGCCTTATCCAAACACCTGGAAGAAGCCTCACTTTCACAGGTCCTGATCTTCATGTGGGACTTCATCTGAATTCATGGGGGACTGCTATCTGCTGGAAGGACAAGACAGCAGGGCTCAAGCAATCTAGGAGATCTGAGTGCACTGACCACCAATTCCTGACACAGGTGATCAAGATGTCAACAAGGAAGGCGCTCTCCTGGACCTGACACTTACAAACAAGGATGGATTATTCAGGAAATCACAGAGGCAGCATTGGCTGCAGTGACAATGAGATGGTGGAGTTGAAGATCTGAAGAGGAGGGAACAGGGCAAAAAAGCAGGATCACAGCCCTGCATTTCAGGAGAGCAGACTTTGGTGTCTTAAGGGTTCTGCTTGGAAGAGTCTCCTGGGATACAGCCCTGGATATTAGAGGGGTCCAGGAGAGCTGGCTGATACTCAAGGATTCTACAAGCTCAGGGAAGGTCCGTCCCAACAAGAAATCAAGCAGAGTCTGCAGAAGGCCTGCATGGATGAGCAGGGAGTTCCTAACTGAACTCAAGATATAAATACGTGGTGTACAAGAGTTGGAAGCAGGACAGGTGACCCTAGAGGAGTAGAGAGTTGCTATCTGATCTTGTATGGATGGTGTTAAGAAAGCCAAAGCCAACCTGGAGCTGAATCTGGCAAGGGATGTGAAGGGCATCAAGAAAGAAAAGAGGAAGACTAGGGAAAACACAGGTCCACTGCTGAATGGGGGAAGGGACCTGGTGACAAATGACATATAAAAGGCCATGGCAGTTCTTTACTAGTAAGACGGTCCATCAGGAATCCCAGGCCCCTGAGACCAGATGGAAAGTCTGGAGCCAGGAAAACCTATCCTTGGTGGAGGACCACCAGGTTTAGGGAGCCCTTAAAAAAACCTGTACATACATAAGTCCATGAGGTCTGATGGGCTGCACGCCCAGGTGACAGGACAAGAGGCCATGGGCACAAATTCTAACACATGAAATTCCTTCTGAACACAAGAAAACATATTTTTTACTGTAAGGGCAGTCAAACACTTGAACGGGTTGCCCAGAGAGGCTGTGGAGTCTCCATCCTTGGAGGGAATTCAAAACCCAATTGCATATGGTCCTGGTCAACCTACTCTAGCTGACCCTGCTCAAGCAGGGACATTGGACTAAATATGATCTCATGAGGTTCCTGCCAACCTAAAAGATTCAGTGATCAAAACTTCTCAAGGATTTTTGTGAAGTACCTCCCACACCCCCACACCCCCCAAAGTTTCATTACTTGTAGTACACATTGGATAACTAAACCATGCTAAGCTAAAGATAGTTCTTCCATCAATTTTCTTTAAGCTCTCGTAGGCTTGATGAATATCATCTGTTTTGAACATAATTAAATCATCATAAACCATCTTCTGCTACTTTTTTTTCCTGCTTGGATCGAAGGTCTCAAGCTTTGAACTTAATACCTTTTGAACTTATGAACTATGCAAGGTAATTGCTGGGAAAATAACTTACAATGTCATTGTCAAATCTAATGGAAATGAGAAGCAGTATAATTCCCTAGAAGTTTTAAATTATTCCAACTCCATAAAAATGTAAGAATTAAATTAAAAACACATGTCTAAAATGCTACAATGAAGGTTGAAAGATCAAGTGGTCAATGACAAGGTCATTTCAAACATTCAGTTTGCTCTCCTAATACAAAGTGAATCTCTTGGTATGTCATTTGTTCTAGCTACTGCAACCCTATTCTTCTTAAAGGACAATTTTGCAAATAAAGCACTTTGTTATGAACACATTTCATATAATACGTGAGTATGTGTATTCCAGGCCCACTAAAACTCCCTGAAAATTTTCCATTTTTGCAATTTTATGAACAGGTGTTCATGTAATTTAAGAAAGTCTAAGGTAATCAAAGTGCAAGGAAATGAATATAAAGCTAAGACAGCATTGAAAATGCTTAAAAATATATCTGAAATAGTAAACAATTACACAATCCACCATAAATAACTTTTCCTTCCCTTAATTAGCTCTCTAGCATCCTTTGCAATGAGTTTACTCCTCTATTTTCAAACATAGTCACTGTGGGCTATCACATACTGCCACTGTAAAACATTATTAAAGGCACTGTCAGTCTGGCTTTGGACCGCTGGCTATTTCAGTATGGACGAAACTAAACATCTCTAGTCATAAGCATTTTTAAAAGACTCTATATAACTGGTGAGATTTCTTATCCTCCTCTTCAAAATACAAACAACAGAAAGAAAAAAAAAAATCATAGTGATATCAGGTCCCCGTACAACGAAAAACAAAGAATTCATCATTTTTCTGCAGAATGCTTCATAAGGAAAAAAAATAAATGTATTTCTTTGTTAGTAAAATTTCAGGTCAGCTGGCATCTGATATGTCTATCAGGTACAACATATCTACTGCTTCATGATACCTTCTCTGTAGTGGTATGCTTAGGACACCAAAAACTTTTAAGATACTGCTAAACAGGCTAGAAACGTCTGATTACTCATCAGAGAGCAATGAAGAGTCCCCAGTAGAAAAATGCTTGAGAAGCTCCCAGAAGGATGTAACTAATGCACTTTTTCTTTAGGCAACAAGTGTCACAGGGACCTGTCTGGTTCTAAAAGGTGGATGAAGAGCTCCTTGGGAAGTAGATGCAGAGCTGAAGAACTTCCATAGGACTGCATAGCAAAGCCTCCTATCTGGAAAGATCAACTCTGATGAAGTTGTGCACCTCTGAATCTTTCTCCTAAGATAACAAGCAGTTACAAAAGAAATTTCTAGTCCTGCACAACTGAAAGGACAAGGCTCCCTCAACACTGAACATGACAGATAACCTCAGTTATCAAAGAGTGCCAGAGATGAAAGTTGGGCATGACTTTAAAACTTGAGATAGATCTATTCTGAAGATCTTTGCAAGTTTAAGAGTCCAACACAGGAACGTGGCATTTCTCCAGTGTTACTTATCATGGTAATGGTTACTGAAAGTAGAGAGTAAGTTTCAATGACTGAGGGGACTGCTTTAAAATATGAGATTAGTAACAGTCTTCTGGTAAAGGGCATCTCTGGTGGAAGCAATACCTTAGTCACGCCCTTCAGAGAATTCAGTGTTGCTGGACAGACTGGTGTGCACCAAAGTGCACAGATTGGAGGCTGAAAACATAACCACATGTGCCTTCAAACTTTAGCACAGATCATCATATTTCCATACCACTCACCAGGGTTATCCACAGGTAGTAGAAGCTCAGAGTTGACAGAACTTGACAACACGCCAAAACCCCATTCCACTTTGCCAGATAAGTACAGCTGGTCAAATCTTTGTGCAGACAGGGATATGCTGGAAGGTGAATAAGACTGCACTACTGTGGAGAACTATTCAGTTTATATCCTGGGAAGTGCAGATCACGCCCAGTGGGGTGAAGTGACTTTTCTGTTTTGGGAATGAGCTGTAGTAGCAGAAAGTACCAGCCAGGACCCAGCCAGCCTCAGCCTCTCCTGTGCTGCTAACGTCCACCATGTAGAGTCCTGCTGCCCCTTGAACAGCTCTGGGAAACACACAGGCACTGGTGGGGTGGCACAGCATGTCCCACGGACCAGAGGAAGAGAGAAGCCAGGAAGCAAGGGAGAACAACAGACTGGCTCGGTCCTGACCATGCCATGCTGTGCAGAAGTGAGCAGAAACCTCCCTTTCCTCCTTCTGGATATCAAGGACAAATGCAGGGAAGAAAGAGGACAACTCTGGATAGCTGGAGACACACTTTTGGTAAAAATGAGAAAAAACAGAGGAAAGAAGAAAGAATATAAGAGCTCAGCTCAAAAGTATCCTGAGACAGACAGCCAAAAAGTGTTGGTTTCAAATCAAGGATGTGGCTAAGAATTGAAAGGTGGGGGGTAGGTGG
The DNA here is from genome assembly GCA_017639485.1 of Pluvialis apricaria. NCBI lineage: Eukaryota > Metazoa > Chordata > Aves > Charadriiformes > Charadriidae > Pluvialis > Pluvialis apricaria. Next base: position 38,320,348 of record CM030011.1, on the reverse strand, counting down.
TGTGGAGTGGACTGGGTATGTCAGCTGGGATGTTCAAGAGAAAGAAAAGCGTGAGCACAGAGGCATAACGCAAGAGTGCATCTGCAGGGGAATGGACATGTGGACAAGTGCTTGGAGAAGAAAACATATTGCTGGGGGCTTGCATTAATCACTCGGAACCAATAACACAAGCCCTGCTCTTCTGGCTACTGATATGGCTCTTCCAACATGAGGTACCCCTTGCAGAGCAGGGAGAGACTAATTTTTAACTTTTATAGACTAGAGAGAAACAAGAGATGATAACGGATGATGGGGAAAGACTGGGTTGGGCACAGGCCACTTAAGGAACTGGCAGCGCCTTCCACGGCAAAGAAAAATCTCTTGCTTTTTTTTTTCCTGAAGTCATGAGACAGCAGGGAAAAAAACCGAAACTGTCTGAGGCAGCCTACCTGCTGTAAGGACCATGAGACTGCTGGCCTCTATGCCCAGATGAGAGGGAATGAGCCAACTGTAATAATCAAAGAACAAGGGACTGCCTAGAGGGGTAAAGGATGGAGAAAGAGAAGAAAACACCTTGGCACCAGCAGAAGCTGTTGTTGTTCCCCCCTCTCCCAAATCATTGGAGTTATGGGCTTGATTGTATCAGGTACACATCCACATATCGCCAGATTTGTAGCAACAGACACCCTGCAGAACAACGGCTTCTGGCAAAACCACTTAGCAGCGTTTAGGCAGTAACAGCTATGACGATGCACAAGCACAGGAATGCCAAGCGTCTTGCATCCTGCTGAATGGCATTTCATATTCAACTGAGACACTTAGCAGAAATGCTGAAGGAGGTTTTCCGATCTTTTTCAATACTTAGAATGTACTCGTTATATCCAAAGTTATGTTCTGGGTGCTTCCAAAACAGGCTTCCCTTAAAACTGTTCAAAGGGTAATAGCCCTACCTGAATGCTGTGCAATACAACCTAATACACTGTATTTTTCTAGTATTACAGATTAAACATTACATATGAAAAGCTACTCCAGGAGTCACTTGAGGCTAAACAGTTAACACGTTCCAAAAAAAGAAAAAAAAATGAGGGAATAGCAAGGTTGAATTCTAGGTGTTAATAAAAATGCATCCACCCAATGCTGCTGCACTAGACAAGCTGAGGCACTGCAGTCTGGCATATATACATTGCCATATACATGCCACAGCAGGAGAAACCCCTCACTTTTCAGAGTGTGCTAAAAATGGGGTTTACTCAGAAGAATCAGAATTTGACCACAGAAGCTCAGTGTTGATCTGCTTAACAGTACAATTCAGGGCTAAAGGAGAGATAATCTGTTCTAGTAAGGCTTTGTGAATTATACATCCAGGGGACTAAAGCCAAAATACTAATGTTCACTACGGAAAGGCAAAAAGTTGAATTTCCCGGCACAGAATTTACAGACATCTCACTTGTGTATTTCTTCTTAGAAAGGGAACTGCTGCTTCAAAACCTATAGTGCTGAAAAGCTAACACTTTTAACTCAAAGTACCTGGAGTCTGCTCAGTGTCCTACTTTACCTGGTTCTCTGTCACAACAAAAATATCCCCCCCAAACGCCGACCTCCAAACGCCACAGAGAATCATGAGAATATCACAGCCCCTCTCTCTCTTATATAAAAGACTAAAATTTGCATCTTAAAAGAGACTGAAGCCTGCAGAGAAATTGTAATTGCTGAAGATGAAACAATGTCAGGATTGCTGTATATATTTATCGTATGGCAAAACAAGCCCCCTCGCCCAGCAAAGCTACCTCTGACCATGGGGAAAAAACACTCCCGAGGTCTGAACGTTAAACATGCGCGCACATTGCCTGTTTAATTTCAGGTCACTGAAAAAGGTGCTCCCGTGCACCTACGTTAATGTGTAGCTTTTATTTTCAGGACTGTTTAGTATTCACTGTTTTAGGGCACACGCCTCATTCTGGTCAAAGGTTGCAGAGAGCTCAATTAGCAAGAAGGGATTCAGTATCTTATCCAGATCTCATTTAATGTCTCAAACCCTGGTCCTGAAGAAAGAGTTTTTGATTTCTACATACAGTTTTGCAGTGCGATCACTAGAGCACACAACTGCTCTGCAAATATTAGCACGTCTGTGTTCACAATGACTTGATGGCAGGCAGGGAGCAGAGCTGCTCCATGCCATCAAATGCACAGCCGGGGCAGAGATTATGAAACCCCACTGGATATGGGTTTCAATACGGTACGGTCGATTTCAATATTACATGTTTTAGGTGTGCAAGCACACCTCTGCAGCTAGCAGCTCCATTTCCCTGTCCTGCAAAGAGCATGGAGAAGATGAGCGTGCCACTGCAAGCTGCCCGCTGGCTGGATCCGCTCAGTGAGACACGACTCTGTGGCAGAGAGGAGAAAGCCAATTCCCTGCTATGGTGTCAAGCTGCCTTAGCCCTAAGGCCCCTTCTTTCCCTTTTCCACTCCTTACGTGTCCTCCGATTTCTGCAACAAATGAGGTAGCACACGACCGGAGAGCAGCCTCACTCTTACCCTTCTCTGTACTACGTTCAGAGTCTTATAAAAGAGATACCATTTGGATTATCAAAAATTGGATCAAAGATACAAAAAAAAGAAGTGAGCAATACTTGCACAGGAACCTTAACTACTCCCATGTCCTAGCTTGAGTGCTCAGTCTGGCAACTTCAATAACATTCGTCTCATTCATTAACATCTCTTTCATCCCCATTTTGGGGGGGTGTTGTGTGGTTTGTGTGTGCGCGTGCGCGTTTTTCCTCTCCTTAAAGCAAATGCAAATGTCACCACCAGGTGACAACATGAACACCAGATGTGCAGACCTGGGACCCTCATTTTCCATACAGAGCCAGTGGAGTCACTCTCAGCGAGTTGGCTCCTGAACAGGATGGGATGAACCACATGCTTTGCTACACTCAAGCAATCCCCAATTTTCTACCGGCAGTGGTAGACCAAGGGCTTGAGAGTCCACGCTGGAAGGGATCGCACCCCAGGGAGCACTCTCCCCTCCAGTCACCCCAAGGAGCCCTGTCCCTCCTTTGGACCTGTCCCACCCAACTCATCCCTCTGCACTCTCCTTCCCTACCCAGCCATCCGCCTTGTCCTCATTTGTCTAATTTCAAGTTACTGCTCCAAAGTCTCTGGCACCAAAGCTTCACAGCTGAATGCCCTAGATGATTATTCTTATTATTTTTAATCAGGAGCAAAACAACATATTTTTCCTTAGTCACCTCCTTGGAAACAACAAGACTTGTTTTGGCTGCAATCTTCTCAAAAATTTCATCTGATGTAGACACCTAACAGGGAAAATTTAAGGCCAAAATCTTAAAGTTTGGAAAAATCACAAGCAATTGAAAACAGCCTCATATATTTACAGGAAATCCAACACAACCTTAATAGACAGTGCTGTCAGTTCTGCTAATAATTAAAAGGCAGCAATCTATTACATTATTTTTAGTTGTGCCCTTACTCTCCTACACACGAGGGTCTTAAAATATCTGTGCATCTGGGAAAAGTCTTTTTCCATGTCAGCACTTGGATGCTATCCCACAGGATAAATTTGCCACACGCATACAGCGCTAGTACTGAAACAATTTTAACTCGTTACTTATATCAATCAAACACAGGGAAATCGCCCCTGCGCAATCAGTTTAATTACACTCTCCCCTCCTGCCTGCCTCTGCTATGGATGCAATAGATCACAGCTCTAACAAAGACGAAATTCAGAGTGCGACAGGAAGACTTGCTCAGCTCCCGTTGCACACACTCTCCAGCTCCTGGGAGGTCCAAGCGAAAGTCTGAATGAGTTCAGAGGGTACGTCACAGCGAAATCTTTGGACGCTTACAAGCACTGGCAACAGAAACGCCTTAAAAACCTCAAACAAACAAACCACCGAGCTGACATTTATTTCTGAACAAAGAAACCCTACCTAGCACCCCACGTCTGACAATCCTGGTCACGAAGCTTGTTTGGAGGGGGGTAAGGGAAATTTCCATGGCGGCAGCAGCTCCCCACCACTCCAGTGTGAGGGGCTGAACAAGGTCCAGGGCTGGCACACACAGTGCGTGGTGGCAGCTCTCCAGAAGTACATGATTGACGTCAGTAACTTGTGTAATCATCTTGCCTTAGCTCAAGTCTATAAACAAAGTTTTCGGGGGGTTGTGTGGTTGGTTTTTTGGGTTGTATTTTTTTTTTTTTTTCTTTTTTTAATCCAGCTCTCAGTAGTTGTATTTTCTCATAGGACTGGAACAATGAAAATATTTGGAGAAACCTCCACCATAAATTAAACTGCAGTGATCTGAAAGGCCTGCCTGCCATCGAACTTGTCCTCCTGAGCCTGAAATCTACTACTGGATTTGCTAGTTTCTTTAAGAAAGCCACCACTGGAACCCCGTTTTTAGAAAGCCTCAAAACAGTACAAATCAGAGTCAGAAAAATATCACAGTGATTATGATCGATTTCCCCCTTCCCCAACAGCCTTTTTATATTGCAAGTCTAGCAACAGACTGTGCCTTCTGAAATCCTGGGAGAAAACCTCAGCTGGGGCAAAATGTCACAGCTCCATCCATACCACTTGTGATCAGACCTCTTGCACGTAAAAGGCGAGTTTTGCCTTCCCATAGGCTAAAACATCAGGATAGATTTTGGTTTTTTTAATGTATACTTAATGCAATCATCTCAAAGCAGTTTTGTTTCAGCTTTGTTGTAGTATTCAGATGCCCAGAGACATGATTTGGGCTACACAACAATGGCAACATCTGCACTAATGAATCGTGCTATGCTATGTTCACCTGATGTTCTCCAAGTGATTTAGAGAAAGTGAGATAACAAACATAGTGCTTGCTTTCTTCAAAGCAATTTTTGAATCACATCTAATTGATCTCCAAAACAACCTCTGTAGGATGCACAGCAATACTGTCCTCATTTTCAGGAGAAGACATGCATAGGACACTGTAATGCTTTACACAGGGCCAAAGTTAAGAGAATCTGGAGTGGAGATGTGAACAGCTTTTCTCTTTCCAAAGGTAATTCCAGTGAAAAATGCTTCAGTAAATCTGAATATCTTCACTTGCAATTATTTTCTGGTGTTGTCATGTCTGAAATCCCTTGCTTCTTACTTTTTTCTCAAATCCATATTACCGCTACTTCTCCCTTTCAAACTGAATGTGTAAACAGTAGCTATTTTCCCCATATTCCTTGACAGCATTTTATGTTTTCTGCTACAAAACCGACAAAAGATCCTGATGTGGATGAACGGCAGCAATGACAACTTTGAAAAGCATTACTGGAAAGCCAGAAGTTTGAACTGTCCTGCCTTTCCACTGTCTGGAACACAGGTATTGATCCTCGCCTTGGTGATGGATATCGACATCCTTGTTGATGTATTCCTCAAAATGATGAAAAAGAGGTTCAAGGATGAAGGCCAGTTCGTTATGGAGGTCGAGACCACATCCTTTATGGCACAAGAAACTGTGAAATAGTGTCACCTGAAGTTGGTATTGATGCTGTATGAGGAAGAAAGACTTTAAAAGTGTCATGCCTACCTTGTTGATGTGCAGTTGCTGTTGCTGGAATTGCTGTTTGTGTTTCTCCAAGAACTGCTGGTGCTGCTGCTGGATCACTAACTGCTGGAGGGCCTGGGCGTTCTGGGGAAGGGGAGCAGACTGCGTGCGCCCCAGTGGGCGATGCTGACGGAGTTTGTGTATTGAAGGGGAGACCCGTTCTCCACCAACCAGAGACTGTGCATGGAGGGGCAGTCCTGAAAGATACCAGTCTGAAGATAATATGGAGGAAAAAACAGCAGAGGAGAAAAAAAAGGAAGAAGAAAGGAAGGGAGAAAACGGCTGTTGAGTAACGCTAATGGTGACAATGATATATAACGTTAAAACCAGCCACCTCGCCACTTACAGCTGAAGCGTCCTTAAAAGAGAACAGATAACAATTAATTACCATTGGATGGAATAATACTTTGCTTTATTTTGAATTCTTTGTTCGCTTGTTTACTCAGAGACCCTAGGGAAATGTTTCATTTCTTAAAATCAGCGACACCTTACAGACCCTTCCATCGCTTGGTGGGTGACATGAATTAAGATCACAGCGGTAGACTGAAGAAGTTAAAGTCTTACAGCTTGCCTTGGTATAGGGAGTAATCCCAGTTTCATTTCTAGGAAAGTACCAACCCAAGCTGCCACCCCGCAGCATCCAGTAATTATACCTTATAGGGAGATCACTGGATATGCTGAAGGAAGATGGATGCTGATGAAACTGCTTCCCACTCTAGACCACGTAGGAAAGCACGTCTGCCCTTGGCTGTGCTACACCCTGCCCCATAGAAATGACTAGAGACGAAAACTTCCACATGATAAACCCCTGACCAGGTTTGCGTTGGAAAAAGGCACTTCCTTGAAGCCTTTCAGGAATAGGGGAGCCATCAGGGTTCATTATTTCTGTAGAAAGAAGGTAAGTTAGAGGCCAAGATGACAAATAGCTAGAATTGTTTCCATCACTGTCCTGTGTATACACGCTAGTAACTTAACAAAAACATAAGGTTATTTTGGGATAACTTGCATTACTCACATGCCCTTGGCAATTTGGGTGCCTCTGATGACTACCATGCGAAATACCCATCTGAGCTCCAGTAAGGGCATGTCTTTAGGAAGTACCTTGTCTTTTTAGCTGTTCTTGGGGTAAGCCAGTTTCTGCTCTGCTCTCCGAAAACATGCCTTCACATACTTCTTAGAAAGCTGTGACATGAAGTTACACGCCGAACACAAAGCCCAAGCCAAGGGTGGAGGAGCTGAGGATAAACCTTTACTTTTGCTTGTTACACCTTTGGATAGAAAGGCATCACTGGTGTGAAGTGCTGTCTCCCTAATGCGGATAAGGCTGCACAAACTTTTAGGAAAAAAGTACTCTTTTGCTTTACCTCATTGTACAAAACAAATTAAAGACTGCACAAGTGGTTAGCATCATTCAGAAATACTGCCCAGTTCAAGGGTCAGAGAATTTGTATCTTCTCTGTGTTCAGTCTTCCGTTGAGAAGAGAGAGAAGCTGCCCGGAAGTCTGCAGCCAGCTGAACACAGCGGATAAGAAACACCTTGACATTTCTGTCCCAGGACATTACCTCCTTTTCCCACTGATTCACAGAACTGCCCTACATGGAAGAAACTGAGTCATTTAAAAGCCTCTCCTTTTGGGGAAAGATTCACCAAGTTACTCCCACCCTTTGCTTTTCTGAAAAAAAACCCAACCATGTAAAAGGGTATCTTATTTTATAAATGCGTGTCTCTAAATGTGTGTGCATATACACACACACGCCTGTGTGTGTATGAATATCTGAATAATTTGGAAAGATGTGGTCCATTTCCCTTATAGCACAGTTCCTCTTACCAAAAGTTCAAATTAGACAGCAGAGGAAGGGATCCTATACAGTTTGCATAGGACACCTTGGAAGACTACCTTCCTCCAAGTGAATGACTAAGGTCCCCCTGTGAAAACTTTCCAGGGAGACGCCTTGTTCCTACTTCAAACACACAGGTCAATGTGAAGGATATTATCCAGAGTCACAAGAGGAACAGCAGACCTAAGGAATTCTGCTGTAGTTTCCCCAAACCCCCACATCTACCTTCCAGCACAGAGGAAGAATGCCATCGTGCTGGATCATTTTGCAGCTGTCAGGAGACTATCTCCAGAGCTGAAGGCTATCAGCGGAATACTAATAAACTCCACTTCACTTCCAAGGAAGTTCAAAGTTTTAACTGTAGTTTGGCAGCCAGTCCACTTAGGTCTTTTAAGACCATGTGTCAGCTTGCTCTCTCTCAATTGCTGCATCTGGAATGTGTATTTCTTCTTGTTGCTCTGTTGTATAGTGAATATTTCTCCTAAGTGTTGGTTTGTAACATGTTGTACTCACTCTGAAAACACCACACGTAGCAGGTGGACTAGAAGGAATACACTTGGAAGCAAACAAAGTACACTGTAAACTGAGGGAAGCTTTGAGAGACGTCAAATAGGAAACAGAACAGCACTTCTTCCTATGCAAATGCCAGCACGAAGAGAGAAGGAAGTTTTGGTGATAGGGTAAGATGGGAAATCTTCCCCAATGGCTCTTCATAAACAGACCTTGGGCAAAGCGCAACTGGTGAAGAGCCATGTCATGGCTCTGGGTAACCTCGTCATGCCATAGCAACCATGGCAGGAGGAGGCAACAGAAAATTACGTAAAGGTTCAAGGAATCTGCACACACCATTCTTACGGCATTGAGAGTTCTGGCTAAACACCACACTTCTGTGCTTCAGCTTCCCCATATGTACATATTTATAAGCTTATCACAACCCCACGTATATTCCTGGGATGTGAATGTATAACCAGACACAAGCCAAACCTGAGCTGTACTGTAGTGTTTCAGTGATCAACATCTCTCAAGAGTTTCCATTAGAAACGGAATGAAAGAAATAAAAATCAATGCGTCTATAACTTACGCAGAACATCCTTTGTCCCAGCATTACACACTGTGAAACAGAGATGCATCCTACTGGGAATTATTGCTTTGAATCATCCCTATTTATAGAAATATGCCTTCCCACAGGTACTTAATTCTGAAAATATGACACAGGGAGTGATTCAAAGCAATTAGCATACAGAAAATGTAACATATACAAACAAATACAATCTGTTTGAATGCAGTTGATTTTGCCATGCTTTTGCCATTTATAATAATGATGAAAAGCAAGTATTTTTATCTGGGATTTTGTAAATGCATGCCTTTCATATACAGAATAGAAACCATCCATGATAAACAGGAAGGGTAATCATAAGACACGCTGCTTTTGATTCCACTTTAATGTAAAGTGATTAGAACTCTAACTATATCATTTTAAATTGTGACCTACAAACTTATGCTTTACTTAGGGAAGTAAATACCATTTATTTTCATTTCACTAAATTGACAAGGCAGCTTCCCCTTACCTCTGGATGAGGTGGGCAACCTCTGATTTTGCAAATGCCACCACTACCCAAAGTATCAACAAACACATCCTAAAGGTTATACATGTTATACCTACAGAATGTACAGATGATGCAGTACCTTTTTCGTACAAGAGAACAGTTTACAAAAAACCCACAGATGTCCCTTGCTGTCTTTCCCCAACTGGGACTGAGTTTTTTGTATTATCTACAGAGTGCTCACCTGTGACTAAGGGAGTTTGTGCAGTTGGCTGTTCCAGTAAGACCATGTGTTGCAGAAGAGGGTTATGTGCAGTTCCCCCGTCTCTTTCCAATGTTGTAGTGCTCAAGTAGGGAGTGAGGTGGGTACCAGGAAATAAAGAGATCCGCTGCTGTAAGGTTGGGATAGTAAGTCTCTCCGTATCCTGCTGTGCTGATCCTCCCTGCAAACACACAATTGATGGCACAGCACATTAAGGGATAAATCAGTGGAAGCAACATCTAAAAAGCTGCATCCCCCACCACTTACGCTGGAAGGGCCAGTTGCAGGCAGTCCTAGTGTGATGTTGGGCAAAGAAGGAGATGTGTAGAGTGGAAGCTGTGTTACGGAGCCTTCACGATTCACAAGTCTGTGAGCCAGGCTGGTCTGGAAACAAAATTAATAACATTGTCCTGGTGAGAGAGCATCCACAGATCAGATCAAGGACACAGTACACTTGCTGTGAAGACACATCAGAAACGTACAGAGCTGACATTGGAAACACTGAACAGGGGAGCTAAGCTGTGCTTCAGATCCAGCCTAAATAGGCACAGACTAGGTCCATGTCTTGAACGTCGCTGCTGTGGCCATGCAGGGGGGCGACGAGACCAGAATAACCAACACAGGGATGATCTCGCTCTGCAACTGCCGCCAACATCGCTGCTCTACAGAGAGACCTTTTACACTTTATTTGATCTTTATGGGAGACTAAAGATCACCCCTGCATCCTCACTGGTACTCTGCTTCTGGCCCAGTCTTCATGCTGCGCCACTACAAAAAGCTTTTGCAAATATTTAACAGCTTGCTTGTCCTTCTCAAATATTTGCCCCTTTTAAAACTAAAACAGATTACTTTAAAAAAAATGGCATTACAAGGGCTGTTGTTCTCTTTAGCAAATCACAGACAATTTATGCTATTTACTAGCGTACTTTAGCTTAAATCAGACTTCAAAATTTCATCAAAAAGCCTTAAGGCTGCATTTATGTAGCTATTTCCTGATTTTCAGAGTGAAAGGCAAGATTTACTGAATTATCTTATGGCCATTTAAAGCAGGAGTACTTAAGTAAAAATACCTTTAATTTCAAAACAAGATTGATTTGAAACACACACTAGAAAACCGATTACAAAAATTACATTATTTTAAACTGCCCGATTTTCCTGTTAGGAAACAAGTGGTATGATCACCCTGAATCCTCTGCAGCTGATTTTCCTACTTAAATAAAATAGAGTTTAGATTTCAAAAAGGCTTTCTATAGAATTTCTACGGTTTAACTCAGGTGTTATTATGAAAAAAGGGATTATGATTTAACTTAATATTATACTATGGAACAATCTATATTGATGTAACAGAATCTGAAGAATGGCTTTATACATTTTAGACCTAAATTCATAGTCCTGTAAGTCAATAAGACTTTGCAGGTTATTTCTTTGGTTGCAAGGCTAGGACAGCTCTGGATAATAGAAACCTATTTTTCTACCTTCAAGAATCTAAGGTGAGACTTAAAAAAACCTTGCAGCAACCTTTTGGGGAGCAGGTGGGGAAGCACATAAGAACTAATACTGAAAACCAAACATTTTCTATATAACAATATTTAACAGCAATCCAGCCTCCCTGATTTATGGAAATTTAACTGGGCTAGCTGACAGCTTTAACAAGACACCTCACCTCTGCACCTGAGGTTGGTGCTGCCTGTGCAAGAAGGACGGGAGGAGTAAAGCTTCCCACTCCCACGTGTGTCACCGTTATCAGACACTGGGGCTGCCTTTCAAATAGACTCTTCTATAAACTATTAACTTCTATTACTTCTATTAACTAACTTGCCAGTCATTCTCCCAGTGCCAAACTTTGCCTAAATTCCTTGCATTCAGCAAAGTCACCTAGTCACTTTCATACAACCTTGCGCAAAATCTCATCTGCAAAGTGATTTTTTTTCTTATTTCCTTTTGCCACCTTGTGCTTTCATTGATGTCATTCAAGCTTATTGAAAATATAATATTACAGATCAGTTCTCCTGTAAAAAGAGTAAATCTGTTTTTAAGATCCCATTTCATAATTTGCTGCCCCAAAGGAGGAAATTTGCAGGGAGCATTTTGCTGTTGAGTGGTACCTGGTAAGGGCATGTGATTGTGCATACCCACACATCACTTCTTCCAAGTAATTTTGAGCACTACTGGCAATTTTGCTTTAATTTAAATTACATAATGTTAGTATGCCACAAGAATAAGATAGTTATTGTCAGCAGAGTAATGAAATATTTTACTGAAATCACAAATGAAAGAAAACTACATCCATTTTTTCTTTGAACAATCAATACTCTGTAGCTGTGCCTCAAACTATCTCCTGGGGATTTGTTTTAAAAACAACTAAGAGAAAAATGCAGCAGCTTGATGCTATGAGCGTATGATATTTAGCAGCATTATCATCACTTTAAATATACAGATCCCATCTATGGGTTGCACACAAGTGTTTTTTGAATTGCACAGAAGAGAACAATTTCAGCATGTACAATTTTCGTCTGCAGTCACGTACTTTTTATAGTCTTGTATCAACTGCAATGGCAATGAATATCATGTACCTTTCAGAGATGGAAAAGCCGTTAGATTTAAAAACCGTATTTAAAAATAGATATTGTCTATTTGAAAAGGAGGCAGAGAGCTGTAGTCTTTCTACACTAAAGGCAAGCACTGAAACTTAAATAACGAACTCAGATACCATCTTTCAACGTATCTGAAATGGCTCAAGAGCTGACCTAGCAAACTAAGAAGCACAGAAACATATATCTCATTTAAAATAAAACATGAAAGTAAGCATGAAACACTTAAAGTTGGCAACATTATTTTTTTCAGAAATATTTAAATATCTCTGTATATTTAAAAGTGAGAACATGAGAAAGCCTGGTCAACTAGTATTAAAGAAATCTCCAACACTTGGGCTACCAGGTAATACTATTTCTACTGAAGGAGATTTTAAAGAAACCAAAACCCTACCTTGCTCATTTATTTTTTCCCAAATGAACCTATACAGACAAATGGATCAGCTAGTATCACAACATGAAATGCTGGAAGAAAGTGCAGTTATTGTTCCTCAAAAACAAATGCAAAGGACTAGGACATTTAGCTAAGCCATTCAAGTACGCCTGAAATGCTGGGAGGAGAACAGTTTGTGCAACAGGTTACCGGTGCTCTGTTTGCCATCACACAGTGATTTATGTTTCATTCTGCTCTGTGATGGCAATGATCCAATATACTTAACACAGTCCTGGGCAGTTTTAAAATTGGAATTTGTATGTTATGTTTTTCCTATTTTCTAAAAATTATAACACAGTGAAAAAGGACCTAGACATTATTTTCAGGGAAACGAGAAGTAGATTTTCTTCCTTCTTTTTGCACAGGTTGTTAGGAGATGGTGCACCAAATGCTGCTCTTTTAAAAATTCTAGATCAACACACTTCTTTCCTCACATGCAGCAGCACCACTGTGGATTAGACACTGCGGTACAGCTGCAAAAGAGGCAAAGACAACTCCCAGGGAAAGGTTTTATCAGTACAGAGATTTTTTTCCAAATCATCTGCAATGCTCATGCCTCAGCCTAACTTACAAAATTGCTGCATTACAAGCAGTTGATGAAAAGAGTTTTTCTTATAGTTTGCATCCATTGTAGTAGGTATTGGTGGTCTAGTCACAGATGATTAGCTCAAATTATTTAGTTGAAAAATAAAATGGTTAGGAAGAATACTACAGCTTCATATTTACCTGCATGAGGTAACACTGACTTACTGGAAGCTGCCGGCTGTTTATATCACAAGAAATTGTTGAATCTTCTAGTTTTTCCATCAGCAGTAATTGGAAATTTGCAGTTTGCTAAGTATAGACAAGATTGATAGCTCCTGAATCAGCAAAACTGGTAACTCAGCACTAGTCTTCCTGGGGCTAACACAAATGTACCTAAGATGTGCCCTCAGCTCATCCAGTCCTCAATTCTGCAATCCCGATAAATAACCCTGTATATAAAATACCTTTTCCTAGGTCTACTCCAAACTACTAAATGGTCAGTGTGCATCTCAAAATCCATGTCTCTTTAGAGCAGCTTCAGGTCCCCGTGTCAAGTGAAGATTCCACCTTACACCATCTTAATCTTTTCAAGAACTGTCTTAATCTTGCAAGGTCTACAGTAGACTAGAGCGGATATAGATATGTGTTGGATAATTTGGCAGAGCAGAGGGTGGAGTAGAAGGCATACTGCCTCTATTAAATGCTGTTACACTGCATTAGAAATAAAAATAAAGTGAAGGTCTGTACAAAACTAGAAAGCAATAAGGGCTTACATTTATACCATAAAAAGTCCTTTTCAGCTCTAAATGACAATTTGGGAGAACAAGCGCAAGCCTGTTTTTACAGTCCTGATGTTCAGACAGACACTATATTCATGGGGAGAACATGGGTAAACTGGATTAAAAGAAATGCACCAGTGACACAACACAGCCACACTGGTTTTCTACATGTAAGGCTTATGGTGGGAGCCAGTTAACATGGCCCACACCCCAACATTTGCCTTCAGAAAAAGGTGGACTTCAGTAACTCTGAACACAGGAGCTGCTGTGTTGAATCAAACCCCAGTTTACCCAGCCCAATACCCTGCCCTTGATATCCATAGCAGAAGCCTCAAGTCACAGTGAAAGCCTATGGGATTACAAACTAGCACAGGGCATCAGGCACCAAGCTTTCAAATACCTAAGTGGGGAGGAAAAGGTTAAATCCAGTCCTTTTAATCCAGTTCTGGTTTGGTAATATTTAGACTAACCTACAGCACACAACAAATTCACCCTATATACAATATATGAGAACAAATTCCCCAAATTTTACAACATTCACATTTGACCAGGAAATGCTTTTCATGCTCTACCTTGCTAAATGACTTTTATTTTTACTCCCTCCTCAACAACAAAACCACTACAAGTTACCACAAGCAGCTTGTGAGCTGGCTCAAACTAGATTTAATAAACAGATAATGCATACTGTCAGCCCAGATTGAGAAGTAATTCCGAAAGTCTGCTCCAAGTCATGATCAGGCTTTGTTTTTTCCTTTTAAGTGTGGTGCTCACTGGTTTGTATGCCCAAATTCCTAAAACTCTGTGAAAACTGATTAGAAACCCAAGCATTAAAAATCAGAGCGAGGAAGGGCTCTGTACCTCTGCTTGAATACTCGTGACTGATCCTGCAATTCCATTCTCGGCGCTTATGTTATTGGAGCTGTTGTTTGGAGAGCTGGGACCAGATCCAGGAGCACTGTTGCATGCAGAGTCTAAAAACACATCCAAAACCAACTTTTAGCATTACAAACAATCTCTGCGATGGTATTTAGACAGATAACAACCACTTGAGTTTTGTTTTGGAGGAAAGCAACCCTCCTCCTCCCCATTTCCCCCCCTAAATCTTCCCAGGGCTCTTAAAATACTGACAAACACTTTCAAATGGTCTGTCCAAGTACCTACTTACTGTATTTATGTCTTCTCCTCATGGGGGTTTCTCTTATAGTATATTAATAACTTCAAACACAATTGTAAGATAATAAAAAACATGGAAGCCTTGAAGAGGCCAAACTGGAGAATGTCAGATTGTCCTGCTTCATTTTTCTAGAAGTGCTTCTCTCATCCTCTTTAGCCTATAAACCTACGACACCCTCTCGCCACGTATTGCATCAGACTTCACGCTGGAACCAGGGAACCATCTCAGCATTGACATTTTCCCATGCAGGCTTCTGGTGCCTCTGGATTAACTGGAATTACGCTGCCACCACCGAGCCCTCATGCTGATTGTGCACGAGAGCTCAATTCTGCTTTTATAAAGAAGCCCCAAGATTTTCTGGTGCAGTCAAGCAGGCAGGTGTGATGTCCTCGTCACCTGTGAAGTGCCCACACCGTGCCAGGTCCTCGGAGAAACATGACCTACCTTGGGCTGCTCTTCACGCAACACCACTGCTCCCACAGCACTGAGGTCCCAAAAACTGCCTGGGGACTGACTCACAAAGATGGTGTTTTGCCAGGATGGCAAATTAAATCATTTTAAGAGATTTAAAAGCTGCCTGAGTGACATGGGACTGGACGGACAACCGGCCATGGTCATGGTTGAGCACATTTTACAGAAATAAGGCAAAACTCTACAGGGTCTAAAACAGTAAATCTGTTTCAAATCACTGCCTTTTTTTTTTTTTTAAGTCTTCTCCACTCAGGGAGTAAAACACTTTATCATTGGAAAAACCCAAGGCAGAGTTAATTCCCCAAAATAATTCTGTTATCACCCGAATGCTCAGAAGATCCTCTCAGGGTTGTATATTTTATCAACACAGTCCCTGTGAACTCCATAACCAGAACCACAGAGATGACCAGCCTGAAATCAAAGCCTCCCCATTAATGATGCAGAAATAACAACAAACAGAAACAGAGCATGAAATTGCCACAGCCAGAAAACTTCTCTCAGAAGGTCTCCCACCTGGCATATGGCACAGCTTCCAGTGTTTCTCCTTTTATTTTGGAAGGTAAATAACACTAAAACTTTTTTTTTCTGAGCTTTCCTCCTCTCCAAGCACAGGATTTGCCTAACGCCGGAAGAATCTCCCAGTGGCTGCAATGGTTCAGGCTGCAGCAGTTTCATCATTGCCCCAGTAGAAATAAAAGCCAGTTGTTACAATTTGGGGGATTTTAAAAAAATGTCTTCTTTTGTGGCATTGTTCTGTACATACTATTTTGCTATTTAAAGCCTTGCAAGTACCTCCAGCAAAGTAGCAAAGTGACTATTTTCTTTTTTAAAAAGAAGCCTTGTTGCTTTTTGTAGGCTCTGCATTTGTGGGGGGCATCTCTCTATCAATAAAACTGAGCACTAGGTAATACCCAACTAAGCACCTAAAACTGAACTTCTCCACGGAAAGCAACTTCAGAGAGTCCAGGTGTTTTGAAAAAACGTTCTGACTGCATGAAGAATATGGGCTTTTTCTGGGACCACCTCATTAACTACAACATATCAGATCTCGTGTGTACTACCTAGACATAGGAAATTACCTGGAACATTCAAACTGTGACTCTATGCAGGTCTATTCTTCAGGGATTAAACATAATTCCTATTCCCTGAAGTGGGACTTCTTTTAAAAGTTATTTTCCATTCAAAAGTCCCCTCTTACTGTAAAACTTAGCTATTTTTCTAGCTAGGCTCCAGGCTGGCTTCTTGAACCAGGTCTACGTTCAGTGAGAAGCAGGAACTTCCACTACCATTTCTGAAGGCATTACTGGGATCAAATGGTCAGCTGCTAGGGCTTGATTTATCCTAAAAGCCATGTGACATAGCAAAATGAGTGAAGTAAATTCAATTTCCAGATCTGATATAAATTATGCTTAGCTGTTGAAATCATCTATTCCCCCTGCAAACAGAGAGGCTCTGACACAGAGCAGTGCATAGCTACCCCAGGGTGTCCCAAAACTATTGGACTCTCTAAAGGGAGCTCACTGAGTTTGTGTGAATGATGATAGTGCCTTAAAGTGAGACAAAAGTCTGGAAGAGCTGTCACATAGTGGTACTTACACAGAGGTATCCCTAGATGGTGCTAAGAATTAACTTTATGGTAATCTATGTATCTACTTTACTCTGATTTCTCCTTACAAACTTCATTCCCAGAATGTTTCTAAGGACAACAAGAAACCGTCAAGCAAATAGTCAGAAATATCATCTATATATATAAAAAAAAGGCCTTGTATATTTTAAAACTTTGGTATAATTACTTAACAAGGAACTATGACAGTCTGCCCAAAGCTTAAAATAAACAGGGGTTGTAAAGCATTTACTGCCGGAGGACGACAGCTGTAAATTATGGCTTCCCCTTTGAGAAATTTTATTTCTCAACAACCTGTTGCTGAAGATCATAGAAATGCTTGGGAAAAAACTAGCAGTCTGGTGGCATATCTACATCTGTCTGCGTACTACTTAAAACAAACAACAAAAAAAGCTCATTGAGTTGGTAACGCTGTTTCAACAGACAGGTACCCAACGGACCAACGCTGCTGATGCTCACCTGCATCACCCATTGCTGAACTCTGCCAACTTTATCCAGGATTCACCAAAATTGAGGGACAAACAGAAGATCCACACTGCACAGTTAACTAGATGCAGGAACTAATTTTGGAAAGGGACGTCTCATTGAGTGGCTGCCAGCACAGATTTGTTTCTTACCCGACATACCTGTGACATCCAGCGGGCGCTTCTTAAGAGCAGTAACCACTGGACCATCTTTTCTGCGCAAGAGGGGGCTGCTTCGTCTTTCAGCAACTTTTTGCTTTAGTCTGGATCGTAACTTCAGATTGGGTTCAGATGCTGAGCAGAAAAAGGAAGAGCAAACAGTGTTTTGGTTAGTACTGTTTCAGCAGTTTTTTACTCAACGCAAAGGTGGGTTGCAGTTCAGCATTTGCAGAAGCCTAAACGAAATTAGTCATTTGATAGCATATATTTGGAACAAGGACTTCTTAATATAATGAACAGGTCCCAGCCTACATGATACGTGAATTCACTGGCAATGAAAGTCAATAGCATTTCAATTAAAAACTAATAATCATCCTGCAATGTCTTCTCTCAAGTGACACAGACTTACAATCTGCTGTGAACTCATTCGGACTAATGCAGAAAGCACCACTCCCATCCCCTAGCTTCCCGCCTCTGCTCAACTTGATTCCAAACCAGTGGTAAACCTAACTTACAGGATCAAAAAAATCAACACAGGAATTGATGAGACAACTGAGATGTTGCTGTTCGGTCAGTATGGAGCATCACCGTGGGGCTGAGACTCTATCTGCGATGTGTTGCTGAAATGGGTAGCTTCACACCCTTGGAGTCATCCGACCCCAGGGTGAGCTGGCTTAGGGAGGGGAAAAAAAAACATGAAAATCAAACCTCACAACCAAAACGGGTGAATGATTTGCTGCTGGTTCACCTCCCTGAAGCAACTCACCTTGGAGTCAGATGTGTCAACTGGAACCAGCGTCAACTCAAGAAAAAGCATATATGAGTATGACCAAGGCCAAAGCCAATAGCAGGGAGGAGAAGGTTTGTTTATTTGGGGAGCAACTTGCATAAATCATCACAGTCACAAAGTTAAACCATATCTAAAACCACATCAAATATTTTAAAAATTCAGGGATGCCAAGGGTAGGTGCACATGTATTTCCTGAGACCACAGCCTGACTTGCATCATACCTTTGAGAGACTCTCTTAAAAAAAACTGCTGTACCCAAATCCCGAGATTTAATTTCCCCCAAAGTCGAAGCAGAGCTCCTGGGAACCCCTAATGCCTCTGGGCTAATGACAGCTGGCAACACCGAACATGTTTGCACAGCACAGCTTATCAAATTTTTATAAAGGTGATGAAGCCTTAAGTCAAGATTCCTCCTGCAAGATGATTTTCTCTGTAAACTTTCTGATCTCTTGAGTATACATGAAGTATCTGCTTTGGCGCTTGAGGGCTCCTGACAGTTATGAGATTTGTGAACTGGCCCAATCTTTTCCCTTTCTCGACCTCTTAACAACTCTGTGGCTTAATCCCTTTGAACCAGCAAATCCAGTGCTCTCACCATTAACTACTGATACATTCGTCTCCCTACACTCCAGGGCCAATAATCTACATTTCTTGAGAAGAATTAAAATAAAGTTTACAAACTGATTTGAATTAACTAAGTCTGGCTACAGATCTATTTCCCTACAGTTGGCTTTGACCACTGGGTCACGTAAAAGATCAAGCCTGACAATGTTAATTGCAGGGCTCAAAAATCAGAAGGCTGATGAATTCAAGATCAAACACTTGAAGTTAAGCCATCAAAACAGTTCTTTGATGAAACTTTTGGGAGGGAAAAAAAAAGAGCTTTTCATGACTGTTTTGGACAGAAAAATGCCCACAAGAGATAAAGGGAGCACTAAAAAAAGTGTCAGACTCCTCAAGATGAAGCTTAAAATGCAGTATGAAGTGCATTAGCAAAGGGGGAATCATCTTATAGGGCATTTGCATATAAAATGGCAGGGGACTGAATGCAAATCTGTCATTTGCTTGGAGGGCAATATTACAAGAGTAGACTAGTTAAAATACAAGTGTACACTCTAATGAGCTACTTTATATTCTCTTCAAAACAGAAGTTGACTTACTATTTTAAAAGTAGTCTTCAAGCACGTGAACATTCTTCATCCCACATCTTTTACTTCACAGCTTTAATGTGTCCCAAATATTGAGTATTAGTAACTGTCTAGATGTTCTGGTCAAGACTTTAAAGGACAAATGGGAATGTGTCACAGCTAGATGCTGATACATCCATTTTAGATACATTTGCACTGCCGACCAGCAAATTAAATATAAGCCTACGCCACAGCTGTTGAAAGGATCCGTCTTCTGACAAAGAAAAATACGACAATAAAAACTGTACTTCCATGCAAATTCTATTCACATGCAATTTATACCCTGCATGATGTTCATCTGAAGTATGTTTTCTGTTGGGAGCAGAAAAGTAATTGTACAGCTTTCAAATACAGAGAATGAATTGGTTAGAAACACCTTCAAAACAGGCAGGGAAACAAAAGATCTCGGGTCAGAGATTACCCAACTCTACCAGACATGTCCCATATGTAAAGCCACGATAAAAACATCCTTTCATGTAATAGGAAGGGAATGAAGATAGAAAATTACAGCCTTAAAAGAGAAAACACTTCAAGAATAAGTTATAGCAAAAGCAGTGTATTATAATTTCTCAGATAAAACTATTTTCAGCCAAAACTATCCCGTATATTTGTTTTGAAACACCAGTCTATTTAAAGAACTGCATTTGTTTAGTTTGCTCTGATTTTGTTCTGTTTATCCCCCAGATACAATCCCAAATCTAACATGTCATCAAGACTTGAGACAGCATAATCCCTAAACTCATTTAATTGGGTGCTATATAGCCCAAAGTAGGTGAATAAAAATTCAGTACAGGCAGTGCAGGACAGTCTCAAATTCAAAGACTTTACAGAAAGTGTATCTATAATACAGGGAGAGGTGTACTACTGGACCTAGTACTGACAAACAAAGAGGGACTGGTGGAGAACATTAAGGTTGGGGGCAGCCTTGGCTGTAGTGATCATGAGAAGATCGATTTCGGGATTAAGCGCAGTATGCACGGAATGACAAGTAGGTTGGCAGCCTTGGACTCCGGGAGGGCTAACTTTGGTCTCTTCAAGAAGCTGCTTGGAGAAATCCCATGGGTTAGGGCTCTAGAGAGTAGGGGGGCTCAAGAGAGCTGGTTGATTTAAGTATCACTTCCTCCAAGCTCAGGATCGGTGCATCCCTAAGAGCAAGAAATCGGGCAAGGGAAGCAGGAGACCTGCATGGCTGAGCAGGGATCTTCTGAAAAAGCTCAGGTGGAATAAGGGAGTTTACAGGATGTGGAAGAAGGGGCTAATGGCTTCGGATGAGTATGAGAATGCCGTCAGGGTATGCAGGATGAAATGAGGAAAACCAAGGCAGCCTTGGAATTATATCTGGTGAGGGATGTCAAGGCCAATAGGAAGAGTTTCTTCAAGTACATTGGAGGCAAAAGGAAAACCAGGGAAAATGTGGGCCAGCTGTTGAACGAGACGGGGGCTGTGGTGACAGATGATGCAGAGAAGGCAGAGTTGCTGAATGCCTTCTTTGCTACTGTTTTCACTGCTCAGGCTAGCTCTCGGGAGTCCAGACTTTGCGGGTAACAGAGAAAGTCTGGAGGAAGCATGACTTTCCCCTGGTCAAAGAAGAAGTTAGGGATCTATTAAGTAAACAAATATTCACAAGTCCATGAGTCCTGATGGGATGCACCCACGAGTGCTGAGGGAGCTGGTGGAAGTCATTGCTGGGCCACTCTCCATCATCTTTGAAAGGTCCTGGAGAACAGGGGAGGTGCCTGAGGACTGGAGGAAAGCCAATGTCACTCCAGTCTTCAAAAAGGGCAAGAAGGATGACCCGGGAAACTACAGGCCAGTCAGCCTCACCTCCATCCCTGGAAAGAGGATGGAACATCTCATTCTGGCCGTCATCTCCAAGCATCTGGAGGGAAGAAGGTTATCAGAAGTCGTCAACATGGATTCACCAAGGGGAAGTCATGTCTGACTAATCTGATAGCCTTCTATGATGGCGTGACTGGATGGGTGGATGCGGGGAGGGCAGTGGATGTTGTCTGCCTTGACTTCAGCAAGGCTTTTGACACTGTCTCCCACATCATCCTCACATGCAAGCTTAGGAAGTGTGGGTTAGATGAATGGACAGTGGGGTGGATTGAACAGTGGCTGAACGATAGAGCTCAGAGGGTTGTGGTTAGTGGTGCAGAGTCCAGTTGGAGGTCAGTAACAAGTGGTGTTCCCCAGGAGTCAGTACTGGGTCCAGTCCTGTTGACTATATTCATCAATTACCTGGATGAAGGGATAGAGTGTACCATCAGCACGTTTGCTGATGATACAAAACTGGGAGGGGTGGCTGACACGCCGGAAGGCTGTGCTGCCATTCAGCATGACCTGGACAGGCTGAAGAATTGGGCAGAAAGAAACCTTATGAAATTCAACAAGGGCAAGCGTAGGGTACTGCACCTGGGGAGGAATAACCCCATGCATCAGTACAGGTTGGGGGCTGACCTCCTGGAGAGCAGCTCTGTGGAAAGGGAACGTGGGAGTCCTGGTGGACAACAGGATGACCATGAGCCAGCAATGTGCCCTGGTGGCCAAGAAGGCCAATGGCATCCTGGGGTGCATCAAGAAGAGTGTGGCCAGCAGGTCAAGGACGGTTATCCTCCCCCTCTACTCTGCCCTGGTGAGACCGCATCTGAAGTACTGTGTCCAGTTCTGGGCTCCCCGGTTCAATAAGGACAGGGAACTCCTAGAGAGGGTCCAGCAAAGGGCTACTAAGATGATTAGGGGATTGGAGCATCTTTCTTATGAGGAAAGGCTGAGGGACTTGGGTCTTTTTAGTCTAGAAAAAAGAAGATTGAGGGGGGATCTTATCAATGCTTATAAATACTTAAAGGAAGGGGGCCAGGCAGATGGGAACAGTGTTTTTTCAGTGGTGCCCAGTGATAGGACTAGAGGTAATGGGCACAAACTTGAATATAGGAAGTTCCATCTTAACATGAGAAGGAACTTCTTTACTTTGAGGGTGGCAGAGCACTGGAACAGGCTGCCCAGAGAGGTTGTGGAGTCTCCAGCTCTGGAGACATTCCAAACCTGCCTGGACGCCATCCTGTGCAACCTGCTGTAGGTGAACCTGCTTTGGCAGGGGGGTTGGACTAGATGATCTCCAGAGGTCCCTTCCAATCCTGACCATTCTGTGAACAAAAGATGTAGCTTTCAACAGAGGCATTTCCAAAACACAAAACAATCATTTAAGCTTATTCAGATGGTTTTTAAACTACTATATAATAAAAAATATTTTTAAGCTGAAGAGAGCTGTCTTTCAAAAGTATAAAATAGGGATTTAAGCAACATGTAACTATCAATACCAGACAGTCAACACAGGTTCAATGTTCTCTCAGGAACACCAATTCCAACAAAAATTTCCGACATTCACCCTGTCAGGCAACATACCCAAACAAAGCCTTGCTCCCAAACACTAAGTAGTGTAAACTTGAGAGAACTGGAGACTAAATTACAAAACTTACTGGTCTTCTACATCTTAAGGTGAAACCTTTTAAACAAACACCGTGAAGTTATCAAAAAATCAGCCTGATTCCTGTTTAGCAAACAAATGAAGCCCATGCTCAAGTCTGAGTCAGCTTCCACAAAGCCAGTGGGATTTCTTAAGCAGTGACATACTTAATTTGGCCAATAATAAGGATTTATACAAAGAATATTTTGTTTTTCTCCAAGTAAATTAATAACTAGAATGTAAGCCAAAAGCTTCCCTAGTTTTCACATGCTCAAACCCAAGTTACCCCTTTTATACGTCACTTATTGCAGCAAGACCCATGTAATCCAACTCTTCAACATTTATGTCATTCTCATTGTTTTCTTCCTAGAATTACATACCCTAAGCTGCTGAACTAATCTGACATTAAGTCTATGTAAGTCAAAAAAACACAAAGTCCTGGTCAGAGTTTGCCCTGTTCCCATTACCCATGCACATTTATGAAAAAAAGCAAACAATGCACCATGAAAACCCTGATCCCAGTTCTTGCACATCTTAATTTCAGCAGCTGGGGACTGAGAAGGGCTGTTATTCTTCTATTACTATTTTTAAGCTTCATAGTAAACCTCATCAGCCAGGGAAAGGCCAACACAATTACCTTGTCTCTCTTCTAACATCCAGGTCACTCCATGGGTAAACACAGGAGAGGGAGAGAGAGCGCTGCCTGAAACCAGCCTTCTGTACAACCCAAAGTTTTAATTAAGGTAAATTATCTTTGGCTTAATGGCAGAGACCACAGGTTCTGCAAGTGGGCATTCACTCCCTACTCTGTGGCTTCCTTGCCCCCGGTTCTATTCCAGACCTTCATTACTGCTCCTCCATGTGCACAGTGTGTGGTCTCTCCTCTCCAAAAATTGTGGATTGCGACCTATCTAGTCAGGAGGACCTGGTAAAGCTGGACATGGCAAAGTTCACCCACGGTCAAACAGAAAAACCTGAAAATTGTTTCACCATTATCCCTCTGAAGGCCAAGTGAGCCGATATTCTGGACTGTCAATATTTGTAGGCATCAGCACAGCGGGGGACAAGAATAATATGGTTCCTCACAAATGCACCTACTGGAGACAGGTACCACAGGGCAAAAGGGGCAGCAGAAGATTTCCAAACTAGAAAGCAAAACAAGAATAAAAACAAGATAGCCTGCTCTTCTGTAGGAACAAACTTATGTTTGTGATCATGGTACCACATTGGATGGCATCAGCTGAAATAATATGTTTAGGAATGTAGGAACATGATTAGAAAGGGACAGATAAAGATATTTGCTAAGTTTTTTTCCTTTTCTCCTAACTCTGTGTTGTCATGAGCACCCTGTAGAAGGGCAATTTATGGAAGACTGTGTCCTTAAAAAGAAAACTTATTAAAGGTGAATATTTGGCACTTGTCATGCTGAAGTTTAGAAGTTTAGTAGCTGCAGCATCTCAGCAGTAGAAAGAAAGCTTTAACACCCATTAAACTGAGCACACAATGTTAACACTTTTTACAGCTTCACTATGATTTGCTTGCCTGACCACAGCGTAATGGAGCATCATCAAGGTTTCTGCCGTGAATAGCCAAAACCAGACTAGAAAAACAAACACGTGGAAATGCCACATCTCATCTCTGTTTTTCCTTTTACAAAGCCTAAATAAAGGCATCAGCTTTGCACAGTTCAAAGTATTATCTGAGCAGAAAGATAAGAGACATGTGGAAGGGGATAAGCGCTAGAAAGGAGAGAATGAGGTTCTCCAAGCGAGTTTCTCCAACCAAGTGTTTAAAACAGCATTGAGTGCTGCAGAAGGTAGGAGAAAAACATGCAGTGCCTGTAGCAGAGGGAGTTACTGGCTGCCTGAATGCGAGGGCAGGTAGCAGCTACAAAACGGGGAAGACCCCAGCAAATGACCCACGGTAGCCACAACTTTTGGGGAAAATCTCCTTACATTAAAAAAAGCTTCTCGCAAAAAACTCTACACGCATTTTAAACTCAAGAACTGTGCTGAATTTTACTGAAAGATAACATTAATATACATAAGTCCCAGGTGAGTCAAAACAGACATGTTGGTGTCCCCTCCACCCTTCGTCAGTGTCTCATCAACAGCCAAGCACTTGTTTTTGAGCTGCTATCTGTTCTGTACCTAGAAACATTCCTCCCATGGCTGTGACGACCAAGTCCATGCCCGGCCCGGCATGCTCTGTGCAGTTTGCTTTTTCTCCCTCCTCCTTGCCCACAACCATCTTGCCTCCCAATGCAAGGGGTGGCTTCTATGGGATGGAGCGACCTGCCCTACCTCTAGCCTCCTCCTGCCCTGGATGCATTTCCAAGGAACTGTAAGAGAGTACCATAAACCAAATAAATCAATCTCATGTTGTCACACATGGCTGCAAACTGCTAAGGGCCAGGAGGGAAATGATGATCTGAGAAGACAGCAGGACATGCCTCAAGAGAAGCACAGCTTTCTTAGAGCTCACCTGTTGCATTTTAGTTTGGAGAAATCATCCAAGTCACAGCTCCAGATGCCGTTCATACGGTGCTCATGGTCAAAGCTGTCCCATAGCTGACAGGCATGCACCCGTCACACTGTCCTAGCTCAGACTTGATTTTCCTTTCTACTTGATGCAGTGGCCCAAAAGCCAAGTGTCTCAGCTCTGGCTAGAACAAACCTGGGCATATACGTGTATATATATACATGCACACATAGAGGTGAAACCGTGCACACTCTGGCAGTCCCTATGAAGCAGAGATGAAGCTGAGAGGACCAAGAAGAAGGGCGGGTTGGTTCACTGAGTGATTGAAGGCTAGGTCCTGGGCCTCCCGGAGTCCCTGATCCCCAAAGGTGGCACTAAACCAGCAAACTTTGTTTGGTCTTCTACGGGAAGAGGTTTCTCCTTTGATGCACCATTGGCAGTACTCCTCAAGAAGCACTCTGATGAGAAGTGCCATCTTTCCTCCCATGGATCCCCAGCTCTCATGCCAAAAGTGCACCTGCTTTATCAGAGCCCTTAGCAAGGAAAGGGGGTGCCCCCTCCTTTTGCCTCTAGGCAAACCTCAGCACCAGACAGTATGGTTTACCACCTCTGCCTGTGTTCGCAGCTACTGCTTGTGCCAAATGAAAACAGGGCAGTGAAGAATTCCCTAGCACGATTGTCAGAAGAGATGGAGGGATTAAAGTAAGTATTTGCTAGTCCTCCAACTGCACTTTGGTTTGTTGCTGCTCTCTGAAATTTCAATGGGCTGGTCTGAAGAGCTATTCTATAGCGTCACAGTAATAAAAGTAATTTTTGTCTTTAATAAGTTATTTTCAGATTAGACAAACTAATGTCCTCCATTTGGAGCAGGAAAGGGTATTTATAACAATAGGGATTTCTCATGCAGGTCAGTGCCTCCTCTCAGCAGAGCATACCCCAAGGCAGTGTGTGGGTCCTTGGGACACAGTGAGCTGCCCAGAAAAGCCAGACTTCTGACCACGCCAGCTGGAAGGACAATGTGGGTGGGAAAGCAAAGATGCTCTCAAAATTGAGTGATACCCCATGCCGTACAAAGCTCAAAGATTTTCTCTATACTATACTCCCACGCTACACCAGGATTTCAGCCTACTCTATTTTCCTCTAAACAACCTTTGTCATAAAACAAACCACTTAAAACATTCCAATAATCAAAACCAACTCAGAGAGGTAGTATGCCTTTCTCGACAAATGCAGCATTTTAATTATTGACAAATCCTTTCATTTTCCCTTTTCTTTCTTTTAAATTCAAGAAGTTCAGAACAATTTCACCTGCTTAGCTGCAAATAAACAACCCTGTGCTTTTGCAATACTGTGAGGAAACCAACAACATCACAGGATGCTGGATGCTTTCCTCCCTCAGACTCCTCTATTTTGCATGGAACAAGAATAATATTGGCAAACAGGAGATGACTAGCGCCTGTGGGCTCTCCATTGTGAGCCAGCAATTGCACACGGTGCACAAGGGCTGATTTGTGGTGCCTGGCAGGGGTGTGCAGGCAGGGAAGGACCACGCTGCCTGTTTCATGGCTGGCCCTAGACAGGCAGCAAGTGATCGGCACCCTGCAGCCTAGGTGCATCTCACCATCACCCATCTAAGTGCAAGTTGGGGCTTAGAAGTATTCGTCGTTCCCAGTCTGCTCTTGCTTGATTCAGCCAGAACAACAACATTGATCTTTTCTATTCCTTTTAGAAGGCTGGTAGGCTGAAAGCTGAAGTGGCTGCCAGGACCATCAGTAGGGGTGATGTATTTGTCAGATTCTTTCTGCAGTGGATCCCAAACAGTGACAAAATTCAGGAAAACCACTGGCCAGGGCAGCCCCCCATGTCCATGGGCTGGACTCTGCCTGTTTGCACCACATATGGGCAAGTATGAGGAGAGGTCTCCTTTTTGTTGCATCCCTTTACTCCTTGAGGGAAGTCACTACAGCAAAGGCATGCACAAGCCATGGTCTAATGATGGCAAGCTAAAAACTTCTCCTTGGACCTTTCCTGCCAGTTCTTAACTGTGTGGGATGTGAAGGTTGAGGACAGCTTTTTTTTCTTTACCACAAGCCCTAAGACACAGTACTTGACCTATAGCCAGTTCTCCTTGTTGTGTCATGACTTGTGCAGGAGGCAAAAGACATTGCTGGGATGGGAGGTTTTCAAGGAGGATACTTGAGGTTTCTTCCCTGGTCCCTTCCCAGGGATTCTTCCCTGGTCCCCAGAGAAAAGGAGCTGAAAGGGGGGGGGGGTCTGTGACACTTTCTACTTGACATTTCTCCCCAAGTACATACCACATGCACGCACACACTCATTTACTATCTAGGCAGGAAACTCAGAGACAGATAGGTGCCACAGATGTCTTTCTGAGTTCCCAGTCTGGCATTCAATTCAGTCTAGCTTTGGAAATAGTGGAAACTCACACCCTCAGATGCTATCCCACAGCTCTGCAGTGAAAACATATCTAGGACCACAGGAATCCTTTGCCTCCTTAAAACCTTCATGCCCATCAACATCCTTCTGATCTTCACCTCCTCATTGCAGCCAGCTGTGATAATGGAGGTAAAGGAAAAGGCAGGACCCAGAGCCTCAGCGATGCTTCACAAAACAGTGACTGTGGCTGCAGCAGCTGTGGGCAAAGTAGCCCCAGGAACTAAGCCAAAGACACCAAAAAACACCCGTCCGTTGCTCTTGATGGATGCAGGAGATCTTCTTGTGCACAATGAACCCCAGTGGTTTGGCAAACGCCAGAGGGTTGAGAAGCACAAACAAAAGAAGGACAAAATGAAATAACAGCACATTTTTGATAACATCAGTGTTGTCAAAAATCCCACCTTTGCTGACAGATCTGTCAGGAGAAAGGTTTAAAGACCAGCAGCCAGCCCAGGGCAGGAGAGCTATGCAGCAGAAAAGGCACAGATCCCTGCTGCGTGGGCATGAGGAAGGTCAAAGGAGAGTGGCTGTCTTGGGAAAGGTTTGCTTTATCCACAGCAGGAGCAAACCCACGAGGAGATCTGAGCCTGCTTCACAACCCACATAGGTCCTACAGACACAGTCATTTTTACATGTATGACTTTGCAGAACATCTTTTACAAGTACTTCAAAACAAATGAGCTGTTTTTCTCACTTTGGGGTCAGGTTTAAACATAGATAGAAGGAAATATTTCCAGTTCATGCATCCCAGTGAGCTGAATACACATAGAATCATAGAATAAGTGAGGTTGGAAGGGACCATTAAGATCATCAAGTCCAACCGTTAACCTACCCTGATTTAAAAACACCCACTTCTAAACCATGTCCCTAAGCACCTCATCTACCCTTTTCTTAAACACCTCCAGGGATGGTGAATCCACCACCTCTCTGGGCAGCCCATTCCAATGTTTAATAACCCTTTGAGTGAAAAAATGCTTCCTAATATCCAATCTAAACCTGCCCTGACATAACTTGAACCCGTTTCCTCTTGTCCTATCACTTGCCACGTGGGAGAAGAGGTCAGCCCCCATCTCTCTAAAACCTCCCTTCAGGTAGTTGTAGAGGGTGATAAGGTCACCCCTCAGCCTCCTCTTCTCCAGGCTAAACAACCCCAGCTCCCTCAGTCGTTCCTCATAAGGCTTGTCCTCCAGACCCCTCACCAGCCTGGTAGCCCTTCTCTGGACACGCTCCAGCACCTCAATGTCCTTCTTGTAGTGAGGGGCCCAAAACTGAACACAGTACTCGAGGTGAGGCCTCACCAGTGCCGAGTACAGGGGGATGATTACTTCCCTACTCCGGCTCACTACACTATTCCTGATGCAGGCCAGGATGGTGTTGGCCTTCTTGGCTGCCTGGGCACACTGCTGGCTCATACTCAGCCGGCTGTCCACCAACACCCCCAGATCCTTCTCTGCCAGGCAGCTTTCAAGCCACTCCGCCCCCAGTCTGTAGCACTGCATGGGGTTGTTGTGACCCAAGTGCAGGACCCGACACTTGGCCTTGTTGAACCTCATACCATTGGCCTCAGCCCATCTGTCCAGCCTGTCCAGATCTCTCTGCAGAGCCAATCTACCCTCAAGCAGATCAACACGCCCCCCCAGTTTAGTGTCGTCTGCGAACTTACTGAGGGTGCACTCAATCCCCTCATCCAGATCATTAATAAAGATATTAAAGAGAACCGGCCCCAGCACCGATCCCTGGGGGACACCACTTGTCACTGGACACCAACTGGATTTAACTCCATTTATCACCACTCTCTGGGTACGGCCATCCAACCAGTTTTTTACCCAGCGAAGGGTACACCTGTCCAGGCCACGAGCAGCCAGTTTCTCCAGTAGAATGCTATGGGAAACGGTGTCAAAAGCCTTGCAAAAGTCCAGGTAGACAACATCCACAGCTTTTCCTTCATCCACTAAGCGGGTCACCTCATCATAGAAGGAGATCAGGTTTGACAGGCATGACCTGCCTTTCACAAACCCATGCTGACTGGGCCTGATCACCTTGTTCTCCTGCATGTGCCGTGTGATGGCACTGAGGATGATCTGTTCCATGACCTTCCCAGGCACCGATGTCAGACTGACTGGCCTGTAGTTCCCCGGATCCTCCTTCCGGCCCTTCTTATGGATGGGTGTCACATTTGCCAACCTCCAGTCGGCTGGGACCTCCCCGGTTAGCCAGGACTGTTCATAAATGATGCAGAGTGGCCTGGTGAGCACTTCCGCCAGCTCCTTCAGTACCCTTGGATGGGTCCCATCCGGCCCCATAGATTTGTGCACCTCCAGCTGCTGAAGCAGGTCCCTCACCATTTCCCTTTGGATTACAGGGGCTTCATTCTTCTCCCCATCCCTGTATTCTAGCTCAGGGGTTAGGGAACTCAAGGAACAACTGGTCCTACTGCTGAAGACTGAGGCAAAGACGGCATTAAGTACCTCAGCCTTATCCTCGTCCTTAGTCAATACATTACCAGCCTGGTCTACTAGAGGACAGAGATTATCCTTAGTCCTCTTTTTATTGCCAATATATTTATAGAAACTTTTTTTGTTGTCCTTGACAACAGAAGCCAGGTTTAGTTCTAGCTGGGCTTTGGCCTTCCTAATTTTTTCCCTACATAGCTTCACTACCTCTTTGTAGTCCTCCTGAGTGGCCTGCCCTTCTTTCCAAAGGCCATATATCCTCTTTTTTTCCCTAAGCTGCAACACTAGCTCCCTGCTTAGCCAGGCCGGTCTTTTTCCCCGACGGCTTGTCTTCCGGCACATGGGGACAGCCTGCTCCTGCGCCTTTAGGACTTCCTTCTTGAAAAACATCCAGGCTTCCTGGGCTCCTTTGCCCTGGAGGACTGCCTCCCAGGGGACTTTTTCAACCAGGCTCCTGAAGAGCCCAAAGTCCGCCCTCCGGAAGTCCATTGGCCAGGCGAGTCTAGCAGGTGCCGAATTTGGCAAAACTTCTCCCGATTTTAATAGCAACTAATTGAAATGTTGTGAATTTCATCAGAAATCCTGATTAGCTTTCAAGTCCCAATGAATACGAGGAATCCTTACCCTACCTCTATGCAGGAGTAAGTGGGAAACCTAGTGTCTGATAGGACATGGTCCAGCCTGGCAAACAATGTAAAAAAACCCAAAACCAAACAAAAAATCCTCTGTAAGCAAGAGGAAAAGCATGTTAAAAAGTTAAATAATCCTCTTCAGTCTTTTACAAATCCCAATGATGGTGGTGATGTCAGCTTTCAAATTAAGAGCATGTTTTAATATGTCCACCGCTCAAATTCCATAAAGCAGGGAATGCCATGAACAACCTTGCTCCCAGAGAGAAAATGAGGACACTATATTCCTTAGAAATTCAAAACTGCTACGTTAAAAACAACTTCAGCAGCTCCAAGAAAGCTGTTGACAAACAACTCTTGTGGTTATCAAAACAGGCTACAAAAGACTGCCACAACCCAGACTCTAAAATCACTCTGAAATGATTCTGCAGAGATTTTTCTTAGAGGGTCCCAGGACAGCACATAATGAAGCTTCATTAAATTTGGAAGACACTAACTGTTTATATTTTCCCCTCTCAACAGCTGTTGACAAAATGCATACGCTAAAGAAAAAGTATATATAATAAAGGAAACTACACAAAAAGGGAAACAAAAATCCTGGTGTTAATCCAGGTATTTAACAGCAAAAGCATGAGCAGCACCAACCAAACTGCTCTTCGTTCAGTTAAAAAAGGAAGAGCCCCAAAGTGTTTAGATAGAGGGAACCGAGTGAAATGTATCCCCCAGCCAGGCTAAAAACAGGATTCAAGCAATTAGTAACTGCACCAGCCAGCAGCCTGACAGGAAAACAATTTCATGCAGAAACCAAACAGCCAAGAAACTGGAACATAATTCAGTAAAACAAATCAGACTGGGTAGGATTTCAGCAGACAGGATGCATTAGGAGCACATTGCAAGCATTGACTGTTTCCCATGCTGAACATTCTCAAGCACTTGAGGCATTGTTCATGCACACATCTCCTTCTACCAAAGTGAGCACGGCCAGTTCACTGTGTCTCTCTCACAACATTCACACTCGAGTCTTAGACTGGCAAGTTATGTCAAAGTGTGCACAGGGGGATAACTTGTCACCACATCATGAGGCTTTAAATAAGAGTAAAGAAAAGCAGTATTTTTAAAACCCAGTGCAATGGGTATTTATTCTTCCTGAAGTTTCTCAACGTGTAGGACATGCTGCCAACTCTGAAAATGCACCCCAGAAGAAATAATAATTCAAACTGCCTTCCCGCACCCCTTAAGTCACCCTACCACTAACAATGATGTTGGTTGGATTCCGGCCCTGGTAATCAGAACTATATTGTGATGGACTCTGTTATTTGAACTCAAAATATTTAATCAAATTTAATAAAATTTGACTACATGATATGGCAGTTTTAAATTACAAACACAAAGCCAGAGTTTTGCCTGGTGCCAAAAATCTGAAAAGCTCACCCGTAATAAAGAACTTTATTTAGGATGGGCTCCAGCCTTCCCTGCCTTTTGTTTACAGCAGACTGTTCAGGAGCCTTTCTTCTCCAAGCAACTTAACATTTTTGGCAATGGGATTTCTGCAGGATATCGCTATGCCAGAGACTGAAGTGCTGTTGTGTTGAAAGGAAAATAAAAGAAAACAACAAAAAAAAATTCTCCCCAAAACCTTGCAAGTGAACTCGTATGTATCACAGAACAGTCCCCAAAAGATTAATGCTGGTGCCCAAAAAGAACAAGCATCGGCATTCTGGAAAAACAAAATCAGTTCAACATCTTTCTATTTTAAAACAACAATGATTTTGGTTGCTTCCATTTTTAATAATGTGATTAGATACATTTATCATCCTTAATTCACCCTGTGTGACAGGACTTTTATTCAGCTACAGTCTTTTTGAGAACTCTGTTTGCGAAGCAGGAAAGGGCTGAGATGTGCAGACACTTTCCTTCTCCTGCAGAAATCCCCTTCTGTAACACTGGGGCCAAGAAGGGTGACTGATCCTCAAACTCAGTCTGAGAACTAAGATCCCCGAAGTGATGAGCAAAGGTGGTTTTGGAGGACGTCAAAGCCTGTTTATGCTGTGATCCACCAGAAAATGATCACCTGGTTTTTCAAAGTATAGGAAAGAGCTAAAAATCTCTTGGAATGACACTGTCCGCAGGCCCTAAGCAATAGGTATGATGCCGAGGGATGCTTCCTTGCATGGAAATGCTGCGATTTCCCAGAGGAGCCCGAAAGCCTTCAGCAGAGGAGAAGCAAATGGCAGCAACAGCTGCTAGCAGCCCAAGCTTGTATTTCTCCTCCCAGGCAGATGTGTACACCAAGCACATCTTTGTGCTTCACTGGCTTTACAGCTGAAGGAAGTCTCCTTTAAGGACAGTCCTCCACCAGTGCTCACCTTCCCTACAAAAGGAAAAGTCCCGAAGCCAAGACAGTGTCACTTCAGCTGTCCCAGGCACTGATGATGCAGCAGCACCTACTGCACCTAATGGGGTGTTTGGTTTTCCATTATCTAGAAGCAGAGATTAGATGATGCCCTATCATTCTGCAAATCCAGTTTTCTAAGCTCTGCTTTTAGAGTCCTCGAGAAAGGGCATAGTCAAAAGTACCACCACCAAAGGTACAGGGTGTGCCCAGGAAAAACCCCATATCCTGGGGAGGGCTTGCCAATTTTTGATTGACTTCTTGTGCAACTGAAGCGTTTGACACTTGTCACCCAACCCATCATTTCCAGTGAAAGGGAAGACAGTCTACTGCACAGCAGATGGGATTCCATCCACAGATCCATCCGGCAGGCCAGGTTCTAAGGTCCAGAATTAGAAGTTCCCAGAATGATCTTTTAATGTGCAGAACTGGGAGGCAGGAGGCACAAGGCAGCAGTGTGGAGGTGTATTTTTTTTCTTATCAGATGGTGAAAGAGGAAGAAAATCCCTAGTTTACAAAGGTAACAAGAATTGTGTTAAACCATTCACTGCACCTAAGACCTACTCTACTTCTAAACTATTAGAAGTGCCATGAGAACACCTACATCCCTCCCAGAAGGAAAAGAAGGGGCTGCCAGCTCTTGGGAACTGATTTAGGGCAGCTGATTTGAGCAAAGACTGTAGTAAATCCACAGGGAGATTTGGATAACACACTGTCATCATTCCTTATCACAAGGACGACATGCTTTTTGACTACTGGTGCTCATCCCTCTCCCTTTGAAGATCCACAAAGCATACCTGAGAAATAGCTAGGCAGCACCTGCAGAAGGTGCGAAGTTCAATCATATCCCTGCTTTCCTCTTACCTCCGCTCCATCTTTTCCGAAAAGTTTTTTTCCTATTCTGAAGTGATTTCCAACACACAGCACTGTCTGCACCATTCACGCAAGCAACATTGCCCGCCAAATCAGGATGAGCTCGTTGAAGCTCAGCAATTCCCTGAAGGAAATTCAGCCAAGGATCACGAGCTGGCCAGGTTAGAAGCTGAGGCTGTGTTGGCTTAGGCATGCGATATAGAGCTGAGGACCACAGCCAACCAAAACAACCTGGTTTACATAATATACAGTTGAGAAATAACTGACCTGCTTAGCCACCATGCAGGGAAAAACCTAACTGAGAAATAACTGTCTAGGTGTGAACCAAAACCCTTGCAGGGAAGTCCTGATGCTTTGACTGGCAGAAACATTTTTATTTATTTTAAGTATAAACTTGTATATAAAATGCAAATCCCAGAAGAAATGAACTTTTCTTGGTACTTTTCTCACTCAGCGAAACACACTTCGACTTCAGACACCCAGATCTTTGTATTAGCTTTGACTTTGTGAAAACATCTCACAAACTTCGACACACAACTATGCTGTCTCCTGCCTGCCGCTTTGCAAGTTCGCACACTCAAAGCAACTCCAGACTCCAACGCTGCGCATACAGTGATAGATGAAGGGGAAGCAGGATGAAGTGGGGGTTTGTTAAATAAATCACCCCATGAAATACAGCTTTTTGATAACATACCTTTCTTTTTAAAATAAAAAATAAAAAAATAAGAGGACCAAGTGTCACAGCAAAGACAATAGGCAACACAGAAAATCAACGTGAGAACTACCTGTTTTTCTGAGTGGGAAGTCATCTTTGGAATCATACATCCCCAGTACAGGGTGATTGTAGGTGCCGGATACGCCACTTTGGGGTGGGGAGCTCTGGTCCAGAGAGCTGTGCTGTGTCTTCCTGCACAGAATGAAAGAGAAGCGAGAATCTTTACACCAGTGACACACAAAGGGAACAAGTGCAGCTTGTCTGTTATCTTAGTTACTGGGGAACAGCACAAAGGAAAAGATCTTGGTACTAGCTTTCTCCTTCTAGGCACTCATGCAAAAAAGAAACTGAAGTCTAACATACACAGGGAGGTAACTAAACATATGCTTAACTTTTAGTATAAGAGTTAACTGGTTGAGCACGGCTCAATTCATGAAGGTATTTAACCACACATATAATTTTAAGCGTGTACTTGGGCTGGGATTTGATAAGTCATATCCTTGAAGCTAAGCATGGGTGTTGTTACTCCCCTCAACTGTAGCACAAATGAACAATTTCCCTTCATTGAGTAAAACCCAGACATAGTAGACAAGGTCTAAGGCTGAAACAAAACCGAAGGATGAGCACATTAGGTGCCACATGTTTAAATTGGCTAACAGCAACCATGCTGCACAGGTGGTCTTTTGCCTTTTGCTTCACTGCCTCCCAACCCAAGTACTTAGCAGAGATACGGCCAAAGTACTCCACACCTTTCCAGGTTAACTTCTCAAAGCGATAATTTATAGCTTTGTTTGAGCAGGCTGCTGGAAGTAAATTACAGTCTGTTTGCTAAGGATATTAAATAATGAATGAGTTTTCTAAGCCCCCAACCAGTTTGTCGGCTGCATCTTTCCCACTTAATGACTTGTGCCCAGCTTTGCCGTTTCTCAGGAGCTCTACCACCCCTGATCAGTACAGACTTCAGGAAGTCTCCAGACTGTGCATCTTAGCACAGTAGCTACATCAGCAGTATAACTGATACAGCAATACAGGTGACAGCCATATGGCCATCAAACAATCTTACACGTTAAGTTTAAATAAACAGAATTTAAACCCCATATTACTTCTTCAAAATACTACAGAATATGGGACAACAGAAAGTGAGGACTTCACCAAAAGAAGCAAAGATTTGAAATTTTACATTGCTTAATAACGAGGCATTCTTGAAGACCTTGGTTAAAAATATTCTCCTACGAAAGGTCCTTTAGGGAACCAAAATGAGCCATTCCCATTTGAAAATTACACTAATTTATCCAATTCCTTGAGCAATATGTTCTGAAAGCTCAAATCAGAAGTAGGCTGTTTGGTGAGATACATAACATCAATTCCATTACAAGTTATAACCGTCAAAAATAAGGGGCTAATGAAACATCAGGAAAACACATCGATTTTCTACATAATTTTGTTACAAAAAGCTCTGAAAAGTTTATTTGAACATCTACATCAAAGTTTTCTATACCCACAGCTCTTACCAAGCAGCATGATTCACTGTGGTTTCCTAATCCACCCCTCTTTATATTCCAAACTTCTTGCTACATACAGGCAGAATAATTTTTTGGGTTTTTACACAGTTGTATTTTGTATTAGCATTCGTGCACATCGTGTACTCTTTTACATTTGCACCAATAAATGCCCACATGCACGCACAGTTTAATCATCACCTGAAATCAAAACAGAACCAAACTGAAAAATATTTGAATCCCTCCTGAAAACAGAAGTTGCTTTCTCTGCCTGGATCTGCTCATACCATGGGAAGGCAGCACAGAGGGATGTTTCACAAACAGGAAGCCCAGACGCTGCAAGCCAAGAGCCCTCAAACCCACCATGTCACACAATGACATTTTTTGCTCTTGCCTATACAAGCAATAGACTTTTCTTTTTCTTCTTTTTTTTTTTTTTTTTTTCAAATCATGACTTAAGCTGCACAATCATGTACACTGAAGCTATTTTCATCACTTTGTTGGGGAATGTGCAGGAACTCAAAGGGCCTGTTTAGATGTGCTTTGGGGTTGCTGAATGACAGATATTTAACTCTGCAAACAGGAATACATTATATTGCTTGAGGACTAAGATCCAACACCCTACGCTGCTTCAAGCAAAATGCACTGGTTTGCATGCCCGTTCAAGAATTTCAGAGGTCTTGAAAGGGATGAAATTGTATACTAAATTGAGTTCGCAGGCATTCCTGAAAGCACATACCTTCACAAAACACATCCCCTGTTCTTTGAGCTCTGAGGTCCTTCAAAAACCCATGTGTACAGCAAAGCACGCATGATACTTCAAACATACTCACACAACATAAACTGAATATATATTCAAACATATGTATCTGTGCTAGGATGTTTTGTGTACAGAGACTGCAGGCACCTATGTACATTGGAATAATTTAGCGTATAATTATATCCCTCTACTTCCTTACCATGCAAATACTCAGCTAAACTCCTTTTCATGACTGCTACCACATTGAGTGGCTACTTCCCAAGTGCATTTCTGACAACTTCCTAGGGAAATAATAGCCCTGTTTGCTAAGCCCAATGTGGTCTGTCTGTGTTCCTGCTAAGCCACTCTTACTTATGTTAAGTATCTTGAAGAGCAAAACCTCCTAGAAGCAGGGCTGTCCAGCAGGTTCAGAATCCACAGGAGGGACAATCTGACAATGAAATTCAAGAGAACTTCTTCTGTTGTTGCCTATCATCAATGTAATCTGAAAATTATAGTCCACAAAGCTATTTTAAACAATTACATATAGACTGGAGCTGTATACATTAAACAGAGTTTACAAAGTGGCTTGAATACCATAGAGCTGAAGACTGAGCAAGACCTCTGTGAAAGCCCCCAAGAAACATTACCAAGTTCCTTTCTTTCGCTTAGTAGATCCTTTCGACTATGACTATATTCTGCAAAACCTCTAAAACTGGTCACCCTTGTCATCTCAAGGGTTGATCCACGCATGTGCATGCGACAATGCCCTTTATCATCAGTGATTAATTAGAAAAGACTCACTGACTACAAACACTCAATGTTGCACCAGCAACCAACAGTGTTGAATGAAGTTCAAACAGATACAAGATACTGAAGGCAAAAGCATCTGGGCATCTCAGTGGACAACTGAAGCCTGGCCCAAAGGGCCAGGGGAAGGACAGCATTCCCACATATCAGTGGAACACATTTCATGTCACAGCCGTTGGTGTAGAACTGTTGTGGTGTTCAATACCCTTAGGAGATCTGTTTTCTCCAAGTAATGCTTTCAATTTTTTTTAAAAAAAGGAATTCACAAACCTTAATAAGACCAAAGGAAGTGCTTAAAAGCAGACGTGTCATTTAAAAGACTATTTCAGCATCTGTTACCACTTAATTGACTTGCCTGCTCACAGTAGGAGCATTAAGTCTATCTTCTGCAGGCCTCATTTGCGTGTGTTAAATCCAAACACCATCCAATTGAACTGCATTAGAAATATGTGCATACATAAATATCTCTACAACTGAACTCGTAACCTATGAGATGTCATGTAAATAAATACTAATACGTAATTAATTTAAAGGTTTTATCTTTTTTTAAAAAATATTTTAAAACAGAATGGAAGTGAAAAATCTTCAATTTCTGCCTCAGGAACTGAAGGGTGTATTTAAAAATCCTCCACTGCAAGATAAGACACTACAGTCACACAACCCTGCTGCCCATCTGCCCTCCTCAAAGGCTGAGCAGAACAAGCTCATGCCTGCCTGCAACTTATCACTGAGACAGATCCTTAGAAAGATTTGTGAGGCCTCAGAGGCTCTTTCTTCTCTCTTCACGTCTTATGGTAGAAAACAAAATACTGATCCTCTCCCCACCACAAAACAGATGGAGGGAAGATGAGGGGATGGCAAGCCCATCAAATCCATAAGAAAAAGGATGGCCCCTTGTGCAACAGTTTGTACATTGTCTCTACCTCTTAGTATCCCTGGAGCATCCCAGAAAAGGGATGTTTTGATTAACATATGTCACAATAAACCTAAACAATATATAGGTGCTCAGAAAGTTCTCAGCATTAGCTTAAAACAGAGTGGGAACCATACTGAAACCTTAAACACGACTTGGCTAAATAACCTCCTGCATCACCCTTGGCCCTGTAACATATAGGGATATTACAGATCACTGGTCTTTGATTCATCTCTGAATGCTGGATTCTTGGTGAAAAAGCAGTTAATTGAACACTGTGCAAAACATAAGGAATTCAGATCACTCC
Organism: Pluvialis apricaria; assembly: GCA_017639485.1. Taxonomy (NCBI): domain Eukaryota; kingdom Metazoa; phylum Chordata; class Aves; order Charadriiformes; family Charadriidae; genus Pluvialis; species Pluvialis apricaria. The sequence continues at coordinate 38,281,213 of CM030011.1, read as the reverse complement.
CAAATTTATTTTTCTCTTTTCTAAATTCACCAGTGATGGCCATTCAATGCCAGGTTTCTCTAGGGCCAGAGGATCTAAGGGTTTTGGAAAAAACTACTTATTTACTACTATTTAATTCTAATTGACTTTATACCACTTTTGCATAAACAGGCATTTTAACTAACTAGAAAAAAATGGAGAACATAGTGGCTCAGAGAGTCTTCAACTGCCTTTAATAAAATCCCCAAATTTCTTGGTGAGTCTCAATTAAGAACAGTGGAAAATCAGTTATCTACAGAAGTTATTTATGTTGTCTTGACTGAAATTCAGTTTCTCCTATTTCTTCTACTATCCTTGATACCAACCTAGTGGGCCTTAAATATGATCTTTGTATAAACCAACAACATTTCACTATTTTAACCAGTGACATAACCATACAATTTTCAAGTCTCAGATTAGATTTTCAGAGATGAATTAAAACTGCTCAGTCTCACTCTACTGGAATAATGTTTGAATTTTTCTGCCAATTACACTTCAGCATTTCTCTACTGGCTCATAACTGGGATATCTTTCAAATTTAATTTCAGCTTAGTTTCTTGAATTTGGGAACATCTTCTGGCTATAACCTCATCATCCCTGTATACATGTTAACTTCTTAAGACTTAAAATATTGTCAGACACTCAGCTTGAACACAAATTTCACAGGATATTCCCAATGTTATAATAGCAGAAGTTTTCAAGTCATCTCAAATTTTCCAGTTTTCTTTTATACCATGAAGAAGTGAATTTCTGGAACTGAAACTTGTGCCTTGTTAATAATGCCATAGTTTATATTTGTTATTTGGTGCATTTGAACTAATCAAAGAAGTCACTCTTTGCTCCCACATCATTATAACATCAGCTGTTACCTTCTCACCCCACATGATATTTGGGTTTCCTTGAACAGTTGAAAATTTTCCGTTGAAAATGTAGATGTTGGGGCAATTGTGATTAGAAGTGCAGACAGGACGCACTTGATGTTTCCAGCAGTTTACAGAGAAGAGCCACATAAACAAAACTTCCAACTTCGCCAGATTAAGATGAGCAATAAGCATCAAAGGCTTTGAAAATGTAACACTACTGCAATTATCCTGGGTTGCAATTCACTAAACATAAAAAGTAATTTCTTTCCCATTTTACTGAAGTTCAAGTTTTATAACACCCGGCAGGACAAAATTCTGGGTGAAAAGCTAGAGAACATATAAAGGTTGATCTTGATGGTAGAACTTGCAAGTTTGAATAATCATGGATTAAAGATGACAGCAAAGACCTCTAGTCACAAAAATCCTGTGACTGTCACAGAAGAGATGAAAATTATTCACACTGAAACCCTCTGAGAAATGCATTTTGGTAATGTACAGCAAAGCCAAACCCTGGTTCTATCATTGTTCTGGTTCATTTAGTAAACATATCAGGTCTATTCCCCATATCTGCAGCAACTGTGAAAAAAGGTGGCACCGGCTGAATCATAAAGATAAGCCCAGTACCACTTACCCATACCAGAAGCGAGGATCACTGGATATACAGTGGTTGAGATTCCGGTGTGCCAATGCCTTCTTCTTATTTAAGACAAATTCTTGTAATTTCATCTTTACTTCTGTGCTTGCCACTGCACCTGAAATGTAAGAAATAAAAAAGGTTATTTAATCAATTCACATACTTTAAAGAACTTAAATTTCTAAAAAGATTCAGAATTAAATCTTTGATTTCCAGTCCAAAAGAAGAACTTTTCTTTCAAAGAGAAAAGAACAAAGCACCTCCAGTAAGGAGCTCTCCTGTTGTTTTTTTTCTCACCCCTTCAGCTTTGCATATAATCACATATGTTTGAAAACAGAGATCTAATCAGAGATTTATCATTTCACTATAAAAGATTTCTGAAGAGGATTTTTACACTTGCATAAAAGTACACTTAGAATAAAGCACTTGTACTAGGTATTCCAGCTTTCTTTTAATCAAAGATATTTAAGAAAAAGGGTCTTGTGTATACTCAAATTTTTAAATGTCACATCTGCGAGCAGAAGAGGAATGAAACAAATGTCTCATATGTAGATTTTGTCTTGAAAACTCTTGTAAACAGGGACCTCTGTTGAAAAGTATCTGTGTACAGTAAGACCTACATAACATTCCAATTCATTTACAAATGTGCAATCTATTTCTTCAAATAGAAAATGTAACATTTGAAGAAGAAAGTCAGTAATTTTGTAGCGTAGAGTTAAAATGTCAACTGTGTAATTTCTAATCATTATTTCCTCCACAATAGAGACCAGTCTGTTTTACAGCAATGAGGGATTAAAATTATCATTCAGTTGACAGAACAGATTCACAGGCAGTGCTCCTGATGGAGTAATGCATAAAGAGTTTGGTAAGCAGAACATGTGGAAAAAGATGGTTCATCTATACCACAGTGTAAAGAAAGAATTCCAAAGGAAAATACCTGGGCTACAAGAAAATGAAGAGGCCAGGAAAACTGTCTGTTCTAGTGGGAATAAAAACTTAAAATACGACAGGGTGATCTTTTGTCTCCTGGATCCTACTCAACAATGACATTTCACAGACTGGGGAAACAATTTTTTGTATCACTACCAGATAAGAAAACTGCCATATTTCTAGAAAGCACTGCCTAAAGATGTAATACTGTTCAACCACTGAAGTCACATTGAAAAGCTTGAAAATTCTCTTTTTTGGAGCCCTGCGTTTCTCACAAGCTCTGCAAACGTAGGTTTGGTGTGTACCCCGAAAGGAAGTTCAACAGAGGAGCTGGAGATAAATTTATATGAGTGTAGCAAGCCACATGGCTACACCAAAATAGGTGACAAATTCATACATAAAGGCCTTCTCTCTCCAAGAAGTGTCATCTTTTATCTATTAGCATCTTTAAAATAATCAAACACGGCTGTGTTCTGTCAGTTTTGGATAAATCTGACATTATTTAGAAGACTTGAAGCTAAACATTTTTGGAGCCTGAGGTTTACAAAAGCTTCCCTGGCACGTATTCCTCCTTAATTAGAAGCCGAAAGGCCCCATATACGCTTAAAAAGATAAAAACATGTAGGCTTCCCCTTCCCTGGGCAAGGATGGAGCCATGGACCAAGCTGTCACGCAGGACCTTCTGACCATTACTCAGTTCTTCAACCTTGAGTTGAAAGATCAGAAGGAAAAAAAAAAAAACAATCTAACTCCCCTTTAGTACATTATACTGGGCCATTTTGGACCCAGTTACATTGTTACAGACAGAAGCCCTGTGCAACATCCAGTAAAGATGTTAAAGAGGACTCCAAAGGCAGCAACGGACAACCTGTCATATATGCGATAGTATATACCATGCAGGGGTATAAGCAAAAAGGACAAGAGCAGAAGTCAGCCATCAAAAGCGAATACGTACCAAATAAGTATACGCAGGAAGCAAGACACAATCCCAATGGAAGTGAAAGGCATAGCAGAATAAAAGGAGGACAAGAGAGAAGAAACCAGAGACCAAGAGCTCAGGCAGCAGCCCTGGCTGGGGGAGCAGCTGTGAATGGTGGGGAAAACCAAGCCGTGAAACACACAAGTTGGCCCATTCATTTCAGAGGGCTAGAGTGTCTAAAAGAAGCAGGGAGCAAAGAGCAGATCAACTGATAAAGACTGCAAACAGGAGAGAGTCCCAATGAGCAAAGTACTGCAGACAGGATGGCTCTAAAGAGCCAAAAGACTGAAGCAGGTTACTACCACAGAGGCAAAAATAAGTTACATATTGTCCCAGGATCAATTAGTATCTGAATATGGGATAAGGCAGAGGTAGTGGGAAGAGAATAAGGGAGGGCAGAAGCAGGACCAAGCTCCTGCAGGAAGGAGGAGGTTGCACAATGTAAGAGCAGAGGAGCAGAACAAATGGAATTTCACAGGAGAAAGCCCTGAATGATAGTGTGGGCTGATCACAGTTGCCCAACTTGTAGGAGAAAGTGCAAGACAAGCTATGGTCCACAGCTGCCCAAGCAGCAAGGGACTGAATGGTCCATGCCCAGAAGGAGGAAGACAGACTATGCCTGTCTGGAAACACCAATGCATAGGACTAGTTCTAGGTTCAATCCTGACAGTGGAAAGACAGGGCAACCAACTATCACTCCTTATTCTGCGCAAAAAACTCGTTTACTTTTATATATATTTTCCTTCCTTTTGTGGAAGTCATGCTTTTGAACAAAAGTTTTATGGTAGTAGATATCACGAGGTGTTCACAAGGAACAGGTTAAGGCTCCCAAGATGAGAATGCAAGGAGCTGATGTTATGTTAATCTAAACCGATTTGTGATTTGCCTCCTAAAAGGTACAAAACAACGTATTTTGGCTTACAGCGATGGAGGAAGGAGGGAGAATAAACTATACTCTAGACCTATTACACACTCTTCATATTTCAGATCAGGACAATTTTAGCTGTGTTGCACTTAGCAAAATTTTCTGATGTGAGAAAAATAACTTAAGTATTCTTAAGAGCTGAGGTGCTATAATGATTTATACACCATAGTGCTTAAATAAAAGTAATTTAAAAATAAAACTGTAGCCATGGGAACAGAATCTTCAACTTAACATCCCCAAATTCTGTTTTTTCTTCTACACCTATGTGTTTCAACCAAAAGGTGCTTCAATGCTTTTGCCATTTTACGGACATTCAGGCATTTTTATTTATCTGCAAATTTCTTTAATGAGACTAGCCAGATATCAATTTTGCAGAGAGGCCCAGCAAAACACTGATACATCAAGAGTTGATGAGAACAGCAGGGTGAAGTGGAAATGCTTGTAGCTTTCATCCAGTTCAAACTGATTGCCTTTATGTTGGAAAATAACACAAAGCACCCAGAGGACAACAGAAAGTACCGCACATGGCAGCTGGCCGGGCACCAGCCTAGCAAACCTGCATTATCATCACCTTTTTTCACCCCTGAACATTAAATTGCTTCTCTTAAGTAGACTCTGATCCTTTGGTCTTTCTAGTATTTAAAATGAACAAAACCCAACCCAAACACACACAGACATGTTGGACCTCCTATGAACTGCTTTGTGAAGGTATCGGGGTAGGTCTGTGCATTCCCTCATTTTGGCTGCAGCTTAAAGTCTGCTGTTGCAAGACACACGTGCAAGGAGTGGGGAATTCAACTTTCAGATATTTATTTTTTTAGTTTCCTAGACCCTAGTTCTTTCCTACCAGAAAAATTCTTCTTGGAGCTTTATCTTGTTCCTGGTCCCCAGACAGCATCCCATCTCCTGATACCCTTCAGCCCTCTCCACTTCTCCCATCACAGGCTTCTTTATTTCATTTGAAATGAAGACCTAATGAGTTGATAGTACAACTTGGCGAGGTATTTTTCCTCCCATTCACTTCTAAAAGAAAACCGAACAAGCAACTAAAGTGTCTTTGATAAGGGGATTTGTGAGGCCATAATCATTCTACTGAATCTCGTGAAGTGCATAATGACACGTGGGAAAGCCAACCACAATCTGTAACCTCATCAAAGAAGTACTTTCTAAATGAAAACACTTTAAAGCTGAGAACTGAGAACTCGCCTACATCTTAAAAGAGTGAAATTAAGAAAAGTAGAAGAAAAAGAAATGCAGTGTGCATCTGGTGTATTTTATGCGCTTAATATTCTGCCTCCATTGGGAATGCTGCCAAAAATACTTCAAAAAAATGTTAAATCAAGTAAAGAGACGATACGCTTCCTTCTGAAAAACGCTAAAATGGCATTTAGTAAGACAAAAATGAAGATAAAGCATAGAAATACATTTCTCTCTCACCCTCAACACCTCCTAACAGTTTACATAAGCTCCCTGTGCAGCTGAGCTCTGTAGAGAGGCTATCATGAAGGTTTCTCCAGCTTTATAAAGCTGCTTTATGGCTTCCATTCATCTGCTCTACCTGTCATCACTGAAACAAGTCAGCTTTTGCTACTTACTCTCTTTTCCTTTCTCTTTGTTTTTTAGCTGCTGAAGTTTCTGCTCTCGGTGCTGCTTCTCCAGCTCCTGCTCCTGTCGGTGCTGCTCCAACTTCCTCTGGTGCTCCAACAGCTCCTGCTGATGCTTCATGGCTAGCATCTCTTGCTGCTGCTGCAGAGAAGGGATGAGGGGAAAAAGAGCAAATTAACACCGTCAGACTTCCCAGAGCTAAACCAGAAGCTGCTATTAGGTGACAATAACGTTGCTTAATTCATAGAAACAGGATGAATGGCATTTCGTCATTTAGAGGCTCCTGCACCACAACTCACTTCATGTAGCCCCATTTCTAGTTCAGTAAAGCACCTATGCTAAACCATAGGCACTATATGCTCTGGGCTTCAGGGCATGGTCTGTTTACAAGCACAAGTACCCGGTTCAAAAAGCACCTAATTTGAGAAAGTGACAAAAAGCTTCTGCCCAAACAGGTGTTTCCCTGATCGCTTTGCTGCTGCCAAAGGTGTGGCTGGGTCCCCACTTCTGGTCCGTGAGCTGTCTGCTGCCATCACTGCCCTGCCAGAATCTGGTGCCTGGATCCCGCACTCAGCCACTGCAAAACGCTACTCCAGGTAGACCTTCATTTTCTGTCTGTTGCCTGTTCTAAGTAAAACCTCATTAGGACACCTTAATTATGAATACTCACATGTTCACCATGTATAAAACCTGAGCTGAAGGAATATTGTTGAGCTCACCAAGTCCGGAACTCACAGCAAAATACACCATCGTTAACACAGGCTTTGCAAGACCAGTTCAGTTCCCTTGCGCATATGCTTTCTTGAATAAGTCTTTAATTATATGACTTTGCACTCTGGTTTCTCCAAAAGTCCTTCTCTCTCTCTGTGTATGTAGAAGAGTTCCCATGGATTGTGACAACTATATCTTTTTAACTTGATCATATGCTGGTCCTTCCCGTCTGCTGGGCAAACCTCACACCCCAAGCTAAATGCAAAAGCATTAGCTGCCTTATGGACATGATCACCACCCACTTCTGAGCCCAATTACAAAAGAATTAATTCATTATAGGAAAATATGCAATAACCTCTCAAGAAAGGATTTACCCCAGCCTTCTTGACTCACACACATACACAGGAAGATGTTAGAGACAAGCTGCCTAATTAAGGTCAAGATTTGCAAAGCTTTCATCAAATGGGATGTTGAAGACTTGAAGCACCGAAGGATCCTGACCCGATCCGCTATGCACTGTGACCCCTTGGGTGTCCAAATCCCAGCACCTGGAAAATGTGCATGGACACACCAACCTCCCGGGAAATTTGGGGTGGATATCCCCAGCCCAGAGCATCCTTTTTGGATTCAGGGGAGATTCCCCCAGGGATTGGAGGCAACAGTTTGATCTGCCAGGCCCTGGGGCAGTACCTGTCAGTGCTCAGAGAGCACCCCACATCTTGACAGCCAGCCAGGAGCAAGCCGGGCCGTAGAAAAGCAGACGACAAATGACAAGTCTCAGCAGCTTGCAGCTTGGCTAGGCGTGAATGGATCTCCATGGGGCTTACAAAAGGCAATTCCCCTGGCACAGGACTTCTTCTCCCTCGAGTTCCATGTAAAATTGCCTTTCCTTAAAAAAAAGCTCAAACTAAGATTTACCACCTCCCAATTTCATTTGCATCCTCTCCAGCAAGATACATGCTAAAGCCAACTATTTGGGCCGCTCTGATTACTCTTGCAAACCCCTCTGAACACAGGACCACACCGGCTCCCCACCACCCCAATCGCCTTATGACCGCCCCACACTCTTTACGTTGGCATCTTATAAACCTGCAGATTGATTTTAAGCTGGCAACCTTAACCTTTAAAACCCTTACTGCTCTGGTGATAGATGACACTTCTCAAAGATTGGACTTAATGGATGCCTGTGCTCAGATACTGCCCACTGCTCCAAGTTTACGAAATCCCGTACGTGGAAAGGGATCAAGCCAAGCCATGGCTATTAAGACAGGGAACCTGCTCCCTGCAAGAACACGTCTCAGTCCATCCTTCTCCAAACCCTGACAGTATGTGTGTACACAAGACTCCCACCCCATGTACACTGATTTTTCCTTCTCCTTTTGCACATTTTTCTATTTATGCTTTTGACAGCAATTTCTGATTTTAATTTGTGGTATTGTATATTTGTACTATCCAATGTTTCAGCCGCGAACACACTATATACAATACACATAAAATTATACAATTCCATATAAAGATGCAAGAGGTATTTTACAATCTGCCTGGCTATCTGCTGGAAACTCTTGATGGAGGAGTCCCTGCTGCTGCTGATTCCAAGCAGGCAGACTGTTGTAAAACACCGAACCCCAGTTAGCAGAAATTGCGGTGATTGCACCTATGTTTTCCTTCCTAATTCTATTGAATTTTATGTAAACAACAAAATACCCAGACTCTAAAAACCTGCAAAAGTAAAAACCATAAAGAACCTAGAGAAAACTAGTTATTTTTGTTTTATAATTAAGCAGCAGCTTCCACTAACACATCTCCATTTGGAGAAAGAGTATCTTTTCAGACTTCCAACAAGTCCACCACATGGTGGGCTTTTATAACCTAGCCATAGAAAGTATGCAAATGAACAATATTTAATGCACAATATGTTAAAACAGGTTTTGTTATTTTTATGAAATCAGGAGCCTTTTCTCTCCATCTGCAGTCTCCTAGGCTTTGCATGCTATGCTTCCTGCAATGGTTTACATACATTAGGATGCTTTAGAAGGAACTGTGCTTTCATTGACATCTGTAGTGAAATGTAAATGAAAAGACCAATTTGTATCTGGATGGCTTATAGAAGTTTCATTAGAGATGTATTGTTTCTGCTGATTTTGACCCCAGTTTCCACAGAGCCTACTCCTAATATAGTTTTCAAATCTTTTCAAAGTTGAAAAAATAAAAATAAAATAAAAAATAAAGGAAGCACCCTCTCCAATCGTACCCGTGAAAAGAAATCACTGTGTTGGTGTCTGCTGTAGCCTCAGAAAATGACTAAAGAAAACCCATTTGGGTGCTCTGTCTGCACTGCGATGTCTTCCTATGGCATGAATATTTCTCCACACTTAGGGCTGAAAACAAAGCATATAGACAGTAGTTGTCAGGAAATATATGGTGCAGGCTTAGCAAAACGCAGGGGTGCTGGCGATGCAGTGCCTTTACCAGCTCAGGCAATCCCACTGCACAACCACTGCAAGGACCTCAGATAAGGATTTGGGGTGCTGACCCAAGGCGAGGCTTGCATTGCTCGTCCTTGCTGCTACAATACCCATCTTGTTAGAACAGAGCCAGAGAGAATCTAACCATCACATTAAATCACAGTTTTCTGCACAAAAGGACCCTTCTTAGCTTTAAAACCATAAGCTTTAAAACTTGCTTAATGCTAGACTGTGTCCCAGTTCTATATTTTGGGGGGTTTACAATTTAATTTTCTTATTTAAAAATGGGTTTTTCTGCTGACGCTTTGTGAAAAAAGACCCATAACCAGCAAGAGAACCCACCACCAACTAACAGGAGAAGCAATAAATCTGATAACATATGAAAAGCCGTCCTGTGTACAAAATAAACTAACTTCAGAAAAATATGAGCTTCTGCTTCAGTTAAAGCAATCAAGTCAAATTTTGACAGGCAGCAAGCATTCAGACCCATGTGGGGCCAACTGCAGCATGGTCTTACCCCCCTTCCTGCACTAAGCACTAAACAACTTCTGCGAAGGTAATACCCACACATTGCGGGCTTGGTTTGACACTTAACCATCCCTTGACTATCTCAGTGGAAAAAAAAAAAAAAGCCTACTGATGTCTAAAGGCAAAATGTTTCAGAGCTGCATTTCAGTGGCACGCAATCTCCCATGCTTGGGTCTTTTGGAAAGTGCCTGAGTTAGGAATTCATAAGCATCCCTTAAACTGCAATTCACGGCATACCACGAGACGCTTTAGGTGGCTCTGATAAGGATTATTAATTACCAAGCAAGATCGTGTTCACGTACCGCATAATACATTACATCTCTCGTGCTGGCAAATGAATCAACATCGACTCCATAACACCCATGTGTTAATTTTGTGTTGCTAGAGCAGTGCATTTTTTCCCCAACTGTAATAAAATTTAAATATTTGAGAAATGCAAAGTGATATGCCAAAGGAAATCCCTTGCATTCAGACTAAATCAACTATCAATTTGAGGAGCATGCTGTGTGACAAATACGCACACTGTATTAGGGAGTGCAGCTAGGATCATCTGAATTAGGTGTTCTTGCCAAAATAAATATTTGTAAATATGGGGATTCCTGGATACATTTAATGTCACTGCTTCCACTATTTATGAAAACTGCACAAATGATCAACTGTACCTGTAGTTAGTGTTGCTGGTGCTCCTTTAGCATATATTAATATTAATAAATGTAATAAGGAGAATGTAGAGCATTTCCAGGTAATTATCAACTGTCATCTAGCCATGAAGACTCAGCAGTGCAGTGGATTTTGCCATCACATTCCTCAATTGTCTTCAGTTCTCAAGCATGTCTACCTAGAATGGGGACTGACACCTTATCAGGAAGCACACTGTCAACTCCCACTGAACAAAGAAACCTCTTCTTAAGCAAAGCAGAGCTAAAACAGTTTCCTTTAGTCATTAGAACAGAAGTGGAAAGGTAATCACTCTGAAATCTTCCAGCAGGCTCGGCCCAGAAGTAAGCCGGTGCCCTCCTGGGGAAGCATGTGCTGCTGACAGCAAGGATCCCACTGACCAGAGAGAACGAGAATGTATTTCATGGAGACATGTCACCTTAAGACTTGCATAGCCACCCCTTGATTTGCTAGATGAGTAGCAAGAATGCGGATCCTTCCTGCACCCCAGTACCTTGCAGACACTACTTTATTCTTCCCCCAAAAGCCAGGCACTGCTCTCTGCCCACACTCCTCTGCTTCGCCCTTCCCATACAACTGTGGTTTTAAAGGTGCTTCTGTCATTTACTTCACACGCTGCAGTAAAACTGATTAAAATCTGCAAAGCAGGAGAGGTTTTGAAGCTTAGACTATGGCTCCTAGGTTTTTATAATATATATTTGGAATAGCTTAATGCAATTAGTGGAAGACAGCATAAAACTATCTGTACCCAGACAGCTCACCCTTACTCATGCAGATAATCACACATGCAAGACTAGGTGAACAACAGTTGGGATACTTATTGCCGATAAATGTTTCCTGTGATCCAAAGCAGCTTAGTGTTGTGTCCAACTCTTAACTTGCATCTCGATCTATGCCTGAGATCACCTACTGAAGGTGCTCCAGCATGGTGAGACATCACTCAAAGCACTTCTGCTGCTCTTTGTATTTGTAGCAATTCCTACTTCCTTCCAGCACAAGACAGCTAGGTTAAGAAGAAACACAGATGAAAAGGTAGCCTGATCCTCCACCTGTGGGTCAGCATTCCTCCTTGCACATACACATGGTTTCCATCTCAGACCAAGGTCATGCTGGCACGGTCCAGCCTGTCATAAAAAGATTGCAGTTTGAGGACTTCTTCCAGGCAAGCTCAGAGACTCTGTACAACTACTTCATCTGCCACTCCTGAGCAGGAGGGTGGCCTCTCATGGATGTGATAGCTTCAAAGAAGTTGTAAGGATATGTAAGTAAAATACTAGCTTCAAAACCAACAATTTCCATCTAGACAAGACAAGAAAAAAAAAAAACAAGCAGATCTTCTCAGCACCAGAACTTGTACACTTAAAGGCTAAGTAAAGGCATGACTCGGTAAGCGTTTCAGAAGCTTCACATAACTGTCCTCTCACCTAGCAGGCAGCAAGGCTGGGGTTTTGGTGCAAAGAGTGTTTTTAAGGCAAATCACCTGCCACCTGCTTTGGTAAAATTCTACAGTTTTGGGGGGTTAAATAAGGTGTTTAAAAGGATCTGGAGCTGAGATTCTGTAAAAAAAAAAAAAAGAAAAGCATAGGTGAAGATCAAGAAAGAATTCACCAAGACACATACACATCAAATCATCCCCCAAAAAATCGTGAGGATATGGGTGGAAGCAAAGCATGGATTTTAACAGATTTCTGGGAGAACTGTTGTATTGGGTTATTTTAGAGCAATCTCAATGCTGGCTGTTCCTTTGGCTGGACTCTCTGCTTCATGTTCTCCCCATCCTGTTTACTGAAGTCTCAGGCTGTGCCTCCAGTTTCAGGATTCGCTCTCTTGGCTCCGTCACAGCGTGCTTTCATTCCGGGCGGTACAGCAGAGATCTCCTGGAGCACCTGAGGCTAGTCAGAATTAATCGGTTGTACTGGGAGATGGGGGCAGGGGGGAAAATGTTGTGGTTTTCAGCAGAAGCCAAGACACAAAAATCTGAAAGCACAGCTCAGAAGAATGAATGTCTGTCATCTCTTTTCTTGGACACATCAGCAGCTGAACATATATTCGGCATGCCCCCTTCCAGCTATCAGGCAGGCTGACAGCAGGCAGTCCTGTGCCAGAAGTTCCCGCGGCCAGCATCTCCTCACTACACAGGGAAACAATCCTTCCCAGCTGACAGCTTCCTGGGCAAGAGACTGATCTTGGTTAGACGTATCCTACGGAGAATGTCTGATGTTCAAGTTTATGAGGCTCAAATATCTCCAGGAAAGGGAACGATGGTTATGTTCCCTGATCGCCAGCTCTAGGTCAAAAGATCCCACGTTATTAGTTTGGCCGCTTATATATGGATATATAATTTTGAATCCTCTTTTCCTTTCCATGTGATTACTGCTCACCTCTCCTATAAGGCTGAAAGCTTGCACAGCAGCTTCATCCCTCTAAGCCCTGAATATCTGCAAAGGTATAGTTCTAGGAATTCATTTATATGTGCCTTTTGCTCCCTGACTGCCACTCCAGTCTAGTTTTTAGACTTTCTCCAGAAGCAGAGTATCTGAGAGCCTTTCTAGAAAGCAGCAAGCTCAATCCAGCATGTTCAGTTCCTTCTCCCATTTTTCCCTCTAAAGGTGAGGAGAATGCCTTTGCATTTGCCTCTGCTGTGCCTTACATGGTTATTATTGAAGTGGGGGACAAATCCGTACACCTTGCACCACAAGCAGGAGACATCCATCCGACCATGGATGGCAATAAGGAATCTGTAAATCAAAGAACCACACAAATTGTCCTGAAAGGATTGAGCCCCAGATGTTTAATGCTAAATGAGATTTTATCGTGCTATAAGTGATCAGACCTCAGTTCGTCCTCGGAGGACCAGTTGTGTCCTCTGTGAACTGTTTCAGGGTAGAGGGTGTGGAGCAGCTGGAGTGGGAAAGTTATGCTAAAATCAGTATCAGGAATGGAGATGCAGGACAAAGAGTTCTTGTAATGGGAGCAGCTAGAAAAGCCACCACTGGGTTTTGGTCATTTCAAAGAAGGAAATATGAATAAAGAAAAGGAGGAGTGTGGCTGTATCCACTGATCCGCCATTCCCAATCACCTGTGTGAAGGAACAGCAACCAAACCAGAAAGCTGGCAGGGATGGGAGACCTCACCAGAGTGTTCCTGCCAGGCTTCTGAAAAACAACAAGGAAAAAAAAGGGGGGAAAAAAAGCAGCAAGGACAGAGTACCACTGCTGGCAGTGTGGCTGCTGACACACGGCATCAACTGCCATTCATGTGCGATTTTGGGTTCAGCTCCATTTGATTGAGGGTGGACATAGCAGTGAAGTAGACTGCAAAGTGCTGCTCTTCATCTGCCATGAGACAGTGACAGCCCCAGCACCTGCGGTGCCCTGGAGTAAGGCTGCATGCTAAAAATGAATGTTCAACATTATCTGATGTCTGTGCAAGCACAGCAGAAGCATCATTTTTAAAGGTACTGTATTTATGCCAGCAGCGTAAATACAGTATTTATCATTTTTACACACCACCACTAGTTAAACAGGAAACTTAAACATGGAGATTAGTTCAACAACATTGTTTGTATTGTGTGTACATGAGTGAACTTATTCACAACATGATTTACGTTTTAAATGCAACTTCATTCTCCCATATAACAGTTGAATTTTGTTCAGAGACCATATGCAGCAACAGGACTTGACAAGTTTATGAATGTTAATTTACCAGTGATGGCATACGTTAACAGGTCAATAATCCTGGTATAACAGCAGGATTCACTTGGGTATTTCTTTACCCATGCCCTGATTCTCTATATGTTCGCTTTGACTACTTCCAATTTATTTTAATTAGTTAAGATTTAATTGGAGTTGAAAAGTCAGAGGCATGAACTGCAAAAATATTCCTTCTTCTGCTGTTTATTTTGAAATTCCAAATTGAATGGAGATCATAAGGCTTCTAGCACTAAAGAAAAATAAACCATTGTGGCCCTCCCCCCCCGCCCCCCCCATTTTACTGGGAGAAAAACTCATGCCATAAAGGATGAAAGAACTGAAATTTGACCACTTCAAAAGCTGTTTGGACTCCACAGAAAAAGTGAGCATGTACTACCAAAAAAGAGATCCTGTATCTGTTTGTCAGCCAGTGAACTCCGCCATTTCTGCCATTTATGTCAGACATTCAGCCTTCAGAACACCCAAAAGTCAGCCCGATTTAAGTCCAACTTCAGGAGATTAAGTAACAAGAAAATGCACTGCGTGATTGTCTCTTCTTTGGCTTCACCAAAGAAACGTGGAGCCACCAAGCTCAGGGGCCAAGAGGCTTTTCATCTCCCACCACTGACGGGTCAGAAGATGTCCATATTCTACTGGAAAGCTGTGAACCCCAAAGCAAAGACACCTGAGTAATGATGCAAGGAGGTCAAGGCTGGCTGTTACCAGCAGACTCCATGGACACCAGTACAAGGATTAACAGGATGAAAGCCACCGCATCCACTGACTACATTGAGATCTGTGACTTCACTTTTGACTGAGGTTTTTGCATCACAAACAGTGGTTTATGCATCTCATACCTGGGAAAATCTGGAGCTCTCATTCTGCTCCTTCCATCCAACAATCCGTGGCCCATCTCAGAAGCAGCCAAAAGGAAATGTGTTTCTTTTACCAGTTTTAAAGCAGCTCTGTAAGGACCTGTGCAGACAACCTTTCTGACTGAGCAAGCCAGCTTCAGTCCAGAAACCACCAATGCTAGGTAGGAACATGCCCAAACTAACCCAGTCTGCTGCATGATGACTTCTTCAACTGAGAGATGGGGCTTACAGGTGTCCAAGCTGCTGTATGAATTTGTTGACACTACCCACCCCTCTGTGTGCAGATTTGTCCTCATTGTTCTTTGAAAAGATCTTGACTTTGAGCATGAGGAATGTCACCCCCCAGCCTTCAAAGAGAGCAAACGCTCTGATCTTGCAAAAGCTTTCCCCAGGGTTACTTCCATCAGAAGTTAAGTTCTGCAGGATCCAGGTCTAAGTCTTGGAGTCAGCTCTGTGCACCAGAAAAACGAGGCAAGGTCACTGAAAAAGAACAGGAAGCCATCTAGAAATAGCAAGAGAGCACGGTACAATGCATTCAAGTAGTAACAAGGCACAAAATGTTCAGTCTGTTTTTTTACCACCAACTGTACGCAGCTGCAGTTTTCTAAGATGAATAATCCTACCATGTCAGAATACAGACAGAGGCAGACACCTGGTATCTCTGGGCTTTTTAAGTTTCTCTTGAAAACCACGCAGGCTGTGAGGAACAGGCGCTCTGCAGAAGAAAGGCACAAAACTGAGCAGAGGGAGTCCCTCCACGCTGGCTGCTGCAGGCAAGAAGCACAGAGCAGACATGCTCAACAATGGGAGTCGAGGCATGGGGGGGTAAAATGGAAGTTTGTCCCTTCCAGAGTCCAATGTGAGGCACGGGACACAGGGGGAAGGGGGCATGCTTTGCAGGAACCAAGATGCCACCTTCAGCATCCCCAGTCCAGGGGCACAGGGAAGGTGCCACCCAGCACACCTGCAAGACAGAAGCGGATGACAAAAACCCCATCATGAGATTTGAAACAAGCTCATTTTTTCCTGTTACATAGGAATCAACACAGAGAGGCCACCAAAAAGAGGCTCAAGGCACTACCAGGGCTACATGGAATGCAGCCACACTAGAAGATGATGCGATTTGTGCCCAATGAGCTATTCTGCAAGCAAACCTGCCATTCCAAGGGCATCAACATGACACCCATTAAGTCTAGAGGTCTTTGGAAAAAATTACATTTTCCTTACAGCATTGCAGAATCTGTCCACAAGATTCCCTGAAAGACACTTAGTCTCCAAAACAAATATAAGGAATGGCCAGAGTTTCACCCCATGTCTCCGAATAAGGGGCTAACACCTCTCAATCAGTGCTCAGAAGTGACACTGCTGAAAAAAATGTCATTTGAAACCAGCAAAAACTAACAAAACCATCTCCTCAGGCTTTATCTGAACGTTGCTATATATATACATATAAAGCCAATGTCTGAAAACATTCCATGTATTTTTATTTATTGGCATAAAGCCATTAAGCAGCATAGCATACTGTTAAACGTAGGAAATCGCTGTGTTCATAAAAAGAAAACAGTTTCAGAATCACTACTCAGCAAACACATTACAAAGCTCCCTTTGTTGTTGCTGCTTATATGCAAACCCATGACTCCTCTGACCATCCTGTATATGTTATATGTACAGACTAGCACTCCCTCTGCTACTGATGCACACAAATACTCTTTCTCAGATGACGGGAAAACCAGGAATAGCATTGCATGACAGAATTAACATCTTTGCATGCCTCCAGGTTAGGATTTCAGGTCCACGAGGAGCTGTGAGGCTCAGCTGCTTGCATGTGTTGCTATCCCATCACCATCAGGACCCTTCTGCTGTCTGCTGTCATGTGCTAACACTGACGTGCGTCAGCATCCTGAATAAGTTTCCGGCTTTAGCTATAAAACAGCCAGAGCTGGGAAGAGCCCTGCTCTGAGCTTGGGCAGCGCAAGGACGGAAGAGATTAACCGCATTACCCACCACGTCCTTCGCTTCTCTGCTGAGCTCTCACCGCCCCAGGTGCCTCTCACCCTGCCAAAGTGCAAATCCTGCCCCTCTTCAATCATCTCGCTCCGGCCCTTGACCAGAAGGCAAATGGAAAAGCTTTTGGTAACTTCCAGCTGATCTTGGCTGGGAATGAGTGACTCACAAAGGAAAAAATTCACTGCTGATTCCTTCGCAATCAAAGGTCAAGCAAAGCTCACACTGGGACCTGCAGAGAGGCTTTCCACCGTCTCACCGGCAACGGCCCGGGCGCCAGGCTCCTTATTCCATTTTTGTTTAGGAAGGCACATTTGAAGGCTATAAATATTGTTACACATCTGGCGAGGCACGCCTGAGTGGAAAATCCGTCTCACTGAAGGTAAGTGGCTACAGGAGAGAGGAGCCGTTGCCTCTGCCTCCAGCCAGCCTGCAGAAGCCTCTGCTGCTCACCAGCTCCAACTTCCTTTCCCATGCGGCTTTCGGATGTCAAGCCTCAGCAAACTGCAAAGCTGCGCTGTAGTTGTGAAAGACAGTTTTCTCTATTTCCATATGGTGTGAAGTCTTCATAAGGCTCGGCTTATTTTCCCTAAACATTCCCCGCGTGCAATGATCCCACTCCCTCTGTGTGTCGAGCTCTAACTGCGTCCATTATACTTCCCTTCCACAAATATTATTTCACTCATAGCCTGGCTCTCCAAATAACACGATCTGGAATTTGCCACCTTTATGTGGAGGCCATTTCTTCCAAAATACAATGTCTAGAAAAGCAAGGGCTGCTTGGGGGCACAAGGGAAGGGATCACACATGCAGGAAGAAGGACTGCGACCATCCTGTCGTCTTCTCCTCAGAGGATTAAAACTGGGTTGCTGGAATAAAACCAAGTTCTGGAAAATGCCAAAACTTCAGATTTCAATAGGAAAGAGTTATCTACTTGAACAGAAAAACAAGACAGACATGCCAGCATTTTTCAAGCCAAATTTAATTTATTTAAGAAGAACTTAAGATGTTTCTTATAGTAGAGCTTTGTTTGGGGAGTGGGAGGGAGAGATACTCCCCCCCTCTTAATTCACATTGAGTCAGAACAGTTTCTCTGTTCACACTGACACCACAGTAATAAAAGAAAGAAAACAAATGGGTTTAACATTTAAAATCAATAAGCTCTTTAAAATCTTCATAGTGCCGCTTGCTGTAACTTAGCAATGCTAGCTGTACATATGTCTATATGTCTGTCCAAAATACTGAAAAGCTGCTTAAGAAATGCATCAAAACTATTTTTTACTTTTAGCAGCAGATGTCCAGCCACCGAATTCCTGTTGACAAAAATACTCAACACCTATAAGTGGAAGAGTACAAAAGTACTTAAACCTGAATGTCTTGACAAAAGAGGGATCCAATGCAATGTTTGCTCTGCATATGTAACCGTACACACACATTGGTCTGCTATATCCAATATATGCTTACAATCCAGGAATTGTAAGCAAAAGGATTTAGAAACAGGCGTAAGACTGGGTGAAGCACAGAAATTGCTGCTTAAGTACATAAAGAGATGAACATATACATGCTTCACATAGTAAGATTAAAATGGTAGATACTAGGCTGTAATGAAGAACGCCAAATTAATTGCTTCTAGTTAGTGGTAGATACACAAAACAGAGTAAGTTAAGAGCTTTGATGTTTGCATTTTTAATTTTTTGGTTTGTTTCATTAGATTTTGAGGTTGTTTCGATGCTGAAAATTCTAGCCAAACTGCAGGAGCCCCGAATTCTTGGAAAGGAAGTAAGTGTGCAAGATACTCAATCACCTTGCAATAGCTGCTGAAAGTTTGCTTTCTGAATCAAAAAACCCCAGTGTCAGGGAAGACACTGAAGATGTCTAGGAACAAAACCTGGTGCAGCAGTAAGGCACACTGCACGCTCACTCTTAGTCATTACGTATATTCTTAATCAACAGAAATCTGGGTAGATTTAGGTTCCCAAGCCTTTTCATACCCGAAGTGAGACTTCATCTCCACCTGAGGAAGATGCTTGAGAATAAGAGTTTGTAAAAGTGATGGACTCATGACTCCTTCCTTACAATACCGTAAACTCAGGCTACAAAACACTTTCAGCTGAAGAATCCCACAACTACATCACTCAGTCTAAAAGATTTCTGCATATTGAACAGTTCACTTTGGGGACCGGAGACTGATGAAATTCTTAATCTCGTCAGTGATGCCATAAGCCAATCATCAAATGAAGCTAATTTATTCTGAGCTCCCAAAGAGGATGTCAAGAATGCGCTGTTCCCTTTGTGTATTTAGTTTAAAGATTCAGTGTTTGGGCAAACAGAAAAGATGATAGACCGTATACCCACCCCTGCTCCGCCCCACGCCAGACACATGCCCAGCAGTGTCACGTCTGCTTTGACCTTTCACAAAACAGGCAAGTTTGTGTGCTGTGCACTCCCTGCCCATGGCATTAAAAGATGAGGACAGAAGCAGTAAGCAGCAAGCAGCATTTCCTTGATCCAATGTATGTGCAAGAGCAAGCCCTCCCTTGCATGTTTGGAGCTGCCTGGTGTGCACACATGCACATGTGCACATGGGACACGTACTACGCACCCTAAGCAGATGATTTTTAAAAAAATGCCTGAACTCCTCCAAAAAGCTCTGCATCTTCATTTAGGACTATTCCTATACCAAATGTCACAGTTTGAACCCTAGTGCTTCACTTACTCAGGATAAAAGTGTTTTATTTGCTTTAATATCCCCCCCTGCTTTTATCATAAGCCATAACAGAGCTAAATATCTCGAAGTTCAAAGTACAAAAATATGAGGTTATAAATTTTAGTTCTCTGGACAAAATAATAGCTTCCCTCCTGTCCCTACAGTCATTGCACTTAACACAGCTGCAAAGTTGGTTTAATCTAAGAGACATCTAAATGTGGGCTGACTTATGAACACAAATGCAAGAAGTATGTTTCCACAAAGTCCATCATAATTACATGTTGGTGTACGGTTTTGGGTTTATTTTATTTGTGAGATATCATGGGGTTTATTTCAATAATGTGCTGTTTTATTTTTACAGCAGTTCTGGTCACGATGACACACTACTATTGGAGATCACCTAGCAGGTCATCCTTTTTCATACAGGATTACATCATTCCTATTTTAAGTTTTTCATCTAGCCAAGCTTATACATGAGAGGAAGAACTTCATTACCTAGCAGTAGATATACTGTGCTAACTGGCTTCTCAAGAAATTAGATCTCAACTTCCTTCTAACACAGACTTTTATCAGAATCACTCATAGCTTTAACATAAATGAGAGCAAATATGTGCCTATTATCAGTGCTTTGAGCTTGTCCATTAAATCTGAACGACCCTTTCTTATTTTTAATAGACAAATATTTAAAGGCACATGCAATTACAAGGAAATAATGGAAATACTTGTCACAGAACTTTCCCATCCCTTCCTCCTGAATGTACTATGTGAACCAGAGATGTTGTAACAGTTCTTGTGCTATTTGGGCATGAATGCATACATACAGAACCATGTGTATACGTACATAACTACATACACACACATATACGCTTATTATGCATACATATGACTGCATATATAAATCTATTTACACGCATGCACGTCCCCACACCTTTGTCCAGAAGGGAGCAGAGGACCCACCAAGGACACAGGCATTTGCTGCTAATCAGTCTTCAAACAACAACTGTTCTTATAAACCCATGCTCATATCTGTGTTTGAAAAGTCTGTAAATAATACACCATTAACTTTTAATCCTATCTTCCCCACTCTGACATGTATTTTGTATTAAAATGAAAGTTATATAAGGTTGAATTGAGGTTGCTTTTTAATATTACATTAACATTATTTACCATGTGCAGTGCTAATTCCCCTTTGAAAAGAGAGCATATTAGCAATTCTGAAAACTTATGTTACCATAGCAATAGTCTATCACTGTGAAATATTTATATAATGTCTAATGTTTTCACTATGCAACAATCATGTTCTAAACTGTACTTCCTACTTATCCTGTGTGCTACATTTCCTCTCCATCCCAGCAGTGGAGCATCACGGAAACAGAGCAGCAGAAAGCACCCGGCTGGTGTCTAACTTGCACCGTGCACCTCTGAAAAAATCTTATGGTGTGCAAACCTACCTGCACCCGCTAAATCTGCATTTCATATTCGTGCAGAGACACTAAGGTCCAAAGGTTTGCACCTTGTGCTGCCAGCACATGTCCAGTGAGCAGTTTATATGCCATTCCACTCCCAAAAATGTGATATTAGTAACAGGTAGCCTAAAAGCCTTCCTGTTGGGTTAAATTCTACTGAAATTAAGCTATGCAAATTTTCCAAATCAGATGTAGGTCTTGCAAGCCACCTGTTGGCAGTGTGGCACAGGATTTCTGAATATACACAGTCGGGTGGATAAGGTTTAACATGACATCGGCTTACCTGGCTTCCTCTCCTCAAAGTTACACCCTTTTAAATCTTGGTGCTTGCATCCCTTTACAAAAGATCATTCTTTAAACAGGGTTACCAAGACCAGAACAGTATCTCCACCCCCGAAATAAATTTGTATGTGCATCTCCTGGTCAGGGAACGCTTTCACATGCCACTCAATGTAGGGCTGCCCATCACTTACTTTGATGTGCTCGTGCAGCTGGGCCTCATGCTGCCGGGACAGCTGCTCATGCTGCCGCTGGAACTCAGCGATGAGGATCTGTCTCTGGATCTGCTGTTTCTGCTTCAGGGCCAGCAGCTCCTGCTGGAGCTGCTGTTCGCGCAGTGTTGGCTCTGTCACGGGCATGGAAAACTGGTGGTCCAAGCGCAGATCCATCGGGACTGAAGTCGGCGCAACTTGCAAGGGCAGTGCTGTGGTCACATCAACTACAATATGGAAACACAACAGTAGAGATGAACATATTCCGCATTCACACAGGGATCTAGCTTTTATACAGTGTCCAGCAAAGACCTTGAGGAGACAATCAAGAACAGCACCATTAAACTTGGACCCTTTTTTAAACGGTAAAAAAGCACTACAGGAATTCAGAGTTCAAGCAGTTTTCCTCCAGCTACCACCTCCTACAAATATGTGCATTTTCTAAAAGCAAAAAACTTCAACGCATTGCACGTGATCCTTTTTGACACCATTCCATATCTGTGTATTCAAAACATACACCTCCGTTCCACTCTTCTAGCATCACTTGAAATGAGAAAGATAAAGATTAATCTAACACTTCACAGAAAGGATCAATCTTGACCTACAGCAGATCAACTGATGGAATCCTATGGAAAGGAACATGAGGCTCCCACTTCAAAAACCTTATGCAGAAAAACAATATGCGATGTATTCTTTAAAACCACTTTTGGAAAAGAGCTTAGCCAAAAACAAATGAGTGATGAAGCATCTAAGAAAAATTGTTAAGTGCTTCGATGACAAAGTGGACTTACTCACTGCAACCAACAGAAAGGTGCAAACGCGTCTCGCAGGCAGCGCAGGGATGCTGCAGAGCAGGCAGCGATAGGAAGCAGGTGCTCAAATGGTGACTGTGCAAAGACTTGCCTCTGTCGTTCAAACTCCAAGTGGGACAAACATGAAGCACAACCAAGACTAAAGTAGAGAACAGTAATGTGCACCAAGAGGACCCGTAACTCAGCTTCATTGTAAGAGATGCATGCTAAGAGAAGAAAAAAGGGAAAGCTATCACCTTGATTGTCTGTGTAGTAAAGATCAGTTCTTTGCTTCCCCAAAAAGCACCTCCCTGAAGACAAGGGGTTTGTCATAAAAAAGGGTAGCAACAGACATTTACAAAAAATACCTCTGCAACAACTGAACTCAGCTTGTTTCTGCTAAAAAAAAATAAATTACTGCCATGCCACGAATGACTTAAAAATTTCTAAACTCCACCTGAATGACAGTTCTGCGTTTCACATGTACTCAGTACATTTGCCACATTTAATGCCTTACTCTACAAGACAATCACTCAACACTCCTCTGATACCTTTCAATGAACATCATCTGCAAAGTAAAAGATGCTAACCCTTCAAAAACATTGCGCTTCAACAAAATTGGAAAATATAGTTGTTTTTTTGTTTTGTTGTTCAATATTTAAGATGTGTTCGTGCAAGGTTGGGAGCAAGCATCAGCAGCATCACTGAAGCTGGATCAGTCACACATCTGCTAAGACACCTACCCCATGTGAAAGGGTTACCCAGGGTTTGCCTGGTAGTCTGTGAGGCTCTTGCATACCCCTGTGGAAGGCTATGAGATCTCACGGGGGTAGAGATGCTACCCTACTATGAAGCCATCAGTACAAGCCACCACGAGGCCAGCCCAGCAGGACAGACATCCTTCCAAAGCAAAAGCAAAGGCAGTTTTACTATACAAAAGCTAATTTCTCTCTGCCTACAAAGGAACTAGCTGGTGAACTAAACTCCAATTCCAAAGGAAAACGCGTGGAAAATGTTTAGGAACTGCAAAAGGCTTAAGGAAAAGTTTTACTAAGACAGGCCATCAGCTTTCACCACCTGTACGTCACCTACAAAAACACTACCTGAAGAGGAACTTTCATTTTACACAAAATTAAATTCGTACTTCACTTCAAGCCTGATCATTAAACCCCAGGTCTGATTTCAGCCACCTCCTCTAGGAAGCAAGACAGGCGGACAGAACAGGTTGACTGCATTCTTCCAAGTGGCATGTCCTCAGAGGTCACCTGAAATCAACTGTAAATTGTTAGAAATAAATGAGGACCCTGTGCTGAACACAGTACACAGCCCTGGTCACACAGGTGACTTCACTGTCACCCTTCTGTGCCATTCCCCGGAGAGCGCCACAGCAATAGGCAGCAAATGCCCACACATAATGTTACAAACTCTATCAGGACATCAGTATCATCAGTCCCAGAGAAAGAATCTTAATAGGTTTTCCCCAAATGCTGTCCATTTATTTATTTTTGCCAGTAACTGATGCATAAGAAGTTGATGCTGGTAAACTCTGAAGCTAAGTGAAGCACAGAGGCACAGAAAAAGAAAATTTAAAAAAAAAAAAAAAAGCAGTGGAGTAACTCAGAAAAATCTGGGGTGTTCCCAAAATGCATTGCCAAGGGCAAGGCCGCAATGCAGGGACAGGGACCACAGCAAAGGCAACTCCATCCGAGATCACAGTTCCTTGGAAAGGGGGATGTTGAGAAACGTGGTTGGGTTTTAGAAAGCACAGCCAGGCCAATGCTGCTGGAGCTGAAGGGGGAAAACAAACAAAAAAATATCACATACCAAAAGGCGAATGTAGAAATTTTGCTCTGTCTACACAGGACCAGTTTCAGGAAGAAGAGCATCACTTTTTCAAAAGCAAAGAAACATAGCTTAGTGTAGGAAATGGAAAGCACAGTAAAAAAAAAATACTATTCCTTTTACTTGAAAATAAAGATGCAAAAAAGAGGCAGGTGGCCTATACAGACAAAATTGTCTGAGCTGAACTCCTTAAAGTCTCTGGAGAAGAGAGGCCAGGGTTTCCTGTACCTCACAGTTGACCACTCCTCCAGAAACCCTGCTCAGGCACTCCTCCGAGGCTGGGAAAGCAACCCTACCCACCTGCTCACCCAGCCCACGGCCACAGCAGACACCCGGTGCCCCGTTACACTGTCCCTCCTGCCCAAAACCCCGCGGGCAGGTCCTGCTTGCACCCATAGGGTGCAGGGGCTGCTTCCTGCTCTGTTACATACGACTCCCCTAAAGCAGGCAGCAGTGCTGCAGGAGCGCAGTACACACGCAAGAGCAGTGTGCTTCCCCCTCCCTATTCGGAGCTTGTGCCGGGCAGTAGGAGACTTTTTCTTTTTGGATGGAAACATTTTCTGCAAAAGGTCACATTACTGGAAGTGTTGCTACTTTTCAACCCACAAACTCTTCCCTCTGCTTCCCTATTGTTTTCCTTCCTGTGGCCATTTCCCTGCTCCCCTCTCTCCCCCACAGGACCAGAGCTGGGATTCCTCACCGTGGGTTGCCGAGCCACAACAGGGATTTCAGGGAGAAGGCCACACTCCTGCCTATAGATAACCATTCTAACCCACCTAAACAACACGTTCCTAAGCCCTCCTCAAAACGGCTGATGCTGTCCGACATGGTCAGTACTGTGGTCAGCCCCTTCCCCCAGCTGTGTCCAGCTCCTGCCCATGGAGCATCCCTACAGCAAATGCTGCAGCCACTTGCACAGAAAAAAACCCTTAATCTGTTTTCCCCACACATGAGTGGGAGCTGACAGCACAAAACCAGCCCTGCAGAGGCTATCTTGTTTCACGGACTATTGTTTCAGAAACTTCTCATCTCAGATGCGGTGCTCTAAATTAGATCCAGGTTTGCCATGATTTCAGGATTTCAGAGTGACAAACGAATGTTCTGGATTCCTCCAGCACTGCTCAAGCTCAGGCAACCCCGTAATGGCCCTATATCTATACGGTACCTGCCCCAGCAGCACAGTGTATGGGGCAAGAGATGCAATCTGAAACCATCGTATGTCCCAAGGACTGTGGGAAACAGGATGCATCCTGGAAAAGTACAAGAGTAAAGTTTCCATGCCAGCAAAAATCCCATTACTATGTTGTATCTTTAGAGAAACTGGGGAGAAACAGAATGAAAAAAAGAGAGTCCTAATGCAAACTAGGTATTTGCAGCTATTTGGTCAAAACCAAAAAGAAGCCCCCGAAAGCAACCCACCTTTGAGAATATGATGCACTGTGGCTATCAAAAATCCAATGCAACCATCTGCATACAGATATTATATCCTGAGCATTACTAATGTAATTACCATATGTTACAAAAGATGGACAGCAATTATTCATAGAATGGTTTAGGTTGGAAGGGACCTTGAAGATCATCGAGTTCCAACCCCCCTGCCATGGGCAGGGACACCTCCCACTAGACCAGGTTACTCAAAGCCCCATCCAGCCTGGCCTTGAACACCTCCAGGGACGGGGCTTCAACAACTTCCCTGGGAAACCTGCTCCAGTGCCTTACCACCCTTAAAGTGAAAAACTTCTTAATGTTTAATCTAAACCTGCCCTCTTCCAGCTGGAATAGCAGCAATTTTATTGGGTGGCAAATCTAGGGGGTACTCCACAGGCTGCCACATCATTTCACCAGGGGCAGCAGCTTTCCAGCATGAATTAGATCCACCTTTAAAAGAAGCCGAAACAGAACTGTACAACTCAGCTCTGTCCTACCCCACCGAATCAACTGTATAGTGATCACTCCAACATAAGGACATAGACACACCTGACCATCAGCAATGCATGAGATCCATGTGGAAATGCTGTCCAGGCAAGCGCTGGATACAGACACGAGCACAGCGTTGCTGAAGCTCTCGTATTACTCCCCCCCCTCTCCCAAGTTTATAGACAAATGCCCCAGAGCTCCAAAATTCCCCAAAGATAATCTTGAGTATGATTTAATGCAACTTTATATCCCCCAAGGCCCCAGGAGAGCTCGAAACAGTTAATCCTAGGGATCAAACACAACGAGTCAGTAAACCAAACAGCGCAGCATGCTCCATGAATCATACGGCTTTTAAATGCATTGACTATTTTTATGTCCAGCTGAAGATTTCTGAGCACCTGGCAATAACATCTCCCATCTTTCATACATGCGGATTAAAGGTCAGCATTACTAATACAGAGGTAGCAGTCACTCACTCCTGCTTACCCAGTCTCCACATAAATCTGTTTATCTTCAATACAGCTCACTGAATTTGTCAATGCTATTTAGGGTAAACGCAATATTCCTTGAAACCTGCATGCACTTTCCTACATACACCTTCATGATGCGAACACCGTGTTTCCTAAAAGCAGAAAATTAAAGCTTTCAACATGTTAAAATAAATCCGGTTTCAGCCAGAAGGAATACACTACTACTTGTGATTGTGTCTTGTTATAAATGACTCCTGCTTTGTTCCCTAATAAGAGCCTTAACTTGCACCGGACTGGATATTGGTCCCAAGAAAACTTGACAAATCTTCCGTTTCCCATCCAAAGGGACTCATTCCCCCCAAAACGCCTGACGCACAGGCATGGGGCACCAGCTGCAGAGAGCGCGACCACAATTCCCATTCAGAGTCTCGGTGGAGGCTGCGTCATCCCCGACTTTTACTATTTCAGTCTCAAAATACCCCTATTTGAAATGCCATGAGCTCCCCACAGAAGCAGCGAGTGCTTCTGACCTACGGAGCCCTCCTGAAAACAATAAAACCTTCTCTGCTTAATGAACACATCATCAAAACAAAAAAGCCTGTATTCTTATGAATATTTTATGGTAGACTAGAAAATTGCTTTTGTAAGTTCTGCCTTGAGAACATATTAATACAATCAGATTCATGACGTTAACAAAAGCACAAAGACTATATTCAGAGTTTTAATGAGAAATGCCAAACTCATGAATTAGAAGACAAGATCGTGATTATTAATAATAAACTCATGTTCTGCCTGCCTTTTCCTTCCCTGTAGGAACGGAAGGAGAAAACAGGAGGAATTTTAATTTTTATTTTTTTTTAGCCAACCTAGGCATGCAGGGTTTTTTTCACGGTCAAGTTACCATTATTTTTATACCAAGTTAAAAACACTCTGCTGTTTTTTCCCTCCCAAAATAAATAAAACATGGCTATGCATCAAAGACTGCCTGTGTGTGTACGTTAATTAAGACCTAAAGCATTCCAGTCCCCATTGATTGCCGGCACAGAGCGGCCTCGTGGTTGAGATTGTAAATTTGACATCTCGCAGCTTGCCCATAACACTGCTGACTGGAAGTCATCTAAACTAAATTTGTTAAACACACTTGCTGTAAATAAACTGATAATCGCAAACCTGAAAGCAAGGGTGCAATTTCGGGGGGGGGGGGGGGGGGGGCGGATAAATTAAAAAAAATTGACATTAAAATAATTTTACATAAAGGCTGCAGATAAATACATTATCAGATCAGTCATATGTTGAGTTTCCTCCATGCTCCAAAACAGAAAATAACTTCTCGACAAGTACTGAGCATTTTGGATGGGATTAGGGGAAGGTGATACTACTTAAGTATATGCATACATATTTAAATAATAGTAATAACTGTATTTTCTTCCCCTTCTCTGATACAGCATTTTCATGCAAGCCCTTAAAGGACTAAAATATAAGATGCAGTCCTGAAAACACACCAAAATGTATGTTAAAACAAAATTTCAGTATGAGATGGACACGGGATATTTGAAACAAAGATTTCAATTCAATTCTTGTTTCAGCACAACCTTTTCTTAAGCTGAGCTTTAAAAATATTTCTCAGACCAAAAGCTGTTGCCAGAATCTCTGGGGGTTTTTTGTTTGTTTTTTTTGTTTGTTTGTTGTTTTTTTTTAATTTAAGCAGCACAGAAAACTGCGCCTCTCACATTTTAAATACAACGTCACCTTCAAATGGAAAGTGCATAAAACATTTTCCACAAGACCGCCCTCCCTCCAGCATGGAGCGAGTCCTACTGAATTTGCACAGCTCCTTCCCAGCCGCCCTGCTCTTTACTCGGCAATTCCCTTCGTCTGAAGGGAAAAATCACATTGAAAAACTGAAAAAAAAAAAAAGCTTCCCCAAATCTGCTGCAAAATGCTGGGAATGAGCATCTGATCAAGGCTGGAGGAAGAAAAGCAGCATTCCCCCCACCAACCCCAATAGTATATAGACTATGAACATACCACCACGTGTCTGTGACAGAGGGAGCTTAGGAGACAGAGTGCACAAAACCCCGATAAAAGAGCATTTCAGCTCCTACAGTAACTCTATAGTCCCTGGTGCCTTTCCAAATCACTGCACACCAGGGAGGGGACGCTCCTCTGGATGGCTGTGGTGGAACCTCCCAGGCCAGTGCTTTCCAGAAACGATTGACTCAGCTTCTCCCCCCTCCTCCCCATCTCCCATCCTCTCCAGACTTGGGCTTTATTTCTAACTAATGAGTTTGCTTTCTAATTACTGGCGTGCAAGCATAACCCTCCAGACAGATTCTGCCAATAGCGGCACATCAGCCTTTGAGCACACACAAAAAAATAAATACAAAAGCAAGAGTCCGTGCTCAGCATCCCCAGGCTCTTGGCTGCTGCCACCAGAGACAACCCCATCCAGCCCAGCTGAACCAGTGCCATCCCAGCACAGCACGAGTTGTGGGACAGAGAGCAAGCGTGTGCACAGACCTCCCCCTAAGCATTATTTTCAGCTGCTTTCATCCCTGGGCAGCAGCAAAAAATCATGTGTTTATTCCACTGACTTTATTTCCCGGGGACTGCCCTTGCTGTCTGGCAACAGCTTTTGATTTTTAAAAAATTTCCTGTATTTTGCAAAGCCTTCAAATACCAGGTTGTTGCTGGCAGAAAATACTTTGGCATATCAGAAGCACAGTGCAGGCAGGCTTCAAAGCCGCAAAATGCTGTTTCTAAAACCCACCGTGTTCATTTTGCTTGAAATCAGACAGGAAAAGAGGCAAGGAGCAACTGCTCACTTTAAGCGCAGCCGATGAAGCGTTTGCGGTGGTTTATTCTGGAAGGAAGACTTGTGTTATTTGAGTGTCACCGGATTATTATGAATTAAGTCCCCCCCGCGCTGGGAACTGCTTGCTCTGCCTGCACAGAGCGGGCAGCAGCGCCGGCGTCCCCTCTGCCAGCCAGCACAGTGGCCGGGCAGCTGAGGCACTCTTTTCCCGCAGGGCTTCCACTTCCGAAAATGTCAAAACTCATCGAAACACTAAGAGACGGTGAGATCAGAGCTATTAATAGAAACAAGCTACTGCAGTATCTGACTGCAGTGCCAGGATAAAAGAAGCGTATTTTGTGTGTAAAGAGGAATGAAGCGGACGCAGACATGGTGCAGCACCCTCAGAGTGCCTGAGATTTAGTTGGTTTCAATTTGCAGCATGCTAGATGCCCCAAATATATGCAGAAATTAATAGGTGAGGGGAACAGACACACACACACACACATCGTTACCATCTATATTCAGCTTATTCTCTTAAAAAGATTTCACCAGGCTGTACTAGAGGAGCCCCAAATCTTGCTCAGGACCCCACGCAGGTGGTGGGAGCAGGAGGTATCGGTGCAGCAGCACCCAGGACACCAACATCCTCTGCAGCACATCATGAGCATCATATGGGGGAAGGATGAAGGCACAGCCCTGCCACGCTCCTCCATGAATTTGTACTGCACCAGGCCAAAATAAAGGACTACGTGCAGAACTGGGAAGGTGGGGTGCTGTGGGGCAGCAAGGAGAAGCACTTCATTATCTC
The DNA here is from genome assembly GCA_017639485.1 of Pluvialis apricaria. NCBI lineage: Eukaryota > Metazoa > Chordata > Aves > Charadriiformes > Charadriidae > Pluvialis > Pluvialis apricaria. The sequence continues at coordinate 38,251,017 of CM030011.1, read as the reverse complement.
CACTTTACTTCTCACCTCTACTTTCCCAGAGGCAAGGACCAGGATCCCAGGTGGGTGGGATCCCATTTGGGATAGAATTACACAACTAGCTTAAGCATCACAGTGCAGCTAGTTCAAAGGACAGCAAGATGGAGAAGACAGGCCACTATTTCACCCTGAGATCACAAGGTGATCCTCACTTACAGGGACAGGCCTGTCCTCTGTTCACAACAGGGCTGGAAGGAAAAGCAAGCTGCAGCGGCACTGGCAACGGAGCCATCCCTCAAAAGCAGGCAGGTCAGTACACCGCAGTCACTGGTATTTTTGCATAGCCTGCTACGAAGCTGCGTGGGTGAATGCAAACGCAGCCTGGATCCTTTCTTGGCTCACAAGCTATGAGTAAAGAGCAGCTGAGGTTTCCTACAAGCACCACACATGCTGCAGTTCAGCAAGGGCTGGAGTCATTCCTCGCTATGAGAATATTTCATGCGGCATGAATGGGAACCAAAATTAATCATCCCATCACCCACTGAAACACATCGTGAGGCACTGCACCGTAGGCAACAGATGGAGCTTTAAATGTCACTCACTCATTCATTACAAAGAAACTTTTTCCTGATTACTACTGAGACCTGAAGACATAATAAGGGCGCGGTGATTCTGGATTTCTATAACCAGCTTTTTTGATCCTAATGCCTTCCCTGAAAAGATCTCTTTAGCATTTATTAGAAACCTGTGAGAGATCTACATACAAATTTTATTCATGATGATAAGAAAAGCAAAACTTGAAGAGCAGCCCACTTACCCTACTTTCTCCATCTCAGATTTAAAACATAAAAAACATAAAAAATGTCTCTTTGCTTGAAGAAAAACCACAAAATTCCATCAACCATAGACAGAAAATAACATTTCATAGTGTTTACCTGTTCGCAACCTCAGAGCAGTAGATCAGAGTTTGGAAAAATATAAGCTTTCATGACTAAACATCTGGATCTTACAGGCGCTACATGCATTTCTGATGGTCCTGTCTAAAGTACCGCAAAAGGCTTCAACACTCTTGACCCGGGGCTGCAGCACCACCCTGATCTCCTGAGCACCTTCAGCATTATGTCCTGCTGCAGCAAGAAAGCCAAACACTTCACAAATAAAACAGGGTGTTGCCAAACACATATAATAAGTCAGTCCTTAACAGGAATGTGAAGAGTTCATGTCACAGCACCTCTGAGAAAGTCAGAAGTAAAACCTTGATTGCACAGATGTATCCAACAGATGAGCCTGTGCAGGATAGAGAGGCTCCAAAGGGAGACACTCAAGTTTCACCGCCTCCCTTTCAATAGTTATCCCTCTCTGTCTTCTTGTTGTTTTAATGAACAACTTCTTAAAAAAATTAGCATCTTGGATGATGCCAGTGCTTTGACTGAAATTCAAGATAATGGAAGCAAAAGAGTCAGGTTGGACTATTTCTTAGTTTAGATTTCATACAATTGTGATTAAGCCTTTCCTTGCATGGTTTCCTTGCGTGCTGGGGGGTAGACAACCAAAATCCACCTGAGTTTCCCAGGAAAAAGCATCCAAATAAACAATAATAAACAGAAAACAAAAAAAATATATATATATACCTTCTTAAAAGGCATTCCTGGGAATATAATGTCACCTGTCTCCTTCTTTCAAGCATTATCCAGTAATTGAACGCCTTTGATCCATCTGTCTTGCTGCTGGTAAAAGCAACTCCTCACCTTACCAGACACGCAAGACAAAAAGGCAGGTTGAAGGAAGATCTGATATACTTCTGAAGAGACAAACCCACATGGATTTCTCATACGCTTCTCTCTAATCTCACTATGAACATCCTCCAAGGAAAAGTGATACTTCAGAAAAGAGAATTACACATGGAGGAGATGGAGCAGGAGCCTGCAAGTCTCATCCTGCGATTATACATGAAAAACTCCCCATGAGGGTAAAAAAAAAAAAAAATAAATCTACTCAGTTAGATACACATGGGTGAGTTTGCGAGATATACATCAAAGATAGGGTTATACAAATGCCTGGACCTTCTTCTGGGGTTCTTTGTGGAGCCTGGCAAAGCGGCAACCTCTATCATCAAGAATAAAAGCCAGCAGACGAACTAGCAATAGAGTAGGAGTGCCAAGAGTTAAGCAGTGAACTTTAAGGAGGACAGCAGACACCACATCTCCTCCTCGATGGGCTGCATCAAGGAAGAATTGTTTTCCCATTATAATTCCTGTCAAAGCACAGTGGCGCCATTCACATAGATGGAGGGGATCCTGGGGTAGAGTGGACAAGATGATATGATGGGAACTGAAGTGAAGTTTCACTTGCAAGTAGAGATGGTGTGAACTAGTAAACAGCCAGGCCGTTCAAAAAGAAGTTGTGTGGTAAAAGCAGTTATGGCTACAAGAAAATGCTGTCAGCTTCCTAAAGACACAGAGACGAGCTGGGAGATCAAAGTCACCTATCTGCTGCTGAGAAGGAAGGCTGGTCCTCTGCCAAAACCATACGCAGAATCCGTGGCCAGCCCCTGCTCTCCCACGCCTGCTGCAGCCTATCAGCTTGCAAGGCAAGGGAAGGGAATAATTATCATTAAAAGAAGAAAAAGCAACAGCACAAATGTTGCTGAAGCCAGGTCTGGGCACCACCGAGGAAAACTGCACAGCAAAGCAGAGGCAACGCAGCAGTCTCTGGGATCAGCAGCTGGTGACACCATGAGAATGGGAACTTTAATAAACAGCTCAGGATCTAACATACCAATTTATTGAGAAATTAAGCCATGGCATGTTAAGTCCAAATGACACAAAAGGGAAGGTGAAACAAAATTCTTAGCAATTACCTGTCTCACAATTTTACTAAGATGACATATTCTGGTCTTTCTAAACAGCAAATGAATGAATGGTTATTAATAACAGACTAGTCAACTCATTTCTGCCACCAGTCAAGGAATTCCCAGCTGTACAAAAAGCCCCAAAGTGTGCAGTGCAATACCCTCCATCATGAAAAAAAAAAAAAAGGTAAAAGCAGCAAACCCATTAGCAGAATAGCAAACTGTAACAGGAAAGCGTTCAGTAGCTCTCAAAAAGTCTCACAGATTGCTCACAGGCTGCTGTGTTTTCACCAGTTTGTTAGAAACCCAGACCCTGGTCCAAGAAGACAAGCATGCATTCAAACAGGCAAGTAGCCCACAGGTTTCTGTAGGCTACCCTCTCAGGGCTTTTGCTTTCAAAAAACCCATATACTCAGGTACTTCAGCTGCATGAGGACCCAGGATGTTCCTCACTCAAAACGATTAAGATACATAGAGAAAAAAAAAAAGCTATTTTAAGAGAATGTTAAACACAAGTAGTTTCCTAGAGAAATGCAGATAAACTCAAAATATTCAGATTCCACGAAGGCACAGAGAAATTACACTAAAGCTCTTATTTCTGCAAAATGTGCAGGTGTTGACTTTCAGTTACTTAATGCAAACACTGAGGAACAAACACCTGAGTTAAGACTTCTTTTTTCAAAAAAAAAAATTCCTTTTCTTTTTTTAAAGATGCATCAGACAAAGTGAACATATTTAAATATAGCAGGCTGATAAAGGACTGAGAATAATTACAAAATCCTTTTCTTAAGGAAGCCCACCAGTGTGAGTGTGGGTTAAGAGGAAGAATCAGCCCCTCCACTCCTGTACCGAAATCCTTAAGAACGATGGCAGATTTTCCCTGCATCCCCCATCCTAGTAGTACTTCATGCATGAAAAGGTTTCCCAACGTCAGTGATGACTTTCACTCAAAGCAAGCTTTTTCTTGGCATTTATGCACAAACCACTGACATCAGCATGGCCTTTTAAATACAGAACAAAAACTCAGCACTTACTCTGCTGAAAATATCCCCAGCCTGTGAAGGACAGAACATCATTTTCTTTTATCAGTATTGGACAGGTGCTGCTTCCTATACACGTGAAAAGCCAGAGTGACATCGGGATAAGTTTTAAAACAAGAGTTTTAGCATAACAGATGCACAGCAACGTAGTAATTAAGATCCAGGTTTAATTATAACAGTTTTACATATTTTAACAAGGAATATTTTTTTAAACCCACTTTAAACTCACCTTCGTAAGGAAGAAGCAGTGTAACAAGAAACATCTCTACGAATGAACTTCTTTTAAAAGGACAACTTAATTTTGTTGCTACGAGCTTCTAGAATTAAAGTTGTTGTTTTGTTTTTTGTTTGGTTTTTTTTTTATTAAAGAATGTAAGCTGGTTGGTAGCCTGCTGTGTCTGTTAAGCAGCTTCACAAACCACCTGTTGAGCAGTGTTTCAGAAAGCAATAAGAGGTCTGCCATCAGTGCCTGCCCATCCAATGCATGCAAGTCCTTACACAACCAGTTGTGGCATTGAGAACAACATTTACATTTAGCAAAATATTGCTTATTTAAATGGTAGGTCAAGCACTTAAAATAGGCATCTCCCACTTTTGCCAACATCAACCAAAGGCGGAGCACAAGATGGCTATTTCCCCCCCCTCCCCAAAGACTGTCCTTCGGCTAGAGTGAGAAGTACTACTACCAAACACTAATGTGTAAAAAAAAAAAAGAAAAAAATAAGCATATGCTTTCTAAGGCTCACAAGAATATTTTGCCTAAAAAATGAGCACTTTGTCTCCTCCCTGCATCTTTATTATATTGGATGACCTCCAATTGAAGAGCAATGACCACGACACTCCTGTGACCCCCCAAGTGCTCTGTAGAGAAGATGGAAGACAGTCAGTGTTCCCCTACTCTGATGTGTACTGCCAGAGAAAAAACACACCCTTTTCCAAAGAAGGGTGGATGAATGAAGATGAACACCCACATGAGATCCCACTTCCCCTCGTATTTCCTTCATCGTTCTTTCATCACCTTCTCTGTGGCATCCACCACTCTCAAAAGTCTTGGTAGCATGCACAGAAAAATAGAAAGACCAGCATCAGCTGCGTACAGAAGTTAAAGACTCACCTTTATTTTGACCCTGCTATTGGAAATTACCTAACTGCGCAGCATACAAGCTGAAGACAAATCATTCACAGCTAAATAAAATTTGGGTTACATTACGTCTACACTACACCTACCACAACCAAAGCAAGAGGTCAGCAAGTCTTCTGTCACTGCTCTGATGAATTCTGGGTTTTGTTGCTTAAAAATGCAAGTGTCAAGCCCCATTTAATTGTAGTTCATGCAGAAATGGTGTTTTTACTAAAAGAAACATGGTCTTGATATAATTTACTACAAACGTCATCACAGCTAAACTTGGATTCTGTCAAAACACTTCCACAAAGAGTTGTTTTTCTTCCATAGAACGTAAGAAAGGTCAGGATGTTTTCTCACCATGTTCATCTAGGAAAGTTGTTTCCTTAAAACAAACTTAAAATGCTAAAGCATCTCCTTTACTGCCTGTTGCTATTTTGAGAATTAAAAGCCCTGCCCCTCAGAGATCTGGATTTTGGTGCAAGCTCCTGTGCAGCATCCAGCCTAACCGCAGGGCCATGGGGAAGTGCATGCGCCAGCTAAAATAAAACCTGAATCACAACATGCAGCTAAAGAACTGAAAAAATGGTCAAACCAAAGATCATAAAGAGTGACGTAGTCTCAGTGAACTACTCTGTGAAATCTTAAGAGTGGTATCTAGCGTAAGTCAGGCTGATCAAAGGACGGGGCAGACATCAAGGAGTTTGGGAACCCACAGCTGACCTTGACTGGAACATGCAAACCACAGACTCTTGCACGGGAACCTGCGGTTGTGGGCAGGCATTGCTCGTGGGTCCCATGCTGTATTCATATTTCAGCTCTCCATAAGAACAGCAATCAGATGGCTTATTTCTGGTGGGCAGCTACTTCACATTGTGAAACCTGGACCTAACTACAGGGTTTCTGAATTGTGGCAAATTAAATGATGCCTACCTACTTATGTGACAGGCTACAAATCTGCTCCAGTTACATTCAGGCAAGAAATTTCCCTGCCTAGGGGTTGACTGTAGCCTGATTCTTCCACAAAAAGAAAGGATGTTGTGAGAAGCGCAAAGGTGAGACACTTAAAATATATATACGGATGGAGAGCCTATATGTATCCTTAACCTGAAATAAAATAACAATGATTTTTCAGAGCACTTCAAAAAGATAAAAGACTTTGGAAAGAACCTAAAGAAGGTTCAGTGATTCAGCTGACCGAGGCTTAAGAGGACACTTGGTTATGAAGAGGAAATATGGATAAAAGACATTCAGAAAACTGGAAGAAAGAGATAAAAAGGACATCCAGGCAAGCAACTGAGCAACAACTACAGGAGTTAAGGTGAAAATGAAGGCTTTTAAAAGCAAGTTTAAGAAGGTTAAAGTTGATTTAGCAGTAACTAGAGACAAGTAGAGATGAAAATTATTTGCCTATTGCTTCCCTGAAATAGTACACACCCTTGTTATTATCGAGAAATGAGGCTACAGATGAATGTCAGTGGGACATTCATTTTTGCAGTTAGGGTTGCTTCCAGGAGCCCCAGACTGGGCTCCCGTATTTGTGCTAGACAGCAAAATGTATGGCTGAAGCCAGCAACAGCCCTGAAATGCTTCTCAGCTGAAGACAAATGGCTTCAGGGAAGAGGACGAGGCTGAGCACGAGGCAGAACTTGCACTGATCATTCCCTTTTATCTTAAAGGTTTGGTGAAGGATTAGTATGAAACTCCCCACCCATTTGCCACCATTTGAAAAAAAAGAAACCAGGGTGGCAGAGGAGCGAAGACTGAGTATGAGTGTGGAAGGTACCAGCCTGAAACAGGAAGCAAAGGGCACTTACGCAAGACTGGTAGAGGAAAACCAGCACAACACACTGACTTTGTGAATACGGCAAATCCTTCCCAGCAATTTCAATCCATGGTGTGACCAGCACTAAGCACAACTTGGGTAAATTCCAGATCAGCAGCAGGAATTTTACCAGCTGCCAGGCATTTTCTGGATGACTTCTCCCACTAATTTAAACAAAACCACCAGTGGTTAGAGTTCCACCTTGCCAGAGTGTGATGTTGGCACTACAGCACCCAAATCCCCACCTTTGGATTTAAGAAATGGAGAATGGCAGCAGTGTTCTGCATGCATCTCAAACTTGGTATCTTTATTGGTAGATTGCGAACAGCAACACATCTGAAAAATCAACAGAAGGCCATCTCTCTTCAGATCAGCGAATGCAGAAAGGACCATAGGGACGATGTGCCTCCCTTAAGGTCTGAAGACAGACCTTAAGTATCTCTTTTTATAGCACTCTACAATAACATAAACATGACAAAAATGGGACATCCAGTTCTTGTATTCACGTCAAATATTCCCATACAAAAACTTGTTTCAAAGAACATATCCACAGCTAAACAGATAATCACTACCAAAACCTTCTTTTGATAAAATCCTTGTTTGATACCAGTACACAATTAATCCCTTCTCCATCAAGCAAATAGCATTTTACATGAACAGTATTTTGTTTTTAGGCCACTTTAATGAAGGACTGTGTATTCTACAGCTTCATGCCTCGAGTGTCTGAAACATTCTTAACCAATGTTTTTCATGAAATGTTAGAAATCCATTTGCATACAATTACCTTTTGTAATTTTTCTTTCGTGCAATATGAAGCTACGAAAAAATCGCTGCTGCTGAAGAGGCAAACAGCACCTCCTCTGCAAGCTGCTTGAGAGCTTGCTTCGTTCCAGGGTCATTGTACCTGTTGCCTTGGTAGTGCCATTCTGTTTTAAAGCTAACAACGCCATAGTTTTTGTTCTAAAAAATATCAAGTTGTGGGAAACATTGTCAGATATTTCTTTTCTCATTTAGACTAAATATTTTATAAAATTACTTCTCCTTAACGTGCAGTTGCGTTAATGTGCTAAGTAATTTAAAGAAATTCTGAACCTATGGTGGGTTGCTTGGTTTTTTGTTGTTGGGGTTTTTTGGTTTTGTTTTTTTTTTTCCTTACAGAGCACAGAATTTATCCATTAAAATGTATACCTGAAAGATTACAGAAACAAGTCATCCTTGCAAGGAAAACCAGACCATTTGAAATACTCATAAAACACAACAGCATATGTGAAAATGAACTGCTTAGCTCTCTTTAGAGCATCATCTGATGAAAAATGAATTCTTGCTCATAAATCCTAAAAAAAGAGAGGGCATAAAGGGAATTTTACTTCTAAATAGCACTGATAAAAACTTACAGTTCCAGTAACTGTTTTCTAAGATGTGTGTTGAAGAACTGGAACAACCACAGAGAAAAGACCACAGCGGCTGGGAGGCAGCAGGGAATACACCACTGTGAAGGATGTCAGCTGGATGAGTCCAAACTGCAAAGCCGCTGGGTTACAACATGGAAGCACAAGCTAAGAGGAAATCAGGTGCTCATGGGCTCCAAGGCTGTAGTAAAAGGCCTGTCTTTCAGCTGTGAGGAGCAAGTTTAACTGAGGACAAGCTAATTGCCAAGATGATTAAGGGTCACAATAACTATAAAGAGAAGTGGTGGATCCTCCCTCTCTCAGTTCACAACTCTGTCTTGCCAGATGACAATCTTTGGCAAAACTCAAGGTACTGACCTTGTTTCTGGGTGGCATTTAACTAAAAACATAGTGGAAAGCCAGGTGAGGTGATCTAATGGCATTCTGTGAGAGAATGCTTGTGTATATTTGTAGTTGCCAGATGAATCCCAGACCATGCACCTCCTAATGTGTCAGAAGCCCATGCTTGGAGGCCACACAGAGCTCTCATGCCCCACAGGATACGAAGCCTACAAAAGCCCTTCTGCTCTCCCAGCTGATCAGGCAAGGGAGCCAACCCAAAGAATATCACTTAGCATTTCCAAAATACCATTGTTACAGGGTTTTTTTTATACAGAAAGGTCGAGAAAGAGAGAGATTACTGTGTTTGCCTGTGTCAGACCACCCATCTTAACTACGAAGACAACTTAAAGTACATTAAATCTCGCATCAGTGTTTCCATACTGAAATAAAGCTGTCTTAAATCACTACAGCCTAATCCTCCTCTGATTTAGCCTGCTTTAATTTGCATGTTTCCACTTCACAGTCGAATCGCCTCAAGTTTGCTTCACTCACAATGGTGGGCTTTAACTGCAGAGCTTTGGTGGGCACCGTAAGACAGCACCAGCTCCTCTCTACTGATCCTCAGCCCTGCAAAGAACCTGGGACACTTCTTCCTACAGACTTCAGCACTTGTGCGCAAGGTGCTTGGGGGTCCAGAAGTGACTCTTGAAAATGGAGGAGGAATGAGGCTGCAGGAGCTGTCATTCCCTCATGTCTTCAGTGGCTGGGTGGGTTGAGGAGCTCCTGCCACATGTGCCCCATTGGTGCTGGGACAACTGGCCAGGGCTTTGAGCAGCACGCTGAAATGATCTGAGTGAAACACAGTCCCACCCTACTGGCACAGAAGAGCTGGGTTACTGGGACGACAGGAGCGATGGATGCAGTTCTGCAAGAGGAGGCTACAAAGCTAACACATCCTAACATGTAAGGATGCATACACAAAGGGACTATTAAAAAAGTACACTATTTGCAGATCACAAAAGTAGCACGTTATTTAGAAAGCACACACTATTTGCAGATCACAAAAGTAGCACGTTATTTAGAAAGCGAGTTTTTGGGTCCTATTTTCAGAGAAAAAGAATACAAACAGTACAAACTAGTGCCGTTTTCTGCAAGACACAGAGACCTTCTGACCGACAGAAGCAGTTTTACGCAATCTGCTGTAATAACTTTGTTTACAGATAAAACAGAACTAGATAAACCCGATCAAACAAAATTACAGGGAGGAAGAAACATTAGGCTGAAATACCTTACAGTCAGTTTGATCACCAGTGTGCACTTAAGAGGATGCAAAACTCATTCTTGGCCTTACCCAAACTTTGACTTCCTTATACAATCATCACTTTGTCAGAAATGCCATCTTGGTATTTTTAGGTGACAGTACATTTGTTTGTACTGTACATTTCTGGTGAACAAACTTGTTATATTTTGTAGGTCACTTGGTTTTACCATCTGCCTTGATTTACGCTTAAGAAAAGTGTTGTCTCTGAAATCCCTCGAGTTATACACAATCGTGAAGAAGTCATAACCAGCAGCAGTTTGATTTTGTATCATCCCAATGTAAATAGTCATGGTTAATGGAAAAAGGTACCATCGAAAGCTTGTACCAGAGCTGTGCAAAGGCATTTAGTGGTGTTTGTCCTTCATTCCCCTCAGCCCCACAGTGGGTTAGGGTATGATTACAAATTCCCCTGGAAAGGCTGGTGTAGGACTGCCTGAAGGGCAGGGCCAAAGTTGGGGACAGTTAATACTCAACAGGGAACATCCCAGGGAGACACCTGTCCACCACCACCATCTCCTACAGCAGGCAGCGACCTGCATGCAACCACTACCACACTCATCCCTGGAAAGCCTCAGAAGTGGGTACACAGGCAGATTATCCCTGAGTTAAAATAAAATCACAAATTCAACGTTTTCTCCAAGAAAATACTTTCAAGGTTTACACACCCTCAACCTTTCACAGGAAACACCCAGCATCATTTTTTCATTAATAGTGCCCAAAACTTCAATAAAGAGCTTTTGAAAGCTTAGCAACATGGTATGCTGAAAATATTAGTCCTGGGCTATAAATAAAAATGGATGGCAATGCTGCTCACCCTAAACTCAACGATTCTGCATAGACATAGCCAGCAACAGAGAAAAGCAGTGACGTGCACCACCCTCTGCTTCCAGAGAAGGCACAGAAGTAGATTTGGACAAAGCCTACACAATAGTTTAGCAATGCTCTACAATTAATATTTTTTTAATATATATAAAGCTTATTTAAAAAAAAAATGAAATTTTTTTTTTTTTAAAGACTCCTACTATACACATCTACTCCCCATATTCACTTCCAGTTATATTAGTCTGCTGCCCCAAAACCTTTAAGGCAGCAACTGAAAACACCTTTACATTAGTATAAGTGAGTTGTCTATAGGCAGTTGCACATGTTTATTGCTTTAAGTCAGTTTATAATCAGAACATGCGTATCACAGCAGAATGCCTGTGCAGTCACGTGCCATCACACAATATGAAACTAAACCTGTGGTGGAAGAGATTCTTCACTGCAAGATTTTTCCTCTCATTGTGAGCGCATCTCAGATGCTTGAAGAAGCTTTTCAAGCCATACTGACAGTGACAAAAATAAGGCAATATGACAACTAGCTGGTCCGTGGAAAGGAAAACACAAAATTGTTCAGTAAGGCCTTAGAATTTTATAGCTGATTTGTCCTTCTTTCGACCATCTCACAAGTGATGCCAGCAGCAAGCCCATCTGGCGCATGTAAGACTAAATTTCTGCTGCTTGTGAAAATGACTGTCTTAAAATTAGCATATGCATTAAGATTTGGTTTGCTAAAGCTTAAGAACAAAAAATTTCAGTTTAATTTAAAATACTTTCCTCCCCCAAGACTGTTTTACCAAAGAAGTGTAAATCTGTTTATAGCTAAAGGAAAAAGGCATGGTACTCAAAATCACGAGTGCCACACTTGGGCACAGCCTTAACGCAGCACCCGGCTGCTTGACTTTGCTTTAACAATAACCCAGCTTCTCTCATTTGTGGGAGAGGGAAACATCTTCCTGACCTCAGCTCTTCCAGATGCTCCTTACTTGAAGACGACAGGTAATATGACACTTGTGAAGTTACAGCTCTCCTTTGGTTCAACAGGATCGACAGTGGCAGGTAATGAGGCAGAAACCCACAAGTATAACCATATTAGAGATGGTGTTGAATCCATTAACTAGGCAGTACATTTAAGAAGGGTTTAACCTCCATCATCATCTATGTTGCAGTTAGAAATGTCCTTAATACTCGCATACAACCATATGCACCAGGAGATGCACAGCTTAGACTTTTGGATGTAAAGGAGCATTTAGATAAAATAGCAGTTAATATTTTAATTCAAAGGTGTAAAATAATACAATGCATTATATAATGGGTACTTTGAAGTTGACATTTTCATCATATGCAAGAACTTCTTTCCTGGGATAAAGAGTAAAACATATTTTAAACTGCACACCAACCTAATATCTAACATGCTCTAGAACTGTCTGAAAAACTGATTAAAGCTGCTTTAAAGGACTAGAATTTTTCTTAGTGTTATGGTGATTTTTACATTGCATGTAATCCTTATTCATCTGTCACCTCACTCAAAAGTGATTCTTCTCTTGTGCAACAGAACTACAGTGTAGGTCCTGTACCGTATCCTGACCAGCATCAGTAATTTCATTAGCACATTTACATGTAGCCAAATCTCTACATTGAAGCCCAAACTGATGATGTTCAGATGGGCTGGAGCACCTCTCCTATGAAGACAGGCTGAGAGTTGGGGTTGTTCAGCCTGGAGAAGAGAAGGCTCCAAGGCGACCTTATAGCAGCCTTCAAGTACCTAAAGGGGGCCTACAGGAAAGATGGGGAAGGACTCTTGTATCAGGGAGTGCAGTGACAGGATGAGGGGTAATGGTTTTAAACTGACCGAGGGTAGATTTAAATTAGATATTAGGAAGAAGACGTTGTGGATAGAGAAGTTGTGGATGCCCAACCCCTGGAGGTGTTCAAGGCCAGGTTGGATGGGGCTTTGAGCAACCTGGTCTAGTGGTGGGTGTTCCTGCCCAGGGCAGGGGGGTTGGAAGTAGATGATCTTTAAGGGCCCTTCCAACTCTAACCATTCTATGATTCTTCAAAAAAGGGAAAAAAAAAAAAAAAGCAGCAAGGAAAAGTACACATTGGTATGTCTGGGAGAAATAGTGCAAAAGAGCTATTGTTTGGCAGAAGAGTATTTACAAGCTTCAGGAATTTGGTGGGGTTCAGTGATGTACAAGTTGCCAAGTGACTGCATTTTCTGCTTCTCTCTTGGCGTGGCATTGCAGTGAGCCTTTCCCAACCCAGCAAACAGCATCAAAACTTCAAAGCTCCCCCTCTGTGCAAAAGAACATGATTTGTTGTGAAACAGGGTTCTTCTAAAGAGAAAATAGAGTTTATCCAACAAATGGGTTTTTTCCTTGAATATCAGTAATCCACATTTATGGCCCTGAAAATGTATAACCGGCATCTACAGGTGAATGCTTGGGGAAGGGGGGGGAAATGGGGTCTTTAATGAAGTCCCCCTGAAATCCCCCCTTCAGAAGACCAGCTTTGTCTGCCTGTGCCCATCTGAAATGGCTTTCAAGGCTGTTCTCAGGAACCCAAGTGCACCAACAGAGAACAAAATGAAGTATGACACATAGAGACAACACAACCCTTGCACAGCAGATATTCAGTACCCAGATGCCTGCAAAAAACGTACGAGGCTTCAATGAGGAAGTTTGTCTTAAATACAATATTTTGAACACTGGTGCAGAAAGTCTTTCAGGAAGGTGAACTGAATTCCAGGATGCTCTTGCAGAAGCTACCAAATGTCATACGTAGATTGAGCACCCACATACAAAGCAGCCACAACTGCAGTGACCAAGTGAAACCCTCTTTGAGCAAGCACTTGGTAAAAGTCAGGTGGGAACAATGCTCTAAGATGACTCTTGGCACACGGAGTTTGAAGGCTTTGATTAACACTTTGAATGGAAAGCAAGCAATATGGCTGAGACAGCTCTTCTCCCAGGGCACAACAGTAGTGGAGGTTGTGGCAATGTCAGCTCTGTGCCCAACCCTGGCATGTGAGCCAGCAAAAGGAAACTGGGCTCCCAGTTCAGGCTCTCTTCACTGCTCCCTCATCTCCGCGAGAGCATCAGGTCTGCAGAAGACTGCAGAGGCAGGAGGTGGCAAATCTCGAGGAAGCCTGTGATCTCCCAACTGCTCATCAGTCCAGGCGAACATTTCACAGCTTCGCTGCTGCGCTGCCATCTGTGGGAGCAGCACTCGCTGGGAAGCAGGTCAGACAGTCACCCTCGTACTGCTTTGTGCCCCTTTCCAAGCAGTCCTAAGCGCTACTGCTATAAAAGGAAGTGCAAAGATGGTACAAGAAAAGGATACAGCACAAGGAGTAAAAAAGAAAGACAGAAACAGAAATCCACCAAGCACCCAACCCTGGCAAATTTTATGCATCACAGAAGGTGCTAATTGCAATGCCATAATAAAAGGCTGAGCTGAATCATGGGTCTCCCAAGCCAACATTCACCAAGATGCTTTGGGAAGGCTGAACAGCATCCGCAAACCTGCAATTCATGGTCTGACAGCAGAAACCTTTTCCTATGATCTAATTTGAATACTATTGCTCAAAATATAAACCTTCTTTTTCTGGAAAAATCTCTCTATATATATATATATATATTTCTGTGTCATTACTGTGAACATCTGTCCTATGCAAAAGGGTAATTTGTGGGCTGTTTTCTTTCATTTTAGTATTTGAGTGTGTTGTTCTTATTTTGCTAGTAAATGCCACCTTATTTTCTTTTTCATACTGAATGGTGGGTCACCACTACCTAGCTTCAGGATTGAAGAGTTAAAAGCAGAGTGGATTAATCCATGTGTTCCCAAATCAAGATAAACTGGCAATTTTTGTGGTGGTTCCCCTAATTTCCTGTTACACTGAACAAGGTGAAATGACCCTGTGGCTGTCGCTCTGCCTCAGAATGACAGAAACCCAATTACAGATACCATACATATTTGGCTTCGCATCAAACTAGATGAAGTTTCTTGGCTGCTTATTCAGGATACTTGATACTTGTGTCAACATAGCCAATGTCTTTCCTGCTATTTTATTTCCATCTCTTATCAGCATCTGGACACTGCCATATCATTTTTCAAGGCTAATGTAAAGCTATAGTCTAAACAGAAGTTAAACCTTTTCCTAGGCTGTCATTCTAGAAAGGAAATTCTAGAGAATTTCATTCTCTGCAATTTTAAGGATTACTTTATGGTTTTTTTCCTCTACTGATTTTTCATTTTAACTACATCCTCCCCTCCCTTAAGAAAACCAAACGCATCATTGGAAAGAAAATGCTCAAAACTGATAAATCCTTATGCTTCTCTCACAGTGCAACTATAAGCCTCTATAACTAAGTGTTTCCTATGTTAAATCAAAAACACCATACAGTGGTGTTGCAAATCATGACCATTTCCACAAAAACACAGCAGAGATTCAGACCAGCATCTGCACAGGAAGGTATTGGAGACCAGGATCTCACCCACCCTTTCTGCCCCAAATGCATAATGCCCAGCCTCTGGAAGCTGTGGTCCTGCCTGTGCTGCAAGAGAAAGCACTCCTGCCCAGAGCACATCGCAGTTGTACTGTCCTTCCTCACTCTCCAGCATAATACCACCTGGTTGAGGAGGTATGAAGCAGATCATTCAAGCACAGAACAGGAAAATGAGTTATTTCAGGTCTGCCCCCCTGCCCCCGCCTTATACACTCTAATCACATTGTCTAGCTCATAACACCTGTAAAAAGACAAAACAGCTCAACAATACATCCACATGGGGCTATCACATAGTTTCCCAAGAGTACTGATGCTCCAACCAGACTGATTACCGTTATCTTCCACTAGTAGTTTTTAATTATATTGTGACAATACAGTTGAGATAAAAAGATACATAATCAAGAGACTACTGTCCCTAGACCAAAAAAGTTCCCTTCACCCACCCACAGCACACTCCAATGCCCTTGTGCTGCAGCCTGGACCAGGCTATGACGATGGCTCACGAGCTGGCGTGCGGTCACCACAGTCCTCAAGGTCCCAAAATGGATTTTTTATTTATTGTTAGCACCATTAGCTAAAACAGACCTCAACCAGTAGCAAGGTAAAGTTTAGCTGTTCCAAGTGCTCTGTCCAGCCCAAGAAATTCTGGGAGCACCACGTCTGAGGATCAACAACTTGGATGTTGAACATCCATCATCACCTGGACATTTAACCATCTGAAATAGCTTATGAGGAACATGTAGTGGTGGATCAGAGCAGCCACAAACCATGCTTTTCTCGTTAATCAAAGCACCTCCTGGGTTTTTCCCCAAACATTTGAGATACCCTTCTGTGTGTTTAACACAATTTATAGTGCACTAATAATACATAAGGTTTTTAGTACTACCATCAATGTTACAGAAACAATGGTGTACTGGTAGCACATCTGAAATGTACCTTGGCCCCAGACAGCTCGTGTTTACCTTGAAAAGAAATCAGTGCTTGTGTACCAGCAGACCTGCATTTTGTTCATCTGGAAAAATACTTGCTTCAGTATTGGTTAAGGTGTTATTAACTTTCTGCAAATTTACCTTCGTTCTCTTAAGTAAACAAGTTCTCTGTCAAACAACTCAGAACCAGGACATGGCTTTGATTGCCACCGAAACACTCACCTGTTAAAATATGCTGCATATTAGCATTGTCAATTAGTTGTCTAATAGGATGCTCTCGCACGATTTGGATTGGTAAATGCAAAACAACTTATAAGCAGCAATATTCCCTGAGGGGTGTTCACAGCAAAGACTGGAACAAGACCACTGCATTTCCACTTCAGAGGGACCCGATGTAACTCCCTCCCATGGGCTCTTTTCTGCCAAACTCAGTAGCCATCCAGAGTGGGGAAGATGCTGAGCAGAGCGGCAGCAACTGGGTGATGAGAAGGAGAGTTAGGAGAGGTGGCCACTGACCACCAGGTCACCTCCAGCCCTGCCAAAATGAAACTGCTTCCTAAATCCCAGAAGATTTAGTAAGACTTCACCATCTTCCACTATGGAGATGGGTATCAGTCCCACTATGGAGATGAGTACCAGTCAGAGAGACCTGATTTTCTCGCACAGAGTGCCCTAGAGTACAGACAACACATTAGAAGATATAAGGAAGGGATAATTTGGGAACTGAAATCTCTTTGCAGCAAATTTTTCCCTCACCCAAAGCACTACTAGCAATGCTGCCGGCAGTCACAATCCACACTTTACACCACACCGAAAAAAACATTCAAGCAGCACAAGTGAAAACTTCCCATTCAACCTAAATACACAGATGCCGTTACTGAGCCCATAATGAATACATCCTTATGTAATTAAAAATTTCCAAGGCAACACATGTACACCACAAAGTGAACCTTCCCACCAGACATCCCAGCAAGCCACAGTGACCGAGGTCACCAGGTTTTAAGGTACAGAAGCTACGGGGGAAGCCCTCTGCTGCTTTCAACAGCACTCTTCAGGATAAAATACATTACTAGTGAGAGTGCAGGTAATTCTTAGTTTAAATGTAATTACATTTATGTACCTAAAGAGAAACAAAGCATTCTAGCTCCAATCCTTAGGACCCACTCTCCAGATCAGCTGCAGGTAGAAATTGCTTACCTTCGCTACCCCATCTCAAAAAAGCAGCTTCAAGCCAAAGTACTTCCCCCCCCCCACCCACCACTTACTGGTCTAAAGTGCAAGATGCCCATAATAACACCTCATTGCTGCATATTTTTTTTTCTTATGCAATGCCGACCGCTCCAAAGGACTGCACATAAAGGCACTGTCATGAATGATTAGTTATGTTAATTCACACACTATTAAACCTTAGACTTATCAAATCCAGCCCAATTTTTTTCTGTAATATCAACTAGAACCAGTTTTGAGGCTCTGCCACTCCAGTAGCTTGGGCCAAGGTGAAAAGTCATCTTCACCATGTATTGTCCACTTCATACAAGACCGATGATTCTCTGACTTCTCTTGGTTTGCATTTGGACCGAGATACCTCAGACCCAGCCCTGACTCAGTCCTCCTCCCCTCCAGCCTTTCCTTCTGGCTTCTTCACAGTGTTACCTATAACGCCCCAGTTCCTATGGGCTTTTAATTCTTGAGCACAGCGAAGGATGGAGGACAGGGATCTAGATTTTGTTTAGCACTGCTTCAAGACATGATAAATCCATGTAACAGGGATTTACACATAATGTGAAAAAGGGCTACAAAGATGGTTAGGGGACTGCAGCATCTTTCTTATGAGGAAAGGCTGAGGGACTTGTGTTGTAGAGTTTCCCCACAGTGGAGACATTCAAAACCCGCCTGGACGCCGTCCTGTGCAACCTGCTGGAGGTGACCCTACTGTGGCAGGGGGGGTTGGACTAGATGATCTCCAGAGGTCCCTTCCAACCCTGACCATTCTGTGATTCTGTGACTTGGATCTTTTTAGTCTGGAAAAAAGACTGAGGGAGGATCTTATCAATACTTATAAATACTTAAAGTGAGGGTGCCAGGAGGATGGGAACAGTCTTTATTCAGTGGTGCCCAGTGATAAAGAGGTAATGGGCACAAACTTGAGACAGGAAGTTCCATCTAAACATGAGAAGGAACTTCTTTCCTTTGCGGGTGGCAGAGCACTGGCACAGGCTGCCCAGAGAGGTTGTGGAGTCTCCCACACTGGAGACATTCAACACCCGCCTGGACGCCATCCTGTGCAATGTGCTGTAGGTGACCCTGGTGTGGCAGGGGGGGTTGGACTAGATGATCTCCAGAGGTCCCTTCCAACCCTGACTATTCTGTGTTCCTGTGAAAGAAATTTTATTTTTTTCTATCTATATAAATGTGGGTTTGGGGATATTTTTTTGCTAGTGCTTCACTTGCAGTTTGGCAGCACAACACGTTTGCCATCAGGAAAAACTAGCTGGGTTTTAGACCCTATAGACTATCAAAGGTAGGAAAGGCAGAAGAGGAGCCATTCTCTCTGGATTATCTTAGCTGGCTTTGAAGTCTGAAACATGACTTGTGATGTTAAATGCCCTCACATACACACTTCCAGTGGAATGGAAACACCACAATCTGAGTTTCAGGGACAGAGCTGGGCGTGTCTCCCCAGCTCCACACCTCTGCTCGGGAATTCCCTGTGGCTGCCACTATGCAGCGTGGCCAGTCCTGTTCCGCATCTATAATGATACCTTTCACTCAAAAATACAGTAATAAAGTCTGCACAAATAAGTATTTTAAGCAAATTCGGGTTATTGAGAGCAGGATTCCTAAAGTAGCTTTTTTATTCTTGTGTATTCAAGAGGTAGGAAACGCTTCCAGCTTGGGCTGTATTTCAGTGTGGGTCCACAAGCACACACAATCGCGTTGAGCAGGGGATGTTTCACTGATGCTTTTAGGTGTCTGCCCCTTGTTTAACCATGCTTTTTTTGAATATTTGGAGGTATCAAATCAACATGTTCCTGGACCCCAGGACAGGGGCATGCCGTGTTTGAGAGTGCTGCAGCATATTATGTGAAAGGAATTACTGTCACTCTCTGAGCTGGGTTTTATCAGCAGAACTTTACCGCTCAGTTAAACAAAATCCCTCATCATCTAACCTGGACTGAGACAGATGGGGCAGGTCTAATACCATCTTAAGAAATTTCCAATTTAAATGAAAAGCACGCCAGCTCCCTGGCTTACCATCAGAAGAGCAAGAATTAGTCTTGTTCGCTTTTCCCTCTCAGTGCATCGCAAACACCTTCATAAACCTATTGCTGATGCCAAGACCTCAAATCACTACCTTTCACTAACAGAAAACAAACAGAAAACCCCACAGCTCATCAGAGAATGATTTCAGAAGTGGAGGAATAAAACCCCACCTGCTGGCTGGCCAGATCTGTATCTTGGGCATTGGAGTCCCAGCACTCTCTGGCCTTCAAACTGCCTGCCACAGATCAGCAGAAGCAATAATTTGTTCGCTGTCATACCAGATCTGGAGAGACAAAGTTGTGTTACGTGATGACAATATACTGTCTCCTCCTAAAAGCATATCTCTGCTCAGAGCAAGACCAGAGCACCATCCTGCTTCCACACTCCCCCATCCTGCAAGCCCTGCAATATCAGCATGACATTTGAAAGGGTTCTGCTCTACCCTCATCCTCTTTACTACCAGTAAAAGACATCTTGCATATTTATAAAGGGCCATAACGACAGCTGTGCTAACAATTTTGCATCTAGATTTCTGAGGGTTTCTGTTACAATCCAGTCATTTTTCTTGCACTCCTTAGGAATACAAAGAAGAGCATTACTTTAAAAATTATGAGCTTTAAAAACTATGGCAATAACACACAAAATGGAATAAAATCCAGTGCCTTTGCTTTCAGGTGTTGTGGCTTAGCAAGGTCAAAAGGGAACACGAACATCATTTGTGACCATAAGGATTAAGGAATGTTTTCTTTGAAACTGCACACCAAAATAAAAAAAAAAGGCAGCTCTGTATTATAAATATTTATCATCAATACAGAGAGCAAAGCATGAGCAAGCAGATAAGACTTGGGATACTTGGCTTTCGTACGTTCCCTTGAAAAGCCTCAACTGCACTGAAAAGCAGCATGCAGGATGGGCACCTGCTCCTCTAATATCCGATACCCAAGACTAAGCTCTGGGGACCAAACAGACATTGCCTGCACAAGAAGTAGTGAGCAAGTGTTGCTGCTGTGGGCCCCAGAGACCACCATGAACACACACACCCACGCCTGCAGCAGGAGAATAGCAGGGCTGTGGACTCACACAGTAGGGAACCAGCACAGGGTGCAGTGGGACAGACAGAGCATGAGAAGCTCCAGGTAGAACAAGTCACGGTCTGGGGTCACCAGCCCTTCGCCATGGAGCAACCTCTTGATCTGGGCTGAGCACTTGGCAATAGCCAGGAGAAGCCTGTCCACAGCTGTCGGCAGCCAGGTGAGGACAGGCTGAAACACACTGACCCAGAGCTGCTCAGTCACAGCAGAGTCTTTTCTGGTCAAGCATTGCTGTACAGTGCTCCCCAATGCACCCCTCAGCACTTGTATGATCCAAGTCCCCTTTGGTGACATGGCAGCACACCACACGGATCCCCCTACCCATCTCCCCTTCCCCAAACGCAACGCTCACATGTGCCCAAGGAAGCTTCATGACTTGCAGCTGCTACCCTGCATTTCGTGGTAAGAGGGAGCAAGCCTGGACCTGGCCTTGCCAACACCATGCACAGGCAAGATGACGGTCAGGGATGGAGAAGTGCTATTTCAACCCACAGTCACACTGTGTTCTCTTTGCAGCAAGCTATAAATATGGCAACTTATTGGAAACTCAACAAAAAGTAAATGCTAGCTACCGGTGGTTGACTTGGGGCACTAGAATAAAATTCAGATGGCACCAACTCCGTCTAGTTATGATTAATCAGTCGTGGGATGGAAAGCTTTAGCCTGTTACTGAATTGCCAAAATAAGGCACGAGCACAGCATTTTTCTGTGGTCTCCCAAGGGCCTCCATGTGAAAGGCCATAAGGTTACAGTTTTTTCAATTAAGGATAGTGACTATCAAGAGAAGTCTGGCCAAAACATTCCAAGTTCAAAGGAAGGGAAGTACAAGAACAAAAAATTCAGATAGCCTATTTTAAAAAGGAAAAAAACCCAAAAAACCCAAACCAACACACTGAAACCACTGCCACTTCTCCTTCACCTGCACCATTTCAACTTTTCCTCATTTAAATTCCCATGGTGCTGATTTTGCATTGAGGATATTCTACACATCATCTAAATGCTGTTGCAGCTTTCATCCCTATGTAAGGATGGGTGGGGTTTTTTTTTTATTTGCAATGTAGAAATTATAGGCCATGCCTTAAGGTTGCCATTATACAAGGGAACCTCACTAAACCCACCCATTTCCAAAGTGGGGTTTGCAAGGGTTAGGCTTACATTTGCAATCACCTGCACATTTATTTTTCCTGTGGATGGGAATGTGTGCTTGTCTGTGTTTCTTAATTCACCTTTTAGTACAAAGCAACACAAAACCCTAGATGAGTACAGAGAATCCTCCAGCCCTCCAGCTTATGGAGCCACATCTCCAAATTCATCTTTACTGGTGAAAACCATACCATCCTACCTCCTAAACATCTGTGCATCAGCTGGAAATCCTTCTCCACCCCCATAACCACCAGGCCTGATCTCCAGCCAGATGTGCAAGGAAAGACTTCTGTATGTTATCTGCACACTCCCAGATAAGAAGCTTCTGTCAGATGCAGATCATTCAGTTTCTCTCAACAACGTTAATTTACCTTCACAACCAAATAGCTGCACCATCATTTCCTCGCTCTGTCCAGTTGATGACTCCTGCAGCTACCATTTCAGGATCCTGGTGACACACTTGCCATGAAGCCACAATCCAGCTCCAACATTCACATGAAAGTATTATCACCAAACAAAGTACTTGTCTAGTTACCCTAATACAGTCAAACCAACCAATTTAAATTAATCCTCCAGAATAAGATTTCAATTAAAGCTTCTGGCAACACTTAGGACAGGATCTAGCTTACCAAGAACAATACTGATGAGGTGCAATTATTTTTCAGGCGCAAAATGAACTGAAAAATACCCACCTCAAACCTTTGAGTCTATCCATCCCTCCCATGGGCTCCTTCCAAAACATATGAACAAACGAAAACTGCTAATTTCATTCATGACAGATTTTCCTTTCCCTGACTGGAGGAATTCAGTCTACCCAGCAAAACTTAATGGAAATCATTCAATCAGAATATGGGTATGCTTCCTTCACAGGTACATAATCAATTAGTTTGGCTTACTTTGACTAGTTTTGCATTATATATTCCTTTTCTCATACGTTATGCAGGCATCAAACGTCAAGAAAAGTACAGCAGAAAATAACTTGGTCTGATATTTTTCTAATAAAACAACTTCCCAAAATACTTAAAGCATAAAAAATAAGCTCTTATTACATATCTGACAAAAAATAAATTAAGATCTTAAGACAGTTTTGGAATAGCAAAAAATAAAGCATAAGGGTAGTCCCCCAATACTTTTTCATTTTAATACTCTGTTGTAACAGCTTAATCAGTTTTTAGAAGAAATTGGAAAAAACTGTATTAATTTATTTCATCTAAGAAACAGTATGCATACAGGTGGCAGATTACTCTCTTTAGTAAAAATAAAAGCCTTCCATATGTCACTCAACCAATGCACATGATACCCTGACAACTCAGGATCTTCAAGACCTTCATCAGTATCATTACAGCGTGACTGTCTATGAGCAGGACTAAAAACAGGTTAAGGAAGGCAAGTTTTGACCTAAATTTCACCCACGGTTTGGTCTTCAGTGCAATCTGCAGAACTGCTATGATAGCCTATGAAGAGCTCCTCTCTGCAATGGAAATGGTCAGTCATTGAATTTCATTAGAAACTTTTAAACAAATTCACCTTACACAATTCACTAGCAAGAACTATAACAGCTTAAAAAACACCTAGCAAACTATTATTAAAGTGTGCAGTACATTTATTTTGTATATTACAATTACAGTTCCCAGTCAATGATTCCAAAGCCATTTATTAGATCATAAAAACTTAAGACCTGTTTATAATGTAATCTCTAATCAAATATGAATGAATCATCCAATATGACACAATTTCTTGAATGAAAAACAGATGGAAAAGTAGTAACAATTGAGTGGTTTAAATCACAAGATATCAATTAAGCCAAAGGAGCAGATATTTAATCATAAGCACTTTTTTCAAGTTAAAGGAGACACTGGCTTAAGGTAGACCTCAAATCAAGCCCTTCAAGGGGCAACTGCCAAGCCAGCACCAATCATAAACAAGATGGCTTTAGTGTGAGGGAACTTACTACTGCATCTGAGGCACAGAAAATGCTGATTTCACATTTGCTTGGTGGCTAGAGGAATTAGGTGAGGATGGAGGAGGACATCCCTGTATGGTCCTCTGAGGAGTCTGGAGAGCCGAAACCATGCCGGTAAAGCTGAAGCGCTCACGTTACATTCCAACTCTCAAAAGACCCTATTTGTTGAAGGCAATGTCCCATCTTTCAAGGCCTACGCACTTAAGAAGTCAAAACAAAGTTACACCATTACATATTGGCAGCACTCTCCCATTAACTTGGTGCATCAGTGTTACCAGTGCTTTCCAGTTTGAAGTAGCTGGGTTACAATGTTTGTTTGTATACCTGGTCAATTGTCTCAGCCTAAATCATTTTGGGGTTTGGAGCAAGTTTTTCTGCGGCAGGGAGCAGGGGGGAAAAAGCAACAAAAAGGCAGATGAAATGTCTATTTAATCAATCAATGGCAACCCTCCAGGTCAGCATCTGGAGACTGCTACAGTATTTTAGGCATCATTGCACAAGCTATTCACCTGATATTCCCTCCACTGCCCAAAAACAAAGCAGAGCCAAATATAGCCCTGAAAATCAATATACACTGGGGAAGAGCCTCTAGGATCTTGATAAATGCATCTTGTGTCAGAATAGGAATCCCTAAAATCTTCAAACACAGGTGACTGCTGAGCACAGACCTACAGCATCTATTCCCCCTTTAGTGATAAACTACCCCAAGTAAATTTTGGCATAAAGCACTCTGGGGAGCTCGGTCGTACAGAGCACACAAATAAAAAGGGAATACGGATTAAAGCAAACATGCTGCTAACAAAATAGTCCTCAGCAACTGCTCCACCTTTGTCCTCCAGCTAACACTCATATCCATCTAGCAGGTGTCAGGAGAAGCTGATGGAAAAGAGGAGTTGAGTACAGGGTGTGTCAGACCACTCCAGCTATAGGACAAGTGTTATCTTGAAAGGGTGAAGGAATTAAAAATAAAAACAAAACAACAAAGATTTCATCTTGATTACCCTCTTTAGGGTTGCAGGTCCAGGTAAAACACCCAGAGTGTAAACACAAATGGCAAACAAGACAAAGCACAGTTACCAAAAGACCATGTCCGAGACACACAGAATTTTTTTACTGAGAAATGCCTCAATCCGAGATCAACTTTCCAAGAAATATTTATCGCTTTTCATTCATTGCACAGTACTGTTATTTTTAGAAGAGCCAGAGGCAATGGGAACAGATTACTGATTAACAAGTCAAGGGAGCCTTTAAATGTCTGCTCGCATTGTGCCATCTCCTCCTTCCCTAAGAAGTCAGAAAGTTTAATGTAAATACCATTGTGTATTCAAAGGCTCTTCCCTCCACCACATGCTTTTACATAAAAGCAAAAGCACAAAACAACCTTTCCTTTGGTAGGGAATCGGGGAGAAGAATTACTTTGAAAAGAATTACTTTGTGAACAGTCAGGACTAATCAAATTCACTGAAATCTATAGCTGATCAGTGTGAATTAATAAACTAAACAAGGTGAGGGAAGAATAAAGAAAAATAGCATGTTGGGTCTTGCAGTAAAGCAAACTTTCCTGCCAGTTACCTTTCATCTAAGAACACAGCTCTGTATTCAAGCGCTTAAGATTTAAGTGCAGCTTTCAGCTTTTAAAGAGGAATAAGTTGTCAATAATTCATCCCACCTCCTCTGTTTAATAACCATTTCCTTGGGGGTAAGAAAGGAGGTGACAGCTACATATTTTTTCTGAGACAAAACACAACAAAATAGAGTTTAGGAGCTGTGGGCTCCCGCTCTTCCCACCCCACAGGATCTGGACATCCACAGACCACGTTCCAGGCAGACATCCAAGTGGTCCCCGCTCCAGCAAACCCAACTCAGCAAGAGAAGTGGTTCAATTCCTTGCAGTACATGGATGCTGAAGTTCAGGCGAGAGATGGTCCCTTACCAGCCTGGCTAAAAAGCTCATCCCTCTTGCATACATCCCCACACATGCACACAACCCTGCAATGGGCACGTGATGACACAGAGTCAGAGAGTCATTAAATTATCCAATGACTATGACTGACAAAACACGAGTTTGGGTGTAATATTAGTCCAGCAAAGAGATCCTGAAGCTTGAACTTCCCTGCTACTCTGCAGGGAGCTGCCCAGAGTCTCTAGATGTGGCAATTCCCTCCCCTGTCCTGCATAAATAACCCAAATTTGCTGACCACGTTCTGGGCATGCTCCAAAGGACTTTTTATAAAAGCACAACAATACAGCAAATCTGTGGAAGTCTGAGAGCTGGCTGAGCAACAGGTTACAAAGCTTTCCTTGCTGAGCAACAGGTTACAAAGATGAGCTTTAGTAGTACCTCTAGCTGGTAAAACACTTCTATTATCATTGCATGGGCTACATTTTGTATGTCTAGCTTAGGGTTGGAAATAATACCTGTTGCAGTAAATACAAGGTTAACTTAATTTTAACTATCAATGCTCTAAGCTACACCAACCTGCAGTTTCTCTGCTATCATATGCCAGAGCAACTAAATAATGACAAAATTAATACACTAAGCCGGACAAAAATAGATGCAGTTTTTAAATATGCTAACAATAGGACAATAAGCAAATAATGATTTAATCTGCTTAGTGTATGGCTGTGACATTAAAATGATTTCTCAAGAACTCACTTTTAATAATTTGGGTTTTTTTGGTGGGCTCCCCTCCCCTCCCCCCGCCCAGACTCCATGGAGAATAGCTCAGGATATTTTTAACATTAAAGGACTAGCCTTTCTGCATGTGAGCTGCACTTCTGGGGCACAATAAAAGCATATGCCATCCCTGCACTAACACACCCCAGTGTGAACAAGCTCTTGTGTGCGGAGGTGCGAGCCTATTGGGAGCAGCAAATCCTAGCTGACTGGCCAGCAATCTGAACCTACTTCAAAGCCCCACTGTGCCACACTGATTTGGTACCTTTCTGAAGGAGCTTTTGAAGCAGACACACTATAGAAAGCAAGAAAGTATCTGAAAATCTAGTGCAGTGAGAGGGCATCCCCTTCCTTTGAAGGGATAAATTAACAAAGGCGAGGTATTCGGCTGTGTTAGACCAACTGGACTACCACTTCTTCCTCTTAGAGACAGGGATTAATCTTTGGCTTCAAAAGCCTGTAAAAGCATGGAACAACATTAGTCCAGAGGCTCTCGCAAACCATTTATTCATATATTCATCAGCATTTTTTTCAAATGAATGTGGAAGTGAGACTAGATAATTAGATCCAACAAGAAGAAAAAGCAGGGAGCTGAAATCTCATGCGTAGTCCTCTGGCTGCCCCTGCCACGCTGCCCTTGCTCTTGCCAGTGTCAGATCCAGAAGAGCCCCAGCACCATGCTGGAAGAGCCATCCTGCGGGCTGAGCAGTAGCATCGTGGTAAAGGCAGCAGCAGGAGGTCAGCATTGCCAGCAGCAGTGGTGTGGATGGAGAGCAGGGGGACAGCCACATGTGGAAGAGCCATTTCAGGCAGCCTAACGTAGAAGATGCAGTCTGCTCATCACCACCATTAGGGCATCATCTCATTAGTCAAGCCTCTGTTGCTCTTGTAGAAACTGCTCAGCACCAGCCACCTGAATGCTTTGTGTAACGCACTAATTCCTAACACTTTGCAGAAGACTACTATCTACCCTCAAAAAGTCCTCAGAAAACCACCACTGCTCACTTCTCTAATGTGCATGATGGCCTCACAGACCATCTGTGGTTTGCAGATCACAGCTGGAGAAAAAAAACCTCAAGAAGGCATGCAGCAGCTTTCCATCTGGTCCGCAACAGCAACCAGAGAGAGGTCTTCAACTAAGGGGCAACAAGCCCAGCGCATTTTCCTCAGCCTCTCCATGAAACAAATATGTCCCAATGCAAACTGTTTGTCAGCTGCACTCAACTGCTGCAATAAGTGATATGATCATCATTATTACTTTTACCACAAGTTGGGAACGCATCCCTGAAAAGCCAATGGAAATGCTATGAGAAGGGGAATTTCTTTCTTAGTTCAGTAATTGTACTGTCCCCAGAGCTTCACATTAGGCCGTGACCAGCATATTGGGGAAACACAGCTGGTCGGCTGAGACTGTTCATCTCAATTTGCAGTTTTATTACTTAAAGTAAAACTTTTAAGTTTAAAAAGGACTAGTTTCCATCTTATTTAATTCTAATTTTATTTATGTATCACAGATATCAAGCTGTTTTCACATTTCTAATACTAAAGAAATTGCTAAAGATTGTTTTGTAAAAAAATGAGTAATTATAAACTTTATACTAACAAGAAAAACTGGAAAGACTAACAGGAGGTTGCTACGTGAACTACTGTAAACACAGCCTTATAAAGAAAGAAAACTCATTCTACAAAGTATGTTTAATGAAGATTTATTTGATAAGTCTCAAGCATGGTATCAACAGCACATAAGTGATGTTTTTAAGAGAATTATCTACAAAATATCTGGGTATTTACACAACCGAAGTCTTTAAGACTGGCCCCCCAGCTTTGCACTATGGAAAAGGCATAGCATCTCTCCATTTAAAAGCATAGTAAGAAAAAGTAAGAGGACAAGAGAGCTCTGTCCCTCCCTCCTTACATATGAATCAGTCCCCTTATGCAGACTGCAACTAAGTTCACTGCTAAAAAGAAAAATACTGTAAAACACAAAAAAATACTTAAAATCAGCATGCTAACTTGCAGGAAAATTCCTTCTCCCTTCTGCAAGCAATCTGCTGCCACCCATCAAAACCAGGCAGCGATCACCTTTGTGCTTACATATCTGGGAAGCTTACCCTCCTGCTAACCATGGCCCCTTAATCGTCATGAGATTTTCCATATAATATTAACTAAAAATAATCCGTGTAGTCCTGGCTCTGAAGATCTCTGAATTCAGCAAGTAAAAGTTAAGGAAAAGCAACGTTGCACAACAAACTCAACAATTTATCCCCTTTCCTCCCCTGGGCCAAAGACGCAGTAATATTCTGAAGCCAGAAAAAGAGAAAGCAGCATTATCAAACAGATTATTATATTCCTGCGCAAGATGTGGGTTGTAGGGAAGAGAGAGAGAAATTGTTTTCCTAAAAAACACACCTTGCCAATGATCAAACTCCATCCTACTCAACCCAATTCACCTGTAAAATGGTTTCATAAAAATGCTCTAAACATTTCTATTTTGTACTTGAGATGTTCCACAGGACACAACATGTTTAGGGCCTGGATACTTAACATTTCTTTCTCACCTTTTTACATCAGAGAAGAACAACTAACAAGGATCAAACTTCTCCTTCACTTGGTTCATGGCAAAGAGAAAACATTTTGGTTTCCTGCAAGTACACTGCAATGACTTTATCTTAACTAGAAATGTAGTTCTGGGGATAAAGGCTCATCGTCCGCTCAAGTTTATTCACCATGAGGGCTACAAATCAGTCACTTTATCATAACCAGGACAGGACAAGGTTTTAAACAGAATATCCCAGGACAGGACTAAGCATTTTTTTTCCTTAAGCTGTTTTTTTCAACACCATTATTTCAGCCATGCCTGAGACTTGGAACAACACCCCACAAACCCATACATAACTTGTTTTTCCAGAGCAATACTCGGTATTACTTCTCCTTTCTTCTCACAGAAGGATCTGCAGCAAACTCCTAAAGGTAATAATGATAAAAACCTGACAGGACAATGGTTTTCCCAAGTGGGTAAGTCCCTCAACTTGACAGCAACTTTTAAGAGTAATTTTAAAAACCAACCAGGATACATAGGTATAGACAGGCACCACACTTGAAAGCCCACTGATGAGCCACTTTCAAGATCATCGACGATACTTGCTTGCATTTACAAACATGCTGAAACACCTTTTTGCCAAACACTGTGTTTCCAGGTTTTAATTACCGTTCTGCAAATCAAAATACAAGATAGACATTTCCAGTCCGTATATGCACTGCAGGGCTGAAAAGATCTCTCCAAAATTTAGCAGAAACTGAGGAAGTGTAGGGTATTGAGTGAAAAGTACCTGGGTGATCACTGTCCAGAACCAATGGTGCTTCTAGCAGAAGGTCACATTTTCGTTCCCAGTTGGTCCTACCCTTCGCCCACTACATGTACAACCAGCCTGAGCTTTCCAGCACGAGACAGGAATTCCCACAGCTCAAATGCTCGCAGAAGTCATTTGTCAAAGAGACATTGCTGCCTATCTTACATCCCACCCACATAGAATGAGCACAGCTCCCCAGTGGTGGCTAGCTGTTTATTTTTTTTCAGTAGGCATACAGCTGAGCTATTAAAAATACTCAAAACGGAGTCCAAAAGGTAAGAATTCCGTAAGTCCTCTATGAGCCTGTAACACCTTTAGAAAGCCTCCTTTCATCTGGGGAAAAATAGTTAGAGCACACTGAACTCTACCAACAGGTTACCAAAGTTGTTAACCAGCATCAGCCTTTGTCCTGAAATATCTCAAAAGGAAACATTAAACGTAACAACCAACAACAAAATCAGTCCCCCCCCCCCCCAAAAAAAAGAGTAAAAGACAAAGCCATCACATCCACAATATTGGCCACTGATCTCAGAAGACTGACTCCTTTTGGGCAGAGCTACAAAATTCAATCTAGTACATGAATACGAAATAGGGAGTAAAACCTTTAATTTGACCCATGTTACCACAATAGTCTTAAAATGAGAATCTCTCTCAGGGTTAGGAAAATATAACCTCCCTTACCTGATAGACAAGTTTTTGAGCACACTGAGGGAAGAGAGATTTCTCAGAATCTAAAGCCAAACACTCATACAAGGATCTCTTCCTTTTTTTCCCAACACAATAGCTCTACCTCCTTAAAAGTTTCCTTCCCCAGATATGCATTTAAGTCCACAAAAATCTAGGTTAGGTCACAGCCCATTTTTTCCCCCCTCAATCTGCTGAAGTTATTTTGAATAAGCTTCGTTTACATTTTTCTAACTTGCATTACCAGAAGCGCTTAGATCTTCTGCAAGATCTCTTTAATATAAAAGGACCTAAAGGCATTTTGGAATGCAGCAGAGAAGAGAAAGTTGGGTTTTTGGAAAACTCAAGCTCCTACCTGAAAAGTACATAATGCTTCATATACCAAATCATATATACCTAGTATAAATATCTGTATCTGTTCGCACCTGGAAATAAAACACTTTTGGAAGAGAGAAGGGGGAAACACAAAAGACAGCAGCAGACTGCTTTCCATAGCATTTCATGTATTGTGACCAAAACTTTGGTTTCCATGACTTGAAGCAGTGCAATTTTGACCTCTCTCAGCTCCATGAGGAGCAGCCAGTCTCCAGGATGAACACTCTGGCTACTGTGCTTGCTTCATACCAGAAGGACAAGACCCAAGAGACGCTGTAGCAGGATCATTAGAAGAGGGAAGAAAAGCAAATAGCCCAGAGCCCAGAGTGACATGCTTTGATCAGCCTGTGTTTGGGTCCTCATTTCAAAACAAGGAGATATCTCCTTAATGGGAGCAGCAGCTCAAAAACCTACTTTGCTTCGCAGTGCTGCTTTTAGGCTGTGAAGAGACTTGCAATGTGCCGCTTTGTTCTGCCATGCTCTCCTTTTTAAGGAAAAACAAGCAGCTCCTACCAGGTTAGGCTCTCCTTAGCTCCCTGCCAAGGGTGAGAGCTGAGCTATTTAAGACTCCCTAGGCTGCCGTGCTCCATCCTCCCTCCACTCCCAAATCCCACTCGCCCAGCCTGGGAAAGTAGATGTGTGCCAGTTCTAACACACTTTGTTCCAGCATTTTGCATTTGCATTCTGCTCTCCCAATTGCAAGATAGAGCTGCAGAATATTTTACTGCATTTCCAGAATAGGACCAACATTTAATAAAAGTTTCTTCTTACCAGAGCTAGGCATGTGGTTCACTCTAGGTGGATTCAACAGCTCTACCGGCTGGTCTCTGCCAGAAAGCCCATCTGGGGAAAAAAAAAAAAAATTAAAAAAAAAAAAATCACATCAACTCTTTGGTTAGCTGAGCTATTTTTAGACATTCCAAGCAGGGGGGAGAAAAAAAAGAAACAACCAAAACACGAACCAATTATCAATGTAAAACAGAAACACAAGTAGCACAAATCAATAGAAACAAGAACATTAACAGGACAGCTGCGTAACAACTGCTTACACTAAAGCATCAAACAAAAGATACTGTATCCCAAATTGTGCTCAGGTTTCCCCGGTCTTTAAATCCACAACTGGTACTGATCCCAATCCAAGGAAATAGGCACATCAGCTTATAAACCTTACCATACAATAAGTAAATTGCAATTCATTCCTTGCTTGGAGAATTGAGTGAGTTAAGACAGAAATGCAGCCCTGTGAAGCGAAGTTGAAGAATGGCTGTAATATACCACGGAGATGTTAAGGAAAACTGACAAATCACTGCAGGAGATTAAAATGCATAGACATGCATAACAAGCCCCATTTTGCATAAGTTTGGATTTCAGAAAGGCATTAAAAACATACTTTGTAAATGATATGCAGAAATCCATCTTGCTGAAGCAGTTCTCTATTTAAAATATTTCAAAGATTTTATCTTGCATTCAGGTAGAGTTGAAACAGAAGAACACAATACCTACTGCTGTAGACTGCCAGACCAGATTTTCTAGTCACCCATTCCCCTCTCATCTGCCCCCCTCCCCCCCAAATAAAAGTTGAAGCAAAAAATGCTAAATTATGTTTTCAGTATTAAAATTTTGAATACTTGAATACAGAAAACTTATCTCAAACCCATTTGTTCCACCATAAATATCTCCACCTTTACCAGTTCTATCTCACTTGTTCTCCTCCAATGCCTTTCTGCACTCTGTGCTACAGTACAGATACAATCAAGCCAAAACCTGTCTGGAGACATCAAAGAAGCCAACCCATCTCTCTCAGTCAAAGGAAATAGGACAGTATCATGAAAATGTTAAGATGGCAGTGGAACATTAAAATACATACAAAATAAATAAAAATTAAAAAAAAAATAAAAAAATAAAATAAAAAAAAAAAATCACACTTTGTTTTCTTCTCATATTTTTTCTGTTCCAAGTTCCTGGAGAGAAAGTGCAGTTGGGTCTTCTCCATCACTTCCATGGGTTTGCCTCCAGTGACCATGCCCAAGGACCAGTGCAGCCTCAGGCACTATATCAATAAATTAAACTATAACCATGGTGAGTTCTCCTTCTCAAACAAGTAATATCGATTACTCACATTATAATTTTCTTGGCTTTTGTTTTGTTACTTCTAGAGCCAAGAGACTGGCTGGGCTTACTGTACCAGAGCAGCCAACCTATGGTGTTAAGCAGGATGACACTTGGCTAATTGAGCTTCACCTGCACAAGCACCAGTGAATGGCAATAAACGAGGAGGCAACTGGATTGAAATGTAGAGAGAAACATGGCTAGTTTAAATAACTTATGCCATCAGCCTCCCCAGATTCACAACCCAGTGGTCACTGCAGATCAAAGAGTGTAAACGGACAGCAAAAAAATATGATGCTCCCTGATTAGTAAAATGTCAGGTTTTACAACCTTGTTTTTTTTTTATAAGACAGGCACTTGGTATCTCAGCCCTCACTTGTAATTTTTTAATTCATTGGTGAACTGCAACCCTACCTGCTGCTGAAGCCTCTGCTATGTTTCTGCGCTGAACACGCCAGCATCACCCAGGGACCACAAGCAGCTCCCAGAACTCATCTCTCCAGCCTGCCAGAAGCTTAAAAGAAAAAATACCACTCTGCTGGACTCTCCTAGCAACAAAGCAGCAGCCGCCCCAGCAGCCAGCCAGCATGGCACAGGTACCCACTCTGGTGCACGCCGTGGCTTGGACAGAGAGAGCAACTGGGAAAAGGGGGCATGTAGCTGAGGCAAGGCTGAGCTCTCTGCTGAGCTATTTCAGATGAAGATGTGCCTTCAGAGGATAAGGACCCACCTACAAAACAGAGCCTGGTACCAGCAGCCCAGGTGCTCTGCAAGACAAATCCGGGTCAATTTTGACAAAAATACCCATTTGCAGTAAGGCTGTTGGAACGAAGGTGCCCTTTCTCATGCTAAAGCCAGCATTTTTGAATAAGTGATGTATTAAACCCATACCTCCAGCGGTACAAAGCTGCTGGCAGAGATCAACTGACAAGAGCCCACCTATTCCTCGCAAAAGTCTGCAGTATCAGCTATTTCGGCAGGCTCACCTGGCTGGTCAGACAGCACAGACAGGCACCTGCACGAAGCAGGCAACCTGCTTCGATGCCCACCAAACCAAGAAAGACCTTTTTTGCTGTCCCTGGACTTCCTTCCCCACTGTTGTGAATTTTCAGTCTCATGAGTTCAGAGATCACTGACAAAAGTGTTGATTAATGGGGATTTTTTAAAGACCTTTTTTAAAAAAGAAAATATCTGCATTTTCAACTAATTAAAAAAAAAAAAAAAAACAAACTCTTCAACCTTCACTTCAAAATGAGTAATAGAAACATCCTTTAAAGCACTGATGCCTTAAACACTGCAAGTGAAACCAAACTTTAAGACTGAGGTTCTGAATTTGTGTAGAGTGATAAAAATAATTATCTGTTTGTAAAAAAAAGGGAGGGGGGGCACTTTATCAGGAGATATTTGCATAAGGCACATCTACTCCTAAGCTACAAGTTATACATGGATTAAAAAAAGGTTAAAATAAGGTGTAAACACGCAAGCTTGCCTCCTCCTGAGGGGTAAGCTATCTCACACCCTGAATATGCTAAATGCATGCACCCAGCAATCACAACACAGCAAACATGCTATCCACACAAGCTGGTTACCGTATTTGTTTTGTAAAACCCTTTGGGTTGGCACGTCCAGACTGTAATCACTCCACCCTACTTGCTCATGGTAACCTACCACCTTCTTTCCCAGCCCTCTGTATCCTCCTCTCGTGCAACTTGTAGAAGGGCACCACAAGGTGCATCATCTCTGGTTTCAGGAGAGGAGCCTGCACATCCAGGCAGGCCCTTCCAGCCCCATCAGATGACCGGGAACATGCCTTGAGCACCCACATTTACCCCCTCTGCAATTGCACCTCCACCTCCCGATGGGGAGGGGTGAAAGCACAAGCCTGCAGGTTGCTGCACAGAGCTTGCAGTGCCCATGCAGCACTGGGGCACCCCCATGCTGCAACTGCAGGCAGTAGTCCCGAAGTGGGAACAAGCATCCCTGGCATCCTGACAGTTAATAAAATGCTCAGAAGCAAAGCAATGTTGAAGACATTTCCATTCACTTGCTTTCTAGAATCTAGAGGAGTTTGGGGGTTGGTTTTTTTGTTGTTTTTTTTTTTTAATTGAAGTAGCTGCAAACAAACACACATTCTGCTCTATTGCTCCCCATACACACACTTTCTCTGTTACTACAAAACATGAGCAGCAGTGAAAAAGCCAAGACCTCAGAGATATTTCAAGCTCATTTTATACAGCTACTAGGCCTCACTGCAGAAGCGGCGCATATGTAAGAGAAGCCTATGCTCTGTAACCAGCCTTTCCAAGCTGGAACTCAAATGTTGTCCTTTTCCCAGCAGCATCACAACAGCTGTAGGCCAAAGCCAGAAGCTCTTACTCCAGCCACCTCCATAAATGCAGGCAGAGTCAGTCTATCTGTTTTCAGACGCCACTTGCTGTCGGGATACTACAGGAGATCCCACAAAAATCAGTCCTACATTGGCTCAGCTACTTAGGGTGTAAAATACTCTTTTGCTCTGGATTGTGGTGGTTGCACAGTATCTGTATTACTCAAAGCTGTGATGGTTCATACTATCAATGAGCTTCACTCTATCACTGAGCACCTTGGACTCAAAACTTTGCTGCATATGGAGAGTTAGCTTGGCATTTGAGCCTAAAAAACAAAGCAAAAATACCCCAGAACACAAACTTGGCCTCTCAAAGCATTTAAACTTTCCTGCTGTCTCCTCAGCTTCCTACAACAAGCTAAAGGAGCTACAAAAAAAAATCAAAGAAATCCTTTAATTTCAAGAGACTAGCTGATCAGTTTGTTAGGCAAGTTAAAATACCATTGCATTTAATGAAGCATCATATCTACTGCCAACAAAAATAGTGACCAAAAAAACACAGCAAACCAAAGTAATCAAAAACCTTACACTTTCCAAAAGGAGCAGAAGCGTCCCTTACACTAGTCTGAAGGAAGGCTTTAAAATTATAACTGCACTACATCAAATTTGGATCAAGTACTAAAATCCATATACCCAATCTATCAGGATTCCTCTTTTGCTGCCCACAAAAGCACTTGCTTTGATTGCTTCCTTCTCTCTCAAACAGATGAGCTAAATTGATGTCAAACTTTTAAAGAATTATCTGTGAAAAAGAACCTGAGAACTGTCCACTGAAAGATGGTGGGGTTTGGAGTCCTAGGCTGCAATGATGTGCTCTATACAACTCTGAAAGAGAAAAAATATCCCTATCTTTTGCATATTCAACCACACTGAATCACAGATCCTGTTGCACCCTCACACTGAAGATAAACTAGTCACCTGGGGGGGATCCAAGCCTCAAGAAAAACATGTTTTCTGCTACTGCTGTTTTGTGTTTTCTTACCACCATTACTGGAAACTCTCTCCTAAATCAACTGCTGTGTAATTGATCTTTGTGCAACACAGGCAAGCATGATGGTTTACCCCAATGCTTAGAAAGCACTAAGAGTGGTCTGGGTCTGCAAATGCCAAAATGAATACAATCAATTTCCATTACAAAAAAGTTTTACCTCCTACCTTTACAAAGTATTCAGCTTCAATCCTCTCCATGCTTCACCATGTATCTACAGAGAAAGCTTTGGCAACTACAAAATTAAAAAAAAAAACCCTCAGAAGATGCTAAAATTATCTGTGCCACACATAGGTCTACAGTTTTATCCCTGTTACTGCCCAGAAGGGATCACAGGGATGCTTCTGCAGTCCCAAAAAAGCAAACAGGGATGGGAAGCAGCTTGTTTTACCACAGTGGACAGGCAACAGAAGTGCCAAGAGGTCAAACCATGCAATCACAATTCGACTCTCTTACAAGCCACAAACCCCGGTTTGAGTAGTACTGAGATAAACCAGACCAACTAAAAATATTTGAGCTCTCTACTAGCCAAGTTTTTCCTAAGCTACTAAAAATAATTCTCAAGAAAATGTCCTCTTTAATTGGTTCTGTGTGAATCGATCTAACGATTTCACCAAAAATACCAGAAAGCAGCAAGTTGTCCCAGCTGTAGCAGGGAGGCTTAACTGGGTAGATTAATCCCTGGGCTGATGGCAGCCAGTGAACACCAGAAACGATGCCTGCAGTCCAAGATGCTCACAAGGGAAAGACAAATTGCACCATCCATCGAGCCTGGAAGAAGGCAGACACCAGCCTGATTTATGGCTCGAGTTAGAGAACATTTAGCGTAGCTTAATTTCCAGATGGGTATTTTACTCATTAATTAATAAGATGAAGCCATTATTCATTGATGGGAACCTGAACACTTTATTTTTATCCTAATCTGTTCCAAAAAGTTGTTTAAGTTACTTTAAAAATATAGCCAGGACAGGTTTGGACGTAGCTGGGTTTACAGCATTTAAACATGTTGAAAATAGCAAAACCAAGACAAGATGGCTACAGTACACTTCAGAATAAGACCGAAACATGCACAGATAAAAACTCCCAGAAAAGATAAACCAGCAAAATTAACATCATCATCCAAGGCAAAAATCAAAGGAGGCGAGGACAAGGAAGTACAGCTTTATTACTTCAAAAACAAAAGACAAATAATGAACAAAACTGGAAGGTTGAAATATTCAGTGAGCTTTTACAGAAAACTGTAAGCAACCTTACTATAATTAACTCTAATGAGTTTAAAATCTGCAGGGCAGAACTGGGAACGAAGTAGTTTATTTGAATAGTTTTCCATGTATTCAGATCTTTCAATCCGATGCAAATCACCCTGGCCTACTTGAACTCCTTGAGTAAAGTGATGAACGACCAATGATTATCTTTAAAAGACACCCAGAGCAGAGGAAAAGTCCTACAGAGACATAGAAGTTGAGTTTCTCATCAGCCAATACCCCCAAGTCCTCCTCAAGGCTGCTCCAAATCCATTCTCTGTCCAGACTGGATTTGTGCTTGGGATTGTCTTGACCCACGTGCAGGACCTTACACTTGGGCCTTGTTGAACTTCATGAGGTTTACACAGGCCCACCTCTCAAGCTTGTCCAGGTCCCTCCGGCTGGCATCCCTCCCCTCCAGCATGTCGACCACGCCACATAGCTTGGTGTCATCGGCAAACTTGCTGAGGGTGCACTCCATCCCAGTAGCCAAGTCACCAACAAAGATGTTAAACAGCACCAGTGCCAGTACCAACCACTGAGGAACACCACTTGTCACTGCCTGCCACGACCGCAACTCTTTGAGTGCAATTGTCCAGCCAGTTCCTTATCTACCAAGTGGTCCATCTGTTGAATCCATGTCTCTGACTTAGAAACAAGGATGTTGCGTGAAATGGTGACAAATGCTTTACACAAGTCCAGGTAGATTATGTAAGTTGCTCTTTCCTCATCCACCAATGCTGTAAACCCATCATAGAAGGCCACCAAATTTGTCAGGCATTACTTGCCCCTAGTGAAGCCATGCTGGTTGCTACCAATCGCTTCCTTATTTTCCACGTGCCTTAACAGAGTTTCCAGAAGGATCTGCTCCATGATCTTGCCAGGCACAGAGGTGAGACTGACTGGCCTGTACTTCCCTGGCTCTTCTTTTTTACCCTTTTTAAAAATGGGGGTTAAGTTTCCCCTTTTCCAGTGGGAACTTCACCTGACTGCCACGACTTCTCAAATATGATGGATACTGGCTTGGCAACTTCATCCGCCAGTTCCCTCAGGACCCACAGATGTATCTCATCAGGTCCCATGGACTTGTGCACCTTCAGGTTCCTCAGCTGGTCTTGAACTTGGTCTTCTCCTACAGTGGGTGGTACCTCATTCTTCCAGTCCCCGCCTTTGCTTTCTGCAACTTGGGCAGTGTGGTTAGAGCCCTACCCGGTGAAGATTGAGGCAGTATCTCAGCCTCCTCCATATCCTGGGTGACCAGGTGTCCCGTTTCCTTCCTGAGTGGGCCCACATTTTCCCTAGTCTTCCTTTTGTCACCTATAGAAGGCTTTCTTGTTGCCCCTGATGCCCCTGGCCAGATTTACCTCTACCTGCACTTTAAGTTTCCTAACCTGATCCCTGGCTGCTCGGACAGTTTCTCTGCATTCCTCCCAGGCTACCTGTCCTTGTTTCCACCCTCTGCAGGCTTCCTTTTTTCTCTTTGAGATTGTCCAGGAGCTTCTTGTTCATCCACACAGGCCAGCTTACATTTTTTGCCTGACTTCCTCTTTGTTGATATGCATCGCTCCTGAGCTTGGAGGAGGTGGTCCTTGAATATTAGACAGCTTTCTTGGGCCCCCACTTCCTTCCAGGGCTTTATCACACTGTACTCCAGCAAGTTGATCCCTGAAGAGGCCAAAGTCTGCTCTCCTGAAGTCCAGGGTAGCAAGCTTACTGTACGCCCTCCTTGCCACCCTAAAGATCTAACACTCCACCATCTCATGGTCACTGCAGCCAAGGCTACTCTTTAGCATGACATTCCCCACCAGCCCCTCCTTGTTGGTGAAAACAAGGTCCAGCATGGCACCTCTCCTCATTGATTGCTCTATCACTTGAAGAAGGAAGTTATAGTCAACACATTCCAGGAACTGCCTGGATTGCTTATGCCCTACTGTATTGTCCTTCCAACAGATAGCGGGGTGGTTGAAGTCTCCCATGAGGACCAGGGCTTGTGAATACGAGGCTGCTCCTATCTGTCTATAGAGGGCCTCGTCCGCTCTGTCTTCTTGGTCAGGTGGCCTGTAGCAGACCCCCACCGTAACATCACCTTCTTTTAATCCTGACACATAAGCTCTCGGTCAGCTCCTCATCCATCCCCAGGCAGAGCTCCATGCACTCCAGCTGGTCCTTGACATAGAGGACAACACCCCTTCCTAGTCTCCCCTGCCTGTCCTTCCTGAAGAGCTTGTATCCATCCATTTCAACATTCCAATCATAGAAGCCATCCCACCATGCTGCCGTGATGCCAATTAGATTTTAGCCTTGCAGGCCTGCACGTGTCTCCAACTCCTCTTGTTTGTTAGCCATGCTACATGCATTTGCATAGAGGCACTTAAGTTGGGCTCCCAATGAACCTAGCTCCCTGGCTGGAGCGGCTCTTCTTCCTTCATGCTGCACTCCAGGTGCTTTCCTGCTGACCTGCAACCCATATCCAGGTTGTGGGCCTCTACTACTGGTATCAGCATCGTATTGGTAGGAGTGGCATGGATTCTGGTTCCCCTCCCCCAGCAACTCTATTTTAAAGCCCTCTTCACAAGGTTGACGAACCTCTGACCAAAGAGATTCTTCCCTTTTTCTGACAGGTGGACCCAGTCCGGCCCCAGCAGACCAGGCTTTTCAAAGTGAGTCCCATGATCTGAGAAGCCAAACCCCTGTTTGTGGCACCAGTTCTGAAGCCAGCTGTTGATTTGCCAGATTCACCTGGCCCTGATGATGAAAAAACTACCCACGCTCCCAAGTCTCTGACCACTGCTCCCAGGGCTTTATAAGATTTCTTGATAGTCCTCAGGCTGCTTCCAGCTGCATCACTGGTGCCCACATGGAACAGCAGCAGTGGGTAATAGTCTGAAGACTGCACAAGGTTTGGTAGTCTCTCAGTTACGTCCCTGATACGAGCCCCCGGCAAGCAGCATACCTCCATAGAGAGTGCATCAGGCTGGCAAATAGGTGCCTCCATACCTCTCAGAAAAGAGTCACCTAGATATATCACCCTCAGTCTTTTCTTAGTTGCACTGGTTGTTATACGAGGAGCAGATCGGGTAGTCTTACTCAGCTCCTGCTCCTCTCCTGATACACTAGGTTTTGCCTCGTCACTTTGCAGAGTAGTGAAGCGGTTCTCCAGCTGCACCTCATCTTTTGGGGAAAGTCTCTTCCTCCTGCTCGTCTTTGAAGTTACAAGCTTCCATTGTGTGTTACTGGCCTCCCTTCCTTCTGTGTGTGCCAGCATGGGAGTTCTTGACTGTTTGGCTGTGGGTTGTGGGTCCACTGCAGGCTGTGCTTGTAACCAGCTGTCTGTCTCCTTCTCGGCCTCCCTGATGCTACGCAGCCTCCTCACCACCTCCTGCAGCTCAGCCACCTGCTGCAGGAGGTCTTCCACCTGGGCACACCTTTTGCAGGCAGTTGTCCACCTATCCTTGTCCTGGGAGAAAGGTCCAGGTACCTCCTGCAGTCTGAGGTCTGCACTGCAGCCTCTCCCTTCAGCAGCTCTGTCTGGGTAGAGGAATCGGCCACCGCTGGAGTGGATGGTGCAGAGCCCCACACCTGAGTTGCAACCTTTGCTCTCAGACGAGTGCCCACCATTCTGCCTTGAGTGCCCTTGACCTGTGCAGATGGTCACAGAACTGTAATAGTAATAATGGTCAAACATACAATTACAAGATGAGAAATACCTGGCAAAGCAAGGATACAACAAATAAAAGCCAAAGCACTTCACAAAACTGAGCATCCGCCATTTGGTAATGATGCACAAGACAAGTTAATTCCAGGATGCATTAGCAGGCACACACACAAGGCAAGGGAGGTCATTACTCAGGGATGTGACAGCCTCCATAGCCAAAGTGCTGCCCTTGGTTTTAGATTGAACACCAGAAGATGAATTGCAGGCAAACATGAAGAAATCTCAGAGAAAAGATTTTTTTTTTAAAAAGTGAGATAGAGGGTCTGCAGAACTCAATAGTTTTTCCAGCATCAGCTTGATCTCTGTTGAGGGAAGATGACACAGTGGCCCCAAGACTTTTTCACGATGAGCAATTATCTACTAATGCAGGGAGTTTGAATACTCAAATACATTTCTGGTATTCTTTAGTCATACACTTTCTGGACAACATGGCATTACATAGAAATAATGAGATATTTCTGAGAAGGTAAGAAATCAAACAAAGTCCTAAAACCTAAAACATGGCATTGAACTGCCAATCCATGTCCTCCACATGACACAGCTACTGCCCCTTGCCATTCGTAGCTTCGGGTTCCTTTCCAAGCTGGCTTTGGGGCGGGCTTCGCAGACGAACTGCAAAACCTCTGACGGACTCTACTGTTCTCAGTTATACGGTAGGAACTACAGCCTCTTATTTACATATTTCCAGTTCCTAGATAAGAAAAAGGAGTGCAGAGGAAAACCATTGAGCGTAACACACCCCAGTGAGATACCTGCAACAGTTCAAGTGACTGGTGATGAATTTGATAATCGTTTCTTTGTATTAAACCACTTGCAAGGCAGTTACAGATTATTTTGGCTATTTTTTCCCACAAGGATACAGCTCAAAAGCTTCCCCACATGCCCTCCAAGCCAAAATAGAAAAAAGCTCTAATTTCTCAGTACCCAATCAATAAAAAGCCTCAGGCAAAACATGGCCACTGACAGTAAGCCCAGGATAAATAACCATCAGCTGGCATCTATGAGACTATTCCAACCACATCCTTCCAAGAGTGTGCATCCACATTTAAAAATCAAGCTTCTGCTAAGGACAGAATATAAGGGGATGTTTCTGGATCAATGACTCCTGAATTTTTAGTTGTCATCAAGCAAACAATTACCTTGTTCCCCTCACTGCTTTCTAGTAAAACAACTGTGAACTTGTCTCACAAAGAAAAGACAGATCCAATTCCCTTCTCTGCAATCATGCCAACCTCCTGTGTGCTTCAAGGTACCACTGAAAGACACTTAAACACAACAATACTGTGCTTCACAGAAAATCTCGATGATAGAATCAGCTTCACAGTCATCTTCACTCAAGAGATGAGCTAGTGCGTGCTTGACCAAGGTTGCATTCAAAGCCTGGAAGCGAAGGAGTGTCAGCAGGATGAGCTTTCCCTTTGCACAAGGAAAAGGCTCTCGGAGCAAGCCCCTGGCTGCCCCACTTCCCATACTTTTCCAGGTCCTGTATTTTCGGTTGCATCATGGAGCAGTCTGAGCACACAGACTGAATTTTTGAGGGGGAAATACACCTCAAACTCAACCCAAAAATGTCCTCCAGTTCACCTAACAGACTCCAGCCACTAATGGGGACTTGTGTCTGAGGGACTGGAATAAATTCAGTCCTAAAGCACACTTCAGAACAACCTCACACAGCCTGTCTTCATCAGCATCACCTGCTATGTTCCACAGAGCTGATCCTTTGCATGGTGCTTGCTATCACAGTCATGAGCAGTTCTTCTTCATACCTTTCCTGTCCCCCAGCGCTTCCCTCTGATTAAGGCTGCTTAGTGGTCTACGAGCCAGCGCCAGCCTCATGCCATGTCATCAGACTGCTGTCAGCAGCTTACGGGGAGGTGCTGGGAAAGGTGAGAGCTCCTCGCTCTTACTGCCACTGCCCAGGGAGTTATGCACTGTCTCCCCGTTATCAGTATACATGTACCAAAGTCATATTATAAAAAGTGGTTTGCATTTTATATACAAGTTGAGGAGTTGTTTTGCTGAACAATGTGCTAACAGTATTGATTTGCGTTACTTTTTGGCAGGATTTGGGGTGGGTGAGTGGGTGGTTCTGGTCAACTGTATTGCTGTATTTCTAAAACCAGACCATGCACTAACCCTGTAGCCTTGGGATACCAGGAGGGTAAAATAGGATAGCTAAGGAGTAAAAGTCTCTGTCCCTGACCATTAAGTACAGTCCACTAAAACATCCTGACTTGCATATTAATGGCTACAGTGTGTAACAAGTTAAAATATTAGTAATGAGAATAGTAATTACCATGAATGTATTATTTATTTGTCTACTCATTCGAAATTTACAGAGAAAAAAAAAAGTCTTCAACATTTACAAGAAAGCAATTAAGGCAGCAAATGGATTATTTCTCTTTAAACCTACGAGAAAATGCTCAGTGCATATTTCCTCTCTAATTTGTCTGCACTCAAGAATCTATTTTTGGAAGTCTCCCTAGACTGTATTGTAGCACCACATGTACTGTAATGGCATTTTAATTAGCCCAGAGAGCTGGAAGATGCACTATGCATCCGAAAGAGAAGCAGCCTAACAAAATGAGAGCATCCTTCTCTTCCCTTCTTTCAGATTTACAGCAGCTATCAAGTCAAAATACCAATTATGGTTTCAATTGGAATCGACTGCAACCGCTATAAAAATCCAGTGCATTGCAACAGCCTATAGAATTCAACAAAAACAAATGTAGTATTTAAGCACTATTTACTCATACTTTAAAGGTGGATGGTAAAAATAAAATGTTGCAGATATCCACAGGCAGAATGGGAGACTGAAGTAGAGGAGACAATTAAAAAAAAAAAAATTAGAGTTGGATTTTAAATATGCTAGTGTTTGGTCTGCAAGTAAAATCAAAGAACTATCCACGTACACAAAAGCTAGTGTTATCCTGTTTATATGGGTGTGTGGGGGGGGTATTATTACTACTACATCCAGTACCCAAGTTAACCACCTTCCATTGCCAGTGAGTGACATAATGCATAAACACCATGAGCA
Organism: Pluvialis apricaria; assembly: GCA_017639485.1. Lineage (NCBI taxonomy): Eukaryota > Metazoa > Chordata > Aves > Charadriiformes > Charadriidae > Pluvialis > Pluvialis apricaria. The sequence goes on along the minus strand of CM030011.1, from coordinate 38,206,878 downwards.
GAGTCTTGTATATATTTAGCATGCCATAATTCTGACATCTTACTTTTGATGCAGTAGAAACTAGGTCAGGCTGATGTCCATCTCCGTTACAGAAGAGGCTGACATATCTGGAATCGTAAACCCCATTCACATGCCCTTGACAATACTGATCACTCAAGACATTCATAGGTCCAGATGTCAGTTGGAGCTCCACTGCGCTCCACTGAAGCCAGCAGCAGACCTCATCACTTAGCACCTCAGAAGCAAGAACTATGATGGGGTTTAAGCTTTCTTTTGCATTATAATTCACATGAAAATTTCACAAGAGTCAGAAGATATTCAGATGTAATGTCTAACAGAGCTTCGTACTGCTTTCCTACCCAGAACCTAGCAAAGATAAATCCAAACAGATCCCACTTTGGTTAACATCAAGGTAAAAGTAACACTCAGCAACAGTTAATACAAAGAAAAAGCAACCTTTAATACATTACTAGGAAGTTATCCTAGAACCCAAACATCTAAGATGCGTTAAAACAGGAAACGCTGTGGCATTTGGATTAATATCCAAATAACAATACACTACTTTTCAAATGCCAAATTGTAAAAGTGTTGTGTTCTACTTCCTATGCCATTATTTTCCCTAATTCTTTGCAGCAGGAGGATAATGCAATGCCTACTAAACATTACAATCTTCAGCCTCTTTTGCGTACTCTGATGATTTCATCCGCACAAAATTTGAAAGATATGTCATTTTGGAAATCCACTGTAATAAAATAATCCTTTACATGTAAATGCATGTAATTTAAGATATGTGGTAACCTATCCATTCAATCAAAGAGATAAAGCTCACTGAAAATGGTCTGACATAATTACAGCAAAAAGGAACAGCTTAGCCATTTCAGCAGGTTTGCTTAGCCCTGTGGGCAAGGAAAGTCAGAACCCCCTACAGCCAGCCTTTCCACTGTCCCCTGGACAGATGTAGCATCAAATGAAGAAAAAATAACATACAAAGGAAAGAATTAGCACATTAAAGGAATAGCATGTACAGTACACTTTTGATGTGTATTTTCCTTTTCAAGCAAAAAATATCCGTATTTAATGTTGTTTTTCATTCCATTCTTCTGTTTCAAAAACAGCTCATTTGGTACACAGAAAATAACCACGAAGTCCAATTACAGACAAGCTCAGGCATGCACTTGCACCAGAAGCAAAGAAAGTATCCTATGTCCTCATCACTTGTCACACCCTGGTAGTCTGAGAGCTTACTCAGTCTTAGGCAGGCAAGATTGGAAAACCAAGAAATACACCTGCTCCCATTCAATACCAAACACCGTGCAGCTTACCACAAAGGTGTACTGAACACCAGTACCCCAACCATTCCCAAACACACTCTGACTGCTAAGGGAGGAGCCGGCTCAGCCTCCATCCGAGAGCTTCAACGCTTTTCATGCATGATCTCCTCCTGCACGCTGTCGCCAGTCAATCTGAACGCCCAAGACTTTTACTTCTCCAGTTACAGGCAGAAAAGATGGATATCTTATTTCATACACACAGTCACCGTTAAGCATGCCATACCAGAACAGTACTATGTCAGAAACCTGGCTCTATTTTAGGCTTAGCTTACCCAATCATTTCCCGCAGTCCCTCTTCTGCAGCCAATATCAGAAGGTATTTGTTGGTAGGCATCCAACACCTTCTCCCACCTAGCACTGCCTTGAGTTCCAGCAGGACGGCTCACGGTTTCCACCACATGGAGAATAAAACACATAATTGCGTCCCTGTCTGCCCAGAGTCCTGGGAGACTCAGGATCTGGGGCCTGCAGGATCCTGCTATGTTCTTATGTTAAGTCCATCTCAGGTGAGATGCTGCACGTAGAACCAACCTGGTACCTTTGCACAGCACTTCCCCACTATCCCAGCCCTATTCAATATAAAAAAAAAAAAATCAATGAATATCAACATCATACAGCAGGAAAATTGTCCCAGTCTACCTGTTCCTGAATACACCAGCCACTATCTATCGGCTTTAGACAGTCAGTATATAATATCTTAATGTCAATTAACATACAGATTTCTGAAATTTGGACTTCAGATATTTTTTTAAGTCCCTGAGGAAAAAAAAAAAAAAAAAGACTACCATTTCAAAGCATCTAAAAGTAGATTCCATTTTCACAGACTTGGTGGAACAGCAATTTCCCCACTTGCAATGAAGGAGTTGAGACTACGCTGTTTATTGCTATAAATATATTCATAGATATTTTCCCTGGCACAAAACACTTCAATTTTAAAGGCAAAAGATTCATCAACTCTTACGGATAGCTTCATCCTTACTGCTTTTATTCTGTCAGTGAGCACAAGCTCCTGGCAAGAGTGGAGGAGGGTACAATCTGCCGCCATCTGCAGGGTGCTATCCATCTGAAAAGGTGACTGTCCTCCTCAAGAAATTAGCATAGTCCAAGCATTAAACTTAACTCTAGAATATTATGTTCAACCAACAGACTCTTTCAAGGGCCATTCTGCAAAATGTTCCTGTTCCCTGCTAACTGCATGGTGGGGGTGTTTTTTTTAAAGTTTTAATGTAGCCTTTTATCAAAAGTAAATAAAACTTTCCATCCTTCTAGGTATGTGAACCAGGTAAAGCCAGTATTCCACAATCACAGATAAATATTTCTACAGGAGTCCAGAATTATCAATGCGAGATGCTTAATCTGCCGAGACAGATCCCATGAACTTCAGCACTAAAAAAAGCAAACTCCACAGGACTCCCTTGGCATTCAGCAGGAGAGGTGCTGCTGGCACCCAGCCATTTCACAATCACGGACTATTCAGAACACATGAATTCACGTTTAGTAGCTACAAATTCACAGATATAATGCCACTTTAATCAAAACTAATATTTCAGCAGGTTTTAAAAACTGATTTGTGATACAAAAATGAAGCAAGGAAAGAAAAAACCTTGAAATTATCTGCAATTGTCAGCAGAAGGAGACCTACAAAGCACATTTTAAAGGCAGAAGAGAAGGTTGAATAACCTGCTTAATTTTCCCTTCTCTCCAGTTGAATAAACTGTCAGGAAGAAATCCAGCTGAAACATAGCCTGGCTGTTCTGCAGCTTCGAACAAGATTCCAGCTCCTGCCCACATGCTTACAGGACACTATGTTCAAGCTAATGAGATGCCAAGCGGAAAAAAAGGCTTGCCTCGTTAAAAAGGGAATGAACTGTATGCTATGTGAATCAAACAGCATGGATTTCCTTCCTTACCCCAGCCCTGCATTTTGCTATCACACACACTAAATAAAACTCGTCCATGAAACTATTTCCAAGGCAGACTGTGTCCAAAGGCTCTGATCCTTTCCACAGCAGAAAAGGGAAGTAATAACAATTACTCAGCAACCCATTACACTAATGCTTTCAGAAGGCAGGCTAACCCAGGGAAAATTCCTAGACGAAGCAGAGGGCAGGGAGAAAAGAGGCAAAGGAAACTGATGCTCAGACCCCTCTCTGGACACTGCTGTCAATGGGAACCATCCACGATTTCACTGCTAACCAGATGCCTTCTCACCTTACAAGCTTCAGCTTCTTGAGTGGATGGCAGAACTGGAAAGATCAGAGGAAAAAGGGGAGAATTTTTCCTTGAGGAAGATAAACATAGAGACACAGAAACAAGACCATCAGCAAACAGAGCAGGACTAAGGTTTGATCAAGCTGCTGGGTCCCAGGTGGCTGTCAGAGCGCAACGCTTTGAGTTTCAACCTTGCAGAGTGCTCCATCAAGCCTCTCTTCTACAAAGCAAGAGCTAAAATACTGAGGAAAAACTCCACACAAGTGAAAAAATCCTTCAGTTATGAGAAAGCTTCTAATCAAAGGCAAAAAAACAAACAGCACAGCCAGGAAAGCCGGACTGGACATGTCTGCTTTACACACAGCTTGTCGGCGATCCGCAACTCCAGAAGCTTGAGCGAGACCGTGAAACAGCTCTTTTCACCTCCCTGCTGTCACACCAACCTTATTCAATGGGCATCAGGACAACACACTCGGAAACAACAGCAGCTCCATTGCTGCTGGTACCTCACATCTGTATCACAGTAACCACAGCTCTCCTCTCCCCCAGGCCTTGAATTATCTAGGACAGTGTAATTTGTTTAAACCCAGTTCCCCCCGTTTTCACATACATCCATCAGACTGGCAGAGATTTAATTAACCCATCCTGAGTGAGATCAGCCTGCTCCCTACCTACCCAGTGCCAGGGCTAGCTCGATTGGATCTGAAAGCAAATGCCTTGCTTCCTTCTATCTGTTACCTGTTTTATTGATTAGGTCAAATACTTCATCTTACCAACTTGTATGTAAATATATATTCAAACTACAGCAGGCATGGACTCATTTCAGCTCATACTGCTGTACTGGAGTAAGAGCCAGCAGTAAGATGGAGGGCTGGCTGGTCTGCCAACTCACCTACCTGCACCCATCTTTCTTGGGTACCTGCACAGCTTCTGCAGCTCTACCTTCCCAAGAAACTCATCCTCGCATGTGGTATCTTCTCCATATACAAACCTGTTACTGTAACAGCATAAAACCTGTTGCTTATCAGTGAAAAAATCCTTTTGGTCAAACATTATAAGGATCAGAGACGAGCTGACCACGCTTATTGGCAGCCTGAACTGCAGATCACCCTAAGCCCACTGAAGACAGCAGTCACGTTTAAAATGCCATCCTCTCTCTCAAAAAGGGAAAAAGACAAGTTTTGTTTCCTTTCTTTGCTTGTATTTGAAGTAGGTGCACGTAAAAATTTAAGAAATTGGTGTACAATTTTGGACAGTTATTTCTGCGCAGTCATACAATAGACCATCAAGACAACGCAGTCACTACCAAAAATACTCCAGTGAGGAAGAGCTGCAATATAATCAGCATGCAAAGGGACAGTCCACGTGAAAGGAACAAGCGCCGACCGCCAGGGTTTTACCAAATTCATGGTGCTGCTCTAGGTAAAGCTGCCGTGTGGCACCACAAAAAATTACCAACATCCAGAGGTCAAAAATCCTTTCCCAACATGCTAATTCAGGGTGCTCAGGGCAAAACAGTCAGAGAGTGCCCAAAGGGCAACTGTTTAATCAAAATCATCAGTTAAACTCTGAAACAAATAAACAGCAATTAAGACAACAAATGCAATTCAAAATAGTGGCACCCAGCATGACCAACCTCCAAACTTCAAAGCTGGCTCTTCACTCTCAAAATAAACAAACCCCCCAAAAGTGCCAAAGAAGAAAGCTTATTTTTAACTAAAGATAAGAATGTGGAGCCATTCATCAAAAGACTCTTTTACTTTACAATACTCAAACTAAGTATTTCTGTGGAAATTACTGTTTTTAGGTCAGGTCAGAACTGTGAAGACTATGCATACTTTGTAAGGACAGCACTAGATGGAGGCCACAAAAGCCAGTTAGACAGGTAAGGGTGTATCTGTCTGTGCTCACACGAGAGGAGGACGGTAAAGCACTTCTTATGCTATCTCATAACATCGACAGTGAAAACTGGCCTTTTGTTTCTTGTCAGAAGGGCAGAAATCCCACAGGCTTTTTGAACTGCTCGTGATTGAATTTTGGTAGCGGTTCATCCATGGAGTTCAGAAAGGAGCTCCTCCCAGCTGGCTCTCCACAGCTCACATCAGAGCTGCAGCAGATCTTTCCAGGATTACGGAGGGTCTTGTTCCAAGACAGTATTTAATGTTTCCTTTTATTGCATTAATCACCAGCACATACATCTGGCAGTCATTTCCAGCCACTAACTCAGAGCAAGGTCCTCCAACAGGTAAAGAACACAAGTATCATCACTCAGGTGCTCTCCGAAAACCTTACTTGCCAACAGGAAAAGTGCAACTTGTACCAGCTCATGACCACTGAAGGCCAAGAAAGTTCCTGAGTACCTGACCTTCCGGTTGAACACAGTTCATGCCACAAGCTCAGGTTGCTCCCCAAGCTTGATAATGACCCCCAAAGGCAGGCTTTCTTGAACAAGACTCTCCAGCCTGCTTTCAGATTTTCTTCTCATAACAGGATGCACTATTTTAACTTCTGGTTGTATAGCTGGACATCAGAGAAGGCGCTAGGAATTACTTGAAGACAGAAGTCTTGACAGGAAGGAAAGCAGAGCTACACTGACAGCCAGCTGAAAAGGCACAAGACGTCAGAAGCACAAAGAGATGTTTTGTAGGATGCCACAAGCAGCATGCCGCCATGTGTTCCTCTACATCATACTCTAGGCACCTCTGATTCTCATCCATGAGGTTCCATGGGCTTAATCCTGCATGCCTCCAGCTCTGCCTTACTGTCAAACTCAGGCTTTTCTGCTGCAGCAGTTCCTTCCACTTTCCATGTTCCTCGTCAAGGAAAGTCTCTTCCACTCTGCTCAGATTGGGCGTTTCAGTACGCTCGCATCTGTGGGATCCAGGATGCTGAGACGCAAGTTTCCATTTGGATAAATTGTGTACATTTCAAACGGTGTGACATATTTATCCCCAGTCTCCAAACTGTTGCATTTCTCATAAACCTGAGACTCTCCTGGATTTCTTTTCTTGTCTAGGAGAAACCCAGGCTGTTTTACACTCTGTCAGTAGTCCCTGTTGTTCATGAAAGTAAAAGCATTATTCTCATGAAACTGAAACTGCTCACAGAAACCAGCTTCAGCCTTCACCTTGGGAAGAGAGACCATGTCTCACCCAGAGGACAGCTCCCAACACCTAACCTCAGTGCCTGCTTTGATTCACCCTGATGATGGAAAGCAGCAGAAAGCTCTGGCAGAGGAAAACTTCACCAACACCATGAGAAACGTACAGCGACCACCTCTTCCTCGCACTCAAAATTTCTTTTTTTCCTTATTCTATTGCAAATAGGGGGTTAACAAGCTGAAATGCTCCTGTAATACATAATGATTTTTTTCTTATCGCTTTACCACAATGGATCATTTTTCCATGGCTATCTAATATAGTAATATTAGATAATATAAGTAACATAGATTTGCTATAGTAAAAGCAGTTTAAATTGAATTAAACACAGTAACGTGAGAATAGCACCTTTTGAAACAGATTTCTAACCCACTGTCTGTTGAGGAATAACTCCCATTTCCAAGACAAGGAGAAACAAGGGTCAACCGAACACACTGGACTTTGCATATATACAAAATAACATCTGGTCCTCAGTACCAGGGGAGGGGGTGTACAAAAAAAAATACTGTCCACCATCTTCCCTCCCTTTTACTTTAAGGTTATTGTTGAGCCAAAACACTCACCCGCTGTGCCACGCTGCTTCAATAAAATTACATGAGTGTACTCCTTACGTGACCGGGGCAGGCTCCCTTCATCTCAAACAGCTTGCAAGGCAGACTCACCTAACTGATGGTGTTGAGCAGCTTTAAACAACAAAAAGGCATATTAACTTTAACAGCAAAATGCATCAAAAGAAATTCACAACTATATTCTGTGTCGAAGTTTCCTTGACAAATAGGACAAAAGAAATGAAAAAGCATATTAATGAGTATTACTTGCCCATTACTTTTGAGCATGTAAGCTTTTACCTGCAACATGCAGTCTGATAGGGGACTAAAAAATGCCAAACCACCCCACAGACTACACTTGCGTAAACATGCCAGCCACCCGAATGTGCATAGTGCACAAGGTCTGTCTAGAGACAGCGTTAATGCATAACAAGAAATCTCAGGAGTTTTAAAACCTAGGTGAGGTCTGAAATCCCTGAGAATTTTTCTGATGGCAGAATCAGATGACTGCATGATAAAATATTTTTTGTGTATTACAAAAGAAAAAAAAATGTTCCAAAGAAATATTCTGTAGAGGTGTCCAAATATTACAGCCAGAAGAAGGTTTGGTGTACACTTTAACATCTGATTCCCCTCCCAAAGGCACTACTCACCTTACTCCAGTGCAGTTGCCATGTTTTACGTTCACGAGCAGGCAAACTATGCAGATGAACTGCAAGCAACATGCTGTGAACCACCTAAACATCATGAAAGCAAAAATATGTTGGACCAACCGCGAAGTCCCCATTCCCAGCCCAGGAAAGTCCAAGATACCAGCTGTAGTGTCCAACAGCCTATGTGCCACTAGAAGATTTCTCAAGCTTGCCCTAACTGTCTGCCCAACCCTCTTCCCTCCAAAAAGGAAACAAATCCCAAAAAGGAAATTAATACATTAGTTTCAAAACCAAATTAACACAATGAGGGTGAGGGATTAGCAAGAACACGTTTCTCATTTAAAAGGTCACTCCCAAGCTGAAGCAAAACTAAACACTGATTTATGACCACTGAAAACATCAGGCTTTAAGTTGCACACAAGTTGACAGGAGCTGCTGCAGGTTATGCTGAATATAGCCACGTGCCGTGAACTTGCACACTGAACCGACTGTGAAGCAAACACCACCGTAACTTGGTAACTGCAAGCGGAAAGGCAAGCCACATGATCCCAGCTATAGAGTGTTTGACAAACACGTACCCCACCACAAGCAGGAAATTAAAAACCACAGCTAAATAAAACAAAGACTGAGAGTTGCAAGCAATGCAATAAGCCAACTTGTAAAAACAGCAATGCCAAGAAGTGTCATCATTCTTAGTAATCAAAAAATATCTGAAAAAAAAAAGGCTTTAAGTCATTCCTATTTTGTTATATTGTTTTTTGTTTGACGACTGCAAGTAGAAAAGTATAAATTAGTATACTTGTTTTTGTTGCTTAATATACTCCTTTAGGCACCTTTTACTCAGAAATAATCAGAAAGAAAAATAAAGAAAAATATTTCAGATTTTGTTTTGTTGTTTGGGTTTTAGGTTGGTTTTTTTTTTAATTATTTTTAAACTGAAATTATTTATTCCCCATTTCTAATCCTAAAGCTTCCCACAGCTTTCTCTCTGCCCCAACCAAAAAACCAAGTGGCACCTCCCAGAAAGTCACCAGAAGTCCGTTAAAGCTTCTCCCGGCCAAGGGGTCCCTCCTTCCCATGGAAGGGGAAAGACATTGAAAAAAGTTATCAGCAAATGGGGGAGTGGCAAAATCAAAATTAATGTCTCATATTACTGTGAAACAGGTTTCTGAAGAGCGAGGGAGACATGGCCATGAAATAACCTTTTCCCAACACTGCAGGAGTTCGGTGCCTTTGCTGCTGATCTCATGGACACGGCACTGCATGGAACTGGCCAACCCACCACCCTGAGCTGCTTGGAAGCTGAGCAAAAGCCCTACAGACATTAAAATCTCCAGAGAGCGATTTTAGACATACATTTAGGAAAGCCACAAAACAGATTCAAGACTTCTCAGGGCAAGTGGGAAGCATGTAGGAAGACGGCAGCTTGCAATCACAGCAAGTTAATTGGGAGCTGCTAGAAAAAGCATCCAGAAACCCCACACTGGTGCAACCAGAAGTGTCCGTGCCAAGCCTGAGCACACACTCCTCTCCCATGCTGCTGGTGATATTTTTTTCAGCAGAAAACATAGATACTCTGGGTTATGCTTCTGGCTCTGCTGAATAGCCACAAAGATGAAAAGGCTCTGAACTAGGGCAGATTGGACAAAAAAAACACAGTCTTTTTCAAGTCAGTGATTTGCTCCCTCACAAGCAATACTGCTTTCACAAGTAGGACTCTGGAGAGGAGACATATGCTGCCTAGAGTTATGAGCTAACCTCTTCAAAGATTTTTGTTTAATTCATAACAGGCCTTGAACTCTCTCTCTCTTTTTAAATAAGTTTGAAAGTAATGCATTTTCCTTCATAATGCCTTTCCAAATCCATATTATATATGTTGAAGATCATAAAATAGAAGGCTTATATAGAAGACGATGTTATCACAGCAATTAACACATTTACATAAATGCATGTATATATATTGATTATATGCACATATATATACAATTGTTGTCCTAATACAGTAATATATTCCATTAGTTCACATGAACAGCAAGTAACAGCATTTTCAGTAAATGCACCATATACCAAAAAATGGAGAGAAAAATTAAAAATGGTATAAAGAGGTCCTGAATTTATCTGGAGATGTTTCAGCTGGAAATACCTTTCTGTAAGCTTTATTCTCCCCTCCTTCAGGGTGGAAAAGAGTGACTGTAAATTGGCAGTTTCCTTAGAGGGTGGGTTCCTGGATTCCCACTACAAAACTGCCTTCCCTGCTTACTGGTGACCCATAGGAATTGCCTCTTCCTGCATCATAATAGGGGCGTTAATTTGTGCACTGCACAGCCTGCAGAAGAGCCCAAGGTGGGCACCAAACAGAGACGAACAACCCTAAAATAGCCCATGTATGAAACGAAGCTGATGCAGGGGAACAGGGGCACAGGGCTGTGCACCCATCCCTCTGCCCAGCTCAGGGACCATCGCGTGCAACCCACTTGTCAGTCCACAGTCAAGAGAGGCAGCAGCCAGCTCCCAGCAGTCATGGCACACGGCGGTGCATGGCACTCCCCAGCACCTTTCACTTCTAGCTTAGGTTACTCCCTGAAAATGATTTGAATACCATAAGCATAAGATTTTCTCCTTGTGCCAAGTCACTTCAAGACATTAAGAGCAAGGTGGGATCTCAGGATGACAAAGCTGGCAGTGGCTAAGCAGCGGTGGTGCCAGCAGGAGAAGAGGAACCTGCTGGCATTTCCCATGCTCTAAGGCATTTGCCGCTAACAAAATGTTCACATTCTCAGTTTCTCATTTCCTAGAACTAGTGCACATTATTATCCTGAACATATTATCCTACCTGTGTGTTATTTAAAACAAAAAAAAACATTATTTCATACCTTGTTAAATGATGAATGCCTCCGTCAGCTTTGGCTGCATCTTTCAGTGTTTCACACCGACAGCTATTTTTGTTTTCATTTCCTCCAGCCAGCAACAGAGAAACCAGCCCTATTATCTCGCACGTTGCCGTGCTGCCTTTTGCTGGCGCAACACCACCCAGCAGCAGTGCTACAGTGACAACCCCATCAAACCCACAGTGCACATCAATGGCCTCTCTGAAAAATTAATTCTGGCCCAAATTTCAATACACCGAACGCCCAGCTAGCAGGAATTGTTCATCCTTTGCACACCACATGCAAAGGAGCAGCTGAAAACACTTGACATTTGTCAATTCTGTTACTCCAGATGAGATTTCCCCCTGCACCATGTATGGTTTTTCACTTCTTGAATGCATCAAGGCAAAGCCAATTCCACCATTATTGAAGTGCTGTACAAGAAGGACTTCATCCAAACTGAAGGCTTTGGACAGGCTTTCAGCACAAAACCAGCAAGCTCACACATGAATGGACCCGCAGAACAGAAACACATCTCAGCTGTGAGCTCTCCATCCACCCCATACTCAATGCAACTTTGGTCAATGGGAAAACCCCTTGATTTGTTGCTTCCCCAGGCACTGCTCTGCCGCTGGGATCCTGCAGGCAAAGCAAGTGGAAGCAAAGAACAAACCCAGTTTAATGCAACTCCTAACATTTTTCCTAGCCATAAATCTTGTGTTTTGAACCCTCTCTGTTATATGTTGTCACACAGTAATGCAAGAGAAATCCTCGCTGCTTTACCTCAAACTCCTCCCTCAATACCCAAGGCATGTATTTTGACAGTTTTCTCTGAACACACTGTTCTCAATCCATGGTTTAAAATTTATTTGTGCCCCTGCATCATTGTCATCTTGCACTCCTGTCTGGCATACACGAGGTTTGACCTTTTCAGCTTCACATTTACAGCGTTCAGAATTTTTGTGAGCTCTGTTACAGAGAAAAAACAAACAGAGAGGAATTTCTGGAATGGTGACTGGACTACTGATGTTTCCTAGAGCAATACACACACTGCTTGTATTCCAGCTTCCTAATGCCCTGGTAAACAAGAGAAAATTGAATGACAAAAGCAACTTAACTAGCTGGCATCTTCTGAAAGATGGAAAACAGACTTCCATGGCTGCCCACATGAAGTTAAGATGCTTCGACAGTTAAATGTTCAAGGGTAGCACAAACAACGTTCCAAATGAAGAATGCACCAGGAAAAAAAAAAAAATTGCAGATCGGCAATCGTATTTTCAAGTGAAGAAAAGCCAGGGACCTACTTCCAAAAGCATCCCACCATTCATCCAGCCTCACGTTTCTTCTTTTCCTTTGTGCAGCACATGCCATAATTAATTTACATAAATACCTTCCATCCAGCTGCCTCAGTACCACACTGAGTTACAGTGTGTTCCTGGGCTGCGGGAACCCCCAGTCTGGAGCAGACCCCTCTCTCCACCACCAGCCCCAAAAGGAAGGCATGCATGCTTTTCCTAAAGCATTGACCACTTTTAATATATGCTCAGACCCCAAAGCACTGGATTTACCAGCGCTCCCACCCTACATGACCATATCTGTATGGTTGCACAGGAGTGCAGAACCAGGCTTGGATAAGGATGATCAGCTCCTGGATAATGGTGATCCTTCTTAGAGACACAACATCATTGGGCTGGGCTATTCAAAGTATCACCAAAAATCAGGCTTCCTCAGCCCTAAATGCTCTTCAGTGCTATAAAGCACCCACATCCAAAAGGGCTATCAATAACACCAAACAGAAGACACCATCAGCACCAATATTAAGTTAGAGCATGAAGAAGTTTTCAGGTAGGAAAAAAACCCTCTTGCTCAGTCGTTTTACTAATTGCAAGTTAATGCTTTTTATGTATTTCATTTTTTTAACGTGTTGATCATTGAAAATGAAGAGCACAAAGAAGGAGAGATGGGCTAAGTTCAAGGAATGGCAGCATCCTCTAAGCATCTTCTCCACAGATTCCATACCCAAGACCTTCCACCTCACTTTGTAGCTTGCTACCACCCTGCAAATCACCGGCCTCCTATAAAATGTTAAGTTTCAAAATAATTCTCCCTCAACACAAATTCCTCTGCAATGTATAATGAATCAGTGAGATTTAAAGCATTTTACATTTAATTACCTATTGATATTTCCAGCACTGTACACTGCACAGACAGGAAAAACACAAATGTGCATGTACAACACTTACAAATCAGAAGCACTTGCCTCTGGTTTTAGCAATTTTTGTTCCTAAACTACTATGACCATGCATAGTCTATCCATCTTGTCCTCCATCAATAAAATCTATTGATCAGTGTCAACCACGAAAATCCAGCAAAAAGGTAAAGACAGCAATAAGAAATTGATAGCTGACTGCAGAGGAGACAGCTCACAGGACATGGGGAACTACCATAAGAAGGGAGACGGGCAGCACAGGACTCTAGGAAAGGTGCAAAGTAGTAGGAAAATAGGACACAGCCGGTAAAAAAACCTTACCATGACAGTCCTGCTTGGGGCTAAATGCCAGCTTGTTTTTAGAATTTCTTTGAAAGCCCTATGTGTGAAAGGGAGAATTTACAATACACATAAGCTTTCGAGCAAAGTAGTAAAAGAAGTGAGAGTCATAAGAAAAGCTTTCCCATGCTGGAGGGGTGATGGCCCAGGTACCAGTTGGTACTATAGTCCCCCGCCCTTCCAAAACCAAGCATTAAGACAGGCTTTGGGTGTTTTTTCTGGCAGCTTGAGACATGCTGTGCACATAGTTCTCGCAATCTGAGTGCCATGTCATGAAAAAACACCTTTAAGTCTTTAAAGGATGGCTGATTTTTTCACCCCAAGAAATTAAAAACTGTAGTGTACCAAGAAGAGAACAAATTATCAATGGGCTTCAAAGCTATTTCACTCATTCTTAAATTGTAATTACCACTGTGAAGCCATGTTCAATCATCTCTGGCTAACTGGAGCTCCAAAGAGATGTGTGGGAAGAGGCATGTGTGTGTATCTACTCATGAAGTCCTAACCAAAAGGCCCCAAGCAGGCTGTCCCATAGCACCTGGTCACATGTTATTGCCAGGCAGGTGACACCTCTGCCCTGCACGGCAGCACAGCCCAGTGACCTGCGCACAGTCTCACAGACAGGGCCAAGGAAAACACAAGATGATCTCCACAAGCACAGGAAACCCATTCCAGTACGTCTAGAGAAGAAAAACCCACTTGGTCTACATCACCCTAGAGTTAAACCCATAGAAGAAGTATTTGGAAGAGTTAAAATACTCCCCAAAAAAATATTTGCTCACCTTCCCTCTGGTTGAAGACTTATCTCATGTTGCAAGGTATATGGCCTGGAATGGAGTTGTTGACTGTTAGTTGCTGGCCTTGAGATCACACAGAAAACAGCTTAATACAAAGCTGCCAAGATTTGCAGAAGTTATAAGTTAAGTTTTTTGCAGAAAGTCTGCACAGATTGTGTTGTAATGTAAATTTTAACTCATAATTCATGTTTTTTTCATAACGCCTTGGGAAAAGACCCGTTCACAAGAGACTAAGGACAAAACCATGTACAAAACCATGTATTAGGAACGCCACACATGCACCCATTTTTTGCTAAATATCTTGACAAACAAACTCACTAAACAGCAAGTATACAGTTCTGTGCCTTATTTGGTGTTTAAAAATTATATAGGCAACTGAATTGTTCCAGCCATCTGAATGATTCACCCAGATGCTCTGAGTGAGCTTTAGAAGAGAGGTGGCATTTGGGGTGGGTTTTTTGGCTTTGTTTTGTTTAATTTCGGTGCTACCTGTTGGAAACGGAACAGCAAAGCAGAGAAAGTTTAAATACAACAAACTCAGATTTCACCCAAAAGAGTAAAAGACAACAAACACTTTGACCTGAAGCCCATAACAAGCCCTGAGACACATGTTCTGTCAGACTTCAGGTCAGGACCTGCAGTGATGTTTGCAAGAAGATTTTATTAGAAGTGTGAATACATTCCCAATTGCCAGCGAGTCAGGAAGGAATAGCTTTTGCATCCCAGTCACAGGCAGAAGCAAAACCAAAAGAAGAGTCCATAAAACGCTGTTCAGACCATGAGCAAGCATCACTAGCAGATGATACAGTGGGTTCTCCAGGCACTTGCCGTCCTCAGAAAGGGCTCACCAGCCTGGTCTCTTCTTGGTTCACTTCATTTTCACTGAAACAAGTAACAACCATTCATCAGTAGGAGCAGCTTCACAGGGTTAACTCCTACCTCGGTGCCATCAATTCAGAGTCTGTGTCGGCAGCTGCACCCTGGAGCCACAGGCTAAGACCTAAAACCTGGAGCCACAGGCAGCTTTAGCAAGGTAGAGTGCTGAACTGCTGCAATTGAAATTCTTCAGTAGCAACTTGAGATCAAAAGAAAGACAGAAAAAACTTGCAGTTTCCTCTTTGGCAAAGGTCAATGGCAGCTGTGACCACATGGGCACCTCCATGCCCAAAGGTCCTGGAAGTGAGCAGCCCTGCATTTCACTGGAGCTAAGCAGGGAAGGACAAAGCAATGAAACACCAGGAGGAGAGCACATGAGCTGGAGGTCTTCAGAACAAGGCTCCCCTAAAAGCCCACAAGCCTCACTGCAGACTCACTTCTTCCTTTATGGGGCGCACCAACAGACAAATACACAGCAGACAAGGTAAATATTGCAAGTCAGTTTGGATTTTCATCTGCTGGGGGAGAAGTGAAAAGAGAGGATTCTTCAGGCGTAGTTTTGGTGGCTCTCAGAGGTGGGGAGCTCAGCCAGCCCTTGTCTCAGGGAAGGGCAGTCAATGTGCTCCTGCCACGCTGGCAGCACCTTATGCCGGGTTCCCTAAACACACATCAAATGATTAATAAAGCCACATAAGGCGAAGCTATTTTTACTTCTGTGGACACCATTAGAAACACAAGCCATCCATTGCAATACAGTGTTTTTTAATATGCACGTAAAATTATCATCTGTCCTCGAAAGTAGATACTGTATATAAAAGTCATCAAAAAGAACTTTGACCATGCAGTTTAGAAACACACAGATCAATGGCACTCTTGTTTACCCACAGTTTAGGAATCTTCCCTCTTAAGGAGGCATTGCAGTCATCTGGTGCTGGTATTATACAGCCGAGCTTTTACATACATACCACCCGGCAGCACCTCCTCTGCACAGAGTAACACACACTGGCTACATGAGACTGTGCTGCTGCATACATATACACACATGCACATGCATGATATGGTGCTGCTGTAATATATACATGCATGTGCATAATACAAGACGCAACTACTTAACGCTAATCAAAAAAAAAAAAAAACAGAATGTATTCAACTGACAAATTCACAGCCATGCATTCACGTTTGCCATGGAGAGAAAGACCTGCTTTGAAAAATAACACAGCAGAATAAGGAAAATGCAGCAGGCAGATTTTTAAACACTCAGGCTTTCAGAGCAATGAATGGTATGAAAGAGAATAAGTTTCTTCCATTTCTGTCCCCAAGTGTTTCATCAGATGATGACTGCCACAAGAACTAAATGGGGAGGAAGCATGTGGATATGGGTAGGGACTGAATAAAAAGATGCTAACCCTGAGGTTTGACAGTACTTAAGCCTAAAAGGGAAAATTCAAGTGCCTGGTAAGATTCAGGGCAAGATTTTGCTGTCATTAACCAATATCAAAAACCAAGTAATTCCTTTCAAGGCAGAATGAGAGCAGCCCCACTGCAAACCCTTTCTACTACAGAGCCACAGCCAAGATAACCTGAGCTATAACCTCCTCTCCTCCACAGGACAGGCACCTCCAGCTATTGGTACCACACACCAACACTTAAGGCATGCGTGGAACTTAGAGCCCTACGGGAAGCAGAAAGATTATGGGTTGCTCAACTGGCTTTACCACCACCATCTCCTCTACCATGAGTACTTGCTTCAGCAGGTCCCATTTCATTTCCCATCTTGCTCCCGCATCTCATTCCTGGATCTGTGCTAGCTTTTCATTTAAAGCATAGCAACTGTTCCTGCAGACATACAGTCAACCAGATCAGCATGGATTAACAATATACACTAATATGAAATAAGATCCATATTTTGAGGTACTACGAACTGATAGTAAGTCAACTGAGGGTAAGTTTAGTTTTCCAAAAGAGCAAGTTTCTACAGGCTTTATTCAAAAATAAAACACTTCCACCTAAAGTCACAATCCCAGCTAGAAGTTCACATCATACACACATACGTACAATTTCTACCTGTTTTTGTCTGCATATCCCCAGGGAGATCAAAGACCCAGGCTTGAGACTGCACTCCGAAAGCACTTCAGCCACTGTGTTGCCGAAGCACAAAAAGGATTTGAAACATATGTAGTTATCTAATAAAACAGAACTTCATTCACTAAATGAGAAGAAAACAGGAGGCACTGGCCTATGGATTTCGTGTTAACTTAATATTGACAGTTTCAAGCCCGGAAGTGTTACTTAAAGAGATTTTAAAAAGAAAAACACACCAACATGAAGACTCTTCATTGTGAAGATCTTCAAAAAGTTGACAAGCAACTCAAGGACTCGGAAAGCTGGTGAAGAAGAGCAAAAACATCCTGCAAAACTTCAAACTGCAGTCTTAGGTTACAGAATGACAGCATCCTGGAGTATTTAACAATTTCCACTTAAGTCAAGCTAATAGAAAGATTTAACTTTAATTTCCAGTGAATTACCACCAAAACCTTTCCTTTAGTTTAAGATGGAAAAAGTACTTCCCCTCCTACTTTTTCAGCTTTCTCAGGATATAGCTAGGAAAGGAGATGAAGCACAAAGAAGGTGCCAAAATAAAGCATGGTTGGACTGATTGTAGCTCTCCCCTTGCACTTGAGTCTTCTCTGGGAGGCTGATTTCTTCCTCAGCATAGCTTTCTGCCTCTCCCATCTGCTAGGCCACACGCTATCACAAAAGCAAGGCAAACCTAAAACATGTCCCACTTTGACTGCATGCTTTGGACAAACAGGGCAAGATCTTTTATGAAATACCTCCTCTCTTCCCCTGCCCTAGATTTTCCTTGAGCAGGCACACTTGTGCCAAGCAGCTCTCCTCCAGAAAGACCTCTAGCAGCACTGTTCAAGAGCCTTCTCTAACAGCCACCTCTGATCTTTTCTGGAGGCAGAAGTTTTATTGCTGCAGCCTGTAGTGACAAGGGAGCAGAACTGAAGCCTGGGCAATCTCAATGCAATGCATCCCACTCATGCCACCAAGGCTCCCATTTTGCGTGAGGCATGGAGAACCAGCAGCCCAGCTCCCTCCTCCAGCTGAGCAGACCCCACCAGCCACACATCTCCACTTGTAATGCTGAGGTCGTGGTGTAAAGGAGATACCAAAACACACTTGGGAGGAGATCGACGCTGTGCAACTGCACCTACCATTTGCCAAATCAGAAACACGCTTCATTAAAAAGCAGCTGCTGGATTAAGACCTGCATTCTTAAAAATTTCAAGGCTTGCATGGGTAAAAGACATTTGGAGACAGACCATTGAACTGCTCACATGCAGCTTTAAAAAAAACAGCCCAGTGCTACACTGGTTTTGTAAGTCCTACCATTTCTAAGTCCAAGAACAGTCCCAGTTTCTTCAAAGCCTTTTGTAACACACTGCCCTTTTACACACTCATTAGCCCTAAGTGCAGCCATTTGCTAATTTCAAAATGCAGTTGTTCATAAATCAAAGTTCAAAAAGTGCTTAAAATATTTCAGTCACTGCAGCTGGTGGCCATTGATCTTTACAACTTTGGTAACTTCTTAGCAGGGAAATGCCCTTCTAACAGCAGCATCAGTCTAGGTGTATCACCAACTACTCTTTGATTTTAAGCTATATTCTTGGGGTTTTGTCAGCCTGTGGAAGTAGGGCTAGGTGGCCACGTACGAGCAAAAGCACCAGAGGTTAAGCAACCACTTGCTGGCTCAGCCAGCAAAGACCTGCAAGACAAGGAGAGTCAGAAGGTGCTAGTCTTAGGGCAAGGACATTTCTGACATCCAGCCAAAAGACAACTAGGAATCCACATATGTACTTCATTAAACAAACGGAATTTGTCAAATATCACACAAATCAGAAGAGAATTTGTGCAGTAGGGAACTGCCTGACTACAGTTGACTTTTCTGTCACATCTCCCACACCACACATCTACAAGTGCAGAAAGTTTGTCTAGGGGCACCTCCCTGAAGTACTCCTAAACAGCAATGTGGAACATCATTGCAACTTGCAAACACTTTTTTCCTTATATAAAAGCTATGCCTGCATGTGGCTGTCTGATAAAACGCAGTGATAGAACACGTCCCTTCTTGAAGTTGTCATCCTTAAGCGTATGAGAACATGACATTGTCACTTAGAAGCCTCAAGAAAGGAAAGATACAGTTCCCCTATGCACACGCCCCAAACACCTCCTCCAACACATCCTTAATCAAAGAGATTTCAAACAGAGAAAGGACCTATTTCCCCCACTTTCAAGAGAAATTTTATGTTTTTATTATTAATTTTATCTATTGTACATTCATCTTTCCCATATAAAAGGTGTTTGAGTAGCAGAAACACTGCAGAAGAAACAAGCACCTGGACAGGAGCACCATGGTAAGCACCAACATTGTCCACATCATAGCTCTGACATCACTAGACCAGGAGGGCCAACAGACAAAATAGTATGACCAGATTCTCCAAACCAAAACAATTCTGTTTTCTTAATAGCATATAAAGAAAAACAGGTTTCTCAGTTATATAGTCTATAAGCATTAGCAAATGCGTGGATCACCTATCTGCCACCACACTTAACGTGGACAAGAGTCCATCAAGTTGCCTAGTAAAACAATACTGAAGAGCATGGGAATGACTGTTGTAACAACCCCAAAAGGAGATATTTGCTTAAGAAAAAATAATGGTTGGGCGCATGAGGGTTCTTTGCAACATTCAAGAAGATTGTTTCCTCTTTACCTCCAAATAATTTCATAGATGCTATGAAATACCATACTGCAAATATATGATGTAACAAACTGATAAAACAGCTACCTCCTTGCTACTTCGTGTCTAAGGATTAAAACCAACTAGCAATGACATCCCCAAGACTGGAGAAAGAAGCAAGCAGGCCTGTTAGCGTTCATTTCCACAGTAAAACACTAAGGTTGTCCAAAAACCAGACACTTAAAACCAGCCAAAATTTACGATCAGAGTCCAGAAGAAGAAAATAGGGGTAGAGAACCCCCCACCACATGTTCTCCAGTGTTTTATCAACGCTTACTGACTTACTTTAAAAGTTGGGTAGAACACGGGTAATTAATAGACTGCCATATGCCTGTGTGCTGCATCTGCTACAGCAATTTATTCCTATAGTTATTTTATTACCTTCTTTGGGAACTGAATGAGACAAGGACCAGCATCCTGACACTTGGAAACTAACTCGTTTCCATGACTGTCAGTAGGAAAGCAGGAATTAATCCTCTAATTGCAGCCTGAAAAATAGTGAGAGCAAGTCCAACGATGAAAAAAAGAATCGTTTCTGTGTTTGTAAGAGGGGAAAAAAAGTGTTTGGAAGAGCAGTGGCCTTATTATGCTGGCAAGCCTACAGCCCATGAGATCAATGTTTTGACGAGCACAAAGACCGGTGCCAGAGGGGGACAGGAAGGAGGAGAAAAGACTTCACTGAGCTGAAAGCATGGAGAGAGGAAGATGCAGAGAAGTGGTTTGAAAATGAACTAGGTCAAGGGTGGGTTTAGGACAAGGGAAAGCAGAGCATGCTTGCACACGAACATCAGTTCTAGGGAGGACCTCAGATATAGGTCCTGAAGGCTGCGAGGAGCGCTGAAAGGAAGAAAAATGGTCACTCTCACCTACAAGTGAAAGGAGGTGGGATAAAAGGAAAAGAATTTACAGAGGACCTTGCATACAAGATAGTGTGCACCTCACAGTTTGCCTAACTGCTAGGCAAACCTTCACCAGGAGGGCTTTTAAAGGGAACAACTAAAACCTCAGTGTACTTCCAGTAACAGCTCTGCAACTATTTTAAAGATCTCTAGCTAGGTACCAGCATTTTTAAGTGAAGGGCAGATAAGACTGTTGTGGGTTTTGGGGTTGTAGCTTTTTTTGTAACACCTCTCCAAAAGACTTTCTGCTCATCAGCAGCATGAAGTCATGTCCCACCCCAAAGCTGTTTGCCAAAAAAGTATTTATTTCCAGGCTTGCAATCCTCTTCAAGGTGGGAGCTCCATTTCGGCACTGACATTGCCTGGCTTGCAGTCCTGCTGCAGTCACAGTTTCTAGGTCAGAAAGGACTCCCACGTTTGGAGATGTGGAAAGATGATTCTGTAATGAATTTAATTTGATTGAAGTTCTTATTAAAAAATAATAATTGAATGTAAAGACAAACCTGTATCCCTTTACATAAAAACACTCATCACAACAACCTTGGGAATAAACTCCACGCTTACACAATGAAACCTACATATATATTACTCTGAGGGTGGTGAGACTCTTCTGGAACAGGTTGCCTGAAGTTGTAGATTCCCCATCCCTGGAGGTGTTCAAGGCCAGGCTGGATGGGGCTTTGAGCAACCTGGTCTAGCGGAAGGTGTCCCTGCCCAGGGCAGAGGGGTTGGAACTAGATGATCTTTAAAGTTCCTTCCAACTCTAACCATTCTATGATATAAGTGTCTCCCATACAAGCCCAGACCTATAGATTCAGAGTTCAGTGGTAACCCAGCATACCAGAAGGAGGGGTCTGGGGGACTGGAAGGAAAAGAACATCAAATTCTCATCTTCCAGTTAAACCACAGGCTCTCTTCCCAGAGTTTGAGCCCGGACTACTGAACCCAGTTTCAAGAGGATCTGCTTGAAGCAGTCACTCACACACTTGCCTTGGTCTTCTGTTCCAAACTGTGAACAAAGCCTCTCTTAAATGTGGTTTGATTGACGCAAATCAAGAGCTGAGTGGCTGATTCATAATTGTCAGACCGTAACACTTGCATAAAAACAGCATGTGGACAAACTTGCTGATGCACTCAAATGCTCAGCACTATCATGAAAGGCATTAGAGTCAAACACAAACCACTCACGATAAGGTGGTTTTTTTATTCCCCTTCTTCCCCCCTAAAAGACATTTTGGATTTTCCTAGGTAAGAGAGTTGTAATAAATCTTCAGGCATAAATGTGTAATTAGCACGTTGCTGTACCTCCCTGCAGCTTGGCAGGAAAGATTAGTATGTCAAATAGAGTTAAGGCATAATCCCAGTGGAGGTAAGGGATAACCCATAACCAGACCCCACTGATTTCCTGCAGTTTGACAGCAGGGCTGCCACACTGTCAGACATGTATTTTGACCCTTCTATTCCAAACTTAAGTCTGCTCCCTCTCCCTCCACAGAAAAGACATTTTCCCTTCTCTTCTCCTTTCTAATGAGCTTCACAGGAGCATGAAGAGCAGGAGCAGACAGGTCTGTGGCTCAGGACAGACATTTTGCTCCATTTCATAAGGGTGCCTTCAGGAAAGAGCGAAAAGCAGCATCTGACCCGACACCAAGCTACCGCTCTTCTTGCTGATTCGGAACTGGTCCCATTTTCCTTGCATTTCATGTGGGCTCTGCGCAGGGTATTTGCATATGTAAATAAAGTCAGGATCTTTCTGTACTCTTCATGCATCTCAGTCCAATTTACCTAGAAGAGACACCATGAAAAGCAAATGTGACTTGACTCCAGGTCTTCATCCTTACAGCAGTCCAGCTGGGAAGTCTGCAGTTTAGATCCATGCCATGTGACAGCTGCAGCCTTCTCTTGAAGGAGCTGACATGCTTTCACAGAGAGATGGTTGAGTCAGAAGCACACCTCCTTCTTCAGTAAGGCCACATCTGCCCCAGAAGTAAGAGATGGATATCCTACCACCACACCCACAGGGCTTACAAAAGCACTCAAGGAAGTCAGACCTTCTGACTAGACTCTGGATTTGCAAATTTGGAAGAAACAGCATAAATCACAAAGACCTCAATTCTCCTCCTAGCTGGAAGAGGGTGGGAATTGGGGGAATGAGCTACTGGGCCACAGGAGGGTCCCTGTCACCAGCAGCAGCTGTGTTGCTGTAGCTCTCCCCACAACACAAAGAGAGCATACAAACTTCTACCATAATTAACTCATGAAAATGACACCATTATGTTCCTGCAAACAATTAGGAAACAAAAGAGAATATACAAGAATCCTCCCAACAACACAAAATAAACTGAAGATATTGTTTCATACTAATCTTTTCATAAACCATTTCAAGACAAATGCAACTGTAGGTGAGAAGATTCAAACAAGCATGACTTCTGAAGTAACTCTTAAACCCAGGATGCACCTTGATTATACTCAGGTTCGTAGCATACCTAGAACAACACGCATCTCTTCTCAAGTAGACCGCCTAAATGAGACACCATCTTTCCCTCTGAGGGGCTGGAAAAGGGAGTCAAGATCTGCCCAGTGGCCTACACCAAACCTACGCCCCTTGAACTTCAGCTCTGTTAGCATAGCAATCCATCCCAAAGACTCTGGATCCTGAGTTGGCTTTGCTGGAACACGCCTGTGTTCTACACCTGGGCTCCCAAAAGACTTCCTGACCCATGCATCACCCACAGCCCTCCAAGCTTCTGACATTTTGAGGACTCTTCCATCACCACCTGTGTTTCCCAGCCCCTCATCTCTCCTTCCAGCTGGAGTCTGAACCCAGCTGCCTTGCAATGACCCAGGGAAAGTAGCTCCCCTAGCTCTGTTTAGGAGTGGGTAAATAAAAGGCTAAGCAATGGAAACGCCCACCATCACAAGTCCACAAGGCTCACCTCCTCCCACCATTTTCTTAAAGTTAGCTGGAAAAAAACACTAAACCAAGCTGGCAGCTACATCCAGGATCCTGGGGGGGAAAAAAAAATACAAAAAAAAAAAAAACAACAACAGAATAAATCAGCAAGTACCTTAGACACAGAGTACATCCACACCAACATTTGATTTCATTTTGGGCCAGCGCACTTCAGGAGGGCATGTCCTGGTACACACCACTTACAAACCAGAACATGGTTTATCTCAGAGACATTTCAGCACAAACTAGATTTCTCTGCAGAAAAATTCACCCAGAAGAGGTATTCCACAAGCACATCTAATGGACTTTCTCCACTTGCGGATATTCAGTCCACAAAACTAGATTAGAGCGGGTACAAAGTGAGATCCTGTGTCACACGCACACCCCTTTCAGCACCAGCCCCTTCCCAGCATGGACACAGCCCATGTTACCAGGTCTGCTCCTGCACTGAGCTACCCGCCCAGAGACCCTCCACAGCCTGGACCCTGTCCTGCCTTTGCCACTTATTGCCATATTTAAACAGTGCTGCTCTGCTACGGAGAAGACACTTTAACTGAAGGGTAAGATCTAAAAGAGCTTTCAGTATAACACCCCCCTTCCAGCTCGCTGGAAAGGAACAAGGTTGGAGGCACTCAAGTTCAACATCTCTGCATCACTGCTGTTGGGACCAGCCTAAGGAGGAGTCATTCCACCAACACAAGAATATCAGATCTAGCTCGCCAGGATGAAAATAGAGGGAGGGGGGTAGAAAACAAGGAAATAAGATTTCTCAGAAACACATTACCATGAAAGAGTGAATTATAGCAAGTTTAATAGTGCAGCACTGCAATTGTCAGCCCTCCTTGGTTTCTGGTTTAGTCATCATTAAAAAAAACCCACAACTCAAAGCATAAAAGCCTCATGAAGTTAGTTGACAAAGCACTGCAGCATGTTACTGAGAAGGAAATCAAAAAGCTAATTTGACTCGTTATTTTTCAGTATAAATACATGCAGTCCCATGTTGGTTTTAAGTGCTATGTCAAATATACAAGCCGGTAGAGTTGAATACACTCTAGATCTCCCAGTATTATAAAATAACTGATGCCCAAAAACCTTCTGGCAGCTCATACTTTAGAGTAGGTAAAAATGCAAGTAAGACTGCAGACTGCTATCAAGGGGACAGCATTACAACAAATTGTTTAATCTGAGCTTCAAAAACCTAAGAATTGCTGTTTTTTATAGTTAGCTTTCAGGAAACTCCCCTTTCTCTGTTTATAGCAAATTATGTGGTTGGAAGACTTTTTAAGTAGTGTTGAGTTCTCAATTGCTATGAGCAAACCAGTCACTGCTCATGCAGTTACGGCAGGATTTTTTCCCCCCCGTTACATTGCTGCCCAAGAATCTGGTGGGACACGACTTCAGCTGTGCTCTCCAAACAGATCGCTTCTTATTCCGTTGGCCAAATGAAGAGAGGAAGGAATTTTTCAGGCAGGACCCTACAAGCAACTGTCTGCAAGTGTCAACAGCTGTAAGTCAAAGCACATTATCTTAAAAATAGAGAAGGCTGAAGATCAACATGTGAAGATCCAGGACACAGTGACAGACAAGAGCAAATAAATACTTTCAAATATAGTCCCTATAGTAAATTTCTCTAGCTCTTAGGGTTTGAGTTTTAAGAAAATATCAGTGTGACTAACATATTTAGGAAGTCCAGAAATTAAATCTTGAGTTGTTTTTGGCTTAAGGTAGAAAACCAGCTTTAATGACAACCTACGTTTAGCTCTGTAGTAATTTTCTTTCTGTTTCATTGACATACATGACAAGACTTTATTAGCAGGGCTAAAATTAAAAACAAAACATTTTTCCCAGCTGCAAAGAATGCTTAAGCATTCATTGACACCTTGTGAAAAGAGACTGAAAAAAAAAAGATTTCGAAGCAATTCCATCACCATTTTGTATTTCAGCTTTCCCTAGTATATTACATCAGAAGTTTTGTACTTTGTATACCTATGTATACCCATGACCACAGATCATCAAGATTAACCACTGTGAAAAATGACTGTCACAGAGGGCAATATATATTGTTATATCAAAAAAAATTATGACTTCTAACTCAGGAAACCAGCAAGAACACATTCAAAAAGGATGCCATTGGGCAGTATGTATTCCGACTTTGCTCAAGATTTTTAGGATTTCACACAATCCAATTACTAGCATTAGAGGAAGCATCTGAATAGATTCAAGATTTTTTTTAGCATGGGACACAATTTTGATTTAAACCACTTTCCACATATTTGCCATCTAAACGCTATACAATTTAAGCTTATATATGGGAAGTGGGGGAAACCCCAGATACCATTACTACCATGATTTAAGTTTCACAGAATCACAGAATGGTCACGGTTGGAAGGGACCTCTGGAGATCATCTAGTCCAACCCCCCTGCCAAAGCAGGGACACCTACACCACATTGCACAGGACAGCATCCAGGCGGGTTTGGAATATCTCCAGTGTGGGAAACTCCACAACCTCTCTGGGCAGCCTGTGCCAGTGCTCTGCCACCCTCGAAATAAAGAAGTTCCTCCTCATGTTAAAATGGAACTTCCTACATTCAAGTTTGTGCCCGTTACCTCTTGTCCTATCACTGGGCACAACTGAAAAAACACTGTTCCCATCCACCTGGCACCCTCCCTTTAAGTATTTATAAGCATTGATAAGATCCCCTCTCAGTCTTCTTTTCTCTACACTAAAAAGGCCTACGTGCCTAAGCCTTTCCTCATAAGAAAGATGCTCCAATCCCCTAATCATCTTAGTAGCCCTTTGCTGGACCCTCTCCCCTTCTTGAACCTGGGAGCCCAGAACTGGACACAGTACTCCAGATGCAGCCTCACCAGGGCAGAGTAGAGGGGGAGGATGACCTCCCTCGACCTGCTGGCCACGCTCTTCTTGATGCACCCCAGAATGCCATTGGCCTTCTTGGCCACCAGGGCACATTGCTGCCTCTTGGTCATCCTGTTGTCCACCAGGACTCCCACGTCCCTTTCCACACAGCTGCTCTCCAGGAGGTCAGCCCCCAACCTGTACTGATGCATGGGGTTATTGCTCCCCAGGTGCAGTACCCTACGCTTGCCCTTGTTGAATTTCATAAGGTTTTTCTCTGCCCAACTCTCCAGCCTGTCCAGGTCATGCTGTATGGCAGCACAGCCTTCCGGCATGTCAGCCACCCCTCCCAGTTTTGTGTCATCAGCAAACTTGCTGATGGTATACTCTATCCCTTCATCCAGGTCATCGATGAATATATTGAACAGGACTGGACCCAGTACTGACCTCTGAGGAACACCACTTGTTACTGACCTCCAGCTGGACTCTGCACCACTAACCACAACCCTCTGAGCTCTATCGTTCAGCCACTGTTCAATCCACCCCACTGTCCATTCATCTAACCCACACTTCCTAAGCTTGCCTGTGAGGATGATGTGGGAGACAGTGTCAAAAGCCTTGCTGAAGTCAAGGTAGACAACATCCACTGCCGTCCCCTCATTCACGCCATCATAGAAGGCTATCAGATTAGTCAGGCATGACTTCCCCTTGGTGAATCCATGTTGACGACTTCTGATAACCTTCTTTTCCTCCAGATGCTTGGAGATGACAGCCAGAATGAGATGTTCCATCATCTTTCCAGGGATGGAGGTGAGGCTGACTGGCCTGTAGTTTCCCGGGTCATTCTTCTTGCCCTTTTTGAAGACTGGAGTGACACTGGCTTTCCTCCAGTCCTCAGGCACCTCACCTGTTCTCCACAACCTTTCAAAGATGATGGAGAGTGGCCCAGCAATGACTTCCACCAGCTCCCTCAGCACTCGTGGGTGCATCCCATCAGGACTCATGGACTTGTGAATATCCAGTTTACTTAATTGATCCCTAACTTCTTCTTTGACCAGGGGAAAGTCATGCTTCCTCCAGACTTTCTCTGTTACCCGCAAAGTCTGGGACTCCCGAGAGCTAGCCTGAGCAGTGAAAACAGTAGCAAAGAAGGCATTCAGCAACTCTGCCTTCTCTGCATCATCTGTCACCACAGCACCCGTCTCGTTCAACAGCAGACCCACATTTTCCCTGGTTTTCCTTTTGCCTCCAATGTACTTGAAGAAACCCTTCCTATTGGCCTTGACATCCCTCACCAGGTTCAATTTCAAGGCTGCCTTGACTTTCCTTGTTTCATCCCTGCATACCCTGACAGCATTCTTATACTCATCCCAAGTCATCAGCCCCCTTTTCCACATCCTGTAAACTCCCTTCTTCCACCTGAGCTTTTTCAGAAGATCCCTGCTCAGCCATGCAACCTGCTTCCCTTGCCCGATTTCTTGCTTTTCGGGATGCACTGATCCTGAGCTTGGAGGAGGTGGTGCTTAAATACCAGCCAGCTCTCTTAAACCCCCTTACCCTCTAGGGCCCTCTCCCATTGGATTTCTCCCAGCAATTCCTTTAAGAGCTCAAAGTTAGCCCTCCTGAACTCTAAGGTTTCAACCCTACTTGCCATTTTGTGCATACTGCACTTAATCCTGAACTCTATCTTCTCATGATCACTGCAGCCAAGTCTGCCCCCAACCTTAATGTCCTCCACCAGTCCCTCTTTGTTTGTCAGTACTAGGTCCAGTAGTACATCTCTCTTTGTGGGCTCCTCCACCACCTGAGTCAAAAAGTTACCATCAATGCACTGGAGGAACCTCCTGGACTGTGCATTCCTAGCAGTGTAGCCTTCCCAGCAGGTATCAGGGTAATTGAAGTCCCCCATGAGAACCAAGGCCTGTGATTGTGAGGTGATTCTCACCTGTCTGTAGAAAGCCTCATCAACTTCCCCATCCTCATCAGGTGGCCTGAAATAAACACCCACAACAGTGTCTAGTTTGAAGACTTTAAAGTCCTGCCCACTCCCCCCAGTCTTAAGAGTTTGTGCAGTATCACCGCAATGACTTTGTCCCTTATTCCCTCCCAGTTTAAATCATTATTGAACATTTTGTTTGCTCGTATGTGAAATACCTCATTTTACTGGCGTTCGGGGGATTTAGTGCTACTTTGAGCTACCCCAGACTCCCTCTGAGAAACTAGAGGCAATTCAGGACCCCAAACATTGTACAGTTTAAGAACTTCCTACAGGACTCATCTGCATAAGCAGTACTCAGATGCCTCTGAAGCACTATGGCTGGGACCCCACTGAACAGCTCCCCATAAAGCCTCCTGCCCCACTGATTTTTTTCTTCTGCCCTAAATGGGCACAAAGCATGGTTTAGGGAATGTAGTTTGCTGAAAAATCTTAAAAAACGAGATAAGTTTAAGGGATGCCTGGCAGGCTAAACCCTTTGCTAGCTGCAGCTGTCCCCTTTAAAAATTGCGGAAGGATTAGTGGGTATCAAACAGCCAAGTAGTTCCGAGTAGCCTAAAACCATTTCACTATTAAAACCTTCACTTTTTTTTTTTAATGGCTGCTATTTAACAGAGAAAAGACACTGCAACTTGAGATGATTTCTCCCCAATTTGATGTTTTTGAAGCCTTACATCATAAGAGTTTAACATTATTGAAGAATATCATTCAAATACAGTTCTCCCAAGCAAATCCTATTTGGGCCATGCTTCCCAGTTCCCTCAACACAGTCTTTCAGACAAGACTAGCATCCTGGTATTCTTACCAGGAAAGCTTCTTTGCACACTGAAAAAAAGGCTTTAGAAGCACTATTCACAACCAAAGCCAGTCACACAACTTACTACCAGTAATTAGGTTATGGCAACAAGACCAGTTTACAACTGGGGGAAAAAAAGCTGTCTTGTTTATTTAGAAAGGGTCTCATTTCTAGCAGGGATTTTCTTCTTTTTAAATGCTGTGCAGTATTAGCCTACCTTCCTGTTTCCCAAGAACCTGTCTTTTTTCTAATGGTCTTGAATGTTTTAAAAAAAAAAAAGACAGCAAATTACAGCATCTAGTGAGTAATGTGGTTGGAGGTTTTATTGACACTTGTTTGGCATGACCAGGACAGCTCTTACAGCTTTACCACTTAGTGAATAACAGACACATTAAAAAACTAAAGTCAACAAAACATGTATGCTACATAAATATAAGAAGTATATTCAGAGTGCAGATCTTTTTTAGGGTGTTCCTCACCACAACCTTAATTAGCCTTAAGAGTTGGCAAGAACTGGTTAAGCAGCAAGGACGGCACTAGACAATTTATTGCCACATTAGATATCTCAGAACAGCAAACAAGATGAAAGAGACACCGGTACAAGGAAATGTGCTCACACCTCTAGAAGAGTCGCACACGGATAATTTCAAATTATCTAATCTGAAACAGAAGTATGGGTTGGTTGTGTTTTGGTTTGGTGGTGGTTTTTTTGTTTGGGGTTGGTTGGGTTTTTTTCTAGAAATTTAAAGCATGAGTGATGTTTGAAAACCTTCAGAGATTTGGAAAAAAAAAACAAAAACAACAAAACCAGTAACAGATTTTGCTTGAGCATTTCTCTCTGACATTAGAGAACCTCTGCTTTACAAACAGAAAGGAGGAGGAACAGACAAAGGAGTAAGAAATAATGATTATAGAAAGGAAACATGTTTTTGCTAAATCAACAGCATTCTGCTGGGGAGGGAAGTTATCCAAGCAAGTGATCCTGCAGTGCAGCAAAACCCTCCCCAGGACCTCCCAATCCAACTTCAACAGGAACGCTCATGCAAGAACCTCCCTAACCCCCATTACGGTAAAGAAAAACATCTCAGTTTACTGGAACCCAGCAAAATCAGAGTCCTTGACATGGTCATCAGTGTCTCCATCTGGCTTCTAAAAGCTCACCATGGAAGTAAGCTCTGGCTCATGGTACCATCCAGAAAAAAAGAAAGCTTTACTGTCCGTGTAATGAGTTACTAGGCTATGAGGCGAACATAGGATGAAGCAATCAAGAAATCAGGGATCACCATAAATCCTGTGGCCCAAGGCTGCAGTATCTTGACTCCTCTGTACTTTGTGTAGCTGAAACTCTTAGTACTGGTTTGTTTGGCTTTTTGCATGCTTGTCAACAATTCTGATTAAAAACATGTCAACCACTTAAAGAAAGAATTGTGACCACCACGCAGAAATGTATCTCTAGAACTGACCTCAAGCATGTTCCTGACACATGCAGTTTTAATCGCAACTTAAAGAATCACCAACTCCCAATATCAAACGTAAAACTGGAGAGAATTTTCTGTATGTACGAGGAATAGGAGTTCCTACAAGAGTCCCAGAAGAGCTTTGGCTGGTAAATCATTTACATTGCTTGAATACCATTTTGGCAATTAGGGTAAGAAATAAGAAGGAAATGTTATCATATGCATGAAATTCTGTATAGCAGAATTCCAGGTAAGGAAGGGGCACTTTTCAAACCCCTAAACAAAAAGGAGTAGAGAGACTCTCGCAGCACCTGCTTTCACGATTGTAGGAACTACACTCACTTAAAAGAGCAGTTCACCATGTCCCTGCTTGCACCAGGAGAATACAAAGGCGCTCAAGTTGGCACTTCTCGGAAGACGCTGCTGCTCAACGTTGCAGCTATTTATAGCAAGCGCAGTTCAAGGTGCATATTGCTGCAGACAAGCGAATGGCTTGTTTTTGCAGTAATTGATCTATAGGGCATGGATTATATAAACAGTTGTTTCTTGCTCATTTCCACTCCACCAGCATCTCCCATGATAAAAATGCACTTGTCAATACAGCAGCTGCTACCAAACAGCAGAACAGTCAGCAGCTGCAATGTCTTTAACTAGGAACCCTAGGTGAGTTTTGGAAAGATGTTCAGAAAATACAGCTGCAAAGCCGCCACGTGCAGCTGTATGCAGGCACAGAAAAGAGTGGTAATCTCTTTCCACACTATACTTCTGCGGTTTAGAAAAACATAATGCCAATTTTCTCAGTTTCACTCACTATAAATCCTTGTTTAAGCATATCTGCCGTAGTCTTTTTGAGTATTTTGATGGTAAACTTGGTATCCAGATTCTGTTTGCAGAAAAGATAGTCCAATTTCTTTTAAAGCTATTACTTCTACTTCAATAGGTTATTATTTTCTGTAAATTTATCCTTACCTTTCTTCATCTCTGCATAGAAGACACAGCTATATTGTGCCCTGGATGCAAACATAGCATGTCCAAAGCTGACCACCTCTCTCTCCTCGGTGCTCTAAGAATGTAACATACCGCTCTGCGGGCTTGCAAAACAGCCTGCCTTAAACAGTCTTGTGTACGACCAACCCTTGAATGTCAAGAGGAGCGTTTCACTTCTTAAGACTGTGGAAAATCCATGCTGGCAGTGAGAAAATGAACCACTGCATGTGAGACAGCCGCCTTCTGGGGACCGCTGCTGCTCAGGCTCGGAGCACCAGGAATAGCTGGTGACCGGGCAGAGATCAATGGGTGAGGTGGTCAAAGGTAAAAGATAAACACAACTCACTACAGCAACAGCTCATATTTAGTGCTGAAATACATACGCACGGACCAGAGCTAAGTCTGCCTTTGCAATTAACACCAGTTCCTGAACAAAATGAAATGCGAACAACCCCCCTTTCCTCCCCAATCCCTTGTGGAAGAAAAAAGAAAGTCGTCTTGCACCTATTTATCACACTAAGCTTGACACAGAGCTGGCAGCTGCCTTTACCACCACTACGATCCTCGTGCAAGGAGTGGGACGCAGGGCTGGAGGCACATCTCCTGCAGGGACAGCCCAGCAGAGTGCCTGTCTCTGCTGCTGCTCTCTCTACAGCACTCTCCAACTATTGTATCAGAGCAAATGAAGGCTGGGAAGCTGCTATAAACAGTTAGAGAAAAATAAACAATTTGGTTGTTCACCACGCATGTGCGTGCTTTGTTTTATCTGGCATCAACCAGGGCACGTTTCACCTCTTTTTGGTTCATCAGATTTTCAGAGCTTCATCAGAGCAGGATCTAAAAGCTGCAGTTTAACCCTACAGTATGAGGAGTGTCCCCTGCACAAAGATTCCTTAATACTTTACAATTTTAAAATTTAATGACAACTTGAAGAAGAGAACCAAGGCTGGAACCTGGTAAGCACATGTTCAGAGCTTGGGGCCCTGAAACTCAGTTTCATCCACAGAAGAGAGGAAAAAAGACACCATCAAACCTTTGTTTTCCCATCAGTGATTTACCCAGTTTAATTTTGCTAGCTGTGCGTTGCAAAATCAATGCTTACCTAAAGAGGTGCCTGCTTGTTGAGCAATACACTCTATAGCTCTGTTGCAACTGAAGCTGAAAGCGCGGGATGATGCACTCAGGAATACCCTCTCTCCTCACCAGCTCCCTCTGGTTCAGCTTGGATAACTCAATTCTGCTTTTCAGGACTACAGAAGGGAAGTGCAGAATGCACGTATTGCAGAGCCGACTGCAATAAACACAAACCAGTGCTCAGCTCTGCTTCTAGCAACTCATTTCTCTACCTTTATGCTTCACTGTCCTTAACCACAAGTCTTTGTTTTGTGATAAGCACGCACATCCCTGGCACCAAGTACATGGGCCTTTGCAGAGCTCCTCAAAGAGGTGAGAAGCCCACAGACATCACTGCTCAGTAATCACAGGGCAGAGAGAGACTGCCAAACCTCCTTTGCTATATTTTGAGACTGGAATTCCATCCCACAGAGTTAAATCAAGTCCTGCCTCTATCCTGTGAGAGCACCTCTGATTGAGAAATATATTTCATAGCGCTTTTAAGAGATTCATACAAAAACAGTAGCAAACAACCAAATGCAAATGTTAATGATGGGTGTTGCTAAAGAAAACTCACCTCTTCGAGTTGAGGACGCAGTGTACTACATTAGTTTAGCTGAGGAAGAAAATTTTGGAGACTCTTGCCTGTTCAAATGTAAACACCTTCGAACAGGAGCTTATTCCAAGATGCGATGTGGAAAGCACACCTAAATTGCAAGGCTGTGCCCCATGACAAAGACGATGGATCAGAGGTCTAACACCCAATCCAACCGTCAGTTGTATCAGAGTTAGACCAAAGCACGTTTGAACAGATAGAGTGAAGAACGACATTTTACAGGGACCATGTCATTGCTTAAACATTCATAAATCCCCCCAAAAAAGCTGAAGACTATTTTTCATCAGTTTTAAACACAGTAACGAAACTAAGGGCATTGCATTGGTCAGAAAGATACATTCACCCTCCTGATGTCTTTTGGGGTTTACAAGGTTCTCATCTGAGCATTTGCTTTAAAAACCTAGAGGATCTCAACTGACCAGCCAGCACTAAAACAGCAGGCCTTCTTGAACAGAAATACCTAAATACCCATTATTACACCCTCTGAGCCTGAAAGCCGCCTTCCCAAAGAGCCATAAACCATTCGACCTCCAAGCTAACACAGACTCCGCAGACTCCACAAACATTTTGCTGCAGCCTCAGCAGGTGAGAAGTCATTGCCTCTTCGCAGCACGAATCTGAACAAGAATTGCCCAGGAGGCTTTTTTTTTCTCCTTTACATTTAAGAGGGGCAAGCTCAAGTCAGCCCTGGCTGATTGTATGCAAAGTATCTATGTGTAAAGGAGCTATTCTGTTTAACTGGTGTCCCTGCACAATGTCTGCTGTCTTCCCCCCTGGGTAAATGGGGTATGGAGACAAGATGCTTGTTTCTGCACAGGAGATGCATATATGCATTTGTATATATGTATATATGCACGTTCAATATGTACAACATTGTATATATAAGCATATTTAACAGCAGTAGTAATTCCCACTTATCATGAAAATCCCATTAGCCACTGATACTGGTTCCATACAGACAGGCCCCTGTATTTGCCAAACAGCTTGCACAGATACCAAGAAATTGTTATATTCCACATCCTTTTCCTGATATCTGCCCTGAAGGGCTGGTGCAGGGAGCTCCCAACTGCTCAGCCCCCTGAGCTCAGCAACAGAGAAGACAGCGGTGCATTTGCCTGCACCATGTTCACGACTGGGAGGTGCTCTCTGCATCCATTACAGCAAGGTGGTGTTCTCCCCCGCCCTCTCCCGTAAATGATGAAAGGTTCATTTATTCAGGAACCGACTACAGTGAGCTCTAGCTTACCTGGGAAAGCTTCCCATTCACCACAGGCGAGCAGAGTTTTCAAGACATGAATGTCTGTTTTATGAACATCTGCACTCCATGAATGCTGAGAGTAAGAAATTTATAAATGCGAGGATTGTGCATATGGGCAATACGTTATATCTTTAAAGAAAAATACACAAGATGCAAAACAGTACAAAAGCCTAAACCAGCACTTATCCAAGATCATACTACCTCATCTTCTAAAATTCACAGGAGAATATCCCTAGCTATTCCCTCCTTATTACATCTCTCCAATATACTCTCTCAGCATATATCACAGTCCAAAAATCATCCTATTCCAGGTGCGTCATGGATATCCAAAGCACAGACTACAGCCCCACCTTGTGTAAGCCTGCCCCATGCCGTGCTGAGTAACTAACAGGCACAAAGATCCTCAAGTGAAAAATGTGTGGTATGGGAAGCCCCGTACCCTTAATAGCCACCCAAAACATGAGGCCCCAACCTCTTCTTCAGGAAGATGAAAATTTACCACTATGCTAATCTGCCTAATGCCCCCAAAATGGTGTACTATCTTACAGCCTTCATCCAAACACTTATCCAGCAGGACACTGGAAAAGCTGTATTTCAGGTGGTGAGGGGTAAAAGCAAGCCCCCTCCCCAGCATGAATGCCATGGGACA
Source organism: Pluvialis apricaria (assembly GCA_017639485.1). Taxonomy (NCBI): domain Eukaryota; kingdom Metazoa; phylum Chordata; class Aves; order Charadriiformes; family Charadriidae; genus Pluvialis; species Pluvialis apricaria. Next base: position 38,171,502 of record CM030011.1, on the reverse strand, counting down.
GCAGTTCCTCTGAGCTCCCTCGGCTTTTTAGGGAAAGATTGCAAAGCTTTAGAAACCAGCAGCTGCCTCAGGGTGAGACGTGAAATGTTCTGCTTGACTCTGTGCCATGTTTCAGCTCACAGAGAAAACATCATTTTCAGCAGTGGCAGCAAGCCTGCAGGTGAGTGCAGGTTAAAGAATTGCTATTTGGAAAAAATCTTCAAACATACGAGGGTTAGCAGCAGAGATAATGGCATTTTACTCAGCAGGTTTCATCCAGCATGAAATTTGGGGGAAATATTCCACAAGCACATTATCCACTGTCTGATACTAGCACCAAAATTCAGTCCTCTACCAGCAGGCTCTGTTTACAGGGCATTAGTTAGTATTCCCTTCCCTCCTGCCAAAGGATAAAAGCCAGGTAAAAACCATGCAAAAGTCAGTGCAATTAATCTGCTAAATAATGATTCAGCACTCATCATGTAGAAGTGAAACAGTTAATTTCACAGCTTCAGAAGACATCAACAAATTTTATGCCCTCCTGAAGCAAGCAGACATCAGCTACCCCCTCCCCCTGAAGCAAGCAGACATCAGCTACCCCCTCCCCTGTAGGTCTGAAAAGGCTTACAGATTTAAACCCACATTTCATTTGAAGACAGACTGTTGCAGCACTGTCATATAATAATATAATAAACTGATGAAGTCTGCAAGTTAATTTGTATTGCCTTTAACTAAGACAGTTTCTAGTGGTTTTCTTTTAATTATTGTCTCAGTGTCAAGGACAAATTAAAAGTTACAAAGATGTCAAGTGCATCCCCACAACAACAAGCATCTCTGAGATTCACCACAACTGATATCTATGTGTTTCCACAGCACAGCTCACAAAGCACGTAACGCAAAGGGCACATATGCAAGTCCACATAATGCCATCACCTTACAATTATGCATACATGAAAGCTTCTCCTGCCCATGGAGAAGCTGCCTGTAGACAGGGGGTTTCTCCTGAGGCTGTCCAGAAGAGGGCAAGAGACCAACAGCCGGAGCTGGAGACTGACTGCTGGAAAAATTAGTACTCTCCTTAAAGACTGTCAGGTTCTGCTTCCTCAGACTTTATGTACCATGCACTGGAGACACTGGCTTTAAAAAAATTGCCTCACTTGGATCAGCAGTTTGAGTTAATAGCTCCCTTCAATAGCAATCCGCAAAGCAAGTCCCCCCTCCACTTTTTTTTCATAGTCCAGCTACAAATTTCCCTTGAAGGCCAAGACTTACAAAAGCAGGTAACAAACCAGGACACAAACATACATCCTGATTATTATAGGAGCTCATTCAATGCTACTTTAAAGAAGTTAAATCCTACATATTTCCTTGAATTTTTCATTTTTAATAAATCCTTTCTAACCTTTTTATGTAAGTTTAGGTCTCCTTTTGTTTTGCAAAAGTTTGTATCTTCTATAACAAAATGAGATATGATAGGATAAATAAAAATGACAGAAAATCAGCCAGCTATATCAGATCAAATGTATCTCCTCAAATTGCACTTTCTTGCCTGTTTCCACTGGAAGTTGTACATTCTTGTGTGCAAAACACAGGACAAACTTGGCTGGTTTGGGAGGGGGAAAAATTACTCTGGATGACAGTACCATTTTGACAGTTCACCCTGCATGGACTAAGAGCAGGTGGCGTGTTGAATCCTTTACCCTACAGTTACTAGAAAGGCAATGCCAAAAAAATGCCAGCATATATTAGGACACTATTGAGTTCACACTTCCAGTTAAAAAGAGCAAGGTTTGGGGAAGCTGTGATAAAACAGAGGGGTTTTCTCTCTTCTTTCACCAGCACCCTTGCTCCCTGGTCAGATGACCTGCCACGGCGGGACAACTCCAAGCCCTGAGAAGCTCTGCAACACAAGGTGGTGCTGGGACTCTTTTCCAGACAGGGACCAAGGGACCCTTGCTAGACTTACTCCCTTGGGAATTAGGATTAAACCAGCCAGACACTGGGAAAATGGTGTTGGTGTTTTACAGGATGGGCAAATACAGACCTGATGGACCGTGCTGATGTGGGGGCTGCACAGTCACTTCACGATTATGGGCTGGGGTGGAATATAAGAGGACAGGGTCTGAATTTAACCCTGGACCACAGGGAGAAGCTGCAGCACAACTAAAGACAGCACTTGCAGCTGAGACCAAACCTACTTGACCTCCAGAAATGTGGAAAATTCTTCTGAGTTGTGCTTTCATCCCACCCAGCTGAGAGATCAAAAAGCAAACCCTCCATATAACAAAATCCTTATACCAATGGATAGAATTGGCAAGAACTTCTTAGAGCCTAAACTACAAGCCTTGCACTTCTCAGCATGGGCCTACATGAGAGTCCGACCTATGAGCTGCTGCCTAATACAGCAACAATACCAAAAACCTGGAGACTAAGCTCCATTTCCTTCAAGCTTCAACTTACCACCCTACCCTGAGTTTCTGCACTAAGGGCACTTTTTACCTTTCTTTTGGACAGGAAATAAGGAAGGTATTGATGTTTCCTCTCTATCTTCTACACTCATTTCAGCAAGAAGACAGCCCTGTGGAGCCCAATATTGCATTTTGTTTGCAACAGCTCTTGCCTACAGATTTGCCAGGGCAGGTATGCAAGCACTAACATTAAGATGAAGACCTGCACAGGAAAACTTACTGCACTCCCCTTTAAGGAGGATTGTCTGATGGAACTGGGACAGCTTTTTCCTCCACCTGCCAAAGGATACAGGACTCCTGCTTTAACCACCACCATCATACATACAACTACGCTCTCACCCTGCACTTCTGACTGTAAGGAGCTTACGGAGAAGGAAGAAGTAAGGCCAGCCAAGAGCTCTCCCCACCCAGGCAGAGAGCAGGCAGAACACAGAGAACCAGCCTGGAACATGGGAACACCATGTCAGTAGGTCAGCACAACCCCCAGGCCATGCCTGCAACCTCTTCATCCCTCAGTGGGTACCACTGCACCAGCCAAATCTGCACCCTTTGGAGAACTGGTCTAGCTCTGGAATAGGTAGTTGTCAAGACAACTGAAGCAGCAGCTCTGGAAAACAAATAAAGCCACAGTTAGACATCTAATGGCTCTACAGGTAAGTGTTTCAGGTGTGAGGTAATGGACTAATCTGAGCATGAGAGCAGAACTTGTTTTTTAGTACAGGCAACTCAATTCTTTGGCATTAGCTGATTTGTTTAATCAGGTATTACAATACCAGAAGCTTTAGCATCTCTAGAAGTAGCTTGAATTTTTCCCAGAAGCACAGAATGGCAGAGATTGGAAGGGACCTTCAGAGATCATCCAGTCCAACCCCCCCACCAAAGCCGGTTCACCTAGAACAGGCTGGACAGGAATGCACCCAGGCGGGTTCTGTATATCTCCAGAGAAGGAGACTCCACCACCTCTCTGGGCAGCCTGTTCCAGTGCCCATAAAAGTCAACCTAAGTACAAGACTGGTATGAGGTTCAAACACATACAAACTCCAAGGTGGACTTTCTTCGACTTGTTCAATGCAAAACATTTAAGACATTCCTGTAAACATGATTTGGTAGTTGGGGGTGGGTTGCTAACGCATTTTTGTGCGGACACAAACTCCCATGACTTTGCTGATAATACAGTCCCAATAGATCCTATACTCCCTCCAGTACCTGAACCCATCCAGCATTTTGTTTAGCTCATACTGATGTTTTGGTTGCTCTATACCTAGCATGATTAAGAAATCATACCTTTGCAATGCAGCAGTGTCTCAGCCATACTGCATATTTAAGCCAGCACTGTGGGGTAGGCTCTTTCTCATAGCCGTAATTTAAGCAGTTTTCAGGCTACATTTAGGGAATTTAGTATGATGTGTTGCAACTTCAGTGTTTTGTTGATCAAATAAAGCATTTAAGGGCTTTGAGTCTAGCCAGTTTGATTTTTTAAGAAACACTACCTTCACAGCCTTAACACCTCTTCTCCATGAGCTGCTCCTGCTTCTACATGAATAGATACAAAAACCCCAAACCAGTAAGTGAAAACAAAACCAGTGCCAGGGTTGCACTCCTCTTATTTCAAATAGCAAAATCTGAATTCCCGTAGAAAAGGTTAAATTTTTCAAAAGGTTTTAGATTTAAAATCTGCCCAAATACTTCAAAAGTGACGGGGGGGGGGGGGGGGGGGGGGGGGGGGGGGAATATTTAGCTTTTCTTAGAAAGGTTTGTATATTTGCAAAACAAACAAAAAAAAAACCACCAAAGCAAAAACAAAAATCAAGAACCCACTGTGCTAAAAGGCCAGTATATTGAGCTCATCAGCCAGATTCTTATACATTCCCCAGAAGGAAAGACAAGTAGGCCAGAAGGTTTTAGATTTAAAATCTTTTAGACTTAGATTTAAAACCTTTTTAAAAAAAATTTAGATTTTAAACATCCAAACGATCATCCTGCCTCCATCTGTTCTTGTGCTCAAGAGTCTACCCATCTCTTTATTCTTTCCCCACCCTTTGGTCAAAAATATTTCAAAAGGGATTGCAGTACCAACAAGCTGCCTTTCTAATCAAAGAAATGTAAAGAAACAGAAAATGGAAATATAAACAGATGCATTAAGACAGCACTGGCCATTTAGTCCTAAGCACAGCCCAACCTGCTGCAGTGGTACTCTGGAATCTGACATTTCTTTGATCCAAATATGAAGAGGACCAACCTATTGCAACAGCACTTTGCTTTCTGGATGATCATGACAGCACTGAAAAAGTATTGGGGCTTTACCCCAAGGGCAAAGACATCCAAAACAGTACCATCCCCAACCAATCGCAGCACCTCGTTCCACAGAGAGATCTTTCCCCATTCCACTGTAGTTTGCAGCCTAAAGTCTGAAAAACATAAACCAGCAGTAACTTTAATTTGCAGTAGAAGGTCAAACTGAGCTGCAGCTGCTCTGGATCCTCCTCAGACTGTGGTCAGCTGCACTCGCAGCAAAGCTGGGGCATGCAGCCAAAACACTAACCCCTCTCTTGTCTCACAATCAGTAACCGTTACTCATGAGTCAGAGCCCTTCCACTGCCACAAACACAAGCAGTCGGGGAATGACGTTGTACCTTCCTGCTTCGCGTAGCTCCCTTGTGTAGCAGCATGAGCAAGCAAGTGCCAAGTTCTATACAGATACTGGTAATACACAATGCTACTAACAGAACAGCTTAAAAGTATTCTTCTCTGCCCTTTCATTTCAACTACATATATGCCCCCAAAAGTTACTTTTGGGAAACTCCATGCTCCAGGAACCAGATTTTAGATACCAATGCTTATAGAAAAATATTTAGTGATTTCTGCTACTCTTGCAAACAGTGGGATTCGGGGCCAGGGAAACCTCAAGTGTTGCTTTGTGGAGAGAGGAGAGAGGGTCTGAGAAGCTCCAGCAGCTGAAGATCCAAGCGGTATTTGACAGATCAACAGCTTTATGTTTGGCGTCCTTATAAAAAGAGATTTAACTTGGCAATAATTAAAGCTTAAAAAAAAGCGTGAATTACAGCAACTACTCTGAATAAAAACATGAAATGATAAATGGCAGAGAAACACAGGTGCTACAATCAAAACTGTGCTGATCTGAAACTGCTAACTGTTCTTCATTTGTATTTCACATTCGCAGGATGTATTTTCTGTAATTCTTATTTGTAGAATATTCATTACCTGTCTATTAATGAAGCCATTCAGTAAGGACCCATATAGGCTCATACCTTATGTTATATACCTCTCCAAGTGAAGTTCAGCATTGCTCTACCAGCATGCTTCTCCACCAAGCCAGCTTTCTACTGCCTGGACATTCATGGCAACATAAATACCTAAAACTCTATCCTCCAACACAATATAAAAATCAAGCCGTAGGAGTGAAAGCCAGCCTAAGAATACTAAGGGCAAAGACACAACTTGAGCAGAGATGTTCTGCATTTCCCTCACTGTGAACAGAAATATCACCATTTGTGTAAATACAGCCTTAGTCAACAGGGCGACAAATCCGTACACAGATAAATGTCACACATTGACGTCAGTGCCACAGCAACCTAATCAAAGTACAGACTTCACCTATTTTTAAACCCTAAAGTATTTTTCTTTAAAAAACAATAAAAAAAATACCATTAAAACTCATTTTTTAAAAAAATCCCTTTAAAAAGTTCTATACAGCAGTAAAACAGAGCTGAAGTATTTATTTCTCTCTGGTACTGCGGACATTTTACCAGAGCTATACCCAACCCCAAAAACCAGCTGTTCCGTCCGATGCGTCATTGCACTAGAAAGCAGAAGATAAGGATTTGGGAAAGCGTACACATCAGATTGGCACTAGCATTTGTATTGGAAATTTACTCAGACAGGTTAAAAATAACACCACGAATATTTGCAGCCATGCTGAAGGTCGCTTTCAGCAGAGCTGCTGTTTTTATAGTAAGAGCTCCTGGCGACATGTGACTCGCTATTGCTAGTATTTTTGTCCCCAGAAAAACACGATGCACAATCAGGTTCCCTTGGATGAGAATTAAGGTCATGGAGGCTGGTGACGACCGGTATGATAGTGCCACGGGAGAGAAATCAAGCCCAACACCTACTTGAATGGCTTGTTTTCCTCTTAAAACTAATCCTCCACTGACTTACATTGAAAAAAACCTAATTTCTCTCTACCAGCACTCCCTGGCCAACATTCCCGTTACGCATTTCTATGGTTTTAAGCCCCATTACCACAGGTCCCAGTTTCAACAACATGACAGTCAGCACAGTGCGAGAAGTGTTTACATGGACCAAGCTGCAGAGCTTCCTAATCTTCTGGCCCTGAAGAGCACCACCACCTTAGAGAGAACAACATCATTACCTTCAGAAAGGTGCCTTTGTAAGCAAGCTGGCCCAACATCCACAATACCTAACCTGCGGGGGGGGGGGGGGGGGGGGGGGGGGGGGGACACGGAAATGTTCTCTGTGGTGACCCTGGGGACTCAGGCTGGGCTCCACAGTCTCCATTTACAAAGGAAGCAATTCCGACTGGGAATGCCTGATGCTGCTGTGAGCTCTGGCTTCACTGCCATTTCAATGACATCACAGGTACAACTGCTTCCTTGCAGTTGTAAAGTTTTATATAAACGCTTCATGTGGGGGGAAAGAAAGTGTCTTTAATAGTTAAATCTCCAATTTAGGGGAATGGATGCAATCATGAAGCTTCATCCTTACTGAAGACAACAGCAGGAGACAACTAGCCAAAGAACAGGAAAGAAAAGGCAGGCCATACAAAGTTACAATATAATCCACATTGCAAATTAGTATTTCAAGGTTGAATCTAAATATTCAGATCAGAATCAAGTCACAGGAGGAAACAACGAAATAGCTTTTAACAACCAAGTCCCTGTTCCCATCAACTTTTTCAGAAGATTCTGCATTTCGTTTTTTGAAGAGCATACACAGACCTTTCTTTGCATTTTCACCCCATCCATCCTCCTTTCCTTAATGTTTGCCACCTTCCATACAAGCCAAAGCTCAGTACAGACTCAGAGGATAAAGCTTGAGCATGTACTTCCATAGGGTACTTGGAACCAAAGTGAAACTACACTAAGTCCTGAAGTCCCCCCTGTCCTCCTCTCTAGCAGTCCAGGTACAGCGTTATCAAGGGTCATCACTGCTTCACATGGTAGCGGTCTCATTTTCAAAAGATTGCTTGCCCACCCTCCAGCAACTTGCAGAGCTCTCGCTACAAAAGCCTCACTCCCTGACAAAAAGCCCATCTTGCTACTGGTTTTCCAGGAATGGAAGAATCCCCTATTTTGTTATCTAAGGGTAGCTTGTTCACAAATATTAACAACTCCATCACACGTAAGCTTACATGCCTTGTCACTGGAACTTGAAGTCATTACTTGGTGTTAGGAGAGCTGAGCAGTAACCACATGTAATGAACCCAAGCTCTCTTTCCAGGTTGTCCTCGAAAGGAGAGGTGGTACAGATTGGATGCTATTTGTAATGGTTAGCAGCAAGGGTTCACATTGATCTCCTATCCTCATTCTTTGCTGGGTTTTAAAGAAAGAAACTAGCTGTTTAAAAGGAACAAGAATCTTTCAATTCATTGCCAGCACTTCCTTCAGCTGAAACATGAAACTGATTTAAGAGTTTTTTGAAGTTATCTGTACTTAACAGATAAATGAAGATACCAGCTTCATGAAAGATTTCTGACTTACTCCTCACAGAGAGACAGAAAGTAAAGGCCTCTTTAGCATCTAAGGTACACTACACAGCAGCCACCCAGTAAAAAGCTGTCGATGCAGAACAGAAAGATTTTTATTCAGTGGAACTAGAAAGTTTCAACCATAACATACCCGCAGCCGTCAGTGAAACAGCACACTGAGGGAAGACGTAAATCAGCAGTGCCAAGCCTGGCCCACAGGATGCATCTGGGATGCCTGACATGGCTCTTGGCACCCTCCCACTCCCATGGAAAAATTGCATCTCCAGCCCCCGAGGCCTCCTTGAAGCACAAACTCCACCACCAAGGTACTGCTGGCTTCTGAGCTTAACCAGACAGGGCAATACAGACGGGAAAAAAAATCTTCAGCAACAAAAAACCAAGAAGGTTAAAAAACAAGAGAAGGAAAGAAGAAAATTAAAATCAGCTACCACTCAAGTGAGATCATATATATGCCTCGACTTGTAAAGATGCATATGAAGATGAAAATGTTTATTGATTTCTCTTTCAACCAAGGGGTTGCCTTATTTAATGGAAGGCAGCAGAGATAAACCTCTTGGATAAACTAGCAGTGGAAGAATCCATTTCCCCAACAGAAAGGATCAATGATTATTCATTTTCCCTTTTATCCTCCTAGTCATACAACAAATTTGAGAAAACGAACTAACTGCAGCTTCCATCTGCTCTCCTCCCAGGTATTTCTCCAGCTAAAAAATCCACAGCAGAGTCTACACCAAACCTGTTTTGATAGGATTTTCTTACAAAACTTAATCAAGCATGGTAAGTAAAGCAGCTTCACTTTGAATGCTAAATTTAGTGCAAGTCTGCAGCTTGACATGAGAGCTGGACGTGCAAAGGTGGTCTCCAGGGACTAAGCAGTTTTGTCCAGCTCATTTTAAATTGGAAATACACGAGCTCCCAGATCTGGAGTAGCACACAGACCTTAATTACATGAAAGAACACAAGTACAGAATAACAAAGTCTTTAAGCAAGAACCATGCTGAGAGCTCTGAAGTCCCCTGCAGCACTTTCCCAACCCCCCAACAAATAAAACACTGTATTCAGGGAGGGGGGGAAAGGAATACAAAGTACATTTACTGTAATACTCACAGATGAAAAATTGTAATTGCTCTGCCTTGACATCTGGTTTCTATTTCGCTTCCATTATATCAGATTACATAACAAACAGATGATGCACTAGAGCTACAGAGTTCTTCTGCAAGTCTTGTGTGGATGTGGTGTTTACATTCTTGTTCATAAAAATTTAAGCTATGCCACACACAGGGGCGTGTTTGAGGCAAACAAAGGCAAAGAAAAACGAGCAGTTTTCAAAGGAAAAAGTAAGACTGATTGGGGGGGGGGGCGTGTTAGAAAATACTGCATTTCACAATCCAGTTCAGAAATTGAATCTGCACATAACAGCACTTGCAGCTGTGCAGGTAAAGTTTACAGGAACAAGCCACAGGGAACACACAGGTTTACAACCAGGTGAAGCAGTTAGGTAAGCAAGTGCCAAATTTAATGATGCAAACACAAATTCCACTCTGCCCTGTCACTGTACTGTTATCTAATGAAATGCAACTCCACATTGCTCATGTCCCCCCTCCATCTTCTAATTTGGATCTGTGAAATAACAAATTATATTTTTTTCAGACAATGGTACTTTTAAGTCACTTCCGTTGTCATGGTGATTCAGTCTTAAGAGCACATGGCAAGTGTGTAATTGTCAAAATCAGACATCTACTTTGCTGACCTTGTCCCTAGACACACATTATAAACTTTCTTCTGAGTCAACAGCACATCCTTCCTCCACAGCAATTCAGGAAGCCATGCAGTTATTATAAAGCTGATTCAGCTGAACACAGGTGATCTTCACATGCTGGCGAGGTTTCAGTCTTGCCTTCACTACACAAAACCAGTAGTATACCTTATCAGAACAGATTATCAATTTCTTTCCAGAATGTGCCTTCACGTGTTTGCTTCCTCAACACTGCAAGATGCAACAGAACAGTTGCATCCGAGTATACTGCATTTCAGAAACAGGACATAATAATGCAGTTGTGGAGTTATAGTACCATCCCTGAAGTACAGTACAATACCATCTCTGAAGCTTCTAAACCATGTGCTCAAACATGCAATTTTATCACCCAACCCCACAGTAATCAGTCTGAAGGAATCCCCCCTCCCTGAAACACAACACAGTAATGAACAACCCAGGAGCTGCAAAATTACACAGCCTGTGATGGTCCTCTGCTTCAGGATGCTGAAGTTTCATCCGCAATAATTCTGAATTATTTACAAATCCCACTCTCACAGAAAATTGCATCCATAAAATATTTTCCACAGTTAGAACGTGCAGCTAGTGACCCCAAACCGCAAGTTACCCCCAGGCTTCCCACTGTGAATTTAAGTTGTCAGCATGGCCTTCTTTACACACACTTTTGCATACGTTCATGTCCTGCAAAGCACGGGTAGAACATTCGGGCCAGCAAAAGCATCCAGGTTCTCAGGCACCATAATGGCAAGAATTATATACTCATCTACTACAATATATTACATTACTCTATTCTCATCTTGGGTTCTCTGTTTTGTTTCTTAGCAGTCCTAAATACCTCCTACTGCTCACTATCAGGCAGGACCTTGTATTAGATACGCCTTCAGCCTGCTCAAGTACAACACTCTCTATAATTGGATTACAGCTTCAGTAAAGACCAACTGCAATAGGGACTTTCCCATTTTGGCCCACAGCAACCTCATCACCACAAGTTGTTTTTTTTTAAAGAAGGAAACAGGGGACCTACTCTGCTTGAGAAGAATAAAAGAGGTAGAGTAACAATTGCTGCAATCCAAGGGTGTAAATTTTGTCCTGTAAAGGGCCCAACAAGTCCTATATGGAGAAAAGGAGGCCTAACACAGCATAGGTTGCATAAATCCAAACTCCTATCATGCAGCCTTTAACTGTGTATCATGCACAACCACTTATAAGAAGTAATTACCATTCTTCTCTGCATAAGCCCACTCACAGGAAATTTTGTAGGATGCGTATCGCTTTGATACCTAAAGATTTCAGTGAATCACAGTGCAAGCAACTCCTCTTTCATACACAAGGGGTTCAAGCAAATGCAGCAACTGACGCCTTCATGCACTTATCTACTGTCAGGCTTGCAAGCATTTAACATTGCTTTTAGTAGAAGTGGAACAAATCCCATTTTTAATCATTAGAACTGACAAAAACTTTCTAAAAAGAAAAGATTTTCTGTACCTTCTCTACAAAACCAGCTTGGTATCTACAGGCCCTAAAAGCCAACAGATAGCCAATATATCTGAACCGAACCAACAAGAGCAGGTACAAGATGCCCCTGCTTTTGGGAAACGCCTGCCAAGACTCCCTGCATATGGGACCTCTCCGAGTGGGGCGGGGGGGGGAAACAGAAACGCCACCTCCCATTACAAAGCACCAAACACAAAGATATTTAAGGTTTCCTAAGGAGGTTCCATGAAAACAAAGCACAGATGCATCAGCCCAGAGCAAAACAGCAAGCAGCAAGGAGCAGAAGCAGAGCTGCTCTAGCCAACAGCCTCAGCGCTGTTCAGAGGAGACTGCAAGGGACAGCAGTTCCTTACTCCAACACGTAGGCTATACCTACCCTGAGCTACCCCCACTTTCCTCTTGTTCTGAAAGCAAAATTAATGCACTTATTCCACCATTTCAACTTCAAAAGTTCTTTAGATGCCCATCTATTAAAACTCATCAGGGTCGCATTACATGCCTAAAACAATTTAGCTGCAAGAGCTTTCTTACAAATTTCAGAAATCCTAGCAGCTGGGTGTATTACTCAAAGGTAGCCTGGATTTTTTTGGTAGTTTGGCAAGGCAAAATTTGATATCTGGGTAAAAATCTGCTATTGGACTAGCTAAAAAAAGTTCAGTTCCCAATACCCTGTGTCAGCAAAGAAAGCAGCATTTGCACCAGCCACTATTTCGATTGCAAAACCTGCAACGGATCCAGCTTTCCCTTCTGCACAACATTCACACTAAAGACAGAAACACAACACACTCCCAGGGAAAGCCATCGCATTGGCAAGAGGGCATCTACCCACTAGCCAAAGGGAGAAACAGCTTCACATTTCAGCATGGATAAACTAACATCTAATTCGACTCACTTCAGTTATCCTCCAGCTGAACTCTTGCTTGCACTACCCTAACTTCCTCCCAGTGAGAGACCATGTCTACCTCATCTCCTAGCCCATGCTGACAAGATGTTTATAACTGGCGAAGATGTTCAAAGCAGTGGACTGTTCTTTGAATATCCCCTCCTGCTGATTGGGATGGGGAGGACGACAGGCAACAGAAGGGTCCTCTCCAAAAAACCAGCACACAGCTCTAGTCATAACAAGTCCTTGAGCACACCAAGAGCAGAACAGTGAACTCCACAGGGAGGACAAGGGATGCAGAGTCTTAATTTTATGCTTCCTGACATTTTTATTTAGAGCAGCAGTGTGAGAAAAGGGGCTACATGGCTCTGACTTTCTCAGAGGCCAGGATGAAAACACTGTTTCTTCAGCACCAAAATTGTAAGTGGTTATTCATTCCTGCTTGTCATCTGTAAGCAAACTACTCCTCCATTCATTACAGACTGGCAGAATGCAAAGGCGTAGTAAAGAAGCCTTCACTTTTACTATTATAAATGATGTTATTTTTTGCCTTTAAGCCTCTGGTATCACAAATCACATATGCTTCACACGCATCACCCCCAGCTCCCTCCACTCAGCTATTGTGTCTTCCAGAGCTGTAGGTGTTTTCCTCCCGTAGCTTTACCTGCTGAGAGCAATCAGGAGCGAGTTGTGGCATCTGGCTGCTCTGCTACAGTGCAGCAGCATTGCAGAGAGTTGAGTGTGTAAGGCTGTGTACAACTGCTTATTTATAAGACAGTCCAATTAATAGAGCTGCACACGGCCAGCAAACCACGGCTGACAACACAGCTGTCCTAATGACTGTCCAGTTTATGCTTAGCTCCCTGAGCTTTCACCATTAACATCACCTTTCAACACAGAAGAAAAAACTGCCATGGCCATTCACCATCAGACAATGTCAGGCATCCGAAACCTCAGCACACATTGCATTTTCTGCCCTCTCATCTGTTTCCACCAGCAATAAGTTTTCACTTCTGCTCAAGCGTCAGACAAAACATCTTTAAGCTGCCAGCACACTTCTCTACTGGCACAGCCAAGGGCACTCTGCAAAGGTCAGTGGTTTGAAGAATCTGCGCAATGTATCAGAAAGCCCTATGAGCATCTGAAGCTTGGAATGAGAGACTGATCCGTAATTAGATGTGTTATCCTGGAAAGAGGTCCACAACAGCATTTCACAAGTTCAATACTGGGGTGGAGGGGAAAACCTGCATAGTTGAATTCATTTTCTTGGCATCAAAAAAGGGCTTGAGTTGAAACCAAAGTTTGGAGATCAGCAACAGTGCATGCAGCTCAGCATTCACTAGCAGAGGCAGGGCTGCCTGCTTTAGCTGTGTTTAAGAGCCTTACAGCTCAAATAGCTCTAACTGCATCTAACACATGAAACAGGTTACATGGAAGTTCCAAGTCAGAAGTTTTCTAATTAAAGGTATCAGCGGGTAATCACTGAAACTGTCCAGTAGGCTCAGTTAGTTTCAATTTGGGAGGAGAAAGGAGGAGAAACACTCCTTGAGTGTCTGAGTTTTCCTCCCTGCATCTTCACTGTGCACGAAGGTATCCTCTACACAGCTTAGTCAGCAAAATTACTAACTTGGAAGAAGCAGAGTGGTAAATAAAGGGGATCTAAGCTGATAAATCACTTAAAATTTGCCAATACAAAAAAATATATTAATAAACCAGGATGTCAGTAACAACGTGCAAATGTGACAAAATCAGTCAAGCTCACACATATAATGAAAATGCAGCCTTGCGGGAAAACAGCTGAAAAAAATAAATTAAGAGAGTGAATACTGAGCATTCTGCCTCTTTCAAAAAAGAGCCATTTACAATCTCACTGACAAGTTTCTAAACACTACTTACTACTTCATAGTGCAAAATAATTCCAGTTTAAGATATTGGGGCAAGAAAGCCACTACAGTTCAAAAGAAATAGTCTCACACTTACTTCTTGAAAGCGAAAAAGGAGTTACTAGCATAACAAAAGTAATCTTTCAATGCAACTATGTCTCATATTTTTGCTTGCTAAAGCCACAAATACACGTGTCTAAACCAAGTACATGCATAATTATTTCAATGTAAAAAACAAGCTGCTTCTGCAGAGTTCTGTAGGCTCCAGGAGCTTGAAAAGCTAAACGCAACACCACAACTGCAGTCCTTTATGCCAGCCCTGCTCCCAGCTCATCTTCCCAGGACGGAGGGCTCAATCCACAGCACTGCAAGCCAGCAGAGTCAGGCTCCTGCAGCTAAAAAAAAAATCCAACCCTCCTGACTGGCAGTTCCTGAAAGACTGTTCCTCCAGCCAGCCTCTCATGAAGAAAGCAGCTTCAACAGTAAATTCAAACCAAAATAAGCAGGAAAGAAGGAATTTTAGTGTCCATATGAAGCTATTTTAAAATAGCTTCAGGAACGAAACCAATACGGTTTTAGGCTACAAGCCCCCCTTGCTCCTGCTACAAGTCCCCATCAATGTGCAGGCTGCTGTGGGCTGCCTTCCTTACAGCTCAATATTGATGAAGACCTGCTGAGGGTCTGACAGACATTGCAGCCTTAACAGGACAACAGCAAGACAAATAAGGACTGGTTTTCAATTAAAGCATCTACTCAGCAGCAGTGTCATCCACCCTTACTTTGAGACCAACACACCCAGAGCAAATGCACTACTAACTCATTGGCTAGGCAAAGGCTGCACTCTGTGTGTGCAGTTTTAACTTGCTTATCCGGTGTAAGTCTTACCAAAGCTGGTGTTTCTCTAGATGGTGTCTAGCTGGCCAAACAGAAATGTTGCTAGATGCATCCTGCCATTTTTTCACATTCCGTACACGCTGTGATGGGCACTACCAGCATGCTGGATGCTCCAGGAATGAGCACCAGTGAAGTTGATACTGCAGCAGCCATTAGACAGGGCATCAACTTCTCAGGCATCACTGCTTGGGATTTCAGGCACAAAGGAAGTCAAAGACACAACTCAACGTGTAATAGCCAGTGCTGGGCACCTTCCATCCCTGCTCAAGTAGCAGCCCAGAAAGCTCCCAGAACCAACCCTCACCTCTATGAGGAAAACAACCATGCCACGTCCCAGCCTGATTAATGTAGTTATTTAATCTCCAGCTCTTCAGCGACCAATTCCTACAGGAAAGGAAAAGCAAAGCACATTTGAATTTAACACACACCTCTACTCAGCAAATAAGAAGTCTGTCTTTAGCCCAACATCACTTATCGTCTATACCACACCACGTTGATACCGTTAAATAAATGGGGTATGTCAGACACCTAAAACAGGAAACATGAGAGTGTGTGTGTGATGAGCAGGCTACAACACCCCTATCCAACATCAGGCTACAGAAAAGCACAGCCCAAGCCAAACACAGCCCTAAGGAATAAACTTTTGCCAGTTCAGACAGCAGGAGCCCAGACAGACAGACAGACAAGTGGCAACACAGCAGTATCACGCATGCTAGCAAACAGGAGCTGATCCGTACCCACTGCAAAGTTGGTATCTGAACCAAAAGATGACCCCATAGTCACCTTCAACAGAGAATCCTTCAAACTCAAGCTTTAGTAACCAAGGCAGAGTTAGGATAGACAGATATACACACGCATATATTCTCTGCACATATTATGCATTAAACTTGCCCAAAACATGTAAATCTCACTATAAATATTAGTTTACAACTAAGGAAAGGAGGAAGAGGAAGGGAAATGGGAGACATTAATGCTGTAGCTCCAACGCTTGGCACAAAATGACTTATCCTGTACTAGAAAACACAGAGCTTGTCAAATCCCTACTTCGGGCTGAGAACAAGCCACGCTTTCCTTTCTGGCAAGTAAAGTCAACTTTAAGTGGGCAGTTTTCTCATTCAATAGACAGGTATTATATCTCTGAAAGCATTTAAAGATACAAATCACACGAACGCCTGCCTTTTCAGGCTTCCTCCTGCCTGCAGCAGGCTGACATGGTCATTAGGATCAACAGATTGTTTGTTTATCAGAGAGTAGAAAGAATATTTGCAGAAGTTTATTATGAAACAGGTTTTTTCTGATAGCAGCTACAGCTGGTTTCTCAAAATTGACAAAAATAACTTCAAAAGCTTTCATCCAGGAGTGGCATATCTAGGAGTTTTCCCCTGGCCCTCCACCAGCCATTTTTGTTTGCATTTAGATACAGATTAACAGAATAAAAAGAAAAATCTAAACTTTAGAAATAGTCTTAATATTTTCTCTGCAATTTGGTCCACCAAGTCTGCTCAACTACTCAATTTACAGGCAGGGGAGCTGCAGGGGCATAGAGGAAGAGAAAGATGCTTCCAGAAAGACCAAACACACTGTTTCATCAGGGCATTCTCCAAGGAGAAATCATTGGACTCTCAGGGACCAGCAGGTTTCATCCCAAGCTCTGATTCACACTGACAAGCAGCTGCACATGTATCATTGCAACCTCTTCAGCAGCTCCCTCGAACTTCTCTGCAAGAATCAAAACGCAGAAAGAAGACTAAGTCTGAAGTGTCAGACTGCAACTACTCTGTCATGGGGGGGGGGGGGGGGGGGGGTGAGTCAGTCTTTAAGTCCATCACATTTATTCAGTGTGCCTTAAATCAGCAGGACAACATTTCATGGTATTCAGTCATTTCAAACACCTCACATTTTCACTTTACTCCTTTCCTGCTTTACTAAGAGTTAGGAGGGACACTGTCAATAAACTACTGCCATTTTTTGCAATGGCTTTAGTGAGCTACTCCAGCAAAGAGGCATCTCTATTAGCCACTGCCATACACTGATACCAAGCTGCAGGCAGCCACAGCACCCAACAAGTCAAGTGGCACCATTCGTCTTATTCTGCCACTGCCATAGCTTGTCACAAGGCACACAGCAACACGTGGGTTACATTCAGTACATCCTGGTTACCACTAATAGTAAGCCTGTTTCAGAGAAGGATTTTACTTCACTCAAGGAAAAAAAAAAAACACGAAAAAACACCAACACAACAACAACAAAACACAAAAGAAAAACCAAAACCACCTTGCACTGCTTTTTTGCAATAGGAAAGCAACTTAAAGATGAGTATTTGCTTTACTGTTCAGTTGTACTTTTTTTTTTTTAAATGAGACCAGCCTTCCAACTGGGTCTCTTAACTGAGACAGGCATACAGATAGCAGTGACTGGCATACTTGAAATGTGCTGTCATCCTGGCAGTTAAATCCAAGTTTTCTTCCTCCTACCTAATACAGACACTACATTTCCCAAAAATTAAGCTCTACCTTCTCTTTAAAATCTGCTAAGTCATTTACCACATTTCTTACCTTCCATTTCTTGAAGCATTCAGCACCTGGTTTGCACAATAACAGTTGTTCAAGCAAACGGCTTTGTACAAAGTTTCTTTCATCCGATTGCTAGAACATCTAAAGATCAAGTAACTGTTGCCCAATTACTTTCGGCAATTATCTCCAAAACATCCCGTTCTTTTGTGCAATGCTATCCATATTCTCCCTGACAAAAGCAAACACCAGTTCTGCTTTGCAGAATTACAAGAAAAAAAGCAGTCTGAACAACCAGCTCAAAAGCGAGCCTTCCCAAGTGACCAAAGGTGAAGAAGTGAAAAGAGGTCTCAGACTCCCTCAGCAGCCTCCTTAAAGATGGAGAGCATGAAGCATGCCATGAACCATTACAGCTGCTCTTCTGAGCTTGGCTGCATCTCCAAAGTGACAACCCACAGGTAGCCTTGGAGCAGAGGATTGCAGCAGCTGAGCTGTGAAACAACTGACACATATCAGGATAGCAAGAGGTAAGCAGATGTGAGGAGCAGCCAAGTTCACTCAAGAAAATCAGCAAAGCCTTGAGTACCAGGGTCACGCAGGCTAGCGATCTTCATTTCGTAACTAGCACAAACATAACCCAAGCAACTGAGGTATTATGAGAAAGGCATTTGGCTTGCTCATAGCTGTAAAACCACACATATTTGTTCTGGTAAATAACACAAATGCACCTAAAAACATTATCCTCTAAGACCGTTGTAAAACAATAATTTTTTATATAAAATATAATTCCAAAATCTAAAAAGTTAAGGGGGGGGCAACTTGTAACCTGAAATGCAGCAGCTCTGATATCCCACCAAGCATGCACATCCCGCTGCACTATCTTGGACTTGACCACTTTGCAACTGCAAAATTAGCAACCTCTGGCCTACTTTTGGGCATGTTAGAGTCCAACTGTATTTACGCTGACAGAGACAGGCAAAGGTTGTGACGATTTATTGACGCAAGAGCTATTTCATGCTCCATGCCAGAAATTAATCAGTGGAGGAGGAGGAATTCTCTTTAAGCACCTGGTTAGAAAGCGCTTTGGTGAACTGCTAAAAACAAGCAGCTGAGGTCTTGCACGACAAACACGATCCAAATAAAATCAAAAGGACAGCTTTTACACAGCATGTCCTTTAGAAAGACTTCAGAAATCACAAGAAGCTACTGCCTGAACAGAAGTAATATGCATACCTTTCCTTGTGAAAAAGAAAACACATGAGAAGACTAATTCAGAGCTTTCCCAAACCTTTGTCAACATAAACTGATGCTGTATTTGTTCAGATCATCCTGTCTCAAACATCTGGGGGAGGCAGAGATGGCAGTTAAGGTATACTGACCCTGCAAGTTGGTCATTGGCTCCACCTGATGCAATTCTGGATACAAAGGAGTAAACCGGAGGCAGAAGTCCTATGACCTATTTGAAAAAGCTACTGCACGAAGCTACACTTTAAAAAAAAAAAAAAAAAAGAATCTTTAAGGCAGACTGAATGAACAGCATCACCCCTACCTGCCAAGAAGCCATCACAATAAAACTGTCAAGAGTTACGAGCCTGCAGAACAGGCCTTCCACCTGCTGGGGGGGGTGGAAAAAAAAAAAATCTAATGCCAATCAGATACTTGCTGCTGGTGGGGAACAGATGCCGAAGCCCTGCTTCTCAGTTTGTTAAGCTGTAAGGATCACGTGCCTTCTCCTGGCAAAGGTTGTATGAGACCAGTGGTACCTTATTTAGAATAAAGCAAGTACTTGGAAGTTTCAGAGATTCTTCTAAAGTGACAAATGTCAAAGATGCACTATTGTGGAGTTTGGTGTATGGGTTTTGGTATTTTTATTCTTCTAGGTTATTTTTTGACCCTAGAAGAGAAGGACTATTAGCTTGGTCTAGTTCAGGCTTTTATGTCTTCCCACCAGAGCAGCTTAAGCATTTTATAGAACAGGAGAGCACTAGTGTGAAAAAAGTTTTAAACTAGGATGTTTCTTTTTACAGCTAGCATAAAACCAAAGGTCAACAGTTAAAGGAGAGGGGGAAGTCTGTTTAACTAGAAAGCACAAGTTTTGAACACTGAAACAGAATAGCAAAAAATCCTTCTCAATGGATTATCTTAAAATCACCAGAAAAAACAGACCATGTTCTTCTGCCTGAATTGTCAACTGATCAAAAATACTGATACCAACTTTAAAAAAAACCTGCCCTCCAATCTCTCAACAAATAAACCAACCAAAGGGGGCATTACCTAGCTCCCAGCTGCACCCAACTTGACTAGCTGTAAAGCTAAAGTGACCGCACATACAAATAACTGCATTGATCTTGATCTATTGATTAGAAGCTGAAACCTGACAGCAAACAGTCATTACACAGTAGTTCATGGACAGCAATATCTATTAAAAAAAGTCAAAATACACAATACAATGAGTACACTGCCAACAGAGGCACCAAACCCCACACCCCCTCGCCCCAATGCTCGTACTCCTTGCTATTACATCAAGTCTGATGGGGTTACACGACTACAGCAGCAGCCTTTCAGAACAAAACGGTTACCTGAAGCCAAAGCTAGCAGTTCAAAGCTCACAAACTAGACCTCACACTTATTACAATTTTCCCTGTAAAGCTATTTATGTGGTTTGGCAGTGTAACAGCTACAAACAAAATGAGTACATAGATTCCTGAATAGTGAAAGGGTCAGGATTGATTTTTAAAAAAAACCCAAAAAAACTATTTCTTTGAATTCATCTGTCATTTCTCCAACATCCTGATCCCAGCCCTACCACAGAGCACAGCTGTAGCACAGTGAGAGCTGCCAGTAGTTCCCTCCACTGTAAGCAGCTCTACCTTGCCCATCATTAGGAGTTTCTCCTGGAGGAGAATGTGGCACTGGTAAAATCCTATTTGCTCATTTTCAAGTCAACAAGTATCAATACACAAAGGAAGATTTTATTTTTTTCAGCGCTGGAATTATTCAGCCTTTGGTGCAACCAACAGTGCAAAACAGAACTGATGGAACGGTTTTGTACAACTGATCTCCATCAGTACCCCAGCACCCAGCTCCAGTGCTTACAGTGAAGACCTCCGATGCCACCACTCCACTCCTCACTCAGTGGAAGGGAGCAGACCCTCAGAAACATGGATTTCAGCCACACAAGCTCAAACAGAGGGAGACAACGCAACACTCCTCACACAGTAAGGTCCAACTGGGCAATTACCTGCAAATGGCAACGCTTAAAGCGGCTTCCAAAAGCAACTGGGCAGATTGCAGAAACAGAAAAAGAACCAATGAAGTAAAATTTACCACATCCAACTCCCCAAAACTAAACAAGTCACACATGACTGGAGGTTGAGAGGATGTATCAACGGCTGTTGCTACAATCTTACCTGTTCTTACCCTATTTCCCAGGCATCCACAACTAGACGTGGTCAGGCTCCCAGACCTGGTCTCCCCAGAGCTGATCTTGCACAGCCATCCTTGCAGAATGCACTCAGACTTCGCAATTCATGCCTTCAAAATAAATCTGATGTTGCTACATCAAAGTTGAGCAGACCAGATACAAACACTGGGAAGATTAAGTCTAGTCTGTGGATTCCCTGGCAAAGCCTGTGCTGCTGGGGTTCAAAGGAGGATTAACAATGCTCCACTGAACTCCCCCCCGCCCCGGCACGGGCTTCTGATAACACTCAAGAATCGGTGCCACCAGTAGTATCTTCAAGCTGAGTTTCTCCATAGATACTGGCTGACAGGTGGACAGAGAAAGGCCTTCACATTCAGAAGGACGCGCTGTTAGGAAAGTTAAATGACAACCAAAGAGAAGCAGCTTAGCAGTACCTTTGTAAACAGACCTAGCTGCAGAACTTGTGAATATGAGTGTATTAACTAGCAAATATTCCCAATTATGGTCCCGATATATGGACTCTCCCCTTGGGCTGACGGCAGCATGGGTGAGAAGTGAGCAAACCAGTAATCCATGGAATCAGGTGAAGGCAGAGCATGGCTGTGCTATAAGGTTCATAAGCTGCTTTCCAGGGTATTGCTGGATCTGGTGTAGTCCTGAAGGGCTTTTTACATACTACTTATCTGGGTTTTGAGCATTAAAAAAATTAAGCTTGAATCACGCTTGAAATTCAAGACAAATCCCTAAATTGTCAGCACACACTTCTTTTGTTTGAAAGAAGATATTAAGTAATCTTGATCTAGTTCAGTATTAAAGAGATCACAGGGAGACAGGAGGATCTCAAGAAAGCCCACAACTACTTTTCTGTATGTAATTCAGCTTTTAATAGGTGCAAAGTTTAATATTAACTTCATCCTTTTGAAAGGCTAAAAATTTGCTTCAACATTTCAGCACATCAGTCTATCAAGCATCATTTAGCCAAACCCTGAGAGTAGTTCCTGGGGGGAACACCAAGAGCCATTGAGCATTTCAAAGCAGGCAAGGGCACTGCAAGTAAAGCATGTGATTTTCCTAGTAACAGATGAAACAACATTATTTTGATTTTGGTTATAGAAACAGAGTGCTTAAAAGATCTGCTGATACACCAATTTTAGTTTTCTTAAAGGAAGAATGAATTGTATGCCCCACTTCTCATTAGATAGGACATGAAAGATGCTAACAGAGATTCACTTGCCCATTTTCTTCTTGCAAGGAAGTCACTGGAGCCATGGCCCCTGCCCAAGCCACCCTCTAGCTCTCAGAAACCCCAATGGACAAGGGAAAGGAAAGCAAGTACCACGGTTCAAGAAATTAAAAAAAAAAAATAAAGAGAAGGGACAGGAATAGAAAAGATGACAGCAATACACTGCAAAACTGGCCATCAAGTCTCCATTCAGTCTCACCATCATAAGGGCTCAAAAACCAAATTGGATGCCGCAGTTTTACTCTGAACCACACTGCAGAGAGGGTTAAACTCTGATCATCCTACCTCAGTAATTGTTCAATGCTACCAGTTAATTAGTTAGCTCAATTATTTGAGATGTAACCCCACTGAGCATCTTTGAAGTCCCTAACTGCAAATTCATGAAAACTAGAAAACAGCCATATAAAGCTACCCTAAAATCCATGCAGTGTTGTATTTCATAGGTGTTACCTACAAATAAAATTATTCCTGTTTATTTGCGATAATGTATTTCTACCATCACAGTTTGGCCAAGAAAAGTATTCCACACTTTACCGAGACTTTTGACCACTCCACTTGGTACCTCAAACCTTGCAGGTGTCAGTGCACTTCAAAGGCCTTTCTTGCTTAGCAGCTTAAATAG
Source organism: Pluvialis apricaria (assembly GCA_017639485.1). NCBI lineage: Eukaryota > Metazoa > Chordata > Aves > Charadriiformes > Charadriidae > Pluvialis > Pluvialis apricaria. Next base: position 38,148,579 of record CM030011.1, on the reverse strand, counting down.
AAAAGAACAAAGGGTGAGGGGAAATTCATGGTATATTGCAGCCTATGGGGGCAAAGGGGCTTGTCAAGCCACTACTGAAGGATGGTAAAGCTACCATGTTAATAATTTTTCGTTCTCCAGTAAGGTATCTGCTACTGCATGTTCAGTCACTCCTGGGTATTTTCTGACCCAGAAAGTCAGTTAAAGTGTAAAGTCAGTTTCTACAGATGTTAAGAGATGAAAAAAATATATATTAAAAAATAAACTAAAAGAAGAAACATCATTGCAGCTGTTTCTCCACTCTTCTCCCCAACCTTACAATAAAAAAACTTCTTAAAAAAAAAAAAAAAAGAAGAGAAGCACTCCAAAAGCTTTTGTCCAAGAACTCTCAAGAATAAGGCAATACTTTTTCTTTTGCAGTGAGGGTAAGCAGTATCTGTCAAAGCAGACAGCCAGACGGCCAAATTCCTAGACTTAAAGGATGAAAAATGCCATGTATGGCTGACATCCATTTGATAACAACTAGATTTTCTGCCCCTGCTCTTGAATCACTTTCAGAATCAGTGGAATGACCGAAACGTCCCTTCAACATCAGCTCTGTCCTAACTGATCTGACCACATCAAAGGCACATAAACAAGCCCCATCAGTGTGACAGCCTGGCACGGAGGCAACAAGCCGAATAATTTATAATAAATGTTGAGAATATACCGCTTGTTATAGTCCAGTAACAAATTTAATTTGGGGGAGTATACATGAGGTAAGGTACAGGTCAAACTGAGGTTGACCAAAAGTGAATAACAAAAATGCAGTAACCGTATATAAAATGGTTTCTCACCTTTCCATGTGAGACACAAGGTCCCAAGGACTAATCTCAAACATTATCATCTGACTTTAGAAGAACAACATTTTTTATATCCTTTTCCTACCCTTTACCTCATTCAAAATAATGCAGAGTTCTCTGCCTCTCATCATAAGTACCTGCTTCTCATCTTTGCACTGCAGGATACATCACAGGCTAAAAAACGTACTTTAGAAACAGGCTTTTAAAGAATTCCAAAGTGCGAGAACTGCATTTAAAGAAAAGGTAGAAATGAGAGGAACGTACTTAGCAGGGACACTGACCTGGAAGGAACTTCAACTTGAACCCCAAGTTGAAGCACAAAACAATTCTTCTCTTTTGAGGATACAATAAAAATCTTGTACAGAAAGCCTCAACTATTTGATGGTCCAGAAAGTGAAAACTTCACAGGTTTCATGGTAGCAGCCTTAAACTTTCAAGGTCCTCAAAATGATACTGTTCTTAGAGGAAATCGAGGACAGGCTCAGCTTACACATATGTAAGAACCAGAATGCAGGTGGAGTAGGTATTCTGTCATAGGTTGAAGAAAGAAAAGAAAATAGAGACATGCCCAGTTCGCATCCACAAGGGTTTTCAGCTCTTCTAACTACAGCTTCTCACTGCCAGCTCTTGTTGCCGAGTTTACTTCACAACCAACCTCCAAGTCACCCGAAACCTGGGGGACCAGACTGCTCAGGGCAACAGCTTCAAGACACAGTGATATCTCTTGCTACTGAGCTCCTACTCCACAAGCTCAGCCTTTACCCTACTGCTGTAAGGACAGGTGGCAGCATCCCTTCCAAGGAGATCCTGACACCTCTGCTGGGCCTGCCAAACAGTTGAACTTATCCCCAAAACTTTAACTTCCCATGAAGCACACACACATGGCAGTGTGGGAAGAGGACAGGTCTGGAGAAATCTTTGTCTAGATGGAAATACAAGAGACAGCATCAGAGATAATGAGATTCTATGTATACTCACTACTAGTAGTGTTTTACTTGTGAACAGGAGCCTGAATGCCCGGTCTAGAATAATCCAGCTGTAACGAACTGGATCACCAGGCAGGTAGGGGGAAGCAGTGATACACCATGCCCAGATCTTCCTCCAGACAACAGCCACCAAGTATCAGTTGTGCCCCAGCCCTGCTAAAGGAGGACAGGAATTTACTCCTGTAGTGCTTATGTTTATTGAAAAAATGCTCTTGCCCCTAGATAACTTACAGAAACAAACTCATTACTGCCAGAAAGTAGGTCAGTGTCATTTAAAGCCAGTTTGAAATGCATCTCCACAGAAACTTTTTAATCTTTAAAAAGAGAACACATAAAATATTTATTGAATGGTGCAAAATGTTTGAGAGTAACAGGGAGAGCTCTTATGTATGCTGCATGAAATGGCTTTCCATGCCTCATTGAGCCACGGAGTAGGAAAGGAGAGTGGCTTCTTGCACTCAGCAGATAAAGTGCCATACAAAAGTACTTATCAATCTAGCAAATCACAGCACATGGCTTGCTAACTCATTTTCCCAGTGTTGTGCGATCATGAAGCTTTCTTTCTCTGGTATCTCCTCTCAGTCTTAATGGTCCTGCTGCAAATTTTTACGTATCAGATAGGCAGCTCATTCTTAAACTTCAATATTCCTAATTATCAAACATTCAGCATTCAAAATGTAAATAAAATTTGCATCTCTGCAGAAGTAGCTCTGAAGAAAGAATATAGCATTTGCATTCAGACTGGCTAATTCCTGAAAGATAACATTTCATAAACAAAATGCTTCATTGAACATGGAGATTTTCAGCTTTTACAAAGGAAAGTGAACTTTACACAAATACAAATCAGTTGAGTGATTAACTTTAAGTGTTTTGTTTTTTTAAACTAATCTTTATGTGTAACTAGTATCAGCAGAACAATCTTTACTGATTAAAGAACCAAATGATAGTGAAACTCAAGCCACTGAAAATTAAGAGGGGAGGTAGAAGGTGACCACAAGAAATCATTTAAGGTCAATAAGAGAAAAAAGAAAAACAATAAATAACAAAACAAAAAACCCCATACATACAACTCAGTCAGCCTGGGTAAGATGAACAGCATCAGCACCACAGGTTATGTAAGGTAAATTAAAATTGTGGGCAACGTAACAGGTTAAGAAGTGAAACTAAACACGCTTTCTCCTGTCCCCCCAAGCTTTGTCATAATCCCAAATGTTATCTTAATTAGCCTAATTTTCTTAATTATACTTTGCAGCAACTTGGATCTTTTATAGCACAATTTCAGCATTTTTTTCCAGCTTTGTTCCAGCGCTGGAAGAAGCAGAGACTCCTCTGCCAAAAGCCAAAGGGCATACAATGCCTCTGAGCTTTGTCTTGACTAGGTCTATGTAGCTCCTGCTCCCATCCCTCCAGAGGAAAGCATGTCCTCCTGCCACCCCACCCTCCAGTTTCAGCCCCTTTCCCCTCCCCCTTCGTCTTGCCCAGCAGTTCCACCCAAAGCAATTCCCATTCTGCCCAGGAATCCACAAAACCTATCGACACCTGCAGGGAGCTGGTCATTCATCCAGATGGGCACAACGGACACATGGTGCTTGTGGCAAGAGGGACACCAGCAGCCCACCTGCTTCTTCCGCTCCTCACGCACACAGCACACCCACGTGTGTTTTTGTGGCAAATTCAGTTCACGAGAGCTGGTCTTAACCCAAGGCTCAAGTAAGAGACTGTGGGGAGAACTTTTGGCCCAGAAGACAAAGGTCAAGGTCTTTACCCTATGTCTAAAGCTCAAGACAGATTGATTTACCCATTGGAAGTTCTTGAGGATTAATTTCTCCCACCTGGGCACCGTTACTTCTCATTCTCTGAGAAAATTCACTCCAAAATATAACAAAAAAAGTAGCAGTGATGGGGAAGAATGATGAGGGGGAGGAGGGGATACAGAGGAAGTCATACTTTTCTTAGACAATTTTCTCCATATTTTTTTGCCTTGTTCAGTGAAAAGTCTTCAGTACCCAAAATTTCTCACGTGAGAGCTTTGCAGAATGGAAGGAAAAATAAAAGAAAACCCCACACAAAACAAAACCAAACAAACAAAACTTTCATTCATCTATGCTGCAACAATTTTATGGCACTGTTCCTAAATCATCCTATTAGTGATAGGTTTGGAGAAGATTAGAGAAGAAAACTTGTATCCACTGAAGCGAGGTTTAATAGGCTCTTGAGTTAAGCCAGAGCCTCCCTTTAAACAATGCACATCATTAGTAATAATTACCTGTAGCTGTATAATCAACATAGCTATCGTAACTGACATGAGAAGTCCAGATGTCATCTTTGGCAAGGTTTGGAAAATATTTCTACTAATTATTATAAAACAACTCTAAAAGAGAAACAAGGAATAATAATACAACAATGTAAGCCAGGGAAAAGAGCCACCATGATACACTGTAGAATTTCAATCCAGTGCTTGGAAATACAACCAAAATAAGAACCCAAAGCTGAGGAAGGGCACCGGGACAGTTTCTTGACAGCATTTGATGAGAACTAAGACTTTGTAGAAGTTAATATCATTTGTAAATAATTTTATACAAAGCACACCTACAGAACACCAATCAGTAAAAAAATACCACCACAAGATTATTTCTTCTGCTTTTTCAATTTTATGAGAGTTTTTCACCCTTTAAGTGATCTGCAGGGCAACAGTTGATGATGGGCCTTGAATTTCTATCATGTCCTTCATTTCAATGATTACTGTCAGTATGATGTATTATTTAGAAATGTAGTTCAAACAACTGCAACATTTGCTTTATGTTTGAAAGGGCTAACTACCAGAGCAGACAAAACCTTCCCCTACTAGTAGTCTTATTTTCTACCAAAGACTCACACAGTAGTCACAACTTCAGTTGCATTGAGCCACCCCATACCTCACTCTAAGGCCTTACGTGGTAAGGGCCAAGAAAGTTTAGCAACAGCAATGCAGGAGAACGCATGTCCAAAGCCATCAAGCTGAGTGCCACTTCCCTAGGTTTTGATTAGACTAGCCTTCTCAGCGAAAGCCGCTCTAGACATGGATTTTAGAAAAGGTAGGCTCAAACTGATTTTTAGCACTTGTTACATAAGGAGCTTCTTGCCTTCTTTCATTAGCCCTTCTTACATGACTCCCTGCTATACCATCAGCACAGAACTTGAGCAAAAGTAGCAGAACAAATAAAAAGCAGATGAAGTACAGGAAAAGACGACAAATCAGCAGCAGGCTTCCAATACCCCTGCATCAACAGAACAACCCAGTTAAGAGAGACATCTCACTTTTCCAAACACCTGGAGAGCTGCTCCTTAAGTAAAACAATATCAAGTTAGGTTGGTTTGTTGTTTTTTGAATATATGTATATATTTAAGCAATCTCACCACAATGAGAAAAAAGCAGGCAGCCGTTGGGTCCTCAGTCTCACTCATATTTGAGGCAGGAAAGCATTCAAGTAACAACTATCCATTATTTGAAGAACAGATCTCTTGAAAACCATCAAATTGCAAGAAATGTGTCTCGGGTGAATACCTATATGCACTCTACTCATATGAATATACTTAGTTTCCCAACTCTCCACAGTACCAGACAAGTTTCAAAGTACAAGAGACTGCTACATTATGGAAATAGAAGCATCTTTTCGATAATACTGATAATTTTAGAGACTTATAAACTCATTTCAGTTCCTACACAAGGGTCAGATTTTCAGCACTGCTGCTTCTAAACTCCAACATCCCTATTTACTGCAGCATTTCTTGCTCCCAGCCCCAGAAACACAAATGGGCTGCTAGAAGTAATTCTGAAGCGAATATAAAATTCTTCCCCCACAAATATACAGTTCCTTAAATCTTAGAAGCTGTTCGTTGGCTTTTAACTTCAGTCCTATTTGACTATTAACCCAAAACTGATTAAACTAAAGTCACAAAAGTAATCTCTCAAAGGCATAGTTAAAGTACTTTCACGTGCTTTGTCATTGTTAGATTACTTGCTTCCCAGCAGTCATTTTCTCTACTGTACACTAAAACGGTCAAAGCAGGCGCATCAGAGCACAATTAAAATTCTTATTCCAAAGCACAAGCTCACAAAGCTCTGCCTAACAGAAAGTTATCTGCAACTCACTAAATACAAACGTATGAGACAACTTTAAGCTAGAAAGCAGGTAACTGAGTATCTACAGATCCTCTTGACAGACACAAACACTCAATTTTGTAGCAATGAATCATATGTCTTAAATTACAAGACACATTAGGGATAATCCTCCAGTCAATATTGAGATGGATCAATTCACTCTTGTTACAGCAAAACTATTCTTTCTTACTAAGAAGTACTTTAAAAGTCAAAGAGTTCTTAAATATCAATAAAGACACACCAGCAGAACCACGACCATTCCTTAGAGCTACACCACATACCATTAAGACTTATCAGCATAGATTTAATAAACTAAACATCTGGTTAACATCTCAGAAAATACCTACAACTTTCAGGGATATGTAATGTAACCATTAGAAATGTTAAATGGCAAGATTTCCTTGTAACTCTGATATATTATCACAACACAATTCTCCACATTCACACGAAGTCTTTAGTTTTAAACAAAGCAGTCGTACAGTGAGGGGGACTGGATTATCATTTCAACATAATAAACTTGTTCATGCAACAAACACATTGGTGTTTTGCTGTTGTTACTAGATTTAAAGTGGTTTTGCCCTTACCTGGATGGCTTTGGGAGCTCATTGCTAGTAACGTCTAGTCCTTTGGAGAAAGGATTCAAGATGGTTCAGTTTCCACACAAGTAACAGCAGCTCTAAAGAGCACCAATGCTTCACCAATACATAGAAATTGGAAGCGGGGATTAAATCATGGCCACCTTATAAAATCCAGGGCACAGTGACATGCTGAGTTGTATAGCAAGTAATCCAATAGGGTGGCAGAATATCTTCTAGTGGCTTTCAAAATGGGAACCTGCAATTAAAGAAAAATATGCCTACGTTAGAGATTTAATATTTACAACCATTTAAATTACACATTATAGCATATTTATCCCCAGAAGATTAAACTAGGACACTATTTTAGGCATTAAGGTTGCAGAGATAGTAATTTTCAGAGTTATAGATGTAGTTTTAATTAATAACCATAAAAATGCAGACTAATATTCAACATCATTAAAAAAACAGTAAAAAAAACCCTTTTCAACTACATATTCAAGTCTTAAAAACCTAAACTTGCATGTTAATTCTGATCCTCCAACAGCACCATATGAAGCCACTTCAGTCCAACAGCTTCCATATTTTAAAAGCCATATGTATGAGTGGTAACTGTACTTCACGCATCTGTTCCCCAAAGAAGTCTAAAGAAAAATTCCTCAGTGCCAAGAAGCGGTCTTGGAGCAGGAAGGGAAAAAACCCACACAATCAATTCCACTCCCACTCTGCCCAAGCCTCCAACATATTATTAAGAAGCAACTTCATACTGCCCCAGGGGGAAAAAAATCCACCATTCCCAATTATTCTAAGCTGTACGTTACAGGGAGAAAGAAGAGAGAAAAAAATTGACTGAGTTAGCAACCTAGTGTACCCCTGCCCACCCTCCCCCCCCCCAAATAAAAATATAAAAGCAGTAGATATCCTAGCTTATAGATACCCCCACCTCAGAAGGCCCCACAGATGGTGTCTCTGATGCAAACAGGAATACTTACACCAAAAGAACCTGCTGCAAGGTGTCCTGAAGTTCATTTTTGGGGATTCGGGGGTTTTCTACCAAGTGGCATCCAGTATTTCTTAAATAGCCATGTTTTACGGGCAGGGTATCTCAGGGAGATTGCTCTGGTTTAATGTACATAGAGAGATGTGACACTGATACATGCTACCAGCTAAAGCTACCAAAACAGATTAAACAAAATTGTATCCTTTATGCAAAGTATTTGACAACCATAGGTTATTTCCCTTCCTTGCACCAAGAAAGTCATCAGCATTCAGGCTCCCAACAGATAACCTCTCCTGGATACTGAGGTTGATGTGTTAACAGACAGCTGGTACCCAGAGGAGCTCCTCACTGCCCTGACAAGGCACTTCTCCCCTCGCAGCTTGGCTAGCAAAAACAGTTTATACCCAGCACTCCCTAACCCACTTCAGACATGAAGTCAGGCTGCTGGCAGAAGTCAACTAGTTAACCAATCTAAATTAATCCAGCTGACTCTGCTCAATGCAGAGCAGGGAGCACTCACCCCAAAATGCTCCACCAGCAGATCTGAGGGTGTGGTGACCTCCAGCACAGAGAGACAATATTCCTTGGGTGGGTGATGATTATGATAGTAACTACTACCGCCACTTGCAAAATGAGCATCTGTCCACAATTTACCTGTACCATTACGTTTCAAGTAGTCCCGTTTATTCTTGGAAGAGCTCTTATGCTCAGATATTCATGTTCCTTTCCAGTAAGGCAGCAAAAACAGGTTTAAGACTTAAATACCACCACCATCACTTGTAATGGGCCCTGCTTTATAATGGTACTTTGCTGGTTTCCAGAATAACGCCCAAGCAGACACAGTTGAACAAAGAGGCCTTCCTTGATGTATTTCATTAACAAACCTCTTTAATTGGCTGTTTCTCTCTACCCCAAGTGTCCCAGCATTACTAGTTTCCAAGTTCCTCTGCCCATTTTGCATTTTGAGAGACCTGGAACACTCTTCCATGTTATATGTGAAATTCAAGAGAAAATTACTTAAGTGTCATTTCTAATCCCTGCAGGTGTCTGCTATCCCAAACATTCAAGAACTTCCAGTTCCATTAATTTGCACATTCTGTTGAAGAGAGTTGGGTCAGCTTAGACCATCAGCAAAATATTAACATCATTTAATTCCAATAAAAACAGCAGGTAATGTTATAGCATAAGCAAACTCAGCTGTAGACAACAAGGATTTGGAATGGAGTGAGCGGATTTCTGTCTACCCGCTTCCACAGTGCAAGACTGAAGTACAGAGCATGAACAGCGAAAAGGTGTGTATGCATTTTCCCAAAGAAACTGGACCGAAACAGTAGCAGCAAATCCATTTAAGAGCACCATCAGTTTAACTATTCCCATTTCTTCCCCCAGACATTTATCTAAATTCAGCCAGACATGAGAGAGACCCAAAATATTAAGCTTCTGCATGTTTTAGTAATACTAGTGCCTGGTCAGAGCAGAGACAACAAAATAACGATGATCAGATGGACAAGCTACAGATTTAGTTCACTTATACTTTTTGTTTCCTACATTTCTTCTAGAAGAGTGAGTAAAGTATAAGCAAAACAGGTCTTTCCAGGATGCAGACAGCAGTCATTTCCCAATTTATCTCACCACAAGACCCTAATTTTCAGTTACCACTTGCGCCGATCTCAATGCAGTCCAATGAGACGTTTCCAAAGTGGTCAAGAGCTGTTTTCAGGCCCCTATCTGCAACAATTCTTACGTAAATTTGTCATTTTGCCACTCACACAAAAACACTTCTCAAATTAGGAAAAGCAAAATGCTGTCTACACCTGTGCCTAGGACATTTGGAGGTCTATAGGGTTTTCCAAGCAAATTCTCGTATTTAAAAAAAAAAAAAAGCAGCCACACAAACAAAACAATCAGAGCTTGCTTTAATTCTACTCCACTGACTTCCAGGACAAGGGCACTCACCTCTGGCCTGCACATCTCAGTCGTAAGAACAGTCAGTCCACCCCACGCTCCCCACGAGCTCTTCAGGCACAGGCAAGGACTGGGTCATGGCTAGGATGAGCTGCTTCGGCAGCATGCCCACTACTAACCCAGACACATGCTGTCCATGATAGGGATGAGCATTTGTTTACAGCAGCACAATCCTCTCATGACTAACTTCATAACCAACTATTTTGTCCAGACAGGTTGCTCACCTTCCTTTTTCGGGGGGAGCGGGATCACAGGCACAGCAGGTTTTGCTGCACACGTGCTCAGGTCAGACCCACTGGGCTCCAGCATACAGACAAAGGGATGGATGACTGCTGCCACGGGAGCGTTTCGCTTAGCCTGCCTGCTGTCTCCAAGCAGGTCCCAGGATTGCCTGCTGGCTAGGTGAGTTTCCTTGGCACACAGCAAACAGTGGCACACTGACCATGCCAGCTTTGGCACTTCATGTGGAGTCCTTCCCTAGGCACAGAGCAAAGGGCAGCCAAAGAGCATCTGCACACAAGACGGTGGATGGCACTGAACGTTTTGGACTACAAGGCAGAAAGACTGAGCAGAACTGTAGGCTAAAACAAGCAGGTGTGTAAAACACACACTCTTATTTAATCAGGTATATTAAACAGGACTGGTATGACCAAGCTCTCTGCCTCTCAGAAGAACTGTTCAGAGTCAGGTTCCTGATGGACTTTTAAAAAACTCTGGAATAGGATCACAAAGAACAAATTAATGCCTATTTATTTCAGCTTGTTTCTACCAGGGTATGCCTGAGTGCACATGCTCCCTCAAAGCTATGCAGGCTGGTGCATCTGTAACTGTATCCTCATCAGATCCCTGGTTCAGAAGGTAGCCACAGCCTGAGTGTGCCGTCACCTCCTTGTCACCACCAACGAGCCTCCATATCTGCAGTCACCATACAGCAAGCGACAGACTGAAGGGCTGCAGCCTCAGCAAAGGCTCCTTGTTTCTCAGTTGTTTTGGTGCCTCAACCAACCATGATCCCTTACTACACACCTTCCCTAGATTAAAGCCACTGTTGGTCATTTTAGCTCTTCTTTATTCACCTCCTACCAACAAGCACATCACACAAGAGGCTCAGTCCTCAGCAGTACAACAGGCAGACCTTTCAGCATTTATGTCAAGGAAGGGATGCATCTGCTTAAAGCACTTTCTTAACACTTAACTGTTTCTTCCAGAACCTGCAAAGAAAATGCTGGCAAATTCATGAAGAGGCTGGGTCATCACACATGGCAACAAACCACCTATACACAGGAATAATGTGTATAGGGAGAGAGCATATGGCTCTAAACACAAAACCGTTTAACAGGTCTCTAAAACGTAAGGTTCCTCACCACCTTCCTCTCCCCCCGCATGACCAGGATTGCCCCCTCACACGCGATACAGCTCCACAACTCAGTTCTACACTATTCCTTCCAGACACTTTCTAAGACCACTTTTTCCCCACTGGGCATCTAGCCAACCACTAAGAGACATGAGTTCATATTGCATGTGAACTAGGAAATGTAAGTAATCCAGCAGTTTTCCAAGCCTGTTTCCATACATTTTGCAGCTACTGAAAACTTCCCCCCCCCAATAATAAGTAACAGGAATCTTACAGTTCCACCATACAAATGTTTTGACAGTATAAATGTTCACCTTCCTCTTCTCAGCGCATTCCAGATGTGCCTCTCAACTAGTCACAAGTGGAGATGTGCAGTAACCAGTAATTATGTTATGATAAAGCTTTGTTTACAAAGCTCCATTTTTCAGATTTTAAATTGCTACAGAACTTCAGCCAAGATAAAAATCTTGGCCTAAGGGTGAAGTTTCAAGATTTTTTTTAAGTCAAGTCAGTCTGGTTGCTTCAGGATACCCAGCTATCGATGACCTCGCTTCATCTGCAGGCCTTCTCAGACACATACAATCAACAACCCCAGATGGGAACACTACAGCCAGCTGACAAGATCACTTGAAAACCTCAGTTAAACAAACCTTAACTGCCTGCTGACTCAATGCATCAAATGGTGTAAGTCATACACCTACTATACCCATTGCTACGCGCTTTGAAGTTTACTTCTACGTCCAGAGAAAGCTGCTCTGCCTTTCACACCCCTGAATGTTAAAAGCTTTGCAGAAGACACTGCCTTTTAACAGGACAAGGAAGCCAGCTCTGTGAAGACAACAGCAGAAGGGATACTAGGAGAATGCCTTCCACATCCTGGCACTTCTTTAGCAGTGCTCCAATATCGCAGGGCTTGGTCTTCAAAAGCCATGGAAACACCCATCTTCCAAAAGCATTATCACCAATCCTTCTGCCTGACGCTGCAGATTAAATAGCAATAAAGTTATTTTTTTCCCAAAAAAAAATCTACCAAGGTATTTGGTTCCTTGCCACATTAACAGGCAAACAGTAATAAGTTTAATTCCACAGGTTCCACGTAAGATGATGACAACATCATCTTAATGCTTGCTTGGATTCCTACTCATAACATGCAGCTTGCGAACAACCCAATGCTGCAACATGCACGTGTTTTGCACAGACTCACAGACCTAATGAGAGGCAGTGCCTCTGTTGGAGCTTATTGATTAAATCTCTCCTTTGACAACAGATCCCAAACTTTATCCAGATGAAAAAAAAACCTGCCTCTGCTTTTCAGGAGTTGTTTAAAAATACTGCCAATACAGGATCTATATATGAAAGGAGGAGAGGACAAGGAAGAGGCATATAGCTGTTTGAAAACAATAATAATTTACTGTGACCACAAAACCATTTACTGCATCTCTATTTAGAGCAGAAGTAGTGTGAAACAGTCTCCCAGGCTGATTCTTCTCTCTAGGCACCATGTCACCAGGGCCACCACTGTGCAAGATGACAAAAACAGTGGCAGTAGTCCTGACGACCCACACAACCCTTCAACAACATCACTTCAACTCCTGTTTTTCAAGCAGAATACAGCTTTACTGAATCTGTACCAGGAGACCAAGTTTCACAAGCATTGCCCACTTCCAGAAGTGCTCATTTTCCTACAGTTTCAATGATACTTAAAACAGACTTCTCCCAGAAAACATATTTGCAAGCCTCAAACTTGATCAGACATCCTCTGAATAGTTTTAAGACTCTAAAGACAGTGTTTCTGACTCTAAACACATATTGCAGGAATAACAGGCTGCATTCTAAAATATACCACCAGCTTAATGTTCAGCTGTGGACAAAAGAACAACTAGAATACCACAACAGTAATAGAAAATAAAAAATAGAACAGCAAATTTGCTGCGGTATTAGCCCAGTTCCTCCAAAATCACGAGTATTTTGTGCAGATCTGGACACTCCCCCTCCATTTCCAAGTACACAGTATAAGAGTTTCAAAAGAAGGGCAAGAAAAAGGTGATCAGAGGTGTGGTACAAATTCCTCATATAGGTGAAGCTGATAAGTCTTCAGCCCAGAACAGAGATGACGTATGGACATTACATTGATGCAAATACAGTGAAGTCACCAATCACTCTGTTTTCCATCTATTTCTTTCAAAGCAAGAAGGTTTTCCCATTCTTTTTCTGAGAGAGAAGTTGGGTGGACACACAAGGGAGGGAATGTATCAGAAAAGATGCTTCAGGCAGCAAGCTGAAGCAGAGGGCATTACATGTTCCTTCTTAGCTGCACTAAAACTCTGACTTAGGGTGCTCGAGAAAGAAAAAATTTTCCTAAATTCCAAAAGCAAATGGACAAACTTCTTCAAAAAGAGAACAAACATCAAATGCTTCTGCACAAGGACAGGAAACTCATGACACAAGTCACTGGCTCACAAGAGAGTGTTTCAGAGAAGTGTCACCATGCGCATGTCCTGTTGTGAAACATCTCCTAAAGTACACCTTCCTGGATGCTGCTGGAGAATGTGGCAATCAAGTACCTTTAAGGACAAAAGCCCACCTATACCGTCACCAAATCAACTCAGCTCTGCTTTGTCCTATGCTGACATGACAGTCCTGTCTTGGAAAATATAAAGTTTACTCCTTAAAAGTTTCTGTATTGCACTGAAATCACATACCAAACTCTTAACTAGTTTCCACACAAGTTGTGAGCACACCTGCATTCATTAAGTTAAAAAAAAAATACTCGTGTGAACTGGCAGATGGAGGTATCCACACAGCACTCAGGTATGCACACAGAAGAACAGACCAAAATCAGTTTGAGTACCTGAAGCCTTTGTTACAGTTAGGACTGTGTAACTAATAATTAAACAGAAAGCCCAACCTAATACAGCTGTTAGAAATAGCTTCTCATCAATAATATACTAGGTACATACGTGTCACAGTTAGTACAGATCCAGACTGACCAGTCTAGCCCTTACTACTAGGGCATCCCATCTTTGCTAAACTCGTTGTTTCCATAGTCTTAACTTGCAGTAGCAAAACCAGAGGTACCTACCTTTAAGAACAAAACTCAACACAACGATTCAAATGTAATAAACATCTAAGAAATCACCCAGTACTTCAAGGAATTAAAACACCAAACATTTGTTTAGCAAATGCTGACATTTCACACCAGCCATTACAAGCGCTACTCTCACATGACAGCCTAGAGTAGAACAAATATTTTGTTTCCGCCTCTCCCTTAAACTTCCACTTTCAAATACACACTGTGAAGATTTATTGCTTATATGCTCACACTAAACATTTTAACTTTGTGACAGGTTTTGTATGGTATAATGTTCAGAAAGAGATTCAATCTCTAACCACATTTGCCTTAAGTGTTAAATTACAGTATATGTACATTAAGACTTCAAGAATAACCAATACCTACTCTATATTTACGCAATTCCTTCAGGGAAGACTATGATACATTGCTAGACGGTCCCTGGTAGTTGCTTTTGGAGCAATCCAGCTATTATTTCAGGCAGTGGCTTGTCAAGCAAGTCTTTGCAATATAAGCATTGCTATACATGCACTGAAGTCACCATCAGACATTAAAAGAAAACAAAATGAACAAAAGCCACAAATGGCAAGACACTATTAACTAATTGTGAGCTACTTTATTAACACAGAACAAATCCACAGCTATTCAAGGGTAGCAAATCTATATAGAAATAATTAATCTAAATATTTGTAACAGAAATCCTCAATAAAAATAATCAAGAAAAATTACGTTCTACAGTTTCATACTCTGTTGCTTCTTATTGTCAAGGAACACTCCACAGCACGCAGGTTCCTTAAGTAAGGCTGCCTTTTCCAGACTCTTCAGTTGTGTTTCGAAGTAAAGCAAGCTGCTCAAACCTCTCTCTGCTGGCAGCCCTTTCACTTTAGTCACATAAATCCCAATGCTGAGACATTAGCCCAAACTGGAAACACAGGGAACACTGATATTTCAGTAGAAGTGAAGATCTCTTCACGCATTTCAATGTCAAATTAACACACATGCCACTACTAGAGTTTGAACCTAGCAGAAGTCTGCAAATTTTCCTAAGCTTTAAACCAAGGGCTACTTGGAAAAATAAGCATTTTGCATATTCTGCACAAAATCCCTCCTGGTACCATCTACAGACACTTTTGCAAATCACCACCTTGATCAACAGTTACAGCTGCTTTGAAAGCTGAAGGTGCCTCCATGTCCTAAAAAGAACACCTTATATCTTCTGGTGGACACCATGAAGCCCCAAATGTTTTTGTGGCCCTTCCTCATTGCTAGGTGTATACAAGAGTATTAATATTATTTCTACTTCCACAGATTTCACACCAATAGCAATACTACTAGGTAGCTGAAGACGGGATCTGCTGATACCTCCTCTGGTTTTAGACCTCAACAAGTATTGCTGTTGAAGTAGTACTGCAGGTATTTCAAATACATATAGAAGCGAAAAAACAAGGATTTGGGAACAACCAAGTGGATGACAAGTGGACCTAAATCCTCCAATGTGTAATCCAAGACTCTGAACAAAAGATCATTTTTAGGAACCCAAGCAAATCTGGGAATACCACATCATGTTCACTCTGTGGGAGCTCAAATTTAAAGTGGTCAACGGCTTGGAAAAATGTTTTGAGAGTCAAGCAGAAACACAGCTCATAGAAGAACTGCATATTCAGAAATGCAACTGACTACATGCAAAACCTGGGAATATGTAGATTTGCAGGATTAGAGCCCTCCTTGACTAGCAAGACTCTGGCAGAGGGTCTGAAAGAGCAGGATGCTTCTGAGCTCGATCCAGTTTCTCAGCAAGAGCAGTAAGAACAAGCAGTCTCACAGATGGATCCGCGTGGGAGGGAGAAAGGATAAAAGTCTGCCTCAGGAGCCTGTTCCAGCTGCTACTGAAGCCTTGGAGGAGTCGGTACAAATTGGACAGAGTTACCTATAAAAGTCTACCATCTTGGCTTTTTCTGAAGCGCTCTTCTCTCCCCATCCCATGTTTTTCCTCCATCTTAGTGTTTCTGCGTTTGAAAGAGTTCACATGAGATAGCTGAAAGTAGCTTTTGATAGAAGGTAAACGAATATACTGTGAGTTTATGGACAACGTCTGTCTCATTTCTTCATTCCTTCCTTGTATAACACCCTAGGTACAAAAATTCAGAGGTACAAAAATCAAAACTCCTTTCAAATACTTGACTGAAGTGATAAAAAAAATGGTATATTCTTTTTAAGCAAAATACCCTAACAACATTTTCAGTGCCAGGAAGAGTTTGTGTGACCAGCAGACAGCTAGCTCATCTCACTGACTGAAGCATTCCCATGCAAACTCCAGAACAGCTGAAGCCTCCTATCAATGCCCATGATCTAAACACATACACTTCAACAACATATTAAGGTGCCCTCCTAATTCCTGCAAATTAAAGTTTCAGCAGCTTGTAATGTACTCCAGCATTTTAAAACTACCATTGTATTACTAAAGTCCCATTTGAGCAGCGCTGATATCTGTTTACTTTGCTGACTCCTGTCCTCAGTGTGCTGTACCTAAGCTATTCGCCAAATCCTCTCCTTTCATGCTGCTAGAATTAGCAGACACCATGCGCAGGGAAAAATTGGATCATGATAGAAAGCTCACAGATCCAGCCACCATTTTTCTGTATACTTCCTCAATAATGCAGCTGTCAAACCCAGTCTTATTTTCTTCACCTGTTGGTGCACATACACACAATCTTCCTTTCCCTTTCGAAACAGCTTGATATAGCCAAAAAAAAAAAAAGGATACTGACACCTTTATGTAACTAGTTTTGGGAAACAACTGAAAACCTTCAGCTTGCCAACCACATTTTCACTCTAGCTCAGCTTTCTCAACTGCTAAAATGAACAACCCACAATCCTTTACCTGGGGTCATTTTTCAAATACTCATACATAGGTAGGGAAAGGCAGAGAGAAAAAACACAGAATCATCTAGGTTGGAAGGGACCTTTAAGATCATCAAGTCCAAACATCTACCTTTTCTATTCATGTACTTCAGCTGTTACAGCCCACATCTGAACTTCTTGTTCCTTCTGACAAAGAATCAAAATTACTGGTCACTAGCTGTGCCTAACCCATCTGGTCTACCAGCATAAAATAGCTGAGTACATGTGTCATCAATCACTGTTAATTACTTCATTAACTTGAAAAAAGAATATTGACTTTTTTAAAGAACAAACATTGTTTAAGGTTAGTCTAGCTTTTTTTTTTTAACTGAATGCTATCTGATTACTATGACAAAATAATTTAGTTTGAACACTAAAACAACTGTCACATAACTCATTAAATTCTTTCATCTAGTAAAACATTTCCCCAAGTTTCTTTTGGAACTGACTACAATGCAATGATAGTTTTAAGCAGCATTAAGTTTAACCAGCAACTTAATTATGCCTGTTCTCAAATACTCCATGCACACTGCACGATGTTAACCGCACTGCCATTCCTACCTACTACCACCATGCTTTGAGTTCTGACCTTTGTCATGCTCTTGGAAAGAAACATGCTTCAAGGTCTCCACAAATAAGTTATATCATTTTCAAGTGGACATTTAGCCCTCTGCTGTTTGCTGCAAAATAGTGACAAAGAGAAATATTAGAACAGTTCGCGCATTTTAATCTGTAACACGGGTACCCAAATTTTTTTTGCACAGAAGAAAATAAAAAAAAAAAAAAAAAAAACAAGTGTTACCATGCTAAATCAGACTAAAATCAGTTAAGATCCACACAGCACGATCCAAACTTCCCCGTGGACTCTCTCACTGCTTCAGAGGCTGAACTGGCTCACCCCCTGAAGATCTCAGCCCTGCTCCACCACCTCCCTCTCCTCGTACCCAGCACACGAGCTCACCTCCCTTCCAAACAGAAGGGTCCCTCCATGCACCCGAGCCTGCTCACCAAGCCTCGTCCAGCCACACTGTCTGGGAAGAACCACTTAGCTCTGTTCTTTATTACATTTTTTCATGCCCCAGTTAAGTGGCTTAAACAGTCATTGTCAACATTCAAAAAGCTATTTTGTTTGAGAACAATCCAATGCCATTTTCTAAATCTAGAATAACACACACTCCCTACAAAACACCTATAATGCAGCTGTATTACGCCACTGGCAGGAACCGACCGCCAGCTACCAGCCTTCATACACACATCCCCTTTCGCTCCTAAACTCCATCTCGCGTAAGTCTGCCCCACATAAACAGGGCTGTGCTTGCCAAAGTAACACTGCAGGAAAGCACGCAGACCTCATGTAAGCACCCTCAGCTCTGGCTATTGCACGGCTCAGACAACAGCATGCCCTCACCCACAAAAGCTAGTATCATGGGATCCAAAGTTTACATTTTTGTATGTTTTATTGCTTCTTCCTTACACTGAATGCTAATACTGTGACCAAAACACTGCACTTCTCACAGCAATGCAATAATTCAGAGCCCAGTCCTAATGGACTTGGGGCGTCACTCTTTCATTTCTTCTTCTAATGTGCCTGTTTTCCTACAGTCAATAAAATTCTGTTACAGTGTATAAGTGTAGTGCATTATGTATTCGCGTATCTTCTTACTCAAAGAACCTTAACCAGGGCATCACTTAAACCCAGATTTTACATATGAGCATAAAGGATGCTGCATCGAACAGGAAAAAAAAAAGTACTACTTTGCCTTTGAAGTGCTATATAATTATTTTTTTGGGGGGGGGACAACAGGGACGACACCTTTTCTCCTCTCATCAGCAGCATATGAAAAGTGATGCTGACATACACCTGTAAAAGCATGACAGAGATGGCAGTCAAACACTGAAATTCAGATAACTGATGGAGTACTAAAACCTCAGTCAACAGTTATTTTTGCCATGTAAGAAAACTTAAACAGTAGCTAGAATTTTTTTCGTCAAATGATATGCAACATGTTAGTTAGCAGTGATTTTCTTCCCTTTCAGAAAATCCAGAGAATCACCTTTGCTAAAACACACTGCTTTCAGGCTGAGGTTTATCAGGCAGGGAATGCATGGCAGGCAGCACAGCCAGCTCCCCAGGGACCATCCTGCTGCTCACGGGTCGTGCCTGAAGCACAAGGGATCACCCCTCAGGACGCAGGGCAGTCCGGGGCGTGCCATTCGGTCTCTGGCTTATCTGCCAAAGCTGCTGAGACTTCAAGCACAAGTCTGCTGGTAACCAAAAGGGCAGCAATCCTCATGGGAAGCTAAAGCAAATGTACGCCTTTACGTTCGCAGGGGTTCCAGGTTTTCCACTTTCTCAAGTTACAAGTCACAGTCCTGAGCCAAACATGGCCAGAATAGAAAATTAACTCAATCACCAGAAAAATGTAAATTTCTATGTTTAAATACTTTAAGTAGGGTTAAATTTTTAATGACCAACATCACCCTTTAATAAAAACTAGAATCTTTGGTAAAATACTTCACGCTTGCAGCTGACAAGCAAAAAAAGCAAGGAAGGAAGAACTGACATTACTTATACTTCAGGGGGTTTTGGGTTGGTTTTTATTTATTTGTTTTATAATATTGTCAAAGCAAGAAAGGACAAAACCTTTTAAAGTAGTACTTGCAGGTTACCTTTAGAGAGACAGAGGCCATCAAACTTTCGGGAGTTCACTTACCAGGTGTTGCTTCCAACACCAGGGCTGTTATTTAACTCAGGGTGAAGGAAGAGCTCAATTTACCTTATAGTTTAGACCACATCTTATATAGCCCATTTTAACTATTTGCCTAACACGAACACAGCAAGACAAATTGGAATAGTTTCCTGAAATACAAAAACTGGATTGTAAAGACACAAAAACTAGGTCATATTTCAAGGACTGATAACATATCTGCCATGGGGAATTTTTTAGGTAGATTTTAAAACACTGTCAGCTGCCAGTTGAAAAGACAGACTTCAACTCAGTATCCTCAAGGATGCCTTAGAGCCCTAGCGTAGATATGCAAGGATTCAAATTCTGTTAAGTTTCTATGATCTAGATTAAAATTTATACAGCTGTTTATGGCTTTACATACTAAGTGAAATCTAAACAATATTCTTCCCTGTAAGATAGTCCTCTTTCAGGGCAGGCATCAAGCAAAGTAATTTAAACATGCCTTCTCCCACACTACAGCCCAAACTTCAGGGTCTTTAATTCTGACTCCTGGGGTTTGGATTTTTGCACCTTTGCATGCTCCTAAATATCCTCCTTAAACCTTCACGCTAACAGTTTCGGCTACCACAACAGGAGGAATTGTTTGGCTTTCAAGATGAGCTACCATTAGCCACCAAAGCTCTGCTGTGCAGAATCTCCTTTCACTTATCACCTGCTACATCCAGTACTCTAAAATAAGTGAACAGGAAGGAATACAAGATACTTTCAAAATCTTTCATTTTCTTGTTTTTAAATGTTAATCTGGATGTATCTTGTGTTACCATTAACGATTAATAAATTACATTATGCCAGATGAAAAAAAAAAAATGGCCTCATAGCCAACACTAGCAACCACCACTAGCTAACACTGTGGTCCCTTTCAGTAGGAAGTCACTGAAAATGCAAAGCTAGCTACAACGCAGCACAAAGACAAATAACTCCTTTGGATTTTAGTTGTTTCTGAAAATTTACGTTTCAGCACCAGTTTTAAATTCTAGCAACAGTACACAGCTGCTGCAAAGCAAACGTGACTCCTTGTTATCTCAAAACACTCTGCATGCAAAAGCACACACCAAGGCTGGGGCAGGGGGAATGAGACTGTAAGAATTTTTTCCTGAAATAGAATGGGGAGATAAGATCAAGTGAAAAGGAGCAGAGGCTGCTGACATATCTAGATGCACAGAAGCCAGTAAATACACAAATAGGCAGCCATTTCTTACCAAGAGTGCAAGAAGCCAGTAACATTCAAAGACAACTTGAATTCTGCTAAAATATATTGCATTAAAGTAAGAAAGACAAGTCCAGTACGAAACTATACGGAACAGTTCCCTTTGACCAAGCCAGCTTTACTTCTCATTCAAGGAAATACTGAACAAAGGTTTCTATTCAAAAAACGGCTTAACTTTGAATATCACAGTATTTATGAATACCTTTGGATGTTTACTTTTTAGTACTCTAATTTGGAAGTGCTACTAAAAAAGACTACATAAAACTGTAAACGACCACCCTGACAAAGCTGCATCAATTACCAGTTACAAACCCTTCCACAAACCAGGAAAGAGCCTGTTTCCCAGAAGCCACAAACAGCAAATTTCACACCAGATTTCAGAGAGAAGAAAATAAAGGCTGTATTGACCATGCATCCCTGAAGACAGATATTACAGAGCAAGAACTGAAGTTTACATGACTTGATAGCAGATGATAAACTCAGACTGTTTCAAAAAGGCGGTACTTGGACATCCATCTGTTGTCCTTGAAATTGAGAGGGAGACACACCAAGCAGAAGTGTATATATTTATATGAAAATCCAAAATATATATGATCTATTTATATATACTTATATGAAATATATGCACGTGAAATAAATATACACCTGTGAAAACACCAGAGTGAAAGAATACATGACTTTTTATTTTCACTTCATTTTATCTGCCTACTACCTCTGAATCAGAAAGACAAGCTCAAAGGCCCATGTTGGATATAGCCCGAGACATGCATTTTGCACATTTATAAACAAGAGCAAAAGCAGCTCTTCCCTACTATGGCAGGGACTGAACGCAGCTTCAGTAACTTATTTCATTCAACCAACACGCTCCCTAAAAGAGGAAAAAAAGCACTCCAACTAAGACACCTGCTTGACAGCTCTTGGCTTCTCTTCTGAGATGAAGTACACAGAGAAGTCAGCTACCTAACAAGCACAGAGAATTTCAGCAATTGCCAGTATCAAAAAAAAAAAAAAGTATGTACAAATCTAGGAAGATGTAAAAAAGAAAAAAAAAATCAGACCTTTCCAGGCTGAAAAGGTTCCCACATATGGCACAATACAACAGAAAATCTACCCAGAAACGTAAGCCACTGCAGAGAGATTAAAGCAACCTACAACTCTCCAAAAGAAGGACTTGTAGCCAGCAGTGAGGATTCAGATATTACCACTTACCTCTAGATGTCTTCATACCTGTAGTAAACAAAAGAGATAGCAATTTAACAAGACATCACTCAGCAAAACTGAAGCTCCTGAAGAAAGGTTATGACAAAGCATTTTTGCTGGCAGCGGAGCTAAATGGAGACACAGAAAGGTTTCGTGAGGGCCTGCTCTAGGAGAGAAGAGCCACACGAAGAGGAGGGGAAGAGACAAGCAATTGCAAAATGCCAGACTGTGAAACACCTGTGCTCAATACATGCTCTTTCCATCACTGCCACCCCAAGCACTGTCACTGCAAGCTAATTCCCTGCTTCCCAGATAGCACCCAGTGACATGGCTTGCAGTCTTTCTCATTTCATAGTCCTCCTGCAGCTGCGGGAAAACATTAGTACCTTTTCCTAGGTTTGCCTGAATTTCACATCCACGCTTGCTGGTTAGCTACAGCATATGCTCAAAATTCAGTTATCCATATTCAGAGGCTGTGATAATTTAGATTTTCATCATAGATTTCATAGATTTTCATCAGAGCTATACACTGAGGCTCTGGAATTTAAATATATGATAACACTGTAAATAAAAGGAAAAATTCCTGAAGGAAAACCTTTTCACATGCCAGATCAGTTCCCAATAGTAACTGCTCTGCTTTGACAAGAGATAAATATTTACAGTCTAGAACAGAGAACACCTTGTGTTGCAATACTAGGAATGCAAGCCTCATCAGTCCCCAGTATATTTAAGAGGTTATTTTGATTATCTAATAAAAAAAAAAAAAAATCTGAGTACTTAGAAGTACACACATTAGTCTGCTCATTTACACCACCAAAACAAAAAAAATGAAGGTAATCGTACGGAGAAATTGTCAAACATACTGAATCCAGAACAGATTTTCACAAAAGGAGACTTCATCCCCTGGGGAATGTAGACAGTTTACAGCAAAAGTCTAAATTATTGCCAATAATATGCTGCCTTTTTTTTTTTTCTTTTATTTAAATATAGCCTAACTTGCTCCTCTCTAAAGTTGCTCTGGTGAAGGTAGACACTGAAGATTTTTCTTACTGGGGCAAAAAGGCAGCAAGGAGGATCAGATGCCCATACCAAATTCCTTGGATTGGGGGGTACCACACTGGGAATACCCTTGGAAGAGGGAAAAGAAAGCTCAGGTTCTAGTTCATCAGGCTACCTCTCAGCTTCCAGCGTGCCTCCCAAGCTCCCAGCTTGCTCAGCTCCTTCCAGCAAAGGAAAGAATGTGGGGAATGTCATTCATAATGGCACTTGGGAAGATCTAGGAATTGAAAGTATACAATAACTGGATATCCTTCTCACAAGGAGGGCTTGTCACAAGCCCCATGCAAAGAAGATGCTCTCATTTCTAGCATTAGGTGACTGTGTCTCAAGTTGCTCAGGTTTTCTGCCATTTTAAACGAGGTAAATATGTAATTAAACATGAAGGTAATATTTCTTTTGTACTGTCTATCCAGTCCTGACTCAATTTCTGACAGGATGTGCACAAGGACAGCCTAATTTAGCTGTTACACTACAGGATTTCATATCTGGAGCGTAATATTTGTCACCCAACTGCTATTTTGGCTTTTATGGCACAAACCCTTTGAAGTGTCACAGTCCAGCCACCAGTAGGCTTACAGAAGAGGTCGATGTCTATCTCAGAGTCTCAGTTTTCTTACTTCCTCCTCCCCTTATAATGGAATTATTAACTTGTGCAAAACTTTCCTGCTTTGACCTCACTCACACCATAGTCAGCATTACTCTGTGATACCATCTCCGCAGTCAGTCAAGTGTTCTGCCTTATGTTCTGTGCACGAGTTCTTCATTTGCTCCCCTGCTTTCAGCATCCCTGTATGCCAGTTTATTTTTAGACCAGAATTTTTATAGCAAAGACCAGAAGCAGCAGACTTTCAGTGCCAAACTGAATTCAGCTAAGATTTCTAATACTGTCAATAATTGACATAAAGACACCTCAGTCTGATGGTCACAGAAAATTGGTACTAGCTATATGTCTGCCATCCAGAAACACTGTCAATCTCCAGGCACTCACTGCAGTGCTCTCCCATCTGCCCACACCACCACCCCCAGGTTACCAGCCAGTTCACAAAGATCAGCCCAATATTGCCCAAAAGGGATTCATACCATTCACCTCTCCATCAAAATAATGGATTGTGCTTTGTTTTTTCATGTGTGCGCAAGCTTTCTGCACTGAGAAGGATTTGATACATACACTCCCCCGCAAACAGAACACCACCTATCTTTACACTTGCAGTGCCATAAACCAGACACAAGAATCAGATTCATCTGGTACCACTACCACCTATTTCTGTTTACAAAGCATAACCTAGTACAGGAAACATCAGCAAAAGGTACCCACATACAGACACAGAGGTGAACAAGACCACATAATCTGTGTAAACCCACCCAAAACCAGCATGGATTGCTCATAAAATTGCACAGTAAAAGTCTCTTTTATTTTCAACAATTCACAGTATGTGCTCATGAACAAGATTTCAACTTACAAGGCCATCTTCTTCAAGGCATACTGTAGCCAATAACAAAGTTACACTTTGGCCTGAAACTACATCAATACATGTATCAACACAAGCCTTTTTGTCTACTGATCCAGAAGTATCTAGCTCTTCTGCATTATGCTAGGTTTCATAATTTATGATGTAAAAACTCAGATCACCATTCTCTGTCACAAGTTTGTAGTTTTCGTGGCGCTTCAAGCAAGAAGCTTTTTTCCTAATGCTAAGATTTCACTCACAGTTATGATTAAGCCCATCAGGAAATGCTCTGTTCAAGGCACAGAGAGCATATGAGGCAGCAGCCTGTCTTCAGTGCAGTGCACAGCACTGACTTTTGTACACGGATGAAGAAAAGCCCAAAAGAAAGTTAGGTGAGTACAGCCCCCAACAAAGCATTCAATACCTACCACATGCAGCCAGAATCAGTACCCTGCTGTTCACTTCTAGTCCTCTCTCTCCTCATTTGACCATGCTTCCAGGCTAAAAATCCTGTGAGAGGCAGTCTTCACTCAAATGCATCCTTCAGCCTCCACCAGGATCTGGCAGCAGGTAAGAGTCAGGGGAAATAAGTAAATAAAATTTTCTCCCAACTTGTTACCATTAGATTCAAACAGAAAATCAGTCTTGGGTAGAAGTGCACAAAAGAATCCATACAGAAAATAATTTATTTTAGGAGGCTCATTTACATCAAGCAGGTGAGGAAGAACTGAAATTCAAATGTAGATCACAGTCACCAATTTCTGTTCCAGTCATTGGAAGGATCAGTTACTCAGCAGGATATCTAACACTAGATTCAAACGTACTGACTGCATGCAGCCTCTTCATCCTGCTCTCCTTTCTTCTTCATCACAGAATGAAGACAAGACACTCAGTTTTGAGCATACTCACTACCAAACACATCTGGGCCTTGCTTTATCACACTGCTGATGAGTAAGAACAGCAGCAACAGAACTAAACTTGGAGAACTTCAGTTAACTTCTGACAGTAATCACCACCTACAGCAGAGGTGAGCTTTACAGAAATCCAGGGGTTGGTTTGTTGATGAACAGCAGAAAACAGCAGCAGCAGACCAGGCTTTCTGCTTTGCACACGCAGCAAGGCTGTGCATTGTACAGAGACATTTCTTTCACTGCCACTGAAGATGCTAGAGCAGCACAAGCCACACTCAAACTGCATCATCTCCTTGGGAAGGTAGCAGAAGGCAGCAGGAAACTGCACCTTACTGCTTTTTTGCCCTCTCCAGTTTTACAAAAGGTGCCATCATTCATCCTCTCCAACAAGACCTCCACAAAAAACATGGCCCAGTACCTTCTGAGATATTCCAGAGAGATGCCTGTGCTCCCTTTTCCCCCCAGATGGTCTAAAGAAACAAGCCAGGCTTCCCAGCAGGGTGTACAGCATCCTGTGCTGCAAAAGGTCAACCTCTGTGTCAGAGTCCTGCTACCTTATTCACACCATGACTCGGAGAAGTCCCCTCCAAAAAGTCAAAGCACTAGGTACAGCGATTTGGTTTTAGTTTTTTTTTTTTTAAAAAGTCTATGCTGGCTGGAGAAGCAACTTTTTTTTTCCCCATTTGAACAAATGAGTTCCACCTATGCAGTGCTCCAAAATACAATCTAGCCTGCAGGAAAGCTCAGTTTTACCTACGAATTCTCCTTCTAGGACCCTTCTCGCCTGACAGTCTACACCACATGTCTTCCCCTTCCACTGGTCCTTGGGAATTAAATAATCTTTACATCCTTACTTGTTTGTAGTTTGAGCCACTGCATTCAAAGTCAAGGCCAATAGCCCATCTTCCATCTCATCCCACCTCCTTCCATATTAGCCAACATTCAGAAATACCTGCCCCACTGCCACTGTGTTTCCAGAGTGGAGACTTTTCCCTTCTCACTGCCTTGAGCTACCAAGCTCTCAAGGTTAAAACTCACAGACTATTCCATTTTTCAGAATCCTCATTGTTTTAAAGGTGTTAATAATGCAACTTTTATTCAATTAACACTTTTGTGCACATTATTTGAGCGGAAAAGCAAATCTCACTGCTCTACATTTTCTATGAACCTGCAGTAAGAAGGCAGGCCTTTTTTTTTTTTCTTTCAGCTCACTGGAAGAGCTACCTGCATTCAGGACTTTAACAGAATCCAGAACAAACACTAACAAAAACTAGGTAAGTGTAGCTCCCATGGGGAAAAATCTAACTTTCCTAATACTTTGAACAACACTCCCTTTCTGAGTACTTGGTGGGAACAGCATACAATAGAATTAATTCATTGTTTCAGGCTTACATTTTAGATCCTTTTCTTGGAGTGATGCACACAAGACAGAAAGTTTTGTCAACACAACATCAGAACTAACCTGAACATTTTTCTACTGAGCAAATGCAACATAAGGTATTTTAGCATACTAGGAAAATGCAACACAGTAGAAGTATGTTAACTGACTAGAGATAACGTTGTGAAAGCTACAGGTTGAAGAGAAATGAAAACTCAAATGGGAAGACAACTTGGAAAACACTAGGGGAAAGGGGGACAGCATAATGTGCTCATCTAATTTTAATCCTGAAGAGCAAATTTGAATAACTGCTTATTTAACATGAAACACTCAAAGACATTAGTGTGGACACAGCTATGATGCTACACCTTCCTACCAGTGTCCTCACGTGCAACCGCAGAGAGGACAAAGCAGCACCAGTTCAGGCAAGTACAACACCCTGCAAAATCTTGCACACTGGTACTAGTGACAGGCCAGTTATGAATAACTACTATTTCTCAAATTTAAGTTGAGGCAAATTATACCAGTAAACTAATGTCATCATGTGCATTTGACAAATGAAATTTGATTTTAAATAGAACGAGCCACAGTATACTAATGTTCACAGAATTTAACAGTAATTAAGTCTTACCAACAGACACCTCATTAAAGTACCAGTTCTTCAGAAAAATTAATAAAGTGAATTATTTCCTATGTGTGAAATATCAAAATCCTCCACTACTCATAAAGGATAAATGGAGTTAAGTTAAATTGGATGTCAGCGTTCACCAGAATGAAAGAGTGACCAGCTTAAAAAGATCATTTAAAACAATACATTGCTATGCTGCTAGCACCCAATCTAAGATGTTAATCTCCTATACATTATTGTATCCTATCATTGCAAAAAACAAAACCCTTACAATACATTTTTCATCCAACAATTTACTTGCTTCTTATAAAACATACCGATATGCACATCCAGGAAAGGTCAAATGGATCAATGGGATAACTGGAAACAAGCTAAAGTTAAACTGGAAGAGCAATGAAGTAGAAGATGACACCACCAAAGAAGGCAGCAAGAAGAATCAAGAACACTTGGCAAATATTTAATGAATGTCATTATCACTGTTCAAATAACACGTTCAATTAATATTTCTTTGTGGTTTGTGACAAGCTTCGCCATTTGGAACAGGCTAGCAACAGATACTATTCAGCAAATAAACTATTCTGGTAATATTACCCTGTGTACTCAACCATAGATGCAAGACAAGTAAAAATATGGTCCCAAGGGTCTGGAGTTTTATATTATACATATATACGTATGCACACACATACAATGCCAAGGGATATTTATTTCCAGTAAATACAAATATATACAATGCCAAGGAGTGTAACATAATCACTTCTTTAACTGGAAGAGGACACCAAAGAAATGTTTTAACCCAAGGATTAAGTTGGTACAGCTGGACAGTGACCATTCAGGTTTTCAAACCCTGAAGAGAGCATCGCATCAGCATACATGCCGCTTAACCTATATGGACGCATGCTACCCTTGAGAAAACACGAGGATAACTAGTTACTGTGACCTTACAAAGGTATGGCATGCAAGCATTCGAGGAATGCTTCAAGCAATCCAAAAGCGCGAAAAATGAAGACAGTAGTCTTTCAGTGGAGCATACCCAATATTCAGCTGACCAAGAACATAAACACCCCACATTAAATTGTCAGTTTGCCCTCCTTAAGATAAGGCTGTGCAGCAAGTTTTAAGAGACACTCAACATACTAACTCCTTTTAGTACAAGTTCTGATAAGCACATCTGTGAGCAATTCATTTTAAAAACTCTTGCCTATTCTCAGCTCTGGAAGATGAAAAAATTTGGCCTAGAATATTTGATCCTATCACATATTATATATTTGGGTGGCAAGTTTTTGTCTCAACACTTTGTTGTAAATGCGTTTGGGCACATTCATATATAGAAAGTCTGTAGCTTCATCAGATTTGAAACCTACTAATAATCCTAGAGGGCAAGTTTCAGGCATGGCACCAAGTTTCTGAATCACAGATATACCTTAAGATGGCTTTAAAAAGTCGATTCCCCAGAAAGCACAAAGCCATTTCAAAGAGAGATTAAGAGGGCAATCTAATCTAAAACCATGGAGCCCTGCTCAATTTTAACCTTTATTTTTAACAAGTCCTACTCCTCGCCCTTGCAGTTCAACATGTGATTTAAGGTTGAAGACTGAGAGCAACCCCACCTTTTCAGCAGTATATAAACAGACAGCTCCTGTGCTTCCACCTCTACCCTTGGTAGAAGGCAAAGAGCAAAACAAGCGCTCACCACAGGAGCAGAAAGTCGCACTTGCTCAAGCCGCTGCTTTTGAGGAGTGTGGAAGCCACAAGGCAGGCAAGCCATCTGCTCATGGTGAAAGCAGGACGACCTGCCAGGTTGGACAGAGCTTTCTTTCAAAACCATTCATAATCCATGGGACCTCCAAACCTTTTCCAATCCAGATAACTCCAAGGGTCTGAGGGGCAGCCTGGAATTCAAAGCTCTTGAAGATCTGGGCAAAATGCATTCCTTCAAGACATCCCACTGCAGTCTGTTGACTAGGTAACTTCTGAAGAAGTTCATCAATCTGCAAGTGTCTGTAAGCACACCACTCCTAGTTAAAAAAACCCCCTCATTTTAAGTGCACTGTTGTTTTTCCCTTTCTGCATTAATGGGACGCTGCCTGTGAAACACGAGCACCGCAAAGCACAAAGTTGCATCTCGACCAATACAAAGATCAACATGTGGCAAGAAATTACTTTTTCTGTTTTATTCTTTTTGCTACTAAGTCATCCACAAAAGGCAAACTAACTTCCACAAAGGAAATCATCTGCATCGCACATCAGCACCTTGGTGTCTTGAACCTGCTATATCCTAACCTGGTATTCTTCAGAACTTCTTCACTGCTTTCTCTTGGTGCTGACCACAAAGTTAGGTAGCTCATACCTGCCAGTTTTCTTCTACTTTAGGATAGTCTGTTGGAGATCACACTACACGAACACAGACTGCTCAACAAACATTTCCTCCCAAAGGAATAAAAGCTTTCATGCCATACATATGCTTTTCTTTCATGCCTCCATCTCATTAAGTAAATGACAAATTCCTCTGGTATTCTTGAGGTAATTTTCAAAATGCATTTCATGCATTTTCTAATCTGTCCACTTTCTAAAGCCAAGTCCTGAAGCAAAACAAAAGAAATTACAGGATGGCAAAGTTAAATTTTAAATATTTAAAGATTTTTGGAGGTTTTTTTCCCTTAAGTTCAGACAACCAAGGGCACAGCTTAATATCAGCAACAGAAACCTGTCAGACGCACATGCTAAAGCATGCCATCCAAACATGAAGAAAAGTATATAATCCTTGAAAGCCATGTCTTACACATTTTGCTTTATACAGAAAATCTGCAGTCGCTAAAACTTACTCTTTCTAACTGGGTGGCATTTTACATTTCCAAATGTAATTGAGTGAACATGTTGCCATGGTTACAGTAGGATTCTGCAATAACTTTGTTGCCTTGTAATTGTTGTATATTTGTATACAAGCAGCTGAGCTGTCTTAATTCAATGCCCTCTTAACTCTTTCAGAGAGGTTGCAGAGCGACAATCACAGCTTTTGGGTTGAAAACTCCATACAGCGGTGGTGGAAACATCAGAAACGATTAAAACTCAGTGCCGTGACAGACTACATTAAAAAAAAAAAAAAACAACCTTGCCAAGAATCAGATTATTATATAAACTTCAGAGCTCCTTAGCTTTAAAAAATGTTGCCATGAGAAAAAAAGTCCAATTCAGATAATTAACTCCAGGTACCTTTTGGCAACAACCAAAAGCACTTTGACTGCAGCAAATACAGCACAAGTCCCATTTATTGACAGTACGTAATACCAGTAAATCAAAATGCATTGGCAAGGAGATTATTCACTCAACAGTGAAATTCCCTGTAGTATGGAGGGCCAAAATAATACTTGCTCCATCTCTCCAGTCTCAAATTAGCATTATGAAGAAAACAGAATACAGCTGCTGAAAACAAGCACGAAAGCTGCCTGGATATCACAGTTGAGAAGAAATGAAGAACACCAGAGAGTGCCAATAACCCCTCCACCACCCTGAGCTGAACACCCCATCCCAGATTTACAAGCGATTTTCACATCCTGAATCCACCCACACCTTTCCAACACAGACCCCACTTCTTAGGAACATTTTTAGACCTGTAATCCAGTCTGGAATATCAGGCAAGCCTGTAACATGAAATATGCTGTTATGGCCAGAAAACAAGCGTTTGCGGTGACAAGCCTAATTTATGCAAATCTTCCAGAGCAGGCTATTGACAACCAAAAAAAAAAAAAACCAAACCTTCCACTATCATGAAATGCATGCACAAAACAATTACGCAAGTGTTTTGAATAAATGGCAGGTTTACTTCCCTTTAAACGGTTCGCGGCACCGAGCTATAATGTCAAATAATTGTTATGTAAATACATTTGCTTGCTTAAGATGTCACGCTGCGTTCGAGACGCCACAAACACTAAAAAGATAACATTTAAGGAGCCGAGGGATTGCACAGCATCTTTCCTGATAAATTCCTGCAGCAAAACCCACACACAACCTCTCAGCAACACCTCCCTTCCCGCTCCTCCGAACGCAGTACAATCTTTTTTTTTTTTTTTTTTGGTTAATTTATCGCGGCACAAACCAACACTTTACAATTCAGAGCGGCACACGCACTTTATTCACCACCACCCCCTCCAAAATGCGTATTTGGGGGGGGGGGGAAGAAGCCGCAGGCAGCGGCTGACAGAGCCCTACCTCGGCTCAGACCTGTCATTTTCCCTTGCAGCCCAACATTACCCCAGGACTTCCAAAAACCGCGCTAACGCTGAGGAAAATACCCTCTTTTTTTATCCTCCTAGTTACAAAAAAAAAAAAAAATAATTATTTTTTTTTATGAGGGGGTTGGTGGCCCGAGAGTCGCGGCGATCTCCTTGGCCCAGCCCGGCAGCCGCTGCCCCGTCAGGGAGCCCCGGGCCCGGCGTGAGGCGCGTTCCGGCGAGGAGCCCGGCGGGGCCGCGGGCGGAGCCGGCCCCGACAGAAACTTTCCCCAAGTCCCCGGGGCGGGGAGAGAACCGACCCCTCGGGCCGCGGCCCGCTCGGCGCCGCAGGGCCCCGCCGCGGGCGTCGCCCCCGCCGCAGGGCCGCCGCGCCCGCCCCGCCACACCGGCCCGCGCCCCACCGCCCCCCGGCCCCACGCCCTCGCCACAGCCCACGCCCTCGGCCGCCGCCCGCGACACTCACCGCTGCCCGCATCGCTCCCCGCCAAGCCCCGCGCAGCACCGAGGCGGCGGCGCTGCTCGCCGGCGGGGGGGCGGCGGGGGGGGGGGGGGGGGGGGGGGGGGGGGGGGAGCCGCGGCCACTCGGGAGGGGAGGGGCAGGGCGGGTCCAGCGGGGGAGGGGGCAGGGCTTGCGGCATCGCTGGCCCCACCCGCCTCATTCACAAAAACGCGAGCGGCGGGGAGGCCCGGCGCACTGACTGGGCGGGAGCGCTGCCCGTCACGCCCCCCCCCGGCCCGCCCACCGCTCCTCTACGCCCATGCCGAGTGATGGCGCGCGGCGCCCCGCCCCGCCGAGCGCGCCGCCGAATCAGCGCGCGGCAGGGGCAGCCGAGCGGCTCAAATCCACCCGCCACTGCCGCACGAGCGAATCCCATTGGCGCGGGGAGCTGCCCATCACGTCCTCCCCCGTCCCCCCCCGCCGGAACTCTCCGCGCTTCACGGTCGGAGCACAGCGGCAAAACAGCCGCGCGCCGCCGATCCTTTTAAGAGCCCGGTGGCGGGGAGAGGCCCCGCCGCAGTTAAAGGCCGGCGGGCGGAAAAGCGCCCGGCCTTAAAGGGGCCGCGCCGCGGCCAGCCGGGCGCGGCGGCGGCCCAGCGGGGCGGGAGGCGGCGGGGCGGCGCGTACTGACCTGGGTGGCGGCGGGCGAGGCAGGGAAGCTGTGCGGCGATGGCCCCGGCGCGGACACCGCGGCGCGCGCGCCACCAACGGACTCAGCCCGTGACGGGATCCGCCATCTTGGAATTTTTAGATGGAGAGTCACGTGGTACAACCATTTTTCCCCCCCGGCCAATCAGGAAGCGCGGTTTATTTATAGCCACAGCTCCCTCTTTTCTCCCCCCCACCTCCCCCCCCCCCGATCCCGACGGGGGGAAGGGAACCAATCAGGCCACGCCCCGGCCGCCCCGGCCCCGCCTTGTGGCGCGCGGCCCATCGCCTAGGCGACGGCGCGGCCCGGGGCGGGTGGGCTCAGGCCGGTGTCCGCCATGTCGGCGCTGGGCCCGCAGCCGCTTAGGGAGCGGCGGAGAAGCCCAGCCCGTGCCGGAGCAGCCGGCCTCGGGAGGCGGCATGGGAGCCCGGGGCGGGGTTTGGGTCCCCGAGGCCGGCTGCTCCCGGGCAGGCCGGGCCCCCCCCCCCCCCCACCTTGGAGGCCCGGGCAGGCGGGGACCCTCAGTCGCCAGCTCGGGCGCAGCAGCCGCATCTCGCCTCCGCGCCGCAAGGCGACTGCGCGGCTATCCGTATGAACAGCTAGAGGGGAGCCAGGGCTGCCATGGAGCGTTTGCTTAGCACCATCCCTCCCATGTGGTGACTCTGTCCTTACCCCGGCGCCTCGTGGCCGAGAACAAACTCCATGCGTCTGAGGACTGGCGTGAAGCGAAGAGACCTCCGCACTGTGCAGGACCGCTGTATCTAGAAAGCCATGCAAGTGCAACAACTCCTCTTTTCCCCTGCCTGGCCTTGAGCCACTGCTGCCAGTAGGTTCCTGCACAGCGTCATCTGTGTCTACTAAGAGGTGGAAAAGTGGTGGGAAGGAAGAACTCAAATCTTGATTAATTTAGCTGTGAGAAACCTGATGTGGAGCACAGAACTCGTAAAGAAACAATTGTAGGTGATGCATTCCTTTGAAGCCAATTCTTTCACTTGTAAGAAGAAAAGTGTGTTCTTTTGTCTTCTTTCCTTGGATAGTTTGTCATATCTGAAACTATGGATTCTTTTATTCTGAGGATAATAATGAAGATGGATTAACTAGAAATACCATAGAAAATGCAAGCCATAGTAGATACAGTATTTTAATGTGAAACTTTGTCTGTGTTCAAGATGCCACTCCTGAAGTATTTTTTCTTTTATCCATCAAGTATTGTCTATAAAAGAATGGCTGCTGAGTACACTGCTTTTAATAGCAAACAGCCGAATCAAGACACTACAAAAAATGAGAAGGGGTGAGCATAATTCAAAAATCTTTGCAAATCTTTGCCTGAATTACAAAGAGTAAAAAAAGCATACTTACTTCTACCCATGTTTTCCTAGCAACCATTCAATTTTTAATTGATTTTTCTGTTTTCTGAAGAATTACCCTATTGAACCGTCAGGTCCTTTCTACTTGCAGTTTCTTGATTGGCCGGGCACATGTCTGGCATGACTGTCATTTCACTTGTGTTTTGTTGTTTTACCTTTGACTAGCACAATGGCTGAAAATAAGAACTCACACTGCAAACATTGCGTATCATGGGAAGGAAAATATTTCAGCATCTGTATTAGCTGGTACAAGAAAGCTCAACCAGGGGATGCTCTTGAGGCATGCTCTGATGAGAACATCCTGCCTGAGACACATTAGATAACCATCTCAGGCTTCACTGAAGGGATCCCTCAATGGCCAAGGAAAGCCTAAGCCTCAAATGCTGTGACATCAAATCTTATTACTCTCTTTTTTCGTGATGGCCTTTTTTGAAGATAAGCAACCACTATGGTGGTCCTAGAAAGAAGATGACCCCTTTTCTCTTCAGTTCCATTCTGTCTGAGGTGAAGGTCATCTGCACAGCGTTCAAACCTCTCTTCTCCCATCCAAGTACAGCTTGCAGAGGGTTCTTGTGCTTCATATAGGTGGAGCCCTTGGCTTGCACAGAGTTAAAGGAGTTGTTAACGGTAACCAGCCCTGTGGGCACAGTGGTCTGCTTTCACACCTCTTGTAGCAGTCAGGGTCCTAGAGTGCAGTCACTCTACCCTACTCATAGCCTATTAAATACATAGGGACTTCCCACTTAGCTTTCAAGGAGTTTCTAAACATCCTTGAGTAAGACAATATGAAACATAACATTCCTATTCGTAGGCAGCCATCCCAGCACACTTCTGGTGGTTTTGATTAATTGGCTCTTGCTAAATTGTTTTTAAACTTCCAGATTTTCCTTAAAGAAAAATGAACTCCTGCAGTTCAGCCATCTGGATGTACATAAATTCTGGGACCTGACAGGGAATTGCTAACAACTTTGTCCCTCCCTAAAAATTTACATATACATGGTAGTATATAAACACTGCTCCTTTTTTTTTTTCTTTTTGAGATGTTTAGCAACTACATTCCATTTGAAAGGGCTACCCATCTAAAAATCTTTGCCATATTGATCTGACCCCTACAGTTGCTTTTTTTCCCATGCTGTGAACAACATGCTTGGGTCTTGGCAGAGGTCAGAAGTAATCTGACAGTTCCATCAGCGATAGCATCCCATTAACTTAAGCTTTCCAGTCTTATGTTACTTTTAAGAGATTGATGTATTACTGTACGCTTACAACAAACATTACATTTGGATTAATCTAAGCGTGAGCACACAGGAAACATGGCCGGCCTTGGAGAAGACCTGAAGTTTTGGAATATTGTCCCTGTAATATGCACCTAAGAACACCGCTGGCATGAAGAGCACGGCTTCTACATAAAGCTGAAGCCCTTTTTGTTTCATTTTTAGCTTGTATTGGCTTATGGGCTTGTTTGTTTGTTGTTCTTTGGTTGGTGAGGTTTTAGGTTTCCTTGTATGGTTGTTCTGCTATCTTTATTCAGGGGCAGTTTGTGTGCTTGGATGTATATATGTGTGTATAAATAATCTTCTAAATCATTTTTAAGTGTCAAGAGATGTATGGGTGTAAGTGCTTTAGGACTAGAAGTTTACTAATGCTGACTGTGTAGCTGACAAGGTAGTATTTGCAAAGGTTACAAGTTCCTCAGTGGATCTAATGATGGGTGGTCAGCATAGGACCTGCCTGTGGGCAGCCAGGTGGCTGGCTGCCCTCTCTTGTGGCTCCCCATTTCTGGTACAGCTGTGAGTTGGTTTGGTTACCAACGTGGGTTACAAACAATATTTTCCCAAAGTGGTCATTGCAGCTTCTAAACATAACGGAACCCAGAGGTACCCTACCTGTTTCCCCCACCCACGTCCCCTGTCCCCATACCATCAACACTGAGTTGGATGTTGTACTGCAGACCCATTCTCTTGGCTACAAACTGCAGAGGCTACTTGCCTGGCTGCATCAGTTGCCTCCAATGCTTATTGCATTGCTGAAATAGTTTAAAAAGAGGAAACGAGAAAAAAATTATGCCCTAAAGGTTGCCATGGAGTGTAAGTTTTATCTTCAAAATTTGATTGATGCAGTACTAGTGGCTGTGGGTGTGAATATGTGTATCTATTAATATCCAGTCTAGGCTAACCTGTGCATAATGACAGAAAATTAAACCTTGTCATTGTTCATGTAAATTAGAGCTCAGAGATTTACAAAAAAAAGTATTCTTCCCATATGTTGAATCCAACTCTATATAATAGCGTAGTCTGTTTTTACTGTAATTGCAGCTGAAAAGTTTACTCAGAAGCCATTTGAAGTAAAAAATAAAAATAAAAAAAAATGGCAGAGCTAATTCATAAAGACTTAAATAAAATGCAATTACAGAACTTCCCGCCTACCTCCACCTCATCTTTAGCTGAACTCTACTTGTTTGTCAGGAATGGTTCCATTTTTTATGTTCTTAAGCAGGAAACAGCCATCACAACACTCCAACTAATTTCCCTCTCTAGTCACATGGGTCCGGTGAAAGTAAAATAGGGTGCCTCAGCTTTCCACTCCTGCCTCTCCCAGCACCTCCCTGTCCAAGAAAGAGAGTATCAAGTTAGGAAGAAAGCCAGCAGGAACTTCCTCTAGACATACTGAAAATCTACTCCAAGTGCCAGTGCCTATTGCTTTCTTAGAGATGGTCAAGCCTAGACACAAGTTTCTACGGGGTGATTGTTTTCTCTTCTTCCTCCTGATCAGATAGTTGCCATCGTTGTCTCCTTTGATATTTCTCTCCCGCCAGCCACCCTTCTTTGCTTAATCTCCCACTCCCGTCTGTTCTGCATCCTTTCTACATCATACTTATTTACTCCTTTTTCCCATCAAAAAAAAGCTCCAACAAACCAACCAGACTTAAGTCACAGCTGTAATGGAACACAATGTTAAATTTACATCATCCCACTCCGATGTTTTCCTCTGACATACCTTTTTTGGCTGGGGGGGAGAGGTTCTGGTGAATTTTGCTTCGGCTGGGACTCGTTGTATCTTTGTACAATACTCTTGCAGACAGAGATTTCTCTTTTCTGCTAAGCTGTGAAATATGTCTTCTGTGCAGAGTGGTCCTGTCTGGCTTAATGTGAGCTGTAAAGGAGAACAAGGTGGTTCTCCTCCACTTAAGGGAGTGCCTGTTGAGGCTGAAGAAGCCTGTATTTGGCTGCAGAAGCTATTTTTCCAGCTTGTCTGCAGACCCAACACTTCATCACATCTTTATCGCTCAAGGACTGAAAAGCTTAAATTCTGAAGCTTTAAGAGCCAGTCTGTAAGAAACAAGTTATTGCTGTTGTCTTGGACAAACTCAAGTCCCTGTTCCCCTCTTGAAAGTAGAAAAAAAAGACGGGTGAAGTTCAAAATAAAGGTCACAATGTAAAATTTGTTCTCCTCTTCATATTTACGCTTTTTTAAAAACTTTCCATCATATGTATTGTGTCTCAAATTAAACTCCTTATTTCAGTAACTTCAATTACAGAATAGACAGCGCTGCAACACAATGTGACCAAATACAACAATTAGTGACAGTAGATTAGACAGCCACACAACCAGCAGCGCTTACGTCCCATGCTGGAGGTTTGGTGGAGGCTTGGTGCAACACAGCTGGAAACTCGCACCCACGTGTTTGCTGCAGAGATGTCAGGTAGCTTAGCTCCAGTATGTTCTGCCCGTGAATTACATCTGGAAATAGCCATCCTGTGCAGCCTGGATAGCAGGGGCAACTGCTTTCTTTGAGCTGCAGTAAAGAAAAGTCATATTGCTGCTGTTTGAAAAGTCAGTGTAAGGAAGACGTAAGCTGGAAAAGTAGAAAACTTACTGAAAAAGTTTACATATGAGGGCTGCTAATGAAGGTACATGGGATTGTCATGGCAGTCATTTTGTCATAAGTACAGTACACTTTTTAAGTAAGTTTCATTGCGAAAACTTGTTTTGAACAATTTTGCTGGATTTTATAAACTCCCTATTTATTTAGCAATAACTGATACGCTTTCTACTATAATATATAGAGAAGTAATGTTCTGCAGCCGTTACAAACCACTGTTGCAAGGTTCTGAGAGTGTCATCATCCCTCTTGATTAAACTGAAGAGTTAAGCCTATGAAAGAAATCTCTTTTCCCCCTTAACTGTCTTTTCAGTTCAGTCAATTTTAGAGGCACACTAAGGCTTAAATTTAGACATAAAAAAGAAATAAGTCAAAAATTAATATGAAAACTTTGTGATGTTGAGCCTATAATTATTGTTGGATATACTTAGTTTACCAGTGATTGTTTTCCGATTCTTAATATTAAAAACAAAAAATAAAGGAAAGTAATCATTTTCATCCATGGCAGCTTCTGGGAGAAAAGTGAGTGTCTCTACAGTGGGAACCTTAGAGGAAATATTGATTCATTTTTCTAGTCTGTCTCTTGCAACCAGAAAAAAAAAAAAGCATCCTGCATGATACAGGGTGAAAAACAATTAAAATCTAAATAAGCATAAGAAAAAAACTGATGAAAAAGCAACAAGTTACTTTTTCAATAAAAAATATATGCAGTCTGGCCCCTGGGTGTTGGTTTTAAGTG
Organism: Pluvialis apricaria; assembly: GCA_017639485.1. Lineage (NCBI taxonomy): Eukaryota > Metazoa > Chordata > Aves > Charadriiformes > Charadriidae > Pluvialis > Pluvialis apricaria. The sequence goes on along the minus strand of CM030011.1, from coordinate 38,109,819 downwards.
AAGATATTGACTTCCAGCTGAATGACGAGTAGAATATTTTTCTACTGAAATATTGATAGCAGATTACACTAAACCACAAACTATCTCCATAAAGCCCATAATTTCTAATCCTAATGGTGTTTTCTTTCCCTTGGATGACTACTACATTCATGATATGATGGCTTTATTCTATCTGGGGGAAAAACTTTTTACCATACAGCTAAATTAACTTGTCAAAAGACTTCAAACTTCGGAAGCTTTTACAGCTCAATTCAAAGCTATTATTCAAGATTGAATGAGAAGGCTGTGGACTGTAAAAGCTGGCAAAAAATAAATTTCACAAGCATTCACAAATTGAATGGAATACTTAATTTTTGTTCAGGTTGTGTGTTTCATTGAGTTGTCTCAGAATAGCTGTATTTTGCCTGTAACTCCCTTGCTCTGCAATGAAAGGCAGAATGCTTCTTTCTGCTGCTCTTGAAGCTGTGACCCAGTGCGTGCTCTTTCACACACACTTGGTTATATTTAGTTTGTGCCAACCTAAATAAGTGTCAACTAGCTCTCCAAAAATGTGGGGAGCACAAAAGAGGACGGTTAGCCGCTAAATTGAGGCAGAGCAAGAACAAAATTAAACTTATTTTTATCCGTTTCTTTTAAAATAAGATCATAGACTAGCTTACACTTGGTTACAGCTTTCTCATGCAAATAAAAATGCCTGGCTTCAGAAGCAGCAACTGCCTTTAAGGAGAAGCAACTTTCAGATTTTACAGACAAGTAGCAGCTGGCAGAGCTTGTACTTGGAGCCTTTCCTTTCGCAGATCCAATCTACTTTGGGACAAAGCTCAAATAAAAAGCCAAGCCAACAATTACAGCCCCAGGAAGGGAACCCAGGGCTCTTAGACCCAGGACTCTATGGGAGAGTGTGCAAATAGGTTCACAGACAAAGCATGTGGCAGAATGGGATCTGTAATGGCCAGCATGGCGAGTGGCCTGAATTCAGCATGTTTTCGATGCAGCTGCCTGTAGTTGGTCTGTGGGGAATGCTGAGCACAGGAGCAAATCTTAAATACATCTTGTCACTATGGCCTGCAGGGAGGTTCTGCTATTCACATGGGACCCACAATTCACTCTCTCATTCAAGGGCTGAATTAGAGCCACTTTAACTTTTTTAGAGATGCCTAGATCTTGCAGCATTTTCAAGTGTTACAGGATCATAGAATGGTTTAGGTTGGAAGGGACCATGAAGATCATCTACTTCCAACCCCCCTGCCATAGGCAGGGACACCTCCCACTAGACCAGGTTACTCAAAGCCCCATCCAACATGGCCTTGAACGCTTCCAGGGATGGGGAATTGACAATTTCCCTGGGAAACCTGTTCCAGTGTCTCACCATCCTCAGCGTAAAGGATTTCTTCCTAACATCTAGTCTAAATCTACTCTCTTTCAGTTTAGAACCATTACCCCTCGTCCTACCACTTCACTCCCTGATAAAGAGTCCCTCCCCATCTTTCCCATAAGCCCCCTTTAGGTACTGGAAGCCCGCAATTAGGTCTCCCCAGAGCTTTCTCTTCTCCAGGCTGAACAACCCCAGCTCTCTCAGCCTGTCTTCACAGGAGAGGTGCTCCAGCCCTCTGATCATCTTTGTGGCACTCCTCTGGACCCACTCCAACAGGTCCATGTCTTTCTTATGTTGGGGGCTCCAGAGCTGGACGCAGTACTCCAGGTGGAGTCTCACCAGAGTGGAGCAGAGGGGTAGAATCACCTCCCTCAACCTGCTGGCCACACTTCTTTTGATGCAGCCCAGGGTGCAGTTAGCTTTCTGGGCTGCGATCGCACATTGCCAGCCCATGTTGAGCTTCTCATCAACTGACACCCCCAAGTCCTTCTCCTCAGGGCATGCTCTCAATCCATTCTCCACCCAGGCTGTATTTGTACTTGGGACTGTTCCGGCACACGTGCAGGACCTTGCACGTGACCTTATTGAAATTCATGTGGTTTGCACGGGCCCACCTCTCCAGCCTGTCCAGGTCCCTCTGGATGGCATCCCTCCCCTCCAGCATGTCGACCGTTCCACACAGCTTGGTGTCATCGGCAAACTTGCTGAGGATGCACTCCATCCCACTCTCCATGTCACCAACAAAGATGTTAAACAGCACCAACCCCAGTACCAACCCCTGAGAAGCGCCACTCATCACTGGTCGCCCCTTTAGTTAAGTCAAGTAACTCTCCTTTGTGCCCATGTGTTATAGACACATACACAGACATTTCTAGGGCTGCAGAGGTTTTGAGTCCTGTCTTCTGGAATCACTAGGCAAGATCAGGCCTGTGAACAGGAGATCTTTCTTCCACAAAAAAAAAAAAAAAAAAGAAAGAAAAAAGGCAGACTTCACATTCTGAAAAAGACCAGATAGCAGAAACCCCATGGTGTCATGGGCTAGATTCAAGGAAAGGACTGAATGGGATAGAGTGGAAACTAAAACTGAAGAGTTGGTTCAAAAAGCTGCAAGGCAATGGAGACCAACCCAGAAATGGAATGTAAGTAATTGAGATATAGATCAATAATAGCTACACTGCATAATAAGTACCATATATTTTCCTTTTTGGAAAAGGAAGAATTTGCAATAGGTGCCTCTAGAGATGATGTTGCAATGGGACATGTCTGTATCGTTCCAGTAGAATTGGTTGAGGTTGTTCACACTGCGATACTCTGGCAGCTGAAGAGACGAGACACACAGATCTTAATTCATCCTTATCAGGAGCTTCCTATCATGTTAGCAGGCGGCCTGTTGTATATTAAAGACTTGGTTATGAACACTGATGGAAACTTTTCAAACATCACACATTAGCAGGCTAATATGGATAACCTCTAGGAAAGCTACTGGACTGACTAAGAAATGTTAGTGTGATAAATAGAACGTCTGCCTTGTACTAGAACGAGGGGCAGGACATGTTCTGACTCATATATAGAGACTAAGATGCAAGATGCTGTGATCACATGGTAGGAAGCGTATTGGACCAAAATTGGGCTGTGCATCTATATAAACAAGGAGAAGAGAGAAAGTGTTAGGGTCTTGGTTTTTTTGGTTTTTTTGGTTTTTTTTTTCTGCTCATCTGGTCAGGTCAACAAAGGACAAGCAGTAATTTGCCTGATTGCAAACCTAACACTCATGAACTAACTCGTATTTTGGATAAGGCAAGCAGACATGAAAGAATTAAGACTTTGGCAGTGGAGGACTGGCTGAAAAGTGGGAGAGGCATGTTGCTTAGTTTCATACTTTCTTCTGAACCCTGCAAACTCTAACTGCTTATCTCCAGCACCAAAGCACAAGAATACTTTTTCTCACCTTCCTTTTGGTAAATCCAGGCAACTGTTTCAGAGGAGATTACTTGTTAAATTACCCACAATACTACAGATGCTAGGCTGTTTATTTTGGTCATATATTTCAAAGAATAGTTTCTCCAGCGAACAGTGTAACAGCTGTGGCTGATAAGACTCCAGGGTATAATCATTATCCTCTTTTTCCTGATAGACACTCACAGATTTACCATTGAGTTTTGGCCTAGATGCTGGTGCTGTACAGTCAGCCAAAAATAAAATGGAAATGGATAACCTTAATACAACAAAAGCAAAAGAAGAATTTTCAAGGTTGCAAAACTAAAGGAATTGCAATTATCAGACCAGAGGAAGGAGCTGTGTCCTACAGCAGTACATGGATATACTTTGGACATTAGTGTATCACTGCAGACCCATTTCTCCCATGCATAGCCATATGGATCTTGCCACAAGACTGAGGGTTTTGAAAGGGGGCCTCCTGTGCCATCATGAAAGAAGTTCTCCGAAGATCTCTTACGTATTTCAAAGCCGAATTACCAGGAGCATCCATCAGTTTTTGGTGCCTCAGTTACTGGCAGCTCTGTTCACTAAGGGCCTGACTGTCTACAAAACCGCCTCTGAAGTCACAGTCCGAAAAGCTAGCCTGAGGTTTCTCCTCATACAAAAATGATACAGTAAGACCTGGAAACCACTTTAAAACCATGGGCATCCTTAGCTTTTGATATGCAACTGTACAGCGCACAAGGTACAGCTGCACACCTTCAGCAGAATATGTACTTGCAGCTCTTCTGCCATGTGTGTTTTTGCAAGGCAACTTACCCATCAAAATTAATTTTTCAAGTAGTGAATGCAGCGCTCATGCAAGATGCAAAGCCAATAGGCTTTGGTTTTGGATTTCCTTTCGTATGAGCAGCACCCCCTTACATGGCAAAGCAGGCTCCCTCCGACTGTCTTGCCAGCCCTTCTCAACAGCAGCCTTGAAGACTTAATCCTAAAATTGTAGGGCTGTTCAGTGCCCTTCTCTGTTGATTCAATCGCTGGTCTGTCTGCTCTGGCTTTCAGTGAGGATGCCAAGTGAAGTGGTGGTTTCTGTGATGCACACACCTGACCACCAGGAACTGGAACAAGACCACCAACTTATTTCACATCGGTTACTGAATAACCACCGGAGGTTTGCAGCTTTCCGTCGCTACTAGCCTGGAGAGCATTCAAACCAGCAATCTCAAGCAAAAACGATCCCTACTCCTGATACATCCCATCTTCCATATGTTTTAATGAGCAAGCAGGACAGTCCCCTTTACAGAATAGCAGCCTTACAGTTAATTTTAAAGAAGCATTTTTGCTTTTCTGGACTTGAGCCCAAAATCCGACTTGGAGTAACTCGCATTCATGTCAGAAGAACAACGCCAGCCAAATATCAAGTTCTTTTTTTTTCCCCTTTAATTAAACTGTTATTCTCTCAAATCAAATGCAAGCATTATCATCACTAAACTAAGAAAGATCACAGGTGAATGTTGCCAGTGAAATTTAAAATCAGCTTGAAATAGCTTTACTTTTAGCAGAAAACATCTTTTATTGCTGGATGTTTCCTCACCAAGCCAAATGTTAGAGTTGAAATAGGGCAGGTTTCTAGGCTATCAAGTGCAAAAGGTGTTTTCAATCTGCTCTCCTCCTACCCTCAGAAGAGATACAGCATCCTAATTTCTCTAGGCTTTGTTTAACTCTTCATATTTTGGGGGGATGATTATGCCAAAAACATACCTATTTGCCACAACTGATCACTTCATTCCCAGGACCACTACAAGCTTTGCTAGCAAAAACAATTCTGTCCTGTCGCTGCTGAGCAGGTTTGCTAACACAGCTCTGCAGGTAGTTGCATTCCTAGTATCATTCATGCACAAAACGTCCAAACACCAGAAAAGCAGCACTTACCCCCAGCCTGGATGCCTTGAAGTCCTCAGCTCCCAGCAGCCCTTACCAAAAAAGCCTTGTTACAACCCTTATCAATTTATTTCCAGCCTGCATGGGAGCATTAAAGAGAGCAGGGTACAGAAATACTGGAGAATCACAAAAGACAATGTTAAAAAAAGTAGAGTGGAAGTACACATCTACTGCTCATTAACTGACTTCAGATGATACCATCTTGCTGGTTTTTTTTTCTGCAGCTCTGGCAGGGAATGTTTTATTTGCTTAGTAAAGTTTTCACATGCAATATGTTGTTGCTGTTTTATTTTGTTTCTTAAATCCCTTACCTATATATTTATTATAGATGGATATTATACCCTCGCAGTAAAGAAACACTGCAAAGTGCTAGTTAACTTCTCAGAGCTGACTGAATAATACCATAAATACAAGGGTACTGAAATGACAACAATAAAGGGATCTGTACTTTGAACAATAAATATGAACTGTAGCTGTGCTTTGGATTTTATGCATGCTCTAGCTAATAGATATTCAGCTTGTGTGGGCCACTGACATTTAAATAAACACATGTGCAGTCCAAGGGGGTTGGCTGCAGAGCCTCTTGTCAATTGAATCCAGCCCTGAGAACTCTAATAGAGCGGTTCAGGATTGCAGAAATTCCACGCTGGGCTAGCCCTTGGTGGTATCTCTCCTGAAACCATAAGATGTCCTCCATGGGGAAAAAAAAAAGCGACAATGGGGATGAGGAGGGGCTGGAAAACCCCCAAAACATGTGGCTTCAAAGAAATGCTGAAAATATTTATAAGAAAAATGTCTGCCAGCCTGCCCTTTGCAGACTCAAGGAGAACTCAGCTCCTCTGAAACTGAGCTAGCTTGTCAACCTTAAGAGTGTTCCTACACTGTGTTGGAAAAAAAAATCCCCTTTTAAACAGAGCCATTATTTTTTTCTTTGCAGAGCAAGGCCACAGAGTACGGTCATGTAAATCCATTACTGATATGAAAGGAACAGGCACCTGGGTTACGGGACCCGTAAGGATCCTGAGACAACTTTCTGCAGCATATGACCTCCTGACACTACCTCTGCATACAAAAGCAGGTTTAATTATGGTGGAGTAAGCTTGATTGCATTGCTGGAAAGGAGAAAGACTAAGGCTGTAAGTCTTCCTTTACCTGTTCTAGCAAACCAGTCAGTAGCCCTAGAAATGAAAAATTATTTGGCAGCATCAGACACTGAGCAGCTATAGGCGTGATGTTAATCCTCAGCACCTCATTGAAGATAAGAGAAAGTCTATGAAGTGTCCCAAGCACTTGTTTTACATAGTCCACATAAACTACAGGTGATAACCATAAGTGTTCATGGGACACCAAATATTCTCCCTCACTGTTGTAGAAAGCATAGTTTCACATCCCGGTGTTACCTTTTCTCGTCACCAGTGCATACCAGTGCAGTTGAGGGATAACTCAGGAATAAGAAGATATGAACTCCAGGACTGTCAGCCTCTGAAAAAGGGAATTAGCCAGTTAAAAAAAAAATAAAACAAGAAGGAAAGAAAGAATACAAAGGGGAATTCATTGAGCTACTTATCACTGAGTTTAACACCGAGCAAAGCAGTAGAGGCTACATAATAGCGTTATAGATAATTAGAAAACTAGGATGAAAAAACATGCTTTTGGTAGCTGGAATCATGGCTCCTGGGGAATTCTTTGTGGGCATCAATGCATATGTAAATAGGGACAATTTAGTTGATACTAAACCAGTGTATTCTGGTTTCTCAAAAGCTCCCTCACCAGGGACTCCTAGGAAATTAATCTCTCCTGGGACTAGAAGAAAGGTTCTCAAGTGAATTTAAAACTGGTAGAAAATAGGAATGGACAGGTAGGAGTAAATGGTTATTTTTCACAGTGGAGGGAATCCCAGTGGAATCCCACAGCAGTTTGGGCTGTGACATGGGTTGTTCTCAGAGCCTAAAGGATCTGGAAAAGGGATACAGGAGGAATTTTCTTAGGATAAAGAAAAATAATTGCTTAAAGCAGCAGAAACAAGTGCTGTCTACAAAGAGCTGCAGAAGGACTGAAGGACATGGCAATAAAACAGAACAGCAGGTACTGAGAAATAAGCAGCAGCACAAAACCAAACTGACCTTACCATAGTCTCTCCATTAGTTATTACCACTCAGGAAAGAGATAATCCAAATCCACAAAAACATCAGTTCATTCCCAAGCAGCGAGCAGAGGAATGTAAGAAACCACCAGGACATGGCTTGAGAAATCACTTCCCTTAAGTTATATTTTATGTCTGGCCAGTTAGTTCTCTGCCTGAAAAAGAGGTGACTTCTGGATCTCTGTCAGGTTTTCCATCGAATCAGGAGGTGCATGGTGGTAGTGAACATATTGTCGCTGCTTCTAACAGTACAAGAGCAGTGTTTGATGAACATTCTTAAAATGACGCAGATTAAAAACCAAAACAAAGCACTTTTTCACGCAAGTCGTGAACTTCACTGCCACAGACAGTTGGGGAAGCCAGAAAAGTGAGCATGCTCCAAAGGCAGTGTGCCAAAATAACGGAAGGTAAGCTGAACAAAAAGATCTAGGAAACACGAAAATAGAGAAAAACCTCTAGCTCAGTAAGCTGTTAAGCTGCAGCTTGCTGGGAGAGTTTGCTGGAGCCAGAGTAACGCCGGTTTTTATGCTCCTTCCATTAAGTGTCTACTACCAGCCCATGTCACAGAGTGCAAAACTAGCTGAGCCTTTGGTCTGCCTTCATACAGCTGCTCTTGCATTTCACAGATTAACTTTGGATCCGGACATAATTGGTACAGAAGGGAAACATTGAAAGAAGTCTGGGAGAGAATGCCTAGCATGCGTTCCTAATGGAGCCAGTGCTTTCAAAACAGTTCATCTAAATATAGTTTCCAAAAAACACTGAAGTCAATAGGATTTAGGCATGAATGTAAGCTCTAAAGCATGCTACTGGGGCAGGAAAAAGGAGTGTTTGGAGCAAGGGGGATTTTTCCCACAACCACCTTCTTAATGGGTGACAATTGGAGACAGGACCTTGTGTCTGAAGTGTCTGGAGAAGAGGCTAGACAGATAAAACGAACAATAATCATAATAATCAAGTCACTGGAGTCAATTACTTCTCATTAGCAAAGTCATTTATGCCTTTTAAAGGAAATGAAAGATGAAATTGAACTACCTGCCAAGCTTTTAACCAGTCATCCTAAGCTCCCTTAGTACCTGTTCTTGAATTTTGCATTTAAAAAGGGAGGACATATGGATGAATAAGGATATAGCCATGGAGAATCAGCATGATTTCTGTAAGGGGAGGTTTTGCCTCACCAAACTATGGTGGTTCTGTGAAGTAATCAGCAAGCATATGGATAATGAAGACAGTTGCCCTGATCTTGGATTTCCCAAAATGTTTCCAGTATTCTCCTTCACTGAGCACGCTGAGATGCCACGGGATAAGAAGGAAGGTCCTTGCATGGCTAAGAAGTAATAAAAAGAAAGAAAGAGCAGGAAAGCAGAAGGTACAAAGCTAATGTTAGCCAAGAATTAACTAGGATATTTCAGTACGTGCTCACTTCTGCTTTCCCAGGAGCAGAGTGGCATAGCCACTGCCTTGCTGTTGCCCACCACTACAGCAGTGGAGCCTCTTCCTTTGCAGCAGCTGCAGAGCCTCCCGTTGATTTCACTGAAGCCCTGGTTCATCGTCCTTGTCAAGGAATGAGATCTCCTCTTTGGCTGTTGGCTCACTTGCTGTTTCTCTAGCAGTTTGATGTGTGGTTGCTCACAATACTTCAGTAGCTGCTCCGTCACACAGCAGAGATTTCCTGAAACTCCATGAGCCTTTTTCTGAACAATCTTACTGCACAGGCAGTGGATTTTATAAGAAGATCATCAGACAGTAAAAATGCTTTTGAAGCAGGATAGAAACTAAGTTCACAGTCTTATATATTTATTTTTTTTTTAATTATTTTTTTTTTGCCAGATAGTGGCTACTTTCCAGCACATTTCACAAGCGGACCATTCACAAGCATCACTTTTTTATTCAAAAACTTTCATTTGCCAGACATTTCCCAGAACATCCATTTCATGGAGAAACACTTCTGACTGCATCAATGTCTACAATCAGCATGCATGCATGCTGAAAGACATTACAGACTGCCACCAAGCCTGTCTGATCCAGGGATAGCTGGAGGCAATGCTGAGGCTGATGGATGCACCTGCATGGTCTAATTGGTCCATTTAGAAAAATTGGGATGCTGGTTTGGGTGGAGGTGAGTGCTTAACCCTGCCTGGAGGTTGGAAAGCTAGAGGTGCTGCTGTGAGCACAACGCAGAAAGGAAAAGTAGTATGTCGTGGGGTACAGGGCTGCCTGGAAAAGCAGACTCAAGTTCTCCAAAACTAGTGCAAGGAAGAAGATCCTGCATTTATTTACAGAAAAAGGTACATAACTACACTGAACACAGTACTGATTCCACTATTGTCCTCCTTGTGAAAACAAAGCTGGAATAAGATACAGCTGTATAGAAATACATTTAGTGCTCACTAAGGTCAATGGAAAGATTCCTGTTGATGTCAGTAGATATTGGCACAGCCCTCAAGTAAATCTATAAAATACATTTAGATCTAATCACAAAATTAACCAGGGGGTAGTTGAAGGTGCTTGAAGCCCCTGGTGTAATTCCTCACGCAGCCAGCATGTGAGCAGCAGCATTCCCAAGTGTCCTGATCCTGCAGCAGTACCGCGCTCCCAGCTGCCCTCCAGGAGCCCATTGGGTTATGGGTTTCTTTGAGGGATGAGCATCACCTTGCTGAAGAGGCTGGAGCTTTGCTAGGCGGGGGTTGCAGGCAGAGGATCCAGCCACAAGTGCTGCTGCAGTGGCCACCAAGAAGCTCAATAACAGGTGCCAAATCTAAGAGTGGTCTTAGGGAATATATACAAACACCTGCCTAAAAGCAACTGAATTGAGATCACCAACTCATTTTGCGCAGACTACAAAATATTTACTATGACTTCCATTCCTCAGCAAGTGAGGCTCAGATGTCCTATTGATTGGGTGCAATGTAAGAAGCTTGACAGACAGAAACAATGCAGAGCAATCTGGAAAGCATGGGAAGCTGGGCTCCACAGAACAACATGTATTTTTCAGTACAACCAAATGCAAGTTGCTGCATGTAGGAACAAGAGCACACATTGCGTTTTGAGGACAAGGGACTGCATTCATCAGGGACTGAAACCTAGGAGTCCCTGGCAAATAACTAGCTGTACGGGAACTTGCAGGAAGAGGGAGAGCTCATTTCAGTACTTGGATGCATACACTGCAGAAAATCAGCAAAGTTCTTTGGCAAGACCATGGCTGGAACAGTGCAGAAAGCACATCTGGAAAGCAGCTAGTCAGGAAAGAGGCACAGATCTCAGCTGCAGCCTGGAAAACCTGCCCTGAAGTCCAAGGCTGAAACAGCTCATCTCCTCTTCGGCTGGATGGATAGTTTGACCAGTCCACAATAACCTATATTGGAAGAGCAGGAGGAAAGATTTCTAGCAAAAGAGGTCTCCTGAGTTAAGAAGAAACAGAGTCAGGAACCCACTGGCTGAATGCAGTAGGACTCAGTCGCTGAACTAGCAGTATAATGTTCATGTGCTAACAAGAGTAATTGAAACAACCCTGCCATGCAGCAGAGTCCTCCCCAGCCACCACCAGACAAATCTGTAAGTCCAAAAGAGATATCTCTCTAAAAATCTGCTTCCAAAAGGTACACCCAAGAAACCTATTGCTTGAAAACCTGCATCCTTTTTGAGCATCACATCAACACCTGTTTTCTGGAGCAAGATCAGATTTTCTAGCCTTAGATTTTCACATGCTTGACAATATAAGGTTCCTAGAGTGGCTGTATTATTTTCTTTCCATGTGCTACTAGGCAATCTAACTTCTTCATTTGCCCGTAGTTACAAGGTAGTTGAATTTATTTCATGGAATTGTAGAATGGTTAAAGTTGGAAGGGACCTTGAAGATCATCTACTTCCAACCCCCCTGCCATGGGCAGGGACACCTCCCACTAGACCAGTTTACTCAAAGCCCCATCCAACATGGCCTTGAACACTTCCAGGGATGGGGCATCGACAATTTCCCTGGGAAACCTGTTCCAGTGTCTCACCATCCTCAGCGTAAAGGATTTCTTCCTAACATCTAGTCTAAATCTACTCTCTTTCAGTTTAGAACCATTACCCCTCGTCCTACCACTTCACTCCCTGATAAAGAGTCCCTCCCCATCTTTCCCATAAGCCCCCTTTAGGTACTGGAAGCCCGCAATTAGGTCTCCCCAGAGCTTTCTCTTCTCCAGGCTGAACAACCCCAGCTCTCTCAGCCTGTCTTCACAGGAGAGGTGCTCCAGCCCTCTGATCATCTTTGTGGCACTCCTCCGGACTCTCTCCAACAGGTCCATGTCTTTCTTATGTTGGGGGCTCCAGAGCTGGACGCAGTACTCCAGGTGGAGTCTCACCAGAGTGGAGCAGAGGGGTAGAATCACCTCCCTCGACCTGCTGGCCACACTTCTTTTGATGCAGCCCAGGGCGCAGTTAGCTTTCTGGGCTGCAATCGCACATTGCCAGCCCATGTTGAGCTTCTCATCAACTGACACCCCCAAGTCCTTCTCCTCAGGGCTGCTCTCAATCCATTCTCCACCCAGGCTGTATTTTTGCTTGGGACTGTTCCGGCACACGTGCAGGACCTTGCACGTGACCTTATTGAAATTCATGTGGTTTGCACGGGCCCACTTCTCCAGCCTGTCCAGGTCCCTCTGGATGGCATCCCTCCCCTCCAGCATGTCTACTGCACCACACAGCTTGGTGTCATCGGCAAACTTGCTGAGGATGCACTCCATCCCAACATCTGTGTCACCAACAAAGATGTTACACAAACAGCACCAACCCCAGTACTGACCCCTGAGGAGCATCACTGGTCGCCCATTGGACATCGAGCTGTTGACTGCAACTCTTTGAGTGCGGCCATCCAGCCAATTCCTTATCCACCGAGTTGTTCATCTGTCAAATCTCTCCAATTTAGAGACAAGGATGTTGTGCGGGACAGTGTCAAATGCTTTGCACAAATCCAGGTAGATTTCAGTTAGTGGAATATTTCCTTTAAGAACTGAAAATAGCCGAATGCCCAAAAAGATAATTTTAATTCTGTGAGAAGCTGTTCTGTGATATTATGATAATATCTGCTATATATTTTGGTGATCTACTGCTATGCCTTAGGTTCTGTGTTTAAACAGCTGACATGTTATGGAGCATTATGTAGATTTGTTCACACTCAGCTGAGTTATTGTCAACAAGAAGTCTTTGTTAAGTATCATAGGACTATATTTCTTTATGATGGAAAGGTGGTACCATTACACTATAACCAGAACTAACTCAATGTTTTCTTCTGATTGATGTTATCAGGAACTCTGTGATCCCTGTCTGCAGCACAAGATGCTGCTATGCAAAATACAGGATCCAAGAAATGACAAAAAAAGAGACTATCCACCCTATAGAGAACTGCCCCTTTCCACCTTCAGCAAGATAGCAAATCAAATTTAGTTCAAATCAAAGTTACCTCAAATAGTGGCTGCAGTACGCTTGTGGCCGTTCAGGTAATTATGCTGGAGAGGAGAAGGGCTTGAGAATCTGCAGACAGGGAAGAGTCTTGTTTGGGATTGAAACAAAAAGCAAGGAGCTGCAAGACTTGGATGAAATGCACAGTTTGGTGACAAATGCCTGAAAACTGGTCCTGACACCATCCGCTGAACAGTACCCTGGAGCAGAGACCTGCTCTGGCTGATACCAACGTATGGATTGGCAGGGCCTGTCTGGGACCATTCCTCTAGCCCAGTCCCACCACAAGCAATTTGTCCTGCAGCAAGCAGTGAATGTGCTGATTCCACCTGGGTGACACCACCACCCCACCCCACCCCTCCCCGGCTCCCTCCAGTTCTGTTTCTGTCTCTGGAAAATAATCTACCAGAGCTGCAGCAATTGCAGTTGTTACAGGAGCCAGGTCTTGTCTTGTGAGGCAGAGAAACCTCTTTAGAAGCAGCAAGGTGCAGAGCAGCATCTTCACTTCCCTCCCTGTTAATTTATTTCCAGCTTTTTTTAAGATGGATTCTCTTGTGATCAGTTATTCCTTGACGGTACTGCGATTTCAGTAGGAAACCAGTCTCCTTCACTGGTCCCAACCAGCATGACTGAAAAACAGCCTTTCCCCTGTAAATTAATTATAGGAGCGAGCTGTTGTCTGCTTAACTCCTTCCTCAGGCAACCTACACAAGAAGCTTGGCCACAGGAGTCTCCCATGCAGTCAGTCTCACTTTGGAAGTAGATAATAAGAGAGAGATAAATCAGGGGATGCACAGGGGAACGTTGTCCTCACTGCTAGCTGAGCTGTTAAGGCCATAGCCACCAGTCCTTACTATTTCTTTCCAGAGCCTCTGGCCAGAAACACTTGTGATCTTAAAAGATCAGTGCCTATACCAGTTAACTCTTACACGGTCCTTGCTTCTTACTAATTGTACATGCCACAACTTACACAAACACTGCTGACTCAGTCCCTTGAGGTCCTTTTGCACCATCGATTTTCAGGCACTGGCAGTTTTAATAGTGGCTGTTTCTAGATTGCCAAAGCAGCAGTAAATCCTGGTCCACAGATTCTTAAAACTACTAGCATTTGATTCTTTTATTACCAGATACCTGCTGAGAGCTGCCTGTGTTGATATTTTACTGACAGCAGAACGCTTCATACCCTGTTATTATCTGAAACCACCTGGAAAAATAACAAATCCAGAAGGCTGTCATGAAGACATCCTGAAGATGGAAGCTGCCATCAATGACGCTGACATTTCAGGATGTAATCTAGGACACCATTCATGGTTAGACCATCTATGCTAGCTTAAAAGAAGTGTAATTAATCATATCACTGGTAGCCAGAGTACCATCCAACAGGTGATTATGCCTTTTATAAACATACAGTACGAACGGTATCTTTATGACCACCCAGATCACATAATGCTTTTGTCTTTAATGTGTTCACAGTTTCTTACTGTCACTTCTCAGCTTGTTATATGAGCTGTAATCTTAAGTTTCTTCCAGCATCCCCAGTAAAATTGTTATATCCGAGTGGAATTTGCTATAAGCCTGATTTAAATTCTCTTCATCTGACTGGTTGGGTAGTCTTTCACAGTTCCAATGATGTCCTTAAATAATCCTGCTATTCCACAGTGAGGAAAGCAGGCTGCTTCACAGGTAGCAAGCAATTTTGCACTGGTTCACAAGATGAGTCCTTAGAAAGACAAAGGTAAGCTTAAGCTAAACTGTGTGTTGAAAAAGTAATGTCAATGTTTTTTTCCCCACTGTTTATAGCGCTTACAAAATACTCAAACTTAATTTTTCTTCTTTTGTTCTCTCCCATGTAGCAAACATTAATCCCTCCCTTCCCCACCTAGCCTCTCACCATGAGCAGTGATGAAATAAACAGCTGGGCTACTCTTGACAAGAGCAATTTCACCTCCCAGCAGTTCCAAAACCACCGTTGTCTGCATCCTGGCATCAGCCATTTCAGCACAGCCTCAGGAACAGGATTTGCACAGCCAGCAATAGAAAGAACTTGGCTTTTTGTATGTCTGACCAAAATAATGGCTATTTAAAAATATCCTTGGCAAGGGAATGCCAGAGAGTGCCTTAAAATATACATCAAGCTACTTAAAATCTGCAGGGACTCAACGAGACATCAGAATAGAGTGGTTTAGCATTACAAACAGCAAAGAGGGTCATTGTTAGAGCTACACGGAAAGAAAAGTACTTCCTTTGCAAAGGGGAGTTGGAAATAGAGTTTAGTTTCAAGGGGTTTTTTTTCATTGGTTTGAGGTTTGGCTTTTCTTTTTTTAACCTTCTCTGTGGAAGGGGAGGCGGCCAAGCACCAGGACTGCACTGCCAGTCAGCTTGAGGAGAAGCGCTTTGCCCAGCAGCAGAGGGCTTTGGACACAGATGTTGGGGCAGTCCTGTGTTCTTCCCAGCAGGCAGCCAGAAGAAGAAAAGCAGTGAGAAATAAGGTAGGCATCAAGTGAAAACTTGTTTGGGTTCCCTTGAAGCTTGCTTGAAGTCAAACTGAGCCCGTGAAACATTTCAATATCAACACAAGAGGGGTTTTTTTTACCCCCCATCAGAATTACTAGTTGCCTGGAGAGTTTCTCAGTTATGAATTGCAAGGAGCAGGTAACCCAGCAGAGGTTGTCTTAGCAGGTGCCCAGTTACACACTGATCTTCAAGGTGGTCTTCTCTTCAAGAACAAGCCAGTTCCAGCTCCTGCAAAAACACACTGCGTTAGGAAGAGTACGTTATGCAGTTTGGGGCAAGAGAAACTGGTAGCAAGAAGGCACTTGCATGAAAGAGCATGATTTCTGCTCAGGCTTAGCTTGCAAGAAGCTTTTAAGAACTGTGTCTCTCCTGGGGTGGAAATTTCATAGACCCTGGGGCAATGAGCAGAATATTTCAGGACTACTCAGAGGTGGTGCCAGGAAGACAGCCTGAGATCCCCTGGTTGCAATGCCAGCAGCATCTGTAGCTTCGCCTACTCTGCTGCATTTTACAAGCCTGGAACAGTCTCCTTGCTATCACCTTGCTGACAGCAGTCACCCTAGGGAGCCTGACAGTGAGGAAGAGCGCTTATTAACACAGGTCTGCTCAAAGAGTAGCCAGGTCCACAGAGACTGGCTTCCTGCCATCTTCACCTTCTCCAGAAAGTTTCTGCTCCTCTTTTCCACCCCTATGAAACTTGTGGGCTAAGAAAGCAGAACAAAAGAGCAAGCAGAGAGAGCCTGACTCCCTAGCACCAAGGATTTCTACAAAAGGTCCTACTGCAGAAGGGGTGAGTACAAAATGTATACAGATTTGGCTATGAGCACTAGAGTACGGAAAATAAATATTTGCTAGGCCTGCCAAAGGGAACAGAGTGGGAAGGGGATTACACCTGAAGCAGCCAACTGTAGTAAGAACAGGTAGAGTGGTAGCCAGGATAGAGCCAAGCTGCAGGGATACTGGGCCAAGAGTTAGGAATGTGGTTAACAAGGTATAAAGCAGAAGAACCTGCAGTTAATTCTGAATCTGTAACAATTCCTTTGGAGATGTTGGCTTTGGGGTAGGATTCCTGCAAATGGAGAAAGCTGTGGACATCTAGAGGTCTAACTCTAGAGGAATGCCTCCAGATAGCCAGGATAGGAGAACAAGTTAAAGAGCAAGTATTCATGCAGAAGAGTCAAGGCACAGAATGACCGATGTGGAAGGAGAGAGACAACCCAGCTGAAGACAATGCATCATGTTTTCAGTACTAAGATGTCTGAAGAAAGGTGCCTGCAGCATAGCTCAGGCAGATCTGAAGATGTTCATGGACTGCAGAAGAAAACCAGCACCACATACACTGCCAGCATGTTTGATTGACACCAATGCTAGAAGCAGAGGAGCCCAGAAAACACTTGCAGTTTGATGCGGGACAGAGAAAGGAAATAAATTACATGAGCAATAAAGAATAACAGAGCATTGCACATGGACCCACAAGCTTCCCTTACAGCAATCACACACAAACAAGTGGGAAACCAGTTCAAAGACCGCAAGAAATGAGCAACTACAAGATCTGACAGATACATGAGCTAAGATAATAAAATCCTATGCTCCAAACTACCTAGTTCTCCTCTGCTGAGAAGTTGGCCAGAGAGTCTTCAGCCAGAGACAGTCTATATCTAGGTGGAACAGTAGTGCTGTACCAGAGTGGTGGGTTAGTAGAGTGAAACAGTTGCTCTACATCCATGCTATGTATGTTTTAGAGTTTAACTTTGGATAGCTCTAGTCTGATCCTGTGACCTGGATGCCCTTTAGCAGTGGTCAGGCATTACGCACATGATCAGAAAGAAAATGTTTCTCTAAGTGAACCCGTAGTTAATGTGCTCTTCTGCAGGCAGGTACCAAGCAAGCTCTGCCCCTGTGCCGAGCTCACACTACATAGGAGCCCACAGCAGTGCAGTTAGCACAGATGTTTCAGCATCTACTGTGCTCATTGCTGGGATGGTGCCAGCATCAGGAAGACAGGAAGGGTCTTGGGGAACGTAGGTCTGTATTTGGGTCAGAAACCATTTGCTCAAATGAGTTTCCAGTTTCCAAGGAAAGTGGCATTAAGAAAAAAAAAAAAAAAAAAAAGAGCTGCTTGAGGGAAATAGCACATATGTAGCTTTTGCATAGCTCACAGAGCTTTGTCCAACGTTGAGCCTTTTGAAATGCAGGATTGCCCTGCACTATCCCCTCCAGTATGTTTCCTCAGCAGATCACTCTCTCTGCTGGTACTTTAGCCTGATCATCTGCCCATGCTCTACCTCCTTAGAACTGAATCACTGTGAACATGGGAAGAGGACAAACAAACTTGTTATTGATGTGTTTTGGCATTGCTCCATTTATTATTGATGTGGTATGTAAAAGATGGCCAGCTGTCCATTTCCTCTGTTGCAAAGTGTTAATATCAATTATTAAAAATAGTCTGAGGCATGAAATATGGGGCATAAAAACACTTGCCCATGAGTGATGGGCATGCAGTTATGATACAGCTACATCCAAGCTGCATCGTTAATACGACAGCTCTGAAGGCTGGTGCTGACTGCTCAAACAAGCGATAGCAGCCTCTGCAATGCCATTTCCTTTCCCTGGCTAAGGCACAGGGGTGGCAGAGGGGTGGCAGTGTTGGAGAGGACCTCTCTGGAAGCAAGAAGCTCCTAGGATCCATGTTATAGGTAGAGATTTCCAAGGTGGGCTAAAGATGCAACACAACATGGGCAGAAAAAAAAAAACCAAAACCAACAAAACCACCCTAATGTCCTTCAAAGGGAAGTGCTGTCCCACTGAAATGTGGATTGCATGGCCTGAGCTAGAAGCAAAAGGTCTTATGTCCTCTCACCCTACTGCAGGCCCCTAATTCTATAGCACATCAGCTCCCAGTACCATACCACCAGAGAGAACAGCTTACTGTCACAGAGGGCATGCTGTGCATGCAGGAAGGCAAAAGGAGGGCAGAAAAAGGAAAATAAAAAGTGCCAGTGCTTAATTATTCAGAGTTTCAGCTACTTCCCTCCAGGAGAGAAGAATC
Source organism: Pluvialis apricaria (assembly GCA_017639485.1). NCBI lineage: Eukaryota > Metazoa > Chordata > Aves > Charadriiformes > Charadriidae > Pluvialis > Pluvialis apricaria. Next base: position 38,091,417 of record CM030011.1, on the reverse strand, counting down.
CCTGGGGCTGGAGCATGCACTCCAAGGAGGAGGAGGACCTGATCCTCTGCGTGCTGTAGGAAGCCCTCGGAGCCCAGCCTCTGACTCCAGCTCAGCCATTTCAAGTTATCCATTCAGCATGGTGCGTCCCAGGTACCCAACAGCCAGTTTGCTATTTTGTTTTGGGGATTTTTTTCATGCAGGCAAGAGATGCACAAATCCTGCAGTTCAGTCTTTGCCACCTCCTGTCCTCCAGGGTAATGTACTATCACTTCCACCTCAATCAGCACACACATGCCCCCATTTCACATTCAGGACCACATGTTTCCATTCCTCAGGGCTCCCTGGGACTGGTACCCCATCAAGGGAAGAAGGAATACCCTTGCCCGGGATACGCTGTTGGAGAACCACGACACAGACGACTGCAGCAAAAAGACAGGTTATTGAACTCAACACCTTAAACTTGCATCACTGGGAGCCACACAGCAGTGTGCCAGGAGCTGTACATCACAGAGATGGAGGACCCTGCTCCATCATTTACAAGTCCAGAGTCAGCAAGAAGCACCAGGTCAAGGAGAACCACAGACCATGCGGACCAGTCCAACATGCCTTGAAGCACACTGCCTCAGAGTGCACTGCCTTGAAAAGAGCCTGATATGAGGGACACCAAAGCCAGGCTTGCAGCAGTCCCATAAGCTTCATATCAGTGCAACCCTAGCCTCATGAGACAAAGAGGACCCAGCATGCGATAGAGATGTTTTGGCAAGCATCCCTTGACTATATAGAAGCCCAGAGCAGAGTTTCCCTCCCTCTCTCCTCCACCCTGTTCTTTCTGAGGATGGCAGGCGAGGAGCAAACGCTGGGTTTATTCATCCCCTCTCCACCGATTGCGGCATGCGTCACTGACTGCACAAGTGTGGGAGGTGCAAGTATGCCTCACAGTCAAATCACCAGCCTTTCAGCTTAATAACACCTCAAGGGGATGTGGGATCTCTTCCCCTTTTCAAAATAAAAACAGGAGAGGAAATAAATGTTCCAACAATATAAACCAAAAAATAAGAAAAAAAACCCCAAAACCTCCACAGCAGGAGGTGAAGGGAAAAACAACACCTGGAAAATGAAAACATCTCATTTTGTTTTGCATGAGGCAGAAGAGAGAAGATGTCAAGGATGGATGGTGTATGGTAAGGACCCTGGACCAGGGATGCTGAGCAGCAGCACAGGACAAGACAGCTGGGTTGCACTGGGAAGTTCAGTGCCACCGCTCTCTGGCCAGGGTTACACACAGCCAGAACACCAGTCACCAAATCCCAGAAAGCTGGGCAAGACAGCACTTAGGAAAGTAAACACACCACTTGGCCAGCACTGACCATTTCCATGTGCACATGTGCATTTTAGGAGCTCTTTTTAGGTGGAAGGTTTGAAGGTTCAAGATGCACCCCTGGAGAGAGCTCAAACCTGGACCCAGGCAGTTTCACTCCCAGCAGCCCTCATGGGCTCAGCTGCTGCAAACCAAATTCCCCAGCTCTGACAGCCACCACCAGTGGGTCCTGACACCAGCTCCCATTGGCACGTCCAAAGACAGACTTTCCACCACGTGTCTGCAGACTGCTGCACGTTTGCTCTCTGACATTTTTATCCCCTGGAAAGCTGACACAATAACCCAGGCATGCTGATCAGGCAGACACATATCTAGACTTTTGTCAGAGAGTAGGCATTTTGTTTGCTCAGTGGTTGAAAGCAGCCACAGCAGATCCACAACAGGCCGTGGACGTGATGGCTGTACTAGCTGCCAGGGAGGCCCTGCTGTCCAGACGAGGGGGCTTGCAAAACCTGAGACCTTCCTACACAAAAAATGCAACAGTAAGATCAGCCATTCACCTTATGATGGTGATCACCCCAAAAATTCAAGTGCTTAACACCCATAGGAGGAGGAAAACAGAGGGTGGATGACAGCAGGCATCTCCAATAGGGGAGAGGAACCTGGCTTCTAGATCCACAAGAAGATTCCTTTATAGTGGGATATGAGGGATCATTTCTGGACAAGGAGACACAGAGATTTTATGTAAGTGGCATTAAAAGGAAGCAGCACAATCTAGACAGAACTATGTCCCCTGCTAGGGAACCAGGAAAGCAGGCAGGATCCTGTTCATCCCATGTTATAATGAACTTTCCCGTAGCCCAGAGTTTTGTGATATTCAGCTATAGGAAACCCTGATGCTTTGAGAAGATACAACATTCAGCAGGGTTGCACATATCTCATGAAGCCCATAAAATACCTTCATAGCAAGAGTCTGCCAGCTCTGCCATCAATGACCTGCGCAAACTTTGCCATTAGCCCTCATATTCCACCAGTGCCAGCTGCACAGCCTGGGCTTGCAGATCACCATTCCTGCAGTGTGCTGACAGTTGGGTGCTGAGGGCCATCAAATCCACCCCAAAACAGAGCTATGTCCTGGCTTGGGCAGAAAGCTGAGCTTGAGGCCGGCTCAGGACTCATGGGATGCTGCTGATCGGGATGCTGCCAGCCCGCACGCAGCCACGTGCTGCCGGGTGCCAACTCCTCTGCCACGAGCTGCCCGTGCTGAGGAGCCCACGCTCCAGCAGGCAGATGATGTTTTTCTGAATGCATCCCCATTTATAATGAGACATTACTCACAAGCTGGAGAATAAAATAGAATAATAGCATCTATCAGCGTTAGTCATGTTTTAAATGCATACCTTTCAGAGCAGCATGGGATTTGATAGGATAATCTTCCAATAGACATGTAGGAAGCTTTCATTGAGGGACACAGCCCTGTTGGCAAATTACAGCTTGCTGCTCTTTGTGCTGCTACGCTGAATGTTGCTGTCGGGGGGGGGTTGAAACTTAGAGTGGGGTGGGGGAGGGGGTCCACAGCCCCTTAGAAATAGATCTGGAGCAAAGCAACAGGTTTTGGTAGTTTTGCAAACTCCAGGTACCACAATTCTTTTGGTTCTTGATGTAAGGTCATACCTGACAGACAAGGGCTTTTTCTTCCCCTTCCTCTACTGTTTGACTTCAACATCCTCAGTGGATTTATTCCCCTGCCCAAACAAACCCTGTGTTACTGAAAAAGTACACGTGCCAATTCAGAAGAATAAACTCGGTTTTTGTACATGTGGAATCACGCCTCAACCTTCTGTGAGCAAGGAATGTCACAGCCTCCTGCAAATGTCATGTTTGGGATGCCTTACTAGAAGGTGCTGGGAATTTTGCAAGGAAGCTGATTAAGCTGGGAGTATGAAGCTTTGTCTCAAAATGATTCACTTGCACATCTGTTTTGATGATCCCCTGACAAAAAGCAGAAACCCACTTGCTGGGAAAGCCCAGCTCTCCAGCATCCTATCTGAGGTCTACCCTTCTGGGGAGCCAGCCCAGCGAGACAAACTGGCTCAGCACCAGGACCACTGTGTTTTGTTTGAGAAAATTCATTGCAAGATTTCAGCTCTGCGAACAACTTGTATCTTTTTTCCTTTTTTTCTTCCACTGCCCATATTTGAGGCGTGGTAAAATCTGCCAAGCAGTCTTTTCTGTAAACTTAAGGAGACGATGGAGAGGAAATTTCGTTCCCAGTCAGATGCTCTTAACCAATTTCAGCAGTGGTGAGACACAAGAGAATAGCAATTTAACACAGCAGTGTGGTGATGTTCCTCGTAGACTCCTGCCAATTTGAGAAAGGCTTCTGTGATATATTAACAAAACAGAACAAAGGAGGTAGGAGAAGGGCCTGATGCCTTGTGCCCTGCCCCAGGCAAGACCCCCTGTATGCTGACTCACCTGGGATAAGGGTGTCTTGGTGGCTGCCAGTCCGAGGTCAATGTGGACACCCAGTGGAAGTGGTCAGCCAGCTCCACGTCCTTCAGATAAAGGATGCAAAGGCTTCTAGCTCTATTAGAAAACACAGACAGCCTCTAGGAAAGTAAAAACCCACACAGTGCCCTTGCCCAGAGGCTTCTCATACAAAAAAAGGGGGTAGAGAAATGTAAAAAGGGAAGGGAAACATGTGCGTAAGGATGCTGAAGTTCACCTGGCCTCGCACAGTGGGGACTGATGTCCTCAGTCATGGGTGAGCCACGAGCAAGCCTACACATCTGTGCAGCAGCAGGATGAGGTTTTGGGGCCTCTCAACACCCAAGAAGGGGATTAAAGCAACCCTCTCTTCACAGGGTGGACCCACAAGCCCACAGTATGACTCAGGTCCCTTCTGCACCTCTGTTGTTCCCTTGCATCACTCCAAAGAGGCAAAAAGCTCATTTTTCCCTTGGCAGTGCTGTGCATGCTACAATGCCAGCGCAAAAATTTGGAACAGCAAAAACACGATACTCCCTCCCCTTTTCTTTTGCATCCAGAGAGAGAACGAATTAGGAAAAGAAACAGCCAATTGATGTGACAGAGCTTTCAACAAGAGGGACGATATGCCCTGCACACCTCTCTTCCATCTCTCAAGGGAATGCAGACCTGACTGGCACATCAGAGCTGCAGACCCTGGTCTCTTGCTTCAGAGAGTAGGTGGGAGAGCAATGACTTCCACTTTCAACTATATTGAGGGCGGGGGGTGGGGGGAAGAGACTATCCTGCACGTTTTTGAGCATGAGACTCCCATACAAATGGTTCCCACAATGTTTAAACCATTTGGGCTCCTTCCTTATGCTGTTTCTAAGTTTGAAGAATGCCTGCTGGGTATGATTAATATTCCTCCTCCTACACTCACCCATTACTCCTGACAGCAAAAAATTAAAACAGGAGCTTCTCTTCATTCAACCCCAACCCACAGGAACGTGGTTACATGGGAAAAGTTGCTAATAAAAAAGAGGAAGGTTTGTAGATCTGCTGCATTCACAGCCAGGAGAGGTGTAACTCTCATTCAGCATCCCTGATGGATGAAAGATCCCTCACCTCCTCCTGATGGGATGCTTGGCACAAGTGCTGCTCAGCCAGGTTTAGGGAGAAAGCTGCAGCAGACAGTACCTTAATTCAGGTCCCTCTCATGGCAGGGATGCCCTCAGGATCACTGCAGCCTTTCTTGCACCAGGCGGTGTTGCTATGGGCACTGCTGCCTAGGAGCAGCCAACAAGATGGGGAATAGAGAAGAGCCGTCCCGGAGCCTTCAAAATCCAGCTTCTTATGCTACATGTGTTTCTCCCCTCATTTTCCCTCCTTTTGCGTGTTGCAAGTTACCTTTCACCATTGAATAAAATTTTATCCTTAATCAAAGCACTGTCAGCAGATGTGTTAACTCGTGTATTCAAACATATGTTTAACAACAGGTGGGAGGAAAGGGCACAGAAGCTCAACATAAATGATTACTCCAAGCGATCCCTTATCAGCCCAGCCCTCTGCATATGTCCCTGTGTGTGACATTCAATGGGGTGAGCAGGGGAGACATTGCAGAGCTCTTCAGGGAGAAGTCCCGTGTGATCCATAGCAGGGTGTTTTCCCCGTGACATAATAAGTCAATGTGTATTTCCCTTCTGATACCTGCTGCTGGTAGGAGCAAATCCACCATGATTTGCTATGGGATCAGGGGCCACACTGACAACTTGTTGACACCTGCAAAAGGAGGAGTGTGCCCAAAGTGCTACCATCACGCTGGGAGGAGATGCTTTAGCCCTGCCGCATTTCTGTGGCAGCACAGGGATAACCTGTCTCTGAGCAGGGATGGAGGTGCAGGAGTGATTCTGGACTGCAGTCTCACTGATGCAAGAGTATTTTTTGTAAACCTGCCCAGGTTTCCAGAGGGAGACTTATTCTCCAGGTGGGCTGATATTGACACAGCCCTACCATGACAGCCTTTTCCAACATAAGGGTGTGAAATCCCAGAAGGTAAGGCAGCCACCAGAGTCCAGTCCACCCCACAGGAAAACAGCAGGGTCCTGAGAACTTCATACATTCCACCTCAAACACATACAAAAACCTTCAAAGACTTTTCAAGGTTGCACAGCATCCTAAACTAGATCATTAAAAGTACCAAACAGCTCCAGAACTCAGCATGGACCTGTAAAGCCGGTCACCATGCTCTGCTGATATTAAAAGTTAAACCCAAGGAAGCCTGAAGGATTAGCCAGAGCAACCCATAGCTTGATTTGTTGTTGACCCATATCCTGCAGAAGGCTCTTTCTGAGACTCTGCAGAGGCTGTGTTAACCCTCCTGACTTGGAACTACATCCCAATACAGTGAAGTCAATGACAAAGTACCAGGTTCCCTGTTGTGCTATCTATTGCAAGTGGACAAGCTGGATCCAAGGGCAGCACCCTAGGCTTATTTTTGTGCCTTTTATGTTTACCCTGTGGGTTGCATGAGTCCAGGGGAGAGCAAGGCAAGCCTCAGACCCACTTTCCCTGGAAACAGGCAGCTTCTGGTTGAGAAAATGCTTGAAGCCACCTGGGCACACTGGCCTCCCACAGCCATTTGGAGATACCATCCATCCCAAACTCAGCAGTGTCATACTCTGACTTTTGGCCCACCAAGGACCCTTTCAAATCTTTACTTTGGAAGAAGCTCAGGTGGGAAGATAAATACACATTGCTCCCTCCAAGAAATGCATCATACCAAGCTGAGGGCTTATTTCCACAGGGCTCAGCACCATGATGTCTGATCCCAGAAAACCCTCACCGTGATGAAGTGGGTTGTACTCACATCCTGCAAGCAGGGAACCCCAAGCCACAGCCATCAGCTCCCTACAAATGTGGTACCCTATCAACTTTGCCCTGCTAATTTTTGACTGGGGATAATGGTTTGCCTTTCCTTTACCCTCTCTTGCAAAAAGGGGTGGGGAAGTTAATATTTCCCCTGTACTTTGCCATCTGGCTTGACTATGGCAGATCACTAAATACCAGAGGGCAGAGTTTAGCTTTGATTCTGGAAAGCTTCAAGGGACATTGCACTGGAGACACACAATGCTAATGAGCCAGAGATCTCCTTAAAAAAAAAAAAAAACACAAGAAACATTTTTAATTGCAGCCCTTTCCCTTCAATTAGCTTCATCCTCCATTTAAAAGCAGGAACAAGTCATCAGAAATTCAAGGCAAACCTAAGAAAATTGCTGTTCTATGGCAGCCTCAGTTTCAGAGGCAGGCCAGCAGGACTCATCTGTGGTACTGCATGGCAGTCACCTGCCAACAGCTGCTATGCTCCTCCATGTGTTTCATTTACCTCCTAAGTAGTGCCATTCTTACAGTCACATGAGAGCAGTAGCGGGCCTATCCGTGGTGCATTAACGTCTAAGGGATAGGAGACAGACCTAAGCTAAGATGATGATACAGTAGGCTTGGTGGCTTTCCCCCTCCCTCCACACCCCAGATAAAGCTGAATAAGGACTTTTAAGACCCTTAAAAGCCTCCATGGTGCATACCACAAGGCATAGCCTCCTGACGGAGAAAGGACAGGGCAAGCATGGCAAGGCTGCAACTGGGCTGGGGAGGAGGAGAGACTCCGGCTCCATTGCCACAACTGGATGCCCTGAAACTCCACAGGTCTGCTGCCACACAAATAAAGTTAATTGCTGCCTTACACAAAGCACCTTCACAGGGCGGGTGTAGAGGAGGAAGAGACAGTGAAGAACAACTTACATTCCTCTTTAATGAGGATAAAGAGCAAAATGAAGTCAAATAAGTCTGATTCTGGTGACATTTGTCTAAGTACATAAAGATCGGTATAAGCTAAAGCAAGACAAGTTATTTGAACTACATGGGTAGGATTTTTTTTTTCCCCAAAAAAATTAGTTTTTCATTATGTATTTCAATTTTTTTCCCTCCGTTACCGGTAGGTTCAAAGGACATGTGGGACAGATTCAACTCAACAGTTTGTAAACAGCTGACGTGGGAGGGAGAGGGCACTTAAGTTATTGGAACTGTTTTCATTCAAAAAATTTTGTAAATTAATTCCTCCCCCAACTGCCTGCTATAAACACCACATAGCCATGTTCCTCCTCTTCAAATGGATCATGCAGACAGATGTGCCTTCTGTTCTTTCACAAACATCAAGGCTGCCTCGCTCACTGTGTAAATGTCAAGGTGCTAATTAGTTGTAACAGGAGTCAGGCGAGGACAAGTCACAGCTCAGGGAACACAACAGCAACGACACAGCAGCATGGAGAAGGAGTCGCTGCTGGTTTTTAAATAGCCCCTCCACAGCCTCTAAGGAATGGAATAGGCAGTGCTGCATTGCAGGGACCAGCTGGTCTCTGAAAGAACAGGAGCCGGTATCTAGGGCTGATGAAATGTGGGGGCTAAGCAGGAGGTACCCCTTCCCCAAGCAGCCATGGGAGACTATTCCCGGGCTCACATGCTGTGGTGCACATCTGCAAGCAAGGAAAAAGGGGACCACAGACAATCTGCCATGCAGCCTTTCCACTGAGTTTATAATTATTTTTGCAACGAACACTGGTCCCTTCTTCTCCAGGGTGTCATCAGCAAGTCAGATGCTTCCTTCTCACTCCTTGACAGCTCCAACTCAGGGAAGTCATGGTGTTGTTATATCCATCGCATCTCCATCAATACTTTACAATTTCTGTTCCCCCCCCTTTACCACACAGTAATATTTTACACCTCAGGACAGAGATGTCACTTAAGTCCTCTTTGTTTAGACAGTGCCTGTTGACCATTTAATTGCATAGAAATTACCATGTAGCACCAAGGTAATTACATGGTAAATACCATTTCATTGAAAGTGAATATTCCTCTCTTCCTACCTGTGATGCAGGCCATGCAGCAACTCCTCCTGACTCTACCATGTGTGACCGCAGTCATTTATTACAGCCTGTAATTATCAAGCCGTTACAGGGTGTTTACCTGGTGTGCCTCAAATTACCATTTAGGACACAAGTGAAAGTAGAGGTGGCAGCAGAAAGGTGCCCTGTTATAGGGCAACGGCCCTGCATAACAGCACCCATCACTGGTTTCTCCCTGTTGTAGCTGTAGAAGAAAGGTGGAAGTAGGGTGACAGATGGAGGACATAGGTAGTGGGTAGAAAAGCCCTGCTGAATTTGACAAGTGCTTCCAGGTGTCAAATGGGAGACTCAAGCAACAACCAACTCTATTTCCATCAAAAGCAAGGAAAGTTTATAAGCCTTCCTCCTCCACGCACTCCCTTCCTGCTCTCTGCTCAACACACGCCCAACCAAGACAGGGTCATATCTGCTGGTACAGCTGTGCAGGGGGTGGGTCCTGCACACAGGGGCCAAAAGGGACTCTTTTGGTGTGGTCACCCACTCCACAGCCCCAGGATCCCTGCCGGCCAGCTCAACTTCGGCATAACCTTCTACTTGCCATATCTTTGCTATTAGCAAGCCAACTGAAGTAGCAAGACCCCAGGCAGCTCCATGGTGGCTGCCACCCTGCAGTCCCACCAAGGCTTTACCAGGGGATGCAGTTCAGCCCCACAGGGAGGCTCTGATCCTTGTTACTCAGGCTGGTTCTTCGCCTGATGAAGAATAATCCGCCACAACCAGAACATGGGTCCCTTTCCACCAGGCGTCAGAGAAAGCTTCAGAGATCTTCTTTCCCAGACTGGTAGGAGTGAGAAGTAATTAAATGTTATTTCGCATTATTTATTGCTTCCCCTGCCTCTGTGAGCAGCTGTCTCCTGGCTCTCGCTCATGTTTGGAGCTTGCTGGAAGCATCCCTGAGTTGCCCTTTCTGCTCTTCTTCAAGCTGACTTTCCCAAGGACTCCCTTCTGCACTTCCCTGCAGGAAACAAAGAAAGCACTGCCTCCTCTGCTGGCTCATAATCCTTTACTCAAACATACAGATTATTTAAACATAAGCAGGGATTTCATACTGGGTTTTGGAATGCAAGCGACTCAAGAGTATTAAATTTCACCATTTTATCTTTAGCATGCTAAGTTCTAACACCCTGCTGCACAGAAATAGAGCTGCAATGCCGAGCAGTGGAGGAGCGATCGCACTTCCAGTCCAGAGATGGAGCTCCACACCTTCCGTTGAGTGGGAAAATGCAGTCGTCACAAGCCAACCAATGCTCCCCAGCTGCCCTGGCTGGGGGCATGGGGGCAGAGATTGCATGCACAGCTTCTCCCACCCTCCTCACCAGCTTGGCTCTGGGCTCCCTCTATTCCAGGACATCATCCAACCACCAACTCTCTCTCCTCCCGGTACACTTTATGCCAAGTCCCTGGTTACACTGCACTGTATGGTCACCTCTTTGATGCCAGAGAAGCACCTCTGGTTGCTGAGGTTGTGCCATGGTGTCCAAAGACTAAGCTTGCCTCTTCCTTCTCCTTCGCCTGCAGCCTTTTCCTAGAAGTCTCAAGGAAGCCAAGTTTCAGCCACATCTGTCAGCAAGCAATAGCACAATGCTCTGGAGCCTGGATCCCCAGTAAATGATCTAATGTGAATGCAAAAAATAAAAGGAAGAACACTGGGATATTCCCAATTTTAAGAGGTATGACAGCTCATCAATACCAGGGGTGCTGCTGTGTGGGACCCTGTAGCTCTGCGAGGAGGATGCAGGGAATCACACAGACCTGCTGCAATGGCAGGAAAGTAGAGGACATGCTGTTCCCAGAGGCACACTCTTAACCACCAGCAAGACCAAGTCCTCCCAGTGACCCACACCAGCACAAGCTTGCTGGCTTCCCAAACTTCCCAGTGCTGACCAACTGAGCCAGTGCCACCTGCCTCAGGAGGGTAGGACAGGGCACAGGGACAGTTTAGCAGCACTGCTAGAGCAGAAAGGCCCAACAACATGGGACTATTATCAAAGGCTGCCGCATGTCTCTGCGGATGCTGAGGATTCCACTTATCTTTTCAATTTGCTGCCCATTTGGTACTGCTGCAAGGGATGCTTCAGCAATACCTGCAGTCCTGGATGAAGGAGTGGGACACAAGCAGGTCTCCCTAGCAGCTGTATGGAGAACCAAGGTGCTGTGGCACAAAAATGGGGGTCTTGGAGTTGAAAGGATCAGGCTGTTCACCAGTCCAGGGTGCACCAGCAGGACTGGCTGACACATGCCTGCTCCGAACACATGCAAGAGGGGTATTTCTCTCAGCTAAGAATCTGCTAGAGCCAGGTGACATCAGCGTATTGCCAACAGACACCCCAGAGCACAGCCATGCTCCAGTGCTGATGCTCCTCCTGCCACTCCATCCTTGATGGCATTGCCCTAGCACAGCTAGCCAGAGCAGTGTCTGGGACAGCTAGGGAAAAAGCCTTATACATTTAACCCTAGTGCAAATACCCATATACAGCAAGCACACACTTATGCACTCTCTGAAGCCTTGGGCAGCAAATGCTGAGGAGCTAATGCTCCTCCCCACCCCCCGACTCTCTCACTTTTCCAGCAAGCCCACATATCAGCCTGTCTCAACCTTCTTTCCCAACTGACCCCATTTTTTTCCCAGAGACCTATTTCCCCTTTTATCAGCCTAAAAACCCCAACGTGACTCTCTGACTCTTTACCTCTTGCACCAATCTTGCTCACATAGCTCCAGCAGCCTTCAGGAGCATTAACAGCCCCTGCTGACACCACAGCTCTCCTATAAGCTTTATTCAGCCCCCTGCTCCTCTAGCTATCACTGCAAATACACCCCAAACCCTTGCTGCAGCCCTACTGTTCCTTTTAAGCCTGTTGTTCATCAGCAATTTTTAATTGGACACTTGATTACAGGCTGGGTAGGTAATGAGGCATCTCATTAACCCCTTTCAGGCAGTAACAGGGTGGAATGCGGTCACCCTTTTGGTTGGGGTGTGAGGGTATTCCTTGCCCTCTTTTAAATCTATTTCTGCCAATACCAGAAGTCTCATCATGGAGGGATAGAAAGGTGCTCTGGCAGCTGCGGGTGGGTCCCAGGCCACCGTGCATGATGGGGCAAGCACAGGCATGCTGAGTGGGGGTGCAGGACATCATGGAGTGCTCTACTCCCCAAAACAGGGGGATGCCACCCAGAACCCTGCAGGCTGGTTTCCCCGTGTACAGAAATTGCTCTGTGTGCTGGGTGCCATGCAGCTCCAGGACCACAATGGCATGGGGGGCCATACATGGCTCCCCAAAACACACTGTGCCCCTGCATGCCCTTGTCTCCATGTGCAGGGGCGACAGCGCAGCCCTGTGAGTGTGTGTGTGTGCCTGGGAGCCAAAATAATGAAGCTGTGTGGGAAGGAGGCTGGCTCTGACTCACCCACTGCTCCGAAATACCCTTTCCTCCAGAGGAATTGGCTTTTTCCTTTGCTTCTTGCTTTAAAGAGGGCTTTGAAGGGGTCTCCCGCACCCCAAACCTGCAGTGTGTTACTGGTGGTGTTGCAGGTAGTAAAGAGCCCGCATGCCCCATGGTATAGCACAATTTTATAGTGAAAAGAAAGGAGAAGCATCGGGGCGTTCCAGCATGCTGCTCAGCTGCCAGGCTGCTGAGCTGGGTGTGCTCTTGCAGTGTTTGGGGCTTTCTCCCCAAAACACCACCTCTCTCCAAATGTGTCTAGTGACTTGGCCGGTGTCACTGCAATGCAGCCAGACAGGGCTTAGGTGCATCCCTGGGCATTTCTGCTTCTCCTTGCAGACCTCCTCTCGATGTAGTCCTCTCTGTGAAATAAGAGCAATGAAAAATTAACGTGACATTATGAAAATGTAAGATCTCACATCCTTGCCAGTGAACTCAGCCCAGCCAAAGGAAACACTGGACTCAATACAGTCACGTATGCCCTCAAATGTAGCTGTGCTGGTTGGTTATAATTACATATAGGTCAGTACACCGATCCTGGTGCAGAATAGGCAGAGGTGGCTTCAGTACGTGGCTTCTGCGAGGACTCACAGCGAGTGCGATAAGGAAGTACATGATCCTTGAAAGGATACTAGACAGCAACAACAAAGCTAAAAATTTCAGAAATGATGGGAAATAAGCTCCATGCTTTGGACAGTGAAGGAAAGCAGCATGTAACTGGGGGGTGGAGGAGAGTCTCCATGACTCTGAGAGTTTCCATTGGGACAGAGCATCTTGGCACAGAAAAACATGTTGCCTGGGGTAACTGGCTGCTGTTCCCTGGAGCACGGCAAAGAAGGCTTGATGGCCCAAACAGCCTCACCTGTGATTTCTACTGCACGCTGGTGTGTGCTGAGCTGCCCTTCTCCCTGCACATCACCGTCTGTGCTTGCGGGCTGGCCGTGCCAGGGAGCGTGCATGGTCCCTGAGTACAGGGGTGTCACAGTGTTGCCCGCTCCATCCTTCCTGCAGGGCAGGTGTCCATCTGCAGCCTGGCATAATAGATGCAAAGTGAAATGGCCACCCTGTTTACTGTGGTCATCATTAAGCTCATCCCAGAGCTACTCTACTCAAGCACCATACTGTTCATTCCCTGTGAACCTCCTGCATTTCCTTTATAGAAAGGTCTTCACATAATTGGGCATGAAAACACTTAGTAAAAGGTCTTTTCATATGTGCTGTCAATCCTTCTGTTTTATATTTCTTCCCTCCTTTGATTCTACCCAATTAACCTGTCACAGATAAACTGTATTTCTTCTTCTAAAAGAGAGATAATATTTATTGTTGACTTGGTGCTTGCCACCTGTATTTTCTCTGTTGGTTTTCCCCCTACCTCCCCAGCCTCAATGGCTCTGTACCATGATTGCACAGCTTGTTTACTGATCTCTGACTCTGAAAGTTGACACTGTGCTCAGAGAAACCACTCTCCAGCCCATCTCTCCATCCATTACTGCATGCTAACTTTGCCGCTCTCACTTTTGGCACTACAGTACAACAGCAACCCTATAATATGGTCATTTTCACACAACTTCAAACCGAGCATCTTTATTAGCAGGTGCTAAATTGCTGCTCCAGCTGCTGAATGGTAACAATTAACTCAATTAACATCTAAACAGATGTAATTTTTGAGGAAACGAACAACATTAATAACCACCAAAAGGGGAAAAAGGCTGCAATTACAAATGTGGAAAAAATCATGCACAGCTACAGACAGGCGTGTGCTGTTTCCAATGTCCCCTGGAGAGCTGTTAGAGCACAGCCCTTTCTCTGAGTGTTGGCAGTACATGCAGCTCATAATATGCATCATACTTGCTGCTATGGTTGAGGCTGTATCTGCAATGGATGCAGCACAGCTTGTCTCTGCAAAAAGGTTTGAGGTATGGGCTGCGTTTGTCATTCAGGGGCTCCACACACATTGCAAATACAGAGGGATAAGCCCCTTCCAGCAAAAGCAGCACTTTGCCAAAACAGCTCACCAAACCACATTGCAAACGGTGTGCTTGAAAAAATATAGATAGTTTACAAATAATATTTTCTTGCATCTCCCTGCTTCCTGGCTGTTGGTAGGATATGATGACGAAGTACTGAACATGCAGATGTGTCGCATGATACACTGAACCACAGCTATATGTTACTGAACAGTCACATTCCACAGTTTATAACCCAAATATCCCCATAGACTCCAGTCTTTCACTTCCTGCTCCATGTGACAGCCCTGGAGATAACCTTCTGAGTGCTAAAACCACACGGATACAGAATGACCACCTAAACTCATCAGTGCACCAGCTTCATCTTTGTGGAGTCACAGCCTCTCCTACAGAAAAGGCATTCATTAAAGAAACCAGACAAAAGCTACAAAGACCAAAAAACCCCAGGCTTCTGCATTGCTCCAGCTCCAGCTTAGTGACCTTTGTTTACCAGGAGTGACCTCCTGTCTGAGCTCCATGTAGCACACAGAGACATCTAATGGCAGAAGAACAGCACTGCGAATGGTGCAACTTAAAAACATGTTACTGCACTGTCAGAAACTTTGGTGAAAAATGCAAATTCCCAGCCTGAGCTGTGGCTGTGACCTTGCCCATGCCCTTCCAGCTTGCAGGTCTTGTGAATGTTTGCGGGATGAGACTTTGCTGCCTGAAACATTCAGGAAGTTTTGTTGCTTCCAAGCTGCCTTTATTTTTATATCCACAGCTACTCCCTACAAACTCAAGTCTTCAAACTGCCATCCTGGTGTGTTTCAGTTATCACAAAGCAGCTTTTGTTGAGAAAAGGTTTTCTTGTGTCCTGTGAGAGCTCAGGAAGCTCAGCAGACAGCGTGGTGCCGCCAGGGCTCTGGCAGCTTGCCTGTGTTGTCTGCAGAGTTGGATGGCATCTCCCCACCAGTGCCATGGGGCTGTGGTTAGTACCTTGTCTCCTGGTCTGGGGGCGAGGCAGGAGATCACAGAATCACAAAATGGTAGAGGTTGGGAGGGACCTTTGGAGATCATCTAGTCCAACTCCCGTGCCAAAGCAGATTCACCTAGAGCAGGTTGGACAGGAATGCATCCAGCTGGGTTTTGAGTATCTCCAGAGAAGCAGACTCCACAACCTCTCTGGGCAGTCTGTTTCAGTGCTCTGTCACCCTCAAAGTAAAGAAGTTTTTTCTCATATTGACATGGAATTTTCTGTGTTCCAGTTTGTGCCCATTGCCCTTTGTCCTTACTGGGCACCACTGAAAAGAGTCTGGCCCCATCCTCTTGACACCCACCATTTAGATATTTACAAGCATTGATGAGATCCCCTCTCAGTCTTCTCTTCTTCTAGCTTCAGAGACCCAGGCTTCTCAGCCTTTCCTCATAAGAGAGGCACTCCAGTCCCGTGATCATCTTTGTAGCTCTCCGCGGGACTCTCTCCAGTAGTTCCTTGTCTTTCTTGAACTGGGGGACCCAGAGCTGGACACAATACTCCAGATGTGGCCTCACCAGGGCAGAGTAGAGGGGGAGGATACCCTCCCTCGACCTGCTGGCTACGCTCTTTTTAATGCATCTCAGGATACTATTGGCCTTCTTGGCCACAAGGGCACATTGCTGCCTCATGGTCAACTTGTTGTCCACCAGGACTCCCAGGCCCCTCTCTGCGGAGGTGCTTTCCAGCAGGTCAGCCCCTAACCTGTATGGGGCTATTCCTCTGTATGTGCAGGACCCTAACGCTTGCCCTTGTTGAACTTCATTAAGTTCCTCTCTGCCCAACTCTCTAGCCTGTCCAGGTCACGCTGTATGGTGGCACAGCCTTGTGGTGTGTCAGCCAATTCTCCTAGTTTTATGTCATCAGCAAACTTGCTGAGGGTACACTCTGTCCCCTCATCCAGGTTGCTGATGAATATATTGAACAAGACTGGGCCCAGTACCGACTCCTGAGGAACACTGCTAGTTACAGGCCTCCAACTAGACTCTGTGCCGCTGATCACAACCCTCTGAGCTCTGCCATTCAGCCAGTTCCCAATCCACCTCACTGTCCACTCATCTAACCCACACTTCCTAAGCTTACATATGAAGATGTTATGGGAGACAGTGTCAAAAGCCTTGCTGAAGTCAAGGTAGACAACATCCACTGCTCTCCCCTCATCTACACAACCACTCGTGCCACCATGGAAGGCTATCAGATTGGTCAAGCATGATTTCCCTTTGGTGAATCCATGTTGACCACTCCCGATAACCTTCTTTTCCTCCACATGCTTAGAGATGATAGCATGGGTGCAAATCTCAGGGCATTAGTGGCCTTCTTTGGGGTAGATGGGCAAGGATGTTCTCTGGTAGCCCAGTTTGGTCATCAGCCCTAAAAGAGTCCCCTTGTGCCCACCTCCCCTTGTTGCAGCTGTTCATGGATGCCTTTTCCCCAGCCAGTCATGCTCCATACAAGAAAGGGATGTGACCCCTTCCCTTGGGTCCTCTGTGCCCAGGAGCAGGGCAGCAAGACAACAGGGACACCAGCCAGAGCTGGGGGACAAAAGGTCCCAAGGTGCCCAAGTGAACCAAGGACCAGAACATCCAGCTGCTGGAGATGCCCAGGGAAGGAAACACAGGTTGCTGAGCAGAAAAGACAGCTAGAGATGCTCCCAGCTGTGGGGTGCATGGCAGCCATGGGCTTCTCCTGGCACCTCAGCTTGGAGGAGGCAAGAACTGCACCTGGGGACTCCCATGGCACCTCCAAAGGCATTGCTGAAAGGGAGCGTGCCCAGCCCTGGCAGACCCTGTGAGGCCAGGTCTGCTGGCTTGAGCCAGCCCCAGCAGGCAGATACTGTAAGTGCAGATCTCTGTTAGGTTTAATGTTCAGATTAAATTTTAAAGAGCACTTAATTGGCAATCACTCTGTTATTTCCATTTATTCATGCTGTGTCTCACTGTGTTCACTCGAAGGTAGGTAACTTTTCTCTGGCACAGGGCGAGCACAGTTTTCTCCTGCTGGCGATCTCCAGCCACAAGGAGCAAAGAAAGTGGATGAGTCTCCCCTTGAACCCGAATCGCTCCTCTCGGAGGCTGGAGAACTTCTGGGTTGATTTGAGGGGGATTTGGCTTGATTTTGTGTTATTTAAAGATCGGTTGTTTACGTGTATTTACATCTCATTCCAGACGTTGGCAAGAGGGAAGTCAAAACTCAAATTTGTGTTTTGCTCAGTATCCATTCCCATTTCCACATTCATTTTCATTGCATTCAGGAGGAAAATAAAATGTGCCAGGACAAGCAAGGACATTCCCTTTTTGTTTCAGCCAATACTCAAACTTTTGTGATTACCATTTAGGTCAGGGGTTTCTAAAGAAAGCAAAACCCAAGTTCCCTTGAAAGGAAAGACTGTGGTGTTCCACTCTGCTAGCAATAGCAGTTTGCAAATGGTTTTCTCAAAACAGGATTTCATCCCGTTAATACCTCCCCATGAAAAGGCTCTGCTTTGACTAAACAGCATCTTTCAAGGGAAAGTGACTTTACTAAAAAGGCTTGGGGCTAATTATACACAAATGAGCTAGATGGGGTTTTGCCCTCTTGTGAGTTTATCTCTGTCTTTCTTTCAGTGTAAATACGATCGCTGGAGCAACACACTTGGTCACATAGCCTGCGTCATGGCCGGTAGTTGACAATGTTTACCCACTGTTCGCTGCCGTCCTCTCTTTTAATTTTTAATTTGCTGTAATTATGAGGCCTACTGGAAACAAAGCAAACTTGGGGATAAAAACGCTCACTGCACAGGGTTTGGCAAGGCAACGGCTTAACCCAGTATTTGTTCTGGACAAGGCAGCTAAAAGAGATTCAAGACCTCTCCCGATGCAAATAGGAACATCAGTCTTCATTCAATCTTTATTTAGTCTCCCATTCAGCTTAAGTGTTATGGAGTGGACCGGCTGTTTGCAAAATACATGCACAGGCTGTGCTCCCACAACAACATCCTAATATCAAGGGGTACTCTTCAGACACCATGCAGCAAAAACATCTCAGTGTCTGTTCTCCAGGTATTTTTGCTTTTGTCCCCAGTGGCAGTGGGCTAGTGACTTGGGTAACGATACCTGTGCAATTAGTTGTTACCAATCAATATTTGGTAGGGGTTTATCTGGCCACAGGCAGATCATCATTTCCTTCTGAATGAGAAGATGGAGGCTTACAATACCTTAATGCTACGCCAGGCTCACTGTTTGATGGGCTGCTGAAAGGATGGCTTATGTTCCCCTGAAAATTAGGGTTGCTGCCAAGGCTCCCCAGGGCAGGCAGCAGTCTTCCCCCAGGCACCAAGCCTGGCAAACCCCAGCATTGTCCAATTCCCCTCCCATTAGCATATTTACTAATGAGCTGCAAAACCATTGCAAGATAAGAAATGCTGCTTGGTGGGGGCTGAAAAAAAAAAAAAAAAGACAGCTGTTCTGTCCTCTGGAGACATGTTTTAACAAGACAGAAAGGCACTTGGGCTTTGGTTTTTGATGAGGACAGAAACAGAAGCAGTGCTTGAGGGGGTCTCCCCAGTGGTCCCACAGGTGGGAGTTGCAGCAGCATCCCTGGCATGGGCTTTTTCTGGCCATGTTGCATGAGTTCACCACCGTGGTACCCCAGGCTCAGTCAGCCTGCTGGACAAAAAAATAAATAAATGAAAATAAGGACGGCAGTCTTTTTGGCTGGATAATCCATTGCAGACCGCTGGCTGGGTATGTGCCCTCCCCCCCAAACCTCTTTGCCAAGTCTCAGCAGCTTGTGCTGGTCTTACATCTCAAATGCCACAACACCATGTGGCCTGAGACCATGCCCAGATGGCACAGGTGGGTTTTCCACCCATCCAGGCATGGGCTGTGGCTGGCCCTGGCAGCAGAGAGGGCATGGTGGGGTGCAAGCACTGAAGGAGGCTCCGTTTTAGCCCCCAACGCCTGCAGAGTGACTGAGCCAGCTGTTCCCCATCCCCTCCATCCTGCGGGCAGCAGGGTGTTCCTGAGCCAGCCCCCCATAAGCAGGGAACCATGGCCTTCTGCAAAAGGGGTGACAGTGCCTAGGTCCCATCCTCCAAGCTGCTTTGAGCCTGGTGGAGTCGCCCTACTGCCTGCAGAAATGCCCAGGTTCCTGCCTGTTCGCCCAATAAACTTGCTTACGGAGGAACTGATGCATCCTTAAGGGCTGCTGTGGTCCAGACCTGTCTCCTCTTGAGCCCCAGCTGTGGCTGCCCAAGGATGCAGGAGCAGGAGCTGATCCCACCCGTTCCTCCAGCAGAATGCTCCAGGTGCCTCAGTGTCACACAGCACGGCTCTGCACCTCCTTGCACGCCTCATGCTGTGAAGGGGTTGTGGGGACAGTGGGAAGCCATGATGCAGGAAGCCATCTGCAACAGTTATGCGCGTGCTTTTGGAGCCGTTGATTCCATGAAAGAGCCTTTCAAGTAGGGCGGGGTCTGGGCAATCTCTTCTGCATTTGTGGGCTTGCAGTGCGTGCCTGTTCTGTAATGAGGTTTATTCATCTCAGTGTTTCATAGTATCATAGAATGGTTAGAGTTGGAAGGGACCTTGAAGATCACCTAGTTCCAACCCACCTGCTGTGGGCAGGGACACCTCCCACTAGACTAGATTGCTCATCCAGCCTGGCCTTGAACATTTCCAGGGCTGGGGAATCCACAACTTCTCTGGGAAACCAGTTCCAGTGTCTCACCACCCTCAGCATGAAGGATTTCTTCCTAATATCTAATCTAAATCTACCCTCTTTCAGTTGAAAACTGTTACCCCTTGTCCTATCACTACACTCCCTGATAAAGTTTCCCTCCCCATCTTTCCTGTAGGCCCCCTTTATGTACTCTAGGTACTTCAGGTTTCTCAGTATGATGTGCAGTATATGGGTAAAATAACTCTGTCCGTCAGTGGGGAGTCTCCAGCACAGTGGTCTACACAAATACTATAACAAAACTCAGTTGCTTTTTCAAGCAATGATGGAAGTAATTCAGGATATGAGCCAATTCCCATCTCTTTTAGCATCCACTTGGTCTCTACTCCAAAGCTTTTTGGAAACCCTTAACTGGTAGCTTTGAAGCATTTGGAAAAAACTTGGTTTCCCCTCTTCATTGATGTACTGTCTCTTTTTTCTGCCAAAACCCACACTTTTTTTGCCAAAATAAAAACCCACTAGTGTATGAAAGCAGAGTTCATCCCCCAGGGAGGGGAGAGCTAGCAAGTAAGAACTGACAGAAATAGAAAAGCTTCCAGGAAATAATATCTTCAGTGCTGTTTTATCTGCTTTATCATACTGCAGTCACAAGAAATTTTACCAGGGTCCATATGAGCCCAATTAAAGCTTTCTAATTTTCACAGACCTCTGCAGAAAATATGTTGCCAATGAAGGTTACAAAGACCTAGTGGGGACCATGTTGCTCTTCACAGTTTCTGCAATCCTGCTCTTGTGACCATGACGAGTCTGGCTGTGATTTACTATGACACACAGTGTGGCTTATGCCAGGTCCACAATGTCCTCAGGAACACAGAGGTGGCCATCGGACAACTGTATCTCTGCAAGAAATTTGTCAGCTATTTGTTGTTCGTTAGGGAGGGACAATGGACCTGTCTGGTGAGGTTTGCAGGAAAGGGATGGTTGAATTGACCCCCATTTGTCTGGAATTCGTGGCTAAAAAAGCGAGCACACTAGGGATGTTCAGCTCTCCAAGGCCCACCAAGGGTCACTCAATGTACAGCACTATAGGAGGTGTTTTCACCAAGGGGGCAGAAGGGACCTCAAAAGACAGCCCCTTCCATGGAAGAAGGGGCAGAGCCACCTCCCTGGTGACTTGAGAACTCCAAGCAACTGCAGTCCTGGTTTCCCACAGGTTTTGCTGAAATGCCTCCCATCCCACCACATTTGAGATCTCTGAATGAGACAAACAGGCAGGGCGCCTCTTCCAAGACAGGGAGGTGTTTGTGATCAGCTCCTTCCCAGTGGTGTTTTCCAAATGTGAAGCCATTGCAAAACTGGGAAGGCTTTGCCTCTGAGTGCCCATTGCAAGAATGTCTGGTTAAACACCCTCCCCAAGCAACCCCAACCCACCTTACTTTTAGCCAGGATCTTGCTGAGGTTACAGAGGTGACTTTGTGACAGTGGAAGCAGAGCCACAGGACACTCACTGCTGAGTGCTGCCCTGCTGCTCTGCTGCAGGCACAAAGCAGGGTGACACCAGCACAGGGCAATGCAGTCCAGGGACATCCTTATCAAACCAGTAAGTGAGCCGCATCACTGAGTCCTCCAACACCAGACCAGCATCTCCCAAGTTCAGGAAATCTCAGGGTCCCAGCCTTGGTTTGCAATTAATCTTCCCCACAGGGAAACCCACAGGTTTCAAGTTTCTCCCTGAGCAGGGACCGAGCAAAACTTGACAAGTCTGACTTACAGATGATGCTGGCTTGATTTTGCAAGGCACCAAGCATGCACCCTGTGGCTGGTGCTCAGCAGGCCTGCGATCAGTCCAGGGGGGAATGCACCCCTTCACCCCTGCAGGCACGTTGGACTTGTGCACTGGAAGATGCTCTTTGGGGAGATCAGCAGCAGGTCGGGCTGCGAGAGTCCTGCTAGGCCACGTGTGTTCCTTTATGGGTCCAAAGGGAACATTTCTCATTATCTCTCCTCGCAATTTAATTAATCTGCGTTCAGTAATGAACCTTGAAATTTCAATTAAAAACATCATTACTAATCAGGACAGGATTCAAAACAGTCAAGGGGCTCTTGATAGCTTCACAGTGGCAGTAAGTTTGGGCTCAGGCACTGTTCTTTTTGTTTGTGTGCATCGATCTTTTTATTTTGGACACAGATCCACAGCATTTTACACTCCTGTGTGTCTCTCCCCCAATCCTGGCAAACCCAGGCATGGGAAATACAGCTTGAATTTCATTCTGCTTTCTACAGAAAAACACAAACCTCCAAAATAAACCCAAAGGAGGGAAGTCACCAAAAAAATCACCAAAAAAATATTAGCTCCACCTCCCGCCAGTGTTACTCCTGGGACAGCCCCTGACAGAAGCTCACCTGCACATTGTCCAGTGTTTAAAATCTTATGAAGGGACATCTGTGTAGCCCATTAAATAGGCTGCCTCAGCATCGCTGAGCTGCACTGTCTGGCAGCAAATCAGAGAAGCTGCAGAATGCAAGTTCTGCCCTGGTAATGTCAGCATAACCTGACCCAAACAAAGCAGCCCTCCCCGTGCCCAGAAAAAAGCCTCCTCCATCAGGGCTGGATGGGACTGATCATGCCTAGCTGCTCCAAACACCATGAGCCTGCAGAAAATTACTGTACTTCCAGCACAAGTGCTTAAATGCCACTCCTATGACTCTCAATCCTGAGCCACAGAGCTAATGTAGCCCTTCCCCTGGCTACAGCCCACTGAGTAAAAGCTGGTTTGTGGTCAGAAATCCAAGGAAGACTTATCTGGAAAAAGTAGCAAAGGTAAGCAAGGTAGGAAGGGGCAAAAGAGAAACCAATCCTGTCTGTGTACCCCAACTTGCCCATGTCCTTTAAAAAATAAAAGAATGATAAGTATATTCATTGGAAGACAATGAAATTGAGATTTTAATTTTTTCAGAGGAAAGCTATCCAGAGAGGTCTTACGTGGATCAGGAAAGCTCAGTGGGCAAGGGACACAGGAATGCCAAATGGCCTGGCGGTGCAACTTTCAAAGGGAAAAACACACCGAGGAAGGCAAAGTCATAATTTTTATCTGATCCCACAATAGTGACTGTAGTTTTCAAGCCTGGGCATCCAGAAATGCTATTTTTTCATTTTTTCAAATAACAACATGCAGTTGTTATTTAAATAAACTACAAGTGGTGTTTTTCAGAGTGGTCAGTGCAGACATTTCCACATTGCTGTGGAACTACACCAGGAAGGTCTCCGGAGCATTGCATGTGCATTATTTCCCAGATACAAGATTGGATGCTGATTGTAGCCTTTTGTAAAATGCCCAGTAGATTGAATTATCCAACCCAGGAGGCATCTGTGTAATAACGCTTATTTTGTTTCCAGTGCTACACCAGACTGAAGATGTTTTTCGCCAGTAAACTCCCATACGGGCCTATGGGATTAGATAGAAACGGAGCTGAGAGCTCCCACAGACATGCTGGAGATGCTCTGGCTGCCCAGAGGATGCTTCAGGTCCCCAATCCAGTCTGTGAAGCAGAGCTGCTCCAATGCAAGACAAACGGCAGTTCCAGGTTACATTTGCACCTCCACCAAATCACAAAACCCCTGCTTCCTAGGTCCTAGTGACAAAAATACTGGGGTGAGGGGCATTGCTTGTTTGTGCATTCTCCGGGAAACTCTCACGCCCATCCCTTAGAGCCAGAGACCACCCTGGATTTAGGTGGATTGTCAGTTGTAGGCAGATTTTATTCGGTGTTTGGCATCTTGTGGAGGCAGGGGATGTAACCTGCAGCATCACAGCTCTGCCTGGTTAGTAGGCAGATGGGCTGATCATGGAAACCTTGAAGCAGGTGAAGCCAGGCAGAGCCCTGCTGTGTTCCCAGTAATATTTGCAGCCAGCCTTCGAGCCAGGACAAGTTTAGGAAGGGCCACAACCACAGCCGCGTCTGTGACTGTCCCCATTGAGCAGTGAAGCACCATATGGACAGAGGAGTCGTCCCTGGGCAGGCACCGGAGACTGAGGCAGGTGATGCCCAGGCAGATGCGCTGCCAATGCCAGCACTGCCTCCAGCCTGTTGGGTCTGGAAAAGGATGGGGAACAACGTGGACTGAGATTCACACGCCGCTCATGCCACGCAACAGAGGACATGTTCCCATGTGGGCATCTGAGCATCTCTTCCCCCTTTCCAGTTTCTGCATCCTGAATTTCCGCTCTGAACTGGCTGCTCAAGAGCAACAGACACAAATTATTCCCCGAGGCACCTTTGCAAATAGTTTTGAATTGTGGGCATGGTGAGAAGATTGAAGTTTGGGTACAGCTCTGTAAAGTGCAGGTAAAAGCCCCATCATCCCAGCTGCCTCTCCAAGGAGAATGCAACCAAAAAACAGTAAATGGCAACTCTGGATAAAACCCGTTGCATTTCATGTGGTGTTTCCAAAGCCTGGCTACTCTACAGCTTGGATAATTAGATTTCAGCCATAGAGGCAAAATTCACAGAATAAATTATTAATCACAGATTATTTGCCCAGTATCAAGTGAGAAAGAAGTGAGCATTCAAAAAGCCAGCAGCTCAACAACATTTCTGCTGCATTACAAAAAGAGAAGATGCAACCACCAGTACCAACAGCTCAAGGATATTCTCCCTGTCGTCCACCCTGCAGCCCTGCTCCCTGGGTCAAAATAGGGATGGCAAGGTGCCTCCTTCATGTACAGCATTTTGCACACGCTGGGATGATGAACACAATTGTGCCTTGGCTATGCAGAAAGAGCTGGGCTTTCTTGCCCAGCAGTGGGTGCTTCCCAAGCATCTCCCCAAAAAACCCCTATCTTCACACATTGAGCACCCTGGAGGGGCTTGGTCCGTGCAGTGCGGATCTAATCCCACCTAGTGGCTCCTGGCCTGTGCAGCTGGTTTGTGCCTTTAGTTACTGTCGTGCTTGCCCAAGAAACAACCATCCTTTCTCTGAGCTCTGTGCTCGTGGCTCAGAGATGTTCTCTGGCAAGGAGCGCTGGGGTAATTTTGTGTGGGGCCCACACCCAGGATTATGGCTTTGAAAAAGGAAGAAACATGGGAGCTTGGCTCAAATTACCTGAGTAGAAAAAAAAGAACCTTTTCTTTCCTGGTAGAAAGCATCTGATAAAAGCCTGAGACCAGTAGTATTTATATTAGCCGATTTCACATCCTCCTTGTGTGTACTTGGACTGTGAGATATAAATCAAAGCAGGGGTTCATTCCAAGAACAGTTTATTTTTATCTGAGAAGTATGTGGTGGCGAACCAGATATTGGTATGTTGATTCTGTTGGTTCAGTGTGATTTATAATAGTTTCTATTGTTTTATAGTGTGTTTCACTCTGGAGTACTTAACTTACCCGTGTGATGGGTTTAGTTTTTTTGTTTCGGTTTGTTTGATGTATATTTTCTTACGGGTGGTTTTAGGTGTTAGTGGTTGGCTGCAGAGTTGTAGCACTTTAGTGCAAACCATGAAAACAAATTCTAAATGGGTTTGCAATCAAACGTATCCCTCTCTAAATTGATCTGTGTGAGATGGAGAGTAAGGCAGCACAGAGTGATTCTCAGTATATTATTGCCCTTTAACCATGGTGGATCCTTACTAGAGTTTGGGGACCAGCCTGCATCCCTAGAAGTGATGCATCAGAAGGCTGAGGTCCAGGGTGGTACCTGCTGCAGGGGAGGTAAAACAGGAACTGTCAGGCTTTGTAGCCCTTTATTGGCTGATACTGTGCACAGGATGCCATTAAAACTGTCAGCCTGAAATAATTGCTCACCAAAATGGAAATCACATGGGGTTAAGGGATGTAGAAGAAAGGACATGGTGGGAAGCACCGTCTGCCTCCAGCAAATCCCACCTTGCTGCTGCCCTGAGCCGGTTAGTGGGCTTTCCTACAAAGCAGCTTGCACTTTGGCCCACGTATTCCTTTAATTTAGCTGTGCAACATGGTGTGTCATCCAGGATCCCTTTGGTGCACATTGTACCTGCTGCTGGTCTCCCATCACAGACACCGGCACGGAGCCTGCAGCCTGCCTGGACTTGGGGAAATGCCATCCTCACTAGCTCCCGTGTTACAACACTGATGCCAGCAGCCAACCTAGTTGTATGCCGGAGAAGGGAAGTCAGGGGGACGATCTCTGTTCATCCATGCCTGTCTCTTTTTGTTAGCAAACATAATAAACACTGTCATCAGAAAAGGAACAGACCTGGAAGCCACGCAGAAAACGACAACATTCACAGCTCTGCGCCCAAATTTGTTCAGTATCCCCTTGTCTCTCCCGAGGGAGCTGTGAAATCCCTGCAGATTATAACTAGAGTCTTTGGAAAACTTTGCAGGGGTTGGGATTTCAGCAATTCTGTAAGCATGGCTTTGCTTGGGCTCTGCTGGCAGGAAGGACTCACGCTCTGGCCGTGGCAAGGAGAGTGTGCCCTGCACTGGGCTGTTCATCAGTACGCCTGTGGCTGGTAATTAAAACAGAGAGAGAGAAAAAAAAAAAAAAGAAAAGAAAGGAAAGAAAAAATCACCTTCTTCAAGATTTATGAGAATATAAACTCAGGAGCTGAGATGTTCCTATCACCACCTATGAGGCCCAAGGGACAGCTTTGACTTAATGCAGAGTCAGATGTTTCTCTCGGTTATGAATTCAGAAGGTGATCTGGGGAGTTTGAAGCAGAGACATACAAGTGCTTAAAGAGCATACAGGAGCCTCAGTGCTGCCAACTTTAGTCTGTGTCTTATTTCTACTGCAGTACCCAAAGCCCATCCAGACTCAGACTGGGCAGTGAAGGTCCCCCAACACAGGCCAGGAAGAGGTTTTGAGAAGAGGCAGGTGGGCAGCAAGATCTGAAGCCCACCTCCCCAAAGGCACATGGACACCTATTGCAGCAGCAACTGGGCTGAAGAGATGCCTGCCCCACCAGAAAGGGGTTTGCTGCCTTGTGAGGGCAGGGTGGTGGTGGTACTGAAGTGGGTTTTGGACTCTGCCCTGGGATGTTTGCTGCTCTTTGTTGTAACCTCCCTGCTTCTCCTCAAATCCTTTGATTACATTGGCCCCTGGTGAAGGCATTCACCTGGGAGGCCAGAAGGAGCATGGTCGTGGTCTAAAAAGCAATTTGTTACCCAAGGAGAGCAAGGAAAAGCAATGCTTAGGGCTCTCCTGCCCCAAGCACCCCAGTGCCGTGGCCAGGAGGAATCCACACTAAGGAGAGAGAGGCACTCTCGACCATAATATATCTTAATAAAAAAGAAAGGTAAAATAATTGTGTGTCCAGGAAAAAAAAAAAAAAAGCAGTGCCAAGGAGAGTCCTTGGGAGGAAGTTTTTAAAACACAAAAATGAAAACATTCAACCTCAAGACTTCATATCCATTTTGGAGCAGGACAGGGTGATCTGGAGTAGAAGTTTCTGTAAGCCACTGCAGACTTCCTGTAAGAGGCGGGGAAAGCAAGAAGCGCCTTACCATTTCAGGTTTCTAACCCTCCACGGAAAAACCTGTCCACTCCTCAAAGTAATCCCCAACTTCACTGATGAAATAGCCACACACATTCCAGTTAAGGTAATCTCCTGCCTTAATAATTCATGCTCTGCTTTCAGGAGCTTGAAGCTCAGAGGAAAACTGAAAGCTGCTGTATACATTTCAATCAGCAGCACTGATCAGTGCATACCTTTATAAAAAATAAAAATCAGTGAAAGCATTTTTATTAAGCTACAGGGTCAAGTAATACGTCCTTCCAAGCTACAGAAGCCACATCTGGCTTATTTACACTTTTTTTCTTCCCTTAAGTCACACAGTAAAAGTGTTATCCTGAAAAGAAGAGAAAGATATAAGGAGATAAAAGGAGTGATACCTGACAAATATGCTTTTAACAGCCTGACAAACCAGAGTGCCTCATAGAGAGATCATTCTCAAGGAGTTGTCCTTCAAGGGAAATATCTCCATGGATGGTTTGCATGCCTGCTTCCATATTGCCCATCATTATTGCCATCATTATATTCTTTAATTGTCCTAATTGCATTAGTGCTGGTGGATATTATTCCCATGGGGCCCTGGATCTGCTGAGACTTTGCAGACTAACCTGGCAGGTCAGGTGGGAGGCAAGGAGGTAAGGGGAGGTGTGGGAGGACAGGATGTGGCCAGCACCAGACAGGGATGACCCAGTCTGCTGTGCCCCCTGGGCTATGGGTCAGGCAGTCTGCAGGGTCACACAAATGCTGACTCTCCAGGTCTCCCTGAACACTTCTGCTCTGACCCGTCCGCCAGCGGATGCAGATTGTTCCTCAACAAGCAACCAAGTATTCCTGGCCCGACATGACCCTCCAATTCTCCCTCCCTGCCATGTCCAGGGATCTCCTGAAGCACAGCCCTGGTCCTCCCGCAGTCCCTGGAATTGTGAGAAGATGGGCTTCATCAAAAGGTGACAATAGTCTCAGGCATTTCAGCATGCATCTTAGAGCGAGGGTCAGGGCTGGCCAGCATCAGCCACTCCAGAGCTAAACTCACCTTTGGCTACACCCATCTTTCCTCTCAAGGCTGTTCAGCAGTATTGCTTCTCCCAGCCCCGAAGTGTGCCTCTGTACAGCATCCTCAGGCTCTGAGGGGGCCTCTGCACAGGGGTGTTTGCACAGGGCAGCATCACTTGCCACAAACATACATGCTGAGTCGCACACCCAGCGTCCTGGCCATGGGACAGGCTGCTCCCTGGGTATTGCTTGCTCCTCCTGAGGACAAGAGGCATTCATGCCCTCATGTCTATAGCCATGGGCAGACTTTCTCGTGATGTTTAGTGTCTGAAGACCTGTATGGGCATGGGTTGCCTTTGAAGCTGTAGTTCCTACCTCCAAGCACAAAGCCCTACTTTACTGAGCCAACTGGAAGCAGTGTGGTTAATAAGACAAAACCCCAAAGTACCTCCAATTGCAACCTATCTCCTGCCTCCTGGCAGAAAACATGTCTTTCTTAAAGTGGCTGAGGTTGAGATGCTCATCTAATTACAGCCCAGGCAGCATGCTGTTCAAATGAAGCAGAGCCTAAAAAATATAACAGGGTGGATGTAAAATCTCATGGAGCTCATGGAGACCCAGGGAGCAACTCTAATCTACATCAGCTTGAGATCTGACCCTCTACTATTCAAAGACTCATCCTTTGATGTAAAAAGACCTTAGCAATGCATGGTCTTGGAAGTCAAGCAGTCAAAGCACACGTGCAAGCCAGCACATGAAGAGCCAGCATGCAACCTGAAATCTTACAGTGTGTCCTTGTTTGGTTGCATCTGTGACCACCCATTTGAAGCCTAGCTAGGAGAAGCAAAGACATTGTCAATCTAAATTAGTGACGTGCTCCACCTGAGTGAGTGCATCTGCTCTCAAAGTCACTCTGAGCAACAGCACCTCTTTCAGAGCTGTGTCTAAGGAAGCTGTGTCCAAGACAGGTATTAGCTAACCTGCACCAACCCAGAGGTTATATCAGAGGTCATATCCCTTTCAAAAACTCATATATTTAATACATATTTGCATCAAAACATGGGGATTCCCCATTGCCATAAACTCTGCAAAGACCATTTTGGATTTCGGCATCACTTTCAGCCTCAGTGATACTGCTTGGCACTAGGTTGCTCAGGCTAAAGACATATTGGGTGACAAAGCATTTAGCTGATTAGTTTGTGATTTACCTTCCCAGATTGTCATCAGGTGTCTTTTCTTTTCCCTTTGTCCACCCACATGAATGGATGGTTCCCCTTCCTTGTTAAGGATACACCTCTACAGACAAGAAGTTGTTAGGTTTTTCTCCTCTTAGCCGAGACTCTCCTCTTTTCATTTTCTCACCACACCCACCCGTTTTCTTTTTACACACCTTCTCCATTTTACAAGGAGTTCTGGCTTTCAGCAAGGTTTTGTAATTTTTTATGAGCCTTGGCTGACTTAATGCAATTCTCAGAGATGACTGAGGGATGGAGACAAGCATCTGACTGGGAGAAGAAAAAGTCCTATAAAACAGCTTCTAGATATTTCAGAAGTTGGTATGAGTACTCTCAAGATACAGACATGGTCTGACATACCACTGGGGCTCTGGGATCCATCTTCCACGAATCAGGAAGATCCCAGGTGACTATATACCATTCAAAAGGACTTAGGTTATGAATTGCATGCAGGCTACAACTGTTGCAGCCATTGGAGTGGCACAGGCAGGACCTGTACCGCCAGCCTTTGAACTTCATGGGAACTCTTCTGATACTCTTGCAGGAGGTTTTCCCCATCAAGATCCATCTCCAAGAGTCACTGCCTGAGGACAAATACCTTGCCCCTACAAATCTCCAAAGCTCCCAGTCTCCAAGACCTTGATTATTCTCTTCTAGCCCATGATTTCCAAGTCAACGGGGGATTTGCCTTGTGGCACCTGGATAATAGTGGCTTATTACACCAAAAGACTCAGCAAACCTTACGGTGTGGATCTGACTCCCTGTCACATTCAACAGCCATTTTACTTTTATTTCAGGCAGTATAGAATAAACCTGCAGTCAATTACTCCCACTTTCGGCCTTTGTGCACTGCCAGGTATTTCAGACAATATGAAAGACACTGTTAAAATATTCTGAATGACTGCTCCAGGCTGTTGCAAGCAAACACTTAACACAATGCATGCATGCAAAAAAAACCAAAAACCAATCCCTCTTTTCACTGAAGAAGTCAGGGGGCTGCATCTGTGATGAGGCAGTATCTTATTTTGCAAAGCACTAAGACTGGAGCAGCAGTTCGGGCTAGGTATCGAGTGGGCTCACTATGATGGATTGATGCTGCTGAAACAATATTTACTGACACTGCAGAGTTCAAGGCCAGACTAAGTCGGTCAAGTGATGCTTCTTTTTATTTTTACCAGGTGGAAAGGCAGAAAAGGAGCCAGGAAAGGAACAAATAGCTCAAAGGCATCCAGGGCCAGGGTAGGAAGGTGCAGAATCCTGTAGAAATAGCTCTAATAAACCCCCAATTTTTGTCTTTCCAAGCTTTCAATTATTAATGCACCTAAAATTATTTTGACTTCCTATCTCTGTGAAGGCAAGGACACATGCAAAACCCACATGGGACATGAAGGAACAAATGTAGAGACACAAATGCATTTTTCAGCACAAGATGTGGCTTTAGCTGATTGGTTTAGTACCCACATTTCAACCATGCTGCTGGGAACCATCAGAGGTGGTGTGACCATCACTGTATAACCAAATTAACCAAGACTGCAGTGAGCATCCTGGCTCCATTCAGTGCTGTCTCCATTGAACTCCACTGTTTTACTGCCTGTACCTGCTGCAGACAGGGATGTCCCAAAGCTGGGGTTGAGATGAAGAAGAATGGAGAGTCAGAGGCTGCTTGGCAGGGTGAAGTGAAGTCACACAACTGGATGCAGGCCTGTATTATGGAGCAGCTGCTAAACCTCCTCTTTCAGACTTGACACCATTCTCTAGCTGCTCATGATGAGGGGAAAGACTGAACACACGGTATCTTGAACCCTGGCCGGGAGCACATCTGACCCCAAATTATTGTTCAGTCCACCCCCACAAACACACAGCTTCTTCCCGGTAAGAAGTTTCAGAAGGTCAGCAGAAAATGAGGTCTTTTCTTTTGATAGAAGGCGGAAAATTTCAGAGACCTTTCAAACCAGATAGAAAATATCTACTTTGAAATGTTTCTTACCATCACTTAAGAGAAAATACAGAAGTGTCAGCTCTGCAGATGTGTGTGCAGATAACCTCTTGCACCATCAAAAATTTCTTACTCCCACTCTGAGACACTATAAATAGCTGTAAGCACAATTAGCAGGTTCCAGGGCAATCTACAGAAAATCATAATCCACATAAAATCAATAGGATCAGCTTTCCCAGCTGTAACAGCAAAGGTCAGAGGGAGATCAAAGAGGGAGATGATATGACCCCTGGGACAAGCAGCAGCAGCTCTGCGGCCTGGCGATGCTCCAGGGTCCCCTCCACTTCCCAGGACAACCCTGATGGCTGCAGTGGGCTGTGGATGCAGAACAGCATCTCCCCAGCAGCATGCACCACCCCACTGCATGGCAACACGTGTTTCTTTGATTAAAAATGCATGGCATCAACTGTGGCTGAGGTCCCTCCAGCCGTGTATTTAATATTTTATCTGTGCTGACTATTTGACTGGAGTGAATGTATGAACTACCTCTCCAGCTGGCTGTTGCCCCAAAGCTGGAATGACACAATCTGACGAGGAGTTTTCTCCTTTCTCACCTCTGCAGCATCCCAGCAGCAGCAGCATCCAGGACATGGTCGCCACATCCCACAGCATGTGCAGCCTGTGCATGTCCAGTGTGTCACCTGTCTCAGAAATCACTACTGGCTAGTGCAAGAAGTGTGTTTGAAAGACAAGCAAGCGTCCTCCTGGCTAGGACTCACTTTTCCATATAGAAAACTGACTTTCACAAGCCATTGTTTGCTTCATCCTTAAGACAGTTTGGGGACTAAAAGCATCAATGGACCCAGTATTTATTTAAGAGAGAGCAAAGCTTGGTCATCAGCTGACAAAGTGCAAACTTCTCCAAGGAACACACATTTTACCTTCCCTTGTTTTCTGTTGCTTGATTCGCCCAGAAACTGCAGCATTACAGCCCTCATGGACAGTACCATGGAGGCGGTGGATAGCTTTGCAAGAGCAGTTCTGTGCTCTGCCGATGTCCAGTAAATTATCTCTGGCAGGTAGGCATACGATCTGTTGGATCTCGTGGCTCAACACAAGGAGTTTCCTTCTATAGTCATTCCAGGGATGAGCTATGTAGATTTGGCTCAGTAGAGCCTCATGACTTTATGTGCTTTAAATTCGTTTCACAGTACTTTCTTTCTTGCATCACTAGGTCATAAATTGGATGATACAGGCAACATGCAATCTTAGTTTCACACTGTTGAAAATCACAACGTATGATCTAATACCAATGGGCCCTGGTGGGTGGCAGACATGCCTGCTCACAGCATGTTAACCAAAGCAAGCCTGGGCTTGCAGCTGGACCAGGTGTTGGGGTAACACCAGAACACATATGGTCAGCCCTTGGGGTGAGGCAACTTATTCCCACAGGCCAAGTTATTTCTGTTGGCTTGCTCAGACTATAGCTTGCTCACTC
The DNA here is from genome assembly GCA_017639485.1 of Pluvialis apricaria. Taxonomy (NCBI): domain Eukaryota; kingdom Metazoa; phylum Chordata; class Aves; order Charadriiformes; family Charadriidae; genus Pluvialis; species Pluvialis apricaria. The sequence goes on along the minus strand of CM030011.1, from coordinate 38,058,452 downwards.
TGCCATCACAGACACTCGTGGTTCAGGGGATGCATGGGGATCATCAGCGTGGGAGGGACCAGTGGAAATCCTCTTCTTCCTGTTGGATCTCCACTTGGCTAGGACAGGGAGATGGAGCCTCAAATCTTGGGCAGGAACAAAAAGGACACACTTAGGCAGCTCATCAGTAGTCTCTCCAGCTAGCTAGCTAGCTTCAGGGTGTATGCTGTTGTGCTCCAGATTGGAGCTTCTTCGCAATGCGCTTGGCATCGGGTGTGGAGGCGGAGGGAGCGGGGGTGAGAACGCCCCTGGGATCCAGATGAAAAAGGATGGAGTTCAGCCCACACTCTGTTTGGAGTCCATCAGAGACATTGTTTGGTGTGAGAAAAAAAAGGAAAGGGTATTTAAAAAAAGATGAGTATTTCAGAAATGCCTTTCCCCCGTGCCCTGGGATGTTTGTGATGGGCCTGCCCCCTGCATCAAACAATTTAGATGGCTCATTGCATTTTGGGCCATGTAGAAACTCACCCTACCAGTGCTTCCTTCTGGGCAGAATTTCCCTTTACAAATGTCATGGAGGAAATTGTTTCTCCAAGAGCTTTGTCACTGGTTTGACATGGAAAGTCTGGCCTGCGCTTTTTCGGGGGGGATGCTTGTCACTGGAAATGGCTGTGGATCAGCTCACAGAGGTAAAAGGCCAAAAGTGGGAAAGAAAAGGCTCGACCAAGCAAACACATCAGGACTGGATAATTTGCAAGGATGATTCTTCAAGTTTCTTTTTAGTCTTGCAAGCAGCAGATGAGTAAGCTGGCAGATCCCACGTTTTTACAGCCCCGGAGGCCGAAACACTTTGCAGCCATGTCACCTCCAAGTATTTTGAAGGCAGCTGATGTTTGTGCAAAGCTATTCTTGACCAATGATCTGCTTAGGTCCTGTTGATAATTTGGTGTTTTATTTTTGTTAGAATGCTCTATTTTTATGCTCCAGTCATACCGTATTCACCCTCCTCTTTCTAATCCTTTAATCTTCCCACCCTTTCTCATAGGTCACTTTCCATCCAAGTATCTCCGTCACTTTCCAGCAAAAATATATAAACCTAATGACTAATGAGGAACTAATGCATTAGAATGCTACAGTTGACTCTTCTTTACATCATAATTATGCATGACAAAAGGCACATTACCCATGTCCATTTTAAAGGCATCTTTTTCTGCTGCTTGGTGCTTTTTAGGTGAAAAATACAAGCTCAGCCTCATTTCTGACCTTGACATGCGTGTCTCAAACAAGCTTTGCATGAGAGAAATGACCTGCAATCAGAGAGAGCAAATGCTTATTCCCTGACCGGAAGGAACTATCAGGAGAGACTTCAGCCTTTGATACTTGGAATAAATTGTCGAGCAGAAAATCAGACACAGAAATACTCATGGCTTTCCATGACAGCAGCCTTTCTTTTTCAGACAACAGCAAGGACCTTGCAGTTTGCTTTAATTGTTTTATGCATTTTTCTGATGTTATGATTGAACACAGCGACGCTGAGTGCTTCGGCCTTCCTTCAGGAGCTGATGAGAGGCTCTGGTTGAATGCAGGCCATTAGGAGGTGTGCAGCTTTGTGACAAAAGGCTGGGAAGTGGAAAATTAGTTTCCCTTGCTTGTTTTTGGGGTTTGACTGGTCATGGGAAGTCAACAGCAAACTTCCGAACACTCTTGTGTTTCATGTGTTTCATGATGTGGTCTCTACTGGGAAAAGCAGCATGGCAAAAAACTAAGGTAGTAATGGGAGAAACCAGAGGCAGGTGCTCCATAACCTAAAGCAGACTTACTCAAGTGACCTTTTGGTGTTCTCATACTTTGGCTGTTCAGTGTTTAAGTTTTTAAGTGTTTAAGCACCTTGGTGGAGTGGCAGTGTGCCCCTTTGGGATAACAACATCTCCAAACCACTAGGATAGAGGGAAGATGCCGTTTTAAAAACCACTGAAGTGACTTTGGATCCAAAGTCTGGCTTCCAAAAGCCTTTTAAACAACCAACATTTGGGGACAGTTGACACAACAATTTGGGCCAGTTCCTCCGGAGGTGAGACACATTGTAGTCGCATTGATCCCATTAGGAATATCTGGGTGATGTGAGAGAGGTATAATCATCCCTGCTCACCAGTGTGTCCTCCCACAGATCCTGCAGCAGATTCTGCATGGGCAAGGTGGACCTGTGCAAAGAAGGGCCTCCTCTTCATCTTCACATCATAGGGGAAATTCACAGCACTTGGTGCCAGTGTTTCAGGTCTCTTCAGATGTGGGCAGCCACCAGTGTGTCTGTTGGTTTTGATTCATGTGTTTAGGGTTACCCACACAGCCATGTGGACGCATCTTAGAGAAATGTAACAGGAGCCAAATTTTTGGGAAACAGCTTCAGCTTCTACCACAGAGCCATGCCACGAGGAAGCCTCTCCAGACACTAACAGATGTTTCACTGATGGAAAGCCATTGAGAGAAAGCAGGCAATCACACAGTCCTCTCTAAGGATTTCATCTGCAGGGGAAAATACAAGGAGCAAATGTTCTCCCTCATTAGGCTCCAGCACAAATTCCCCCAATGTAGCTGCTGTAGTCTCAGATGACATGCCCCCTCCTCCTGCAGCATCTTCTTTAAACATACCCCAAGCCAGGTCATAACTGTAGGAGCCAGCTATATATTTGCCACAGACCAGGGAAATCCATAGCTACTGCAGCTAAATCTGGCCCTGGTGCTCTACATTCATCCGGAGGTTTGAAGTAAACGTTTATTTCCTTTCCAGCCTGAGGCAGAAACATGTTAACATGCAGAGCAACAGGAACACCTCTGATGGCCCTTTTCCAGCCTTGTTTTGAGAGTGGAGTAACGTACAGATGAGCAGCTCGGTGTCCCCTTGCTGAGGGATGACTGAGTATTTCAGGTCATGACTGCAATTTATACTTCAGAAAAAGAAGGAGACTTACGCTGTGCATGTCTGGTCTTATGCTCCTGGATGCCAGACTGGAAATGTCCGTGACAACACAAGAGAAACACAACAGCAAATACATATGTACTCTATTGCATACTGCATAGAATAGGAAAATGTGAAGAGAAGAGGTGAAACTGTGGTAGCACTTTTTACCCTGGAAAAATACCCAGGGCACGTGTTGCAGTGGTAGACATACATGGCTATGCAATGCATTGGGATAGCTTCACCGGCAGCTCAAAGGGCAACATCTCTGATTAAAATTCAGTGGGTGTTTTCCCATGCAAGGCAAGTGAGAAAAACAAGAAGTGAGAAACATTTTCCAATTAACATTGAAGAAAGCATCCAGGCAGTCAGCAAGGAAAGGCTATATAGGAATGCTGACCAGATACTTGGGGAAGCTCTTCTGCCATCCATCAGAGCTGGAGCAAGAAGTGTTTGGGAACTCATTCACTGGAATCCACAGAAAGGTAGAACCTGCTATAAACTTTGCTAGAACACGGGTGAATTGATTCTTGCAGTCTAGTGATCTCCAGATTCCAGTCCTAGACATGACCTGCTGTGATACTGCCTGTGTCTTCCTGTGAACTCAGAGCCCAACAGGGCTTTCAGTGCTTCTTTCCCCCAACCAAGGAGAGACCAAGGAGCTTCTGACCCTGGACTTCTGTCCACTGGAATGTTTGGATACACCACAGTATCCAGAGACCCATGACATATAGCTCATTGCTGCAAGGTTATTGTCAGTCTGCTACAGGGAAGTCTGCTTTTCCACTGTAGATAGACAGGGAGTCTGCAAATCTAAAGATTATGGGTACTACTGCTGTGGGGTAAAAATTCTATTGTTAGGATTCAATGGGGGGAGAGGTTTGCCAGGCTGTATTCCTCCCATTCATCAGCTCAGAAATGGGACCTCTTAAAGGAAGACTTGAAAATGCAATTTCTTCTACAGAAAAAAAAAAAAAAAGAAAAAAAAAGAAAAAAGCAAACAAAAACCAAACAAAAAAAACCAGAACCATTTATTACCATGAGCCATCATTTCAAAATGTGGGTGTTCAGCACCTGGCAGTCTATTTTCTAAGGATATACAGCAGCACAAGGCAGGATTGGCTCTGCAGCCGCTTAAAGAGAAGTGTCAGGACCAGGCTGCACTGAAAAAGGGATAAGAGAAAGGAGAAAATGATGAGGAAGAATGGCAGGGCGTCTAACACTTTGCATCTAATGCCTCCACATGGCTGCAAGTGCCGTGGCAATTTGGCCCTGATAACACGGATGAAGAGATGTTGCTAACATATTGCTTCCTTGTCAAATGTCTCACTGGTTTTGCAGCCAAGTCTCCTGCCAGCAAGGCCGCAGCAGCGCCTCTCCGTTACTTTCATATGCAAAGAGGCTGTTAACTCAATTGCCAATAAAATTCTAGTGGGTGGAGAGGAGGACATCTGCCTGTCTAGTCCTGTGCTTGCCAACATGGTTCTTTTATTCCTCCAGAAGCTGCAAGCTCCTACTCGAGCTGGTATTTTGACAAGCATTTCTGTTTTCTTGACACAATGGGCAAAGTGGGCACAGATCTTGCATGCCACTCGTAATATGTTTTCTGTGCCGTGATTTGCATCCTTTCTGGAGGATGCCTGGCACAGCACCGCACAAAGCAGAACGAGCAGCTTGGACAGTGGGTTTAGTCTGACATGTAAATGTACTGCTTAATTATGTGCAATTGCGTTAGGAGAATGTGAAGAGGATGCTTTGCAGGCTGCGATGGCTACGAGGCTCTGATGAATTTGGGTTTGGGGCGGGGGGTGATGGAAGAGGCTTTGGAGGAGGGACAAAAAAGGATAGGGATAGTACTGAAGCAAATGACTTGTCATCAGGAACTGCACAAAATGGTGACAACGATTTGTGTTAATTATACAACTTTACTTTTGGCTGCTGCAGACCCAAGTGGACCAACTAACTGAAGGTGCAGCCCCCTAAGGATGCTTCCTCTAAGCAAAGGGGCATCCGTGGTTTCAGCAGTTGCAAAGCTGCCTTCAAGTCCCATCAGGAAAATTGCGGTTGAAAATGAAAGCTACCAAATTATTGGAGGTGGCAGCATGGTCACCAGGAGTCGGGTAGGTGGACTTGATCCCGTGGGGCTCGTGACTAGACAACATGATCTCTTTCAGCCCTTTCCATCCCTAAATTTTGGGTGATCTCTGCTTTCACAGCTGAAGATAAGCCACCATCTCTGTGACCACGTGATGTGGTTATACCTACAACAGGAGGCCAAGCAGCCAGAGGGATTACTGCAGGAAAGGTTTAGGCACATCAGACTGTACAGATGGTCAGAGCCAGAGTCTCTCAGGTATCACACAGGGCACAATCAGCTCTCCTCCATCCTCATCTTCCCCAGGCACACCCTGTGTGCCAACCCTGCTGCCAAGCCTCATAAATTTCTGTCTCTGAGTGCCGCTTGGTGGAGGGGTGTTGAAAAATGGTCCAACTGCACACTCCTAGAGCTGCCCAAGGGCACAGCAGCCAGCACTGCTGCTCTGCCTTTGCCCCCTAAACAGATCCCCCTCCTCTTTTCGGGATAACCAGAGAGCTAAAGAACAGCTAATTTCATGCCTTATAAGCCAGATTCACTTTAGCACAAAAAAATAACAGACAACTTTCTTATCTCTCTGGGGAATGTCTTGAGACTCAAGCTGTTTTATTATCTGGGTTAGTTTGACATCTGAGAAGAGAAGATTGCAATCTGAAATCTGGAATGGAAAGGGAGTTAGTCAATGTCATTTCCTATGTTCATAAATAAATGACCAAGAAGAGATACATGTCACTCTGTTTTCATTTATTGGGCTGAAAGTTCATCTTTAGAACAAAAGATCAGGAATTTATTGTCTTATTAAATACCTGTAGGCTTTTAATAAGGTGCTGTGCTACTTTGACCATCTTACCATTCTGTAATTTGATTATCCGGTCTTTCCGCTTCTTAATTGATAATTAATTTGAATAATGTGCAAAGAATTGAATGATGGAAGAGAGAAAGAGAAACAGATGGTTGGTCTATGCAGCTAGAAAATATTTAATGGGGGGAAAAAAATATCACATTTGGAGCACAACAATACACTTTGTTCATCTCTAGGAAGGGACAATGGCATATATTGTGGGTCACATCTTCAAACTTCTGCCCTGGTAAAAGAAAGAAAGGAAAAGATATTGAGACTGCAGCATAAAAAGGTGGATGGGAAAACATGCAAGGACTAGAGAGCTAGCAGACATGAAGTCTGGCATAGCCTTCACTAGAAAAGAGGGATCCAGGACATGTATTTTGTTGGAGGTCATGTTGGTGTGGACAATCTTAAATTCAAGTTCTCCTTTAGCATGCAAAACAGTTGAAGATGGAGACATATAAAGCCAAAACAGATGGTTAGGGGTTTGGAGCATCTCTCTTATGAGGAAAGGCTGAGGGACTTGGGTCTTTTTAGTCTAGAGAAAAGAAAACTGAGGGAGGATCTAATCAATGCTTATAAATACTTAAATGGTGGGTGCCAGGTAGATGGGAACAGTGTTTTTTCAGTGATGCCCAGTGATAGGACAAGAGGTAACGGGCACAAACTTGAGCACAGGAAGTTCCATCTTAACATGAGGAGGAACTTCTTTACTTTGAGGGTGGCAGAGCACTGGCACAGGCTGCCCAGAGAGGTTGTGGAGTTTCCCACACTGGAGACATTCCAAATCTGCCTGGACGCCATCCTGTGCAACCTGCTGTAGGTGTCCCTGCTGTGGCAGGGGGGGTTGGACTAGATGATCTCCAGAGGTCCCTTCCAACCCTGACCATTCTGTGATTCTGTGATAAGGGGACTTTGATTTCATTTAAAATGTGGTGGTTTGGAAGAGATTTTTTGTTTTGAGATTAAATCCTTGCCTCTGATTATGTCACAGAGAAGATCCAACTTCAGGAAACTGAAAATAGGCAAAATGATACTGAAATGCCGTAGCTTTTCTTACCCCCTTCAACATCACTCCCTAAAGCCTCACTGGCCCTCCTAGCCTCTTATTACCATCTTCAAAATTTCCACCAACCAACAGACCTTTGGGTAGAAAGTGGGTACAAGAGTTTCTCCAACAGACACCAAAGCCTGCTAAGGCATGTGCTCAGGAGTTGATTCCCACTGTGAGCCATGGGCAACTGCATCAGGCTGCTCCCCATGAGCATAACGCTGATTTTCTTCCTTCCGCTGAGCAACATTTCAGGCCTCTGATCATGTATTTTTCAAGCCATGGCCTCTGGCTGCAGAGCTCTTCCTTCTGGTGTTTCTGGCCGTCACATGGCTAAGCCTCCTACAGCTATGAGTTCTATGACAGCATCTTTTCCTGGAATCTACACCCACATTTTTTAGAAGGGATGTTACTTAGATGTATTCCTTTCTCTTTCAAGGACAGTCTATACTTACGGAGACAGGAGAGAGTTATGACTGAAGGTAATTCTGGCTCTGACTCCGGGAGGGTAATAGGAAAAAATAAGAAATGTATTTGCACCCGTACACCCACAGATGTCAAAGGCTATAAGTGGAGCAGCCCAAAGCACTTACCTCACTTGAAAGATGAATCAGTAGCCTACAAACACATTTGCTTTGTTCCTGGGACAGTGCCACGCTGGTTCCAGATCTGAAAGCAATGAAAGGCTCTGCGGACACCACTCTCTACTTCCTTCACCCAAGCTAAAACTATCGTGTTTTGCATGTGGCAGACGTCTAGGAGAACTTATCCTTACATTTTTATGTTCAAACCCAATGCTAAATGCTTAAATGCTCAAAACCCTATTTAGACCCCAGAGTTCAAATTAAATGGTTTTGACAGGTGCCAGAAATCCTTTGTGAAGCTGCTGAGAGACCTGGTGGAGGCTGGTGTTCTCAGCTGATGGATCTACTTGTACACAGGCTGACATGCTGGTAGGTAAAGTCTCTAAAGACCACCCACTTGTTTACTAGACCTACTCCTTTTACCAGGGCTCTGGCACTGCCTCATATGGTGACTGGGAGCCATAGGCAGTATTTCAGGTCTGCACAGCTAAAGCAAAAACTCCTGGATCTGTATTTATGAGCTGGGATTTCAAAAGCAGTGAGCCGAGGAGAGCAGGATGACAAGGAGAAGGGAGGAAGCCTAGGGGTGCTTGGTGGCAATGCTCAGAGAAGAAAGTGGCAGAAGAAGTAATGGTGCACACCAGACCTGACCGAGAACGAGCTGACCTCCACCACTGCCTCCTTGAAGAGACGTGGGGACCTTGTGCCAACATCCACAAAAGTATTGCTCTGTATTTACAGCAAAACTCCCGTAGTGAGATAGGGTCCATCTTCTCCACTTTCTCCTTTATCTCCATCACAGCCAACTGACCCGTGCCCCATCACCACAGCACCTTGCTACACACCCATTTTGCATGTGTCCTCTCTTTTTGCGTAGACATCTTAGAGGCTTAAAAACTACCTTCCACCTGTGCTTGCCTTTCCACCTCCATGCAAGACGGGTGTTCAGTCTAACTCAGTGCAGCCACTGGGACGCTTTCAAGGACACCGATGGTTCCCAGACAGCCAAAGATTTATGGGTTTGGACAAAAGGACAGGTGCCAAAATAAACACAAGCACATATTGATCTTGAGTTGAAGATGCTGTTCACTGTTTCCCACCTAACAAACCACTTCACCTTTGCCAAGACACTTGTAAAGCATGGGATATCCATAGTAATGGGGATCACAACTCTCTCTCTACTCACCACATGCCTTTGAACACTCTATCTGGTAAGGTGATGAATAGTTATAACCACAACAGCAGCTGTGACGTAACTACTCCTTGCATAGTCTTCTTCCACTGTTGCTAAGGTGACACAGTGCCGAAGGTCAAACAACAAATGCAGTGAGTTTTGATAGGGCCTACAAAAATAATTCCTTCCATTTCTTCCAGTTTTCCAATCCCTCCAATGGAGTAAGGAACCAAAAAACATGATTAAAGAGACTTCCAGCTTCCATCAGATGCAAACGGATGGCAACAGTTTTAAAAAGGGTTAAATTTGCAGTCTGAATTACTTGGCAGAATCTCTGAAATCATTATTCTTTTATTCATAGCAGTAATAAATAATAATAAACCTAAACATCCCAATGGTCCCCACACCTCCTGCATCTCCCTAACTGCAGATCTCAAATATGAATAATAATTACAGCTTATCAAATCAGCCCATGATTAGAGACAACAGAAAGACATTTCATATTGTTAAATTCCTTGCACAAGAGGAAAAAAAATCAGGTCATAGGGGTATTAAAAATTTATATCATAGCATTTGACTTGACTCATCTCTTAAAAAGAAAAAAAGCCTAGCATGTATTATGTATTTAGGCAATTCCTTTTAAACCCTTTCTCAAATGAGCACAAGATAGGCCAATAACTTGATAGATGGATGGCTCTATCTAGCCAGTCTGCATATTTTATATACATATACACGTGCATACACTTAATGTGCACTCACACCTATATATAAAATCATATACATAGAGAGAAAGGTATAAATCTATTTGTATCTCTTAGCTGAAGACAGATGCAGAGCTAATGTTAAAAAAATCTCTACACAGATAGCATCTTATTTAAACCTGGCAGCTTTAGAAGAGTAACTTTTTTGTCAATTTTTTGTATAGTCGCAGCAGCCTCAGCAAAGCTTGGTTCATTAGCTGCCTTGTTCTTGTTTATGTCTGCTGATTGTTCTGGCTTTTTTTCTTTTTCCCTTTGGTCATTTTTCTAGCTTCTTTGGTCAAAAAATACCTTGACAGGGTAAAAAGAAAATCCTTGATTCCCGCACAGCAGTTGAAGCACAGGTGACTGGAATAAATCAAGTCAAGCGAGAGGCTAAATTTTCAACTCATCACTCAGGAGATTAGGCGAGGAAACCAGCTACTGCTTGAATGGTTTTCAGGACCCAGATTGTGCCCTGTTCACCAGCCCTGCTGGGGCTGCAAATTTGCTCTGGGAGCTCTTATAGCATAGACAATGCAGACTGCTCCACGCCAGATAATTTTGTGTACACAGCATGCATGTAAATATGCACCAGTCCTCTGATAAGCAGGCCCAGGTTTTCTGATGGAAGCAGATGAGGGCTGCCCAGAAAATAAAATAAGGGTGTATATACCTGCTGTGCATAAAACCCAGGGACCACAGTCACTGGTCTCCGGTGGCCACCCTGCTCTGGGCAGAGGCTGGTCAGGGGAGCCCTTGCAGACCTGGTGTCCACCTGGGCAGGTCCAATCCCCTGTGCTGCCAAAGATGTGCTCAACCACCTTCCCAGTTCAAGGGGAAGATGAACAATTTCAGTCCACTGTTGCCCAAGGCTGCCTTGGTCTTGGTGCCCACTACTGTCAATGGAAGACGCCTCCAAAACTCTCTGGATACCTCCTGGTTGCTTAGAGCCTTGCTTAGAATTTTCTTCAACCCATTATAACCATTATAAAAAAACAGCTAGCCTTCTCATGATACTCAGAAAAATCCTTCCACATGTTTCCATGTAAAAATTCATTTTTTTGAGAGGCACAGTTCCGTGTCCAAGCGTATAAATGCCACATATTTTCAAAATTATGCAGGAAATCCTAGAAAGGCAAAGACCGCAGAGTGCTGCAGTGAACATCTCTGTGTAAATGCCCTGGCATCAGCCTGCTGTTTTCAGGAGAGGTCAGCATATTTACATAGATGCGTTAATAGGGCAGCCGCCAAAAATCTCCTCTAAGATGTTTTGAAAGCTTACCCCCCCCCAAATATTTTTTTTTCAACATCTGCAGTCAATGAAAGGAGAGATGCAAATCTGCTGTCATTTGCATGCAAATTTTTTTACATCAAATCAGTGACAGAATGCACAATAAACACACTTTAAATTGAAATATTCCACGTTCACTTCCTCCTAGTCTTGCCTGCAGCTGGGATCCAATTTTCATGCACGGCTCCACACAGGTGACCATCCTCCAGCGGCTCTGAATCCAGGAAGAGTGTGGGGAAGATGGAGTTACAAAGGCAAAGTAATTGCAACCAGCTTATGACTCAAAAAACAGCTGTCATGAGAGAGAGTAAAGATGAAGGTTCTTCAGAAATAAATGCTGTTAAAAGAGTCTGTATCTGTCTTAAACCCTAAAGCATCCTTTATGATAACCACTAACGTTTTGATCACAGGAAAATATGATAATCAGTTGCCCTGGAGTCCACACAATCAGGAATAATAGCAAATATCTCTGTAAGGCTTGTTTGCTACAGACTTTAAACAGCTTATTTGATGTACAATGACACTGCAAGGAAAGGCAGTGCTCAGAACATCAGTGCAGAGATAGACAAAGAATGTGCAGCAAGGCTAACGGGTTTGCTTGAATCATGTGGGAAGTGCAGCAAGTCTGGGAACTGAACTGTGTTCCTCCAGGCCTCATAGTCATGCTTTTGTGTTCTGCCGCCATCCCAGTTCCCAGCCTCAGCCCCATCCATCCTCATCTCCATCCCCATTTGCCATCTGCATTGACATCCCCATCCCCATCCCCATCCAGGGCACTTTCTGTTTCTTTTCCGTATGAGACACAGCAGCCCATCCAAGCTCTCCATCTCCAGCTTCATGCCAAGTAACATTGATTTTAGGATACACACAAAAGTGCTTCAGAGCCCGTCTGCAGAGATGAGCTCAGCCACAGCTGCACACTGTGCACACACTCTCCTCATGCCATGACTAACCTCACCACCACACCAGGCATGTCCCAGTTTCCCTTTCAGAGTCTGTTGGTTTCTGAGACATACTCAAATCTATTTTCTGTAGCTAGTGCTTCACTTTTCCTACCAGTAGAAAATGTTTCCTGATGTCTGACCAAAATCCTTCCCGCTGTAATTTAAACCTGCTCGTTCTTGTCATAGTTGGTCAGCTGAATATTTTTGCCACCGATTCCAGCAGCTCCCAGGGAGCCCTGTGCTCCTCCCATCCCCACAGCACTGCACCTCCGTTAAGTTCAGCCCGTGGTTTTCCCAGGGAATGCGCATTCACTAGGAGGGAAAACCAAACACAATGCTGGGAAATCAATCATTTTTTTAATAGCCTGAGGCCAGTCTGCTAGCCTTTGGATTGCGGGATACTCTGCGTGTTGCTCCCCGATGCCATGGGAGCAGGGCAGGTTCGCTCGGGCTGGTCCCATCTAGACAGCTGGTGCTGTGGGAGCATTTAAAAGTTGCCTGGGTCTGTCTCTGTCGTGTAACAGCCGCAGCTGCTCGCCTGCAGCACAGGCATGCCTCACCATGACTCACAAGCTATTAAAAGCCACATTTCCCCCCATATTGCTCTACCTAAAGATATAGATAGGCGCCCAGCAAGAACTGTAAAGGCACTTAGGCTGGTTAGTTAGATCTCACTGGAAGTTAAGCACCAAATTCACCTGCCTGTTAGAAATGAAATGCCTTTTGAAATCAAGCCTTGAGCACTTCTGAACTCATTAAGCAAGCTGTAAACGCCAGGTCACCCAAGACACAGGTCAGCAAAACAGAGCTGCATGCACCTTCCTGTCCTCATTTCTGCACATAGCGAAGCCTACAAGCCTGGGGAAGCAGGGAGGGTGCACACAGGAGAAAGCCTAGTGAAATTCTTCACAGAGCCAATGTTATTGCCTACTTGTTGCACCACTGCACACATATTTTCAGGGGAGCGTCTCCAGATTGTCAGAAGCACTGCAGGAAAGAAAAAAAAAAAAACCCAAAAAAACCCAACCCTGAAAGGGTCCCAAATTTATCCATTTCTTCTTTGCTTGCAAAACTCTCTGCAAAGCCCAAGAAGAAATGTCAAAGACAGGGCAGGAAGATGTGGTGGAGTGTTATCCACCCAGGGTGGTGTTGGCATGTGCGCATGTGTCTAAGCATGCACTCACATGTGTATGTACACTCCTTTGGCTTCCTGAGATGAAACAGAGTTTGCATTTGCTATTTAAAGACCATTTAAAATACAGGATTGCTGAGCTGCTTCTTTTCTCCTTTGGGTTTTTTGTTTGTTTGTTTTGTTTTTTCCCAAGAAATTAAAGAAAAAACTATTTGTGATCACCTTATCTGGTAGGTGATGGGATAATTGGAAATGCATTGGTATAGCTGACATGTCCAAAGATACACAGAGGAGCAGCACAAACATCTCAGAGACACACGCAAACTTAATAAATGTTAGGGACAAATCTAATAACCACTTTGCTGTCTCAACAGCTCTTTGGCTGATATAAGTGACACTAACATTTTTCCAGTGTTTTAGCTGTTGTTTAACCCTGTGAGAGCGCAGGATCTGCAGCAGCACTCTGCAAGCACCTGTAAAACACCCATGGTCTGATGTTTCCTGAATCAGCAGCACATACGCCCAAAGTCTCCTTGGCAAACCTTGTCAGCTGCCTCTGGAAAAGCCCAGATGTTGCCAGCTGCAGGTCAGCCAGAAAATATTTCCTCCCTGGCTTATGTGCCCATAGGCAGGAAGAATGCTATTTGTGGCAGTCTCCCACCTTTTCTGTTAAAAATAAAGTTTGAAAGCAGTTCAGGTCTTCCTGGGAAATTATAGGAAGACCGATAGCACCAAGTATTTACGGAGAAGCAGGCAATTTCATTCTGGTACTTCACTCCTTCTTCCATTCCCACTCACATTTGATCGTGTAGAGAGCCTTCAAGGTTCATATCCAGCAATGGGGTGCGATGACCTCCCTGCAAATGATGTCTCACTTCAACCATGGAGCACCAGGAGAGGTGCCACTGTCAAAAAACCTGGCAGAAAAATGCGTAACTCGAAGCAGAATTGATGGCAGAAGCTGGTAGGAAGCTGGAGAGATATGGTTGCCCTCTGACAGATGCAGAATTCTAGCATACTTGCCCTGCACAGGCTAAGAAGGGCAGCCATGAACTTACAGTGATATCCAGACCTGCTCCATTCTGCAGGAAAGCTGCATGGTTTCTAGGGTGTTTCCAGGTGACAGCAGAGACCAAAGAGCAAACCTCCTCCTGTGCACACACTGCTGCGCAGGGACACCTCCTCCCATCTGGGAAGGGCTGCAGCCCCATGCTTGAGCACATCCCACACCTCTCTGCTTGACACCACCCCATCAGAAAGATCATATCAGGTGCATCAGGCTAAACACTTTCTCTAGAAAAACCGTGCCTGTGTGGGCAGCTATTCTGGATTAGGCATAATAAAAGCAATGCCAGTTAAATTTCCTCATGCACAAGCAGGTTTACCTGCCTTTCCACCTCCCATATAGCTTGCATTTTATTGTAAAGCTTTTAAAAAACAGTTGCATAGCCTTATGCACAGGCTTACTTGGGGGGTATGCACAGCTTGCTTGGGGATGGCATGACTGATTATCTGTACAAAGGCAGTAGAAAATTCCTTGATGGGGCTGTGGAGTGACTGGCCAAAATGTGGGGCAGCCTTTCCCACCGCTGAAGTCCCAATAGCTCTTTACAATGGATTTTTGATCAGCAGCGGTGATATTTTGGTCAGGAAGGACCTCCAGAAGTCCCTAGTCTGATAGGTGCCCAATGCAGGCAGCACGATGCTGAGCTGAGCTCATTGAAGGTGTGCTTTGCCCAAAGTGAGCATTATGCAAGAGGTGGTGTGTGCTGCTGGTCCTGAGACAAGGGTGGAAACAATTCATTGTCCTAAAAAATGGATTTGTAGAGGCCATCAGCTATAGCGTGAGGTCTGGTGGGGGCAGGTGGCTCCAGAAGGTGCCTGCTAAAGATAAAAGAAAGAAATGATGGGATGCTTCAGCAGGGAGAGGAGTATACACAGGGAGCATACACAGGGAGGTCCTGCCTGATCCCTGCCTGCATCTCCCATGAATGGCAGGGAAGAGGCAAAGCCCAGCACGGAGAAATCCAAGCAGCCAGAGGTGTGTTGGTGAAAGCGCCTTTGCAGCTCTGCAGCAAGATGGCAGCAAGGTTGGCCCCAGCGAGGACAAGCTGCCTCAGCAGTAAAGCATACCCACTGTTGGGCATTGGGAGTGAGTCACCGTGCCAAGCGTGAAAAGGAGTTTAACACGTGAAGACAGACAGCCTCCCTTCCCCCCACAGCTTCAGCAGAGAAAAAATTAATCTGCCCTTTTCCAGGAAAGTGCTTTGCAACCTGATTGCTCTCGTATCTGTTTATTAAACAAAGGTTTCGGGAGGAAATTCCTTGCTGTGGTGACAGACCATGTTTCCAAGGTTATCTCAGAGCACAAAAGCAAGACGACAGTCATTTTTCATCCCCGTAATTAGAGAAAGCATGTTAGCAGATTAACGTTAAGCAACATTTACATATGGTAATATGGTTACGGGATAGAGCTCCTAACCAAATTAAAGACTGCCTCACTCACCCTCACTCCCTGCCTTGCAGCAGGCGGGACTGTGTTCACAGCACTGTTCCCAGGGGATTTAAATACCCGATACAAAGTCTGTCCAAACCCAGCCATTAGATGCCCATTGACTGCAATGAGCTTTCTGTTGTTGGGTTTCTGGAGTTTTCTTTCCCTGTTGCTCACTGCATCTCAGGGCCTCTGCCCAGAGGTAGTTTTAAGAACAGCATCCCTCTGCCATTCAGGTTTCCTCAGTTTTATTCATTACTGAAAGCAGCGTGGTGCAACTCCCAGATCGGGATGTCCAGCGGGGCTTGGGCATAGGGCAGATGTGGAGCATTTCCAGGTTCCCCTAAACACTTTTGATGACATGATCCATCTTCAACAACCTCCCCAAAAAACCTCTGAGCCCAGCCACTCCCAGCTCCTCTGTAGCCATTTTCAAGGTTCCCAGACTTAACTGTCAAAGGCTGCAGACACATTTATTATCTTTTTGCAGTGCCATCTGGCATTTGTGTATCAGAAGAAGATTACATATATGTCAAACAGGGGAAAAAATGTATTTTCCTGCAACAGTTGTAGAAGCAAGGAGGGGAGGGGGGGGGGGAGAATTAAATCCTGTGGACCATATGGAAGGCTTTTTCTTAAGTGATCCATCTTGAGCAATTAGGAAGTGTCACAGCCAATATGCAGATCCTGGGCTCACTGTGAGTGCTGGGACAGGAACGGGGTGTCAGGGTCAGGCTACCTGAGACACTAACGCTGCGACTGCCTGAAATAGCCTGGGAACATGAAACACCCCCCCCTCCTCTCCCAAAACAGGGAAAGAAAAAAGAAGAGAGGGAACAAAGCAAGACAGCTTGCAGCGTGCTAAGTGAATCAGAGCAATGGCCTTTCTTTGCCTTTCGGGGTTTTATCATTGCATGTCTTGCGAAAGCAATAGGTGTGAACCTGCCATGGAGCCTTGCCAGGTTTTCAGTGCTTGCTCTGTGCCTCCCAATGCCGGGGATAGTGGAAAATTACTGGCTTCTCCTCCCAGCACCGCCACACAAGCAAGCTTTGGCAGCGTGAAGGAATCAACCGCTGGCATGACCCTGAAAGCACTGAACGGAGACAGCATTGCCACCACATCCTGTAGAGAAGGAGCTGGTAAGCGTGGTGTGCACATGCTGCCCTCTTCTCATCAGGGTGGGCATGGTATCTCCCTGCTTGGCAAGGTGGCTGCATGGTTGCAACCTCACCCTACGACGGCCAAGAGCATCCTCTGCAACCCACCGGCTGCACCCTCTGGCTGGTGCCTGCAGCTGATGGCAGATCACAGCAGGGAGAAGCACAGTGTTGGCCAGGGAAAAGTCTTGGTGGAAAGGTAGAAATGGTAATGTGGGACATGTGGGTCCTCCTTTCCCACAACATGGCTTGCAGTCACTCTTGTGCATGTGGGAGCTCCTGCAGCAGCCAACCCCAGTCAGGAAGAGGGGCAGGGGCTGCCAGCCTGGTGGCTGGTGTGGGAAAGCAGATCCCACCACGCCCTGCCAAAGCAAATGGGCTCATGTCAATGCCACATAAGCAGCCTGGCCCCATCCTGCTGGGTGGCTGGGACACAGAGGGAAAACAAAAGAAACGCCACAAAGACAAACAGCATCACCACCAGGGGCAAACTGATCTTCCCCCACTCCTCTCGGGAAAGGCATGCTCATCACCTTCTCTCTTTCTTTCCCCTTCAATCATTTTTGCTGCTCTTATGCAAACAATCAGTGAGCAAGAGGACCAGAGGTCCTCTGTGAATTAGTTTAGCCCCATATTTATTTTCCTTCCAGCCCCCAAAAACTTCCCCTGGGTTTTACCCATCACAACCTAAGACATTTCCTCCCTTTTACCCCCAGCCTCTGCTGATTCACATTGGCCCAGGCATATGTTTGCTGATGTGGCAGAGGGGAGTGAGACAGACCCCGGCTGCTCTCTGCCCTTCCACCTGTGAAAGTTTATGCTGTGGGGTTATTTTTACCAGGAAATTCAGCTGTGGTCAGCCCCTTTCTGGCAGCTGCCCAGCCCTGAGGATGAGGAGCACCAACAACCCACTGCTCCGTTGCCACCACCACATGCCATGCTGACATCCCTGCCCCCCAGCATCCCCCTGCCTCCAGCATCTCCCTTGCTCCCCAGCAACCCCCACATCAGCAGTGATTGCAAAATATCCCGTGGTGCAGGGCTGTGCCAGTGATGAGGCAGCAGTGCCCTGCGGCTGCCACCAGCACCCCTCTCCCTCTCCAGCCTGCGCTTTCCAGTGCAAACACCCGCAATGGCATTTCTGCGCTGGGCCATGTGCCACTCATAACAGCCAGTGGGCCTGAGTCACCGGTAGCGTTTCATTAAGGCTTGACTGTATCATCCTGGATTTGGGGGAGAGAAGTGGGAGGGATGGAAAGTAGCCAAGGGGCAGAGAGGCAGCTGAACATCACTAGGATCGTTTAAAGGACTGGGAATTTTAAACTGAGGAGGAAGCACAGTGGAGGCACACCATGTGGGAAAAGCTTTATCTAACGAATATGGCCCTGACATCCCCTGCCTTCTCCAGCAAGGGCCATGGGTGGGATGGGGGAGCAGAGAAGGATGTCCAGGAGACAGAGAAGCTTTAAACACAGCCAAGATGGCAAGCATGAGCACCCTGGTGATGCTCCAGACCCCAGACTTCCCTGCTTTGCCCCAAAAACTTGGTGAAAGCAATGGTACCTACCCACACTGAATACCCTCATGCTAGCCTACCATTGCCCCTGTGCTTAAAATTACACAGAAGTCAGTCAGATGGGGGAAAAATTTCCATCAGTGTCTTTTCATTGTAAAAATCTTTTTTAAAATGAAGAATAAGCATAAAAATCTGGCCCACCAGTGACAGAAAACAATTATTTACTTGTATCTGCTTAGCCCAGGGTCTTGTCTAACAGCAACAGCTCTAGCAGCATCTCTGCCAGTTGTGGTCTCTAGCAGGGGTGTATATTTAGGGAAAGACCATGACGACAAGGCAAATACACAGCGATACTTTCCCAGGTATACTTGCCTGTGCTTTAGGTCATTTCTGCCTCCTCCAGCTTAAATGACTTGTGCAATTGAATTCCATGAGAGGTCTGCTCTAGTCACTGCTTCTTAGCCGCCACTCCAGCAGTTCAGTTACATGTAATGCAGGAAAATGCTTCCAAACAACTTACCTGCCCTGTTGATAGCTCAGTCTGCTGTTTTTGTCCTGCTACCAAGCCAAGGATGGCTGTGGTCTACCCTGCACCCAGGGTAAGAAAAGCCTTGCTGAGCATTGCACTTCTGGGTGCACCACGTTAAAACTGCTCCCTGCAGGTCTGCGGCAGAGGAAGGGGGGCTGCCAGGTTTGCTTAGTAACATTGATAATGAGCCTCTCAAAAATATCTGTTGTTAGAAAATCCACTCAACACATGTCCCAGGAGAAATGTTTCTGAGGTTGCTCTGCTCAGGCTTCCCTGTCCTCCCCAAGGTTACGCCTGGAGACTGCTTCAGGCTCCAAACCTCTCTCATCAAAGTCATAATTAAACTGTTATATAGAGGTCATAACTCTTACTGTTGAGCACAAGACACTTATCCCTGTCTTAACCTCCTTGCAGAAGCCAATGTGCACCCCAGCTCTGTGGAGCATCCCCAACCTCACTCATTCCTTCCTTTGGCTAGCATCATGAATGTTTCCATTTCCCATCCCAAGCTTGCTCTGGCAGCCTGACAACTGCCAAGCAGCGAGTCCCCTGCCCCTCTGCAGCCAGTTTCCCATTTTCTTACCTTACCCCTTTGTTAGAAAAGCCCTCTCCTCTGTAAAATCCCACTGGCTTCTCCTCTCCCATGCTCAAGCTCATCAGGAGCTCCTCCATCTCTGCAGCTTTGGGCAGGAGGTCTACCCCACCAGCATCCTTGCTCTGCATTTGGGGGAAACCCCAATCCTGCACACCCAGCTCTATGCAGGCTGCAGAAACCCAGGAAAATTGGCATTGTCTACTCCTTGGTAAGACCGGTTCAGCTGCCATACCTTTCACAACAGAGATTTTGCCGAGTGGACACACTGGCACCATGCTCCCGCCCGTTCACCACAAGATGCTTCAGGCAGCATAAAATAAAAGCTAGTCACCAACATAACAATTACCTACATAAATACCTATATAGCCACACTGGAATTCATAACCCGCGTGCTGTCAGATATTAAACCCAGTCTCTGCCCTGTGGTGCTGCCAATCTGCAGAAAAATAAGGGAATGAGAAAAATAAAGAGATATGACTGGAGGCTGGATGTCAGCTAGGGAACATCTGAGTGGAAAGGAGAGCTGGAAGTCTGCAAAGATCCCGGTTTTTTATTTACTATCTCTTTCTTTATATTTTATTCCTATTCTGGGAAATCTGGGAAGAAAATGTATCTGGGGTCAAATAAAATATTTTATTTTGCTAAAAGGGAAAGATTTCATCTGTCTCAGCATTAGAATCATTTCCATTTCAAAAGTAGGCTGTGATTTTGAAACGAAAATTTAGACCACCCCATCCCCAAAGGCTGAAGTGGGGTGTTTTGAAAGACCTTTCTTTTTTTTTTTTTTACCTCTAGAGCCCTTTTGCCTGAAATTAATATACTCCTGCAGGAAGCTTTACCTTTGTCAAGCAGCAACTTTACACCAGCTAAACATCCCTTTAAATCTTCATCAGTCGGGGCTGAGCCATGGACAAACTGTAGAGGTATGGTCTCCTTCCTGAGGTCCCCCTGCGCTTGGATGCAGTTTATTCCATCCTTACTGCTTATTCCTTGAAGATGTCATCTGGCAATCCACACGCATGCTTCTCATTAGCACTTAATACATACCAAGAGGAGATTATACCTATTTCTCCCATCCAAAATAATCTTCTAATGTTTGAAAATAAATTGCAGTAATATGTACCAGCAGGTGTTACCTCTTCAATGTTGTCTTGTTTGTAGCCAGTCACAAGACAACATTCTCATAACATCAGAGGTAAGCAGATGGCACTTATTAATTTACATTGCAAATATACTCTAATATCTACATTGAAAAGCCAGTTCTGTGGGAGGCAGCTTTACCTGCCTCACAGAGTACATCAGAGCCCAAACTCCTCACCTGAGATCAGAAACGGTGCTGGAAGAGCACTGTGCCATCGGCCTCATTCATGCTGAAAAAGACGCTGATTATCCTAGCCCCAAAATAGGGCGCTTTTTTAACTATTATTTTTTCTAATTGTCTCTTTTGGTGCAAACTGTGTTGCAGCAAAACTGGTGAGCCGGGAGCATACAGCAGGTCACCGTGGCACATAGCTGGGGACTTAGAGCACTTCCCTCGGAGCGTTATTCTGCAACACCACTCAGAAAGTGAGGAAAATCGGAAAACCAAATCAGGATGCCTCGCTCTTCTTGTGCAAGAAGAGATGCTGTGCATTAAAATGCACACCTCCCATCCACCCAGGTGACTTCCAGGTGCAGCAAAGCTGCTGCTGCCATGACCTCAGCATCCCTGGGATTAAGGTTAGAGATTTCATCCTTGGCAGCACTATTCAGTCTCTGAGAGACGTATATATCTAGCACTATAGATCTCTACACACACATGCATGCAGAAGCACACCAATACAGCTATCTTAGCCTCCCTCAAGCTTCCTAAGGTATTGAAGTGCAGCATGATCCCGTGCACTCCTATCTCCCTCCTCTGATTTTCTGTGGAGGACTCATGCCTCAGGGGCAACATGTGCCATTTTTGGTAGCAGCAGTAAAGGATTTACACCAGAGGAACAAAGGCATTTTGCACCCCCCTTGGAGGCCTATTTCCACAGGTGTCAATCAGTGCCCCAGGCACCAAAATGGAGAAAATTACACCCAAAGTTATTAGACGCAGAAAGACTCCAGGCAGCATGAACACAGCATATGTCCAAAAGTAAACAGATTGCACGAAACTTTTCTAACATGCTGAGGGGCCATCAGTGCCGCAATCGTGGTTCTTAAGATGTGGAGCTGACTGCAGGGAGAGGAATGTGTGGTGGGAAGGAGCTGCTGGTGCTGTTTGTTCCCCTTGCTGTGGAGCAGTGTCCGCATTTGCAGCTCTGCTGGTGGCTCTTCTGAAGCATGTGCTGACCCACCACGCTGCAAGCAGAGATGCATGGGCATGCAGAGACTGAAGTGGTTGCAAAGCATGCAAGGTCTTTTCTTGGCCAGGCCGCCAGGCAAATCCTGCTCCAGTAATGATTGGGGCTGGATGGAGAATTATCAACGCAGATGGACTTAGACTAAAATAGCTCCGTCCTGTCTCCCCTTCCCACCCCCCCTTCTATCTTCTGCAAACTGACACAGTTGGAAATTGTTGACTAGCTTTCTAGAAGAGGCACAAATAAATTGGCAGCAAAGGGAACCCAACATCACAGAGGAAATCAAGAGGTGTAACTTTTGGTTAAAGGTGTCTCAGATGTCCTGACCTGGGGGAGCAGCAGTCCAGCCTTCTTGCTATGGGCACCATGGCTGCAAAACTCAGCCCAGCTGTGAAGGCTGTGGCAAGGTAAAAGGACAGCCCAAGGACTGTGTGTTCAACACACAATCTGCCAAAAGCATCCAGCCTGCATGGCAATGTCTCTCTGTTGCCTAATTCAGGGGCTTACCCCAAAATCCAGCTCCCACCCACCCTGTTTGGAGCCCTTGCCACTCAGGTCCATACCTGGCTTCAGCCTGGGAGAGGCAGGGGACCTGATCCTCTACTAGACATCCCATGCTGCAGGTTGGCTTGCTGTCTTCTTGGCAGAACCTCGTGAGAGGATCACGCCAGAGTGGAGAAGCCTACCACAGGAGAAGGACACCTTATACACCCCACTCCACCTGGCCCCTGGACCCCCATGCCAACTCATGGGGCAGACACAGGCTCAGAGTATCCACAGAATGGTGGCAAGGGCTCTGCACTCTATCAGTGCTATGTACTGGAGATTCTCAGGGCATGCAGAAGTCATGCCAAGGGAAGGGAAAAGATATTGGGAGAAGGGGTCCCTGGGGAGCTGTAAGTTGAACCCAGTGGGGAACAGCACAAGACAATAGATGCCTCTGTTCCAAAAATAGCTGGTGATGTGGATGCTTTCCAAGGAGGAACCCAAATCTGGAGAGTGCAAGAGACAGGCAGCAGCATGTTAGATGCCAGAAAAGCCGGACAGGCACATTTCAGAAAGCCAAACAAGCGCGTCGACAAATAGGTAATGTGTCAGCCAGAGGCTGAATGAGCAGGTGGTGAAACTGCACGTCTTGCTGAAAGACATGTTGGGCTTAGAAACTGGTCGTGCAAGGCTCGCAGGGTAGTCTGCAGGCTGCCAGGGAGCCCGCTTGGCACCCTGCTCCTTTGGAGAACCTCAAACACGCTCCCTTTCCCCAGGGCAGGACAGACTGGCCAAGCGCTGCAAGCCTGGTCCCACCACGACCACCTTGTTATGCTTCACTCCTCTCCCCACTGTTCTTTGATGGGTTCCTTCAGCGCTTCCAGAAGAGAAGGCTGTGCAATGATCCTGCTCCCACGTTGAGCCTCTTATCTATTTCCCAGGCACTGAACCAGGAGCAGTGCCAGATGGCAGGGTAGCCTCATACCTGGCAGGGTGTGGAGAGCTTATGGAGCTGCTGCTTATTTTCCATGGGCTCAAGCCTCAAAGACACAGAAGTCCTGTGTTTGAAACTGCATCCTTCCCTTGATGCTGCAGAGCAGTGCCAGGACTGGGTCTGCAATGTACCCTCATATTTTGAGGGATCATTGCATGCGTCCAATGACAACGGGCTCAGTGGGACACTGAGGGATAGACAGAGCAAAAGTGCCAGATGCCATCACTGACTCGCTCCAGACACATGGGCCTGATACTCCCAAACAGGAGCAACAAGAGCATCCCAGCTGCCTTATCACTACCACCATGCTTTGCAAGGCTGCCTCTCCTTTTCCCCATACTGGCTCCCATGCTCTCCATCTCCACCACTTGGTGCTCACTGGGTGTTTGGTCACAACGTCCAGCTTGTACCTGTGACCTTGGGGACTTCCCAACCCTGCTGAGCTCTGGTGATGCCCAGCTGAAGTCAGGTAGGTCAGCACAGTGAAAGTATTGCTTCTATAGCCCATGTCCCCAGTGTCACCTGCACTCAGCAATTGCTGTGAGCTCCAAGGAGGAAAAAAAACCCAACAAACAAACACCAGGGGGCTGTGTTAAAAAGTACAGAAGTAAGACTTGGGTTCATGTGCATTTTGAAAGAGCCTTCTGCTGTTTCAGCCTGTGTGGGTCCCAGCCACAGGGTCTGCCCTGCAAGCAGAGGAACAGAAGTGCTCTTGCTCACTCATTTATTTCAGACGAAACCAAAAATACTGATGGAGGTGGCTCACCAAATATTGCAGAGTTTGGGGTGAACATGCAATCTTCTGCAGCACGACATGCATGATGCAGTCTGCTACGCTGCAGTTCAAGCAGAGCAATCTCTAGTGTACACGCTGCTCAGCTGCTGTCAGAGAGATTGTACAGATCTAGCTTATTTCCCTGAGTTCACAGGACAGATGCAGCCATATGAGCAGCTTCCTGTGGATGTAGATGCTCTGGCTTTTTACTGAAGTTATTCTCCAACCAGTATTGTTACAGCCTGTACAAAATCTAGGTACAAAATTAAAATGCCTGGGCATCCTGGCATGACATTGTCCCTGCATGGTTTAAAATCCACATGCCATCACATCTGAGCAAGACAAGCCCAAGAACTGGCATGGCACCTGCCCATTGTCCCCTGCCTAGCTCCCTCTCTGCTGCAGCCACCCTGGCGCCAACGGCAAGGGCTGAATCTGCAGGACCCAAGCAATGGGAGATCATCACCCACACCTGCAGAGTCTGCACTCCGGAGAGGAAATTGACTGCAGGTGCCAGCTCGGGATGATAAGACAATCTTGCTTGCTTGCTTGCGTGCCCCACCCCTTCTTTTTTTTTTTTTTTTTTTTTTTTTTTTTTTCCCCCTCCCAGTTGCACCCAAAAGCCTGTGCTCCCCAGCGTTTTGTACCTTGGTCTGCATTCTCCCCTGATCACACTGCGTCACATTGACGTCAGGGAGGCAGCAAGGGGCAGGCTAAATGGGGCTTCTTTCATAACCTGCCTGCCCTGGGGGCACTCGTTAAACGTTGGGGCTGCGTGATAGCAGGTAACGGCACTGGAGACTGATTGCAAGCAGTCCCGAGGGAACCCACACTGGTTTTTCCACACAGCCTCCCTGCCAGACCAGGAACAAAGCAAACACACTGAGAAAGGAGGCTGGAAAAGGGCAGGTACCTGTCTTGGCTGGTGGGTCTTGGGGTGTGTGCACAAGGCAGTTTGCAGCAGTGATTCCTTTGTGCATTGCTGAGCTGGCAGCAACCACACAGGGGGAATCACTTCAAGAAGGTGAAAAAAAAATAGTTTAAAACTCAAGTGGTTGCAAACTTTGGAGCTTGACATGGCCATTTTTGCATGGTTGGGTTTTTTTGGTGCTGTCATGATTGAGGTCATGGGAGAAGACAGCTTCTGGTCAACAGACCACATCATGGTCTGGGTTTCATTGGGATGGACTCTGACAGAAATTCGCTGTGAGAGGTTAAGAGCTGCCAGGAAGGGGCATGCAGAAAGCTGGAGAATGCAGACAGGTCTCCATCCACAGCTGTGGGGCAGATTCCTGCTGCCAGTGTCAGCAGGGTTTCTCCAGGGTCTGCACAGGACCCTCTGCATCCACCCTGGGACAGAAGATCCAGGGGTGCAGCCACAAGCTTGGGCAGTAGTTCTTATTTATCCATCCCAGTCTGCTGGCTCAGTGCTCGGCTATGGTTATTCTCACCAAGTATCAATCCCATGAGGAGCACATCAGAGTTATCCTGCGCTCTCAGGTTGGACACAGTTGCATGGCAGTGAGGGGGACAGGTCTTAAATTTTTCCATTTCCCTTTTGCTCAAGTATCTTCTGGAAAAAAAAAAAAAAATCAATGAAAAAATCTTTAAGAGTTCCCCAGCCCTGCCTCCTTCTCCTTCATGCCTGCTCCTCACTGGAAAACAAGAAGGATTACCTCAGCTGCTGGATTTCACTTGCTCAGGGAGGGTTGTTTGCCGTAACTCCTGGTATGGCTGTATGTTAAATGCTGGCCCAGCCTGGGTTTCAAAAAGCCCATATTTTGGGAAGAGGGCATAAATTTGGGCCTCGCTTTGGGCCACAACCCTAATGTTTAGACTTTGATCTCTCCTTCCTGCGTAATGAAAATCCATTTCTTGTCTTTGGGGAGTCTATTGTAGACAGAAGAGACTGGCATGGTTTGCATATGGAAAAGAATCACTATGAGTTGCTTTTTAAAACATTTTTTATTGATGTGCTCCCGGTCTCCTGTTTGCTGGTGGGTAATTAAGTCAATTAACAAGCATCTGTTTATTTATTTCCCTCATTTATGGATGTAAGCAGTTTGGGTAGCAGTTTGTAACAAGGGCCTGCTGTATCTTGCCTGCCGATACATGAATATTCAGGCAATCGCTTGCCTCTATCTACAGGGACCTGCCTCCTCTGCCTCAGGGAAGCCGGGTGCAAGCTTCAGGGTGGGTAGTTGGGGGGGCTTAAGCTGGGCTGGCACAGGCACATGGGCCTGCCCCAGGAGCATTTGGGAGCATGGCACACAGAAGATGGAGCACCGCTGCTGGTGGCTCCCTGCCACATTAGGTCCCATCCTGCAGAAAACACCTGCATCTGGTATTTTTCCTGGGTGTATGCACCTGCAACACAAATTCCCTCCTGATCTGCATTCTGGCAAAGCCTCTCGGACACTCTTGCAGCCCTGTTGGGCTTTTGTGTCCCTCCCGCAGACCAAGGCTTCAGCATCCTTTGAAAAACCAAGCTTTGGGTACCTTGTCCATGAGGAAGCCTGCGGAGGCTGGAAACCAGTGCCCACCTCCCCTCTTCCCACAGAAGGATGGACTGATTTAACGCATCACCCCAGCCATGGCACCCTTCTCCTCCCCAAACCCATGTACTTTGCTCTTCCTGGATGGCTGGGAGAGGAAGTACCACCAGGGAAGCAGCAGCTCCCTGGGACTTCATCATCCCTGGGCTCATGTGGGGCATCTGGGTGTATCCTCACCAAGCCCACCATCCCTCCCAGGCAGCTGGGTGGCCCTGACCTTCTGGTGGAGGCTTCTCCCTGGAGTACTTTGGGGTCACCAGAGCACCCCAGACACTGCTCTCCCCAACTCCCTTGCCAAACAAGCTCCCTATGCCTAGAGCCAATGGCTATGAACCTGACAAGATACGTTCCCATGTGGAAGAAATAACTTCTAGTGATGTCTTCAAAGAGTTATTTAATCACAGGGAGCACAATTAAGGAGGCCTAGGAGCAAGAGAAAAGGGATTAGCAGTATCTGGGAAGAGCATTCATCACGGCAAGCAGTTTGCAGGGGCACATCTGCTGCTGACTCCTCTCTTCCAGATGCACCGGTTTTATTGCCGTGTCAGCAGGATGAATGTTTACTCCCTTTTAAAGCCATCAGGCAACTCAGACGCCGAAACCGTGTAATGCTAAACATGCTTGTTTTCTAGAAGAGGGGGGAAATGATGCTTAGAGACGAGGGAACTGCCAGAGCAGATTAGACTGGCCTTGCATCTTCTGCTTCTGACACGAGATGCCATCAGCAGCTCCAGAGGAGGCTGCAAGAAAGCCTGTGACTGACAGCTGCAGGGCTACCTGCCCCCCTGCACACGTGCTTGGGAGAAGGGAGGGCAGGGGTCCTAAAGACCCTTTCAAAAATCATTGGGTTTGGTAATTTAAGTAGTTTAAATGAAAAATTACAGTTCAATTTAGCACTATCTGATTGCAACATCCACTGGATGGCTGGACTTTCACCCTACTTGCCACTGGTTCTTCAAATGAGATGACAGAGTTTTGGCATCTTACAGTAAAAAATCATCAGGGCTGACAGCGCTGGACCAGGTGTGCAACCAGGGATGGAGTGGTTGCACACCAACAAAATGCAGGAGAGAGCGGGTGAGGGAGGGCACACAGGGCCATGTCATTCCCAGGGTGTAGGGGAGCATCAGGGCACTGCAGGGCCCATGCTGGAGACGCATATCTTACTATTTGGTGAAAGATCTCCAGAGTGACTGGAGCTGGCTGGCCCCTGCTTGCAGCTGGGACCACACCTGCCATGTGGTGCCAGTGAAATAGTGCTCCTTTTTGAAGGGTGGGCTGTTTTCTGCACCACCTATGGAAAGCAAACGTGAGGAAGGGATGTGAATGGAGACAGAAGGTAAAAAACCTCAAGCAGAAAGAGTGGCATGACTGAGTACATATGGCCTGGAGCAGACAGAGCACCTCTGGCAGGGTCCATGGTAGTTCCCAGGCAGGAGGGCTAGACTTGGGGAATTTGGGGTGTCTGGGAGCTAGCACAAGAATACGGAGAGCCTCCTCCAATGAAGAACTTGGACATAGGGTCCCCAAAGAGGCAGGACACTCACTACCACTCATTTCAGAGCTCACAGAAACTTGCCATCAAGTTTTGAGAACTCAGTTTAAAAAGTCAAACCAATCCATTCCCTATTTCAATGCAAAACAAGGTGAGAAACATCCCGGGGGAGCACCAGGAACTGTGCAATCTGTGCATGCAGTCTGATGGGGAGAAGGACCCGGACCCCTTTTGCTGCTTAGGCATCCTCTGGGATGAACCAGCCCCTATTGCCTAGCCACACTGCTGGCCAAGACTTTGCAGCATCCATCTGCAAGCCCCTCTGGCTCAAGAAGCAGCATTTCTCCTTACTCAGCTGCTCACAGTCTCTGCTCCTGCCACCACCCATGAAGAAGCTGCAGCCAGCCATCGTCACCCTGATCTATTGCTGTCCCAGGAGGGTGTCCTAGGCAGAAGAGGAGCCCAGTGCTAGCCTTGCCTGTGCACTTCTGGTCAGCGATTCACACCCACCCTGCTCCAACAAGAGACCTAGAAAAAGCCTCTGATCTTATTCACAGCAGAAGCAGGAGGTATAATAATAATAACTGGATAAAAGTTTGCAGTAATGGATAGTGGATAGTGCCATAATGTCTGCAGCCCAAAGCTGCTTAGTGAGCCCAATTTCCACGTGACAATTGAGGGAAGGCACTAGAGAAATTCACATCAAGTGGCTCTGGTCAATAAATAAAGGATACCTTCAGGGCTGTCCCCCCACCATGCAGCAGTTTTGGGGTCTGCCTGGCAGATGCGGTCCCATTGGGGCAGTCCCTGCCAGCTCCCGTTTTATGGCTGGCCACGCTCTGCCGGAGTGGCTGGTCTGCTGGCTGGTGGGAACAGATGGTCTCTTTAAAATACAACCAACGCTGCCAAGGCCTGCTGCTTTTATTAGCTGCCTCAGTACGCACAGGCTGCGAAGTGGCACCCATCCATCTCATCTACCACTCAGCCCCGCTGGTGTCCCCCTTCCCCATGGACACTGATGGGATCACATCTGACAGAAGAAGGTCTGCTGCTGATTTTTGTTTCGTATTTTGGCTGGGGGAGGTTCTAGTTTCTGTCTTAAATTAGCGGGGTGAGATCAGAGGCTGCAGCAAGATTGCACACCCTGGGCCTACTAGCTAATGAGAGCACATCAAAGGCTCTTGGGGAGTCTTGCCTCACCTTGCTGTCCTTGTCCCCCTTTTTCCAGCACAGGGGTATGTGCAGGTGGGTCTGGGCTTTATGCATGCCCCACAACCATGCTGCACAGAGGTCCCACCAACCATGCTGGATGGCGGTTGCACTGACTGTGTTGCACAGAGGTCTCACCAACCGTGCTGGATAGAAGTCCCACTGACCACACTGCACAGAGGTCCCAACGGCCATGCTGGATGGAGATCTCACCAGCCAGCTGGAGCTGGGGCACAGCATGACCTCCCAGCCAATGTCGGGCTCCCCAGGGTGTCCAGGACACAAGAGGCGTGACAGCAAAGCCAGCCCTTGGCATGGGCAACACTGGGTTCAGCCTCTGCCCCTCACCAGGGCTGTCACTGTGGACTGACTGTCAAACATTCCCAGTTGCTGGCTGATACCAAGTTTGGCGCATGGCAACATTTTTTGGTAGCAAAGCCAGATTAAGACATTCTGCCCCTCTGGATAGCATTCCATATTGGGTGGGATCTGGTTTTAAAATTTAAGAATAAACTGCTCCTTGACAGATTTTTTATATCTGGCCTGTTCCAGTGTTTCATTCTGTATGTTTGTTTTGGGGGAGTATGATGGGGGGGAAAAGGAGTTACCAGTGTGGCTACAGAGGCAATGAACCTCAAGGACACGGAGGAGGAGGGAAATTTCTTCCACCTGCTTTGCCCCCAGAGAAACCACGCTTATAATTGCATCCTCTGGCCTCTCATTTAATTCTTCTTAAGTCTCTGGAAGACACACATGAAGACAGTGTATTATTTTCCTGGGCAAATGAAATTACATGCTTTCCCCCATGGAAATGATTTCTATTTTGCACCTTTTCCTTAATTCCACACAATTTGAGAGACAGCTGATTTATAGATTTGGAGGCTCTCTTTTTCCCCACTGCTGCCAGAAATGAAACGGATTGTGTGTTAGTTTAGATCCCACACTGGATGAGGATGAGGTTTCTCAGCTGCAGACTGGGTGCAGGTCTTGCTTCATGCTGGAAAGCAGTGTGTTTGCTGAGCACTCCCCGCCTCCCCCATGGAGAGGGCATGTAGGGACAATGGTGGGAGAGACTTTTAAACAGATACTCCTGTGCACACACAGGAAGGCTGCAGCAGAGGAACATTCCTGGCTTCAAAGGACAACAGAAATTACTGTTTTGTGAAGTGGCGCTTGAACATGGGGGATACCAGGGATTTCCCACCAGAAAAAAGTGGCATACCTGTGAGATCAGATTTTTGGTAGTCAAGGTGGACTTTCTGAAGGCAGCTTGGCAACAGCCAGCAGAGGAACTGCACTCAGCATCTATCCCAGCCAAGGTCCATCCCGCTGCTTAAGCAAAGGTGGGCTTCTCACACAGCTTCTGTCTTTTGTAGAGGCTTTCTGCCACCTGTGGGTTGAGCTGGGGGTGCTAAGGACAAGTGTCCCTTAACAGGTCACCACTGCAGGCCAGTAACTGTCTGGTAGGATATACAACATCCAAAAAGCGGAGTAGGATTGCGCTGCAGGGACCGAGAGCCAGAGTCTGCTGCAAGGACACTGGCAAGGTGATGTGGGAAGCACTGCAAACCACCCTCTGCAAAGGGGGGCGAAAGAGCATCCCCGGCAGGACCCCTCTGTCTGATCCTCCTGGAATCAGTGGGGTTAACAGCACAACATGCTGAAACCTTGGAAAGGGGAGGCTCTGGTGACAAGGAAGCTGGAAAGCTTTCCAGGCCCTAGGAGAGAAGAGAGGGGTCTTTTTCTTTGCTGTGTGTACCCAACCGAGAACCTTTAACAACTGTCTCCAGCCATCGGTGCTGAACTATGCACCTGCAATACCGCTTCATGTGGCTTTTGGATCAGAGGACACAGTGAGTGGCGTTGGAGGGTTCACAAGGGAGTAAAAGAATTATTCCCCCCCCCCCCCTTTTTCTTTACACATGACAAAGTAGGAAGAAGATACAAAGGAGACATATCATGACCACAGAAAGGGGCAATTGGTCAAAATTCCAGGGAGAAGAAATAAAAAAGTGAAGTGGTATGAGTCGAGTAATTGATACACAGGAGGATGAAGATTAAGCAGAGCAAGCAAAGAGGTTACTTTGCAGAGGTGAGTGGTTCCAGAGTGTCTTTATGATGCAGCCCAAGTAGGGTCCCCCTCCGTGATTGTTTTTATCACCATTAATAATTACCTCTATCTAATGCTTTCCTCTTCCAAGCCCTTTACAGGCACTTGCATGCTGCAGATAGAGCCAACAAAGATGCAAAGAGCACTAGAGGTAGGACCCAGCATGAATGAGCCCTCTGGAAAACACAGAGACGGAGACAGGGAGAGCCACCCTGTTATCACATCCGTACCAAACCCCTGTCATGGTTTAACCCCAGCTGGCATTTAAGCAGCGTGCAGCTGCTCACTCACTCCCCCCGTGGCAGGATGGAGAAGAGAATAGGAAGGGTAAAAGTGAGAAAACTCGTGGGTTGAGATAGACAGTTTAATAGGTAAAGCAAAAGCTGCACATGCAAGCAGCTTTTTCTGAAAGGAAGGGGGATGAAGAATCTGCTTGGTACGGTTCCATGGGATGAAGTGCTGGAGGGAAGAAGGGCCTAAGAAAGCTGGTTAATATTCAAGGATCACCTCCTTCAAGCTCAGGAGAGATGCATCTAACAAAGAAGCCGGCAGGCAGAAAAGCCAGGAGGCCTGTGTGGATGAACAAGGCGCTCCTGGATATGCTCAAAAGTAAAAAGGAGGCCTATAGGAGGTGGAAATAGGGGTGGGTAGCCTTAGAGGAATATGGAGAAATTGTTCGAGCAGCCAGGGATCAGGTCAGGCAAGCTAAAGCCCAGACTGAATTAAACCTGGCTAGGGGCATCAAGACAAACAAAAAATCCTTCTACAAGTATGTCAGCGAGAAGAGAAAGACTAGGGAAGATGTGGGCCCTTTTTGGAAGGAAACAGAAGACCTGGTCACCCAGGATAGAGACAAAGCCAAGGTACTCAATGACGTTTTTGCCCCAGTCTTCACTGGCAAAGACTGCAGCCACACTACCCATGATGCAGAAGGCAAAGGCGAGGACTGGAAGAATGAAGAACCACCCACTGTAGGTGAAGATCAAGTACAAGACCACCTCAGGAACCTGAAGGTGCACAAGTCCATGGGACCCAATGAGATACATCTGTGGGTCCTGAGGGAACTGGCAGATGAAGTTGCTAAGCCACTATCCATCATATTGGAGAAGTCGTGGCAGTCTGGCGAAGTTCCTGCCGACTGGAAAAGGGGAAACATAATCCCTATTTTCAAAAAGGGAAAAAAGGAAGACCCAGGGAACTACAGGCCAGTCAGTCTCACCTCTGTGCCTGGCAAGATCATGGAGCAGATCCTCCTGGAAACACTGCTAAGGCACATGGAAAAAGGAGGTGATTAGTAGCAGCCAACATGGCTTCACCAAGGGCAAGTCATGCCTGACAAATTTGGTGGCCTTCTACAAGGGGGTTACAGCAGTAGTGGACAAGGGAAGAGCAACCGATGTCATCTACCTGGACTTGTGCAAAGCGTTTGACACTGTCCCACACGATATCCTGATCTCTAAATTGGAGAGACATGGATTTGACAGATCGACCACTCAGTGGACAAGGAACTGTCTGGACGGTTGCATTCAAAGAGTTGTGGTCAATGGCTTGATGTCCAAGTGGAGATCAGTGACAAGTGGCGTTCCTCAGGGGTCGATACTGGGACCGGTGCTGTTTAACATCTTTGTTGGTGACATGGACAGCGCGATTGAGTGCACCTTCAGCAAGTTTGCCAATGATACCAGGCTGTGTGGCGAGGTAGACACACTGGAGGGAAGGGATGCCATCTGGAGGGACCTGAACAGGTTGGAGAGGTGAGCCCGTGCCAACATCATGAAGTTCAATAAGGCAAAGTGCAAGGTCCTACACCTGGGTCAGGGTAATCCCAAACACAAATACAGGCTCAGCGGAGAATGGATTGAGAGCAGCCCTGAGGAGAAGGACCTGGCTGTGCTGATTGATGAGAAGCTCAACATGAACCAGCAATGTGTGATCGCAGCCCAGAAAGCCAACTGCACCCTGGGCTGCATCAAAAGAAGTGTGGCCACCAAGTCAAGGGAGGTGATTCTACCCCTCTACTCCGCTCTGGTGAGACCCCACCTGGAGTACTGCATCCATCTCTGGAGCCCCCAACATAAGAAGGACAGGGACCTGTTGGAGCAGGTCCAGAGGAGGGCCACAAAGATGATCAGAGGGCTGGAGCACCTCTCCTATGAGGAGAGGCTGAGGGAGTTGGGGCTGTTCAGCCTGGAGAAGAGAAGGCTTCGGGGAGACCTTATAGCAGCCTTCCAGTATCTGAAGGGGACCTACAAGAAAACTAGAGAGGGACTTTTTACATGGGCATGTAGTGATAGGATGAGGGGTAAGGGCTTCAGACTGGAAGAGGGTAGATTTAGATTAGATATTAGGAAGAAATTTTTCACTCTGAGGGTGGTGAGGCACTGGAACAGGTTGCCCAGGGAAGTTTTAGAACTCCACAAGTTGTGGAGGTGTTTAAGTGCAGGCTGGATGGAGCTTTGAGCAACCTGGTCTAGTGGGAGGTGTCCCTGCCCATGGCAGGGGAGTTGGAACTAGATGATCTTTAACATCCCTTCCAACCTAAACCATTCTATGGTTGATATGATTCTATGCTGTAATTCATGTAAGACACCGTTTAGCTAACCTTCTAAACAAGATACCTTGGGGCACCATCTACCCTTTACTGATTTTTTTCTTGGTTTTTTTTATCCAATACACCCTGTTTTTATCGCTCCTCAACACTGCCTCTTCCAGCACGCCCCATGACAGATAGCTCAAGAGCTGAAAAATCCCCCATGGCTATTTCTCTGGGACATCTTGTCTTTCCCAGAGTGTTAAACTCTCCAGGACTTGCATGTGTTTGTGGCCCCTGCCCTGCGATGGCGTAACAGCCCCACACAGGAGGATTTCACTGACAAAGGGACTGCTCTGGGCTCCCGTTCAACAGGGAGATGAAATAATCCTAATAACATCATCTCATTTGGCCTTTCTTTTGCTCCAGCTGTTCCTGCTTCTCCTCCAGAGATGCAGCTGTCTTTGAGAATCGCTGAATTGGAGGAGGAGAGGTTTTGGCATCTGTCTCCCCAGTGCCCCCTGCTCTTTCTGAGGTGGTGCGGCTGTTTTCCTGAGGAGACCTGTAACACGAACAAGACAAACGTTGGCTGTCTTGTGTGGTCATGTCTAGATTTCAGGGCAGGCTTTCCTGTTTGGACAAATGCAAGGCTCAGGGAGAAATTCAAGAAGGTGAAAATCTGCACACTGCACATACAAGAATATATCAAAGAGAATGAAGCTCCAGCAGCAATTTCCACACAGCCCTGGACACAGCCACAGGCTTACTGGAGGATCCTTACCTTCACCTCATCTGTTCTGGCATCCTATTTCTTGCAAGAGGGGCAGACACCCTATGGCTGCCAGGGGTGCAGCCCAGCCTGCAGGTGAGGGGCTGGGGCATGGGGAGATTACAGCAACAGGGAAAAACACAGTTTTCCCAAATTTCGTCCTAGAAGTGACTGAACTAAGGGTTTGGGGAGGCTAAAATTTAAAAAAAAAAAAAAAGAAAGAAATCTAAATATGCTCGAGACACCAGCACAACTGATTACTCTGTAGATGCTTGTGTTTTAGGCTAGGTTAAAAGCAAACAGGGTTACAAGCCTACAGCAAACTCAGCCTGCTGCCTCCTCACCTCCTGCCACAACTTTCGTTCAGACATGAGTGCTACTAAAGCAGCTCACGTTCCTGTGAGAAGGGTGGAATCATTGGCTGCTTTATAGTTTGTGGGCAAATCTGATCGCAATTTTTTCCTCGTCCTGCTCTTCAGGGAGGTCTTCTCGATGGGCTTTCTCATGAATTGGGAAAGGGAATGAAGCCAGTGACAAACAGAGGTCCTAAAGCAGCCAGGAGACTCCTGGTCTCACTCCCAGGCTGTGAGGCTTACTTCTCTAAATCTCTTTCTTTAAAATCTTCTTGCCTTTACTAAGGACTAACTGGAACTCTTGTAGTTCAAGTGAGGAGTTTAATCTGAGCCCACCTGAGGCTGTTGCAGGCTACAGACACTTGCCCATGCCAGAAACAAATGAAGACGCTCTTGCTCACCAGCAGTAAGTCAGGAGGTAGCCTGCAAGGCTCTTGCTAAGCCCATCCTTTTGCTGTAGAGTGGATGCTCTCCTCTGCATCCTCCACTGAGGCCACATTTTTGGCAACAGGCTCAGCATTTGCTGGGCCTGGGATTTCCAAACCACTCATCACTCAGCAGCCACCTAAGACCTTGTACTGTTTTGACGTGTCCCAGCGAGGCCGGTTGTTGCCACTTTGGTACTCAGTCGCCCCTCCAGGCAGCGTGAGACACTGCAACTGGTCAGCTTGGAGTAGGTGTGGAAGAAACCCAATGCACCTGGTGGCAAGCTGGTCTTCCACTCTCACCCTGAGTCTGCGCCCCACATGACTGCAGACATGGAGGCATGGGAGAAATAAGTCTGGGGCAGGTGCAGGGAAGAAATGATGTACAGGGCAGGTTTGTGACAGGCAGGGAGGCTGGGAATCATTTTAGGAACCTGTTGTGGTTTAACCCAGCATCCAGCCCAGTGGGGTCTCAGCATCCAACAGGGAAGCCATGCAGGAATATCAGCCTCCCTACATGCTCAAAAGGTCCTTCCCAATTAGGTACCAGCCTGATGACAAGGGACTTCGGGCCATGTTTCTAGAGGTTTTGAGATACCTGTCTCCCCTTATTTCTGTGCTTGTGGGAAGGCAACTCCCAGTACTCCTTCCTTGTGCTGGGGGAGAAACAGGTGCTCATGCATCTCTTTAGTACCCTGGGTGCTCAAATCACCTCTTTTCAGGTGCAGGGATGAGCTTTATGGCTGGCTGCAGCCTTTGGTGCTGGGTACAGTGCAGTGCTTCAGGACTGGATGGAGCTGCAGCTGCTGTGGGAATAAGGTGCGAAGGCACCTCCACTGGGAGACAGGGGGAAGCTGCAGGAGAAGCATTGCACAAAGCTGTAGGAAAGAGCAGGCAAGAAAAACAGCCCACAATAAAGGGGCTCCAGATTGCTGCTGAGCCAGACAGTCTCCCCTCTTCCCTGGCAGGGACTCACAGACATGGTCCTGGCAGCTGCACCCTCTCACCAGAGCTTTAGACATGATGTCCACATGGGCCACAAACCCCACAGTCCAAGGATAAGAAACCAAGGAGAGATGCAATAAATACCTTCTTCCTGTCTCAAAAGGATGTTGAGAAACCAAACACTTGTGTGGCTTTGATAAAAAGCTGCAAACAAGTCCCTAGCCCCAAGAAAGGTGTGGTGTGGTCTTATTTGAGAAGCACAGCTGAGAGACCTACCTATCTCCTGAGCAGGTGAAAAGCATTCCATCCTTCACAGCAGCTCCAGTCACTGCTGGGGAAACTTCAACTGCCTTCAAGAGCATCATTGCTGGGAAAAACATAGTTTCATCAATATTTGATACCATGCAGCTGAAATGTGCCACTGTCATGGCCCTTCCTCACAGAAGCTGCTTCAAATGGCTGAGGGATGGACCAGTCAACACACAGGGTGAAAGGAAAAAACACCCAGGACTATTGCCTACCCCACGCTGCCTGGAGGGGGGAAGCGACACAATGGAGAGATTACAATAAGCCCATAAATCAATGTGGGGAAAGCAGGGAGCATAAACACTGAGACCATCACTGAATGCACAGGGAAGTGGACATATAAGCAGAGGCAGAAGTTTTAATAAATATGCATTACTGGGGAAACTCTCCCTCTAGCACCAGTAAAAGGTTTTTCTGCAGAGCGGAGCCAGTCAGATGACTTGTGCAACATGCACAGGACCAGCTGGGCATGTGCACCCACTGTGGAGAAAAGCTGGAGCCTGTGACCTGCACCCCATCATCCCAGCCCTGCAGCCCTGCCTGGCAGTGGGTCCAGCTGAGGCAGGACAGTGGCTGCTGTGGGACTGTCTGGCCCTTCCTGGGCAACCCAGCAGGGTTAGCTGCTAGCACACAACACCTAACCCTGCAGGAAGTGTTATGACAAGGAAGTGACTTCAAGGACAAAACATCCTGCGTTGCTTGCTGGCAGCCTTGCCCAGGCTACTCACACTGCTGGGACCCTGTTTTATGGCATTGGCATTACTTCTCCCCTGTACCACACATGCCCACTCTTTCCAAAACCCTGGGTTTGTCCTGCACCCTGGCAGCAGCTCTTCTATCTCAGGGGCACCAGTGCTGCACATGAGGAATGGGAGGCATCATTTGCACTAGACCAGGGACTAGTCACAAGCCAAGGGCACACCCTACATGGAGTCTGTAAAAGTGCAATGGGGAGATGGGTCCTGCAGTGCTGACTTTGGGGTAAGGGTGGTGAATGGCCACAAAGCAGCTTCGTCCTCGGCCCTCAAGTGGTCTTTGGCCTGGCTGTCAGAAAGGTCACTCCAAAGGACACCCTGAGGAACATGACTTTTGCTTGAAGTCCTTTAGGTCCAACCGCTTGGGACTGGGCTTCACCAAAGCCAGTTCCAGTGTTACCTGGAACTTGACACCATCTTTAAAGATGTGCACACATTCAGGGATGCAACTAAGCAGAGCCAGAGTGGGGAGAGGGAACATCAAAGGCATCAGGTCCTGCCAGTCATGATTGCTAAGGCAGAGAGGCTGCAAGGTGAGCATCGCAGTTGGAGAAGCCTGAAGACACAGAGGCTCCATTTCAGGTCCATGTGTGATCACCTCTTTTTGTAACTGTGCCCACTCCACAGTTCTCCCTTCACCTCATGCTGGATTAAAACCAAAGTGGCATATAAATTGTTGCCCCAAAACTCCTGCCCAGCTGCAAGCTACATTTTCTGGGCCAGAAATGTCTGACAACATATTCCCTGAAGGATATAAGGAAGTCTTCAAATTTGATGTGGCATCCTTCATTACAAGCAGCGCTTCCTCAGGGATGCCCCCCATATTTATGCCCTCAGGTAGGGGAAGATGCTCTAGCATGTGTGGAAACAGGCTCCAGCTCTGCAGAGGGACCAGGATGGACTCTAGCAGACAGTCTGTAGCATAGCTGGCATCTGACTCCATCATACTGCCTCCTAAATCCCTGACTCTTCAAAATCCCCTACGCTCCAAATCCCCTACCTTCAAAATTCCCTTGCACAGCTGGTTAAAGAGCTGGGCCACAAGCAGGGTGAAATACCTGGAGGGTGCAGGGAACAGGCAGCAGGGCGAACCCAAGCCCCCAGTGTCCACAGAGGCAGCTCTGCAGCGTGCAAGAGGAGATCCCTTCTCCTGCAGCATTCTGCTTGTATAAGCAACGTTTATGCTATTAAATTTAGAAAAGCAATAACATCCCCAGCAATAGATGCCACTCACGATAGCTCAGGGAACAGATAAGAATCCCAGAGATATGTTATTCCTGTTCAAAGTCGTGGACACAGTGACCTCCATGGATATTTTAAAATCAAGCTGTTTTAACTCTGGTTCTTTATTTGTTTGTTATTGCATCCGCTTTTTAAAGAAACTTTCAAAGACGCCAAGCCCTGCTGTGTATCTGTTCACTAGGTTTCCTTTTTCATTTAACAAGGCAAAGACCAGTTAATTAAAAAAAGATCTCCATCTCCCAGCTGACATGTTGCCCTTGGCCCAAGCGACAGTGCTCCCTACCCTGTGCACAGAGCTATTGCTGCAGCCACCTGGTCACAATGCAAACTGAAATGGAAATGCAAAGCAGAGGCTGTGCTGACAGACTCACAAGTGCCCCTTTGGAGCAGGTTGAATTTGGAAGCTCCCAATGAAACAGGAAGGCAAAGCGCCAACCTGAAAACGAACCCGGCAAAATGAGAACTCCCTCTTTTTCTCCCCCTTCCCGGGAGATAAAAAACAGCCCTTTGAGGGGATGCGTTTGCACCACACAGTCAACCAGTAAAGAAGTGAGAAAGCCAAAGCAAAACAGGAGTGAA
Source organism: Pluvialis apricaria (assembly GCA_017639485.1). Lineage (NCBI taxonomy): Eukaryota > Metazoa > Chordata > Aves > Charadriiformes > Charadriidae > Pluvialis > Pluvialis apricaria. Next base: position 38,019,512 of record CM030011.1, on the reverse strand, counting down.
ATCCTTCACTGGTGCTTCCCTCCGGAGCTAACAGACAAACAAATAAAATTTAAAAAAAAAAAAAAAGGAAACAGAATCAGTTTATTTCTCACTGAACATCAAAGCTTGGGCATGTTACTGCTTTGGGGTGCAGTACTGTAGCGCTCTCATGCTGCACCCCTGGGCCAGCCCCAGAGATGGGACGTGCACCTGTGCAGTGGCATTTTTGCCAGCAAGGTCTTCATCACCCGACAGGAGATGCAGCTCCAGACCCTGCAACACAACCTTCTTCTTCGAGACCTGTTTGGCACCCCCATGTCTCCTCCCAGATAAGACAAGTCTTGGGGAGCACAGCTAGGACCAGCCTGTTTCCTGGAAGAGGCAGAGAGCAGGACGGGCAAAAGGCAGGCAGACTGGGCAGCCCACAAGCCAACATCCCAGCTGGCAAGAGAGGGAACGGTGGTCTCATGGAGCTCCCAGCCCCCAGTGGAAAGCTCCACATCCCCGTCCCCACACGATTTCTAATGCAGAAGGGCTGCTTCTGAAGCAGCAGATACACACATCTTCATTCAAGACCCCTCTGTGTAATCACAGATCCATGGTTTCTTCTGGGCTTCCACTTATTTAATCATCCTTTCCCATCTGCATTTAATACCCTGAGCTCTGTCAGGGCAAAAACACAGCCTTTACATCCAGAAGGACAAGAGTTCCCTGCAACAGCTGCTATATTTAACAAAAAATACACTGGGTTGTCATGGCGACCCTGGTTTCTAAAAATAGAAATGCCATATACAGCACAGTTGAGAGCACAGGCAGCGCTAACGGAAGCTGCTTTAATAGAGCGCTGGGAAATGGAAGTGAACTTCTATTCTTCACAGGAATTGGTATCAAGCAAATCATGCAAAATCACACAATCCTTTACTAATTAAAACCTTGATCCAGTGCAAAGGATCCCCATTTCTCGTGACTCAAATATTGCTCCACGATCGCTAGTGCCTCAGCTCAAAAGTGTACTTTGCTGGGGGTAGCTGAAGCAAGCTGGACTGGCTGAGCAGCGATGAAGCCGGCATACTGGCGCTGGGTGCAGGTGCTTTTCTTCCTGGCACTGACATGCCGAGGCCCAGGGTTGCCAATCCACCGTGGCTCTGGTGTCAGGGCAGGTTCCAGCTGCCTGGGAAGGTGGGCAGATTATCGGGTCACCCCCAGCCAGCAGATCTGTTTGGGTAAGGTTGAGTTTTGGTAATGTCAGTGCTCACTGCTGGTGCTCAGAGGAGCCTGCCTTGCTGCCTTGCTTGCTTTAAATGACCCACAGAGTGGGTGTCAGAGCCATGCCCGAGAGGTACAGGTTTCCAAATAGCCTTTTCCCATCATCGTGGCCAAAACCAGGTCTCTGGGCATTGTATCAGGCTACCCCCAGGGGGGCCTTCTCCTTCCTCACTGAAATATGGACCCCCACAGCACAGCATTGTTAGCAAAACATACAACGAGCACCCTACAGCATGAGCCAGTCGAGCATCTTCTGAAATCTGATTAGCAAGGCTGAGCAGTCACAGCTTGCTTATGAACAGCAGTTGCTTCCCATTGCAGTCTAAGTCTCCAGTCATCTCACTAATTCTCCTTGACATTTCTTGCTCCAAGTGGAAGGCAGGCATTGCCAGATTGCAACCCCCCAGTGCTGTTTCCAAGCCCTGCTTCCACAGACAGGAGGATCAGCTGCACGCTTGCTGCAACGGATGGGAGGATCAGCTTGCTGCAGAGTCCCCTGTTTTAGCTCTCCCCATGCAACACTGGCTTCTAGGAATCCTTGAGCGTTGTGGTCGAGTGCTGCATGCTTTCTGGATGACGGACAGCTCTGCTTGACTTCTGCAGCATTCTTTAAAGGAAGGCTTTGGATAGCAAGGAAGGGCTCTTGAAGAGGAATATACTTCACATTGTTGTAGCAGTGCGTGTGAGTGTTCATTTTTTTTCCCCCTTAAGAAAAAAACAGATCACCAGTTCCCGATGGGAACCTGAGTCAATCCAGTGCAATATTTTCCCTATTTCATGGCTGGTAACAGCAGCCTCAGAGGAAACCAAGATATACTGTGGTGTGCATTTGTGGGATTACCTGCAGTGGTTTGCAGCCGTACCAGCACTTCTCCAAGACTGTGTGCTCTGCCTTAGTTTTCTGCCAGGCTTGAGTTTCATAGGTTCTTCCCATTGACTGTAATATTTGCAATATTCCCAATACCTTTCAAAGCAGGACTTTGAAATGGCCCAATTTAGGCATCTGTATAGAAAAAGGGGGTTATAGTACCTTGTGATCTCTATGGACAGACTGGCTGGCCAGGGACCAGAGAACTGAAAACCAATAAATAATTTTACTGCAGGTTGAAATAGCATTGAAGATGATGTCACTTACCTTAAAACCTGAGTTACCTTATAGCCCAAACTTTGAGCTGCTAGCTGCAGACACTCCAGGCAGCTCATGGTGCCTAGCAAGCAAGCATCCACCAATCTCATGCTTTTACAAGTGCAGATATGGCTGTTGTTTCTGCAAGTGTAGCTTGTCATGCAGGGCTTAAGTGACTGGACCATGTCACATGCACAGATGAAGCATGCAGTTGAACCCCAGGGACAGCTGGCCATTACTAAGATCTAGTAGGACAATTTTGATGGACCTCAGTCTTTCTGAGCCTACCCTTCAGTCTTTGTGGTTGAAGATCATTGCTTTCTCTGAGAAAATGCAGCATGATTAAACACTCATCAGGAGCAGCACTTGCCTTGTTGGGACAACTTTGCCAAGCCATTCTCTCTTTGTTGACTTACGCATCAATTCATTGTGCAAAATTAACCCTCTTCTCTCTGCACATTGGAGCACCAAACCTTGCCAAACATGTGAATCCACCTTCCTAGCTGGGCATGCAGGGAGACCAAGAGGGTGAATACTGGCAAACAGCAATGGCTCTCTTGATTCATTGCATCTCTCACCCATGGTGGACACATCAACATTGCCTTCCCTTTGGCTCATGGTGAGGGAATACCTCTCCTCTCCATCAGCTCTGTCTCTGCCTCTGCATTTGCTAAATAAACTGACATGACACAATCAATGCAACAACCCACTCTGGTACCCAAAACTGGACAAGATGAAAATGTTTATGTGGGTCATTAAACTGATAAGTGCCCAGAGCATGTTACTGTGCAATAAATATCACTCTTCCTATACGTACTCACCAAGCTGGGGTTGCAGGCATATCCAGCTTGCAGAGGCTGGCCCTGGCAGTGCTGTGGCTGCTGAGAACCTGGCTGGAGGGTGTTGTGGCAGGAAAGAGTGTGAGAACATCAGCATGGGCTTGGTGGGGGGGCCTCACTCAAGGACTTCAGGTTTTGTTTGCTTCATCCTGACCCAGTTCCTGGCCAATCCCAACTCGCTGTGAGCTCACTGCAGAGGGTATATAAATAATGGATGTTTCATTGACTCCCTCCACCACCTGTGCTGTCCCATTACAATTTCTGCTCAGCATCTTTCTGCAGCCTTCCCAGGTCTCTGGAAGCAGAGCACACTTGCCCACCTGTATTTTACCTCAGGTCAGGCTCACATTTACCCCTGCCCTGCATCCTTCCCCCCCTGCAGTGCCCAGTATCCAGACAGATGGTGGTTCTTTAGCTTACAGACACTGAAGGCCACACCTTGATGGCTGCATCAGCATCACAGCAGCACCTCCTTGTTACTGATAAGGGCAGTAAATTTGTGGCACTTACAGTGCATGAGTAAATTTGTACCTTTGTGATGTGTGAAAGCAAGCACTTTAATGGTGAATATTCTTCAAAACTGGCAAAATGGAAAAGGGCATGGATGAGATTTAAAATAAATGCCCATGTGACAGCAGGTGGTCCAGCTCCTTGGGCTGGGCACGGCTGCTAAGCACTGAGTTGGCCCAGGTGGATAAAGTGGAGGATGCTTGCTGCTGGGGGCTGGTGCTTTTAGAGCAGGGCAGGGAGTTAAGTGCACAGGTCCTGTTATTGCTATTGTGTTTAGAGCTCCCCAGGCGTTGCTTTAGAAACTGCCATGCCCAGGCTGTTAACCCAGTCTCACCTGCTGTTTAGCTTTTGGTACTCAGATGCAAAATTGCATTGTGTTTGGATGTGCAGGGCGTGTCATGAAGTGCTTGCTGCAAGAGCCGCAATTTGCTTCCCGTGCTCCTGCCTTTTGGCTGTTTGAAACGAAAAGAAGGTTGAGTGACAACATCTCATGAAGGGTGGACAAGCAGGCAATGGCCCAACCTGCTCTCCTCACCCGAATCTCACTGACGTTATGGGAAAGGGAAGCCAGTGGTGATGCTGAGAGGCCTGATGGGGTGAAACTGAAGAGACTTCAGTTTGACTACCAACCCTTCATCCCTGCTCCAGTGATGATGATCCTCCAGCAGCCCACCCAAACAACTGGTCACAGGCAAGTTTCACTATGGGATACACATGGCACCCCATGGGGCAACAGCAACAGAAGTATCATGGACAAAGCTTAAGGTCCTTCAGTGTCCCACCTCAGCAGTGGCCAGTGCACAGATGAGCCATGCCTTCATGCTGGAAGTAGAAGAAATTTCTTATGCTGACTTCTGCTAAAGAGAACCCTCCCCAAGAGGATTTCCATCACTCAGTGAGGCCAGACCACATGTATTTGTAACAGCAACCTTCTGGACGCTGCCTGTGGAGACTCACCCAAGCAATGCTCTCAGTCAGGTGAGTGCTTTCTCAAGGAAACACGGCTTCTGATGGCACTGTCCCAGCCTCAACCTGCTGACATCAACCACAGGTATGCAATAACAATCCTGCAAAAGCCCACGAGGCTTCACCTACGCAGACTGGTAAAGGATTTGGCCAACACGTGGACTGTGTGGCAGTTGTGCTTTGAGAGTCGAATGCAAGAGAGATAATGAAAAGTGCTCAAATTTTACAGGGATGAGGCATGATAAACATGATAAGCTGCTTAATTTTTATGTGGATCTGGCCAGATTTACTTCATGTGCTTAGCTGGGACCCCTGAAAGAAACTCTATTGGCAGCACACTCCCAGCCCAAAAGAGACCAAGGACACGCATTCCAGCAGGCCCAGGGCACCAGCATGTCCAGGTCATGCCTCCAGCCAGGACAGACACAGCTCACCTCCAGAAAGCTGCATCCCAGGATGTCCAGCCATCACAAATCCTCACCTTTCTCCTGATCTCATGCTATCAAGCTGTCTCAGATTTGTGCCCTGTCCTTGCAGACCTCCCTGATCTTACGGCATGTGTCCCTCCACACCCATGGGCTGGATGCAGTGGGATGCCCTCTCCCTTCTCAGTCCCACGGTACAGGTCTGAGATGATGGCTCAGCCTCGGTCCAGGATTTCTCACAGAGCAACGAGTTGTGGCTATCCACCAGCACCAGCTTTCCTGTGTGGCATAGCCTGAGCCACCATGGTTCTCTTGTCTTGCTGCTGGCTACCAGAAAGCAGCTGAGCTCTCCCTGGCTTCCCCTCCAGCATGGCTTGCTGCGTCCCCTCCAGTGTGGCTCCATGCACCAGCAGCAGAGAGGCAGGAAGCAAATTTTCACTGCCCTACTGGGGATCTGTGCAGTGTGGGTGTTGAAGGAAGAGAGCAATTGTAAATCAGAGCCATCTCTCATTGCTTGGGCCTCCTCCACTCTCTTCCTCCTGGCTCTTAGTCTCTGGCTTGCGGAAACACCTCTACAAAGCCTCTGTAGGAAACCCAGGGATAGTCACAGGCAGCACAACCTGTGTGCTTGTATTAAATCTGACCTACTCTGCACTTGCCAATATACCCTGTGTGATGAACGTGCCCACTTCTGGCAGGCAAAAACTGAGAAAAATCACAGCAGCACTTGTGTTTCATTGGGAGTCTATGGGGAACCCATGTTACAAGCCAAAGGATGCTCTGGTACATTCAGCCTGCTGGAAATTATCTGACCCCTCCAATGACAGGTGTATCTGCAGAGATCCCCAGGATGCTCAACAGAAATGCTCTCTTAAAGGAGAGTCCACTCACAGAGGCAGCACCTTCTGGTACAAACTTGGCTAGGTTTCTTATTTCCAGGCGTTACAGCTCAAGAAAGAACAAACATGATTCATTATCAAGCCTTCTCATTGGCAGGCATGCCCTCTAAGATAAGAGCAGATGTTTGCTTCTCCTTGTCCCAGCCTGCATTGTGTGCATTTGTATTTCTAAGATGGTTTTTCTTCAGGAGACATTAACACTTCCTGGGTCAGAAGCAAGCGAGAGACACCATGAGCCAAAACTCACTGTCAGGGGAATCCTAAGCATCTCAGTGCACGGCTCCAGCATGGAAGTAACGTGAGAGAATTTCATGCGCTACAGGAGATCAATAAACCAGCTACAGCAAATCCTCTCCAGAGCACCCCGCAAACACAGATCACAGCTCAGCCCATAAAAGGGGCACATGTTACACAGGAGATGAACAGTGACCACGTGCCGGTCCACCAAGGACAAATAAAAAAATCCATCATCTCTAAAATTCAGGTCTTGGAGTCCGGCAGGCTGCAAGGCAGGACCTGGGAAGTTGTAGCATGGTATCCCCATATCCCTCTGCAACTGGACTCCTTTGCCAGAGTATTTCCCATATAAACCTGCAGGCACACACCTGCCATGTAGCTCCTGCTGCTGTCCCAAAAGCAAAGCCCGGTGCACTGTGGGAGACAGCATCCTGCACGAAAACCTTGAGAGGGGTCCTGTGGGATGGCAAGCACAAGCTATGAATCCAACCAAGCACCGCAGTGGCCTTGCAGGGGACAAAACCCACACTTTGGCCAAACAGGGATTTTGACAAAACACCTTCTCAAGAGCAGAACATTTTGCATGTGCAGATTTTCCACTGAGGAATTCATTGTTTTAGCCACATTTTCATAAGAGAGAAACAGAAAGAGACACCTTTCCCGTCCATTTAGGTTGAAGGCCATATGACCAGACCTGGTCAACTGAGTAGAGCCAAAGAAGCACAGAGCTGGGACAGTGTATTTCAGTGTGACCTCTCCCTCCAGTCTTTCTCGAACAAAACCTGATATAACCACCCTGAATTTTGCCTCAGGTTTCATGTCTTTGCTCCAAGTTCAGCTGGGTCTGTCTCCAGGAGTCAGGAATTAAGCAGCATAGCTATTCCAAAGTAAATTGCTCTACAATTGCTTTTCCATAACAAGATGGTTGTTTTCTTAGGGCAAACCACTTTTATTCTTGAGGAAAGTGTCAGCAGGAGGAATAGCCAGAGAAAACCTGGCTATGCTGCTATTCTGGAGCTATTATCATCAGGTAGAAAAGCTAGTGTGTTTCCCTTCTGCAGTATTTGTGACCAGGCCAAACTGGCAAATGGGAATGACTAGCTCTTTAACTTTCCTCAGTTGAGGATGTCAGAGTTGGGGTTCCCTATAAATACCCACAGCTTGGGCTGGGAGTGTGGAGAGAACACTCTGTCTCCAAACTGAAATGGCAGAGAAAACATGGACCTGCTCCAGTGAAGGAGAAACATCTATAATTAATGTAGTGGGAAAATTACACGTTTATGTAGCCCCCCCAAACACAATAGCAGACATCCATTTCCTGCAGGGCTGTGGACGCTTGCCAGCCTGCAAATAAATCACAAAAACACAAAGCCAACAAGGAGGAAAAGAAAGGGGAATTATCACATAGGATGCAGCAGCCTTTTGTACCAGGAAAATAATCAGCGTCTCCACCAGACATCTATTGTTTACCAATAATATTCTCTAGCACTCCTGCCACTTGAGTCTCAACTGGGAAGTGATGTTCAAACTGAATGATGGAGATCTCCTTGGATTTTGCAAACTCCAAATGCACAACAAAGTGGTAGCTTGGGAGATGTACTGACCTGCCCCAGAAGCATTTGTGGGCCAAAACAAAAAAAAACATAGTGAACCTGATATTAAATAGACTTTGGCATGGGTAAAACATGAAATAAAACCAAAGTTCCCCACTTTGCTCTAGGAAGACGGTGCCTGGTGTGCAGGGACAGAGGCATTCAATGGTCTGGCAGCACCTCCAGAGGGACCATGTCCAGTGATGCTGGAGATTAAAAATAAGGGAACAAACAGTTTTAGTGAGGACTTGCAGTCCTACTCCCACACATTTTGCCTCCCCTTGTCTTTCTCTATAGAGGTTTAATGGCAAGAGCTCCAACTTCACAGCACATTTGAGTCAATGAGAGCCTCTCCATTGACTTTCAACTGCCTTTGGCTCAAGCACTGGGATCGTGACACCAGTTTTATGACTTACCCTGTGGCTTATGAAGCTGGGCTTTATCAGCAACAGGAGACTGGAGGAGAAGGTCCATTAGTGAGTTTCAGAAGGGCAGTTCCTGTTTTCTTCTTAGCCTTGGGCTGTATTAAATGAATTACGAGCATGCGCCATACTTTCCAGAACATATTTTGGCTACAGCAGTACTGGCAAATGCATGAGCACTCCCCAGTGGTTTTTGTCTCTGCTTTTCCTCCATGTGCTGTAGGGTGAATGCTGCTGGCCAGATTCCACTAGGAAACCATGCTGGAGCAGCTTGGGACTCTGATTAGCAGGGATCTCATCACGCAGGTCTCTGTGCCTAGCCCTGGTACCTGATCTCAGGGGTCCTTCACAACATGGTGCAGGTCATGGGTTGACTGGCTTCTTCCAAGCTCAGCTGCAGCAACTAGACCTGCTTTTGTGCAAGATTCATGAGAAGGTCCCAAAAATGTTTTGCTGAAGCAAACTTCAGGTTGAAGTTCTTTAGATGGCACCCAAACCCATCCTCTGCTGCTCAAGTAAAAGCTTCCCTGCCACCTCTTTACATGCTAGACGAACATTCAAGTGTGATCTCTTGGGCTGAGGTTGGTTTATCTCACTGAGCACCCTTATTTCACTGCCTTGCCACCAGACCTCCATCAGGACCAGAGGTTCCGTGACCTGGAACAGCTAAGATTAAATTCCTCCCCCAGTCCAGGCTTGCCGACCTGCTTCCTGCTCTTATCCTCCCATTCCTGGGAGGCGGGGCGGGGGGAAACGCAGCTGGCACTTAGCAATGTCAAGGGATCGAGCAAAATGCTTCACCACACCTCAGGCACTTAAGCTTTTGCTTTCTTTCCTTGGACTGCTAAAAGAAAAAAAAAGGAAAATTGTGTATATTGACACAGACACAAAAGTAAAATATTTCTTTAGGAGAAAATCATGTTTCTCTCAGTGATTATTGGCTGCCATTCAGGAGGTAGAGAGAACAGCAGCCATTAATGTCTGCCTGTTTCTCAGTGATTTGTGCTCTTGTGTTTTGAATGACATACGTAATTCTGATAAAGGTATTAGTGTATTTCTTGGACTGAATAATAAATTATTAAATGCAAAGCCCTCTATTTATGCACTTTAACTCTGAGAACTTCAATGCAAAACACTAAAGACATTCAAACTCTCAAGGTCCCCACAGCAGCTCTCTCTGCACTGCACAAATGAAGTACCCAAATTGATTTGGCTGTATTTATGGGGAGCACATTTGGGGAGAAGGGCAGGGCCTAGAGCAGGAATGGATGTTTCCTGGATGTTTGTACAGCACTTTGCTCAACACTGTCTCAAGCCCATCCTGCAGCAGCAAGCGGTATCTGACAGTAGTGGCTCCCACAGTAATATCCTCTGAACTGGGTACATAGCAAGCTCCCTCTTGAGCTCATTGTGACTAAGTGGCACACAGGAACCAATAAGAACATTCAGGATAAACACATCTGGAAGTGGCTTGCTAGCTACAAAGAAATGCTTATTAACACACTTTTTAGGGCAAAAATGGAGCAAAATGAAAATACGGCAAGCACAGTTTAGAGGTTTCATTTAGGGAAGAGGGGAAGCCATCCTCAAACCAGAGCACTTAAAGCAGCTTTGACTTTTTTCAAACAGCAGACTAATTTATTTTTTTTTTAATTTGTGTTTCCATTTTCTTTTAACCAATACTAATTCTGGCTTTGGCTGAAAACCATTGTTTCTGAACTGGAATGAAGTGCTGAGATTTCCACAGCATCAAGCCCTGCCTTGCTCTCTCCCTCTGGCTCTGCCCCGCAATCAAGTGGGTTTCAGAGGGGCTTGGCCCGGCACAACTCTCTCCAGGGTACATCAGCCCTCGGCACCACCTTCTTTCTGAGAAGGTCCTGACTGCGGCCCAACTCAAGTCATCCAGCAAATGTGCTGGAGCACAGCTGGAGGTGGGTGAGCCAACTCTGTAATCTGGAGTGCCATCTGCCGGCACCATCCCTCTTGCCTGCCAGCACCATCCCTCCTGCCTGCCAGCAGCCCTTGGCATCCACCCTTGACAGACAGGGGACGAAGGGGCCCCCATGACCGCAGCCTACAGCTCTGCACCCCTCCTGGTTGCAACGTTCCCCTGTGGTCATGGTGAACAGCTACCCTGTGTTGACCATCCTTCGGTCAGAGCTCCTTCTTTCTCCAAAATGAAAGCCAGGCTCACTCCAGTGCAGACATTGGGAGCCAAGGTCCTGGCTGCGGAGCAAGAGGTCCTGCCAGCCCCATGGCTGCATCCCTCACTGAGCTGGGCAGCTCCCTGCAGCAGGCATGGAATGGCTGATGGCTAGCACTGGGACTCTCCAGGCAGCCATGATGGCACATACCAGATGACACATTCACCACCAGTTCTCCCTCCTCCCTGAGCAACAACTGGGGTGGGTTTTTTCCCTCCTCCTTGAATATTCTCTTTCATCTTTTGCCCCAAGCTCATACTCCTGCTCTTTATAGGGCTGCTCTCATTTCCTCACCCCTATGCCCACCCAAGGGCCCCTTGTGGATTCACCCTTTCCTCCATGTGAAAAGGGAGATTTTAAAAAAACACCCCAAAACCCCAAACCAAGCCCCATCCCATGTCTATAAGTCTCCAGACAAGTAACATGCTGCAGCCTACATAACTGCACAGACTCAGATTAAAGGCTGTGTTTAAAGAAGTAGCAGGGTGATCCAGAGTCAGCAAGTGCTTAGTGATTCAGGCAACAGTTGACAGAGCCTTGTTCCTTTTTTTAGTGTCACTATATTGAAGAGGGAAATTATAACAGGGTACAGTGCCAGCAAGAGGCAGCACCCTCATATGTGATCCTAGAGAAGGGCAGATGGCACTTGTACACATGGCATCCAGGGCATGAAACTACTGAAAACAATACTCAAGGTGGGCCCTGAGCTGGGTGGATGGCAAGAAGTAGAGGGTGTGCACAGAGGAGAAAGCTAGGTTAGTCTGTCTAGAGGGAAAGCAGAACGAGGGGTTTCAAGGAAGGATGAGGTCCCTGAAAGCAAAGGGTTGGCAGAACCGGGTATTGAGAGCAGAAGCCCTTTGCTTGCAAATGGCAGGCCAAGGAGAGGGCAGTATAAAACCCAATGCAGCTGGAAAAAACAATGCTTAGTGCATTGGTCATCAAATGCAGTGCTCCTAAACGTGATGGTTACCAAAGGTTCTTGTGCACATGCACAACAGAGCAGGGGGTGTGTGATGCTGCTGTCGCCTGAGACATAGGCACAGATCAAACCACCCAGCTGCTGAGGTCATGGAGCAGAGTGAACCCTGCAGAGCCAAGGGACGCGGGAGCCTATTGGGGATGTGGGCAGAGTCAGCTGAGCTCTAACAGATTTCCACTGCAAGACCTAGTGCCCCTTCATGAAAAGACTGACTGATAAGCATGTTTGGGTTATAAATGAATAATAAATAAACCAACTCAATAAAATGTAAGTGTGAAGCCTGGACACAAGGATAAGTTACACTAGGTCTGGAGTGGAGCCTGCAATGAGAAGACCAGCAAAAGCACCCAGAGCTTCCTTTCTCCCTGCAAATGTGGCTCGGTCACACCTAGTTGTGGATCACCAACACCCCATGCATGCCCCAGGTCAAACACAGCTGAGGGAGCTGCACTACCCCAGGGACAGAGTGGTATGGGAAGTTCAAATGTCTGTGAGGATTTCACCCCTCCATCCCAGGCTGAGCCTGCTGAGTTCAGAGCAGTGCTGAGCTGCAGCTTGGAAATCTGCAGCCTGGCACGCACACACCTACAGAGCCAAACAAAAAAGAGTGCCTTTTCCCCTTCATCTCTATAAACAGGAATAAAAAGCCCTACAAAAAATCAGTTTAGGTTAATCCTAAAATGAAAGCTCATATCCTGCAACTAGATTTCAAAAAGAAAATATCTGTTTGACCTGAAATGTTTAATTTGACCTAAAATCTTTTGCTTTGCTTTTAGTTTCTTGGATACTTTAAGGAAATGTGTCAATTTTAAAATCAAACTATAGTTCAACTTCTAGATTTTTTTTACAGCCTCCTGCAATTTTTTTTTTTAAGTAACTCTGCAAGCACACAGGTCATGAACGCTCTGGCACAGTGAGTCTAGATAACAAAAGCCATAGGACATTGTCCAGGCTATGTACATGTCTCAGAGAGGACCAGACCTGGGAGATGAAGGGCCATGCCACAGTGCAAGGTGGGACATCTGCCTATGGCTGTCTACCCCAGCTAACACCACAGCTCAGGCTGGAGGCTGCTCCATCCTTAGCCCAACGGCTATCCTCCCTGCAAGGAAATGCTTGGGGATGTCAAGGCAAAAATCATCCCTTCCAAAATGTCGTCACTCCCTGAGAAGAGCCTGCGTGTCTGAGCCTGGGGACCTGTGACAGGATTTTGTCTCCTTTGGCCATGCCCATGTGGCCTATCTGCTCCGTTTGGAGCAGATAAGATGCTTTCAGATGCCCCCATCCTCCAAGGAACTGGCTTGCTATTGGGTTTAATAGTTGGCTGAAACCAGCTGTGGACTTGGTCTTCAGCAGCTCTCCCACATCAAGAGGGTTTAAATTATTCCCTAGGTTTAGGATTTGATATTGCCCCAGTGACAACCCAGGAGCATTGGCCGACTGTGCAGAAGAGGATCAAAGCCCTGCAGCAACAAAGTGGCATTAAGACAAATCCCACTGAACCCCTGACTTGAACAGGGGTTCAAGAAGAATTGACGAAAAAGAACCCCCGAAGAAGTTCAAGATGTCCTAAAATGGCACATCCTGGGATGACCTGCAGAATAAAATAACTGTCTGCTGCAATTTGGAGTTGCATGTTTTCAGTTGTAAAGTGTTTATCACGGAAAAAGCCCCACTTCCCAATTAAGCCATTTCAGGAAGTGCAGTGTTTAGTCGGTCACGTGGCTGTTTTTAACAAGAGAGCATGTTTCTTAGTTTTAAGATCTTCCAGGGTAGAGACAACCATTTCCCTTCATACCAAGTGCCCTTCAGTTGTAAAACAACTGCTTTTAACCTCATTTATGAACAATAATACCTGTTGCACTGTGTTTTCCTTTGCTCTCCTGGTTTATCTACTTGGGAGTCAGATTTTGGCCTCATAAAAGAGTATAAGGCTACTACTAACCTTTAACTGATACAGTAAAACATAGGTATCAGGTCCGTATGAAAAGTAACTACTCTGTACTGAGTACTTTGTAAACCTGAATAACTCTGCTATACCATTCAAACATCTTTGCTTTTGTCACTACACAAAGCCAGGATCAAACCAGCAGAAAGCAAGAAGATGCGTTCAAACCAGAGACGCTTCACACTGCCATCCAGAAAAGAAAAACAACCCAACCTGTTATCTCTCCTTTCAGCTAAGGCATGTTGCTGCCCCCCTCTTAGGTGCTTTGTCCTCCGTCACATGGCATCCCAGCCACCATGATAGAAAACAACTGAGTGAAAGATGTAAAGAGGAGGTTTAGAACCTATAGGAGCTCAAAATGCAAAGCACAAACACAGGCTACACTTCTACTTATGCTTCACCTGCATGTGGGACATTCAAAAGGCCCCTGGGTGCCATCCTGCCATCTGCAAGCAGAGGTTGTGCATCCCCTGCAGGCTTCTTAAAGCAACATACTGGTTCCAGCCGAGCATCTCAAAAAAGAAACTTTTCACTCAGGGTATCTGCTACCTTATAAAACCTCACTCACATCTGCTTAGCCTGGCCAAAACCATGTTTCTAGCTAGAGGTTCAGCCCATCTAGTAGAACAAGTAGGATGCATCACTTCACACCTCTCTGCAGGCTCCCCAGGGCTGGCAGTGGAAATTTCAATTGAGATGCGATATGATTTTCTCTTGCTAACTGCTTCAAAGCTCCCAGAAACCACCCACCTCACCCTGCCACCACCAGCACTAACTGTGCCCTTGTCTGTGATGGTGCACAGAAATAAAAATTGCTGGTTTTCTTTTCCCTCTTCAGTTAGGTTGTCCTCAGCCCACTCCCCCTGAATTCCAGGGACTTCTCTTCAAGGAGAAACTGCTTGTTGATTTTCATCAAGATATTAAAGACAGTGTTGGGCAGTGGGATGCAAAGGACAAGAGGAGAGCAGGATACTTTTTCCACGTTTTAGGAGGCAGTAAACTGACGTGAAACACAAATGTTGTTTGTAAGGGTTTGGACTGAATGAAGTCCTTTGCAGATATATATTAAATTGATTTCACTTGAAAGAAAAGCACTTAGGACAAATTAAAAGAGTTACAACATTGCACTGTTTTCTAGATAAAAAAATCTTTGGTTATTTTATCCTGTTCTTCCAGCAATTCCCATACCATTGCGTTTACGTGCCCACCTCAAATTTTCAACCAGTTTCAAGAACAACCCAGTCACAGGATTTGCAAGGCTGGCACCAGGTTTGCCTTCTCCTTGTAACACATCATTAAGAAGTGAGTGACCTTGTGTCTTGCTGTGCTACTGGGGAGGCCATTTTCAGATGATAGCCCTGTTAGGAAACCCCATTTCATGATGGGTGGAAGAAGGACTGGCAGAAGCCACTTAGAAATCAGGGCATTGCACAGCTTATTTAAAAAAAGGACTCACACATCTGGGTTTGATGCAGGTGACAATAATAAGTAGTGATAAATGAACATCAGTCTGTGTTCACAGAAAATGTCTCATCTTGGCCATGTGCCAGGTGCGCTGCCAACAAGGATGCATTAGTCCCTGTTGTCAGAACTGCCTTATTTCACAAAAAAAATTTAAATATTCCCTTGGCCAAATGGAAAGAGTGGGTGATGCCTGAGTAGGAAATAGAGACAAATGTCCCAGCCTGGACCACTGAAAGTTTCTCCAGCTGTCCAGATGTGAGAAGGTAATTTTCCATCTCTTGCTGTTCCCCTACACCATGAGTGATTGCCTGTGTTCAGCTGGGCTGTGGTTCCTACCGGGCACTCAGAGACCTAACATTTAGCAGCAAAAGCAATTATAATGCTGTAGTACTCTCTAGGAGACCTGAACTGTGCAGTCGCAACAGTCCTGGACCCAGAGGGTAGAGGCAAGCCCAATTTTTTCAGGCTTGACTCACAGCAAATGGCACCTAACTCATAGTGATCTTGCTGGCACGATAGCCTTACCCACAGAGCAGGGGGTGGCAGGTCCACAGTCACGCACAGAAAAATGAGGATAGCAAAGCAGAATCCCTCTCTGACAAAACTGCTGGGCAGTAATGACATTTCTGGAGGAAGAAGGCTGGTGGTAGGCATGTGGGACATTACTGAGATGAGTGCACTCATTAGATACTTGGAGACATAAGCATAAATGCTCTCTTCAACTGATGCTTGCAGAAGTAAAATAAATGAGCCCTGGTGGCAAGATTCACAGAGACACAGATGAAAATAGGGAAAGACTCCCACAATATCCTACAGGACAAGGGCTTGACTTCAACGGTTGATGCTTGTTCTGGAACAGGCTGGCGTCCTCCAGGGCTTATGTTTTCACTTGCTAGAGGAGGCTTCCTGGAGAAGCCTGTGCGTTAATGGCTCCACTTCATCTCCCAAGCTGCATTTTCCTTTCAGCCCCTTCCAGTTCACCCCTTTCCCACCATTACTTGTCCATCATTATTACTAAGAAACAGCTGTATGACTGTATACATCTGGTTGTAGCTCTAGCGGACATGAGGAGTTTAAGAAAGACTTTAAAAGAGCCCATCATCCATCCATTTTCTTTTATACTTCTGAAGACTGAAATTTCCCTTCATTTGAGACTTCTTTAATTATCCTTAATAAAACAAAATACATATTTCTCCCCTTTAGTAGTTTGCTTATGTATTTTGCAGGCCTCCTGGTTGTTGTTTATCCTTAATGATAATGACTCAACAAGAAAGCTTTAGCATGTTACAAGAACAGTCTTTGGTCACTGGAATTTTTAGTCTGTGTCTGACACATGGCTTTTGGGGGCAGAGGATTTCATTTGTTGTGTCTGAGACCATTGCCCTAAATACTTCCTACTCCTCTCAATTTTCCCAGACATGATATGATCCCGGAGGGCATTTCACATTCCCTCCAACTTAACTGCAGTAGAGTCCGAAACTTGCATTGCGTCTTCCAGCGCCTAGTAAAGTCTCATGAGAACAACAGCTTTTTGTGTGCGGTTACTTTCTATATCTGAAGGATACTCCTGAACTTTAGCCTGACTTTTGCTGTTGGCTCCCCTCCTAGGACTTTGATCCAAGAAACCCTCTCAACATGTTCCACTTGCTCAGCTGGGGAATTCAGCACTGCAGTATCTTGCATTGCAGATTATTTTTAGGGATGATCAAATCAAGACAGACAAAATAAGAAACAAGCTGAATCTTTGCTAGAGATGACTGCAAAATACTGTGACTTACCAGCACTTGGTCTCATGGCCAGAGTGGAATTCCTGATCCACGAAAGAGGAAAACATATTCCTGATGGACTTGATTCAGAGCGGTGCCCTGAACTCGGCAGCCTGCAGACCATGCTATCAAATGAGTGTCTCTCTCCCTGGTATGTTCCTTCCTGGGTATCAGCTAATTCCTGCTTGTGAGCTAGAGAAGTTCCACACAGAGGCAGCCTGTGACCTCTCAAGGGGAGGTCCAACAGCAAGCAGTGGTGCCCTGTGGCACGACAGCTCTTAATTTGAAACTAAAGAACAGTGGCCAGGTGATGTGCATGCTGATGCACAAAGGCTTAACTTGGTATGATGCACTAGGCAGCCCCACATTCCAGTCCAAAAAGCACCTGAAGGAAAGCATGCTTAATTGGGATCATATTCTTGGTTGGTGGCGTTGGGTTGAGCCACAGTTAGTGAGGTACTCCTTTCCCATTGCGAGAGACAATACTACGTACTGGAACACCAAGCTTTCACATGGGCCTCCTTTCATTATCTTGCTGTTCATAAGCTTTCCTGGACAGCAAGAGCACACCTTCATGTAGAAGCAGCTAAACAGGCCAAGGATGCATTAACAGACCTTGATGGTTCAGTTGTGCTGCCTACCAGCACCCAGTGAGCAGCACGGTTTTAGGACAAAAAGGAGAGATCACCATAGGTCAACACAGTCATCTGCATGCCGAAATACACAAATTAAATTTAAATTTCTTTTCAAAGTCAAGGAAACATCATTCCTAGCTGTGAAGACTATAATGGCCAGCAAGACTGGTGATGTACTGCTGAATTTCACTTAAGCCCTTTAATAAATTATTATCAGATCTTTAATAAGCTTAGCTGGGCTGCCTAACCACAGCACTCATCCTCTAGCACTTTATTGGAAATAAAATAGCAGAAAACAGTGAGACATACCTCTCCATGTCATATGCCAAGACTTAAGAAAACTGTTTTGGGGGAAATTCCAGAGCACAGAGCAGTAGAAACGTGGATGAAAACTGATTTTTTTCACTGATGTGAGGAAACAGGCTTTGCTCTTAACTGCTCTTAACTGGTCAGTATTGCCTTGGGGAAGAAAAGAAAAAAAAAGAAAAAAGAAAATAAAGCACCACTGAGGGACAAAGCAGCTAGTCTAAACTAGTCCTTTAAAGGTATTCATTTTTAAGAAGGGAATTTTCCCTTTTTTTTCAGGTTGACTATTGCCAACAGTATTTTAGCTTATGCTGTGCCTGCTGACCTACCACATTTAGCCTACTTACACTAATTAAACTTTAATTAGGTTTATTAGGTGTTCATCTAACATCAAAAGTAAGTCAAAGGCTTTGGAAAGTGTTGGCTAAGGTCTAAGCATGACTGGGCAGTTTTGGTTAACATAATTTTATTTATGTATTTATATAAAAGATATTTTAAAAGTGTAGGTCACTTCTAACCTACTCATTGTAACCTTTCCTAAAGCCTGCACTTGGTCTACAGTTTCATTTGGAACCAGCATTACAGGGAGTGGCACTTCTTGGTTTGCTATTACTCCTGGTGTAACAGAGCCCTCAAGAGACTGACTTGTGTTTAATGATGCTCCCATGAGACCAGGCCCATCAGGTACCTCAGATGTTTCCTTCCAGGCTACCTGTCATGTCTTGTTGCATTTCTACTTCTTTAAAAAAGTAGGGAAAGGACTCTTCTTCAATTCCATCCTGACAATGCAGAGTGAAGTCTCTGCTTTGTACATGGACAGTTGTCTTCCACTCCGGTCAAATAATTCAGGCCGTTTCCTGACAGTCAGTCATTTCCCTATTTCCTCTCCTCTCTGCCTCCAAAACAAATTCCCTCACATCCCAGGAAACGTGCTGCCACGACAAGTTTCTGAACTGCAGGAGGCAGTGTCAAAAGTTTCATATGACACCTGGAACAGGTGGATCATGTCCACCTCTCACAAGCCACTGATGAATTAACCACTGGACTGAAAGAACCCATTAAAAAAGATCCTGGTACTACCCTCAGTTAGTAGCATTGCTTTTCTTTAATTTCTGTAAGATTAGCTGGGAAAATGAAAGTAAGCCGCATGTATGTGCCTCAAGGATCAGCAGTCTGTTGGTTGGCATTCATAATTGTCCTCCTATATGGTTCACTCCATTTTTGCCTTCAACTTTTATCCTGGTAAAGTCACTGATTTTAGAGCTATTGCTGTAAAACTGCTTGGGCAAAACTCCCATGGGAGCTAGCCCTGCAGCCCAGCACATCAAGGGAACACAGACTGAGCCCAGCACAACCCATCTTCAAGTCCCAATTTGCCACAGCATGCTCAGAGCAGAGCACAAGGCACAGGCACAGCATTTGTCCCCAGAAGGTTTCCATTCCAAGGTCCTTCTGCAAGTTCTCTGCCTTGCAAGTCTTGCCAGCTGAGTCACTCAATGCCACCGTTGCTGTATGTGCATGCTCCCAAACCGAGAGTGCAGTTCAGTTTGTGCTGGCCTTGGGTCTACTCACTCCTCCAGGTTATAGGCATGCCACCAGGCATCAAGTCCCCCTGTGGCTGGCATCCTCCCATCCCCAGCTGTCTCAAAAGACCCTAGTCGTTAGACTCCCTGTCTGTATCCAAAACCTTTACCTGCAGACACAGCCAGAATAACTACACAACCCATGAGATCACCCAGCAGCAGTTAACACAACCCACAGTTTATTTTGCTATCAGCCATATCCGCACCTGCTCTTTGTTCTTTAAATATTGTGCTTGCTCCCTGGTTGACTGTTCATTGTTAATGCCGAACCGATTATTCGATGGGGCTGTTCACGTTGGTAATTCCCTGCTCCAGCATGGTGTGGCACTGAGAAGACTCATGACCAGTGTGGGCATCCTACAAGGGGCACCGGCAGCAGCTGCCAGCTCAGGCATTGCTTTGGGTGGTGTGTCTTTCTCCTTGAGACTGCGGAAGGGGTTCCCAGGCAGCCACAGAGCTGAATAACAAATGTAAATGCTCCAAAAGCAGTCAAAGGGCAGTATCAGGCAAAACTCTGTCCGATCACCTACCATCAATTAGTGAATCACTTGTCCTATTATCAAAGTGCACTGATTTTTGCCAGGAGATAAGGAAAAACTTCCCCACCACAAAAAACACACCCCAAATATGGACAAAAATCAGCAACATTTTCAGATAGGAGGAAATAGCTTTTAAAACAAGACACATTTTCATTTTGGATAAAGCTTTCGAGACATGCTGTGATAAGCATAGCATAAGAAATTACGCAGATAATTCTCTGCAAAAAAATGCTCTTTTTTTTTTTCAACAAGCACTGACTTAAAAAAGGAAGCTTTGGAAAAGAATATTTTGGCAACAAACCTTTCAGCTTAGTGCTTGGCAGCTGCCAAATATTTTGCTTTGAAAAATAAGAATTTGTTCAGAGCTTTGGATTTAGCTTTTTTTCCTTTTTAAATGAGAGAAAATGCACGTTGGTACTGTGAGTGAGGAGGGTTTGACAAAAATAAATGCCAGCAGTGCATTTTCAGGAACTTCTAGGTAAAAAGGTACATAAATTTGAGGCTAAGTACAAATTCCCAGGAGGACCACTCATAGCTAGATGGGCTCATTTCCCCTTTAATGACAGATACCTCCCAGCTAGCATCAGAGGACATTCAAATGGGTGTTAGAGACCCATGAAAGCAACATCTCATTGGTTTCCTCTTCCCTGAAAGGCCACTTGCCTGGCAGCAGTTCCTTTGCCTCCTCCATTGCTTTCCCCATGCCACAGTGCTAGTCCCAGTGCACGCTTCTTCTGAAACACTCCATAACTCCCTGGAATGCCGTTGCCTTTGCAGCAGAGATGAATGAGTCAGGGCCTCTTTTGGCTGCTTGCAGCTGGATGATTTGACAGAGAGAGACTCCAACTTTAAAGTAAAAATACTACTTTGTAAACAAATCTGAGATGAGATTTATCGCAAAACAGGAACAGGGAAGTCATTGTTCCAAACAATAATCACATGTTTATTTTATTTTTCAGTCTATCAAAAGAAAAATGCTCACGGTGAATGTGCACAAACACATTTTCCTAATGAGACATTCTGTACGTCAGCTAAGCCGAGCAATGGAAACTCTCTGTTCAGGAGTGAAATGGGTGCATATGCCCCCTCCACCAGAAGTAAAAGTCTAGAAAACCAGATGCCCCTTGCACACATCTTGGAGTCAATGTGCCTGGTATTCTTTGGCCTGCAATGTACAGAACAGAATAATAATCTTTTGGGGCCTTTAAAAGCAAATCCAAAAAGCTATGATCTGTCCTGAGTACTAGATAAATTCACTCCCATCTCTCCAAATGGCCTGCTGCTAAACCACAGATGTCATCACACGGAAACATCCAACTCAGAAGCATCAGCTCACCACAAGCATCCCAGCAGCGTAGGACGCAAGTCACGGAGGTCTGTTTTTAGCCCTGGATGAGCCTCAGGCAGAAGGAATAAGCAAGCAGTGCAAATCAGAGGTGAACCAAGTTCATGCAGCAAGTGAGACAGATCTACCCCTACGTGCTTTCTTCCCAGTGGATCCATGGGGGCGGGGGGAGGGGGGTCCTATGCTGCAGGTACTTATTCAGCAGCAGGAGAAATCTTAATCTCTACCTGCACCGCTTCCTGAGGTAAGCGCTCCCCTTGCTTGTTCTGTTCATACTGACATTGATTCACAGCCTTTCGTGGAATATACGCTATAAATACATATGCCAGTTTCCAAATTAGCCTCACAGGGTTACACTGTAAACAGTGATGCTCCCTGATGTTTCCTGCATCTATTTTAGTAGCTTTGCAGAACCTGCAGCAAGCCCTGTTTTCTGTGTTCCTCTCTCCCAGAGACCCCTCACTCTCAGCACATAGATGGCAGAAAGGCTTTGGTTCCAAACCCATTTGCTCCATGGCATGGGAAAAAGCAGAGAGGTAACTAGAGAAACAGAACATTTGGCAAATGTGTATTGAACCTCTCACAACAAAACCATTAGTTCATGCGGCCCATCTCTATGGCAACCAAACAGCACAAAAACAAGACATTAACACCTAAATTTATTAGCGTGCAAGTGCTTAGCTATTATCATTCCAGGGGTATATTCCCCTCCTCACACCCCCCCCCATCTCATTTTGGTTCATAATGAAGACAACTCGATTCTAGTTCAAATGCCAATGTAAACATAGGCACACAATTTACAGATAGCAGAGCTGAAACTTTCGCATTTTTAATCACAATTTTAAAAACAAACAAAAAAACCCTAAAAACCAAAAAAAGGCCATGTGTAGGGAGTTAGCCAATTTCCATTTTATTTTACAAGACTGCTAAAGAATTGCAAGTCATAGGGACAGGGGAAGAGATACTATACATCCTACCCTATGAAGATCTTCATTAGATAGAGGAATTGGGAGTATATACTGCTTCTCCCAAAATAATTTCAAAGCCCCTTGCCTTATGTGTCCTTTATATATTATATGGACAGTACAAGCAGCTCCCTGAGGAAAACATAACACAATCTCCACTGTGCCACAAGGCTTCAGGTCATGTCACAGACACTGGGGTAAGTGTGCTGCTATTTGGGTATGTTCACTCCAGAAATAAGCAGGGGGGACAGAATTAAGATGCTGGGAAGCTGAAACTGCGTGCAGCATCATGTTTTTTGGCAGCCAAGCTAATGAATTCAGATGTTTTTGGAGACTGAAGTGTGCCTGAGGGTCCCGAGTGAATTCCAGTGGCCTCAAGAGTAAAGATCATACTGGGACAGCTTGTGGAAGACAACAAGGTGTTAGGGCTATATCTTTGCAAGTCAAAGTGAAGCAGGAAAACAAAGGATCTGTCTCAGCCCAAGGCACATTTGAAGTTGTGTTGGCCATTCATGGCTCTAACAACACTCTTCACATTTAATTAAGTGTTTACTGAACTTCTCTTTCATTTTTCCTTCGGGATTTAGAATAACTTTCATCAGGAATAAAGATCTGGCTTTCTTGGGGTGTATAGTCTTAAAGAGTCACTGGTCATTGTCAGAGACAGGAAATAGGACTGGACAGACTGGCAGCCTGATCTTGTCCAGCAATCTCCATGCTGTCCTGATGTGCAACAGACCTCATTGCCAGGACAGAACTGCCTGTCCTCCCACCAACAGCAGCACAGATAAGTGAAATATGGAAAAGCCTTCAGTGGCATGTGGCAGTGAGCCTTGCTTTGGGATCAAACAGACTTTATAAATAAGTGGTTACCATTTCTGGAATCAGAGCAAAGTAAGTATGTGGTTAGTGATAGGAAACACAAATGGATCTCGTAGGTTTGTAAGCACTGCAGGCAATGGATCAGGCTTGTCAGTGCTCCATGTATGCTAATACAGATTGATGATGTTAAACCCTCCATTACCGCAGAGGGGCAGGTAGAGAGAAGAACAGCTCTGAAGGTCACCAGTACCATTCTGACACCGGTAGATGGAAGACTTCAAGCAACAATTGGCCCACATTCCAATATAACACCTCAAGGTGTGTGTGTATGGGGGTTGGGTGTTAGATTACCCCATCCCTACGGAACCACTTGGCTCCATATACCAGACTCAACAGGTCTGGAAGTCCTTTTCTATGCCTTTTCTAGGCATTTTCCCCCTGCCATCATGCACTGCTCTTTCCAGGTGAAAGGCACCTCATCTTGCGGCTAATTCAGATGTAATCGCTGTAGGGTTAATTCAGATGTAATCATTAAGCATTCTGTGTCTTTGCACAATGACAGCAAAAAAAATCCAGGCCAAACATTCAGGAAAAATCTTTAGTGGGAAGGGCAACAACATACTGGGAGATGATGCCTTGGAAGAGTGTGGAGTCTCCACAAAGATCTGTCAGGAATTACTTATGTAAAATCAGTCCTGCCCAGGGGCAAAAGGAGGGAATAGATGCCTGCCCAGGACACCAAGGACAGCCACTGCATCAATGGTGTTGAGTGCAGTGCATTCACCTCTCATTCAGTCCTGCAACTGCAGGTGCGAAGTCTCATGAAAAGGAAGAATTGCCACTGCACAGGTATGATTTGCCACAGTATGGAGTGGATATAAAATGCCAAATCTGCCTGATCAAAGCCAGAGCAGATGGGCCATGGATTTTCACAGGGTTTTCAGCTCTTCAAGAATAGATGCTAGCATGAAAAGGGGCTGACTTCCCTTCAGAGGACCGTGCACAGGCCATATAAACCAATACTGCTTCTCAGCAATGACAGCAAATGGATTATAGGGAACAGATAAAAAAAGCATCGAACCTGCTTGTCCAGCATCCCTCAGGTGGAGTCAATAGAGCATTTCTGAACTTAGACCAGTGAAACCAAAAGCTAGATTTAGTCCATCACTGTACAAAAGGTGTAATGGCTATTTGCTTGTCATCTAATTTCAGACACACGATCAGAAAATGTTTAACATAAGGGTTGCAATATATTAACTACATTCCCATTAGCAGTGGAACAATCCATTACTACTATCCCACCATCCTCAAGCAGCACCTCCCCCTGAAAGCACACTGCCAAGGTTTAAGATGACCAGGGCCCCAATTTCCAGGCCCTTCAGGCAGGTTACAAGAAAACAAATTAAGAGGTTGAAACCCTGACAATTTGCTTTTGAAATAAGGTCATGAAGGATCTTCTAAGTCCCTAACTAGCTGGCTTGCTATCGGCTGAAAGACATTTCAAGAACATTAGCACTGGTGCCAAAAATATCTGGGCTTGTCCCTGCAGCAAAACAGCAGCAGAAGAAGGCGGCCGAGGATAAAATGTCAGTGTCTAAATAAGAAGAGTGATGGGTGGAGCTGAGCTGTTGAGATCTTGCTTATTGGGGTACCTCCACTGCCAGGAAGAGTAAAATAGCACCAGATAGGAAGGGGCGTTTCTCAATGGCAAAGCATGGGTGAATGCACCTGTGGGAATACGTGGCTTTGCAATGCCTGCAGACCCCCAAGAACAATTCAAAAACGTCCAACAAAACAGCTACAACGTGTTTTTCCTGCTGAGACAGGAAAACAAGGCTAGTCGTACTCACGCCATACAACTTGTGGTATGGGCCAGAGCTCATACTCTTTGTCACCACAACACTCCATCAGCTGAAGACTTCTGACAATTGAAGTAATGGAAAATATCTGAATAACTGCAAATTAAAGAAATTAATAATAACTGAAGAGAAAAAAATATATTAGTAGAAAAATTATCTCCTATTTGTGACTAAATTCTGCCAATAATATACTACTGCTGTCCTCGTATTTTGCACACAGCAGTAAAGACGGCTTGAAATAAACCTCTAGTATGTCCAGTACCTATGCAATTCCACCAAAACAAAATGCTTGGCAACATCGCACCCAATTCACCAATGTTTTTGCTCTACGGGAAAATCTTTTCCCATCTCTAGTCTGAAAATTTTCAGTCTTTTCAGAAGGAAACACTTCTGGGTTTTCTCCAGTGAATTAACGGCTGTATAACAAAATCCAGCAATTATAACAAAATTCATATCCCCAAGACTCAGTGTAAATCCAGTTCAAGAAAATCTTCAGATTGACCTGCAATAAGATATCTCAGAACCTTAGTTCATGGCTTTCACAATTTGGTTTTTTGGATTTATTTTCTAAATTAAGCATCCTGAAACCTCCATGCCAAGTCTTGCTGCTTTCCCCCCCTGGAGTCCGCTTGGGTTGGCATATTACTGGGGTGAGGCAGGCACTTTGCTCCTGGGACATGTGAACACAGACTAGCCTTGACTGCTCTGTTCAAACACAGCAACATTTCTGACTCCTAAAATTCATGTCACCATGCCACTGTCCTGAGGGGGGGAAGACACATTGGAATATATGCAGATCCTAGGCACTAGCTTCTGGTTATTAATACTCTCACTCCACATATGCATGCACATAGATGCAGATTGTGTAATAGCTTTGAATAATCATCCAGGCCCTCCGGAGACAGTGCCATCTTGAATCCATTAGCTGTGTTATGAATAAATGAATGAACAAAAGCCAATTTTTTTTTCTGACAATGTGGCAAAGGCAGAGGAGAGAGACACGTAACATCACAGAGGCGGAGCATGACTCCGCAGATGACACTGGCGTCCTGAGTGTGCCCTGTGACGCTGATTAGTCTTGGTGGAGCTATGCACAACCAAGAGGTGCACAAGTCCAGACCTGGAGGCTGCTGTTGCCCAAGCTTGTTTAGTTTAGTCCTGCTTGCATGCATGCATGTTCCCAGTGGGAGAGGATGTAAACGGGCCCAGCCATCCCTGCCCATCCCTCCATCCTCGGGCATGTGCCAAAACTGTTCTGCTCACACTAGCACGAGGTCACATTTCTTGGCAGAGAGCTCAGATCCTTCTCCCCTCTCGCTTCTCCCATGCTCCTGGTAAAATATGAAAACAGCCTGCCACCTGCCATTTGCCTGGCCTGTTTCATTCTGTCTGCCAAAAATTAGCCACATGCCCCAAAATATAATTGGAAACACTGCACTGCACTGCAGGGGTTCCATTTCTGTTGCATAGAAGAGGGTTGGAAAAAAGCCAATTTAATTTCTAGATTCCCCAGGCTGCATATAGCTGCTAAGTGGGGAGGTAAAAAAAGTCACTTTTATCAGGCCAATTCCTATTAGTAGATTCAGATCTTTTAACAAGCCATGCTGTAGGAATCAGTGAGCTGTCATTGCAAGCAGATTTAGGGCATTGTTTCTTGGAATTAGAGTTTTGTGGGAGGTCAAAAGTTAGAGGCCAGCATTCCCAAACTTCAGAGCCAAGAGCCTGAGTGCACACAGAGGAGCTGGGGGTGGCAAACGATTTGTGAAGGCTGACATTAACCCCGGGAAGCAACTGCCCCATTCCCCCTCCTCCCCAGCAGATCTTGCACAAGTCCCCAGAGGATCCTTCCAGGAGGCATCCAGAGATGCCTCTGGGGCTCTGTCAGGGATTCACTGCTATTGCGGCAGCCATGGCTTCAACTCCCATTCCATCTCCTAATTGAAATCGCTTTGAGAAGTGCTGTGTGGCCAATGGAGGGCTCCTACATCTCCTGTTCTCAGGGCAGCTCTGCCTGAAGAACTCATCAAGCACCAAGGCTCCCAGGTCCACAGACCAAGGGCCGGCCCTGCAAAGCTTGCAGTTATCTCCCTTTTGCAGAAGAGGGGCAGAACAGGAGATCAAGAAAATATAGGGCACCTCATTCATGCTACACTTTGGCAGAGAGCTTGGCCAGCAGATTTCTGAAGCTGAAAAGCAACATTTCACCCTGAAGAGCTATTTACATTGTCAGGGTTGACTTGCCAGTCTTACGAAAGCGCTGTGCCAGATTGGCTTATTACATTCCTCCCTCAAAACACTCAGGGTCTGCTCCTTTGTTACAGGGTGTCTGCATCCACCGTGCAAAAGAGCTGTGCTAAAAAACGGGTGTCCTTGAGGAGACAGGCACACACAGACCCAGGGAACACTGCCACTCTCCCAGCAATACAAGCCCCTCTGGAGGGTTTCAGCTCTCAACAAGGGACAACAGTTGAGAATATACAACTGTGCAGTTAGCATGTCACCCACCCCCAGGAGTTGCCATAGGCCGTCACAGTGTTTGCCCAGCATCAGTAAGCAATCAGTACTCCATTTTTTGCAGGACTAATTGAGATAACTCTCATAAATGAATTGCGAAGCCACCTTCAGACTCACAGGGCACTGGCAACTACTTCACAAAGTATGTGCTGTAAAATTAATACTCACTACCATCCATCTCAAGCAGCAATAATACCTCCTATATGAAAAATGCCTCCGGTAAAACCAAGCAAAAACCCTCCTTTCCAGCCACCCTTCAAAGTGCTGGAGCCCTACTTACTTTACATTACCCCTTGAATTCGAAGGGGATATTTCTCCCTGGTATCCCTGATCAAATTTCTCCCTGGTATCAAAGCTGTACAGCACACTCATTTAATATGTTATGGTCCAAAGAGGAACAATCTTGCCATCTTCTCTTAGGGAGAAAAGTGCATAAACCTGAATCACAGCACTACTACATAATTCCCCAAACTCCTTTCTGGCCAGG
Source organism: Pluvialis apricaria (assembly GCA_017639485.1). Lineage (NCBI taxonomy): Eukaryota > Metazoa > Chordata > Aves > Charadriiformes > Charadriidae > Pluvialis > Pluvialis apricaria. Next base: position 37,991,835 of record CM030011.1, on the reverse strand, counting down.
TTCCTCTGAGAAGATGCCTTCAGATGCCCAGATCAGACATCTTGGGGGCACTCAACTGTAATTAAGAGCAGTGTTGTACAGCACACAAGACACTGGGAAAACTGAATATCTCTGGAGATAGGCTGGGAGACTATATTTAGAGCTGGGACTTGGATACCTAAATCTCTTCATGGATCTGATGTGTGGAACTGTGGGCTGCCTTAATTTTAGTCTCAGGAGGGAAGGGCAAGAGGGAGCTCTGAGGAAACCCTGGATTCTTTCTCATCAGGCTGCTTGCTGAATAGACTAATAGATCAGGAAGTGAAAAACACAGTTAAATGTAACTACTTTTAAATTCTTCAGTATTAGAATATTTCTATAGCAAGCATGCTATGAAATAATAGGAACATGACCCCATGTTTCCAAAAGAAAAAAAAAGTCATCACAAAAGCCACAGGTACTCCACATTTGCAATAAGCTGTTTAAAACAAAATAAACCAATACATTTGCTCCAAGATATACACATTGAGCACTGGAAGCATGCTTCCCTCATTCCTCCATCCCCAAGTACTTAAGCTGAAAGGGGGGGGGAAACCTTGAAGTAATATATACATGAAAAAGCCTTGAGAACAATAGCTGCTCTCCAGTTGACTCCAAAGCTGTTATTAAACTTGAGGTTCCCGTACTAGCAGAGCACATCTTAAGCAGCACACTCTGTATTCACCACCAACATCACCAGGCTTTGATAATGCAAGCGAGTCAGATTTCCACCTACAAATTCCTGGAAGTTCATAGCCTAAAGAGCAATGTGCCAATATCTCGGCATGAGCAGGCTCAGCTGGATAGCATTATGGAAACCTCCTCTGCTAGAGCAAAATATCAACGGACTAATCCTCAGATCAGAATGGGCAGGTTCTTACTTGGAGCCAAATATCACCATTGTGTTCTAAATTGAATTTTCTCAGTGGTATTCAGAATGAGGTGCATTCAATATCAAGCAGCTAGAGTATGTATGTCATATAAACCCTACCCAAACCCTCAACTCTAGATGAGGAAAAAGGTTGGGTCAAAAAAGCAAGCATCCAGAAGCTGGCCAACGGTCTCTTTAAGCCCATTATAATCACCCCCTCAAACCCATTCTACACTGTGGCAGCAGCATGCGTACCACCTGAATCTAGCATCCAAAGCTGTTTCACTGAACCTCCCACCCAGAGAAGGGGAAGACAGCTCATTCTGCATGGCCTAGAAGGAGATAGGTGGTTCAGCATTTCACCAGCACCACAGGAAGCAACAGACTCCTTCAATGAACTATGAGAAGATGCAGCACGGTGGGAAAGATAAACAGAGATCAGTTCATTCACCGTGGTTCAAGACAGAGCATGAAAACAACTAACTGACACCTGTTTGCGGGCATTAAAAGTCTCCAGGGAGGAAGGAGTGAAAGACTAAGAAGGAGCCCACTTAAAAGCAGCAGCTCACCACTGTCAATATATCTGTGCAGTTTATGTTGTTTATTTTCAATAAACCAAACCACTTATCATTTCAACCAGACCTGTCATGACTATTCAAGAAGTTTTGCCTGAAGGGGTGCAAACCCATGCCACTGAACTGCCATCCCCAGAAGTACACCAGAACATCACTCGGAGGGCAGGAGGGGACATGGCCTCTGTGTGTGTTTATCATGCACAGCAAGCATGAAGCTTGCTGGCTTCTCCAGAGCAAGCAGCTTCTGTTCCAGATGGAGGGTCTAATAAACAATATCTGACAAAAGTGTTGTGTTTCTGGGACAACTGGGAAACACACACCAGGGACACAGAAAGGCTTGTAGTCATGCTGCTGGGCATGACTACAGAGCTCTGACACACTCCCTGCCTGACAGAATGGCCCTGGCTGCAGCAGCATTCATATTTCATTGTTTTCCTTTTCTTGGGATGTGCTGTCTGTCAGTAGATGGGGATAGGAAAACCAGTTGATAAGCTGTGGAGCAAACCACACAGAAGGCTGAGGGACTGGGATGGGAAGGAGGAGCTGGAGCAGAGAACAGATGCTGCAGAAACCAGACCACAGTGCTCTTGAATTAGCAGCACAGTCCCTGGATGTGTCAAACTGGGTAGAGGAAGCTGAGTGTAGATGTCTGCAAACAGCTCACAGCTCTTGTCCCTCCTGAAAATGGGGAGAAGAGTTAAAGGATATTCCCTGCACTGGGGATGGTTCTGATGGGTCCCTTTCTCTAGGGGCTGGCTTTGGAAAATGAAGCATCTCTTGATGCCCATAACTGCAAGTGCACAGCTGCTTCTCCTAGTCCCCTGGACCCTAAGGTGGCCCATGGGAAAGAAGGCCACGAAAATTTTCTCTAATTGAGTTTAAAAGCTGGAAAAGCTTATGAAGCACTATCTTCAAATCAAGCCTTCATCAAGCGACACAGCCGGGAAGAACAAATAGCCCAGTTCACTGTCCAACAGAACCTAGCACTGGTCAAAAAACAGAAATGGAGAAAGATCTGAGACAGGACTAAATTATTGTGTTTAAAAATCAGATATTTGAGGATCAAGGACTTGGACAGAAAAGCAGGTGAAGGAAGGTTTCAAAGACCCCGGATAGCTAGAGACACACTTCCACCCTCAGCATGTTGCACCTCTGTGCCTGTATTAGTCTACTTTCTTCTGAGGACACATAAAGAAGTTTCAGTGGCATTCCCAGGAGACCTTAACCAAGTTACGCACCACATACCTCTCAATTGCCTTTGGGTCTGAATCCCTGTTTCTCACATACCTTTTACAAATGCCCAGCCTTGTATTAATGACAGCAAAATGAGCAGTAGGATCTCTCCCTAACAGTGATACCTGCACCCAAAGATTTCCCTGAATGCATTGCATATACCAGAGGCAATACTTACGCTAGATTGCTCTGAGTTGCCTCTTCTCGAACGTGATGTTCCCAGCACTTTGAAGGACTAAACCCCAACAGCCCGCGAAGGTGGGACATGGACTGCATGTGACCTGGATACCTCAGTGGTGTCAGCGGTGCTGTTCAGTTCCCACTGCTTTCAATGGCATCAGCTTTGGACCTCCCAGGGACAGTTTTTCAGTTGCATAAAGTTATTGTTATAACGTGTAGAAACTTGGGAATTAAATTCTTGTTCCACTAAAGAGCAGAGGGTTTTTTCCTTGAGAAGAGGGCTGCATTGTCTGGCTACTGGATAGTCAGGTGCAAGCTAGTGCCAAGCCCTGTTTGTTCAGGTCATGTTCCTGCAACGTTCCAGCAGAGACTTTAGGCCAGATCACTTTGCAAAGTGTCTATCTGTGGCAGTCTACTATAGGGGAGCACAGGAGACCTCCCAGAAGGTTTCAGATGTGAAGAAACATCCAGGTGCATCACTGATCACAGAAAAAGGGACGTTGATGCAAGTACAGAGGAAATTCAACTAAACTGTTCAGTATTTTCAAGGTTGGGCTCAGAAGGGTGTTTGTACTGGTACAGTCTTCACTGTCAAACCAAGAAATGCATGCTTGGTATCTGCAACTAATCTGTTGTTTGTAATAGGCAAGTGGAAGTATTTTAAATTTATAATAAGAATAAAACTATCCATCAGCATTCCTGCACAATGACAAAGGGGAGGTCTCCCCCCCTCCCACTCTGTGGGTTCTCTCAGAATGAGATGCAGCCAGCTGTTTGGGAACAGGCTGTTGACAATGCTGCAGAAAAAGATACATAGTATTACAAGTCAATTAAAAATTTATTAAGAGAGAGTGAGCAGGAGGTACTGATCTTCTGAATCCAGCTGTTTCACCCTTCTTGTGAGACAAGTAAACTGAAACTTTCAGATCTTCCATGGGGAGAGCAGAAACAAAGAATCCAAACAAATGTGAGGACTCAGTGCCTAAGAAAAACACTTCTTTTTTCTAGCTGTGCTCCAACACCCCACTCACATCACGTACTTGCACGTGATACACTTTATTGTTAAACACATCCGGGAAAATAAGACCAGCACAGAAAAGCTAATTGCAATCTGTGTTCATTGTAAAGAGGTCACGAGAGACCTGAACTGTCTGAAGCCAAGGTATGGATACTAAAAATCAGCTGTCAGGACCAGGCTGTAATTCACCTAAGAGCTGTGATAGATCCCAAACACAAAAATCCTAAGTGCTGCTCAGGTTAGATCAAAAAAACCTGAAGTAGAAAATGTAACATCTGAAGAGAGGTTCAGGAGAAACCCTGGGCACTACAGGCTGTTTATTCCAAGCTAGACGGGAGGAACTGCAAGAGAGCAGAGTGGAAGATGCAGGGAGAAGTGCAATGTATGGCATTATATTTTCAAAATAACTTTTGACAAGCTCTCTCAAATACTTATAAATTAACTAAATTAAGGTCCTCACAAAAGGGACGAGACAGTAGAAAACAAAGTGTGAAAAAATAAATGTTTTTTATAACAGGGATCAACCAAGTACTACCAGGATGCTGTTATTCAATGTGCACAGGAAAAGTCTGGAGAAGGTATGAACAGAAAGGGGACAAAGAGCTAAGATGCATAAGACAGTGACAACTGAAAACAACTATGAACGGATACAAAAGCTGGTCATCATTCCATACAGTCCAAGGCTTAAGGGACCTGCAGCAGCAGGATCGGGAAATGGGTTTAATGCTGCAAAAGGAAACATCTTTTTCTCTCAGCACACAGTTAAACAGCAGAACTTATTGCCACAGCACTTTGTGGGAGTCAAGAATATAAGAGGGTTCAAAAAGAATTAGTCTCACTTGAAGCCAATAGACTGACAACGCCTATTAAACACCAGGATCTGATGGAAACTTCTGGGCTTGGACATTCCCCAAAATACTGATGCTGGAAGCTCAGGGATACAGCAATCTTAGATATGTCTCTGGTCCTAGTATATAGGGCTTCAGATTCTACCTTGAGTGGCCTTGATATGGCCACACAGGATAGGTATGTATCAAACAGGCTGATTATCCCTGCAGTAACCAAGTCCATCTCTTCAGTTTGTTCCCCTTTTGAAACCATTTCTGAACGGGCCTTTACTATCAAGGGAGACTGGGAGAGGTTCAAGAGGTTGTAGAGAGGTGGGGGCTGACCTCTTCTCCCTAGTGACAAGTGATAGAACGAGAGGAAATGAGTTCAAGTTATGCCAGGCGAGGTTTAGCTTGGATATTAGGAAAAAATTTTTCACTTACTAAACATTAGAATAGGCTGCCAAGGGAGGTGGTGGATTTGCCATCCCTGGAGGTGTTTAAAAAAGGGTAGATGTGGTACTTGGGGGCATGGTTTAGAAGTGGTTTTGTCAGGTTAGCTTAATTGTTGGACTTGATGATCTTAAAGGTCCCTCCCAATCTCAACAATTCTATGATTCTATGACAAGCAAAAGCAAAATTTACCAAGGCCACCATTCCTAGGGTATATTTGTTAACAGTGTGAAAAGGTAATGTCAGTCTCCCTATCAAGACCATAAGGAGCAGGGATTTAGTTTAGTCTCAGCTAAAAAGCCCAAGGGTTCTTCCTTGCTAGATGTTACAGCCCTCCTGTTCAGCCTCCACTGGAGAGGGCAAGAGCTGTGGGTGGCAGGGGCAGCAGGACAGGATAAGGTACTATTGATTTACATGTTTTTTGGTTCAAAGTCTGGACAACCATACACTGGGTTTGCATGTAATCCTCTTGTTACCACTGCTGTCACTTTACACCAACTGCCCTCACTACTCCATTGCTCTAGCTGAGCTCTAAAATCAGGAGAAGACTCTGTACATCCTCCCTGACTACTGTGCAGCACCTAGTGCAGCAAAGTCCTAAGCAAAAGGACCTTCAGCTTGCAGTTAGTCATATCTATTCAGGAGATGCTAGAGCAGATTGACACTTCTACTGGTGGAAAGGCTCACAGCTGACTTTAGGCACCTCAGATTTCCCCTTTGCCTAACCAGTCAGGCAGGAGCTCCAAGTGCCTATGCCTGCCACCCTAACCACAGCTTAAAGGCAAAAATTCTGGGAGCTCTCCTTGCAATAGGAGAAAGCAAAGCATCTCAGGAAAGCTTGTTTCGCAGAAAGCTCTGCCAGGCTTTCTGCAATATATCCTACAGCCAGGCCTGTCCCCTTGCTTTCCCCACCAAGGAACATTTTGTTCGAAGACAGCTAATGACCCATTTACATTTGCCTATAAACTGATATTGGGTTATTTCTCCCCTCCTCTTCCACCACTTGGCTGCCTCTGGTTTGCAAAGCTTGTCAGGGCTAATTACATTGGCTTTTTCATTGAGGGAGTTTTTCCTCTTTGCATGTGTTTTCTGTTCTGAGCATAGCACAGTTTCAACAGGTTTTTGATGTTGTTGTTGTTCTTGACAAGAGCTGCTGTTATGAAACGCATCCTTATTGCCCTGCCAAGGCCCCAGCCAACTGAGAACCAGCTCTATTTGACGCAGGAGAAAATTGAGACCATTTGGTACTTGGGGCACTGGACATCTTATTCAATCTGCAAGGGAGCTGGGAAAAGGGCTGAGTTTCTCCTCCCTCCCCTTCCCTTTCAATACACTCATTTGTTCCTGAAGAAACAGTCTGTTTCTTTTCCAGTCTTCCCTTTTCTCTAATTTTATCCATATGCAGTCCAAGATGGACATGGAAAATTACCTGCCTGTTACTCTCAGCAGATGCCTGCCATTTGTAAGGTTAATAAATTGGTCTTGAGGACCCAAGCTGTCCCTTGCACCATTTTGCCAGGGGCAAAGCTGCTCAGACGGCAGCGAAACCAGAGCTGTCCAGGGCCAAGCCTCAGAGCCAGCACAGGGCAGAGACCCACAGCTGATCATGAAGCCAAAGACTGCAGGAGAGCACCCTCTCTTCCAGCACACTGGGGGATTTGAGGTCTAGGGGAGGAGACTGCAGATCCCCTACCAAGCAAGACCTTCCCCACGGAGAGAGAGTGCCTCAGCCTTGAGGGGGCCCATGTCAAGATCACAGCTGTTGTGTGCGGTCTGGGCAATAGTTTCTCTTCCCCACTTTGCTCCCCAATGTAGCAGCTCATTTATCTGGGAAACGCACCGGCAAGCCAAGGTGGTGGGAGAGCTGGACCGCAGCTGTGCTTCCAGCAGCCCTCTGCTCAGGCAGGACTTACTGTGTACCATCCCAACACCAGCTTGGCTGGATCGAGGCTACATGGAACCATACACTCTTACACCCAGCGCACACCCAGCAGACAAGCCCAGAGATTTTTCGCTCAGGTCAATGTTTCTATCCTGAAAAAGATAAAAGGGATGCCCTGGGTGGAGAACAATGCCAGCTCAAGAGCAGTGGGAGAGAGATGACCACACAACCACCCCACAAGCTGCAGAAAGTGACAGGTCAAGCAATGTGGCTTCCTTCCTACACTTGCACAAGGGATGGGAGCAAAGCCTCTCCTCCAGGGCCTGCTCAGGGGAAGCATTTCAGGGCATTGGCTGCCCCAGAAGAGATGCTGTTCTCTGTCAGACTCCCTCACAGTCAGCTTGGACCACAAAGACTTTGTCCCAGCTTCAGTGGTGTGGAGGTCTGGGCTGCTCCTTGAGGCTTGGACACCACAGACTGACCCCAGGAAGCCCTTGCACCCCACCAGGAGTCCAGGCACTGTTTTAATTATGGAGATGACCTGTTTTACCACACACCCAGTCCTGCCAATCCCAAGAAAGGAAAACGGAAATATTTCAAGGGGAACTTGAACTATTTAACCCAAGGCTTTGGCTTAGCCATAGCATCAAGCTGAAGAGCCCACATTCAGGCCCATGTCTCAGCAGCACTGCCATCACCCCACTCCAGGAAGCCCCTCTGTGGGCAAGGCCCTCATAGCAGAGAGGGGTAATTATATTTCAAAACCTCCAGCTCTAATCAAACCCATTCGCACACATTCAGAAGACTTGAATATAACTTACAGTTCTTCCCAAGCCCTTCTATTATTTTCATCAACTACAAAATTGTTGGATAATTGCAATAAATGCGTGTGCGGGGTTTTTTTCAGTTTGGGTTTTTTTACAGTCTCACAATTAATTTCTTTAATTGCAGCAGTGGCAGCCACAGCAAGGGGTTGCAGGGCTGTGGCTCCTCGGTGTTCCAGGGATGGTGGCAGTGGCAGTGCCTTCATCCCACTGGAGGTGGCCATCTTGAGCAAGGGAAAGCTGCTGGCCGTGAGGTGGCTATGGGCATGTCCCTGACCCACTGCCCCTGCATGGCCTGTCATCACCAGGCTCCACATCTGTCCATGGCAATGACAAGAACCCAGACAGACAATGATCGCCCTGCATTGTCTGAGGACAACCAGGAAGCAGGATCACCAGAGAGGGCAGACTCGCTGCCATCTTCTCCCTCCCTCCCTCCCCAAAGGCAGCAAGCCATGGACTGTGGGAGCAGAGGGCAGCGCCCCAGCCCTAATTATTGATTTTCCCCGGGCAGTTTTCAGGCCAGCACCCCTGGGGAGAGGCAGCGGGGCTGACATTACATCAAATGGCCATGTGTGGGTGAGGCAACCCCACCACAGCCCTGCACCTGCCTCATACCCTTGGAGAGGCCGACACGCCAAGCCTACAGCATCAGCCCACATAGCACCTTCCTCCTACCTCTTTGCTAAATTATTCTTTTAAAACTGTCTGTATTTTTTTCCTGCAATGGGTCAGGAGGCCTTCACTGTAAAGTGGCATTTCTGCAGGGTGGAGGGGTGGAGGGGATAATTGCAGCCCCCCCTCACACTGCCTCACCTTGCCTGGAGGAGACATGAGCATAAAGGCTGGGTTGTAAATCATTTTCACACATGTTAATGCAACTGATTTTGTCAGGGAGGCCGGGGAAATAAGGAAATACATGTATATTGTCCCCATGCTTTTTTAACTTAAAGAACCCGCCCCTCCCCTCTCTCCCCAAACATACAGAAGCAGAAGGGCCCAGGCTCACCCCTGTTTCTCAGGCAGCCTGACCTAAAAGACATAAAACCCAGATTAGATCCTCGCTGCAAAAATACCCTATGGCTGGGACAGGATGTCCTCCTTGTTACATTTTAAATAAGGCTTTCCTCCCAAAAAACATGACAAACTCCTTCTCCAAACTCTAATCCTAATCTGGTCTCTGTGACCCACTTCAAAACCACCTCTGAGCTTCAAAATGCAGCCGAAATCGTGTCCTGAGGGAAAGAACATCTCTGAGCCCTAGGTCCATCCTCTACTGAGCTGTACAAACACAACTGCAGAAGAGATGTAAAATCCATTGCTCCTCGCCTCACACCAGCCCAGATCTAAAACATTTCCTGTATATCAGCAAAGGCTGTCCCACCAAAGAGAAAACAAACATGAGATTCTTCTAGAATGGAGCCTATGAATGTTCCCTACTGATCTATCTGTTACTGAGTCCCCCATCTGGAAGGAGAAAACTGATTATGTCGTTGCATGCAAGACATTTTCTGGAGCATTGTCTGAATTTACTTCATCTATCCAAAACCCATTTTAAAAACTCCAGCAGCAAAATCAGAGGAACTGAACAGAGGCTTTTTGGTGTGAAAAACAAAAACAAGACACCCAAGTCATCTTATTTGAAGAGTGATGGTAAAAGCTTATGTTTCGAGAGTTTGACAGGGGACATGAAAAGAGTAGATGAAACTGCAGAAGGGAAAATTTAAGAGGGAAACTGGTGACAGGTGTATTGATAAATTATAGTCATCAGAGACAGAAACACACCACCTTTCCTCTTCTGACTTGGGCTAAGCAAGGGGCATGGGTGACTGTTAGACATACACCAACCAACCCTGTATCTGGCTCAAGCCCAAGGGAGGATTTCAGTCCTTGGGTGCTGGTGTTGTATAAGGTGTAAAGTGGTCATCACAAGCCTCACCGCTTGGCTTTGCTGCTGGGGATGAATATTGCCTCTTCCTTGCCCTTGAAGTGCCTCAAAGGGACAGGCACAGTGTGCACCAAGTGAGTCAGAGATGCCTGTGTTCCCGCAAGCATCTGAGCTCCAGGAGTCCTTCCTTTTCAGGCAGGGTCTGAACCATCCATCTGCCATGGACAGGAGCAGCTGTCCCCGGACTAACTTCTTAAAGGACATCAACTGGTCCAGCTGCCCTGCTGTCCCATAGACGGGAACCCAGCCCAGCTCATTTCAGTGGAAATCTCATTAAAGAGGAGGTAAACTTAAGTGACAAAGAAATCAAGCTTATCAAGGTCCAGCTAGGGATAGTCAGAGGAAATACAGCAGCCAGAGCACATGCCAATATTGTTAATGTCTTTTTTGTCTGTATCTTAGAGAGGGTTTATTTTGGCAGCTGCAAAGTGTGTTAAAAAAACATGTCCTTGTTGTATAGATTGCACAGACAATTGGAGAGAGCCAAAGCTACTAGAACAAGGCAGCACAGGGATGCTCTGACAGCAGAGCCGAATCCTGACCTGGCAGAAGGCCATTCAGCTCCAGTGAATCCAGTGGCACTGCACTGCTTTATACCAACTGAGAATCTGGCCTCATTTCATCTTTTCGTTGTTTCTTTTTTCTAACATCTCCTTTGGGCTTCTCATGCTTAATCTACGAAATGGTGGCTTTTTAGATGTTGCAGTGCTATGTAATTATCGTCAAATGCAGCCATATTCTATAGTGGTTCAGCAAGTCATGATGGGCTCTTCAGGAGCCCACCCTTCCTTTTAGTGTCAGTATAGTTTTGTCAGCTCTGATATCCTGAAAATTCAGAAGGGATCAGGCATTTCAAACAGTTCCAAAGACAAGCTTGGATGTGAGAGGTCTCTGTTTGCCAATGACCATGTGAGCAAGGTTTTTCCCCTTTCCCAGCACTTCTTCCACAAAAAGCATTGCTTTAGAGGGCCAAAACCCTGAACCAAGCAGGCCTGTCTTCTGGTTCATGGCCACTGGATGTCAGTGACTTATTGATTAATCAAAGATAATGACACGTTTGAGCAGCTAGCCAGACCTCAACCATGCATACATCTCTTGCATGCTAGAGAAAGATTGCTCTGGATGCATGGTGTCCTTCCTAGTGCCCACATACAGCAGAATGGAGTCCACAAGCCATTAATGATGGTGTCCTAGAGATATTATCCTTAGCACGTCTGTCCCTGCTGGAGAAGTCAAGGTGGTGGCCATAGTATGGATGGGAAGCATGTGCTATGGGTGCCACCTTGTCCCACATCAGTCTGGTAGAAAGCTTGGTTCCTAGCTACTTTCATCCAGGAGGTAACCAGCTTATTTCCTGACAAGCTCACCAAAGGGACAACTGTCATGGTAGCACAGATAGATGAGCACCTTTGTGAGCCCACAGGAAGGTGGTTGCAGAAGCCTTCCCTCCACGTGAGCTGGGGATATCATAGTGTACGTGATTTTGCGGGAGAGGTGTCATTGCCATGCTGTGGTTCATCAGTCCCACTGCAGGTGGGAATCTCTAGTCTCAAAACTCTTCCCTGGCAGGGCCAAACACATCCCTCTCTTTGACTGCAAAAGGAAACACCACGTGTGACCAAAAGTGGCTCCTTGCAGGATGTAAATAAAGCTTTAAAGAGAGCAAACTGTTGAGAAAACAAAAAGAAACAGCTAGGTCAGCAGTAAATCGTGCATCCTTGGCATGTGTCTCAAGGCACACACAGCTAGGATGATCTGGTCGCAGCAGGCAGGCTAATACATCCTAAAGCAGCTTGCTCTGGCCAGTGGCATGTGACAAAAGCTCTGGTGTCCCTGTAAGAAAGGGCCCTGCAGGTGACACTGATGAGGGTAAACAGTACTAAAGATATGCTTCGCAAGCAGCTGTCACATCTCTCACTGCAAAATCATCTCTCTCCCACCTTAACGAAACCAGGGACTAAGCATTACTCAGGCAACTGCAAGACCCACCTTGTGTCTTCAGATTTGCTCCTGCCTGGTCCTTCCAATTTTCCTTACATCCTCTGAGAAGCCTAACACAGCCACTGCCTTCTGTCTCCAAGGCCAGCTTTGGCTTATGGCAGGTGACAGCAGAGGGCTAGCTACACCTTGACTGTACAGACCAGCACAAAGATGACTTTGGAGACATGTACCTCTTTGCATTTTAGCTTTAGCATGGCTCTTTCAGCTCTGCAATTGCAAGGATTCCACCTATAGCAATTCTTACAGGGAGCGGGGATTCCCTTCATTGCATTTTCAGCATGCACATCTTGGGCTTCAGCATGCATCTTGGGCTTTCTTATTTCAGCTATGGAAGCAGCAAAAGAGCTGAAATTGTACCCAGCATGTTGCCATTGGTCATTTGATCTTCTCTCCCCCAACTCTTCCTCATGCCGCCCCCACTTCATTCCACATTTTTCACATTTCTGGGGATTGTTTTTTACCTCCCAATGCTTTCTGGAGCTTGCCCAATAGAAATAAATGCAGCCTGACCATTGCTGGTGGGGCGAGGGGCAGGAGGTTACACTCTCGGTAAATTTAGCCTCTCACTGACAGATTTATCTTCCTTAATCAGAACCAAGTGTAGTTAGTGAGGTTTGTTTTTGTAGACTGAACTTCCCCAAAGTCAGTGCACACACACCTCCCCCTCCCTCCCCAATTACATAAATGCTTTTGGTTAAGAGCTAATTTCCTGGAGTGTGTGCCAGTGCTCTCTCCAAGCAAACAAAACAAAGACGACACGTAAAAAACTTTTACATTGAGAAGGAAGCTTGTCCTAATAGAAGTCCAGGAATGAGAAGATGTCAAAGGGGTTTTTCCCCATTTCTCCTTCATTTGCACATGTAAGGTAAAGCAGAGTTGGGGAGAACCTTTCCAGCCTAAAAACACAGTTTGTCCTGGTAGACCTCAAAAACCTTGTATAACAGCATGGAGAGGTCAGGGTGCTGAGGGATGTTGCGTTAACTGGCTCTAGATGAACTCGTCTGGACTTCACTAGACCTTGTCTCTCCAGGATAACCTAGCAAATCCCTTTTAGCAAGCACAACCTCAGGATCTCCCAACAGCTGGCCATATGTTGTCTAATGCAGGTACTGAGCCTTCACTGGTGCTGTGATTTGTCTTTTCTCCTTTTGCAAAATACCATTTCACCCAGTCAAAGGGAACTAAAACTTTAGTGAGAAACTAAACCATGCCTTTCAGTAGGCAGGCAAGCATGGCAGATTCACCAGGAGAACCACACAGCTTCTCCATTTAAATCAAGATTGTCTGCTCTTGTCCTTTCCTCATTCTACATTCACATTTTGGCACCACAAAAGTATCCCATCCTGCCACAGCTTGGATCAGCAGGGGGGCTGATCTAGCCAGGCCTTGGCTCCACAGTCTTCTGGGAACAATTTGGAGGCTGAGTGGTAGGAGAGATTTCGTGGACTTCTTCCTTCATGGGGCTCCTCCTCTACATCTGTCCACAATCTTGCTTTAACATTTCCCTTTCGTTTTTCCCTTTTTTTTTTTTAATCTTGGTATTAATTAAGAACATTTCTAACATGTGCCAGCCTGCACAGGAATGTGTTGTAATGACCATTTTTCTTCCATTCCAGTTTAAAGGATTGCTTTTATTGAGCTCCTAAAATGCAACCAAGCCCATAAAGAACAGATTTAAAGAGAAAAACTTGAAATCAGATTCCAGTAAGGTTCAATAAAGTTCCATTAGGTCTCAGACAGGTGGACCATGTGAACGGCAACCATGATTTCAGCATCTCTTTGCTTATGTGTGTCATGCATGAGAAGCCTGGCTAGTGTAACTGAGTAATGTTTCTTCCCTGCTTTCTACAGGCCATGCTGGTTGCCAGTTAGATGAAAAAGCAAGAAATGGGGAGGAAAGCCCAGGGTATCTCTGGTCCCGTTACTATGTCCCCATAGTCGTCAAACAGTCCTATTGGATGTGTCAGCACAGGCCAGCTCAAGATGACCCATAACAACATGAGATACTGCAGGCTGCAGCACCCAAAAGGACCAGAACTAATCATGGTCGCTTTTGGCTTCCACACTTACTAATTTGTTTGGGATCCAGCCGGACAGAGGCCGTAATTAGAAAAGTAGTTTGCTCAGACTTAGCCCATGGAAGCCATCAGAAAAGGTTGCTTTGCTGTTGTGCACTGTTAACATGTACCCCCGATTTTCTTTCCTTTCTCTCTGGACACAGGAAATGAAGAGGATCTGGGAGGATAAGATAAGGTATGCAATAAATTAACTTCTTATAAGTCTCTTGGTCTTGCCACTGCTGCCTCATTTTCTGCTGTAACAGGGTGCAGATGAGCTTCAATAGCTTGATTTCTGCTGTTCATCAGCTCCAACATCTGTGGCAAATCCCAGGCAGGCTCCTTGTTCCTTATGCTTACCTGTGGAGACTTGTCTTTTAAATGGTGCAGTGGTGGATAACTGCATACTGAGAGACCCAATGCCTCCCGTTGCATCTGATCTGCCTGCTGCAATACAGGTTGACACGGCCAGTCGCACCACTGAGACACAGCCCTCAGCCTCCTGCTGTCACAGCACAGGCATCACTGCAGCGAGCCAAAATCCGCTTTCCCAGGACCACACCAGGACCAATGCCTGATCTTGCCCTGCCAGACTGCAGAGTTAAATACAAACACAACTGGATGTTAAGTCAGGTCTTTGAAAAAGCGAGAGTCGAATAGATGGACGAGTCTTGGCCAGTCTTTTAGTCTTGTTTTGTGCAACAGACTCTGGAGAATTTTCCAGAGGAGCAGTAAAAGCTCAAACCCTGCCCTCCACAAAGCAAGGAGGTGGCAGAGAAAAGTCCATTTCATTTGATACCCAGAAAAGAAAAATAGACTGTTACACTTCCCAGGATTCAGCTTTGCCCATGCATAAAGCCAGGAGGATCCTCTGTACCCATCTGCTCTCAGCTACCCCTCCTTCCCTCCTCTGATTAATGGAAGCACTGCCCTTGCACACATTTGCCCTTGAAGGGATCACCACGGGCTGGAATTGATTTCCTGAGCCCACACAACAGCACACCAAAATGCTGCCCAAGGGTTGTTCAGCCCTAAAACCAGCCAGCTGGCACTGTGGCATCTGGTCCTGTGGGAATCCGCACCTCAAAAGGGTCTTAAAAACAGCTCGCTATGACACCTGGCCTTTGCTTTATACTCCAGTGTTTTGCAGGAAGGAGAAGAAGGGGGTTCCTGGGTACTTGGGGGGTTGTCTTGTTGCAACGTCTCCCTCATTTTTTACCTTTTCTTTGGTGGGGGATGGCCCCAAGGGGCTGCAGCCGCTCTTGGTGGGTGGCAGAGGTCTGCTCAAGAGCAAAGTAGAGTAGAGTAAACAGGAGAATGATTATTCTCCAGAGTCAGCCAAAGACAATGCCATACGTAAAGCTCCTTTCACAGTCACACAGCTTGGGACAAGGCACAGCTGCTACACTTCTGGGTTTGGGTCTATTCCTGCTGTGTTTAATCAACCAAATCCACCTCCTCTCCCAGCAAACCCCCTTTTCTATGGCATTTCTCCATCCTGGTGCCTGGGAGCTGTACCGAACTGCCTAAGGTTGCAGTCCCCAGGTTGAAGCACTGCTTCCCCAATGAGTCTTTGCTTTCTATTTGTAACACACTGTTATTTTACACTGCGTGGCATGATGAGGCCAATGCTGCTCCACCAGCTTCAATGCAACTAATTAATTTCCACTGAACAGTCTTGCAATGAGACCCAGGTATCTGTGAAGAAGTTGGAGGCATCTGCACCATACCTGGGGCAAGAGGAGCCCCTCCGCAGCTTGCATTGGGAAAGCCTGTGATTGAGGACACTCAGGGCATCCCCACAACTCTGCCCAGCCCATCCGGGCCTGTGAGGATTGCTGTGTAATAAAAATACCTAGGAAACAACACATGGAAAAACAAAATGCAGACCGGCAGCCCTGGCGCAACTAGCCTGTGTGGATCTCAGATGGGAACTCTGCCTGGATTTTTTAATGCTTTACTGGTGTTGGTATGCAGAGACGAGCCTTGCACAGCAGACACAGCCTAAGCTGTCAGCTCCTATAGCCCAGGCGAAGCCTCATGCAGCCCAGCCTCTGATACCCGGGCCTCCCAATGCAGTGGGGTCACCTACAAATCTGGGTGGGGTTGTATTGCCATTATAATGCCATTAGCATTTTGTTTTCCCATTGGTGCAATTAAGGATGAATCCTTATGTTTCCTTTTGCATAGAAAAAAGTTAGGTCAGCCCAGAGGCATTGCTCAAGCACAAGACAGCTTAGCTGGGCAGAAAGGAAGGTTGCAGCAGCTAAGAGAAATTGCAAAAGAGGAAAGAAGCAACACAGAGGGGAGAGGTACATTTACATATTTTATGAATTAGCACAAGCTGAGATGGAGTCCCTGCCCTGTGACATCTTTAATCCAGACTAGACATCTTCCTATGCAAAACTCCCAGGAAACCACCCCTATTTTTTTAGCTTAATAGCAGTTTTTTTCCACCTTGCCCTATTTATGTGAGCAATAACTCTTTCTGTATTCAGGACAGAGCACCATTTACTGGATTTCAAAGCTCAGTCTGCAGCTGTCTGGACAGCAGGACTTGAGCAAACTGCACCCAAGGTTGGGCCTGTGAGCTGCCTTTCACAGTGGCTGCAGTGGTGGGGATTCTCTCAGGTGCACCAGGGACTGGGGGCACTGCACAGGGGCTGTCTGAGACAGCTCTCACTGCAGCTTCTCTCTTTGCCCCTTAAACAGAAGTGGTTACCTGGTGATGCAGCCAATGTCAGGACCTGCCAGCTCCGGCTCCAGCTAGGGGCTACTCCCTCCACCAGGCAGACAGGCTCCCTGCAGCAAGTGGAGCTGCATGTGCAGCCCAGCTCTGTGCCATGAACATCAGCCCAGATGTGCTGCCCTGAGCATGTATGTGCAGCTGGGGCAGCTCCTCACTTGCAACGACACTCGCTTCAGCTGACGTTTCCCACTTCAGTTCATCTTCCAGGGGCTATACCAGACCAAAATGCTTCTCCTCCATCCAGACACGAGCCTCAGTTTCCACAGGGTGAGCTGGGAGGGTAAATTTCACTTTATTTTTTTGCTTAATGTCAAAATTCCCCTCATTTCTCATAGAAAGCAGGCACACATGGGACTATTTTTATCTTGGTTTATTTTTACTTAGTCTTTCCTATGTTGCCTGTAAAGAGCAACACAGGCGTGTGAGAGACTGACGGCAATGGCTGGAAGGGTGCTTTCTCCCTCTACAACGTGGCAGGGCTGGGGGCAGATGCCCTGCTGGTAACTACAGTGCAGCATCATTAACTCAATTGCTGCTTTCAGCCTTGCTCCTCGGCCCACGGGCTGCAGCTCTGGGGCAGTGAGGTCGTTCCTAGCCAACACCGCTGGCTGCACCAGCCCCATTGCCAGAGATACTTCCAGCCAAACACACTCCCATCCCGACAGGGCTGCCCTAAGGGACCCGAATCATGCTCGTCCTCTCTTACACCACAGAGCACTTTGGCCCCAGGAAGGCAATGGAGTGCTGCAGCAAGTTGAAGGCCCCCAGCGCTGCCTTCAGAGCTGAAGCCTGGCCACAGCCATCAGCAGGGCAAGAGCCAGGGCACTGTGTGACCCCTCTGGGACAGGGTCTCTGCCTTCAAGCAAAGCCTAGCAGGCAGGCAGCTGGGGAAGGGGATCAGGATGATCAGGAACTGCTTCGGCCAGGGATGCAAACAGCTCTGGCCAGGGCAAACACTGTGGGTGTTTGTCCAGTGGATCCTGCAGGCCAGTGGATTTTTTTTGGTTTGGATGAGCAATGTACGAAGGTCTGGGTTTCACTCCTTGGGGGAATTAAAACATAGCTCACATCTTTGTGTTTTTTCAAAAAGGGGAATCACTGCTTCCCACCAGCATGACTAACCTCACTAATTGTGGCCTTTGTGGTCAAGCAGCAGCTGGCTAGAAAGGGAGCCGCACTGCCAGGCTGATCTGGAAGCGGTGTTGGGGCTGCAGCTTCGGCTCCCTGCGAGCGCGGCAGCACGGTCGCAGAGCAAGGCAAGATGGAAGACATAGGAGGCCAGACTCTGCCCAAGTGACCGTTGTTTCCCAGAGCTGCCTCGCACTCTGCCATTGCCTCCCAGAGCACCTTCCTAAGGCTCCTCCTGGCTCCCCAGGGGAAATTGCAGCCTTTCCATCCCACCAGCCCCCTGCAACCCAGATAACAGCATGCCATGCTGCCCACCATGCCACACTGCCTGCAATGCCAGCCTGCAGCATTTGCTGGCAGGTTCCCTGTTACCATGGCAATGCTGTCAAGGTTCACATAATATTTTCTTCCATCCTGATTTCTGTTGCTGCTTTATTTTCCCCCCTCTTGGTGCTTTGCTGGCCATGTCGGTGCGGCCTACCTTGTGAGGCAGCTGGGAAAGGGTTAGAATGCTCTGCTGTCAGGGCTGCGGTCACATTGCATGAAGTCCTTGCTCAGGAATAACAGCATTAGATCTTCTGTCACAACAGAGGTAAAGCTGAAATCAGCAAGCAGATACTAATAAATCCTCTGCTGTCTCTTCTCATTAGACTTAATCACAGGGAAGAACCCTAAAGGCCTGAAACATTTTTGTTAAGTGACAGAGATTTTTCAATTTTTTTTTTTTTTTTAAAGAAAAGCTCACTGTGTGGAGGGGACAGCCATGGGTACAGCTCCTTGTCAGTGCTGGTCTTGCTATGGGCACTGCTCCCGTGCTTAGGCCTGCTGGCAGCTCCTCTGCTTGCCCACCCTCTCTTCTCAGTTCCCCCATCTGCAACCCTCCTCTCTGGAGGGGCAGCAGGGCAGGGGACACCTGCCTGTGTCATACCTGAGTGGACAGCCCACCCCAATGTTCAGCACAAGCCACCTGGACAAGCAAGAAGCCCCACAGGAACATCTCCCTGGGGCCACGATCCCTTTTCACCCAGCTGCTATTTCCTGGTGGCCTCCATCCAGCTTCTCCATAGCAACGTCTAGACATTAAATATAGATGCATCCTCAAACCGCCTTTGCAAAAATGCCACCTCTCCCTACCACAAACAGGCATTTTCAGGGAATACCACATTTGTCCCTTACCCATGTCCAAATGAAGAAGATGGGAAAGCAACTAATTAGGAGTGGTCTAGCATCATCTGTATCCCAAGCTGTTAGCTAGCTGATGAGCTACTAAATTATATTTTTCTCCCTGCTGAACTATGGCTTCAGATGCAGAGGGACAATGCCTGCTCCCCAGGACAGCCATGCAGTGCCAGAGGCTCCACTACCAGAGGTTCTTCACAGCCAGGGAGGAAAGCCAGAGGCAAGGAGCTGCTGGCACTGGGTGCAGGTAGGCAGTGGTACGCACCTCACCACCCCCAGAGGATGGACAAGGTGCATGGAAACGGCTGCTGGAGCAAACCTCAGCATGGAGGATGCTGCTCAAACATCTTCCTTGGGCATTGTTAATGCTTGTAGAGAGGGGAAGAAGAAAGACAAGGAGAGGAGGACAGCTGGGACCATCAAGGAGGGCCAAGGACAGCCCGGCACCCAGTTCTCATTGCCAAGCAGTGGAGAAAATGAGGCCAGAAAATTAAAAGCCATAGAGACAGGTTGCAACCACTGTGCTGGATGGGATGCTAATAGAGCATGGCTTGGACTGTGCGAAAGAGAAGGTGCTGCTCTGTGCCTCGCAGAGACGCAGCCCCCACTTTGTCCTGGGACTTTCACACAAAAATATTGGGCTCTTTACTCACCTTTTCTGCTCCAGCCTAGGCATTTCTGAGAAAGCACAGCACACGGCCATGCTCTGCTCACCCGCCTTATGACTCCCCATGACATCCACAGTGATGCATCTCCATTAAGTGCAGTAGCAGGGTACGGCTCCTGATTCCTGCCAGTTTTGTGAAAAGCAGACAGCAGGGGTGAGAGGAGCCAGGTTGACTCCCTGGGTAAGGAAAGCGCTAAATCTTTATTGGACACTACTGGCAGATGTGAGACATTACAGGAAAAGCTGCAATCACACCCATGAGGCACCTGGTGAAATGTCCCAAGCCTCCCTGACCCCAGCCCAGGGAAGCTGTTCGTGCAATGACAGCAGATTCACCTTTAGCTAGGGTTTCTAGTCTCTATCCTGCAAAGACATTGCTACCCGATCCTTGTGTGCTTCAGTCCTTTAAGCCTGGGGTGTGATAGGACAGGGATGAGGGACCTTTCTGCAGTAAGCAGAGGAGGCTGGAGCAGACTGAAGGCACTACATACACAGACTTGGTGGGCACCTGGGCACTGCAGTGGTGCTTCAACTGCAGCAAACCCTCTTTCAGAAAGCCCAGACCTGCGTGCTGGCAGCACAAGCTGGAAAACCTCCAAAATGGTAAGGCGTTCCCCTCCTGCAACCCACTTTGTGGCTAAGCCCAGCCTGTGCTCCCAGCACCGGAGATTCAGGAGGCCAGGGACTTCTCAAACCAGAGCCCACGCTTCGGTTTACCACAGCTCCTGCAGGATTTTCCTACCATGCATCAGTCAACACATTTTTTGAAGCTGTGTAGATGTTTGGCACCCACGACATCCTACAGCAAGCAAGTCTGCTGCTTAATGGTACTTTTTCTGTTACTAAAGACAGGGAGTCACCTTTTCTGCATGCAGCGGCTGGCTGCAACCAGGTATTGGTATTCAGTTGCACGAAGCACGGCCCAACTCCTCCAGCAGGTCTCTGATCCAGGCTAACAGGCGATGCTACTGCTCAGTACAAATAAAGTAGAGGAGGTAGAGCAGCACTGCATGCGATTACAACCGCAAGAGCCCTGAATTAAATGGTGAGCTCAGACAATTGGAGCGATCCCTTATCCAAACACTGAACCCCATGGGGATGAGGAGATCAGTGCTTGGGTCGCTATCCTGCCTCTGAACAAGCCCTGCACTGCTCGTGCTCAGGGTTTTTCTCCTTGCCATCCTTGATTTACAAGAGTGGTACTTTGGCAATCACCCTGAGGATACTGATTAGCTGATGTTGGGACATCGTTCCAGGAAAGGCAATCCATTTATCAAAGTGCTTGCGGCTCCCAGTTCAAGGCAGGTGAAATACTAATAAATATCGAGCAAAGCGGGTGAATCAGACTCCAAAGCAGCTTAATAAATAAAAGGCTATTAAAAAAAAAAAATATCTGCAGATGCTTGTGCCAGCGTTTCTTCTCCAGCAGCAGCTCTGAGCACTGGTACTTTGCATTCCCATTTCACAGGGGCAACTCACTGGGAGAAACTCCTTGTGTTTACATTGCAAAATCCAAACTGCAGAAACATCCAATTGAGATGAAATTGCAGATCGTTTTTTTTACTGGGCAAAAACCAGTGCAGAGTCACATCCAGGTCTGAATCAGAGCTAAACACGCACAGCTCCATCCTCCCAAGCTGACATCCCGAAGGCTAAAGGTCCAATGCACACTGCAGGCTGCACAGACATGGGCCAATTGAAAAGTAAGTGCTGTCTGGCAAAGAAATGAACTGTTAATTTATTGAAACACTCTGGAAAATAATTGCATTTGGAACCCTTCAGCTGTCCTGGGTTTGTGCCTTCATGCAGGAGTGCGACTTCAAGAGATGGGACATAAAAGGGAGCGGAAAACCAAAGAGATCTTTGAAGCTGGTGCAACAGAGCACACAATCAAACGAAGCAAAACTCCCAGCTCCCACCCCACACTGGCAAAGTCTCGCAGCTCCCATGGACAAGCAATTAAGAAACAAATCAGCCCTGTTTGTTTTCACAGAGGTGAGAAACACCTCCAAACCTGGGAGCGATTTCTGTTTCTTCAGCCAACTTGCTTACAGCAAGCAGCACGCAGGGATGGGATGTGGGGAGGGAAGAGCACTACTCCATCCACTCTCCTCCTGGTACGTGGGCTAGATCGCACACCACAGTGAGGCCCTGCCCCACTCATTTCTTTTGTTTCCAGGCTGGCCAGTTCTGACCAAGATACTCCCTTGTGGGTGCCTGATCTCCTCCGTCCAGCATGGGAATAGGGGGCTGGTCTGGGGAGGGTTGTGGAGGCACCGAAGTCAACCACAACAGAGATCTGGTCTCTGAAGTACATTGGTCAGACCTACTTTAGCAGGGTCCTCATGGCACAAACTACAGAGGAACAGGTTGCTTTCAGCTTTCCTCTACAGCTGTGACAAAGAAGATGTGATTCCTACTGTGATTACAAAAGTGTTAGGGAGCTGCAAGATAAAAAAAGAAAAATCAAAGAACCAAAACAAATCCCCAAAGATCAAAAGTATTGAAGCGTTTTACCTGGACGATTCTGAGGAAAAAAAAAAGAAAAACCACCATCAAAACCAAAACAACCTCACAAGCAGATAACTACATAAACACAAAATCCACCTTCCTGAGTAAACTGAGACACACAGAGGTTCCCAACACTTGGAGCACAACGCTATTTGCCAGGGTTTACCCAGGAAGATGAACTAGAGCCTGTCGTCTTCTCAACCCTTGCTTTTAGGACACTTGGCAGTTTCTTTGCCCTAGCTCCTTCAGTAAGAAGAGGAGATTGGCCATGTGACAGCCACCAAGTCATTTGCTTCTGATTGCTGATAGAGGAACAGTGCAGCGTGTTGCCTTCTCCCTGCCCTCTGTGCTCTTTCTGTTCAGAGCCATGAGTTTCAATAAGTTTGGGTCATGGAGCTCCAAGGAGAGGAGAGCAGGGCTGGGACACAGCCCAAAGACAACAAAGGTGTCCAGCAGCTTCACCTCCCTGCTCAGCATCTCCAGTGCACGAGTACTCTCCCAAGCTAAATCTCTGCCAGCATCTGCTCCTGCAAAAGCTGCAGCCAGGCTGTGCAGCATGGCCACAGCTCCCCTGGGGCTCTCTCCTTTGCTCCTCCTCAGCTTGGCTGGCTGTCGAGGTGGGGAGCAGGCTCTGGAGCCCAGCCAGTGAGGCAGTGACCTCTAGTGACACTTAGGGGACACTTTTCAGCCCCCACATCTGGGGGGTGACATAGATGTGGCCACAGGCTACCATGAAGGATGCTGTACTTGTGAAGCAAGTCCCAGCTGAGTTGGCAGGGCCACTGCTGCTCCTGGGTGGCACTACCAGGCCCTGGATGGGGAAAGGAGTCCCCATCATGGTGCCCTGGCTTATCACCCAGCCTCCCTGCTACTAACCTGTTCCTCACAGCTGGACTGGAGCATTTCTCCTCCTGATGCCCAGGTGCCTGTTAAAGTCCAAGGGATGGAAAATTTATCAGCCATATGTTGCTTCTCTGATTAATCTCCCTGTGGTCCTGTTTTACTGGAAGGCAGGTTTCCCTTACAGCTCAGGTGAGTAAGCGATGGCTCTGGAAGGCATTTCCTCCTGGAAACCCTCTACTGAGCTGCTATCGGCTCCCAGTGCATCCCGATCTGCGCAAGCATCCTCCAGACAAGAGCACAAGGGGACGCAGAGCCCAGGGATGCTTAGCCTCTTGGGTAAGTGCCACAACTCTTGCTAAGCATCCAGCGAAGGTGTCAAGGGACCCGGTGTACTTTAAGCTGTAGGAAATGAGCACATCCAAGAGCTGCACTTGAGCAAGATGGAACACCTCAGCTGGGGCAGCCATCTCTGCAGCAGGGAACAGCTGAGGGGATGCTGTGCTCCCCAGGGATGTACCAAAGCATGAGCTGATCAAAGAATGGGGCCAGGACATCTGTGGAGCAGGCTGTGTGCCCCAGGCAGCATCCACACTGCAGGGCTCTGCTGGAGTGCTGCCCTGGGACTCGTGTCTCAGTACACCCAGGGAGCACGGCTGGACCTTGGGGTTGGGAGTGTAAGCTGGGAGTGCTCGGGCTTCCAACTGGATAAAGAGATACAGCACAATAAAAAGCAAAGCAGAGAAAGCAGCCTGTACTGCAGAGGAGGAAAGGACTGAGGAGGGAATGAGCGTAATACCAGTCCCGGCATCCCCAGTCCCTGCTCTGCCACTGGTTTCCAGGAGCTTTTGCAGCACTCGCGCAAGGGCAGAGGAAGGATGGGGTCACTGCTACATGAGTCCAGCAACACAAAGAAGAGTTCAGAACTCTTCTCGCTAGAGCTGTCTGGCTTCCCTCCCCCCACCAAGTGGATCTTCTCTGTGCCTCTGTCTCCATCTTCCTCTTGAGCCATCTCCTGGATTAAGGTTGTTGCACAAAGCCAGAGTAATTTCCCTGCCTTGGAGGGCTCTTCTGAAAATCAGTACATTCAAGAAAATGCGTCTTTGAGGTCCTCTGGTGCCCAGCAGTTAGGGCCATCCCAGTCCCAGGGACAGAGCTTGTATTCACACTCTGCGAACAACAGGGCATTCAGCAGAAATGAAGAGACAGTAAATTCAGAAGTGATGAAAAAAAGCATCTTTTCACACAATTTGCCTTGGGGAACTCAATGTCATATGATGTGGCCAAGGGCAGGGACTTGTGGGATCAAACAACTGCTAAGCTGACCCTGGATATTTCTGTTATTCATACCAAAAAAATAAACTACATACAAATGGGGAAAGCCTGATGAGTGAACCACATGCAAGCACCAAAAATCACTGGCTGTTTTGCCCATGAAGCACCATGCTGGAGAAGACTGCCCAAGAACAGACCACCTTTTCTGGGAACAGGTTCTGGGAACAACCTGGATGCAGGCAGCAGGACTTCTTGCAGCTTTCCCTGAGGTTCCTGGTTCCAGCTGATGCCACCCTGGCTGAGTCAGAAGAATCCTTTGCTAGTGACAGTAGCAACCAGCACTGCCACCACAAGGATGGGTATCAGGAATTGTTCCTTCCAGCCACTCCTGGAAGATTTTACTTGTACCCACCCAAATCACCGTACCATTGCTGGGAAGATCTTGGCTCCTAATCTCTGCACCTGCCCTGCAAGGAACTGCAGCCAGCGTTCAATCCAGGTGCTGGGCTCAGGTGTAAGGGCACCTGCAGCTCCAGCCCATGTCCCAACCTCTCTGGGTGGCATCATCAGGTGTGGCTCAAGGTCGTGGCCTGATCTGGTCCTCTACTGCAGTTGATGCAATAAGTGGGTATACAGCTATAGTGTGGTTGATTATCAAAAACAGCACTGGAAGAGGTATGAATAGAAGATACGAATACACACAGTCAGTCAGGGTAAAACTTGGGCTTGGAAAGACCAACCCTTCTTCCCAGTCTCATTTTATACCAAGGGTTTGATTTTTTGCTTGAGGTGCAATGATTTCTGAGATCCTAAGACACACCTAGATTTTTTAATACAAGTACAGTTAGTGAGAGGGATGGAGACTTGCGCTGGGAACTTGTAATACAACATCATGTTTCCCTTTTAAACTGCAGAGGGAGAATGCAGGGAAAGGTTTAGAACAGAGGCTTGGCCCTGGAAGAGCTGATGCAGTAAAACGCTACCTGCAAAGAAATAATATGCCAGTAAAAGCCCCCAAACACCTTCAACTATTGCAGCTTCCCTATTAATACTTATGGTACGTTATCACTTCCCTTGGGTGCCAGTGCTGCAGACTCTGGGTACTCAAGAGCACAGCCTGGGCAGGACAAAGGACGCTGCCAGAGCTTTCCTTGCTGGGTCGAGCTGTCCTGCAGTGAGCACTGTCCTGCAGTCCCAGGCCAAGGGGCAGGTGGAGGCTTTTCCAGCTGTATTACCTTGGCTCCCCTGCACTGCAGAGGAGCTGGGGAAGCAAGCGCGAGGGGAGGTGATGTAAACCAGCTCTGAATCACTGCAGGTTTGTGGGTTTGTTTTTTTTTTTAAAGCTGGTCAGATAAATGTTTTGAAAAGACATATTAAAGCCATGGCTGCTTTCTCCAGGGAACTATCAGGATGATTTTATTTGGCCAGAGCACGGTAACAGGGTCAGGCTGTCAGCTTCTATTAAGATTTGGATGTGCGTCACTGAATGGAAAGTGCTTGGCTATATTGCTTCTCATTAGATTGCTTTATGATAAATCTAATCATTAACTTACTACACTTGGCCTATCTGAAGGTTATAAGGCAGGCTCTGCAGCCGCCCCAGCGGGCTGCAAACCAAATGCCTTCCTCTGGGAAGGGCAGCTTCAGCACAGCAGTGCCTGGTTCACAACAGTGAATGTCTCGGCAAAGCTGCTACCGGCTCACGACATTAACATGGCCTCTCCAGCCAGCGAGGCATTGCCCTCCCTGTTGCCTCATCCCAGGGGGACGCATCTGCCCCACACTTTCACCCAGGCAAATGTTTTTGGGTAACTAAGGGGTACTCAGGTGCTTGACAGCTCAGCCATGTGTTGCTGCTTCACACCTCCACGCAGCCCCTCATGCACGAGGCACAAGCTCCTGCACTGCCAGAGATGAAAACTTCCCCCTTCTTTTAAGCCAGGCTCAGCAGATTGCTCTTGCCCAGGCTTAAAGCTATCAGCTGGCTTTTGGGGAAGCGCAAGGCATTAGGTCAGTCCCATTAGACCTGGTTACTCAGCATTTCCAAGCATAGCCCCGTTATCTCATGTCCCCACCAGCAAGGAGGCTGCAGCACATCCTAAGCTGCTCTGTGGCTCGAGGAGCAGCACAGCATGATGTAGCCCTGGAAATGCAATGGCAGAGTTGTTAGCCTGAATTCCCCCAGCTTGTGGATCTGACTTCTCCCTTCCAGTTCCGCAGCTCCTTGTGACCCCTCCTACACCGCATCCAAGAACTGAAACCCAACTGCAGCTGGTACCCACAGGTGTAAAAAGGGCTGCTAGGGACCCACGCTGGGACTGACCCAGCACCCTGGGCACAGCAAGCACTTGCTGCTGCATGAGAAAAAGGAGAGACCAGGGTGCCACAATCAGATCTGGGCCAGTGGCTTTCTCCCTGGGAATTAGGGCAGGTCTGCCTCTCATGCTTTAACACACCCACATCAGGGACTCCCATTTCTTATCTTCATCAAAGTAACAGAGCAGCTCCTAAAACTGCACTGACCACCACCTTGGTGGCTACACGAATGGCCAGAAAGGGCCAGACCAGCCACATTACCTTCCTCCTCCTCCTCCTCCTCCTCTCCTGAGGGCACCTGAGAGGACACCACCCTTTTCCAGAAGACATAGGAGCATTCTGCAAAGCTCTGATCAGAGACAAGGGTGACTCAGCTCCCCCAGGGACTGGCAAGGGACCAAGCCATGAGGCCACCAGAGGGACCATGCCAATCCCATGTGGCAAACGTGTGGGACTCATGCTGCAGCTCCCCAGCCCCCACAGCAGGCTCGGGGGGGGGGGGGTACAACACACACTGAGATAATGCTGCAGAGCTGGTAGGCTTGCTCTCCATGCCTTTTGGTTATTTATTTATTATTTTTTTTTGGCCCAGGCAGGGGCCCTCCCTGCCTCTGCAGTTCCTCTGGATGCTGAGCTTAATCTGCTCAGGCCAGTTCCCAGTGTGTCTGCCTTGCATCCCATGGGTAAAGAGGGCTTAGCATGACCGCTTTTCTATCTTCATTTGTTTTTATGATCTCATGAATTTATCAAAGACAATTAAGCCGCCCCTGATTGAGGCATCCCAGACAAGCTGCTGGAGTCCTCCTGCTCTTCCAGAGCAGCTTCTTCAAGATGGGGAGGGTTCCTCCACACAGGGCTCGGCACTGTCAGCCCAGGCAGACCCTCTGCCTGGAAATCAGGCAGCGGCTCGGCTGGGAGCAATCTAGTGTGTCACAGGAGTCTGTGCCATATTCCCAGGCCTGGGCTGCACAGGACACCAGGCTGTACCATCCCCATGGTCCCTGCTGGCAAGAGATAGAAGATGCAAATGCAAAGTGAATGCAAACAAGTGCTAAGTGTATTCTGCAAGGTATTTAGGGAGCTGCGGGGAGGCGTCCTGCTGGGAAGCGCAGATCTGTGTTTTGAGCCATTGTTAACCCCATCTCTAAAGGGCATCAGTGGCTTCTGCACAGGATCAGATCACCAGGTCTTTGCTGAATCCCAACACCAGCCAGCCACCTTCTAACACACATGACTGCAAGATAAAGCAGCTTAGCTGAATCTTCTCTCCCAGCAAGCTAGGTGGATTAACTTGTGCACAGTAACTTGGGAAGACCTGGGGATGGCAGCACACACCTGAAGCCTGTGAGGCAATCACAGGAGCCCATATGCAACACACAGCATGGGGAACGCACCCCTCCAGCTGCAACAGACTAAGGAACTAGTCCTTCCCACTTAGAAGCCCACCATCTCAGGGGCACATCAGGGTGTATCTGAGCAGAGAAGACACCCAGGGTGGAACTAAAGTCTCTCCTGGGATGCTGCGGTAGTTTCCCATGCCTCGGGCTCTCCCTTTTAGGGGTTAATTACAGTCACAGCTAACAACCTCTGTCTTTGTTTACACTAGAGGCTGGGCACCCGCAGCTGGCACACCCACCATCAGTGGGAAGCGGGCTGGTTTGGGCCCCGCTATCTATCATGTCTAAAACCACACACAGCGCTGCAGCCACAGACAGAAGGAGCAGCCTCCCTGCTCCAGCTGGGCTGCTCCTCTCCCAGACAACAAAAGGGCTGGTAACACAGTTCAAAGTTCTCCCCAGTACAAAAATGGTCTTTGTGGGTAATTTGTTTCAGCTCAAAAGCAGCTGAAGTTAATTACACAGCAATGAAATATCACGCTTTAATATTACTTAACTCCCCTTGGCCAGGCTGCCCCGAAATGGTGCTCTGTTTGAGATTTGGACCTAAATGCTTTCTGATCTCCAGATACTATCGTAGTTAAACAAGGGAGAGGCAGGTAATGGGATGCACAACCCACCAGAGCTTGGGAGCGACTAGAGCTTGGGGCTGCACGTGGGGGCCCCTGCCATGCGCAGCCTTTGAGCTGGGTGGTGGCTGGGGTGTTTAGTGCACCAGCAACCCGTGACAGGTCTCCCAGTCCCTCGTGCTTTCTCTGGGGGGACCCATGCAGCCTCTAGCCCCATGCTTTGATCTCAACTCCATCTCAACTCCGGTTTGAAATTCAGGCATCTCCTTGCCACCAATGCACAGGCACTTACAGGTGATGCTCTACGTGGTCCGTGAGTAATGCTGCTGTCTGGCCCAGCAGTCATCCTGGGAAGTCCCCTGGCCACAGTCCGGCATGCCTGTCAGCGCTTGGCCAGACAAGCTCTTTACTCACCCGTTTCTTGAGCAAGAACTTGAGCACCCTGGCCAAGGGCATTGCAGGTGTCTCCCTCCATCCTCTCTGCAGGCCCAGGATAGTCTGCTTAGAAAGATGGAGAGCAGAAGCCTTGTCCTGTCTGAAGCTCGAGCTGGTGCAGGGTAAGGCAGAAAAGTGCCTGCAGGATGGCAGTCAGATGAACAAAGGTTGCCCCAGTCGCTGGTCACCCCAGAGAAGATTCTCTGTGCCTCTTGCCCTGATGCCACTTGGGCGCTTTCTCCTGTTGTCTTGCTTGGGGATGGCATGGAATAGGGCAACAGGGAACACAAGCATTAGGGACACAGAGACCAAAGCACTCGCACAGAGAACCTGTGTAGCCCACACAAGGGACAGGGCTGGCCCAAGGATAACCACAGCCACCACATAATACAGGGCACCTCAAAGCCAGTAGGATGGGAAATCCCAAGGTTGTTCTTTGTGTCAGAAACCAAAGCTGAGTTAAAAGTGCATTGTTAAAGTGCCCTTCCAAGGTGCTCAGAGCCTTGGCTGCCCCAGCCTACCACACAGCAGTCTGCAGGCCCTGGTCTGAAGCTCAACAGCCCCCAGGCAGGCTGAAGCCCCACGGTCATTGCCATCATCCTCCAGTGCTCCACCAAGCAACAGGCTGCATTGCCACCTAAGGGGACATGCTGGGAAAGCCCTGTGCATCCTACTGGAAACGAGCACGACAGGTATACTGGAGGCTCTGCAAGAGGTGGAGATACTTACCCAGCTCCCCTGCACTGGCAGAGATCTTCTGGTTGGGACATCCCCAACACTGTAACATAAAACAGTGCAGGGGGCAAAAATCAAAGAGAAGGATGGGGAGGATGCAAGCAAGTTCGTGTACTCAGAGCTGTGCCAGGAAAACACCAGTGTGAGGCAACCGCGTGTGACCCAGCAGTATCACAATGCAGATCTGAGCACACAGGGGAAAGGTTTATTGTGTATCAAAGTCATTTTCCCTTCACTGCCTCCACGGCTTGTAAAAACTCCTGCCAGTGGAGCATACTTAATATTAAGCTCTTTCAGGGAGCCAACACGTTGTCCAGTTAAAGGTGCCTCCTTGCCAAAACGCTGCATGCAGACAGACACCAAGGGGAAAACCAGAGCTGCAGGGACTCCAGCAACAGATGTTGAGTCCATGGGGTGGCAATAAGCATGGCTAGGAACAGAAGAAGGGGCAGTTGTGCCACAAAATCATGAGACCAGTCAGGCAGAGGCTGATGCTCTATGTCTGCAGCAATCCCAGATCTGCTGCGTGGCTCCAGGCAAGTCACTTTGTCCACCTCTGTCTCCCCATGCCCAAGAAAACCAGTCCTGCAGGAAGCTGGGAAGCTGCCCTCCCACTGAGCTCCTCACTGGGAGATGCAGCAAGCCACCCATGTCTCAAAGCTAAGAGCCACCAAACAGTTTCCTGGGAAAAAGCCCACACCACTCACCTTCAACAGCCTTACTGCATGAACACCTTGTGACAGGGAGCCTGTGGGTGCAGAGCCTGCCCCCTTTGCCTCCCACTAGAGAGCTGCACTGGAAATGGCAGGGCTCTGCTTCACCCGATCTCACTGGTCCAAAGGGACCCAGAAGGTTATGTGGGAGCAGTACCAGGACCTACCAACCTGGCCTGACTTTGCACGGGGAAAACTCAGGGCTATCCGTGGAACTGGTGGCAGGGTCTGAAGCTGCTGACAGTATCTGGGAGCTACTCATCGCAAAGATGGATACCATGAACAGTCTTCCACCCCGCTGCTCTCCATCACCACCTGGAGAGCAACATGGCACCGATCTGTCCCAACACAGCAATGACCTTCACAGTCCTTCATGGGGAACTGCTGGAAGCAGCAAGGATCCTCTCTCTTGAATTAATATACTGGACAAAGTCACCTGAAAGCGATGCTTTAGCTGAATGCCCTGCCAGAAGGGTCTGCTCATCTCACTAGTCCTGCCTGGGGACGGGTGGTTGGTCTGTATCACCAACGAGGTCTGCACAGCCTAGCACAACCCAAACCACGATCAGGAAGCAGCAATTAGAGCTTTGATGCCTCACCCAAGTTTGATGCCTCACCTCCCTTCTGCTGTGTCAAGCTGCAGTGTCTCTTTCACTCGTGCTCAGAGCAAGCATCCTAGGGAGAAGTCTGCAGGGATTTGTGAGACCTCTCAGAGACCATGGTGGCTTTGGTTTCTCATTCTCACTGAAGGTACGGCCCCTGCCCACACCAGCTTGACTTTCAGGACCATTTCAGCTGGCAGGACAAACCTGGCTCACCTCCTCACCTCCCAGAGAGAATTGCATAACAAAGGGAGCAGGCAGAGTGAATCAGGGCTAGAGCAAATATTAAAGCTGTGCCACGGTTTTGGCCATGGTTCCACCACGGACAACATGGGCCAGAAGTCCAAAACCCAGCTAACACTGCACTAACCCTGCACCTCACTTCCATCCTGTCTTGCCATGCGTAAGTCGGGCCTCAGTCAATCCCCCAAAAGATGCCATAACTGTTGATAACCTGTCAAGATCTCTCTCCTTCCCAGTTCCCACCAATGACCCCAGCAGCAGGCAGCTCTTTCAGAACAGAAGATCAAAACCATGTTTAGGTATCAATGTTAATTCTCAAAGGAAAACAGACCAGTTGAATAGCTGCTGCTTTAAGTGTTGCAACCAGGACTTTATTCTGGGAGCAGGAAATAGCTTATGCAGCAGCCAGGGCTTCTAGGAGGGCAAAGCCAGGACAGACAGATGCCACACTCCTGTCTCAGCCACTGAGGACAACAGGAGCCTGAGTTTTACCTACATCCAAAAGTGGCAAAGGATTACATCAAGTTCCTTCTTTCTTCTTCCTTCAGAGGCTCGGGTCTCTCCTGTAAGCGGGCAGAAACCAGAACCCGAAAGCAGCAAATGGAGTCTCTGTCACAATGGCAAATTCCACCCTGATCAGCGGTGGCTCCCACCAGTTTGTGAACACCCTCATCTCTTACAGGATGATAAGAATCAACCTTGTCTCCCAAAACACCCAGAGACAATGGCAGGCACCAGCAAATGGGCACAGCTTGGGGGCCGACATGCACCATGCCAGGGGTGGACAGGTCACACCTACTTTATCTTAGCACTGTTTTGATGATTTATTTTTGCATGCATCAACTCCCTTTATACAACAGAAATTCTACTGTGAACTTTCTATGTAAGAATTTGATTTCCCAAAAGGAAATAAGCTTCCACGCAAAGTCACAATCTGTTTGGACCAGCCTTCTTGTAAGCAAGAAGAACCAGAAAAAAACAAACTTGACAGCAGTGGTTCGATAAATCACACCTACATCCCATTTCGTGAAATGCAGAGTGGCACCATAATGCAACACAACCCTGTCCCCCCAAAAAGCTGGTTCCCCGCTTTCTGCCAGAGCTCCATGAGAGCTGAAAGGAGGACGCCTACAGCAGAGACAAGGATCCCAGAGAAACCAAAACCCTTGCTCTGCCACAACTTTTAGCCCACAGCTGGGAGAAACACACTCCCATTTGGCATGCCTGTGACCCCACACCCAGACAGATCCATCAGCAATCCTTCCTTGGTCACACACTCACGTTTCTCTGCCTCACGCCTCTGTGCGGAGACAGAGCTGAGGGCTGGGAACACTCTCCTGTAGGTGCAGCAGCCCACACGGCAACCAGCAGATGCAGCCTTTATCCCCCATGAAGCACCACTGTCTGGGATTGTGTCTCCAGGCCATGCTCTGTGAACTGCTGATCCACAAGCAGGTGGAGGAATGAGGTGTGGCATCTGCCTCTCCTGGAGGGAACCGCAGTGGCTGCTGTGGATTTCAATGCCTGGCTATCTTTGAAGACTCTTGGTACCCACTAAGCTAATTGAGACAAAGTTTTCTCAGGCATGTAAATTTTAGGTATCATTTGTGCCTGTAGTTTTCATTTGGGAGGGTGGAGAACACCGGCAGGAATCAAACAGTCAGGAGTGGTCCCATCAGATAGAAGCAGATAGGCTGGGATCCAGCACCTGCAGAGGAATTACACAGCACCAGCAGACATCCTGCTTGTTTTGATCTTGCTGTGAATATGTATTTGGCAAATAAAGACTTAAAGTTGGGAAGCGAAGCAGAACCTGCAAGTTTCATGCCATTCTGCCGCCTTCGATGCTCACAAAATGATGCTATCTGAGCAGCAGCTATGTAAAGAATGCTACCCTCTTATCAGGGTTAAAAGGGTCAGAGCAAATTAAGCACTTCTCACTGAGTGACTATGAGGGGAAATAGTTTCCCTTTCTCAGGAAAGCTCTCAAGCATGAGCTCCTTTCTCTAGCGTGATAGATATCTCCAACCCATGACACCAAAATTGGAGCAAAGCAGCCTCCTGGGTGGCCAAGGCTTTGCTCATCACTGCAGCAAGACTGAGACATGGCACTTTCTTACCAGTGCGGCAGAAAGACAAGCTGAGACAGCAGAGCTGCACCTTTCTGGCAGGGAAACCTACACCCTACCTCCCTTCAGCCCTGAGGAACGCATCAGAGAATACAATTTTGAATGCCTATCCTATCTTTCAACCAGTGTTTTACATTTCACGTATGAGCTAAGCAGGGTCATGGGAAGCACCACTGTCGGATGGGCTCAGTTTTGACCAACGCAGATGGGAGCTCCCAGGGCCACGCACCTCCAAGAAGCTCGCCCAAGATCACATGCAAGTCAACAGAAGGCCAGGAACATACGGAAGAGCCAATCCTTTTCATCAACCTTTGGACCTCTCCTTCCTCCAAGACCTCCTTGAATACAGATGGCTTTTGAGGTTCCCCATAAATGCTCAGCTTACACTAAACCCGAGGAGGCACATTTCTGGAGAGCAGTGTGTCAGGTTACAGTGTGCCATCCCACCTCTCTCTGCTCTGGTTGCTTCCATTAACTTTCGCACAAATGATTCATTTTGCCCAGTCTTTTGTAAACAGCATTCAAAGCCAGCTGGAATTTGTTGTGCACCTAAATTACACTTGCTCAGCAAGCTCTTCCACAGAAGGCGTTCATTTTGCCTGTGGTGGGGGGCACAGCAGTGCACATCCTCTCTTTTGCTGCAGCAGCATAGACTCTTTCCTTTCACAGAACTCAAGCAGCATGGTTAATACCCAAATCTCACTGCTATTAAAACATGAAAGAGGAAGGGGAAGAAGAAACTCACTGAATCTCTTAATTGTAGCCCTAGGCTAAATGTCACTGCTGAAGAGTGGTGGCTGACACAAACGCAGGTATCTTCAGCAGAGAGGCTGACCTTGTCACACCCTGGACCATTTCAGCTGTCCCCCAGCTGACAAGGAAGCTATTAATGGACACATTGGGAAAGCACAAACATGCACCAGTCAACCACAGCAAAGGCCAGAGGGGGATGGTTAAGAGACCAAATCTGAAATGCAGCAAGCAGAGTTTTTAGAGTGGGACAGGTATTGGCACGAAATCACAGGTTCCTGAGGCTGAGAGGCAATCTTCACAACCTCATCTGAGGCTGCAGCATGTCAAGCCTTCATTTTGGTGGCAGGACCCATTCCCACCCACCTCTTCTCTCCTTTCACCCCTCCTGTGCAACCGAAAAGTGAACTCAAGGGGGGGTTAAGTCACTGGACTACTGGACTGACCAACTGTAGCCATCAGGAAAGCCAGCAGTTCTGCCCATAAAATGTGCCCAACAGCTATAAGTGAAACGACACCATTCCCAGGAAATCTGCGTTTGTGAAGCAGGCAGAATCAAGCACAGGACATGCCAGGCAAGAGGCAAGCTTCCCTATGCATTAACATAGGCAATGGGAACTCAGGGTAAGAGGACAGACTGCAGATGATATCACACGCACACCTACACAGAAATGTGGAGAGGGCTTGAGCCATTTTATCTTTTCCAATCTAATAAAGAACTAGAGATAAATTCATCCAACTGGCTACAGCATAGTCTTCAAAATTCAAAAATTTTACAGCTGGCTTGCTAAGATTTTTTTCGAGGCGTTGGGAGTGGGAAGGAGGGAAGAGAAAAAACACAACTAATGCTCCTTCCTACAGCAAGGGGAGAGAAAGTTATTTCCTTCACAGCTGTAGTTTATAAACAGTTTTACTTTTAAAGCAGAGTTAAAACTGGGATAAAAGTATGCTCAACATGCATTTTATCACACCACACTGCTTGCCATACAAGCCAACACTACTTTTCCTGACTGGAATTAAACTTCTTTACACCCAAAGCTTAGCTCAACTCTCAGTGTGCTGCCAGAGCAGGCAGGGAAGTATCTTAGAAATGCTCTGCACCCCACTGTGCCCCACTATGGCAAAGCTGAACACAACAGCTTCACCAGCACTACTCACAGCATAAAATGCCTTTCTAGGAGCTCTGACATCACACTTGCATGCACGTTGCCAAGTAAATTACAGCACCTGGAGAACCCAGCAATACCAGGATGGAGGACACCTGTAAAAACAGATCTGCACTTCTCCAAAGGGAAGTTAAGCCACAGCAGATGTTCTTTTCATCTCCACACGCGTTACTGACTGCTGCAAGATGACACTCTGGACAGGCAAAGAAAAGCTAACATTAATTGCTCAGGATCCCATTGCATAGGAGAAGACAACAGTGATTCAGGCTCGCAGGTCCTCAGGTGCTAAGATACACCTTCCTGGGGGAGACATAGGATATGGAAGCACACTGCTGAGCTGCAACACGCATAGGTCCAGCGGCCCAATAACCAGCCTCCAGAAGGTGAAAACGCACATGGATATTGCAAAGTTCAAAAAAATGCACAGCCTCGCAGGACTGACTACACCAGTTCTGCTGCATTTTCACAGAAGTCCATGGCACAGTGCTGGCCTTACACCCCAGCACTTGCTTGTCATTGTGAAGCCAACAACTGTAATTAGCGCAGGGTGGCACAGTGGCACCAGAGTCAGTCCTTTTGCGATCAGAGATGAAACTCTAAAGCCATAAAACATGGAAACAAAGAGCTAAGAGATCAGTGAGAAGAACTACATTTTTATCCCGCTGCTCATTTATTACAGTACCTAACCAGGCCCCCAAGGCTCTTGTTAAAGCAGTCTTTTCATACTAGTTTTGATATGGGAAGGGGCATGGGCAAGACTTGGCTGCTTAATTCAAAGGAATTGCCCTGAATGCCTGGCAGCACTTTTACTCCGTGATTGAAGTAGTTAGCCCCTTGCTGGAAATGCAGAATTACTGCAGACTAAATCTGGACAGTGTTGCTTGAACCAATGCCAAGGTGCCTCATTTCTGTGACTAACTAATACCAAATGAGTAATTTCTTTAAAAAGAACTCCAACTTGGACTTTCAGGGACTTGCAAAAATAATAATTACATTTGCCTTTTATACCCAACAAACATTTTGATCTATAGCACCCATTCAAAGGAAGACACTATGAGTACAACTGCCAGCAATTATTTTGAATTTTTTTTTATACTTTTAAGTACAGATATTTCGCTGTTTAAATTGAGATCAACACTTATTTCCTTCTCTCAATGATTTTTTTTATGCTTGCCTGCTTTGATGGTGATGCCTAGTAAGAGGCTTTCAGAATATGATGCAAGCACGGTTTTTTAGCATGTGAACTCTCCTAATGAAACTAACAAAACACCATGCATGACAGAGCAAGAAATTAACTTTGTGAGAGCCAGAAAGATGCAGGTTTAATTTCTCTTGATTCAGCAAAACAACAACAATCCTGTATAATATGCCACAGTCTTGATGAAGAGAAAGTTCAGCATTGATCTTAAGTCTGCCTGTGTAACACCAGATCACTTTGCTATTGACACATTGACTATCAAACATCCAAAGACAAAGCACCCTGAATTCGTCAGGGGAGAACAAACCAGAATAAAGTGATTTCCCTTCTAGGAGTCTATTCTCTTATGCTGTAGCTGGAAGATGACTTAACCAGCATTCCTTTGCACTACACAATTGATGTGGAGCAGGCACGCTGAACTCAGGTTCTTCTTCACTCAAGTTCCGTGGTCCGTCACAGTTAGGGCTCCAAGGGGAGGCAGATCTCATTTCAGCCAGATCCACTTGTCACCAACATCAGCATTGTAGCCTTGCCTAAAATTGCGACCAGGAAGCTAGAGAAAGCAGAAAGTTCAGTCAGAAATATTTCTCTTTTCACTCTTTATAGACATTTTTAGATTCTCTATGAAGTACCTTGTGGTATCTGCAGAAATGCAACATGAAATACTTTTACAGAACATAACAATTAGCACCTGTAGAAAAATCAGTCCCTCTGAAAAATTTGAGCTGCGCAGCTGGAGACGGGGGACACAAAACCCACTATGTCATAATGTATATAAAAACTCGGCCAATATGTCAACAGCACAACAGCATATCCCACCTGGATTCATCCAATTCTTCTCCCCTACACACGTCACTTCCCAGTTTTAGTAAGAGATGACCCCTCTAATCATAGCACGTAATAGAGAAATTGAATCAGTCAGTAGAATCTCATGCCAAAATAGGAACGCATTATTAAATACATGAAATATTTCATGCATGAAATACTGAGTTAATTACTACATTAAATTAAACCATTTAAATGAAATTGCATATTTAGCCTTCGAGAGCTGAGCTTTACTAAAGCAAAAGCAATACCTGCCTGTCTTCATAAGCAAAGCCAGAAACCACTACTTCCTGAAAAAACTGAAGTTTCTCGAACCCCATACCTAAATTTCACCGGTACCCTGGGACCTAAGCAACAGCATTCACTTGCTGCCTCTGAATCTTGCTGACCTTTCAGTCTGCAATTCTTCTGCACAGACCTTTAACGCTGCTGGGAGTAGCCTCTGCCTAGGCAGCTTGCACACGCAGGTTAGCCTGACCAACCTTTCTGTACCTATGGTTCCCAAACTACGGCTCAGGGAACCACCGTGCTGCTGCACAAAGTCACCACTCCGTACAGTCAGTGTACGTTGCTGTACGCGAGACAGCAGAGAGCTGGGCACCACAGTGGGAAGCCTTTCCTTCTGACAGCATCTCAAGAGCTTGGGCTGGCTGTACAGGTCACAAGAGGATCACACAAGGAGATGTTTGAGCCTAGCAAACCAAGAAACACATTGCAGAAGGTGAGGCTGGATGGACTGGAGCACTGGGAGGAGGACATCAGATGTGCTACGAAAGCTGGAGGTCTGCACCCTCACCAGGAAAGCAAGTTGTCACTGAGATGACAGGAAATGGAGTTGAATAGCAGTAGCCTAATCAGAGTCTTGGCATTTGGGAGTTCAAGGAGTTGCATCTAGACCTAGAGACAAGGATCTGTCACCTCCAAGTCAGTGAAAACACATAGGAGACTGAAGCACACAACTCCCTTCCTGGTAGTCCATCTAACTAGCCAAACAGATGTCCTACAACCAAAGCCTTCCATAGGGTTCGGGAGGAAGATGACATGCACAGCTGTGCAGACTATGTGTTGGGATGGAATGCCAGGCCTGGCCCTCTCAGCCTGCTGCTGCGTGCAGCCACATCGCAAGAGCACTCAGGCAACATTACAGACACAAAAATTCAGCAGCCAAGCTGTTCTACCTTCAGCTTTAAAGATTTGGGAAAAGAGACTGTTTAAGTAGCAGCCATTTTAAGGGATCACAGACACAGCACACAGGACAAGAGAAAGCCTGCAAGTACGACTAAAATAGCAAACCCCCCTTACGCAGCGTATGTGCTCTCTCTGCAGGCGAGGAAAGTGCTCCTCCAGGTGAAGCAGGCTGCATCAGGTCTGCAAAAGCACGCTTATGTGACAGAAGACTCACAAGTATGCCAACAACACTGTCATGAAAATAGTCTCCTTTTGCGTTGCAAAA
The DNA here is from genome assembly GCA_017639485.1 of Pluvialis apricaria. NCBI lineage: Eukaryota > Metazoa > Chordata > Aves > Charadriiformes > Charadriidae > Pluvialis > Pluvialis apricaria. The sequence goes on along the minus strand of CM030011.1, from coordinate 37,953,068 downwards.
GCAACACAAATTTTTAGTGCAGTTTCAGCCTGAATAAACATAAAACAAGCTCTGTACCTGCTAGATAACTAAGCCATGGGAACAAAAGCTGCCAGTCATAGATCAGTGTATAAAGTAGCTGCTTTGGCAATTACTCTGAACTGAGTGATCCTACAGAGGAAACCGATGCAGATACATTTCAACCTCTGAGTCTCAGGTATTAAAGCAGTCCCCTTCAGAGAGTACCGACCATGACCTAAAGCACCAGAGAAGGTTAGGTCCTAGCTCCAAAAGCAGAGTCTACCTCCAGAACCTCTCTTCCTATCTCCAGGAATGAAAAAGAGACAGAACACAGCATTCATCTTTGAGATACAATATTGGAATCAAGAAGCAAACCACCATGAAAAGGAAATGAGTTTTGTGAGAAAGTCAGAAGCAAGCAGAGATGCTATAATAAAATTCTTCCTTTAAAAATAAGCTATCCGCTGGCAGCCCTTAAAAATAATTAAGCATAGATCATCTGCTCCTCTCCACACAAACGCTAGTTTCACACAGTACCCCTGACTTGTCCTGATGATTTTTCCTTTCAAAAAACTGTAAGAGTATCCTGTTTGAGAGCTGCCCCTGCAGAGAGACGCAAGACCAGTCTTGATGAAATCTATACTTTGGCCACAAAACCAGCTAATTAACCCAGGATGAAGCCTGTTGTTTTGAGGAAGGGGGGGGGTGGGGGGTGGGTGTGTTTCTTTTTTTTATTTGAAGGTCAGAAAGTACTACACTTCTTTCCCTAAAACATCAAGCTAACAGAAGACCTCTACCTCCTTCATAAGACATTCCCCACCCTGCCTTGTCACAAGCCGTTACACGCCATTCTTGATCAGTTTCTCCTGAAGTTTTTCATTTAAAGTTGTCTTTAATGTCTTGTCTAAATATCAGAAGAAACCATGCAGTCCTGTTAAGAGTTACTCCTGCTGAGCAAAGAGGAGATGCAAGATGAAAATAAATAATTACTATCTCTGCCCTGCAAGTTTGCAGGGAGGACATCAGACCTGCTGTGACCAGCCTGTATCTATTAGTTCTAGCACAAAACCAGCTCTCCCTGGTCCTCTCCAGGCAGCACCTAATTGGCCCTTTGATACTTCAAGAGATTCCCAGATAACTAGATTATTAAAGCAACAGGAGCTCTCTGGGAAAACAGAGTTTACAGTTTTATTTCTGGGTAAATCTGCCCTCTTTAAAAGATACAATATCAGTCCCAACAGAATTCAAATTCATTGTCCAAAACAAATTCCCCATGTGCCTTTGGTTAAAGACATGCAATACATCAAAGTGAATTGTATAATAAGCATTCATCCATACTCCATCGTTCACAGTGGGCCTTGGCAAAAGCAGTCGAGTATTGGTATATGTTACAGCCAGGCTTTCAAAATAGCCCAAAAAATGGGAAGAGGAAGGCACAGTAACCAAATTCCATATTACAGTATTACACAGCAAGCAGAACGATGTGAATTTATGTTCTGTGCACCATCTGCACTAGGTACAGGTAACACAGACGACTTGCCAAGAACGGGCTCTTCAAAGCTCACTTTTTACAGCCGCATCCATAGCAAAAAAGGTACACAACTAGGAACAAAGTAGGTCTGCCCCAGAGGGGAGGAAGCTGGTGCTCTTTTAGCACTTATTGAGTGTTTGGAAAAATACTGGAACAGAAGTCATTCCTGTTCTTGTGCTATTCTGCCTTCCCTCTAGCTCCTCGCATGCCTACCTCCTGCCAGAACAAGCGTTTGTTCAACATCACGAGGAGCCTGAATTAAAACTGCCAAATAAAAAGCATTACAGTGACATTGCACAGCATGGCTGAATGGACTGAACAGCATGATGCCAACAAGGAGAGGTCCCACAGTACCCATCCTCTCATCTCTCTGCTGCACAGTTCAAGTCAGCTCTGTAGCTTTGCTGGATCATTCCACAAGCTCCATCAATGCCCTCGCCCAGCAAGAAGCTATCCACTCCTTCTGGGTGAGTTAGTTTTCAGGTGACTCTGCAGGCTCAGTCAGAGCCAGACCACTGCATACCAGACCACTGCAAAGAATAGTGGTGGGAACACCAGGAAACACCTGGGGATACAGGGCAGATAGTGAGATGTGCTTCTTTTGGAGGTAACAAATGGTTAAGCTGGTGCTCCAAACTGCTCCCAGCTGAAGTTCCCAGCCTGTTCTGCCCACAGCTGCTTAGCCAGCATAAGGACAGGGATGTGAACAAGTGGCCAGCCCTGAGGCTGCTGGTATCGCAGCCAGAAGAGGTAAACTGTCCAGTCTAGAAAAGAGATGATGGAAGGGAGACAGGACAAAGCTCTAACTTGCCAGTAGCTGGGAGAACACAAAAGGACTGATTCACCATCTCTTCCAGTATAAGACGGTGCCATCAAACAAAGCCAATGGCTTGAAGGAGTCCTTGCTGAAGGATACTGCTGACACAAAAAATTCAGTGGGCCTCAATGGGAAACCAAGCAAGTACTTGGAAGAGACTTGCATTTTCCACGGGACTTGTGCATTACAAGTAAGTTTCCCAGTCAGAACTGTAATGAAAAATCAGCAAGGCCACATCATTTGCAAGTGGCTGGCAGATTCACAGAACACTCCACATGTGTTACCCTCAAATCACACTTGAGTAAGACCAAAGAAAAGGTGTCATTTAATGGCCACATTAAAAATAATAGTAGAGCATCCTATTACACATGACTAATTATTAACAACACATTTCAATAGGCAAGTAAAAGTAGTAGCAGACAGGGTCAAATAAATCCCTTCAAACCCTCTTAGGTCCTTCACTGACATCAGCCCAAAGACGCACGGAGCCACAAACAGATTTGTCCAGCACCAAGTGTCAGAGAAACCAGTTGACCATCACACCAAAGCTGAACCTCTTTCCCAGGAAAAGAAAAGCCATGTTGTTATCAGCAGCTATCTAGACACAGACTTTGCAACACAAGAATTAAGTCTCTGCCCTCAAGAGCTTACAACTGAAGCAGCACTGGCCGAGCAAACAGGAACAGAGATCCCACCAGACAAGCTCAACAGCTCACATGCATCTCTGCAGCAGGAGGTAAACGCAAGCTCCTGCAAGGTTACTGCCAAGTAACAGATTTTTCCACTCCATGGAAACGGATAAGACAGAATCAAGTCTTAGTCTGCTGCATTACACTGTGCAGAACTTAAAGTTGGCAGCAAGGATTATTTCAAGAAGTATGTGATAAAATCCACCACACAGAGCATGAAACTAATGAAGTGAGCTGTATCCAAAGGTAGAGCCAGCTCAAAAGAATGAAACTGCTCAACTTTAAAAGAGCATCAGTAAGAAGATGAAAACAAGATCATCTCATCAGTTAAATTAAGAGCTCTGCCACATAAGTGTCTGTCAAAACTATAAACATGATGAAAAGCCCTATAAAGTGGTATAGGCTGCAGAGTAGCAACAAACAGCTTCAGCCAGCTGTTTGTTATACACTGCAGCTGCATTTCATAGCTCCTCACAATCATTTCAAACCAGACATGTACAGGTAGAGCTCTGGAGAGTTTTAACAATCTGAAGAGGTCTACATCCATCAGTTTAGAGTCTGTCTTGTTTTCCAAGATTTCAGGAGCAAAAGGAATTACCATTTTTTCCCCTGCTATTTCTGTGCTGCTTTCTACTAATGGCCGGGCTTCACAGCTAAAATAGATCTATAAATAGCATGTTTTGAGCAGTGCTGATCAAAGAGCACTTAAAAACAGAGTCATTACTCTGCAACCATGGGCTCATTCATCAATATCCAAACCTCTTCATTTAGTGGCTGTTTATAATAAGCATAATAGCAGCACCTTCCATCACTGCTGTTAGCAGACTCCTGCTTTTTCCAGTAGAAATCCTGACTTCCAGAAGTTTATTGTCAATGTTTGCTGTTGGCACACAGCTAAAATCTGAGAGAATCTAGTAACGTGTAGCTTCATATACTGGCTGTATTCTGGAAGGGTTTGGTTCCTATGTTCCAGATCGACAGATAAAAGAGGGGAGGGAGGTGTAATACCCCCCCAAGCACACATCAAGGTGTATATAGTTTGGTTTCCAAAGGATTAGCATAGCTAGATGTTCGTTTACAGCTCACCTCCTGCCATTCTTTACTCAAACAAAATTCTTAATGTTGTTAACATTCATTACAGGCCAAGTACCAAAAGTACTCAAAGGCTTTACTGAATTGAGGTTAAAACAACTCAAATTTGCGGAAATTGTTCAATGAATGTTGTCCTACCCTTCATTCATTCATCAGAGACAGACAAGACAGTAGAAATCTTTCGGAAAGAGAAGCATCCATAAGAAAGACACAGCATATTTCTTTAAAGCTTAAGTACTTTTTATTTCAAACAACATAACTGAGTTTAAGCATGAATCTGATTTTATAAAAATTAATGTGACTTGCAACTTGAACGACTGCAGACACCATAAAGAATCTAATGCATACCTCTAGCCTCGCTTTTGCGGGACAGCCAAGAATAAATAAGCAACAGAGTACCACTAAATATTTTGTTGCAGCTCTTTTGCACAGTGCCTACTTGCCCTCCTGACTATTCTCCACAGTGGCAAAATAGTATCTACTTTAGTTTTTCTCAGCAAAGAACATGTTAGAAATGCCAGTTACCCACTACAGAGTGCAAACCTACCACAGGAAAAAGTCAAGTAACCATATCCAGTACCCAAAGGGGGCCTACAGGAGAGCTGGGGAAGGACTTTTTACAAGGGCATGTAGTGATAGGACGAGGGGAAATGTCTTCAAACTGGAAGAAGGGCGATTTAGATTAGATATTAGGAAGAAATTTTTAACTTTGAGGGTAGTAAGGCACTGGAACAGGTTGCCCAGAGAAGTTGTGGGAGCTCCATCCCTGGAGGTGTTCAAGGCCAGGCTGGACGTGGCCTTGGGCAACCTGGTCTAGTGGGAGGTGTCCCTGCCTGTGGCAGGAGGGTTGGAACTCCATGATCTTCAAGGTCCCTTCCAACCTCAACCATTCTACGATTCTATGATTCTATAAAGTGTTATACTAACCGTAGATTTGCTTTTCTCACTGGACAGGTAAAATGCAAAAAGCCTCTTACAATAGCTTTCCTTATATCGTGTTACCCAAAGCAGCAGCAGCTCTTAACAATGCCAGTTCTACGCTAAAAAGCCCAAAAGCACAGCAAGAAAAATGCTATCAGGAAATAAAGAAAATAACATACTAATGCCATGCCAGCCAAAATTGTACCACCACACCTGCACAGTTAAACACCTCAAACTGACAGTATTTCACAGTTTAAGACCAATGGAGATGTTACCCCTGAGAAGCTGGAGCAAAGCAGGGGAGAGCCAGAAATATATCCACGTAACCTTATTACAGATTTGCCAAAACCTTTTCCTGACCTACAGCATGATTTTCAATATAAGATACCATGATGAAACTATCCTCTGAGGGTTGGATTTTTTTTTTTAATTAAAGTTTCCTAGGAGATGCAGAAGAATGGAGTAGGAGCAGTTCACTTGCAACTTTCCTCCACTTTGCTTAATCGCTGACAAAAGATCTTTCTTCCGAGCTGTTTTCCTTGGTTGTTTTTTTTCATTATTTTCTTTTTATTTATTTAATATAGGTCTACCCTGGGAATCACATTCCTACACAGGTATGGGATTTAGAGGGGTTTGGGAGAAGGAGAATGTGCTCCCACAAAAAAATAGTGTTTTCTTTTATAGAGCTCAGTGGCAGACTCAAATTTGAAACGGATTATTTTAATGCCAGTGGGATTTTACTGTCTTTTTGATTCACATAGGCACCCAGTGCCTGGGAAAGCGTGGTTTGTCATCTAAAATAAAACAGACGCAAGTACCAGGACCAAGATTTGAGATAGTCCCAATGTCTCTCAGGTCCCTTACCCCCCTACATCTGGGATACATATTCATGCAAATTGCCCATGATATTTTTTGAGGGAAGCAGGGTAGAGAAGATACACATTTCTAAAGCAGAAGAGGGGCTGAACAAACTTCTTGTGCTCTCTCTGTACATACAAGATTAGCAAGAGTGGAGGAGTGAGGGAGACTGGAAGGTAAGCAGATCACATGCCTATTCCCACCTCTTTCCAGGTACTTTTCAGGCACAACTTCATCATTCCTAGGTTTTAGTTATTCTTCAGGTTCTTCTTGTCTTACTGATATTTAGCTAGGCAACAATCTTGTTACTTTAGAAAGCGCTAAAAATATTTTTGCAGAGATAAAGCAGAAAAAAACCCCTTAAATTAAGCCTTTTCTAACTTATTGTGTGTCTGTTTTCATCCCTTCCTGGACTCAAGAGCAGACAGGGCTGGGCATTACAGCTGTCAAACATGTCCATTAAAATAAGAATTAGGAAAGGAGACCTTGATCCTAAAAAAAGAAAAAGTATGAAAACTTCATCAAGCCAATAAAAAATGGCAGGAGAAAGAAAATCGAATATTGTTACCATAGCAGCTGTCTTTGATACAATCACAAACATGGAGAACAAAGATATCCCAACCTCTCTACTTCTGCAAAGGCAAGAGTACTATGGAAAGCAATTCATGGCTTAGATAAGGCTTATTGCCATAGTTGTACTTTATATGTACGCATGGGTAATGTCCTCTGTGCATACAAGAATTGGTCAAAGGCGTTTAGTAGCCTGTAGCTTTTCTTGTAACCCAAAATCTGCAGCCAGAGGTCAAGAGGCTGAGGACCCCGCCATGCAGTATCACCACATTAAACCTCAAAGCATCAAATTTTGACACAAACACTCCCTTTTGCTGATCCAGACTCCGACTTCCTGAAAGCTCAAGTATTTCTTTTGTAGTTTGGAGTATTTTAAATAGGGGATTTGCATGTAAGCCAGGAGCGCTCTACACTCTCAGAGGAGATGGGAAAGTAAAAGGACTTCCTAACTCCCCTGTTTGCCAGCAGCTGTCTTCAGCCCCTTGCAACTACAGCTGCCGAGAAGTGTCAGGGCTGCACTTCACATGCAACTTGGGCCACATCAAACCTGGAGAAAGTACTCCCCTAATGTTCTCCCTTTTGGGCTAGTTTATGATCTTCACTTTATAAACACATGCTCTTACAATATTCTCATTTTTGGGTTGTGAGGCAGAGAGTTGACTGATGTTGCAGGCTCACTTTCCCATCACACAAGAGCTTGCCATGTTACAGCTACTTCCCTGCAACTACCTAAATAACTGGCGGCATGGCAGACATTGCACACTTGAGGATTTCCCCTCAAAAGGTTGCATCCTTATGAAAGAGAGGGTAACAAAAAGCCTGGGGAAAAAGCGTGGGACTCTCCTCCCCTCCACCCTGTTGACTCTTCTCCACCTCCTGCTATGTAAGACTGCAGGGGACTGCCAGCCACATACTTCCAGATCCTGGGGCAGAAGGCAGGAGGATGAGGAGCAGGACATAAAGACATAGCTCAACAAGGCAGTTGAGCTGGTGCAGCTGCTGTAGAAAGGCAGCCATCCCACCCCAGCTACATACTGCTACTTCTTCCTTTCCACAACTCCAGTGTTCACCTAACCCCAGCAACCCGTTCAGTTTGGCAATCTAGCATAACTCTAGGCCAGGAATAAAAAAAAAAAAAAATAATAAAAAAAAAAAATCCCTGCTAGGTTAGCAAGCTGAATGGACAGTTATGGGAACCAGATTGCACCTTGTAGCTGAGCTAGCCAAAGACCTAGCTACTAGCCTTCCTTTCCTGTATTCCTGGCCCTGTATTCCAAAAGTAGTCTTCCATCAACGGAGAAGGGTGGGAAAAAGAAAAATGGGAACCTTCTCTTACCTTTCAGTGGCACATTTATTTGCTTTCTTGATGAGTTAAATTTTAGGCAGAAAAATCTGAGCCACTCATTTTGTCTCTGCTTAATATGGAGCTGATTGACAAGGATGGACAAAGCAGAAACACTACTACTGCCAAATAAGCTTCTGCTTTCTTCACACGGTAAATATGGCACACATGCCACAGAAAAGTACATCACACAATTAGATGGTTCGAAGGAGGACAATGAGAACCATCAAGGAAAGGAGCCAGAGGATGGAGATTGAAGTGTGCCAGGATCAGCAAATAGCCAGTGCACGGTGGGGAAAAGCAGTAAGAGGGTAAAGGAAGGGAAGCACGTGGCTCACCATTTCAATGCAAGAGCAAAAGGACACATCAGATTGAAAGATGACAACTAAAACTGATCTAAGAAGCCTTACACACAGGCATGTGCACACTGGAGCTGGAATTCATACTGGGATAGGAAGCATCTTTGAAGGTAGTTCAAGAGTGTGGAATAAATTCTTCAAAGAATTCATCACACATTGTCTGCTTCAAGGGTAAGGTACACATCTCTCTGACTTCCTTTTTTCTAATTGTGTAAGTTAGACTAACAAGAGATACAACATTTTGATATGGGATTGCCTTAGTACAAAAGGAATTTCTAGGTGCCTAGGCCTGGTCTTGTCTGAAAAAGAATCTGTGTGCCCAAGCATTTGTTCGTTTTCTTTAATATACATACCAGCATATATACTTAAAAAATCCCAGCACGCTATTAAGAGAATGGGATACCCCTCCCACTTACACCCCGATGAAAGGATAAGGAAGAAAACCCCAAACAAATCCTACAGCATGAGATGCAAGCCACACTTCTTAGCATACTACTGAAAATAGGCCTCTTCTCCTTCAGGTTTCCTTAGAGTTGTGTCTAAAGATGTTGGGACAAGCCATTGGACAAAAGAGAGGAGCTGGGTTACATGAACCAGGGTCCGGGTGAGTGGGCTAGCACAAACGCTTTCTGCTAGGGCTGATGACATGAGAAAGGAGACTAGGTTTTAACCATTTTGCTTTCACCTGTTCTAGCAAAGGGATTCTCCACTTTAATGCCTGGAGTGAACACCAGCAAGCACTGGACTCCAGGCTCTGATACACCTTGTGATAAGCAAGCCCACTAATTTGTTTGTATTTTTAAGCACAAAGTTTGTATAAATGAAATACTGATCACTTATGATCTGCAGTGAAGGGAGAGGTGGCAAATACTATTTTAAAGATCTCCAGCTTTGTTTTCAGAGGTAAAGATATAGGTGATGACTTGAATATGAATCTTAGACAGCTGCACTTTTATGCATACAGAAAAGAGCACACACGTAAAAGATGCCTTTTTTCACCACCCCTAGAAGATTCAGCAGGACTTGCCAACAGCATTCGGGAGTGTGAAGTACATAAGTACATTATTTAAGTACACTGATTCCATTAAACAGAACCATTTGTTTTCATCTTCTCTGCAAACACATCTGCCTAAGTGCTCCAGCTTTGCAGGGCGCACATGGAGTTTGGAGCATTATCTGTGGGGACTGCACGCAGTTGGAAGAAAGCAGAGAGATACAGCAGTTGTTAAGAGAGTAGTCAAGTCTTTACTAGTCTGCCAGTTCCTAAAATAATGTTGCTTCACTTAAGAATGAACATGCTTATCTCTGATCTACAGAACCCGACTAAAAGGTTACTTTTCCCTTGCCAGAAGAGCATCTTTAGAAGTTTATGAATGCCTGAACAGAACGGCTGAACCCTGCCAGATGATTTTATGGTAAGAGAAGGCGGCAGAAAGCCACCTCCTCACATGTGAAAAGAATGCTTACAGAAAAAATGTAGAGGATATACATAAAAAAAGCTAGTTTCTAGTATTCAGAGCTGTATGTGGCTACCTCATTATTTTGCAGAAAGCCACACATCCTAAAATCTTGGACCCGGAAGAGTATTTCCTCCTCCTTCTCAGTTGCTTCTGACTAATGAATATTTTGAACAATAAACAGCTTCTGCCTGGAATTTGCAAATCCCTGAAAACCACCATTATTAGGCAGCATGAATTGTGTGCATGCAACTCTGAAAGACACAGCAGTTAGCTGCCTATTGGTATGATCAAGGATTTATGACTAGTTATAGGATTGCTGAGGAAAAAAAATCCCCCACGCAAATCATTGTATTTATGTGGTAAACATCATTACACCAACTTTAAAAGCATGTATTTCCCACAAGGAAAAGTTAAAGTTCTGTAATTATACCATAATTAAGTCTTTACTTACAAGTCATGTGAGCCTAAAATCTTTATCTGTCTTCAAATGCAAAAGTGGTAGCACAGCTGTAACCGTCCCTGCATAAACATGGGCAAGGTAAGGGTTTACATATCCCTCTTGTTAGACCCGGCAACCTTGTAGCCAAGATTTGTATGTCTAAAAGCTCATCTACTTTTTCTGCCTGTACTGTTTGGTCTCCTCACTTGTGAATATAAGCCTTGCCTTACAAAGAAATTCACATCTTCATTTGCTAAACAAAGTTGGAAGGAAAAACATAGGTCTTCAAAGTTTCAACACAAAGAACTGAATTCTTAGAACATAAAATGGCAGGTGGGGCTGGCTTTGTGCTTCGCTTTCCAGCAGCTAACAGGAAGCAGGAAAACTCAGCATCTTTTTGCATTGTGCACCATTGCTATAGAATGCCCCCATAGCACTACACAGTGCTATAGAGTGCCCCCATCCCTGAAGGATTACACGTGTCTAAGCATTCAGAAGAGAGAAAAAGAGTAGCTAGTATTGCTTGAATTTAACAGAATGCTTCATGAAATTTACAACTCCTCCTTATTCCAAAGGATATTATCACTTTGCATAGTACTTTCCTGAATCAGGGCCCAAGAGCATGCCTGCAGAAGGGAGATTATATTTTGGCAATTTTTTTTTTGCACTGACCGTGCTTAGCTTCTGCTGTCAACTAACTGGCATCAAGCAGAGCAATCCAAGGACCCAGCTTTCCTTCCCAGGTATTCATATTCCTACTCCTAAGCATTCCTTTTGCTACATCTGCAAGGCAAGTCACAATTTTTCCTGGAAGCTGACGATTTGATGAGCCAGGGCATTCTCAGTTTCTTGCCAGCACAAAGAGGAATGTGCTGTTCTACAGTTAAGAGGAAAAAAAAAGGCTTTCAGAAGTATTACCCCTGGTTCTTAGCACGCAGCACCGAGGTCACATCTAGCTGTGTGTCAGGCAGCCTCAATAATTCCCAGCTCCACTGCAAAGTGACATTTCAGCTGAAAAACCTTATCATCTTTGGGAAGAAAGGCACTGTCAGTACAGATGGATGTTGCATGCTGGTGACAAGTCATGCAGCAGATCCTTCTGAAATATGTGCTGCACACGCACAGACGTCTCTTGGAGTGAAGGACTCCAAAAAATCCTGAGTCTGAGCTTGAAGTTTTGGACTTAAAAACTTAAGTGATACCAAGAAGCACAAAATCCTGACAGGAATTTCTCAGACGGACCAGGGAGTTTTCAAACCCATTAGACAATATCAAGGAGTACTGAGATGCTTTCTGCTGCTTTAGCCTTTAGCTTTAGCCCCTTCTGCAAGCTGGAAAGACTACATCTCAAATGAGGGAGAACAGCGTGAACCCAGGAGCCTCTCCACTACGTAGTTAGCTGAGGAGGACCAAATTATGTTGAATATTCACAGGGACATCTGAACTGACTATTCAAGAAAAAAACATTGGTAATTCAGAGTTTCTAAACAAGTCCACAAACCTGTATCTTACATCTTAATTTCAGTAAGAGACTGATGAGAAAATTCCTCAGGATAAGAAAAATGATAGTGTTCTAACTATGAAAATCATGGTTTACAACAATTTATATAGACCTTCGTTCCTTTGCCTTCGGTGATTGCTTGGAAAAAAAACCAACCCAAGCAGTAGCAGAGATTTCAACCCAACTTGAAAATACAACATCACCTGTAACTTCACCTGTAACTTCAGTTTGTCTAATCAGTATTAATTGCCATCAATTCCACAATTTCTCTAATGAGAATTTGTAATACCTGGGCCTTAGGAAAACAGCGCATGGTGTGACAGGACCCCATGCCAGCTAAATAACAATAAGCGACAGGGCAAAGTGCTAAGTCAATTGGAAGCTGTTGTCTCCAGAACCAGAAAGGCAAGCAGCTAATTAAAACACTGTGTGGGAGCCTGCATGAGGTGTAAGAGAGCACTGGGCCACAACAGGCTTTGGATATGTGCCCGCATACAGAAACACGCTAATTAAAGCAACAACAGTTTTGAGAAGCAATGTAACATTCGTACCTTCTCAGCCTACTCCAGAAAAAAAAAAAACCTCCCTCAGAGTTTTATAAGCGGTCTTCTTTATAGAAGTCACCAAGGGTTTCCAATTTTCTTGTTTGACTGAAAGGATTATTTTAGATTTCAGAGGTCAGAGACTAATCAGGGCAGGAGAAACAGAAACAAATGAAAACCACTTATCCTTTAGTCCACATCTAAAGATCAAAAAAGAAAATCAGCTTATGAAACAAACCATTTGCTTCATTATTCTTCTTGTGGGGAAGCTAGACTTCAAAACAGGTGGGGATCTGGGCAAAATCCTTACTCTTAGAAATGTGTATCCTTGTGCATGAGACTGACACCCAGACTGTGCACAGGACACTTATAAACACACTTATACTTTGGCAGGGACAGTTGCTTGGCTATCATACAACTGCTCCCCTTCCAGTATTACTTACCGATCGATACTCATAATAGATTTTATCATATTCATTGCCCCCAATTGTGATTTCTGGAATGAAGCGAGGGATGGCTGCAGGATCCAGCACTCCATCTTTGTCCTGAACGCTGTGGGGAAAGAAAGACAGAAAAGAAAGAAAGAGGAGCAGTTAGTCCACATCCTGCCCCAAAGACAGCAACGTCAATTCAGAGTCTGACCAAAAATTAAAGAAATACTTTTCTGTTAAATAGTACTTCCAAAAGTTTTGTCTATTTTCTGGTTATGATGAATTATATATTCATCCTTTTCCTCACACAGGTACTATGTTTTTTCCGCCCTCACCCTTGCCTCTAGCTTGCTCCTGCTCCAACTTCTCCCTGTTTCTACATTCCCTCCCCCAGGTTTTTCCTGCCTGAAGATGGTCTGTCATTCCTGGGAGCTTTCTCCATAAGGCATTTCTAGCTTTTTGCTTTCATATACAAGCAAGGTAGAACCAGTGGTTTTATTGAACCTCACACACTATCTTGCTATATCAACTTCATTTAATTGCCTCCTGGTCAATTAGTTTTCACAAATGAACCCTCACAAGCATTAAAGTAAGGTGGTGCTCTTCCCCAAATTCCCATCCTAAATGGATCACCACTGAGGCAATCACAGAGTTTGGAAGCAGACAGTGCCTCTAGCACCCTGCCTGGGAGTAACTGGGGGACACTTGCTGCAGGAGCTGCAAGGACAGATATCAGGATCCCCCAAAAGTCCATGCTGCATGGCGCCAGCACTTTCAAATACCCCAAATTTAAAACGTCTGAGAAACTGCTAGAAAGCCGCCTTCTGCATACTGGTATTATACATAGACCAACAGTGCCACCTATATGTAGTTGGGGAAAAATACATCCATTTGCAGTGGACAGAGTCCAAATTCTAAATTCAATGCTTGAAACTCTGCAAACTGTGCTGTTTTCAGTGAATTGCACTTCTTTACAAATATTTAGATACACGTAAATACCCTGAGCTAAACAAAGTCAATCATCTTTAAGCAATTAATTTTTTTCCCTAAATCACAAATTCGGGGACCTTACCTCACAGCACTGAGCAGTTTCAACAAGTAAACTAGTCTGCTAATATATCCTAACATGCACACCGCAAATTATCCTACTACAGACAAATTAGTAAGGAAATACAACAATCCAGTAAAAGTTGAGATGGGAGAAGGTAAGGATAAATGCCCTTTTACAAGAGCAGGATGAACACCAAAGATGCTTCCTATAAAATACTGCATTATCTATCTCACATACATTAAATGTACATTTCACATGCTGGAAGCCAGGAAAATGAGTCCTCCTTTGCCTCTTTGCCAACACAGCAACACCTCTTTTCATGACATGCCACCACTGGCACTCCTGTGGGTCACTCCCAGCCTTCTCACTCCAGGACAGCTTGGAATAACCAAGCTGGGATGGAAGAGCTTGCCCAAAACAGTGATCTGATGATGCAACTGGTTTTATTTCTGAATCCCAGCATACTTTGGGAAAAGCACATTTGCACCTGTTAAGTCTCCTCTCTTGGGGTTCTGCCGAAAAGGAATCAGCTCTAATACCCACTGCTAATTAACCTGGAACTAAAATAAACGGACCCCAGCAGAAAGCAATGCTTCAGGTACCAGCTGCTCATTCCTTCAGTACAGTCCACCCTGCAACCACACTTGTAATCAGTACTGACGCTATGAGCTTTAATCTGCATTTTCGTTGTGCAGAAAGCAGAGATAGCAAGCTAAGAATTTTTATGTGAACAGGACCACGTGGCAGGCAACGTTTAAAGACCTTGCTGAGCTCAGGCTGTGGAAGATCCACGCATCTATCAGTGATTAAACATCTCCATTCCTTCTTTCCACAGAAACGGGAGAGTGCTCTCTGCCATTTAGCAGCAGAAGGAGAAAGCAGATAAAAGCTGTCCAGGCATACGTGAAGTATAACTTGACACACATAAAGCGAGTCCAGTAGTCAACTAGTCTGCAGTTAATCCATTCCTTCATGAATCTCAGCCAAGTGGTAATTGTAGAAGACAATTCGCAGGCACAATTCATTTTAGTTAGTGACCACGATGGAAAACCTGCTGCTCTTGAAACTTCTTTGCTCTCACAACCACTGCCTCCAAAGAAACCACTGTACAATAAAAAAATGCAAACCTAATGCAACCAAAGATGGCTTCTCCAGCTTCAGTCCTGCACCTTAAGAAATAACTTTGAATACTAAAAGCACCACCCAAAGACACCTGCCACAACATCTTTAACCACAAAACCACATTCACTTGTCAGAACTAATTCACTGCTTAGCAGGAAGCATTTAAAGGCACCTTTGATGTTTCCTTACTTTTCTCTCTCCCCCAGCACAAAATTATCACTATTTATTATTTTCTAGCACTTAACCGTATTTTCTTCAAGCAGCTCTCATCATGCAGTAGCATAACTTCCCAGAGCATGCTTTACCTACCCATAAGACAATGTGACATTTCAAACTTAACTGCGAGCATGTAAGTGACTGCATGGTCCTCATACTGCAGCAACGTTAGATTTTAGCTTACCATCGTTGCAACCATTCATAATCCTATTAGCTAGAGTTCTTCCCGTTCCTACACAGGAATCACACTAGTAAGTATGTTACAGCAATGGATAGCTCATCTTCTCCAAAAGCACCTATTACACACCTACTTCATGCATTATGTCCAGCACAACATGCACAAGCAGGTACTGAGGAATTAGACTGACACATTCCTGCCTCTCTTCAGAGGAAGAAGTCCTGTTTTCCTTACAGGCAGGCTACAATTTTTACGGGAAACCTGCAGAAACCTGAGGACACACAAGTATTACAAGCTGTCCTGAAGTTAGTGCAGCTCTTTGATCAGCTGGATAGACTTTCTAGAACTTCTGTTCCCAGGACCTTAGCTTTTTTTCCCACCTCTGTACAGAACAAAATCCCAAGATTGCCTAACACAATGAACATTAGAAAGTCTTATGAACATATTTGCTCAAGGTGCAAGCTAGGGTAAAGGAAGTAGACTGTTTGGAAAAAAAAAATATAAACCACTCAACCAAACAAAAAACCCAGTTTGCATAGCCTGAGCCGTGATTTCACAACAACTGATGTTGGCATAGTCACAAAAATTGAAGTGACAATGCACAGCATTAGAAAACCACACTTCCTACCTAAAAGCACTTACTGGTCTAAGAGGCTTAGAGCCAGCAGCACAAAAGCATATCAACTTAAATTCTGCAATTATACATGAAAGTAAATTGAGAAGTAGCAGGTGGATCCCACTGGAAAACAGAAGATTTTCTCGCACACCTTGAAATCAGCTTCTCACCAATCAGTTACTGTGTTTCATTCAGGTTTGAAGCTGAGCAAGTGGGTGGCATTCATTCCCCTGCTATTCACACCCTTATTACCTCTGACAGGGCTTCTTAACCCCTGCTGCGGTCAGCTGCTTTGCCTCCTGTGGGTAGGGTACAACACATGCAAGTGAGCCAGTGGGCATGTGATACGCTAACAATTTTGCCCGTGCTTGTGAGAGCAGGGGAAAGGAGAAATGCTCCTGACTCATGCCACAGGCACATAGAACTGGGTGGGAGAGATGGTTCCTGCATCCAGTTCTTACTGTGCTGGCCTCCTCCACTCTTGCACTCATTCAACAGGCACACAGGACAGCCATAGGCTTTGTGTCCCCCATGCGTCTTGCCTTGCCTGTTATTTCTTCCTTGCCCATCTTCTCCAGAGCTTAGCAAAGGCAGGGCAATGATGCACAGACCTCCTTCTGCCAAAGGGACTCAGACTCCACTGTTTGGTTAGGAGTATGCCATGCCCAAGGTGAACAACAGCCACTCCCTTGGTTAACAACAAACACTCACAATAAACGCCAAGAAAGGAAAAAAAAAAAAAAAAGAAAAAAAAAAAGAGCTTTCCAAGAAAAGCAGGTCTGCAAGAGAAGCTGAGAAGGTGCAACAACAGCTCTTCAAATCTATAAGAAGCCACTGCAAAGAGGAAATTACAAAGAACTCTGCATCTGGAGTACTGTGTCCAGTTCTGGGCTCCCCAGTTCAAGAAGGACAGGGAACTGCTGGAGAGGGTCCAGCAAAGGGCTACTAAGATGATTAGGGGACTGGAGCATCTTTCTTATGAGGAAAGGCTGAGGCACTTAGGCCTTTTTAGTCTAGAGAAAAGAAGACTGAGGGGGGATCTAATCAATACTTACAAATACTTAAAGGGAGGGTGCCAGGTAGATAAGAAGAGGGGTTTTTTTCAGCTGTGCCCAGTGATAGGGCACAAACTTGAACACAGGAAGTTCCATCTTAACATGAGGAGGAACTACTTTACTCTGAGGGTGGCAGAGCACTGGCACAGGCTGCCCAGAGAGGTTGTGGACTCTCCCACACTGGAGACATTCAAAACCCGCTTGGACGCCGTCCTGTGCAACTGCTGTAGGTGTCCCTGCTGTGGCAGGGGGGTTGGACTAGATGATCTCCAGAGGTCCCTTCCAACCCTGACCATTCTGCGATTCCGTGTTTCAGTTGAAGCAAGAGAGAAGTAAGGTGCTAAAGGAAGCAGTTTTTAATAGTGCCAGAAGTTTTACAACGAATGGTTTACAAGACTTTGGAATCTCCATGACAGAGAGTTTCAAAAACAAGTCCAATACACCTCTTGCAAGCAATTCTAGTCCTGCTATTGAAATCAGACAAGACAGACATTCAAACATGGACAGTTCTTCCCTTTGTTAAGCATGCTTGATTACACTGTAAAACAGAGATGAAGGGTCACTCTCCCTCATTCACTCCCATGCTTCCCTGTTGCAACATTTGATTTAACCAGACCAAAATGATCAGAAAGGAAATAGAAGCCAAGCTCTGGGGTTAGCAATAGCTCCAAGAAGCTAAACAAATGTTAAGAAAATTTTGTAATTACTAGTTGCTGCACATACAAGGTCCTTCAGTAACCACCTCAAAATATGTGTCTGACGTCCTGCCAAATACAATACTGGAGGATTTACTACACAGTGTTTGTGGCACACTAAGTTATTAATGAACAAAACCGAACAGATGAGCATGACAAACTATTTCATGGCTAGATTGTTCCAAATAAAAAGAGATCCCCTTTTCATCAAGATAAAACAAATGCCAAAACCTAACTTTTTTTAAATTAAACTAGTAGTGGCTGAAAAAAGGCAAAGATCTGTCCACACAAAATATGTTCTGCTATAGCAAATTCTGAAGGAGCTGCACATATATAACAGATTTAACCACGGACTTGACTGATGAAGAAGTCAAATGCAGTAAGCTCCCCCCACCAGCTGGTAAAGTAACACAGGCAATGTTACACAAACTACAACTCTTCTTTCCAAAACATTACTTATTTTGCAATGCATGTAGACAATCACACGATTTCACTGGGACAGTCACAGATAAAAATATGCTTGAGACAGTGTAGTGGCAACATAGAAACTCCTTGAGACATTTCAAAAAGCCAGCAGAATAACTTCTGTTGGACACAGCACTTGGAGAAAAAGGAAAGATGTGGGGAGCATCCTTGGGGAGATCCCTGAAGCTTACATACTCACAAATATACATGTTTTTAACCTTTTACCAAGACATGTCTCAGTCCCACAGTCACACTACTCTCTATTAGGACAAGGGAGAGAATACTTGAGGGCAAGGCAGGGAGATAAAAGTATCATTATGCAACTGATTTTATATGGGTGCGGCTCACCGGTTTGATTAGCTTACTTATTTGCATTACCAAAGCAGTCAGAGGCTCTGCTAGCATTTCTGTGCATTAGACTGCATATGCGTGCAATGAAAAAGTTATCCTCACCCCTGTCCATCAATCGCCTTCCCGCAGACATGCTGGTACAAGCTGAAGGTGGAAGAGGTAAAACTGTCAACAGCCAAGCCAGCACTGGAGTGGGATTATGACCGCAACACCCCGCCTCCCGCTGCGGCACCTGGTCAGAGCACGCTGCCCCTCTGACAGCATCAGATCCGAAATAGCCCAAGTCAGAATGAATGAGTGGGCTGTGCAAAATGCTGGGACGTCAGCGAAGGAAGCAATTGCAGACGGAAAAAATAAAATACCTCCTGCAGCCTTCCAGAAACACCCACGAGAGGGCAGTGTGTACCAGCATATGGAACAGGCAGACCACCAAGAACGTGCTAAAAAAACGCTTTCCAAAAGGAAAAATTAATGTAGGCATGGGACATCTGCAAATCCAAAAAAAGCTAGATTTCTACTTGACCACTGGGAAAAGTGAGGAGAGCATCAGCTTTAACATTCATGAATCAGCACCTGAGTTTTGCATTTGATGCTCTGGGATGCAATTCCAACACTCAAGACATGCAACAGACTCCCTGCAGTGTTCATTTGGTCCTTAGACATTCGTCCTCCGTCTGGCACTGGGCCTGACGTGTTTTCATGAGTGAAGTTTGTTCAAGCTGTGAAGGGAGACTCGTGTCTGTGCTGCACTTCTGTAGTTAACACGAGAAAAGATTATGTCCAAACCTACACATTTTTATAAGAAGTTGTAACGGTGCTCTTCCCAGGCTGCCCAACATATTGCCCACAATTTCCTGATTCAGCTGAGCAAGGCATGAGTGCAAAATTGGCATAGGATCTGTCATTCCACATTTGATCAATGCCCTAATACCCTAGTACCAAATGAAGACTCAAAGCAAACACTGAGCACATTCATCATCTGTCTGAATACGAATGCTATCTTGACAATGCTATTCTGAAAGCAAGGGGAAACAGCAAAACTTAAACCATAAGAACATTTAAATTAGCAGTTTGTTGCATTGTAAGATCTTGAAACATGCTGCCAATTGAAGAAATAATTTCATATTATCTACAGTGACAAGAACCTTGTACAGGAAAGCCTCTCACCCTCCCCCAGGCTTCATTGAAAAATTGAATCCTTAACAATGCAATTTATTCCATTCTTCAGCTGCAAAGCACAATTTTCATACAATATCTTAATACACTGCTCTTTAAGTGTATGCTTTCCTTTAACTCCCTCTTACACTCTGCAATTAATAATCCCTTTTTAATACCTGTACTAGTGTGAAGCTATGGGAAAACAAGCAACTTAACTGTATTTTCTCTTTCAAGGAAATCTGATTGATAGTTTTGCAGGGTCTAAGTCACCAGATGCTATCCTTTAATTACTACATGAAGAAACCTCTTCTTAGATACTTGAAGGTGACCCAAATCATGACGTGTTTCTTAGACACCATGCACTCTTCTGTGATCTATCTTCACCCCTTGATAGAAGGGCCATAGACAAGACACTGTCTCTAATTTTAGGAGGCATTTGAACTGACAGCACAAAAGACTAAGAGGCAAAGAATACCAGAAGCCTGTAAAAAAACCCCAACAGTTAACTTACTACTCCAACGCCTGTCACAATAAAGACAAAAATTCAAAGGCAGATATTCAATTTTAAGAAATCCCAGCTTCTATTAACCTGTGAGATAACCTGAAATTAATATAACAAGAATGTAATTCTTAAATTTTTTTTTTAAGATACAGTAACAAAACTGCACTTACTACCTGCACATTCAGTTTAAAGATGATGTTCTAGCAAAATGGGAAGCTTGTCTCACTTCAGTGCAAGGTTATCCCTATTGATAGTTTTACAACTGTGGATGTATTCTTTCTATGGGGTTATCCAGAGAACACTGTGTTCATCAACATGACTTCAGAGTGGCCCTCCTGATGCTTCATCTGTAACATGTAGAAGGGTGTAGGTCTGATCTCACTTTACATACACATCAATGGTTTGCGAACATCTTTTGGAGTTTGGAGGGCTAGCTCTTTCAGCATTGCTCTGGGAACACATGCAGGCCCACTAGTAGCACTCCACAGCTGAACTGGAGGATGGATACTCATGGAGTACTTGCAAAGAATTATTACAATCAAATTTGATTCTATTCCAGCAAGGCACTTTCCACTATCTGAGTTTGACCTCTTCATACCTAATTAGATAGACAAGGATCTTTAACAAGAAAAACAACAAAAACAGCCTTAGATTGTTATTATAGAGAATGAATGACAGAACTTCAATGCTTCAATGCAATACTTCATTCTGTGAATTTGGATTAAAGCTTCTATTTAGGATTATTTACGGGGAGTCTGGGGAAAGGAGGAAAAAGGGACTTCTTGAGGAGTCACCCAAGTTTGCCTGTTTCCTTTCCCCCTGCCCCGCTCCCCCTCTGTTTTGCCAGCTTCTTGACTGCTGGAAAGATACTTGAAACCAAACAGTATCAGAAACTAGTCCAGTTTTAGAAAAAAACACTCTAAAAACAAAACCAATCTAAACAGCACCACATATAAAACTTCCTACAAGGTTACTCTGTCAACCAACTTTGCTGAAGGATATCATGCTGCCAGAGCAGCAGAGAAGCCACCAGGCCAACCGCGTAAGTCCTCTGTTTTAAAATGAAATGGTTTTTGTGATCACCCAGGAACAGAAGTGCTCACAAAAGCACATTCTCAAAAGAGCCATAGGTCACAGCACTTAGGAAGTGCCTGGAGAGTTCTTGCGATTCATTAATGGAATGAAATCTATTCATCTGGAGTCTCTTGCCTAATCAATTATTAGCAGCAGGAAAACACCGCACTATTAGCGCCAAGCACCAATATTACAAAAGCCTGCTATCACTGCTGACTTCTGACAAAAAAAAAAAAAGTCAGGGTGCAAATATAAACATACCTTAAAAAAGTCAAGGCTTTAACCATTTTCCCTGAGATCTGATGCTAAGTAATGTTCAGTTAGCAGAAGACATCAAACTTACTAAAGTCTCAAATGATGGAAAGAAACATCATCCTGCTCCAGCCATGGCCCCTTATCAAACTTCAGGTACTCAATGTCTTCGATTACCTGGAATCAGAAGATAAAAATCACACTAATAGGTGGTCTGATCAGAACATCCAAAAATCAATGAACATGCCCCTGAAATCAATGAAATAATCAAAATATATTATTAAACAAGTCACCCAGCAAAAATGCATCACTACTAGATCTATATTAACAATGCAAACGTCAAAACATATCATCTCCCAGTCACATTTCTGGAGGCTGTGGCCCTGCCATAAGCACTGCACAGACACATGGGAGCCAGCTCTAAAGTTCCTCGTGCTTTCAGTCTTGGTGAGCAGAAGATGGCAGGGAATAAATCGGATGAGAGGTGCTTTGTTTCCAAATTCTTACCTGATCCAAGATGCTCTTCCTCAACCTGCTGTTGGGGCTGAAAGGAAGCAAAGAAGGTACAACCCCACCTCTAACGTAGAATGAGGAAGAAATGGAAATAAGTCTATATTTTACCCCCTTTTGTTGCAAACGAAACCCATCATGCTACATAGGAAGCCTGGTTGGGTTTTGTTTTTTTCCAAATGGTTTAGTGGCATACTGAGACAGACTGAGGAGCAATTGTGGCAACTGCCTCTCGGTGTTGCTGTGTGTGGTTCACATCACAGAAACAAAGGCATGTTTGAAAACTCAAACACCCTTGAAGTAGCCATACTGACAGAAGTCCAAAGGCTCCCAGTTTCATCAGTCAAGACCTACCCATGCATGCATATACACCGAGCAGAAAGGAAAGGTAAAACTCACAGCTCCACCCAGAATGATTCAAACAAGCAACACCAGCTCAGCAAATCACCCCTCCACCATCTCCAAACTTATCAATCCCATGTTTGAGCTTCATTTACAGACTGTCTCCATCAGAAAACAGATCTTTGCTGGTCCACTGGGTAATTGCTTAACACAAGCCTGAGGTTATCATACATGACTGACCAGATCTGAAGGAAACCCGAACTAGTGTTGGGAAGACGCACTTAAGGTATGTGATGAGGTGGCAATAGTACCTTGAAACAACTTGGGAAGGAGTGGATTGTTACAGCTCCAAACACCACCTTTCAGAGGCCTTTTCCAGAAGGAAAGGATAAAGCTCTGAGGTCAGAACCAAAATCCTGATGACACTGTTGTTCCACTGACAAGTGAGTAGATGCCAGTAATAAAGTGAGTGACAGAATAATAAGTGAAAAATGCTTCTATTCTTTACTGTACATTAAATCCATTATAATTATTCCCTGCAATCACAGCAAACACTAAATCCTATCTATGACCACTTAAAAGGCAATAAAAAAGTGCTATTACAAAGTAGTTTTGACTATAAAGGTCCACTCTATTACCAGTATTAAGTTTTTATGGTAAGAAATAATGGCTTAAAGACATGACCACATGATCATTTTCCTTGAGGCATTTATATTTCTTAAAGATTAATTTTGCCGATAAAGACTTAAAAAATATACGATTGACATGACATCACTAAAGCATATTTAAAACTTCAAGCAAGTTTAGATGCTCTTTAACCATTTTTGATATCTTACAAAGAGGCAAAGTTGGCAAACCAGATACTGTAGCTGAAAG
The DNA here is from genome assembly GCA_017639485.1 of Pluvialis apricaria. Classification (NCBI taxonomy): domain Eukaryota; kingdom Metazoa; phylum Chordata; class Aves; order Charadriiformes; family Charadriidae; genus Pluvialis; species Pluvialis apricaria. Next base: position 37,930,053 of record CM030011.1, on the reverse strand, counting down.
CATAGGAAACCTACTTTTCACATAAGGAAAAAAGTCGATAAATCCACCTGTTGATGGAAAGATGTTTCAATCTTCAAAAAATACTACAGAAAACTGTAACAAAGACACTTAGAAGAGTTTTCAAAATTGTATTTAGAAACTGCCATAACAGCTCCCCAAGATAAGCATTCAAAAACGTGAAGTGGAAGAAAGGTGTATGAAAACTTAGTTCAAATATCCATTACTGATTTTAATTATTTAATTTAGAAGCTGAACCTTCACCATACTTCCCATTAGCTATGCAAAAGCAATTACTTCTCTACTCCACAGCAAAACTTTGGAAACTCCCCTCTATGGCAGATGACAGGACTAATAATAGAGTTCAATAGGACTCAGAATATGTTGCGGGGAAAAAGAAATCTGTACCCAAATTAGTTTTGCACACTCGTATTATCACATCAGAAGGTATCTCTCCCAACAGCTCGTTAACAATGGTATCAGCCTCCTGACCAGGCTAGAATAGCAGCTTCTTAATTTATAAGGAATGCCTTGGCACCCCCTGGGGATTAGCAGCAAATGAATGATTTAAACCTGATTGCAGCACAACTTGTAATAATGTCCAGGAGAGGTCAGGTCTTAATATACTGCAGAGCATGGCAGGATTTAGAAAAAAGAGTTTTCAATCATGAGGTCCCTTTCCGTAATCTTTGCAACCAAGCCAATACGAACAGCTTACAATTTCTAGGCTTGTTTCACAGTGATCTGGTGAGTGCTATTCCTGGAAGAGCTGGGGCGGTGGCAGGCAGCAGAAGGTGACGCTGTTCTTATTCATACTATTTCTGGGGACAAAGTCACCAAACCCCAACAGGTAGCTCTGTCAGCTGACTTCTCCCCAAACTCCTTCGTCGCTTGTTGTTTCTTTAAGTAAGAGATGGAAACAAGGAGCAACGCAGGCTACAACCCTACGGAGTTCAGACCACAGCTTGCAGGAAGGAGCTCAGCTCACATACAGCACCTACAACTGAAAAATTCATGTATGCTAGCCCTGGAGCCTTTCACTTCTGCACTGGCAAAGGACCCAGCACAAAGCTGGTCTGTCAGGAGTCTCCCATCTTCACCATCTTCTCCAGTTTACACAAGCTGGTGACACTGAATAAAACTGATACATAATACAAAACACTATTCACAAGTGCAGAGAAACTGAAACAATTTTGATTAACTTATTTCCTTTCTACCCTTTTTTAATATCCACGGCTTTAAAAAAGAATTTCTAACGAACATTAGCTAACTTTTTATTCCCAGTTTTACCCTCATGTAAAAGCAGTCTGAAACACCCTAACAAAGCTCGTTTCAGCACTTATTACTGCTTTAGCCACTACAACCAATGTTAATTACAATACGAAACCCCAACTGATCTTTTTAAAATGCACTTCAGAAACAAAAGTAATTTCTAAATTGTGTATGTCTGCTATGAGAAAACCAAAAGCCTTTAAACTATAAGGTCATAAAAAAATTAATTTCCCAAATCACACACCAAATAATCTGTAGACTGAAGCTAGCTAACAGTTAAACATTGCTACCTAGCAAGAGGACACATCTCTCTAAACAAACACACTACAAGCCAAAACCAAATCTCTCCTGCCAACCCTTACTTGCAAATTTCAACTATTTAATTCCAAATGTAAACTGAATCTGAACAGAAGGGGAAAAAAATAACTTTATTCTTTGAAGTGAAAAGAGTATCAATCTCTGTAATAACATCTAACAGTGAAAAAGATACCATCTTGTACTTTGACTTCAAGACAATAATCCTTCCTCTAGTCCAGATTTGTCCAACCAAATTTAAAACTACATCAGTGCATACTGATGACCATATATACAGCAACAACAAGATTGCTGAGCTTGGCAGACTCTCTACTTGAGCAATAAGAGCTTTTGACTGACTTTAAACCTTGATTTACAGAATTAAAATAAGATCTCCAGCAATGGGTTTTACTTCAAAAAAATCTAGGGAAGAAACGACCACTTCAAGACCTGCTCAGAGAGGGAAAGGGAGATAACAAGCAAATAACCCCTCCATCCCAACTTTCTCTTATTTCTTCTACCAAACACCCATGGCTACCTTCTTGAAACACCATGATTCTCAGATCTTGTTATCCTTTCTTTTATGACACCCTGAAAAACTAACTATAATTGCTCAACATTCTCATCCACACCCTGACCTTCATTTTTTTTTGTTCATTTTAGCTTCTTCCCATTTCATTATTTTTGTCCCTCAAAAAACCCAATAATCTAAAAACTTAACAGAGAACATATTCCTAGGATGCAATCCTTCTTGCCACAGAGGATGCTTCTCACTGCAAAGCTGAATCTTCACTGTGGCTGCAAGTGTGTGAACTTTGACAAGGAGTGCCTTTCAGCTGCTACATACTTTATCTACCACAGAAGCAAGGACACCCCTACCTTGCTAGCACTAAAGTAATACTTTAATTTTTATGCACACGAGAACAATGAGGCTGCGCTCTTGATTTTTCACAGCGGTACTCACAAAACTGAAACCTCAGCAATTCAAGAGTTATTTGGAAACAGTAATTTCGGGGCTAACACAAAATGTGAAGGTTTACCCTCTTCAGTAATTTTTTCCCTTCCTGAAAATGATACATCGGAATTGTCAGCTGGTAAAGGTTGCAGGTAGCTATCTGCATAAAAACAGCTGACCTCAGAACAAAGGGAAACGCCTTCAGTTTTTTTGAAGCTTACAAAACCACCTCATTTTCAGAGATTTTTAGAAATTTTGCAGTGTTCCAAATGCAAGCAGTTGCCTCCTTGAAATGTGATTTCACAGTGAACTTTATTTATCTGTCACACTGAAGCCACCAAACCTTTTTGTGGATAAAAGCTCAAATTGCCTCACAAGTCTACTGGTTAATAATGATAATCTCTATTATCAAGTGCATGAGTGACAAGAAATCCAGTGACGACAAGGCAGGGCCCAAAATGTGGCACACAACCATGTTCTCACAAAGGGAACTAAAAGGCCTAGAAACGCACAGCAATGAAGCAAACGGGGGCTAAGTTTTTAGGACCAGGAAAGTCCTTATCAGTATTTTCTGCTTCACAAAGCTTTTGCATGGGAACAGGAGGATATTAGGTGCAGGCTACTGTTGTGTCAAGGCCAACTAAAATCCACACTTCCTTCCTCTGAACAAAGTCAGGCTTACGAGAGAAGAGTTTTCTGCAGACTTCAACTGAAACAGATTCATCACCAACTCCAACAGCAGGAACAAAGCTCAAGGATCCAGGAGATTTTCCAGCCCCTTGCTCCCAGGATTGCTCTCCGCAACTGCTAGTTTGGAAATAACCTTCCCCCAGTTTTATTGCTAACTGTGATGTCATGTGGAATATCCCTTTGATCAGTCCAGGTCAGGTGTCCCAGATGTGTCCCCTCCCAAACTCTTGCAGTCCCCCAGCCTAACTGCAGGAAGCAGAGCAAGAAATAGAGACAGCTTTGATGCTGCGCAAGCACTGCTCAGCAACAGCTAAAATACTGGTGCGTTATCAACACTGTTTTGGTGAGATCTAAAACACAGCACCACATGGGCTCTTGCAAAGAAAATTAACTTGATCCCAGTCAAGCCCAGTCCATCAGCAAATAAGCACACCAGGAAGAGGCTGCCTCCTGCAACACATAGAAACATTCAAATATGCTTTTTTTAAAAAATAAAAAAATAAAAAGAACTCCACAAAGGCAGTAAGCAGTCAGAAACCTTCCTTGCTGTGAATGCCAAGGTTGGGCTTAAGGATGTTTAGTTAAGCATTGACTTGGAGGCTTACATAGGAAAGGCTCAAAGATGTGTCCCATTGCGCTCCCAGAAAACTACACGCAAACCTCTGCAGTAAGATGGTCTGCTACCTGCTGAATGTCATAGGTAGTGCAGGTGGGCAGAGACAAGTGCTGCTATACCAAAACAAACGTTTTCCTTTTGCATCTGTTTTGGGAAAGCCTGTTACGCTTTCCCAAACTTCTCCCCTTGCCAAACTACTAAGTTTTCCATCTCAAAGTAACGACCCTGCCACTTCTGTCTTCTCAGATAGCATAGGAATTAATTGCATACTGCTGTGTGAAGGTCTGGACCTATTTCTTAGAGCAAAATGCCATATAACCAGCCTTATATTTCTTTTCCCCTCTAACAGAGGCAAGAGCAGCATTAAGGAGACTCTAGAAGGATTATCAGAGCTTTCAAACGAGAAACAGATGATGAAAATATTAAAATCAGCAAGACATATCTGAAAATATATTTTTAGTGCAGCTGAGATCCTTATTGCTACTACAGAATTCAAGTGAGCTTTGAGGGATTCACCATGTAACTTTCATCCCTAGAACTGAAATGAGCCCACTACAAACCTGTCCAGAATTACAAAAACCTTGTTTGTTGCTCTTTCTGACAGGAGACAGCAGCTACAGAGAAAACTTAACAATGGGGAAGAAAAATGCTTCTGTTATCCCACTAGTAATGCTCCATGAACAAGAATGCTGAATTAAAGCAAATATACTACACCTACTCCAGAAAATATCACAGTTGAGTAGGAGGAAGCAGTGATCTCATGTTTATCCCGTCACATAAAAGATGGCTTATTTCTATCAATGAGAAGGCAATTTATCTGGCTTGGTTGAAGGCTAACATGTCTGGCAAAACCATTTGGAGGAAAAATTGCAGTTTACACACCACATGCTAATTCATACAGATGAATAACCCAGGGCTACAAAGCTTACAACAGGTCTGCTTATCCAGCTCTTTGCTATAACCAAAAATCGATTAGCTTTTAGAAAACAACTATTTAATCACATAGGAACCTGTGCACCATCCTGGACCATAGGAAGCTGCTCAATGGCAAAAGCCAGAGACAGACCTTATACTGGTAGACAAAGTCTCAGCTGTATGCTGGGGGTGACTTACCTCTTGGTTTATGTCACTAGTTCCCAAACTGAGCTATGCAGAGCCTTGCCCATCCCAGCAGCCACTTCAAACAGGGATGGCTGACTGAACAGCCAAACACTGCACAGCCCAGCAAGGACTCAGGATATGCTGCTTCCACCTCCCTCACAGGATTTGCTTGGGAAAACAAACCAAATTTGGAAACACCCAGCATAAGTTCCATCAGACAAAAGACACTAAAAAAATTATTAGCAATAATCATGTGGCCTATAGGGGGCTTTGCTCGCTTTGCCAGCCAGGTACCTTGGCAAAAGGGATGGGAAGTGAGATTTCCACTCCCCTAACAAAATGACACTTGCTCATCAAAGTATTTTAGTACAGACCCTACAGATCTTTGCCACCGCAACAAACACTAAATTCATTAAGTAGTTACCTAAGGACAATATGTTCTCTTTATATTTCAGTTTCGGAAGTTAAAGAAAAAGAAATAAATCAATATATGCAGCAAACTCTTACCTTTTCCACATCCTCTGCCTCAGTTGCTGTGTACTGCAAAACTTCACTGGTCTCACTGCAAAAAAGAAAAAAAAGAATTAATTCCCTGATACAACTGCTCTACTCATCCTCTCCTCTCCCCCCTGCTCCAAAATAAAGCAGAAATCAAGTTAAAAGGCACAAACAGAGAATGAGAATAATTACAATTTTTTAGAATGCTTACAGAGTTCTTGCAATAGAATTCCTATTGGACCTGTAAGTTGCTTCTTTCCTGGTTGAAAATTGTTTTTAAAGGGTAAATGGCCTGTGGGGTATCTACATAGTTTCTGTTTAAAAACAACAAAAAATCCCACGTAGGAATTTGTTTCCATTTCACTAATGTGAATTACCTCAATTACAATTTCCCAATCTATTTGAAGTCAAGTGAAATTTTTAACCAGTCTAACCCAAAACTTCAGTACACCTTCCTTTTTACAAGTACATTAATACCTGTGGGTAATTTTTGAGAGAAGAATACATTCATTCATCACTAAGACTGAGCTAACCGAACAAATACAATGCAGGCAGCAGGGTCTGTAAGCATAAAAACATTTAAAACAGGTAATAGCTGCCTGGTTACAAGATTTGCTTACTGATACAGCAGCCATCACAGAAAAGTCACTCACAGAGCAGGGCCACAATAGGAGTTCCTATATGAACATGGCATAAACTTGAGCACAGGAAGTTCCATCTAAACATGAGGAGGAACTTCTTTACTCTGAGGGTGGCAGAGCACTGGCACAGGCTGCCCAGAGAGGTTGTGGACTCTCCCACACTGGAGACATTCAAAACCCGCCTGGACGCCATCCTGTGCAACGTGCTGTAGGTGTCCCTGCTGTAGCAAGGGGGTTGGACTTAGACGACCTCCAGAGGTCCCTTCCAACCCTAACGATACTGTGATGTTTCACTACTACATACGCACAGCCACCCTCAGTAACAGTTGTTCCCAAATCTGCTCCAGCTGCCTTGGAAGACCTTTCCTTTAGCTAACAAAACCTTAGGAGAAAACAAAATGTATGCCCAATGTCCATGTAATATCAAACAACACACAGCAAAGCTGAAGAGCATGGAGAAGAATTTGCAGACTTTTTGCTCAGCACAACCACTTCCCAGTTTAATCAGGATTAAGGCTGGCAGTATAAGTCGCTCTAAGAAGTCACACTATCAAAATAACTTACAACTGCAGCAGTCCAAACTAGTTCCTGGTCTGCATTAACACTGGTCAGTCAAAACAGCTCTGGTAAAAAAGTTCCTTTATAAAATGCCTTTTATTCCTATGAACCCCCGAGCTCTTACAGTCAGCCATTCAACTGGTGCTCCTAGTAGGTGAACGACTTAAGAGTTTGTTCTTAACTTGAGAACAAAGTAGAAAGCCTAACACAACTCTTCAGGCACAGAAAGAAAAGACATGGCCTCCTTTCAGAGGGAGCCACTGTGACAGCGTAGCACACATACTCACATCTGCAATATCCACCATCGGTAATCAAAGTGAGAGGTCAGATTTCACCAGTCTTATACTGGCAATTGCATTAACCATGCAGATCAAACCACTTGATACTCTACAGATTATTAGGGCTCTCATTAAGAGAAACCAGATGTTCAGTGGAAGCAGTATTGGATATGATAGAGAACATTAGCAGTCTTAGGGCTTTGGTCCAGCAAAAGAAAAATCAAGCAAAAAAAACAACAGCTGTCTGTTCAAAATCACAAGGTAGTACTTGCCACAGCACCAGGCTCACAAATCACCATCAAAAGAAACATTAAAAAGACATTCATAAACATGTCAGACTAGAAAGGAAGCATGAATTTTAAGACAGCCAAATATCCACTATAAAACACACCACTTCAAGTAGCATCAAGTTGCTCCAATTAAATGGAACAAGATAACAGGAATTTTGCTAAGTAACAAACTAGACTATTTTCCTTCTGCATTTCAAGAAAAGCAAGAGAACAAGCAAACATAAGCTTGAACATGGAAAGTATGGAGGACTTTGTTCAAAAGTCTGTAACTCTTTTTAGCCTGTTTGAACCAGATTTTGATCATCCTCAAGAGTTAGGGAGTGAAACACTTCTTAGTCTGCCTGCAGACTAACAGCCAGGCTTGAATATAGTTCACTGCATCACTTTGCAAGCCAGCAAACAAATGATTAAAGACAGTTGAAGCTTCTGTACATTTATCCAATATACAAGCCATCAGCGAGGTCCAGAGATGCGCAAAGCTGAACTTTCACACATTCACAACCTCCCCCACATCAAGGGGACAGAGACATCCTTCTTCAGACCCAAGCACGAAGATCGATCTGACAAGCTATTGCAAACCCATCCACTGATGAGGATGCCAACCAGACGGTGCTTGCTTAACAAGTGTACTGACCATGTACAGACAAAGGGGAAAGAGTTGAAAACACGGCAGGACCAGGTCTAGGATTTAGCCTCACTAAACACCACAGTATATTTCTGGGTCTCGATTTGATCCAAAGAACAAGCGGCATTTCTCTCCTCACCAGTAAATTCAGAACAGTTCTGCCCTCAGGGGGATGACAGTCCCACGGTTTCCCACCCTCCCTTTCCATCCTTAGCCCCTGTTTCCTTTAGAGAGCCATGTGGGGGATGCACTGGAAGGCAGCTGACCACACATTGCACCAACAATTTCTGCCCTGTATTAATGACAAGCCTGATATGAAGTCACTCAGTTCGGTTGCTGACATCGCAATTACACTGATTTACCCTGGGAGATGGAGCAAGAAAGCAAGGGGAAACAAGCAGGCTACAATATACCTGAAGATCTACTTTGAATTAAATGTAACTCAATCAGCTTCATGTGCACACCAAACCTTGCACAATTACAGACTGATTTGATGTAAGGTAGGCCTGGCTCTGTGACCCTTAAGAGTTTCCCTTCCAGAAAGCTATTTGTTTATGAATGACCAAGACTGCTTACATTCATGTGCAAGAATTTTAGGACAATTTGATTTTTGATAGAGCTCTTTTATAAGAATGGGGATAGCTGGCAAACTATAATAGTCTCATCTCAAGTTTACAGTGCACACATTCTTGCTTCCCAGCCAGAGAAAGCCAGGGGATCCCACCAAAGAGCACCTTTAGTCTCTCAGAGCAGGTAGCAGTGCAGTCTTTATTTACCAGCACCAACAAGTCCATCAAACCCTCCCCAAATGTGGAAGGCTATCAGATGTATGCCTCACGAGGTACAGAAACAGAACTAGAAAAGGGAACAGTCCTTACCTGAAAGCCTTTCTCCTCTCCCACCATACCACTATCAAGAAATTAGCCAAAGCTATGACAAATGAAAGGAGTTTTTAGGAGAGAAAAATTCCAAACTCTCAAAAAGGCCTGAGAAAAGCTTATATTGCATCACACTCTCCTCAGGTCATACAAACATACAACTATAGCTATGGCATTCTGGACATCACTCCAAGAAAGCACTCCAACCACTGTTGCAAGCTAACAGAAAGAGAAGCAAAGGTGTCGACACCAACCACAATCTGTCAGAACGGGAGACAGAACTTGTTTTTGCAGAGCAAACAGACCAGATTCCTGGCTTTGCTCCTGAAGTGTTCTTTTAAATATAAAGAAGTTTATGCTTCCCTGTATCTGACTCCATGACAGCAAATTCCAATGCCCCAGGACAGCAGGATGAAAAAACATACTGCAGATCAGGGTCATTAGCTTTGCAATACATTAGGTAGGTCAATTAATGAAATGCAATGAATCTACTATTGTACAACATTCCACCCACTCTGAACCTGTTAAGAGTCAAAAAACATTGCTTTATAAAGTTCACACCTAAAAAGACTTCCTTTTTAATCTTCCAGTATTCTAACACTGGCATCAGGCTTCTCCAATACCAGTAGTAACTACACACAAGTATACATAGTTGTTACACCATGGATGCAATACTCCATCATAAGGACATAATATTGTACCACATAGCACGAGGAGGATTTCTCACACTACATGATTTTATCTGCTTATATTAGCAGAGATTTTAGGATTTGCACACATTTTTACTCAAAGATTTAACAGACAAAACATTTTGGCTTGCTAACCTGATCTCTGGTAAGAAGGTTTTCTTGTAAGCGTCCTCAATGTTCTGGAGATACAAAGGAGACACCTTTTTCTCATACGGCTAAAACCAAACAGAAAACAATGTTGTGAAATGAGTTTTCTTTCTTTTCCCCACCAGTGCAGATTCCAGCGTAAGCAGATGGCCCTGCCAAGAGCCCACTCTTGTATTAGCAGTCAAACACCCAAGTGAACCACATACACATTAATGAAAGTTTCAAGAATTAAGTCATTTGGAGTGTTCAGAATTTCTTACGTAGCATTAAATATCTAGAGTACTCTAAGAACAAGTCAGTCTGCACTAATCACTGCCTTGCCCTGTACTATTATGTCCATGGTTTTAATGATTAGCCGCATGAATAAGATTTTTCTGATACACTAAGGAATCTAGAAAGAAAGGGAAAGGCAGGTTAAACAGAAGAATGTAAAAGTGAAAAAACTTTCTTCCAATTTATTTCAGTTTGTTACAGGAATCAGTTCATTTTCCCTAAGTTCACATGAACTAAGAGAACCATACATCAACAGCCTCAAAAAGATTAGCATTCCAAGGACTGATCAATCAAGTTATACATAATAATCCAGAAAATATGAGAAGATTGTCCAAGTCGGCCTTTTTAACGAGAAGGAGAACACGCATCCATTTCCACAGTTTCAGACAAGTTCATGGGCAACCAACCACTCCAACCACCCACTCCGAAATCGTTCTTTGAAATTTCATGGTTATCTTATCTGCTGTTAAACAGTCCATCTTCCACACAGTGTACTTTAATGCCACGTTTTCAAAATGCCAGGAATTTCTATAATCTACCATGTGTTCCTTCAGTTCAATCCTAAAATTAAATTACATTTCCTGCTTGAAATGTTCATCCAAGACGCCCATTATGTTGAAAGGATCTGTGTCTCTGCTTGTTGGGCCCACTGGAGGCCTTTCTTTTTCCAGTGCCTTTTTCCAGTTTTCCAACAACAGCGTGCTGAATACCAGTGAAACATTCCATCTGCCAAGAAGGCGGAATTCCCAAAAATACCATCTCCAAACAAGCACTAGTGTTCAGCACTGCCACTGCCCCAAGGATGTTACACCAGCAATTTCTGCCAGGAGGTCTCAAAAATGCCACCAACCTTTATGCTCACAAGGGCAAAGAACTCAGGTTCCCAAGTTACATTAAGAAGCTTCTAATTCTGTCACTGAAGTTACTAAAACAAAAAAGCTATGGTTTTCCTATACAAAAGTATCTTGTTCATTAAAGCACAGAGGCACGTTCAGTCATGGCCTAAACTGCCGGAGGGCAGAAGAGGAGAGTCATTCAACCAGCAGACTAAGCAACTCAGGCCACGCAGATCATGAAGCAACAAGGGCAGCCTTCCATTTACAACTCTGAAGTTGCTTCCCTTCGGTAATCATCAGCCTCCTTCTTAAATGAGCAGGAAAACTGCAAAACGAAATGCTGCTAGCTCACCCTAGCACACTAACATACATACACATGCTTCAAGAGAAGCAGGGACAGCCAAACATTTAGAGACCTGAGAATTTTTTAGAAATAAATCAAAGTTTTCTTTGAATCCATCAGGCTTTCCACAGTTAAATACTTCACTTGACTACAATTTCCCTTAGCCTTTGAACAAGGTACAAGGTAAACATCATTCAATCCTCGTAACACATGAGAACAGTTACAAGCACATGTCCAAATATCACAGAAGGGGGAAGAAAAAAACCAAAAAAACCACCGTATTTAGATTAGTCATTATACAAAAGTACCCTACAGCTTTTCTGGTACACGAATATTTCAATAACCCAGTAATCCAATATGGTAACATAATGAAAGAGGTAATTTGAAGACAATACTCCAGAATTAAGTTAATTTTCTTTGCTTTTTAACAGTTGTCTCCATCCAATACCATGACTTAAAAAAAAAAGACATCCTGGAGAGAAACTATGCCACCCTCAAAGTGTTTTGAGAGCAAAAGTCTCAGAGGATGTCCCACAACTGTCAAAGATCAACAATAGGTAAGAGTCACCAATCATGATCTCAGACTAAACTGAAGTTGCACTAGTGATAAGAAGCAACTGTATTTCTTATCAACTTTATATTAGATTAGCCAGAAAGCACCCTGGATTTTATATATCATGGAATACCTACACAAAATCAGTTTTAAGTTCAAAATTGGTGTTTTGCTGTGTTAACACAACAGTACCAAGCAGTAAATGTCTTAATTTCAGAAAGTTACCGAACTTGCTGATCACAAGTGACCCACACATTAACATCAACACAGATCTGAAACAGCAGTAAGCTGGGGAAGCTGGAGAAGGGCACGGACAGCTGGAGCTTCTGGCACCCAAGAAGCACTGATAATGCCACAAGAAGCATATTACCCAGACACAACCCCTGAAACAGCAGCTACAAAGGCTGGCTTTTAAGGGCAGATAATTTTTACAGAGCTTCTCATTACAGAAATGACAGCATTTTGACGCAGTCAAAAAAGTTGATTTTTGCTTTTTTTTTTTTTAGAGCAAGCGTACCAGAATATCCATAGAGTCATCACCAACACACAGTTCTTACACATAAGAGGACAAGAAGCTTTTCAGAAGCAGAATTCTGCAGCAAACTCCACAGACTCACATGTAAGAGTGCCATTAATGGCAGATATTAATAGGCACTAACAGCGGGAAGAGACAAAATTACCTCGCCTTTCTCTTGAATCCTCTTCTGCACCTCTGGGACGGGTACATCTATATAAATGACCAAGTGAGGCGGCAGGAATTCACAAATGCTGATCTCTTTGATCTCCTTGTAGTGATCAAGACCTGTATAAAAAAGCAAAACCAAGCACACTGGAGAGCTAAAGGCAGCACAGCTGAACACACTCACATTTTGCAAATGAGGACAAGTGCAATAGGAACGCATTAAAATTTTGACTTATCGGGTAACGAATCTGCAATCATTTCTGGAGTGTTTTTTCCTGCAGTTGCTAAACACTTTCTATTTGCAAATAAATCACACCCCCTTTGTATACATAGTCTCCTCCTCTTGGCTGATAGAGCAAGTTTAGGGTAGGCTTTTCCTCAGATAGGATTTAGAAGTTTTTAGAATTAACAATCTTCCAGAAACAGAAAGTAAAACAACTAAACTAAGAAGCTACATGCACTGAGATATAAGAATCTAACATCAGTTATATCAAAGAGGGAATTTATTTCTGACTTAAGTTTAGAGAAACCTAGGTTTTTCCTCCATGGTTTAGAGACAGCCACTCAAAATATCAGGGAGAGACTGCAGCACTCAGGTCACCTGAGGGGACCACTGGCTGAGGTTGCATTCTGCCACAGCCTCATACACGAAATAAACAACCCTGTCCTACTACAAAGATGATAGTATGGCAAAGGTGGTAATGGAAAAAAGTTCCATGCTTCAAGAAGACTTTGAAAGAAGTACTTTATTTCCCACCATGTGGGGAAACCCAAGGATCAGGCAGGCATTTGCCTTGTCTTCCAACGCATACACAAAATCACGCTGAGGTAAAGCAAATAGTTTAAGAGGTCACCAACACAGCAGTGTCCCTCTTCACCTGTACTAGAGGCATATTCTGCACTACCGTTGCTCAATAGCTCTGTGCTCTACGCGAGCAACAGATCTACTCTCCAAAAACATGACAACCAGACTCCACTTTGGAAGACAGGACTGGAGGACCTCACCTTCCCATACAGAAAAATGTATCTGAGAGGAGTTGGTCAGGTCTGTGCAACTGGGTTCTTCTACCACATCAATAACCTAAAGCATTTCTGCTGTAATAGTTGGAGATTAGGTAGCCATACAGGTTCAGGGGAAGCATCTATTCAAATTTAAGTGGCACGGATAGCACAGGCTCCATTAAACATCGCTCAGGTGGAAGCTTTCCTCAATAAGGCTCACCAGCTTAGCTAGAAATGTAGTGACGGGCTTTCAAATTCAAGCAGTTCATGAAAAATTTAAAGCCCACTGTACTTGGCACCACAGTAAGCAGCAGTACCTCTAAATCAAGATGTTTGCTTTTTAAGGATTTCAGTATAATCCATTAGTTGTTGTTAGAATTTTATATTAAATATAAATTGTGGGTTGCTGGGCTTTGTTTGCCTCACCAACATAAAGCAGTAAGACACAGTTCATCATAACCAGCTCTCAAACTCATTCAGCAAGAAGCTGCAACTTACAGCAGGCACTAAAAAACAAACATACACCTCCTAAATCTAAGCCAAATCAAACAAGACAGCAGAAACACAAGGTAGTCAGGGAAACAATTATCTTCACCTCAGAAGCAGCCAAAATGCCAGACTGGCTAAGAACAGGCAGAAACAAGAATTTCAATAGTGATTTACTAAGGGGTCAGCTGATGACTGGGCTTTACAGTTGTTTTCTACAGATTTTCAAACTTTTGTTCAGCTGTTAAGTTTGCATGCTTAGGCTGTGGCTGGTCTCCTATGGGTGTCACGCAACTGCTCAATTCCTAGCCAAGGGATGGATACTCCACGCGTCTGCCCACAATGCATCAGCACAGTAACACCACGCTGCTCAGCTCAGCACTCACAACCCGAAACCACAGAATCACAAAAAGCCCTTTGCCTCTTGTCCTCTCTCTAGGTGCCACTGATAAGACTGGTTCCATCCAATACTACTCCCCATCAAGTATTTATACATGTAAATACCATCAGGTATTTATACATGTCCCCCAGAGCCTTCTCTTTTCCAGGCCAAAAAAATCCCAGCTCTCTTAGCCTCTTCTCATACACTGGAAGCTTTAGTTTCTTAGTGACCTTCATGGCCCTTTGCTAGACCAGCTCCAGTAAGTTCCTATCTTTCTTTAACTAGTAGTCCAGAACTGACCACAACACTCCAGATTTGGTGATCACCCCCCTTGACCCACTAACAACACTCTTGTTCACACAGCACCCGGGACGCTCGTGGCATCCTTTGCTACAAAGGCACATTGCGGGCTCACATTCAACTTGGTGTTCATCAGGATCCCCAAGTCCTCCTCTGCAAAACTAATTTCTAGTCAGATGGCTTGCAGCATATACCAGTGCCTGCAGCTATTCTTTCCCAGGTGCAGGACTTTGCTTTCCTTTTCGTCAAACTTAATGAGGTTACCATCCAACTATTTCTCCATGGCGCCAAAGACACATGGTATGTCAACCATTACCTTTCCAATTTTGCATCACATGCAAATCTGCTGAGGTGGCAGATTGGTCCTGTCATCCATGTTTTATATCATTGAATAGTTTGGGTTGGAAGGGATGTTAAAGATCATCTAGTTCCAACTCCCCTGCCATGGGCAGGGACACCTTCCACTACACCAGGTTGCTCAAAGCCCCATCCAGCCTGGCCTTGAACACCTCCAGGGATAGGGCCTCCACAGCTTCCCTGGGCAACCTGTGCCAGTGCCTCACCACCCTCAGAGGGAAAAATTTCTTCCTAATATCTAATCTAAGTCTACCCTCTTCCAGTTTGAAGCCATTACCCCTCATCCTATCACTACATGCCTGTGTAAAAAGTCCCTCTCTAGTTTTCTTGTAGGTCCCCTTCAGACACTGAAAGGCTGCTATAAGGTCTCCCCAAAGCCTTCTCTTCTCCAGGCTGAACAACCCCAACTCCCTCAGCCTCTCCTCATAGGAGAGGTGCTCCAGCCCTCCGATCATCTTCATGGCCCTCCTCTGGACTCTCTCCAATAGGTCCATGTCCTTCTCATGTTGGGGGCTCCAGAGCTGGACGCAGTACTCCAGGTGGAGTCTCACAAGAGCAGAGTAGAGGGGCAGAATCACCTCCCTCGACTTGCTGGCCACTCTTCTTTTGATGCAGCCCAGGACGTGGTTGGCCTTCTGGGCTACGAGTGCGCATTGCCAGCTCATATTGATCTTCTTATCCACCAACACTCCCAAGTCCTTCTCCTCAGGGCTGCTCTCTATCCATTCTCCGCCCAGCCTGTATTTCTGATTGGGATTGCCCCAACCCACATGCAGGACCTTGCCCTTGGCCTTGTTGAACTTCATGAGGTTGCACAGGCCGACCTCTCAAGCCTGTCCAGGTCCCTCTGGATGGCATCCCTTCCCTCCAGTTTGTCGACCGCTCCACACAGCTTGGTGTCATTAGCAAACTTGCTGAGTGTGCACTCGATCCCACTGTCCATGTCACCAAATATGTTAAATAGTACCGGTCCCAGTTTAAACCTGGTTCGGCCACAGTATCCTCCTCTGGGATAGAACACTAGTTATTGACCTCCAGATGGGCTTTGCACTGCTGATAACAACCCTTTGAGCCCTGCAGTTCAGTCACTTTTCAGTCTACTACTCACATATCTAGTCCATACTTCATCAGCTTGTCAATGAGGAGGTTATGAGAGACAGCACTGAAAGTCTTGCTTAAGTTAAGGTTAAGATTAAAAATATCCATTCCTCTCCACTCATCCACTCCTTCTATGAGGAGCTGACTATCACATGTTTAAGCGTGACTCCCTTCTCATAAAACTATGATGACTATTCTCCATCACCTTCACATCCTCCATATATTCAGAAATGGCTTCCAGGAGGATTTGCTCCATCACCTTCCTGCAAATCAAGCTGAGGCTGACTGGCCTGTAGCTCCCTGGATTCTCCTCCTTGCCCTTAAAGACAAGAGTAACATTTGTGTTCTTTGAGATTCAATAGGGAGCTGGCCATTTAAGTCAAGTAGGCCAAACCCAGTTGACCCATTATTTACCTTTCACCTAATGCTGCAAGATCACGATCTGCCTGAAGGACCTCTAGTCTTCATCAGCATTCTCACCCACATTTCCAGGGAACTACAGGAGTCTCTAGCTGACAGGACACAAGCAATACACAGAACACATGCTCTTTAACATATAAGCAGAACCAAAGCCTTGAAGAAAAAAAGGAAGTCTCATGTCTTGAGGTTGGTCCTTGATGCATACAACAGCAAGGTGCTAAGCATCTTATGAAAAACTCAAATATTTAAAGGAGTCCATCTTCCAAGCAGGCATTTTTGTTTCTTTTAAAAAACTGTACTACCACACTTCTGACAGATTATGGCAAAATAACTTCCTTTTGCATGCAAGTAACTTACAACGCTTGTGGATGTAGCCTTGTTTAAACATTGCATCCAGAAACACAAAGTCACTGTAAGGAGAGCGTTCCATCACCACACCTTGTCCTGCAATTCAAAGTAGGTTCCAGTCAGCAAGGCTTAAAGAGACTGTTGGCAGCAACATTTAAAATTAAAGACAGTACTGCTCTTAAGGTCAACTTTCTGAATGCTTTTCTAGAAATTTTAAATAAAACAGAAGAGCAAGGTTTTGGCTCGCACAAACGTACTGGATATGTATGCTGAACATGCCTGTTTCACCCATATATTTTCCTACTGTGCCTACCACTGCAGTGGCTAAGTACTACTATATTTAAGGAGTACATTTACATGTGTCCGAAACTTTCCATCATTCACATCTTTTAATAAGTATTTTCCAAAAAACATGAAGGCACAAGCAACAGGTAAATCAGTGTTGGTACAGGAAATCTTTTCTCACCAGAAGACACTCAAACAATAACAGTAATACCACAAAATAGTATTTAATGAAATCAAAAAGACTGAACAAAAGACACCATCAGGAACTAAGTCTAAGGAAAGATTTAAAAAGGCTGAAAATAATCATCAGGGACTGCCAAATTAAAACTAATGAAATTGGTAACTGCTACATATTCCCTTTGCTAGAAACAATACAATATACTGTTCTAACAGAAAGTGCACAAGGGAGTTTTCTAAATGGGCTGTTAACCTGTACTCACTAAGGGAGGAAAAATATAAAAAGCTTAACAATATAAAAGCCTTTCATTTCAAAATGCAGATACTAGCAAAGCATTTCAAAACGGCTTACTCACAACTTGTACTTGGAAGTTAATTTATAAATGAAATTAATTTACTGTGAAATCTAACCTGTGGTCAGCAGATGCTCCAACGCATCAGCATACTGTAAAACACGGTTACCAAACAGCCAAGCTTGCAGTCGATAAGAGTGTCCATCAGGGCATTTGGGATCATTGTAAAATCTCTCTAGATTACAGAAACCATTAAATTTCTCATGCAGCAGTGTTCCGTCTCCTGTGATTCTGTCTAGGTAATGGATGTCTGCTTCTGGGAAATATTTCATTCCTGACAAAAAAGAAATCCACAACAGCGTACCAATCAAAATAATAAGTTTTTGTTTTGTTTACAGTAAACATCTATTCAGCTCACTTAAATATATAGCTGTACTTTAAACAACTCTTGAAAACAGCACAAAATCCTTTGGTAGATCACATCACAGAGGGCAGATAAACCCTAATTTGAAATATTGCCAGCTTTCACCTCACCAGTGAGAGCTGAGCTATCATTCTAAGCAGAATCTTTTTGTCACCAATACTTTAATCACCTTGATGTTCTGCATATACCTGTGCAGAAAATCCTACCTCTAAACGTGCTCAGTGACTCTACCAGAGCTAGGAGCTCGGTAAGCAAACCGACTTCATTAGAACTGACATTTCATTCACAACAAATCACACCGGCAGAAGTATTCCGCAGATCTGACAAAGCGTCCCATCCTCATCTCAAACCTCACCAACGTTTTATTCTCCCCTTATCGGTAAGCCCTCCACCTTAACTGTGGCATTGCCTAACTAATAATTTGCTAGTCAAGAACTGCTGGTTTGGTGAACTAACTTTCTTTACACGAGAATCACAATTACACTGTTAAATTCTATTAACTATTAGATAAATAGATAAAATAAGATGTACCTAGTTTTTCCGCTATTTGTTTTGCAAGCTTCCCCTTCCCAGAAGATAAGTTTCCGTCCACTGTAAAGATCTTGCTGTATTCAGTGAACTTTTTTGTAGCTCTGTCTCCCAACATATAAGCCAGCCAGCCATACTGCAAATTCTGCTCAGGGCTGATATGAATTCTTGCCTGAAAGAAAACACAACAAGATTAGCATATTTTAGTTTTCTTAGCTGAACTAGGCATGCTCAAAGTGCAGCTTTTTTAGACCTTCTAAACACACTGGAGGATAAGCACTTGCACATCCAATACAAGGAATTTTCACACAGTAAAGTTAGCACTCCCATTTCAGCTTAGCAGCATTTAGGGTGAGTAGCTGTTTATGAAATGCAAGGCTGAGAAGACAGAAACCATGAAGCAGTTTTCAGTGTGTTTAAAGCAGGAATGCTCTGCCAGAACTCTGCTCTAAATCTACACAATGGCCAAAACTTCCCCAACTTGCTGAAGGCCACAGGCACATTATGTGCCCCGTGTTCCCAAGGAAGATCCAACAGCAGGCTTTTGCTTGCATCTTTGTTTGTTTGTTGTTGGGTACATATTAACATTAAGCCCTCTCCCAGTCTCTCAGGAGAGTTACAGCTTCCTTTCTGCACAACTGGACAAAAGCAGACAAAATAATCACCTGGCCTGTAAAGCTGAACACAGTACCTTACTGAACCCTGCTCAGCAAAGCCACGCAGAGACCTTGGTAAAAACTAATCCTTATTTTGAGCAACATATTAAGATTTTTTTTTTTTTTTTTTGAGCAAAATGTGAGATTTCATTTTTATTTACTATTCTTCTGCTTGCACTGTCGCATGAACAAGCTGAAGGTCACTGGGTCATCACACTCTGGTCTCAGGTATTTACTTGTGCCTCGACCTCAACCCTCGCCTCCCCTCCAAAGCCCCTGCGCTCGCCCATTGGGAACCTCGCCTCCTGCGGAGCAGCCCAGCCCAGCCCAGCCCAGCCCAGCCCAGCCCTCTGTCTGCCGCAGGGCCATCCCCCGAGACGCGGCCTCCCCGAACACCGGAACGCTGTCCGGCAGCGAGCAGCGGCCCAGCCCCGCTCCTAACGGGCGGAGAGAGGGCGCTACCAGCACAGGCCCTCCGCCGCGCAAGCGGGCAGCCGCCACCGCCAGCCCCGCGGGGAAGCCGGAGCGGCCCGGGCACCCCAAGGTGAGCCCGCCCGGCCGCGCTGAGGGGCGGCCGCCGCAGCCAGGGGAACCGCGGCTGAGGCGCAGGGACCTCCCCCTTCCCCAGCCCCGCTCACCGCCGGCACGACGGCGCTCCCCAGGCGGCCCCGAACCGCGGCGGCCGCGGTCGGGCCGAACCTGGCCACCCACAAGGACATGGCGGAGCCCGGGAGACGCGGCCGGCCCCGCCGCGACGGAAGGGGGCGGGCGCGGAGAGATGACGCCACGACAGAGGCCCGTCCCCTCTCTTGCCGAGGGTGGGCAAAGCCCTGCACCGACTTCCAGGCTGGTGGGTACCCGAGTTCCAGGGTGGTGGGTGCTCAGCTGTTACAACAAAAGCCTCTGTGTCTGGCTATCCACACCATTCCAGATTTGCGAAGCCAAAGAGGTGGAAATCAAGATCTACCTCCTTCTCCAGCTGTATGGGAGCGGGTGATCTGGGACAGTTTCCGGTTCCCCATCTAAAGTACTTCCTACCCTATGCTTTGAGCCTTTGATTTGGGTTGTGTTTGCTCACCATTGCTGGCTGGGGACAGCATCACACCTTCCACACTGGCCCCTTTGAGAGATCCCATCCCTGTCTGGATTCTCGCTGTTTTCGAAGAATATGGCAAAGGTCCATCAACCCCCATGTGTATTTGTGACTACTTGTGTGACACCAGCTGCTCACAGCCTTGGGTTGACCAGCCACCATGGAGAGAGGACTCCATCGCTCTCTGCAGAGAGAAGGGCATCTGCCTGGTGCTTCTCACTGTTGTTCTCTGCTTGTGGCAGAGCTCCCTGGGCCTCCTTCAGCAAGGAAGGTGGTGAGCTACCTTGATGGCCTCCAGAAATGCAAGATGGACCAGAAATGGAGACCACAATGAGGTCACAAATAGAGGACATGGACATGCCCAGCCTGTTCGCACAAACCCCGTAGCAGGCTCAGGGCTCAGGTGACAGCAGCCGAGGACATGTGCATGTACCGGAGCTGGCTCGCTGCAGCGCAGGCCAGCCCTGTCACTCCTGCCTGCACGTGGGATGGGGGATGCTGGAGGAGAGGGGATGCCTTAACCAGGCACATAGGTCAGGAGAAGACATGTCCGGGAAACCATGCTGATGCCCACACAGCAAGCAGATGTGATGCTGGCAAACCTTGCTGCTGCTTTTGGAGGCTTTGCTGGTCCTTGCCACAAGATGGGGCTGGGTAACGCTCAAGGAAACCTGCTTTCTGCCTGCCACCGTGGCTTGTCCCACAGAGCTGTGGTATGAGCGCAAACAAGTCCCCATCTTGCCCAGGGCTCGCTGGAGACTCTGGGAAAGGCTGCTGACACTGCTGATATCTCAAGATATCACATTCAAAGCATCTTCTCTGTAGAAGCTGCTCTTGTCTCCGTATGGCTGCAATGCACGGTTGCTGGAAACCATGAGGGCTGTTTTGCTTCCCCTTCTTTTTTGTTTTTGCACTCCATGTTTGCCAACAGGAATGCTGGAAAAACCGGTCTGCTTCGGGAAGCACGGAGAGCAAATTTGCTTTGTGTCTAGAAAGAGCCATCTGCCCAGCCAGCCTGACCTCCGGTGTTGGTGAAGGAGTGGAAAACAGCAGAGAAACCTCTGAATGAGCTGGAGACCCTGGCTTTCTAATGCTCAGCTGTTGACCGAGCTTTGAGATCTTGGAACTGCCTTGTTGAAACAAATGGGAAGGAAGAAGAAGGATCAAGGAGATGTCACAGTGGGAAGGGACAGCTGTGCCCCATACCAGATGTCTCCTATGTACTTAGGACCACACTGGGGCTTCCGTGGTTTGGCAGAAAAGAAACTCCTCCAGAAAAGGGAGCAAGTGGAGGCTTAGTGCTGCCTTGTGCTGCCTTGCAGAGCACGTCCACTGCCACTCCAGGCCAGCTTGGAGAGCTGGGTGGGCAGAAACATCTGCAGTGTTAGTCCTTGCAATTCTCTGCTGACGTGGCAGGGCTTGATGCTGCTCCCTAACCTGTGTCCAGTCTCTGCCCAACTTCTTCCTCCATAATCAGATTTCTTCATCTCTTGGTTTCCTGGTTTCAACTGCCACATGATTCCCAGCCTGTTGTCTCCCTGGGGACCTGTGGGTGAGCAGGGCAGCTCCTCATCAGTGCTGCCAGGGAGATGGCCATGCTTCCAGCCCTGTCCTGAGCATCATCTGGCAGAGGCTGTGGGGCCTGTGCCACGGTCCCCATTGGCTCCCAGCTCATCATCTCATTGCCTCCAACATGAGCCCTGTCCCTCAGATGCTGCAGGATCTTGCCCCTGTGTCTTCCGTGGATCTTGCTCCCCTTCACTTCCCCAAACCCTGCCTGCCTGTGACCCTGGGTTCCATAACTACCCCCAGCCCTGGGGGTCCTCAGAGTTGACATCCACCCCCTCCCCATCCAGCCTCTGGGGCATCTTTGTGACTCCCCATCTCTGTCCCAGGTCCAAGCCCCCATGCCATGTCCCTGCCCTGGATCTGTGTCACCCTGCCATAGCCCCATGGTGACCCACAGCACCCACAGCACTTCTTAGGGGACACCTGAGGGAAGTTGGTGGACCATCTGCTAGGGCTCTGCAAGCACCAGCAGTGCTCTTAGTGGCCTTGGGCAACTTCACCTTCTGCTCATGGCTCTGTAGACTCCATTTAATGTCAGCCCCAAGCACCTAGGCTTGGTCTTAGACTGTACCTTTACCTGTTTCTATCTCTGTCCCTTTCTAACCTCTCTGTGCATAGGTGGACCTTGGACCTACACTGCAGGTAGCTTTTTCCCCAGTCCTGTCTCCCGGATGGACCTTGGACCTACGATGCAGCCTCGTCTCCTGTTTGGCCTCCATCTCCTGCTGCTTCTAGGCTACCCCAGGCTGAAGCTGGAGCTGTCACTGGAGGCTTCCCATGCTGCCACCGCCTCCAACCCTAAGTGCTCCTTTAGGGAGGGCACTTATGGCTCATCCTGCCCCCGGCTCTCCTTGCTCTTTGGCAGGGAGCTGAGGTGGAAGGGGATGCCATCACTCTGCTGAGCACTGAGTCTTGAGCACAGCAAATGCTTAATTACACTCTGGACCTGATTTGATACTAGAGATGAGTTATTTTTTTCCTTTTTAGCTTGAGCATCTCCATGGCTTCTGAACTGGACAAGAGGGTTTCCTTTCTGCGGTCTCTTGCAGAGATGGTGAAAAATCAGTGCCCTGCCAAAAGCCAGTGACAGACTTTTGACCCTCCTAGCTATCCCCTGGAGATTATGAGTATCATCAAAGACAAGGCAGCTCTAACAATTTTTGCTGGGTGAAGGCTTGCCCCTATGCTGCCCTGATTAGGTTTAGGCATTTTTCTCAGAGAACACAAGAGCCAGCATCTCACCCTTCACACATCACTTATTCTCAGCCCCGTGTTTGCAGGAGAGGTGAATGCAGACAAACTGGTATAAACCCACAAATGCTCATTTCTGCCTTTTGCTTTGATAGAGACTCACATCTGAGTTTCACAGTTGGTGAAATCTGGACTCAAGAATGTCCACAGCAACCTCCTCCGTGGCTGCAGAGCAGGCAGACGATCTCCAGGGCACACCTGACTGTCCAAGTGGGCCAGTTTTGCAGCAGGGAGATTATTTTTTTCTGCCTGGACTGCTGTCTCTTTCAATATCTGTACACTTGGCTGTCCAAGTTCCCGCTGCACCCTGCTTTGAGTCCTTGACCAGCACCTCAAAGCTTCCCTGCCTGCAGGTGGGCCCACACAAACAGGCAGGGACAGCCCTGGTGACATCCTGCTTTATTCACCCACAGGATTTTGGGTTTCAGATAGCCTCCCTGCTGACCCACTTTGATGCCTTGTGCCTTTCCTGCACCACACAGGAGGCTGGACTGAAAACCTGCAGAGGTCCCTTCCCACCAAGACCTCTGTGAGTCTGTGTACAGTGGGTAATGAGCAACCCAAGGCAGGTCAGCAGGGAGAAAACGGGTATAGCTGTATGGTTTTGCCTCTTGTTCAGCACAGCTCCAGGCACCTGGATCTCAGGTAGGACACTCACAGCCCCCTCCCCACTGCCAGAGACACCCTTAGAGGGTTCCTCATTTTTAGGCCTGAAATGTGCAGTGCCCCAAGCCTGACTCTGCCTTGCAGGAGATGCCTTATGAAGCCTGTTTGCTTAAAACTGCTCTAGGTCTTGCTCCATCTCTGACACAAAGTCCACCCCCAGTGTGTGGAAAGAGGTAAATCAGGTCGTTTTTCCCAGAGGAAAGCTGGCAGTAGGTGTAGGACAGCAACGTAGAACTGCCTTGCAAAGGCCCTGGTGTTTGTAGGAACTAGGGAGGAGAAGTCCAGGAGGAAAGCACTGGGGGCAAAGAGGGGCTGGAGGGCTTTGGCCAAACAAGAGACCATGTGTGCGCTTCCCAAATCTGGGGTGTCCCACAGGTTCTGGAAACTGCCTTCCCACAGCCCTGCCTGCCACTGAGACACCCGAGAGCTGGGGAGCCCGCAGTGCCAGCGGCTGGGACACCTTCCTCTCACAGCTTCCCTTCTCCACTTGATGGAGGCACTGGAGTGCAATTTCCAGGGCTGAGCTGGATCTTTGCCTGCCTTATTAAAAAGCATGACTAAATTACTGGGTCTCTACATATGGTCTAGCAAGGTCATAAATAAATGTATTAACACACTTCCCATCAAACTGACATGAGCTCTGCTGACCTGGGACATTTTTGATACCATTAGCTGCTTCTGCTTTGCCCTTTGGCAAGAACCGATCATGTTTCATTTCAAGAATTTATCCCTGGAATTTGCAAGCAGCTTAAAAGAAAAAACAATACATACAACGTGTCTGGGTCTGGCTTCCTATCCTTAACAGCTCTGTCTGCAATGTGCTGGCATGTCAGGCAAGTCTCTCCAGTGAGAGGGTATGTCCCAGTTTGAGGTAAAACAGGACCAATTTTGTTCAGTAACTTCGCTTCTTAGCTGGGCCTCTTCTAACTACTGAAATTAACAGCATCTTGTACAGACAATGTTCACTCTCTCAGAGTGATAAGACCTATATTTATAGTTGATACCAAGGCACAGTATGCAGAGAGGCTCTTGCTTATATTTATTGCTTATACTATAACACCCAAGGCCAACCAACTTTGTTACTTGCCCCATTGGAGGGTCGAAAGCAGAAAAGCACAGTGGGGTCCCACCTGTGGGGAGGAGAGGACAGGACAGGTGACCCAACACTGACCAACAGGGTATTCCATCCCATCTGCCTCATGCTCAGTATAAAAGCTGAGGGATCAAACGGCTCACTCTCTTCCTTCAGTGGCCGACATCTGAGGAGGACTCTGTCTGTTCGTCTGCCTTTGGTCCCGATCCTGAATCCAGATCCAGAACCCAGTTCCCGTCTGTCACTGGGTCCAGCCTGGGACTTCCCCAGTGCCAGCCGGTGATGTGATTGTCATCGTGGGAGCTTGATACGGTTTTGTATATATTTCTTTATTTCCTTTTATTTTATTACTAATATTTCATTAAAGCAGTTTAGTTCCTTCTAAACTCGTAAGTCTCTTTTTCCCTCCTTTGCCTCTCTCTTTGAAGAGGGGTAGAGGGGAGCATCTGTCGGTCCCATCTGGGGTCCCCCACGTCCCCAGTAGCCGATTTGGCCTAAACCATGACAGGGTAGGAAAAACCTGTAGAGCTGTCAGGATGCTGAAGGAGGGACCAGGGAAGGGGATGGGCTGACTCTCGAGGACCATCGCTCCATGCTCCTCTGTACCCACATGGGAATAACAGAGCTGTACCCACAGCACCAGGAGGTCAAGCTCTGCTGGATTGGTGCTGGAAACTGCTCTGTGACACTGATATCCTAAATGGTATGTGAATGGTGAGGCAGCTGCATTTGGTGATGGTACGAGTTACTCATCCAGGGGAGGATGGCAGGAAAGGATCAAAGGGAGAGGACAGAGCAATAAAACAGCAGGTCACGTTCAGTGTAGGTAACTGTAAAAATGGTGCAGGTAGGAATATGCAATCCCACACAGACACACAAAACACAGGGCTCTGAGCTGAGCCTTACCCCTCAGGAGTGGTGTCTTGTCCCCAAAAATGTCAACTCAACAATGATCAAAAAAAGGAAATTGGTGAGGAAAGGTGGAGAGAAGAAAATAAAGCACATCCTTTGGGACCAGTATGAACCCACAGTTTTCTCATCATCCTTCTTGTCTGAGAAAGAACACGATGGAAGAGAAGGGCAAACAAGGACAATCAAAGATCCAAATGACCACGTGAGTAGTGGACGCCAGGCTTTAAAACCAAGTCAGAGGAGGTGGGGCTTTGTGTAGTGGTGGTTGGGCTGTGCAACTCGTTGCTAAATGGTGATAAACATTTACAGGGATTCAAGGTGAGCCTGGAAGAGCAATACTATGTAGGAACCATGTCTGGCCGAGGAAACCTCCTGGGCCAAAAGCGGTTGGAGGCCAGGAAGGTCCTCAGGTGAAGTATCAAATTTGCTTGCCCCGCCCTTAGTCTTCCTGGGGCTCTCACCTCCCACTGTACCACCACTCTGTGCCATGGTACATAACTGCCTATACCACCAACGTAGCCATGAAAACACATAGTTTACCATGGTTTCATCCCACTGGGACATAAACAGGTTTGATTTTTAAGACAAATGATTTATGGTAGAAAGCAAACCATGGTTAAATGTGATGTCTCTGTGCCTGTTTTAACAGTCTATCCTTTGTGCTCATATTTGCCTGCCGCTGCCACCCCTGTTTTCACAAAAGCAGCTGAAGGTGGCTCTTGGATGGAAGAGCAAAAGCTTTGGGCACAAGGAAATGCAAAGTGAGAGGCAACAGGCTGGCTGTTCCTGGATGGGGACCAGCACGGAGATCAGACTCTGGGAGAGGGGGAGGCTTATCTTGCAAAGCCCTGCAGTCATGGCACGCAGGATTAGGAAAAAAGGGAGGTTTATTCCATGGAGCAAGACAATGGAGGATTTTGTTGCATCTTTCTGCTCAGTTTTTTGTTTTTCACTGGTGGCTGTGTGGCAAAACACCTCAATGTTGAAACAGAGCAGCAATTCAAGTGCCTCCAGTCCTGTGTTGTCTCTCTGGCTGCAGCGGTCTGGCAGGACTACATAGAATCATAGAATTATATAATGGTTTATGTTGGACGGATGTTAAAGATCATCTAGTACCAACTCCCCTGCGATGGGCAGGGACACCTCCCACTAGACCAGATTGCTCAAAGCCCCATCCAGCCTGGCCTTGAACACCTCCAGGGATAGGGCCTCCACAGCTTCCCTGGGCAACCTGTGCCAGTGCCTTAGCACCCTCAGAGGGAAAAATTTCTTCCTAATATCTAATCTAAATCTACCCTCTTCCAGTCTGAAGCCATTACCCCTCATCCTATCACTACATGCCTGTGTAAAAAGTCCCTCTCTAGTTTTCTTGTAGGTCCCCTTCAGATACTGGAAGGCTGCTATAAGGTCTCCCCAAAGCCTTCTCTTCTCCAGGCTGAACAGCCCCAACTCCCTCAGCCTCTCCTCATAGGAGAGGTGCTCCACCCCTCTGATCATCTTCGTGGCCCTCCTCTGGACTCGCTCCAACAGGTCCATGTCCTGCTTATGTTGGGGGCTCCAGAGCTGGACACAGTACTCCAGGTGGAGTCTCACAAGAGCAGAGTAGAGGGGCAGAATCACCTCCCTCGACCTGCTGGCCACTCTTCTTTTGATGCAGCCGAGGATACAGTTGGCCTTCTGGGCTGCAAGTGCGCATTGCCAGGTCATATTGATCTTCTCATCAACCAACACCCCCAAGTCCTTCTCCTCAGGGCTGCTCTCAATCCGTTCTCCACCCAGCCTGTATTTGTTCATGGGATTTCCCCAGCCCACGTGCAGGACCTTGCCCTTGGCCTTGTTGAACTTCATGAGGTTGGCATGGGCCCACCTCTCAAGCCTGTCCAGGTCCCTCTGGATGACATCTCCCAGGCTACATGGGCCTGGCTGCTCTGGGAGGGGCTGGGACTGGTGGGTGTGCCACAGGAAGGACAACACAGCCACCAAGCATGATGTATGGAGACGAGCAACAGGAGCCTGTGGGTGAACGTTATCCTGCAGGCATTGCTGCAGAAGATGAGCATGGAAACTGGTCTGGAAGTGGTCATCTTTTACAGAAAAAATGGGTGGCCCATAGACATGGGGGATCCCAGGACTTGGTGCCCCCTGTGCACAGTGGCTAACAGGCAGTGTGGCCCATAAGCATAGTGAGCTGTGAGCATGGTGACTCCCTGGGCATGGTGACCCTCTGGGCATGGTGGCCCATGAGCACAGTAGCTCCCTGGGCAGGGTGGCCTGTGGGAATGGTGTTTCCCAGGATTTGGTGGCCCCTTGGGGATGACGGGCCGTGGGCACAGGATCTGGTGGCCCCCTGGGGACGGTGACCCTCTGGGCACGGTGGTCCCTGCCCACGCTGGCAGCTGTGCCTTGAGCACAGTGGCTCCCGGCCGGGGTGAGCCTGGGACCGGCGCCGCGACTCCACCATGCCTGGGCGGTGCACGGCCGGGGGCTAGTCCGAGGCCCCCGGAGGGGGTGGTACGGGGGCTGGGGCGGGGAAGGGGCCGGGGCCGGGGCCGCCCCGTCGCCATCCTCCTTAAACCCCGCCTCCGGGCGCGGCCGCCCGCCCCTCCTTGCCCGCCGCCGGCTGCCCGCCCGCCCGCCCGGTGCTCGGCGCTGCCGGTGGGATGTACGCCGGGAGGAAAAGGAAGAAGCCGGTGCCGAAGAGGTGGGTGCGGGAGGGGGGGGCGAGGGGTGTCGGCCGTGCTCCGAGGAGGGTGTTTCCTTCGGTAACAGCCCGGGCTGACAGCTTTGCAGGTGTGTGGGACAGGGCAGGGTGGCAGAAAGCCAGTCTGCAAGAGCTAAACTGGTTATGGGAAACTGTGTTAAGCTGCTCTGATGTGAGCATTGAAAAAGCAAAAGAGGTAGGGAGACTGTATGCTTGGGCTACTCTGTTTTAATTAGGGTTAATTGGAGATAATGCTTTGCAGGCTCTGGCATGCTGGAGGAAAAATAAAAATCCCGACTGTAATTGTCCTAGTGTCCCCAGTGTTCCTGTGAGGAAGCTTGGAGAGTTTGAGATGCTCAGCTGTCCTTTTGTTTGAGTTGTAGGCTGGCTTATGTTTCAGTTCCTGTGTAAATCAAATGTACAGCAATGGTTACTTACCAAAATGATCCCTTATTACTCAATAATTAATTAGTATGATAGCTGTTTCATAACGCCCCCCTGATGCGTCGCTGGAGTTTCCTGACTTTGGCACCCCTATGCCTCCCCGCATACCTTCTCTGAAGTCACATCAGCCTGGTGACCTCAGGTTACCAGGTGTATATATTTCTGGGAGCCGCTGGGGGGAGACAGATGAGCCGAGCCCAAACCTGGATGGAGGAGCAAACATCAGTATTATAAACGTATGGTGAGATGTTAAGCTGAGCCAAGGCCTGGGATGAAGGAGGGAGCATCAACGTTATGAATCTATGGTGAGAAAGTGAGCCAGAGCCTCTCTTGGGTGTTTATTAGGGAGCCTTAAAGAAGCGTGAAGATGCAAAGCATAGTTGTTCTGCTTCAAACCTTTCTCCTGCTGACCTTGGAGTGGCGATTCCAGCCCTGTGCTGAGGCTGGTGTGGCCAGACTGAGGGTTTGGGCTGGATTTGTGTGGCTCAGGATGTGGGAGAAGGTGTTTCTTTGGAGCAGAGGGCACCTCGATCCCTGCTACTGCTACTATTTTCTTCTGTGACCAGGCAGATCTTGCAGCAGGGTCCTGCTGGGAGAGGCCAGGAAGAGTGGGCTGGGAGCAGTGGGATGTGTGGCCAGCCAGGTGGGGAGGGAAGGATGGGGTTAGAGAGTTCTCTGGTCCCTCTGTAGGTTGCTCAGGGCTTTTTACTTATAAAAAAAAAAAAAGGAGACAATATATCAACCAAGGCAATGTCAGCTGTTGTTAATAGTTAATAACCCTTGGTACTTGCCAGCTTGCAAAAGTGGTAAAAACTTCCTGCTGGGATCCTTGTTCAAAGGGCAGCTGGGGAAAAACAACACTGCAGCAGCCGCACAGCCTTTGCCCTGCTTGGAGCAGAGCTTTCCCTGTGGCTCTACTCCGGCTTGTCTACATGGGGGTCAGCAGCTTTTCTCAGCAGCTTCATTGTGAACTTTGTGGGACAGCTGCAATGAGCTTTGCACTGTATCCATTTCACAAGGCTGCTGTCTTAGGGCTCCTGCAAGCAGAATGGGGGTTCAGACCTCTTTAAAATGCCTTTTCCTTTCTTGTTGCGCAGGTGTTGAGCTGCTTTGTTGAACTCCAGGGTTTGGTGTGCTGTGCTCAGGTAGCAGTGCTTCCTGGGGCAGCCTCGCTTGGTGCCCGGGCCTGGCAGAGACTGCCAGAGCTTTGCCCTGCAGTGTGGATGGAGACAGTCCTAAGGGCAGGGAATTTAAACAGCTTTTAAACATCTAGACCAAGCTTCACTGTTTCTGTGACCAGAGGGAAATGTTTCCTGCAGTCCTCACCTGTGCAGATTCTCTGGTGGCTAATAATGTGGTTGTGCTCAAGCCAATGCCTTTTCCTTGGTATGTGTGTGTGATGAGGGCTGGTGGTTTTCCTGGCCCTGCCTGCTCCCTCATGGGAGCTTCATAACTGCCTGGCAGAGAATGAAGAGATTTGTCAGCGATGAGTACCTGGAAGCTCTTTCTCTGTGGCATCCCTAAGGATGGAGAACTGTGCGTGGAGCCTCTGGCCCTGGGAGTTCCTGGGCACAGGGTGCAGTGTTTGCCCATGCAAATGGGCTGCCAGAAGAGCTGCCTGCCATCGCCAGAGCCATGTTCCTCTTTGTCGTCTCTCTTCTCAAGGGTGGCTGTGAAGCACCCTGTGTGCTGCAGCTGGGGACATGCAGGAACAGATGCTGGAGCATCCTCCTTCAGCCTTCTGGTACTTCAGTGCTGGTTGTGTCACCCCATGTGTCACAGCCAGAGCATTTTCAGTGCTTGGCCAGACTATCCAAGAAAGCCTGTTACATCTGCATTTTACCCACTCCTGTTCAGAGAAACACTCTGCTTGTCTCCAGTCTCATTTTCTCTTCTTTCTGACTGTTTGTGGGCTAGATTTGGATAGTGATTGGTAGTGACTGGGCAGAGGACTTTTCTTTAAAGGATATCTGAGGAAACTCAGAATAATTTTCTTCACTTCTATCTTTTTTTTTTTTTTTAATCAGAGACATAGTAATTTTTTCCTTCCTGATGAGTGACTGTGATTTTAAAAGTGTTTAAGCCACTAGCTAATGGAGTGCATAAATGCACTGGGGCCAGTGTCTTGCCCAGCTTGTATGCCTAAGTTTGGTGATGAGTTGTACCCAACTTCTCTGAAAAGCAGGGTATCTCCCTGCTGATGCTTATGTTACAAAACAGCGTGATTGAGCTTTTCCAGAGAAATGCTATGATTTTCCATCTGTGCTTAGAAGACCCCTTGATAGCTCTCTACAATGAAAATTCAACAGGTATCTTGCTGCATTTCATTTAATACTCATTTCCTCTCTTGTCACACATGCGAGCAGTCCTGCCAGATGAGATTTGAGAAAGGCATTAGAGGGAGAGCTTAAATTGCTGCTAAATACTGGCAGATCCTGTTACCCAAAGCTGCTTTATGAAGCAAGGATGCCTGCAGAGAGTGAGCTTGTGGTTACACAAATTACATCAAAACAGTATGGGTTGCATGTTAGGGGATGCAATCTAACCAAATAGAGAGTGGGGGTCTAAAAGGTTTTTTTCAAGCTAGAGAATTCAAATTGGCATTAAAAACCAAAGGAGACAAGGTGACATCCAAGACTTGTTAAAGTCATTAACTAACCTTTTACTGCTGTGGCTGTGACTTCAGCAGTAGCTTGTGTAATAACTGCAGCTGCCCATACGAGCTTAAGAGAGACAGGAGCTGCTCTTGTGGACCCTGCTCCTTCTGCAGGCTGAGAGCTGGTCTCAGAGCCTAAGTTTGGCATCAGTTGTTGTTTTAGGTTGGAAAAGACTGTCTGAAAGGATCAGAAATCAGAAGACTGGAAGAGAGCAAGTTTTAAAAATCTACTGTTTTCTAAGTTCTGTTCCCTAAACCACCCTATGTAGTATCTCTTTGTCCAAGTCACAGAATGGTAGGGGTTGGAAGGGACCTTTGGAGATCATCTAGTCCAACCCCCCCACCAAAGCAGGTTGGACAGGAATGCATCCAGGCAGGTTTTGAATATCTCCAGAGAAGCAGACTCCACAGCCTCTCTGGGCAGCCTGTTCTAGTGCTGTGTCACCCTCAAAGCAAAGAAGTTTTTCCTCATGTTGAGATGGAATTTCCTGTCATCCAGTTTGTGCCCAATTGCCCCTCGTCCTGTCGCTGGCCACCACTGAAAAGAGTCTGGCCCCATCCTCTTGACACCCGCCCTTTAGATATTTATAAGCATTGATGAGACCCCCTCTCAGTCTTCTCCAGGCTAAACAGACTCAGGTTTCTCACTTTTCCTCATAACAGAGGTGCTCCATTTCCTTGATCATCTTTGTAGCCCTCCACTGGACTCTCTCCAGTAGTTCCTTGTCTTTCTTGAACTGGGGGGCCCAGAACTGGACACAGGACTCCAGATGGCGGCCTCCCCAGGACAGAAGGGGGGGGGGGGGGGGGGGGGGGGAGGATGACCTCCCTCAACCTGCTGACCATATTATTTTTAATGCACCCCAGGATACCATTGGCCTTTGTGGCCACAAGGGCACATTGCTGCCTCATGGTCAACTTGTCCACCAGGACTCCCAGGCCCCTTTCCACAGAGGTGCTTTCCAGCAGGCCAGCCCCTAACCTGTACTGGTGCATGGGGTTATTCCTCCCAAGTGCTGTCACTGGCTTTCACATGTGTTTCTTTTTGTCGTATTAGTAAGCACAGCAATGGATTCAGACTCTGAGCAGTCAGAGGAAATTTAGAAAAAGCTAATTGAAATAAATTCAAATAAATATTTTTGGACCTTCCCACTTTACGTTCTTGCTATTTGTTAGCGTGCTTATTGCCAAGGGCTATTTGGTCCTGGGCAGGCAGGACAGCTATCTGAATCTGCTGAGCAACTCAAGGTAGTGCTTGCCATGGTGAGGACCTCATCTGAGCATGTGGACCATGGCGAGACCTGCTGTGTAGGAAGGGTATGGAATGAGGAAGAAAAGGAGAAAGGGCACACAGAGCAGTGTGTGGGTGGAAAAACTAACCAGACCTCCAAGAGGTGCTCTGATGGCTTGTAGGTCTCTCTGTCCTTTTCGCTGCTGGGGTTTAGTGGTGGGAGCAAGGCTGTAGTATCCAGCTGAGCTCTCTCAGCCAGGCTGCACATTAAGGTGCCCATCTGAGGATTGGCCCACGCTCCAGCTGGAGAACATCATGCCTAGGGCTGCATGAGGTGGCCAGCTGGGATCATCATGTCTCCTCCAGCCATTGCCTTGTGGGCTTGCTGGAGCTTGTTCTTGCTGCTGCATGGCCTTACTTTGGCCACCAGATGTTTTACTGTTTTTGTGGCTGCACTAAATTCAACACTGGGTTGGCAAAGAGCCTGTTGGACAGGCCTAGTTTGATTAAACTCTCATTTGCCTCTTCCAGCCCCAAACCACCACCTCCTGAGGGCATGAAGTCCAACCCCTCCAAGCGGCATAGAGACAGACTCAACCAGGAGCTGAACAAGCTGACTGGCTTGCTACCTTTCCCTGAAGATGTACGCATTAGACTTGATAAACTCTCTGTTCTCCGACTGGCTGTTGGATACCTGAAGGTGAAGAGCTACTTGATGGGTGAGTGTCTGTGTTGATGTTGTGAGGGGTGGAAAATCTCCTGGAATCTGTCCCCACTGCATGGCTTGCATCCCATCCCGAGCGATGTTAGTATTGGGATAGAGAGTTGTGTCTCCTGAAGATAGGATGGTCATGAGTTGTGGTATCAGATCCTTGTTTGTTAATGCATCAGTGTTAGATCTTTAGCTGAGGTACTGGCTTGAAAATGCCCTGGAAAACTGGGTAGGAAAGTGCCACGTATCCAGAAATGCGGAAAAATTGGCAATTGTTGCTGAGAGATGCTATGTTCAAGGGCCATCTATTCCTTAGGCCTTTTGCTGCAATGGCACAGACTTTTATCTGTGTCTCCTCTGGAAGAAATCCCCTTTATTTTGTGGGTGCTGCACACCCAAATCTAATACTCTTCAATCAGTTATGGGTGGTTGGGGTCTCGGAAAAGCAACACCCTTGGGAAAGTGAGACCACCTAGCAGGGTCTTGGAAACAGTGTCACAGAGGTAGGCAAGTGATTCAGGAGAGGTTGTGGGAGTGTTGAGAGTAGAGGACCCTGTCCCTGTTGCTTTTGGAGGGGGTGTCCAGCAAAGAAATGGTACCATGGGTCGAGGGGAGCAGTTGGGTGCAGCTGAGACCTCCTGCAAAGTTTCTCCGTCTACTTCTCATTAGCAACTGTACTACTTCTCCTTCATGTCCGAAAACCCTCCTGTGTCCTGCTCCCGCCAGCCCATGGTGAAGAAGGGAGCAACAGGTAAAACAGTCTGTCTTGCTGAATGGCAACATTTCCCTCATCTAACTGGAACTGCAGTTTATAAATTAAATTGAAAGTCCCCAGAAACTGTGGGCTGCCGTCTCTGCTGGGCAAGCGGGGTAGGAGATGTTGCACAGGGCTGCTCTGCTTGTTGAGGTTGGCAAGCTAAACAAGGCTGCTCTTAAGTCCCTTGTTCAGTTTAGCATCTTGTTAGCTCATTTTTATCCCCTCTTCCTTCGTGTGGGGGTGGCTGTCTCATATGTTGATGGTTTACTGCTGCACTTGCCAGCCTGGCCCTGCTGGGCTCAGCTGTGGTGGGTCTATTATACTTCTCTAATGAGTGTTTCTATGAGATTGAGGGTGATGCCTCATACCCAGAGACCCCAGTTCATATTTTCGGGATGGAGGGTTGAGCTGATGTGCCTGGAAAGCAAATCTCCTTGCATTTGCCTCTCTGCAGCCCTGTCACTGTGTAGACCCTGGTACAGGGCAGCAGCTGTACCAGGAGAGCGATTGTGGCTGGATATTGCTGCTATTTTGCTTCTGCTCTTGTCACCAGGGACTTTCTGATGTATTTTTCCCTGCTGTGCATGTAGCTCCTTTTCTCCTGCTCAAAGGTCACAGCAGCGATTGCCCTCTGGATTTTCAGCTGTCGTTGGTGTTTCTGATGTAGTTACTGCTGGTGAAAATACTTGTGCTGGGGGCTCCAGGGTTTTCCTGTAGACCTTGTGGAGTAGGGATCCCTTGTACATGCTACACATCTGATGTGGTGCTGCCTTTATGAGCAAGAAAAATACTGCAAAGAGGAGGCCAGCTGAGCTGCCTGGGTTCACAGGCCTGCTCGCTGCACTCATGCCCCAGCCATAGCCCGCGTAAGTTTTGTACTGATGCGCTCACACCATACCCTGCTGAGGAACCTCTCCCAGGCCCAGGAGTTGCAGATGGTTCAGCTCCTACTCCTGAAGCTGTAGCTCACACATGGGGCTGCAATGGTCAGATCTCTCCTGCAGAGCTGGTTTCTCAGGTAGGAACAAGAGCAGCTCCCTCCTGTTCTTCTAACTCCCATCCATGGGGCAGTGTTGGATCATCACAACAGTGTGTTACCTCTGCGAAGGACTTGAGGGTGGCTGGCAGACCACCTAGTGTGACTGTGAATTTGATGGGCCCTCATCCTTGCCCTGGAGATGCCAGCTGCTTGAGCCCAAGTGCTGGTCTGACCTCTCCTGTGGTGTTAGCGGTTCCCTGAGCAACTCTGGCACATCTTCCTAAGCGTTACCAGCTGCTGAAGGCTTTGCTGAGCCTGTGCTGGTACTGGCTGACTGTGGCTGGGTCCGAAAGGCTGTGACCCAGGAGGTCCCTCCTGGGAGCAGGACCCCAAAGGACATGATGGGGGTGTGAAAAAGCACCTTGCTGTGGAGGGGAAATGTCTTGTGCTGGCTGCCTTTGCGTAAGAGGGGTGATTGCTGCATGCACAGCATTGGATGTGCTTTGGATACTGTTGGGCTCCTCAAAGGTAAGGTTGGACTAGAAGCGAGCCTTGCTGAGTGCCTCTTCCTCCATTGTCTGCTTTTTGGGGGGAAAACCTGGGAAGCAGGATTCACTCTCTGCCTGTCTGAGATGCAGGGTGGGTAGCTGGGTAAGCAGCCTAATGCCATGATGGCAAGATGTGATGATTTAAGGATGCAACTTGTCCTTCCATCCAAGGCAGTGCTAACAGAGCATTAACCTGCATTGCTTTCTCCACTGATGTTCAAAGAAAGGCAGAGATCAGCCTTCCTTACTGATAGGGCTGGATTCAGCAGCACCCAGCATGTATCTGGATTGATACCCAGAACTTATTGCGGCTTTCCAGTACCTAAAGGGGTCCTACAGGAGAGCTGGGGAAGGACTTTTTACTAGGGCATGTAGTGATAGGGCAAGGGGAAATGGCTTTAAGCTGGAAGAGGGCAGGTTTAGATTAAACATGAGGAAGAAGTTTTTCACTTTAAGGGTGGTGAGGCACTGGAACAGGTTGCCCAGGGAAGTTGTTGAAGCCCCGTCCCTGGAGGTGTTCAAGGCCAGGCTGGAAGTGGCCTTGGGTAACCTGGTCTAGTGGGAGGTGTCCCTGCCTATGGCAGGGCGGTTGGAACTCTATGATCTTCAAGGCCCCTTCCAACCTAAACCATTCTATGATTCTATGATGCACCAGCTAAGAGGGAAAATAGGGGTGCAGTGCCTGGCTAGGGGGTTAGTTACCATGCCTGTGAGTCACCATGCTTCCCTGTCTGCCAGCAGGACATGTACTGCAGGCTGCAGTGCAAATAAAGCCTGAAAGGCTGCCAGGGATTGCTTTCATAAGCCACTTACAAAAGTGGTTGCTTAAATGCCATGAAGCAGTTCTTGAGGGGTGGGGGAGGCATGGACTGGTGTGTGTGCCTGGGATGGCATCGAGCAGGGTCAGGACATACAGACAAGCACACGTTTCATTTCCAGTGCCTTGGGCTTGATGAAATGGGTGATGGACCCTGGTGAAGGCAGAGCACATAGAGGGCAGTAAGCAATCAGCATCTTTCTATACTTAAAGGCTTCTATCACATCTTCTCCCCTCCAGACTGAATAAACTTGGCTCCCATAGCTTTTGCCCCATTCCAGATTTGTAACCTGTCCCTTGGGAGCTTTCCCAGGGCCCCCTCCTGCTGGGCATGCTGGTCCCCAGGAGGACATCCCTGTGCCAAGCTCTCCAGCTGGGACCCCTGCCTCCAAGCAGGAGTGGTTCCCGGTGGATGCTCTCATCATGTGCTTCCCAGCATGAGAGCTGCTTCAGTAAAGCAGTCATTATTGCATGGATTCATGTTCAGTGGCAGCCTTGTCCCGTCCTTGGAGATCTGTTCTGCCAGCCCAATTACTCCCATTTGGTCACTGTGCCTTTGATTTCCAGCCCCCACCTTGCTTTGCCTGTGTCTGCTCTGAAGTTCATCTTGTTTGGCTTCAGATCATCCCACCGATTCATCAATGTCGACCTCAGTTCGAGCCCTGCCTGATGAAGACCTGTGTCATCTGCAAGTCATGGCAGCCTGTTCATGGTGTATCACATCAGGCATTGCAGGGGGAGGTGGTGAAATCCCTTGTGCCATGCTTTCCTATTCAGTTTTGCTGTTGCTTTCTGCTTTGTGCAGGCTCCTTTCCTGCAGCATGAGAGTGTGGCATTGCCTGGCAAGCATCCCTGTCCTCTGCTGCCTTGACCTCTCTCCATTAGCAGCTCAAGCCAATTGCCTTGTCTCCAGGCAGCTTTAATTGGTGCCATATTGATAAAGGGTTCCTCTTTTCAAGCATTTCTATTGAGTCTGGGCACTTGCGCTTTCTTCTAGTCACAGGGTTAATAGAGTTTGTGGAGCCAAAGTACGTGGTTATAACCAGTCCAGCAGGGAGGTGGATGCTGGTGGGTGACCCTGAGCGTATGCCTGCCTGGCCTGTGTCACATGTTAAAAGTAAAAATCCCATGTACTGCTAGAGGTGGTTCTTGCAAGAAACACAGCGTGTGCTCAAAAGCCCATCTGAGGCTCTGCCTCCTCTTGGTTTTGTGTCTTTGCAGCATATATTAAAGTCTTTGGGGCAGGAGATGGATCGATTGTTGTGAAAGACAGGAGGAATTAGCTGCTGCCCACCATTTGGTGTCCTTCTGCTAGCTCTTCCTCCTTGCTTTGTCTCCCATACAGCCTGAGGTGTGGTGGTGCTTCTGGGAGTAGAGACAGACCAAACTGGGTTTGGCGTTTTGTTGCTGGTGGTGGGTTTCTTGGCTTTTTTGGTTTAATTTCAAATGTCTGGGAAGAGACTGGTATGAGATGAAATGGACAATGCTGCTTCTGAACAATCCTCTGGTCCTCCCTGACGCGTCTGCACCAGCTGGCATTTCCTCCTGCTGCCCTGATACAGCTTCTGCTGGTGTGGAAACTACCTCAGGAAGACCCTGTAGAGGTGGCAGGTCTTCAGCTGGTTTCTTCTTGGGGGTGGTGGAAGGATCCACATACCTCCCTTTCCAGACAGAGAGGACTACGCTGTCCTGAAGAGCATGCAACACCTGCCTGAGGTATTGGGGAAACTTTACTGGCATTTAAGCTGGCCAGGCTCTGTGCTGGTGTCCAGAAGTTTGTTTTGGCCATGCCAGGTTTGCAGATAGGCTGAGCTCGTCCAGCTGCAGCCCTTGTTTGGAGCTACTGTGTTATCCCATTTTGATCTGCTGCCTGGCCACCTGAAGCAGAAAAACCAGCACATAGCCTTCCCTGGACAGCTTCAGAGACCTGTGTAGGTCCAGCATGGAGGTTTTTGCTGATAACATCCCAGGAATTTCAGGTTTTCCTGGAGCCCTCCCCTCTGACACCAGCAGGTAGGGCTGCAGTAACCAGCAGGCTCATATAAATACACATGGCACTTGTGATGCTGGCCTAGGTCAATGTAAATCATTTGCCACACAGATGCCATGAACAAGCAGCAACTGCTGGAGAAGGATCTGGTTCAGAAACATTTTATAAGACCTCTGAGCAGAACAGCAATAGTGTCAACTTCTGTGGATGTACTGAAAGCTCAGCAAGGATGGTCAGTGTTTTCTGACAAGCTCTACAGCTTTTCTGATCATCTTCTGATCATGTGCTATTTTGGGGATTGACTACTCTTCATGGAAAAAATGACCAGTTCCTGGTGTTTCCACCAGTTTGCGTCTCAGACTGAGCGTGGCTGTCACTGGGGGGGATATCCCTGCATTACTCCCCTGTAATGCTGCTTTTTAGCTCACCGTCATCTTCCTTGGGGCATGAGGAAGAGCTGATTGGTGGGGACAGCGCAGGGAATGGCCAAGGTGAGGGCCATCCACAAGAGCCATGGGTCAGTAGCAGATGAACAGGTGTTTCTGCATCCTTCCCTCTCCCACCTGGGAAGGATCATGGTTATCATGATTTGTGCTCAGAGTCTACAGTTGCATAAGCAGGCAGCAGGATTGCAGCTGGAAGCTCAAAAGGATTTAATTTTTGAAAGTTGAAAGAAGGTGCCTTATGGATTTGAACATGGTTCTGGAGCACAGGCCTGTTTGGAAACCAGGACATGCTGTTTCAGGGTAGTGACTCACTGGATCATCTTTTAAATCTGCTTTACTTTTAAATGTTCTCTCTTCTGTCCATGCTTTAATGAGAAACCAGAAAAAAATGTAGTTTGCTGGAAATGACAAGCTTCAGGCATTGGGAGGAGAGTCCTTGAAGCTCCATGCCTCCATAGGCTCATTTGGGGCATACACACATCTGCTGTAACTTGTCTGTCCCCTGGTGTAAGTGCTGCAGATGTTGCACAGCTCTCTTCTGCCTGGTATCACAGTATTCCCTGTGCAAATTAAAAAAAAAAAAGGAAGGTCAGCATGCAAGTTTGGAGTTGGGTGTTCAGGGAAATCATGTGGATTGGCGGTGCTTGTCAGCTCCTGAACCACTCCTTCCCCAGCGGTTGTGTGGGACTGGACTTTGAGATCAGTTGCTAAAATGTCAGCATATTTTAGCCAAGCCGTTCTACAGTATGAAAGCCAGCAGGATTTGTCTCCCCGCTTTCCTAGGAGTAACATGGTGGTTGCACAAACCACTGCTGGTGAAGCTGAAGGTAGCAACTGTCTCAAGCTTGGCGTATGGAAGATGTGTGTCTCAACCCATCGTGGCCCTCGGATGATGCGTGCTGTATGCCAGCAGGATGGTGGTGGCTATGTCCCCTTGGTCTGACTCTTCCCCGTAGTCAGGAAGAGGAATAGACC
The DNA here is from genome assembly GCA_017639485.1 of Pluvialis apricaria. NCBI lineage: Eukaryota > Metazoa > Chordata > Aves > Charadriiformes > Charadriidae > Pluvialis > Pluvialis apricaria. The sequence goes on along the minus strand of CM030011.1, from coordinate 37,890,241 downwards.
CAGAAGTCCAGATTTCCCTCTTCCTTTGCTTTGCTGCATGCACTTGTCACTAGCTTGTGGCTGATGCACACCTAGGGGAACAGCTTGCCCTGTGCAGTTGGCTATACCTCAGATGGGGACCTGCAGTAATTGGGCAGTGCTGTGTTCGCTCTTCACCTGAGCGAGATGAAGTACCTCCATGCTCCAAGGGTCAGAGCTGGCTTTGAGCATCAGGAAAGCTTCAATCTTGCCCAAGGTTATACAGGTAAAACATGGCAGGGTAGAGGTTCAGGGCTTGGTCTCTTCCAAGCTTCGCTCATCAGATCCACCCTTTGAGTGCTGGTGGATAGCAATGACGATTCCAGTGCTATCAAACCCTGCCTTAAAGGCAGTTAAAGGTTTTGTCACTTGTATAAAAAATGGCTGATCCTCTCAGCCAGACCAGCACTGAGCTTCTATCTGCAAACCAATTTGCAGTGGTCTGATGGTCTTCTGGGATAAATCTGGAGTGACTTTGCTGATCCCTGTCTCTTTGAGAGTGAGTGCCCAAGCAGAACAGCTTGCCTCTACGTTCACAGTGCTGCTAGTTGCCATGATGTTCCTATACATACAGGGTTCTGTATGGTGTGACGGGAGCTCCGCTTGCTGCAAACAGTGAGATCTCCTGAAAGCTTGGATGGATTTGTTTAGTGCTGAGTGGCTTGGAAAACCTCCAGCTTGCTGGAGATCTGTGCTGGGGTTCATTTCCTGGGGTTTGCATAATAAAAGAAGCAGATGCTGGGGGTTGCAGATGTGGCTCTGCCAAGCATGAGTGGAGCAGAAAATGGAGCTTAAATGCCCCTCTGCAAGGTGGAGAGGATGTGCTTAGGGTATGTGCTGCCATGCCCTCTTCCTAGATTAAGGTCACCCAGGTGGTGAGGCCTGCAATAGAGACACCCAGTAGAAAACCCTCTCCTGGTACAAGGCCATGCTCTGGATGTTGTACTAACAGCTCGTAACAAATGGCAAACAGGGGGCCACCTCCCTGTAACTCACTGGCCGACACTTAGCCCAGTGCCAGCCTGGGGCAGGAGATGCCACTTTCCATGTGTGTGTTTTTTGAGAATGTGTGGTCCACATGTGTGTCCTTGTTCCATCTCCTGCCAAACCTCCACCTAACACTCTGGGCTGCTGCCCAAGCATAAGGGAGGGCAGGATAGTGTCCTGCAGGGGCTGTGACCCAGCTGATACATGGCAAGCCTGTGTCCTTTGCAGGCTTCGCTCTGCACCTTGCGAGCACAGCTGGAGACCTAGAGGTATGCCTACAAGGTTATTGGGCATTTTGGCTTGGTAGAGAGAAGTGGTTAAGGCTGCAGGCAGGAGCTGCCCAGGTGGGACCAGCTTCAGGGGCTGCTCTTCATGTGGGTGCACCAGAGGCGGCAGGTCACGGGCTGTGAAGAGTAGTCAGTGTTGCAGCTGATATTTATGTGTGGATGTATTTTTATATTGTGCCCATGTCATGGTTGCAACACATTTAGGATGAACCTGGGGAAGGTCTTGCATGACACAGCCCTTCCCCTGGGCAACTAGGGCTCTCCAGACAGCCATGATGGGATCTTCTGCTTGGTCTGTGCTGAGCAAGAGCTTATCTGTGCCAGGTCCAAGTGGTCCTGGCTGTCACCTTTCGGCCATGATGACAGCCTCTTAGGTCCACAGCAAGGTCTAGACCTGCTGTTTGCACCAAGCAGGTGCCAGTGCAGAAATGGATCCCATGAGGATGTGCTCAGTGGCATGATCCTGCCACCACAGGAGCTGGAGTTCCGATGGGTCTGTGTTCACCTGCCCATGGAGGAGTACAGGATGAATACTACTAGGTCTGTGCTTCCCACCAGCAGTCTCAAACATTTGCTATCCCTGCACTGGTGCAGTTAGGAAGGTTAGATCCAAGATCCGCATCTGTGCCAGGGACTGCTCATGGTCCTGGGAAACCTGCTCTGGCTGACTCTGCTTATGCAGAGGGTTGGTCTGGGAGATCTCACCAGGTCCCTTCCCACTTCTGTTGCTGTGCAACTCTGCAATGCTCTGCTGCGGGGCAGCTGGCAGCAGGTTTCACCACGTAATCTCACTGCAGTCAGTATTAAATTAGATTTTTTTGTTCATCTTCGTGTTGTTTGCTGTTACTATGGGCCAGAGCTGCAGGGGTCTGGACCTGAAGTAACTGATGCAGTGAAAGGAGTCAAGCTTAAATCTGTCCTTGGGTAAGATCCTGCAGGACTACGTGGGAGTGTTTGCAGCAGCAGGAGGTTGGAGAGGCTGGTGTGGGCTTTGGGGCTGCCAGCACTCCCCTGGGCATTTCTGTGATCCTTGCAAAAATGCTGGGTGACTTTCTCTAATAGGTTTATAATCTTTGTTTTTGGCATTTGCCTGTTTTGCTTGGATGGCATGAGCCTGCTCTGATTGGCATGATGCCCTGGTTTAACAGCTGAGGCAAAGGTTGGTGCTAATTTGATGGAGTTTGGGATTGGGTCCAAGAAGTTGTGCATGGCTAGGTGTTGCTGGGAGCTCCTAGTTTCCTGATGCCAGGCATCTCTGGAGTTTGTTTAAAGATAAATAGTTGCCATGTGTGAAGTCTGTCACCTCCCACTGGTGTAACTCAGTCCATGAGAGCAGAACTGACTCCAGGATTTTTTACCAGTAACTTTTTTTTCAGTGACAAAACATGCCAGAAGCAAGGGACGTGTTAGCCTCCATGGCTGCATTACTGTGTGAATGGGATGAGCAAAGAGTGAAGAGATTAGATTGCTTTGCTCCTTTTTCTTGCTTTCTCATGCTTGAGGCCTTTCCTCCACATTGCAGGGCCTAGAAACCTGCTTGCAGAGGCGAGAAAGCCAACTCAAAGGGATGCTCTTGGGGACGTACAGGACACATCCTGATTCATTAATGCTGAAAATGTTTCTGATCCTGGCTGACATCTGCCCTGGCTTCCTTTTGCATGAAAGCCTTCCAGTTTTTGGGATCACACCAGCAGCAGGAAGCCTCCTCCAGTGCTCTGGCTGGTGTAGGGGTTCAGGACAGAGCTGGATTTCCCCTCCTGTCTTAAACATTGCACACTAATAGCCTTTATCCCAGCACTTTGAAAATATAAATGATCACCAAATTTCTTCAGCAAATGCCTAGGATTTGTCTAGTCACTGCAGATGACTTTTGTCATGGTTGTCTTAATTGTGCATTAATTCCCATTAATTCTCAACGATGCACAGCAGGAGACTGAAAAAACTGGGTACAAACAGCAACTGTGCATTGTCCTTGTATCTATAGTTATTTGTTTTACTGTGGGTTTATTATATACACATTGGACCTGTTTCTTTTAATCCCGTTAACTTTGTGGTCTCAGCTGCCTCATGTGGAAGTGAGTCTCAACATGTAATCATAGAATGGTTTAGGTTGGAAGGGATGTTAAAGATCATCTAGTTCCAACTCCCCTGCCATGGGCAGGGACACCTCCCACCAGACCAGGTTGCTCAAAGCCCCATCCAGCCTGGCCTTGAACACCTCCAGGGATAGGGCCTCCACAGCTTCCTTGGGCAACCTGTTCCAGTGCCTCACCACCCTCAGAGCGAAAAATTTCTTCCTAATATCTAATCTAAATCTACCCTTTTCCAGTTTGAAGCCATTCCCCCTCGTCCTATCACTACATGCCCTTGTAAAAAGTCCCTCTCTAGCTTTCTTGCTAGCTAGCTTTCTTGCTAGCTAGCTTTCTTGCTAGCTAGCTTTCTTGCTAGCTAGCTTTCTTGCTAGCTAGCTTTCTTCAGACCTGCATCAGGCTGCTATGAGGTCTCCCCAAAGCCTTCTCTTCTCCAGGCTGAACAACCCCAACTCTCTCAGCCTCTCCTCATAGGAGAGGTGCTCCAGCCCTCGGATCATCTTCGTGGCCCTCCTCTGGACTCGCTCCAACAGGTCCATGTCCTGCTTATGTTGGGGGCTCCAGAGCTGGACACAGTACTCCAGGTGGAGTCTCACAAGAGCAGAGTAGAGGGGCAGAATCACCTCCCTCGACCTGCTGGCCACTCTTCTTTTGATGCAGCCGAGGATACGGTTGGCCTTCTGGGCTGCAAGTGCGCATTGCCAGGTCATATTGATCTTCTCATCCACCAACACTCCCAAGTCCTTCTCCTCAGGGCTGCTCTCAATCCATTCTCCACCCAGCCTGTATTTGTTCATGGGTCTCGTGGTTTGGCCTCAGCCGGCAACTAAGAACCATGCGGCCGCTCGCTCAACCCCCCACAGCCGGGGGGAGGGGGTGGGGGGTGGGGGGGATCGGAAGAAAAAGGCAAAACTCATGGGTTGAGATAAAGGCAGTTTAACAGAACAGCAAAGGGAAGAGAAAACAGTAACAATAACACCGATAAAGGAATGTACAAATGTGATTAGGGCACCGCTGCTCACCGACTGGACCCACACCGCCACAGCCCGCGCTGAGCAGCGACTTCCCGCCCCCTTCCCCCCCCCCCCCCCCCCCCCCGCTCCATTAGAATAAGTATCTTAAACAGGGGGTGAATTATACAGCTTTTAATATCTCCCTTCTTCCTGCCATCAGATATTTTCAGTGCATCTTAGCCATCAACCCCTTGGAGACATGATTTCATCAGGCTGAGAGACCAGGGGCTCTCGGTGGGATTCCAGGGGGTGGCATCTCTACATCATGTAGCCTGCTCTGCTGGCATGGAGAACTCTGCTTGTCAGTCTTCCCTACTCCTGGTAGCACTGGCTTCAGCTTGACCTTGCTGCAAGCTCCGCTCCAGAGTTGCAGCACATCCCTGAGGTGTCCTCTGCATTGCCTTCACCCAGCTGTGTCAGGGAGGCAGGGAGAGGGGAAGGAGGCTCCAAGCCACCACCCCGTGTAATCGGAAGATGGAGCCAGCATTTCCTGTCATGGAGTGATCATCCTGCATGTTGTTTCTCTTGAACGTGCATTTATGTGCTGCTGAAACCCCTCAGAGACTAATAACTTGTCTCAAGCAAATGGAGGATGTTTCAGGGGTGATCCCTTCTACAAGGTTACTTGTATTGCAGATGGGTGTGGGGTTTTTTTCTGCACTTCGATTAGAAGGATTTTTTTTTTCCTTTCCAAGTAAAAAATTTACTGGAAATAGTGTCTGTACCCCTGTTGGTTTTATGATCTGGAGTCCTCTATCTAGATGTGCTCAGGCATCTGTTGGGATTGCTTCCAACCTCTGGGGTTCTTGGCAACTTGAGTGAGGATGAATTCAGAGACCTGTTTGGAGGGGGGAAGCCACAGAGACACTTTGCTTCTGACTTGTTGGTTGAGGAAGACACAAGAACAAGACCAGACCACAGGTGCTGAAGTGATGATGAAAGTAAAAGGAACTCATGTCACATGTTCCTGGATTATTTTGGTGGGAGAGGGCCATGTGTTTTGCCTCACACACTGACCTCAGCATCTCCTTGGCCTCTGGCCATGGATGGTGCGGACTGGGCAGGATGTGAACACCAGTTGCTCTACACCAACAATATGTAGAAGTACCAGTTACAATCCAGGCCATGCAGTTAGGACCTTAAAACCCTAATGCAGTGATGCTTGGTGGCAAAGCATTTGGCAGACACCATCTTTTTTGGGTTTCCTACCCTTTCTCTCTGATCCAGGCCTTCTTGCCAAGCCAGGTCATCTCCCTATGGGAGATAGATTCTGCAGGATTTTCTAGTTCAGCTGCGCAGAAATGGACCACTCTTTGAAAGCAGGGGAAGTGAGCATCTCTGATGGGAGATTAAAAGCCCCGTGCTAAGACTGGTGGAAGAATTAGAAGAAATAATTTTGTTGGAAAGCACAAAATGAGCAAATAGGTGTTTCATGTTGGATTCTGTAAGCCCACAGCAGGTCTCCCCAGCTCTTTGCAGTTCTCCCTGCAGATGCTGCTGGTGGACACTGGGAGAAAGCTGGAGACCATGTGCTTTTGGGTTGTGCATCCTGTCAAAATGCTCACTGCCCTTTGGGAAGAACTTCTTTCTTCCCAAAAAAAGAAGGTTTCTTTTTGATTTTTCCTGTCAGCTTGCCCCATTTTAATGCTTTAGAGAGGAGTCAGCCCTTCAAAAGAATTCAAATTAAAAAAAGAAACGATGTTCCATTCTGAAACTATTCTGCTCCATCACGTGCAAATTAAATCCATACCCGTGGTCCAGATGGACTTTGCATGTTTTTCCTTGGGGATGACTTGGCAATCATGCAAGGAGGCTTTTTTCTTGGTGACTGCTTCAAACCTGCCTTTTGAAACTCCTGGGGACATGCATTTCCTTGACTGATGAGCAAACTGAGCACAGCGATTGCTTTTCTGGCATTGAACCTCATCTTCCCCAACTTTTTCCAGAGGTCTTGCATCCCCTAGCTGAGCTAATCCCCCTTTTGCTGATTTGGGAAGTGTCTATGCAGAGGGTGGTCCCCTGCAGAAGTGGGAATGTGAGCTTACACAGGGGGCAATGCAGATTTGTGGCATGGGCTAAATTGACCCACAGGGGAGCTGTTGGGGAGGGGAAGGCATGTCCTGTGGGAGTTGCCAGTTGCCCACGAGCTGGGCTTTCCTTCACGAGTGAGGGTGCAAGATGGAAAGGGCAGAAGATGCAACTGCTGCATGAGCATCTCCAAGAAGCACTCAAGGTTTGGGGGAGGCTGAAGTAGCCCAGTTCTATCAGCGATAGAGATCGAGGCTAATTGTGCTTAATGGGCTCAAAACATTGTCTCCAGTTTTATTTAAACCTGTGTGACTGCAACAGTGTGTCATCTCTGTGTCACCTTATGCAAGACCTTTAGCTAATTATAACCGTGCACCTGGTTACTGAAAGCCTGAATGGGTGGGTGCTTGCTGTCACTCAGGCTCCATATTTAAATAGATCTAAGAGATGTTTTAACCTCAAACTGCTTTTAAATACAAATATGCAGATTTGTCTGGGAAAATGCTTTTGTATATTGATGGTTTGATGATAAGCAAAATGTCTCATATCAGCAGTTTCAGATGAAATTTTTTTTAGGTTTGAAATTACATTGGCTTTGAACTCAGTGCTACTGGGGAAAAAATAACAAACCTTTAAAACCTGTTAATGGTGAAGTGAGAGTTTCTACCATGGAGAAGTTTGAATGCGTGGTCAGACTTGGGATGGTTTGGGAATTTTCCTTATTTCCTACCTTTCCCTCAAATTAGGAGGACTTTTTCTCTTTGGATCCAGCCAAGGTCATGCAGTGCCATCAGAAACCCAGGGCTCAGATGGGGCAGGCAGTGATGCTCTGCCAGGATGTGGCTGTGCACAGAGTGTGTGAGCCCTGCCTGACCTTGGGCTGCTGCAGGAGCTTGCAGCAGTGGCAGACCTGGGGTGCTTCCTACACAGGGGCTGCTTCGATGTTTTCCTGTGAGGTTTTGGTCAAGTTGGCAAAAAATATGCCTTGAAAACTGCCTGTTTGTTGGAAGCTGAGTTTGGACTGAGTTTTTCAAGGATAATTCCCCAGCAGATGAAGTACTGCACTGGAGCTGCTGTCCTCGTTTGTGTTTCTGAACAACCAGTTCTCTGAGTCCTGTGATGCTCAAGGTCCTGTGACCAGGGCAGGAGGTTTCAGGTTGGCTGCACCCATGAGTGTTGCCTTGAAGGCATATAGTGAGGAAGCATGAGGCAGCATGTGAATCAGCCTGGGGAGGTCATCGCAGTGAGTCCTGGGAGCCAAGAGCTGCTCACTGGGGGTGCTGTGGCCACCAACCCTCTGATCTGCTTCCAAGCAGCCAAAGGTGGAAGGGAGAAAAAATATGGGTGCTTTGATGGTTTGGGGAGGTTTGCCACTGTCTTTTGTCAGCCCTGAAGGACAGGAAAGCATATATTGTGGCACTGGGGCAGCTTGAAGCCAACTCCAGCTCTATCAGGCCCAAACCTGAAGACTAACTGCTGTGTTGCATGGTCCAGAAACACTCACCTCCCCTCCTTTGCATCTCTGCCTCAGATCTTGGCCAAAGTGAGGTTTCCCAGAAATGGGACCAAGCAGGTGCTATTATCTCTTGGAGGAAGCATTGGGAAATTGGAGATGGCTCTGCAAAGGGTCTCTGCTCCAGTTCCTGCTAGTCTCATCTTCCTCTGAGCTGGGCCTACGTGCATTGGGTAGCATGGTGCAGCTGTGCATGAGCAGCACTGGGGCGGGGAGGAGGGAGATGCTCCTGGCTTGCCTCTTCCATGCTAATTTCTTACCCTCTCACTCACAGCTGCAGCTACAGATGTTGGTGACTGCGTGCTGGATCAGCCCAGAGCACTGGGAGGGAACAGACAGACGGACCCGCACGTTGACAAGGAGCTGTTTCCTGAGGGGGAACTGCTGCTCCAGGTATTGTGCTGTACCTCAGTCATTTGGGGTCTTCCCTTGGCTCCTGCCATCCACTGGGCAGGACAGCTGGTCCCTGTCTGCTGATCTGTACAGTAGATATGGGGCATGTGGTCCCATCTGTGGAGCAACAGGAGACCCTGTCATGCCAGAAGGTGCTTTGCAGGCACTGAGCACCTTGGGACAGGGAGTGGTGACAGTGCCTGGCTGGGATGGGTCCCTGGCCCCACTGTTCCCTTTCACCCTGCGATTCAGTTTGCTGCCCCTTTGGTTACGCTGCAGCAGCTCTGTAGGGACTGTACCATCAACTGCATGTGTGAACAAAGCAGGGTTCGGAGTGGTGTGTTGTGTCCTTCTCGCAAAGGCATTGGATGATGTCTGTGCCTGCAACTTGCAGATGTTAGCTGTCCCTGAGCCCAAAACTGGCATTTTTCCTTGGGACCCACTACAGCTGATGGACCCAACATGCACAAGCTCATCCGTCTTAACGAAGAGGTGGAGGGGTATCGTACGGCAGGGTAGGGAACGATCACTGATTAGTCTCTGAGGTGGTGGATTCCTTGTATTGTAGTAACTGCTAAGAGGAGAATGGTGATAACTGCAGGATAAAATATTCACCTGGAACTGTTTGCCCTAGCTGGGGCACTGCATGAGCTCTCTAGGATGAGTTCACAGCCTGCCTGGGATGGAAAAAGTCCAGGTTCAGTTTGTAGATTGTGGGGGGTAAAAGAAGGGAAGATGGGTCTTGGAAGACAGTGGTGGACAAAATCAGTGGGTGGTGGGAGCTTTGCTTTGTAGAAAGGCTATATATAGATAGATATACATTTACAAATGGTGGTACCAAAATTAAATCATAGAATGGTTAGAGTTGGAAGGGACCTTAAGGATCATCTATTTCCAACCCCCCTGCCATGGCCAGGGACACCTTCCACTGCACCAGGCTACTCAAAGCCCTGTCCAATGTGGCCTATTGTCCGGACAGGACTTGGAAGGGGTCTCTTACTGTGTAACTCCACCAATGCACCTAATGAAATAGCTGGCAATGAATGTCAGAGGACAAGGAGCTGGTGAATCATCTGGCCAGAATGCTGTTTGTTTGGGCTGCAATTTGTAAATATAAGCTGGAAGGCAAGACGGATAGGGCCCGTGGAAAGGCTGGTAGCTGAATAAACATCTGGGCATGTCAGCTTAAAACACGCTGCTCCTTCGGACTTCAGGGCAAGTCTGTGCAAGACCTGTAATCTTTCTGTTGTTGTGTTCCTGACATCGCATGTGCTTTCTACTTTCTGGGCCTTGAGTCCTCTTCTCCCTTCTTCCACCTCTCCAAACACTAGCAGATGGATGCTTGGCTCTCCTTTCTTGGCTCTTTCTTTCTCCTTGTCTGACCCTTTAACTGTGCTCTTGCACAGCCTTACATGACTGCTCACTGTTACAGACAGGCAGGTGGGTGCGAGCAGAGCCCCAGCAAGAGCCCCCATGGGGGATTTTGCTGAGGCTATGACTCCTGGGAGCCCAGTGTGACTACTGGCAATGAAGCTTGGACCACATGAAGTCTCCCATGTGGGCTTCACTCCCAGGAGCGGTCTCAGCTGGCTGCAAGTGTGATAGTCATGGAGGAACAGCTGGAATAAAGGGATAGCCAGGAGGGAGCCAGAGGTTGCCGCAGTCCCATGATGGAGCTGCTTGCGAGTGTTCTCCAGGGGCTTGAGCTGAACTATATGATGGCAATTTGCTAAGCCACCAAAGTATTGGCAATTTCAGGTGATTGAAGGCATCTGGAGAGCTTATGAGGTGTTAATGTGACAGAAATCCCCCAAATGAGCTGCCTGATGGTGGTTCCTCCCCCCCACCCCCCCGAGAGCATTTTAATCAGATACTGTAATTTGCAGAAAACTCTGACTCAGGGCCCCACAGGGGGCTGCAGCGCACGAAGGAAAGGGACTGGTCCCACTGCAAGCTGGATCTGTACAGTATCAGGCAACATGCTCAATCCAGAGGCCTTTCAAATAGTCCAAGTTACCAAAAAAAGCCAGTCCACATGAGCCTCAGAGTGTTGCTGTAAATGGGGAAACGCGTGAGCTATGTCAGCAGATTGCTCCTGCCTCCACTTTGCAAGGGGGAGAGGGTGAGTGGAGCCAAGGGAGCAGCATGTGTGGCCAGACCCTTCTCTCCAGCCTGGTCTCAAGCAAAAGGCACGTCTTCATGTTTCCCCATAGGGGTAGCTCAATGTTGCCAAGCTGGGCAGCTCTCTGGCAGTCCATATTTGTGGCAGATCCTGTCCTGATGCTTATGAGACCTGCTGAGACTTCTGACCACGTACTGGTTAAAGCCAGACTTCCACTTAGGGTTTTCTTTTCCTAGTTTCTCTCCTTTTATTCACTAATAAATTGAATTTATTACAGACAAGAGCAGGGGGCAGGAATTACTATCTAGTGCAGTACTTTCCTGGATCTTCATCTTGCCTCTTTTTCTGGGTATTCGCTTGATGCCTGAGCTCCTCTCCTGCTATCCTAGCAATGATCTCTCGTGTTTTTTGAGTAGTTTCTCTAATTTGGTGTGGGTTTGGTCTTTTCAAGCAAGGAGCTACTAGTTGGGTATGGATTTATCTGCAAGCTGTGTATGTATGTAATTGCAGAGTGCAAGGCGAGAAGTGAAGTTGGCAGATAGTATAAGCACAAAGATATTTTTTTATGGAGATTTGAGGTTTTTCTGTTTAAAGACTTATCTTCTGTCATCTAGAGCATCAGCAAGAGGAGAGTCATTTTCCCGGTGTGATGTCTCATAGTGGTAGTACAATGCCAGGATGTATTTGAGGGGCAATGGGGTTTGTTCCTGACAAACATCTTGAACAATGGGGCCTCTTGAAATGTTTGTCAGGAACAAGAACATAATCAGAGGAGAAGAGGTTGCGGTCCTGTGTAATGGGAAACAGATGAGAACAGGATGCTTTCGTCTCCTTGAAGATGTGTCAAACAGTCTGCATGCTTATAAGGACGAGGGGGTATCACATCAGATGTCACAGATATGATGTCAGGGCCTTCACAAATCTGGGATCTGAGTTTCCAGATTTTTCCATGTCTTTTGCTTTCAAGGCGAGTGTTGGTTTTAGCTGCATTCCCATCTTTGAATGATAGCAGTAGCTGAATTTGATCTTACATTGTGTACTTTGTGATGAGTTGTTCATGTACCTTTGGAGCTGAGAGCAGGAGTCTGAGGAACAGTGATGTCCCTGTAGTCCTCAGGTGCTAAGGATTAAAAGGTGGGTTTTGGGGGGTGATTGGAGAAATCGTGGGGAGAAGACATACAGAAATGCAGAAATAAGCTTGTATAAATCCCTAACTGTAGAACTCAGGGTGAAGAGCAGGGACCAAAGTGTCTTTGGAGGTCATCCTTAAAATGAAGAAGTAGATAAATATGTCAGGTCAGTGACTGACCGCAGTTTGGTTACCATCTCTGAAGGCTTCATTATGCTTGAACTGAACTCCTGGAGTCACCAGGCTCCTTCATGGCTCAAGGCACTACTTCCCTCTGCACTGCCTGTTGTTGCTTGTTGAAGTTGTAGGCAGGTTTGTTAGAGGAAATCAGGTTTGCTAGCAGAAGAGCCCTAGAAGAGCATAGCTATACTCAGCTGGTACAGGTGGAGAGGAGGTAACTAACTCCAGGTGCTCCAGAAACCTCTCCTTTGTTGGTCCCTCCTGATGCAGGAGATGCCCTGTGGTGAGAGGACTTCTATGATGGGTCTGGAAAAAATTGTCAGTCAGCCATCACTTACGGTAACAGTGAGGAACCCATCCATAGCTAACCAGGGTTAAAAGCCTCATGTGGTCACAAGGTGCTTTCCTTTTTTGTGGGTTCTTTGTTGACAAAGAAGGTCCCTTCCCATCCCTGAATGCTGAAGGAACACCTAGAGTTCCTCTTTCAACAGCTGGATTGAAGCTAGGCAGAGTAACTCTGGGCTCAACTTATGCTTTCAGGCACTCAATGGCTTTATCATCACGGTGACCGGAGATGGCTACATCTTCTACGTCTCCCCTACTGTGCAGGACTACCTGGGCTTTCATCAGGTGGGTACCACTTTTTCCTGGCTGTAAGCAGGTGTGTGCAGTCCAGGCCTGGGAAGGAGGTGCCAGGACTTTCTTTTCTTCTCCCCTCCCAGCTCCCTTGGGTCGTTTTTGATGTATGTTTTCAAATGAGTCATGTTCTTTGGGGGCTGTGAAAGACAACAAGCATGCTTGTGACTTTAGTAAAAACACGTGAGCTGAGTAATGGCAGGCTCTGTATCCTCCTGTCTTTGTGTGTAAGAGGGACATGAGATTTTTCTTGTATCATGCTGCTGGGTACATAGGCTCTCACTTACAGAAGGTTGAAGGTATCTTGCTGGCGAGCAGTGTCAGTGCCCTGAAGTACCATGGATTACATGGCATGCCAAGGAAAAGCAGATCTCTCCCCACATCCATCCTGTTACCTGCAATTCCCCTGATGTCCAGCTCCTTTGGCTGAAGGACTGAGTCAATGGGAGGGCTGTGAGGCTGCCAAACCCATTTTGTTCAATGGGTTTCTGGTGCGCCTGCAGAGACCGATGTGTTTTCTTCTTTGTCCTCTTTGTGCCCTTTCCCAGCTCACTGTAGAATGATCCTCATGGGCTGATGCCCCAAGTCAAAACAGCTGTCAGGCAGGGAGTGGCCTTCTCAAAGTACCTATATGTCTGGTTAAGCAGGAGGCTCTGCTCTGGCATGTTTCTGAGGGCAGGGATGTAGCAGTTGGTGGCCTGAGCTGCCTGTGGGTTTGGCAGATTCATGCTGACCCCCCTGGCATGCAGGACCAGCATGGGAAATGCTGGTCCAAGATGTGGCCCTAGAAGAAGGGGGACTGTGTTGGCACACAGGTGGTGTGAGGACTTGATGGTGTTTTTGCTGTGTGGCCAACCTTACAGCCCAGCATCAGCATGTCTGTTTTTGCTGATGGCCCACTGAAGGAAGATAGTTTACACTGGGATACAGATTCCCATGGATTTGGAGTAAAAAAAAAAAAAAAAAAAAACAAAACCTACAAACCCATCTTTTAAAACAGCAAATCCAAATTGGTTTGGTCAAAATGTCCTGATCAACCTGAAATTATTTTTTGTGTTGATCCTGTGGAAGAAACAAAACTGCTTATTTGCACAGGGCTAGAGATGGCAACACGAGAGATCTTGTGTGCTGTTGCAGAGCAGCAATTTATACCCCACAAACAATTCCTGCTCTGACAACCCACAGCCTTTCTCGCACTTTGTCTGAATTTGGTCCTGAGAAGATACTGGAAGTTAAGACATGTCAGGCAAATGCCACTGCTGCACTGTTCACTCCGCAGATGGGGAGCAAAGCTTCCCAAAGAGCACAGGCTCCTGTGGCAGAGGGTGCTGGAGTTTCGGCATTTCCCATGAATTGCTGTTAAGGATCAGGAGCCAGAGCCAGTGGGAAACATCCTTGGAAGGGCCAGGTGACACCAGGAGAACCTCAGCCTTGACGGTGTAGGGGATGGGATGGAAAGCTCTGCTTAGCTGCCACCAGGGGACAGTGGGTAAATGGGTGGTCTGGAGAGTCCTGAGCAGCCAGAGTTACTTGGACACTCTTATTTCTATTGCTTTTAGAAACCTCTGAGCTGCTCCCTAGGGAGATCCACTCTCTGATCCTTTTCCCTCCTTCCTGAGCCACCCTTCCTAAAAGCAGCCAGTTCCTGGTCCTTGCTCTCTGTGCCACACACAAAGCTGGCTGGTTTTTCCTGTTGTTTATGCTCAGTCACTGTGCTTTTAGTACCCACAAAGGAAAGCCTCCTGCCACGTCTTCCTCCAGACACCTCTGCCAGGCTGGCAGGAGTCAATGCTCTTCTCCCCTTGTGTCATTCCAGTCAGATCTCATATACCAGAGTGTATACGAGCTGATCCACACGGATGACAGAGCCATCTTCAGATGCCAGCTGCAGGGGGCCCCGGCATCTGGCAGCAGCCAGCATGATGCCAATGGTGAGTGCCAGGGTGGTCCCCAGTGCTGATCCCTCTGGACCAGCCAGCCGCCTCTGCATGCCTACCCAGTGCTGGACAACCCTCCTGGTGGCATTTATAGCCAGCAAGCACAGCGCTGTGCTGAGGAGCATCCCATAGCCTCCTCCTGGGACTCGCAACCATCCCAGGGGTTGTCACAGCCACCTGTCACCAAAAGCAGTTAACAGCAATGACATGCTGCCTTTCTCTGTGCTGGAGGGATGGGAACACTTCCTCCAAATCTTTTTGCTTTTCAGTGTTTGAAATCCTATTTATTTCAGTGGGGCAGCTTGTTGTCTTGCTCCTGTCTGAGAGGCAAGGGAACCAGAAACTATCATGAACTGGTAATTTCCCATGGGTAATTGGGTAATGGGTCTTGCCTGTCTTGTGGAGACCATGGCTTCATTTGAGCAGCAGTCTCCACCGGGAGCAGGTCTGCAAGACCATGAGCTCGAGGTGCACAGCTTGGAAAGCTTCATTCTCCCTTTGGTTCCCCAGCCCTTCCTGCCGACCAGCCGCTGCTGGCTGGGTGCAGCATAGCATCCAGCCCCCAGCACCTCTGCCCCAAGAAGCCCTCCTTCGTGGAGAGGAGCTTCACCTGTCGCTTCCGCTGCTTGCTGGATAACTCCTCAGGATTTCTGGTAACACAGCCCTGTACCAGGACACCCCTCTGCCCTGCAGTGTGTCCCCTAGGGGCTGCTCATGTCCCATAGGGGTGGGAGCACAGTCAGTTGCCATCACCCTATTTTCAAATGCACATTTTCTAATCCCCTCTAAGGCATTGAATTTCTGTGGGCACTTGAAATTCCTTCTTGGGCAGCAGAAGAAGGCATCGAACAGGTCCCCAGTTGCCCTCTTTGCCATTGCAACTCCCCTTCAGCCGCTCTCCATCCTGGAGCTTCGGACCAAGACGTTGATCTTCCAGACAAAGCACAAGCTAGACTTCACTCCCGTGGCCTGTGATTCCCGGTAGGGCATCTCCTGCCTTCCCTGTGGCAAAATCCATGGCTGCAGGTCCTGGACAGAAAGCCAGAGCCCATGGGAGCAGGGCACTTCTGACCCAACTCCTGTGACAAGTTGTCTGATGCCTTTGTCCACGCACTGCTGGGCATTTCTGCAGCCCCCCAGTAACATGGGGGGCAAATTAACTGGGCATCAGCACTTCTTGGCTCCCACGTTTTAGCACAGAAACCCAGTATGGGGTTTTGTGGAAGAGGGGGTGCAGCTCAACCCAGGATGGAGAGTTGCACCACTCAAAGTGGGAGGCTCTGGCTAGCTGCCTGGGTGCTGGGCAGGGGATCCTGTCTGGCTGGTGGGGTGCAACTGGGGTATCCCTCCCTGGTGTCACTGGGTTTCTGCACTGTTTCCAGGGGGAAAGTTGTCCTGGGGTACACAGAAACGGAGCTGTGCAGAAGGGGGTCCGGGTACCAGTTTGTACATGCAGCTGACATGATGTACTGTGCAGAGAACCACGTGAGAAGTGAGTGCTGGGGGTGCAGCAGGGTGGGTGCATTCATGGGGACTTTTGCAGGTCCCTGGCACCAGCACAGCTCTGGTCATACCAGTACTGTTGCTCCTTGTCTGGATCTGGAGCAGCTGTGATAAAGGCTCTCCCCTCCTGGATGATATCTGCTTGGGGCGCTGGCATGGGGACAGCATGGCATGTGGCATTGTGTGCTGGCGGTGTTCTGCCTCTTCTGCCCCCATAGCATGGGTGCAAGGTGATGCTCAACATCGTGGCATCTTGCCTGTGTCATTTGTGTGCCCCCACGGATTGACTATGTTGGTGCCACCTCTCTTCTCTCCCTGCCCCAGTGATGAAGACAGGGGAGAGCGGGCTAACGGTTTTCCGGCTGCTGACCAAGAAGGGCAGCTGGGTGTGGGTTCAGGCCAATGCCCGGCTGGTGTACAAAGGGGGCAAGCCCGACTGCATCATTGCCCGGCAGCGAGCTCTGTCGTGAGTATCACTGGGTCTCCAGCAGCATTTGCCTGCTCTTGGCACGTGTGGCTGCTTCAGGCATGGGAGGAAAGGGCGGTTGGGTTGCATGGTCAGAACTTTGCAGCTTGTGCCCTCCTGTAGAAGGGGAGCATGAGCAAAACAGCTCTGAGAAGGTGGTTGCAGACATGCTGACTCCTGCCGGGTGTGAGCCCTGGACATGCAGTCCTTCCCTGAGCCGTGCAGACCTCCCCACATGTTCCCCAGATCCCCAGTCCTCCACCAGCAGCATCATAGCCAGGACAATCCAGCACCCGTTTCCTCACAAAAGCCAGGGCTTTCTGTGAGCTCCTGTCTCACTGTTGGGAGGGTGGTTTTGCCTCGCCCAGAGGAGGTGCTCATGCTGTTTCCATCTCTTTTTCCCTCCTCCCTGAAGGAATGAAGAAGGAGAAGAACATCTGCAGAAGAGAAACCTGCAGCTGCCTTTTAGCTTTGCCACAGGGGAAGCAGTCTTGTATGGGAATGACCTTCCTGAGTTCCTGGACTCCTTCCAGGCTAAGGAAGAGTTGCAGACACAAGCAAACTCCTGCTCAAAGCAGTGCTCGGTAGACCCCAACTCTCTTCTTGGGGCCATGATGAAGCAGGATGCATCCGTATATATCTCACACACTGATAACATGCCTCAGTTCTGCTTGCCAGATCTCATCACTGAACCTGATGGACCAAGCCAAAATGAGGAAGTTGGTGGTGCGAAGCAGGACAGCGACTCCCTCCTGGTTGTTATTGAAACCCTCTTTGAGAAGAGCAAGGTGGATGGAAACATCTGCCAGAACCTCAATGTGGGCAATGCAGAGCTGCAGCAGTGGAAGGAGTCTCTGCTCAGCTTGGGTGCAGAGGAGGACCCGCCAGCTCAGGAGGCTGGCAAGAGGCTGGGCACCGAGGTGACCTCTTATATGGAGCAAATGCTCCTCAGGAAGGATGCTGGGAAGAGCATGGACTTCCCACACTGCAGTGCACCCCACAATGAGGAAAATGGTGCTGAGGCTCATTTCCAGCACTGTGGGGCAACTAATTCAATGTCTCAAGCTCCACCACAGTCCCAGGCACCTGGTGCACATGGCCACGATGCTGTGGTTTCTCTAGTCTCTATTACATCTGAGGTCAGTTCTGCTCAACCAGAACAGCAGGTCCTGTTTAACCCAGCCGGGCTGGTAGGGGGGGACTGTTCTAGATGTCCCGGGCTCCAGCAGCACGCACTCTGTAGCACTTCAGCTGGCAAGCCTGGGACAAGTGCTTCAAACAGAAGTTACCACCTCTGCTCCTGTAGCTAGCACTATTCCAGATGATCAGTGCCAGCCTGGGTGTGAGCTGGTGAGCTTAAGCGGCCTACCTCCATTGTACTCAAATGCACAAGTGTCTTGGTGGCACAATGTCCCGGTCCAGGCAAACCCAGCCAATCCTTTGGGTAAGAGTACTTCTGGAAGTTGCCCAACAGAGGCTTGGATGGTCAGAGCTTCAAAACAGCTGGAAGCAGCAGGAACATACCTGGAGTCACAAACTCTGCTGGCTGGCAGCCCTGAGAGTCCCCCAGGGGCAGGGCAATGGTTCCTGCCGTCCCAACCTGCCCCTTGCCCTGCACGGGGCTTGCATGAGTCCTCGTTCTCTGGGGCTGGGGACCTCCGTGGTGAGGAGGTTGGTCCCCCTGCACGAGCATCAGCACCCTTAGGAGTCAGCCAGCTGCCAGGGGATAGTGGCTGCTCCAAGCAGCCCCCAATACTCCCCCTGGAGCTCAGCTTTTCTTGGGAAGGGGAGTAGGACAAGTGCTTCATGCAGCGCCAGCCATGGTGCCTGCAGGCTGGGGAAGCTCCTTGGAGACGTGGTGGGACAGGTCTGGTGCAACACAGCGGACTCCTGTTGGGGTCCAGCACCCACCAGACGGACCACGTGTTGCTGCCTGAGTGCCAGTACAGAAGTAACCTTTCTGGACATGAGACTGCCTTTCTTAGGGACGGCTCTAAAATATCCCTTCCCCTGCAGCTGGGCACTTTCCCTTGCCCCGGTGAGAGCCACCATGGAGCATCACATTCTTCACAGGGCTCAGTTTTGAAGTGCTCAGCAGCTCTCCCTGTGAAGGTGGTTGCAGGAGTGCCCTCCTCCTCTGAGCGGGGCCCTGGCTTCCCATCAGCATCTTTTGTGGGCAGGCAGCAGCTCTGTGCCTGAGAGGTCTAGCTCAAGGTGAGGTGTGAGGGCTGCAGGACCTGAGGGGTGTACTGGCTTGCATGGGTGGAGCAAGAGGGGGTGCCGGCACAGCATTGGTTGTGGGCAGCCTGTTTTGGAGCCTCACTGTGAGCTAGGAGCCACGTATTTAAAAGTCTCCAGCAATTACAAGCTCTTCTGGCCATGCACACCTGTGAGTGGTCTCACATGCTTCCTGATCGTTCAGACCATATTCAAGACCAGGTGTGGCAAGCCAGCTTGCTCAGAGAGGTTGGGGACCTCCACATCTTCTCCCCTTGCACCATCACCGTAAGCATCATGTTTGCCTCTCACACCAGTATTAAGCATGTACTGTTTGCCAAGCAAATAAAATCAGCCAATTAATGCAGGGCTAGCCCAGCAGCAAGCCTGCAACTGTCCTGGTGTGGGGTGGCCTCATTTCCTTGGTCTCTTCCTTTGTGCCTTGCTGTGCTGGGGCTCCTGGGGCTGCTCACAGGGCAAGATGGGGCTCAGGAAGGGTCGAGCTCCTGGCTGCAGTCTGGGAGCAGAGCGATGCTGGAAACGGGCTGGACCATTCTGAAGTAGCCTGGAGGAGCATCTAGGATGGGGCAAAGAGCTGACTGACCATGATATGGAGCCTTACAAACCAGCAGACCCAAAAAGCATCAGGATGGATTCTGCTCACCAGCCTTTGTTGTCCTGGCACCTGTAAGACAATGTGAAACAGTGCATGGCCCTAGCCAGGGGGTGCCAAGGGCTCCTGGTCCTGCAAGAGGTGTGCCTCAGGGAGGGGGTACCCCACCAGGCTCTGCTGGTTGGGGCTGAGACAGACCCCTGGTGCTCTGTAACTTGTGTCTTATCTCTTTATACATTGTGTATGCGCATATAACGTCTATTTTTGTGGCAGTGTTTCATTTTACGCTTTGTGATTTCTTTGTATTGCTGTTGGCAGATGGATGATGCTGAGGAGAAAAAGATGTCCTGAAACTCACCCCCTGTGTTTGGTTACGTATTAAAAGGCGATTTGCTTTGTATAGTGGTGAAGGTTTGTTTTGACCTGAAACAGTGGCTCCATTTCCCTCTTGACTGAGCAAGTATTT
The DNA here is from genome assembly GCA_017639485.1 of Pluvialis apricaria. NCBI lineage: Eukaryota > Metazoa > Chordata > Aves > Charadriiformes > Charadriidae > Pluvialis > Pluvialis apricaria. The sequence continues at coordinate 37,870,643 of CM030011.1, read as the reverse complement.
GAAAAAAGCCTCCTTTCAGCATAGCCCCGAGTCTGATTTCTCTGGGCTTTGGCTGAAGGAGGACAGTCCTGCCTCACCCCCTCCTCCTGCACCCAGAGAGACATGGGGCTGGGACCACGGATGGTGAAGGGCTGTGCTTTGCATTGTACAGGGTAATTTTGGGGGGGAACGTAGCCATGTGGAGACCCTCTGATGTTACAGGCAATGAAAACACAGGTCGCTGCCCCGTGTGTTTGTGCTCTGACCTTGCTTGGTGCCTGGCCCTGTTGCTGCACGTGACTCGGTGGAGCATTTTGGAAGGACAGAGCTGGGGGGCCTATGGCTGGCGCATGCACGCACCCCCTGCCTCCAGGTGAGTGTGCAGCTGTGTGTGCCCAGCCCAGGGTGTGTGTGTGACACACGTGTTCTCACTGTCCCCAGCCACTATGGGCATGCACAGCAGCAGAGGTGTGACGGTATCCCCCCCGTTTCACTCCTTGACTGCCCTGTGCAGCGGTGGGGCTTACACGCAGGGTTACACTTGATGCTGACATGCACACACAGCTTCCTGAGTGTCACTGCCATGCACATTTGTGCACAGACACAGACTCACTCTCACACACACCCCCTTGTAGTGCCGTGCACAGTCATGCTGACAGACATCCTGGCATGCCAACATGACTGCAGTGGTACAAGTGCTCACACACCTCACCCATGTGGGTGGTGGGGCTCACTGCCCCGTTTCCTCCCCTCGTCCCCCATCCACTTCTCATCACCCCCCACACCACCCTTCACCTGCCAATCCCCCTACACTTCTGCTCGCCCCACATTGCCCCCACAATCCCGCCTTCCTCCCATACACCCATCATTGCTCCCATGTTCCCCCACCTCACCTTCACTCCCATCCAGCTGTCATCGCCCCCACTTCTCCCCCTCGCCTCCCAATGCCCCTGCAGCCCCTCATCATCACCCCCGCATCTCCCCCTCACCCCCATTCCCGCACCATCACCCCCCACCCAACCCATCAGTCATCACCTCCACATCCCCCTCTCACCTCAAGTCGCCCCTCCGCCCTCGCTGCCCCTCCATCTCCCCCTCTCCGCCCCCCCAGCCCCTCCTCTCCCGGGGCGGGGGCGGGGGCGGGGGCCGAGGCGGGGCCGTTCCCGCTGCATTTCCATCTCCCTGCGGGGAGGCTGCGGGTTGCGCGGCGGCGGTGGCCGCGGCCCGCTCGGGGCTCTCCGGAGGCGGCGGCTGCCGGGGGATGCGCTGAGCGCTGCCCTCGGCCATGTACGCGGGTCGCAAGCGGAGGAAGCCGGTGCCCCGGGCGTGAGTGGGGAGCGAGGGGAAGCGTCCCGGGGAGGGAGGGAGGACGGGAGGACGGACACGGGGCACCACACGACCCGACCGGCGCCCGGTAACGCGGCTCTTCCCGGTAGGGTGCGGCCGGGGCCGGCCGAAGGCGGCACCTCCAACCCCTCCAAGAGGCACCGGGAGCGGCTGAACCGGGAGCTGGAGCGGCTGGCCGGGCTGCTGCCCTTCCCCGAGGAGGTGGTGGCCGGGCTGGACAAGCTGTCGGTCCTGCGCCTCAGCGCCGGCTACCTCCGCGCTAAGAGCTTCTTCAGCGGTAAGGGGCACCGCCGGCGGGAGCATCCCCCCTTTTTTTTCCCCTAGAGGTGCTTCCCTCCCTCCCCGTTTAACACCGGATTTTCTGGCTTTGCAATCTCAAGCTGTAAGGCTTCAGGATGCATCGCGCCTGGGCGAAAGCAGAGTTCCCACTTGTTTGGAATTAGAGGGATCTAGACAGATGAAGTTGATTTTGTTTGTGGGTTCCGCTGAAGTAGAAAATTGAGGTTTCGGCTGGCGGGTTTCTGCGTGATCCCGGGCTGAGGGTTTGGCAGGCACTGCTGTGAGGATAGCAGCGTGTTGTGCAGCCCAGTAGGAAAGCTTCAAGGATGCAAGTGACTTTTTTTCTCTCTGTTATAGTAGACGGGAGAAATACTCAGTGCCTGACAATGAATAATAATTACTTCTGATGTGTGGTTACAATTTACTTGGGAACCTTTTAAAACAGACCATGTTAAAGGCATGTCTGCATTCCACTGGGCTATAATTGTTTCAATTAATAGGAGCCCACAGAAGGGTATTTAGGCAGCCCTGGATTTTCCTGGTGAAATAGCAGTGACTTGAGAATGCTGCATATGACCTCAAACACCGCAATTTCTCTTTTCAATTCCAAATCATTGCGTGTATTTAATGTCCTTTTTTTTTGTCTCTTTTCAATTCTCTTTTAAACACTGCTTGTAGAATTGGCAAGTGGTGAAATGAATGCTGAATTGTCTTGGAGAGGAGTTATTTGCCTTGCAGCATCAGGTCAATTTTTTTGATGGTATTGGTTGTGTTTTCCACGCCGTTTTTGCCCTGGTAAGGAGTTCTGCTGCGTCAGCTTTTGCAATGCTGAACGTGTTGCCCAAAACCCATCGTCTGCGATTAATCTCTCAAGCAGAGGAGGAGTGGCGTGGTGCTGGCATTTCTGAAGCACGCTTGTTCTTGTGTGGGGCGGAAGTCCGTGGCACAGTGCAGGCCTCGGTCTTCCCCTGAAACATTAATGATTTAAATTTTGCCACTTAGAGAATTTATGAAATTGGAGGGGTGGTAGCGATTCCTTAAAACAGTGGTTTTGAAATGGTTGGTCTTGTTGCAAAGCGTCCCACCAGGAGCTGCATTGGGGCTTGATGTCCTTCCCAGGGTGATTGTGGCCGGGTGCTGTGCAAGCTTCTCTGGGGAGCAGTGAGCACAGGATGACTTGGGGGGACAGGCCCCCTGCTCCGCTAGGGCTGTGCATGCTGGGGTCTGACATTCCGGCATCCCCAGCACAGTGGGTTACTTTGGTTTTGCATTGTGAGAAACTAGGAAATCCCGTTCTGAGATTCTCTCTCACTTTTTCTTTTTTTTCTGCCATTCCATCTGATTTGATTTCATGGGGCCAACTTCCCAACCACTGAGCGCATCAGTGTGTCTGAAGCTCCGGGATGGTACCCACCTCTGTCTGGTTTAAGGCAAGTCACAGTAATTCAGGTGTTGGAGGAAAGGAGCAAAGCCTCATCCTTTTAGATACAAATAGTGATTGCAGACCTCCTCGAGTCTCTTCTGCAGCTGTAAAAAAAAAAAAAAAACAAAACCAAAACAAAACAGCAAAAAACCCCACCCCTTTACAAGGAGCTCTGGATAAGCCTATCTACAAAATCAAATTATTTTAAATGACTTTAGTCCCTTTCAGTGTGAATGCCGGAGTGATGTTTCTCTCTGACAAGCTGTGCTGGAGCTGAGATAAAGTTCAACTTTGGAAGGCTGCTGTTCAAAAGTCTCTGCTTATTGCTTCCTCGCCTTTTTCTTCTTTTTTTTTTCTTTTTTTTTTTTTTTTCTTTTTGGTCATCTGCATGTTTAGGTTTTTTCCCCCTTGGTCTGTCAGGGAACAGGGTTAGGAGGGGCAGCTGAGGTCTGCTCGCTGCTGAGCCGGGTGAGCTTGCGTGCTCCGACTCCTGCTCAGCACCCTTGGGTATGTGAAATGGGATCCTGAGCAGGCTGTTTTAGCTGCTGATTGCTGACAAGTCCCATGTGAGATCACATCAGAAAACACAAGTGGTTTGGGGTCTTTTTGTGTTTATTGAGAGCAGCCAGCCCATCCCAGAGCTGTCAAAAGGCAGCTCAGAAACAGGTAGTGCAAACCCTGGTATTGACTGGGGAGGAAGGAGGAGCTGGCCTCTCCCTTGCTGTGTGTTCCTGCTTAAGTACTCCCTGAAAGAAGACCAGGGAAAATCACGGGTAGAAACTAGAATGTGCTGCCATGCCTTATGAGGAGAAACATCTTTGCAGCGTGTCCTCCTAGAGCAGATCTCAGGTGGTGAGAATGATCACTGAAGTCAATTCACCCAGCAGGTTTATGCCAGCTGCTGTTTCTCCAGACCCCGTCTTAAATAATTTGTTGTATGCCTCCTTCTCCTGGCTATTTGAAAATTAATTACTTTTAAGTTTTGTTTTAGCATCTTGATTTATGTGTAGCTTGTGTATGGGGAAATTTGTACAGGCATAAGTGATTAAAACCCAGGTGGGTTCTAGGTCTTGATCGCTGGTAAAATCTTCGGGAGCTTCTTTCATTCTCTTTTGGGCTCCTGATCATCTTCTGGCTCCATAATAAATTCGTTAAAATTCAAAGCAGGCTTCACAGCTCTTGTTAAACGCATCCTTGCGTTTACATTGCAGTGGCCAATCTACACAGGTCAGGGTGGATTGACTGAGCCGTGCAGGGGAAGCAAACCTGCTGTTTAGCTGTAGAGGTGGCCAAGGTACCCCATACAAGAAGCATTTACAAGCTTTTTTTGAACGTTGGTTTGGGGAGATTCTGCCAGGAGGTATTTGATTTTCAAAAAGACATGGTTTTCCTTCATGCATGAGGATTTTTATATTTTATATGGCTTATATTGAAACTGTCTTTGTTCCCTTACTGCTTGTTTGGGAGCATGATTTTAGGCCTGCAGTTAGGTGACAGAAGTCAGAGGATTTAAGGCCATTCAGTGTTTCGTTCTTTAATCTTTGGAGTAGTTTAGAGACCATCAAATATTGTCTTTGTTAAGCAGGGTTATTAATCTAAACAAACTTATCCTTCACAGTATGTGCCAAGAGCTGGGTTGGGTGTCTCTGCTGTGAAGCCCCTGATGCTAGATTGTCTCCTTCCAAAGGACGAGAGCATCTGTGTGTGTGTTTGTCTACCACCTCTGTTCCTTTTTTTTTTTTTTCAGTCTGGCAAATCTTTCCAGTTTAACAAAGCAGGAAGCAGTTTAGTGCCAGGAGTTTACCATGTGCATTCAGCATCTCTGGGGACGGAGGGTTTGTGGCCGTGGTCTCATGGAAGGAGGCACTGCTTTTTGCCTTGTACAGCAATAATTGTGTAACACTGTTTAGATGAGTGTTGGGCTGCAAGTTGAGTGGCCAGGTGTTCTGGTGTCAGACAGGAGGTTCTCTCTGATTTCTACCATCTGAAGGACCCTTCGGCCCTCAGGATATATAGCAGTAAAGTGCCTTGGCATTGCAGAGTGCCCACCCCAGGACAGCAGATTTTCCTGTGGCACAGTGCAGGGCCAAAAAGGATGGTGGGAACCCAGCTGTGCCACCAGCAAGCACACCCCAGTGTGCCACATTTGATCTGTGGTGGGGTGGAAGAGGCTTCTCTTGTGATGGAGCAGCACTGCTGTCCTCGGCAAGATGCCCAGGTGCCTTTCTTTTACCCTTTTGCCTGGTTTTGCAGCTCAAAGTGTATACAAATGCTTTCTGCCTGCAAGAATGCTGCTTACCATGACAAAGGTAAACTTAAGTGGGGGAGCAGGGCCATGGGAGGACTTAAGATGTTGGGAGAGGTGTCCCACCAGGGAGGTGGACTCCAATGAGGAGCCCAGCCCTGCTCATCCCACATCCCATCCTGCTGGGTAAAGCATCATTAGCCTGGACCAGGAGTACCCAAAGGAGCTGAAGTTGGCTTCCAAATCAAGGGTCCCGTCCAAACATCCATTCAAGTTGACTTAAGGGCTTCTACCTTCTCCTTTCCTATCCAGGTCTCTCTTCTTTTACAACAGTCCCTCCAAATGTCTTATTTCTTTATTCCCCCTTGTTGAGACAAATATTTTTAATTCTCGTTCACCATCTTAGCCTTCCTCCCTGCCCTGCAGGAGGCTCTTTCAGTGCACGTGGCTTGGTAGAAGTAGGAGCATGCTGCAGAGCTGCTGCTGCCAGAGCTGAGAAGCCAGACGCAGTGGTCTGCACCTTCCCAGAGTCCCAAAGCCCCCTCCTCTCTCCCCCTGTGATGCTGAGGACTGTCCTCGGAGTGGTGCAGCAAAGCCAAGCCACCAAGCAGTCTTGCTCCTGCCATCCTTCTCTCCCTCTCTCATAGCCAGCATCCTGCCATTGGGTGGCTGGTGCTGCCGTGCTGGGGTCTGCACTGCACGTCATACCAGATGAGCACTGGCAGCTTAGCCCAGCAGTGCCTGGCAGGCTGCTCTCCTCTAATCCCTCCGCGTTCCTCCCCTTGATGCTAGGGCCTGTCAAACGCTGCTGGCTTATGGGAGAGTCCCTGTTTCTTCTGCCTTCCTCACCCTCTGGAAGTGGGGAGAGAAGAAGGGAAGATGCTCCAGGGGAAGGTTTGTTTCTAGATCTTGCCCTGCATGGTAATTTGTTAGCAAAAAGGAAGATGCTTCAAAGGTACCTTGTCATGCGGCTGTCGAATGCGGGCTGTGTTGCTTGATCCACTTAAATGCCTGGTGGGAAGTCAATTGGCAGACCTCAAAATAGTCAAGAGCTCAGTTCAGAGAAGCACCTCTTGTGGTTTGCTCCTGCAGTGTACTGGGAAGGTCATCCAAGCTGTGCTGCTCATCATACAATGAGCCTGGCCCTTCTGTGGTGTGAGAGCTAGCCCCCCCGAGCACTCGCTTGCCCTTGGGGGCCAGTGTGGTGTCTCCAGGGGGTCCCGTGCCTGTGTGGCTCTGTTCCCTGCGCACAGGGGCTTTACCAGGACTCAGTGGTTGCCCAGTTCTCAGTTGGGCTTTCATGAGCTTGTGCTGTTTCAGCTGTTGCTCAGACTGAAGCCAGGGAGGAGGCAGCACAGCGCGGCACACCACTGGGAATGCAGATGTTTGCTCTCTCCGCTTAAAACATTCTTGAGGTGGCCGTGGTTGCTGTGGCACCAACGTCCAGCGATTGACCTGCAGCCTTTGCTTCATGTGAGGCTCTGAACCGAGTGAATAAACCATGGGAAGAGGGATAAAAAAGCTCGGTCCAAGATGCCAAGAGGTGCGTGCTTGAACACCAGTGCTGACCCTTGCTGTAAGTCAGTAATGGGCTAACTGTGCTTTGAAATGGGGCTCCTCGGGGATGCAGATGCACCTCTGCCTGCATGCAGCATCCTACCCGGAGAGCTGGGCTTGCCAGCAGCCAAGGCACGGCCTCTGGGCAGCTCAGATGTATCGCTGGCTGTAAGGAGAGGAGGAAAATACCCTGGCATGTATTGTGACGTTAGAAATTTTTGGCTTAAGATGGATTATCAGCTGCACAGTCTGTCATTGTGGATCAGAGTGTAGATGTAGCCTTCATTTTGGACTGTATGTGGTTTTGAGCTATGCATAGTATGTTTTATATGGAAGGTTAGTGTTGTGTATCCAAAACTCAAGCAGTTTGCCTCTCCCATGTGTTTTTAAAAAATAACACTCCTGCAGGTGTTGAGGGCTTGGGGGTTTTCCTAGAGTCCTCTTAAAATCTCAGGTGGCACAGGCAGGATTGGTGTGCAGCCTCAGAACTGAGTCTAACCCCTTAAACTATGGTATGAATACAGACAGTTATTGCTAGAGCTGTGATGGCAGTCATGTCAGACTGGAAAAGTGCTTTAAGTTATCGAGTTATTATAGACCATACAACTGTGTCCCTGAAACCTCTGGTGAGGGCGTGAGATTGGGACATGCGTTTATTGAGGTGCGGTTGTTTTGAGATGGCTAATGTTGCTCATTTGTTCACTTTGTCTACTCTCCCACCTTATGAGCTGTTGGGCCACATGCTGCAAATAGCTGTAGACATAAAGCCTAAGGGACAGTTTAAGAAAATAAAGTCTAGTCCTGTGATCACCCTGCTCTCTTAATTGCATAGGTGATGAGCTGACCTTGGAGGAGCAATTTAAGCTGGGAAAGTCTTGTGACTTCCCTTAGGTACGCAGTTTTCCTGCTGTGTGCTTTCTTTGCCAAGTATTTCTCCCTGGGTCTCATGCGAGTAGCTGGTAGGAAGCTGTTGGAGGTCCCTGTGGCTTACAGTGGGCTCTTGATGGCTGCCTGCTCTGCTGCCTACAAGCAGCCAGGGTCTCTCAAGGCTCCTTCAAATGCAAGCACGGGAGCAGAGCTGGCAAGAAACTCCAGGTTAAGGTTTTGAGCTGGGATGACGCACAGTTTAAGTTCCTGAGGGACGAGTGGTGGGAGCAGGAGGGTTCAAACTGCTATTGATGCTGCAAGAAGAAGGGAAAGCCTTGGCAGGTCCTTGTCCTCTTTGTCCTTGTTTAAACCTCTGCATGTGCTTCTCCCTTTGAGACCCAGGGGCCTTTGGTGGCGCAACAGAAAGCTACATGTAGTCAAAGCATCCTTGCTTTTAAAAGTGCAATTAGATCTTTTAACAGGACATTCATTATTCACCATGCGTGCTCACGGAAGGTGGTGTATCCATACCATTCAGGCAAGAGATAAATAATTCATCTATTTAATGAAATTTGTGTCAACGGGGAGTTGTGGCTGGTATTATGAAATGGTAAGTAAAACCATAGCATCCATTATGAATAAGCAAAGGGAAACTCAAGAAGTATTTGCCAGTTACTAGAAAATGGGCTCTGTACAGCTCAGTGGTGAGAAATGAACTGATGGTTCAGCAAGTCAAGGAGGAGACTGCTCTGCCGGCTGGTTTCAGCAGATCTCTGCCTGCTTCTCTCACTGTTTCCTTGATGCTCTTTCCTTCTAATGCACTTAAAATACTCTGTATCAGAGGAGCTTCTGGCTATGTTTGCTAAGTCTTACTTGTACGTAGAAGTGCAATAATTTTGTGTTGGCGAGGAAGAGCTCAGTTCATACTGGACGATAAAAAAAAAAAAAAAAAAATCCCAGAATGGGATACGCTTTACTAAGTGCATGTTCCTGTTCTTTGCTTCTCAAAATAGTTGGAGACATGAAAGCTTGCTGTAAAACACGTGGATTAAATGACAGAGCAACGATCAGATTTGGCATACTGACAACATAGGCACCATCGGAGAAGCCAGAGGGGGATTGCAGTGCTTTGCCTGCCTTCACAATAGCAATTTAGCTTTCCACCATTGCAGAATTCATGTGTTGTGGTAGAGGGATGGAGCTGAGCTCTTCCATGGCTTTTTTGGGTGGGAACACTTGCTCTCGTGGGTGGCTGTGGCAGGTCTTGGAGGATCTTCCCAGCTGTGCCACTGGGGAGGGTGGCAGACAATGCAAATCCTTGTTGGCAGAGGGAGACCCTGCCAAGCCAAGGGAGGAGGGAGATGGGTGATGTCTGATATGGGCAACCTCAGGCTGCTGCAGTAGGGAAGAGAAGGGAACTTGCCTACTCCTATGCTGCCAGTGGATGGTGGCAGGCGTCACCTGCCTTCTACCTGTGACCTGTGTGAGCTCATCAGCAAAACTTTTCTTATAGTGGGGGAAACCCTTTATTCATTTATTTTAAAAGGAAAATAACATTCTGATTGGGGGGATGCCACTTTTCTGTTTAAATGACTCTTCTAGATTAAAAATGAAACAACCTCAGTTTCTTCAAAAGAAACCCAAAGAGGTTTTTTTTCTAAATTTCCAATATTTTGTTTCTTCTTTGTAATAAAGTGCAGGAAAAAAATTTTGGGCGGTTCTTTAACGTGAGGGTGTGAGTACCAAGCAGCAGAACTGCAGGTCCCTCTGCCCATGAGCGTCTTGGAGCCAGAGAGGTGGGTGAAAAAGGAAGATCTGGAGATCTCTCATGGTAAGGTTTTTACTGCCATGTGAGTGGGAGATCTACCTTTGAGAGAATTGGCACAAATGGCAGAAAGAGAGAGGTGAGTAGAAGGCAATTTCATTAATAAGTAAATCAACCAATCTCCCCTTCCCCTGGAGAGTGACTGATATGCACTGGGGCATTGAGCCATATGGCAGAATGCTTGCAGGGAGCACCATTACCAAAACCCCTCTTCTCTCTCTTCTCCACAAGATCTGCTTGGACTAATAATTGCCATGCAGATGTCCCTGCCCACTTGCAGCTGGGTTCAGTATTTTCTTGTCTCCTTTAAACAATGCCAGCAGTGGTGGGGAGACCTGACCCCTCGCTGCTCTTGAAGAGCCATGAAGTGGTCGGGTTTCCTTCTGCTACTTCTCCTGCATCAACACCTGGAGGGGGTTTGGGACCATGTTGTCTCATTTTCCTCCTTCACAGTCAGCAGCTGGTGTGAAACCCTGTTCCCACTTAGAGGTTTTTCTGTGTGGAGGGAAGGGGGCTGGGAGATATCCTCTCAAAAATGTTAATACCCGCTTGTTGGTGCAGAGATTTCTCAGGTCTACAAAGCCCTGGTAGGTTCAGGAGTTCACTGGCAAACCTGGTAGTCGGTGAGGTGTCCCTTCAGCATCACGTGAAACAGCTTCCCAGGCTGGGCGCTGAGGGAAGTGCTGTCCTGGAGCTGGAGGGAGGAAACCCACCCCTGTTGGCCCCCCAGCCCTCCTGCTCCCAGGGGCTGTCCGCAAAGGACCGGGCAGCAGAGACCTGGTGAGCAACGTGGGCACCTGTATGTGAGGACCACCATGGTGCAGAAACCATCCTCCTTCTGTGGGGAGGTAGATGCAAGCAGGGAGGTCATTCCTTGGAGATGGGGCCAGGCAGGGAGAGATTTTTTCCTCTCTACTAAAAGGCTTTTTGTGGCAAAATAGCCTGCAGGTCCTGGCAGAAGCTATTATTTCTTTCTTCAAAGAAATAGCAGGAAAAATGTGCAAGCCTTGCTGCTTTCAGGTGACCAGCTTCCCTCTCCTCACCTTCCTCCTTCCACATCTGCCAGTGGCAAAGGTGATGCTGGTGGCCAGAGTGAGGGAGCACAGGAAAGCCGCTTCTCTCTCTTTCCCCCACCCCCCCTGCAAATTCCTGTCACCAGTTACACCATGAGGGTGAAGACTGCACCTTGTCTCCCTGCTGAACGTGAAAGCAAGTGCTCTGTTGAGAAGGCCACCTTTTCCCCAGTGCTGAGCTCACTCGGTTCCTGCCTTGCCCTTCCCCAGGGTAGCCAGGCGGGAGGGGAGGATGCCGCGCGGCAGGGAGGATGCTGCAGCGGCTCTCTGGCTCATCTCCGCTCTGTCAGGCTGATGCGCTGTGGCAGTTCTGCTGAATTGCTGACCTGAGGGGCTGCACGGGACTATTTATGGAGAGACAAAGCTGGGGGACACCAGGCGGGAGGCCAGCCTGAGATGTCTGCAGCCAAGAGCAGGTCATCTTTGGGGTTCCTTGGGTGGCTTGGATAGAAAACACGCTGTTTGGTGAAGGTCACGGGAAAACCCCCACAGGGATTCTGGTTTATACAAGAGCAGCCCCTTGGCCCTGGTGGGTCGATCCTGTTTGCGGGATCAGGCTGGATTTGATGGCAGGCATCTGCATGGAGGACGGTGGGCCATTCTCTGATTTTAACTTGTGTTTCCTCTGGCCGCACAGCTTAGGAGCAGCCTAGACACTGATAGCAAAGTCTATTAAAAGGCAGCAGTTTTGATCAATTTTCCCTTTTGCGGGGAAATATCAAACCATTAAGCCAGACCTCTGAGTAGAGGACAGCACCCTTTAGCTGCTCTTCTATCATGCAGATTTATTTTTATCTTGCACCTCCAGCGCAGCAGTCTGGGAGCAAGCAGAGGAGGACTGAAGACCTTTAATAATTCATAGCTCCTATGTTTTGCTCCCAGAGATCAGAAAAGCAAGTTGCTGGAAGGGCGCTGCCAGAAACGTGCTCCATCCACACCACAGGACGCTGCCTGGGTGATGCGGCTGCCGTGCTTGCATGCTGCTCTGCCCAATGGCCTGCCTGTGCGTGGGACTTTGTGCAGGCTTGTCAGGCTCCAGCCCAGGCAGGGGACCCTGGGTGGTCCCTGGGAAGCAGCACTTGCAGCAGGATGGCGTTCAGAGTAGGGGATCAGTTGGGACATGGCAGCATATGCATGTCTGCCCCAGCACACTCGGGACTGACCCCCTGTTGTACAAACACGTGCTGTAAACTTATTCCTGGGCTGTTGGCCCCTTGGTGTTCAAATAGCTCCTGAAATAATCTGTGTGGGCTGAGCCTGAGGGGAATTTCCCAGACCTCCCAGAAGCAGGGGTTTTGCTGCCATATCAGTTTTCTGTCTTTTCATTAAAAGCAATATTAGAACTGGGACAACCTTTGCATTTGGTTACGGAGCAGAGTCGATCTTTGGGATGGTCTTGTGTCTGGCGGAAGTGCATTTTGTCCCCAAAGCCTCACGTGCATACCAGTGAGGCTCTGCAGACCTCAGCATCCTTCCTTTCTCCCACCTACCTGTGAGCCAGTGCCTGCCAAATGCCCGCAGAGGATGTGGAGGACTTTGGGATGGAAGGTGAGCCCTGGCAGTGGAAGAGAGCAAGTCTGCAGGGGGCAGTGTGCCTTTGCTACATGTTTGCCTGTCCCAGCAGAGAGATGCTGACAAATGGGGGGACTCCACTTGGGAGACCAAACCAGCCCCTCTGCTCGTGGCTGCCCTGTGAACACAGGCACTGCTGGCTTCAGCTTCAGACCTTGTGGTCCTGGAAGGCTCAGAGATGCGCCTGGAGCATCCACCTTTCACAGTGTCTGGGAAGCTGCTTACCCATGAGCTTCTGCACACAGGCGTTGAGGTCCTCCAGGATCTGCTCCACATGGATGGAGGAGCTGAGTTTCAGCATCTGCTTTGGCAAAGCACAAGGCGAGCCAAGCATTACAGAACCTGGTTTTGTTTATGCACTGGTGGTTGGTGCCTTGTGCCTTCTGACTTGCTGCTCTGTCTCAGGTTGTGGTTTTGCTCCCGCTGACAGCTATATGGGTTGTTAAATTACTTCCAGCATCCACTTGATGGTCCCATCGCTTCTGAACATGGCAGCTCCTTCGTACATGTAGCACAGGAGCTGGGAAAAGCAATTTCAAAAGAGCTTTTGCTCTCTCTGAGCAGGAGCAAGGGCAGGCTGCAGTGGTAGCCACCTTTCCTCCCAAGTACTGGTGGGACCAGCTGGTTTATTGGCAGCCAAATGCCACTTTCTGTCCTTGCTGTGCTTGCAAGAAGCTTAATGGCTTTTTTATATTCTCCCCTGTCTCCTGGACAGCCTGCCATGCACAGGCATGTTGTCATCTTACTCTTTAAGTATTATCCACCCTAAATTATCCCTGGGATTTGTTCTCTCGGGGAGCACAGTACAAAATGTACAGGCAAATCTTTTAGTTAAACTGAGTGATGGGTTTCCTCATCCGTATTTATTGTGCATTGATCACTATTAGGTTGCCTGCAATCTCGAGTGTCTACATTTCTATCCATGTGTGTGTTTTTCCATGTTGTTTTTCTCCCACTGTGAGCTGTGGCTTGCCTTAATTTGATTGAATAAACCTGCTATGTTGCTGAACTGTAATGAGATATCATCGACTGGACTATCCAGATCCTACCCTTCAAAATGACATGTTCCTTATCCTGGAAAAGAGTGGGGTTTGCTGCAATGCACAAGGCAGGCTTTTGCTGCTGTTGATCAGCTGTCCCTCTCGGAGTCAGAGCATGCATGAGCTGATCTGTTCAGCATTACAAAGAAATGCTGGGTGCAGTGACTCCCCCAGGAAAAACAGAGCTGCTGCCATGCCCCTAGAGTCAGTGGGGTGTGCATGGTGTGGCACCAAGGGCTGGGCCTTTCTGTTTGCAAGGAGTCGTGTGAGGCATTGACCCTGTGTCCACATTGGGACTGGGGACCTGCGTGGTTGCTATTGCTAAATGGTAAGAGAGGTTTCCAGCTGGTGAGCTCACTAAATATGTCCTTTTGTGCTACTGGTTGCTGGCACTTGCTGATAAACGCAGCACCTTGTAGTTATTCTGCTGATGCCTGTCTGATCCCTGGCTTTAACTGCTCTTTACTTGTAGGCTGTTAAAGGTTGGGAGGTTGGGGGGGGAAGTTGAGGATATTAGTTGTTAAATGTCTGGAAGAGGGGGGAGGCAGGTACTTGAGGGTATTGGGTGGGTGAAAAATATCCTGTTAAAGTCAACTTTTTTGATGGGTAAAGCAAAGGGCTGGCAGTACATCACGGCTTCCACTGGCAGTGCATTGTCCAGCTTTGCAGCCAGGCCCACATTTTGGACGTTTGTGGTGGTGACTTGTGTGTGTTACTGTGGCACTGAAGTCCCTTCCCTTTGCTTCGTGCAGTTGCTCTAAAGAATCATGGCGCCAAAGAGGCGGAGAGGGATGGAGACTGCAGAAAAGGACCAGCTCTGGGCTCGACAGCGATACCGGAGGGCGATCTGCTCTTACAGGTTAGTGCTCCTTGCTGGCCACCTCTCCCTGGCAGATGCCTTCGAGGGATTTTCCTCTTGTCCCCTTTCCGGCTCCTTTGAATTTTACACAAAGAGCAAGCTGTTGTGTTACTGATTGTAGGCTGTTTTGGCGAAGCAGTGATTTTGTGTAGTGTAGCTCATAGTGCTTCTGACTGAGCGGAGGTTTAAGACCTCTTCAGGTTTCTGGGGCAGAAACTGTGTTGCTTCTCCTCTCCTTTTCCCATCATTCCTGGAGAAAATTGCCACCTGTAAATCATTTGGGTGTCAGAACCCCCTTCATCTTGGTGGAAGCAGTGCTAAACTTCTGACCACAGAAATTCAGCTCTTCTGCTTCTCTGCCCTTGTGTGTAAAATGTGCCATAGGTGTGACACACATGCCAAGCAGAGCAAGACGTTTTGAATGTGGTTTTCAACATGGGCACACTGGTCCTCACTCAGGGATGTTGTCCAAACACTGGTGAAAACAGAGAAGAAAATGTTATGGAAGTCTTCCTTGGTTTTCAGGCAGTGATATATGACACTGAGTACATAGGTGCTGATGGGCCACATGCTCAGCCCATATACACAGGGTACGTGGATGTATCCTGGGAGCTCTGCAAGAGGCATATAGTTGGCTCCTTTGGTGACGTTGGAGGCAACGCTAGTGATGCTGCAGCATGGCTGGGCTGAGCCTGCTGCTTCCGTGGTTTATTCAGAGGTGCTGGGAGATGACCTCCTATCTCCAAACTGCACATGGTGAGTAGGGAGAGGTCAGGCTTCTGCAGCACAAGGTCCTGCGAGGACACGGGTCTCCCCTTCCTTCCCCACCTGGCACCCAAGCATGGGCTGCAGCACTGTCCCCTGCCTGGGGGAAGCTGTTGTCCAGAGTGGGGCGAGTGTGCTGGTCAGCCCCAGCTCCTTTCCAAAAGCTCACTCAGCTCTTAGCAGTAGGTATAATTAGTGTTCCGCTTGAGAGCTGGGGAGCCAGGATCTCAGTGTCTAGGGAGAGAAAGGCTAAAGCCAAGGTGGTTAATAACCAAAAACCTGAGGGGTTTCTGCTGTGGATATAACAAAACCATGCTCAGTAGGGCTTGCCAGGGATTGATGTCCTGCTCATCGATTTGGTGCCATCCTTACAGAGGTACCAAGCTGGATGTTAAAAGCTCTGGGTTTATATTTGGCTTTTCCAGGGGGCTGTCTGTATGATCCTGGACACCGCAGAGACGCAGAACCTGCCTCTGTGCCATGAGGAAATGCTCCTGCGTGTTTGAGAAACTACTTCCACTTGGTCTGTCACCCTTGATGTCCAAACTTCCTTTGTCTCATCTCTTGATCCACTCTGATTCTTTCCTTCCCCTCTTCTAATTTTCCAGCCTTACTTTTTTGGCCTGTCCTTTTCCAGCAAGACTCTCTCCAGTGGCAATCTCAGCAGAGGAAGGTATCTTGAACTGGGGTTAAGCTTGAAAATCCCTCTAAAGGGGTCAAGCCTTAGCAAGACTGAGAACTGGGTGGACCACCTCTGCCCAGGTGCACAGTGATGCAGGTACACGTCACTGGCTGCAGGGTATTAAATCAGCCTGCTGGTCGGTGCAGTTGGCGAAGGACATAGCACAATAAGATGTTGCCTGCTGCTGCCATGGCAAAGCAATACTTCTGAAGCTGCTCAAAGGGTTACAGTACATTTGGCAGTACTAATTAACCTCTGTGGCAGATTCCCACACACTGAGATCAACCCCAGTAAATAGAGAGAGCATTTGTGCCCAGAATAAAGGGAAGGAGAGGGGGGAGAAACACTGACCTGGACAATGAAACAGGAGTTGGCAGCAACAATAGCTGGACTTGGCTGAGACTGCATGCTAAACCCTAATTAATCCTGATGTCTATACATTACGAAGTGGGGGAAGCAGACCAGGGCTGGCTACTGTGGCTTCCGTGCCTGCAGCCAGGTTAGTGGTACAGGATGGTTTTGGCCTTGGGCAGCTATAGGGCTCCTGGGGTCCACACTGCAGGAGGACTCCTGCCTTCTAGAGGGCTCCTGCTTCAAGCTGGCAGGAGTATCCCTGTGGGGACCTGTTGCCCTTAGGGTTAGGCAGCACCATGGGCTTGAAGGTGTTTACTGGAAGTCTATAAGCATCTACACAGATCTGGGGAAACGGATTCACACAGTGATGCTTACTATTTGAGGTCAGGGGGAAGACTCCTGTGGGCCTGCTCCCAGGTTATGACATGGTCTTCAAAGCACAGGGCTCTATGCCATCAGGGCTTGTCCCCTGTGATTGGCAAAGGCTGGTACAGTGCCTGCAGCACTTAGGAGCACTTTGGGGTGCTCCCCTGGATCCTACCAGTGCCTGCATTAGCAATGCTTTCACACTTATCAGCTCCTGCCTGATGCCAGAGAGCAGGGATGAAAAGCCAGGACTCCTGGGACAGCAGCTGCACTCACAAACTGGTAAGGAAGCTCCTCTGCACCTTCTGATCTTCATGGATCTCTGGATGCAAAGGACAGTGTCAGCCAGCACCCTGGTCCTTTCTCCCATGTCCTGTCCTGCCAGCCCTTATGCTGCTGGCTCAGAGAAAACACCAACCGCCTCCTAAACTTGTTAAGCTGCTAGGAATAAGCCACTCTGCGGAAGATGGAGACTCCAGTCAACTTGGCCCATTCCCGGATGGCAAAACAATGCTCCCGTGGATGTTGACTTTGCAGTCCTGGAGCTTGAGGAGAGGATGGAAGGGCCAGTGAACTGTAAAATATATAAGTTGTGTAGCATTAAAAATACATTGGAAACTTCAGATTGATGGCTGCATTTGCTATTTTGTGTGAGGAGGACTTAGTACTTTGAGCTTGCACGGGCAAAACAGCTGGAGTGTTTATTTTGTGAAAAGAGAGCATGGTGTTCAGCCTGTTTGGGGGGAGGGTGTGCACAAACAAGCATGTGCTCCAGGATGGAGAGTCTGCATTGCATAAATCTATACACCATGCAGAGAGTGATCTCTAGAGGAAGAGGAGTGTGGCTGGGATTGTCTTGTGGCTAACGTGTGCATCCCAGTCACGGGTGGCTGTAGACACCTCTTTACCCTGCAAACACCGATGCTTGGTCCTTTTGCTGCCATGTGGTGCTTTGGAAGGATGGTGCTGTGCAGGCCGGATGAGTGTCTTGCAGCAAGTTTTCACTGGCTGTGTGTTTGGGGTAAATCATTTGTTTGCTGAAAGGAAAAGCCTTCTCTGAGGTCAACCAGTAATTCTGTGGTTTTCCACCAAATCCAGGGACCGGACTCAGCCTGTTCTCCCTCCTGCTTTGGAAGAAAATGGCTTTTCAGAAATCAGACTTTTTTTGCTATGGTTTCAAAAAGCAAACTCTTATGCTTTAGCTTTCACCTCTTCCATTTTCACTGGTTAAGGCTCTTTGTGGCATTGGGTTGGCCACCTTGACCTCAGGGCAAGCAATGGCAGGATGACAGAGCAGGCAGTGGAGACAACTCTAGGCTGGTCCCTTGTTCCTTGCCCATGGGCAGCCCTCACAGCACACCACAGTCTTTCTCCAGGCCTCTCCTCTGGCACCTGGGGAGGACAGGTGCAACATGAACAAGGCCAGGAGCTGGCCAGGTTTCTCCCAAACCTGCAGGAGTATCCCCATGCACATGGGCCAAGCAGCACCAGGGAAAGCCCAGCCAGCACTGGCAGCACACAGTGATCTGCGGTGAGTTTGCTCCCCACTGAATATCCCCCAGTTTTTCCAGCCCCACATTGTCTCAGGCCATGCAGGGCTGCCAGGACCCTCCTGGGCTGCAGAGATGATGGGAACTACACAAGCGGAGCCACCCAGATAGACACAGGTCAACATTAAATGCAGCTGATGTGAAATGCTGTTTTGATTCAAGGTTGTCAGAAAGGCTTGTTTCTGCCAGAATACCAAAATGGACCACTCCCTGATGGTGTCCAGTTTCATTCTGCAACCTGTTCTGAGATTTTTATTTGCTTTTTGTGTAGAATGAGAATAAATGTCCAAATCTGAGTCTGAAAAACTGCTCTTGGGATGGAAGCAAAGTTTCCCATCAGTTTGGATTAGGGTATGCTTGGGCAGCTGTACAGAAGAGCTATGTTACCTCAGAGAAACCCAGCATAAGGTACCGTCTGTTTTCTTGATAAGCACAGCTCTGCCAGCTTTGACCCAATTTTTCTCCATCCAGACTTCAATGGAGTTTGCCCAAGTGAGGCAGAGGGGAGGATAATCTGAGAATAAGCTGCAGGCCTTGACTTCTGCTAGGTAGAGCAGATTCATGAGGTCTGCGAAAACCTGTGTTTTGGCTGCATGTGCTCTGACACTGTGGCAAGGTATGTGCATAGAGACAATTGCCAGAATGGAGGTCTCTGCCGCTGTTCCCATCCTGCGGGAAGAGTGTGAAACCAAGAAGCTGCCTGAACAGTGCATTGGTGGATCTGGTGAGAGCCAGGGCCGTACCCGGTGTTGCAACAGCACGATGCCATTGGGAAGAGCTTGCTTTCCTTACAGGTTTCCCCGTGCTCTGTTTCCTCTCCTACACCTTTCTCTTGGTGGGACAGCAACTCAGCTGCCTGCTAGCTGTGTCCAGCCAGGACATGGGTGACTGGTGTCCGAGCACAATGAAACTCGCCATCCAGCTAGAAAAGGGTAATGTGAGAATGGCATGTACACGCCGATCTCCTCTCTCCCCTAGGCACTCAACGGCTTTGTGCTGGTGGTGACATCGGAAGGACTGATATTTTACTCCTCACATACGATTCAGGACTATCTGGGATTTCATCAGGTTGGTGGGACACCTCTGACTCATTGTGGTGGGTTTGCAGAGTGGATTTTAACTTGGTGGCGGTGAATAGCCGCAAGTTCTCTGCAAGGAGGAAGCTCTGCAAGGGATCACAGGGTCTTGGGGGACTGCGTGGGGCCTTTTCTTGGTCTTGTGAATTTGGACCCCATGTTGCCAGACACAGTTGTGGGGAGGTGTCAAAGCAACTTCGCTAGCCCACGGATGCTTTCCGTCAGCTATGTTGGCAGGCGATAAGGTTTATGGCCTCGTTGCGTAATGCCATGGATGTCTGTAGTTCTCTGCCCAGTGTGCCTTTGGGCACCTACTCCTCCAGGTGACCCCTCGCAAATCCTATAAGGCTCCAATGCTTTGTGGTTATCCGAGCACCCAGGTAACCTGGAAGGCACTATGTCAGATTTACAGGGAAGTGGGACTTACTGACAGTCCTTTAGTTACTGTGGTTTGGTGTTGCTCCAACACAGATGGCTTTCCCCACCATCTGGGGTAGATGAGGACTGTCCACCTGGGCAGAGGGAGCAAGTCCTGGAGCATGTGCCTTGTTCTCTCAGTAACAGTGTAGGGCTGGGGTGGCTTTGCTGCGGTTTTGTTCCAAAACCCATGTTTTCATCTCATCCTATAAGTCAACACTAGGATTTTGAAGGACACCATGTTATGGGGACAAGCTTCTCAGGGGAGCGGTATTGCTGATGTTAGTGGCTCTTTAGGATGGGCAGGGGGGGGAAGTCTGACCCAACACGGGCGAAGGGTCCTGAGCGCCAGATGTGCTGTCTGTTCCCATCAGCATCTGATGGAAGGTGTCAAACCTCATTCAGCCAGGGACCTAGTTGAGCACCAGGGATATCAGGTGAGATATGGCCAACTGGGGCTGTGACAGGCTGTTTCCAGGTGGGACACGAAAACCGGTGCCTTGGGGGCAAGTCACAGAGCTCACGTGTTGCTTTTTTCCTCTAGACAGATGTCATGCACCAGAGCGTCTTTGAGCTGATCCACACGGAGGACCAGCAGGAATTCAGGCGCAACCTCCACTGGGCCCTCAACCCACCCCACACTCCTGAGGATGAGCCTTCTGCAGAAGGTAAACGCAAGCTGGGAGCCAGGTGTCCTGGTTGACACGAGACGTGTAGCTCCCAACACACGCCGGGGAACCCAGCCCCCTGCCATCACTTGCATGGGGCTTGTGTCCTTGTTGCTCAAGCTATAGCTTCATCCAAACATTGCAGCTTTCACTGAGTTTCTGTTGCTGTGGTCTGAAAACTGCTGCAGTCCCTGATCCTGGGGACCTCCAGCCCTTTCTCAGGATGCTGACCCCTTGCTGGGCATCCTTGCTTGCTCCTCTCCCAGTCCTTCTCTCCTACAGGTGGGAAGAGTCTCGGCTCTTCTGCTGTCGCCTACAAGCCAGATCAGCTGCCCCTGGAAAACTCCTCCTTTCTGGAAAGGAGCTTTGTGTGCCGCTTTCGATGCCTCCTGGATAATTCCTCTGGCTTCCTGGTGAGTACAGACCCACGCTGCAATGTCCACAGCAGGAGGGGCACAGGCTCACCCCAAGGGGTCCGTGCTACTGCTGGAGCGCAAAGGTTGCCTTTGAAAGACCCAGAACTCCTTTCTGCCATGTGCAGCACCTGCCTGTCTCAACAAGGAGGTATTTCTGCCGTTGTCGTGGTTTAAGCCCAGCTGGCAACTAGGACCACGCAGCTGCTTGCTCACTTTTCCCCATCCCACTGGCAGGGTGGAGAGAAGAATCCGGAAAAATAAGGAAAACTTGTGGGTTGAGATAAAGACAGTTTAAGTAAAGCAAAAGCTGTGCATGTGAGCAAAGCAAAACAAGAAATTAGTTCACCGCTTCCCATCAGCAGGCAGGTGTTCACCCATCTCCAGGAAAGCAGGGGTCCATTATGTGTAGTGGTTACTTGGGAAGACAAACATCATAACTCCAAATATCCCCCCCTTCCTTCTTCTTCCCTCAGCTTTATATGCTGAGCATGATGTCATATGGCATGGAATATCCCTTTGGTCAGTTGGGGTCAGCTGTCCCAGCTGTGTCTCCTCGCAGCTTTTTGTGCACCCCCAGCCTACTCGCTGGCAGGGTGGTGTGAGGAGCAGAAAAGGCCTTGACTGCTTAGCAACAACTAAGAACATTAGGGTGTTATCAACATTATTCTCATCCTAAATCCAAAACATAGCAGTATACCAGCTGTTAGTAAGAAAGTTAACTCTATCCTGGCTGAAACCATGACAGCTGTTTTTCATAGGTTTGGTCTGTGCCTACAACCTCTCCATGTGGGTTTTGTTCTCTTTTCAGAGATGCTGAATCTTGAACAAAAGTGCTTTTGCCAGGTTTTTGTGTTAAAGGCATTTCTTAAGACCAAGTAGGTGGTGTTCGTCCCTCCTTCTCTCTGCTGCAAGTTAATGGGGTTCTTACCTTCATAACCACAGGAATGTTGTTTATCTCTCATCCTGCTTCAGTTTGGAAACTCAATATGATGAAAAGGTCCTGGTTGTCTGTTGTTTAGAAGCAACACTATCATCCCTGCTGGGGCTGTGATATAGCTCAGTTAAAATGCAAAGCAGCCTGCGTATTGTGCGATGCCCTGATGCAACTGCAGCATGTGCTCGGTCCTACAGCTGCTGTGTGTCCAAGCCCCAGGCCAGCAGTGAGTGGCTTGCAGGGGGAGAAGGCAGTGGGCTGCTGCTGCAGGGACCTCACCATTACATCGCTTTGATCCTCCATCATATTTTAGCAGGTAACACTGGAATGACAAGGGACAAGTTGCAAGGGATTATTTGCATGAATTCTGCAGTGAAGTGGCTTGCTTTTCATGCAGCTCTCCTCCCTCTCTTCTCTCTCCACCCAGTTTTCTGTGTGACACTGAGCTTTTCTTCTCTTCCCAGGCTTTAAACCTTCAAGGTAGGCTCAAATTCCTTCATGGGCAGAACAAAAGGTCTGAAGATGGGTCTGCACTGCCACCCCAGCTCGCTCTCTTCGCTATCTCCACCCCCTTGCAGCCCCCATCCATCCTGCAGATTCGAACCAAGAACATGATCTTCAGAACAAAGCACAAGCTGGACTTCACCCCCTTGGCGTGCGATGCCAAGTAAGCAGCAGACCTGATTTGAGGGGCAATGCTGCGGGCTTCCAGCGTGCTGGTCCATACCCTGTGTGGGTGATGTCCCACCCCGGCTCTGCCTCTGAGCTGTGTGCGTTCTTGGTCTCCTGCAGGGGGAAGATTGTTCTGGGCTACACCGAGGCAGAGCTGCGAGTGTGTGGCACTGGCTACCAGTTCGTCCACGCTGCCGACATGCTGTACTGTGCTGAGAACCACGTCAGGAGTAAGAGTCCCTTCTCTGGTCCCTCATGCCCACCTCTGAGGCTGATGAGTGGGCTGGGCTATGGGCAGCTCCATTTGCTGCCGTTTCAAGCTTGGCATCCCCATAGGATGCTTTGCTTTATGCCTTGCTGTGCTCTTGTCACTGCAAGGAGCTTGGGGTGGTGCGTAGTGAGGGATATTTAGCTGGAATGGTGTGCCCTGCATGTACCAGCCATGCTACTGCTGTGACGCCACCTGCTTAACCCTGGCTGGAAACAGCAGCATCGCTGGAGGCAGCCCTGCCTCTGGTGACATGCTGACAGCCCTCAGCACACATGCTTCCTCCCGGCAGTGATGAAGACGGGTGAGAGCGGTCTGACGGTCTTCCGCCTGCTGACGAAGGAGAACCGCTGGAAGTGGGTGCAGGCCAACGCGCGGCTTGTCTACAAGAATGGGAAGCCCGAGTACATCATTGTCACACAGAGACCCCTTGTGTAAGTGCCATCTGTGTTAGCCCAGGCTGGGGTGGAGATAGACTGGCTTTTTGGCTTTTTCCATTGGTGTGGGCTCTGGGACACCCTGAGCGGAGAAGGGTGTTTAATTTGTCATTGCTGCTTCTGCCTTTTAAAGGAGCAGCCATAGAATACTGTGCTCTGATGCTGTTCAGCCACATGCCCCTCTGCAAGGCCACCCTGCAGTGCTCTGCAGCTCACATCCCTGCCCCAGTGTCCTGGGCACTGGTTCAGGCTTACTATGGGGAGACAATTGGCTGCTCTGTACCAGCCGTAGGGTTGTGTGGGTGCAGGAACAGCAAGGACCTCAAATGTGGCTGCTCCATGGCAGCAACCAGACATCCCCTTCCTAAGGGGTGGCTGCAGCATAGATGAGCAGGGCAAAGGTGTGACTTCTCTCTGGCATTTTAAGTATCCTTTTGGTTATGCTACAGATGTGTGTGTATGTATAAAAATGTGTGTGTGTGTGTATTTGTATGTAAATGTATGTGTGTGTGGTTCTGCTCGGTACGTGCATGCTGGTGGTAGCAAAGGGGCTTTGGCTTGCAGGAATCACAATTATCCACTGCAGGAGCACTTTGCAGAATGTGTTTGTGCACATGCAAGCCACAGTCTCCTCTTCCTGCCCTGCAGAGATGAAGAAGGAGGCGAGCACCTTCGGAAACGGTCCATGCATCTTCCCTTTACCTTTGCTACAGGAGAGGCGCTCTTATACAAAAGTGCTTACCCTCTCCCAGGCTTCCCTGACCCTTTCCAGAGCAAAGGGAAAGCCAGCAAGTCCAAGAAGACCTTCCACAGCCACAGAGGGCGCTCCCAGAAGGATGGTGTTGACCCCAGCTCTCTGCTGGGTGCTGTGATGCAACAGGATAAGGCAGTGTATATCTCCCATCCAGCTCCTGCACCTAAGTGCTCCTTCAGCAGCAGTTTCATGGACCACCTGAAGGACATGTCCTTGCTAGGTGCAGAAGCAGATGCCTGGAGTATGGGCGCTGCTGCAATTTCCTCAAGTGGGGACAGCCTCAAAGAGAAGCTGGTGGATTTGCAGCAGGAGGACCCTCTCTTGGCCACCCTGGACTCACTCTCAATTAAGAGTGATGAGAGCTGTTCCAACAACGAGCTCTTCAGTGCACTGGAGGGCCTCGGGTTGAATGCCGAAGACCTGGAGCTCCTGCTTCGGGATGAGAAAATGGTGATGGTCAATATGGACCCTGACAGCACCCCATCCCTGAATGACTGCCTCACCAGCAACAATATTCTCTCCTATATCCATGCCACTCTGGTGAACAAGCACGAGGGAGGACAACAGGTCTGTCTCCTGCCAGGCACTTCCCCGAGCCTATGTAGGGGCACTGCTATGTACCAGGCCCACGTGGAGGATGAGGACTTGCAGTACCTGCCCCAGCAGGTGGTGCAGCCCAGCATTGCCCCAGGCCAGCCCCCTGGTCCGCTGTGGGAACAGCCCCTCCATGCTGTACCGGGACAGCCACCCCCACTGCTGCTGGAGCCAGCCAAGGAGGAGGAAGAACCATCTGATGGCTTGCAGTGGAGGCCAGATGGGGAGGAGGGTCTGCTCCAGTTCCTCCAGCCGGCGCAGGGCACCCCGTGGGACAAGGTTCCTGGGTCACCCCCGGGAGCCACTTGCCCACAGGAGCCAGCCAGGGCTCAGCAGCTGGAGGGTGATTTCCTGGTGATGCATCCCACCCAAGAGGATGCTCACCAGTCCTTCTCCCTGCCCAGCCAGTGCCAGGGCCACATGAGACAACCTAGCCAGCTGAAACACCATCACTTGCCGATGAATAAGTTGTGCAGCCACAGCCCTGACTCTACTCCACATCTCCTTCCTAGCAGCAGCCCCAGCCCATGCCAGGACTATGTTTCCCCACTCCTGGGGTCCTCAGTTCAGCCTGGTTTTTATGGCACCAGCCAAGACTTAATCTCCCAGCACCAGGGCTGCTTGGATCCAGGGCCCAGCATGCCAACGATATACTTTAACCTGAACGGATTATGCAGCATGGAAACTGTGGGCAGCAGGGGGGCCCAGGAAGAGATGGCTCCATGCTCCAATTTTTTCTCACCCTCCTCGTACCAGCTTAATCCCAAGAAGCAGCTGAGCCCTGTTCCCTCTGTGCCCCAGCACCCTTTTCCGAGTTCAGATGCAGGGCGCTTTGGGAACATCATCAGTCCGTTGGAGACTCTTGTGAACTCCTATGGGCCATATGCCTCTGCGCTGAGCCAGGAGAGCTTGCACAGGGTAAGGGCCTTTCTCCACTCTCCTGCTCAGTATTTTCTGTGCTGGTATTTCCTGGGGATCTCAGCGCAGGGAGGCACGCACTGTCTGGTTGGTAGACAGGAATCCCCTTGCTCTAGCTGGTGCATGGCCAGAAAGGAAGACCTTAGGGGCTTTTCTTAGCACCCAGAGTTGAAGAGCGAAAGACCAGAGTATGGGGTTCTTCCTTTTGGAAGGTGTCTGTCTCTGAGTCCGATGTCCATATGGTTTGTTAAATTGCCATTTCTGTACAGAGAGTAATTCCAGACATGCACTGGTAAGTTCTGATAGGTGTGAGCACATGCGAGACGAAGATCTTCTGTACCATAAGGTCTTTCCCTTGTAGAAGCGTTCCCTGGCCTGTGCACCTGCCCTGTTGAGAGCCCATCCGGCTGCTGCTAGCCATCCAGTGTTGCAGGGCAAGGTTTCCAGCATCGGACGTGGGTGTCACAGTGCCCTTCAGGGCTGTCCTTGCAAGTGGCTGTCCTGGGAGTGGGACCAACAGCCCAAAATGGGGCTGCTTGGGGAGGGTGTAGGGAGTGAAGGTAGCCTGGCCCTTTCCCCTCTCCCTGAGGCAGATACCATGCATGTCTGTAAGGGCCATGAGCTTTCTGGGCTCCAGTGTGGAGAGCTGGTCTGGGTCCTGGAGGAGCCCATCTCTGCAGTGATGCTACCCTAGCCTGTGGCACCACCAGGCAGGGTGAGGTATCGAAGTGGTCTGTCCTGCCTCCCTGCTTACCCAGCTCTGCCCTGGTGAGTACTGTCCCCTGGGTAGCTTGTTCCTTGCTGCTAGATGTCTTCTGCTACTGGAAGGCTGTCTCACAGGGGTTTCTGTGTTAACTTGTGGGGCCAACAGATGTCAAAGTATTTTTCGCTGCTTCTTGAAGAATGCATAATGTGCATCTCAGGTCCTCCCATTCTCAGTCTCCTCCAACTCAATACACCAGGTACCTTCTAGCTCTGTTGAAGAGCTTGGGTCCTGCCTAGGGGTTTGAGAGCTTGTAGTAGTGAAGAACAGCCCCAACACATCTCTAGAACTTGGTGGCCACCTCATGTGGCTGGTGTGTTTTTGGCTTGCCAGGAGGAGCGCAGCAAGGGTGCAGGACCAAGGTGCTTCCTTCAGATGCAGTCCAGGCATCCATGATTTACAGATAGGCTTCATGAGTGAGCTGCAGGGCTATGATACCTGGGTCAGGCTCTGCGAAGGTCAATTAGCAGGTCAGTAGGTGAAATCAGTGCCAGCTGAGGAGGTTGGATGCACTTGCCCTCTCTGTGCTTTCAGCCTCTTGTCAATGAAGCAATATGTCAGCATTTGTGAGAGAGGACCTGGGGGAAGGTGTGGGGATGTGTATGGGTTTGCTGCTAAACCCCCGTACCACCAGCAGTGGTAGGGCAGGAGCAGACCTGCTTCCGTTCCTGCCAGCCTCTTCTGTGCACCAGCCCTGTCAGTACTAGTAAAACACTACAAAATGCCTCAATGCTCTGTTTTCTCTCTTCTAGCCTGAAAGCAACTGTGTTTTGCCCAGCACTCCCATGGGACTCCCCGGAGACCGCCCGGTACTTGGGGGGAGCCCGTCTCTCCCCTGCCAGCCGCACCCCCAGGCAGAAGCGCTGACAGATTACCCTCATGCCTCCGGCGGCAACTTCTGTCTTTAGGAGAGAAAGACTGAACTCAACCAAGCAGGACTGTTCCCCAGGGAAGGAGCTGCCTTCAAGTTGCAGATAACAAACCTCACCCCTGCCACGCGTGTCCTACCATTGCTCTTGATGTCAGTTGCTTTGGCTCAGACAGGGTTTTTTGCTTTTTTTTGTAATCTTATTTTTTAATCAACTTCCCACCATCCTGCCCTTACCAAGGCTTCATGTGCCAGTCCTGTGGAGGTGTCCCTGGCCTGGGGAGGGTGGTGACTCTCAGTGGGGCTGGAGAGCAGGTTCCCCCAGGGCAGAGGAGTGAGACGGGGCGCAATGCGGGTCAGCTGGCATGTGCAGCCTCATCTTTATCTTGTGGTGTCCAGGAGTTGTGTGGGTCTCGGTCAGTTGGAGGATCTCAGAGTTAAGGGTATGTTTGTCACTTGCCATCTCTTATCCCACCCCCTGTCCCCCTTGCTCTTGTTTCCCTGGTGGGGCAAATGTCTGCCCATCCTGCCTGCCTATCTTACTGAGCGTCAGCTTGTTTGGGCCTTTTATGGCTGCTGCTGGCATTCAAAGACTAACTGTTGCTCTGGAAAGAGAAGAGAGGATTGCTGTCTATCGCCAGCCAGGCTGCTGTGTTGAAGGTGTGGCATTTGTGTGGCCCACTTTGCCAAGAATACAGGGAGCAAGCTCTCCATCACACCAGTCTTTGCAGTTCTGACGCTAAGAGTGCGTTCTTTTGGAAACCCCGGCTGCTTCCGTGGCTTTCACTTGGCTCCCATGGTTCGGTAGTCCCCACAGTGTCTGTGCGAGGCAGCCCTTGCCCCAAAGGACAGGCAGGTTTCTGACAGCTAGTGTTCTCCAGCTTCACCAAAGCTTTGCGTGATCCAACACAGATGCAAGACTCGTGTGTCCAAAAAATAAACCGAGAGACAGGAAAGATTTTCAACTCTAGTATTAAATTTCCTGCCATCCCAGCCACAGACTGTGGCCACATTGTACAGATATTGCCTGGTTTACAAAGAAAGTGAACCTGACTTGCGTTCTTGAGTTGCACTGATCCTTCTCCACTGGCAGGTTTCCTTGAGTCCCAGGTGTTCCCATTTGTTAAGATCCAGATTAGACCTCCTGTAGTGAACACCCTGGGGTTTGCTGTACTGTATATGATGTGCCCAGGTTGGCTCATAAGCAGTTTTTCTCCTGGGTGATGGGGTCTGAACCTGGACAGGCAGCGGGGATCAATCTCAAACAGCAGGAGCAGGCTGGCATGTAAGCCATACCTTGTATCTGTGCCTAAAAAGATTGTAGTCAAGTAGTGGAGCTGCCTAACCTAAGGAGATATTTCAGACTTACTGTAGCAAAAAAAAAAAATAAGAAAATTATCAAGATGATACTTAATTTTAAGTACTTGTAGAGTGATTCCCCCCCCCGAAAATAAATACAGCCCGTATGTATGTATATAACATGAGTTGACAGATTTATTTTATGCTGCTCCAGTGGAGAGAAAAAAAACCCTCTTAGCTTCCCAAAGTAGCATCCTATGGGATGGGACAAAGACGCTGTCCAAAAGATCAGAAATACAGAGACCCTTTAAAAAAACCTGACAGAGCATCATCCGTCCTCCTGTGTGTCCAGCTTTGGTTTCATATGAACTTTCTATTCTTTTCATTTCAATAAATGGTTTCGGACCTTCGCCCCAGACATCTTCCTTGCTGGTTGCATGTCTCTCTCTGTCTCAAGCGTGTCAGGGTTTGGCTGGCTGCAGTGTTGGAGCCCAGGTCCTGCCGCCAGCAACCCAGGATGGCAGCCGCATGCGAGGGAGGCAGGCAGGGCTCACCGCCATGTGACAGAGGCAGTTGCAAGCTGTGCAGTCAAGGTGGTTAAAAGACCGCCTTCTGTGTTTTCCCCCACCAGAGGAAGGCAGAGCTCCTCGGAGGCTCCTACAAAGGAGCTTTCTCAGTTTGTACCTGCTTTTCCTTGTTCCTGGGAATACATCCAGGTTATGCAATGGAGAGAGCCCAGCCTGGGGACTTTTATCGACTGCCTTAGGTGATCAGCTGAGGTATACAGGTTGGAGAAGGGGTCAACTGAGCTTCCATGTGAGTTTGTGGTGCAGGCTGATTTGAGCACTAAGCTCTGGCTCCTGCTAGCCCTGCCTGTAAGAAGCTACCTGCTCAGGGAGATCCAAGTTGCTGCTGAATGATGTTCAGCCCCCAGAGAAGAAAAATTCCTCTGTGTATGATTGCTCTTGGTTGAGTACTGTTGTCCCATCTGATGCCGGGGACTGCCATGTGCAGGACGCGTAGCCTGGAAGAGCTGAAGAGAGTGCAGCCACCCCACCCCAACTGCACTCACAGCCCTTGAGATGGCAGGCACACACCAGCAGTCTTCCACCTCCTGCTGTGGATGTGCCTGCAAGCCCCACAGGTACCTGGGGGGAACTTGCCAAAGTGCTGGAGAGGTTGGTGGGCTGGGCAAAGCTGGACCATGTGGTGGGCACACCTGCTGACTGTCCAGTTCATGAGCATCATCCCTTTATCACAGGAGCATCTTTGGCCACCTCCAGTGGGTGATGCCACCTGGTCTTCAAGGTGGGTTGTGGTTTTGTATACCCTGGGGATGTGGCATTTCAGAGGGCTCGTGGGACAGCCTGGAGGTTGTTTGTGACTTCTGTCTGAAGAAAGCAGCTTCATGTGCCTGTTCTGCCCTTTGGGAATCAGCAAGCATGTGGAGAGAGGTGATAGGGTGGGATGGTCAAGGTCAAAGATAGCAGGTCGAGGGAGGTGATTCTGCCTCTCTACTACGCTCTGGTGAGACCCCACCTGGAGTACTGTGTCCAGCTCTGGAGCCCTCAGCACAGAAAAGACATGGATTTGTTGGAGTCGGTCCAGAGGAGGGCCACAAAAGTCAGAGGGCTGGAACACCTCCCTTATGAAGACAGGCTGAGGGAGTTGGGGTTCTTCAACCTGAAGAAGGGAAGGCTCTGGGGAGACCTTATAGCAGGGTCTACGGGAAGGATGGCGACGAACATTTTAACAGGGCTTGTAGCAATAGGACAAGGGGTAATGGGTTTAAACTAAAAGAGGGAAGATTTAGACTAGATATAAGGAAGAAATTTTTTACAATGAGGGTGTTGAAACAGTGGAACAGGTTGCCCAGAGAGGTGGTCAATGTGCCATCCATGGAAACATTCAAGGTCAGGTTAGACAGGGCTCTGAGCACCCTGATCCAGGTGATGATGTCCCTGCTCATTGCAGGGGAGGTTGGACTAGATGACCTTTAAAGGTCTCTTCCAACCCAAACTATTCTGTGATTCTATGGTGAACCCCCATGTCTCTCAAAAGAAACAAGTGGGTTAAAAGCAACTGCCAACCTGAATATTTAAATCTCGTTAGGTTTGGACAGCTGGTACCCAGGAATATTAAAAGAATCAACTGAGTCTCAGATCTGATGATTTTAAGGGAGTGGGGAAAAAGCAAATATTCTGCCAATATTTATAAAGAATCAGGTGTGATAACTAGAGACCAGCAGGTCAGGTGGGTTTATATGGACCAGGGCAAATTCTCCAGAAGGGCAGTTGGTTGCTCTATCATGAAAGGTTGCTCTTATTGTTCAATGTGGTCTTTATGCAAAATAAAATTTGGGTGGGTTTTTTGTTTTTTTTTTTTTCTTTAAAAAGAATAATCAGAAACAAGTTTGAAATTAACTGAGAAATTTGATGGAGAAGGGTGATGGAGAAGTCTTGACAGACTTCTGCAAGTTTTTTGTGTACCCTGTGTGACCTTCTGGTTTAAGAAGATATCTGCAATATGCAGAACAAGAAGCTTCCTCTGGGGTGGGCCAGGAAAGCTGTCTTTCATACAGGAGTTTGAAATGTGACCTTTGCTCTAGTTTGGGGTAAAAGTACAGAGTTTTCTATGAGATCAGTTATGCAGCCTTGTTTATATAAAAATATATTATTATATAGAGATATATCAAAATATAAAATGTATATATTTATAAAATGTCTATATAATATAAAATGTCTTTTAAAACAAACTGGCTGATATTTTTCCCCTGCGTTGTTTTTTTTAATCTAGAAATTAAAAAAAAA
This sequence comes from Pluvialis apricaria, assembly GCA_017639485.1. Lineage (NCBI taxonomy): Eukaryota > Metazoa > Chordata > Aves > Charadriiformes > Charadriidae > Pluvialis > Pluvialis apricaria. The sequence continues at coordinate 37,839,966 of CM030011.1, read as the reverse complement.
AACAGGTTGTTTTTTCTGAATATTAAATTTTAGAACATTCCCACCCCTACCTGGTACCTGTTTTTTCATAACAAAATAAGGCAGTATTGTAACATTTCTCAAGTTTGATGGAGACATGCTGGGAGAATCAGATCTCTTATGGTTTCTGTGCCCTGCTCTGCTTTTTCTCCCTTTTTCTTCCTAAGGAGTTGGCTGTGGACAGCACCACGCACGCTGATGGAGATGGAGGGACAGCCACTCTCAGCACTGTGGCAGAGGCACCAGACCATCCTTGCAGCTGCAGTTCGCTGACTGCCAATGGTCCATTGAATCCCAGGCGCCGAGAACAAACCTGACCGCTAGCAAACTTTCTCCTTGAGCCAGGTCCTGGATGTGTGGGCAATCATACCATTGCCAAGTACTCTGACTGGTTTCTCTTTTTCCTTGCCACTTGTTTCCACAGCCCCAAGAGCTTCCCAGCAGTCAAAGTGACCTAGGGAGGATGCAGCCCTCCTGGCTTTGTCACCAGGATGTTGTGCTTTACTCGACCATGTGACAATTTGTTCGGTGCTGTGTTTCTGTGAGGTCTGTGGAGCAAAAGCCATCATCTTTGCAGCAGGAGGTGCCCTGCAGCAAGTGCCCGTTTCTCTCCAAGAAGACCAGCACATCCATAATTCATGCCCATCCTCACACCAGCTGCTGCTTGTCCTCCCGTGGGCCTTACGGTAATGACTTGCAATGCACGGTGCCAGTGTGAGGAACCGGGCTGGAACAAAACCTCCCGCGTGACCTGCAGCAAAGGAGAAGCCACCATTCAGCATCCATAGCCTGCCCTGAGCCATGGTGGTAGAAAAGGGGGGTCAGGCAGATGTGCGCTTTTGTTTGCATGTCTGCGGTGAGCACTGTCTCATGGGATGTGTTCACCCCTGAAGAGCTGGGTGAGCCTGAGGAAGGTGTGAGAAAAGAGTATGCAGAGATTAAGGGATGCTTGTGCAGCTCTGGGCTTGGCTGTGCCCAAGGAAGGGGAAGAAGAGCTGCAGTGCCTCCTGGCTCCAGCCTCCTCACAGCAGGGGAAGACGTGTTTGAGTGGCCTTGCTCCAGTTGTACTGAGGTAGTCTTATACCTGGCACTATGCTCTGCCTGCACCCCTCCTAGTCCTATGCTGTCTATGCACTCTGCCTCCGTGCCCTGGGCCTGCTGTTGACTCTGCCATGTACTTATGGGCAGCCAAAAAAACAACTTATGTGCGGATCCAGGAGAACTTAATGTTAGTCAAGTTATGTTTGAACAGCCCAAGCAAAGACTTATTTAATTCTAGTTACAGTCTGCTTGGGTGCCTCACAGGCGTTGATGAGATGCAGCCTTCTCACATAGGGAGATGGAGGTTGGCGACGAGGAGGGGCTGAGTCTGGGTGAGCCCTGTGCCCTGTCAGGGAACAGCCCTTGGTGTCCCCCTCACCCATACCAGGGGATGCAGCTGGCCTGGGAGTGATGGTGAGAGTATCAGGACTCTGTTCATGCCCTGCTGGGTGATAACTGGGGAGGGAGCTGATTTAGCACTTTTAATGGGATGCATGCAAGGGAGGAGGAGAGCAAAGGGCATTTATTTTTTTTTCCCTCTCCATTGCCGTCATGCCCACCGTTTTCCTAAGCTGTAGCAAATGCCAGCTGGAGCGGGGCCCTGCGAGTCGCAGCCTGCAGCAAAAGGAGGCTCCCAGCTCGAGCCAGTTGGGAGAGGTAATATCTGATGCTGCCTGCATCCTTGAGGCTGAAAGCACAGGTCCCCAGGTGGTATCGTGGAGACCGGGAGCAGATGTCTCCCAGGGCTCCAAGGCAGCAGAGAGCAAGGTAAATATTTCTATAAAAGCTCAGCCTGGTGTTTGCCCACACCACCTACATGCACCATCCATTATACATGGGGGCTGGAGCTGTGGGCAGTAGAGCAGAATGCTTTCTGATGGTTTGTGCATTAAATAGAGATGAAGGAGGATGTGGGGAGGTAGTGTTCGTTCACATCTGGCCCATGTCCTCTTTGCTGCATGTGGCTTAGTGCCAAAGCCATGATGGGCAAGGGGAGAGCTGTGGACCGGTGCTGCATCCTGACTTGGGACACCTGGGACAGTGGGTGTAAAGTTAACTGGTGCGTTCGTGGGGTACAGCTGAGGTGCTTTTCACTTTGGTTTATATAGTTTAAAAAACCAACTCAGACAAAGTATAAAGTCTCTTCTAATACACAGGCACTTTAGAACATCTGGAATTTGCAATGCTTTGTACCCAATACTGAGTTGAGTTGCCAGCCGCGTACACAACCTTCTGTGCCCACAGGTTTCATGTACGATGGGCATATCTGTCATGGTGTCTCATGTCTGCTTTGAATTATGTGCCCTGCTCCCCGCCTCCCCCCAATATCATTAATTCCCCTCTTCCTGGTCAGCAGTGGTTGCTAAACCCTCAAACGCATCTGAGAGGATTTGCAAACTGAACAGGTGGACCAAGTGTCATGTCTGCCTTGTGCGGTCATCTGCATTGGTGCTGGGTTCCAGCCCCTGCTGTTCCAGTGGTTTTGGCTCTCTGGGGAAGGAAATGTCTTTTGGAAGCTTGTCCAAGAACTGTTTGCATCTCTGTGCTTGCTGCCTTTTCACAGGATAGTTCATGCCAGAAAAACCCTTGGCTTCAGCATGAAATAACATTAGTCTTAAAAATCCTAGCCCAAGCTGACAGTGGTTTGGCCCCACAAGAGAAAGGGAAATGCTGCTCTTGAGGGAGAAGAAAATCCATTTGCACATTGGCCCCCTCCAAAATCAATAGCTCGAATTACTTTGCGGAAAGCAGTCAAGAATCTAGCAAACAAGCAATGCAATGTCTGCACATGAAGTGGAGGAGCTCAGAAGTGAGTTGAGCTCTACATCAACCCTAGGGACAGAAGTGACACTGAACCTGTCATCCTTGCTGCTGGTGAGGCCAGCACAGTGCATAGAGTCTTCAGATCTTTCCTTTTGCTTAGATCTGGTTGTCTTCCTGTGGGGTCACTGGGTAGAGTTATTTGAGCTAATTTGTGGAGTGTGATGGATGTGTTGGGCTGGACTCTTCTGAGGTGCGCTCTGAATTGCAGTGATCCCATGTGGTTCAGTTCACCCCCAAAAGGAGATCACCTGCATTTTCCAGGTGAACTTTACCTCCGAATAGGAGGCTCTGCTGAATCAGGCTTCTCCTCTCCTGCCCCTGAAGAAGGAAGGTTTGCGAGTTTGATCCTGGGGTTTACAGATTTGATCCTGCCCTTCAAGTGTTTGCAGGCAGTAAATTTTGGAGTTGTTTTCCCAAAGTGTCCAAATGCCTGCTAGCAGTTGACTTGGGGAACTTTTTCGCAGTGCAGGCAGGAAAGGAGCATTCCTGGGAGCGTGGTGGGGTACAGAAGGACTGGGCAGCCTCTGGCAGCGAGGCAGCCGGCCATGGAGAGTGGCCTTCTGGAGGCTGCCTGCAAAGCACCCTCCATGGGGCACGGCACCTAGGGAGAGGAGGAGGAGGGTGGCAGTGGGGAAGCTCAGCCCTCTCTTTCCCCTCGGCAGGAATAAAGTTCCTGCAGTGAAGGAGGCTTTGAAGAAAGGTGGAAGGGACACCAGGCAAGATTGTGGCAAGCTAGGAAAAGAACAGGCCAAGCATTATACATGCTGCCTGTGCCCCTGTGGAGGTAATCTCATAGTTATTTTAGGCTCCAGCTGGGAAGCAGCTCTGATCCCAGCTTTTGCAATATCCTGCTAAATCCATGCTCCAAATCTGCTGTCGCTGGCTCTGAGCAGGGCAGAACACGCGGTGAGAAGCTGCCAGCATCAATCGAGGTGAAAGACCTCCGCGCCGCTCCATGCTGCTGGGTGTGCGTTTGTGCCTTGCTGCCCGTCTCAGAGCTCCTGGGAGGAAGCTGTGGGGCCTTGGTCTCGGTCTTTTTTTTTTTTTCCATGATATGCAGATTCAAAGACAAATACAGAGCAGTTGGATCCATGCCTCCTGATAATGAGGAATTCCTTGCTCCCCAAAACCATCCTGCACAAACATGGGAGCTCCCTCTTGTGGGAGATGCTTCTTACCAGGATTGACAGCAAAACCAGACAGCATTTTAGGGCTTTCTTGTGCTAATAATACATGTGGCGGAGCTGTTTCACTTTCTAAATCTATGTGAACACAAGCAAAATCCAATCCCCTTGTCTCTGTGTGTTTCACCGAGTTTCTTCACATACAAGGTGTTCAGAGGGGTCTAGCATCACTAAAGAAATGTAGACTGGGTGGCATTTGGGCACCTTTGCTTGCTTTTGTTCTGTGTCCTGGAAATATGTAGGAAATGTGCAAAGAAGGTCAGATCTGAGCTCTTCCCCATTTATCAGCAGTGATGGCTGTTCCTTCAGCAGTATTTCTGTGCCATTGTTATATATGGTGTCAATTACAGCTTCTGGTGGGATTTCACAGTTGTGGATCATATCTCCTGGGTATGCTGGCTACTTGCTTAAAGCATGCTTTGAGGGATTCAGCCTCAGTGATGCTCCTCAAGCAACAAGACCAGGTTGAATCAACCGCGACGACTGCTAGTCCTTGGATCCCACATGGACTTGAATCGTTACATCTCTTGCCCAGATTCAACTGGATTGTGCTTTGATTTGGTGGGTTTTCAGAGCTGGATCAAGCAGCACTTTTGGGAGTTTGGTTTTCTTCTTTGTTTTCAGGATGAAAAAGCAAAGTCAGCTGGCTTTTTGGGGAAAAAGGAGGATGGAAAGAACTCGGTTTAAAGCAAGCTTTGCCTTCCTAGCCAAGTTGTTTAAGCAAGGTAAGTCTCTACGTCCCTTGAAATACATTAAATGTGGCTCTAGGGGCCATTGTGGAGACCCAGCACTTTAAAAGTGAAGATTTCAGGAAAGGCTTTATGCACTGTGACAATTTAAAGTACCCCTGAAGGGTGTTCGCTCAGGCAGAAGCACACTTTATTTGAAGCATATTATGAATGAGACAGGAGAACAATTTGTTTGCTGGAGATGGGCAGTGGATCAATTAAGCAGAGCAGAAGGCACAAAGCAAGTCAATTTGCAAAAGGGCAAAACATAGAGGAGGTTGTTATGTTCTGTCTGGATTCCAAGGTGTCCTCCTGCTCTCTGCTGAGATGGGGTGGAGGAGCTGGGCTTCAGGATCCCAACTGTCTGTGGCTTGTGGCATCCCTGGATGCATGTGGAGACTTGCATGCCCTGAGGTAGAGGAGTCACCATTGTGAGGCCACCAAGTAGTGGGCACCCTTCCAGGGGCATTGGGGCATCCCCCTGGCTCTGCTCTTCCTCCTGATTATCCGGATCATGTGGGCTGGGGGGTATTTCTCAGTGCTTTGACAGTTGCTGTGCTTCAAGTCAGTTGCTATGGTCCAGGACCCATTCTCCAGGTGGCAGCAGCTCACTTAGGGCATACCTTTATCTGCATGTAAATACTGGGAAACCAAACCATATTAATCTATGGAGAAGAAAAAAGGAATAGTGCAAGCACATTTGTGGTTTTGGGGTTCGGGGGGAAGCTGACTGCACGGGATTTTAATTTATCATCTTTTTGAAGGGAAGGGACTTCCCTTTGCTGAGGTAGCAGGCAAAGTGCTCAGAACTACAAAATCTTATTGGATGCCAAAACCAGATTTTTTTAAAAATTAGAAAAGGAAATATCTGAAATCCCCCATCTGAAAAATAAAGGATTTTTTTTTTTCCAGAGCCTGTTTGAAAGCGGCTAGGAAAAAAAGCAAGATGATGGTCTTTCAGTCCACCTGCTTAAAACTAATTGAGCGTATATGTTTTTCTGCTGACTCTATGTGGAAAAAACATGATCTGCATGAGTTGAGAATGTCGTGACCTCAAGTATGACCTCAAGAACCAACTGCATTCTTCTGAATTTCAAGAAGCAATGAATCTAGCTGAGCACTCACATGTTAATCAGAATATGAGAATAGATAGAAAACCATTTCACTGTCCACTGGATGGTGTGCAACCTAGAATAACCTAGGATGTCTTCGTGTATGGTCAACGTGAACACCACAGCTCAGTCAGGGACAGTGGACCTGTACTGACCAAAGGGATATTCCATATAATATGTTGTCGTCCTCAGCAATAAAAGCTCAGGGAAAGGAAGAGGAAGGGAGGACATTTGTGGTTATAGTGTTTGTCTTCCTAAGCAACTGTTATGCTAAGGTCCTGCTTCCCAAGCAGTGGCTGGGTATCTGCTTGCTGATGGGAAGTAGGGATTGAATTGTTTTTGCTTTGCCTGCACATGCAGCTTTTGTTTTCCCTGTGAAGCTGTCATTACCTCAGTCTCTCAGTCTTCTCACCTTCCTTCTATTTTCTCCCTGTCTTGTGACAAAGAGGAGTGAACAAATGGCTGGGCAGGTGCTTGCCTGCTGGCAGGGGTCAATCCACCATACCCAAGTTCTCCATTTGATTTGATGTCTTGGTATTGTCTTCCATGGAGGGGAGTGTGTGATTTAGTCTCCCTAGAAATGTAGTATCCGCTGCTAAGCCTGTTGTTATGTACAAACGAAATGCATATTGGCTTGAGACATACTTTGTGTGTGCTCAGGAAGTCATGTCATCAGGAACCATAGCGTTACCAGTGTGAACCAGGAAAAATGAGGGCTTTCAAACAATCCTACTCTGTGTTACTGGGTCTGTGAGCCAGAGAAGCTGTGTTAGCTCTTATGAGCCACTCACTTCAAGGATCTGCTTCCTGGGATTTGAGCTGACAATCTGCCTGAAGGATCCTAACCTACAAGGGATCTGCCTGGGCAACACAGGGTTTGCTCTTCATTTCAACTGGATGTTATTCCCCCTCTCCTCAAGGGCAAGACTTGCTTTGGTGCTAAGGGTTCTTCTAGGACAGATCCAGAGCAATATGCGTGGCTGATGAAGATGTCGTTTTGTGCACTTAACAATTACAGCTGAGGTCTTCTGCTGCCTGGTTAAATGCAGCATGTAGCAAGGCCTGGTGCTGTTGCTTGTGGAGTGCCTTGTGCAGTTGCTAAAACTGGCTCCTTATGACCTGCTGTGTCCTTGCCTTTGTGTTTATTACACTGATGCAAGATCAGCCCTCTGGTGAGCTCAGAGCTGTACAAAAGCGGTGTACTGCCATCCCATGTCATGCAGTGCAGTCTCTGTAATAAGTACGGCCATTCTGCTGCTTCTTATCTTTAAGGGCTAGTCCAGGGGGAGCTGAGGGATTCATTGAACACGAGAAGGGCCCTCGGTTTCTTCTTGTGGCACCAGCCTTTAGCAAGAAACTGCACGCAATTTTCAGAAAGCTGGTGGGGCTTTCTTAAAAGGACAGCTATTTCCACTCTCATGGGATCCTTGCAGATCCCTCCATTGGTGTCATAACATAGCTGTCACAACATAGCTGTCCCGTTATGCTTTAGTCTACATTTGGTTTGGCTATGCTGAGATTTCAGTCCCCAAAACTCCTGCTGTCACCCCCAGTGGCTGAGCATCCCCGGCCCCAGTGACTAGCTGTGACCTGGCAGCTGGAGGGGTTTTAACCGTTGGTCTTCTGATCTGTACTGGGATCTCTGTGGCACTTACAAATTTTTCGACCATCTATTTAATATGTACCCTCAAAACAGCTCTGCTGAGTTAGTCAAAAACTCCTTCAGAAGTAATAAGAGAGAAACCTGCTGATAACCTTCCAACGTCCTTGGCTTTTCCCACAAGCTTCACCTCCATACTGGTCCCTGTGTCACTGAAAGCAGCAATCTATGGGCTTCAGCTCAGTCCTGAAATGCAAAGAGCACAGCAGCTCTAGCAACAGCCTTTCGTCTGTGTAAGTAAACTGGCTATCGCTTAATAAGCCACAGCACTTAATGAACTGTGGGCAAGTCTCTTTGTCTATACTAAACCTGGGCAAACAGCTGCCAGAGGCAATTACAAGCTCTGGTTTTTATGAATAACCTTGTCAGCAGACTGGTTGTTCTGCTTGTTTGGGTTTTCTTGCAGTCTGTCCTGACACACAGTGGCATTGATGGCAGTTATGCCAGACGTTGCACTTCGAGGAGGGGGAGATGGAAAGGGAGCCCCAAGCCTGCTGCCAGGCACTGCAGAGCAGGCAGGCCGGTGCAGGGTGTCTAGGGCCATTGCACTCCCTGCCTGACCAGGCACTGGGGACACCGTGGGGAGTCGTGTGTTTGTGCTCTGGCCTCACACCTCTCTGTGCAGTGCCTCTGGCTCAGTTCTGCCCAAGCACCACAACCAGGGGGATGGGCTGTCCAACAGCCATGAACCACCCCATTGCCAGCTCCTCCCTGGTCCAAGACCCTCTTAGAGAGTGTGGTGAGGTGGTGCTGCAGGACCAGTGTGAGATTCAGCTTCTGCCCGCTGACAGCGGAGCCATACTCTAGCAGAGTATGGAGGGAAGGGAGAGAAAGCCACACGGAGTAGGAAAGGAAGAGGAGGTTGTAGCAGGAGGAAGCTGTGGCCAATCAGTAAAATGCATTCAGCAAATACTCATGCTAATGAAACAGATTGTTTCATTAAAAAACCTCTAGCTGGAAAAAGAAAGGCAGATGCACCCAGAGCAGAGCAAAATAGACTTGACCTTCTGATAATTTTACAGCATGCTAGGTGGCACTGCAACTTCTGTCAAGCACCTTTTTTTTCCACTCCTTACATTGTCTGACCCCTGGGGAAAGAGCACATTTGATAGCCCTGAAATTAGTAGTTCTCTCAGAGAATTAAGGCTGTGTTGCTTCCTTGCGAACCTTCTTTACTTGCCTCCAGGCAGCACAGTGATACGTTAAACTCAGCCGCTCTCCAAATACGAGTGATTTGATGACAAAGGTATGAATACAGAGGATGATTTGCCCTACAGACTGCATCCCTTGGAGATCCTGGGAAGCAGGACATGCATTGACAAGTCAGTTATCTTCTCAGACACGTCCAGTGCACACATGGGAACCAGGGTGAGCTGCTTGCATTTTATACACCAAAGCTATTCATGCAGGATCTGCCTGCAGGCAGGTCCCTAGCTGTGTCAGACAGACCATGAAGGGCTATTCAGATGTTAGCTGGCATGAAGAACAAGACAATCTCACAAAGCTTATCCATGCAAGTCCAAAGGCCAAGGTTGCATCTTGATGACCTCCTACAGGAACGTGGCAGAGAGCTCCCAGGTGCCAATGCACATGTTCGCTGTCAGAAGGTCACTGAAGTGGTCCCTGCAGTGAACTGGTGCTGACTCGTGTATTAACAAGGAAGCACTGAATCAAGCATTTCTAATTTTGTTTCCTTAAAACTAATCAAAAGTTAGGCTTTAGCATAGGTAAAAGTACTTCATTGTGACTTTCTGAACCTGTTGCTTCCATTTCACCTGATATTGATGTGATTGTGTGGCCATGGTACTTTAAGATCTGCTTGGATTTTATGGGAATGAAGCATTTTGGGGCTTTTGAATCATAGTCGGGAAGGGAAAGTTTGTTCTGAGGATGGCAGGTGCATTTTCTCTCTCCCTTTGCCTTATCTGTTTAGCAGAGAAAATTCTGATTTGTAACCAACACCTTGCTGTCTGTGGAACAGATTTATACACACGACTGGCAGGGCTAGCCAACATTTTCCTTTAAAAATAAATCAGAGAGGAAACTGGGTTTCAAATGCAATAAATGTTCGATGAAGGGTTTCTTGTTTCCAAGGAAAATGCTGACATTTTTGTCAAAATCAACATTTAAAACAGGTTTTGTTTTTTAAAGGAAGTTGTTTTGGCTCCCTATCCAGAATTTGAAATTTATTTATGATCACTTCTATATCCTATGTCCTACGCATTATATTTTTGCAAGCTACAGGTGAAAATCATTACGGGTTTTTATCCTTTGTTTCTCCTACCTCTAGGAAAGGCCCCAATGCTTTTCCTGTGTTTCCCTTGTACTGTTTCCTAGAGTCCTTTTTTAATAGATGTGTTTGAAATCACAAGTAATACATCTTTCCTCCTTAGTAGTTAGAACTGAATCTAAGTGATTTAAAGCAAAGATTGCCAAACCTCTCTGCCTTTCTGGAGCTGGGATGTCAGAGGGATTGGTCGCTGCAGGAAGACTGTTTCCCCTGAGTTGTTCCTGTCTTCCAGTGGAAGCACGAGGCATTGTGTGCCTATGGGTTAATGAAATCTCTCATAGTTTATGAAATTTGGGCAATGGTGTAAGAGAGCGGCACAAGAGTCTGATACTGGTGGTTTGCTTTTTTTTCCCATGAGCTTTTGCCCTGAGGCAAAGATATTTCAGGCCCCAAACCTGCCATCTCCCTGGGACTGTAGGGACCCCTGGGACCCCGAATCTCCATGGTTCGATGCTAGACATATGGCGTTGCCTGAAAAATCTCACCAAATGTGTCATCTTTACTGTGTGGGGTTGTTAATTGATTTGGTAGCACCTACCCCTCTGGGGCCATCCATTTGGAAGTAGCCACAGTCTCCCCGATGTTGCTCTGGAAGAGCCTTGGATCTTTTAGCACTCATGAATAAAACATGGTGCTCCATGAAGCATAGGAGCTATTCTTCAAAGGGCTGGTATGGGGAAATCAGATGCATATGGCTTTGCTGGATCTTTAAGTTAAGCCAGAAGGGGCACCTCTAAGCATTGCCAGTGTGAACACTGTAGCCCGGTGCTGGTTATGGGGACAGTGAATTTGGGACTTGGGAGAAATAAAACTAGATGGATCAATGTGTTGGCCAGCATGTAACATTGAAGGTCCAACATAGCAATTGTGCATTGCTCCAGTGCAATCTAGTGTAACAAGGGTCCCCCCTGTGCAGGCAGAGGCCATAGCCAAAATATAGGCAGAACTGAACTCCAGATCCAGTAAAGGGACAAAGAGAGGACAAAGGCTTTTCCTATGCTTCCCAGAGCAACATCATGGAGAGGAAAAACAGTGAGGGTGAGAAAAATCCTAGATATCTAGATAACTCACTCCAGCCATGTTCCCTTGGCTGAGCTGGTGATCAGCACTCCTACCACATAGCTCAGGCACTGAAGATATAGGCTGAGCTTCAACAGCTGTAGCTGTGAGCGGAGGCCCCAGGCTGGTCAGGGCTATCGAGGCCTATTAGTGCCGTCAGGGCCCTGACAGTGGTGATGAGAGACGACTCACCTTGGGGAGTGTTGGAGTTAGCTGTGCCCTGACTCTGGTAGCTTTAGGTGAGAAGGGAGGATTGTGAGCATGAAAGGAGGTACGGACTGATCTTGTTCACAGGGAACAGGCAGGAGCCTATGAGTTTTAGATGTTCAACCCAAGTCACTTCACTGGAGTTGTTTCTTCTTTTCCAAAACTGGTCTCTTTAAAAACTTTCTGAGTTGGGCAGCCAAGACCAGCACCAGCCAGAACCATCATTAGCTCTGGAAAGCTGGCACCATAGTGCCTTGGAAAATACTGCGCTCACCTGGCTGTGTGCAGGTCATAGCAAGAACAGGGCTGTGAGTCACTCTGGACAGTAAATGCAGTAAAATGTGTTCCCTTGTTACTACTGTTAATGCATGGTCCTCTATGCTTATACGGATTTTCCAGTTATTCTTGCATTGCCCTTTTTACTGTTGCTATTAATTGGAAAAAGTGAGAGCCTGATAACATCAGGGCAAAGAGGTGAAGGAGAGCTCCCATCTCCCTTCTGTTCAAGACTGACTTTAAAGAGTAGGTGGCCTTTCTCCAGCTCCAGTATTGTCCTTATAGTCAAGGCTGAAGAGCACCTTAAGAAGTGAACGTAAGAGAAAATAGCATGTCACCCTCTTGGGAAGAGGGGAATGAGGCAAGCCATTCATGGCATCTTCCTCTGATTTGATGTGACAGCAGAGTGGTCTAAACACTGTCTCAGGAAGCCAAGTATAGGCAAAATGTCTGCTTCCATCTCCCCCAATGCATCCCCTCCAGCTACAGCTGAGACACGGCTGCAATTCACCAACTGCATTGTATGTGGGAGAAGGATCTGTTCTCAAAACTAAGACAGCTGGAAATGAGCCCTAGTAACAGGTCAAAAAATAAGTAAACACTTACCTCACTGATGGGCCCCTCCACTGCCTGCTCATTTCAGCAGGAGCACCCATGGCTGCCTAAGCAGCCTCAGCGGGAAGGGCACGGGGCCTTCCACAGAAGCTGGCATGGCTTCCTTGAAAGAAGCCACAGCTTGTGGTAATCGTAAACACGTTGTTTGTAATGTGGACAAGGAACGTGTGTCCAAATGGTCATCTGACACCTTTTGCCTCAGATGTACTGAAATCAGTAGGGGTGGTGGAGAATGTGTCCTTGCAGAAGGAGAACCTGCCACACCACTGATTGTTGAGAACTGTGGTACCCATCTCTTTTCTCAAAGGCCTGTGCCCCTGGGTGACTTCTCTGTAAGTAGGCAGCCAAAGTCAAAGTGCGTTACTCTCTGGGCTCTTGCAGGTGGCTTTTTTGAGGAGGAACTGCAGAAATCGGTGGCAATAGTTGGTATCTGCCAGAATATAACAGCTGTTCCTTCCTGGAATGATTTTTCATAGAAGTGATTACCTGCAGCACAAAAGTATCATGAGCTGCTGAGTTTCACAAGTCAATTAGACTTGTACAGAGATACTTTCAAGTTTCCTTGTGCTCTTTTGGCTTTTTTCATGTGGAAAAAAAGAAGCCCAGTCTCTGGCGTTCAATACTCCAGATACTATGTATTTGGCTGCTGCTAGCAGTTGATATCCGAACAAAACTAGATGCCTGCTGTGCAAGGAAATGTACAGCCATGAACAGGGAGGTTCCCTGGTGAACAACGAGAGACACTTACTTTGGGGAGTGCAGAGGATGGGGATAACTCTGGGATGAGAACCTATTCTGTACCTCTGATTATGATGCCACCACCCTGAAGGAGCAGCAAAGAGAAGTGCTAGAAGCAGACATGTTCTGCCAATTTTTGATGCCAGACGGACATGAGGCAGACCTGTTCCCATAGGGTCTGGAACACTTAATCGAGGAACAATGGATGGCCATACGTTGGCAGGGAATGGCCTCTAGCAAGACCAGAGTAGGATCCTCTATTAGCAAAGCCTGAGCTTGTGAACTGGGCCATCTTTTCAGCAGATACCAAATTTGGCACATGCACACACAATTCTGATACTTTCTTCCTCATCTTTGAATGGTTTGTGAAGTCACCTCATACCGCTGTCAGAGGCTTTGGCTCTAGAGCACCCCAACACGGCCTTTCTTCTCAAGCAGAGCAAAGCAATATACTTACTTCCATCCACCACTGAATCTCATCCACATGAGTCCCTGCTTTGCTTCAGTATATGCTACTCCTTCCTCTCCTAGGGCATACAAACCCCTACATTTCTTATGCGCCTGATGGCTCTTGTTGTGTGATGCCACAGGCAATGTATATTGTGGGTTTAGCACTGTTGCAGACCTGGCTTTCTTGATTTGAGGAAAAGAAGTTGCACGCAGAACATCCCAATTTCTGGGGAATGTTCTTACTGTGCAGTTACTCAGAAAGGCGAAGTGAGGTTCCTCTTCCCAACCATGTCCTATTCCCCTCTGGAGCTTGTAGAGAAAAGAAGGGTCTTGTGAGAAGGATCACCATCAGAAAATCCTAGAGAAAGCTACACGGGCTTGCAACTTACCAGCCGCATTTATGAGTCAAAGTATGCCAAGAGAGTTCCTCTGAAAACAGCACTGCTATGGTTTGTTCCTAGTAAGTCTTGGATTTAGAGTTTAGAAGCTCATTCACATGTTTTTAATGTTCTTGCATGAAGGAGAGGTACAGCAGATGCACCTCAAAGCTCAGGTCTCATCACAGATGCAGCTGGCTTGAGACACTTGACTGTGGAAGGTGAGTCTGACCTCAAGCAGTGCAATTAAATGCAGCCAAGATGACAGGCTGCACCTGAAGCTGCAAAGTGTTGCTGTGAGGCTGGGAAGTCAATATAATGCCCTTATGGTCACTCTTCCCTAAGTCTTCTGCCAAATCACGTGCAATTGTGCCCACAGTATCCCTCCTTTTAGCTTTATTGCCAGTGCTGATGCCTTGCTGAGGAGATACAGGCCTGTGCTTTTATTGTGCTGCAAATGAGGTGACTTTGGCCTGCTGTACTTTGTCTCCTTGTCTCTTTGGGCTGTAAGATGAGAGGCCTGCATGGAGATTTCAGTCTGACCCATTGGGGCTAAGGGGAGAACCCTGGAGGATGAAGAAATGGGGGCTTGAGAAAGGATCAGGCAGAGAATCCAGGTAAAGAACATGGCTGGAGCCATACTCAAAGCAATGCATGCCCATAGTTCAGACATATTCTGTATGAGCATGATCTCTCTATCAATAAATGTATGTTCATAGCAACCTCCTCTCCAGGAACAGACCCTGGCTTTTAAGTCTTATTAAAATTACCAGAAACCATTGCTAGCTGTTAGGTTCAATATTGAATAAAGAAAAAATGTAAGATCCTGAGTATTAATTTTTTTCCTCCTTTTAAAACATGAAGATAAATACCGGTCTTCCTGAGTCAGTTGAGCCGCAGAAGGTAAATACATATGAGATTAAAGCCTCATCTGCTGGAAGGCTTGCATGCAGACTGTTGGCACTGGGGCAGCAGTGGAAGCTCTCCAGCTATATTCACCAACTGGTTCTTGTTATCTCTCTTTATATCTTTTCCAGTTTGGAGAATATCAACCAAGGAAGGAAGTGTCAACAAAGCACATTGAATATTGGTCAGCTTAGCTGAGACCCTGCACCTTAGAATCTGGGAACTGAGACACAAAAGTGAAAGGTACATGCAGCTTTGATTTTTGGAGGAAAAGCCTGTGGGATTTGGGTGCTTCGATCCTTTCTTTCCTGTGGAAGGAAGACGTGAGAATCACAGCTCCAGGGAGTACTTACCAAAAATGAACTTGTGGGATCAATGATATGAAAAGCAAGCAAATCAGCCTACTTCAGCTGGCAGTGGAGGAATGGTCTGCTTCAGTGCTGGCGTCGGGTGATCACCGATGACACTGCGGGTGCAGCTTGCTAGTCCACAGGCAGACTGCTATTCATTTAATCAAATAGTATATTATGCTGGGAACAACTCCAAAGAAAAACACCCATTTTATGGATTTGGTTCACTTTCAAACAAGTTGGCCATCCTCTGCATACTCTTCAGTACTGACTCCCATTTGTGCAAATTTGGCAGCCTGTGTGCAGATCCCTGAAAAACTTATCCTTGGAGCTGTCCACAAATACTCTCCCAGCAATGAACTGCCATTTGTTTCCTGCCTATTTGTTGCTGGCTGGATTGTTGAGGGGTCTGAGGTGCCTTTTTAGCTGGTACCTATGGAGCTCCTTCAGTGCTGTGCCACTGCAGGGCAGGTTTGCAGGGCTGAGGGGTGCTCCAGGGCACAGGCACGTGGCAGTGTGTCACAAGGCCCTTTGTGAACTGCCATGATATGGGCCACCCCACAGTACCCAGAGGATGCAACAGGACAGGACAGCACAGGATGGAGTAGGGATGTGAGGAGACCCTGCACAGCCACCTTGTTCCCTGCTGACCCACATCCACGACACTTTTCCAAGATATCTCCCATCCCTGCAACAGGAGCCATCGAGGCAGGCTTGGTGGCAGAGAGACGTCCCAGTGTGCCCAGGCTGGACTGGTTCAGGGTGGAGGAGGAGGAGGAGAAAGGTGCTGGGGCTGCCCCAGCATGGCAGCCTGATGACGTAGAGGAGGTCAGCCATTGCAGGCAGGTGAGCAGCTGAGCTGGGCCACAGGGCTATTGGCTGCAGCCAGTTTGGCCCCATCCCCTCCCATACTATACCATACCATACCATCCCCTGTAGACATCCCCAGGGAAAGAGGGAAAGTGGGGATGGGGCTGTTCTCCATGGCCAGGCTCTGGGCACCCCCAGCCCCAACCTGCAGCCAGAGAGACAGGGGTCAGTGTCCCCACCAGCCCCTGTCCTGGGGCAGGTCCTACCTGGAGAGTGCAGGGCTTGGCTGTGTTCTCCAGCCTCTACTGCAGCCCCTCAGCCCTGCCTGTGCTCGATCTTTGCCAGATCCAAACTGGGACCTGCCATAAGAGCAGGAACACATGCATGCCCTCTTCCACAGTGGAGCACAGGTACGCACAGCCATCCCCGCCTGGGCTGGGCCAGCTTTTGCTGCTCAGCTGAGCACTGCCATCGGGGTACTCAGTGTGACATCGCTTTCTTCCCTGCCTTCCCTTCTCCTGGGAATCCCTCAAGCCCACTGAGCGTGAAGACACCACCATCACGGCTATCGAGGGCATAGCAGACTCTGACTCCTATAATGCGGAGGCTTGTGCTGCTATGTTGGATGTCCTTGTGGAAAGTGACACCTCCAGTTTGGAGCATGTAAGTAGCCTGTGGCCAGGGCTTGAGCCCCCTGGGGATCGTGTGCCCCCTGAAGCCAGGTCCACTGAGCACCCAACAGCCATTTAGGTCAGCACAGTGTGGTGGGAAGGGAAGCACTTCTCAATGGAAGCTGAGGAAATGGCTCGATCAGGTGGCTCTCGAACTCTCAGCCACATCTCCAGGTGCCCAGGATTGTGAGGTGCATCTACTGCTGGCTCACGTCCAACACAGATGTGTCTGCCAAGCACAGGCTGGACAACACCCTTTTGGAGCTGACCCATGCACACCCCCATGATGTGGTGGTGACCCTCCTGCACTGTACCCCATCATGTGACAGGTACGGGGTGCACCTGCCTTGAGGGCTCAGGGCTCACCAGCCTTTAGAGCCCATCAGCCTGTAAAGCCCATACCATGTAGCCTGCCAGACAGATGGAGATTTTCAGAACCCTCTGCCCCTCCATTTCCCGGTACTAGCCTGTCAGCCCCAGAGCCCATTGCCTTGCTCCCTCACTGCCCCTCAAGGCACCATTGCTCAGCCACCTGCTGCCCACAGGGGCAGGCCTGCTGGGTGCTACTGGTGAGGGGCAGTGGGCAGAGACAGGGCTGGTGGCCAGCTTGTGTCTCTGGGGTTGCCCAGGCCACGGTGCTGTGGCTGAGACCCTGCTGACACAGAGCTCTGAGCTTGCAGAGCTGCTGTGAC
Organism: Pluvialis apricaria; assembly: GCA_017639485.1. Classification (NCBI taxonomy): domain Eukaryota; kingdom Metazoa; phylum Chordata; class Aves; order Charadriiformes; family Charadriidae; genus Pluvialis; species Pluvialis apricaria. The sequence goes on along the minus strand of CM030011.1, from coordinate 37,822,958 downwards.
CATGTGGAAGGTGATGGTCTCCGCAAGTAGGACTGCAGAGAAGGTGCTGGCAAAGCTGCTCTGCGTGCTGGAGGACTGGCCACTGCACAACACGTCCACCTCCAATGGGGACAACACAGACATCTTTGACCTGGCTGTGAGTTTCTGGACCAGGCCTTTGCTCACCCCCAGGGTTGCGTCTCCAGGTGGCTCTCCATCCTCCCCTGCCAATGCACCTCCCTGCCTCACATAGTGGGCTGGAAACCTGGGTTAGGGGCAGGTTTAGGGGCAGCCAGGCCAGGTGCTCCCCCTGCATCTCCCGTGGCCCAGGGCAGAGACTGAGCCTCAACCTCCCACACTCAGGCCCTGCCATGGGGCACTGGGCACTGTCACTGGGTGTTTTGTTTTCTGCAGGCAACCAGGGCACTGCAGGAGATCTTCTAGCTGCCCAGGCACCCACAGAGCTTGAAGGTGCATTTCACCTGCCTCTTCCTGGCTCTGCTCTTCCAAATTTTTGTCAGCACAGAGCAGATGCCAGAGGAGGTTGATACCTTCTGGAGGGGATGCCAGCAGGAAGGCTGCCTTTCCACCAACCCCAACAGGTGTTCCATCCCACATGTACCATCCCTCCCATGGCCCTGGAGCTGGGGCTTCCAGCATGACCTGGGCTTTGCTCTGCACACAGATTTGCAGTGCTGACCATGAAAGCACTGCTCTGCCATTTTGGATACGTGTGAGGTGTTTGAAGTCGATCATAAGCATGGCTGAGACACACTCCTCAATGCTGAGACCCACTACTGCACAATGAGTCTGCTGGCCAGGTGAGAGTCCCCTTCTCTCTGCTCCCCTTGCCATTCCTCCCCGGCAAATGGGGTGCCCCGTACCCGTGGTTGTGGATGAGAGAGACTGGTCACGGAGGGACAGCCCAGCAGACTGGAAAAGCCTGCTCCTGTGCAGCCACCTCCCAAAGCACCAGCGCCCCCTCCTGTGGGGCCTGGGCTGGGCTGCGGGTGTGCCTGCAGGCAACCCCGCCGAGGGCAGCCCGCCGGGACAGGGCAGGGCACTCTGAGAGCCTGGGGGACATGAGTCCTCTGTGGGCGGGAACTGGGTCTCCTCAGAAGGGAAGGCTTTAGGGCAGGAAGAGTGCTTTTCCAGTTTCCTCCCCAAAAGGAGCCTGCTGGTGTTGGGCACTGCCTTTCTCCTGGTGAGGGGTGGTGGGGAAAGACCAGGCCCGTGCGAGTCAGTCCAGAGAGAGGTTTGCCTGCCCTGCCTAGCACTGACGGGGCCTTCTTCCCCCTGCCAGACAGATGCATGGTATCCTGAGGGGCTTGTGTTACTGGATCACACAGCACCTGATCGAGCTGCTCTGGTGGAAGGAGCCGCGCTGGGAGGTCCCTGCCATGGCATTCCTTGTCAAGGTGAGCATGATGGCGCATGCTGCCTTGCAAAGCTGCCTCCCACAACTCTGCCCCCTTGTAGCTGCAGCTGCAGGGAGAGCTCAGTCAGTGGGGCTGGGGCAGAGGGTGGGCCCGCTGCATGCCCTTGGCCCCTTGCTGCTGGCGTAACATTTGTCCTCCCCTGTGTTTCATGCCCCCCTTGTGCCAGTTCTTGCTCTTCCATCATGGCTCCTCGAAGGTCGATGAATCAGAGGCTGCTGAGGGCTGGGGGGCACAGAGGAGAGGGCAAGCGACCTGTGCCGTGTGCCCTGTGGCACAGGGCAAGGCGCCAAGGGGCTCTTCACAGCCACTGCTGCCTTTGGGTTCGGCTGCCTGGGGCAGTGCCTGCGCCCTGTGCTGCTGGCTGGACCCAGCCCTGCGCAGTGCTGGGGTCCTGTTGGCTGAGCACCCCTGTTGCTGCTCTGTGTGTTTCAGCTCCTGGCCTGCCTTGGCATGAGTGTGTGGGCTGAGTGCATCCTGCAGCTTGCCCCAAGGTACCTGCAGAGTGAATGTGGCGTGATGCATCACCTGGTGTGCAGAGGCCTCGTTGCGCTCTGCAAGAGACCCGTGATGGTTAGAAGCAGGCAGCCAGCTGAAGCTGTGCTGGCAGCGTAGGGCTGGGTAAGGTGTGCTGGGTAACACAGTAGCCTGAACTTGGCTGAGCTTCAGGAGCTGTGGCAGCTGCTCCCAGCTCTCCTTCCTCCCCGTTCACCTGCCCAAGTCCTTCAGGGAAGGCCTTTGGCTTCTGGGCCCCAAGGCAGCAGCATGGGGTCAAACCTCTGGAGCAATTTTGGCAGTGCAGCAGCTTAGGGCTTCACAACACAGCACTGTGTTCCACACAGGCTAAAAGATGTGGTTCCTGCTGCGAAAGGTCATAGAGCTACTGCAGGATGCAGATGGGGAGGTGGTTGGGATGACCCTCTCTGTGCTCAGCAAGATGCTCCTGGCCAAAGACATCCCACTTGCCAGCCCCATCGCTCTGCAGCTGGCTGAGATGCTCCATCCACTCTTTGAAAATTTAAGGCTTTGTGCCTGCTCCCCCCACCCCATGCAGCTCTGGGTGCTGCCAGAAAACTTTGTGCCCTGTGGATTTTCAGACCCAAGCCCAGGGGTGCCTGGAGCGGCTGGTGCTGAGGTCTTGCCCTCTTCCTTTTCACCACGAGTCCAGCTACATGCAACTACTCTCCATTCACCTCTTCCAAGATGTGATGGAGTTTGTAGCAGAAGTGGGAAAAAAGCTGCTGACGACACATGCAGCAGAGCCTGCTCCCACTGCTCTGCCACTTGCATGATGAGAACCAGCACGTGGCAGAGGTGAGGATTTCTGACCTGCTCGGGTCCCATGGAAGGTGGCTCAGCTGCCTCCTGCCCTGGTGCCTCAGGAACTGCAACGCTTCAGCCTCCTCCTGGCCTTGGCTACAGAGCAGCAGCTCTGGGGGACCTCTGTCCTGCTGCCCTGGCAGCACCAGGTGCTCGAGACTGAGGTTGCCCCACTCCTCTGCCCAGGCACCAAACCTGCTGAGGGACACATTCCCCAGCTGCTGCATATTCCTACCAGGGGCCAGGAGAGGCCCTGAACCTTGCCCAGGTGCAGGGGGCACAGGTCCTGTGCCCTGGGCAGTGGTGCCATCTCCCAGTCTCTGCTACTCTGCAGGCCTCTCAGGAAACCCTGCTTTGAGCTACTGACTTCCTGAAGTAGAGGAAGCTCAGGCAGCTTCTGAAGAGGGAGCAGACATCGACAGTCGGCGAGTGCCTGGTAAGGATGGCCCCAAAGCCGCAGACCCAGCCTGGACACGCCTCATGCCCCCAATGCCCAGTGTACAGGACTGGCAGCTGTGCCCTGCCCACTGCTGCCGCCCATCGCTGCCAGCCCGCACCCCACACATGCTCCCTTCCCTTGGGCGTGTGGCCCTGTGGGCTCTTCTCCAGGCTCCTTTCCCTCCCCGAGCCTGGGGGTGCCAATGGAGCCCCAGCTCAGCTGGGCTTTGGCAGCAGGGTGGCACTGCAGCTTCCCAGGCAGCATCCAGCCCTCTGCTCCCTCCAAACCCCGGCACCAGCCGGCTGCTGGCTGGGCGTCGTGGGTATCCCGGCAGGAAAGGCCAGTCCTGGGTGCAGGGACTGGCTGCCAGGGACACCTGCAGAGCCCAGAGGAGTCCATATGAGAGGCAGCCATCAGGTTCATTGGTGAGCCACAACCCCCCAGGAGTCCCTCCCTGCCCCACTGCAGCTTGGCCCCAGCCACGGCTGCTGCACCAGCAGCAGGATTTGGCCCAGTGGCTGTGGATCCCCAACTACCTGATGCAGGGCCAGGGTGCCCACAGGGCTCCCTGTCACCCTCTCCCACCCCTGCCCTTGGGTGTCACACTCAGGGAATGCCACAGGCCAAGTGGAGGGGGGGGGGGGGGGACGCTGGCAGGGCCAGTGTCAGGGAGCTGTGCCGCTGGGGCCAGCGGGATTTGTGACAGGCTCTGTGTTCCTAGGCCTCCCTGGGCAGCACATGAGGGGACAGCAGGAGAAGCTCTGGCACACAAGCACTGGAGCTGCAAGAGCACCTGCAAGAGTCTTTTGACACAAATGCTGAGATGAATGAGGGCAGATCACAGGAAAAGGTCCTCCAGTGGAGTCAGTCCCCATTCTGAAGGTCCCATCACCTTTGACAACCCAAGAGGATCTTTCTCCATCTGGCCTAGGTCTCAACGCTTTTGCTCGCAGCAGAATTTAGAGAATGAGCCTCAGGCTAGCTCCGTTCTCCTTTGAGCACCCCCAGTGCAACTTTTTTCCCACCTTGAAGGATGGGAGCAGCTCTGGTCCCCACCATGGGAACTTTTATCCCCCCACTTCCCTCCCTGCGTGCTCATGCTCCCTCCATGTTCCTTTATCACCACGCCTGCCTGACTCCTGTGCACATCTCCCAGTGCCCATGGGGCAGCTGCAGGGAGTCATGTGCCAGCCCTGTGAGCCCCAGCACCCTGCAGAATCAAAGCTCCTCAGGCTATTGCTTGCCCTGTCCATCCATGGCTGATGCACTCCTCATGGGATGATTGCTTTCCCCAAAGAAGGGGCAGCACGTGCCTCTCCCACACGTGTATGGCAAGCCAGGACAGTGAAGCATCCCCAGCAGCAGGGCTAGAGCAGGCGGGGCTGGAAGGGGAAGCTGATGCCGGGCAGGGGAGCACAGCTCCTTGTCCATCCTTCCTGGACCCTTGTGTCAGGGCAGATGGAGGAGCTCAGCCCTCACCAGATGGGCGCCATGTCAGAGACATTACATACAGCCTCAGGTGCTCATGTTTGCGTGGCAGAGTGGGGTGCATGTCTCCACATGGGGATGTTGGTTCTTAGAGTACAGCTCTCCCAGCTTGCCTCTCCTGTCATGGAGAGCTGGGCTAAGTGTCTCCCAAAGCACTGCAGAAGCCCGCAGCCTCACTGCTCACCTACCAGGTAATTGCCCTATGGAGCCATTTTGTCACAGGAGGTCTTGAGAAAACACCTCGCATACTCGAAAGCTGGCAGGACCTAGCCTTGCTGCCCTACAGCCTGCATGATGCTGCTGAGAGAGGTAACGGCTCCCATCCAGGCCACCCGCAAAGCCTCCTACACCTCCTGTGAGGCAGGGTCCACCCCTGGGCAGTCATTCCCAGCCCAGGTATGACAGCAGCAACCCATCTCATTGAGGTAGCAAGATAAGCATCTCTGTTGCTGCTCAGGGTCTGTTGCTGTTTGATTCCCTGAGATCTAACACATCTGATCTTCCAGCAAGGCAGCAAGCACCCAGGGAAAAGCAGTCCCTGGCTGTGGAGGCCTGGTTTTACCCTGTAGAGCGCGTGCAAGATGCTCAGCAAGCAGCTGAAAGTGCATCTTGCTTGCTTTCTTCCAGAATATTTACCCCCCAGGCATCTGTAGAGGTTTTCACCCCTGCATTCATTGTCTTGGGAGCCCAGCTAGGCTGCTGCCTGCTGGCCTGTTCCTCAGCTCCCGGCTTGCTGCTGCAAAGATCAGCAGAGGGCAGGGCAATCCCACCAAAGAGTGACCAAGGACAATTCCCAGAACCAGGACATCCCATCACACCGCCATAGATGGCGGCTGCTGATGAAGAGGGGGCCAAGGTACCCAGCTGACCTCCTCCCCAAGGAGGGTGCAGCCAGCTGGGCAGTGTCCCTGCCAGAAAATACGCAGGGAGACAATGAAATTTCTCTCGGACATGCCAGAGATCCTACTCTCAGCTTAAAAGCTGTCCTTCGGGGGACAGGGAACGAGCCCACCCTGGGTAAGAGGCAGCACAGCCCTGCTCTGGCAGCTGGCCTGTGTGGAGGCATCCCACAGTGAGTGCAGGAAAGCCAATGCCTCTCATTCTCCAGCCCACACCTGCTTTGCAGGAGATCACTCCCAGCTGTGCTATGTGTGGGTAACAGCGTCTGTCAGCAGCCACAGCAAGAGGACGGACCTGGGCTGAGGTCCAGACAGGAGCAGCAGGAGAGGGGGCTGGAGGCAACACTGGGAGCAAGGCCACAGTGTGGACCTGAAGGCTCCATCCAGGGGATGGGGCCAGACACAAAGACCAGCTACCTGCAACTGTCCAAGGGCCACCCAGCAGATGGGCTGAACACAAGCTGCCTACCACACAAATATGAGGTCCACACAGGAAACACCACCTGAAGTAAGCTACCTGTTACACAGGTCCAAGGTCCACCTGGAAACAGAGGCATCAATAAACATGCCCTCACAGAGCTCAGGCCAGGAATAGGTGTTCAGGGCTGAGCTGAAGTGAGCAGGGCCCATGGCTGGAGGATGTGTGGGTCCCGGGGGGGTCCCAGGTGAAGCTGTTCAGGGTCATCAAGACCCATTAGAGTCCTCAGGGGCCTGATGCTTAGAGCAATGCAAAGTTTGAGCACAAGGCATGGGCCACTCAATGCCTCAAGGGTTCAGCTCTGGTTGAGACCACTCCTCAAGATGAAGGTTGATGGGAGCTCTCTTCCAAAAGTGGAGTTTGTGGATGTTTTCTGGGGGTGATCTGCTGGTTCAGGGAGGGAGGAAGAGCTGGGTACCATGTTTGTAGAAATGCTCCATCAGAGCCCAGAGTAGCTCCAACACTTGATATCTTTGCTTTTGTGAAATCCTAGGTACATCTGAGTCACCAAGCTTTGGAAAATGTCATTGGGTGGCCAAGGCTGACTTGCTCATTTGCTCTCCTAAGTGCTTGGCTTTCAAGGGTCTTTGGCACTCTCCTAGTGAATGCACAGAGGGGTTGCATCTCCTGGAGATGCTCTTTTGCCTTCCCAGCAGATGGGCAGGAGAAAAAAGCCAACTTTCCTACCCAAGAAGTATAGCCAGAGAAATGAAGCAGACGAGTGTCCAGCTGTGCTGCCTGGGTGATGTGCCAAAAAGCCAACTTCAGGGGCTGAGGGTCGGCAGGGGGGGCTGCACCTTCTCCAGGGGCCTTGGGGAGGCTGGGGGGGGCGGGGCATGGAAGGCAGAGAAGTTGTGAACCCACAGCACAACACAGATAAGCAGCCTTCTGCCTGCAGCCGGCAGCCATGCTCATAAATAGCAGGAAGCTTTAGATACCCGAATGAGCAATTTCAACTGCAGTTGGTTTTACCACACGCAGGGGGTGGTTTGGTATCCATGCCTGGAGGGTGTGCTTTTTCTCCAGCTTGCCAAGCGTGTCTGTCCTCCATCAGCCCAGGGTGCTCACCATGCTTTACAGGGCTCTGAGCCTTGCCGGCAAAAACTCTGCAGGACCCGCCAAGTGGGAACAGGTGGAAAGCATGCCTGTGGGGACACATCTGCAAGTGTCTCTACATGCCAGGAGGGCTGGGGGTGGACTTTTATGGCCTAGTGTCTCGCCTGAGCACGTGAGCCCAACAGCTGGAGCTTTGAGAAGCAATTTGAGGTTTAAAAAAAAATAAATCACAGGAGGCAATGATACCAGCAAGTACCCAAGAATCCCCCACCCCCATGCAACCTGCACGAGAAGCCTCCTCTTGTCCACTACCCATGGCTCAGCAGTGCCAGGCACTTCTTGAGAGCAGAAAGGAGAGCGCAGAGAGCTGCAAATTCATGCTTGTATCTTCTAGCTGCACCATCTGGGGAGAGCTGTGACACCTAAAGGACTCTCTGGGAGAGACAGGGCAGGACCAGTCCTTTCCCTGCTGCAGTCAACCCAGGCATGGGAGGGGAGTGGAGAGGGCCCCTTCTTCCCCAGCTCCAGCAGACAAAAAGGCAGAAGTGGAAGTGCGCAGCAAGCCTTCAGGGTCCAAGTTTGCACCTTGTTTCTCTGCCGGGGGCTGGGGTGGATGGGAATTTGGAAGCTCACCCTCTTTGGAAAGAGTCCAGCTGCCTTAGGAGAAATTCCTCACATACCTTTGCTGTGAAGAAAGTGCTGACCTGTTTGGGGGCGTTTGCTGAGCAAGTGAAGACGAGCCAAAGGCAGCTCATAAGTGCTGGGCGAAAAAGGCCCATTTTCTCATCACCGGGGTTAGGCAGCAGGTCAGGCTCTTTGGGGAAAGCGGTGCCTGGTGGCAGTTACTTTGTATGCTGTAAGCAACTCCACCAGTATGCCCTGATGCTCACTGCCTTCACATACTGCCAGGGAGATGCTCCGACTACAGCGGAGAAGCTGACGGTGCCATGCTGTGTGGTAGGTGAGTATTGGAGGGTGAGCTGGCAGCTAGATCCAGGCTGCTTGGCCCGACACTGGTATTCAGGACCTGCTGGTGGTGCTCTCTGAAACCCCGCCAGTCCCAGGGGTGAGACCCAGGAAACATGCAGAGAGCTGGAGTCTCAGAGTGGGGATGAGAGAGGACATTTAGCTATGGTGAGACTTGGAGCACCTCTTGGGTTGCTAGGGAAATGCACAGGACAGAAATGCTGTTCCTTCATCGTAACAAAAGCAGGCTGCTGGCAGTGTTAACTGCAGTGCCAGAGGGTTTAAACCAGAAGCAGGTGGCTGGGGGAGAGCACCTGGTCTGGCCTGATGGGACTGATGTGAGGAACACAGCTAATGTTCAGGAGACTTCTGAAAATGCCATCAGGAAAATAAACAGCATAACTACAATAAACAAGGAAGACAAATCAGATCCTCTGCAGTGCCAGGAGGACAGCACATCTGGGCCACAGAGCAAGGGCAAAACTACAAGTGCTCCCACACCAACGCCAGATACCTAAAGCCAGATACTTAGGGATTTTAGGGGAGGCTGTAACAAGGGGACACTTCAACTACCCACTTGAGGACTGGATCAAAGTGTCAGGAGACAAGACGTAAGGATAAAACCTTTGAATGCGGTACATGGTGCCATCCCCTCAGAAGCAGTCTGAGAACCACCAGAAGATGCTTTTCTGGGTCTGCTCTTGCACAGCACATGGGGCTTAGCTCAGGAGGCCAGCTGCAATACCACTTGGGTTTAATTTTATGGTAAGGAAGAGCAGGCTGAGTAAATCAAGCATGTGGTTATTTGATTTCAAGACATGTAAAAATGAGGAAAGGTGTCAAAAAAGAAAAAAACAGGCCAATACCAAACCTCTCAACAGTGTGGTCCAGAAAACCAGAGGCCTCCAAGCTGCCTGGAGGCTGTAGAAAAACACCTTATTAAGAGCTTTAGTAAAACATGGAGCAAAGACCAAATAGGGCATCCTGTAACGCCCCTGCACAGCCGACGGGAAAGAATGGGGAGCACAGGAAAAAGGTTGATGCTGAAGAGCAGAAGGTCTACCAAAAGAACAGGAAAGCTGAAAAAATGCAGCAAGTCACATACAAATGGGTAAGCAAGAGGGCTAGGAGAAGGCTTGAGGACAAATGTGCTCAAACCAGTGGTGAACAGCTCAGCAAATCTACTTCAGGGACTGGGAAGTGAGCAGGGTGCACAGGGATGGGATGGTCACAGCGGCCAGGTCTTTGCCCTGGGGGCATTTGCACCCCCACCCATTCCAGCTCATTCTTTTTTTTCCCAGACAGGTGGAAAGGGCTTGTAAATTGGAATAGAAATCCTGGCAGAGTTATCCTGGAGAGACAAGCTAAATGTCAGTCAGTCCTGGGCAGCTCAGAGGTGGCCAGCACCAGCTCGGCCAGAAAAGGATGGGGCACATTGACTGTCAGCAGGCGTGTGATCAGGTCCTAGCGCTACCCTATGCAAGGTGGGTACGAGGTTCCTCGCACATGGGGATCCTCACAGGAGCAGTCCCTACCCCAGGCTGCGGGAAGCCTGGCAGCTCAGTGGATTCTGGAATGGGGAACTGAGGCAGAACCTCAGGACATCCAGCTGCTGAGCAGCCTGGGGCGGTCCAGTCTCCTGCAGAGCCAGCCAGCACAAGCTTCTCTGTGGGGAGCTGGGAATTTCCTCTTCTCAGAGAGGAAACAGCTCCTATTTTGAGTCTTGATGGAGCAAAGGCCTTTGATTTTTTTTTATTTTTTTTTCCCAGCTGAGTCAAAGTTGACTGTTCCTCTCCAGCGGAGACGATGAATGCAGTCTGGGAGAGAAGAGGTGACAACCTCCTGCTGGGAGACTCCCCAAGGAAACAGCACTGCCACATGCCAGGACCTTCAGTTTTGGGGCTGTTTGCTCTCAGCGTTACCTCCACACAGGGGAAATGTAGGCATGCTTCACCACCAACACAACATCCCCAGGGCCCCGCTGTTCCCTTCTCCAGCCACCACCCTGCACTGTGACCCGTATCCTCCCACCTGCATCCTGCTCCCCACGCCTGAGCCAGAGACAACCATGACTTACAGCCCATCAGCTTTGTGCCTGGCAAGCCGACGGTGATGCTTACAGGGGTATCCCCCAAGTGGCAGCCTGGGCTCAACCCCATTACTGTGTCAGATCAGTCTCTCTCCTGGAGACCTCATCTTTCTTGGCCCTATTTCAAGGCTCTCCCATGAGCAAGCACCTGTCTGTCAATGCAGGAAGGAAGAGAAACATGCTCTTATGTTAAAAATAAACTACTTTTCAAGAGGTCTCTCTGAAAGGGCTGGGGAAGGGAAGCAGGAATTGGGATGAGTTTGCTTGCTCTGTGGCTGCTGGCCCCCAGCTCACACCGAGCAGGGCAGGCAGACATTGATTTGAACTGAACTGTGCTTTCTGGGGGAAAACAGGCAGGTGGGTGTGTGAGCAGAGCTTGCTGGGGCACAGTGCCCATGCAAGGGGAGGGAGAGCCCGGGGGGACCCATCCCAACTGGGAGCCGGGAGCCGGGAGCCTCCTACAACACCAGTTGTAGGAGGGACATGGAGGGGCTGGAGCTGGCAGCCAGGGTGTCCCAGTGTGGGAGGACTCCTCCCTCGAATGAGCAATTCAGGCATCACAGCTGACCGGGGGTGTTTGGGGGAAGACTTCAGGAGCTCTCCCAGCCTTGCTGGGTTTGGCAGAGCTGGGGTCAGCTGGAGCTCCCAGTGACATCCAGCCCTGCAGGGATGGGTCAGGGCACATCGTAGGAAGGGGCAGAGGGGGACCCTGTGTCCTCCCCTGGGCAGGTGATGGGGGCACAGGCTGGCACACGTCTCCATGGGCAGCAAGAAGAGATGCTGCTGGGGGATGCCATGAGCCTGGCCACTCTCCGTGGGCTGGTCCCCTGGTACTCACATAGTATTTGTAGTCATCGCATCAGGGATATTGACGGGGACACGCCTGTTTAGGGTCTTCAGGACCTGCTCATGACTACAAATTTCTCTCCTCCCTTTGTAGCTGGTCCTATCTGCCTCCCCATCCTACCCTGGCAGCAAGTGCTGTGGCTGGGGACAGAAATGCCTTCTGGGATCTGCTCTCAGCCTGTCTCTACTGAGCCTCAGAGGGTGCCTCTCTCAAATTGGTGTTGCAGGCTGCAGCGGGTAACAGCTCTGCATCCACCTCGCCCACCAGCTCTGTGAGCTTGTAGCTATCCATCATCCCTCCCTTCCACCACTTCCTCGCCTCTCAGAGCCCCTGCCAGGTGGTCTCACCACCTCAGACAGCTGCTCCTTCCCCTCCATCATTGCAGATGCTCCTCACACCAGCTCCACTGGGTCCCTCTGAAGCTATGGGGGACCAGACCTGCACTTTCTACCTGGTATGCGGATGCACCAAGGTTACACGCAGCTCCAGAGCTCTAACCTTCTTATTTTCCACTGGTGGTGTGCGAGCAAGACTGCATAGTGGGAAGGGAAACAAGTGCCATTTCCCACAGCCAGCCAAAAGGCAGAGACCCAAGGGCGAGCCACTGGGATGAGGCATGCAAGAAGCATCCGCCTCATCCCCTTTCCCATGAAATGCTTCTCTTCATCTCTTCGTCTAGTATGTGCTGAAGTATTGATTTTCCCCTGGAGTGGATGAGTCATGAAGAAGCCGGGAGGGAGCAAAGGCTGCTGGGACACCCCAGGTGCCCGTGTCTGGTGGAGAGGCTCTGCAGGAGGGAGTAGGCACTGGCCAGGGGTGCAGGCAGAGAGCAGGAAGGATGCATGTGGTCCAGCAGTCTGGGGCTGGCTCTCTCCCTGCCAACACTGCATGGGGCTTCCCAACTCTGGGATAGGAAGGGGGATCCCTCGTTTAGTCCCCCTCCTCCTTCCCCTGGGTGGAGGTTACTGTGTGTAGCAGTGCTATGCCTCTGCTGAATTAGCAGCTGTGTATCTGCTGGCTCCAGAGCAAATACTCTTGCTTGCCCTTCTCTCTTGTGTGTCGCTTGGCTCTTTTATTGCCAATATCCAACATGGGAATGGGCCAGGCCGTCTCCATCACATCGCAACTCCACCAGACAAAAGCTCTCCACAGCACATGGCCCAGGGAGAGGGGCAGCAGCTCTGGGGTGTGGCCAGGGCTGGGGTCTTTTGCCTGCCCCACTCTATGTGAGGGGCTCTGGTCTCTGTGGTGGTGGGAGGACTGTACCGCATGATGTGGGGGGCTGCAGACAGGAGTCTGTCCCGTCCCTGCTGAGGTAGGAGGTGATGGCGTGATGGACCCCTGCCCCCGGCTCACCTCCCTGCATCCTCCGTGCGACTTACCTGAGTCCCAGCAATCCCCTCCTCACATCTGCAGGAGGGATGCAGGTGAGCTTCAGATCCTGGAGCATTTCTGCTGCTGGACAGGCCTCCAGCCACCCCCATAACACCTCCTTCTGCCCTCTGCAGCCCCTTGCTAACGTGTTTGCCAGATCTGGCTGCTAGGGCCAGGTGTGGTGTTGATACGCTCACAGCTTCCCGGCACCCCAACCTGGCTTAGCTCATCCCCTGCCCACATGGGTGGTTAACGTGCTCCCCATTCAGTCAAGTTCTTGTGCTTGCCAGCTTTCTTCATTGGGGGAATATCTGGATTTCCAATTATTCCCGCTCCCTGCCTGTGCTCCTTGGGTCCTTCCCAAACGCCCACCTTCACAGCTGTGCGTGCTTTACTTCTGGAAAGGAGGGATGCCTTTCGCAGACCAAGATGCTGTTGCATTATCCCTTGCCAGATCCTCGCTGAAGGTGTCAGCTGAAGGGAGGGCATGGTGCTGCGGACACACCTCCTGGATCAGCTCCTCCACTGCTGTCCTGGCGGGTTTAGGCCATCAGTGGACAGGGGCTTCTGAGCCAGAGCAATGGATGTGGCAGGGATGCAAAACTGACTGGCGCTAGTGGTCCTGGGTGCTCACACCCAGGGGCTGTAGCCAGGAGAAGGTGGCTTTAACAAGGACAAATGGCACATCAAAGTGGCAGGACTGCTCATGGCCACTGCTTGGGGATTGGTGCAGATAGGATAGCCCTGCCCATCAGTGGGTTTCTGCTCCCTCCTCTTGCCTTTGTTTTTCTGCACAGAGGTTTACCAAGTATTGTCCTTTGCCTTCTTCTCCCTTATTGCCCCCTTGGCCCCAGTCCTATGGTTCCTGCTGCTCCCCAGCCTCCTCACTAGGCCCCCTGTGGAAAAGCACGGTGGCAGCAGGACTAAACCCTCTGCCTGCATCCCAGCTGCAAGTCACTGGAGCATCTGAAGGCAATGTGCACAAGCAACTGTTTTTCAGCAGTGGGAACAATTCATGGTGCCTGCTGGCACCCCCACCGCTCCCACAGCACATGGGTCACAGCTCCTTGGGCTACACAGCAGCCTGGGGACACACTGCCCGTCACTGTGCATGGGCAGCCCTCGCACCAAAGCCATTTTGGGAGAGGGATGTGGATGCAGGCCATGCGTGCCAGCTCCGGAGCCACAGCCAGGGAAGGGCCTGGGCTGCAAGGCCAGCATTTCCAACCCCTCCCCTCTGCCCAAAGGAGGGAAAAACAGGCCAGACATCCCGCAGGGCTGCCAAGATGACATTTTTTTGGCCGCTGCACTGTCCCAGCCACTGACCTGGCAAGCGCTGTGTGCTGGGAGCTGGGGCAGCCCCTCTGCCCCCGCACTGAGGTGCTCCTGCCCAGGGGCACTCAGCAGCCTGAGACAACCAGCCACGGGATGCAGCCGGGAGGGCACGGGTGGGAAGGCAGGCACAGGGGTGGGGGGGACAGTGGGACCCTGGAGAAGCTGTGCAGAGATGAAAAATGCCAGAGCTTTGCTGGAGCTTGAAGCCTGCGGGGCAGGAGGGCCTTTTTGGCTGGGGTATGGGAAGCAGCGGCTGAGCCACCATCAGAGCACCGCTGGTTTCCATTTGGTCGGCTTTCGAAAGAGCTGCCTCCCTGGCAGCATGTCCCCCCTGTGGTGGACAGTGTTTGTTTGCTTGGGAAAAGATGAGCCTCATTATCTGTCCTTGGTGGTTCTCAAACTTTAAAGCACAGCGGGAGGAAATTTTACGATGGGAAACTGCCCTGGTGTCAGCTAGTCACTTTGCATGGAGGTCTGCTGGGGGGAGACAGCCCTGTGGCAGTGGGGCCAGCACTGGGGCAGAGACCCACCGGCAGGCACAGGAAAGGCAGGAGGGTGGGCAAATGGTGATGCACTTGAACCTGCCCTGCATCTCTCCCTGGCAAACAAGCACATAGGGAGCTGGGGGAGCATGGTGAGGCTGGGGAGAGTCCAGAGCTGCAGAGAGAAGTTGGGGCTGTAAAGCAGCTCCACATTTACCTCCGCCTCGGTGCTCACAGCACCCAGCAACAACATCTTTGCTCTCAGTGAAGCGTCAGCAGTGTCAGTGCGTGGGAATCATAGAATCATAGAATGGTTTAGGTTGGAAGGGACCTTGAAGATCATCGAGTTCCAACCCCCCTGCCACAGGTAGCCTTTACAAGGTTTGCACCTCCTGGCCCATGCGGCACCGGTAACAATAGGAAGGGCCAGTGCTGTGTTTCCCTGTTGAGCTAAAGCAATGCCCAGAGCAGCCGCCCAGAGCTGCTCACAGCCTCTCCCACACTGTGGGAGCATTTACCTGCCTGCTCCCATCAAGCCCATTGAAAGTCAGCTTGCTTTGAAGATACCACCACTATCAGGGAGGATCGTTTTCGGTTTTCAAGGAGATTTTTCCGAGCACCATCCTTGCCCCAGGACTCTCCTCCCACTTGCTCCATGCTCTCCAGGCCCAATGCCATCATGACTCCTCCTGCAGCCGATCCACCCCTCTGAAAACCCTGCATGAAATGGCAGCCCGGTGACTCAGGGCTGCCACGTGTTGCCTTTTGTGCAGCTCAGGTACTCTGGCAACACACATCAGCGTCTACCTGGAGGAAAGGAATCTAGCTGCAGGAGAAGAAAGGGGCAGCAAATCAGTCAGCATCCAGCCGGGAAAGTGTAAATTCAACAGTCCTGACTGCGTGAAATCATTCTGCACCCAAACAAAAGGCAGCTTTGGTGTCTATTCATTGCCCCCAGACTGGGGTCGTGCCGAGGGGCTGCCTGCCTTTGGCGTCATGGTGCAAGGCGTGGTTAAAAGATTTATAGCTAAAAGATGGATAGTGATAGCGTGCACCTCTGCGAGCACAGAGCCGAGCAGCTGGATGTCATGGTTTATTCTAGTAGATCAAGAACGTGGTTTAGACTAAACACCGCCTCTGCCATCAGTGAATCACTCCTAGATCCCCTGGAAGTTTCCAGGTCTTGGATTTCAGAAGCTTGCTGCCTCGGGGCACTAAAATGCTGCGGAAGACAAAGCAAGGTGTGGCAGATTTTGTGGGGATTATCCTGCCCTCCACCGGGCTGGGGCTGGAGGGAGATGAAAGCTGGGTTAAGGGGAGGAGAAGGCTGGGGCTGGAGGGAGATGAAAGCTGCGATAAGGGGAGAAGGTGAAAATGGGCAGCAGTGCCAGCTGCACTGGGAAGGTGAGGTGCACTGCCACCTGGGCTCTGGCACTCCAGCCCCCTGGCAAGGGTTGTCCCAGGAGGGTGCCCAAGGTCCCCCAGGCCCTCCCTCCTGCTAGGCTGGGCCAGGCTCCTCGCATGAGCAACCAGAGCAGCAAGGGAGGCTCATGGGGTTCCCAAGCCCCCCCCCCCAAGCAGGCGGGAGGAGCGAGGGGCTGCTGGGGTAGGGAGGGCTCAGGAGAGGAGGGCATGGGGTGCCCAGACGGGAGCACCTTTCCCTGCTTGGTGCACCCAGGGCTTGGATAGGGGACAGGAGAGGGAATGAGCTCAGCTCGCTGATTCACTCCCTCCTTCAAGACCAGGCCTGGCCTGCGAGCCATGTGCTTGGTGGAGCAGGCGATGCCGGGGCAGGTCCGGGCTGCCGGTGCCCTTTGGGCCTGAGGGTGCTCCCCAGCACCCCAGGGTGATGATGCTCCTCGGGGAACCGCGCCGCGCCCTCCGCGCACCGGGGGCGGGCGCAGAGCCCGGGCGCCCCCGGGGGGAGTCCCCGACCCCCTCCCGCCTGCACGAGTCCAGCGGCGGTGCAAGCCCCAGGACCGGGGGCTGGGGGGGCGGGCTGAGCCGCGGCCCCGGCGCGCCCGCTCCGCCGCCAGGGCCGGGGAGGGCCGCCCCTCCCTTCGCGGCCCCTCCTCCCCCCGCCCCCAGGCCGCGCCGAGCCGAGCCGAGCCGAGCCGCGCCGCCGGCACCGAGCGGGCACCATGCGTCTGGGGTGAGCGACGGGGCCGCGGAGTTGCGGGCGCCGGGGCTGGGGCGCACCGGCACCGCGGAGCCGCCGGGGTTGGGGGCACCGGTAGCGCAGGCACCCCGGAGCACCCGGGGCTGGGGCTCAGGTTTAGGCTTAGGCTTAGGCTTATCGGGACCCCGGAGCCGCCTGGGCTTGGCACCGGTACCGCGGGAGCACAGAAGCCGCCGTGGCTGGGGGGCACCGGTATACTGGGGGGGGGACCCCGGGGGCACCGGTACGGTGGGGACACTGGAGTTGGCGGGGCTTGGGGGGCACCGGTATGCCGTGGGAACCCCGGGGGCACCGGCACTGATACAGCGGGGACCCCGGAGCCGCTGGGGTTGGGGTTCACTGAGAGTCCGGTGCAACGGTGCCGCCGAGGCTGGGGAGCGCCGGTATACCGTGGGGAACCCCGAGCTTTCGGGGCGCCCTGGGGCTGCAGGAGTCGGGGGCGCAACGGTCCGGCCGGGGGCTGCCGGCCGGGGGACAACCCGGAGCCGGCAGGAGGGTGGGTAACCTCTTGCTCTCTCCTTCCCTTCCGGCAGGTGCCCCCCGCGGCGGCTGCTGCTTGGGCTCTTTGTCCTGCTGGTCCCCGCCGCTTCCCAGGAGCCGGGTAACGTGCGTGGGATGCTGAGGAGGGGGGGTCCCTACCACCGTGCCTGGGGTCCTGGACCCCTTTCCTGTCCTGAAGCCCCCTGTCCCCTGGGATGCGATGCAAATGCAGCCCTGCTTCCCAGCAGACATTGGGTTGCGTCTCCCCTCAGGCCAAATGCTGCACCCAGTCTGTGGTCCCCAAAGAGAAGGGTGATGAGGGGACTTTCCCTGCATGCACCCCTTCAGTGGCCACGTCCCCTGTGGCTGCTGAGGGTGGCAGGGTTGGGGTACCGTGGGCCCCATCTCATCGGTGGGGCACTGGGAAAGGATGTTGGGGAAACACACTGCTGGGCAACCCTTGAGAGAGATGCCTGGTTGCAGTGCACTTTTTTTGCTTTACTGGGGTGAGAGTGGTTTGTCTGTACTGCTCTGGTCGTGAGACAGACGGGATGGTGTTACCCCAAAGTGGCTGTGCTCCATGTGTTAGCAGTTTCTGCTGTGCCTGCAGAAGTCCTCCCCATGACTGCATGTCCTTGGAAGCATTGTGAGCAGTAGGAAGCCTCGAGTGTGTGCCCTGGGGATGCAACACCTCCCACGCCACTCACTGGCTTTCCCCTGCCTTCAAGGCTCTGCGAAACAACTCACTCATCTCACTCTCAAGCAGCTTGTGCCCCCGGAGAGGGGAATTCAGCGCTGACTCAGCTTTCCAGCCTTTCTTTCCCTATGGGGCACGCGAGCCAGTTCTCCCACTGCCTGAGTGCACGAGCCGCCTTTTTTCCTGGTGAACTTTACCTCCCCGCCGGGAAAGCTTCCTCCCGGCTGCCAGGCCAGTTGAAAGCCCTCCTCCCCTTGCAGCCAGTCTCTGGATGCATGCCCAGTGCGAGGCGGCAGAGAGAGCCGTGGCTGACGCAGGGAGCCCCCAAACCTACTTGTAGCCCAGGAACCCCATTTGCAAAATGGCTGTGCTGGAAGCGGTGATGCAAAACTGGCGGAGGGTGACTTTTCTCCGGGGTGATGTTCTGGTTGTCTTCTGCTTGCGCTGAGTGTTGTCAGCTTGCCAGCACGTTGTGAGGCGTGGCTCGTGCCCCTCTATCATCGTAGGCTGGGCGAGACATGCTGGTAAGTGGCTGCCCCAGGTACAAGGGAGCTGGAAGTCAGACAGGTGCTGGGCTGTGAAATCGGTGGATTATTTACTGGAGCAAGGCTTTGTGTCATCTAGGAGCAACTCAGGTTCGGCTGTGCAGAGGCTGGGTCATATTGTAGAGGGGAAGAGAGTGGCCTGGGCAGCGGGGGTTGCCCAACACTCCCAGAGTGTGTCTGGGAACACTTGGAGAAGCTCTCGAAGTGCCCCGGGCTGGATTTATGATACTGCTTTCTGTAGCGTGGGTGCCTCCCAAGGGACTGCGGGAACAAAGCTCCCCTTGGAGGTCTTCAGAGATGGGAACATCATTCCCATGTGAAATCCTGAATAGACTATTTTAGGTCCCTGGAGACTGTCCAGCACAGCCGAACTGAGCTGGAGGGCCAGGAGCTGGTTTAACAGTGGTTACTCAGAGCTATTCGCGCTCTTCCCACCCTCTCTCCACTGGCATCTCAGCTCCTGGAATGGCACTGGGCACACAGGGCTGGCCAGGACCCTTTGCCGAGCTGAAGCTGCATCCCCCCAACCTTTGAAGCAGCCATGCTGGGGAAGCCCAAGGAGGTTTCACGTGGCATGCAGAGGGGTTAAATGTTGGGGGAGCACTGCCGGCGCTGGTCACCGCTGGCAGGGAGGTGCCCGTTTCACCCAGCTGACTTGGATGAATCCCAAAGGCAGGCTGCGAATCGGGTTTTAAAAGAATTTGCAAGAAGGTTGGTGTGGCTTTTTTTTCTTTCTTTCTTTTTTTTTTTCCTTCCTTTGGTTCAATGTCCAAGGACTGCAGGGCCTGTTCTGCCAGCACTCCTTTGTGATGGCTCCTGGGGAATGTTTGCTCTGAAGGCTGTCCTGGCATGGAGATAACCTTTCTGTTTATCTGCCTGCCTTGCAAATTTGGGGGCTTAGCTGACCGGAGCTGGTCTTACCTCTTATCTCCAGATCTCTGGGATTCCTCAGCAAGGGCACGTAGCTGCACAGGGGATGAGGGTGCTGCAGGGATGCTGCTGTGGAACCAGTCCTGAGTGCACAGGGGAACTGGGGCACGTGTAGGACTATGGGTGTCCCCCATGCACAGGGCAGCAGCCCAGGCTGTGTCAGACACTGGGCAAATCCCCATTCCCAGGACGGGGGACAACTATGGGAGGGGTCACTGGAGACGGGGGATCTCCACCATTAGGGATTTACAAAGCTGACCAGGGTTGCCCCAGTTTGGTGGTGGAGATGGCCTGAATTCATTCATCTTCTCTCATGCTGAGTTTCTCTGCATCAATTTTGGGCTGGGATGGGCTGGTACATCAAGGTCTTGGCTGGTGGTGATGAGGAGGATGCAGGCAGCACCTGGGAAGCCAAGCTGCCTCCTCTCACTGTTAAATATAGCAGGTGCTGGAGCTGCTTGCTGCTGGCGTAGAGGCTCGTGCCTGATTTTATTTCCATCTTCAATGGCTGGTTGATCTCAATGACTGGGATTCCTTGCAAGCACGTGCCTTCAAAGATGAAACGGGTGCCGTGCAAAGCAATTTACAGCCTGTGACATAACTGCTTTGGCATCGGCGCCTGGGGGTTTTTGACAGGTGGATCGGAGCTTTCGCAAACATTATTTTAAGAATTTCTCCTAAAGACTAGGAGAAGGGCTGTGAGAATTGGCTACAGGCAGCACCCACTAGCGTGGGTTCAGCTTGGGGATAGCTGGCACCTCTCAGCTCCAGCAGCGTCGTTTGGCTACTGAGGCCCCTGGGATGGGCTGGAGCAACTGGGGAGGATGCTGTGTTCTGGAGGCTCTGCGGGCTCTTCATCTCCTTATCAACTGGTGGGACTTCTGTTTGCAAAACCTTATCTGGGCTGCTGCTCTCTGCTGTGGGAGCTGGTGCAGAGGGAGAGCCACCCTGGGCTGACAGTAGCTGGAGGAGTCAAGCCTGTGGATATCTCCCTGCAGCACTGCTGGATGCTCCCAGGGCTTCTGATCCATCCCCTGGCAGATGGATCCCATCCCTCCTCCCCATCCCGAGGAGGAGGCAGCAGAGATGAAGCGGCCCCACTCAGATGGCACTTCAGGGCTGGAAACTCAGTTTAAGAAGAGACCGAGTAGTCCTGCAGAGCAGCTGTGCTCCCAGGCAGCATTTTTTGTCTCTTCCCTTGATGCAAGCAACCTTTTCAAGCCCCACTCCTAATTTTCTCAGTGGTTTTGCAGCTCCATACCTGGACTCAGTCCATCCCCAGCATCCTTCACCCAGAGCTCTGATGCGATTTTGGGTTTCGATGTGGGGAAAGGGAGCTCAGCTCAGGTCTTGCCTGGCCATGGGCAGCTGTGGGTGTTTGAGAGCTCCTCACAGGCGTGCATCCCCAGGAGGACAGAGCTGAGCTTGTGTTCCCTGTGGCTGCTGGAAGATCTCTCACACATACTACCAGATCCCAGAGAACTGGGGTTTCTGCTCTGAATAGCAGCCTCTTTGTAACATTGCTTCTTATTTATTTTGTCCTGCGGCTGGAATAACCTCTTCTTACAGTGTTTATGTTGATAAAATTTGGGTGCTGTTAAATAGCAAACCTGAGCACTTGGAGAAGACAGAGGAACACATTTTCGCAATCCTGTTTCAAGCATTATCGCGTGGCTTAAGAAATCCCCAAGCAGATAACCGTGCTGCTGGGAAACAGTATTTTCTCCAGTGCAGGGATGTCACTGCTTCATTTTAAGGAGGCAGGAGTGCGTGGAGCAGGGAGGGAACACGGGGGATGAGGACTGATTTGAAGCTGCATCCTCCTGTGAGTGCAGAGCCTGCAGAGGATGCTGAGGACCCGGGCACACGGGCTGCCACTGTTTGCAAACCATTCTCCTGGGCAGCCTGAGGGGTGTCTGGTGGAGCTGAGGTCTGTCCTCAGTCCTTCAGGATAGTGAAGGAGGGCTGTTCTCACCCTAGCCTATGGTATGGGATGCCACTGTTGTGTCCTTCAGCACATCTGAGGCTTGTGGCCAGCAGTGGTTCTGGGAGGAAGCTCTCATGCACATGGGGCAACCTGCTCTTCTACGCAAGCCCAAGGCAAGTCACCCTCGTGTGTCTGCAGTCTTACTAATTTACCCACTCTTGCTTTATCATAGAATAACAAAATGGTTTGGGTTGGAAGGGACCTTTGAAGATCACCTAGTTCAATCCCCCCTGCCACAGGCAGTTATATCTTGCACTAGATTGCGTTACTCAAAGCCCTGTCCAACCTGACCTGGGACACTTCCAGTGATGGGGCATCCACAACTTCTCTGGGCAACCTGTTCTTGTGTCTCACCACCTTTGGCTGGTCATCCTGGTCTATAAATTGGAGAGACGTGGATTTGACCAATGGACTACTCAGTGGACAAGGAACTAGCTGGACAGTCGCACTTAAAGAGCTGTGGTCAATGGCTCCATGTCGAAGTGGTGAGCAGTGACGACTGGTATTCCTCAGGGGTCGATACTGGGATGCCTGCTGTTTTAACATCTTTGTTGGTGACATGGATGTTGGTATTGAGTGCACCCTCAGCAAGTTTGCCATCCAGAGGGACCTGGACAGGCTTGAAAGGTGGGCCTGTGCAAACCTCATGAAGTTCAGCAAGGCCAAGTGCAAGGTCCTGCACGTGGGTTGAGCAATCCCAAGCACAAATACAGGCTTGGTGGAGAATGGATCGAGAGCAGTGCTGAGGAGAGGGACTTGGGGTTGTTGGTGGATGAGAAGGGCTCAATGTGAGCCAGCAATGTGCACTTGCAGCCCAGAAGGCCAGTTGCATCATGGGCTCCATCAAAAGAAGCATGGCCAGCAGGTTGATGCTCTTGTGAAACCCTACCTGGAATGCTGTGTCCAGCTCTGGAGCCCCCAACATAAGAAGGACATGAACCTATTGGAGAGAGTCCAGAGGAGGGCTGTGAAGATGATCAGAGCGCTGGAGCACCTCCCCTATGAAGACAGGCTGAGAGAGTTGGGGTTGTTCAGCCCGGAGAAGAGAAAGCTCCAGGGAGACCTTATAGCAGCTTTCCAGTATCTGAAGGGGGCCTACAGGAAAGCTGGAGAGGGACTTTTTACAAGGGCATGTAGTGATAGGACGAGGGGTAATGGCTTCAAACTGAGAGAGGATAGATTTAGATTAGATATCAGGAAGAATTTTTTCACTCTGAGGGTGGTGAGGCAGTGGAACAAATTGCCCAGGGAAGCTGTGGAGGCTCCATCCCTGGAGGTGTTCAAGGCCAAGTTGGATGGGGCTTTTAACAGCCTGGTGTAGTGGAAGATGTCCGTGCCCATGGCAGGGTAGTTGGAACTAGATGATCTTTAATGTCACTTCCAACCTAAACCATTCTATGATTATCATAAAATTTCTTCCTTATGTCCAATTTAAACCTACCATCTTTGTTTAAAACCATTGCCCCATGTCCCGTCACTACAGGTCTCGCTAAAAAGTCTCTCTCCACCTTTCTTATAAGCTCCCTTTATATATTGAAAGGTCGCAATAAGGTCTCCCTGGAGCCTTCTCTTCTCTAGGCTGAAAAACACCAACTGTCTCAGTCTTTCTTCATAGGAGAGGTGGTGTAGCCCTCAATTTTTGTGGCCCTCCTCTGGAACCGATCCAACAGGTCCATGTCTTGTAATGGGGACTATGGTGCCAGATGCAGTGCTCCAGGTGGGGTCTCAGGAGAGTGCAGTAGAGGGAGAGAATCACCTCCCTTGACCTGCTGGCCAAGTTTTTTACCTGCTCCCACTCTGGTTTGTGGTCTGGGTTTAGGTTACCCCACCATGGACATGCCCCTTCCTTCCGAGCACTGCCTAGGGGATGAGGATCTGGGGTTCCCATTGCCCAGCCATGTGGCAAGCCTTGTGGTCCATGCTGGTGTACAACTCAACAGTGCATCCTTCCTGCACTGGAGTCTTCGTGTTTCTCACCTGGGCTTTCTCCCGCTGCCTGGGGGCTCCCAGCTTCCCTATGGCCGTGGCAGATGGGGATCCACCATAACCAGCTCAGTAGGGCCCAAGCAACTCTTCGGTTCAGTAGGGTCCATGCAGAGCCCTGTTTAGCCAGGAGAGACGTACCAGGGAGGTGGTTTCAAGGAAGGGTACTTGCCCCATGTCTGGAGAGCAGAGGGAGAAGATCCTCCATCCACAGGCAACCTTCCCATGTTTTTCCAGCTGATGCTTCCCTGCCTAGAGATATGCTCTGAGCTTGGGGCTGCTTTGCAGAGGGCGTCGTCTCTGGGAGGATGTGTGGAGAGAGGGAACTGGAGGAGAACAAGGAGGGTTGAAGCTGTGTAGACTGCTCACGTGAGGCTTGACAAGGGTCTGCTGCACAGCTTTCCTGGTGAGGGCTTGCCTACACCTTGCTGCTCCTGCTGTTGTCAGATGTGCATGGTACTGGCTTTTCTGATTTGTGGCAACCGTTAGGGATGATGGTCTAAGCCCTGAAATAACAATCCCAGCGAGTGCACTGTGTCTCTTCCAAACTCTGGTAGTTTACCAAGGAAAGAATTAATTCTGGTATTTCAGTAGAGAGTTCAAAGCGCTGAAGGAGGCATCTGGGATTAAGTATCAGATGTATATCAGTAGCCCAGAGGTATGGGATTAATAAAGCATTTTAACGATCCTCTAGCATATCTGATGACATTTGAGAAAGCGTTGGAGATGAATCCTTTCCAAGAGCGTCCTGCACATCTCTCTGGCTGCGTATGCAGCCTGGAGGCAGAATCTTCTGCAACTAATGGGGGGACCAACGCTGGGCTCCACCTCACCCCATCGTTCCACCTCTTCTCTGCCATCTGTGGGATGCTCTCACTGGCTTTTCTGTCCTCCAGCCACGTTCCTTGTCCTTTGGGTACCAATGTGTGTGGAGCAGCGGTGCTGCTGCCCTGTGGGAAGATGTGCCGTGTCTTGCTGAGAGCAGGTGATCAGAGGAGACACTGATGGGTGGGAGGTAGTGGAGAAGAAACCTGCAATGGTGTTGGCTGGTACTAAATCCCCTTGAGTATTGGGGAATGGGAGAAAGTCCCTGACTTTGTTGATGGAGGAAAGTATGTGGTAGCAGCACATGTGTGGTTTTTGGCTTTTAATGTGGGATTTGATTAGCCTAGAGAGCTTTTTGCCAAAGATATAATTGAAGCAAGGAGCTGAACAGGATTAGAAAATGCTTTGGACATTTGTACAGCTAATGGGGGCTTCCGGCATTGCCTTAATGTGGATTTGGAGCCACTGGGAGAAATGTGAGAGCAGAGGCTGCAGACACTGGGAGAGCTGCAGTGGGCTCAATGGCAAAAATGCGTCAAATGGCAAAAATGTTGGGTGGGAGTGAGTGAAGAGCAAAGAGGGAAGGATGTGGTGGGGAGGAACCAGCAGAACCTGGGAAACTTGTGGTTAGTACACTCTGGGTTGTGTTCATCCAGATTTGGGTTAATGCAGAGTTGCTCAGATACTTGTGAGGCTGTCTCCTGTGCTTGGAAAGCTTGGCTCCTCTATTAACAAGCTAGAAGCCTTTGTTAAAGAGAAAGCCATTGGGTACCTTGTTGTGATGTTGCAGCCTGATGTCCCACATCCCTCCCCAGGATTGCCTGTGGGGTGCGTGGCAGCTTGGCGACACAGCCAGTGGGTTGCCTTGGCGGTGCTGGGCGCATTTGCCAGCTGTGCCCAAGTAATTGCACGTCCTTCAGCGTGTTCTCTGTTTCTCAGCTCAATTTCCTTCCCCACTGGTGTGTGCAAGAGCTGACGGTGGGCCAAAAATCCTCAACAACCTTGAGGCACAAGCGCAGTTAATAAACCCTTTGTGGGTGAAGGGATGGTTCCTGCAAGCCAAAGTTTTTTTGCCTCCCAGCCAGTGCTGGGGACTAGGAGGGAGCAAGAACCTCCCCGCTCTGGGGCTGTGGGATGGGGCCGCTCTGGGGACCAAGACTCTGGAGACTTGCTGTGCTCCCTGCTCTGACCGGCAGCACTGTTTGGCAGGAGCATCCCCAGCACCGGAGTCTTTCTCAGCGAGCAACATCTGGTCCGGAACATCCCGTGTCTGCTGGTTTTCAGTTGAAAAGGTTGCTTTTGTGGAATTTTTATTGCTTTTTTTGGCATCGCTTCCCAACCCTTTTCTAAGATGGAAATTGGTCATTAGTGGATTTTATTATATTTTTATTTGATTCCCAAGCTTAATATGCTGGTTTCTTCCTCCTGGGGGACTGGAAGATCTGGCTGTTCCTCTGACCCTGTCCCCAGGTTGTGGGAGTCTATTCAAACAGCCTGGGGTGGGAATAGCAGCCAGGGCACCTGGATTCTGCAGCTTGCCAGCCCAGCATCACCATCTCCATGCTCTTCCCACCATTGCTGCTAGCGTAAATCTCCATCAGCCCGACAGCCCTTGAAGCTATCTCTGATTTTATAATTCATAAGTAAGCCACCTGCCTCTCCTCCAGTAAATGCTGTAGTCAAACAATTTTTTTCCCACCCTCTTCGTTAGTCTGTAACTTAATTGAGTTGGGGATTGTTGACTTTTGGATAAACGGCACCTTTTCGATAACCCCAGATAAGCTGGCAGTGCTTGCTGGCTGCGCCCATGCTGTGGATGGTGGCCTGGGTCCCATCCACTTTCCTTCCAGTGCAGCAGTGTTCCCAGCTGAGGCAGTGCCACACTGGGGAGCGTCTCCTGGCGAGGCAGGTCAAGGAGGTCCATGTTTGATGGGTCCTTGAGGCTTTGTCCATCACTCCTGCCGCTGCCGGATCAGGGGCTCTGTGTTTGTTCTGGTTTATAATAGGCTGCAATTTATTAAATGGACAATGATGCGAGATCGCTAAAAGCCAGGGGATCTCCCCAGTGCCAATGTGGGATCTGTACCTCCTGTGAGATGGGTGGTGCTGGGGTGTTGCATGTTCTGCTGTGCCTGACTGCAGCAGGATTAGCAGGGTCCCCAGGGAAGGGGTAATGTGGACCCCTCTTCTAAGCACCTATGGTCCAGGTTAGAGGGGTGATGCATGCAAGTCAGGGTAGCAAGGAACTCACCAGTGTGTGAGGGTGAAGGTGAAATGATATCTTGTCTTGCTCTAAACCAGCTCCCCAGCATGGAAAGGCATCTTTTTGTCTCAGTCCTTCTCCTCTGGCCCTGAACTGCTCTCCAGAGGGGCCAGGACCCTTATCTAGGGGAAAGCTTGGCTGGGTGCAGACGGAGAACCGGGGTTCAGCCTCTGTGGTGGCTGTGCAAGGCACAGCCAGCTTGGTCTGGGGATGGCAGCCACTCCTGAGGTTCCTTGCCAAACCCCAGCACAGGGTCATGTCCCTGCTCCCTCCTGGGGACCTCCCCTAGGACACCTGCCTGCTCTCAGCATCATCCCCAGGGATGGGTTATCTGTAGCCGCTGTCCCGCCCTCCCTTCAGGCAGGGGGCTGTACTGCAGCAATGGGGCAGGCTTGCCCAGACCCATGACCTGTGGGTGACACGGAGCCCTGGAACACCTTTGTGTTACCCTCTTGCTGATGCCAGCATCTCCCCAGCTGTGTCCTGAAACAGGAGAAGGGCTAGTAGTGGCTACTCTGCCACGTGCTGGAACTGTAAGCCTTCAATCCAACATTCATTAGTGTGTGCTTGTGATTAATAACCACTTGCCTCGCTTATGAGATGAATTCTTTCTCTGCTGTTGAGTGCCAGGTCATTCACCCTGGGGAGAGGACAGGTGCTCTTGGAGCCAGGAGGACCCGTGCTTTGTAAGGAGATTACCACCCGCTGCATCATGAGTGGGGATTCCCTCTCCAGAGCCCCGGCATGGAATGTACTGCATGGCATTGCCCTCCTTGGAGATGCCAGCACCAGTGAGCCTGCTGGCGAGGCCTGATCCGGCACAGGCATGGACCAAATGGCTCAGGTCCCCGCAGCCCTATCAAGGGAGGTGAACCCTTTCCGACAGTGTCCTGTGCATCTCTCCATATGCAGCCTGGAGGCAGCATCTTCTGTGATGGTGCTGGGCTCTGCTTCACACCACAGCTCCATCTGTTCTCTTCTGTCTGTGCAGTGCTCTCACCAGCTCTCCTGTCCCCCAGCCACACTCCCCATCCCCTGGGCACCAATGTGCGTGGGACAGCGGTGCAGCTCCCCTCCAGGAGGATGTGCCTCATCTTGCTGAGAACCAGTGCTCAGAGGAGGCACTGGTGTGTGGGTGGTGGTGTGGAAGAGATCTGCAATGATTTCAGTTGCTATTAAATTCCCTTGAATATTGGGGAGTGGGAGAAAATCCCAGCCCCATGCATTGTGGACGTGTATGGCAGCAGCACATGCATGTTTTCAGGCTTTTAATGTAGGACTTGATTAGCCAGTTGTTATTTCTGCAACTGCTTTTGGGATATCTGCACCTGGGGCTTGCTGTTAAATCTCTGTGTGGGGATGAGCCCAGCGCTCCAGCTCCCAGGGGCATCCTTGGGGTGCGGGGAAGCCAGGGCTGCTTCCTCAGGAGTGCCACAACTCCGTGGTGAGCCTGGAAAGCGATAGTCATGGGGCCACTCCTGGCAGAAGGGTGAGCTGTCCCCACGCATCCCCATCCTGTGACCACGCTCAGGCTGGCCTCTTGCTTGCCAAATGCCCTGGAGGGCTGGAGGCCAGGCCAGGGATTTGCCCTCCAGATGGGTTTTTGCAGGGATGACTTGCATTGGGTGATGCCCCTGGGGTAGGGAACAGTGGCACCTTTGGGGCAAGCTGCTCTTCACTGGGTGACCCATCCCGGATTTCCTCGGGGTGAGTGGCAAAAGGGAAAGCTGTGGGTTTTAGGCTTTGGCATTGTAAAGAGAAAAAGCCTGGAGGGAGGTTTCTAACCTTTTCCCACCAGGTAACCAGGGCACCATCTGATAAAAACGTGGATTTTATTTAACAAGCCATTGCATCTTTTTGGTGGGGAGATGGAGACATCGGGCCATGAAGATGGAGGATGTGGGGGAGTCCCAGCATCCCCCCCACCCCGCGCATGGTACCCAGTGGGCTGGCCTGGGCTCTCCATCACATTACCCAGCAAGGCAGAAGGTGGAAGAGGTTCAGCACATGGCATACCCTGTGGCCGCTTGATGGTTTGAGAGAGGATGCTCCTTGCTGAGGTCAGCATTTGATCTCACAGGGACCCCCCAGGGCTGGGCAGGAGATTGTGGTAGCTGTAGTATGGTCCTCTACCAGCCACGATGTGGGAGGGTGGTGGTCCCTGCTGGGCCTGATCCAGCGTTGGAGCTCAGAGGCAGAGTCATTGCTCCTTGCCAGACTGCATCAGCAGTGCCCAAGGAGACGGGTCTCCTTGTGGCATCCTGTGAGGCTGGAATGCCATCCTGGGTTCAGCCAGCCACGGCTGCTGCTGACATTGGTGGCTTCTTCCCCACCTTCTCCTCCTTGGGTTTAGCTGAAAGAGTTAATGAAACCATTTGAGAGGGGCCCCCAGAGGCAACTGCTGGAGGTAATAATCTTCTTTCTGCTCTTTTTTCTTTTCTCCTGCTAATTGTGGAGTTGACATGTCCCCTCTTATGAAAGGCTCTTTTGTTGGCTGGGTTGCTGGGCAAAGCCCAGGCTTGGCAGCAGGTTGCAAGACCTGGGTCCGTCTCCTGCACATCCCTCTCAGGCAGCAGGTAGTGAAATGGCTCTTTCAGCGACAGCGATGTCCCTCCCTCCCTGGGTCCCATCTACAAAAAAAACCCCCACCTCCTCCTTTTAGCAAACGGCGCCGATTTTTGCCCCGATTCCACCTCGCAAGCGGAGGGAAAGGTCAGCTAGTCTAGACGCTAATCCGTCAAGTGTTGTATTTCTTTGCCTGCGGGTGTCCTAGCAACAGGATTAATGCAGTGGTCTAAGGCGGACATTGGCTGGGTCCTGCTCCATTCTGGGCTGGTGGTCCGGATGCGTGTTGCTCCGCATGGCCAGGCAGGGGGAAGAGGTGGGCTGGGCTCCAGGGGCAGCCCTGGCCCCTCTTCCTGCGCCTGCCCACAGCTCTGCCGGCAGCTCCTGGTGATTAGCTTCAGTCCAGCGGTGGGGAAATTTGGGGGACGGGTGACGAAACAGGCTCATGGATGTTTTGGCTAGCCAGCGTGCATCCAGGTCAGTGGTGAAGCATCTCTGCCTCCCCTACTGACATCAAGCCTGATTTGGGGAGTGCACTGGGAGATGCTCCATGGCCAAACCGCACCGGGACCTTGGGACAGCCTGTGTCGCTGTAAATCTGACTCACAGTGGAATCAGGTCTCCCGGTACATCCCTCATGCTCCGGCTGTGTGAACAGTCGCTGTGCAGGGGTTGCTGTTGAGTTACTGGCATCTCTCTGGCCTCAGGGTGTTGCTGATGTGCTTTGGACTGATGAGCCACAGTTGTGCGAGCACCAGTAAAAAACAGTTTGCTTGGGTAGGGAGTGAAAATGTTTGCCGTTTCTTTTGTGTTGCTGTTTAGTCTTTTTATTGCACTGTTGCTGTTCAATCTCTTCATTAACCCCGTTTGCTTCTAAGTGTTGCTGACGATGCTTCACCGCCGGTGCTGGAGTTCAGGGGTGCAGCTGGTGCCAGTGTTTGGCACCCAAACATCCAATGGGTGGTACGCCAGTGAGTACCACAGAATTTTGGTGGGTGCCGCCCAGCCGGAGCCGACAGTCGGAGGCCCCACATATGCAGCGTTGGAGCCACAGGGCAGCTGCCTGCTGATAACATTGTCCCATTTTAATCTTTTAAGCCCTTCCTCTGCTTTCCCTATGGCCCCTTCTGTGCTTTCTCCTGCCCTCCCTTCCTTGCAGAGGGGCCGGTGACCATTTCCCCTGCGAGCTGTGCAAGCCTTTGTCCCTTCCTTGCTACTCCCCCCATCCCGTGGTGCTCCCATATCCCTGAAAAGGTGGGTGCAAAGCAAACTCCTCCAGCCAAAAGCAGTTTAAAGAGCAAATTCTGGGTTTAATCTTTGCACTGCAGCCATGTCGCTGCTCCGGCCAAGCAAGTGACGGAGAGAAGCCAGGGCTGGCTGGGTAGTGACACAGCCCTGGGAGCTCCTCCAGTTTTCAGCATCCTTAAAAGCGGGGTGCTGGTGTGGTGGTGGGGCTCACCCCTTGAGGGGCTGGAGCCTCCGTGCTCCAGCTGCCGACTTTCCACCCTGCAAGTGGCCACACGCTTCAATTAGGCGAGGGTCTGGCGGGGCTCCAGGGTTGGGAGAAGGGGGGTTCGTTCCCCACAAAGCCTGGCCAGGGCTGGGAGGACAGGCTGGAGCTTGCCCAGAGTCCTGTAGTGTAGATCCTCCTGCCTACGTGTTTGTTTTTTTTTTTTTTTTTCTGCAGCTGGGATGGGTTAAGTGGGGTTTTAGGAGTGGTTTCTTTTCTCTTGGGTGCTTAAAACAACAACAAATAAAAACCCACCCCAGCGAGACAGGCTGGTGACGCTGTAAGGAAGGAAAGATGTTGCTCTGCTGATTTATGGGCCTTTTTTTATCTTTGCAGGTCACTGCTAGCATTTGTGGAATTGGCCTTGCTGCAGGAAAAACTGGTTTCCAGCTTTCCCGTTAGGAGGAAACTTCTGCAATCGTGTAATTAAAATGCAGAAGAAAAAAACCCAATAAATCCCCAGAGCAGCTGGTTGTGGTGCTCAGTCCTTTGGCGGCTGCATGCATCCCCTGCCTTGCTCTGTCCTTGACTGTGCTGCCTGCAGCCCGGGGCAGAAAAAAGAATGCATTTCTCTGCACTTTTTCTGGTCTTTCTGGCTCATGCACCAGCCTGCAAAAGCAAAAAAAACCAAACAAAAAACCCCCCAAAACTACTGCATTTTGACCATGGGAGTGTTATAATCCATCTTGAGCCAGTTACCAGTATTTTTTGTCACCTTATCTGAGCTGGTGCCGGCACCAGGCTGGGCTCCTGGTGGGCTGGGGAGATTGGGACCGTGACTCCCCCGTTCCAAGTGATGGGTCTGACTCAGCCCCATTAGAGTCCCCTCGAAGTGGGCAGCAGCTGCCTGCAGGGGCTTGTCCCAGGGGTTCAGGGTCCCCAGGGATGCCTGAGCTTTTTAGGAAGGAAGGAAAACTGTGTTTTTGTGGGATTTTTTTTTTTTTTTTTTTCCAGTTTCTTTTTGCTGCCAGGCTGAGAAAGGACTTGGATATTTGAGAGGTGAAAATTTTTTCATCTGTGGTCATGATAGGTACTGCTTACTTGGGATGAGGGAAAAGGCCCCCTGCTATTTGGGGCACCTTGAACCCCAAGTGTGGTCATCTGGAGCAAAATCCCAAATAGCTGCATTTTCTAGGGATGACTAAATGGAGGTCCCCTAATGACGTATCCAGCGCGGCTCACCCAGCCTTTCCAGCCCGCCCCCCCTTTGAACCCTGTGGTATGTGAATTTTTGCTGGTGTCAGAGGGTCGGCAGCAGCAAAATCCCTCCCGGTTAAAGGGTGGGAATACCAGTGTGTGCAGCTTGGGATAATTACCAGTTGTCAGCAAAACAATAGTGGCATTGTAGGGCAGGAGCAAAGCGAAAGGGCCCCTGTCTTGAGAGTAATGTTACTTTTCTATTTACGTTTCCACAGTCTTTGCTGAGAAATGGCCCTATTCTCTCTAATCCTCCTCTTCAGGCATGCCTGCTGGTTTTTTTGTGTGGTTTGGGTTGGGTTTTTTTTTAACTCTTATCATCCCAGCTTGCAGGGTTTCATCTCTGTGGTGCTGTGCTGCCTGGCCGTCCTTGGCTGGTGGTGGCATGCCCATGGGATGGCCAGCTTCACTTTGGGATGTTGATGCCGGGGACAGTGCCCTATCGTGGCATCGTCCCTGTGCTCAGGAGGGGGCAAACCTGCTCCTGAATCCCAATCTGCATGCAAGCAGGAACACAATTTACGCCCATCCTTGTTCTTGACATCTGTCATGTTACAGACGGTCAAGTCCAGTGCTTTAAAGCTATTTAATGAGGTCATATTTTGCCTTTAAAACCAAGTGATTTGTTGAAGAAGGGAATAATTCGTCAAATGATGTTTTTTGCTCCCTATCTTGTGCTTGTGCTGAGGACTAGTAGATCTCTTGCCCGGCACATTCAGTTGCTCGTTAAAGAGGGAAGATGTGTTTTCTGGCCTCATCCAGGTCTTGGGTGATTTCCCCAGTGCTGAAGGAAGCTAGGGAAGCTTCTCTCCACTTGCATGGACCAGCAAAGTAGCCACCAACAACATTGACGTGTTCAACCCCTTTAATGTCTGTTTCCGGTGGTGCTTGGGCTTTCTCAAAGATCTACGTTTTGCTGCTAAAATACTTTCCATGCCAGTGGAGACATAGACTGTTGTCCTGGGAGGAAGTGAGGGATTCAGCCTTGGCTGACATCATCTTGTCATTGCTCAATTTAATTTCAAGGCATTCAACTGATTTATTTTTTATTTAGAGTTGGGACATGTGCAGCTAGGTAGGTTCAAGGACTAGATGACGCTTTCCCTGTTTAAGTGGGCCCTCATCCAGGCTGCTAACAAAGGCATTAAATAGCTTTGACCCCAGAATCCACCCCCAAAAGGGTCTGCTGGGCATCTTGACCCCCTTGTATCCCCCTACTTTGGGGGACCAAAAGCTGTGGGGTCCAAAAGCCTGGGACGGGGTGCAGTGGGATGCAATGCCAAAGCATGATGGCCAAGCTCGGCTGCCTGGTGCAGAGGAAACTTTAGAAAGACCAGGGAAATGATGCCAAAGTCAGCAGCACAGGCGAACTATTGTCTGAGGAGTGCAGAGAGGTGGAAGGACCATGGAGTGAACAAGGAGTCTTATTACGAGCACAGCCGGGGGCTTCAAGAGGCTCCAAACTAAACAAAGTTCCCTACACTGCAGGGGGACAGATCTGACAAGATCGAGGCTGGTTGGATGAGCGGAAGGTTGCAGCTGAAGTCAAAAAAAAAAAAAAAAAAAAGGGAAAACCAAACCTCCTGGATCCCTATTTTCCTTTCCATTTCATAGCAAAATAGTGTTTCTCGCCACTTGGCTGGGCAGCAACCTGGTGAGCTTGGATCTTGTTTGCTGCGAGTCGGACTGAGGATGAGGTTAATGAGCTGCTGGGTGGGTTTCCCTCACCATAAAGCTGCAGAGAGGCTCCATAAAACATCCACAAGCTGTGGCAGTTTTCTCTTGCAACAGCAAGGACCAGCTAGCACCTGGCATTCCTGGCTTGTGGCAGATGCAGGATGGATGATGTACCACTCCATCGTAGCTTCAGGTACTACTTCATTTGGCAGATTTTCTGTGTTTTGTGTGGTGAATTGGGGTTTATTTTAGCTGTGCTGGTATTTTTCTCTGTGCTCAAGTCCTGAAAAACAGCTGGGAATGGGCACCTTCCAGCATTTGTTGTGCAGCCTTCAAAGCTCCTGCAGGGTTACCCTCTGGCAGCACTCCTTGACATCAGCAGCTAAACATCCTGGCACGGTGCAGCGCGCAAGCACAGTTGAGGAGTGGGCATGTTGTCCCGCAGGCCTTTTCCAAGTCCCTCTTAGTGCCCAGCCCTCTCCATGGCTGGGAATATGCTCGTGGGAGTTGTGTCCTGACATTTTGGGCTTTGTTGGCTTCTCTGCTGTGTGATGCTGGAAGACGTCACTTGAGCTTGGGGGAAGCGTGCCCCCCCCCCCCCCCCCCCGGGTAGCTTGTCCTCCTCTTCTCCGCTTTGCTTTGTGCAAATGAGCAAGTTGAAATGGCATTGAGTTGGCTCATAAACCCTCCATCCCAGCCCTGATTTCCCCTCATCCTGCGGCACAGCATCCATTTGTGAGATGGGATGCTGGGTGCGTTGGTCTCCCTGTATTTCTAGGTATAAATAGGTGCCTGAGAATAGGGATGTGCTCCCCATCTGCACATCTCTTGCAGAGATGGGAACCAACCCCCACCTTCGATAACCGGGATAGACCCCCATGCCTTCCCAGACCGTGGTTACAGGCCCTGCTGGAGCCCCCTCGGCTGTGTGCTGGAGCAGGAATGCCAGGAATGCGATTGAAATTTGGGGCTTCCCAGGAGTGGGGCTCCCAGGCTGAGCCAGGACCTTGGTAGGCTGTGAGGAGGGGGGTGAGTCTTCCCCCTCCAAGAAGCAATTAGTCTGCAAGGTGATTTATTAATGCAGCGGAGGGTGAGCGAGGGGGTCGCATTCCTTCCCTCACCTCCCCTTGCCTTATCTCCAGGCTGTTGGTTGGCCCCAGAGGGAGATGAATGATGGGAAGCAGAGCTGATGGCCCCCACGGAGGCAGGGGAGGGGGAAACGGTGATGGGGCTAGGGGCTACAGGTCACACCAAGCTCACCTTGCATTTTAAAAGACCTCCTTGCACTTTTAAAGACCTCCCTTGGGTTTGGCTGTGCCTGGAGGTTGACAGCCCCTCTCCACTATCCATCCCCTGGGGTGGCCAGGGCACTTCATGGGGTGGCCAAAGTTACCCCAACCCCAATTCCCTGCCCTGGCTGCCAGATAAACAAAGCGCTGATTTGTCCTCCTGCCCATGTGGATGGGAAGAAGGGGGACACCAACATCTTTTGACTGTCCCTTCTCCAGCTTGAGGCTCCCAGTCTTCACCGGAGGGTAACGAGTTACAAGGCAAACTCAAGATGCCTTTGGTGAGACCAGCTCCTTGGCGCGCTGTTCCCTGGGGGCTCGACCCCCGGGGGTATTTTTAGCCACACTTGGAAGGAAGGCTGTTTGCTTTGCGTTTTATTCGGCCTGCCCACTGCCGTTGCCCACATAATTTCCCATCAGGGCTGAGAAATTAGAAATACTCCTTAGATGAGTAGGATGGATGCCTCAGAACAGCAGCTGCCTCCATCTCTGCTAAGTTCAGGAGCAGGAGGAGGATGCAGGTAACAGTAGGGGTATGGGTACAGCCACCCTTCTTCCCCCTGGGGTTATTTGATGGCTCCCCAAGGCAGTCGTGACATTTTCATGGTTTATCTTATCGAGGAATTTGCTGAGAGGATGTTTCTGGCTCTCCATGAGTAAATGTTTAGGAACGCTGCAGTCCCAGGGGCTCGGCGGTGTTGTGCAGCCAGAGGCAGGGGAAACGCTGGTCTGGAGGCAGGTCCTGGCAAACTGGCACCTGCATCACTGGTGTGGTGTTCGGGGATGTGATGGGTGCCATTGCTTGTGCCAGTTTGGACCCCATGCATCCTCATCACCAGCCCCTGCCTTCCCGTCTCCCTGGCTAGGCGCCCATCTGGAGGCCGGGTCTTGCCGCCTGTCCCTGGAGCTGTCTCCGCATGGGAGGTCAGTGGTTCGGGATGTGGCAATATCCTCAGTGTGCGTCTCAGTAAGGGCCTTTTAACTGCTGTTTGGGCTTTTAGATGAAGACTGGATTAAAATCCCAAACATCGATAGGATTTATAGATACCATCTGCTGCTGACAGTCACTGAATTTTTCTGCTCAGTGCATGAGTGCTCCCACCTCCAGCATTCTGGCTGTGCGGGTGTCAAAGTTTCCTTCCCTCCCCAGCAGCATGGAAGGGGAGGTGTAGGGATGGGGCATCAGCAGTGGTCCCAAGCACTTGCTCTGCTGCGGTTTTGTGCCTTTTGGAGGTCGGGGCTTTCTCAAGCACCCTATGGCAATGTTGCCATCACTGGTGGTAACCAGCAAGCTTTTGGCAAGCTGCTGAAGTGCCGGTGTGGTCTGGAAGGGTTGTGGGGTTGTGGTGTGTTTGCATCCTGGGGCTGACCCCAGACATCCTTCCTGCTGGTCCCAGGGGGCCATTTCATGGAGTACCCTGCAATGCAATGCTGTGTGTGGGCCGGTGTGGCTTCTCTAAAAGGACTGGGGACATTTTTAGTGGTGGCCAAAAGCAAGAGGTGATTTGCAGCCATCCTGCCTGCGGCTGGGGGAAGTCGGAGCTGGACTTGGCAAACAGAATGTAGATTAAAATAGCCCAGTAATGGGTGAATTTGTGAAGTAAATAAATTATTTTTTTTAATTAAACTCCCAATTGCTACGGGAGGCTCCTTGGGAACTGTGCCATGGGGATGCTGTGAGCTCTGTCCCTTCATGGCTCCAGGGGTGTGTGGCTGAGCAGGGGTTGCCCTGGGGGGTCTTTCCCTCCATGGCTCAATCTCTCTGCAGCAGGATGTGCTGTCGGCATTAAAGCCCTTTCTGCAGCAGTCCTTAATTTTTTGGGGCTCAAGGCTTCTCACCCAGGAGGACATCTCAGACCCAGGGTCCCCCACTGTCTTGTGGAGACTTTCCCTCAGGATGCGAGCAGGGGGGAGGAAGGAAGCCGCAGGTGATGGGGGATCACACCTCCCTGCCTGCACTCTGTCCAGCTGCATCCTGCAAAAACTGCTGCCCGTCTTTGCCCAGACCTCGGTCACCTCTGAGCTTGTGGCCGAGGTGAGTGGGATAGGAGGTTACACCCTGGTGTAACCGGGGTGGATCATCAGCCCCGATGGG
This sequence comes from Pluvialis apricaria, assembly GCA_017639485.1. Lineage (NCBI taxonomy): Eukaryota > Metazoa > Chordata > Aves > Charadriiformes > Charadriidae > Pluvialis > Pluvialis apricaria. The sequence continues at coordinate 37,786,548 of CM030011.1, read as the reverse complement.
GTGCAGCAAAATGTGTCTCCGGAGGATGCTTCCGCGCTCTGCTCGGCCTGAGGCTCCCTCTGCTGTCCGTCTGTCCGTCTCTGCCTGCCCGGCTCTTGCTGAGGGTCCAGCCTTGGACTGTGGAGGTGGGGGGGGGTTGCTGAGCTGGGCTTGAGCAGGGTCCCCATCCTCTCTCAAAATACACTGGGGACAGGAACCTGGGGCTGCCTCTGGCGAGAGCTCAGCACACGAGAATGGGAACGCAGCACAAGCTGGCAAGCCTGGTACATTCGTGGCCAGGTTTGCTGTCCCCGGACACCATCGCAGGTGCTTCCATGGCACAGGGGCATGCATGGCCATGGTTCAGCTCCGCTTTGGCCCCTGAAGAATAATGTTATTCTTTAACCACTGATGGGATGCTGCAGGTCTGAAACCTGGGTGACAGGCTTGTTTTAATCTTTTTTTCATCTTCTTTTTTTTTTTTTCTCTTTTTCCCCTCCATTTTTTCTCCTTTTTTCTCTTCCCGCTCTTTCTTCCTGCTCTCTCTTCCCTTTTCTCCCCCCCCCCCCCCTTTTTTTCATTTTTTCCTCTCGCTTCTCCTCCCCTGCACCTTTCACCCCTCTTTTCCCCCCTCTCTCTTCTTTTCTTCTGGGAGCAGACTGAGCCCGCAGTGAACAGGGCAGCCTCATCCCTCTTTTCCAATGGGACCAGCAGATGCTGGACGGCAGTGGGAAGACACATCCAGCCTGTTCAGGAGGGAATTGGGACCAGATTGAGGGTCTGATTTTGCTTTTAAAGAAGTGCAAGGTCATGATGAGCTTCCAGCAGTATCCCCTGGAGCATGCAAAGTGCTTTTTGGAGCCTTTAGCCCAGAGGACACTAAAACAAGGGTTTTCCCCTGCTTTTCTGGCAAGCCAGCTGCCGTGGCTTCTCTTTGGGGAAATACTGTTCCAAAATATTTCACCATCTGGTATGTTCCCTGTTCCTGCCTTGCCGCTTGGTTGGTGGCAGAGCTGGGCACTCTGGGTTGGGATGCTCTAGTGCCACCTGTGCCACTGGGCCACCTTCCGAGCGCTTCTTTTGGAAAATCTGGGCCCCTTCTTTTGGGATGCCCCAGCCCTGGCTCCTTCCCTGGGAGCTGCCGGCGTGGAGGTGTGCAGTGAAATGAAGATCATTGACTTAACGAGCGCTGGCGGCAGCATCCCTGCACACAGGGAGGTTCTGGGGGATTGCTGCTCTGCTCTGCTATCATGAGCTGCCTAATCCCAGCAGAAGGAAGAAATGGAATTTTTTCCAGCTGGGCATTGTATCTGCACATGCTTGGGGCACCCTATCATGGTGCCGCTCCCAAAACCCTCCCTGCTGAGATGAGGCTCATCGGGGCTCGTGATGCTCCCCCCTGGGTCTGGGAGCTGCCTTGGCAATGCTGTGTGGCTCTGGGGGGCTTGGATCGCATCCCCACTGCAGGCTGGCACCCACCCCACTTATCTCCCCCAATTTGGGGGAGACGCTGTGGGAGCACTGAACTTTTCCATCTGTCCTCCCCATCAGTGGGAGAGGAGCAGCAGTCACCGGCATTCCTCTTGGATGCACCGAGGACACAGTGGGGGTTGCCAGCACGCCGCACCCTTGCCCCAGGGAAGCAGAGCTGGGCACAGCAGGGTCCCGTCCAAACACGCTGGAGCGGGTTGGCAGGCTGGCTCCTTTCATCAGGTTGACGGGAGCACATGAGCTTTGGGGGGGCTGTATGGAAACTCTGACATACAGATAAAAACGTGTCCTGCATTCGATTAGTTGTGGGCTGTTCCACAACACATGCCCTTAACAGCATCAGTCGTGGGGCGAGCCTAGTAGCAATAGTGTCCTTTCTGTGCTAGCTGCGATTTTAAGGGGAAAACTCACCCATTTAGCTTAAAAAGTAGTGTGGGAAATGTTGCATAAAGCAAAATAGACATTTGAGCATTTGTTTCAGTGCTTTTCCTGAATGGCTTTTAAACTGGAGTGTCAAGAGAGTTGAAACCCTTCCTCCTCCATGTTGCAGGACAATGTTATTGCAGACTGGCTTTCCTGGCCACGCAGCATCCAGGCTAGGGGGAATCAAAATTGTCATCTCCCCATCAATGTCCCTTCTCAGGGACGCTTTTTGAGCCACAAAAGTGACTTGCCCTGTGTCATGGCAAGAGCAGTGTGGTGGTGTGGTCCACAGGTGCGCTGCATCCCAGCAGGGGACTGGGGACTTGGTGGTCCCCAGGGAGGATGGCTCATTGTCTTCAGAGCTGGGCACTTTTGTGTTCTGGACATAGGCTAGATAAGTGGATTTGGGGTGATTTTTTTTTTAAGCTGAGGCACAGAGTGACTGAATTTTTGGGGGCATGGGAGAACACCAGTGCTGCCCAGGGGAGATTTTCATCGCAGGCTTCAGTAAAACTCAAGTACTCAAGCTTACGACTGCTCAGACCTCCTGGCTTCCAGATGTGTCTGGTGTGTGATGCGTGTGGCAGGAGGGGGATGATCACAAGCACTCCCCTCACTGTCTTGCAACAGCACCTGGGGGGTCCTGGCCCTGTAACCAAGTTGGGAAAACTGCTCAAAAGCACTTGACTTTTGGGACTTGTGTTTCTGACCAGTGGAAATCTTGGAAATGTTTTCTGGAATTTTTTTTCCTTCGTCATTCAGTTTTGCTCTGAGGTTATAACCTTTCCCCAAGACCTGTAAGGGAGGACGCCTCTGTGTCCCACCGAAGCTGGGCATCCATGGGGTCATGTCCATGCATGGCACCCCCATGTACAGCTCCCAATGCCAGTAATTTAACAAGAGCCACCGAGCAGGGAAAGAGGATTTAGGATTTTCTGGGCAGGAAGGAGTTAAAAAGCTGGCAACAGCAGCTGGGACAGGGAACAGCTGTTTGTCAGAAGGCTGGCTCAGCTCCCAGAAGTTTTGGGGGGCTCAGGTGGGTCCCCAGCTGGGCGGCAGGGTCCCCAGGGGGCTGTGCCGGGTGCGGGGAGGCTGGCGCTCCGGAGAGGAGGGCTTGGCAGGGCCGGCAGCGCGGCCACTCCTCCCGCTACGCTGCAGTTTGAAGGGTCGTTCGTTGGAGCTGGGGAGGAGAGTGCAATGCGAGTGTTCCAGGAGTCTGGCCCGGGCAAAACTCCTGCCTCTTCACTCCTTTTCTTCCTCCGGCCTCTCCGTTTCACTCTCTGAAGCAACGGGACTCATTTTCCCTTCCTAATGGCTCCGGCCCCACCTTGCTTGGAGTTTCTGATCCTCCTGGCTTGCTGCTTCTCCTCCTCCGAAACTCAGCTTCTGGACTGGATTTGGGGCAGCACGAAGACCACGGGAAGCCCAGCAGCACCCGGCAAGGGAACAGCAGTGCCAGAGCAGCTCGCCTCTGAGTTAGCTCCCACCCCCAGCACGTCCCCAGGGACATGGCATGTCCAGATGGCGGGAGACGTCACCACCCCACAGCACCAGGAGCCGGATCCCAGTACAGCAACACCTGCAGGCAAGGGGACTGCAGCTGGAAACACCGAGCAGTGGGACGGGAATGCCATGGGGCTGGTGGAGAGCACAGCACGGCCAAGTATCACCCCTCCCTGCAACATGTCGCCTGACCCTGGCCAGGAATCTGCCAGCAGTTCCACCAAGGGCCCGCAGATCCTGGAGACAGGGACTACCAAGGATCCGCAGCTCCAGGGGACAGGGACCCCTGCAGCGATGGGGACATGGGTGTCCTTGCAGAGACCGGCAGGTCCCCAGCCAGGTAGTGCCCCTTTTCCTTTCTCACCAGGTGATGGTACCCGTAAGCAGGCAGTGCCACGCCGGGACCCCACGGCGCAACTGCCCCGACACGGCCACAGAGCATCGCCTGCCCCACCGAACCTGTGGCACGGCACTGGCCACTGGGGGCTGGCACTGGCCGGCGTGAATGGGAGCCGGAGCCCTCCTTTACCTAACAGGAGGGTGGCTAACAGTGTGGATCCTCCTCTTGCCGATACCTCTGGTCCTCTCGAGTTTGATTTGCTAACCGCTGCTTCACGACTCTACAGTAGTAGCAGCACAGGGCTGATATCCTTCTTACCTGGATTGATGCCACCGGCCGGCCAATGCCTGCCCATCCCGACCCGCCTGCCCTTCTGCAGCATGCTGGGCACCAACTATTTCAGATTACCAAATTACCTCCGCCACGGCAACGAGGTGGAAATTTGGGCGGCTTTGCATGAGTGGGAGGGGCTGCTTGAATCGCAGTGCCATCGCTACGTGGAGTGGTTTCTCTGCTTGCTCCTTCTCCCCGGGTGTAGTGCCTCGGTCCCCATAACCCCCCCACCGTGCCAGGGCTTCTGCGAGGCCGTCAGAGACCTGTGTTGGATGCATTTGGCTGGCAGGCACCTGCCTCTGCCTTGTGATGCTCTCCCCGAGGAGGACGAAGGGTATTCTTGTGTCTTTATTAATGCTTCTGCAGGTAATGTGGCTGGGTGATGTCTCTATGTTTCTGTGTGTGTCTCCCACTCCCCAAACTCCCCCAGGTTTTTAGGCGCCGAGGGATACTTCTGCCTTGTCCCCATGGGAGGCTGCTGAGTCCAAAATCACTTTCCATTCAGCCTCAGCTCCTTCAGAGAGGGACTGCCACAGTGCACAAGAAAGGGCTTTGGGGTGTCCGTACCGGGAGCGGCGTGCTTGCAGAGCTGTCAGTCCCCCACAGCGACAGTAGAAGGACCAAGACCCCACAACCACCCAACCGCAGCAGCATCTGGGGCCATGGCAGTGAGGAGGCTTCAAGGTGACCCGTGACCATGCCCGCATGCTCACCTCTCCCAGAGAGGCCCTTTGCCTTAGGGTTAATGATTTACCCAACGGCTAATGTTTGATCCCCCCCTGCTTGGCAGGCAGGAGAGGTGACTTCGCCTCCAGCTTTGTCATTAGGTGGTTGTGACCCTTCCATATGTCAGCCGGGGACTGAGTTGTGCCTCTTTGGTGGGGGGGGGGGGGGGGGGGGGTGGAAGGAAGGGAGCCCAGGGGGCAGGACTGGTGCTTGGAGAAATGCGCATGGGGGTGTAAGAGCAAGAACACAGTTTCGGATGAAAGCAGTAGCGGGAGCTCGCCGCTCCCCACGCCGAGCTCTCTGAATGAGGCTGTGTTCCTACGCCGGCCCCTTGCGCCCTTGGGTGATGGCCTGGGGCTGCCGACCAGGAGCAGTGAGACGCCGGCTGCTGTCAAGAGGGCAATTTAGTGGGGGGCCGGCAGACAAGGGTCACACACATGGTCCCCTTGGCATCAAAGCGGCTCTGTTTGCCGGCAGACCCCGGGGAGGTGCAGCAGAATCATGGGGATGCTCGGGGGGAGGCGCACACTCCCAGATCGGCAGTGTCGGGAATGGGTGTGGGGTGTGGGGACTGTGATGCACCACATGGATTGACTTGAGATGCTCCTGGATGCTGGGAGTCTCCTGCATCCCAGCTGGGACAGAATGCATGCAGCCATGCTGGCAGCCCCGCATCGGGCCAGCCAGGAAGGCAATGGCAAAGTGGGAAGGTGACTTGGAGTATCCCTGGGGCCTTTCCAATGGCAACAGGAGCAAATGGGTAGGTCACTGTATCCAGAAGCATGCCTGCAGCCGTACCGTGCCAGCACCCAACCCAAAACAGCTGCTGCATCAGGCATCTTTGGCTCTCCATGCCCCGCCGTGGGTGCTGACATGCCACAGGAAGGAGGGAGTGCAATATTTGGGCTCTGGGTGCCCTTTGAAAAAAGCAGGCATGGCCTGAAAGGCTTGGGGTTGGGAAGGGGCACTTGGTTTCTGCAGGGAAGCAGTCATTTGAAGGGGGTCTCCCCTTGCTCCCCCTGCTCCCCAGGTGCTCCCCAGGCCCCATCTGGCCTCACAGTCCTCGCTTCTGCTCTCTTTTCATGTTGCACAGTGTAAAGATGTGTTCGTGTTTGCTTTGGGAAGCGCCGGCACCCAGCTCCTACCCCGGGCTCGGGGGCGAGTGGCATGTTTGGAGAGGAGGGAGGACCCCAGAGCTGGCTGAAACGCCAAAGAGAGTGTGGTTGAAAACTGCATTGCTAACAAAAGCCTCTTTCAGGCTGTCCCCCATCATCGCAAGCCCCAGGGGCAGACGATAGCTTGTCTGGCTGCAGAAATTGGCCTCAGGGGCAGACGATGGCTTGTCTGGCTGCAGAAATTGGCCTCAGGGGCAGACGATGGCTTGTCTGGCTGCAGAAATTGAAGCATTGGCTCTTACACCCGTGCAGACCCCCGGGAGGAAGCTCTGGTTTCTTCTTCCCTTAAAGCTGCTGTGAATTTGGCTTCCTCCAGCCCAAGATAAGCTCCATTCCTGCATCCTAGTGTTTATGGTCAGCTTGGCCACAGCCACCTGCTCCAGGGTGGCTGGCACGTGCTGGGGATGGCGTGGCTGGGGATGGGACAGTAGGAGCGGGCTTGTGGGGTGTCTGAGCATGGGGTGTCTCAAGGGTAGGTGCCAGGCTGGAGCTCACTGCAGGTCCGGGGGAGCCCCCGTCGCTCGCCGCATCATTTTTGGTTTAGGGCTGTGCACACCTGGGTGCGAAAGGATGCTGGGCTCCAAAGGATGCTGGGCTCCAGGATTCAGAGGTCCCTGTGGCCGGCAAGGCAGAGGCTGAGTCCTTCCCCTCCGAGTGGGCTGGGTATGCCCCATGGGGAAACCCAGTCCTGGTGCAGGGCAGATGAGGGGGTTAGGGCTGCTGGGAGGGAGGTTTCCTCCCAACCGGGTGCTCAGTTTTGGGGTGCCAAGCTTGGGAGGGACTGGGGGCTTGGAGGAGCAGGGTGGGCATAAAGCAGTTTCAGAGCAGCAGGCTCAGGAGAGAATCAGTGGGTCTGGGGTCTGGCAGAGAGAAAACTTGCCCCCAACTCTAATCAGTGGCATTTCTAACGTTCCCCACTGCCTGGGTCCCTGTTAGGGGGCTGGTGCTGACATTGGAGCTCAGCAGCAGGGGGAGGCTGGGAATGCTCTGCACTCGCAGGTACCCCTAGGCTTTGGAAGATGCATTCAGGTTGTTATCTCCTCCCACCATCCAGAGAGACGTGTTTTCCTTCCAGGCTGGGCAAGGCTGGGTTGATTTCTTCTTTCTTTTTTTTTTCCCCCTCTTTTTATTTTAAGAGCTCTTGAGGACAATGTCTTGCTCCAGAGCAGGGTGGAGGTTCCTGGCTGGTTCTCCCCTGCTCAACACACTTCTGATAACCCCCCATTGCTCATGTGAAACACCAGGGATGAAGTTAGGGACACTGAATTTTCTAAGCTCCTGCTCCTGACTTGGAGTGGGGCCGAAATCAGCACCAAGCATCTGTTCCTGGTGCGGAGGCCTCAGCCGTTTCGGAGCAGAGTGGGTTTCCTCGCTCCTGGGAAGCGCGGAGTTAAAAAGCACCCGGCATGCTTGATCCCAACTGAGTTGGCACCTGCCCGAGCAGTTGACATAGGAGATGAGGAATCCAGCGCGCCCGGTGTGTGGGCGATGAGGATGTGCCTGCTGCCAAAACAACGGGAGCTGGCGTACAGAGGGCCGGCTCACCCCAGCCAGATGTTCAGCTGCATCGGGTAGGAGACACTGTCCCGAGCAGAACTTCCCCAAACGCCTTGAGAAAAAGGAGTCAGGGAAGGAGGCAAGGTCATCTGGGAAGCTGACAGGGTGCGCCAGCTCGAGCCCCATTCCCAGGCTGTTGCAAGGGGATGGCTCTGATTTATTCCCAGCTGGGGTGACCCCATTAGCTTGTCCCAGGATGACATGGAGGGTCACCGTGACCCCAGAGCGGATAGGGATGCAACACACTTCCTTGCAGCTCTGTGGTTGGTCAGCATTCCGGTGCTCCAGCAGCATTCCCTGCTGCCTGCACGGGCATGTTGCTACCATGGGTAAGGTCCCTTTGGTTTTATCCCATCTCAGGGATGTCCTGGCCATGGTCGGAGGGCCAGCAGCAGGGAATGGGTGACATTTTGGAAGCCACATCCCAGCTGTGCAGCTCAAGGAGTGTTGCTGCCTTGGCCAACCTGCAGTCTGAAGGAAAATTCCAGGCCCTGGGGAGATTGACCAGTGAGCTGCTGAAAAGTGGTGTTTGGGACATGGCCAGTGGTGTCCCCCCAGGGCATCTTGCTGAGGGTGACCATCCTCACCAGGCTGGTTGTGACCTTCCCCTTTCCCTTCCTCTTGCAGAGAACCTGAGCACTGAGGTCAGCCTCCTGGCGCTGATCGGAGACCCTCCGCCAGAGGAGATCCTCAAAATTTATGGCCCCGACAACAACCCTGGCTACGTCTTTGGCCCCAATGCTAACACGGGCCAGGTGGCGCGGTACCACCTACCGAGCCCTTTCTACCGGGACTTTTCCCTCCTGTTCCACATCCAGCCTACCACCCCCCGGGCTGGCGTGCTCTTTGCCATCACAGACTCCTCGCAGAGCATCATCTATGTGGGCATCAAGCTGTCGGAGCTGCGGGCGGGCAAGCAGCAGATCATCTTCTACTACACAGAGCCAGGCTCACCAAGCTCATATGCAGCAGCCACCTTCACCGTGCCCACCTTGCTCAACCAGTGGACGCGCTTTGCCATCAGTGTGGAGGAGGATGAAGTTGTTCTTTACCTGGATTGTGAGGAGCGTGAGCGGGTCCACTTTGAGCGCTCCCCAGATGAGATGGAGCTGGAAGATGGCTCTGGGCTCTTTGTTGCTCAGGCTGGAGGGGCCGACCCAGATAAATACCAGGTAAGGGTCACCCCAAGGAGCATCTCCAAGAAGCCTGGGTGAGGCTGGAAGGACATGACACCAGCCTGCGCCCGTTGAACCAACCTCTTTGCCCAGTAGACAAATCAGTGGCCGTGCTCTATGTGTGTCCCTGGGAAAGGAGACATTTGAGATGGGGGGAAAGGTGGCTTGAGATGCCACCAACTTTATTGTCTTGGGTCTCACCAAAGCAAAGCTCTCAAAGTGGGCTGGCAGGAGGAGATGGGGTTGTGCTACAGCAGCCACCATTGCCTGTGCCTTTTCCAGCAAGTGCATGGAGCCTCTTTGAATCTCCCCATTGCTAAAAATACCCAACTCCATTGGTGAAGGAGCTGGTTTGGCTGGTAAAATATCTCTCTTAGCTGGAAAAAATGCTTGGGCTGGAGCATATCTTTGTTGGCTGATGTTGGATGGTATCTGCAGGAAGACTTTGGAGAGCAAGGAGAGAAGTTGATAGCTCAGCCTGTGATTTGAACATGACGTGTTCTAGATAAGGTTTATGAAAAGTGTGGGGAAAATTCCTAGCTGACATGGAAATCCCCCACAGTGCTTGAGGAGAGGAAAATTCAGGATCGCACTGCCAGGTTTTTTTCTTGGGTTGAGCGTGGTTTGCCCAGCAACAGAGGCTCTACTGAGTGGAGTAGCGCTTTTCCTGGGGAGCTTTGCAAGGCGTGTTTCTGAGCTTAAACATCATCTTGACTAATGAGTAGTGCTGCTGCAGTCCCAGTTAAATGGCTTCAGGCAGGGAAAGCTCCCTCAGGAAAGGGTGAATGATTGATGGGCTAGAAACCAGTTTGCACTGGGATTTGTTGGTCCCTTGAGGTTTCAAGAGCAACTTTTTGCTCTTGAACGTGCTGGGAGGGCCAGGTCTTGGCCGTGGAGGAACTCCTCTCCCCATCTGGAGAGGGTTTGGCACAATTTGGAAGGCAAAGCAACAGCCCAGATCAGAGCAAAGCACTCCTGCCTTTCTAGCAGGTGATGTTCCCGAGCTTGCCAAACACCCGCTCTCACTGCCCGCCCCCGGTTTTCCCGCGGGGAATAGCCAGCCATCAAGGGATGGAGGCTGGCTGCCTTGGCTGGCAGAGAGGGCAGCAGGGAGTGCGGGCTTGGATGTTTCCTTGGCATCTGACTGCCTCGTGGTATTTCCATCACTGACCAGCTCTGACTTGTGTTATCTGGAACTAATGGGGCATCAAGCTGATTAAAACCTGGCCCTCGGTCAAGCTGCGAGATGACCTGCTCACAGGCAGCTGGAGGGCTGCTGGTGGGGTCTCATCCAGGATCTATGCTTCTTCCAGAGTTGCCCTTGTGTCAACAGGATGAAACCTGGAGGGGCAAAGCATGCAGGTAATGCAGAAGCCCCTGGGACAGCAGATGTCAAGGGGGTTACTGTAAATGGGGTTTCATCCAGGGTCTGGCAAGAGGATTTGATCGCAGCTGGATGCACGATAAGACCTATGGTCCTGCTACCCCCTTTATTGGAGCAAATGGGATCCAAAGGGCCCTTATAGCCATCTCTCATGAGTGTGGCTCGGTTCAGGGCTGGAACTGAATTATTTCCAATGCCTCCGGCAAGCTCCAGGACCAGGAAGGCCAGGCTGGAGTGTTGCATTTATCAAAGCTTGGGCTTGCTGCTGGTGCTCAGTAGGGAGGAGAGGGATGTGACTGGCTGTCACAAGGGCAAGCAGCTGCAGGAGGTGACAGCCCACCTGGGGGGCATTTGCTTGTGAGAGGGAATTATATTTTTTTTAATTGTAGCTATATAAATAAAGCTGATATATTTATATTAAATTTATTTTATATACAGAATACAATATACTTATCATATTTATTACATTATATTTATATATTATATTTATAATATTTATAATATTATAATGTCATAGCCAGCCTGGCTGAACTGCAACTGCCCCTGATTTTTGTTTTATTAAACTCATCACGTTTCCTGAGCACAGCTCTCTTTCCTGGACGTGATGTGCTGTGCTTTCAAGTGAGCCCAAATATTATTTTAGGTGTCTTGCCTAGAGAAGAGACACTGAGTGGGAGGTATCTGCCCTCTCCCAGCGTGGTCCCTGACACCTTCCCACCAGGACCAGAGGGATGGGCACCAGCTCATCCTGGCAGCATCTCCATGTCCCATCCCAGCAGCAACCTGGACTGGGCTCTGAGATGCGCCAGGTGACCCTGCTCGCTGTGGGAGCCGTAAGGTTCAGCCTGGTAACCACACACCTCCCCAGTCGATATGGGGATGTTGCTGTCTCAGGCGATGCAAGTAGCTGGGCTGTGGGGGTTTGTCTGAAGGCAGGATCCTTAGGAAGGAATTTCTGGCGGTTTCTTGTATAAACTAGTGGTTTGGATGCGCACAGTGCTTGCAAAACCCAAATAATTGGTAAGGAAGTGCGGATTAACCTAAGACAAAACGGAGGCTGCAGTGAACTGGGACCTGCCAGCAGCCCTTGCTTGGGGAAGAGAGGCTGTCTGCAGCTGGGGAGCCCTCTGGAGGGGTGAAAGACGGGAAACAAGGAGCATGGCCAAAAAAGTCCCTGTAAAAGCATTGCTGTCCTGCTGCCTGGATCCTGGCCCCTACCTCCACTCAGCCTGCCTGGTGCCAGAGCTGGCACATGGCTTTTGCCCATGGCTTGTCAAGCCATGCCAGTGGTGCTGGGCACCGGGTCTGCAAGGTTGAAACCTCTCTGTGCTGGGTTATGCATAGATGCTCAGGTGGAGAGCGCTCTCTGCACCAGGTGTGAAAGAGCCTGATGTACGTGGAGCACTTGAGGACATGGTGGCTGTGTGACATGGCAGGTCACATCGTGCTGCAGGGTGGCTTGCAGCACGCATCCGTCTGTGGCACCCGTCCATCTGTGGCAGCCCTCTGCGTGGTTTCCTTCCAGGGCGTGATTGCCGATTTGAAGCTGCAAGGGGACCCGCGGGCGGCCGAGCGCCAGTGCGAGGAAGAGGAGGATGACACTGAGGAGGTGAGCGCTGGCAGCCTGACTGGGGGAGGCTAGGGGGCTGTCACCCCGTGCTTCTGGCTCACCCCTTTCCCCATCTCCTCGGCAAATGCAGGTCTCTGGCGATTTTGGCAGTGGGGCAGAAGGTGGACACCAACCCTCAGGCAAAGACAGGGTGAGTTGGTCGCCGCAGGTGTTGCACTCAGTGACAGGACCCCAAGATTTTAGGGATGAGGAGGGCTCCCAGGATGCCTGATGTGGTCCTGGCACCTGCCCCTTTAGAGAGGGCACTGGGAGGTGAACGGCATCACAGTGATCCCTTATTGTTGGCATAGGGTGCCCCAGGGCTGGTGGATGCTGTCCCCGTCACCTCTCCCCCCGTGGCAGCGGGTGGTGGGCCAAGAAGCGGTGGGGGCTCCCCGCAGCAAGCTGAGAGGACCAGAGCGGAGAAGACACTGCAGGTCTCCACGGGAGGTAATGCTGGCAGCAGCATCCCCTTTCCTGCCGTGCCGGCTGGCTCCAGGCACACCAGTGGGGACATGGCAGAGTGGCCCACCCTGAGCACAACCGGGTCCCTTTTCCCTTCCTGCAGGCACCGGTCCCAAAGGCGAAAAGGGGGAGAAGGGTGAGCGTGGCCCGAAAGGGGACTCGGGGACCGGCAGCATCGTAGGGACGGGCAGTGTCAAAGGTGAAAAGGTGGGTGAGAGAGGGGATCCCAGGGGCTCGAGGATGCCACCAATGTGTCTGCGTTTGACACCCACTCCTCTTTGTTTCTGTCCTGCAGGGGGAGAAAGGAGAAGTGGGCATTAAGGTGAGCATCACTGGGGAAGCCGGGGCAAAGCCATGTCTGCCTGGGCTGCCACCACTGGGAATGTGCTACACATCCCCGTTTCCCTACCCTCTCCAGGGCAGTGCTGGATTTGGTTACCCTGGCTCCAAGGGCCAGAAAGGGGAGCCGGGTGACCCTGGCCCCCCCGGGACCCTCTCACAGCACTCTGATGGCTTGGTGGTGGAGCAGGTCACCGGTCCCCCGGGGCCACCGGGGAAGGATGGAGCCCCCGGCAGGGACGGCGAGCCTGTGAGTCGAGCCTCCCACCCCTCGGGTATCCCCTCTCCCTCCACCCCTGCCTGCCTGCCTGCCTGCACACTGACCTCTCCCCTCTCTGCCATCCCTAGGGTGACCCTGGCGAGGATGGCAAACCCGTAAGTTGGGGGGGGGGGTGATGGGTGCTGGTCACCCCCTTGCCTCAGCACCTGCTGACCCCACTCCGTTCCCCTTTGCAGGGCGATATGGGGCCCCAGGGGTTCCCCGGGATGCCGGGGGAGCCCGGTCTGAAGGGGGAGAAGGTGAGTGCCGGTATCAGTGTGGGGGGACGGCACGTGCCGCGGCCCCCCCGTCCTCTCGCTGGTGGCTGGGCTACACTTGCAAACCACGCTCTCTCCTCTGTGCCAGGGTGACCCAGGCATAGGGCCAAGGGGACCCCCTGGGCCGCCTGGTCCCCCGGGACCCCCAGGACCCTCATCCAAGCATGACAAGCTGGTAGGTGTCCCCTGGGATACAGGGATTTGGGTGAGGGGTATGGGGCCACAGAGGAGTGGGATGCTGCCACCAGCCCCCAGGCAGCATCCCTGCACCACTGGGCATGCCAAGCCTGGCCATAGGTTCCTGACATCACCCTTGTGCTTCTCCCCCAGACCTTCATCGATATGGAGGGCTCTGGCTTTGCTGGTGACCTGGAGAGCCTGCGGGTGAGTGTGGGTCCCCTCCTTTCAGCAGGGAGCTGGAGGGACACGCTCAGCCATTGTCCCCTCTTTCTCTTCTAGGGTCCGCGAGGGCCGCCTGGTCCCCCAGGGCCACCTGGTGTGCCTGGTTTGCCGGGGGAGCCAGGGCGGTTTGGAATGAACCACACAGACCTGCTGGGACCGCCGGGGCTGCCAGGCAGGGATGGGACCCCTGGGTCCCCAGGGCCAGTGGTAGGTGTATGAGGTGGTCGAGGGGACCCGTCTCAGGGCCACCCTGCAGCACTGGGGCTGTAACTGCTCCCTGTGGTGGCAGGGGTCTTGGTGCCCACCCATCCCATTGGGTTTCCCCACACTGAAGTCAGCTCCTGGTCGTCTTGCAGGGTCCTCAGGGTCCTCCTGGAAGAGATGGGGTGGCTGGGCAGCCAGGGCCCAAAGGAGAGCAGGTGAGTGTACCGTTAACCCCAGGAGCATGTCACAGCTCCCCCACAGGGCAGCTGGTACCATTGGCACATCCCCAGGAAGTCCCAGCTCCCTCTGTCCCTGGGCTGGGGACCATCAACCTGTTCCTGGAGCAGGGCAGGTTCTTCACACCCTCTTCTCCTTCATCCTCCTCCCTAGGGCGATGTGGGCGACCTTGGCCTCCCTGGCGCGCCGGGACCCAAGGTACCATGCCCGTGGCGGGTTTCTTGCAGGCGATGGGGGGGTGGCATTTGCAATGCAGCCTGAAGGCAGGGATGCTGCTTCGGAGGGCCACCTTGTGCCAGAGTGGGGAGGGGGATGCTGGTATTTGGGTTGCTCCTGGAGCAGAGCAGTGCCGCAGCTCGAGGGTGTGTGGAGCCACCGACCACCCCTGGGATGCTCGCCAGGCTCCTGCCACCGTTCTTTGCTTTGCTCCAGGCACTGCTGCCTTGGTAAGTGGGCAGGATAGATTAGCGGTGTGTTTTAAGGCACAGAGTAAGGTTTTCTTGGGGGTTTTGGGTGCCCACACCCCAGTGGAAAACACCCCATCTTCTGCACATCGCTCTTCTGCCTGCCTGCTCGAGCTTCTTTCCGCCCCGTGTTCCCAAGTGTGGAAGTGAAGGCTTGCTGGGATGGGCACGATTACCCTCCCCTCTCTTGGGGGCCAGGATGCCGCTTGGGATGACCCATCCACCCCAGCCTGAGCTGGGGGCAAGAGCCCCAAGAGTTAAGGTTTCTTAATGCTGCCAACATCGAGAAGGGTAGATGGGGCGGCAGCGGGTGTAAGGACTGATCCTGCTGCTCGGAGACCTTGGAAAGCACAAGGGTGCCTGAGAACATCCCCGCTCTGTGCTGAGCTCTGCCGCCACGTTGGAGCTGGTGATGCATGCAAAAAAAAAAATCACATTTACGATTTTAGACGAGCCTCTGGTGGCCACTGTGCACATTACATGGGGAGCTGGGGCCGTGGGAGGACAGCTGGGACAAGGGACGCCGGGGCTGGGCGATGCCCTGTCCTGCAAAGCCCTTCTGCCCTGGAGACAGGAGCATCCGTGCCCTGTCCCAAGGGATGGTTTGGGGAGGCAGGAGGGGATGTGCTGCCTCCCACTTGCAGGCTCCAGGTGGGGAACCATTGCCACCTTGTCCCATCTGTCCCCTTTTTTGTCCCTGGAAACATTCAAGGTCAGGTTGGACTGAGGCTTTGAGCAACCTGATCTAATTGAAGACGTCTTTGCTCTTTGCAGGGGAGGTTGGACTAGATGACCTTTAAAGGTTCAGTTCTTTCCAAACCAAACTGTTCTATGATTCTTCTCCCCTTTGCAGGGCAGCAAGGGAGAAACAGGACCAGCAGGAGCCCCAGGAGAAATGGGGTTAGCTGGACTTCCCGGGCCCATTGGACCCCGAGGGCAGCCAGGGCCCCCTGGTCCCCCAGGACCGCCGGGTCTGGGCTACGAGGCTGGATTTGTAAGTCAGCAACCCTGTGATGGGGGGGTGGGATAAACTGGAGCAGGGGGCACATGTGGCTCAGCCCCTTCTCCCCTCCCTTCCTAGGGCGACATGGAGGGCTCTGGGCTGCTGTTTGCTGCCGGCTCCCTTGGACCACCTGGACCAGAAGGACCACAGGTGGCTCTGCTCTTGCTCCTTCCGTCCCCTCCATCCTGGGCTCCCTGGGGCATCCCCTGTCATCATATCTCCTGCTATCACCCCATGCTCATGGCCCCCTTCTTGTTGCTTGCAGGGAGTCCCGGGACTGCCGGGGGTGAAGGTGAGGAGCCTTTCAAATGCCTTCCTCTCCCTTTGCTGAAGCCAGCTGGAGGAGCCTGGCACCATCTTTGAAGGATGCCCACGGGCAGCTGGTGGGGATGCTCCTGCTCTGACACCTCTTTCCTTGCAGGGGGAGGTCGGCAGCCCCGGGCAGCCTGGCTTGCCTGGACCGAAGGTAGGAATGGCGAGAGGTCAGGTTGGGCTGTGTGTGAGCCTCTGGGGTTGGTGGGGTGCTGAGGAGGACCCCTGTGCTTCCCAACCTGGGGCTGTTGGGAGGATGATCTCTGCTGTATCTTGCCCTTTCCCACACCTTGTTGCAGGGAGATGCTGGTGTGCCTGGTGTGGACGGCCGCCCTGGACTGGAGGGCTTCCCTGGACCGCAGGTAGGAGCATCAGCCCCTCCTTTCCAGCAGCTCCTCCTTTGCTCCAGGCAGGGCACCCTTGCTCGCTACAGGGCCACTTGCAGCAGCCAAAATCCATTCCCAGTAACCAAAATCTGCCTCCAGCCGTCAAAATCCTCCTCCCTAGTGCCTTAGGCTGTTCCCGTGCCTTGGGACCAGGCTCACTGTGTGCCAAGGGTGCCCATGCTGCTAAGGTCTCCATCCCCATCAGCTTGCCACCCTACTCACCATCACCTCCACTCAAAAGCATCACACCCTGGCTCACTGCCTGGACCTTGCAGGTCGGGGGCAGGGGGGAGTGAGGGGATGTGGCCTGAAAGGTTTTTCTGAGCTGCAGGCAGGAGGGGGTCTCCGCTTGTGAACCAGGGTCCAGCCACACGTGCTGCCAAGCGGGAAGCTCACCCCTGCCTGCTCCTCCTTCCAGGGACCCAAAGGTGACAGAGGCAGTCCTGGTGAGAAGGTAGGTGTCAGCGGGCTGGGGACAGGGACGGGCCAGTGGTGGCCCTGGGGCTGATGGCTTATATCTTCCAGGGCGAGCGAGGCCAAGATGGTGTGGGGCTGCCCGGCCCCCCCGGCCCACCTGGTCCCCCCGGACAGGTCATCGCTGTCTCAAGCAAAGATGTAAGTGATGGCTCCTGGCTTCAATGCAGCTGGAGGCAGCTAAAATTGAGGTGGGAAGGGGCCTGCCCAGGATCCATTGTGCAGGGGGATCGAGAGAGACCTCTCTGTGAGCTCTGACCTCTTCAGAGCAAAGACCAGGGTGAAAACCCCATTTTGTCTCTTTTCCAGAAGTCTTTGGTGGCTTTGCCTGGTCCGGAGGTAGGTGCCCTGCTGCCACCTGCACCCAACCCTCAGCAGTGCTGGGTGGGCACCTGGTTTCTTGGAAAAGGGGGGGTTGCTCTTACAAGCATCTCTACTTCTTCCCACAGGGCAGACAGGGTCACGCTGGCTTCCCGGTGAGTTAGAGGCAGGGCTGGCACCGATCAAAGCTCTGGGCATGCTTTTGTGAAGTCTCTCGTTGCCAGTTCTGCTGCACTTTGCCGCGGTGGTGCTAGGGTGGTGATGATGGAGGGGGTGTTTGAGGTCTGCCTTTGGTGCGTCAGGGCTGATGCGGGCTCTGTGCTCCTCCCTGCAGGGCCCGGTGGGACCAAAAGGAGACCGGGGGTCATCTGGTCCCCAGGGCTCCCCGGGGTTGAAGGTAACTGCTCCTGGCCATCTCTGCCCCATGGGGTGGTCACACTTCTGGTCCCCGATCCTGCCTGGCCAACGGGTCCCGGTGGTGACACCAGCCCCGCCATGGGAGGGAGCCTGGTCCCTCCATCTCCTCTCGTGCCTCCTCCTTTCTTGCAGGGGGAGAAGGGGGAGCCCGGCGTCATCATCAGCCCTGATGGGACTGTGGTCACTGCGCAGGTGAAAGGAGAAAAGGTGGGTGCGCTGTGGGAACAGGGGGGGCACAACCCCATTTGATGGGTGCCAGGTGGTCCTGGTAGTGATGCCGTTTTCCTCTCCACTGTCCGCAGGGGGAGCCGGGGCTGCGGGGACCAATGGGACCCTCGGTAAGTCACCATCACCATCCTCCTCGTATCCCATGGGGAGGCACGGGGCTGATCCAAGGCAGAGGGGGACGGGGGTTGCCCCTGCTCTAAGCACCCTCATCCACGTCTTCTCTTCCTTCCAGGGTCCCCAGGGACGAGCAGGGATGAAGGGAGAGATCGGCTTTCCAGGCAGACCTGTAAGACCTGCTCCCAGTTTGCTTGTCGCCTCAGCTGTCACCTGCTCCACCATGTCTCTGCACCCCCTTTACATGTCTGGCACCCACTGAAACCCCAAACCCTATTATGTCCCTGAGGGGCGGGGTGATGCCAGGGTGTTGGAGGCAATGCTGGGGTGTCGGAGGTGACATCGGGGCATCAGTTGGCAGGGGGACAGGGACGAGGCTCATCTGTGTTGCTCATCCACAGGGACGTCCCGGCATGAATGGGCTGAAGGGCGAGAAGGGTGACCCCGCGGATGTCAGTGGCATGCTGGGCTTGCGGGTGAGCAGTACTGGTGGCCCCCCTGGGCTGCTGGCCCAGCAGAGTGTGGGGACACACCAAGTGTCTCCCTGGGGACCCAAATCCCTTTGTGAAAGGGCACATGCCTCCCTCTCTCAGTGACTGATTGCCCCTCTGGGGCAGGGCACGGCCTCAGTGTTGCCCCATGGGGACCGTCCACTTTGCAGGACCCTGACACATCTCTCTCCCTGCAGGGTCCCCCAGGGCCCCCAGGGCCCCCCGGGCCCCCCGGGCCACCTGGCAGCATAGTCTACGACAGCAGCAACGTGAGTAACAACACGATCACTGTGATAGGGGTGCTGAGGGCTGGTGATTGGGTCCCCCCTGTGACCCCTGACTGGCTGGAGGGGATGGAGGATGCTCCAGTGGCATCTTGGCCAGGGCTGGCACGTGGGGCTGTCATCAGCATCATGTTAAAGGGGGCGTACTCGAGGATGCTGTTGTCTCTGTAGCTGCTTCCTTTGCATCCCTGCAGGCCTTCAGTGACTCTGGCCATCCCGTGCTGCCAGCCTTCCCTGGTAAGGGGGTTTCCCTCTCCCAGCCCCCTCAGGTGGTTTGGGGATCCCTAACAAGGCGGGGTTGGGGGGAGAGTCCCCCTCCGTTAGAGCTGGGGCTGAGATGCTGCAGCGCTGAGATGGCATCTCTCTGCCGCTCCCCACAGGTTTCCACCAGTTTCCAGGACAAAAGGGAGAGAAAGGAGATGCTGGAGCCCCAGGGCCCCCAGGTGGGTGACCAGTCCCTGCGGGCAGAGGTGGGCAGGGGGTAGCTTGTGCCCATCCTGGCTCTCCTTTCCCCACCTCTCCCTCTCCACAGGCCACTTCCCCTACGACCTGAGTCGCTTTGGTACCAACCTGCAGGTAAGCCCTTTGCCCACCAGCCGTGGCTTGTGGGGCTGGCACCCAGCACACTTTGGGGCACTGGGGGGTGCCCTGGCTGCTTACCCTAAAACTGTGCCATCCCGCAGGGTGACAAGGGGGAGGCAGGTCCCAAGGGTGAGAAGGGTGAGCCAGGCAGCACCCCGCTCTATGGTCCCAGTGTCTCCGGCCTGCCAGGGCCTCCAGGGCCCCAGGGCTACCCTGGGCTGCCGGTGAGTACCCCATGGCGTGGGGCATGGGGGGGGGGGGGGGGGCATGGTGGGGGCAGCATCCCCAGGTGCTTTGCTCCAGGGATGGTCTCTCGCACTGCCTAGGGTCCCAAGGGGGACAGTATCGTTGGGCCGCCAGGGCCTCCTGGACCTCAGGGCCCCCCTGGTATCGGATATGAGGGGCGGCAAGGCCCCCCTGGCCCTCCCGGCCCCCCCGGTCAACCCTCCTTCCCAGGCCCCCACAGGCAAGGTGAGTTCCTGCACCCCCTGCATCCCTCCCTGCATCCCTCCCCGTGCCCCGTGCTGCAGCCCTCTCCATCTCACCCAGCTATCAGCATCCCTGGGCCCCCCGGACCACCCGGACCTCCCGGACCACCAGGCACCAGCGGGATGTCCTTGGGGGTGAGTTGGGGCTCTGGAAGGGGTTGCCTGCGGGCCGGCCAGCCAAACCCTGAGCCGCCCGCTGTGCTGTGCTTGCAGCTGCGCACCCTGCCAACCTACCAGGCAATGCTGAGTGCCACACGTGAGCTGCCTGAGGGTGGCCTCATCTTCCTGACCGACAGGCAAGAGCTCTATGTCCGCCTGCGCAGGGGCTTCCGCCGGGTGCTGGTGAGTAGGGGTGGGGGGGGGCAGAGGGGGGACCCTGTCTCGGTTTGCACTGCCTGGCTCTGAGGGGATGCAGGCAGCGTCACTCTGGGGTTTCAGTGGCATCCTTTGGGGATGCTCAGGCATCCCTCCCACCCTTGCACAAGGAAGAGGAGAGGGGGGTGGCTGGGATCTGATGTGCCATGTATTTGCAGCTGGAGGAGCACACCCTGATCCCCAGCTCGACTCTGGTGAGTCCCCTGTCCCCCATCCCCACTTCCATCCATCCCTCCCCATCGCTATCCATCCATCCCCATCACATCCCCATCCTCATCCCCAGCTTCAGCCGGCCCCATCGCTGCACAGCGCAGCACCAGCCCTCAACGTATCTCTCCCTCCCCAGGACAACGAGGTGTATGACAAGCCCCCCAGTGTTCACTATGCTGGCCCCCAGCCCCGTGGACCCCTGCATCCCCTTCGCAACCACAGCCCGCTGCCCACTGCCCGACCCTGGCGTGGGGATGAGGTGGTGGCCAACCAGCACCGCCTGCCCGAGCAACCCCTGCTCCACCACCAGCATGAGCTCCTCAACAGCTACTACATCCACCGCCGGCCAGATCCAGCCCCCGTGGCCACACATGTGCACCAGGACTTCCAGCCTGCTGTGAGTGCCAGGGGCCGGCTGAGGGGAGGTGATAAAGGTGGCCAAAGCTGTGTACCCCAAGCCCTGTTGTCCCCTCTTGGCAGCTTCACCTAGTGGCCCTGAATGCCCCACTGAGCGGCGGCATGCGCGGCATCCGGGGCGCTGACTTCCAGTGCTTCCAGCAAGCCCGGCAGGTCGGGCTGGCCGGCACCTTCCGCGCCTTCCTCTCCTCCCGCCTGCAGGACCTCTACAGCATTGTGCGCAGGGCCGATCGCGCTTCCGTGCCCATCGTCAACCTGCGGGTATATGTGTCCCCTTCCCAACACCCCATGAGCTCTGAGGGATGCAAAACATCCCAAAGCCCCTGCAGAGCAGTGACTGCAGAGCATCCCCTCCCTGGGGGCTGCCAGGGCTCGGAGCTCCTGTGATCCTCTTGGGGTGCAGGCAGGGCTAACCCCCTTCCTTTTTCCACCCCTGCACCAGGACGAAGTGCTCTTCAGTAACTGGGAAGCCCTATTCACGGGCAGCGGAGCCCCGCTGCAATCTGGTGCCCGCATCCTCTCCTTTGACGGCCGGGATGTCCTACAGGATGCAGGATGGTGAGCGTGTGATCGAGTGATGGGGAACGAAGGGAGATTGGGGTCTGGACTGCAGTGGGGGCAGTGGCAGCCCCCCACCTTTCTCCTTTCCAGGCCGCAGAAGAGCATTTGGCACGGCTCGGATGCCAAGGGCCGGCGCTTGCCTGAGAGCTACTGTGAAACGTGGCGGACGGAGGAGCATGCTGCCACTGGCCAGGCTTCCTCGCTGGGCTCGGGCAAGCTGCTGGAGCAGGTGGCCAGCAGCTGCCAGCACACCTTCATTGTCCTCTGCATCGAGAACAGCTTCATGACCGCCACCAAAAAGTGACAGCTCCCCCTCATCCCCTGGGTACCCCATGCCTCCCTGGGGAGAGTCAGGCCAGCCTGCACCCTGGCACCCCCATGGTCCTCAGCCCCTCCATCTCCTGCCCTTGCCCCGCAGGATTTTGTCCTCCCGCAGACCTGAAGCCAAAGAGTATCGCCATCACACCTGCCTTGGGTTGGCAGGGGCTCGCATCCCACCCAGGGCAGGGCAGCCGTGGGCTGGCTGCCTTCCTCCTCCTCCTCCTCTTGCTCCACTTCTCTTCTAACCCCCCTAATATTTAACCACTTCAGCTTGCGTCCACCACTCACTTGGATGCTCTTTTCAGGGTGGCTGGGCAGGAGGATGCTCGGCAGGGAGATTTCGGTGCTGCCACACGGTGTGCCCTCCCAGAAAGCCTGCAGGGGTTTCTTTGAACCCCACCTCCCAGCCCCACACTGTCCTTGCCAGGAGCTTGGGGCCAGACCCAAATCCATGCTGCCAGGGCCACGGGGTTTTCTCCAGCCGAAAGCCCGGCATCCCACCCAAGCAAGGGACCGTCCCGTGGCGGTGCCAGGGCTCTCCCTACATGGTTTCTGTCCTCCCAAGGTAAGGACCATCCCACCCAGTCCCCTATCATCATCCTCACCTCCACCTCCCTGGCCAGCAGCTCATGAGCCCCGGGGTATCTGGTGCCCCCTCACTCCCACTGTGCCCCTCATCCTGGGCACAGCCGCAGCCAGGCCAGCATGGGGACTGGTGCGATGGGGTGGCCCCAACATGGGGACAGGCATGCCCTTGGCGTGTGTTTACATGTTTGTGTGTGTTGAGCACACATGGTACCAAGGGCAGACACCGCCATCACCCCCCCGCCTCCCTGTGCCACCTTTGCTGCGCTCTAAGGGCCAAGGCACAGCAAAGCTGGGTTGAATTGGTATGGACGAATCCAAGGTGCTAAAAAAAAAAGAAAGAAAAAAAGAAATCTGTAACTAGCTTTTTATTATTGTATGGAAATTATTACCATAAAAGCTGTGCGAGTCACACAGTCTCTATTTCTTACAGTCTACTGTATTTTGTATAATTTGAAGCCTGTGGATCTTTATTTTTATTTGTCAGTTGTGTCCTATAAACCATTTTCTGAAGGCACTGAATAAAAAAACATTTTCCTCTTGTAGCCTGGCTCCGCACGATGATGGGGAGCTAGTGGCCAGGAGATTGCTTGGACTCCATCCATATCCCTGCGTGGTACCTGGTGGTGGCAGCTGTGGGCATCCTGCCCCTGCTCTGGTTGTGTTTGTGGCTGGCAGGTGGGGGACAGCCCCTGCCCCCATGGAGCAGAAAAGGGGTCCCAAAGGGTATGTCCTTAATGGGCTGGCACCAAGGACCTCCAGCAGGACAGGAGACAAAGCACACGGTGACAGTGATGCTTGCTCATGGAGCCGAGACCCGGCCATGGTGCCGGTGCTTAGGCTCGCACGGCACCTGCCTCCAGGCTCTTCTCCTGTGCTGGCACCTCGGCAGGGAGCTGGCATGGCTCCTTGGCAAGGGCCAGCTCTGTCGGCTGCTTTCGGCGGCTGTGCCGGATGCCCACGCTGACAGCCGCCAGCAGGTAGACCACTGCCAGCAGTGTGAAGTAGCCAAAGTACACATAAAACTGCAAAAGAGGTGGTGAGAGAGCAATGCTTGCAGGCCCCCCCCCACCATCATCCCACACCATTAAGGCACCAAAATCCTAGGTGCCCCTCATCCCTACCTGGGGATGCACAGACAAGCCCAAGACCCTCTTGTCAGCCACGATGATCGTGATGATGGTCTTCAGTATGGTGGCGAATAAGGTGTTGACCCCGAAGACCAGTGCGCAGAGCTCTTTAGAGAGGGAGGCAGCGACCTGGAAGCTGGGAAAGAGAGGGGGATCAGTGAGCCCCTGGTGCCAGCCCAGCTGCCAGGGTGGGAACGGGTCCCCAGGGGTACCACGCACGTGGCAATGGGCACCAGGAACTGGTAGGAGCCGCGGAAGAGGACATAGGCGCCATAGCACAGCCAGATGTTGCTGGTGGTGTTCATGAGCAGGAGCAGCCCTGCCTGGAAAGCTGTCACCACCCCGATCACCAGTTCTGACCACAGCGTCCAGCGGATCTTCACATAGCCGGCGGCGAAAGAGGCGCTGGCCCCTAGGGAGGAGATGAAGGATGCTGTGAACACCTCACCAGCATGGGATCACCTTGTGTCTCCCAGCCTAGTGATGTTCATCTCAACACCACTGCCATACCACCCCCTGCATCCCCAAAAATGCCACAGGGACTGCCATTCCCGGGGATGCAGTGGGATGGGGTGTCCCCCTGCATCCCCAGTGTCCCCAGCCCGGCACAGCGTACCCAGCAGTGTGGAGGCGGCATCCACCCCTCCATTGTACACCTGGCGGTTGCCTGCGGCAGGGTAGATCTCATTCCAGAGGATATGCACGTAGTACAGCATCAGGTAGTAACCAGCCGAGTTGAAGATCCACCACAAGGACCACAGCCGGAGCTGGGGTTGCCTGGGCAATGCTCCCAACTCCCGCAGCATACGGCATAGCACAGAATCCCGCCAGCCCCGTGCCTCTCCTGTGCTGTCCCCCCCAGCCATCTTGTCCAGCTCAGCAGGCGTAGCCCCATCGCCAGCCCCCTCAGGACGATTGAAGAAGAGGCTGCGCTGGGGCCGCTCAAGGAAGAGGGTGAGGATGAGGCTGAAGCTGACGAAGCCCAAGGAGACGTAGTTGAGGGTGAGGAAAGAGACGCCACCCAAGGTGATGCAGAGCTGGCCCAGCACTGAGCTGGTGAACACGCCCAGGAGGACGGCGGAGCGGGAGTAGCTGGCCATACGCTGGTAGCGAGACGGAGCAACAAGGGAGAAGATGTAGGAGGAGTAGGCAATGCGGGCGGCCATGGTGATGCCGTAGAAGAACTCCATCAGCTGCATGGCCAGGACAGAGGTGCCCAACAGCAGCAGCAACCAGATGGAGATGTGGCTGAGACTCTGCAGCACCAGCACCGGCTTGTAGCGCAGGTAGTCTGTTATCAGGAAGATGGGCACCAGCACAGCCATGTAGGAGTAGGTCAGCACCGGCGTGATCACGTTGGTCACCTGCCGTGTGTGCAAGGAGCAGCTGAGCGCTGGACACATCCCCGGGAGATGTCCGTGGCCCAGAGGAGTGCAGTTTGGGTGGGCCCCAGCTGCTGACTCCCATGGCAGCATCTCCTGGGGGAGGAATGTGCTCCACGGGGGCCTGGCTGAGCCCCAGCTCCCTTCTGGGCCAGGAATGCAGTGTTCCCACGAACAGGAACACCGGGACCAGGGCCAGCATCCCTTGGTTGGGGGACAACAACATGTGGCCCCTCCTCGTTTAACCCCATTGTTGCCAGCAGCCCAGCAGTGTACAGCCCTGTGCCCCTCACTGTGCACTGCTTCTCCCAGCCCAGCACCCCCCTGCCATCCCACCTGCAGCCCAGGCAGGCAGGGGTCAGGCATTTTCCCCAAAAAGTGGTTTCCAGCCTGAGCACAAGAAGCCTGGGACTGAAGGCACAGGGCGATCTCGCAGCACAGTGAGACAGGGACATGCTGCCAGATGGACACACACCACCTTCTCCCCCCGCCCAAAAAGCACTGCCACATATCACCACACACCTCCATACCCCAGGGCTGTGAGAGGATGCTCCGGCCAGCCCCAGGGTGGAGATTGTGGCTGGAAGGGGAACACCAAGGGAGGACAGGCTGCCTGTAGCTCACCTCTGCCTGCGTGAAGTTCTTGGCCCCCAGGAGATACGGGGTGATGAAGCTCTCCCCGGGCCGCATCTGCGTCATGAAGCCGTAGAAGCAGAGGTAGAAGACTTGTAGTTTCCAGCGCTGGTCCGGTGCTGTCTCTGATGCCGTCTTTTTGGCATCATCCTCCTCCTTGGGCATGGCTCTGGTGGTTCTGCAGCGGGACAGCAGTGTTATCCAGGGGACTGTCAGCTAGACACGCTTTGCCGGGCCAAGCAGCCCGTCTCTGGCCACAGGCACTCTCCAATGCATCGAAAGCCACGTCGCTGCAGTTTCTGGGGAGAAAGCAATGTTTGGCACGGGCTCAAATTCCTCCATAATCGCAAGGCAAATAAATACCGCTACTTTCTCCCCAGGAGGTGTTCTTGCAAGAAGAAAAGCAGCCGCATGTCTCGCTGTGCGAAAGCGCCGGGGGGGGACCATTTCGGGTGGCATTTGTAAATCTCATATGTAAATCATCGAGCCTGGATGCACGAAGCGCCCGGCTCTGCAGCGGGGCATCCTCTGCTCCCATCAACTTGGTTTTCTTCCCATTAAGAGTCAGGAGGGTTTTACTCCCTCCCTGAAATGAAGCTTTTCTCTGAGCCAAGTGGCTCCACTGCAGGCCCAGAGGCAGAGGGATACAGATGCCCTGCATCAGGTATGCTCTGGAGAGAGATGGCAGTGGCTGCAGGGACCAGGCCAGTTATGAAAGCGAGTTAATGTGCACACCGGGCACGGGCTGCCCACGTTACACATTAGCTGGGCTGTCCGCAGGACTTTAGCTGAGCCGCAGGCAAGCAGCTGCCCCTCGGCTCTCCTCTGCCCTGTCGGGGCATGATGCTTGGGCAGCATCGCCCTGCCTGGGGAGAATGCAAAATGCCACAAAGTTCACAGCCCGGAGGGGGATTAAATGCTCAAGTTTTGTGGTTTGGCCACAGAAAAGCTGGCAGCCCTGGGGAAGCCTGATTACCAGTCACGGGATGAAGGCAGGGAAGGGATAAGGCCTGGCCTGGGCGTCCTCCCAGCGCTCCCCGCTCTCACAACGAGTCACCAACAGCACTTTTTGAGCCATAAAAATCCACATGTGCCAATCTATACCACAGGAGCAAGGTCTAGAAACCCAATTACCCTGCTAATTGCAGAACAACTAATCACAGTCATTAAAAACTAAGTCCATGGTTCCAGTCCATGCCCTCCACTGCCATCATGCGTGGTGAGACTGGGGGGCTCACCTTGCAAGAATCCCCACTGGATAACGCACGTGGCTAACAGGGAAACGAGCTGGTGCTAGCACCAGTGCTGGCATGGAAAAGCCGATCACAATCAAAACCAAAAGTGGCAGCAAGAAGCGGGGTGACCATTTGCCCCAGTGAGGACTCACTGGTCCAGCCGCATTCCTATGGGATTTCGGCACTGGTACTTGAGCAACACCAAAACACACAGGTCTTGGAACTCACAGCTGGGCAAAAAGCCCTTACCTCTTAATTAGGTCCCTGGGGAGCAGGGCAGGGATTCAGTGCTCACTTACTGCCAGCCAGCTATCACCCAGAGCTGGCACCAGCGTGGGCACTGGATGGAGCACTACAGCCCCCCTGCCGTGCCAGGGAGGGCAAGTGGGAAGGAGCAGGGGCTAGCTCCCACCCAGCACCACACCGTGCCATGCCCGCATCGCACCCCTGCCAGCCGTGACTGCCTGGACTATGCCCCATCGCCTACTCGTCCCCGAGCCGGGCTGCAGATAAGAGCGAACATCACGTCCAGCAGCCGCTCTCTGCAGGGCAGGCCCCCACCACATGTTCTGGGACCCTGATGGGCTGTTTTCTACCCTCCGCCCCAAACCTGTTTTGGAAGCAGATGCTCCCCGTTTCCTTTCCTGTCCATCCAGGATGGATACATGCGCTTGTCCCTGGCCCAAAGGAAACTGTCTGCACTAAACCTGGGATGCAGCTCCATGCCGCTGCCTCAGTGCCACCATCCCCAGGAGCAGTGGCTCCTAACTCCCAGCATATGCATCCCCACACATTCAGGGACCCCAGTCCCAAACCTATCTGGCCAGAACCAGCTCCACCTCTCCAGACCATCCTCTGAGCTATCGCCGCTCGAGGTGAGTGGGCACAAGTCCTGAGGGATGCTCCCAGCTCGGTGCTGTCACCCCTCTACCCTGGGGCAAGTCAAGCAGAGGAGAGGGAGCAGAGCACGGGCGGTTATCACCGTGTGAACCTGTTTATCACCAGGTTATCACAGTGTGACTTTGACAACGGATCGCTGTCATGCTATATGTTTGTCAACCCAGGGCCATGGGCAATGCGGGCAGCCGAGGTCAGGCACAGCTCCCCGCGGAGCTACGGTTACCACGGTCCAGAGGGGACAACTCCGGGGGGGATGCTCTCCCCGCAGCCACATGTTGGTTGCACATAAGTAAGGCCGCTGAAGCACAACGAATTTTGTGGGGAGCCACCCAGCAGGCAAGCGATGGGGGTGCACAGGTCCCTGGAGCACCTTCCCAAAATAAGGCGGGGGAAGCTCCCCGAAATACATCTCTCTGCCTCGCCCCCCCCCCTCCCCAGCACCCAAGGGATGGATGGCTTCTTCAGGTGCTGTGGGGCGGTTTGGGGTGCACGTGGTAGAGGTGGTAAAGGAGGGTGTTGGGCCCCCCCCCCCAACACCAGCGCAGCACCAGCTCACCCTGAGACAAGGCACCCTGCATACCCCGGGGACACCCCACATCCCCGGTACCCCAGGTACCCCCAGCACCCCAGCACCGGGGGAACCCCAGGACCCCGCACCCCCGCAGTACAGGCCGTACCTGGGGGGCGGCGGGCATGGGGGCGGCAGGCCAAACCAGCCCAGGCGCAGTGGCGGGGTCCCGGGGCTCCCCGCGGCGCCGCAGCCGCCGGCGCCGGATCCGCAGCAATCCCGGCTGGAGCGGGGGGGGGGAGGAGGAGGAGGAGGAGGATGTGGGAGGCCCTCGGGAAATGTAGTCGTGCCCCATGTGCGGGGCGGCGGGAGGACTACAAGCCCCACAGTGCAGCGGGCGGGAGGAAGGGGAGGAGGAGGCAGAGGAAGGGGAGGAGGAGGAGGAGGAGCTCGACCACCCCGGGGGCAGAGCCCTGCCGGCCACCCGCGGTACTGTGACCGAGACGGGCTGAAATCCCTCCCTGAAAACATCGCCTCGGCACCCTGCTTGCCCAGCTCCTGGCGCGGGGAGGGGCGGGGAGGAGACGACTACGACGGGACGGACACCACGACAACGACACCCTTCTCCGGCTCCTTCCCACCGGGGTCAGCTCCCCGCCGATCTGCCGTGGCCTCTGGGCTGCGGGGCCCCGCCTTCCGTCAGGCCGGTTCGGCAGCATCCGCGGGGAGACGCTGCCCACCGCCTTCGCTCCTCCCCAGCGATTTAGCGCCTCCTCTGCCCGCTCCCCGCTGCCGGCAGCTGCGGGGATTTATTTCTAGCCCCCATTTTTTGTAAGGGGAGTGGGGGGGGATTGTTAGAGCCGGGCTTGTGCCGCGTCTTAGAAGGTCCTGGGCGCGCCGCTGCCCGCTGGGCTCGGGACAAAATTGCCGAGCCCCTCTTCCCCACAGCGCAGCCTGGCAGCAGCCCCCCCCCAGGGTGTGCTTATGGGGTGAGACCCGGCCAACAGGACAACGGGGGCTGAACCGCGGCCCTGCACCGGTCCGGGAGGCAAGAGCTTCCGTAGAGGGAAACTAAGTGGAGGTGGAGACCCTCGAGGATCGGGCCCTGCAGCTGGTGCTCCCATCCCCAGGGAGATAATGCATCTTCTGAGAGCATCTTCTCTCCCCCCTTTCCTCCCCCTCTACCGGCACTTACCCTGCCAGAAGCAAATGCAACTTGACAGGGCTCAGCTACTGCACTGAAATATTTATATGTTCCTGCCTGGAAGTGCGGCAGTGGGATTCCAGATGTCTGTGGATCGTCACACCCCACACACAGGGCTGTGAGGGGTCCAGGCAGCTGCACCCCAGCCTGGGGTCTTCCCACCTGAAGGCCTTCTGTCCTGTTGAGCCTCCCAACACCCATGTGAAGATGCTCACCACCAAATCACCACGGTGGGGGCTGTACCAGCATTTATTTCACTTGCATTTTTCTCCTCCTTTTCTCAGCTAAACGGATAGAGCCAGGGTGTGTTATCTAGGTGGGGGACATCCCAGGTCCTTTCTTTAATGATGGCATGGGTTTGCTCCCCAAAGCAGTTTCCTCCCTCGGGAGAAAACCAGAACACCAGAAAGGCTTTGGTACTGCAGAAGGAGCTGACTTGTGTCCCTTCCCAGGCAAGGCGATGGTCCAGGGGAGGATGGCAAGACCACAGCAGATATGTCCACAGGCTCCCAGTGTCCACCATGCACCTCCCCCAGGTAGGGGCACAGCCCTTGGTGGGGCCTGTCTCTCCATCCCCTGATTGCCAGCATGGTGGCAGGGTTGGGCCCTTTCCTTATGTGACCCACCCCAGTGTGCGTCACTTGGCAGTCACGCTGCCACTATCAGCCCCAGTCACTGGCCGGACTCCCCCCAGCCTGGGATAGCACCCAGAGGTGCAAGGGCCGGGCTGGCAGATGTATTTGTGCGAAGAGGGCAGGGTGCTGGCAGCACAGGGCACCCCAGCCTCCTATCGGATGGCTCATGCGGAGGAGGCAACTCGCCAGCCCCGAGGGCTGGCTCCCCTGGTGCCTGGCTGCTGGAACTCGGCTTCAGCACAAAGGATGGGGCTGGAGCAGGGGCAGGGGGAAGGGCAGAGAAGGTTTAGGGGCAGGAGCAGGGGCAGGGGCCGGGCAGAACCAGTGTCAACGTCTGGTGCTGGCGCTGGGGAAGGGACAGGAACAGGAGCAGGGTCAGGACGCGGGCGTGGGCTTGAGCAGGGGCAGGAGCAGAGGCTGGGGTAGGGAAGGGGCTGGGTCAGGAGCTAGGGCTGGGGTGGGTCAGGAGCTGGGCAGGGCAGGGCGGGGAAACGGGCAGTGGCTGCGGCAGAGAAGGGCTGGGACGGGGGAAGGTCGGGGGCTGCGGTTTGGGTAGGGGTAGGAGCAGGGGTATGATGGTGGGGCTGGGGCACGAACAGGAGCTGGGACAGTGTCAGGGGCAATGGCCGGGGCAGGATGAGCGGCTGGGGTAGGCTCAGGGGCGGGAAGGGATGAGGCAAGAACTGGGGTAGGGCGCGGGTGGGGCGGGCGGGGGCCGGCGCGGCGCGGCGGGGGGCGGGCAGAGCCGGCGGGGCCGGGCAGGGCTGCGGGGAGCGGGGCCGGGCAGGGCTGCGGGGAGCGGGGAGCGGGGCCGGGCAGGAGGCACCCGCTCGCCTCCGGCTGCCGCCTCCCGCCGAGCGCGCCCCGCCGCCCCCTCCCGGCGCCCAACTCCGCCGCTCCTCTCCTGCCCAGCCCTGCCTGCCCTTGCCCGGTCGCTCCCCGCTCCGCGCCGCCCGTCGCTCCGTCCGTCCGTCCGGGGGCAGGTAGGGGTTTGCCTTCCCTGGGACGCTGTTTTCTGGGCGGGGGCGGGCTCAGGGGGGCCCGGGACGGAGCCGCCGGTGGCGGTGCCGGAGGGACTGCCCCCGCAGCGGACGGCTGCACGCTGACCTCGCCCTGCTCCGGCCGGGTCCGTCCTTGGGGCGGGGGGAGGCGGGTCGCCTGCGTGGGGACCCGCCTGGGGGGTTGTGGCGAGAAGGGGGACACGGCCCCCAGGACGAGGAGGCGGCTCTCGGTGGGGCGTCACTCCGGGAACCAGCCCGGGAGCGGGAGCCGAGCCCCCTCCAAAACCTCTGCTCTGCAGAGCAGCGGGTCCCCCCCCGGTCCCCATCCCGAGGGGCTCCGCCCCGTGCGCTTCCACCTCCCCGGGTGTGCGGCTGTGCGAGGCTGCTGAGAGTTTTCCGTCCCTCACTCCCAACCCGGGATGCTGCTTGGCTCTACGAGGGCTGTCCTCTGCTGAAACAAGCCCCAGAGTGCTGCCCCCGTCTCCCTGGACCGCAAAAAAACGGGGGTCCCCAAGGGAGGCGGCTTGAGAAGCCCCCTGCCCGCTGCTGCAAGGAGAAGCACATGTGGGATGGGAGGGATGCTGTGCAGGAGAGCCCTGGCGGCTGGCTGTCGGGTGGTGGCTCTCAGGTGCGAGCATCTTGCTGGGTCCTGCTGCTGTTGGTCTAGTGGTTGTTTCTGAGCCCCAGCTCCAGGCATTCTGGTCACCAAGCACGCACCAAGCAGCTGATCAGTGCACCCAGCCAGGGCAAATGCAGCCCCAGAGTCAGTGCCGGGGGGAGGAAGGGGGCCCAGGACTTCTTTCTGGAGCACACGTCTCGAAACTTCCACCACAGTTGGGCAAATCATCTCCTGGGAGTCCTTTTCCCCAGCCGGGACCTTTCTGTCCTTCCTCCAAAATTGGGCACGTTCCCCCAAGGGAGCGCAGGGTTCCCTGCCCTGGGGTTGCTCCCCTCTCCCCACTGGAGCCATTAGCCTCCATCACATGGAGCTGGGTCGAGAGGGGTAGATTTATTTGGGTATTGCCCTCAGGGCAGTGGGCAGCATTTATTGCCCCGCCCCTTCCAGCAAGTCTCCCCGGGTCTGGATGAGGCCTTGCTGACCGGTTCTGGGGAGGGGGAGGCCCATGCCACGTTCCTTGCAGCAGCCCAACCCTGTGCAGCATTCTCTGGTGGCTGCTGCACTGCGGAGCATCCCCACCCCAGTGTGGATGCTGCATGGCCCCCCGGGAATGGCACAGAGCCCCACACTGCAGGGTATCCTGCCCCAGCGTGCAGCACGGTGAGCCCAGGGCAGGTGGGGCAGCTCAGGGCCATGATGCCCCAGGGCACCCATGGTGCTCGGGGTATGGGGTGAAGCCAGGTGCTGCAGCTACCACGGTGCAGG
This sequence comes from Pluvialis apricaria, assembly GCA_017639485.1. Classification (NCBI taxonomy): domain Eukaryota; kingdom Metazoa; phylum Chordata; class Aves; order Charadriiformes; family Charadriidae; genus Pluvialis; species Pluvialis apricaria. Next base: position 37,754,624 of record CM030011.1, on the reverse strand, counting down.
TGTCCCAGGCTTTCCTGGCCTGCAGCCATGGAATGTGCATGCTTTCCATCCTTGCAAGAGGAGACAGCATCTACGCATCCCAAGGGGTGTGGTAGCAAGGGAGCGGGTGGTCCTGGTGGGAGATGCACCGGACACTGCTCTGTGCCAGGGTCTTGAGGGGGCTGGGAGATGGTCCCTGAGGGTGGAGGGCATGGTGAGCAGCACCTAGTGCAGACTGGCTCCAGCTGTAAGCAAGCAGCCTGGGGATGGAGAGCCCTGTGGGAGGTGAAGGCGGCACACAAAATCTCCTACTTGGCCTACTCCATGCTTTCTAGGAGCATTTCCACAGTGGCCTCTGTGAGGATATGAGAGGGAAACCCCTGTCTGAGCTTGCTTTAAATGATGGCTGGTAGCCATCATGGCTGGTAGAGGTGTAGCTCTGCCGTGAAATTCGGGGCAGGCCCGTGCAGGTGGCAAAACCGCTGCCAGACACCACTGGGATGGGCTGAGCTCAGCCCCTGTGCTGCCTGAGCCCCGCGTCCTGCTCTAGCCCAGGTTCGTGGGTACAAATACAACCCCTGGCTTCTTTCCCTTCTCTTTGCAATGGCCCCGGGAGAGCATGGCGTTGTTTTGGGGCTGGAGCTGGCTCCCACCCAGCTGATCGGCATGCCTGCATGGTGAGGCTAGGGTGCTGCAGCCACCCCTGCATGCATGGAGTCCCTCCCACGGGGCAGAGCCTGGGGAGGGGGAACAAATGTCCCAGGACTCCCCCCGGCTGCCGCAGGGCTGCCCGCAGGGTGCTGCTCTGGCCCTGTGGGAAGGGGGCACGGTTCGGGCAGCTGCCTGCAGCGCTCATGGCAGCGTTTCCCCTCGGTCTCAGCGCTCTGCAGCATTCTCTGCTTCTTTGTCCTGCTAACTGGAGCGGTGTTAAGATGTGGCCGGTATCCCATGTGGCACCTGCCGGCTGTCCTTCCCTGCATGGAGGCTGCTGGGATGCCTGGGGGAGAGTGTTTGTGTCCCCAGGGTGGACCCTTTGCTCCCAGCCCTGGGGCAGTGATACCTGGGGCGGGGACAGGGGCATCCTTCATCTTCCCACCCGTCCCAATGCAGTGATGAGGAAATAGGTCCACTTTTCATCAGGTTGACAGGCAAGCTGGGTGCTAGCACCTCTCTGCGGGGAAACCAGAGAGAAAAGCTCTTTTTTAACACAGCAGGTCCTTCCTTTGAGTGTCCTCAAGGGGCTGTTTTCTGTTGAGGAGGGAATATGGGATTTTCCAGCAGGCAGGTTCCGCCATTTTGGGAAAGTCCATCAAGACTTGGCACACTGATCAATGGGGAGCCCTTTACAGGAGCTAGGGATGGTCGACGATTTCCTAAATGAAGCAAGCACTCAGGAGTGCAAAAATCAAAAGTTTTCGTCTGAAAATGGTGAAACAAAGTACTTGGAATTTTCTGCTTTATTTTTTTGGTTGCTTCTTCCCTTTGCTGAACCCCAAATTCTGGCCTGTTTGCTGGCCTGTTTGTGATGAGACACACAGAAGAGAAATGCCATCCCCCAGCTCGAAAGGATGCGTTTCCAGCCCCCTTTGGTCCAGCAGCAGCCCATCACCAGGGTCTTACAGCATGTCCTCCCCCGGCCTTGCCAGGGGTCTGTGGGTGCTGTGCCTGCAAAGGTTGGTGGGTGCACGTGGTGGGGAAACCCAGCATCGACTAGAGGAGGAGAAAGAGGGCCCACGTGCATCAGCTGGACTGTCCCAGGAAGGGGTTAATTCTGGAGCTCCAGATCTGGTATCCTATTGCTGGCTGCTTTGAGTAAAAGCTTTTTTGGCTTGGTTTCAAGGCCATCGACTGGAAGATGACTCATGCATCCCTGCCACCAAGGAGTAAACCCTCTTGTCCAAACTTTCACAGCACAAAGTGATGGTTTCCTGAAAATTCAGGTGCCCTGGAGGGGTCTGGTCTGCTGGCTCCAGATTTAGCTGCTTCCCAGCACTGCTAGGGTCGTCTTGTCCTTGGGGAATTGGGGTGATGGCATCTCTGGCATAGGTGCTGGGTGATGCTGAAGCGCCTGTGTGTGTTCCCCTGGGATGGGGATCTGCTATTGCGGGCGCAGGGTGAGTGGTCAGCACCAGCACAGCCTGCCCGCACTTGGCTCGGAGTGGGAGGGGAGCAGTGTCTTTTCTTAAAAGCCACTGAACGATAATAACTTAAGCAACGCATTTGGAAACATAAGCGATGTGTTGCTGCAAGTGGAGGTAGCAAATGCTCTGCTTATTCCCGATATTAGCAGCTAAGCTGCTGCTCATGGAGGGGTTTCTCATCTGTGAGGTGCAGCTTTGCTCTGTGCGTGGTTTGGAGCTCCCCCTGAAGTGTTCGTAGTGAATATTGCAGGCACACAGGACTCAGACGCACTGACCTACAGCTGACGTGGTGCTGGGGGTGCTGCTGGGGGTCTCTGCCTTGAAACCTTGAAACCCTGAAACCTTTTCCCTTGGTTCCCTCACATCATGGTTGCACACCTCCTGTTGCAACATCTTTGCCCCATCACCCTTGCAAGGATTTAGGGGGGGGTGCTGCTGAGCACCCGTGGGCCTTGCATTGCGTCGGGGTGTGTTGTTTGAAGGATGCTTTCGCCTCAGCACAGGCTGACTTTTGTCCCTTTTGTCTGCAGGGCGGGAGCTGCCCAGCAGGCTGCACTGTCACCTTCCACACGCCACCAGATGTGCCTCCGAGTCGCGCTGCACAGGGGATCAGCTGTGAGGGTAAGGAGGCAGAAGCGGCCCCTCCAAAGGTCCAGGGCTGCCCAGGAGACTCCAAGCATGACACTGGCTTGTCCCTCCCCAGCACAGGTCACGCTGGCTGGTCACAAGGCCAGGCAAGACTGGCTCCATGCTGCCGAGGGGTGGTGTGTGGCTGCTCCATCCCCTCTTACCCAGGTGATGTTAGGAAGCTCTATGATCTATGATGAGGTTCTGGCTGCCCGTTGTGATCCTGAATGATAAAAAAGTAGGACTTTTGGCAATGGGAGTGGATGAGGGCATCAGGTTCCCAGTGCCTGAAGTGAACATCTCCTCCCTTTTGTGTGTTTTGGAAAAGCCCCCAGGAGAGCCCCTCCTGGTGTGTAGACAGAAACCAGAGGGCTTGGAAAAAGTTTTGAGGTTTCAGGGTGAAATTATTTCACACCAGGCAGCCTAATCTGGCTCTGGAGTGACCTTGCTTGGGGCAGGAGCTGGACCAGAGACCGCCAGAAATGCTCACAGCCTGAATTGCTCAGTGCCTCAGGCCTTCCTTCAAATATGGAAATGATTCACTATTTAAAGACTTTTATTTGACTGACAACATGAAGGCAATGTTTTGAGGAGCTCTAGAGAGGAGATCCCAGGGTGTCTGGGAGACGAACCCCTTTCCTATGACGAGGCGACTCTGCAGGGCAGGCGAGCCTCTCCACTATGTTGAGGTTGCCCGTGGCCACTCTGTGAAATGCACCCTGGGTATCTTGGGAAGCTGCAAAGCCGAAAGCCAGCAGGCAAAATCCATATGTTTCTGACATCTCATAGCTTTCGGGGAGATCCTCCTGATCTGGCTATGTTGGATGCTTTGTGTCAGGGTAGGAGGATACCTTGGGGGCACCCAGGGTCAGTGACTGCCACTTGGGCAAGGGGACCCCACTGCCGAGGATACAGTTGGGGTGATTTGCTGCAGGCTGTTCAGCAACCGGACAGCTGATGTGCCCATGATGGGCCTGGCAAGCCCCTCACCTCTCCTTAGGGTTGGTGTGGGATTTTTTTCTGGGAGGCTTGCGTAGCACTGTTGGGGTTTCAGTGTCTGCTGAAAAATCCACCTGGGGAGACCTCTTCAGACACCTCACTGGTCCGGACACCTCTGCGCCTCAGTTTCCCCACCTGGAAAATGTGTTACCCCTCCAGCGTATTTTGGACAGCAGCACATGGCAGGGGATGGACGAATGAGGGACCTGAAGTTGCCTGTTTTTACTGCACAACTTGGGTGGCCATGGTCCCCAGGAAGGGACCAATAGCTTACCCTCTCTCTCTTGGGACATTTCCTTGCACATAGGCTCTGCACCAGGGGTCTGGCTCCCCAAGTGAGTGACAGAAGCGATGATGTGTCATGATGATGTGTGTTATACCTCGACTGGGGCTTCACGAGGCTCTGCTGGCCATCCATGCTCCTCCATCAGGGGACCAAGGTGCAAACCATGGCCAGATGCAACGCATCTCAGCCTGTACGGTCTCTGTCCTTGCCCTGGGTTGCAGGTTCCTCCTTTCAAGCATTTATGAGAGCTAACATGCCTGTCGTCGACAGCTCTCCCTGCCGTAGCAAGAAAACACCCCAGAGTTTTGTGAGTAGAGCTGACAATATCTGGCGAGACATTTCTCCCTTGCAAGCACGCAGGAGTAGTTTTGCCAGCCCTTAAGCAAGGGAAGAGGGGCAATGATAAAGAAAAGATGGAAGGAAAAAAAACAATCCAGAAGAACAGAGGATGGCACCAAATTTGCTGACCTCCTCGCTTTTGGTTGGAGTAGACAGAAAATGAACTGGAGGGCGTTGGCTGCTTGCGAACAGCCCCAGGAGCAGGACTGGGCTGTGCAGAACCTGGGGTCTCCTTGGGCCAACTTCCGCTCTGAGGTCTTCTGAGCGGAACCACCCTTCTGAAAGGCATGCGGTGGGCTTGGCAATGAGTGATGTACCAGGGAGCTGCGGGTGGCATCTGCTGCTGGGGTTTGGCTCTAGCTTGACTGCTTTGATATTGGTGCGTTACGTCACTCCTAATCCTTTTAGTGGTGTCTAGGTTTTGAAGAGAGCGTGTTTGGCTCTCCAAGTCCCATCCTGAGGACCTAGTCCGCTCCATTTGACGTAATCCCCATCCTTCCCCAAAGGTGAGGAAGGACAAGGGATTCCACTGTGGATGGTCTGTCTCATCCCAGTGACTGTTTGCTAAGGCTTCCTAAGACCACCAAGGACTTCTCATGTGAACCAAAACCTCAGCCCCTGATGGCTGGGGAGTGCTCTGGAAGATTTAAAAACTCACCAGATGTGGTTTTCCCCACACAGCAACTGTGTCTCCCTGGGTAGGCCACTTACAGCTTAGCTTGCTGTGACCTCAATAGTAGGTCTGCTTGTCCCAAAACCAGGTCTCCACCAGGTACCCAAGCCCCTGGCACTGCCTCTCCACCCTTGGGGGTGCTGGTGTCCCTCTGGGCATGCTGGATGCTGCTGGTGTTTGCCAGAAGAAGGAGAAAAAGGCAAAACGCTGAGATTACCCCCTTGCCAACCGATTTGTCCTCTAGGAGATTAGTCCCCTTCCCTGGCTTACAGGGGGATTTGAGGCCTCTCCATCTGCTCAAGCCCAGCAGGTCAGCAGGTGCCAGGGAGGAGCGGCCAGAGCCCAGTCGCTGTCCCTGCTCCCGGGCATCCCAGACAAAGCCACCCTTGGGTTTGCACCCCGAGTTGGGCATTTCTGGCTATATCTGTTGGAAAGGAGCAAAAGCCCCCAGAACTACGTTGGTGAAAATCCTACTTGGGATGTGGTTTAGATCTGAGGGTGTTTGTCAATGGAGCTGATTAAAATTGTGCGGAGCAATGGCAAGTTTTTTAAGCTGTTGTCAACTGGTAGAAAGCCTTGAGGATGCTCGAGTACCTCCCCTTCCACCCAGGATGATCCCAAGGAGGTGATTGCCCTGTAAAACCCCCTTGGCCTTTGGGAAAGTAGGTGGGCAGGTGGGAGGAAAGCATCTGGGTGCTGGCTTTCCCAGGTGAAGCCATGACGTGCCTGCCAGGGCTTTGGGGGTAAATGGGAGGAGGTTTGCTGGCTCACAAGTGCTTTTAGAGCCAGGTTTTCCAGAGGAGAAAACTGGGAGGTGATAGGGATGATACAGAGCTCTCCCCTCTCCCGCTCCATCACTCCCGTCTCATCAGCAGACGCTGTATGAAGGTGGTGTGTAACAAAGAGGCTGGAGGTAAGTTAGGGAAAAGCTGATGACAAGCGGGCTTACAGACACTGGGTTTATAGGGACTGACTGAACTAGGTTTGTGGAAGTGCCAGATGGGGGCAGCTGGGTGATGCTGGGGGCTGGGGCTTTGCCAAGTACCATCCTGCTCCCAGGCTGTGGGGACCACAGGACATGGGAGCCTTTGCCTGTGCCCAGATCTCAGCCAAAAGCAGGTCTGGCATGCTGCTAGACCCAGGAACATGCTCTCCCTATGCTACTACCTTTTTGGCAGGCGTGAGGCTGCGTTGGACCCCACTGGAACCCCCCCTGGGGATGCTCCAGTGGGGCAGCTCTCAGAAAGTACCGATTTCTCTTCTAACGTGGCAGAAAATCACATAGAGGGGAGCTCCAGGCAGCAGAGATGAGATGCCAGCACCATCCCCATGCCGCTCAGCCACAGCTGCAGAGCCTGGTGGGGGGACTGGTTTTGGACCCCTGTCTCCGTTCTCCTTGCCTTGCTGTGTCGCCAGAAATACCAATGGAGGCTGCCAGGTGTCAGCTCGGAAATCTTTTAACTTTACCTCATCTCCCCAAATGGACAATGTCTCTGCTCATTAGGTACCTACCCAGGGGGCAGATGTCAGCTCTGCTCATGGCTTTTCTCAGCTCATCTCTGCTGAGACTATTGACGGCTTCAGAGCGCTCAGGTCCCATCACGTCACGCAGGCTCCTGCCCGCAGGGCTGCCCACTCTGCCTGCCCGGTGGCCGTGCCATCCCAGCAGTGGCTCACCTACGCCCCCCCCCCACCTTGGGTTCATCACCTCCCCCTCTTGAGGAGTGGGGTTTTGAAGGATGTTTCATTAGAAGGCTGGAAAATAACGGGCACCGGTAGCACACGCATGGGGCATGTATATGTGTGTGTGTAGAGCTGGAATCAGTTTTCCTTGCCTGGGCAGCGCCTGGGAGGAGAAGCCGTCGCTGAAGCTTGCCCTTTGAGGCTGATGCGTCCTGACAGCTTGTTCACTGGGACATTAAAATCATTGCCTTTGTCTGCATAAAACACCCAGTAAGGCGGATGATGGGAACACAGGTCAGGGGAGGATCGTTCTCTCCCCAGCGCGATGAGTGGCAGCACCGAAAACCCCAAGCAGCAGAACAAAGTGGATCCCAGAAGCACAGGGGCTGCTGCACCCCAACTGGATGTAAGTGGGTTCCCCTCTGACATGAAGGGGGCTGGCAGCCTGGAGTGGCAATGTGGATGGAGCTATCTTGATGAGAAGATTCCTGACTATAAGGTGTACTATAGCTCAGGGATTTGGTGATACAGTGGGAGAATATTCCCATCCCCATCCCATCCAGTGCATCCCTCACCAGCCACATGGCATGTTTTCCCAAAAAGCTGAGTTTTCCCCATGGGATTGCAGCAAAGCAAGAGGGCATCTGCAAGTTCTCCGTGCTCTCTGCAGACCTTGGACCTCACACAGGTGCCCCACAATCCCAAACACAGGGCCAAGCAAGATGCCAAAGACACACAGAGAACCAAATACTCGCAGGTGAGGGGAAGCTGAAGTTCAGCTTGGCTCGCTGAGTTCACAGGACAGGCAGGCTGGGTGTTGGAGCAGGCTTTTTTTTTTTTTTTTGGGGGGTGGTGGGCGTTGTATGTTGTAGGGGATACGGGAGAACCCACTGGTATTTGGGATGGTGGGATAGGGCAGCATGCCAGGGTCCTGAGGGGGCTGCTTCTGCATTGCCAGCCCAGAGTAGGTGCAGAGATGGGGAGACTGTGCAAGGCTGCTGAAAATCTGTTTTTGCCCGAGGAAGCTTTGCTTTGGGAGACCCTTAAAAATTATTCCCAGCGTGATCTGCTGGGTTGAGCTGGGCAGCAGGGCAGCATGTGAGCTGGGGTGTTTTGGACATCCACCAAGGCAGTGCCAGGGGCAGCCTCCATGCCTAGGTGCTGCTTTGGATGCCCACAGGTGTCCGCAAGAGCAGTGCTTACCAGCTCGCTCAGCCTGAGCAAAAGCAGGCGAGTTGTCACAGCCCCGTGAGACCAGTCACAGGACTTGCTCACATGTGGAATTACCCATCAGCTCACCGCTGAGGCTGGGCAAGCACGAGAAGCCACACAGTACATTCACCTTTGTATCCTATTGATGCCCTCTTCAAGAGAATGTTCAGCCCCATCTTTGTGATTCCTCCTTACCCACTCAAGACCAAATATTGTGAAATTTTGAGCCCCTTGGAATGAGGTGTCTGAGTCCTCCAGTGTGCACGGGTGGCATCAAGCTGAGGGTGCTGCCTAGCCCCTGGGGCTTGCTGTCCTTCATGGGGTCTGTGCTGCTCAGGGTGCTTGGTGCCTCTCTGGGGGGAGTTAAGGATGTTGAAATGTGATAGTGTACAACGGTTGATTTTTGGGCCACATCAGTGCGTTGGAATTCATTGCATCCTCAGGTGCCTTTATCTGGGAGCAATAGGTGTGATTTTGCTGGGATCGGGACACCTTTGCTGCTCTGTGAGGTGACCCCTCGTGAACATTGCTGACAATATTTGCTAACGGGACCTAGTCCATGAGAACTTGCAGGCAAGCTGGCCATGCAGGGGTGGAGTCACGCTCTCTATTGCCATGGATCAGGAAATAGAAAGCTTTCGGTGTGATAAGCTTGCTGGTGTCTTTCTCACAGCATCAATGCTTGTTTCACTGGAGAGAAAAAAACAGGAAAAATAAAAATTGCTTGTACTGCCAGAGCAGACACAAGGTGCAGGGGCTTTAGCTGTGCTGTAGAGAGGATTTGGGAGATGATGGCCAAGATGATAGTCTGCCAACAGATCAAAAAGTTGCTTGCCCATAAGCTTGTGATGCTGCCTTTTAAGACAACTCCTGACTGGCTTGCATTGGTCATTGATGAGCAAGACCCTGCTGTTGTGTAGTGTAGGGACACAGGCAGCTGCCACAGCCAGTGCCTCTTTGGCCATGGTGGTGCCGCTGGATGTCTGTGCCTGGCAAATGTCTTCTGGAAGCAGCCCCACAGTAGGTGTTGGGGTATGGTTAAAGCAGCCGTGGTCAAGACATACTTTGCAGTGCTGAGGTTTCTGCTTGGAGGCAGCTTTTGGATTGATTGTGGTGCACTCGTACCCATGCTGGAACTGAGGTTTGCCCCCAGCATGGCAGCAGTCCTCTGGGAAATGCAGGCATGCCCATACCTGGAGGTAACCTGCACCTTAATCACAGAGAACAAAAGTTAGGTGGCTCAACAAGCATGCAGTTTGACTGACTTGCTCCTGTGCATCTCAGGGAGCTGAAAGACATAGAAATAGCAGGTTTTGAGACTGATTTACAATTCTATCTGCACCAAACATTTAGAGGGAAGAGCTATGCTGGAAGCAGGAGTTTAGGTGCATGGGCGTGCACATAGTGCACAGTGCAAGACCATGGGGTCGTGGTTGGGATCTTACCATGCAGCATGTTCCTGTAAGAGCGGAAGGGTTGTAACATAACAAGAAGCAGAGCTGCTGAGAGATGGACCAATATTTGATTAAGAAAACTGCTGAAAAATTCTTTAATGACATATTTCCTGAATGCTAAGCCTTGTCTTGGGATAAACTCAAACCTATGACCTGAAAGGCAAATAAAGGTTTCTTTCCTTGTGAATTCACAGGCTGCATTGCTGTGGGTTGCTGCTCTGTGCCTGTGTGGGCAGTGGGGAGGCAGGATGCACCCCTAGGGCTCGACAGAGGGGCTTGTGCTGGCTCTGGGGAGCAGGATGTGGAGTTTCCTTGCAACCCCTTGTCCTTCCAGCATCCTGAATCCTTGTCTGAGCCCCCTCATTCACATGCGTTTTGATGAATCTTGTGCCCTGGTCAGGGGTTTTCCTTCTTTTCCTTGATACTGGAATTAGTGACCAGAAGTTTGTGCTCATCAACATTAAAAATTTAGCAAGGATTCCTCTGCTCAGAGCTGTTTTACCCATGCAGTTCCCCAACCCCTGGGTTGCCCTCGGCCACAGTGGCGGTGCCAGGAGGATGCTCTTTGCGAGTTCTCAGGTTAGGGGGGTGGCCCCAGACATTGTGCTGTCTTCCAGGTCCTCCCCTGCTGCCTCCGCTACTGACCCCCAGCCCTCTGCCCCACGGCCTTCCTGACCTGCCCCTGCTGCTTCTCCAACAGTGAGTTGTAGTTTGGGTTTTCCATCCTTTCCAATTTTTTTTCACAATTTGTTTGGGACCCATCCTGCTTGCTGGTGACACCAGCTGGGGATGCAGTCGCTACCTTGGAGGACATGGCTGCTGTTCAGAGAGACATATAAGATATCATAGGGGAAAAAACATTAATTCTGAGGGTAGCTGATTGCTGAGAGAGGCTGTGCAGTCTCCATCCTGGAAGGTTTTCAAGCCCCAACGGGATAAATCCCTGGGCAACCTGGTCTGATCTTAGTGCTCACGCTGCTGTAAGCAGCAGGCGGGACTGAAGACTGACCTCGGGTGTCCCATGGGCTCCTCTCCCACTGACGGCCTCCTTCCCATGGCAGTAGCATTAGCCCCTTGTGCCCAGGTCGCTGGGGATGAACGCAGTGGCTGCTGAGTCACTGGGAAGAGGAAGGGTTTCCCCTTATAACACACAAGCTGCCCTGGCACGTCAAGAACAACACCAAGTCTGAGCGACGAGTGGGGCCTGCAGCTCGCCCATCCCACTGCCTGAAGAATATTTTGGGCGATGGAGAGTTTTTTTCTGCCCTCTGGCACTCAGCTTATTAACTGCTCAGGCTGCTCGATTGATTTTATTGATGGGTAATGCATGCCCCAGTTAACTTATTGGGAGCAGCAGCAAAAATAAAGCAATAAAAATAACCCGGCGCTCATGTCACGGGAACGTGCTGGATTATTTCCATTGCTGTGGTGGTGTGATTTCTGGATGAAGGAGACCCCTGGCTCGTGCTCCCCCTGTGGGGAGCGGCCGGACTGCTGGGCTATGGTCACCTGGGGGGTCTTGCTGGGGTCATGTCCTGGGAACCCTTTCCTCCACAGCCCCCCTCTTCGGATGACTTCCCTTGGTCAGTAGATACTGGAGCAGAACCTGCCCATACCTGCTCTGAATGTAAGAAAAGGATAGACAGGGCTTTGCTACCTGCCTCATGAACAGCCTGGAGGTGATGCTCCTGATCGTTTTGTCCCCCCCCAACCCAACCCATGTTTTATTTCTCTCTGAAATTCACTTTTCCTGGATGGTAAGCAACCATCGGGTGTCCTTCCTCCACACTGTGCCTAACCTCTGCTGTGTCCTGGTCTGCAGGCTCGTGCCGCGGACCTGGTTTCCGCCCTGTGCTCAGCATGCCCTTTTCTGGTGCAACCGGACCCTCTGAGGAATCGCTCTGGAGCTTGAGGCCAGCCTGCAGGGTAAGGTAAGGCGAGTTCAGTCACTTTCCAAATCCTGGGGGGGTCTTTGCAGCTGCACCGAAGTCTCCGAGGAGGACATGGTTGGACTCTGCAGACAGAGGTACTGCTGTGCTGTGGGTACCTGGCTCCACATGACGGGCAACGCTGCGGTGTGAGCAAAAGAAGGGAAGCAGGTTTTGCTTCCTGCATGGTGCAATCCTGCTAACAGGGCTTCTATGAAAGGCATGTTTTGATGCTGGAGTCTCTTTCTGCAAAGGGGCTGATGCAGTCCTGCATCCATGCAGGTCTCCCGTCCTGCTGCCTCTGCCGTCCTTGCACTTGGCCACCTGCTTTCCGCTGCGTTGGTCACATGGGTCCATTAAAACCAGCTAAAGAGCTAAGCTGGGAAGTGAATAGATGGGGTCATTTTCATCAGCCACTCCACTTTTGTTACTAAAATAGATCTGCTTTGGCCTGGGGCCATCATGTTGTCCCAGGCATTGACTATCACAAATGGATGGCAGGGCAACATTTTCCATTAGCAAAGAGAAGGACATGCGTCTCCGAGTGAGAAGATAGCTCCATAAAGCAGAAATGTTGTAGTGACAGACAAACTCACCTCTCTTCTCTCCCTTTCCTTTTAAAAGTGTCACTAATCCTTGTGTTCTGCACCTAAAGCCCCGGGAGAGACCAGCCAGAGCACTATGCTATACCTGCGAGAAGATGGTGCATTTCGGATAAGGGGATGGAGGGTTTCTCAGAGGAGCTGCAGGTGACCCAGTAAAAAGCACAAAAGGTAGAATTTGCTCAAAAACCTGCAAGGAGGCTTGTCCGAGGTCATTGGTGATGTGGTGGATACCAGTTGTACCTCATCTTGAGCGTGCATCATCTGATGTCTCTGCTGTCACCATCTGTGGCTCCTGTGTGCTATGGGCAGCCTCTTACAAACACATCCATCTATAGAGGGGTTTTTGGGGGGGTGGAGGGTGGCTTTGGCTTTCCTGCTGGTGGCTTGGAGGGCATGAGCTGAAGGAAGGACGGACTTGAGAGAGCATCCTGGGAGGACTCTTCCTTTTCCCCACTTGCTGGCGTTCCCCTGAGCACGGCAGGTCTTAGGGAAGGGCTCCCCATAGCCAACTCCAGGAAACCCGAGGCATGGCCTTGCTGAGGGCACTGAGCATCCAGCCTAGGACCAAGTCCCCAGACTGTCCTCCCCGAAGTGCTCATAAACCCAATCTGTCCAGCAAGTGCATTTTATTCTCTGGCTTTAGTGAAGACACTTTTCTGCAATAAATGGTTATTAAAGCACCGTTTGGATGAACATCACAACATCCTGCAGCTCCCACCTCCCTCCATGAAGGTCTCTGACCTCATTTTTCTGCCTTCCCACACTCCCTGTCCAACGTCCCATCCCTTCTCCCAGGCCTGTGCACTGGCCCCTCTCCCACATCTGCAGGCAGGAGAGGAGCCCGGTGTCCAGCTCTGTGCAAGCCAGCAGCTTCTGGCTCAAAATGCAAAGCAAGGTATGGTTTTAATTTCAAATGCGAAGCCCCCTTCAAGGCTGTGTGCTGGACCTCTGGCAAGCGGGGATTTCATCCTTTGAGCTCAGAGCTGATCATATGTGTGTAGTACCGTGACTATTTTATAGAAATTACAGGTGTGAGGGGCACCTGGAAAAGGACTCTGGTTTTGGAAACCACATGGCACTGGAAAACTCCTGCTGCTCCATCTCGCATCCAGGCAATGTGATGAGCGGTCACTGCTGATGCTGGAGGTGCTGTGGGGCAAACAAGGTACTTGGGCGGGAAGTGTCCATGCCGGCAAGGGGAAAAGCTGGCCACGGTGTGACATGCAGCTGTGAGGGGGATGTGCCTGCCAGCAGCAAACAATTTCCCAGTTTGACCCTTCTGCTTAATCTGAACGTGAAGGTGAACGAGCAAAGCTAGCGGCATCGATCCGGGATGCGGCTGATGAGCGCTGTGCCCTGCGGAAAGCTCGGCCCCCAGCGTCGGGTCCCTTTCTCACCAATTTTTTCCTGCCTCCCCTTCACGCCTTTCCAAAGTGATCAGTCAGAGCGGGCATGGCACCCTGTGCTGCTGACCTTGCTGGGGGCCAAGGGAACACCATATAGGCACCTGAAGAGAGCTGTGCCACTGTCTGATGGACTTCTCCCAGCTGTAGTCGCTTCTCCACCGCTGGTGGGCCTGGCATCTGCCTGCCATCAACTCAGGGGTGCGGGGAGGCATATGCTAAAGGCAAAGGCATTGGCACCAATAAAACCCATGCTGTGTGCCAGGAGGCCCGTTTCTCATAGGTAATAAAGTTGTCTGACGAGCCACATGGCAGTTCCTCAAGGGGTCTGATGTCTTAACAAGCAGCAATGCATTGATGGTGTTTAATTCGGACTAGACTTGCAGAGCAAAACATAACTTGAAGGATCTTTGCACCGCTCATAAGTCTTTAGATAAAATGCCATACAAACTGACAACTTATATTTCTTTGACCTGTTGGGAAACAAAACCTGAGCATAGGTTGGAAACCTAGAACTTGCCTTGGCTAATACGTAGAAAGCTCTTTTTTGGGGAAAATAAAGATGATGTGCCTTCCCTCAACATCTTCTGTGCTCTAGCCACAGATTTTCTGCAGCTGAAAATAACAAACCATTTTAATCTAAGTATTGCTTGTTCTGATCTTTTAATCCAGCTTGCTTTCTATTGACAGAGCAGCCTAAAATTATTTCTCTGCCTGCCTCTCTATTATATAATTATTCAGAAGATTACTCGGGCACCAGATTTAGCTGGGCATTGCTGGGGAAGGATGAGGGGGCTGTGAACGGGAACCGGCAGGGCTGGAAGGTGGGGGGCTTTCTTCTCTCCCTTTGCATGTTGGCCATCTCAAAATGTGGGAGGGGAAAGCAGTGGGCTGAGCACGTTTGGCTGTTTCCATAGTTTGCATTTGAGTATCAGACAGATGCTGGGAGCTGTAGTGTGTCTTGACTTGCTCCATGGGGCCTTGGAGACCCTTCTGAGGCAGAATATCCCCAGAATTGTTCTTCTTTTTAGGTTTGGTGGGTGTCTGTGGGGAGACACTTTGAAATGCCCTGTGAGCCTGGTGTCGCCATGTGGTGGTGGGAGCAGGTGACGCCCACCCGGAGCATGCCATGCTTCCTCCACTGCACTTGGTCTTTCTTCGAAGAACGCTGACCCTCTGCCTCCAAAGCAGGAGACTTGTCATCTCTTGGAGCAGTTGGTTGGTGCAACCACCGTGCATTAGCCGGGAGGGCAGCAGAGGATGGAATCAGCCTGGGGAGGAAGTCAGGAGCAATGTAGGGGCATGAGATAATCTATTTTTAGTGATGGAGCAGTTGTAACATCCCCTTCCTCCAAGGCTCAGGGAGCCAGCTGAGCTCTGGGGTCTGCAGTCAGGGCTTCAGCCTGGTCCTTCCCTCCGCTGCTGCCTGCCTTTGAGATGGATGATTTAGCACAGCCCATCACCAGCAGCCAAATGTGTGTCGCTGTACGCCCTCCTCTCCCTCCCAGAGGCTCCATCCTCAGAGTGGGTGGGCAGGCACTGCCAGTACCCTGGTAAATCATCTCCAAATTTCCCTGTGCACACGGACAGCGCCCTGGTGCTTGTCTTGTTCCCAAGCTCCTTTCTCCTTCGTGTTGAGAGCGTTGGCTGGTTTGCCCTCATTGCCTCAAGGCAACCTGATTTGCTCAGTGGCCTTTAAAAAAAATAAAAAAATCAAAGCCCACTGAAATGACAAGAACATCAGCGGTGGGTGCATCCCCCTTTCCAGCAAACAGAGGGATTTGGGAGAAAATGGGTCACGTGCTCTTCATCCCATGCCACGTGGTGGCTCTCCCAGGGCCAATGAGGTTTGGAGCCCTCTGCGCCGTACAGCAAAAAAAAATCACTGGGATTTTTTTCCCCCCATAGCATTTTTCATCCTTTCCAAACCTGAAAAGACTGGCCATCTGTCTGGACCCCCTTACGCCAAATCGGCACTAAAGCGGCTCTTTGGGGAAGGTAAGAAGATTTAAAAGGTTGTGTTGGTGGAAGACCACCTGCCGCGTGCAACTTTTCCTACAGATGAAAATCAGGGAAGAATCATGAAATGAGTCGGGTCTGGGGCTCCAGTGTGGGTTAAAAGAGGTTTGAATGCTTAAGAGCCATTTAAAGTGAATCTCTTGTAGAGGAAATTTAAGTCTGTGTTGGAGGGAGGTGAGATTATGGGCGAAATAGGTGCATGAGCAAGGGGGTTATCTTAAGTTAACAGCTGCTCCTCAAGTCTCGCCTATAAAATATTTGCAAAAATTGTTTTGCAAAATTGTTTAGCAAGATTGTTATTCTCTGTTATAGTGTGAGCTTTATTTTACTAAAATTCGATTTTACCTGTGTCTTGCGGCTAATGCTAAAGATCATATCCCTGGTAGAGAAGCGTCCGTCTCTGCGTTAACCAGAATATTCAGCCATTCCTAATTTGTGTGATTTACAGTGCAGGCTTTGGACCATATCATTTAGGTATGCGCTTCGGGTAGGAATAGCACAAATCAAATTGCCTTAAAGAAATTGATACTAAAATAATGTAGAAGTTAATCACGTCTTGGTCTGGCAACGCTATAAAACCCCTGATCCTATTTGATTTAATTTTTAACTTTGGGTTCTATTTCCATGATTTTTTTTTTTCCTTGTGCTGGAGAAATTTGATTTGGAGAGAGGAATACATTTTATTATGGGGCTCACTTTGTATTCTTTTCAGTTTGCCTTCAGATACTCATTTTACTCAGGGTGGCTAAATTCTTTCTGATACTGTTGCGTTTCTGTCGCATTTTCTTTGGTTGCACTATTGCTTTATAAGCAGAAAAGTGAAATTTTAGTTGCAAAAGTTAGGGAGGACTTAAATGCTGTTGAAATCAATGCCAAAATATCATCTCCTTATTATAAAGCGAACACGTTCTCAGATGTATTTTTCTTGTAATCTGAGTTTTCTGGCATAATGCAATTTCAATGCGAACCATATTAGAAAATCTTATTTTATTAGTCGGAAGTCATGTCTAGATTAAAAATAAACCAGAAACAGTGAATCAGGGGTGTTGTGTTTAAGTTTCCATAAAATGATTGACCTTTGTTTTGACAGATGCAAAGACAGATGCTAGCCTGCATTTTGATACAGAAACCAAACCCTGAAAAATGGCAGTTTTTCCTGATATCTGGGGGTTTAATTTTAATGTACAGTTCCAAAATGATTCAGTAATATTTCTGAAGCTCTTAATCTCAGACTTTCCCCCTCCTTTATGGATTAATTTATATAAACCTATTTAGTATTCTCAGACACAAAAGCAAATTTGAAATTCTTTCTTCCTGAGAAATAACTGTAAAAAATGTTCTTTTAATCTTGCTGAATTAAGAGGACATTTCAAAACTATCATTTTGGGGTGGAGAAAAAAAGGCTAATGATGAAGACCAAGGGAAAAAAAAACACCTTTAAATGGTTTCAACATTATTTTAATGTTCATATTGCAATAGGTGCAAATTCTGCCTTCAAAACGCATTAGAGAAGCTGTGGGATTTTAGTGCAAAGGATCAGAAAATGCGAGTGCTGTTAGAATCAGTGGCATGGGTGGTAGAGCGGACCTAGCAAACCGCCTCTGTGGTGGCCAGCACCGATTTGAGGTGGAAGCAGAGGGGTCCTGGGTGCTTGCACGGCAGGATGCTCGCCACCTTGCAGGGTGCTCTTCTGGGTGGTCCCAGGACCGCTTTTTTCAGGTGATGAAATTTTTTTTCCCTCCAAGTCGCACACCCGCTTGGGAAACAGGCATTGTCTGTGCAGCAAGGGGAGCGGGCACCTTGCTGGCGGCATGGTGCTGGCCAGCGTGGCTCCCTGCAGCAGAGGGGCTCATGCCCAGCACACAGGGTCGAACTCGATTCCGCCAACAGTAGAGTGCTTGCAGCCTCGGCTCCGATCTGTAATGAAGCGACGTGTCTGCTTTTGGCAAAGCAGAGGATGCTTTCCCAGCCCTCGACATGCTGTGAGAGGTGGCACCTCTGGTATGGAGCCCCTGTTCCTGCAGCATGAGGGTGGGTGGCAGCCTGCGTGGCTTGAGTTTGCCAGGCCTCTGCAGCTGCTTTCTGGCCAGCTGAAATGGGAATTGAATTTAAACGCTTCCCCAGTGGGTGAGGGCTCTCCCCATCCCTGTAGTGAGCTTTTTTCAGCTTCTTGCAGAATGCATTCATACTGGTGCTGCGATTTATTTTATTCAGGCATTGCTAAATGAGCTGATAGCGGGCAGTGGGTACCAGCACAGGGCACCCCTCTGACACCAGACCTCCTCCACCCCATGGATGCACTGTCTGCCGGAGCTGCTGGCATACCACCACCACCCCCCCCCGGCAGAGGCAGCTCGGGGTGTCGGTGGCTCATCCCACCCTGGATTGCAGCGGGGACCCACAGCCCTGGGCGGGATAAGACCACTGCAGCAGCCATGCCCTCACAGCCAGGGCCAGGTTTGGGGACAGGAGTGGCCGTGGCCCCTTCCCAAGAAGCCCCAATTCCCAGCCAAGCAAATTCACCAATTCCCTCACTGGTGCATTTTGCTCAGTGTTTACACCCGAGGTTACAGAGGACGTACCACGGGGAGAAGGAGAGAGGAGAAGGCGGCTCTCCTTGATTTTAATCGGGGTTGAGGTTTAGCTGAAGTGAAAACAGATTGGGAGTGACAGTTTTGGAGCCTGCTGTCAGGGTCTGAGCATGGCGCGGCGGCGATCCACCCCCAGCCGCCGAGGGCCCCCGTCCTCCTCCTTGCTGGCCAAAGCCAGGGAGAGCCGCCACCACTGAGTGCAGGACGGGGGCCGTTCAGCCTGGTTCCACCGCTGGCACAGCCGCCGGACGGCTTTGTCATGTGCTGCCCCTGCATCCTCCTTCCTTGCAGTGCTTTCAGCTGGGGGCAGCGTCAGGCAGGACATGGCCTTGTGGTGGCCACTGAGCATGGACTCACCCCTGCCTTCTCCAGCCCTGTGCAAATGGATGCTTGAAAAAGGAAGGATGGTATTAATGCTGCATCCCAACCAATCCACTGTGTCCTGACCAAGCGATGCTGGATTGCTTCTCCAGGGCGGGGAGAGACCCCAAGGGTCTCCCTTCATGTCTCTCATCAGCATCCCATTCCCAAAGGGCATCTCTGGCTGGAGTGAAAGTCATGGGTTTAGGGTTGTGGAGAAATGGGACAGGTAGAGCACTGAATCCAGCCCTGAGCCTGGAGGAGCTGGGATTTATGGGGCCAGGCTGGTTGTGGCTTCCCTATCAGTCTCACTTGGTCCCCATGCATTTTCCTAAATGTGGAGGGGACCAGTCCCCAACCTTGGGATGGAAATGGGAAGACCTGCCTGTTCCCCCATCCCTGGATTAGGAGAGGCTAGGATCTGCCCTAGATGCTTTGAGAAATTCAGTGGCATTCACGAGAGTAGCCCCAAACCCCTCATATTTTATCCTGCACAACCTGGTGTTGGGCTGCCACCTCCTTTTTTTTTTTACAGTTGGGTTTTGTAGAGGCTGAGCGTGGTCAAAATTACATGCTTCTTGTCCGTTGCCCCCATGTGCTCTAGGTTGGTCAGTCTGTCTGTCCACCGGCCTGGACAGACCCCTCCAGGGCAGCCTGTGCTCTGCAAGCCTCGTCCCTGTTTCCAGGGATTAGAGAGAGAAATGGAGATGGGATGAGATGAGGCAGTAGATTGCTTTGCTCTCAGGATGAAGGGATTTGTGGACTGCCCCCAGATCAGTAGATTGAAAACGGAGGAAAATTATTGGGATGATGTTGCCTGCAGGATTAAAGCCAGGGGGCAGAGGCTCTGGCAGAGGAGAATGAGGGGGGTCGTGGATGGGGGGGGCGTGCAGGATGCCTGCTGCTCCAAGCTGTGGTGAGATGCTCCTAGCTGCATCCTCATCAGTTTCGGAGGATGCACTGGAAGCAGATGCCCCCTGGCCTCAGCTCTCCAGGATGCCTGAAAGAGTGTGCAGTATGATGGGTCAAGGTGGATAGAGGGATTAGGGGACAGGAGGCCACATCCCTGGTGGCTGGATCAAGAAAAATAGTGGTGGTGGGGTTTGGCGCCTGCTCTGCAGGTGTTGCAGCCATGCATGCATCCGTGCAACAGTGGCCTAGAAACAACACGGGCAAAAGTCTTGTGCTGGTTAAATCCATTCAGCTCTTTTAGGTGAGGACTGAGTTACCCCCTCGAGGTTATGGTTAAGGCTGTGCAGTCTCTGGCATGGCAGTGGAATAAACATGCCCATTGCTTTCTGCTTTCCCAAGGCCCCAGAGGTGCTCTCCATTCAGCTGCTCCCGCAGTTAAAAGGATCCCAGGAGTGTGCGTGGAGCTCTTTGCAGAGCTGTGCTCTCTTGTTTCCAGGCTGCCAAAGGACAAGCTGCTTGTCCTCTGAGGTCCACACAGTTCCCCATGGTCTCTTCTCCTTTACGAGCAGCTGGTATGGACCTATGGCCATGAGCATCCTTTTTTGTGTGTCCTTTGGCCTTCTGAAAAATGGCATGTAAAAACTGGCACATAGGGGACTGCTATCTGATTGACTCATACCTGGATGTCTGGAGGGGTGCATTTCCAATGCTGGCTGCGCTGGTGTCCTTTGGGCAAGACAAATGTCCTTTAGGGCTGATGCATGGCCCCGACAGAGCATCCTTGGGGCATCTGTTGAGGCATCTCCTGGTGCGAGGCAGCATCTCCTGGGTCCTGTTCCTTAGCCTCTGGCTAGGAAAAAAAAGTCTAAATTGGGTGCATCTCTGAGGCATGACTGACCCTGAGCATCGCACAATGTCAAGCTTATAAGTGCAGTTGTCCAACAGAGATGAGCTTTATTTGCAAATATGCAAATGTTCGTAAGATTGAAACAATGATGACTGGCAGAATGACATTGTCACTGACAGCACATAGCTGTGGGGAAGCTCTTTTCCCATGCCTGACCTGGATCTTCCTCATTGTGGCTTAAGCCCCTCACTCAAGACCGTTGCCCTGTCTCCCCCCATACCCCTGACCTGCAGAGCCTTGGTTCCTCCAGCGCTTCCCTGTAGACCATGTTTGCTGGCCGCAGAGATCTGGGGTTGCTCTCTGCTGGATGGATCTCCAGTGAAGACCCACCTTCTAATTCTTCATTTCCTTCTGCAGATCCTGAACTTGCAGATTGAGTTGTTGCTCCCAGCCCTTTTTGGGTGGATGGGGAGCTCTTCCTCTGTTTCTGTGTGCTTAATTGCACACAGCCAAGCTCAGTACTTTGCCTTGCTGAACTGTGTCTTATTTTCTGCCCTTTGCCAAGCTTGTTTTGGCTTCTTGCTCTGCTGTCAAGTAGATTGGCTTCCCCAGCTTGGGTAGTCACCTGGCTGTTCAACAGGAGTGCCGCTGATAAATGTGTTGGGGGGGTTTAGAGCATTTCCCAGCCATCTTCAAATTGTTTCATCATCCCCAGGCTTCCCTGGTTCTTTCAGGACAATGCCACATAGCACAGTATGAGCAGCCTCATTACTGCCACCACTGTACCACCAGTTAGGGCATTTCCTGGCTCTGTGAAGGCTCGTCCCAGGGGGTGTTTATTGTCAGTGTTTGCAGAAATGCTGGATGAGCTTCCCTGGCTCCCTTCATGTCACACAAGTTCCTCTGTTCTCCAGTGGCTTGGTCCAGCCGACCTCTGTGGCACTGCTAGTGCTGTTTCTTGTGTCCCACCGCATGTTCAGGGGTGCAGATGTGGAGCGTGGCACTGAAGTATGGCACCTGGCCTTTGCAGTGCAAGGCAGTCCCATTTCAGCTAATTCATGTAAGCTTTGGGATTCTTTTCTGCCTCTTGGTTGCTGCAACAGAATCTGCCCCACTCTGCAGTGCTGAGCCCCATGGCAGGGTCCAGGCTGGGGGTGCAATGCAGTGCTGCCAGCTCTGCCTTCCTGAGGCGACCAGGGCACCTGCGCTGAGCAGAGGCCGAGCCAACACTTGGTCCTTGCTGGTCAATCAGCAGCTCCTCTGAGACCCTTGCTCCCAGCCTCTCCAAAATTTGGATTGGGCATGGAGGGGCAGCCAGTATTTCAGGAAAAAACTTTAATGGATCGTTTTTATCTGTTCATTAATCTGCTTACAGAGGAAAAAGCTGTGATCAAGGAGACAGAGTGACCTTCCTTATCCCAGGAAATGTTATTTTCTCAGCACACAGGGTCTCCAGTCCACCCAGCACTTATTAAAGGCTCACAGACATAGAATCGTCTAGGTTGGAAGGGACCTTTAAGATCATCGAGTCCAGACATCTGAGCATGCTCTTGGTCACTGAGTTGTAATGGACCCAAGTAGTGCAAAGAGCATTGGCTCTCATCACCTCAGGGGTGAAATTTCTGATGTAATTAAGCAGTTTGACATTCACTGAAAATACTAATTTTATTGGCAAATTGTTCCAAAAGTAACTAGCAGGGTGAATTGGAAGCGGCTGAATTCAAGTGTGTTGTTCCCACCTGCCTGCTCACCCCAGCCTTCCAAAAGCACCTTTAGTTCACTACAAAATTAAACAAATTCAATGGAGACCCATTATTACTTCAAGCAGGCTTATCTCAGCTTGCCGAGATGGTGGTTTAACAGATTCAACTCACTGATTTTGCTCAGGGTCCCACAATCAATGACCCCTGAAACCAGCCCAGACACGGTTTTCTGGGTTGCACAAGGACATCTAATAGCCTGCTCCCCCTAAACTGAATTTCCCTCACTGTTGTGTTTCCAGCCTCTGCTTGCAACATGGCAGAGGCTTATGTGAATGAGTGGAAATTCTGCATCCTCTAGATCTCAGCAGATATGTATCTCAGGTACAGCTTCCTAAATTTCCCCTAAACCTGGTAATTAGCATAAGCCTCCAAGTTTTATGTCTTCTGCAGATGTATCAGGGTAAGAGGTAGGTCCTATCGTTGTGCTGGCCTGTCACATGTGATGAAGTTATTGCATGCAAGACCCTTATCCTGGGGTGATTGGTAGGGAAAAGCTGCAGCTTTGTTTGCTAGTCTTCACACGAAAGATCGTGATAATGGCACCGCCTTTGCGACCAAACCAGTCGTTCTCCTCAGACCAGGCTTGCCTTAGAGACGGTGGAGACTAACACCATCTGGCATGTGGGGCCTGATTCTGATTTCATGCATGATTGTACATCCATGCACCAGCCATGCCAGGGTTGCACTTCTGTGGACGGCTACTGCTGGTCTTGGTTAACTGTTGAGGTGCAGTAGGCTGCAATGAACCATACAGTGCTCAGCGGATGAGCAGGGACTCTTACTGGACATCCCTCCCTGGGTTTACAGTGTCCATGGGCTGGAGCCAGGGGTTTGTTCTACTCTTCGTTGTAGAGACTTGCCATCTTTCCTCGCCTTTTGGGACAGGTCTGTGATGGAGGTATGTGATACTGCATTTCTATTCCTCTTGGTTTATCAGTCAGGTCAGAAATCACGCTGAAAAGCTTGAAACCCCACTGAAAACCTACAAATGTAAGGTGGGTTCAGCAGAGGCAAATGAGGCTGGTACAGTCAACACCCAAGCAGGATGCACAGCCTGATATCAGCTTCTGGGTGCACCAGATGAAGTAGAAACCCGGGAAGGCAGCAGGGAATTTCCTGGAGGGGAGAGCAGGCTCAGCACAGCTTTGGGCTGGTCTGAGAGCAGAGGTGTGCATCTGGCTGGGATGTGCCTGAGCCCACCACAGTGTGACAAGGCTGGAGCTATGGGCCATTGCACCACTTGCTCCTTAAGTCTGGCTAAGACCAGTATCTAGAGCCAATATCTCTCCTGGAGGGCCACCCAGTGTAAAAAACCAACCCTGCTCTCCAGAGGGCAAAGGATCTGGGGAGAAAGCCATGCTGACATGAAGGTGGTAGGAAATTATTTTTTAGAAATAGAGAAGAGCTCACAAGAGCTGCAGTCAGCAAAGAGGTTGATGGGAGAAGCAGGAGTTAGAAGACCACCTGGAGCATGGAGGTAGCAAATGAGGCAGCAGGAGAGGTTGCTCTGGTGGTCCTGGTACTGAATTTGTGGGCAGAAGAGCCAGCAGAGCAGAGAGGGGAAGGGAGGGAGCAGAGGGTCCAGAGGAAGGTGCATTAGCACCCCCGCAATGGTAATTGGCATAGAGGTGAACAAGACCAGAAGAGCCCTCTGGTGCACATGGGCAAGGAGGGGACGGCAGGTTATAATTGCTCGTCAGCAGCCAATGAGTGACATCCTGGGCCATGAGTGGAGACATCTCACACAGAGGAGAGCAGGGAAACGGGAGCAGGTGACCTCCAGAGATGCCTGCTATGAGGGCAAGAGCAAGGATATTTGTCTCCCATGGCTCTTGGAAAGATCAAGGGCAGGCAAGAAGCAGGGATATACTGCTGGCTGGTGTACCAAGGTAGCATGGAGGCACCTTTTTTTTCTTTTTTTTTGTTTTGTTTGAGATTTCTGAAAAATTTCCACTGGAGCTGGAGAGTGAGCAGAGGAAAGGTCAATCGAAATGACTACAGTTTGTAGAAAATGGCAGCAGCTGGAAATGCAGCTTTATTGCAAAACAGCATTTGGTGTCACTCATGTAGATGGTGCTAATTGTCCTCTCACAGCTTCATCTTCTGACAGCCGAAGCCTGCCGGTGGCTGGTGTGTTTCCATTTGGAATCTGGGTTTAAGGGAATGTTTGACTTTGTTTTTTTTCTCCTCGCTCATTCACCCCCGTCCTGACCTGGCCATACTGTGGTGTTGTCATAATCCTGAGCTGGCTGCATCACAGTGCTTCCCAGCCGCTAAAACGCAATGCTGAAAATCACCGGATTAGGTCTTAATGGCAGGATCAAGCTGCTGGGAGATGAGTGGGGAGAAAGCTCCTGCTTACGCAGGTGGACAGGCAGTGCTTCTTAGGAAAGCGAGCTGGAAAGCATAAAATGTCAGAAAAGCAGCTTCTTTCCTGGCTCCCCCCGCTTTACTCTACATTTAGAATATCTTTCCATTTCAAAGGGTCAGAAACTGCTGGCCTAAGTTTTGTGAAGGGGGTATTGAAAGGTCAGAGGTGTTTAAACCTCTTCTCCCTTGCAGTGGAAAATGATGTCTTGAGTGATGGACTTTCTGGCCAAGATGTTAATCCCCAACATTAAAGTTTGCCAGACACATTAGAAATCTGGGTTGTGCCATAATGCATAATTCAGTGTGCTGAAGGACAGTGGCTTTCTGCTGGTGGGGTCCTGAAACACCAAAGAGCCTGGGAAGCATGTTGGATGTTTTTCAGGGTGTCATTGCCATTGAGCAACCACCAGGGTAGGGGCTCAGGGGTGGTACTTTGGGCAGGTGGCACAGCATCCCCGTACAGACTGGTGCCCCGGCCACCCTGCTCTTTACTTGCACAGGCTGGCAAGGACTCTTTGTCAACAGGGCTCCAAGGTGTTGGAGTTTATCAGCCTGTACTGACCAAACCTATCAAGAACGTGTGATTTTCTGGAAGCTGTGTGATGGGCAAGGGGGTGTGACAGACACTTTCTTCTTTGAGTTTGTTTGGCAGTGCCTGTGAACTTTCCATCCAAACCTTTCAGGGAGTGGGTGGGTTGTGGGACATTTTTGCACTAAGTTGTCCTCTCTGTTTGTTTTCGGACAGCTTGAACAAAACATTGCTGTCCCCCAAAACAAATACCTAGTTAAAGCCATGAAATTCGGTCTCTGTAACGCTGATCACAATATTCCATGATGAGATCTACCAAAAAAACTCTACCTTGTGCATCTATCTTCTGGCAGGATTGTCCGTCCCAGAGGCACCAGGGTGACTTTAGTGCAGATAAGAGAGACCCTCCCCCTGGCATTGGGGTCTGTAGGCAGTGGCCATGCTAGCACCAAAGCAAGAGGAACAGTTTTGTGATGGAGCTCGTTTATGAGCACCTCAACCACTTGCTCCAAAATGCAGGCTGCTGCTGCTGCCATGTCTCAGGGTAGCAGGGGCTGTCTTGGGGCAGCTGCCCCCCAGTATGGCAGCAGATGCCTTGGCTGTCCGCTGGGCATTTGCAGAGGAGGCGTAGGCAGCATTTGCTGGAGCTGCACCACAGGACTCGCTCACGCATGGCTAACATGCCTGGGGAGCCCAAATGGATTCATGGGAGAGGAAAAGGAGGAGGAGGGCTGGCATCAGCAAGCGCGGAGCCAGCAATGTCTCTCGGCCCCTGCAGGGACACCGGCTCTGCCCGATCTCAGCTGACCCCTGCTATCACCTGGCTGGAGCGGGCTGCAGGGATCCGGGCATCTGCTTTTCCAGCTCCCATTTGGAAACTATGCTGGAGAACAAAGTCCAGCCTAGAGCTCAGTCTCCCTCCACCTATTCTGCTTCACGTGCCGTCTCCCGTCTGGGAGATGATCATTAAATTAATTTAATACACAGTGTTCAGAATTCCCCTAATCAGAAGATTTTGCTCAAATTTTACAAGAGTGTCAGTATTTGTGAGGTATCAGCAAGCATAAAAGCAAGAGCACCAGCTTAGGCAATTACTTAAACCTCTGAAAAAAACAGAAAGGAGAAAAATCAGAGTGTGTATGTTTGCACATGGGGAACAGGAGTCTTTTTGCTGTTCTGGGTTTCCATTTTCCTTCCTCTTCTTCTCAGTCACTGGTGCCTGAGCTGCTTTTTCAGACACAGGAAATTCCTGATAGATTAGGGAAATTTCCCAGAATTTAGTATATTTAGTATATATCTCAAAATCAAGGGAGAGGGAAGAACCGAATTGCTCTCAGTACTGACAAGGCCTTCTCTGAGCACTGTCCCAGAAAGCAGTTGCATTTAAAAGGTCTATTTACTCTGCGACAGGATCATCCTTTGGAAAGATGTTACTCGGCTGCTTTGGGGCAGATCAACACTGAGCACTGCACTCCCCGCCCTGCGGAATTCCCCGTCACTGCGGTGCAAAGACGTTTGGCTGCTCGCTGCTATGGCCACGCGTGGGAGGATGCTGCTCTGATCCTCTGCCTGCCCAGGCATGATGTTTGGCAGTCTTGCTTGACTCGCTGTGCAGCTTCCATTTTGGGGCCAAACTCAGCACTGCTGTCTCCTAATGCTGCGCCTTTGACCTCTGTGGGGCTGCACCTGCTTTGCACTGGGTTGGGCTTGGGGTCTGTATCTACTCTATCCATCGGACTGGATGTAATGGTGTCCTCAGGGTTTTCAAGTAGATGGACAAAGAAGCCATTTCAAAGCTGCCGTGAACTAGGCAGAATACGGCGGTGAAGAGGAAGGGTCCGAGATGGCTCTTTCTTCAGTCAGGGAATGCTCCAAAATGCTCAAAATGGCGTTTGGGGGATAATTTTTCCTAGTCCTTTGTCTGTGAAGAATGAGGGCTGCAGAGGGAGGCACGCGCCCAGGGTAAATGCCTCGGCTCTATTGTTCCCATCATTTCCATTGAGCTTATGAACCCCCATATAAAAGACTTACCTTTCACTAGTATGATTAAGAAAAGGCCAATGTAGCTTTCCCGCTCACTGGAGCATGAAGCGTGTTTAATTTAATAATGCTGATAAATCTTAAAGCCAGAAGCATTTGGCTAACACATGACCCACTTTTTCAATCAATTGGAAACATTTACATAACGGCCTGATGCAGGGTTCCTCCTGTGAGGGATGTGGAGCAGGGGATGGCAGACATCACCACGATAAGGACTTCCACTGTAGGGCATTCGGTGAAAGCAAAATTGCAAATTTGGCCAGTCCTTAGCTGGCAAGTTGTGACCCACCTTCCTGGGACTGCCAGCTCTCTTGCTGCCGCAAGGATGTGCCTGGGTTTAAAGCACCTCAGCCACCCAGCTGGGCTTTGGCATCCATCACCCTGATGGTAAAGCCCAGACTGCTCCAGGGTCCCATCCTTGCCTGCCAGCTCCTAGCCGTGGGGCTGGCACCCTGGGCTGTAGCTGCCCAGGCCACGGCAGTTGGGCAGCTTGCAAAAGAAAGCCCTTGGGGTGGTGTGCAGGGCAGGATGGCTTTCAAATTCTGCCTCTGCAAGTTGTGAACGCCACTGCCTGAGGATACGTCTTCACCATCAGCTGTGATCAGCCTCTACCTTCCTCTGGATCTGCTATTAGAGGATGCTCATCAGCTGGGAATGGAAGCTGCATCTCTGCATTGGCATGCACCAGTCTCGTGGGTGGTTGAAGTGGTGTCGTGGCTTTGTGTCTTTCCCTGCAGGAGGACTAGATTGCTCCTGGGACATCCCTGGGGGTGGCTGTCCCCCTGTGTGGAGAGGGCAGCTCTTCTGTGCAGGCACTTTAACTCCTGGCACATCAGGAGCACCAGCAATGCTGACCTCCACAAATCAGCACATTCATCCTTTTCAGCGTTGCTTCCCATGCACAGAAATCAGCACGGGGTTAACCAATACAACCAGTTATTTGTGTTCCTTTCTTGTTTACCTGCAGTGGGCTCGGTCTTGAAACAGAAAATTCCGTCTTGCAAGTTGTGTGTTTTGCTATCGTGTGTCAGCCCATTCCCATTACTCTGGTCCCCAGCGTCATCACCTTCTTCCTCTGAAATATTCTCCTCCTCCCCACCCTTAACAGCGCCTTTTGGCTTGACGTCTTCAACACATTTCATTTCTTATCCTTCTTGTGAGATTTTACTTTTTTTCAATTGAAACATCCAGCAGCCTTAAGATTAGCATTTGCAAGTAGGTTATAAGCAACCTCATTCCCAGTGAACTGGTCTCCTGTTAGCTCAGTGGCACCATCTCCCTGCTAACCACATGGGTTTTATCCATTTTGAGTTTCATAATAACCTTTTGGAAGAGGTTTTACATCAAACCCATCTCCCAGACATGATTTGTGCATTGCCACATGTTTATTCATCGCAACTGCCTCTTTGCATTAAAGTAATTCTTGAGAACTGGTTTACACCCCATTTTTTGGTCACATAAGTCCTTGTCTGAGCAAAAGAAAATGCCAGATGCTCATGACCAGGATGAAGAATCTCCCATCTGATGTATACTGAGGGATTAAATAATGTGGGGGTAAATTGCTGCAAATCTCACGGCATTGCACATAGAAGGATGCTGGCACCTCCCTCTGAGACAGGACTGGTCTCCCCATGCAGTAGGCTGCAGAGACATTTCAAATGCCCGGTCCTCACACAGAGGTACTACTAAGAAGCCGTCAGGAAAGAAAAGGATTTGTTGCCGTTCTGTGGGTTTTTTTGCTCTGCCTTCAAAACGTCAGTGGCGTTTTTCCCTCTAGAGGGCAGAGGAGGAAAGAGAGAGAATGGGAAGGGAAAGGAACATGACAGCACTGGGAAAAACTCACAGAGGTTTCATTAGATACATGCAAAGCATGAATGGCTGGAAATGGCATGGTCCTGAGACGAAGTGCGCAGCTAGGGTGCTCACAGGTCGGGATAAAAATGCAGAGGTGTAGCAGTCAGGACACCAGCTCCGTCCTTCCTGCTCTGTGTTCCTGGGGTCAGATAGATTTTTCCTGGTTATTGCAAAACTGGCATTTGATTTTCTGAGTGCCCATTCACACTTGAAATGGTGAGTTTTGGTTAGCTGCTCTGCCGACTCCCTGCTCTTGTGTCCACATGCTCAGCTGGACGCAGATGCTTTTCTGCTCACCCACATGTGGGCTAGCCGTCTGCCTGTGCCACCTTGGATGCTTGAGTCTTTGCTCCTGCAACTGCTTTTTTATAAAGCTGGCAGCAAAGCTGCAGCAGAGCTGTAGGCTGTTCCCAGGCTTGCACCCAGTGCAGTCCCTGCAGCGAGTGCCCGGCCTGATCTGCACCCACTAAGGGGCTCAGCCCATGACATCTCCCCACAGCTTCTCCAGCTAAGGCTTTCCCATGCCCTGCTGCTCTGCGGAGTCCATCCCATATTGAGGAACCTGACTCTATTGATAGAAAACCTTTCCCCTCTCTGTTCCCAGGTGATACAGCCGTGGTGCTGTCTCCTCCTGTGCCAGGGCTGCCCTCCCACCTAACACACGTCTCCCATCCCCTGGTAGGAAATGGAGTCAAAAGTCTCCGAAGGCGGTCTGAACGTCACCCTCACCATCCGGCTGCTGATGCATGGCAAGGTAAGGGGCTCCTGGTGAGGGGGTTTCCTCACAGCTCGCTCTGCCGCCTCTGCTCTGTTTGTGCCTGAGTCTGGCCAGCTTCATGTGCTGCCTCCCCAGCCCCAGGCTGCCAGGAGCGGGTGTACTCCTCGTGCTGATGGGAAGGGTGGCATGGTGGCATGGTGCTGCTGGCCCCTCTCACGCCTGCCCACCGCCCTGTCCTTCTGCTGGGGACAGTGTGCACCAGGTCTTTGCTTCGTTATGGGGTTGGGCTGGATTGTCTTCACGTTTTGTAATGCCGATTCCTTTGCATTTGACTTCTTTTTTGTAGGAAGTTGGAAGCATCATTGGAAAGGTAAGGACATCTTTTAAATGTGTGTTTAATGCTATTGCCTGCACCATTTGCTGCGTGTGGTGTGGTACATGCCAGTCACCTCTTCCCTGTGATATCCTTAAATGTTTAGTGTGCATGAGCTTGTTGCTGCATTTGTGAGACAGAAATTATGAGACACCCACAGAGGGCTCAAAGGCCATTCTCCTAAAAAAACCAAATCACCAAACTTACCTAGTGCCGTTTCCAGCTGCTTCACTGGGGTGATGAATAGGTGTTTATGATCATGTTGCCCTGACATTTTAATCAAACAGCTTCATTAAGAGAGATTTAAAAATATCATGCAGAGCCATTTAAATTCTGCAACACTTGTCTCTGAGGCCACAGGACACAATTTAGCTGGTGCATAAAAGCTTCACGATGTACTCCGCTCCATGGTGCTTGCCACGGTGGTTTGGAAAGTCCTGGCTATACAGGATTGTTTTTTTGGTTTTTTTAAAAGGCAGGTTTATGGTGGCAAAGATTTGCAGCATGAACATCTTTCTCCTACATGCTTGTGCCTTTTTTTCCCCATCAGCCTGTCCAGCCCTGGAAAGAATCACAGCTGTACCTGCTTTATATCTGGATATAAAGTTATTAGATCTCTCTATAGATACTAGATCAGAAACTGCTCTTTGAAGCGACTCTGAAACGCCAGCTTTTCTCAGCATTGGACCAGTTTCTGAGCTTTTTCCATGCGGTTTTCCTCCAAATGGGAAACAGAAAGGGAGGTGGAGGCTGCATTTGTGCATTAGTAGCTGTTTTGTCTGTCATGTAGTACAAACATGGGGAGCAGGGCTACAATGGCTTACACCCTCAGCTCTTCAGCTGACCATTGCATGACGACGTAGGGCCAGGCATCACAGAGCTGCCCAAATGTTTGGGTATGTCTTGCCACTTATTAGAGAGATGTGTGTTTGGAAGGGTTGTTTTGAAGATGGAAATCTTGAATTTTTAGTAATAGCCTATGTTTCTTCTTATTCTTTCAGAAAGGAGAGACCGTGAAGAAGATGCGTGAGGAGGTTAGCAACGCTGCTCTGTAGAAGGATTTGTAGGAGGAGGGGAGAGGAGAGGGAAGGGCTCTCCTGCTGTCCTGCCCAGCAGCATGCAGCACAGTGGCCAGAGCTGCACATTGCCCTGTGTGATATGTGTGGTAGCTCCCAGGCTCAGGACATGCAAGCTGGCTGTGCCTAGAGCTCTTTGGTCCAGTTTTCTCACTCTGTACTCAAACTCCTATCACATTTAATGGAAAATTTCCAGAGCCAAGAATTTGTTCTTAGTGAAACACTGAAATTAAGTTGCTTGTAAGATGCTTGAGTTTGTCCAAGGTCTTTGTGCCTGCAGCTACCAAGGAGCTATCAGATCAGTAAGCAACACTCATCTTTTTACAAGCAATGATCCCATGAGCTGTTCTTGCCTTGATCATGTGGGTTTGCATTACAACAAAAGACCCAAAGTGGATGCTTGAAAACTCACTGTGAAGGTCAGGGTAAGGCAGCACTGGAAGCACCACGGGGGGGCAGGGATGGGAGTTTTTAAGGTTAGATGAGATGTCAAGAGACTGGCACAGAGGATGATGAGGGACCAGGCTGGGATAGGACCTGAAGTGAGAGCAAGGGCTGCACCTCCAGCACATCCCTGTGGGTTGCTTTGCTGTGGCTATCCCAGGGCTGCCCTTCTCTTTCCAGAGTGGGGCGAGGATCAACATCTCGGAGGGAAACTGCCCCGAGCGAATCGTGACCATCACCGGTCCCACCGATGCCATCTTCAAGGCTTTCGCCATGATCGCCTACAAATTTGAGGAGGTGAGCAATGTGAGCCCTTTCCCCCAGGAGGGCAGAGTAAAAGGATCAGCATCCAGACCCTTGGGTGGTCCACCAGCCAAGCAGAGCTCCAGTGTGCCCACTGCTGAGGCCAGCAGTGCAGATGGGCCTGGGTACCTCCAACCCATGGCATAAAGCCTTCTAGTCATCTCTAACTAGGCAAGAACTGAGCTTCAGTGAGCTTCAGAGGTCTTGCAGTTAATTAACTGCAGGGTTGTGCAGTGATGCAGCTGCAGACAGAGACCAGCCACAGTTTGGGGGACATGACCCCTCTTTTCTGGCCCAGGGCATTTGGGTTGGCCTGGATGGCAGGCGTCTGGTCAGGTACCAAGGCCTGATGTGTTCCACTCTTCCTTCCCAAGGACATAACCAACTCAATGAGCAACAGCACTGCTACCAGCAAACCTCCAGTGACACTGAGACTGGTTGTGCCGGCTAGTCAGTGCGGCTCACTGATCGGCAAAGGAGGCTCCAAGATCAAGGAAATCAGGGAGGTAAGTCAGACTTGATTTCATTATTGCATGTAATCACAGCTCCTCAGAGCTGATCTGTGACCAAGGGGGAGCTGTCTTGGAAAGGGGGATCCTTATGCTGCTAGCATCATGCACCATGTTGCTTCCCAGGATGGTCCTGCTGACATAGGGGGACCTTGCTGGTGTGCTGCTGCAGATGCAGGCAGGGCGCTGCATCTGAGCTCGCACAGGGCAGTGCAGCTCTTGGGAGGTGCATGGCATCGGAGCTGGAGCTGACTGCAAGGAAAGGCATTCAGCTGTAGGATTTCTCCTCCTCTCTCTTTCTGTCTCCAGTCAACAGGTGCTCAGGTTCAAGTGGCAGGGGACATGCTGCCCAACTCCACGGAGCGGGCGGTGACAATCTCGGGGACACCCGATGCAATTATCCAGTGTGTCAAACAGATCTGTGTGGTGATGCTGGAGGTACAGTCTGT
This sequence comes from Pluvialis apricaria, assembly GCA_017639485.1. Taxonomy (NCBI): domain Eukaryota; kingdom Metazoa; phylum Chordata; class Aves; order Charadriiformes; family Charadriidae; genus Pluvialis; species Pluvialis apricaria. The sequence goes on along the minus strand of CM030011.1, from coordinate 37,722,138 downwards.
GACAAAGGGGGTAAAGTACATAGGAAAAAAAACCCAGCTGGCACCACAACAGCGCTGGGAGCTGTGGAACGTGTCTCTCGTACCCTTCACCATGCGTTGTTGGACCACTCATTTCCTGGTACCTCCATTTGAAACCCACCTAGTGTATTTTCCCCACCATCTTTGTGCATTGTTTCTGGAGTCCCACACTGGAAACCTGTCTGGTCGGGTGCCCCAAAGGACATGGTTTGTGTCATAGCACAGGGTTGCTTCAGGAGAGAGGGGTGCCAGAGGAGGCCAGGCGGGCTGGAACAGCCACAGCCTGGTGTCCCAGCAGCACTGAGGGTGCTGTGCGAAGGGGATGGGGGCTGCAGCCACTCCACCAATCACCTGGCCTCCTCTGCATGGGGCTCACAGTGCCCGGTGAGGACCACGGCTGGGAGGAGGAGGCCATTGCATCACCTGCACTGAGGGAGCCCAGGCTGGGAGCTCAAAGCCAGGCTCCAGCAAGGTGCAGTAGGACAGGTAGTGAGGAAAACTGGTGGAGAGTAGGGCCCGTAGGGCACATGGACAGGTGTCCAGAGTAGGCTTTTTCTGTGAGAAATGCTGATGAACAGAATTCGAAGATCTCTGGAGAGATGCTGCTGCACCAATGGTTTATTGCCAGGGATGACTGCAGGTATGTGCCCCATGTCCACACCTGCCACTTCAGAGGGTAGAAGCTCCAGGGGGAGACCCCTCAGGACACGGGATGGTGACACCCTCCTCTCCTGGTGCCACCCAGAGGTGGACAGGCACAGACCTATGACAGGCCCCTCTGCCTTGCTGCACAGCCCACACACCGCTGCCCTTTCACAACAGGGAGGAGTGTGTTTGCCACTGCAAGAGCTTCAGATGAGCGTGCCAAGGCTCGGTGGAGGTGAAGCAAAACTAAACAACACAACTTCAATTCAGCATTGGCATGGCTAAGAAGGCATTACCATGAGCCACATTACCCACCGCTGCTGGTAGTGATGGTCAGGCAGTTACACTGCTGCCAGAGGAGTGTGATTTTAGCCACATGGTAACGCCAGGTTATTCTCTGGACTGCAGCAGAGGTGGGCCCCAGGTGATGCTTGCAGGTGTGTTACAAAGTCTTCAGTGGCTGCTGTTCTCACCGACCAAAGCAAGGTATGCTGCCCCTCTGTATGGCTCAGCAATGGGAAAGAGAAAAACCCATGAGTTTTCTTGCAGTCTGAAATCTGGGAAGTCCTCTATCTTTAGCAGTTCACAGAGATGCTCCTTGTAACTTTTCAGTCTTAAATTATCTTACTGCAGAAATCCTCACTCATCCCCTCCAAGATTTGTAATGCAATAAAAGAAAAAGCAGGTTTGTGATAATAGAGGCTGTGCTTTGATCATACAGCTTTCCTGCAGACCTGCGCTTAGCAGGAAGATTTGAATATACCACTTGGCTACAAGTGGACATCTAGAAGAATGTACAGAAAAAATGAAGAATTTTCCATGAGATAGTGTAATTTATATTGCCTATCTTTACATAGCAGTAACTGGGTCATTTTACTTTGGGTAGAACCAGGAGGCTTTTATCTGAAATCTCTCCTGATCCCTAGAAACTTCCAAAATCTCTTCTATGGCCTGTTAGTTATGTTCAAGAGAAAACCAACAGAGAGAACTTGGGTGAGAAGATCCTGTGCACTGCGCAGCAGGATGCATCACTACAGCTTGATGTGCATCACTACAGCTTCTGCTCAGATCTACGCAGGTACCAGTCAGGCCACAGCAGGGAAGAGCGAGATGTCCTGACCAGCTGGAGTGGGGCTGCCACAGGAGGAGGGCTGGGAGTGCATACGGGTTGGTGCCTCTGCTGCTGGCATCTGTCTGGCTGTTCACATGGACTGCTACCACCATGCAACTTTAGGATAAGATCTCTGAAAATGCTGGTGTTGCCATCTGAGAGGGGTTTCCAGCCAGAGTTCAGGACCCTGGCCAAAGTGATTGCTGCCACTTGTCCCACCAGAGCATGGGAGATCTTGACCACAATGATGGTCGGTGCCTTGCAGCATCTGCTGAACAGCCATCCATGTCCCAGCTTGGATGGCAATAGACTAAAGCAAGTCCTGAAGGTGATCCTTTTCCAGCAGTGAGGAAGATGAGAGAGTAAAAGACCTTAAGCATCATGCTGGGTCTCTCGGACAGGCTGCTTACTCCTCCTTATGCCCGTGCTCACAATGCCATGCCACAGCTCCTGGTGGTCAGCAGGGCTGGTATGACTCTGAGGTGGGCTGTTGACATGCAAGAGCTCTCAGGCCCCAAAGAAAGCCACCGCACGAGGAGGCTTATGGCATCCAGGGATGAAAAGCCTGGTTTGTGGGTGTACTTTCCCATCTCACTGCACCTTGAGGGTCTCCTTGGGGTGTTTTGAGGAGGGCGCTGCATTCCAGCATCAGGCTCAAGTCTAGACCAGGCAACACAGTTTGTGGAGAGCAGAACAAAGACAAAGGGAGGCAGCGGAGGTCCAGGAAGCGATTTAGGGGGCCGTGCCTTGCCAGGGGATCTCCTGTACCCGAGGTTGTCCTCGTTGTCCATTAGACACCAATTTCCCCCTCTGTGTTCTCCTGTCCAGAAACGCGGTTTGCCTGGTGCGGGTGTTACTGGCGGCGGCCCCGGGGGCCGTGCTCTGTTGGGTGCTTTCTAACGCTCTTTTTGCCGCCATTTCAGGAAAGCTGTTCTAATGTTCTCTCTCCCTCTCCTTGTCCCTTTTCCTAGTCCCCACCAAAAGGTGCCACCATTCCCTACCGCCCAAAGCCCGCCTCCACCCCTGTCATTTTTGCAGGTGGTCAGGTAAGAGCCGACCCGCTTGCAGCCTCCACTGCCAACCTCAGCCTTTTACTGCAGCACCAGCCGCTGCCCGTTAGTGCACTCAGGTTTCTTGCCTTCTGACTTGCATGGTGTCATCCCATCCATTGCGTGCCACGGCAGGTGGACTGAAAGCTCTTTGCAGAACCGCTGGCAGTTTGCAAGCTTGGGTAGCCGACTTAGCTCCTGTGATGGCTGCTGGAGGATAAGGAAAGGGCCAGCCTGGGAAGACAGGGTGTTAGCTCTGCTGGGCACTTGTGCACCAAGAACAGGCTGGAGTTTCCTTCATTAGACCCAAATTCAGTATTTGCCAACAGTTACCACTGTGAAGGAGAAAATGAGAAAAACCTCATTGACCAAGAGGCTGTGACCATGCTCTCACAGTGGCTGCGTTTATTTTCCAATTAAAAATAACTTTGCATAGTTGTAATTGATCTGAGATAAGAAGGGCTAGTCCTAGCCGCTCCAGGACCATGCTGAGCCTTTATTCAGGGCAGCCTCCGTGAAAAGGTCATCCGCATCACTGGTGCTCAGCTGGTTCGGGTGCTGCTTCCCCAAAAAAGGCCATAACCTCTGCTGCAAAGCTGGGTCTCAGCTCTGCCCACAGGAAAGCCTGCATTGCATTGCTTTCAGTGACATTGTGCAGCGCTTGGCCTGCAGGCTTGCAGTCATGATGTGATATTTCTAGCGATCCTTGGGAAGCGATGGCAGATTTTTTCTTTGCAGGATAGCCATTGCATGCACATGCCGTGGGAGCTGGCGGTTGTTCTGCAAACAAAAATCGGCTCCCGCAGTATGTGATTTATGAAACAAGAGCAGTTGAGCATGTGGCTGCTTTTAAAGAGGGGACTTGAACCCTTGCTTTTTCCACCTCATCTACTCACCTCACCGGGTGACTGAGGACCTGCTTGTAGATCCCATCATGTTGTGGTGCACCAGTATCTAGCAGGAGAAGTACTTTCCCAGGAGCTCCAGCAACTGGGTAGAGCCAGCGCCAGGAAGTGACAGCTAATGCCATCCAGAGCAGCAGCACACAAGTTATTTTGTTTCTCCCCAACCATAATAAATAGCAGAAGGGCAAACTAAGGCTGGGAGCAAAGCCTAAAGCACAAGCTATTTCAGGCAGTGTGCTGAATTAGCATCTCTTAGTCATTGCCAGCATCGGGAGGAGTGTAACATTTGGTCTGAGCAGCCGTCCTGGAAAAGAGCTTTAAGTCCAGCTTCTTGGTGAACTTATCTTCTCAAAAGGGAGAGTAAGACTGAGGTAGCCTTTCTCCTGCTGGTGAACGGTTGGTGTCTTGCACAGAAGTGACATTGTGGGAAGAAGCAACCATCTCAAATGAGACCTCTTCCCTGCCGCCCCCGAGAGAGCGCTGGCAAGTCCCTGGGCTCTACCTGAGGAGTGGCAGGGGGCACGTGAGCAGAGGACAGCAGGTGACAGTCAATGGTGCTGTGAAATGCTTTGGAGTGGGTTGAACCTGCAGTAGCTCCGTAGGCTGAGGGGGACAGTGGCTGACAGCAACTGCCAAAGGGATCAGCCCTGTTGTTTTTGTGCGATGTCAGCCTCTGCAGAAAGCCAGGGGTCACACAGGCGGGTGCTGTCAGAGTTGGGTTGCATCTGTCCAAGACACCTTCATGCTTTAATTAGATTTTTCTAGTCAATTGTTCTAATCAAAAAACAATGAGCAAATTAAACTGCCACAAAAAGCGAACTTTTTAGAGCAGGCTCTGCCATGTCCCCATGGGGCACACCAGTCCTCATTGTGCCAGGATGCCGGCAGGCACTGGGACTGCCGTGTCTATGTGCGGGGCTTTGCCTCCTTCCTCCTACAGGATTTTGGGGATTTTCCTCACACAAAGCACTTTGCTGTTTGCAGAAGATGCGGATAATTTGCAGGAGTTTCAGAGAGGTTTTTTACTTTTTCTTGGCTGTCTTTACTCTCCCTTTTTAAAGTGTTATCCATCTCTTTTGCCATTACTTTCAGAATCATCTGAATAATGTGTCAACCAGTGGGATACATTTTGCTAGCTGGTTAAGTCTCAAATATGGGGCTCTCTAGTGTCTGGCTCTTTACCCACAGTGGTGCTTATTTTCAGGTTATTTACAAAAAGAAAGGATTGCTAGAAATTATGTTAAAATCACTAAATAATTTGCCTGACAGACATCTGCATGTATTTGTCAATTATAGCTGGTGAAAGGCATTGCAATGCAGACAGCCTGTCCCTGAGCCCTCTCCTCACTTGGTGAGACATCAGCACCATCCTGCCCAGCTGGCTTTCTGCATGACAATGCTTTTTACCCCAGCAGAGCACTGGAATATGCTGGGTAGTGTAAAGAGTGTTGAGTTGTGCATCTGAATATATGGAGAGACTCATTGCACTGGCTTGCTTCCTAGGATCACACTTTGGTGCGAAGGGCAGTAGTGATGTTACCATGCATCTGCTACGCAGATAATTCTGGTTTGATGAATATCTTTTGTACCAGTCTTCCTGCTCCATGCAATTCTGTCACCTTTAAAGAGCTGTTTCCTTCCTTTTGGAAGAGCCAACCTGAGCCCAAGCCCTTCAAGTTAGGTGACCCAGTGTGCTCTGGCTTTGATCGGAGGGGTACATCTCCCTCCCACTCCAAGCATTCACTGCCCCAGCGAATTTAATGCAGCACAGGGCGGCTCTTCCCCTGGGCTAGTCAGGGGTGTGTGTGGGGCAACTGCTTGTTGTGCGGAAAGTGCTTCCCTCATCCCCTCCAGTCTCAAAACCAAGCTGATTAAAGTCAAAATTCAAATTCCTGCACCCTGCTTTCACTAGCAGCGGAGTGCAGGGAGAGGTATGCTGGTGGCATAACACTCAGCTCCCCATGCTCAGTTATTTTGGGGGTAGCGTGTGGTCCTGGGCAGAGCAGGGTGGGGGCTGAGCTCCTCTTTAGCCCCTGCATTAACAGCATTTATCCCACGTCAGGCAGAAAGGAGCAAACCCTGGGGACAGCAGTCCCTGCGGAGAGGCATGGGGCTTTTCTGCCGCCTCCTGCCAGCCCTAATAACGTGATTTTTTTTTCTTTTGCAGGCCTATACAATTCAGGGACAATACGCTATTCCACACCCGGATGTGAGTTTTACCCTAATTTTTCTTATACCCTTTTATGTCACCTGCATGCTGCAGTTAATTCACATATTATTAATATTAGACAATAATATTAATAGCATATTTTCAAAGTAACTGGCCGTGTGCAGTTTCTGTAATACCTTGAATAGCCTTTTAACCTGTTAGTGCTAAACTTTATTAATTCTGAGGACTTGGCCTGATGCTAAATTGTTTGCGTTGTTCAGTGCTATCCCTTTGTTCCGAGAGAAACGATACTCTACTCATTTTGTGCCTCAAAATGATCAAAACAAGCAAAAAAAGGGAAAAAAAAAAGACTTTCCCCTCTATTTCCCCCTTGTCCTTAAAATGTTGGTAAGCCAAGGGCTTATATAGGTGCTGAGTGCCTTGTTGGGGTGGGAAGAAGACAGAGCTCCAGTGGTGCGGTTTTTCCTGCTTGAAGCCTGGGCAGGGGGACATGCCTTTTTGGGGGGCTCTTCCTCTGAGGAACTCAGAAGCAGGTGCTGAGCCTGGGCAAAATGCCACCCGTGCTCCCCTGGAGGGATGGAGTGGATGCATGGCCGCCCTCCGTGCTGCTGGATCTTACCGTGCCAAGGGCTCTGTGCCTCCCTCTCTCTCTGCAGTGCCCTCGCTCTCTGCAGTGATTTCACCCACTGGGTTTGGCTCTCTGTCACCCAGGGGGAGTGTTGCAGGCACGGTCCCTGCTTTGTCTTGCGCGCCTTGGTGTGGAGACAGGTGCCACTCAGACTTGCAGCACGGATGGGTTTTGCTGATGCTTGGATGCCCCTGCTCACGCTGGGCTCTCATGCCTGGGGATGGTCAGGGAGCCACAGCACATTTGCAGGGGGACACGTAGGGAATGGCTGCCGGCATGTCTGCACGTAAAAGTACAAAAAGAAATAGAAAATTAGTTTATTTTAAAGGATTTCTCTATGAAAAGCAGCAGTGAAGCACTGCAATGCCAGCAGCTCCTTGCAGGCAGCAGACAGCAGCTCGGCTTCGGGGGTCATCATGGCTGACGTGCCGGGGAGCTCTTGGAAAAAGCTGGCATGTTTGGGAGTGGATAAAGTACCTGATGAGTCCCACTGCAGAGGCCTCTTCTTGCTGACACACCTGTGAGTCAGGGGTCCACAGTGGGGGCTGAGCACAAAGTGCTGCTCTGGGGGTGCAGCTTAATTGTAAGTGGTGTGGTCTGGGTAGAAAGCCTTCTCCAGCTATCCCACACGTGGAAACAGTATGATGTAGCTCAGTGTTCCTCTTTCTGATGGGTGTGTTGGGTATTAAATCATGAGATACCTTTTGCATGATTGAGAACAGGGCAAGGCTGTTCGATACCATGAATGCACACTGCCTGTGGGAACGGTTAGGACCTGTAGGCTGGATTTTGATTTTAGGAGCAGTGATTTCACCCAATTTAGTGGAGGCCAGGCTTTGGCTTTCTGTGGGACACCTGTATGCATGTACTTTGAATAGCCTGCTGTGATGGTTGCTTGGAAATATTCTTAATTGTGTGTGCTTCACTTTTGCTCCCTAAACGGGATATAAATAAATACACCTGCATATTTAGTGAGGGTAGATCAATATATTCTTTGTCCCAGTTTTCCTTTGCAAGTGGTGGCAACAGCTTAGTGTTTTCCTTTTTATTATACTCCTCTGATTGACAGGAATAAAATATATTTAATACATTTGCTGGCTGTGCTCTGCCCTACTCCCAGCAGATCTGCTGAGACCTGGAAAAAGTTCATACAGGAGCCATGCTTACATCCTTCCTGTCATAGCTGTCTCACAACGATTGATCATTTTAAACACTGCTCAGTGCAGAAAGCAGTCTTGAATATGATTTTAGGACGTTACTCTTGCTCTCACAGGTGTCTGTGTTTAGTGGATGCCTTCTGCAGACCTGTGGCTCCAGAGTGGGCAGAATTTTGAATACCAAAGCTAAAATGTGAGCTCCTGCCTTGATTTTATCCCCTGGGAAAAAAAACCAGGTCAGTGAGAGTTTTGGCTCACAAAGGGCTTCAGCATTGCCCGTGTACTTGTAAGCCATTCAGGACATGATATGTAGCTATGGTGGAAGATGAAAGGATGGCCATGGCAGCAGGGAGTCAGGTGCATTTGGGAGTGACATAAATGTCAAACACAGGAATGCTCCCAAACCAGGGCATTGCTCCTGGATATGCATCAGGCTGGCAGCCGATAAGATGTAACCAAGCATTGGTGTGGGTGCCTAGTGATGCTCGGCATGGCTGTACACCAGTCCCAGTCCTGTCCTGTCCTGTCCTGTCCTGTCCTGTCCCTCCTAGCAGTGCCAGTGGGGGAACTCCCCTCTGGTCTGTGGGGACAAACAGAGTTTGAAGAAATGGTCTCAAGGCTTTCCAGAAAATGGGAGAGGAGGCATTTTTTGCACTGCAAGCATTCACGTAGCAGCTCTCACTTTAACGCCTAGGTGTCGCCATCCTCTCCTCTTGCAGGCTCTTTTCATTGCTGTTATTATGGGTGTTTGCGAAATAACATGGTCCAATCTATGTTTTAAAAATATGCTAGATCAGAATTAGAAAGGATTTTGGTATTTTCCCCATCGAGTGAAAGCAGGACCCCTGCCCCAGGGCATGGTTGGTTCTCCTCAGCAGTGCTGGCAAAGACGCAGGAGGTTTCATCTGGAGTCCTGCTGGTGGGATGCGTTGTAACGAGGAGCTCCTCAAACAGGGCATGCCTGGATTTTATTTGGTAGAAAACAGGAAAGTCCTTAAATTAAAAAACAGTGGCATGCCCGGTCCTATCCGGACCTGATTGTGTTTCATCAGGAACCCGTCATAGCACGCCCTCAGCTTATTTTCAATGCTGCACAGGGAGAGATGTGCATGTGCGTCTTCTCGTGGGGTGGCGAGGCCTCTCCCCCAAGCCAGCAGAGGCTGGAAGTCCTCATATCTCTGCCAGGGCAGGGCTCCCTCAGGTACCTCTCCAGGGACTTGCAGATGTTTCCCCTCCCAGCTGCCTCCCTTCAGTCTCTCCCCCGATGTGCTCAGCCCCCTGGGTCTGCTCTCTCCAGCACTTTCCCCTCACTGCTACTGGCCAGACCTCCCTGCACTCCTTCCCTGGCCATGCTGCAGGAGCAAGGAGGTTTTTGAGTATTGTTTCCCCCAAAATGTGGAAATTGTAACTCCTGCCTCTCCCTCACTGGGGAGGGGACGGGTGCATTGAGTGGTTTGCATTTGGGGGATGATGCGATCCTGGCAACCCTCTGAGCACCTGTGAAATCGCTGAGTGGGAGGTGAAAAAGACCCTCACTCCTGCTCACTGCTAGACTTCAGCCCAGTTTGGTTTGTTTTCTTTTGGTTTATTGGTTTTTTTTTCGTTTTTTTTTTTTTTTTTACTTTGGAGCAGTAAAACAGAGCACAAAATGTATTCCAAACAAACTCCTCTCTATGCAACTGCTTCCTGATGGGGCATAAATACCTACCCAGCACAAGAAGGGATACAAGGATCTGAAATACCTACTGGTCATGGCTGAAGCCCATATTTCCCTGTACTGCTAAGGGGCCTGCATTCATAACGAGCTGATGTTAAGTGGCTCAGTTTGTCTGTCTCCCAGAGGTGTTTCCCATCAGAGGCGCAGCATGAGAGTGTTTGCTGCAGGGGCAAGTGGTCATGATGCAGCTCCAGCAGCACAAAGAGGATCTTGTGGCTGCTGGCACGTGATGGCCACCAGCCTGACAGTGCCTTTGAGACCGCTCCTCTACTCTAAAGCTACCAGCAGCCTCTGGTCGCAGGTTGCAAAGCCCCGGGAGAGAAGGCAGTGGCTGGAAATGCCGTAGGCAGCAGCCCTGCCACTGCTGCAGAAGCCAGCCATGTGCCGAGGAGGCCGCTCGCTCGCAGTGAAGGTGCTGAACTGCCTGATGATGGGTGGAAACTAAGAATGGGCTTCTTGCTGGTATCGTACTTCAGACCCTGACCAAGCACTTCTGCAAAAGATTTGGGCTTTATTGCATTTTACCCAGGCCAAGTCCTTCTGCAAATGTTTTTGCCATGTCTCATCATGGCTTCCTGGTTTGGTTTTTTTTGGTTTGTTTTCTTTTTTTTCTTCCATTATAATTTTGTTCTTGATTTTTGGTGTGACTTGTTGTACTCTATGACAATAACCTTCTTAGCTCTAATGTCCCTCCTACCCCTCAGCAGTTGACCAAGCTCCACCAGTTGGCTATGCAGCAAACCCCCTTTACTCCCCTTGGACAGACCACCCCCGCTTTCCCTGGTACGTACCCACACGCCCTTTCTAGATATCCTTCTCTTCTTACCTGTAGAGTTTCTCTCTCGTTCTGAACTCATGCTATTTAATGGAAACAAGCAGGGCAAGTAAAATCAAAGTTGCAATGTCCACGGGTAAAGGCTAAGAGGGAGACAGGACAGATGTTTTGGGGGTTATGGTCCTCACAGGCAAGCTCTCAGCTGTTAACCATGTACGCCTGGACTGCTCCTGTGAAGCCACGCTTACCTTGCTCCCAGATTTGCTGGCTTTCCCACCAGAAGCAATGAGCGCCAGTCCCATCCTTCCCTGCCCAGAGGAGGTAGCATGCCCTGCCGTACGCTGATCTGGACCCTGGTGGTACATCCCCCCTTTCCCAGGGGGAATGGCTTGGCACCAGCCAGGGATGCTGCAACAATGTCTGCGAGGAGCGGTGCTGAGCCGGGCAGGATGCTACCCCCACACTGAGGAGAGCAATGGGAAGGAGCTGCGGCCGCAGGGAGCCGTGTGGATGGGAGGACAGCCAGGCATGGCATGGCTCAGCAGCCTTGTCCCCAAGGCTGGCGTTTTCACGGTGATCTGGGAAGCAGATAGAGCACAGGGGATTGAGATACTTAAAGTACCTTTGTTTACTTGGTCATCAAAGTGCCGGTTGGAAATGCCTTTTCTGACAGTATGTTCATCATATTTTGAGCTTCTAGATGAAGTGACATTGCTTATCTCCTCGAAGGCAAAAGCATTAAATCTGTTTCTTCTTTGCTCTTCAGGAGAAAAGCTGCCCTTACATTCCTCCGAAGAAGCTCAAAATCTGATGGGCCAATCATCAGGTAAAACACAAAGCTACAGGGAAATAAGCAGGCTTCTGTTGAAATATATTTCTTAAATAGGACTGTGCTATTGTTGTGCTCCTATACAAACTGTGGTATTTGTGGAGAAGACTGCAGGTTTTCTTGGTGGGCAGGGAGAGACCAAGCAGCACTGTGCCTGCCATTCTCCTTTGTACAGCATGTCAAAAGAAAAGTGCCTGGAGTTTATTGCCTAGTTTTTTTATGTTTGTGTATAACTGCCATCCGTGTAATGGAAAGACACCAGAGTCATCACCCTTATTCTTTCATCTAATTTTGACTTTGCTGACAAATTTATTGACAAATAATTATTATTGACAAATAAACTTTGCTCAGAAACAGGAGAAAAATGCCTGTGGGAACAGAAACAAGACACAGTTTTAGCCATCTCCAAGCCATTTGGGGTGAGCTGCATTTTTAGTGGGACAGGACCCTGAGGAGCCCAAGCATGGCTGTAATCTTGGAGAAATTTTGATGTCAAATATCACAGAACCACAGAATCACGGAATGGTCAGGGTTGGAAGGGACCTATGGGGATCATCTAGTCCAACCCCCCTGCCAGAGCGGGGTCACCTACAACAGGATGCACAGGATGGCATCCGGGAGGGTTTTGAATGTCTCGAGTCAGAGACTCCACAACCTCTCTGGGCAGCCTGTGCCAGTGCTCTGCCACCCTCAAAGTAAAGAAGTTCCTCCTCATGTTAGGATGGAACTTCCTAAGTTTGTGCCCATTACCTCTTGTCCTATCACTGGGCACCACTGAAAAAAGACTGTTCCCATCCTCCTGGCACCTTCCCTTTAAGTATTGATAAGTATTGATAAGATCCTCCCTCAGTCTTCTTTTCTCCAGACTAAAAAGACCCAAGTCCCTCAGCCTTTCCTCGTAAGAAAGATGCTCCAATCCCCTAACTGTCTTTGTAGCCCTTTGCTGGACCCTCTCCAGCAGTTCCCTGTCCTTGAACCGGGGAGCCCAGAACTGGACACAATACTCCAGATGTGGCCTCACCAGGGCAGAGTAGAGGGGGAGCATAACCTCCCTCAACCTACTGGCCACACTCTTCTTGATGCACCTCAGGATGCCATTGGCTTTCTTGGCCAGTAGGGCACATTGCTGACTCATGGTCATCCTGTTGTCCACCAGGACTCCCAGGTCCCTTTTCACACAGCTGCTTTCCATCAGGCCAGCCCCTAACCTGTACCGATGCATGGGTACATGCACATTCATCCACATGTGCGAAACGTGCTTATATTTTATAACCTACTGTTGTTTAGAGGAGTTATCCTGAGACCTGGTGGCTCACAGGTGATGTGAGTCAGACTTCCCCTGGTGCTCTGCAGCCAGCCAGAGTGCATCACATGCATGCCTTGATATCTGGGCACATCGCCTCACTATGAAAGCAAGTGTAGCCCAAGTAAATAGACACCACAAGACTATAGCAAAAATAGATTTCATGATACCAACCTGCACAGCCTTGTTTTCTGCGTGCCCTGTTTTGCCTTTTGCAATCACCCATGGCACTAATCCCTCCCTGGCTGAGCACATGGATTCCTCCCATTACATCCGTGGGGACTGCATGTGTGTATCAGAGGGGGAGGATCTCATATGCTAAAATAAACAGTCTCCAGGTAATGGAGAAGGATGTGGCCATTCCTGTATGGCCATCGTGATGCACGGGGTGATGCAGTGCCATGTCTTTCAGCAGCAGAGAGGTGGGAACACCTGCACCCTGGGGGACATGTCTTTGTGTTAGCTGCAGTCTGTCTGTCCCTAGACTTTGAGAAGGCTTGGCATAAAAGACAGTCCAGGATTGGTGAAATGTCTCTTCCAGTGCAGTGTGCTGTAAAGTCAGCATTAAGCTTTGCCTGCTGTGTAAAACCTGGGCAGGAGCTGTTTTGTGCAAGCTTTGGCGTTAGTACACCCAGCAGAGGTGAAGGAGGGCGTAGGGCTGCTGCGTGGAGGATTTACATCCCCATCTGCTGCATTTCCCCTCTTCTGTGCACTCCCAAGTGAAAAATGTGGTAGAGACCTCCTGCAAGCAGATGCCTGCATGATGTACCCTGGTGTTGCGTCTCTGTAAGGCGGGTGCAGCTGGGAAGCTGCATTTTGGAAAGCATAGGAATCATGCAAGAGCACATTGGAGGTACCTGATATTCTTCTTTCTAGGGGTAATGCTGAAATGGGATTGCAACATAAAGCTTCATTTTAGTATTTTAGAAATCTTGCTTTGACAGTGCCGGTACCCAGACAGACATCAGTTCAGACCTGCTGGGTTTTAAAACTTATGTGGCTGTTGCTGGCAAAACTGGATGGGAGCTCCTCTTCCACGGTGCAGAGAGCCTCGATGGAAATGCAGACCGGCAAAACTTGGCCATTGCTTGGAGGAATTGCTCAGTGTGGTCAAGGCAGTGGCATAGTGGCATGCAGCATGAGGAAGCCCTGCTGTATTGGGTGACTAAGAATTTGGTGCTGCTGCTGTCTTGTGTTGTAGCAGCCCGGCACTTCCAGTCCTCTTGTACTTCCTTTCTCTGCACCCTCTTATTCTGCACAAGCGTCTTGGACTCTTGCACACACTGCTCTTAAAAGGCTTCCTCGGTAGTTCATATCATGTGGATAAGGGGTTTTTTATGGTTACCGCAAATTCCTGTTAGCCACCAGACTGCAGACGTTTGCAAGACGTCTGTCTTGCAGATTTGCAATAGGACATCCCTGCTTCAGGACTGAGGTCATTTAATATGGAAACCTGTGGGAGAGGTGGGCTTTGACTTGGCCTAGGAGCATTATGGCATGCTTTTCTCTTACCTCTGGAGCTGCACACACAGGGTAGCCTTCTGGCTCCAGCCTTTCCCACCATGGAGGAGAGTGCCCTCCCTGGTGCAGGAAGGGCTGGGAGGAAGCATATTGTTGCCTTCACTCCTTGATATGTAATTTTGTAGGGAACCAGGCTCTAAATCTCCATACTGTTTGCTGTGCTTTCCCTTGGGAGTAAGAAGCACCATCAGTCCTGAGCCCAGGTACCATGCACATCTTAGCAGACTGGCTTAAATTCAGTGTGTTGAGTCTGTAGGGCTTTAACTTGCAAAGTACTTTGCAGGCTGCTCTGTGCTAGCACTGCCGGATCCCCCGGGGAAACCAGTTTTGAGGCACTAAGCTGCTGTCATAGCGAAGTGGTTCTGTGCTGCTGTGTCCAGAGGGGGCTGGAGGGAGTGTGGACAGCCCTCCCGCTGGCAGGCTGTCTGCCTCTAGGGTTGGGTTTCCCAGCCAGCAGGCTGGTTACTGGTGTGTGGAGGAGGGAATGTGCTTTTCCCACCTCTGTCAGACCCTCTCCAGCAATGCTGCAACCTTCCGCTGTAAGGCACCCTCCTCTGAAGCCATTCCCAGTGGAAGGATGGAGGGTGGAAAGTGAGGAACTCATGGGGGGCACCTGCGAGGCCAGCTTGAGGAATGCAGGGAAAGTTGGCACCCAGCTCCAGCAGAGTCAGGTAGCAACCGTCTTCCTCCTCCTTGTACCAGAGTGTGTGATCCCCTTCCCCTCCCAGCCCTGGAGCAGGATGCAGCCTTTGCAGTGTTGACTGTTGCGGGAAAGCAGCAGATCTCCACCGCACTGCCTCTGCAAGCTATAACCATTTTCCCTTGCATATGCCCAGGTTTGGATGCCAGTCCCCCGGCCAGTACTCATGAACTCACCATTCCCAATGATGTAAGTAAATCCAAGTGCTTCCTCGGTATGCGTGTGCGTGTATATATGTATATATATAAGTTGCGGGCATATGACTGTTAAATATGTTTAGAGATGCCCCTTCACCAGGTTCACTCATGCCATGTGCATTCTGTTGGGAGATCAGCCTGCAGCATAAAGCACTCCTTGGACTTTACCCCATCAGTAGCTTTCCTAGGTACAATCCTTCTTAATGCTCCTTTCCCTTTCCAAGTGAACTCAGTACTCATGAAACATGCCCAGTTGACAGAACTGGGAAGGGGAGAGAGCTCCCAAGCCGGCCCTGATTAAACTATAATTGCTTAGCCTAGCACTGACAGATCTGAAATGAAGTTTCAGCTCAAGTGTAGTTACTGAGGGGAAGGGGGGTTGAAGAGAAGGTAGGCAAATACTGTTTCTGATGCAACAAAGTGCCACACAAGCGTCTGAAGGATGGTGCGTCTCATCTTAGTATTGGTGGCAGGCAGCTTTTGGGTCTTATAGAAGGAGGCATTGTGGTAAAGTGGATGCTGGACTGGGATATTTGCTGGGAGGAGGCTGGAGTCACTCTGGGCACTGGGCAGTGCGAGGAGGGTTCTTGGGGATGCTCAGGTGGGAGGAGGAGGGATGGAGAGCCGGCACCTGGATCCAAGGATCTCACTTGCTTCTGGACTGGCCCACCGGTTCCATGCATTGACAGCCAGCCTGCACTCAAATCAGGATCAGGGCAAATGGTTGCATGACTTCTGGTCTCTGTCCCCGTCTCCATCACCTACAAGCACCTTCAGCCCATCCTCATCAGGAGTTTCTGAATTGGGTCTGGCAGCTGTTGCCACTTCTTCCTGCTGTTCACTAACACACAGCAATGCAAGGGAGGGGCAGCAAGCCTGGTTGCAGCTGCTGGGCACCTCCACTCCTCTGAGATGCATGCCCAGGCCTCGTTCCACCGAGAGACATGGCAGTAAAACAGCTTCTGAGCATCTGCCAGCTGAAACCCTTGGAGACACTTCACCCTGGGGCCAACCACTGTGGGAGGGCTCTGCAGAGGAGCCCGTGGGAGATGGCGGCAGGGCTGATTGTGGGCCTCCTTCTGTCTGTCCAGAAAGGAACCCCCTCCAGGAGCCTGCAGGGAGCTATGCAAGTGCTCCTGAGGTTGGAACAGCCACGTCTGTCAAGCATGGGGGACCGTGGCCCTGGCAGCAATGACAGTATCTTCAGGATTATCAAGCGACCCCTTGCAAAGGGGCCTTTCCTCCCCTTTAATGTGTTGAAGGACCTGCCACGGGACCTGGGAGCACTCAGAGCTCAGCTCTCATCAGACCTGCGCAACATTAAATGTCATCACCTGCATCTTTCTACCTGCTGAAAAATGCCTCCTTAGCTCTACCTCCTGTTGTTTTGAAGGCTCTTAAACACTCACTGCCACCTTCCCTGGAAGTGGAGGGCAGGTTTGGATTTCTTAAAGCAAAGGGTCTACAGGTGTGTTTTAGTGGTTTACATCCGCTTGTGGTTGCACTGCAGTTCAAGGAAATCTGATTATATCCATCTTGTCACTCCTCTGACTGACAGGAGAAACTTGAATGCTGTGCAGAGATGCTTGGATGTTGCTGAACATCTCTCCAAATAGCTTTGGCTCCTTGGATTTCTCCAGCAGTTTCATGGCTGTAAGGGATTTTCATTTGCTGAAACACTTATGAGTTATTTCTGCACTGTGAAGATCAGGATGGGCGACTGTTGGGCTGATCATCCCACTGCAGCCCCTGAAATAGCTGATACCCTTCCAGTGCTACAGTGGGGTGTATATTCAGGTCCATATGGGAAAAATCCCATGGTCTGACAACAGGACCAGGGAACATTTGGAGAAGTAGTTGTGTCCACTTCTAGTCTCCACTTCTACAGTGACAGAAATCCAGCAGCTGCCAAGATGAATGTCCCACATATAAAATTCCCAGGTGCAATTTTGGAAAGGAGCTTAAATGCTGATGGCCAAGAAAGGCATGCGGGAACACCTCATTCCTGTGTTGGTAAAGCTGGACATCTTGGCATGTGTTACCAAGCTGCAGAGGTGCTTGGGGGAACCGTTGTTTGATGCACAAATGAGCGAGAGCAAAGATGAAGACCATTGAGGAAATCCAAGCCATTGAGGAAATTCAAGCCATTGAGGACCACTGAGGAAATTCAAGGGGCGGGCACTTGAGGAAATTCAAGATTCCAATTGGTTCAAATTTTTTCACAAGAGTGTGAAAGACATTTTTAAGTAGGATTCTCTTCTGCTGGTGCCGCAGCCATGTGATGCTCTCCTGTCAATGATGTGCATGCCAGCGAGCCCTTGCTTTGCACCAAAAGAGCTGAAGGGGGTAACAGAGGCAGTGAGGGTGTCCCAGCAGGGTAGAAGTAGTGTGGGATGGGGTGAGCAATGTGAAGCTATCAATGGTGTGTGGCTGCACCAGCTGATGAGGGGGCTCTTGGGGTTGGGCTGTCCCTGGGAAAGGTGGCAGGCTTGTTTTCTTCTGGTAACACATTGTGTATAACCACCTTCAGGTTTGCTGATAAGGGGATAAGTACGGAGCACAGTCTGAAACGTGACTTATTCCCATCCTTGCAGAACAATGACCAATTATTAGACCATGAAAATTATAATTATGAAATGAGCCCCTTATAACACCTCGCCCTTCTTGAAGCCCTCTGAGATGCTGGGCATCGTGTGTGGATAATTGAAATTTGGCCCCCAAGGAGGAGGGTAGGGCAAGCTGCTGGACATGTCCTGGGAGGACTGTGCTCACGTGCAGGTGGGATTCACCCCTGGGCTGTCCCTCTCCTGTTCTCATGAGCATTAAGGTCACTCACGCCCCAGGGCAGAGGGAGGAAGGCTTCTGGCCAGAGCCATGCAGTTGTGCTCACGTCCCACCAGTGACTGCCACAGCTGTCACTTCTCAGACGTTCCCTCCGTGCTTTTTTTCTAGCTAATAGGCTGCATAATTGGACGCCAAGGGACCAAAATCAATGAAATTCGGCAGATGTCAGGAGCACAGATCAAAATCGCCAGCGCCACAGAAGGGTCATCGGAGCGCCAAATTACCATCACAGGAACCCCTGCAAACATCAGCCTTGCTCAGTACCTCATCAACGCCAGGTGAGACCCCCCCCGCCAACCTCCACCGCCTCCTGCCACAGTCAAACCCATCCTGCTGGCGTGGTGGGAGCAGCACTCGCTCCCGGCACTGCAGGCTAGGAGGGGCTTCCTGAGGCCATCTGGGACGGATGGTGGCTTCCTGATACCTCTGAGCGGGGACCAGATGTCACCAGCGGGACCTCTCCCCCCAGCTGGCACTTTGGCTGGGAACTGGGAGCTGCTTCGCTGCCGGTGGAGCAGTTGCGGGTTGCGCCAGTCGCCTGCCCACCCACCACCCTCGCTTGTGGATTTTGCTCGTGGGTGGGCAAAATCGCCACCGTCTTTCCCTGTGGACAAGGCAGGGGACGGGGACAGGGACGGAGCTGAGCCAATGGTGGGAAGGCATCACTTGGGACCTGCTCGGTGGGATCCCAGCATCACTTACTGCCACCTCAGAGCCTCTTCCATGTGCATCCAGGCCTCCCAAAGGCTTTCCTCCATCCAATGAAAATAATCAGTCCAATAAACGCAAGACATGGGAATGGCCTGATCGCTTCCTTTTCATGCTAAAAAGTTTGGCGCAGCAGGACTTTGCAGGGGCCAAGCGCTCCCAACACCACCTCTGCCCAGGGGGTGATGCTGCCTGTGCATGGGGTGGGGGTGGAGGGAGGAGGTTCGGCAAGGGACTGCAAGGGGAACGTACGGGGAGGTGTAGCTGGAGAGGGGATGGGGACCAGCTCTGTGCCAGCAGTGAGCCGTGTCCGGGGTGCTCACACAGATGTGTTTGCCTGCGCCTATGGACTTGTGCATGGGGAGCTTAAGGAGAGGCAGGGCCTTTTGCTGGCTTCGCGCCTGCCTGGCACAGCCGTGCAAGCCACCCATCCGTGCCCTCCACCAAGGGCAGAGTTGGTGCCGCACTAATGGCTGCTGACAGGGTCCTGAGGACAGGGGGCTGTTGACAGCGACTCCGACATTTGTTGGCATGTGGGCTGGGAGCATCGGTGAGGTCTGTATGTGCTTTCTCCTCCTTGGACCCAACCCACCTCAGCCCCAACCCGCAAAAGACCTCTACCATCCCATCCTGCCCCATTGCCCCTCTGCCCACACCCATGGCACCTCTCCAGCTGCTCAGGAGAGGGATGGGGCCAGCCCCACACCTGTGGCCATGGCCAAGCGTCTTTCCCTGCAGCTCCTTGCCAATCCCCCGCACCTCTTGAGACAAGAGAGAAAGAAAAGAAAAACGAGCAGCTCTTCATTACTGGGAAGTGCTGGCTGAGCTGCAGCCTGTGCTGTGGCAGAGGCAAAGATGACCTGGCAGCAGGCAGGATAGGGCACAGCTCAGCCTCTCCCATGGTTTCGAAAACCAGAGCAAAATGAAAAAACCAGGGGAGCTGGGACATCTGCCTGTCCTCCATGGGAGGGATGCTAATAGAAGTGAAGCCGTGTGATGGGATGTCTCCTGCCAGCACACCTGGTGGGTGGCACCTCTGCCACAATGTGGTGCCAGGGATGGGCATTACCCAGCAGTAGCGAGGAGAGGGCAAGGCAGCCGGGCATTGAGCTAGCTCTGTGCTCCAGCTCCCTGTGCCATCTACAGGGACCTCCAAGCCCCATGCACTCAAGCCGCTTGGGGATGCTCTGCCCCCAGTCTGAGCAAGGCATAGGCAAGAGGAGAAGCGCTGCCCGCAGGGTCTTCGTTTTCTTTTCTGCTCCAGTTATTAAGCGCTTGTTTTTGTCTCCCCCCACCCCTCTCTCTGCCCCTGTCTATTCTAGGCTGACGTCTGAGGTCACTGGAATGGGCGCACTCTAATTTCCACCCACCATCCTCCACTCCGCACCACCCGACCCTCTCCAGCCACCGGCACTCCACCCAGCCTGTACTGCCTGTACATTTACCGTCTTCCCTTTGCCTCCACAGATACTCTTTTCTTTACTAACAAATATATATATATATCTATAAATACGCATATGCACACACTGGAACATTTCTTTACAAGCTCCTTACTGTGCTCCTGAGGCTGCTCCCAAACTCTTTGGTTATGGTCCTTGTTTTCAGCATATGGTGTTATTACTTCATCTGCTTTTCAGGGGGCAGGGAGGGGGGTTGGGTTTTTTCCACTGGCGAGACTTCAGAAGATGACAGGGTCTCTAGTGTCAGTCTAGCGTAGCTACTTACACGTTTGAGTTGACGTTGGCAGTACTTGCTGTAGCCTATGGACATATGACGCCACCCAGAGCTGTGCGTGCTTCAGAGTACTTACTTTTCTCACCCTTCTTTCTTTGATGCTCCCTCTTTGTTCACTTTGCTTGTCCTGGCTCACCTTTGCAACTTCACATCCCTGCCCTCATGGTAAAGCGTAGTTTTCACCCCGTGTTATGTGGGAAACAGAACATGCGGGAGCCAAGCCAACATGCCTGCACGAGTTCACCCACAGACTTCTCTCTTTGCAACATGGCAGGGTCCAGACAAGCCATTTTTCATACTAAACAAAGGAAATCTCTCTCTCTCTCTCTCTCACACACACACACACACACACACAAATGGTCCTCTTTTTTAACTAATGAGCAACCGAAAGTGGGAAGAATTCAGCTGTAAAGGATTCACACCCCCAGGGGCCTTTGTCACTCTTTTGACAATCCCCATGAGCAAAACCTTTGGACGATAGCTCAGGAAGCTCTGTGAGCCGGCTGTGTTTGTCGTTGTTTGTGTTCAATAAATGTCTGTGCAGCTCTGCTACCGATGGGTTCCGACTGTTCTTCTCCTGGGTCACCCCGCCATCTCCAGCCCCAACCTTCCCTCTGCATCCTTCCACACCTTTTTGGCTGCTTGGACGGAAGGTGGGGGTTGTATACAAAACTTCATTATTATTATTATTATTATTATTATTATTATTATTATTAGCAGCAGCAGCAGCAGCAGCATAACAATTTTTTATTTTATTTAAAGAAGGTTCCCATGACTGATGCACTTCCTGAATTATTCTAGGCTTTCTTTTTTTTAGAAGGAAGGGTACTTGGCTTGCATAATGCTTTGGTTTTCCTTAAGATTAATTTACAAGTTATAGTGTGACAACAAACATCTTTCACTGTCCCCTTGTCTGGGCAGATCTGCCATGTCTGTGTCCCACACCCTTCCCCAAGACCCTCTATGCCTAGCCCTGCCTTCTGCTTCCAGGCTTTTCTTCTCTCTCCTACCTTTCAAACAGGGAAACAAATATATTTTCCACCTGTGAATTTCCGTATGGTGCATGTTTTTCTCATATTGCAAATGAGGGAATCATGGTACACCATGTCCCCAAGCAGCTAAAGCAGCCACACGATACATGTGTATACATGTACATGCCGCACTGTACCACATGGGAAATATATTGTTTTTCCAGGTGAGCCCCAAGACTTCATGGCCTTTCCCTCTCTTCCGCCCCTAGTGCCGGCAGGCACCACTGGCAGCTCCCGGCTCTTCTCCTCCTGTCGGCGGTACTTACTGCTTAGCACTCACACAGGGCTGCGATGGGGACCCTGGGTGATGCCACCGCGTCAGTGGAGCCAGGAATGGGCAGGGGGTTATGGTCTCCAGCTCGGTGGCTGGCAGGGATGATAATATGGCTCAGAGAGGGCAAAGGGAGTGAGTATGCTTGAGCAAGACAGCCCGTGCCTGCTATCTGCGTGTATCACCATCCCTTAGAGGTCCATTCCCCCAGCCCAGGATCCCACTGGTGGCAAAGTTCCAGAAAGGTGGATGTGACTGCCATCCCCTGCCACTAAGCATCAATGATTCGCTCAGCCTAGGTGTCATAAAACCCATGTGTGCTCAGATCTCTGGAGCATTTCAAGCCTCTGCATTTAAAGGTGCTTCCAACTGCATCATAAGATGCTTTGCTGCCCATTCCCAACACCTTGCTCTGCTCTCCTGGACAGTTTGAATTCAGCTGTGCCTTTCAAGTGGTGCAATAGCCAAACACACTCAAGCACATCCCCTTATTCCCCATCCAGGGGAGCACAGATACTTTGGGCAGTGCTACGGGGGCTCAGGTGGAGGCAGTAACCTCCCCTGGCAGCAGCCCCTCCTTGTATTAGTGCTGATGCCGGAGGAGGGAGCCCAGGCACCAAAGGTTGCCTACCCCAAGTTGCTGACTGGCCAGAGCAAGCACAGAACCATCTGCCAAGGTCGTAAGTCAGCCGTGGGCAACTGGCACTCCTCCTCCTCTCCCGTTCCTCACTCTGCAGAAGTACTTTTCCTGTTGAAAGAACAAAATATCTATGTGTGAGACCCAGTATGAAAATAACCACCCGTCAGCCTGCCAAAGCCACTCCGGCAGCCTGGGTGCTGAGCCTGGTGCACCTGCCAGCCAGCAGAAACTCCACATCTCACTGCCACCACCCTTGAAGCAAAGTGATGGCAGCCAGTGGCCTGGGGTGATGCCACCCTCAGTGCATAGAGAAAGCCAGCCCATCCTGCCGTGGTTCAGCTCTCCCATGGGGCTGTAGGACAAGCTGGAGCATGAGATCTTGTAGTTGATGGAGGCACATGGAAAGCAACCAAGGTGCATGGCAGGAGCAGCCTGCCTCTTTTTGTGCTGCTTTCTTGGCATGCAGGAGCACTTTAAAGCTCTGGCACACAGAGTGCAGTCAGAAATCATCAGCAGCATCATGTCAACCAAGACTGAGAAGTCCATCACAAGCCCACGCATTTGTGGGGTTCGTACGCCTGTTAGGCATTTATGCCCTAAGGAAGGCAGGGGACCTTAATAGTCCCTTAATAATAATTGCAATGAATGTGGAAATGGTTTTGCACAGGGACCTGCAGTTTCTGCAGATTGCAGCTGCCCTGAATTTCTTTGCTCTGTGTGTGTGCTGTGCTCCCCACACTATTCCCCACCTCCACTGAGACAACACTGCCTAAAATAGCAAATGCCAGATTGGGTCTGCCAGATGTAACCGAGCTCAGCAGCTACTAGAGAGGAGGAGCAGACTGCAGCAATACCTCTACACCCATCTCCATGCCACTGAACCTGCAGATAACATCCCCCTCTGGGTACCACCCCCATCCCAGCCCGCTGTGATGTGTCTGTCACCCAGCTGCGAGACTGTGCCTGCCAGTAAAGCCACAGTAGGAATTTATGGTGAAGGAGGGGAGGTCAGATACGAACATTGGTCTGGCATCAGGCAGGTATCTGAGCTGTCTGTAAAGCCACATACTGCAGCAAGGACCTGGACTCGTGGGAGCGCTCTGGGGAATGGTGCACAGGGCCACAGGGGGGCAAGGGACCATCCCAGCAGTAGCAGCCACCTTGCAGCAACACTGCGTCCTTGCAGCTTCAACTGTTTCTGAAATGTGCCATCCTGGAGGTCAGAGCACGGGCCTGGGTTTTGCCTTCTCCCCATGGCATTTCAGCTTGCTTTATCCAAATGATATCTGCTTGTTTGATCATAAAATCTTGAGGTATGTCCAAGGGACTTGAGCAGGCAAAGGAGCCTCGATGTACCAAACCTATCACAATCCTGCTTTTTGCTCTGATACAGGATGCTTTTATTTTTTAGCTATCTGGAGACTATTTCTAATAGAAAAAGACACCTGAGCAACTCTAGCTGGGAAATGCCAGCCCTCCTGCAAACAAAGCCGGGGGTTTCTCAAACTGGGCATGCAAAAAATGATAAATCTATGCTGGGCCCCTACAAAGCAAATGCTTATTCACCTCCCATTGCTCAGGAATCCCCTCCTCAGCGAAGGGAGAGATACAGCCTGGCCTGCTGCCTTTCCCCCCGTGCATTTAGGTTTTAGAGGGAGCGGGAAGGAGTTGAGCCCTTCACTGTAGGGCTCAAGAGCGGGGAGGCTGTGGAAAGCATCGTGTGGGATGCTGCAGGAGAGGGTGCAGTGAAGGATGCGGTTGCACTGGTGTGGATGAGGCATCCCTACTTCTGAGGTTGCCCTTGACTTTGTGGCTTCTCTTTGGGATCACATTTCTCGGGTTGTTTTGCAAATTAAAAAAAAAAAAAAAGAAAGAAAGAAACAAAACTGCAGTGTTATGTGGGAATCTAGCAGCTTATCCATCATCATCTGGGCTTGAGCGAAGCCTGGAGAAAGAGGTGTTTAAACAATTGTAACATTTCCTGGGATCATGTTGATGACAACAACCATAACAACGGAATCACAAGGAATGTATCAAACTTGGCTTTGATATCTTTGGTATGGCTTAAAAGGAAATCTGTTGTTTTCTTTGGAAGGAGCCTCAATGTTTTGCTTTTACTTGTGATATTTCTTGGAATTGCATTTTATATGAACTTAAAATGCGCCAGTAATGCATCCACAGCCATGCCACTGGGAAAAATATATGCACATCTCTAATATTGGAGTGAATATTCAACACAAGGTGAAAGTCCTAGTTAATCAACAGAATAGCTTTAATGCACTCCTTTTCTCTCTCAAAGCAATGCATCTTATCCAGACAGAATGATTCAACATTTCTGGAAGCAACTGATCCAGTATTACTCAGTCAAACTCTTTGGGAATGCATTATTTTGTGGGAAGTTGTTACTTTGGCAGGAAAGTATTGGTCCGATGCCTCCCCCTGCCCCCAGAGCACTGTGGCTTTCCATCAGAGAGGGGCTGGCTGAGGTCTGCGCTTGGGCCCTTGGGTTTCCGCTGAAGGTCTCCACTCCCCCTCATATCCTTCCCAGGTCATGCTCCCATGTATTGTTATGTGCATTTTTTCCTGAGACTGTATTTGCAAATCTAGTACATAATGGGGTTGAAAAAATAGATTGTTTCCCCTAAGGGAAAGTGACTTTCATCAGGGAGACTCTTTAAATTTAATACTCTCTTTTAGTTGTAATTCAGGTTTTTTTAATGTATTCATGCTAGTCACTTTTAATTATGCTAATTTCAAGCTTATGGTCCATTAGCAAGGGTAATTTCACCCCTCCAGTGCTGGCAGAGGTAGGGTTTCTGAGGGATTGCTCTGTGCTGGGGGGAGGGGGATGAATCCTTAATTTCATTTTCTTCTTGGCCACAGGGATAGAAGGATGGCGTGAGCTTGGCAGAAGCCCTTTCTGACACATTTCTCATGCCGTTTGCAGAAGATGAGAGCCCAACAGCCCATCTCCCCTAACCCTGCCTGGCTGCAGCCCCCAGCCCCGGGGAGGTACCCCGCTCCTCGGCCCTGGGCCCCCCTCAGGCTGGTCACTAGGTGTCCCCCTTGACCAGCTTTTTGCATGCAGCCTGCTCCAACCAGGGCGTGGGCAGCATTTGGATGTCGGGTGCTCCCAGCCTCTGCTCGGCTTGCAGAAGACACGCCACGCTGCGGGACATGAGAATGGAGTGGGTATTTGTGTCCCCCTCACCGGTGACCAGCGGTTACATCCACCTAGCAGGCAGCTGGCACTGCGTCCCACTGCAGGAAGGGTATGAGTGCTGGGACCTTCATGGAGACACCCTAGCCCATCTGGGCAAGCACTCATGGCTAGCGGCTCCCTTGGCCATGGATGTCCCCATGCTCTCTGGTTATACTGGTTGCACCAAGGGATGATGTTGGCGGCACAAGCCCCCACCTTATGCTGGCCCAAACGCATTTGGTCTCACTGGCCTGGCATTTTGCAACAGAAGGACAAGGTTTTGCTGGAGAGGTTCCCCAGGATCTCTAGTCCTCTCTGTCCCCAGGGAGGTTGGCGTGTGCAGGCAGGGAGTGCCATGCCTCGGCTCACGGCAGGAGCATCTGCAGCTGGTGCAAGCACAGAGCTCGGGGTGGAATGACTTGCAGAAAGGTCACAGTCTTGGTGCAATTCCCCTGCTCCCATGTTGGATATCATGGGGAGCTGGGGCTCCACTAGGATGGTTATTTTTGCTTTCCCTTCAAAAAAAAATGCAGCTGTGGATCTTAATCCGCTGTGCTACGCATCGAGTCCCAGGCCTCCATCCAAAGGGTAACGTGGCAGTGACTTTTAGGAAGTACTGAATGTACCAGATGTGCAACTCCTTCAACTCCAGATGTGCAGCCCCCCTACCGCTCCGCCTCAGCACAGTTGTCCTGCAAAAAGGAACAAGAGACACAGGATTGCTCAGAAAGCATCCCACAGACTAAATCTAGCCAAGCGCAAAACCAGACTGGCTCTGGATTCCCACACCCCTGTTTAGGCAGTTTAACTGCAGGGATGTCTCTTCCCAGAAATGATGCTTGCGCCGGCTCTGCACATGAGGAACAAAACCAGCTAGGAGATGAGACATAAAAATGGAGCAGCAGGAGGAGGCTTGGTTTGTGAGCCCCATGCTGAGCGGCCTGTTGCTGATTTAAAACATGCGTGCTGTTTCTAGAAGGAACTGCTTTGATCCCGAAAGGGAAAGTCGGGATGTGCATGAGGACTCGAGTATTTGAAGCACTCCCAGAGCGCTGTATTCTGGTTCCCTGTGGGCAGCATCTTAGTGGCATTATTTATTCTTAGAGCCTATGTTAAGAGCATATGCATCTGGACCAAAAAGGGGATGAGCAATGCTTGGCTCTGAAGCCTCTCTGGGTTTTGATACTTCAGATGAGACTCTAGGGTGCGGGATGCTCCAGGGAAGTGCAGGCACAGTGGTGTGCTGGTGACTGGCCACCAGCCAGCTGGCAGCATGGCTGACCATGAAGAGCTCAGGGACAGTGGGCTGGCTGGCTGGAGCAGCATTACTTCTGAATTCAGGGTTGCATGCATGGCGTAGGGTTAAACCACAATGGAAATCCAACAGGATTTCCCAGTGCAAAGGAGAGCAAAGTGGGGTTTTTTTTGGTGGGGTTCTTCAGGGAAGAGCTCCCACCCAGACACCACAATGACATAACCAGGGGCTACTGTTGCAGCCGGTGCTGTGTTTTTCCCAAGGGATATTGTTGCGTGCTACTCAGCACGCAGCCATGCTCCCAAATCTCTTCTGGGAGTGCTGCAGAGGAACAGTGCGCTGCTTCTCACTGCTTATAAAAAGCCAGTTAAAGATGCAAATGTGACAACCCAGAGAAACCACCATCTCTGTGTTTAAAACAAATTTTCAGTTGCATACTAATATTTATTTTCTTGCCTCAAGTAGATTTCTCCTCCAAATATTTCAGGCTGAAATGCAATGATTTCAAGATGCACAGTATGGTGCAGCACATTTTTAAATGCAGCAATGCTCAGAGGGGGTTTTGAACTGAAAAAAACATTTGCTTATGTGCATGTTATTGTGTACCTGGAATGCAAAATTCAGCTTGTGATGCTTGTTCCTGCTG
Organism: Pluvialis apricaria; assembly: GCA_017639485.1. NCBI lineage: Eukaryota > Metazoa > Chordata > Aves > Charadriiformes > Charadriidae > Pluvialis > Pluvialis apricaria. The sequence goes on along the minus strand of CM030011.1, from coordinate 37,695,082 downwards.
TGCTGGGGAAGCCTGGGGCTGCATGACCCCAGCTCCTTGTTATCCAGAACATGGGCAGGATGTGCTTTTTTTTTTCCCTTAGTGCAACATCAAGCACAAAACCTACTCACGGGCTTTCTGCTGTTCACAGGCAGAGGTGGGAGAGGTGGGACAGGGACAGCACCCTTTCCCACTGATCCTCTCCTGGCTGCTGGCTCCTGCCCATCACCCCCAGCCCCTTGATGCCCTCACCCTTGCCCATCACCCACAAACCTTGCTGCCTGGCCTTATGGGGGCCAGCAGCAGCAGCTCTCCTCAGTCACCATCCTCGCAGCCACATTGGCAGGACAGAGAGGGGCAGGCGGGTTGGCAGGGGCAATGCTCAGCCCAGGGACAGCCCACAGCTTGCAGCATGGGGTTGAGGCATTTTCCCTGCACAAAGCCTGTGGCCCTGATATGTTCAGATGGCTCCTCTGGAGCTCCCAAAAAGCCATTTTCGGCCCCCAGTAAGAGCCCACAAGGCAAACCCACAGCACTACGGGCGACCACTTCAGCTCTCCTGGCAGCTCAGGGTGCTCACGTAGGATGTGTTCGGGTGCGAGCGCCAGTGGCAAAAGGGTGTTTGCATTGGTCTAGCAGAGCTCAGCCTGGGTATGGCTCACCCCAGGCTTCAGGGTGCGGGTGATTTCAGCATCATGCTGGAGAGTTGCTCAGGGTGTTGTGTGGTGCCATGTGTCTGTGTAGCCCAAGGCATGGCTGGGGCTGGGAGGGGGAGGCATTGGTGTTGGAGCCTTGGCTGAGCCCTGATCATCTCCCTTGATTGATGCCCTAGCTCTTCAGACCCTGATCCACACGGGAGGAACACCTTCACCGCTTGACCGGAGCACCTCAGCAGACGTGGTGCCAGTGGCTGACGCTTGAGTTCCCCCCAAAGATGCTGCCAGCTTCCCATGAGCTTCTCCCTCTCCTCCATGGCACCCTTTGGGCAGCCGCCGGAAGCCCCCTGCCCATGGCTGCACAGACCCTGCTCACTCGGCTGGGGTATGAGGCAGCGCTAGGACTGCGGGGCTTGAGCAGCAGCTCTCAGAGGGACAGCAGCTTTCAGCCACCATGCAGCAGTACCTTCTTCTGCAAGCAAGTATTTCCCGATTGCCCCTCTCTGTGCTTCTTTATCACCTCTCACTCCCCTGCCACTTTTCAATGTATTTCGTGGCTTATTTGTGCAATTGCAATAAAGCTTTTGTTGCTTGAGGTACCCTCCATGGTTAGTGGGAGGAGGTTGGGGTAAGAGCAAAAAGGGGGTTCCCAGTAGGTGCACATGCTGCTCAGAGGGCAGAGCTATGGCTTGGGTAGTGGGGCACCCACAGAGAGTGTGGTGGGATGCTGTGGGGCGGCTCAGCAGCACAGAAGCCTCTGTCACCTCGGAAGGGTTAATGGGGAAACTCAGCCCACGCAGCCAGTGAAGAAAACCACAGCCGGATGGAAAAAGGGCCTCAGAGTCCTGGTTCTGCTCTGCATCAGGAAACAATCCTGCACAGGAGGGGGCTGCCAGGAGGGGAGGAGGAGTGGGACAGGGGGAGCACTGCAAAGAAAATCCAGAGCTTTCCCCAAAGGCGGTGATGGCCGGGATTCATTATCCGCCAAGAAACGTGTTTATAGCAAGTGTGAGTCATTGTCAGGCCCCCGGATGGGAGCAGCCCAAAGCAGGGGCCGCCAGCAATTAGGACAGGGTACGGGCTGCCCATGCAGCCCCACACAATGGCAGGTCTCAAGCTAGCACCCCCGGGCCACCACACGCCAGCCCTGGACCTTAAAGCAGACTCAGCGCTATTTTGGGCTGCATCGGGGCATGTGTTTTCTCTGGCATGCTTCATTTCCCACTTGAGAAGTGATGCCAAAGCGCTGCTTCTCCCTGCCACACGACAAGCCCTGCCAGTGTCCCTCCATGCCCACCCATGCCTACTTGTGCTCATGCCCTTGGGTAAAGCTGGCTCTGAGCAGAGCGTATAGTCCCGTGATGATCAGAAATGGATCTGCCAGTTAACCCCCCTATCCTGTCTAGCACTCTGACGCAGCTGGGGGGTGTCCATCCCCAGCCAGCCCAGCCCCGGGGCTGAAACGCAGCAAGGCAGCCAGGAGAAACCAGCACTGCGTACCTGGACCTCTGCCCTGTGGGGAAATGAAGGCAAAAATGCCCATTTCTACTTTTTTCTCCATTTGGAGTTTTATCTTCCACAGTGCATGTCACCCCTGCTCCAGTTTGGCCCTGTGAAGGGGCTGTGGGCAGGCAGACAGACCCTCTGGATTTCAGCAGCTGGCTGAGCTCAAGTGCTTCTGCCGGAGGCTGCTTTTCACCCCTGCTCCCCAGGGAGAACTGTATCTGTATGGGTGCTGGTGCTTGCCCCAAATGCCTCCAAGTGGGAAGTCATCCTCCCCTCATCTGTGCCATCCCTGGCATCCCCTTCACTGGAGGCCCAGCCCCACGTCTGATTGCATTAGTGTCAGCCAGTGGCACCATCTGGGGAGGTCTCGGTCAGCTTGTAGTCAGCATTATAGGACCGTGGGCAAAAAAGATGCTCATTCCCAACCCATCCCAGCATCTGTATTCAAGAGCATCTCCAGGAGGAAAAGCCACCCTTGATGGCTTGCAGAAAGCCAGGGAGATTCCACAGTAAAAATTCAACTGGTGTCATCCTTAAAAGCATGCTGTCGTCTTGCCTGAGATGGGAATTTGCCTAGAGAAAATCATTTTGCTCCTGGTCTCCATCACAAATCTATTTTGGACAAGGTGACACAACAAAGGCACTGCTTGCCAGGGACTGAAGATGCATACTGCTACCCGTGCTGGCTCCTGTGGTCTGTCAGTGCCTGGGGTGCCAGCAGCCAGCCCGGCTCAGTGCCTGGCTCACGCAAACCACAAAGCCACCTGCAACATGCAGCTCCAGGCCTGGCACCCACTTTTCACTAAAAAACAGGTTTTCTGGGTTTCTCCTGCCCCAGCAGCTGGACGTATGCTTTGACCTAGAGAAAAATCCCTGTCCCTGCTCCTGTCCCGTTCTTCAGAGCAGCAGCACTGTGGATACCCTCCCCAAGCTGTCACCATCTGAGAACAATACTCTGGGAAATATGGGCCAGCCTGGCTCAGGACTCCTTTCCCACCTCACTGCAAGCCATGGGCCATCCACAAGCACCTTGCATGGCCATACACACTTGCGCAGTGATTGGAGACACTGCCAAAGATAGAGACAGCTGGGACTGGGAAGAGTCCCAGGGAAGGAGCTGATGGAGCTGTGAGTGCAAACATACGGGGCTCAGCCCCAAATATTGCTACCTACCCACAGGGCTTGAATCCCTGCCCAGGCTGGAGAGGTGGAATGTGGAGGGATGTTAACCACCCACGTCCTTCACCTGCATTCACTGGCTTTTCCTCTGCAGGATGCATCAGCTGAAACACAAAGTATCTGTGCCCCTGTGAAAGTATTGAAGGATGCAGGACACCCTATACCCCTCCTCATTGCCTCTGGCCTGCTGCAGCCGGGCAGCTGGTTGCAGAGCTAGGTGGCTTCCTCCAGAGTGTGTGAGTGTTTGGAGATTTGAAACAGCATGTTTACCTTTGGCTGTTCCTCTAAAAAAATAAAGCAGTGAAGGAGAGATGCTTATCTTCATGACCTGCTGGGATTTCCCTTGCTGCAACTTGCACTGGGGCCTCTGGTCTGCCGTCTCCTCTGTAACCCCTGCTTCTGCTCCAGGATGGAGTAGCTCAGCCTTTCCTTGTGTGCCCTGTGCTCTAGTTCCCTGGCCTGCTTAGTGGTCTGGTATCTTTTAAAAGGTGGCTGCTCCTGTCCCTTTGCAGGGGATGTGTGCTGGAGACCTCTGTCGTGGTGTGCCTGCCCACAGAACCACGGACTGTCCCCCAGTCAAAGACTGCTGCTGCTCCTCTTCAGTGGTGACCGTGAAGGACAGCTGTCCTCGGGGCTTCTCCTCTAGCTCAGCATTGTTGCTGCAGTTTCAGCCATGGCTAAGTAGTTGTAGGGTTGTAAGAGTAGGGGAAATAGCCTTGAGGACAGCAAAATGGATGGATGGTTTACATTTGCTCTTTGTTGTCTGCAGAAGATCTGAGGAGGATGCTTGGCACTGCTCAGAGTGGGCTGGGAAAGCGTCCTTGCCAGGAAGGGTAGCCGACTTGTTTTATACTTCTAGGAAAAGGCTGCAGGCCAGATCTGGCTCTGGATCTGGTGTGAAGAGAGCTCAGCTGCAAGCCTTGCTGCATCCTAGGACTGCTCTTGAAGGGCACAGCCATCCCAGAAGCTGTGATGGCTGCTGGAGTGACAAAAATAACAAGTATAAACAGTGCATACTGAAAAAAACTGGGATCAGAAATGGTCTGGGCATGGCCTAACAGGCACCTCAGGGAGTCTGCCAGACAAGTGCAAGCTCCTGGGTAGGGGTGGATCATCCCCCTGAAAAGCATGGAAAGGGGTTGGATTGGCTCTGTGCTGCACTGTTCCATGAAGCCAGCTGAGGTACATTATCTGGAGGGTATCCAATGAGCAAGATAGACCTCTGTGCTTCCTAGGGTTTTGGGGCTTGCTGCCAACACCGAGGGAAAATGAAAGCATGTTTAGGGGAGTGGAGGGCACTTGAGAGAAGGCAGAAATGAAATGAAAAGCAATTAGGGGTGGTCTTTTGGCTCCGTGGGAGAAGAGATGAGCTGTGCTATAGCATCACTGCAGCTTGCAGAACAAGACAACCTGGTGGAAAATGAGTAAGGGATGGAAGGAGAAGCATGGCACCATGTGGGCATCAGGGGTTTTGCTGTGTGATTTCAGGGATGGGGAGTGCTACCAGCCTTGTGCCACCAGTCCTGGGCACTGTTGTGCACCAACGAGCTGCCAAGCATCCGCACGGATGCAGAGAAGGGGGTTTAGAAGTGGTGCTGTAATCCATTGCAGGGGAAAACCAGGTTTTCTGCCTGGGTAGCTTGCCTCTTTGCAGGTCGGTGGTGCAGGCTGGCTCGGCTTCTGCAAACCACAGGGCAGGGGAGCCCTGTGCTGCCCCATGGTGTGGGGCTGGGTGGGAATCAGTGCTTCCATTCCCCCCAGCTGGAGCCAGGGCTGTGTCTGGCAGCTGCTTGGCTGTTCCTCGAGCACCCGGTGCCTCCCTTCCCCAGGAAGATGTGCCCTGCCCAGCCCAGCGAGCACGTTCTGCTCCCTGGGAATTGCCCAAGCAACATGTTTTATTGCAGAGAAATGGAAAATGTTCTCCGCCCAACTGCAGAGGACAGTGCATGTTTTTCCACCCAGTTTTCATGCTGTGCCTCATGGACATGCTCCATGAGAGGCTCTGTGAGAGAGGTGGGTGCTCTGTCCCCTGCCCTGACAGCAGTGTCCCCAGGCTGGGGGTGGCATGTCCTGGGGTGCTGCTGACAACACGCGGGCTGGCTGGGGCAAGCACAGTTGCCTGCCAAGGGCTTGGCCAGGAGCTATCAAGCAATGACCCTCAAGTGTCAACACCTCCCAGTGTTTCTTCTCTAGCTTTGTCAGAAAACCAGACACACGCACACCCCACCCCCACCCCACTTTTGTTTTCTCCAAGAGCAGGAGGACATTGCAGGTGTTGCTGAGCTTTGGGCTGTTTCCATTTTCTGACTGAAAAGGAAAAAAAGAACCTTGAAAGTGAGTTTTGCTTTGTTCACCTTCAAGCCTCCACGGTGAGGCTCTGGTTCCCAGGAGAGCGTGTGAAAGACCTTCCCATTATCCTGAATATGTGACATCCTGCCATCCTGCGGCACCCCCAAGAGGAAAGCACCCCTGTGGGAGCTGGGGGGGGGCAGGATAAGGAGCCTGAAAGCGTTATCTCCTCTCCTCCAGCTCCCATGCCGCATCCACAACCCACCCTCTTGCTCAACTCCTTCTTTCCTAAGAAGCTGAGCCAAGCTTTCCCACAGAACCAGACAGCTATTAGAGAAATATTATTACCAGATGGTTTGTTTTTTCCATAGGACTGGAGGCCAGCGTGAGGTAACGGGGAAAATATTAACCCACCCCGCACCAGCCTGGGCATGGGGTTGTGGCTTTGCTTGTGAAGCTGTGCCATGTCCTAGCTGTGCCAGCATGTAAGGGGTCTGGGGGGGAAGGGGGAGTCAGGGGGGACACATACTTGCACCCGATGTGTGCTGGATTGGCCCTTAGACCAGCAGTGGCGCCATGGAGTGGCTTGGGAAGGCTTTGATGGGGAAGGGAATAGCATATCCCTAAACGATGCTGGAAGGGAGGGAAAAGTCCCCCCCCAGGCCAGCTCAAGCTGGTAGGAGCAAAGCCCAGCTGGCAAACTGCACAACAGGGAAGTTCACACCGGGTCAGATGAGCCAGCAATTCAAGTGGAGGATAAGCGCCACGTCCTGGCTGTCCTGCCTCTTGCAGGGTCGATACGAGCATCAGCTAAAGTAAAGGTGCCAAGGTGGTGCTTTGAGTAGGGGTGTCAAAGGATTTGGAAGATGCTGCATGGCATGGGTTGGCTCTTCCACTGTGTCTTTTTGCAGGTGTGTGGATGAGTGTGAGACCCTCCTCTGGTGCTGCTGAGCCTGCTCTATGCCCATGGTAGGATGCTTGCAAGGCACCACCAGCCTGTGCTGGGAGAGGTGATGCTTTCCTACTTGGAGGGGCTTTCTCCGCTGCTGCCTCCTGCAGAGATCCTCTGTGGGAAGCTGAATTATCATGTGCGGAAACACCATAAGCCACACTTTCCAGCAGGGTTTTGGTTGGCGCACTGCTTGTCTCAGACCTTGGCTCCTCCCGTTGTGCAGGTCTGAGAATGGAGATGGGGATCCAGTGGGGATGTGGCTGAGCCATGGGCAAGCTGGGTCATCCATCTTGAGGGGCTGGCATCCTACAGCCTCGGGAGGTGCAGCCTGTGTTAACCAGAGCACATGGAAATCTCTCCTAGCAAATGCTTTCACCATCCCAAACACTTAGCAAGTCTTGGGCACTCACGTCCCCAGGAGTGGGGCGAAGGCGACACAGCCAGCTGGCAGGGTGCTGGTGTGTTTCATGTGGTTGCAAACCGGGAAATTTCAGTGCTTGTTAATTGTGGCATCTCTTGGGACTGTGTGAGGTGACAAAGTAGCCCCAGGTGAAGAATATGGAGCTGGAAATCTGGCACTCGATTTTTCCCTGCTTTCCAAAGCACCCTTTGATTATGAGTGTGCTGGCAGGTTCAATCCTGTTTTTTCCCGGGGGAATTCATTTCCGCTCATTTCCATATTTCCTATGGAAGGAGCATTTTCCATTTCTAAGTGGACTTAATTAAAGGGAAGGAAAGGTTGCATGAAAGAGTTAATAGCAGAAAAATGAAGCAAACATTCTTTTCTCAGTCTCTGGGAGGAGAAAAAGCAAAAATTTCTGTTCCAAGTGCACTTCGTTTTTCTGCACCCCAGTTTGTTCTGGAATTGGACTAAAAGTTTATTGCTTGCTGTGCAATACAGTTATATGGGCTAGGACTTAGGATGGGGAACACTCATCGCCTGGGCCATATAGGCACCATGGAGGGGCTCCACTTGTCCATCTGCATGGCTCTGCAGGGATGCCAGCTCTACACAAGTAGATGGGGGGGGTCCCCCAATCCTGGAGGTCCAGTGTGGCAGAGCCATTGGGCTCAGCTTCCCTGGCCTTGTTTGAAGAAGGAAAAGGGACCATCCTTCACAGGTATGTGTCTTTAGATTTTGAGACATGATGGCATGCTGCTAAGCCCAATGATTGAACCACCCCTGGGGTCAGCCTGCAAGCTGCTGCTGCCAAGCTATCAGATGGATTTCTGCAAAACTAGTCCATACTTTTCCAAGGAAACGGCCGTTCAATGCCCTGGGAACACTGCTGGCTGCTGGCCCTGGTTTAGCACCAGAGACCTGGAAAAGGCAATGCTTTAAAATGCTTTTGAAGCTGGACATGGATCCAAGGCCATGGTCTGGCCGGACAGCAGAGAGGATGCATGTGGGACATCACACCCGATAAAAGCCCCTGGAGCTGGCGTCTGGGTGCTGGGCAGGGACCAGGATCCCCAGCGGGGTGGGAGGAGCCTTGCCAGCTCCCCATGCGAGGGTGCACGGGGTCTGACAGGCTGCAGCTGCGCAAAGCCATATATGGTCAGCAGGCGCCTTGCACAAGCCATACCATTATCATTAAGTCTTTGCTGGCGTAGTCGACTGGCGTCCAGCTTGCAAGGCTCTGCAGAGTGGCTGGGCTGTTCCTGAAATGGATGTGCTTTTCCCTTCCTGTAAGAGGGGGGAGATATCAGCTCTTCTGCTGCTTGGGTTAATTGTCTGGGAGGGATGGGGAGAGAGGAAGAGATAAAGAAGAGAGGAAATGTTTCTGGTGTGCAGATTCACTGGATGCCTCTGCTGAGCTGATACATGAACACACGTCCCTTCCCAGCACCCCCATTCCTGGGACTCTCTGGCTAGTTTTCAAAATCCCAGGTAAGCCCCCTTGTGGGAGCCCCAAGGAAGCATGCTGGAGAATTAAATCAGGTCTGATCCCCCTGTGAACTGTCATGCAGCAGGGTTTGTCCCTGGACAGGCTTGATCTTTTGGAGTGCATCTTCAGTAGGTTTGAGATGCCTTGAAAATTTGCCTTTTGGTGTCTTCATCTCCTGGTGCCACCAGCACAGCTCTGCAAAGCCCACCCATCTCTGTGCCTGAGTGGTTATTTACAGGATCATGCTGGTACTAAAGTTTTTCAGCAGTAGGGAAAAAAATGCTTTCTTCAACACAACAAACACATGGCTTCTTTGGGACTGGGGTGTCTCTTTCTAGCCCCGATGCATACAGAGTTTTGTTTCACATTTTTGTGTCACCCCCTAACACTGCCCAGCCTCCTTCCAAGAAGGAGCCCTGATGGTTTGGCTGCCCCTCAGCCAAAGCATATGGCACCCTGAGGCTCTCCAAAGTCCTGGAGGAGCTGCGGGGACAGGGTGGAGCGATGCCCAGCAGCAGTCCTCCCCTCCTTGAGACCACCAGTTTCTCCTCTTTTCTTTGTTTTAACATCAGCTTCCACAGATGCACCTAAGTTTGTGTTGGTGTGAAAAACAGCCTCTGTTGTGCTGTTGCATTTACAAGGTTTCAGTTCAGCACAGTCTGTGTTTTTTTGCCACTGACTTTGGATGTTGTTTATCCAAAGAGTCCTAATTTGATGTATCTGCCTCAATAGTGTGGACAGGCTCCTCCACTGATATAATTTGTAATCAGTGGAGCTACAGCTTTTTTTTCAGTTGTCTCAACTTGAGACAAGTTTCTACAGCCAAGCCTACAATTTTTTCTCCTGATCATTCACGCAAAGATGCTGTTAGAGTAGTTATTCATGAAAGGCTGGTGATGGAGGTGGCAGCCAGCCCTGTGTGGCCCCATGAAGCAGCACAACAGGTCTCCTGCTTCTTTTGTGCAACCAACTTGTGTGTGAACCATTTGTACTGGCTGGGTTCATGCTGTTGACTCTTTGCCCCTTGGAGCTGTCCTGGTCCTATGTGCTTCCACAGGATGCTTTGGCTGGCCCAGATCAAGCCTCTCTCTGGGTTTCATTTCAGCTTTCAAAGGCAAGGTGCCTCCTTGGCCTGGACAACCCATAATTTTGCTATTTAATGACAGCCTTTAGTTTCCTCCTGTAGTTGTGAGAGCAGGTTACAGCTGCGGCTGTAGCAGGATCAGCCTTCAGGCATTTCACCTCTCCCCCACACAGCCATTAATGCTCCCACTGTGATGAGGGGTTTGGCAGTACCCGTTTCTGGGTCTGAGTTCAGCATCATGGGACGCATCTCCAGTGCTGGCCATAGAGAACAGATAGTCTACAACAACTTGGGAGGGCTTGCTGTGGGGATCCAGCTGTCCGCTGCTGCAGGTCCTCAGGCTCTCCTGCCATCCTACAGCATGGGAAGATGCTCATCTGCAGGCATCCCTAAGGGCTTGGGCTACTGCTTCTACCTCCTGGGCTTGACACCTTTGACCCCATCCCTGTTCCCTGCCCTGAGCATGGCTCAGGGGGGTCGTTCCCAGTCTGTGGGAAACCCTGTGGGTTTTTTCTCAGCTTGCCCCTCAGGTTCCTAACTGGGTTGAGTAGAAAGCCCTGAAAGTCAGGGAGGAAGGTGCTTCTCCAAAAATGTGGTGCCTCCATGGTGCCTCCAATCCCTGGGTGGCCATGGGACAGCTCCAGCTCTGCCTTGTGGTGGGGAATCCCCTGGTCAGCAAGACAATGCAGGTGAGGATGCGATGGGAATGCCTGGCCCCCTGGCGCAGCTTTCTTGGCACAGGAGTGAGCAATCTGGCAGGTGCCCCGAGTGCCCCACCCCACAGAGCAGGCTGACCCCCAAGGGGGATGCTGATGCTGGGCTCTGACCATGCCAGGGCTCCCTGCATAAGGCTTGCAGAGATCCCAGGTGCTGGTGGCCAGGGTACCATCGCAGGTACAGAAAAAGGGTAAGAAGAAATGCCTCATTCATTTCTGACTCACAGCTGACAGCCCCTGATCCCTCCCTCCGCCGTCCTCGGGCTGGAGAAGTCTCCTCCTCACCCCTACCCTCCTGCCTGCTCTTCCTCCCACGGAAACCAAGGGGAAAGCGGCAAAAAAATATCTTCAGCAACTTCTGCCTCCGGACCGCGGCCTCTCTTGGCTGCCGGGTTCTCCTTCCCTGCTTTTATCTTTGATCCAGCTCAATGGTAATCTGAACCAAGCAAAATGAAGTTGCAAGGCTCTCTACTCACTTTGCTGCTCCCGGCTGTCTTCCTGGGGGGGTGCTCGTGGGCCCAGCGCCCAGAAATCACCACCCGGGTTGCAAACGCAGAAGGTAAGCCCGGGCTGCTTCCCGGGGTGTTTTTCCTCCCCAGGAACAGCAGAGAAGTCTGGCTGCTCTTTCCCTCCTGGGTGGATGCCTCTGCTGTCTCCTCTGCCACAGCTTTTTTCGGACATTTGGGGGAAGAGTTGTGTTTGCTGAGGAAAGTGATGTAGGATTAGTGAGGATCTGCAAGATGTACCCATTTTTAACGTTTTTTTTTTTTTTTTTGCTCTTTCTCCTTGGCTCTGTCTTGTCAGGTGTTACCAGTAGCAATGCGATGCTGGGGGGTGGGGGTGGGGGGGTGTAGGGAGGGGATAGCAGCTGATACCAGTTTAACTTTCCGAAAGATTCTGGTTTGGCACTGTCTGTTAAGGCACCTTTGCTCGCCTCTGCAATGGTATTTGTGCTAGGGTGTGTCAGAAAATCATTACTTTTTCATTGTATTAATTACTGTCACGTATTGCTTTTATTTTATAAGTGTTTGCTGCAGCTGCATGTTATTTTTTACTATTATGTAAAATAGTATTGGTCTTGCAAAGATAGTCTTTTAATGTAAACACAAAAAAAATGCATAGGAAGCTGTTAAATGCCACAAATCAAAGTTTTCTGAATATGTGCTCAGTACAGCTTACCCTTGATGCCAAAACAGAAGTGAGCAACGTCACCCGTGCATGTGTGCTTGCGTGTTTCGTGTGGGGTGAGGATGCGAAAGAGCCTGCCGGGAGGGGAGCTGGGCTGCAGCCGTGCATGCCGGCGGTGTGGGGAGCTCGGGGAGAGGGAGGTGATGCAGCGGGGCCGCTTCTCGACTCCCGCCTCTCCGCTTCTTCCCAGACTGCCCTGTGGACCTGTTCTTTGTCCTGGACACCTCAGAGAGCGTCGCCCTGAGGGTGAAGCCCTTTGGGGACTTGGTTACACAAGTGAAAGATTTCACCAACGCATTCATTGATAAGCTGACAAACAGGTACATCTCCCGGGGTTTTGTCCAGGCGGCTTTAGGGACGGGTCCCGGTGTCGGGTGGGATGCTGAGACTGGTCCCGGTGTCAGGTGGGATGCTGAGACTGCCCTGCGCCCTCGTCCGAGGAGGGAACGGAAGAAAGCAGGGATGCCAGGGAGGGGAGGTTGGGGGAGTCTCCTCCCTCTCCCGGTCCGTGGCCGCCTCGTGTTTGCTCCGTCCGCTCTGAGGGCAGCAGCGTGCCTTTAGCGGGGCTGCCTTAGCCCGCCCTCGGGAAAGCAAGGGCTTCCCGGAGCAGCAGACGCCGCACCCCAGCCCCACCACCTCCGGCTGGCCCGGTGGTTATTCTCGCCAAAGCAATGCTGATCCCCATACCACCGGCTGCTCAGGCCCAGAACAACCTGGGTACTTGGGTGGCAGCAGGGCACCTCTGATGTTAAACCCAGCACTCATGGGCACCCCACAGAGAAAACCCTCCCTTGCAACTGGCATACCCCAGGACAACCTGGAGCACTGAACCCAGCTTTGGGTGCCCCTTATCCACCCCACTGCTCAGCTCTTTATCTGCCTTTTCCTCAGTCACCCTGCAGCCACCAACCCAGGTCTTACCCTGGCTTTCCCAGGGTGAGGTGATCCAGGAATACCCAGGAGCACCAAAGCTCTCAGAACCTGGAGGGGGGTGATGCTGGGAATGGCTGCAGGCAAAGGCCATGACTCACCTGATGGCAGGAGATCCAGGGATGCACAGGAGCACCGAAAGTCCTGGAGGCACATGGACTTTGCTGAGGCCCTTGGGACAGCAGGACATGTGTGCTGGTGCCTGGAGGGGATGTCCCAGTGTTGCTCAAGCTGGGCCCCATCTCAAGACAGGTGCGAGGGGGTTAGCAACGCACCTGCCCATTGCCCAGGCAGGAGAGCTACCTTGCAAGGCATTCAGTGACCAGAAGACTTGTGCTTGGGAGCAACCTGCCAGGCCTCCATCAGTGCAGCATGACTCTCTTCAAGCAAGACTCTGGGCTTTGTCCAGAGCCCCTACTGCATGCAGAGAGATGGATGGACCTCCCGAGCCCACCTCAAACACCCCTGTGCCCAGCCGGCCCTTCTCTACCTGCTTTGGCTCTGCAAGCCATGACTGTGCACCCCACGCTGCCAGGCACCCAGAGTGTGCATGGCATGGTCAGCGCAGGTGATGGCAGGGCAACTGGCAGCAGTGGGGTGGAGGGGACAGCAGTGGGCAATGTTCAGGTGGCTTTGGGAAATATCCTGCTGGGCAGAGAGAAGATGAGCTTGGGGAAATGAGGAAGCTGTGCAACCCCATCCCTTTGGGATTGGCCCCTGCATCCTGAAAAGACCCTTTCTGGGGCACTAGCCAAAGCACAGGTGGTCGTGATGCCTCTGTCCCAGGGAGTCATAAGTGCAGGCTATGTCAGCGCACAGGACAGGGCTTCAATACACACACTCATCCATCACCGAGTCAGAGCATCCTTCAGAGGGCGGCATCCCTCTGATTTTAACACATCCAGCAGTGGAAAACTCACCGCAGTCCTGTGTGAGGTGTTTTGGTGGTTATCTGCCTTGTACACACACTCCTGACTGTCTGTCTCAGCATGTCCTGCTCAGCTCCAACCACTGCAGCCTGGTACCTCTTCAGAAAGCCTCTCTTCCAAATTATCTGACCGTTGTGGATGGCCACCAGCTGCACTCCTTTGCCATTCCACCTGCTGGACAAACTGCCCTACTCCCACGGCTGGGCTTTGTGTGTGAAGCATGTCCCAGCCCTCCAAGGAAGCAGGAAGCCCTTGCAAAGCTTCACAGTGTTTGGCAGAGGATTTACATTTTGCATGGTGGCCAGTGCAAGTGAAGTGAAGGCAGGAGTTGTGCTGAAAGCACGTGTCCTCGTGTATCCACGCAGGTACTACCGCTGTGACCGCAACCTGGTGTGGAATGCTGGAGCACTGCACTACAGCGATGAAGTTGTGCTCATTAAGAGCCTCACCTCGATGCCTAGCGGCCGGAATGACCTGAAGAACAGTGTCTCAGCTGTGAACTACATTGGGAAGGGCACCTACACCGACTGCGCCATAAAGCGGGGCATCGAGGAGCTGCTCATCAGGTTAGGCAATGGGGCTGGGCTGGGCGGAGAGGGTGATGCTGGAGGTATGGCCATGGTGGATGGAAATTGGGACTTTCTGGGTTAGGATGTCCCCATGCATTGTACAGAGCTGTCCCCAGGGTGGGAGAGGAGGTCACCTAGGCACGAAATAGGCACAGGTTGCTAGTGCTCCAGCTTTGCTGGGATGATGCGTGCCCTGACCATAGGCTGGGGCACTGCCTGGGGTTAGTGTCCAGAGGTGCCCAAGCCACTGCTCTCCAGCTAAATCTGTTAAATCCTGGCAACATTAAATCCTGTGCTTAAACCCTTGCAGTGGCTCCCATCACAAGGAGAATAAATACCTTATTGTGGTGACCGATGGACACCCCTTGGAAGGGTACAAGGAGCCCTGCGGAGGCCTGGACGATGCTGCCAATGAAGCTAAACATTTAGGGATCAAAGTGTTCTCCGTTGCCATCTCCCCCAACCACCTGGTATGGACCACATGCTGGGGATGCTCCCTGTAGGTGTCCCAAGTGGGCCCACAGGACCCCCAGCATGGTGAAAGAGGCTCTGACTGCCCCTCAGAGCCCCTTCCCGGAGGGAGGATGTGGGTCCCCAGGGTGGCCTCTGGGAACTGGTTCTGCACAGGTGCCTGCAGGTCTCACTCTGCCCTCTTTATCCCCCAACTGTAGGACCAGCGGCTCAACATCATTGCCACAGACCATGCCTACCGCCGCAACTTCACCGCCACCAGCCTGAAGCCAACCCGGGACCTTGATGTGGAAGATACCATCAACACCATCATTGACATGATTGTAAGTGCCACCTGCCCCCTCTCCAGCCTACCCCCTCCTCAGGCTCACCCGTCCCTCTCAAACCCTCTCTCTTTGCTTTCTTGTCTTGCAGAAAGTTAACACGGAGCAATCAGTGAGTGTCCCCCAGAGCCCTGCTCCTCCCTGATCATGTGCCTGAGCCCATCCTCTGTGGGTCACCACAGCCAAGCGGGGGCTCAGTGGCACAGCCCTGTCCCGCAGGGAGCCCCTGCCTGGCTCCTGCCAGCTTGGGGATCTCCCCTCGAGCAGGGTGCAGCCTGGCCCTGGTGCTGCCTGCTGCCTCTAATGCTGTTTTCTCCTTCTCTCTGGGCAGTGCTGCTCCTTTGAGTGCCAGGTGAGTTGGGCTTTTGAGACCCCCTGTGCCCTTCCCTCACATCCCCATGGCCTCAGGCTCTGCCTCAGTGGCTGGTCTAACCCATACTTCTCTCTTCCAGCCTCCCCGAGGGCCCCTCGGACCTCCTGGCGACCCAGGCAATGAGGTGAGGGACCGGCTGTGGCCATGCTGTGGGACCTTAATGGTGGGACAGGCTTATTGGGGATGCTCAGAGACCAGTGGGGCACAGTCCTCAGCACCCCACCTATCCCCAGGGAGAGGTGGATGATGATCCACACCATGGTCACATGCAGCTGGCATCATCTGCTCCCCACACCCGTGGAGCATTGCTGCTACCATCCTCCCTGCTCTTCTTTCAACAGGTTCTGTTCCTGGGGATAATGAGCTAACTTTATTCCTGTCCTATATTGCAGGGAGAAAGAGGCAAGCCAGGTCTTCCTGGACAGAAAGGAGAGGCTGGAGACCCAGTAAGTAAAGGACCAGCCCTAGTGACTCTGTGCATGGGCTATTTATTGGCCACTTCTGGCCAGACTTCTCAGACTCATCCTTACCAGCCCTTGCCCTTGCATCACCCTGTTTCCATGGGGTAGTCAGCGGGGTCAGGGCCAGCTGTCCCCCTCCACAGCCACCCTGCCAAGCAGTGGCTCCCGGTGAGCAGTGGGGTGGCCCCCACCTCTGTTGCTACAAGGCTTCCTTGTTCCTCAACCAAAATAGCCATTGCTCCTGGAGGACATGTCTCTGACTCATGTATGCCAGCCCAGGGGTGGACTCTGGGCTCCCTCCCGCATCCTCTGACACAACAAGCACAGCAGTGTTACAGGGAAACCTTTGGTAAATAAAAAGCTAATAGCATGAGGAAACTATTTCCCTCCTCCTCCCTTCTTTTTAATAGGTACACTTATTTTTGTGAGGTGTGTTTCTCCCACACACGAGCGTGCAGTTGCTCATCTTGTACATTCCCAATTTGGAAACCCCATGCAATGCATTTTTCCTTCCCAAGGGTTTTCTGCCCTTCCCTTTCATCACAGATGATATGTCCCCAAGCGCCCAGTTTCCCTCACCCCCAGGAAGGGCTGGATATGGTGGAGGTGAAGGCAGGTCCCTTCTGCCCTCCACAATAACCCCGTGCTCCCAGAATGGGCAAATGAGGAGCGGAGTTATGGGAGAGCCTTCTGCAGGAGGGTATGGTAGCTGGGACCTGAGCCCCACATCGAGAGCTGGGGGAAACTGCCCCATGGCAGTGGTGGTGACAGTATCTGCCTCTGTAACACCATGTTTCTGTCCTCTAGGGCAGACAAGGGGACATGGGACCTGTTGGCTACCAAGGAATGAAGGTACGTGGGGCTGCAGGGTCACAGGCATGGTTCCTAGATGGGTCACAGGCTTTGTACTGCCAAAGTTTTCATTCTCCTATTTTCCTCTCTCCTTTCATCTCTAGGGTGACAAAGGAAGTCGAGGAGAAAAGGTGAGGACATCAAGGACGTTGGGGGAGATCTCTGTGTCCCCCTGCTTGGTTACCCTGGGCTGCCCCTGCAGCTGCATGGTGTTGTGGTCTGGTAAATGCCTGCACGTCTGTCCCTCCTGCCGGCACTGCCTATGTCAGGAGTGGGGATCCGATGGGATCAGCCAGTTTGCAGCTGACACAGCCTTGGGGATCAGACAAGTATCATGCAGTGGGCACAGCCAGGCAGAATGGGAGAGATTGATGGTGTGCAGGGGCATGGTGAATGCCTGCACCCTCGGACTCAGCTGGCATGAGGACCACAGCATGATGGGGGGATGGATCTGCTCTGCATGGGGGCCTAACATCTCTCTCCTTCCCTTTTCAGGGCTCAAGAGGAGCCAAAGGAGCCAAGGTCAGCCTCTACTTTTGCACCATTTATTCTTTCTGGTTGATGCCTGGTGGGAGAAGGGTCTTTGGAAATCACTTCTTCATGGTGCCTATTCTCTGTTTCAGGGTGAGAAGGGCAGGCGTGGAATTGATGGCATCGATGGCATGAAGGTAAATCTCTGCTCTGGGACACTTTGCTTAGCCTGAGGACCCTGATGTTTGCCCCTCCAAAAGCATTGTGGGGTCCAGGAATAAAGCCAGTGTCCCATGTGGGGCCGTGGGGCTCCCTCCCTGCAGGGCTGTCCACCTGCCAGCCAGGGACAGTCCTTTCAGGGCTCTGGGATGATGGATGGGGTCTTCCCAAGGGCACCACTCATAGAGACCTCTGCTTTGTCTATCTGACAGGGTGAAGCTGGATACCCTGGTCTACCTGGCTGCAAAGGCTCACCCGGATTTGACGTATGTACCCTGTGGGTGCCTCTTGCATGCGAAGGAACCAGTGCAGCACATCTGCCATGATGGCACATGGAAACGGGGAGCCCCCCAAGAAGGGGAGGGAGTTGCTGCGCTTGGAAATATGCCTCTAGATACACAATGCTCATGCCAGGCACGGCAACCTGGGGGTATACCTGGGGCAGTCTGCCTTGTCTTTGCCTGGAAGCTGTCCCCCATTGCATGGGGCTGCCTGGGAAGCTGCATGCTGGGGGAGTGTTGGCTGGAGGATGTTCAGCACAGAGAACTTGGCAAAGAGGAACTCAGTTCCAGATAGGCAAGCCCAGGATTAACCAATTTCAGCCTGCTTTAACCAGCCACTCAGAAAATGTTGGAGATTTCGGGGGGCTCTGGAAAACATTATTCTGACATTGCATTTCTCCAGTTTCCCTGCTTATTTCTGTGCTCCCAGGATGACACATCCGTGGTGTCACCAGTATCACTGTGGTCCAGCCATAGCAGCCCAAAAACCATCTTTTCTGCCATTTTTTCTCTGAGCTGCAGAAGCACACTCAGTTTTGCGGTGTTTCAGCAATGTGGCTGCAGCATTGCTTGCATGGTTCCCTGGTGCAAGAGTACCATGCCATCCCTGCATTGCTCCTGAGTATATGTCCCTCCTGTCCATCCCACCGGGGAACTGCATGCCAGGCTGCTGGGATGCTCAGTCCATGCCCAGTTTCCCGCAGATAATGATACTGGCTCGGTTTTCAGTGATGCTGCCTTTATTTTTGACAGGGAGCTCAAGGGCCGCCTGGACCAAAGGGAGACCCTGGTGCTTACGGACCCAAGGGAGGAAAGGTGAGCCACTCTGCCCAGCCTCACATGGAAGAAGGGATGCTGGACGCCTCTATTGCAAGAGGGAAAAGTGGCGATTGACCCATTGCTGTCCTCCTTGCACTGCTTGGGGGCAAGCCTACTCTAGAGGATGCTATCCATCACCCACAGTAAGACCTGGATGGTGTGACTCCCCACATGCCCAAGGTTAGCAGATACCCACAAGCCTGGCACAAGCATCCCGTAGATATTGGGGGCCTGCTGTGAAAAGGTGGCTTGCACTGGGCAGGTGGAGTGGAAAGGATCTACAAGTGGAGTGGGAAGGATCTACTGGGGATGGGGAGCTCCCTAGGTAGAGACCACAGCCCAGAAAGAGGCTTGGGGTGCACCGGGGCTCCTTATGGCCTCTGCACTGTGGGAGCTGAAATCCACCACTGGGCACTGGATGCAGTCTTGACAGTGCCTTGTGTCCTTGTGAAGGGGGAGCCTGGGGACGACGGAAAACCTGGCCGACAGGGGATTCCCGGCAGCCCTGGAGAAAAGGTGGGTGAAATGCCTGTGCATGAGCATCCTCTGCCCTCTGTGAGTGGGAGAGGTCCCCATATCCAGCCTTGGCTTTGAAGCAGAGCTTGCCCAAGCGCTCTGCAAGTGCGCAAGTCTTTGCTCTGAAACCTGCTGACTTTTCTCATTTGCACCCCTGTGGCTTGCTCACATAGGGTGCACCTGGAAACCGGGGTGAGCCTGGACCAGCAGGAGAGATGGGTGATGAGGTGAGTCCTCTGCCCGTGCCCGCGATGCCCCCCGTGTATGCTCGACCACCATCCCCACCACCTGACCACCCCTGTTGTTTCTCCACAGGGTGCCCCAGGTGCAGACGGTCCTTCTGGAGAACGGGTACTTGAGGGCACTGATGCCGGGCACTGCACCGGCAGGGCATGGGCAGGGGCTGGTATCCTGCAGAGGAGGAGGAGGGCTGGGGGTGAGCCTGCTCAGAGGTGGGCAATGAGGGAGGGCTTTGCTCCTGCTGGGAGCACGTCCTCATTTTGTGTTCCCACCATCTCATTGCAGGGCAGCAATGGAGAAAGAGGCCCCCCGGGCTCGCCAGGCGACCGTGGGCCAAGAGGAGAACCGGTAACTGCATTTGCAGGGCGACTTTCAGCGTTTGCTTGCAAACAGGGTCATGCTTGGCAGCCAGGGGCTGCAAATAGGTGCCCAGTGGCTAACTCCACCAGCCTGTGAGCCAGCAGGCAAGCTCAGTGCCTTTACCTACCAGCCTGGGGGGGGCCTGCCATTGTGACGCAGCAGTCACCCATTTATGCTGGCAGCTAATCACCAAACAGCCAAAACCCAGAGGAAAGCGTGCCCAGCAAGCCAAGAGCAGGCAGAGAGGGGTCAGCCCCTTCCTCATGGCTGCAAAACCAGTTGATGGAGAGCAAAGAGGCAAGGTGTCCTCCTCTGGATGCTGGGGGGCTACATGGTGTACCAGTGACTTGGGAAGGAGGGCACAGGTGCCATTAGCGGCAGGGCAATGTGCATGGGTGCAGATGGGAGGGGGAACACCCTGCCTAGCAGCAGCATCCTGATGGGTGTCCAGCTGTGTCCCGGCACTCATGGGTGGCCACCACTGCACCGGTCTTCCCCTGTCCCTGCCATGAGGACAGCCAGTACCTACCACCAGCTCCAAGGTGGGGGCAGAGGTCTGCCCCAGGGAGGGGCCAGCTCTGGCGGGGGGCTGCTGGCAGTGTCCCCCTTTCCTGTTGACTGCTCAGGAAGCAGCTGCGTTGCCACACGTGGTGTGCGGGGCAGGTGTGCATGGGAGATGAAGGCACGCCGGTGTCCTGGAGTTAAATTGTTCAGCAGACTATGTGCTGCATTCTTCCAAGTTTTAGTCCAAGCACGAGGCTGCATAACCTTGCCAGAAACATCTCCACTGGTGTTCAGGGCCCTTTGGAAATTGTGTTTTATATTTGCTGTTTGGCTTAAGTATCTGGAAGCTTCAAGCTTGCAAACAGCTTTAAGTTACCAAGCTTTCAACCGCTTTCCTCAAAGTTTTAAGTCAGGTATGACTGTCATGGGAAGTTTCTGATTGTCTCCCTTCCCTGCAGGCTGGGGGATGCCTGGCCCCACATCCCAGGGCTGCAGGCAGAGCAGCACCTTGTGCAAAGATGCTCGTCTTGCAGCTCGTGGCACTGGCTGATCTCAGGGGTGGCTTGGCTGCAAGATGCAAAGCTCTGTGCTTACCTGCCATTCAGCCCTATAAGGGGTAACAGTCCGATTTGCGGGGGGGAAAGCTTTCTTCTGAATTGCCAGGAAATTGCAGTAAGCCCTTGGGCTGCAGAGATGGGGGGCCATGCCTCCTGGCTCTCCCTTTGCCTCTCCAGCTTGCTCACTTCTGGCCGTGGGTCTAGATGGGGAGGGTGCTCTGGATCCAGCCCGGATCCGGCAGACACACTGCCCTGTTGGGACACAGCTCTGCTGGACTGGTGGAAGGCTGTCCCTGTCCACACTGTTTAAGTGAAAGCAGAACTAAGCTGTGTTCAGTCCTCAGTCATTTCCTTCTGTTGCAGCTGTTGGAGTGCAAAAACATGCTGACTCAGGTTTTCCAGGCTCTCCTGGGCTGCCAGTTCTCTGCAAAGAGCCCTAATCCAGCTCAGGGTGCTGAGTGTTACCAAAGGAGAGGGGAGAGCATCAATAGTGAGACGTGAGGAAGTCCCTCCCCACCTGCTGCCTCATTCCCTTGGAAGTCCGCTTAGCTCCACAGGGATGGCAGACTGGAGGAAGAGGCATGGAGGAAAGAGGCTGCTAGCCTGGAGTCTCTGTCCATGCATGGGGACAGCATCTCCTCTCCAAGCAGATTGCCCAGGGCAAGAGCTGCTTTAGAAATCAGCCATGGTTGCAGAGCGTGGCTGGGAAGAGCCACTACATGGTTTTGGGGCCAGGGCCAGATCTGTGTATCTGCAGAAGCATTGCAAGATGGATCTCTCCAGGCATTTGGTTTTCTGGCACAAAATGGGCTGAAACATGTCACCCAGAGGCAGACACTCCCATCCTTCAGGTCTTCCTCTTGGCTTTAAGGTGGCCACACTAGCCTGTCTCTCTCTCCCCATATCTTTGATATTTTCCTACTCAACTCCTGAATCTGCCTTAAAAACTTTCCTGTTTGAATTACTGTGTTCCTATCCAGCACGTGCTATTGGTGCTGCATCCCTGCTCCCCATTGTACGCAGGGTCCTTTGCACTCTATGCCTGTCCCACTTTGAGTTTTTCACACCCTCTGTGTGCATTTTCAGGGAGAGCCTGGACCACCTGGTGACCAAGGGCGGGAAGGACCCCTCGGACCACCTGGTGATCAGGTAAGAGGTTAGTTTAACTTTCTGGATCCTAGGTGGAAGTGGCTGGGGCAGTGGGAAGAGTGGGGTATGGGGCTTAACTGATGCCACAGTATCTTGGGCCAAGTTCTCAGCACCTTCCAGACTGGGTAGCAGAGTTGGTGAAGACGGGCAGGGATTTCTATGAGAACCCAGAATATGAACAGGGCTAAAAAAATGGAAACTTGGGTGCTGGGCTGGAGACAGAGCAACCTCCATGCCATTTCCCAATCCCGTGGAAGCAGATGTCAACACATCTGTCAGATTTAGAAACTGGCAAGTGCGAGCTGCAACATTGCAAAAATGTTCAGGCCTGGGGTCAGATGCTGGTGACTACAGTCAAGTGAGTCAATGAGACATCTTGTGTCAGCAAGGGTAGTCTGATGAGGCCTATTGGTGTCCCTGACACCCTTGACATCTGCAGATACGCTCTGTCCCAAAGCCAGCATTCCTCAGGTCTGCTCACTGGAAGGTCTGGCCCTCCTTCTTGTCCTTTTGTGCCTCAAGTAACAGATCTCAGACCCCATTGGCTTTCTGGAGAGCAAAGCTGGGTACTTCCAGCCTAGAGAAGGCGTCTGTCCTCTGTGCAATTAAAGGCTCTTTCTTCCCAAAGACGTACTCCACTCCAAGTTGATAACTCTGGGTCTGGAAGTGTTACTGGATTAATCCTTCATGGCGATAGCACTGATTGCAATGGCCACCAGAGTCTTTCCTGAGCAAGCATTCTTTGACATCACCCTTGGACAGGGCTCTATGGGAAAACTCCCCTCCTCCCCATACCATCAGAGTTTTGACAGAGCCCACAATACAGGGAAATATTGAGATAAATGTTCCTACACTGGTGGAACAGGACTTCCTCAAGGGGTGAAACATGGAGACCAGCGTGTGGACAAAGATGATACAGCTTTTGAACTCCTTTATTGTCAACCAAGTGTTGAAGAGCCCTGAAGATCTGCAGCGCAGGACAGCCATGAAGGGGCCACTGTTGTGTTCCCGTTATCCCCAGCATGGGTGACCCCTACGGCAGACCTGCACCATGCCGCAGCCTGGGGAGAGGATGTGCTTGTGACAAGGTTGTGCTTGCCTGGAGTTGGGCTTCCCTTGAGCCTGTCTCATGCTAGTGAAAAGCAACAAATTGTCCAGATCCTACTGTCTGTAGCTGATCCGAGCTCCTGCCACAACCAAAGAGTGTCTGGCAGCCTCCAGCTTGCTGGGCACTGCTGTGGCAAGAAGTGGAATTTCAGGAGGTGTCCCTGGTAAGATGTCAGCTCTTGGGTGGGCGGGGGGTTTAATGGACTGGAGCTGGAGGCTGACACCAGTGAAGGAGGAAGGACTGAAGCTGCTCTCTGTGTGGCAGAGGCTTATTCCAAGTTCAAGACAGAAGTACTGTGCAGAAGAAGACAAAAGTTAAGGTGGAGATTTGATACAAGCCTGGGAGCTGAAGCTGTGCAAACATGGTGGGGAGCCAGGCTGCGGTAGATCCTGCCTCCAGCCAGCCTTCAGTGGTAGGGAGGAGGAGGAGAAAAGAGAAAGAACAGTCTCCCTGCTGTCACTGAGCCTGTGGGATACCAGTCTTCCCTTCTGGGGAGCACTGAATTTGGGTCAAACTCCTGGCAGAGAGGGAAGCATTACAGAAGCAGCTCCAGCAGCAGAGACTGCCCCAGCACCTCCACTGCTCCAGGGAGATTTCAAAAGCAGTTGCAAAGCGAGGACGTTTTTTCCATAAGCTGAGGAAGAATGCTTTTGCTTGGCCAAATTAAAAATAAATGAGTAACTGGACTTGGGCAAGAGAAGAACTTTGGCAAACAAGTGTTTTTCAAGCCGTGTTATCTGCAAGCTCTGGCTCTTGCAGCATATTTCTCTTGGCAAGGGGAAAGGGCTCCCACTAACCTGTGACTCCCTTTCATCCTCTTTCTATCCAAGAGAAGCTAGAGGTCAGCACGCTTTTTCCCTGATCTTCACAGGCAGGTTTGGTGATCCTTCTCTCTTCCTGGCCTTGGTGCCCATCCCTACTGCAGTTCTTGTTGCACCCAGAAAGGTAATGGACAGGGAGCTGCTAAAGATTTCCCAGTCCGAAATCCTGCATTTTCATAAACTCCTCCAGGGCTGTGAGGGATTTGCGCTGTGTGCTGCAGTGAGGCTGCATACAGCCAGCGTGAGCCAAGGGTGCCGTGGATCCAGCTTTGGCTGATGTTTGAATGATCATGAGTTCCTGTCCTTCCTTCCCAGCTTTCTCTCTTTTGGGCTTTTGTGCAGAAATAAGATCACATGCCTTTGAGCAGTTTAGTGCTCTGCACTGTGTAATTTTAAAGTCCTCTGCCCCAACCTGTACACCTTTCCCTGGAAAAAGGGTGTGTGCGGCATGTATGGATGTTTGGCACCAGCTTCTCCCAGCCGCTGTCATGTGAAGAGGAGCAGAGACAACAGCAGGAAGGGATTTCAACTTCCTCAACTCTTGGATGGTGAGAGAGCAGCTGCAAAGCTGGGCTAGGCTGAGCCACTACAATGAGGCAGCTCCCCAAAATCTCAGAGGTACTGATGATGCACTGAAAATACAGAGGAAGATCTTGGGCACATACTGCTGCGATGCTGAAGCCCACGTATCATCGAGCGATTGCTGCCTTCCACCTGCCAGGATATTGCAGTCACGTGGCTCGTCGCAGGAAGCATTTCAGAGGCCAGGAGTCTTGAACTGGCATGACCACTGCCTGCAGCAGCGGTGCTGGAAGGGCCAGCTGATGAGCCATCACTTGCTCCCACCACAGCTTGCTCTCTGCCTTCCCTCTGCCCACCTCTGTCATCTCCATCACCTGGGGACCAGCTGCACACCTGGCTTCACATGAGATGCTACCTTGCTCAAGCATTTGGAGCTGTGGGTAAAAGCATCGTTACCCAATTGTTACCCACCATCATTACCAATCTCCTGGCAAGTAAACCCTATGAAGGGCTGTTGGCACCAAGCAGAAGGTGGAGGCGTTCCCTTGGACATCTATTGGAGCTCTCGGAGAAAAAAACCTCCTCCCACCTCCTTTCTTGTCCCTGGCTGTCTCTGGCCAACCCTGCAGCTCACAGAGTGAGCGGCCGCTGCCCAGATGGGATATGGCAGACTGACAGCTTTGGTCCGTTCCAGCACACACTGCCAGGGCTCTGCAGCCTCCTGAGGACAGAAACTCCCTAAAGCCACAGAAGGACCTCTGCCAGCCCGGCTATGACTCAGACATGTCCGAGCCCCGAGGCATGGGGAGGGTCTTTGTGGAGGGAGTCTTCATCTCCTTTTCAGTGATGTGCTCCACCAAGGACCCTCCTCTGCCCCGGGGGCACCGCTGTCACAGCTGATGAGATGTCACTGTGCAACCCGGCTGTGCTTTGCTGCTAGAAAGCATCATCCCTGCCTCCCTGGCCCTCTTCCCCACCAGGTCCTCTGTTACTGGGCTGAGGTGTGGAGGAGATGGATGGCTTTTAGGGCCTTGGAGGCTCTGCTCGGAGGCTGCTCTCTGCCACTGCCCAGCTTTTACTGAAAGCACATGGTGTTCAACCCACACCTGCAGTGTCACACCTTGGCCCAGAAAGCTTCTAGTTTTTGCTTGCACTCAGCAGGGATCTGGCCAGGGCTGCCTCTGATGGGACTTTGCAGAGGAAGCAGGGCATAAGGAAGCATGGGGAGCTGCAGCCTGTGCAGGCAGGGGAGCGCAGGGGGAGCCAGGCACAGCTCCTGATGCATGTCTCCACCTGCTTTAACCCTGGTCAATAGGTCCTTTCTTGTGAGGCTGGCAGAGGCAGAGGTGACTCATTGATGGGTGCGAGGCATGAGGCAGATGCCCCCACCCACCACATCACGAAATGACAAGACCAGCCCTTCAGGGCAGGAGCAGCACCAAGATAAAATCCTTGTTGTGAGAGCTCTTTGTGTTTTCGCAGGGTGAGGCTGGACCTCCAGGACCCAAGGGTTACAGGGGAGATGACGGCCCCCGTGGTAATGAGGTCAGTGCTGTTCATCACTGCATCTTCTGTGGGGAGGGAATGAAGGGAAGACCAGAAGATGCTGCCTGTTAGGTCTGTCCCCCAATCCCATGGATCTCAGAAACTTTTTGTAGGTACAAACCCAAGTGTTAGCTTCCTGGCAGACACATCGAGGCATTTTTCATGGGTCCTTAAGGCCATGGCCGCCTTTTTCGCCACCTCTGAGAGGCCATGTTGTGGAGAGGGTATAGCCACACCACAAGCCATGTGGCTTCCCATCAGAGAAGCTGGGGGACATGCTCTCCAAGGGCAGCCACCTGAATCCGCCAGCAGATTTGGTCCCCAGGGCAGGGAGCACGTTGAATCCCAAGCCCAGCTGTGGGCTTTGCATTGCTCTTGTATAAGCAAAACATCTGCCATGATGAGCTTGTGATGGTAGCTGGTTGCCTCAGAAGGCATTGTCTTCCCAGCTGAAAGGATGGTGTACAGTGCTTGACTGCTGCTTCTCCTCCTTCCAGGGTCCAAAGGGATTGCCTGGAGCACCTGGGCTGCCTGGAGACCCTGGCCTGATGGGAGAAAGGGTGAGTGGTATTTGTCTGGGTGGGACTGTGTGCCATGTGGAAAGGATATACAACAGGCTGGTTCCACACAGCATGATCCAACTCGGGGAGAAAAGAAATTACAGTCACATACAGCTGAGATGCTGGGAAAATTTGCAAGCAACCTGATTTTGAATATGCACCACATCTGCAGACTCAAAGAGCCATATTTTGGGATGTAGTTTCCAGAAACGGAGACTTGATACTTCCCAGTCTGTTCCCAGCCTGTGGCCATATCCCTAGTGTCTGAGAGGGACAGTGGTTGTGCAGGTCATAGGCAAGCAAGGTAGCCTTTTTACCTGCCTGCACCAGTGTCCAAACCACCAATTGCATATTTTTTGCACAGACGTTTTGCTGTAGAGATAAACTCTCCAAGGATGGCAGGATCCTGCTACCATGCTATCTAAATGGTCTGCTTTTCATTATCTCATCTATTTCTCCATTGCTTTCCAGGGGGAGGATGGCCCTCCTGGGAATGGCACGATTGGATTCACAGGCGCCCCGGTAAGTTGTTTGTGATGCTTTGAAACTGTAAGACCATTATTTCTGCTCATCCGGCCTAATATGCTTCTGTTCCTTCATCCCCAGGGGCAGCCAGGAGACAGAGGTGACCCTGGCATTAATGTAAGTGTACTTCTTTCTCATACACCCAACAGAAATTGCTCTAGCTGGCGGTTTGGCCTCTCCATCAGCTGCATGGCGAAATGGGCTCCCTGAAGCAGCCTGCTTCTCCAAAGCCCTCTTTTCCTTCTGCCCATCTCTCTCTGCAGTGGATGCTTCCAGTGGAAGTGTCCTGCCTCGGTGCACTGGTAGTAACACCCAAGGTCCACAACCTGGGATGAGTGCCCTCCGATACAGTCCTGGAGCCAGAGTTTGGGGTTGGGAATGCCACCCAGGGGAAAATGGATGGTGCTATAACAGTGAAAGCCACCTAAGAAACTCTGTCTCTCAATAGCACTACAATTTGTTGCTAGGGAGCTTATATGCTGCTTTTCATACCCCACACACCCTCCAAACTAACTCTCACAAGGTCACTACATGCCAGCACCAATTTCACCACGCTAACAACAGCTGTCCATGCAGAAGTCTCTTCTGTACTATTTTTCAGGGAACAAAAGGCTATGTTGGTCCTAAAGGTGATGAAGGAGAAGCTGGAGACCCTGGCAATGATGTGAGTAATCTGTATAAAGCTGAATCATCTTTGTCTGTGAACACAGTGCAGGAGCTTTGGGCTGAATCTGTGACACTACCTTGCCTGTACATCAGAGCCCATCAGACTTTGTAAGTCTGTAAGTGCCCTTTGCCTCTGAGCAGTGTCTGATGGCAAGGGGAGCTCTCTCCAGATGTTCATTTTGTGTCCTATAGCTTATGACTGGTAAACCTCCAGATCTGTTAGGTTGAGGTCGTATCATCTCTGCAAGGTTTTGTGTGCTTCCAGGTAGCACCAATGGTTGCACTTATGCTGCACCATTGTCCTGTGGAGGGAAGTTTTCCCAGTGTCCATCCCAACCCTGCCAAGTCCTAGCTCATTTGGTTGGGTACAGAAATCTCAGATAACATTTTTGTGGTTAAACAGGGCTCAGCAGACATCTGGAGGGGAAGGTGCTGCACCCTGACACACACAGATTTGTGGATTTTGTTTTTGTTTTCATTCCAGAACCCAAACACTGGCCCCAGGGGCATCAAAGGAGCGAAGGGCCACAGGGGACCTGAAGGCCGCCCGGTAAGTAAGGACCCTGGCAGGGTTTGCACTGGTGAGAGCAATGTGCCAGGCTGATGGAGCTCCCAACAGCAGGGCTCCTTGCCACAGACTTCCTGTGCTTGGCCTTACTCACAGCAGGAGCAAGGCAGTTTGAAAACCCACTGCTGCAGCCTGGTGCACAGGTCTGTGAAATCATATTCATCCCAAATCAGGGCAGAAAATACAGACAGTTATGCTTTTTCATGAGCAAAGTATTCTCATATGATCAGGCAAGCAGCCTTTCGGAGCGGCCATCCTGAACATGAAAGTGTTTCAGTTTGTGTTGAGTCGCCACTTGCCTCACATTGGCCTGGAGGCTACAGGAGAGGCACCTTGCAAGCAAATGGCATCCATCCATCCCTTGGGTGTTGTGGGGCCAATGCCAAGCCATGTCACACATGGTGTGTGTGCTTGCTGCCTGCAGCAAGAACTTGCCTTCCCACCTCAGTGTGCATGGTACTTGTGGAAGTGGGTCTCCTTCCTCGCACCCCCATGCAGCCCCAGGGCATCATGCAAGCAAGCAGATGTACCTG
This sequence comes from Pluvialis apricaria, assembly GCA_017639485.1. Lineage (NCBI taxonomy): Eukaryota > Metazoa > Chordata > Aves > Charadriiformes > Charadriidae > Pluvialis > Pluvialis apricaria. The sequence goes on along the minus strand of CM030011.1, from coordinate 37,666,772 downwards.
CTCAAAGCCCAGTGCAGGGGCCAGCAACTGGGAAGCCAAGAGATTTTTCTAGACTCCACATTGCTTAGCAAGGTATCAGCAGAGTACACTGCAGATAGGACTGGCTGCTTTTCTAACTGCTCTCTCCACACTTCTGTTTGACAGGGACCACCAGGACCTGTGGGGCCTCCAGGACCAGATGTGAGTGGGACAGGATCAGGGCGCTGCTTGCTTTCTTGGTCTGTGCTTCCCCTGCCCCACATGATGGCTCCTGGGAGGGGGTTACTGCTGGGGGAGTCTTGTGCTCCCGGGCTGGGTGGTGTCTGCTCCCCATTACTGTCCCAGCAAGTCTCAATGGCCAGATTTCCTTCATGCCACCCCATCACCAGCCAGTCCCCTCTGTAGTGTGCCCCACCTGCCCATCACTCATTTGCAGATCAGGACCTGCTTTGAGTGTACAAAGCAGCAGTGGGGGGTGGGGGGGTGGGCAGCACCTGAGAGCCAGGAAGCTGCTTTCACTGTTATTCAAATATTTCTTTACTTCTGTTTTCAGGAATGTGAAATCTTGGACATCATCATGAAGATGTGCTGTGAGTATCCCTGTACTGCTCCTCCCACCCTGCTCAACTCCTTGCTGAATGAGAGGTGGCTGCATTTTCTCTGGCCCCCAGAGAACAGGGGCATCCCCAGGCACCATGCAGAGGGATGTCATGGGCATCACTCCCCTTCCACGTGTCACAATTAAGTCAACAAGCCGGGGGAGAGGTGGGAGATCCTCCCTGCAGCTGGGACAGCAACCCAAAAGAGGGAAACCTTTTTGCAAGTTGCTGTTCCTTCTCTTGACGCAGGGACTTCCAGCTTGATCTCTAGAGTAGGCCATGCAACTGTGTTTCACTTATGCGTACTGCAAGCTGGTTTGCTGTGTCTGTGGCTCTGTATATACACAATTACCTTTCAGGGAAGATACGAGCAAAGTTATGTAAAATCTTTGTGTGGAGCATTTTACAATATTGTTTTCTTAAATAGCAGGGCCTGACTTTCCGCTTTGGGAAAGCGAGGTCTGTTCCGGGGTGTCCTGCCATGGGGAGCAGCAGTACACACATGCTGCAACGGGTTTCTGGCCCACAGGCAGTAATGAAGTGCTGGAAGGATGCAGGGTGCTTAGGGAACTGAATTTGAGCTCCTTACTCTGGTGCTTTACTTAATCCCTCCAGGATTAACTTTTATTTTTATTTAAATAAGAGTGCGTCAGCATGTGCAGAAACAGAGCTCTGCTGCATGCAGTGCTCTGGGTTGGGGCAACACAATCTGAAAGAGGAGAGAGATCTGGATATTTCAATCAGGAGGGAAACCTCCATGAGCTTCAATTGAACAGACCAGGTGACTTTGGGTTTGCAGAAACACAAACCTTCAGTCTGCATTAGTGTGTGAAAAACCCTCATATCAAGCATTTTAATGTTCTTTCTTTCTCTCCCTTCTCCTCTAGCTTGCTGTGGTGAGTGTTACTTGGCAAAGTTGCTCTGCAAACACTTGCTAGCCCTTCTCCTTGCTTGCACCCCTCCTTTTCCCTGCTCCTTGCCTTCTGCTATGGAAATGTGGTGAGAGGTTGTGAGGGAGGACTGAGCATGAGGGGAAAGCAGCGAGCTGTCCCCGAGGGTGCTGCACAGATTCAGAGGCTGCTGTAGCTGGGTCCTAAAACTGGAAAACTGTTGTCGAGGTGCCCTGTGCCAGCAAACTGCAGGCGGATTTTCTCTATCCCTTTTGCAGTTGAAAGGGATGTCAGTTCAGGGCACACTGTGGATCCAGCTCTGTCCTCCTCCTCCCAAATCCTGTGCTGGTCTGCAGAGAAATGTGCTGGCTTTTTTTCTCTAATGCTGTCCCAATGGGTTGGGTTTGCAGTCCAAAAGCCTGAAGGAAGAGCCAAGGGCACATGATGTCCTTCAGTCATGGGAAAGGGGAGAGCAAGCTGAGCTAGTCTCCTCCAGCCCACCTCTGTCCTGCTGGGCTGGGTGAATGGAAGAAATGAGAAGACTTATGAGGAAATGGGGTTTGGAATGATTACTGGGTATTTTAAGGGTACTCACAGCTTGGAAATACTACGTGTCTTATAAGGGGCGCCGAGCAAAACACAAATGGAAACATTCGTTAACTGACTCTCAAGTCTCCTATGCAGCTATTTTGCCACTTTATTTCACACCATGCTTTGCGGGTAGGTAGGGCACAGGCACCCACCTGGCCAGAACTAACAGCTTGCTTTGATATGCCTTCCTGCAAAATGTGCTGCTCTGAGCGAGCTGCTCAGAGAGAAAACACAAACTCCTCCACTCCTGTGACTTACTATAGAGTGCACCTGCGGTCCCGTCGACCTCCTCTTTGTGTTGGACAGCTCGGAGAGCATCGGCCTGCAGAACTTCCAGATTGCCAAGGACTTCATCATCAAAGTCATCGACCGCCTGAGCAAGGATGAGCGTGTGAAGGTGAGATTTTGACTGAGTGCCACGGTACACTTTTGTGCACTCACTTATTTTTCACTGCAAGCAGAAAAATGAGGAGACACCTTCAGTCCAAAGAGCCTCCACAAGGCTTAGCTTCAAGTGTGTAACTGGTGCAGGTCTTGAGTCCTCCCAGATTCATAATATGATGGAGATGAGACAGCAGTTTGTTGTCCCAAAACATAGACATTTCACTCTTTCTGGGCAAAAGGACTCCACCTGCTATGGATGAGAACTCCCCGTTCATGTCCCAGAGCAGATGGCTCATAAAGCATTCGCCTGAACAATCAGTCTCAGTCTATTCCTTGTCCTGATGAGCATTTCAGGTGGCTGGAGTAGACAACACATGAGGTGTGTTGTGACTTCCCCTAGCTCCCTGATGGCCAGCCCCCCAGGCACCCTTGTCTGCCCCCAAGCTTGGGTTTAGGTTACCAGTCAAGCAGACTACTAAAAAGGACCTTTGCAGTCTAAAACAGCAATACTGTCCCAGTAGTGAGTATTTCAGTCTGAAGCAGGACACAAACGCTTACTCTCCTGACTCTTCCCTTGTAACACACTGTGCATGGGAAATTTTGTTTACCTCTGGGATTTGGAAGGGATGTTTGGGATGCAGTCTTTCCTTAAGGTGTAACTAGACACATCTGTAGCACATAGGCTGTAAAGCCAGAACAATCTGCCATTGGACACTTGTGTGGGCATGCATGGGTGTCTTTGACTGGCAAAGAGTCAGTAACAAGCAGAAACGCTAGAGCTGGGCAGCAAAACTACTGTGTTGGAAGAAAAATAGAAGCTTTGAAAAAATATCTATTCCTAGCCAACCACCATGGCCAATGGCTTGTGTTGAGACCACTGAGCCAGGAAACCTGGGTCTGGGTCTTGTTTCACTGACTGGCTTACTGAATTGGTCCCGATGTGCATCCACTCCTGTTGGGGGTCCTTCTGCCTGGAATAAGGCATAGGAGAGGTGGCAGAGCCTGCCATGAAGGCATTCAGTACAAACCACCAGCAGGATTTCTGAGCTCTCTAGGGTATCTGAACCTAACTGGCTTCTGTTTTTTCCAACAGTTTGAAGCTGGGGAGTCCCGTGTGGGCGTTGTGCAGTACAGCCATGACAACACACAGGAGCTGGTGGCCATGGGGGATGCCAACATAGACAACATTGGGGCGCTCAAACAGTGAGTCTATGGGGTCTTGGCGCATTGTGCAGAGACCCGACCCAGGGACACCTACTCACCTCCTGTCCTCCATCTCCAGGCCAGCAGCTCCTGCGACTGCAAGGACGCTAAATGTTCTTTAGTGGAAAGTAACAGTGGGTGGCATTGTAGGTGGTGCTGAGGCCAAGGAACTTGGCAATTTTCCACCCACAGCCCTGTGCAGGAATGTTGCCCTGCCTCACCAGCATGTCAAAGATACGTGTTCCCAGGGGCTCCTTCAGTATCCATGGGGCAGGGCTTGCAGGCTTACGGGTGTCTGTGCTTGCAGGGCAGTGAAGAACCTGAAATGGATAGCTGGGGGTACCTACACTGGAGAAGCCTTGCAGTTCACCAAAGATAACCTGCTGCGGAGATTCACCTCTGACAAGCGCGTCGCCATTGTCATCACGGACGGACGCTCCGACACGCTGCGGGACCCTACCCCGCTCAACTCTCTGTGCGATGTCACCCCAGTAAGGGCACAGGGGAAGCACCTTGTCTGCAGGGAACCACAACACAGCAGCTGTGCATAAGAGTAGTGCAGGCGTTCTGGGGGACTCCATGTCTTTGATACCTAAGGCTAGGGCAGGGGGAACGCTTGTCACTAGAAGCACTCTCACAAAGTAACCAGTGTTCAAGTTTATGAATGCATTAGATGATGAATGCATCCAGTGAGGGACTCTAACTTCCCTGCAGGTGGTTTCCCTTGGGATAGGCGACATTTTCCGGAACCCTCCAAATCCAGATCACCTGAATGACATCGCTTGTTTAAGCAGACCAACCAGGCCAGGACTGTCCATTCAAAGGGACAACTATGCTGAGCTCCTGGATGACAGCTTCTTGCAGAACATCACCTCATACATTTGCCAAGGTGGGTGAAAGGTTGTGGCTGGAGGCAATAAGGAAGGTAGTGAGGATTACCTCAGCCAAAAGGTGAGGGATGCAGGCTGCCCTACCTTGCCTTCCTCCAGTCATGCTCTTAAGCTGTTGTTGAGGGAAGAGAATGGCATTCAAGGCTTAGTTAAATAAGGGACAAGGACATCTCGTGTCTCACAACACTTTGCAGTCAGGTCCAGGTCCTCTCCTGCTGCAGGACATCTCTGTCCACAGCATTTTTCAAGCATGCACCTCTGTGCTTTCTGGTGCACATTTATAACATTTGCACAGTGCCTTGCACAATGTGACTGTGACCAAGGTGATTGTTCGTGCCTTCTCTGGCTCCATGGGAAGCTATAGGAGAAGTGGTTTTCCCGGTTGAGCTGGTGACGTTACTCTTTCTAATTTTCTTAACAGAGAAGAAATGTCCAGACTACACCTGCCCAAGTGAGTATTGACTCCTCATGTCACACCAAGGGGTTGTGGGTGCTGTGGTGGGGGTAGTGGAACTTTGTGTTTGTGGGAATGCATAGCTTGGAGACCTCTTGCAACAGGGAGGCTCCTGGGCTGGAGAAGGGAGCAAACCTTGTCAGACACTTGCAGGGACTCTCACACACACGCCAGCCCAAAGCATCTGGGGGAAAAGCCTAGACAGTTGTTTTTCTGGTACCTCAAACCTAGAGAGGAGGCTGTGCCAGATTTTAGCCCTCACAGGCTTTAGCTGAGGCAGGTAATGAGATCAATTGCTATGTGGTAGTGGGAGCATGAGGAAAAATCAGCTCTGTAGCAGGGATATTTGAGAAAGGTGTTTGAAAAGTGAGTACAGGGAGGAATTTAGTGGGGTACACATCCAAGTTAGAAACGTATACAATCCTCAGACTCATCATGGAAGGAAGCCAGCCTCAGGAGATGAAGTGGTTCCCCAGACATGCAAGAACAGCACCGTAATTTAAGCAACAAGCGTCACTAGATTATCTAATGATTATCTATGCAGGCTGTCATAAATCAAATAAAAGAAGGAATGAAAGGGTAAAAGGACAAGTGTAGAACAGCACTGGGGTAGAGTAAACCAAGCTAGCAAATACCCAGAGAGTGGGGATTTCCCAAGTCTGACAAGGCCGGAAGCCTGTGAGACAGCCGGTGACTTCACTGACTTTCCATGAAAGAGGCAGGAGGAAAAACACAGCATAACAAGCCCTGGGCCTTTTCCCTTGCAGTCACCTTTGCTGGGCTGGCGGATATCACGTTGCTGGTGGACAGCTCCACCAGCGTGGGGAGCAAGAACTTTGAGACCACCAAGAAGTTTGTGAAGCGGCTGGCGGAGCGATTCCTGGAGGCTGGCAAGCCTGCCGACGATTCTGTGCGCATCTCAGTAGTCCAGTACAGCGGCAGGAACCAGCAGAAAGTGGAAGCTCAGTTCCAGTACAACTACACGGTCATTGCCAAAGCCATCGACAACATGGAGTTCATTAACGACGCCACAGACGTCAACGCTGCTCTGCGGTACGTCACAGGGCTGTACCAGCAGTCCTCCCGTGCTGGGGCGAAGAAGAGGGTGCTGGTGTTTTCTGATGGCAACTCTCAAGGGATTACTGCGAGGGCCATTGAGAGGGCTGTGCAGGAAGCTCAACAGGCTGGCATCGAGATCTATGTGCTGGCAGTGGGCAGCCAAGCCAACGAGCCCAACATCCGTGTCCTGGTCACGGGGAAGAGTGCAGATTATGATGTGGTCTATGGAGAGCGCCACCTCTTCCGTGTGCCTGATTATACCTCTCTGCTGCGTGGTGTCTTCTACCAAACCGTCTCCAGGAAAATAGCTGTTGACTGAGTGTCTGGGTGGATTTCTGCCAAGGCCCTGCCTGCTTCTATCTCATCTAAAAATGAAAACCAACAAAACAAAACAATTAACAGTATTCTTGACCAACCTGAGGAATTTGCATCTATGCAGATAGCCATAGTGCCACAGCCTGGCTGTGCATAGTCTCCTTCCTTCTCCCCCTGCTTCATCATCTGCATCTCTACTCTGTTAGCCTCAAACTTCCCTCCCTGCCCATGACTGCCTCTCCCTCCCCACAGCAGGCAAACACAAGCACACCTAGCAATAAGCCGCCAGAACACCAATATCAACCTCATCCCACTGTTTTTTGCCAAGAAAGGATCAGATTTTTTTACCACTAAGGACTAGCCTGATCTCATAAGGCTGATAATGCTCTTTTCAGATACAGGGGTTTTTGTTAATTTGCCTCTTTCTTTCATACATCAGCCGAGTACTTGCCCAGCTCACAATGGTCCTAACCCAATGCTGTGCTTCAAGTGAAATGTTCAAAGCTTCAGCAAGCCTTGAGAGAGGATTGTTGTCAAAGCTGGCAAGTTTGGTTCATATCTCCCATGCCTGGCGGGAGAATGGCTGGACTGCATTACCCAAGCCAGGTGGAAGCATCTCTGGTCTTCTGTGCCATGGGATGGGGCACTGCCTTCCCAGGGCTGGGGTGGAGGTGGGTGGTGGAGCATCCCTCAGCACTCACACTCCCATCCAGGGCAGGGAGGCTGCACACCAACCAAATGAAAGATGCACAGCAGCCATTGGGGAGGGGGGAAACCCTAGAAGAAGCTACATAACTGTACTCCTTCACTATCTGAAGTCATGGTCCTACAGTGAAACCAGGAACCTCATGAATAACCTCATGACTTGTGTTATGGTCCAAGCTCCATTCTGGAAAATCTCTCTGAGCCCAGTTAGCGGGATATTTTTTTCAACAGTGCCAAGCTGTCTAATTCCTGGTGAGCTCTCTGTGAGTACTGTTTCTATAGGACCATCTAGGAGTTAGACACCTGGGATCTAGGGAAACCTGCTAACTGTACTGTATATTGAATGAGGGCCTCATCCACAGCCCAGCAAAGTCAAGGGAAAGGCTGCCGTTATCTGCCAGAGTCTTTGACTCAGACCCTACGGATATACTGACAAAGGTGCTATCACTACGTGGGCGTTGCAGGTGCTTGATGTTTACAAAGTTGTTTCCAGGACCACACTGAAGATGTGGTTTGGCTGGGTAAGATTTCGTTTCAGTGCTTCCATTGGTGCTCTTGCTATGAATTCATGCACTTCTGAGAAAGCAACAGTGATTGCCAGGTATCGGCATCCCAAACTCTTTACTTTGTATCCAAAAAAACAGTGTACGATTTAGTTTTATTTTATGCCTGTGTTTTACTAAAAGTGTCCACTTTGGAAATCTGTCAAATAAATTGTTTTCCACAATCTCATTGGAAGTTTGCCTGGCTTGAATTTCAAGGGGTTCAAATGTTCAAAAAGTCACTTAGTAAAATAGAGGTTGCTGGGATCTGGGAGGACTCCAGCAGAACTTCTCACATAGAATTGTAAGAGGTAGAAGAGAAGAGTTCTACTGCTTTTACGTTGCAAATCTGACTATCATTGAATGCCACGGATTTGAGAAATACTGTGAATTCTCTTCATCTATTAAGTAGTGCATAAAAAAATTTATGAGAAGAGCACTGAGTTCTCAAAGAATGGGAAATGCCTACAAAGCTTCTGTTTGCCTTTTGGTTGAAAAAAACCAACAACAACAACAAAAGCCCTATACAGGTAGATACCGTTGTTTCCAGAAGACTAGGTGCAGAGGTAAGCTGCGTTTGCCTTCTGCTTGAGTTCAGCATCTCTCCTTAGTACCTTATTTGCTGGGCATGCGGGGATGCTGCTCTGCAGACAGTGCTACAGGTGGAGATATCAAACATCTCATCCAGCTTTGCCAGGCTCAGTGCTCCCCAAACATTTGTTTTACATCCTAAGAGAGCTCTAAGGGTGACTGTCTTTAGGGAAGCACCCAGGCAATACCTGTACATCCCAGGGGCTTGTTGCAGCCTTTCACTGTGGATGCACGCACGGTCACTTACTCCCCAGACTGGACCATATTCATGCCCCATTCCTGTAATGGAGAAGCACTGCCTTGCTTCCGCCTTGTCTCATGTTGTCCTCTTAGTCATGCTCTCTCCTGGCCAAGCATCTCAGCTAAGATGCTTGTTGTGCTCCCTGGCTGTTCCACAGTGCCAGGGACACCTCAGTCACTGCTGGAAAGTCTGAGGAGCACCTCTGGGGAGGCTCTGCTGGTGGCTACAGTTTGTATCAGATGTCCCACTCTCCTCCCCACAGAAAGTTAGGAAAAAATGCCTTCACATCTGCCCTAATAAAGATGGTTATTGTTACAGCTAAAGAAATATTTCTTAATGGTCCATTGCAGTCCTCGGCATGAATCATCCATGAAGGAAGGGAACATGATACGGACAAGTGCCTGGGTTGCACACCTACTGCTAGGGCTGCCCAGCTGGCAGGATGCACTGCTGCCAGCAAGGCGGGGTGGGAAAAGGCGGCTGCCCAGTCCTGCACAGCTCCTGCACCCTCCTGGGGGTATGCCCCCCTCACACTCCAGCTGGGCCATGTCAGATGCAGGGATGCAAAAGACACCTGGAGAAAACTCTTTCTGACCTTTGGCTGGTTTACAAATTTTTGCTAAAAAAGCAGGTGGCAGGAGGGATTTTTTTCTGCTTCCATGTGCTTTCCTCCTGCCCCTCCCAACCATGCCCTTGCTTTTTCCCTTTACTGGAAGGGGGGCAAAATCCCAGACCAGAAAATATTGTTGGTTTCCAAGCCTCGGTTCTGGAGTGTTTTTCAGTTTTAGCCATGAGAAAAATCTAAACATTCCCTTTAAATTCCAGTTTGCCCAGAAGAAACAGATTTAAACAGAGCCTGGTGAAGAGCTGTCTTCCCCATAAGACAGGCATCAGCAGGGATTTTTCATCAGTGCCCGATGTCTTGTGTTTAGGTGTGTTGCCTTGTCTCTACCCGTGCTTGTGCACTGTCCAGGTAGGCTCGCAGGAGCCCTTGTCGGGTGTTCGGGCCAAATTCGGCCCTGATATGCTGGACGCATTTTGTCTTCCATTTCTGGTTATATTTACTCCCCTCTTTTCAGTCTCGATTTTTATGCTTCCATTACAGAGAAGGTCAAAAATGCTCTGCCTGCAGGCCTGCTTTGTTAAACTTCAGATGTTCTCCAGATGTTCAGCAAGGGCGTTTATGTAACAACAACAGGATTTGGGCCACATTTCTCTGTTTTCCTCTGACTAAATTCTCGTCATTTGAGGCAATGCTGATTCACAGCCCTTCATGGGAAGGTGATGGCTGGGTAAGGAGGGGATCACTGAGGCCACTTTACCAATGTGGTAGGACTTCTAGAACACATACCCTACAAGCACTGCAAAAAAACAACACGACAGGCTCAGACAGTACTGTGGGACTGCAATCCTAAAGGACAGAGCAAAAAGTGATGTAAAAGAGGTAAACTGGTAACTGAGAGATGGTAACTGGACTAGAGGTAACAGACACAAACTTGAGCACAGGAAGTTCCATCTTAACATGAGGAGGAACTTCTTTTCTTTGAGGGTGTCAGAGCACTGGCACAGGCTGCCCAGAGAGGTGGTGGAGTCTCCCACACTGGAGACATTCAAAACCCGCCTGGAGCCGTCCTGTGCAACGTGCTGTAGGTGTCCCTGCTGTGGCAGGGGGTTGGACTTAGATGATCTCCAGAGGTCCCTTCCAACCCTGATGATACTGTGATACTGTGATACTGTGAGAGATAAATACCCTGCCCAGTTAGCTCTTGTAAATGAGAACATAAGACTGCTTGTACTTGGGAAGCTGCAAGAGGCTCAGCTACACCCACCCACTGGCACTGATCATCTGTCCAGGCTGACACAGCTTTGTGGCTACAGCTCTGGAGCAGGCCTGCAGATTAGCTGATTGCTCTGGTCATTGTTTCTCCATGGGCATCAAGTATGGCACAAGGCCTTGCCCGGCACCATGTAGTGTACTCGTACAACCCTGAGGTCTGAGTCTTTTCCCTGCACTGTGGTCAGTGCTTGCTCCCACCAGCGATGGGGAGGCACAGGAGCATCATGAACACTATTTCCATACCCCTGGGCAGCCCCATTCCCCAGAGGCACTGCCCTGGACAGCACAGGACTGCTGGAGACTGCAGTGCTGTAAGGGCAACGCATCCCTCAGCTTACAGCGCTGTAGCCCAGCCAAATTACAGTTGATGGTGCTAGCGCTAGACCTCAAGCTGTATAAAAATAAATAGATGCTCTAGGATGATTTGGAATTGCGTTGTCAAAATTACTTAAGAGCCTTTTCTGTGCCTATGGTTTTCCCAAGGAGCAGAGGTCCATTGTCTAGCCTCTCCTAGCTGTAACAGCATAATAACTGAGTGTTCAAATGTCTCTCGCTGTCCTGGGGTTTGGGGTTTGTTTTAACTCTATCATTCCCAAATGTGGTTTAGTTTAAGTTTTGCATTATTTTGTCCAATTGCATAGATCTCCTCCTTAAAAGAAATCCTATTGTATAAGGAGAAGGAATCACGGTGTCCATAAACTTGTGGGCAAACAGCAGAGGGAAGACTGTAACCCATTAAGAAATACAGGGTTGACACACAGAATTAATTCTGAGCAAACTCAAGACCATGGATAAAGACCATCCCCTCCCCCCAACACAGACTGTCATCCTCATACTTCTCCAGATAAAGGATTTGAGAAGCTGATGGCCTCCCATAATGTTGCATAGGACAGGGGAACATCACCAAAGCATGGTGCAGCTCTGGGAGACATGTATATAACAATTTTAGGTTTTGTTAATTCCTATCAATAATTAAGTCATTTGAATTATAGGTACCTATATAGTAACCAGAATAAACAAGTTATTGTATTATGGTTAGGCTAAGACATTAATTAGACAAAAAATGAATTTTTAGATCTACACTTAACAGTGGCTTCTTTGGCTCCTCTTATCTAAGCCCACACACAATAAGCATGCTCTGCCAGGGCCTTTCCCTTCAAAACTTCTCCTCACTGTCTGTCAGGAGATGGGGCTGGGCCCAGGGGGCCTGCTTCCCATGGTTTCCTGCAGAAAGCATATGTTGCATCAGCCCAACTCCTTGGGTTGCCTGCGGCAGGTTTTGCCCTGCAGGGAAGCTGCAGCCAGGTGGCCCAGCAGTTGCCTCATCAAGAAATTGAGAGGACCGCTGATATACTTCTGAACTGAGCAATCAATGTTCTTTAATTTCATTTTTTCCCTTGTTTCATTTAAATAGTTTCTTACACATGAGGTCGTCCCTGTCAGACATGGAAACTACAGAGGTGCTCACAGGAGAACCCTGAGACAATGGACATGACATTTCCCGCGAGGACTGGGAATGTGTAGAGTGACCTATCCCCGTGAAATATCGCTGCAGCCCTTCCACCTGCCCACCATCTCAGCAGAGCAGCGTTCCTGGTCCCATCCATTGCTGCAGACACCCACAGGAAACGCTTCCCAGCTTTGTCATCCCTGTGAAAATGTCCAAGACACTGAACCAAATGAAAGTGCAGCTGGGGTATCTCTTCTTGATGGTAATATATTAAAAGGGAAAATAGAATGAAATAACAGAAGCTGGAAGCAATGCAGACGGATCCTACGCCATCCTACCTATCATGCTTCTGGAGACATTTTTTATTCTTTTTTCCTCACTTTTGGTTATGGCACTTTGTTCTGGGTTCTGACTCCAAAGGTTTTGGGAGATAAACTGTTTCTTGAAATGAGATGAGTTTTCTAGGGGGGAAAAACCATGCAAGAAACTTTGCAGGCCATCTATTTTCACAACATCACCTGATTTGACTGCACAAAGCATACACTGTATTAGTCCTGTTATAGCCACGGACTTAAGGCTCTGTCTAAAAACTTGATTTTTTTTTTTTTTTTCCACAATCTGTTGGCCAAATAGAAGATACTGCCTCATCAAACTCAGGTTTCTTTAGTCACTGACGCACCAAGAAATAAAGCATGAAGAAGTCATTAAGCCTGTTTTCCACCTTAAAGTTATGTTTTACCCCACAGGCTGCATATTTGTTCCCCTGTCAGGTCGGTGTTTGTCCAATCTTAAAAAGCTCTGAACACAGAAGCTTTGTCATGTCTGCAGACAGTCTGATTTAATGCGAATCACTGCTGCTATTTACAGTGCTGCAAACAGTGGAGCTGGTGCTACTTCTGGAGAACACATCCTAGTGTCCACCCTAAGTGCATCTTGCTGCCACTAATCCTGTTACTTCTTGTCATCTGCACTGTGGACACAGAGAACACATTCCTCCTTTCCTTACAGATTCATTTATCAGCTGAGAGCTCTTATTTGTGTTTTGTTTTTCCTCTCACCTGAACACCTGGTTCTTATTCATGGTGCCAGAAGCCTGTGGGAGCACTCGAAGGTAAGCTATAGCAAAAAGTCCAGAAACCTGTTTCCAGCCATGGCACCTATGGAGAAGGTCCTCATAGCAGACATGGTCATCACAGCAGCAATCTGGAAAAACTTCTCCAAAATGGTAGGGGGTCTGATGGCAGTGAGGATCCCCTAACTCCTTGGTCCTGGGTCTGTTTGGGGTTGTTTTCATATGTAATTGAACAGTCTGCAGGCCAACCTTTATTTTCCGATTGGCCCATGGGTTAGTTACACAATGATTATTTAATATGGAGACCTCTACCCATCATTAAGGTATTGTAGGGACATGGCAAGGCCTTTCTGAGCCCCCATGGAGCAGATTAATAACCCAAACTAAACTTTTGGCTAGAGAACCTCCAGACATTTGTTTTGCACAGTTGTCCTGGAGACTAGGAAAGGATTAAGGCACAAATTGTCTGCAGCTTTGAAACAACCTGTGTGAAAGTCAACCTCTGGTTTACATGTGGATCAGCAGAACATGCTCAGAGTTAGCTGTCTTCAGTAACTAGCTTATGCCAGCCAGCAGCAAATAATTTCTGAAGCTGAAATTTGAAATCTGACCTTTTACCCTGGAAAATAAGGCCCTCGGAGAGCTCCCAGTCACAGAGGAGAGGCCAGGAGATGCTTGACAAAAAGAAATAAATACCGTCCTTCTGCAGGATCAAACTGAAGAGGAGAGACAGCCTGCCAGACCTACCCACATCCCTCAGATGTGCACCGCAGTGAGTCTGGATGCTGCAGTAGAGCACCAGGGATGGTGGAGTCCAGAAGCCAAGGATCAAAAGCCATCAGTGGACTTTTTGCTTCCTGAATCACTTAGTTTCAAAGTGGCCAGCCTGATGTTTGAGCTTTGCAATGACCCATGTCTGCCAACGCTCCCTCTCCTGCCTGTCAGGGTGTGATCTCCTGCTGTGGTTGTGTCCCATGGGGGAAGGACTGCAAGCTGCTACTGCATGGAGCATCACTGCCAATGGCCCCAAAATCCTCTGCAAAGAGGACAAACTCTGCATGAAATGGGACAAAATATACATGCCTAGAACAGTTTTTACATCAGCATGTGAGAGCCCCCAAAGCCTCACAGTAATTTCAGGCAATTACCAGGACTTGCCCTTCCTAAGCACACCAGTTTTCACTCTGACACCTCAGGGAGACATGAAATGAAATACCAAAGCAGGCTTATGTGTTTCATAGACTGGCTGGGGCAAGCATTGGTACCCTGGCCTCATCCAGCATCTCTGCTGGGAGGGCAAAGCCTCCCATCTTACCAGACCTTGCCTTTCAAGCTCCCTCCCTGAAAGACCCTATCCTTTCTTGGAATGATCTCAGGATCATCCCAGCTACTGCATATTTTCCTTTCGCTGAGGATGCTCCCTGTTGGGGGCTGGGCTGAAAATCACTAGTTTGTTGTTAATCCCTCCTTGCCCTGGTGGAGGGCCATGGGCAGTAACGGCTCTTTGATGTTCTTCCAGCTTTCCAGAAACAAGCTTTTCTCATGTTAGGACTGAGGGATTAAGTCCTACTGGTGTATTAAACCTCAGATGCTGCTGCAAGCCAGAAAGGGATTTCTGCAATGTCACAAATGCATCTCTTGCAGTCAGACTGAGCCAAATAAGATATCAGATGCCTAGTCCCACATTGTGTGGCCTCATACCACATTCAAGGCATATCCAGTGCAGACACTGGCTAGCCCTGGCAGCAGGAGGTCCTTGCCCTTGGAGGTCAGCCAGCAGTTTCAAGATATATCTTGCAACAGGTATTACAGGCAAGCAAGGAGACTTCAGCCCCCTGTACTACTACTGCCGCGGTCCTGGTCTGAGACAGCTGATGGGGAGAGGCAGTGGAAGGACAGACTGCAGACAGTGTGGGTGTGGAGTACCCCATTTTGAAAGCAGGCTTTTCTACGTAGCACAAATCTGGTGTAATGTGATCCTAAAGATCCTAAACATGATCCTAAGGTTGGCCATAAAGTTTTTCTCTGTCTCTCTTTTCTTCCACCCCAACAACCAGATCTCATACCCCTCAACCAGCATTTTTCATGGTTTAAGAAACAGCAAACAGGGTAGGAATAAAACATTCATGGTCAGCACCAAGATCCCACAGTTTTTCACTGCTCTGAAAGCACAGATAAAAGGCATATCTGTCAGACCCTGGCTGGTATTTCTTTCCTGGCTCGGTTCTAGAAAGCAGTTCAAACCTTCATAAACATAGATATTAGCTCAAAGTGCTTCTCTATAGCTTCTGAAATCCCTGCAAATCCCTCCCTTGCCCTAAAAGAATCCAAACTCTCAGGAGCTGCAAAGCATTCACTCCTTCATCTGAGTTGTGCTTACTTCCATGTCAATGGGAAATTCAGCCCAGAATGTTTCTGAGGGCTTTGGATTTCTGATAGTACCTCTGGTGATAAAATTATCCCTGCATATAAAATTATGTCTCAGTTAATGTGAGAGCTAAACACAGTTACATGCAGTATATTCCACACGACCTGAAGTAGTTGAGATTTTTCAAAGGCAGCTTGTAAAACCAGCATGTTTCTTTTCTAGGACAAGCCTGTCCCGGATAAAGCTCAGGCCATGAGCAGCAGACTGCAGTTTTTTTCTGGCTCTGAAAGCCTAGCGTGGAAGCTCTGGGCACATACTTAACGAGACATAGCCGAGGGCGGCTGGATGAGTCCCATCTGGAGCTCCACAGCTCCTTTGAAAAGTGTGTCAAAAGGGGTCTGGCATGCAGGGGAAATGAGAATATGTGGCAGATTACTACACTGGAAACCAGCTCAGGATGTGACCTGAATGCTGTCCCCGGGCTGCAATGGGGTCTTGCTGAAAGTGTCATTTACTCCTGTGCAAAGCAAGACAGGAGCAGACTAGCCTTGCATAAATTTCCCTCTGCAACGTCCCTGGGTCTCACAGGGAAGACCCACACTTCCACGGGAAGACCCACACTGGGTGTTGGAAGACCACATGCTCCCTGTGGTTGCAGGAGGAGGGCTGCATGCAAAGATGACAATATTACCCTGAGGCCGCACGTTCTTCAAGCTCGTGCAATCTGGACAAGGGTCTCAGGATCCCCGCGGTTTCCAGTTTCAGTTGATGTCTCATCATCTAGCCTATGCTGTCCCCTTTGCTATGCAAGCTGGCTGTCTTGTCGGCTCATTTGCAAGTGGGTGGGCAGTGGGAATTTAGTGCTATCAAACCCAGATTGAGTCACTCCACTCTTCATAGTCACAAGGGGATTTTGGATTTCCTGCAAATTCAGGGTCCCTTGGGTTCACATGGGAAGCCCCTCATGCATGTGGCAAGACATGGACAAGAAATACTCTGCTGGTAAATGCTGTATGACTGAATGGAGAGTCAACTGTGGCGTTCTCTAAGCAGAATATAGGCATTGCCATATCCCAGAAGCTGTCTCATCCAGTTGATGACAGGCTGCTGTGTGGACTTTCTGGTAGACACAGTCTGGCTGCTAGACAGGTACCACTCAAGCACGGAAGGCAGAAAGTGTGCTGTCTGGGAAGCTTTTCTGTGTCCTCTTTAGTGTAGGGAAGGAAATTCTCAAGAGAAGGTAATTTAGTGTGAGAAACTAACACAGCAGTGTCTGGCCTACGTAGCAAAGACACATATGACCATGTCATATCTGTATGGGGTCAGGGAGGCATCGCACAATTCAAACGCTTCTGCTTTGAAATCATAGAATCATAGAATCATAGAATCATAGAATGGTTTAGGTTGGAAGGGACCTTGAAGATCATCGAGTTCCAACCCCCCTGCCACAGGCAGGGATACCTCTCACTAGACCAGGTTGCCCAAGGCCACGTCCAGCCTGGCCTTGAACACCTCCAGGGATGGGGCTTCAACAACCTCTCTGGGCAACCTGTTCCAGTGCCTCACCACCCTTAAAGTGAAAAACTTCTTCCTAATGTTTAATCTAAACCTGCCCTCTTCCAGCTTAAAGCCGTTCCCCCTCGTCCTATCACTACATGCCCTAGTAAAAAGTCCTTCCCCAGCTCTCCTGTAGGCCCCCTTTAGGTACTGGAAGGCCGCAATAAGATCTCCCCGGAGCCTTCTCTTCTCCAGGCTGAACAGCCCCAACTCTCTCAGCCTCTCCTCATAGGAGAGGTGCTCCAGCCCTCTGATCATCCTCGTGGCTCTCCTCTGGACGCGCTCCAGCAGGTCCATGTCCTTCTTATGTTGGGGACTCCAGAGCTGGATGCAGTACTCCAGGTGGGGTCTCACGAGAGCAGAGTAGAGGGGCAGAATCACCTCCCTTGACCTGCTGGCCACACTTCTTTTGATGCAGCCCAGGATACGGTTGGCCTTCTGGGCTGCGATCGCACACTGCTTGCTCATGTCGAGCTTCTCATCAATCATCACCCCCAGGTCCTTCTCCACAGGGCTGCTCTCCAGCCATTCTCCGCCGAGCCTGTATTTGTGCTTGGGATTGCCCCGACCCAGATGTAGGACCTTGCACTTGGCCTTGTTGAACTGCATGAGGTTGGCTTGGGCCCACCTCTCCAGCCTGTCCAGGTCCCTCTGGATGGCATCCCTCCCCTCCAGCGTGTCTGCCTCGCCAAACAGCTTGGTATCATCAGCAAACTTGCTGAGGGTGCACTCTACCCCACTGTCCATGTCGCTAACAAAGATGTTGAACAGTACGGGTCCCAGTACCGACCCCTGAGGAACGCCACTCGTCACTGCTTTCCACTTGGACACCGAGCCGTTGACCGCAACCCTTTGAGTGCGACCATCCAGCCAGTTCTTTATCCACCGAGTGGTCCATTTATCGAATCCATGTCTCTTCAATTTAGAGACCAGGATATCGTGTGGGACAGTGTCAAATGCTTTGCACAAGTCCAGGTAGATGACATCAGCAGATCTTCCCTTGTCCACTGCCACTGTAACCCCTTCATAGAAGGCCACCAAATTTGTCAGGCATGACTTGCCCTTGGTGAAGCCATGTTGGCTCTCGCCAATCACCTCCTTGTTTTCTGTGTGGCTCAGCAGAGTTTCCAGGAGGATCTGCTCCATGATCTTGCCAGGCACAGAAGATCAGTTTCTGATAGTCTTGTGCCTGATTTACAGGTAATGCCAGAAGATACTTTAAACAAGCTGCTTAGCAAAGATGTTTGTATATTTGTTGCTTGTGATGTCTTGTGGGTTATTAGGTAAAGACAAGAGCTCGAAAAATATTTTGGGGGCTATTTTGTTGATAGGGTGTTGCAAAACAAAGAAATTAAGAGTTTGCCCAAGACGAAATCTGTAGGAGATATGGGAACTGAACCCCTCTCCCTTGATTCCTATGTGCAAGAGATTCTGTGAAAACCATCCTGAGTGCACAGGGGACACAAGGCAAAGGCAGTGGTGCACAAAAAAGTTAATCTCTTGTTCAGACACACTTCTGGCTTATGATTTCTGCTCTCTCTCCATTGTGCATGGAGCACAGAAGCACCCTACTGAGATGCCTGTACTGGCTGAATCCTGTATATCACTGCCAGGCCAGATGCCTTCTTTTACAGGTCTTTTTGGGAGGGATTCATTTCCTATAGCTTCAGCTACCTTCAGTGAAGACATCTTAGTCTAAGCTAATCATTTAGGACGTCTTCATAATAGGGACCAGAAATAAGCATTTCTGAAGTAAAATTAAACAGAACGCTATCAGACAGGTCAGAGGGTGATAAATCGTTCGATACAAGTGCCATTTCTCTCCACCGGTTATAAAGGGGGTCATGGTGGCTGTTTCAGAAGTACATGGCTACTTACGATCCCAGAAGGAGACACGACCCTTCAGCTCTTATTCAGTGTTATGTGTTTTTGTACAATGTTTCATAAACTCAGACAGTTGAATCAAACCTGCAACCTGTCTCCAGGTTTTTTACACTTCATTGATTTTGATAGCCAAATTAAAAGCATGTGTTTACTGTGCAGTTGCAAAATTGGAACCAAAGTACTCAGTTGACCCACAAACATTATTTTCTTATTGCACTTAAATGAGTGGTTGCTTGTTAGCCACTGGAGAGGACATACGTGCTGCATTAGTAAAAACAGATTTATTATTTTGCACATTTTCCAGGAAATTTGCATCAAAACAGTCCAAAAAGTCCCTTTAATTCTACTAAAACACTTGAAATTGTCTTATATGTTAAATAATCATTCAATTAATGGGGGCCTGACAGTTCTTACTGATATGTTAGGAGAAATTTAGTAAACAAGTGCTTTTAACTGGATGTTGTAAGGAACTCACTGCAGAATTGAAAATAATTTTTCTATTTGAATATTTTTGGTCATCTTCTTTCCCAACCTGGATGGTTTCTACCAGAATTAGGTCTATGTCATTAAATACACACCAGTTCTGACTTTAAAGTTGCCCAACATGATGTGATGAGTTCTGTAATTGAACATGAGCCAGCAATGTGCCCTTGCAGCGAAGAAAGCCAACAGCATCTCCGGCTGCATTAGGAGGATTGCTGCTGGCAGGTCAAGGGAGGTGAACCTTCACCTCTGCTTGGCACTGCAGTGCTGAGTCCAGTGTCGGGCTCCCCAGGACAAGAGAGAGATGGACATACCGGAGAAGGTCCAACAAAGGGCCATCAAGATGATGAAAGGATTTGAACATATCTCCTAAAGGGTAGAGGCTGAGAGTGCTGGGACTGTTCAGACTTGGGGGATGTTGTCCATGTGTATAAATACCTGATGGGAAGTAATGAAGAAATGGTGCCCAGTGAAAGCACAAGAGTCAACAGGCACAAAATGAAACACATGAAACTCAACCTGAACACAAGGAAACACTTTTTTTAATGTGAGGGTTGCCAGACACTGGAACCAGTTTCCCAAAGAGGTTGTGTAGTCTCCATCTGCGGAGATACTCAAAACCCAGCTGGACACTCTCCTGGGCAGCCAGCTCTAGCCAACCCTGCTCGAGCCTGGGGGTTGGACTGGATGACTTGTATAGGTGACTGCCAGCCTCAACCATTCAGCTGTCATTCTGCTGGTCCCCATTCTACCAGAGGCAAGTCATCTGCTGGGCCTCCCTGCAGGTCCCTGGGCTAATGAGGGTTTCAGAGGAAAGCATTCCGCAATCCTAAGGCATTACACAAGGCAGAGGAAAGTTACAGACACATCTTTGCCCCTCTTTAGTGCATAAGATTTATAAACTCTGAAATGGTTCCTGACTTCTTATTTCAAGGTAATCTTGCTGGATTTGGGACCATCCCTGCTGCAGAGCATCCAGAGCCCAGCTTCGGGAGCCAGGCACCATGTTGCTTACTAGCTCCCAGTGTCTTTGTGTTTCTGGTTACCAAGCTCTAGCTGGGGACGGTGGAGGAGTGGTGGGGGGGGAGCTGCGTGGGTTTTGCCTGTGTGAAAGAGCATCAGCTTACAGAAAGTACAGTATCTTGTGCTGATTTTCCTGCTTAGTCATACTGCAGGAACTGTAACTTGGCAGCTGGTCTTAACCCCTTTCCTTCACAAATGTTTCCATTTATGGCTGGGATTTTTATTTCCCTTTGCCTCCAATCACCACACAGATGAAAAGCCGCCAAAAGAAGAGACCATAGGTTTACATCGGGAGAAACCACCTGTGAGTATTCATCCCTTGCATTTCAAGTATCTCTTACAGAAGCACACCACCCAGGATGCTCAAGGGATTCATTAGCAATCATTTTGGCCAGAAGCAGGTGCTGTGCCTGTCTGGTGGCAGGAGCACAGATGTCATTGTGGTTGTCAATATTTTCCTTGCCCAGGGCTCAGATATGCTGTGAAGTAGAAAGTTGCAGCCATTTGACCTGGTTGTCCCTGCCAGCAGCTGGGTGCTGTGCCTGGTCCTGCCAGGAACACCAGAGAAGGGACAGCTGTGCTGGAGACCCTCGGGGCTGTGCCCATCCTCTTCTCAGAGTCGTAGCTCCTGAATACTCCTTGCTGGCCTCCAGGAAGAGAGGATCCAGTTAGAGAGAGAGACAGCATGTGGGATCCACGTTTCCTCCATACGTTACAGATGTGGAGGTTTATGATACAGTGTGCTCCAGCAAGCCTGTGGAAAAAAAGTATTCCTGGCTTATGAAGATCTTTAGGGCAGATAAAGCAGAGCTGTGACCTGAGCTGGAAAAGGGACGTACCTGCTGTGAGCTTATTGTGGTGGCTGAGGCTGGAGCCTCTGGAGGAACAGCACTAGGATGCAGCACCCCCATCTTGTTCTCACACCTTGTCTTGTTTGCCGGTTCCCCATCCCGTGCTCCGTTCCCTGTTCACATTGCTAATGTGGAGCAGCGGGCTTAGAACAACTGAGAAAAAAAACAATTTTTCTCACCCAGGACACTAGATTGGAAAAATAACTGATCTTTCATTTAAGGCCAGATTTCAGCAAGGCACTGAAAACCCTATGCTTTTTGCTCCTGCTCCTAGCACGTTTGTGGAAATTAGGCATGTGCCTCAGTGAAACCTGGACTGACCGGCCAGAGGTGACTGCAGGAGGAGTGGGGCTCCCTTCCCTTCCCTCAGCAAGGCAGAAAGGGTGCAAAAAATGGAGCACTGACCTGGCAGCTGCCTCTTCATCGTTATGGATAATATCTCTGTGTCTGAATTGTTTCCTTTCAAATGTTTGGCTCAGTTCTGCGTATTCTGTAGAAACCTGTGATTTCTGGAGAATGTTTTTGAAAACAGACCATTAGTTTTTCCAACCAAAAAAGCCTAAACTTTGCCAGAGCTGATTCCTCTACAATCAGAGCATACAACTCCTATGAACTGGGAGCCACCATGGGAAGAACAAGCATGTTTTTATTGCCTGGCCTTGCTGATGAAGTCCTGTCTATAGCTCTTGGCTTTCTTGCCTGTGTTACGAGAAAACTTCAAGAAAAGAAGAGAGGAGCCATTTAAAACCATCATGTCATGGTGTAGCATCCCTCACCCCATGTCTCAGGGTGCAGAGAATATGTGCACTATTCCATTCTCAAAAGCTCGAGTCCTACCCAGTCCTTTCTTCACCTGAGTAGAGAGGAGAATGTTCTCTCCCATTCCAAGCTCAGTGATGTGGGAGACCCCATAGTGCTCTCCCCAGATGGGAAGCCAGACCTGGGGTGGGTCCTGCTCCAAGCTCCTACCCCAGCGGCCTGGAGCTGGAACCATCACTGTGTGCAGGATCCAGAGGCACCAGCCCAGGAGTTGCAGTGGGGCTGTGCTGAGTGAGAAAACATCTGCGGCTTTGCTGTGGGGGTGCCCGGGGCTTGCCCCAGCCAGCCAGAGCTGCTTGGCATGGCCGGAAAGTCCAACTGACAGCCTTAGGCGGTGCAATGAGGTGCTAACGGGGCACTAGTGGGGGGGTCCTGGTTGGGAGTCAGCACTGGAGCTGCCCCCAGAGCCGCTGCAGGAGCAAACAGAGAGGGTGTAGTGACCCCGCCAGAAAGGGGACCCCAACACTTGGGACAGGGAAATGGGGAGGTGCTCCTGCAGCAGCTACAGTGGGTGCTGGGACACTGGAGCTGGTGGGGTGCAGCTGATGTCTCATGAGACCAGGCTGCTGGGGCCCATGGTGTCCTGTGCAGAGGGGGGACTAGTGGAGGGATATGTGGAGCAGCAGATCAATCCTGCTGTTCCTGCAAAGGGGATACTCCCATGGAGGGTCGGCGTGTGGAGTCTGCAATAGGTGAATATTCAAGCGGCTGTCATGTTCTGGGATGTCTGTTTTGCACAGGCAAGAGATAGCATTTATTACAACGTAAACTCTATATCCTGCTCCATAGGAGCAAGGGGTGGAGATTATCATGTATACGTATTTAAACTCCTTAGTTTTGGTGTTTTGTAGGGTCAGGGGGGTTGTTTGCTGAGTGCATGGACACAGCGTTATCATGTCCGTCTGAGTTGTCTGGGAGGAAAGTTAGAGTTTGTAGCACATGTATGTTAAGGCTGTGATGATGTTAAAAGACTTTGTAATGAATATATATTCAAATGACTTCTCTTAAATATGTGTTCCCCTGAAATGTGAACTTTGAGCTTCTGGAAACATCTTTTCCCTGAAGGCAGGACTCTTAAGTGATCATGATGCTATTGAAACTGGGGCTGATGCTGCTCGTGGTTATCAGCAGCTCACAGGTAGCAAACCCAGGCTATAATCCTTACTGGCATTTCTGGTTCAGGTCCTCTCCGGTGTGCTCCATACCAGCCAGCACCAGACCCTGCTCTCACTGCTGGCGGGCAGGGAGCCCACACAGGTTTCTGTGGTGGCTGCAGCATCTAGAATCAAGGCTGCAGAGGGGTAAACATAGACCTGGCACCTACTGTGCTCCCCTGCCTCTTCCCAAAGGTTTCAAGAGTAAAACCCTGGGCTGCAGGCAAGCTTGCTGCTTGCTCACAGAGACAAAACATGACAGAGGCTTTGCCAAAAAAAACTGCTGCCTGCTGTGTCCTGTTGCCAGATGCTGCCAGCCCCCAGTCTTCACCCAGGGAGATGTCTGCTCACCGCCAACGAAGCTGCGGTCTCTCAATGGGATCCATGTGTTCTTGATGAGAGGCCTGGAGAACTTAATTGTCCCTGGTCTGAGGTTTTCAATCAAGCACTCCTACAGCCTTCAATTATCTGGATTCTCCAGAAGAGATGTGGGAGGCTGATTTCCCCACAGGGTTTCCAGAAGCTCCTGCAAGTCCTTCCTTCCCCATTTCCTTTATCCAGCACCCTTCACTCTTTCTCACTGTGCTTGTCCTTGTGCCTCCCTGAGAGTGGTCTATGCTAGATCATATCTTGATCACAGACGCACCTTTTACTTTTTAATGTCTGACAGAGATGTGCTAAGCAGACAGGACGTCGATTCTGCATTCACAAGGCAGCAAAGTGTGCATACATGAGCAGGCTGCTTTTAAGGATGCTCACTTTCGCCTGATCACAGTTCAGTTGTTAAGCCTTGAAGCTTCTCCTGTGAGCAGATTGGTGAGCCTGCCACAATCACTACCACGAGTTTAGGATAGGCACAAGCAATATACTTTGTGACTTCATAGAAGGGCACATTTTTAATGTGGTTACACTAGTTACGCTGTGGTGTGAAGAGGCCCTCAGGTAGGTAACGTCAACAATTTCAGGAACATTTGGACTGCCAGAGTGATGCAGGGGAAATCTCAGTGTAAGATGAAAATCTGGATTCTGTGCCCAAGAAGATAATTATAAAAGAAACAAATAATGCATGATTTCTTGTTCATTTCTGCTTCTCTCTATATTTTTATGTTTGTAGATGGAGGCTGTCAGAGTCTGAATGGATGAGGGACAGAAGGGAGCGAGAAGAACCATATGTAAAAGAAGAACTGTATGTAAAAGACTGAGTACATGCCTGCACTTTCACTCTGTCACTGTTAATTTTGTTTATTACACGCTGAAGCTGGAAAATCTCAAGTCTTTTTGAACTGGAAATAAGCATTCTAGTTCCACTGGCAGTCTTAAGGAGAAGTAGTATAAACATAAGATATTATTTATTGTGTGCATGTGATCAAAATTATTTCATTTGATGTTGGAGGTTGGGCTCACATTAATGCTCAAATGAGGAGCACAAACATTCAGTTACGCTGATAAAAGGATATGTCACATCCCTGGCAAAAATATTTTAACTTCCTTGTGACCCTGATCTCTTGGGATGATTTAAGGTATCATCAAAAAAGAATCTACGGAAGGATGGAATATTGCTCTCTCTCTGTATCTCTGTATTGCTAATTTGCTCTGCAGAGTATTTGCTTGTTTTGTCTCAGAGGAATACAAGTTAATAATGCAGCATATTTTGGGGGTTTGGGTTGGTTTTTTTGTTTTTTTTTTACTTTGTCGGAGGACCTTTGAAACCAACACATATAAGAGTCTTTTTCTTAACAACTGGTTATGCACCTTACATGCATAAAACTCCTGTTCAAATTTTTATGACGCTCAGTGCAAATAGCATTTTCATTGTCAGTAGTAGCAAGTTCGCCTGACGTTAGAAGGGAATTTTATTGTGATGTTGTATTTGGCCAGGAGGACATTTTCTTACAGAATTATGGATTTCTTGAATGTCAATCTATAACTACAAAGGAAACGAGGGGCACTAACATTTTGTGTTTAAGCAAAATTTCAAGCGTACACGTAAGGGAAAGACAGGTGTTAAGCATCGTGCCAAAAGCAGACAAGCAATGCTCTGCTGTACGTGACCTGGGCTGAAGAGCTGCACAGGGTTTCCTGGATTCACGTCAACTATGTGAAAAGCAGCAGCCATCAAGCAACCCAAGGAACAGCAGCTGGGTGGCTGCCCACTGCACTCCGCAGGACAGGGATGTGCAGAGAGCGGGGCAGCACCCTGCAGCCTCTACCCCAGCAGAGGAAAGCAAGTCCCGTGAGGGCTGAAGACATGCTGGACTTTTGCTTCATGACATGGTGGCTGAAGTGGGCACAGATTTCGGAGGTTTCTGCCACTCCAGTTCAGAGGCACATCTGTATGCATGTGGCATACACTGTTAGCAATACTTGAATTAGCTGCAAAATTTTGGTTTTGCAAATTATTATGACTGCAAATTTGTGCAAAATTTTTGCAAACTATTGTTAGTTTAACCTGTGACAAATCTGACCCTGTATTCAGGTCGTGAAAGGGGTCATGATGGAACCCCTTGCTCCAGAACTGCACTCATCTTCCACAGAGTTTGTGGGCAATGTTGTTAGTGAGTAGCTAGATACAGTTCCTTACCACTGCAGAAAATCCAGAAGATATTACTGTTCAGTCTTACTCGCTGTCCTTTACCTGTGCAGTGCCTTTTGCCCATCAATCCACTGATTCATGCGAGAATCAATCAGATGCTCTTCCAGACCCTTGTTGGCCTCCTTGCTGCCTGCATCCAAAAGATCCTGTGGTTTGGAAAGCAAGGGATTATATTTTCGTTTAACCTCAATAAGATAAAAATTAAAAGCTTACTGTCTAGTTAGAGAGAGAGACTCAAGAGGAGGCTTTTCAGCAGCTTTGTGCTCCTGGAAGGCAAGGCAAGCCTCTTTCAGGCTGTGTTGGAAGTACTGCTGCCAGTGTACCAGCATGGTGCTATGCTGGCAGACCTTACCTGCTGCCTTCAGTATTGACCTGGGCTCATCTTTGACTACTACAGTATTGCACCTATGTGCTAAAGCATCCCAAGCTCATTTCTCAGCATCCTCCCACATCCTGGGGGTTTGTGAAGATTAGGGCTTTTCAAGAAACCAAACTTAATGCTTTCTCTTGGTTTTTGGAGCATCTTTAGTTACAAGTTACAAGCTTGAAGTCACAGATTGTCATTTAGGACCTGAATCAGGGGTCCCAAAAGCCAGTAAAAAGCCTCTCATTGGCTTCAGTGTTTTGGGTTTTTGTATATTTTCTTTCTAATTCCTTTTAACTGGTCCTGTGGAAATGGGAATTACACATAATCTGTCCCAAGGATTCAGCTCCATACAAGGGCTGATGTTGGAAACATTTGTTTAAGACCCGAGAGCAGGAGAACAGTGCGGTTACAGAGAGACAAAGCTGGGATTAAAGACAAGATTAGCATTTCAAATAAATCAGGTCAATTGCTGAGCCCTAATGTGTCCTTGCCAGGCCACCAGACTCCTGTGGGAAGTCACTCCAACCAGGGCCAGCGTCCTCCCACCCCAACAGCCCACACTGCTGTACCCCCACATTCAGAGAAAAGGCTTTTTTTCCCTATCTGATCCCTTTCAGCCCCCTCTTTTCCCAGGATAAGGCACTAATTAATTCCTTTCCTTTCTATTTATACCCATTAGTCATTGCAAAAGTGTCCCACAGTAGATTTATGGTTCAATATAATGAGTATGTCTTGAGGGAATATTATTCACAGTTAGCTGAAATCTAACAGGGAAAGTCTATATTTTTTTTGTAACCTTAACCAGCGTAGTCATTTCATGGTGAGGCAGTGAAAAAGGCTCCAGCAGTGAAAAAGCAAATGTTTAGATAGAAGATCATCAGCAAAAGAAGGAAACTGAAATCTCTTTCTTAGGTCTGTACACAGCGTTAAGTACCGTGGGTGGGGTGGGATGTGACTAAGTTAAAAAACGTACATTTTTTTTGAACCATCACTGGTAAAAGGCTGGGGAGAGGAATGAGGTTTCCTCTATAAACTATGTGGGTTTTTTCTCTTAATTTCATGGAAACACCACTGCAAGTTTTTCCTTCTCGTTTCTCTGGTAACAAGAAAATAAAACAAATGCAGCTGGGTCATTCTGCTCTTGCTGTATTTCACCGTGAAGCTCCAAAGACACAAACTGTGTGTTTTAACTCTTTCCCTACCCCGGGCTACGAAACTAAAGATGGTTTGAAATCTCCACAAAAAATAGCTCAGGCTTATCCAGCATGTACTGCAGACCACAAAGGCATCAGCTGCCTCTCCAAGGTCCTGCCTTGCCAGGGAGCTGGAATGCAATTGCTTCACTATGCAAAGGCTCTTCCCAATGAGTCAACGAGG
This sequence comes from Pluvialis apricaria, assembly GCA_017639485.1. Classification (NCBI taxonomy): domain Eukaryota; kingdom Metazoa; phylum Chordata; class Aves; order Charadriiformes; family Charadriidae; genus Pluvialis; species Pluvialis apricaria. The sequence goes on along the minus strand of CM030011.1, from coordinate 37,639,494 downwards.
TTTGGGACTCAACTGTCTTGACTGGCTTCGTGGAAAAAAATGTGCTGCAAGAGATGAAAGACATAAAAAGCAAGGATTGTGAAACTGGCAAAAGGGGAAGTATTCTGGGAGAAAGGGTTTCAATCTGTCCTTTCTCCACTCACTCTGCTCTCTGTCCACCCATTTTTTGCTTGCTGGGTTCACTTATGATCTTGTGTTACTGCTTCCTGGCACCTCTGGAAGAGTGCTGGGCACCCTCACTTCCCCTGGTATTGAAATGCCTGAGACGGCTCTTCCACCCATTGCACAGTGGCAAGGAGTCCCAGAAATGGTCAGCTGGAAGCCCTGGGCTTTCGCTGTGTTGGGAGGGAGCAGCTCGAGAAGTGGTGAGGTGTCAGGGCACTGTAGAAAAGCTGACTTTAGACAATAAGCCTCGACTGAGCAACTGAAGGTAAAATATTAACAAGTTCATAAGTATGGCCCCAATTTCAAAAGGGCAAACTTCAAAGACCCAAAGAAATTGTGCGGCCAGAGCAGCTTGGCACAGGACCCCCGGCGCATTCCTGCTGTTTCTTCAGGCCAGCATGATTAAACTTGTCCTAGGAAGGGAGATCTTGAGCAGAGGGGAAATAAAACTTGGAGCAAGGGTCTCGGCACTAGTGAGATCTAAACTACCACTTTGGGAGGATTATTAGAAATGGTGGGGAAGCAGGCTCATGCCTGGCTGTACGAGCAAAGCCTCGGCAAGGAGTAACCTGGAGCTGGGACAGAGAGTCAGGAGCACACTGTTCCCTTGGGTGGTCTCTCTCTACAAAACCTCTGCTGTGCAGAGCAGAATAGAAACTGGCCCTTGGCCTACCAACAAAAGCATGCTGCATCACGCTAATGCGCCGCTGGTGGCATTAAGGGTGGCTCCTGTAAGCTTCTCTGGAGTCTGTGTTGCGTGGGACCAACTGAAAGATGGGGGACCACCACCTCCATTTCTGGCCACTCCTTTTCCCATCAATGTATCTAAACAATGTAGCATCTCTGGGATGTCCTCATCCTCTAAGGATCTTGAGCTCTAGTGAAAAAACACAAGGTCACAGATATGCGCCTGCATCTGGCAAGGTTTCAATAATGCTGTAGATTGGAAAATCCTTGGGGCTGTTTAAAATAAAATTCTAGAAACTCCAAACAGTACCTCCTATGTGTTAGCAAACAACAATTTGCAAGCACGCAAATGCTGTGTATAAAATCAGGGAGCTAAGTAAATAAGAACTGCAACAGCATAGGGGACTTAAAAGTTAACACCAGAATATTAAAACAAGAAAAAGTATGCAAAGCCTCAGATTGTACTTGTGTGTTCATGATGACTCTCTAAACATCCTGGAGCAGTTGGCTTTAATGGTTTAAATCCCAGGAAATGCTGCTAAAATATGGTATCAAATGAACATTTGCTTTTTTTCTTCAGAAAGTTTCCCCTTTGTGTCTCATTTTACCACAACTGAAGAATGTCAAACACAGTAGGGGCTGTTGCTCACGTACATGACCTGGGTTAATCTAGTTTTTTCTTCTTTTGCTTCTTTAGTAGTTGTCTTCTCCTGGGCACTGGTGAGGATGAGCAAGACCTGTCAGGAATGTCTCAGAGCCAGCTGTGCCCGCACCCAGTGTCCACACAAAGGGTGGTGAGAGTCAAGGGGTGGATCAGCACAGGTGATGTAGTAGGTGTCTGCTGCAGACCACCTGATGAAGAAGAGGAGGTAGATTAAGTTTTCTTTAGGCACTTGGACGAATCCTTACAGCCACAGGCCTGAGAATTCATGAGTGGATTTAACCACCTCACTATCTGCTAGGAGAGCAGCGTGTCTGGGCATGACCACCACAAAAGGTTTCTGGAATGGTTTGAAGGCAATTTCGTGATGAGGGTGGTGAATGAACCAACTAGGGGAGACGCTCTTTTGGACCCTGTACTCAAACATGGGGCAGAACTGGCTGAAAATGAGAAGGCTGGAGGCAGCCTTGTCTGCAGGGACTGCAAGCACTTAAGGTGCTGAGAGAAGTCAGCAAGGCAAACAGGAGAATTACAACCTTGAACATCAGAGGAGCAGGGGTGTGCCTGTTGGGGGGCAGGAATACAAATGCATTGTATGAATTGAGTTAGGAAGCAAGAATTTCAGAAAATGCAAATACAAAAGAGCATAAAATCCGTCCTTCTGTTTGTAGTCAGTGAAAATGCTACAATTACAACTGCATGCTTACAATTATTTGAAAACCAGCACTCATTATTTTCACTAAGCACTTAACAGTCTTGGCCTCGTTTTTGGTTCTCTTCAAATATTTAGAAAATAAGACCCTTGGAGACCACTGTACAATCTCAGAATGACATGAAGGGTGGATGCAATTGCAGACAGATGCAAAGAAACTACAGTAGCTGTTTTCCAGAGAACAACAGCAGTCCCATAAAGCTGTTTCAGATGTATGCATGTGATATAAAACGAGGAGATCGCATTTTATTGGGGGTTACAACTCAGAGGTGAAAAAAAAAAAGGAGCAGCTACACAGTTTACAAAGTAGCAACTAAACATGCCATAAATCACATTTAGGTCTACAAGGAGATGTAAATAAAATGGTAGCCATCCGTGCCTGACTGACTCCCTTACTTCAAAATCTATACAGAGTCATAGAGGAGAGCAGAAAATCTAGCCTTTTTTTTCTTCTTTCTTTCTTTCTACTCTTCATCTTCCTCCATTTCCTCTCTCTCCCTTTTTAATGTAATTGAATGCTAAATATCTGTTCAGTACATAGTGTGTTCTGTGAGCAGCAATAATAGTATGCAGGTCAGGTACAGAGGGGATGAGCAATTAATCCAAATCCACGCACATTCTCTGCAAAAATCGTTCCATGAGATTTGCAGTTCCACTGAAAGAAGGAAAAAAGAAAGGCAACCTATTTGAGGATTAGGAAGAGGAGCCAAAGAGAGGACAGAAATAGTGGATGAGGCTCCCATGAGTGAAGGGGAGGGATTCCTCACCTGGACAGACCTCCATATTTTTATATATATATATATATATACACACACACCTCAAGCACTATGTATAAAATATGATCACTGCACACAGAAAGAAATGTATTTGCCCATCTTGATTCCCTTTACAAAGAAGAAAGAAGATGCTAGATAAAATTTTGGTACTGTCTCAAAAAGTTCCTGCCCCACATCCATTTTCCTCTAGAGCCTCCTACGTTCTCATCCCATTCACAAGAACAAAAACTCAGTCACGGGGAACTAGCTCAGGCCTCTAATGCCTTCAGTTATAAAAGAAGATTGTAAAAAAGTCCAATAAATCCAGAAAAAAAGCAGCATCTTGTTTTGAGTTTATTTTGTCCGAATTTCTATGTAAGCAAGTGATACTACCATTTCAGTGTGCCTGTATGTTAGACCACCCCAACTTATGAAATGAACTCACCAGATATGACCATCTATGACAGAGGTGTGAACATAATATTCCTACAAATGTAATGAAAATGGATGCCTAGGTAGGTAAGAAAGACCAAGTTAGCCTTTTTTTACTGAGGGAAAGGATGCAAGAGATGGCTGTTTTGTAAAATATACGAGAATCCTCATGGGGACAAGGCATTATGACATGTCAAGCTGCAGGAAAAGGTTTTGATTTAACCTGAGAAAGTTCAAGAAGCACACACAGAAAGTTAAAAGTGTGTAGGTCCTTTGGTTAAGAAACTGCAAACAAAAGACAACGTTCACAAGTCTATGAGGAGGAAGAGGGAGATATGAAGGTATGGGCTTGTGCTCTCCTCCTTTCTATACTTTGGGCCCTCATCAGCAATGTAGGAGACAGATGCGCTGTCCAGTTGTTTGTGATAAGGTATCTTGCTGGAGAAACAGCCTCTGGGGGGGCAGATTTACTTAGAAATAGACATACTGAACATGGAATAGAAGCAGCATTGTTGGGTACTCACGGACACAACAGAGCTTGGACACAGCAGTAAAGCAGGTAAAAGAAATGGCCTGTTATGTGGTGTGTTTGCTAGATTACAGAATCACAGAATGATCAGGGTTGGAAAGAACCTCTGGAGATCATCTAGTCCAACCCTCAGTTACTGGAAGGTTAGTGCTTTACTTAGACATCTCATGTACTGTCTGGTAAATCACTGTAATCTGAAGCTGGACCACTCATCCTGCTTTTGTCACAGTGCTTTGAGATGAATGGGGAAACTGGCATGTAAAATTCTAGCTTATGGCTGAGGTTCCTATACGTGCTGCTTGAATATCACAGAATCATAGAATCATTTATGTTGGAAAAGAACTTCAAGATCATCGAGTCCAACTATAAACCTAACACTGCCGAGTCCACCAGAGTACTCCTGGTGAAGCTGCTGATACAGAAGATACTCCAGAAATGTACTTTTTTAAGCACTAGCAGCTACACAGAATTGGGTTTATTATTTTCACCTGGCAGTGCAGATGTGTTTCGCAAACACAAACAGCCTAAACAACATGTTTCTGTAGATCAGGACGGGTGGGTTAGCAGGTTACTCTAGGATCTCTTGAGACAAATCCTTTGCTTTTGTCACTACTTGGGAGTCAGTAGAGTGAAATGAAGGTTAAATTGGGTTTCCCAATTGAGATTACCTTGTCTGGCAGCTATGGCCTGATTCTGTTCCCTTCACACTGTCCATTTACACAAAAGTTTGGAGACAGAAGGTCATAGCTCAAGACGTAACAGGCCATGATCCTTAAAGTCACTGCTGTTCATATTTTCTTGGGACATTTGCCCCTATTTTTCATTTAGAAGAGCTGAAAATTGCCTGTGAAATTAAAAATTAAAAACCAACCAACCAAACAACTAAACAAACAAAACAAAAACAACAAAAAAAAAACCCCAACCAACCAAACAAAAAACCTAAACCAACACCCCAACCCAACAACAAAAAAACTCCAAACCCAGAAACGAAGCAGTAGAAAGAGGTAATACTCAGACTTGGGTGACTCAGAGCAAGAATTGGATATTTCCAAAGGCGAAGATGCAAGTTGCTCTTTTTTGAAATGTTCTTGCTTTATTTGTTCCACTCAGGACACGTTACTGGGGGGGGGGGGGGGGGGAGAGAGGAACAGTATTTGATGATATAAATATGTGGGGCGGCAACGCCAACCACGAAAAGGGGCCTCTCATAATGGAAAAATTAGACGACTTCCAGTTTGTTTAAAACAAAAATGCCTTCAGCTCCAAAGATGACAACCTCGCTCCACCCCAGCATCTGCCCTGGGAGGGGAGCGGGTAGGAGGACACCGTCCCGAGGTGTCGGTAGACCCACAGCGACTCCCAGTGGACGCCTGAAGCTACTACAAATGAGGCCCTGCCTGATTTTGAAGGAGGAGGACTATAGAAGGCAGTTCCAGCCCGCGAGGGAATAGAGGGACCGGGCTGGAAACGCCTCTGCTGCTCTCGGCCGCTCCTCCCCACACACCCCCGAGCACCCAAAGCCTGGGAGTTCACCCTTCAGCCGGGGATGCAGGAGCCTTCCTGATACGAGCGACTCCACAAAGTCCTTTCCTTGACATTTCGGAGGCTTTTTGGAGGAAATTTTGATGACCTCGTTTTCCAGGTAGGCAAAGCTTTCCTCTCCTTGTATAGCGGTCGTGCAGCTATTTGCTGACGGTTCTCCAGCTAGGAAGAGAAGAGCCAGCCTCTGAAATCCCTGCCTGTGCCCCTGTGGGCTGCACAGCCCTTTCCGCTGCTCACGGGCTCTCCAGCGAGCTGCTCATTTCAGGCACATGGTGTTTAGACAATACCTGCTATAAAAGAATATATATTTTTCCATTGCTTTCAGCTTTTGGCTAGTTCAGGCATTTCTGCAAGAGTTTTTTCCAGGTGCAGGTAGCATGAGCCATAGACTCTCATCTGCCAGGGCCAGAGGTCTAGAAAATCTCTCTGGGGGGACCTGTTCAACCAACATCTTCCCTGGGGCAATGGAGTTGAGTCCACCAGCTGTACTGAAGGGATGGCAGCAGTAACAGCATGGTATCGGCTGCTGCTGTGCAGCAGTGCAACTCTTCTGCTGCACAATTCCTCTATGATTTTTGGAATTTCAGAAGCTATGCATTAGGGTAACCTGTGATTCGACTCTTGTTACGCTGAGTTTCATCAGCGCAAGCTCCTCTATTTTGGGGGCTAACAGCAGGTTCAGAAATGCCTGCGAGCTCGTTGCCCTTGCCTCCTGGGGTCAGCTGTTTTTTTTTTGGTGGCAGGGGTCTCCCTGAGTGCTGTAAATGGAGGTTTCTGGCTGTCAGCGCTGAAGCTCCCCAGGGGGCGGCAGCGGTCCCCTGGGGGGGGCAGACGTGGTCCCCGGCGGGGGCTGCTCTCCCCAGCCTTCCTGCGGTCTGGGCTTCCCCTGGTGAAGTCCCGGGATAGTGGCAGTAAGGGAGCTGGAGAAGAGCTGGGCTCCTTGGCAGCTGTGGGGAAACCTTCCCCCTGGGTGGTGTGCCCCGGGACTAAAACTACAGGGCACGCTTGGGTGGTGACTGCGAAAAACACTGAAATTCCCTATGCATGCACTGTGCAAACCATGGGCACTCAGATGAGGAAGAGGAGGCGCATTTATAAGAGCTTTTGCTCCAAATGGGACACTTTTTTTTCCCTGGTTTTATTTTATTTGGCAAACATTTGAGTGGTGTAAAATGCTGCCTGCACAAGTGGATGGCGCCACAGGCACTGCCCACGGGGCATGGCTGTGAAAAAAGCTGGAAGTGTGTCTGTGTCAGAGCAGCAGTGCACTTTCAAACTTTATTCTGCATATGATATAGCTAGCATAATTCTCCTTTCTTGAGAGCAATGCATTTTTCGTGGCCTTAAATGAGCTCCTTGCAGCAGAGTTACCTTAGCGAGCGGAGCACCTGAGTTTTTGTAAATTTGGAAACAATTTGCTCAGCTATAATAGGTGTTGTGGTATTGAAGGAGGAATATACACTGCACCGGGACGAACTTCAGAAATATCAGTGTGTGGGATAAGACAGACCATGGCTCTGCCTGGCCAGGCACATAGGGTGGCCTTTCTAGTGTGTTAAAATCTGATCTATCTGATAATCATACGTGAGACCGCCAGTATGCCAACTGTAATTTGTACATTTGAAAGAGTCATTGCAAGTCATTTGTTTGCCATAATATTACATTTGGTTCAGTTGCTCAGGGTGGGAAGAGGTACCCACAAGCAGAGAACTCAGGTCCTCCTGCAAGACCACCATTTTTGCAGGGGTCTGTGTAGATAACTCCATATACTGTTGCAATTATGTGGATAACAGCCAGGTCACCTGGGATCTGAGTGTGGGATCAGCAGAGATGACCATGCATTTTTCTGCTGAGCACCTGAGGTATTAGATAGGAGCATAGACCCTAATGCAGGGAGGATGGTGCAAAGCAGTGCCCTCAAAATCTGTTCAGAGGACCCAAAACCTCTGCTCGAGATTCCCTGTTCTTTCTTTCTTTGTGTGCATCTCATGGGGAAAGAGATGCATCACTCAACAATATAAATACTGAGAGAAAAACATTTCAAGAGAAATCCTTGTAACGCCTTGTTCCTGCAATATCATGGTTCTGCTCTTGCAGACAGAGAAAAGTGAAGGAAGAAGAGGCTGGGCAGACACAAGTATTCAAACGTAATGAGTCAGCTCCCAGTTTGCTCTTTCCATTAGTTTTCTGGACCGTCAGTGTTAAAAAACTGCCTTCAACATCCAGAAAAATGCATTAGACGGAAATATACCCTTTTGCTGGTGAAATCTGAGATTTCCATTTGAGCGTTTTGCAGCAGGAGGTGGAGCTTTAACGAAAATACCAAATGTTATGAGAATTGTAAGAGAATCACAACAGCTGATAGTGCTCTGAGAGTGACAAAACAGGCACTGTCACCCACCCCAACCTTGGAGAGCCCCTAGGTGGGGAGAGGGGCCTGTGTACATCCATGTTAATGACCAGGTGGGATGCTGGTATAGCAGAAGGCTAACGTAGTTTGAAACACAGAGTTCCTGTCTGAGGGAGACAGAGTGCCTGTGACAGAGTGCCTGTGACAGAGTGAAATATGGGAGACTGTGTGCAACAGGACCACAAAGAAGTGAAGTGTGTATAGTGTCTTCAGCTGTCACTTTTCTGCCTTGCTTTTCTGCCTGTGTAAAGGCCAAGGCCATGGTGCCTCCTTGATCCAGCCCAAAGCCTCAACGGCTGCAGGCAGGGGCAGTCCTGTGCCAGAGCTGGTCCTGGTCACCCATGCAGTTTAGCTGCTCCTTGCAGCTGTGCCTGGAGAGCAGCTCTTCTGCGCGCATGCGCACATGGCAGAATGGAGGGAGGGAGGTGGTTAAACTCTGAATACTGTGACCTGTGAGTCAGACATTTGGCCAAAACTTCCAGTACTCCCAGCCTCTCCAAAAGCTGATGTCTCCAGCTTCCTCAGCCATCATGAAAGGCTGGCTCTAAAATGGTGCTGTCTGAAGACACGAAGCTGTTGTGTCCTACAAGAGATCAAGATCTCCTGCAGCTCTGCAGAGGGCACACAAGACAAGGGAAGCCTGTAATAAAGCTAGAGGGAGGAAGTCTTGATATTAACTAAAATACCCCTCTAGCATTAAAGTAGGTATTTTGTCCTTACGATACTTCCTGTGTTCTCTGCAGCACAATGAAAATTGAGCCACACTTACCTATGCAGGAACTTCATGAGGCCACTGTCAGGTCTCTTTGCAAAGAGCTGTGCAGTCTCTCTGAGCTGGGGGTGGGGAAAAAGGACCCATGAACTACTTGGTAGGGACATTTGAGTGCTGAGCTGGAGGCATGTGAGAGGCCTTCAATGTCAGAGGGCTTTCCTGAGCTGTATCTGTGAAGTACCTCAAGTTGGTGTTCCCAAAGCTTTTGTATCTCTGTATATCTTGTCCCCTTCTGCCAGGACATCTCCAAAGAGCATGACAGTCTCCTTCCCCTGTCTAAAATCCAGCCTAAGCAATGGCTTTTGCAGGCTTGTTAGCATATGCACAAGCCTTAGGAGGAAATTTGTCACTGTTGTAGGGATATTGGCAGCACCAATAGGAACCAGGCTTTCCAGCATAAACCAGTTTGCAGAACCCTGTGATGTGCTGCAGCTTGCAATGTAAGCTGGAACTGGATGTGTCCCACCAGGGAATTGCTGGTCACCATGTGGAGATAGATCTCTAGAGAGATGCAGGAGAGCTGAGCTGTCTGTATTCCTCAGGGAATGTAATTTCTCATGCAACTAAGGCAGCAGCTCAGCTGCATTACTGATTTGCCCTCCCCCTGCACTGCCAATGCAACTAATACAATCTCAGTGTCCATTCAAGCCTTGGATTCTTCCAAGAGCTACCCAAAAAAGCCATTTAAGGAAGAAGATCTCTTTCTGGACTGGAGTGAGGCCTTCTTTTCCTAACAAAGATCACACATGCCCCTTTTTGTTTTGCCCTGCCTTGACCACCAAGCAGAAAATTGTCTATGCTGCTACTTGGTCTGTGTGCCATCAAGGGGCCATGCTGGTTAGTGTGATTGTCCTCTAGACATACAGGCAAGCATTGCCTCTTCCTCCATATTTTTGGCTGTTGGTTAAGTGTCGCTTGGGTTTGTCAGCGAATATCCTTTCAAAGCTTGGATTCCTCTGCGCACTTACATTCCCAAGAACTTTTCAGATTAGATCTCCAACTCTTCTGCTGCTTGAGTTATCATAACCCTACACAAGATATACTCCCATGTGCAGCTGGACCTCAGAAGCTCAGTGATGGGTTGAATGCTAAAGATGTGCATTTCTTCAACTGCTTGTTTATTCATCCCTTCACTCCATGGGTTGTGCAGCCTACAAAGCAGTGCTGTTAAGCAGGGGATTTTGTACCTTTTCGGTATATGCAGGCATCACCACACCCACATGGTGAGCTGGAGTTGGAAAGGACCTGCTGCACACCTTCACTAGTGATCTGGCTAAGCAGGCGAAGAAATGAGCATGGATGCTTACATCTGCATGGATCCAGGGTGATGGAGTCAATGTGGTCATGGAGCGGACAGACACACACCTGGAGAGAAACCATGAAATCAGAAGGTCCTGATGCACTGTCAATAGCTGCACCACCTGATCCCTCCCTTCAGACTGACAGAGAAGCTAAAGCTCTTTAAAATAATTCACCCATACTCCAACAAAGGAAATATGTGAATTGCTTAGCTTTCAAGTCAATATAAAAGTCTACATTAGCAGCCCAGTGATGCATCACGGTGATGGAGAGGTTGTGTTTTTCACACACAGAGTTTACAAGGACCATTGGCTGGCTTTGTATCTCCCAGCACAGCCAGGAGGTTGTATATTGTGCTTATCATGTAACTTGTGTTTTTTCACAGGCATCTAAATTCCCAGAGGAACTGCTGAGATGTTCCAAGAAGCCTTTTTTTCCACTCTCCTTTGTGTGGCTCTCGTTCCTCTCCATGCTCAGTTTGATGGTGATCCTGGAGATGTCAGTCCTACCTCCTGTGCAGGTATTAAACAGATAATTTGGGTGTCTCTCCCCTTTGTAGGCAGCAATTTCACTAAAAGCGATAGCCATGCTCATTGTAGAGCCTGCTCACAAGGAACTGACAGTGGTATGTTACACCTCTCCTGCCCCTTTGCACTCCTGGGCAGTGACCTGGGGTAGCAATCCTTCTGTAGGGAACACCATCCTCCACCAAAACTTCCATTTCTGGATTTGCATTGAAGTGCAAAGAGGTAGAGATTGGAGACCTGAGGTCTGCCAGTGTTGCCTTCTCCCAGCTTATGCAGTAATAAACACCAGTCAGTCTCCAGAGCTCAGCTCTGTATCTGATGTCAGAGAGTAATCCATTTTGAATTTGACAATTTCAGCGCTTTTCAGTTGCAAAGTGGAGAAAGCGATTCACATGTCTAGCCCAACTTTTACAAAAAATGGCAAGATTTTCAAGATTGATTCAATAGTGAGTAGATCTTAGGATTTTGAATTCCTGGGTGCTGGAGAGTTATCTGACCCGAACACAGATGTTACTGCTGGAGCTAATGGAACTTGTGCTTTTTCTAGTATCGCATTTGGGTATGATCTTTTTGAAAATGTTTATAAATCAGAGAGCAACAAGCAGCCTGGCAGGCAGGGCATTCATTTAGTACAGGAGAGCAAAAGTCATACCCTTGCTCTTCTTCGTTCAAACCTGGCACTTAGTCCTCAGTTTCCTCCTTTTCTCCAACCCAGGAGGAAATAACTCCTGATTAGTTAAAAGCTGCAACACCCTTACAGCAAGCTGAACCTCGAGCCTCATGCTGTGGTTTGCTCTCTTCACAAGTTTATGTGCTGTCCTCTATGTGCTGTCTTCATACACTTCTCAGTCCAGGTTTCTGAGGGACAGTGAAGGGAGTGTAGTGGTGCACGAAGTGCTCTGACGTGGTCTGAATAATTGTCTCCATGCAGAAAAGAGGAACTGCCCCATCAACGTGTACTTCATCATTGACACCTCAGAGAGTGTTGCTCTGCAGACTGTACCTATCCAGAGCCTCGTGGATCAAATAAAGCAGTTCATCCCTGAGTTCATCAATAAACTGGAGAATGAACTCTACCAGAACCAAGTCTACATCACTTGGCAGTTTGGTGGACTTCATTACTCGGATGTGGTGGAAATTTACAGCCCTTTAACGAGCAGCAAAGACATATACCTCCCCAGGCTGTCCGCTATTAACTACCTTGGCCGAGGCACCTTCACAGACTGTGCTATCTCCAACATGACAGAGCAGATCCAGACCCAGATGGCCTCAGGTGTGAACTTTGCAGTAGTCATCACAGATGGCCATGTCACTGGCAGCCCCTGTGGGGGGATGAAGATACAGGCTGAGAGGGCGCGAGACATGGGGATCAAGCTCTTTGCAGTGGCCCCCAGCAAGAACGTCTATGAGCAGGGACTGCGGGAGATCGCCAACCTGCCACACGAGCTGTACCGCAACAACTACGCCATCACACAGAAAGACACCCTGAACATCGATGTGAACACCATTGAGAGGATAATCCAAGTTATGGTACGGAGTGCCAGCTGAGGTGCAGGGAGTATAATGGGGGGGAGAAGAGAAGCAGCATGTGGATGGGGGGGATGCTTTCTGAGCAGCCCAGTGGTGGGTTTGGGGACCGCTCTAGATAGCACCTCTAACAGGGAAAAGCCTCTGTTTTCTTCCTCTTCCTTTATGTCCTTTCAGCACTTATGGGCCAAATGGAGTCTTGAGCATCTCTGATTTCTCTGGTTAGGTGCTTAACCAGGACTTCTTGGTTTGTGTCTCTGTTCCCCAGCATGTCTGCATGTCTGGGCAGACTGCCACCCTAGTCCTGGCTCTTGCTTAAGGCCAGACCCATACTGCTCCCCATCCAGGGACGCATGGAAGAGTGTGCAGCACCAAGATGTGCTCACCATTAGCATGGTCTTTGAGGCCCCACCTGTGAGGCACTGGTAACTGGGGACTCTGCTGAGAATGTCTTTAAAGCCATAGGACCTTTACCACCTCCTCTCGCTTACCGTCACACACACCTCCAAGGGTGTGATACTGCTTTCCTCTTGGGGCTGATCACCTTAACTGATTCTGTCCATCCTGTTTTCTCCTTTGCAGAAACACGAAGCCTATGGAGAGGTGAGTGAGCAGCATCTTTATGCCATGGTCACACAACATAGCCTTCAGTTGCCTCATTTAGAGAAGACCAGCTCGTACCCCGAAGTAGCAGGCCAGATTTTTCAGTGAGCTGCACGGGATGCGTGTCTGCCTACCTGTGGATCAGTGCAGACCCTGGGAATCCATCCCTTTACGCAGTGGTTAAAATGTCATACTGGACTCTTCACTTTCTGCTCTCCCCCTCACCTGTAATGTATTCAGGTCTATAGAATAGACTAATTTTGTCACTTTGGAGGCATGTTTTGTAGGTGCTCTGCAAGCTGAAGCTCCTGCCCTGCTGATATCACATGAACAGGGTTTGGCATACATAGGAAGGAGGGCATCCACATCCCCTAATGGTCTCAGAAGAGCAAGCCTACACCACCTCACCTGACACCTAGCAGTCCTTTTCTTTCAGTTTGGGCCCAGAGCCAAGCCATAATGAATGTGCTTGTGGCAACTTTCTGCTTTTAATTTATAGGCAGCATTTTTCTGCATGCTTGTTGCTGCTTCAACTCTGGCCCAGCTGGAGCCATAGTGGTTTTTAGCACTGCGGTCATGGGGAGAGGTGCATGGAGAGCCATGGTGTAGAGCTGGGTTTCAGGTGTGTGCTGGCTCAGTACATGAAGCAGCCAGCACGCTGCAGCACAGTGGCTACACATGTTTAATTTGTATTTCAGTGCTACAAGATGAGCTGCCTGGAGATTGCAGGTCCACCTGGTCCCAAGGGATACCGAGGGCAGAAGGTAAGTCGCCCTAACCTGTGGGAAGAGAATAATTCCCATGCCTGCCACAGACACTGCAGGATGCCCTAGATCTCACGTCAGCTGCAGCAGCCTTCACAGGCATAGCACCCAGGTGGGAAACAACTCTCCAGCATCTGATTTGGCCCTGGGAGACTGCCATGCTGCAGTGAACGGAGCACACAGCCAGCACCGGTGTCTCCTCATGCACGTGCGAGGCTGCTGCATTGACAGCAGTTGCAGAGAGGCATCTGAGCATCGGCTGTGCCAGCCACAGCCAGCACCTTCAGCACCTGATGACAACAGGAGTGAGGCAGCAGTTGTCTTCAATTCTCCCACCCTCAAGAGCAGAGCTCTCACATGTGCAGGGTGTCTCACTCTCCTGCCCCCAGCTTTGTGTGCTTCCCTCCCCATATAGCCTTTCCCTGGCTTCCCCAGAATAAAGCAGGTGCTGCTCCACCAGCACGCTGCCCCAAGCTCTGTAGGAGCTGCTGCAGTGAGCCTGATGCTCCTAGAAATTGCCATTTTCTCACAGTCAGCACAAGCCTGGACTTATGTTGGGTTTTTTTTTCCTTAGGGTGCAAAGGGGAACATGGGTGAGCCAGGCTCTCCTGGGCTGAAGGGACGACAGGTGAGTCGTGGAAAGTCCCTCACTACCCCTGCCAGCAGTGCTGGCCCTGCATTAGCTAGGGCTGCATCTCTGCTTCACTCAAGCTAACTTTTGGTGTCTTCTTCCCTTAAGGGTGACCCAGGTATTGAAGGTCCAATTGGATACCCTGGTCCCAAGGTAAGAATCCTATAGCTGGTGACTGAGCTCTTTGCATTCATTGATTTTTGGTAAAGTAGGGGGAGCTCTGCTTCTCCCTGTCACCTGCCTGTTTCCCACATGAGACTCCCAGTGCTCCACTGCCTCTGCTCCTGCTGATCGTCAGGAACTAACACAGGGTTTTTCTTCTTTTCTTTTTGTCTAGGGTGTCCCAGGGCTGAAAGGAGAGAAGGTGAGAAAGAAGAGGCCAAATGGCATGTCTTGGCACTGGGATGGGAGGGGCAACTTTCTGTTGCAAAGAGGGAGAGTTTAGCTGTAATGGGGAGAATAGCAACCCTATTAATATGTAATTGTGGACATTGGGGGAGATTTCCAGGGGCATCCCAAAGCCTGTCTCCTCCTTCAGGCATTGCTTACAGTCTTGTGAACTGGTGATATTTTTACAATGCAAATGGATGGGAGGTGATGTTGGCAGAGTGGCTGACTCCTGTCCTCTTCTTCCCCCAGGGAGAGATTGGATCCGATGGACGGAGGGTAAGAAAGGACATTTTCTAACTTGCGTGTTGTTCCAGCTACCAACCCTTCAGTGTATGTTAACAGATCACTGATCCCTCTTTTTTTCCCCTGATCCCAGGGCGCTGCTGGTTTGGCAGGCAGGAATGGCACAGATGGACAGAAGGTAACACCACTTGGGAGCACCCTGTAATGTCACTGCTGCTTTTTCATTTCTTTACCCATCCTTATCTCCAAAGGTTGTTTTGTTTCTCCCATCCCCTCCGACTGAGGTTTCTATGAAATTATTTGCACATCATTCTGCATGTCCTGTAGAAATATGTGAGCTAGCTGGAGATAAATTAATTCAGGTCACAGAAGTGCTATCCCTTTATCAGCAAGCTCTCTGCAGGAAATGTATGTGTAACCTAGGCTGTGCTCCTGCTGCAGGAGGTGACAGCCGGATACTCTATGTGTGATGTCTCATCTTGAGTGTTAGTGACCCCTACCGGACATGTACACAGAAAGTTTTGCAGAAATACTAGTTCGTCACAGAATCTGAAATTTCATCTCTAAGCTACTGCTTGTTCCTAATATTAAAGCCCTGAAGCCAGATTCAAGTACCTTGTAACAAAGTCCCTGAAATCCTCTGTCCCCTCTATGGTGAGTGTTAAGGGCCGTGACCTCCCTTAGATCGGCATGCTGTGCAGATGTACCACAGCCAGATAGCCTAATTTGAGATGATTTCAAGCTGGCTTTGTCCGCTGGCCAGCACACATTGGTTTTCATAGAATCATAGGGTGGTTTGGGTTGGAAGAGACCTTAAAGATCATCTAGTTCCAACCTCCCTGCCATGGGCAGGGACACGAGGTTTTGCTCTGCACTTTCTCGTATACCCTGCCAAGTACATCTGTGAGATAATACTAATTCTTCTTCCCACTCTTGAAATGCCTGCTGAAGCTCTAAAACACAAAAGTCCTTCAATCACCACGGCTTTCTAGCCAGGGTGAGTTGCCTAAGCACTGCCGGCAAAGCAAGGTGCAGAGCAAGGCAGTCACTGCTCCCACCATGTCCATCAGGCAGCATGGTTTGTGTGAACCTGAGCTGCTCTGATGCGAGATGCACAACAGAGGACAAGCACAGCCATGGACATGAGGGACCACCAAATCCATCCTCGAGGGATGTGTCTGTCACCCAGGGCACATGTGTGGGGTGAGCATGCTTGAATTCCCACCAACCCATGCTACCACCCGGGGTGTTTCAACGACTTTCTCCTTCACCGTTTGTCTCTGCACACCATACTCCTGTTTAAGGAATACACTTGCTATTTATTCTCTAACTGATCACAGGTACAGTCAGCAGATGATGCTAAAAATCAGTAACTGTTAACAGGAAAAGCTGTATTTTCCCTTCAGACACCTACACCTTCTCTGTCTTCTTCTTTTGAATGCTATCTCTCTAGGGCAAGCTGGGGAGAATTGGACCACCGGGCTGCAAGGGAGACCCTGGTGACAAGGTAGGAATGTTTTACTCTTTCACTAGGCACATCAGATGTATCGCCCCAACTTTAGACGCTGAATGAGTTGCATGTGCAGAGAGATATGGCCAATGGGAGGTTACTGGCCCATTTTCCAATCGATTGCATGATCCGATCCCAGGCCTGGGATCCCCAGAATGGGGAGCACAGCCTGAATTTTTTGTGCCTCCTATCCATGGGCAAGTAAGCTGAGATCCCCCAGTGTCCCTCCCCTCCACATACAGAGGAGGAGCTTCTCCTTTTATCAGCACTAGCAAAAAGCAAAAACTATTTTAGTCTCTCAAGTAACTTTCTAAACCAGTTGATTTATTCTGCAGGGAAAGTGCATATTGTTGCCACTGTAAAATGTATGGTTCTTTGTCCTTTCCCTCCCTAGGGCCCTGATGGCTACCCAGGAGATGCAGGAGACCAAGGTGAAAGAGGAGATGAAGGCATAAAGGTACAAGTACTCTGAACAGTGAGCAGAGTGTGGGCAGAGGCCGCCAGTGGGGACAGCTAAACACCATTGCCTGTATTTGCTCTTAAATTCTTTGCTACTCATAGAGTCCATAGGCTCTGTCTGCCTGGGGTCTGGATTCCATCACCAGACACAGGAGCCAAGGGAAGAGCCTTGCTGATCCTGCTCCTAGGGCTCCTCACGGTGCACGTCAGTGGTGCACAGCAACATGCTGATGATGCAGGCAATGACCATTGCTCTGTGGCTGTTTCAGGGAGATCCTGGCCAGCCTGGTCGCAGCGGACCCCCAGGACCTCCAGGAGAAAAAGGAAGCCCGGTAGGTTCATGCAGTGTTCAGACGTCTCCAGTGTCTGCTCCATGTGGCATGGAGCCGGTGCAGTATCAACTGCTGGTCATGGGGCAGCTGCAGCACAAAGATGACTGTTTGCCAAGGCATCTTGGTGATTTTGCAAATTAGCCCACCAGCAGGGAGAAAGCACAAGCCCCTGGGTGGTTGAGTGAGCTCTCCTGCCATGCGTGTCCCCACCAGTACGGTAGGAAATGTCATGTGGGCAACAGAAGAGTGGACTACGCAACACACCTGCAGCTGTCCAGAGCAAAATGTGAATGGGTCTCCAGCATTTGTCCAAAGCAGAGAAAAGGAGGCAACATAGACTTAGGAGGATTTATTTTTCTAGCTGATACATTGCAGCGCATCTTTCCTTCTCTTCCCATCTTCTCCTGAGTAGAAAGGCCCTGTTTGGCCATGGTTTCCCTTGCCACAGTCTCATGACTTCCTCAGTGTTTGTCGCAGTGCTGGTGTTTGCAGGCTGTTTTTGCATACTAAGTAAAGTATGTGAATAAACTTTAATGATTAACTGCTCAGAGATCTAATGCAGGATTTACCCACTGCACTTGACCTTATAGCCAAAGGGGTTGCTGTGTTGATGGCCAGTTACTTCAGACATAGCGGAGGAGGCTGAAATAGCCCTTCGGCTTTAGGCAGGGCTGAACAGATGCTGTAAGGAAGAGTTGACAAGCCTTTGCACTGGTTGATGGAGAAAAGGTAACACGGCATCACACTGCTCCAAGGCTGGAGCCTGTGCACATACCTTTGACATGTAGGCATGGTGGGTGTATGGAAGCTGAAGCTGTGTGCTCAAGGGTGGACTGCTTGACACAGGGCAAGAGGGGTGTGTGTGTGCACCTTGACCTCTTTTCTGACAAATTGTATTTCTTTTTCATCTCCAAGGGACTTCCAGGCAACCCTGGAGCCCAAGGGCCTGCTGGAAGTAAGGGAAGAAAAGGTGAAACAGGACCTCCTGGACCCAAAGGAGAGCCTGTAAGTGTCTGAATAGCTCGCTGGACAGTGGGCACGCCATGGGAGCCTGATGCAGTTTCATGGATGAGCTCTGAGAAACTGCCCCATTTAACCTGCCTGCCCTGCCTTCTGCATCCCAAAAGATGTGCAAATGCTGATCTCTTTGTCTCCCCTATCTTTCATAGAGTAGTAATTCCATAATCCTAAACCTGATGTTAACCATTTCACCTTAGAGAAACATCCTGTATTCCAACATAACCACAAATGCCTCTGTGGATGCCCAGGGACCCTTTGGCTGTACTCTAGCAAGTTCCCCAAACCTCTGGCTTCTCACAGGAGCTCACAGAATTGAGATCTGGTGGCTGTTATAGTAGAACTCTATTAAAAGGGCAGTGTCAAATTGCAGACATGTCACGACATCCATGGTGCCATGCAGACCCAAGCTAATGTGATGAGGCACTGCAAAATTTGGGGAGTGGACTGGACATGATGTTCCCTGCAGAATACAGCAGCACAGCTCCAGCAGCACCAAGAGGCTAGAACCCAGCTGGCTTGTGTCCTTGTGTGAGATCTAGTGGGGGAAGCAATGCCAGATGAGCTGAAAGTAAAGCGGTCTTTAACACTGAGGGAATGAGCGATGAATGTCTGTGGTCACTGCGGTGACCACACTCCTGAAAGAACATTCTGGCTGTGGCTTCCCAAAAGCCAAAGGCAAGATGCCCCCAGCAGTGCCAGCATGGGCATCCCTGCTCCCCTGCTGCCAAACACATGCTTGCTAAGGGGGCAAGGAGATATTTCTTGGGCCAGGAGGGAGAAGGCAGGGCAGTCAGTCATCACTGTTCGGGTAGCATCCATCTTTGCACCCCATTTATGTGACTTTCTGTGTCTGCCAAGGGTCGACGTGGAGATCCAGGGACGAAAGGCAGCAAAGGCACTCCCGGGGCCAAAGGAGAAAGGGTGAGTAAAGCAACTGTCCAGACTATAGCAAATGAGCCCAAGATGTGTGTGTGATGTGCTAGTGCCCAGCCATGAAGTGTCCAACACCAGAGCTGGGAATTACAGATCCCAGTGGGCTCTGCATGTGAGCTCTTCTCCCACTGTGCCCGCTGCCTGCCCTGGTGGCAGCAGGTACAGCCTCCTCTTCCAGGGCTTGATCCAGAGAGGGGATGAAGGGCAGCAAATCTCAAGGCTGAGAGATGTGCAGAGGGCACACTGCCCTGACACTGTGTTTCAAACAAAGAAACACCAGATTTGAGAACAGCATCATGCCTCCTCGCTCTAAGGATCACTGCCATGCACCCAAACAGCATTGGAGACATCCCTTACCAGGAATATCTTTACCTTCCTCACAGGGAGATCCAGGTCCAGAGGGTCCTCGTGGTCTGCCCGGCGAGGTTGGAAGCAAAGGAGCAAGGGTAAGCACAGAGCAGGGGTTGGTGACAGCCAGGAGGGAGGGAGAGTGCTGCTGCCATCTGGGGCAGCTCACTTGGCTTTCCTCCTCATGCACACCTGTCTGTACCTGCCTCTGTACATTCTTGCATCTTGCTTTGCTTTGCAGGGAGACCAAGGACTGCCAGGACCCCGAGGTCCTTCAGGTGCTGTGGGAGAGCCAGGCAAGATAGTAAGTCATCCTGGGCCATCTCTGGGACTGTGTCCTCCCTCTTGCCTTACTGATATAAGCTAGCTGCACTGTCCCTCCTGAGGGGACCCTGCCTCACCTTCTGTCAGGGAGGCTCAAAAATTAACCCAGAGTCCCTTGGTTAGCCCTTCTGGGGGCAAGGAGAAATTGCAGGACCCACGAGTCCCTGCTTCTTCATCACTCACGGTCCCAGGTGTTCCCATGACAACATGGAAGGGACCACGTCAGAGTGGGTCGTGGAGGAAGGAAAGATGGGGCTCTCCAGGCGCTCATTTGTCCTGAGTCTGTGGTTAGTCCAGCACCCCACTGTGGCAGTAGTGCTGTGACATCCGTGTAGCTCCACGGGATGCAGGAACGCAAGTGCTGAATCAGTCGCTGTGACAGTAACCTCATTGGGAGGGGAGATGGTCTTGCAGCATCGTCTCAAGAGCTGGTTTCTCCAGCACAGTCCCCTGTGTGGCCAGGGAGCCACAGGGAACATCCTCACCTGCTTCTTCCACTCTTCCCAACACTATCCTGCAGGGATCGCGTGGGGACCCTGGTGACTTAGGCCCAAGAGGTGATGCTGGACCACCAGGACCAAAGGTAAAGTACCTGAATGCAACTCTGCATTTAAAGGGGTATTTTGGTGTGCTTTCTCTTAATTATTGAAAAAGGCAGTTTCCACTGCAGAAATTTGTGTGCCTCAGAAACGAATGGCTCAAACCTGAGCATGCCTATGGGGCAGAGATGCTCTGGCCAAGGCAGCTCTGATTACATCCCTCACCCTGCACAGATTCAGGTGTGTCCATGGCATGTGACATCCCCAAGACCCTGTGAAGCCTTGCTCCACACAGCCATTCCCAAAGTTTCAGGGCCAGCTGTAGAAGTCACGGCTACTGGTGGTGTCTCACCCCAAGAGAAGATGAAAACAACTCCGTCGCTGGAATCGTGAGGTTAGAAAGGCCAGGTTTGGTTTCTGATGGGTCTTTTTTTTTTCTACCAAAGGGTGACAGAGGCAGACCTGGCTTTAGCTACCCTGGACCCAGAGGACCGCAGGTATGTATGCCTCATCCAGCGCAGACATATGTGCCACGAGGAAGTCTGTTTTCAGTGGAGGTTGCTGTTGGAGCTGAGCAACCTTGGAGAAGAAGGAAGGAAGAAGAAAAATGATCAGGGTCACAAAAACATGAAGCCCGCAAAGGAGGCGAGGGCGTTGAACAGGGACTGAACCTGGCCGCAGCTCCATCAGCCTCACAGCAGAGGTTCTAGGGACCCCAGCCTCAACAGTGGTAATGGGGAGGTGGCTGCACCCACCACCCCGGCCGTCAGGTTGAAGCTGCACTTGCTGTTCAGTTTTGTGCCCCTCACTGCAAAATTTGGATGTATGCACGGACAGTGGGAGGCCAGTACCAGTCGGGTGCTGACCTCTCCCTCCTCTCCCTTCGCAGGGTGACAAGGGTGAGAAGGGGCAGCCGGGACCCAAGGTGAGTGTGTTTGTCTCCATCACCTGTTTTTTGTACAGACTAAAATGCAGAGTAGTTGTCGCCTGACCCTCCAGGTGCATGGCTGAGGAGCCTGTCCTTCCAGCAGCTGCCCTGGCTATTCCCTGCAGTATATCTCCCAAGCTCATCTCCCTTTGAAACTGTCTGAAATATGCTTTGCAAGACTTCTTTGTTCTTAGTTAATCCATATGTAAACAACATTTATTTGCTCTGCAATGAGCTGCTGGTTTAGAGGATGCTCTCCCGGGCCAGGCAGGCATGTGTTTTTGACAGACTCATAGCTGTAGTGTCTCTGCTTGAGCACATCCAGATGTGCTCCATGCCGGATATGTTTCTCCTTCCTTTGAGCAGGGAGGAAGAGGTGAGCTTGGACCAAAAGGAGTGCAAGGGACCAAAGGAGAGAAGGGGGAACCGGTAAGCCAACTTCCCATACTGCCTGTAGGGTCAGTGTTCCCCTCTCACACCTCTGCCAGGTGTGCTGGGGATGGCACTGCCAGCTCTCCTGCCTCTTCCCGAGCTCAGCTGTGGCAGGCTGGTGATCGTGTTTAGCAGGGCTGTGCCTGATGAGGGGGTCAGAAGAAGCCCGAACACCAGTGGCTGCATCGCCAGCCTTGCTGGGGAAGTATTTGACACATCTTTGTTTCTTCCCCAGGGTGATCCTGGCCCAGGAGGTGAGCCCGGACCCCGTGGTCCAACTGGTGAAGCAGGCCCCGAGGTACAGTACCATATCATTGTGTCTGAGCAGATGCTGCAACTTCCTCCTCTCCTCCCCACTTTTCCTTGATGCTCTCAAGCCCAGAGGACCCCACTGGGTCTGCAGCAGGGCTTGCTGGAGGGGACACCAGCTGCCAGATATGTCTGCTGGCTCCCAGTGGGGCTTTGCTACCCTTCCTGTGGCAGACCTCTGCAAAAAGCCACATTTTTAATGGCTCTGACATCTAGTTCCCAAAAAGGGAACTCATGGGAAAACTGTGCCTCAAATCCCTGTGCTCTTCTTACAGGGGACCCCTGGCCCACCAGGAGATCCTGGCCTGACTGTAAGTAGCACTGCTCTAATGCCCGCGGCACTCTTCCTTCTGGGGCAACTGTGGCTTTGCTGTGCACAGCCTGAGAATGAAACAGGGCATCACAGATCTTGCTGCTGCCCAGCAGAGATGGCCTGTGGCTTCCCATGAGAGCCAAGGAAAGAGGGGCTGGCTGGGTGGGAAGCGAAAGGGGAGCCTTTCCCTTTCCCTTAGAGGGGACAGATGCTGCGTAAGGGGAGGGAAGCATTCACCCTGCACCCCTTTGCTGGCAGGACTGCGACGTGATGACCTATGTGCGAGAGACGTGCGGATGCTGTGGTGAGCAGACCATTGCCTGTCCCTAGGGCAGGGGAATGACCACTTGAGGGATGGGGAAAAGGGGTCACTAGAGGCTGCCTCCTTCTTCAGGAGCTCCCTTGAGGGAGCTCTGCCCATGAAGTGCCCTTTGCACTGAGCTGCCAGCATGTTGGGCTACTTGCCACTCTGCAAAACACTGCACCCTGCAGAGGAGACACCACAGGAAGTCCTTCCCTGCTCACCCCAGTCCCATCCCACCACTGAGTGCAGTGGCACTGCGGGGACAGCCTGGATTACCTCCCAAAATTTAGCTCTGCCATTGCAGGAGCAGTGAGCTGTAATATAGAATTGCATGGTCCAGATAGTAGGATAGGGTGTGTTACACAGCAAGATTAAAAAGGTTTCTTTTGATATATGTCAACAGAAAGATACATGTAAAATCCTCCCGATGCTGACGGCTGCAGGCAGCACCACAAACCCTGTGGATGCTTTGTGTGACAACTAACTGTTTCCATCTTCCCATTGATGGTCTCTTCTGCCCTGGTGGCTCTTATTCCCACCATCATTGACCTTTGTGTTTTCTTCTGTCTGTCCCTCTCCCCAGACTGTGAGAAGCGCTGCGGTGCCTTGGACATCATGTTCGTCATAGACAGCTCGGAGAGTATTGGCTACACCAATTTCACCCTGGAGAAAAATTTTGTTGTCAATGTGGTCAGCCGGCTGGGATCTATTGCCAAAGATCCCAAGTCACAGACAGGTCTGGACTGTGTGGGGACAGAATGGGGCACAGGGAAAAGAAACGGGTCTTGGATCCCTCCAGCTTCATGTTTGTCTGTAGCTGCCCTGGGCTGCAATCCATCCAGCATTTTTGCAGCAGTTTCTGCTTTTCCATCCTCCTTTCCCAGCTTTGTAGGCCAATTCGGGCAGCTCTTTGCTGATATGAAAGTTTGCTGACTTTCTCCACTTTTCACAGAGGATGCAAAGCCAAGTAATGTGATGCTTCATTGGCAGGTGCCCGTGTTGGGGTGGTGCAGTATAGTCATGAGGGGACCTTCGAAGCCATCAAGCTTGATGATGAGCGCATTGATTCACTGTCGAGCTTCAAGGAAGCAGTGAAGCGCCTGGAGTGGATCGCTGGAGGCACCTGGACACCATCTGCCCTTCAGTTTGCCTACAACAAGCTCATCAAGGAAAGCAGGCGAGAGAAAGCCCAAGTGTTTGCTGTGGTGATCACAGATGGGCGCTACGATCCCCGGGATGACGACAAGAACCTAGGGGCTCTTTGCGGTAGAGATGTGGTTGTCAACACCATTGGCATTGGAGACATGTTTGATCAGCCAGAACAGAGTGAGACTCTGGTCTCCATCGCCTGCAATGAACCCCAGCGAGTCCAGAAGATGAGACTCTTCTCAGACCTGGTGGCAGAGGAATTCATTGACAAGATGGAGGACGTGCTCTGCCCAGGTCTGTACATGTGCTTGCACAGTTCTTACTGGAGCTGAAGTTTTCACCCTCAGGGTTTGGGATGGGGGAATATATGGTGTGTTGCAAAGATTGCAGAAATGCTTTGTCCCAGAAGGTTGGCCAGTAGCTCATAAGTTGGGTCATTCATGGTGGGGGCTTTATGTAGCCCTGGATAAACAGTCCTTCCTCAGATATGGGTCAGCCTTTTGGGGCAGTCCTTTGGAGTCCTTTCCCCTTGTAAGAGATCTTGCCCTGCCACCTTGTCTGTGCAAGCCATGAAGGGGGATGGCAGCAAATCACTCAGTTTTTCTTGTTTCTCTTCCTTGCAGATCCACAAATCGTCTGCCCTGAGCTGCCCTGTCAGACAGGTAAACATTACAAGTAGCTTCATTCCATCTGCACAAAGTGGTAGGTCTGGGGGATAGTGCACAAGGCTCAGGAGTGGGAAGGGGGCATGCAACCCTGTTCATTCCCTTTGGATGGCAGGAGTTTGGGAAACAGTGTTACTTTACATGAGGAGAGGCACCAGGGTTTCATCTCCTGCTCTTTTCCTGTCTCTCTGAGTTCTCTGCACAGGTAGGTATGAGTGCACCATATTAGTGAACTAGCATGGCTCAGCCCTGATATTTCTCTCTGTCCCAGTTCCTGGGGGCCACCAGGTTTTGACCTCCAAACTTGGCAATTAATTTCTCACTTGTTCCATGTCTTTATTATACATCAACTCAAAACTCCCGTGCTAAATTCTCCCACCCATGTGACCTTTGAAATGCAGAGCCCAACCTGCAGCCCTGGGCAGAATGCTCCTTGGGAGTGACAAGGGCAGAGCAGGGATTAGGTACCACTTGGAAAATGACACCGTAGTGGACCCAAAGCTTTGGCTTCTCTAACACTGGCTGTATTTAATTAACAATTAACTCAGGGTGTTGGACTAAAGGAAAAAGTCTGTAGGGATCCTCTGGTATTAAAAGAGAGCTGCTGCTCACTGCAGATAGCTTTACTTGATCACATTTGCTTGTTAAGGGGCAGATCTGCGACCTGAATTCGTAGAGACTCTGTCTGTCTGAGTCTCTATGCGTGTTTAAATACAATAGATGCACTATTTGCTGATATAAACAAATCTTATAGGGGACAAAATTTTGCCAGTTCTTGCAATTTTTGTCTCTACTCTTGCTGTGAATGTTTTTGTGAAAGTCCCCAGCTTCAACTCAGTATTATACAGAATCTCAAATTTCATTTTCAAAGAAGTCCCGTTGTTTCTACACAAAGCAAAGGAAAACTGGTCACAGGATGTTCAGAAATCTGAAGACAGAAAAGCTATAATTATTCCCATCTAAAATATCTTACTATTATTTTGAGTATCTGCATCTGGTCCTGCAGAGCACAATGTCCAACCATGATGCTGAGCTATCCACACAGGCTCCTCTGCAGTGTCCTCTGAGGAGCTTTGCCCAGCAGATCCATGTATAAGGAGGTGACTTCCCCATGCCACACTGGTGACTGCTCAGGTGTCTTCAAAGGTTTTGGTCTTTGCAGACTCCCCATTTCTGAGGAACACTGCAGGAGAGAGACTGACACAAGCAGTGGCACCCTCATGTTCTCCTAGGCTTGGGCCATGAAAGCCCTCCAAAGCAAAGTGAAATTGGCGATCTTTTCCCTGTTGTGCACTTGGGTGTTTCTGTCCTGAAGCAAGGTGAGAACAGTTTGCTGGTACCTGGCAGTCCTGGGGACCAGAACAGAAATGGCTTGAGGAGACATCTGAGGGGGTTCCCTTGTGGGCAAATCCCTCAAGCCATGCCGTAGGCAGGCCAGGTCAAGTGGTCTGCCATACACCTGCGCCCCAGAGGACATGGGAGGTGGAGTGACATGGCTGGGTAGGTGTGGGCTTGCTGTGAAAGTGCTGATACACCCATCTCAGTATGGGCAAAAGTTGTTCTGGTGTGCAAGGATCTGTGCTAGGCCCAGTAGATCAAGTTTTAAGTGATACCCTGAATAGGGCCCTTTGGGCAAAGTGCTTTCCACCTGCTGCACTGGATGGTCCATGATGCATTGCTGTCATCAATTTGCAATGATCACACTTGCCTCATGGCAAGGGAACATGTTTGATGGGATGTGACATAAGGCATGTGACAGAGCCTGGGGCTTCTCTGCTCAGTGCTCAGCTTCCTCTGGTTCTCCGAGAACCTCTCAAGAGTTGGTGCCAATTCACGTGCAAACCCTTTGGATGGAGATGGTGCCCTTGGCAGGGTATGAGAGTGAGCTTCATGCACATCCAATGTGTATCCAGTCGTAGAGAGGCCAGACAGGTTCAGGTCAGGGAGCCAGCCCTGTTCTTGGCCCCATGGCTGTCAGAGTTGCAGTCCTGGCACTTCAAGAAGCAAATCAATTGCTTGTACCAGGTACCCCAGTTCCAGCCTGGGTATTGTCAACAGAACACAGAGAGGGACAGGTATTACATATACCTTGGCTCCCTCCTTGCTGCCTTGCAGAGCCAGGCATGTCAGCACTTTGGGTTCACATCTGTAGCGGAAGGTGTGGTGCCTTAGTGCTTTGCCTAAGGAAATCCAGGTTTTCCTGTTTTCAGGGCTGACCCTTGTCTCCCGGTTACTGCCCATCGATTACTGCAGTGCTAACAGGATGCTGGAGTGTTAAATAGGTTAAACGCTGAGCAAATCTGAACTGACCGCTTGCTTGAATAGAAACCGCATGGCGCTGTGTGACATTCTTTCTAACCCATGCAAAAGGCTTTGCTTTGAGCTTTGGGATGTTACTTGAATTTAAGTTCAGCACAGCCAGGTGGAGATGAAGGCTCTTGGGGTCCTGACTAGCCTGGACACCACACAGGAGCATTGCGTACCGCAGGGCAGTGACTCAAACCACAGTGCAGTGGGCTGAGTGCCAGGCAAGGAGTTCACATAATGCTGTCCCTTAGATGTCTTTCTGTCTGTACAGCATCATGTGTACAGTTTGCATGTAGCAGAGTTCAAAGCTACACGATTGCTGAATCCCATATGAAGAAAGAAGCTGGACCTCGTGGCCCTCTTCCCTGAGTGCTGCTCTTTCTCCATCGTGCTTGAGCTGGATAAGTGGAAAGGAACTGGGCAGTTAAGGTTTCGTGTCATTTTCTGACGTCTCAGTGGATGTGTGATTGATTTTGGCACCAATCCCATGGTTCCTCAGACATAAAAGTCAAAGAAAGATTTAAAACCTGGCTTTGATCTTTACTTCTCTGTCCCTCGTTAGCTCTGTTTTTCTCTGGTGCAGTGCACATAGGAAAGCCAGATAGCATTCAGAGACACAGCCATTGCTAGCAAGCCCTGAAAATATTCTTTTGACGCTCACTTACAGATGACAGGAACCCTGGGAACGTAAACCCACTTATTTTCCGCCCCATGGAAGAGGGAGTCAACATAGATTTCCCCAGCACCATACATTCGATCGCCCAGTTCCTAAACTCCACGCGGGAAACCCAGGACCCCAGCATGTACACCCAGCTGGTGGCCACTTTGGCCTTTACCGCCGAAAAAGCCAAGTTTGCCACTGGAAATGAGCGGCAAGAGTGGATGGACTTGTTCATTGACACCTTCAAAATGGTGCACAGCGAGATTGTGGGGGACCCAGAAACTGTGCTAGGGCTTTGCTGACGTCTCTGTTAGAGATCGCATGAAGCAGGTGGAGGCAGAGGTTGAGTGGAGGTGGTAATCATCTTTCCTCAAGTGCCTATTTGACAGAGGGGACAGGTGCATTGGTTTTAGTTTAGGAGAAACACAGGCAGTGAAATGGCTTGGTAACGCTTAGTCGGGGGTGTGAGACAAGGGACAGTCCTATCTGGCTTGGCTGGCTGATGAGCATGGCGGCTTTCTCCAGTGATGTCAAGAGATGCTCTTGTTTCACCCACTGCTTTTTTTCAGAGGAGCTGCATTGCCTTGGTCTCTGAGCCAGCCACACTGCTCCCTTCCAGCTGTCCTGTGGTCCCACCCTGCTCTGGCAGGCTAGCGTGTCCCAGCCCTCAGCCACAGACGAGCACCAGGCTCCACCAAGGGTCCTGCCAGCACACATGTGGTTGAGGGCCTGAGTGAGCGCCTCATTTGCAGAGAGCCTAACGATGTGCTTTTCCCATGCCTTCCTACATATGTATTTGCTGACCGCTTCTAACACATCTTCTGCATCTTCTTGCTGGGTTACTGTGAGGGCTCTCTTCGGGTTCTGCAAACCATTTGTGTGGCAAGACTGACAAAGCAAGGTACATCTCTCTCCACAGTGCATCTCTCTGTACAGCCATTCAATGAGCAGCTGGGAATGTTGAGGGGAAAGAACAAACAGTATGGGAAATGGGGCAACCCTGGCTTTCTTTTGAGAGCACCAAAACCTGGGGAGTGCTTCTCTCAGAAGCTGTATGAGCTCCCTCTGCCTTTTTCTCTGCTTGTACATTTGTGTTTCTTCTGTTTTCATTAGCAACATGTACCTGCTGATATTCAAGAGGTAGAGGTTATGTAGGACCAGGAAGTCCAAAGCAAAAATTCATGACTGCGCAGTAAAAACTCTGTGATACGCTACGTGAGCTATTCAAAAGCAAGTATTTAAACTTGTAGTATAACCCATTCAATCTAGTGCTAGTTTGGCGAACAAAATTTGGTGAAAGACTACAGACCCACCACTTGCTCTGCAGGTACATGCATTCAGATGAGGAGTGATGAGCTCAGCTGCCCCTGGTTTTCACAAAAAGTCAGGCAGGTGACTGCTATTCCTGCCTCCAGAATAATGACTGCCCTCTCAAGCTGTAAGAAAAGAAAATGGCTTTTTGTGTGCAGACACAAGAGTAGAAGTGTTTATTGCTGGCAAGTGAATTTTGCAGCCTCTCTAACTGACATGGTATTATTGCAATAAAGTATACTGAGCAAATGTCATATTTAATGGGCAGAAGAGAGACGTAGTCTTCAAAAATGAGGTTGGGCTGTAATGTTTCCAGGTGTGCAAAGTGGAGCCGGTTGCCAAGCTCAGTCATGGGAATTGGAACGAGGAGCTTGCCCACTTGGAACTTCTTGCAGTGTTTTCAACATCTGGGTCTTGCCAGTCTAGGCTAGAAGCCATCCAGTGACAGGCATGCAGTGTTTGTGTCACTCAGCACATGAGCAGGTCAGATGCACTGCACAAAAATAGTCTTTCTCCCAAAGTTTCAGCACTTTTTGCTCCCAGTCTAGGGACAGGGAGCTTGCAGAACTCTGCTGTTGGCCTATAATGGAGGGAGAATTGTCAGAGAGCTTTAAATGGTGTGCTCAGAGTTTTAGGTGAAGGCAAAAGGATGAGGATCTGGCTGTGTATGAGTCCATATGCTAGCATCTGGTCATAATCCATATATTCCAGGTAGTCTGTGCAAAGCCAAGCTCCCTAATCTGTTTTGATTTTTACCCCAAAAGTAGCATGTGACTTAGCCTGCTGGGATGCAAGTAAGGAGACTGAACTCAGAGTAGTTAAGCTGCTCCACCCATAATGCTAGAAGAAACCCCCCAAAGAAACACTGATCTGAAGAGGACATCTCAGGGCAGGGACATCTTGCTGAACAAGACAAGGATTCAGCAAGACTTCAGCAAAGGGGAGTTAGACCTTATCACACAGTGGCTGTTTGTTTCATTTCCTTTGGAAATATTTCCTAGCAAAGCAGTGAAACACTGGAAAGAAAAGTTTTTTACCTCTCAAAAACCTTCAGTTCATTATAGGGGGGAAAAAAAAAAAAAGAGAGAGAAAATATCTCTTTGCCTGAGCGGTATTTGCATTGGCCCTTTTAAAACAGAGGCAAGTGGGTGTAGTGTTTGTAAACGTAATCCTGGCTAATCCCTTTGATAAAACCAGATAGATTTCATCACAGCAGCAGTTTCTTTAGTGAAGCTCTTGGGCAAATGAAGGACACAGTTCAGAGGGTGGGGAAAGGACAGTCCCACCTCCCCAGAGACACAGGGGAGATCAGTCTCGCTGTCGCTTTCATCTCCACTGTCAACAGTGTGAAACAATAGAGGAAATACAAGTTACCCAGGTTTTAGAAGAAGCAGGAACATGATGTGAATTGGTGGGGTTACTCTGACATGCATCTAACTAGATGGGTTGCTAATGGCAGGAAAAACAGTGGTATTTCTGCTTTTTGTGCTATCTCTGTTAGATGTCCTCAGCTGTGTCCTAGTACACAGTATGCAGTACGGTGAGCTCATGCCTTGCTGTTAGCCACATGAGGACTGGTGGTGCAATTATAAAAGCACAATGAAGATTTCAGTTGGCCTGATTTGTAGTGGTGCCTCCAAGAGCTTATCTCCCAGTTAAGGATGAGAATCTTGTTCCTTGCTTCAGCAAAGGGCGCTTGGGTCCTCTGCCTCCCAGAAACAACACGCTGCAACTGAAGCATGGCACTGAACAGGACAAAGCCAAGGTTTTGCTGTGCTGTCTCACATCTGTTACATTCTAATGAGATAACTCATATGTAAAAGCGTCGTATCACACATTTTGAAGGCAACACTCTACAGCTGTGAGGGCTGAGCAGCAAGCAGCGTGTCTCTGAGGAGTGGTCCTGCAGTAGAGGCTGCCTGGAAGAGCCAGGCGTGCGTTATGCTCTCACTGAAGCTCCATGGAGTGATGCTACTCTCAGCCACAGGCTGTGTAACTAGGAGCTCTTAAGGCTTGCTTCAGGTCATGTGGGAGGTGGGTGGATCTTGCTTGTCGTCTCAAGAAACATGACTACATATAGACAAGATTTGGGGAAGACATACTGGTAACACTTCTCCAACATGATATGCAGCCCTCACTCCCACCCACTCGCTTCCACCTGCGTTTGCAGACCTCTACATATATTTCGGACTCTGTGGTTGCAGGGGGCATGCCTGCCTTCCTTTTTTCCTCCGTGACTGCACAGAGCAGGTGAGGACCAGGAGTGCAGGCACTGCCAAGGCAAGGTATCCTTGTGGCAGCAGCGCCTGCGTACTGGGAACTGCAGGACCAATGTACCTTTAGACAACATTTCTCAAGGAAGGTTGGGCAGAGGTGAGTATGTACCTTTATTGCTTTGAAGGAGTGGAGTATCACAGTTGAATTTCAAAATGCGATATTCAAAAAGCTCATGGGGGAAGAAGCATTGCTTGGAGATTGGTTTCTACTGCAGTCGGAACTGGCATTGCAGAAGCCTGTTGTTTGCAGTAAGACAATGTACAGTAAGCACCATTCAAGGCATACTATTGTTGTAGATAGGTTTTACAGTGTGGGCTAAGGAGAAATGCCAATCTACAAGGTCAGGGAACATGATACAGAAACAATCACAGACTTTTGCAATGTCCAACTAGTTAGGTTAAACCACAAGTACCAGCAGAAGTTCCTACATCAGGTTTGACTGTTGTATCATGGATGGAAGTGGTGCCAAACAGTCTTCAAGCTCAATGATATGCACTATCAGAGCTTCTGCTACACTATGTTGTGCTGTTGGATACTGTCTCTGTAGTCTCAAGAGTGCATGTATCTATTTTGCTTAAAATATATCTTCACTGTTTGCCAAATGTTGACTACACACATAGCACTAATGTACTAAACAGTGATCCATTTGTTGCTCAGCTCATACAAGCAATTACACTGGTTCTGCACCCTGCCATGTTGAATCCAGGTCAGCACTGAGGAAGCACTTTGTCAAGTTGGATTTGCTCATAGTACAGAAATTCAACCTAACGTGATACTCCTATCCCAAAAGTTACCCCTCATTGCCAGAAATGGATGCTTAAGCTGGGGCTGCTCCAGAATCTCCTATTCCTTGCAACACATGATATCAGCTCCAGGACTTCACTCTTTCGAGATTCAGTCTTAGAGCCAAAGAATTGCTTGACAGTGATATGGTCATTGCCCTGCTGCAAATTCAGGGGGTGACCAGCTGGAGCACATACATCACAAATCAATACTGCTGTTGCAGTCATCTGCCTGACTAGTGCTTCCAGCAGAGGAGGAAGCTCAAAGAAGAAGGAAATTAGACAGTACAGTAATGGAATTGTTTCTCAGAGAAGCAGTACACGCAGAGGAACACCAAAGGCAATACATATAACTACTGCAAAGAAACAAAATAATGGTCCCTAACTAACAGCTGTCTCCAAAGTTTGCTATTTTCTTCTCCCTTTTTTTTTCTGAGTTCATTCACTGCATATTCATATGCCCACATGCCTGCTTTGTAGACAGGTGCTGTTCTGAGCGTTTAAAGAACAATGTCCCACTGTGTTTCACTCAAATATTGGTCTGTTATATATTACAAAAGCTGCTTTACGTACAGGTGCATCAACAAGGATAGTCTTGTTTTCCAACCATAGGACCCAACCTTTATAAGCTCTTCAGGAATTAGTGATTGCTGATTAAACTAGTCTGAGTGAAAGCTATGAAAACAGCTTTCATCCTACAAATCTGTGTGTGAAGAGTAGTTCTGAAAGTAAACCACTCTCTAGAAGTAACTGAGAGGTTTGCAGACACTGCCTGACATTGATCTCTGGATATTCCTGTTACAGATAAGAACTGCACATTGCTGTAAGAAGGTGGATGTAATTCTGGGACTGAAATGCACAGACCTGTCTAATCTTATGGATGCTTGATGAGGTCTGTCATAGGCCCCAGAACTAACATTCATTAAAACCTAGTGCCCAGGAGCTGAAGGAATCAAAAGCAAAGCTCCTACATTAGCGGCTGCAAAGACAGGGTTTGGCAGCAGAGTAGGGCTGGACAAAGACACACGGTGGCAACTCCAGCCCAGACTGCCTGAGGCAAGCTCCAACCTTATCCTGTAGGCTTTCTTATGCTCCTAACTCTTGTCTTCTTTCTTCTGCAGAGCTTGCAGTGGCCCAGTGCACACAGCGCCCCGTTGATGTAGTCTTCTTGCTCGATGGCTCTGAAAGGATCGGAGAGCAGAATTTCCACAGGGCCCACCACTTTGTGGAGGAGGTGGCCCGACAGCTCACGCTGGCCAGGAGCAACAATGACAACATGAATGCCCGGATCGCGCTGCTGCAGTATGGCAGTGAGAGGGACCAGGATGTGGTCTTCCCACTGACCTACAACCTGACGGAAATCTCCAATGCCCTGGCGCAGATCAAGTACCTGGACTCATCCTCCAACATTGGGTCAGCCATCATACATGCCATCAACAACATTGTGCTCAGCCCGGGAGATGGGCAGCGACTTGCCCGGCGCAATGCTGAGCTCTCGTTCATCTTCATCACTGATGGCATCACAGGAAGCAAGAACCTCGAGGAGGCCATCAACTCCATGAAGAAGCAAGATGTCATGCCCACAGTCGTGGCTCTTGGGAGTGATGTAGACATGGACGTCCTGCTGAAGCTTGGCCTTGGGGACCGGGCAGCCATCTTCCGGGAAAAGGACTATGACAGCCTCTCCCAGCCCAGCTTCTTTGACAGGTTCATTAGGTGGATATGTTAAATGAAGGGAGTGCACATATACTCCTCTCACCAGTATACACACCCCTGATACTACCTGTTTCATTTTCTTCCCTCTATACAGTTGCTAGCAACTCTGAGCTGGCCCAGAACAGCTGCCCTCTGGGTCCTCCTTTCTAGCCAAAATCCAGAGCTCTTTTTTGATTTTCGTGATGAAAAGGTGTGTATCTTACATTTATGGTGCTAATTAAAACCAAGATCAAAGCAGGATACAGAGCCATACAATGTACTTTTGTAAAGCTTTACACGCGCTAAGCCATGCCTTGGCGTACATACTGTAATCCTAGGAGGGCTTATCAAAGAAGCGAGAAACCTTTCCAGTGTAGTAGGACAAATGATCCTCTTTCATGTTCAAAAATTCTCAATATCCCTCAGCATCCTGTGAGCACCTTTATGGTTGTGACATCCCGTATTCTTTAGCAAACCCTTTTCCGGATTATCTCATCTTTTTTGTTCTCTTGGTACTTCTGCCCTGAGAGAACCAAGTGAGTTTATGACACATCACATGGTGCTTGAAATGGTCATCAACTTCCTTTCCTTTTGTGTTGCCCTTGGTGGCTTGCTCCTCTTTCTTGGGAGCAATGGGATGGTGAGAAATTGTGCTGCCTTCTACAGTTGTCTGCAGATGCTCCTTTTGGGGCTCTATCTATCCTAAATTTCACAGATCATCTTTAAGATCTTTGTTTTCCTGTGGGCTGTATCTCCCTTGCTTCCTTCTGCCATTCCAACCTTCATCAGAAACTGTTCATTTATTACTGCCCCCAAAATCCTGGCTAAGAGGGGCAGCATGGTTCAAAGCATCTCACAAAATACTGGGCAGCCACTGGAGCTGCCTCCCTGTCATCCCAAATACGCTCAAATTAACCATGTTGCCATCTTCCCACCAGTATCTGCTGAGCAATGCCCAGATTTGAACTTGAATTGTGCTGTCTGCAAAAATAAATAAATAAACTCTTTTCACCCTATCCTAAACAAGCCTCTTTATTGTGTAGTGTGTCTCTCTTTTTTTGGCTATTTTTAATGGTAGCTGATTCTCCTGGTGCTAAGCTTCTGCTTGCAAATGCTGGAGCCCAAGGCCAGAGGTCCCTGCAGCACAGGGGTCACAGGGCACTGCTGAGGACCTGAAGGACCACAGGATGCTGATGGGGCACCTCCATCTCTCCCCACTGTCTCCAGCAGTCCCCTTGCAGACCTGTTCCTCTGCCCCTGGCCCCACACCCCCCTAGTACCCATCAAACTGTGGTCTCTCAGCATAACAAAGACCATGTCTTCATTCCTCACCCGCTTCACTTTCCTCACCTGTTCATGGGTGAGGAAAGCAGAGGTCCACAGGTGCCCCTCTTTGAAGAGAACTGTGCCTTTCCCCACCACGCAGGTGGCATTGCACCTGAGTCAGCCTATACCCCAGCTTTCTTCAGCCCCTCTTGTATCCAACAGTTGTTTGTTTCGAGCCAGGACAGTGGGGCAGGGGAACCCTCCAAGGACAGGGGCATTTCTGTAAGGTCGCATCAATAGTGGTGGTAGTAGGGTGGGGAGGAGAGGTTGCGCAGAGCTTGGGTTGTCCATAGGGGAACCCAGGCACAGGGTGCAGAGGAGCCGGCAGCGTGGGTGCAGGGAAGAGCACGGCGGTGGGGAGCTGTGGCCATGTGTGCTGAAGTGTCACTGCCTCGTTTACACTCCTTGGAAAGGAGACCTGTAGGGGGAGCTTGGAGGGTCACAGGACAAAACACAACTGCATCCAGAGAGGAGCCACAGGACCCAGCACACGCACATGCCCAGCCAGCAGTGTAACAAGGACAAACAAGGCTGCACTGGCAGTAAATCTGGGTGAGATGGGCTGCGCCACCTCTTTTGGAGATCCCCTCTGCCACGGTGAGCTGCTTGTGTTTATGCCGCTGGGTCCAACAGTCAGTCACACTGGCTGGCAGCAAAGCCTTCTTGATAACGCGGCTGGGAAGGGTCCTCTTGAGCCATGACAATGGGCAAAACAAAAATAAAACGGCAGCAAAAGCAGCCGTGTGTTAAAATTGTGGTGAAAGCACTGCCAGGCTTTTCACCTTTCCCAGCGAGAATGCCACAGTCCCATGGCCAAGGGTCAGGGGCTTTGGAAAGAGAGCTCGCTACTTTTTCCTATTGATTTTTACCCTGGCATGGAGGATGGCATCCCATACAGCTCAGCAAGGGGAAAGTTATGGCATTCCTCGGCCAGCCCCTCTGCTACATCTGGGAAAGGTCATGCAAAATGTAAGGACTTCTACGGGTGGTGGGATGCACGTTAGCAGCTGGCATTATTGCACAGGAAAAAACACGCAGACACCAGCAGACTGCAAACCAGCACATGATACTCCCCACACTGCTACCTGCAGCCTCAGGGATGAATTTCAGTGGACTCTCCCAAAAGACAGAGTTGCTTCCCACCATCTCACAGCGATTCCAGGTCAAAGAATTTACAAGCTAAAAACAAGAAAATCACTCAGCAGGCATAAACGCTGCTCTAAGAAAAAGCGGAAAGGAGTGGAACAACATGCAGGTGGTTCCTGTGGGGCGTTCAGCTTCGCGTGTTGTTTCATCACCGCATGCAAGTGGGAGATGTCCTCTTCAGTCAGAGTCAGAACTGCTGCTTGAGCTGCTGGAGTGCTGGAGGAGATAAAACAACTTTAGGGTAGCACGGAAAAAAACACTCTTTCACACCATTTCTGATAGGTGTTAGTGATCCTGTGGTGGGTGCCCATTCCTTGTGCCCATCTGTGTCCAGGTTGAGCCTGCAGCAGTGGTGGCTGCAGTCCCACCTCTCCCCAGGTGTCTTTTCATGCCAGCAAAAGGGGTGCCCTCAGGTTTGCAGCTGGCTGGATTGCAATGTAATTAGTTAATATCAAGGCCCCAGGGGCCACGCAGAGGGTGAGCCTGCATGGGAGTCAGCACAGCACCAGGGCCTCAGACAGCAAACCCTGGCCAGCCGGGATACCTTCACTTGAAGATAAAATGACTAGTAATAACATCACCACAATGTTGATTGCAATGTTGTTACAAATCACATTATAGAGTTTGGAGCCATTATTGTTCTGCTTGGAGAATACAATTATGGGCATATCATGGAAGGGCTGGGGTTTTTATTATGATCTTACAAGGCTGTTCAGGCCAAATAAGCAAACTCCGGAAGGGTTCTGCTCTCTGCCAGCAAGGACAAACATCAAGGCAGATCGCTTTCAGAGCTGTTAAACAGTGAGAGGAGCTGATGAGCTTTGTTTGGAAAATGCTCCTACTGGAAGCATTCAAATGGTGGAACTGGGGTTTTGTTTAGCAGTCCCTCACTCAGATCGACTCGGATGGTGCCCATCCCTGGAATGGTTCTGCAACATCTACTCCTGTCACAGAGAATTGCTTTTCCTTTTTTTTGGGGGGGTGGGTGTTTGTTTGTTTTTTGTTTATGAGGGAGCGGAACGGCTCCTCTGCTGCAGGACGCTGAGCAAATATCCCTTACGGAGGCATGACTTGCTTTCAGGTGAGCAGGACAAAGTCCTGCTACACTGTGTGGTGCACCCTGAGCTGTGTCACTGTTTCAAACGGCTTCAAGGAATGTCATGGGTCATGTTTCAAAAGGCTCGCTTGAAATGACTCATGCTTGCCTATTTATTAACCAAAGGGGAGTCTCCACATCAAAAAAAAAGCCACTGAGGTGTTGACAGCCCACTCCAGCCACCGAAGGGTGGAAGAGGGGAGTCCCAGCTGCCCAGGCTGGATGCTGTGGCATGCGTGAAGGGATCCAAAGGACCACAGCAGAGATTCGGAAGGGTCTGCTGCTGCCTAACTCTTACCTTGCCTCCATGGTGCTTGGAGTGCTTCTTCTTGTGCTTCTTCTTGTGCTTCTGATGGCAGTCAGGGGGACACGGTGGGCACCCTGGCATTCCCGGTGGTCCCGAATGGGGGTGCCCATGGGGATGATGCCCCGGTGGGTGGTGCCCATGGGGGTGCTGCCCCGGTGGGTAGGGGCCAGGTGGAGGGGGGCCACAGGGATAGCCACCTGGGGGTGCTTGGGGATAGGTTCCAGGGGCACCAGGCGGCACTGGAGGGTAGCCAGGGTAGGGACCTGCTGGGGTGCCAGGAACAGGGTATCCCGGAGGAGCAGATGGGCAAATTTGCACCTGCGGTGGTGGAACCCCGCCGGGCACACCTAGGAAGAAGAGGGTGGCTGTTAGCAAGCACAGCCAGGCTCTCCCTGGCCAGGCAATGCAGGGAACTGGTGTACCCATGCACCCAAGGGACCCCTCCAAGTCTACCCCCTCTCCTCACAAATGATGTCCCACTCCCCTTTGGTACTCGGGTAATCCCCCAGTTTCACTGTGGCAATTGCAGTGAGCTCCTCTCTGAGCCCCAATGGCTGTGTGGTACCCGCAGCCCTGCCCGGCCCCACGGTCCCTCACCTGGGTTGGGGTTCCACATCCTCGGTGGTCCTCAAGCTGCAAGGGAAGGACAGGCACTGTCAGCACTCCCTCAAAACAACTCCTGTTACGGGGAGGTCATCCCCCTGCCAGCAGCCAGGAACTGGCTCCTCTGTCCCACATGTCTGCCCCGGGCAGAGAGTGCACTCACTTCCCAAGGAGTGCTGTCCCTCCGCAGACCCCAACAACCACCCCATCTCTTCGAGTGATAGCATCGACCCTGACCGGCTGTCCCCACCTCTGTGCACACCCAAAGCCCAGGCATGTGGTTTCCACTGTTAATGGAAATTATAAACCAACTCCAGCTGAGTCCGGGTGCCCAGCCTGTGTCCTTGTGGACCATGAGGGGCTGGGGACACCATGTCTCACTGCAGCACCAGCCATGGGGACGGTGCACCCTGACCCACGGGTGCCCACTCTCCCACTGTGCCTGTGCTCCCCAGCTCCCCTGAGCCCTGCCAGGTGCGGCTGCCCGCTTTCACTCACCGAAACTGCAGAAAAGCTCACAGCAGAGGCGATGCTGTCCTCAGCACAGCTCTCCTGGGGTGGCAGGCACCCGCTAAATACGCGGGCCCTACCCAAGCAAGGAGGGGTGCGGTAGGCAGGGGTGACACAGAGGCACTCCCTGCACCACTGCCATCACCATGGGCACACAAGAAACGTCAACACACCACTCCCAGCTGGCTCAAAGGTCCCACAGGGCTGATAACAGGGGATAGAGAGTGGTGGTTTCACCTCCCGGTGTCAGGTGATGGAGTGAGTCAGGCATCCCGGCATCCCCACCATGAACCCTGGCTCGGTGCTCCCAGCATGGGCACAACACAGAGTCCGGGGAGGGGGGCCAGCACGGGGGAGGGGGTGAGGGGGGTGGTGGGGGGTGTCACCTGCCTGCAGGCACTGCTGTGGGACAGTGCAGCTTAGGGTTCAGCTAATGTGACACTGCTCAGGCTGCTGCCATGGTGTGCGGGTGGAGGAGGTGATATCTGCCATCAGACTCAGTCAACAGACACAGAAGACAGGACTGGATGCCCCAGTGCTCAGGTCTTCCTCTTTGGGGGGGTCTGTGAGGAGGAGGCACAGCTCTTCCAGTCCCATTCCCATCTCCCCACTAACACCCCCAATGGTGCCCCGCAGTGCTCCCTTCCTGGGCCAGCAAGCAATGCAACAGGCTGGTGATGTACCATCAAAAAGACACATCGCAGAAAGGGACTGTGCCAGGTCTTGTCCCGGCCCTGCAGACAGGGGGATGTCTTATACGTGTTTCTGGGCACAGAAACACACAGAGGTGTGTGGGGTCAGGAGGTGCCCACACACAGGGAACTCCTCCTGGGCAGCACCACAGGGTTCCTGCTGTCCCCCCTGTTGGGAGCCCTGTGGCCCCAGGCACTGCCAGCCCAGCTGGCTCCTTCTGTCCCAGGGATGAAGGGATGAAAACTGGGTTCCGAGCCTCAGACAGCAAAAATCACCCTCGGCCAGGGAAAGGCCAGCAGGGGATCTGCCTGAGTGGAGCAGCTCTCCGGAGGCGGATACCAAAGGATCCCAGGCAGGGACGAGTGTGTTTCCCAGCTGTATTTGCTGCTGCAGAGCCCCCAGTCCCTCCCCAAGACCCTCTCAGAGCTCCCGCTTCTCCAGCAGTGCCAACACAAGCGCTGAGCCTTGCTTCGCCTCCTCCAGCAGCCCAGAGACCTTCTGCGACATCTGTATGGTGAGGGAGAAGGTACATCATTTGTCACTTGACAGGACAGAAGAGCCATCCACCATCCAGCCCATGCATTCTGTTGGTGACTTGGGGAGGGGGTACGTGGGCATGAGGGGTCCCAGGGGCTTCATCCCCATCTCTGTCCCACCTCAACCCCACCACCAGGGTCGGGGCACACGCACAGTCCCTGCTTACCGCAAGCTTGAACTTCTCATCCGTTATGTCTTTGAGGTTGATCATGACATTGAAGTAAGCTCCGAACACAGCTGCTTCCAGCATTTTGGCTCCTACCTAGGAAAAGAGGCTTGCAAGAAGCTCTCCTGCTGAACCAGAGCACTCACATATAGTCTTGCAGCAAAGCAGACCCTTATGCTGTAGGACTCCCACTCTCCATGGTCCAGTGGCACGCAACACTTTCCAACAGTGTTTTCAGGATGTGGCTCCAGCAGTGGGAACCATTCATGGTCATGCCACACAGGTGGGAAAACTCAGGCAAGGGCTGGTGGAGGTCAACTCTCCTACAAGGGTTGCAAGCTGCCAAAAAGTTAGTGAGTGGAAACCACTGGCCAGCTTGGGAAGCACGGCTGGAAAGATGCAAGCTGGAGGTCAGGACATGTTGGGACACCTTGCAGGGAAAAGTGTGAGCTCGTCAGCCTCCAAAGCCCCAGCCCAGGGCCATACCTGGATGTCAGATTTGCAGGCCAGGTTGCAGTGGCATGCCAGCTCCTTCAGAGCAGGCCAGAGCCCGCTCACCTTCTCTGCCAGGGCACAGGGCACCCTCACAGCTGTCTTCAGCCCCTGCTGCATGGCAGACGTGCGTCTGGGAGGGAGGACAGCCCCAGGGTGAGCGCTGCATGGCCATGCTCCCCAAGTCTGCAAGTCCCCACCAGCCCAGCTCACCTCTCCCGCTCTTCAGGGGTGCTTTGTGGCAGCTTCATAGCTTCCTGCAGGCAAAGAAAAGCAGATTTGCTACCATTTGCTCCAAGACCTCGCATGTCTTGCATCAGGGGCCAGGTCAGATCCAATAGCTCCCATGGTCTTGCAAATCTCCTTTAGGTGATGATGTACCTTCCTCTGGCCCTGGCTTGGGCCAAGGTCACAGCCTTGCTCCTAAGGACACTGGGGCACATGATGCCAGCCCCCTCCCAGCTGGAAAGCCCCCCACTTCCCTGTGGGATGTCTGCCACCGGTGGGACCTCACCATGTAGCTGCTGAAGGCGCGGGAGTCAGCATCCACCATTGCCACCAGCTCATCCATGCCCTGGTGGAAGGGGGGGATCAGCTTCCTCATGATGGGGTCCAGCTTCTCAAACTGCCTCTTCCCATAGCTCATCAGCCCCACCATGCAGCCCAGTGCCGCTCCCTGCAAGGGCAAAGGGGTAAGTCCTCCCCTTTGTGGGGACACAGCGCCCACCACTACTGCCATGTTGGCTTCCTCTGGGGGCTCAGCACACCCAGAGGACGCCCCAGGCAGGCAGGGACCCCATCCCAGGCACGTACCAGGGCAGCTGCAGCTGCAGACACAGAGCCTCCTCCTGGCGCTGCTGACCTCCCACCAACTGCTCGCACGAAGGCACCCAGTGGCTTGGCCACCAGCCCCCCATCCACTTCTCCTGCCTGCACCAGGTACCTGCAGCACAGCGGCCCTGTGGGTCAGAGCCCCCCCAGGTGCAGAAACACCCACCACCAAGTCCCTTCTCACCTGGCACTGCCCTTTCCAACAGGTTTGCATCCACCCCTTGGCTCTGTGGTGGGCTGAGAAGGGGACTAGCCCAAAAAACCCAGCAGGAGGGTTGGGGAGGGGATGCAGAGCCCCATGGGGACAGATGAACAGCTGGGGGGCACATGTCCTGGTGGTGTGGGGGATTGCTCTGCATTAGACAGGGTGGACTCATGCAAACGGCATTTGGTGGGACAGAAACACACCTGCAGCCACATCCCCAGGGGACAATGACAAGGACTTGAAGTGCACAGCCTGATTTCATCTCAGCATGGGTGAATTTCCCTTCCTCTATCCCCAAAGACATGGATTTTACACCAGGCACTGCAGCATGGCTTCTCTCCTTGGAGGGCAGCGTGTGAGCCAGAGGCAGTGAAATTTGGGCTGGGGATGGGGTGGAGGATTTAATGTGTACATGCTCAAGTTTGGCCATGGAACCTGCTACTGCTGCCTGCCTGAGTGACCCAGAGTCCCCCCACCCCACATTCACAACCACCAGCATTTGGGAGCGGGGACCACCCCGCGCCTGCACAACACCCAGCAGAGATGTCCCCTGGTTGTGAAGCAGAGCTGGGTGCAGGCACCACTCCCAAAACAAGCTGAGTGCAAGAGGCAGGCAGCAGGATCCCCCAGTCCGGCCAGGGATGGGCATCATGATGAGAAGCA
Organism: Pluvialis apricaria; assembly: GCA_017639485.1. Classification (NCBI taxonomy): domain Eukaryota; kingdom Metazoa; phylum Chordata; class Aves; order Charadriiformes; family Charadriidae; genus Pluvialis; species Pluvialis apricaria. Next base: position 37,597,672 of record CM030011.1, on the reverse strand, counting down.
GGATAGGGGTCCCTACTCGATGATGCGCTCCTGGGGGTGAAACGGAGACAGGGAGTCCAGGCCCAGCCGGCTGACCACCTGCAAGGAGCAGCACCACCATGTCAGCCCTGTCGTGGTAAGTCCCATTGCATCCTCATTCCCTGCTGTTAATTAACCATATGTGATTCAGCGCTAGGACAGAGTTGCTCAGGCCACCACCTAGAGAGAGGACAGCCGGTGCCACCAGCCCGTCCTATCACAGACTTGGGGGTGGAGTGCAGCTGCCTGCAAATGACTGGAAACTGCGTTGATAAATAATTAGCTTGCTCTTATCTAGCATGTTCCCCATAGGGTGGAAATGTCCCTCCCTCTTGCAGCTGAAAAGCAGAGCCTGTCTCCTCATTTCCAGCTTACACTGGTCCTGGGGCATTTTCCCATAACACCACATGCTGTCCTTGAGCGCTGGGGAGGTCTCCTTCCCCTCCTGGCCTCCATGCAGGCAAGCTGGGCAGCTGCTGCCCGCACTCTGTCCTCACGGGATGGGCTTTCTGCTCCCTGAGCACCTCAGCATCCTCAGGGCAATAAAGCAACTTGTCCCATTTGCTGTGGCCTCACAGCCTGCCAGGCACCATTCTTGGAGACAAATGTCATGCCACAGGCTGCTGTGGTCCTAAATGTCTGCTCAGTGCCACTTTGGGAGGCTGAGGAAGTGGAAGGGTGTCTCTCTCATTATCCCACCCTTGTCTTGGTACTAGGAGAAGCCACATTACCAGCCTGATCTTCTGTTCCTCCTCCAGGATGAAGAGTTTTTCCTTCTTGATGTAAAACTCGGCTGTGTCCAGCATGGCCTTCTTGGGGACAAGCCCCACCAGCTGGGACCCCACCACAGGGAGGTTCAGTGACTGCAAAGGACATCAGAAACATGGCTGTCCCCAGAGCCACCTGCCCTGACATCACTACCACCCCAGCCTAGTTGTCCTCATCCCTTCCCAGGACCTGGGGAGCTCATGGAAAAGCCTTCAGTGGAGGAGCTGGGAGCTAGCAGCAAGTTGCTGAGCTTTTAGGGTTTTCATGCCATTCAGCACCTTGCCCAGCTTGGCTGAGCTGACTGTGAGATAAAGCAGAGCCTGACATGGAGATGGGTAGAAAAACAACTTGGAGGGAGATCTTCTCTGTGAAGCACCCGTTGAAACAAGCGTGCTGTGCCACCTTGCACCACCCACCTTCGCATCTTGGCAGACCTCCTCGTAGACAACATGGAGCGGTGTGGTCTCAAAGTCCAGCAGGTTCGTTGAAACCTGGGCTATATTCTCTTCCTCCAAATACCAGCCGATGCCTTGCACCCTCTTCAAGCGCCCGGGCTGCCAAGAACTGCCACAGTCAAGGCACGGCTCAGGAGGCAAGCAGGTCTGCTCCCAGCGTGCCACTGGCATGGGAGTACCTGGTCAACTCCACGACCCTGCTCACGGATGTTCAGGGCGATGCGGTGAGCCAGCTCCTTGGTGCACAGCAGGTTGATGTTGTATGCAATAAGGAAGGTCCGGGCACCTGTCACCGTGGCCCCCCACCGGGGTACAAAGGTTGAGGGCCCAAAATCAGGAGCCCACTCTGATTTTGCAAGCTGGGGAAGAGAGACGAGAGCACGTGGGTTGGCACCACCAAGCAGCATGAGCCATCCTCCCGGGGACAGTATCTCCCTCCCTAGTTGGCACCTGCCACAACCACCTCCATGTTCAGCAACACCCAAAGCATTTCATCAGCTCCTCTCAGTGCGAAGGGACTGCGCCAGCCCCCAGCACCCTCCCCAAAGCAGGGGAGGTGCAGCTTAGCTCTGACCAGTCTGAGCTTCCCAGACTGATGCTGCTGTCGTGGTTTGGCCTCAGCAAAGAACCACGCGGCCGCTCGCTCAACCCTCCACAGCCGTGGGGGGAAATGGGAAGAAAAAGGCAAAACTCGTGGGTTGAGATAAAGGCAGTTTAACAGAACAGCAAAGGGAAGAGAAAACAGAAATAATAACATGGATAAAGGAATATACAAATGCGGTAACGGTACCGCCGCTCACCAACCGGACCCGCACCGCCGCAGCCCGCCCCCTCCCCCGGCAGCTCCCCCCCCCAGCCCAGGCATGGCTCACACAGCATGGGATACCCGTGTCCCCTCCCCATCCTTGGGGAAATTAACCCTATCCCTGCTGGAACCAGGACAGCTGCCAGGCTCACCTTCTCAGGCAGTGCCTCGTACTCCCCAGCACGGATGGTGGGCAGGGCTTTCCTGGTCTCCTCCCGCGCCGCCTCTCCATACAGGTAAACTGCAAGACAGAGCCAAGGGTGAGCACTGCCAGTCAGGGGCTGGTGGCATGTCATCTAGTGGGGTCTGGTTTTGCCCATTTGGGAGCAAACCTCATTTTCTCCTTGGTTAAACTTTTGCAAAAGGTGTGCAGTGTCTCCACAGCTGCAAGCATGAGGGGTGGGGTAGGACGGGCAGAGGTTCCTGGCCCCCACTCACCAGGAACCCCCAGCTCTGCTGCCAAGCGCTGTCCAAAGATGTGGGCACAGGTGATGCACTCCTCCATGCTGACGTTCATCACCGGCACGAAGGGGCAGACATCCAGGGCCCCCATGCGAGGATGTTCACCTGAGGACAGGGCAGATATAAGGATGGGAGCTGGGTATAACAAATGGATGAAGAGGAAGGACAGCCTTTCACAGACTTTTGTGCAGACTGGGTACTGCTGCTGCAAGGAAAGTTGTGTTTGTGGCAGTAATGTCTACTCCAGCCTCTCTGGACTGGGAGGATGAGCAAGACATTTGCACGGTCCCACCACCATCCATCCCACCAGTGCTGCTTGCTGTAGGTGCAGTAACCTGCTGTGCTTGGCTGCCAGCAGCTGATTTTAGCTCCAGCCATGCAAAGTGCACCCGGAACCAACCATGCACTGCAGCCAAAGGATGCTCTGCACCAGGTCAGCTCCTGCGCCACCCCCAAGCTCACCCTTGTGCTGGCTCATGTCAATGAGCTGCCCAGCCATGCGGGCCGCACTCAGCGCCCCTTCAACAACAGCCTCGGGAGACCCCACAAAGGTGTAGACAGTGCGGTTGGTGGAGGCACCAGCATCCACATCCAGCAGCACGCAGCCCGGCGTCCGGGAGATGGCCTGCCCCAGCGCATCGATCACCTGCCAGACAGTGGAAGAGGGCAAGGCAGCTGAGCCAGCCAGAGCCCTGGCACAGCCCTAGCTTAGCAAGGTGGGGGACACATTTTGTCAGCTCTCTCCCTTCCTACCAGCACTGGGGTTGGGGATGAGCCCACGATCAGTGTGGATGCAGCCCTGTGCAGCAGAGGATGAAGGCACAAGTGTCCCACTCCTACCCAGGGAGTTTGGGACACCCCTGTCTCCCAGCAAGTCCCAGACCCAGCATGGTGGTGAAGAGCTACCCGGCTGCTGCTGCATATTGGAGAGCACCATCACAAATTGCTGTTCCTGAAGATACTGTCCCCTGTCACCTTCAAAACAGATTTGGCTCTGTAAAGCCTGTTCCCTGGGGCAAGCTGTGGTTTTTATTGCAATTTTGGGTTTGCTGAACTCCCCCGCCTCAGCAGGGCCAAAGTTCAGACTAGGACTGATGACCATTAATCTGGACAGTGTGTTTTGGCACAACAGCCACAAGCAATATTTCTCTAAGGGGGTATGCCAGAGTCCCCCAGGCCCTGGTGCTACAGCAACCTTCAGGCAGTGGGGGGGAGGGCATCTGAGCCCCCACTTCTCACAGAGATACCAAAAGGAAGCAGGGGCTGCCTTTAGGCATTTTTTGCATTAGCCAGGCAGGGAAAGCTGCGCAGCATTTCAAAGGAGGCAAGGCAGAGCCTTGCAGCAGGTGTTGCCTGCATGGCCCGTCCACAAGGGCAGCCCAGCCACCTGCACCCCAGCATCGCCCACCCCTCAGCCCCTCTTCGCGCTCGCTCACCTCCTTGTTATTCCCCTCTGAGAAGTTGGGGACGCACTCCACCAGCTTGGCCATGGTCCCAGCGTCTGCCTGCACCCCACAGCCACACGCTCAGCTCCTCACAACCTGTGGGTTTGCTGGGTTTGCCTGTCCTTTCCTGTCCCACTGTGGAGCAAAAGCCTTCCAGCACCCAACCCATTGCCTCTTTCCCGAGCCAGGGTTTCTCATTAACTGCATCGATCTGCAGCCAGGAGAGAGAAAGGGGCTTGGATAAACAATGTGCTACTGGCCCTTCTGTGTCTGGAGGAACTCCAGGCACAAAGGGCACTTCGTGCTCACCAGGTCCAGCCTACAGCACTAATTACCCACAAGTGCCACTTAATTGCTAGAAGAAGGTGATGCCAATGAAGAAAAGCATCTGTTATGCCCAGCACTGTGCCTTGGCTACCAGATGGGACAGCATGGTCCCACTCAGAATGGAGCAACAAGCTCACCAGCACTCCACGATTGTGGGGGACATCTGCTCCCAAGGACGCCCAGCATGGACTCCAGGGAAGAGGGTAAAATGTCTCACTGTGAGCAGGATTCAAACCTGCGCAGGGAAACCCCATTGAATTTTGGGTCCAATGCCTTCATCCCTCAGCCATCACAGCCCCAGCCCCTGGTAATCAGGGGGGCCACCTGCAGCCCAACCAGGCCATCCCCCTGGTTTCTCCTGGTCATGCTGTTTTCCTGGGAAGTGGGAAAGTCTCTGGGGTAGCCTGTGCATCCCTGCACATGACCTCAGCCCTGCTCTGCTCCCCAGGTGCTGCCAGAAGGGCCTGCCCCTGAAAAGCGGCTGCTGGGGCCCCAGGATCCTTGGACAGCACTGCCCCCTCAGCACCCCAATGCCTGGCACAGGGTGGAGGTGCCCAGGTGGCTGTACACTGTGGCTCGTTGGTCTAGGTGTATGATTCTCACTTAGGGTGTGAGACGTCCCGGGTTCAACTCCTGGATGAGCCCCCCTTTTGGACACCCACTGCCCTCCTCCCATCCAGCTGCTCACACCACAACCAAAATTCACCCCAAGAGAGACCCCGAGCCCTATGGGGAAGGGACATAAGGTGCCTCCACACCCCGCAGCACCTGGGCAGGGGAGGGAAAGGGCCATGTGCATTCCCAGCAGGCTGTGGGTGCCAGGAAGCATCCCCAGTCCAGCCATGCCCACAGGTGGCCCCAGAGCTTTTCTAGGGGCTTTGGGGGGCTCTTCCAGCCCCACAGCTGGCAGGGAGGGGGGGTCTGGGTAGGCAAAAGCTGGAGATGCTGGGGGTTGAACCCAGGGCCTCTTACATGCAAAGCAAGCGCTCTCCCGCTGAGCTACATCCCCCTGAAGCAGCCTCTCACCTGGCTTTCTCATCACTCCCAGAAAATCCCAGTTGCTTTTTCCTTCCCCAGCCCCACAGAGCTGCTGACTGTGGGGTTTGGGGATTTGCAGGCACTGGGTGTCCCTTGGGTGCCGGCGGGCTGGCAAGGGGGTCGAGACTGGAAGGACAGCTGTGGGGCAGACCTGGCACATGCTTTTCTGGATGCAGCCCGCAGGCAGAGCTGCCCACCAGGGACGTGGTGGAAGCACTGTCCTGCTCTGATGTACCCCACTGCCATTTACCCACCCAGAAGGGACCAACCCCGGTCATGGCTGAGCCGTGTCTCTTTGCCCATGGGGCAGTGGGCAGTACCTTGCTCCTGGCAGTGGCGGGACTGTCCCAGCAGAGGGGACACGGCCAAGCTCTTGAGGCTGCCCATCCACCCTGTGCCAGGCAGCATCGCCCTGTCCCTGCAGGGGCTATGCCCAGTGGTGGGTGTCCAAAAGGAAGGCTTGTCCAGGAGTAGAGCCTGGGACTTCTCACACCCTAAATGAGACTCATACCCCTAGACCAACGAGCTGAGATGTGCAGCGGCCCGGGCATCCCCAGCCTGTGCCGGGCACTGGGGTGCTGGGGGAGCAGTGCTGTCCAGGGACGCCAGGGCCCCAGGAGCCGCTTTGTGAGAACGGATCCTGCCGCCAGGCCCTGGGGAGCAGAGCAGGGCTGAACGTGTGTGCAGGGAATGTACCGGCCACCCCAGAGACTTTTCCACTTCCCAGGAAAACGGGGTGTCCAAGGGGGACAAGGACAGATTTTGGTTGGCCAGGGCAGGAGGAGCTAAGGGTCCACAGGCAGCCCTCCTGGGATGCTGAGTAGACTACCCCACATCATCCTGTGCCACGTCCCCAGGGAGCTGGGTGTGCTCCTGGGCCCCTGGGATCCTTTTACAGCACTTCCTCCCCAGCAGCCCAGTGCCTGCCACTGGGTGGGGGTGCCCAGGGAGCTGCACACCCCAGCTCATTGGTATGATTCTCACTCAGGGTGCAAGAGGTCCAGGCTTCAACTCCTGGACAAGCCCTCCTTTTGGCCACGCACCTTTCCTGGAGGTGCATGGCACCATGGCATAAACAGGGCACAACAAGGGCACTGTCTGGGCAGTAGTGCCTGGCACATTGGGGTTGGTGCTCTGTCCTGTCTGGGCACATTCCCGTGGGCAGGATGGACCATCAAGAGCTCTGCTCTCAGGCCATCAGCTCCCCCAGGTCCACCAGGGATGCAGCAGAGGGTGATGATGGGTAGCCACTTGGTATCTCGGCAAAATGGTCCTCACCTCCCTGCCCTTCTCCCCTCGATGGCTGTTTCCTCACCTCTCCTGGGTCAGCAAAACCTTGAAAACCCCGGGGAACCCTGTGCCCCTCCTGCTCTGGGGCTGTCACAGACCCAGCCTGTGGCATTGCAGGGCTGCCTGTGCACCCCTGGCTCCCCCTGCCTCAGCCCATCCTTGATCCCTGCTATTCCTGCCACAGGCTGGTGTTGCCAAGCCAGTTATGCACCTTGGCTTGTTGGTCTAGGGGTATGATTCTTGCTTAGGGTGCGAGAGGTCCCGGGTTCAACTCCCGGACAAGCCCTCCTTTTGGACACCCACTGCTGGGCACAGCCCCTATGGCGACAAGGAACAGGTGGGATGACATCCCCACTGGGCAGCTCTGCCCAGGACTGTGGTGCAGGGTGTGGGCACAGGGATGGCACTGTGCCCACCGTAGCACAGCTACAGGTAGCCCCTGACCCAGGATATGTGTCCAGAAAATCGTGCCCTTGGTCGGGACAGAGGCATCCCCCTCCTGGTCCTGGACTGTTGGCAGCCTGGGGCACCTGAGGCACACCCAGTGACTGCAAAGCACTGTACCAAAAGGTCGGCTGCTCCGCAGGGCTGGGGAAGGAAACAGTGACTGGGATTTTTCTGGGAGCAGTGAGAAAGCCAGGTTAGTGTGGAACATCGGCTTTGGGGGATGCCCCATGAACAATGAAAGGCGGGGGGTGATGCTGCAAAGCACCAGCCATTTCAACCACTGCAAGGGCCAGGGAGTACATTTTGAGGAAGAAAACCCCCAGAGATCGTGGGAATTGGAGATGCTAGGCACCAGCACCCTGCATTAACCTCAAGCTGCTGCATCCATGGACCAGGGATGGCAAGAGGGACCTCCCTGCACCCATAGTGTACAGAGGGTCGCACACAGTCTCAGCTGTGTGGGCTGCAGTGTGTGGGCCGCAGAGGCTGGGGGTGGAATAGGTTGCAGCATCCTGGCTTGTTGGTCTAGGGCTATGATTCTCTCTTTGAGTGTGAGAGGTTCCAGGTTAAACTCCTGGACAAGCAGTCCTTTTGGGCACCCACCTTCCCCAGTGGCGCATGGGACCATGGTGTAACAAGGGCATGGCAAGGGCAGCAGTGTCCAGCACAGGGGGGTTGGTGCCCTGTCCTGGCTGGACACGTCTCCATGGGTAGGATGGACCCCCAGGAGCCAGCAGTGAGGTGCTGCCTGGTGCAAGGGCAGGGAGGAAGGTGAAAGCAGATGGAAGAAGGGGTGGGAAAGGGCAGTTGGAGGCAGCACCGGCCACAGCAGAGCAGAGTGGGTACTGCCAGCAGCGTATGCCATGAGGGTCTGTTTCTGAGGGCAGAGCAGGATGAGTGATGTGCAGGACAGCAGTGGGGTGTGAGGGGACTTGGCCAGCCCTCACCCCTGCCCATGCACAGGGGATGTAGCTCAGTGGGAGAGCGCTTGCTTTGCATGTAGGAGGCCCTGGGTTCAACCCCCAGCATCTCCAGCTTTTGCCTACCCAGACCCCCTCCCTGCCAGCTGTGGGGCTGGAAGAGCCCCCAAAACCCCCTAGAAAAGCTCTGGGACTGCGGGTGGGCACAGGTGGCCTGGGGATCCTTCCTGGCACCTGCAAGCTGCGAGGAAATGCCCACCCCCCTTGCGTGGGAGGGGGAAATGCCCCCTCTGCAGGGCATGGTGGCATATTGTTTCCCTTTCCCATGGGCGCGGGGTCTCTCTTGTGGTGAATGTTGGTGGTGGGGGGGAGCAGCCACGTGGGAGGAGAGTGGTGGGTGTCCAAAAGGAGGACTTGTCCAGGAATTGAACCCTGCATCTCTCACGCCCTAAGTGAGAATCATACCTTTAGACCAACAAGCCACAGCTTACAGCTTGAATTTAGTCTCTTTGCCCACGGGGCAGTGGGCAGTACCTTGCTCCTGGCAGTGGCGGGACTGTCCCAGCAGAGGGGACACGGCCAAGCTCTTGAGGCTGCCCATCCACCCTGTGCCAGGCAGCATCGCCCTGTCCCTGCAGGGGCTATGCCCAGTGGTGGGTGTCCAAAAGGCAGGCTTGTCCACGAGTAGAGCCTGGGACTTCTTGCACCCTAAATGAGACTCATACCCCTAGACCAACAAGCTAAGATATGCAGCGGTCTGGGCATCCACCAGCCTGTGCTGGGTCCACAGCCAGCCCTGCAATGCCCTGGGGCAGGAAGGTCCCCTCTATGGTTTTCCAGTCTTTGCAGCCCTGGGATACTTGGGGAAGTGGTACTTTCCTGGGGTGTTGTGTGGACTACCCCACATCACCCTGTGCCTCATCACTGGAGGAGTCAATGGCAAGAGAGCAGAGGGGAGGGAGTGGGCAGCAGCCTGGGGCAGCCACCACCTGTGTTGTGCACCAGGTTGGCCTGTGCAGTACCCAGGCCCATGGGTCCATGGGGGATAGGAGCTGAGCTAAAGGCGTGAGGGATGCAGGGTTCAATTCCTGGACAAGTCCTCCTTTTGGACACCCACCACTCTCCTCCCACGTGGCTGCTCCCCCCACCACCAACATTCACCACAAGAGAGACCCCGCGCCCATGGGAAAGGGAAACAATATGCCACCATGCCCTGCAGAGGGGGCATTTCCCCCTCCCACGCAAGGGGGGTGGGCATTTCCTCGCAGCTTGCAGGTGCCAGGAAGGATCCCCAGGCCACCTGTGCCCACCCGCAGTCCCAGAGCTTTTCTAGGGGGTTTTGGGGGCTCTTCCAGCCCCACAGCTGGCAGGGAGGGGGTCTGGGTAGGCAAAAAGCTGGAGATGCTGGGGGTTGAACCCAGGGCCTCCTACATGCAAAGCAAGCGCTCTCCCACTGAGCTACATCCCCTGTGCATGGGCAGGGGTGAGGGCTGGCCAAGTCCCCTCACACCCCACTGCTGTCCTGCACATCACTCATCCTGCTCTGCCCTCAGAAACAGACCCTCATGGCATACGCTGCTGGCAGTACCCACTCTGCTCTGCTGTGGCCGGTGCTGCCTCCAACTGCCCTTTCCCACCCCTTCTTCCATCTGCTTTCACCTTCCTCCCTGCCCTTGCACCAGGCAGCACCTCACTGCTGGCTCCTGGGGGTCCATCCTACCCATGGAGACGTGTCCAGCCAGGACAGGGCACCAACCCCCCTGTGCTGGACACTGCTGCCCTTGCCATGCCCTTGTTACACCATGGTCCCATGCGCCACTGGGGAAGGTGGGTGCCCAAAAGGACTGCTTGTCCAGGAGTTTAACCTGGAACCTCTCACACTCAAAGAGAGAATCATAGCCCTAGACCAACAAGCCAGGGTGCTGCAACCTATTCCACCCCCAGCCTCTGCGGCCCACACACTGCAGCCCACACAGCTGAGACTGTGTGCGACCCTCTGTGCACTATGGGTGCAGGGAGGTCCCTCTTGCCATCCCTGGTCCATGGATGCAGCAGCTTGAGGTTAATGCAGGGTGCTGGTGCCTAGCATCTCCAATTCCCACGATCTCTGGGGGTTTTCTTCCTCAAAATGTACTCCCTGGCCCTTGCAGTGGTTGAAATGGCTGGTGCTTTGCAGCATCACCCCCCGCCTTTCATTGTTCATGGGGCATCCCCCAAAGCCGATGTTCCACACTAACCTGGCTTTCTCACTGCTCCCAGAAAAATCCCAGTCACTGTTTCCTTCCCCAGCCCTGCGGAGCAGCCGACCTTTTGGTACAGTGCTTTGCAGTCACTGGGTGTGCCTCAGGTGCCCCAGGCTGCCAACAGTCCAGGACCAGGAGGGGGATGCCTCTGTCCCGACCAAGGGCACGATTTTCTGGACACATATCCTGGGTCAGGGGCTACCTGTAGCTGTGCTACGGTGGGCACAGTGCCATCCCTGTGCCCACACCCTGCACCACAGTCCTGGGCAGAGCTGCCCAGTGGGGATGTCATCCCACCTGTTCCTTGTCGCCATAGGGGCTGTGCCCAGCAGTGGGTGTCCAAAAGGAGGGCTTGTCCGGGAGTTGAACCCGGGACCTCTCGCACCCTAAGCGAGAATCATACCCCTAGACCAACAAGCCAAGGTGCATAACTGGCTTGGCAACACCAGCCTGTGGCAGGAAAAGCAGGGATCAAGGATGGGCTGAGGCAGGGGGAGCCAGGGGTGCACAGGCAGCCCTGCAATGCCACAGGCTGGGTCTGTGACAGCCCCAGAGCAGGAGGGGCACAGGGTTCCCCGGGGTTTTCAAGGTTTTGCTGACCCAGGAGAGGTGAGGAAACAGCCATCGAGGGGAGAAGGGCAGGGAGGTGAGGACCATTTTGCCGAGATACCAAGTGGCTACCCATCATCACCCTCTGCTGCATCCCTGGTGGACCTGGGGGAGCTGATGGCCTGAGAGCAGAGCTCTTGATGGTCCATCCTGCCCACGGGAATGTGCCCAGACAGGACAGAGCACCAACCCCAATGTGCCAGGCACTACTGCCCAGACAGTGCCCTTGTTGTGCCCTGTTTATGCCATGGTGCCATGCACCTCCAGGAAAGGTGCGTGGCCAAAAGGAGGGCTTGTCCAGGAGTTGAAGCCTGGACCTCTTGCACCCTGAGTGAGAATCATACCAATGAGCTGGGGTGTGCAGCTCCCTGGGCACCCCCACCCAGTGGCAGGCACTGGGCTGCTGGGGAGGAAGTGCTGTAAAAGGATCCCAGGGGCCCAGGAGCACACCCAGCTCCCTGGGGACGTGGCACAGGATGATGTGGGGTAGTCTACTCAGCATCCCAGGAGGGCTGCCTGTGGACCCTTAGCTCCCCCTGCCCTGGCCAACCAAAATCTGTCCTTGTCCCCCTTGGACACCCCGTTTTCCTGGGAAGTGGAAAAGTCTCTGGGGTGGCCGGTACAGTCCCTGCACACACGTTCAGCCCTGCTCTGCTCCCCAGGGCCTGGCAGCAGGATCCGTTCTCACAAAGCGGCTCCTGGGGCCCTGGCGTCCCTGGACAGCACTGCTCCCCCAGCACCCCAGTGCCTGGCACAGGCTGGGGGATGCCTGGGCCGCTGCACATCTCAGCTCGTTGGTCTAGGGGTATGAGTCTCATTTAGGGTGCAAGGAGTCCCAGGCTCTACTCCTGGACAAGCCTTCCTTTTGGACACCCACCACTGGGCATAGCCCCTGCAGGGACAGGGCGATGCTGCCTGGCACAGGGTGGATGGGCAGCCTCAAGAGCTTGGCCGTGTCCCCTCTGCTGGGACAGTCCCACCACTGCCAGGAGCAAGGTACTGCCCACTGCCCCATGGGCAAAGAGACATGGCTCAGCCGTGGCCATGGTTGGCCCCTTCTGGGTGGGGAAGGGGCTGTTGGGGCAATGGGGGTCTGCAGAGCAGCACCCTGCTACCACCAAATCCCTGGTGGGCAGCTCTGCCCAGCAGCAGAGGCAGATGGCTGTGAAAGGAAACAACCACTGGGATTTCAGGGTGTAAGGAGGAGAAAAGAAACCCCAGTGCTAGAGGGAGATCAGCTTTGGGGATGTCCCATGCAGCAAAAACGTGGATGTTCCCTACTGGATGTTTTCAGGGAGGAAAACCTGGAGATGCTGGGGGTTGAACCCAGGACCTCTTACATGCGAAGCAAGCGCTCTCCCGCTGAGCTACATCCCCTGCCCAGTGTAGTACTTAGGGAGGTTGTACTGTCTGTGACACCACAGCTGCAGTGTTCAAGCTTGCTAAAATCAGTGTCAGCTGAAAAAGAAACCCTATGGACACACCACAGGGTGCTCTTTGCAGGCAGCTGGGGGATGCCAGGGCTAACCCTCTTCCACCACATCTCCAGAAAGCAGCAGGAGTGCAGTCCCCAAAGAAGGGTTTGTGCCAAAAGGAGGGCTTGTCTGGGTGGTGAACTAGAGACCTCTCACACACAAAGTGAGAATCCTGCCCCTAGACCAACGAGCCACAGTGCTGCACCCCCAGCCCCTCTGTCGCCCACATTTTGGGGTTTGGGGTGCCGGGAAGCATCCCCAGGCCAGCCGTGCCTACAGGCAGCAGCCCCAGCACTTTTCTGGTGGGCCTGGGGGGCTCTGCTAGCCCTGCAGCCATCAAGGGGAGAGGTCTGGGTAGGCAAAAGCTGGAGAAGCTGGGGGTTGAACCCAGAACCTTTTACATGGACAGCAAGCACACTCTTGCTGAACTACATCCCCCTGTACCAGCAGGATCTTGCTCCTGGCTCTTGGGTTCCATCCCGCCCATGGGTTTGGGCGCAGCCAGGACATGGCACTGATCCCACTGTGCTGGGCACTGCTGCCCTTGACACGCCCCAGTCACACGTGCTGCTGCCAGAAAAGTTGGGTGCCCAAAACGCGGGCTCGTCCGGGAGTTGAACCCGGGACCTCTCGCACCCGAAGCGAGAATCATACCCCTAGACCAACGAGCCATAGCAGAACTGTGCTCCCTGCCCTTGGCCCCTGTTCTGCAGCCACCCGTTGCACTGGGCACAGGATGAGGGCTCTGGGTTGCCCCCATCTCCCATCACTGCACCTCAGAGACCCATTTCACATGGCCCCAGGGCTAATGATCTCCCTCTCCACTGCCCCACAGGTGCCAGTGTGGCTTTGGGACAAGGGACAGGAGCTGCAAGTGCCGGGTTACTGGGAAAAAAACCTAGCCATTCCCTTTTCCCAGCCCCCAGGAGCTGCCAACCTTGGGGGTCAGCAGGGTGCAGGTGCTGGTGCCAGGGCTCCCGTGGGTGCTGTGAGGGACAGGACTGGGAGCTTGGTTCTGGGGCAGACCAGGGGAATTTTTCAGGACACAGTTCCCAAGAGTAGGGCTACCTGTAACTGTGCAGAGGTGAGAAGCTGAGCTGCTGTGAGAGTCCCAGCTGGTGGGGACCCCCCTCCACGCAGGACAGCTGCAGGGGGAACAGGGCAAAGAGCTGATTTTCAGACAGCCTACCCGCATTGAGCCTCTGATGCTAATTATATTGCATTGCAGGCTGTGCCAGAGCAAGGCTTTGCTCCCTGGGGCACATCCAAACCCTGTGAGCTGACCCAGGGGAATCAGGAGGAAGGATCAGCCACAAATAGCGCAGACAAGCCTCAGGCCTCTTCCCTGCCTTGCGAATCACAAAGATGTAGGGATGAGAGGGCAGGGGGAGTGCTGCATCCCCATGATTTCCAGGTCACATAACCCCCCATGGCTGCCCCACTCCTTCAACCCCATGCATCCAGTGCTAAGAACAGCCACCTTATGCAGCAATAACCAGATCACTCTTCTCTTTGGGAAACATGCAGACACCTAATTCTCAGCAAAGATGAATTAACAGCCCTGGAATATTTAATTCAACGTTTCTCGAGTTTGAAACTCAAATCCCAAAGTATTTCACTCCCAGGACACTGTAAACTGTTGGGATTTGGGCTCCGCTTTCATTGTGCTCATCCCTGTCTTTCCCCAAGTACTGCCCTCCCCAGGGGGAGAAGCTCAGAAAAGAAGGGGGTATAGGATAGCCAGGAGCAGTGTCTGGCAATGATTTGGGCTTAGCACGAGGCACAATGCTGGCGGAGCCAACAGGGCTGCAGGCTCACCAGGGTGCAAACCTTATGATCCCCACTCCCACAGGTAGCACCAGGAGGGCCAGACCAGGATGCCAGGGCTTTTTGATTTGCGTGCTTCTACCCCAGTGACTCACATGTGTGGGTGGGTGTTATTTTCCTGCTTCACGGGATTTCCAGCCCTGGGGAAGAACCAGAGCCCTTGCCGGAGCCATCGCCTGTCTGGGTCCCCAGGCTGGAACAGAGCTCTTGCGTGGCAGGGAGGGTGCCCTTGAGAAACCACAGCGAGCCCCTGCCCTGCAGTCAGTCCGTGGGTGTCTCGGGTGGGCTGTCGTCTCAGTGGTGCCCTCTCCTTCCTCTTATCCCAGCCATGCAACCACTTTCTCTCCCCTTCCTAAAGCCTTCCTAAAGTAGCTGTCCTCCCTGCTTTGGTGGGAAATCGCATTACGAGGCTTTGCTGGGTGAGGAAGGAGATTTTTATTCGCAAACAAGTACCATCTCAATATGCCATGCCTGCAGGCTCCAGCTCCAGGGGGTCTGTCTCTCCACCTGACTGGCTCCAGGATGCGTGTCACCAAGTGGTCTGGCCAAGAGTCCTTGCCCTGGAGAGGCGGATAAGGGATGCTGCCTGCTAAGGCCAGCTTACCCTCCTGGCATTGCCCTCAGTTTGGCGCCCTGGTGCTGTGGTGGAATACTCCTTTTGCAACCCAGCAAAGGCACTGGTGGTGGATCTGTCTCTTCATCCTGTCCTACTGCTGTGAGTCACCAGGATTTTTGTCTTCTCATCTGGATGTGCAGAGAAGCCACAGATTGATGTGCTGGGATCTTGTTGACCCAGCAATCATCCAGCCACTACCAGTCCCCTCCATCCCAGTCACCAGCCCCATGCCACCCAGGGCTTCCACTCCTGATGGTCCCACTTGCTTGCTATTCGTACCAGTCCTCTGTTTTCCATGGCAACTCTCTATGCTTCTCCACTTGTTCCAACTCAAACCATGACTTCACCCTCCTCCCCACCTCATCCATCCCTGTGGTGGCGAAGTACCCACCATCAGAGATGCTCACTGGCTGCTTCCGTTGGCTTCCCCAAGTACATAAATGCAGAGAAATCTGAGAAAGCCCATTTGCCACATGTGGTGGTGCAGGCTGGGGTGTCCCCTTAGTTAAACACATCCCAAAGAGGAGATCAGTACCCCCATGGATGTGACCCTGCAATGGGGAGCTACCACCACCATGTTCCCCAGTGTTTCTTCTGCTCCCTGTTGAGTTGGTGTATCCCACCATAATTAATGCAGTGTAATTTTTGCTGGTGCAGTTGGGTTCACCAAAGCAAGGGATAAAAGAAAGAAAATGAAGGGAAATAGGGGTCTCCAGGAAGCTGCCGGAGAAGGATGATGAGTGACAGCAGGGAGAAGGTTTCCTCCAAGAACATAAGCAGGTGAGGGAAAATAGGAGGTGAGGAGAAGACATGAAATTCAACAGACACAGGCATGGCCAAAGAGGTTGCATTTGGACTAAGCTCCAGGCTTTTCTTAGAAATGCTTCTGCTGCTGCTGCTGTTGAAAGCCATAAGTAGGCTATGCTGCAACCAGACCCCAGGACCCAGCTCTTTCCCTCCATGTGTATTCTTCCACCTGCGAAGCATTATTTTTTGTCTCAGTCTTGGTATGTAGTTCCCTGTTTCTCATCAGGGCCTTTGGCTGCACTGTCTTTGCAGAAACCTGTCTTTTAGGGCCTGATCAGCAGGTCTGTGGGGTCCTGCCCTGGGCAAGCCCTGGCTGCGGGGTGGATACACGGCAGCATGAATTCAGGACAACTCTGGAGCTGGAAGCCAAGACAGCATGGCTCCCAGCTGGGAGTCACGGTACCCATGGGAGACAGCGTGCCAGGTCCCTTGGGACAGGGATCCCTGCAGGGCACCAAGATCCTCACTCCCCCGACTCTGTCTGCACTAAGATGTCACAATTTTCAAGTCAAATCAAGGACCTGTATGGATTTTAGTCTCCTTTGAGACACTGGCTCTTCAGAAAAAAATATCTGTACAACCTTACCAGTGCAGTCATTCAGTGAAAAGCCACATATTCTGTCTCCCTGCTCCATCCTGGACTGTCCTATGCAGCAGACTGGTGGAAGACAGTTGCACAAGTCCTAGATGCCTCCAGCTTTGTAACAAAGCTTTTGCTGGAAATACAATGCTTTTCCTTATTGCAGCGTTCAGGACAATTTTGCATCCCATCTCTGCAGATGACTTCTGGAGCTGATACAAAAATATCTGTGCAGTCCTTGAAAGAGGGATGTGAAACCACATCTCTTCTCCCAGTTCTCTTACTGCTGATCAATTGCCACGTAAATTTTCTCCAAATTAGGAGTGCCTCTGTGAAGATCTCCCAAGCAATAAAACCAGTTGAGCTTGGTCAAAGGCTTTTGAAGACCAAAATGCTTTCGAGTTCAGCATAATCCCTTATGAATAAATACTCATAAGCATTCTGCAAATTGTTACGCAAAATTTATTATGCAAAATGCTTAAGGTATGAAGGAAGATTTAAACAATACCCATGGAGCATTGAGTTGCACTCTCACTCCTCCTTCCATCAGCTGAAAAGGTTCTGCTTAATGATGTATAGCATCTTAAAAAGATGCTTTATTCAGTGCCTGGCATCTTTTCCCAGACACACCTCCCTGTAAAAAAATTATTCTCCTATTCTCTAATGTGTTCAACTGAAATCTTGGGTCTCAGTTTTTGGGAAAAGCTCGGTATGGAGCTCATTGTGCTGTGCCTGAGGCCAGGGATTATGGGGGCTGGGGTTATCCTTGTTCTCTTCTAACTACCAGCTCATGGGCATGGGACCTGCAGGTCTCTCCACTGAGCAGCAGAGCAAAGCTCCCTGCTGAGTACCAGTCCAGCTGTTGCTCTCGCCTCTGTATCTGCAGCACACGGGGAAATTATAATTTCTTCTTCATGTCCTTATTGTTAAGTTTATATATCTTTCCTGGTGGCATTATCACAGGTCTGAGTGTCCATCAAGCTTGCTGTCTCTGAGAAATGTTAGGATGCCTCTCCCCATGACACCTCTGATCAATCAGTGCTCAGCTACAGGTCTCAGCAAATCTGGGCTCCTGAATGCCTGTGTGTCTAGAGGAAGCCTGGGTAACACTGCACTGCGTTTCATACTGCAGGCACCACTCTTTCTCTGATGCAGCTGGGAATGGTTCTGTGGGCATGGGCTGCTGGACAAGGTGCACCCATATCTATGGTGGGATGCCATCCCCTGAGCCATCATACTGAACTGGCACCAGGACACGAGTATATTCAGCTCATGTTATTCATAGGGCTCACTTGAGGCAAATGTTGCAGTCATGCCTGTATGTATGCATGTCTATGTGTGCACGCAGCAGCACAGAACAAAACATTTCTGCTGCTTTGTTAAGCAATAGAGCTAGATGAAGACACACCACATGCCTCACTGGCATCTGGGCTATCGGGGTTTGAATCATTGCACGCTTATTTGTATAAGACCTCTTTTTCCACATGCTGTTGTAAAGAGCAAGAATGAAGAGCCTAATGCTTGACATCTAGTTTTGCCCTGGTACATCTTAGGAATTTTTCACTCTTCATTGTCACCCATAAAACATTGGGTGAGTTGGCGTAGGATGACCATCCAAAGGACCATCTGCCAAGAGGCCATATTCTGCCTTTTTTTCCCTGACTCCATATCCATCCTCCTTAGCTCACAAGAAAAAGTGCTGCAAAATGCAGTGTAAATGCCATTTTAAAATGTCAAACCTTCGTGTTTCCATCTCCTCAAGGGAACAGGCAACAAGCCTGCTCGTCTGGGAATTCATCCCTAAGCAGGTGCTTGCTATGGAACAGCAGGAGAGGTTTCCAGGCTGAGAAAGAGGTTTCCAGGCTGGTTGCAGCAAAACACACGCTTACTTCAGCAGCAACACACACACATACTTCAGCCCAGTGTGGAGCTGAGCAGCAGAAACTCCCATTGCAGACAAAAAAGAAACTCCTCCCTGTAGCAACAAGTTGCCTCCAGAGCAAGTTACCCTTCCAGACCAGAGGCACAAGGAACACCAGAAGACTTGGGCTATGATGTAGCATAACTTTAATGAGGAGAAGGAGAAGAAACCAGTTCAGAGCGTAAGAAGTGCATTTCCAACACTTGATAAAGAAATGGACAAACCCCATTCCAGGACAAACCAATCCCTGCAAAGGTTTTCCTCTGCCCCACCACCCCATGACTACCATCTTCTGTCTATAGCCCACTAGAAGCATTTTTGCCCAGCCAGTAGCAAATGCTGTGTAGCACCACAGGGTGTGACACCTATGTGGAAATATAAAGTAAGGCTTAGCGAGAGAAAGGTATACAGAGGCATGGTCTTGAGTGACAAGCTCGCATGGCTCCCTTACCCCTGGGGGGGGTTGCGGATGCCCCCCACAGCTGGGAAACCCATGGGCATTTCCTTAGTCCTCTTCCCCAGTCTTGGTCCTGTGCTTTGTTTTTCCTTCCTGACATGGCCTCTCTGCTGGCATTGGCAGGAGGAGGTGACTGCTGGGAATGCCCCTACAGCCTGCTACCCAGGCACAGCAGTCCCACCTTCCCCAGCCCCCGGGGACTGCCGGAGGCCACAGGGACCCCGCAGCACCGGAGGTAGCTCCCGACCGCTGCTGACGCCATGGACCCCACTGTTGTGTTTTGCGGGTAGGAGCTGAGAATGGGCCCAGGCAGAGTGACCACGACGGTGGGGGGCTGGATGACAGTGGTGGAGTCCCCGCAGCGGCGGAAGCAGGGCTGGTTGCAGCTGGTGGCCAGTGGCCGGGGACCGCAGGAGGAGGGCAGGCACAGGTCGTAGCAGGACATCATTCAGCAAGGACGTACACCTGAAAGCCAGAGCCAGGGAGTAAATGCAAGGCAGAGGCTGGTCCACCCCTGCTGAGCCCTCATTTAGCAGCTCCCATAAGAAGAGGTGTGGGAGAGCTACCTAGAGGGTAAGTTTGGATGGTTTAGAAATGCCAAAGGAAGCCTTTCCAAATGGGCAGGAGCTGGCTTACCCCTTCCCTTGCCCCGTAAGCCGCTTAGGAGAAAGCAAGGAGTTTGGTTTGAGCTGCATGTCTGGGGAAGCTGGAGGCATGAGATGCTGAAAACACTCAGAACAGACCCACTTCCGCACGCTGCCTGCTCTCAAGCTGACAGCAAGCCTTCAGCAAGTGAAATGCTCACTGAGACACATCTAGTTGTAGCAAAACCCACTTAAATCAATAAAATGTGAGTGAGCTGGACTTAACGTGAGCTGGGCTATCCCATCCCAAAATATAAAGCACCTCTGCTGCCCTTCTGTAAACAGGAACACATCAGTATCTGCAACCCAGGCATGTGCTGTTCTTTTCTTCTTCTTCAGCAAGGAAAACCATGCAGGATGCTCCCAGCTGTGTGGTTATGGACCCTGCAAGCTTTGCATCCCACACCCCCTTGCACTTTGAACGCCAACTCCTTGTTTTGCGGCAGAAATAAACCCTTCCCCAACATCCTCCACAGGCAGGAGGGAGGCAGGTAACAAACCTTGAACTCTTGTAGAGGACCAGGCACAAGGCATCAGGGAAACCAAAAGCTCAGTGGGGAGAAGGAGGCAGAGCCTGTCTTGACTTACCCAGGTGGTGGAGGCAGCGGCAGTGGCTGGGAGCAGGTGGTGGGGCCAGGTGCCATGCAGGGTTTTATAGGGTGCCCCAACCCCTGGGGGAGCAAGTGCATGCCTTCCACCTGAAACTCCCCAACAACCAGCAGTTTTCTCCTGGAAAGCTTCCCCGGCTGATTAAACAGTTCCCTCTTTCATCTGTCATGTTTTGCTTCCACTTAATACTGAGTAAGACTGAAATGATTTGGGCTATAGGCATTAATTACCTTGCTTCCTAAGGCCAAAGTACATTTTAGGTCTTATGCCATGAGGCAGAAGAGTGTTTCAGCAGAATTTAGAGCAGGCACATCCCCAGAACATCACTCCCCACCTTCCTCCAAGCACAACCAATTCAGCTTCCCAGTGCATCTGAGGTGAGCTCAGGCATTTAGGCTGAACATGAGAAACACACATCTGTACGTAAACCCTGCAACAGTGGTCTCATCGATGGCAGGAAAACCAGAGGGGCCGCAGGGGTGAGGGTGCTGGGGGACCACGTACGGCTGGGAGAAAAATGCCAGAGGGCCATTTCTCCTGCCCCATCTGCCCAGGTGCTAAAGACACAGACACAGGGACCTGAGACTTGAGCTAGCCCAGCATGACCAAATTGGTTTTGGATCCACTTAGAGGATTTTGCCCTTTTTTTGTTATTATTCCTCACATCTGGGGTATGAATTCTACTTGGAAGGCACATCAAATTTTAAAAGCAAAGTAACCACGAGCTCTGGAGTCCACCCCTGAAGGTGACACACACCAAAACTTACTAATTTTGCAGTGAGCTGATTTCCGAGACAAGAGGCTTTCCATTCTGCTCCTTGAATATGTTAACAGCAGTGAGCCAGAAGTTCACAGCTATGCTTCCTTGTGATGCAGTAACATCGTCAAGACATTTTTAATTACAGTCTGCAGCATGACACCAGATGGCTCTGCAGAAAGCCTATTAGCTGCTAAACAGCTGGGGAGTCACAGAAGTCCTTACCTGCACTTAAACGTGAATCACCTACACATTGGGGAGAGGAAGTTGCTGACATGGTCCCAAGCAAGGGAATGAGCCATCAGGCTTTAGGGGCAAGGAAAGTTTGAAGAAGACTTTTCATTTCATGCCAGCAGAGCCCAGATGAAGGCACAAATATCTTCTGCCCTGGAATAAACCATGGTAGTACCAGGGCACATGTACTATGCATGTGTAGAGCTGGGGGTTGTCAGCATCGCTGTTAAAGAAATGCCTTGTAGGGTTTCTGGGGTTATTTTAGTTCCTAGGGTGTCTTGGCCTTGTAGAGCCACAGTTGATAGCACTGAATTATCCCTAGTGACTCCTTCCTGCCCTGCCTGCAGGGCAAAAAAGTCTTTCAGAGAGGCTGGGGTCAAGCCCAGCTATTTTTAACATCATTCTGGAAGGAGAAAGGGGAAATCAGCTTTTCCGAGGTGCAGTGGAAGACACATGCATCAGCCAGAAGCAACCTTCCAGCCTGCTGGAGTAAGGTTGGAGGCTGTAGGTTCATCAAAACCTCCTAAATGGTACTTTGGTGATGAGGAAAAGATGAGGTTTTAGTTTAAGCTTTACCTTTCTGCACGTCTCGTGAAGCACAAAATGATGCCATGGGTGCACCTTGGACCCACAGCCTAAGAATTAAACTCTTCTTCTGCCAGTCACAGTTTCTTCCCCTTCACTAATCATCTTCTATCTCTTTTTTTTTTTTTTTTTTTTTTTTGGTGCATCTGTGCACTCCCATGATCCCAGGGAAAACAGCCCTTGCTGGAGGACTCCGTTCCTGGTTTCCAAAGGCTATGATCTTCTGATTTGCAGCATCGCTGTGTGTTTCAGTTTTGCAACCCAGTTTAAGTACTTGAGGTTCTGCTCACGTTGAACCATTGTGTCCCAGAAAAATAACCGCGGATGCAGAGATGCTTGAAATAAATACACAGCGGAAATTAGAAAGGGCATGTTGCTGAATGTGTGTGGATCTGTGTAGTGAAACAAGTCCTTTGCCCAGAGAAGAGGACAAGGGAAACAAAACGCACATGTCAGGAAGTTAAAATAATCAGATTTGTGTAATGAATGAGATTAAACTAAAGTAAAACCTTAGGGAAAAGAGCTCTTATTGGAAATGCAGGTATTTGGGAGGAAGACAAGAACTGTTTTTTCCAACTTGTATTCATTTTGGGGAAGGAACGCTTTCCTCTTAAGACATGGGTTTCTCTGGAGGAACTACAAAACTGAGAAAATGTCACCAAAACAAACACATCAGACCCATTTTCTTAACTTCCGTACATCCTGGATCCAGGATGCGTGGCCATCTAAGTCTTAGTTCTTCCTGCAGATAAGGACACGAGGAGCAACATGGCCCTGGACCAATACTCTCCATGTTTCCCTTTGCATCATCAGCCCCAGAAGCACTTTGCAACTCCAGTTTCACTGCTCTGCATTTTGACTTCCAACAACCCAAGGGCTAGATGTCTCTGAGATTGGCTGGAGGGTGGAAGCTTGCCCCTGCCCCAAAATGTCTCCTGAAAGGCAAAGGCACATATTGGGGCACCAACAGATCCACTGCATCCCATCTCCAAGGAACACCTGCATCCAGAACTCTCATCCAGGGCTTACCCCAGGGCCACACCTGACCTGCCAGCAGCATGACATGCAGGGACCACTCCCAGGCAGCTGATGGGCAAGCAGGACACCCCAGTGCCAGGAGGCAGCATCCTGAGGCAGACATAGTCACCCAGGCGGTTCCCCCTCCACCACAGCTGCAGAGCAACCTTGGCTGCCTGTGTCCTTGTTGGGGCAGACTTGGGGTGCTTCAGGGCCACTATGTGCAGCCCAGGGAGCAGAGCCCAGCCGGTGCCACTGGGGAGAGCCAGACTCTAGCTGCCATGTGCCACCCTGGGGCTGCAGACGATCCAGTTTCATGCCGCCACATGTACCCTATAATTGTCAGTTCCCTGGGTGGGCTGATGCTCCATGGTGTCACTGAGGCTGGCATGTCCCCCCCCAGGAGGCCTCGTCACCACACACCAGGGCAGGGGCAGGCATGTGCCAGGGTGGACACAGTCCAGCAGGGTTGAAGGGTATCCCAAGGGAGTCAGCTTGTCGCCTCTTCTGGCTTCCTCTGCCCTAAAAGTCCCCATGTCCTATTATGCTGCAGCAGCCCCTGTGCCATGCACCACCACCCAAGGAGAAGCCTGCACCCACCGCCCCTTCCCATTTTACCATCTCCATCTGCAAGTTGGCATTTCTCCAGGACTGTAACCCCTGTGCACCAAAACTCATGCCTTTTCCCCAGGAAATCTCCCGCATCCCTCTTGCAGGGTGCCTGGCTGTCTGGGTGCAAACATCCCCCTTTCCCGGGGCAGCAGAGCTGGCCAGGCACCACAGCATTCCACGGCAGCAGGATGGGACGGGGACAGTCTTTCCCTGCAGCCCAGTCACCATTTCTGGCTCAGGAGAGGGAAGCAGCTCCCAACTGGTTCCCAGAGGCATCTCCCCAAGGCATGGGAAGGAAACATGGCCCCAGGGAATGTCAAAAAGCCAGTGCAGGGCTTGCAGCGTGGGCAGCTAAGCATCCTTGCCTTGCCTCCAAGCCACAGCATTGCTTGGCCACATCATGTACAGAAAGAAGGGGCGGGAGCAGGGAAGACACCTGCAAGGCTGGCACAACACGTTTCCCCAGCTGCATGCTCTGGGGACGTGCTCGGAGAGAGGCTTCCCTCTCTGCAAGATTGTCAGGATTTCAGCAGTTAAAAACCTCCCAGCAGGCAGGTCTTTTTACCTCTTTTTTTCATCTTGCAGTAGCTCACCTCTCCTCTCCCCAGGAACCTCCACTGCGAGCACTGCTGCGGACACAGAAGGGAGCTTCCAACATGCAGCAGCTATGCATCCTCAAAAAAAGCATGGCTCAGCAAGTCACAGCTTTGTCCAGGATTGGCTTTTGGCTCCCACTGGCATGATAGGGATGCCCAGGGCTTGTGTATGAGATGCAGAAAGGAATAAATTGGCTGACAAAGCAGAAGGGGAAAAAAAGCAGTGGCCAGGCTCAGAGTGCACCCACATTGGTGCCCAGCCAGCACGGCCAGCCTGTTGCTGACCTTCCCTGCCCATGGTTTGGTGCTTTGCCACCTGGAGAAGACATGGTTGGCTGGCAGGAGAGCGGGGGGAATGGAGGGGTGCAGTACCCGCGCCTGCATGGGAGCATGGTTCCTGGCACCTTGCACAGAAGGGCAACAAAGGTCCCTGATCAACTGGGAGCAGGTTTGACAAGTGGGAGCAGCAATCCAGAGGCATACATACATTTAACATGAATGAGCAAAACAGAGAAAGCCCAGACATGCCAGAAAGCCTCATCCTGGATAGGGGTCCCCAGAGTCCCGACGAGGGTGGGATTCGAACCCACGCGTGCAGAGCACAATGGATTAGCAGTCCATCGCCTTCACCACTCGGCCACCTCGTCTCCTGTCTGTCTGTTTTTCTGGGAATTTTTTTCTCCTTTTTAACCAAAGGCTACAAATCTGTGGCCAGTTCTTCCAAGTGTACTTCAGGGAGTGAGACTGGGCAGGCAGAGCTCTGGCAGCCTTTCTGCCTGGCTGTGGCAGCCAGCTGCCCACCCGCCTGTCGCAGGGCAGCTGGGCAGGCCAGCAAGCAGGTGTTTGCAACTCATTTGCCCCTCTCCATGCTCCTTTCTGTCCCTGTATCCAGAGGATGGCAAAGGGCAGGGTGGCATTTATTTTTGCCATAAAAGTGTGTGCCCCAGGCTTTGTTACTTGTTGCAGGTCTCCATCACCCCTGAACCACCATCAACCTACCCTCAACAAGTGTTGGCAGGGTTTTCCTGCAGGATCCAGCAGGAGTTGTGCAAATTAATGGGGAAGATGGTGGCGTTCCAGCCAGCATTGGACATACCTCTTTATTTCCCAAATCCCCTGGGATCTAGAGATAGTTTGGGTCATCTCTCCACTATAAGCTGCCCAGGGAGAGGAGGCAGAAGGAAACTCCTTCTCCTAAGTGGGGTTGATAGGAACACAGGGGTGGGAGACGCTCCAATGGAGCAGGGCAGAAAGAAACCCCCAGCAGTGCCCCTAGCTTGGGGCAGGGAGGAAAAACAGCCCCTGAGCCCAGGCACCACTGGGAGTCAAACCCAGGATCTCCTGTTTACTAGACAGGGGTTTTAAATGGCTGAGCCATGACACCCCTCCTGCCATGTGCCCTGTGCCATGGGGTGACCCCAACACACCTTGTCTATCTGCCACTTCTGTATCCCTATCTGCTACTGGGAACACCCCCAGTGCTGACCCAGGCTCCTGGCACACAGAGTCCAACGCCTTCCCTAACAGCACCAGCTGGGTTTTGGAGTCCCAGCCCCTTCAGGAACTTGCTGCCCCACTCCCCTTTCCCCAGCAGAGCCCTGCCAGCTGCCCCCAGCGCCTGCACTGCCCCGAGGTGACTGCCTCTGTCTCAGCTCTCTCTCTGGCTGCTCACCCCAGCGTCCTGAGAGTCCCCAGGGCATCACCTGCCTGCCTGGATCCCCCATGAGCCCAAGGCCAACCCAAACAATCTCAGTTCAGCCACTGAGGGCTCCGGCACCCCCAAATTCTCCAGTTTTTTGAGAGGTGCATGAGACATATGGAGGGAGACAGTGGCCGAGAGCAGCTCCCCAGTACAACAGGTGCTGGTGACACCCAGTGCTCACCCAACTTCATTTACATCCTCCTGGCCTGGCCCGACCCCAGCACTGGGAAGAAGACCTGGGAAGGGGACCAACCCCTGCTCAGCCATTGTCACCCAGCAGGGAGGCTAAAACACAGATGATGAAATGAAGCCCTGCAGCACCCTCCAGCCGTGCCATCTGCCAAAGGTGTCCCATCAATGGGGATGTCCCCGATCCCTGGCAACAGCAGCTCCTAGGTGCGGGGAACTCTGTGCTGTCCCTTGCACTTGAGCTCACAGCTCAGCTAGGGCCGGAGCAGAGTCCCTGTGGGGTCGTGGGGGACAGGAGCTGTGCTAGGTCACAGCTGCACACCCTGGCTCATTGGTCTAGGGGTATGATTCTCACTTAGGGTGTGAGAGGTCCTGGGCTCAACTCCGGACGAGCCCCCCTTTTGGACACCCACTGCCCTCCTCCCATCCAGCTGCTCACACCACAACCAAAATTCACCCTAAGAGAGACCCCGAGCCCTGTGGAGAAGGGACACAAGGTGCCTCCACACCCCGCAGCACCTGGGCAGGGGAGGGAAAGGGCCATGGGCATTCCCAGCAGGCTGTGGGTGCCAGGAAGCATCCCCAGTCCAGCCATGCCCACAGGTGGCCCCAGAGCTTTTCTAGGGGCTTTTGGGGGCTCTTCCAGCCCCACAGCTGGCAGGGAGGGGGGGTCTGGGTAGGCAAAAGCTGGAGATGCTGGGGGTTGAACCCAGGGCCTCTTACATGCAAAGCAAGCGCTCTCCCGCTGAGCTACATCCCCCTGAAGCAGCCTCTCACCTGGCTTTCTCATCACTCCCAGAAAATCCCAGTCGCTTTTTCCTTCCCCAGCCCCACAGAGCTGCTGACTGTGGGGTTTGGGGATTTGCAGGCACTGGGTGTCCCTTGGGTGCCGGCGGGCTGGCAAGGGGGCTGAGACTGGAAGGACAGCTGTGGGGCAGACCTGGCACATGCTTTTCTGGATGCAGCCCGCAGGCAGAGCTGCCCACCAGGGACGTGGTGGAAGCACTGTCCTGCTCTGATGTACCCCACTGCCATTTACCCACCCAGAAGGGACCAACCCCGGTCATGGCTGAGCCGTGTCTCTTTGCCCATGGGGCAGTGGGCAGTACCTTGCTCCTGGCAGTGGCGGGACTGTCCCAGCAGAGGGGACACGGCCAAGCTCTTGAGGCCGCCCATCCACCCTGTGCCAGGCAGCATCGCCCTGTCCCTGCAGGGGCTATGCCCAGTGGTGGGTGTCCAAAAGGAAGGCTTGTCCAGGAGTAGAGCCTGGGACTTCTCGCACCCTAAATGAGACTCATACCCCTAGACCAACGAGCTGAGATGTGCAGCGGCCCCGGCATCCCCAGCCTGTGCCAGGCACTGCGGTGCTGGGGGAGCAGTGCTGTCCAGGGACGCCAGGGCCCCAGGAGCCGCTTTGTGAGAACGGATCCTGCCGCCAGGCCCTGGGGAGCAGAGCAGCGCTGAACGTGTGTGCAGGGACTGTACCGGCCACCCCAGAGACTTTTCCACTTCCCAGGAATACAGGGTGCCCAAGCGGGACCAGGGGGTGCCTGGGGCGGGGCGCAGGTTTCCCCCCCAGGTGCCAAGGGCTGGGGCTGTGATGGCCGAGGGGTGAAGGCGTTGGACTCGAAATCCAATAGGGTTTCCCTGCGCAGGTTCGAATCCTGCTCACAGCGTGAGATTTTTACCTGCTGCCCACACATGGGAGCTGCAGTGGGAGTCAGGGTAATTCCAGCCCTGCACATTCTCCCTGGAGAGCAGTTCCTGCACCAGGGAACCTGCTCCCTGGCTGAATCCCCTGCCCCAGGCATTGTGCCCCAGGCAGAGCTTGTGATGGCCCCGGTGCAGGAGGGCCCTCTCTCCTGCATTCTTCCAGGTTTTGCAGAAGTGGGAGAGGTGAGGAAGCAGCTGTCGAGGGGAGCAGGGTGGGGACCATTTTTCTGAGATGCCAAGTGACATCCCACCATCTCCCTGTGCCATGTCCTCAAGAGACCTGGGGTAGCTGATGGCCAGAGAAAGGGAGAGGGCAGCCCCCTGGGGCAGCCAGCACCTGCACTGTGCACCACCTTGGCCTGTGCAGTACCCAGGGCCATGGGGGACAGGACCTGGGCTGGAACTTTCTTTAAATGCTGTGGCTTGTTGGTCTAGGTATATGCTTCTTGCTTAGGGTGTGAGAGGTCCCGGGTTTGACTCCTGGACAAAACCCCCTTTTGGACACCCACTGCTGGGCACAGCCCTTCAGGGATGCGGTATGGACAGGGTGATGCTGGCCTGCATAGGGCGGACAGGAAACCTCAACAGCTCAGCAACTCCAGTCAAAACCTACATTTGCCCCAAGCCCCCTTGGGAAGGGAGACAAGGTTCCCCCCAGCACCCACATAGGGGAGGGAAAGTGTCATGGGCATTCCCTCAGAGCCTGTGGGTGCCAGAAAGGGTTCCCATGTCAGCTGTGCCAGCAGATAACCCCAGGGCTTTTCTGGGGGGCTTGTCCAGCAGTGCAGCTGGCAGGGAGGGGGTCTGGGGAAGCAAAAGGACACAGACATGCTGGGTATTGAACCCAGGGCCTCTTACATACAAAGCAAGTACTCTCCTGCTGAGCTACTGCCCCAGTGTATGGGTGGGGGTGAGGGCCTCACCAAGTCCCCTCACTGTTGCCCCACTGCTCACCCTGCTCTGCCCCAAAACCAGCCCAACAGGGGCTGCACTCTACGATCCCCATTGCTGCTTCTAAGGGGCTCCATCCTGGCCATGGGGACATGCTCATGCTCAACACCTTCCCATCCCTGCTGCACCAGGCACCGTTGCCTTCCCACCACCCTGGCGCTGGTCCCACAGTGGGCTGAGGCCACACACGCCAGCTGAGGAAGGCAGGTGTCCAAAACCAAAACACGGGCTCGTCCGGGAGTTGAACCCGGGACCTCTCGCACCCGAAGCGAGAATCATACCCCTAGACCAACGAGCCTAGTTACTGTACAATGGCAGGAACCCCTCCTTGAGCTTTAGTTCTCAGAGAACTGGTTGGGCAGGGCTGGGACCTTAGGAAGTTTGGTTTGGTCCCCATGGATATTCACAGCTGGGAGGTCCCCCTTACTCTCTCCTGGCTGCAGGCCTAGCACCTGGACATGTCCATGGGCTGTAACAGCCCTGGCCCTCTTGGCCCCATGGCTTTTGGGGCCAGGGCAGGCAGCAGGACTCCTGGGTGCAACTAGTACCCAAGTGGGGGGATGTAGCTCAGTGGAAGAGCGCTTGCTTCGCATGTAAGAGGTCCTGGGTTCAATCCCCAGCATCTCCATGTGTTTTTGCCTCTTCAAAGCTGCTTCCTCCAAGGGGCAGTGGTGATAAACTCCACTTCTACCTCTGGAAGCCATCCACAAAGGAGAGTCCCTGTGCATGCACCCTGCACCATGGCCCCCATGCAGAGCTGCCCACCAGGGATGTGGTGGCAGCAGGGCCGTGCCTGACAGCCTGACTATGGCTGAGCTGTGTCTCTTTGCTCACAGGGAAGCAAGCAGCATCTTGCTCCCAGTAATGGCAGGACTGTCCCAGCAGAGGGGACACAGCCAAGCTGTTGAGGCTGCCCATCCCCCCCGTGCTGAGCAGCATCACCCCATGTCCAAAAAGGGGAGGCTCTGCTGGGAGTTGAACCCAGGGTCCCACCAGTGCTCAGTGCTGGAGTGGGGCAGCTAGCTGGACTGCTGCTACAACCTCCCTATTTTTCTCCAGCCCTGTGGGATGGTGGCTACACTGGTGCCCATGCCCAGGCCACAGCTGTGGGTAAAACCTCTCGCTGTGAGCAGGATTCGAACCTGCGCAGGGAAACCCTATTGGATTTCAAGTCCAACGCCTTCACCCCTCGGCCATCACAGCCCCTTGTGTAGCTGTGCTGGGTGGGGACACCCCAGTTACCCTGGGGTCTGCTTCTGGGGAGAAAATCTGCCCCAGCCTGTGCAGGCTACCTGCACAGTTTGAGTACTCCTTGGCAGGCCCAGTATCCACATGTGCCAGGGTTGGGAAAAGGGAACATCCAGGGGTATTTACCCATGGCTGGGAAAAAATCCAGGTGCAGTAGAGAGCCTCTCCACAGGGCAGGCACCAAAGGGAAGCATCCTCCAGCAATGTCTTGGGAGACAACGTGTTTTGGGGGGATATGGAGATGCTGAGGGCTGAACCCAGGGCCTCTTACATGCAATGCAAGCTCTCTCCTGCTGAGCTACATCCCCTGTGCACGGGCAGGGGTGGGGTCTGGACAAGTGTGGGAAATTACCAGGTTTGTCAGTGTTGGGAGTACAGAGTCATTGTGAATCCAACTTGAGACAAGTTAAGCAACATACTTGTCTCGCACCAGTAAGCACCAGCAATGGAGCAAGAGCTGCATACCTTGCCTTTCCTGCAAAGACCAGGACAGATGACTCAAATCAACTGAGTGACACCTGGGGTGAGGCAGAGGCCCCACAGCCTGATGTTATTTCAGTAAAGCTGGGAGAGCAACTGTGCATCTCTACTGAATGCAGGCCTTGTTAAGAGTTAATTGGCACATGATAAATGACTAAGTCCCACCTAGCCAAAAGTATAAATATGGCGTTTAAAATCATCCCTTTTGAGGGTGAGAGTTCTAACTACTGGATGGGTTTGGACCCCTCCCCTCCCCTCCCCTCCCCTCCCCTCCCCCTCCCCTCCCCCTCCCCTCCCCTCCCCCTCCCCTCCCCTCCCCAAGCAGGGATACTTCTTTGGTAAGATTCACACCTCTGACTACGTCGGATGTTACCTGGGAAAATATTGTTAACAAAATGTCGTGGTTTGGCCTCAGCCAGCAACAAAGAAGAACCACGTGGCTGCTCGCTCAACCCCCACAGCCGTGGGGAAAATCAGAAGAAAAAGGCAAAACCCGTGGGTTGAGGTAAAGGCAGTTTAACAGAACAACAAAGGGAAGAGAAAAACAGTAACAATAACACCGATAAAGGAATATACAAATGCGATTATGGCACCGCCGCTCACCGACCGGACCCGCACCGCCGCAGCCCGCGCTGAGCAGCGACTTCCCACCCCCTCCCCCGGCAGCTCCCCCTACAGCCCGGGCATGGCTCACATGGCATGGGATACCTGTGTCCCCTCCCCATCCTTGGGGAAATCAATCCCATCCCTGCCGGAACCAGGACACAAAAGCGCTGAACTATTAATTCAAGCTCAATTTCAGCAGTAAGTGTATTTATCAATGGCAATTCCAAATTTGTTATATCTGTCACCTCAATAAATCATTTAGCTTTTCAACTTTGTGAAATGGTCTCAGTGAAAGTCCTTGGCAGGGCTCTGAAATAGGCAAACGGTGACTCTGAGTGGCTAATGTACATAATTCTTTAGACATAAACCATTGACCAAATCTGGGACAAAGACTGGTCCTAGCTGCACCTAGACTCCTCTCTGAGAAGGAGTTCAGAAAGCACGGGGGTCCTTTCCGAACCTCGTGACTCAGTGGGAGGGCTTCCCTCAGCCACATATCAGACTTAAACTCAATGCGACAGCAAGTCCTCTTCCCTCCCACCCCATCCCACTGCCCACCACTCATCCTGCTCTGCCCCAAGGACCCTGGCCCCAGAAACAGAACCCTGGGGCATGCACTGCTGGCTCTTGGGGGTCCATCCTGCTCACACAGACGTGTCCAGCCAGGATGTGGCCCTGACCCCTCTGTGCTAGGCACCACTGCCTTCATCATGCCCTGATTATGCCATGGTCCCATGTACCAGCCAAGGAAGGTGGGTGTCCAAAAGGAGGGCTCGTCTGGGAGTTGAACACGGGACTCACACCCAAAAAGAGAATCATACCCCTAGACCAACAAGCCAGGGTACTGCATCTCACTGCACCCCCAGCATCTGTGCCCCACAGTTTTTGGGGTTGGTGAGGGTGGCTGATGCTGCCTTTTGCCCCTGGCACAGCCTGGAGCAGGTAAGTCCACCTTACTGTGCCCAGGATGTGGGGCCAGTGTTCAGAGGTGGCCACAGCATGTAACTGCCCTGGCCCCAGTGGCCATGGGGACAGCCAGACCATGGGGGTCACTGAGGACCCCTGGGCACTATCCTACACATGTGCAGGGGATGTAGCTCAGCGGGAGAGCGCTTGCTTTGCATGCAAGAGGCCCTGGGTTCAACACCCAGCATCTCCATATACTTTTGCCTCCTCAAAGCCCCCTCCCTGCTGGCTGCAGGGCTGGCAGAGCCCTCCAGGCCCCACAGAAAAGCCCTGGAACTGCCTGTGGGCACAGCTGGCCCAGGACTAGGGGGACAGCAGTTGTGCTCAGTGGGTGCCCACAGCCCATGCCAGAACCCCTGGGAGAAGGAGCTGCCCTACTCGCCCTGCTCAGCCCAAAGCTGCAGTGACTATCAGGGGGAACAAGGAGATGGAAGCCAACAGCTGACCCCAAATGAGCTCTGTACTCCCCAGGCAAAAGCAGGGCAGGCTTTGCCCAAAGGGAGGACTCCTAGGGGAGTTTGAGCCAGGTTCTCTCACACCTGAAAGTGGGACTGTATTCCAAGCCTGCATTGGGCTCCCCAGCTGTCCCCTGTGGCCTCCCAGCCCTGGGCTCGGTGTGGGTCCCACCTGGCCCACACCCCACTGGTAAAAGCAACTGCAGATAAACTCACAATTGATACAGCATGGCTGTGCTGTGGGTCCCCAGCTTCTCTGGGTGGTCCCATCTCACAGGGAAGGATTTCACATGGCCCCAGGACAAGTGGTCCATGGCTCCTGCCCTATATTACCTCAGTCTCCAAGGCTGCCAGGTAGCAGGTTTCCTGGTGCAGGAGCTGCTTCCTGGGGAGGAGATGCGGTACAGGGCTGGAGCTGCCATGTCTCTTCCTGCCCCTGCTCCCCCCAGGCCCAGACCGGCTCATGTAGCAGTGGGTAAAATCTCATGCCTTGAGTCCAAAACCTTCACCCCTCAGCCATCACAGCCCTGGCCCTTGGCACCTGGGGGGGACACCTGCCCTCCACCCAGGCCACCCCCTGGTCCCCCTTGAGCACCCTGTATTCCTGGGAAGTGGAAGAGTCTCTGGGGTGGCCGGTACATTCCTGCACACGCGTTCAGCCCCACTCTGCTCCCCGGAGTCTGGCGGCAGAGCCCCTCCCCAAAAAGTGGCACCTGGGGCACCCAGCACTCCAGTGCCTGGCACAGGCTGGAAGTGCCTAGACAGCTAATCACCCCAGCTTGTTAGTCTAGGGGTAAGATGCTCACTTAGGGTGCAAGAGGTCCTGGGTTCAACTCCCGGACAAGCCCTCCTTTTGGACACCCATCGCCCCACTCCTGCCCAGCCAGCGCAGAGTTCATTTGGGACCCAGCTGTTGACTTTTATTCCCCAGGGACACCCTGCAGTCACCGGGGCTTTGAGCTTAGCAAAGACACACAGGACTGTCCCCTATCCTCAGGGTCCCAACCCTGTGCCCAGGCCTACTGGTCCTGATGGGTGACCCTGGTATTGGGGTGGCAGCAGGATGGGGACAGGGGATGGGCAAGGATCATGGCGATGGCATAACCGTGGCTTTGGGGCAACCCCTGGCCCAGAGCAGGTGGGTGCCATGGTTCAGCTGGTTAAAGCACCTGTCTAGTAAACAGGAGATCCTGGGTTCAACTCCCAGTGGTGCCTGGGCCTGCAGGCTGTTTTTCCTCCCTGCCCCAAGCTGGGGGCACTGTTGGGTGTCTCTGCCTCAAGTAGGTGTCCCTGGTGGCCCCACACCCTTTGGCCCCATGGGGATTTCCACCAGTGCCTACAGCCTCCCACCCTTTTGCCCTTTGAGGTGGGTCCGGCTACAACTTCTCAGTTATCCCCTTCAGTGGGGCATGCATCGCTGTGTCCTGGTAGGGCTGGCTGCAGCTCCCCAGTTCGCCCCCCCCACAATGACAAAGATGCATGGGCGCAGTCTGGGTGCATGCTTTTACCGAGAGCTTATTTCAGGGTAGGACAGGTACAGTCCTGGAGATGCTGGGGAATGTCTGGAAACCGGAGTGGGGGCAGAAAGGACTTGGGAGCATCCCTGGGAAGCAGGGTAGGTCTATACCGTCTTGTGAAACAGGATACTTTGTATAAACATGCCTTGCTAATGAATACACGCTTGAAGAGGAACAGAAGGCTGATAAAAGGGGACCATCCCAGCGCAGTAGGTGCCAAAACCAGCCAAAAAACAGACAACTGCTAAAAGCAGCATGAAGTCAACAAAGATCTGCAGCAACTGGGGGAAAGGTAAAGGCAAGAGGGGGATATCATGACTACCGACTCAATTAGCAACTTGGCAGGCCTTCCCCCTGCATTGGACTGAGCACGTGCACATCAGTTAAAGGACTGATTTTAAACTGTAACTTTAAACGAAAGCAAGAGACCATACTAATCAATAGAAATTGTAAAGATAAGGTACTAACCAGTAATTGTAACTAAAGGTGTGTATTTCTGTTTTGAACCGTATAAATATCCCAAGGAGTTTGTAGACGGGTGTGCTTTGTGGGTTAGCAGCTAGCACCCATGTCTGCACAGAAATTATTTAAATAAATACCTCTGCTCTGTGTGTACGCTGACATGTTGCACACCGGGTAAATGACCCCGCTTTGGGACTGCGCTTCCCATCTTCTCTGCCCTCATTCCCCAAGGTACCCATTTCATCATGGCTTCACAGTTCATTTGTCCCAGTTTGCTTTCCAGCTGCGCCCTCCTCTTTCGTGGGTTACCATCTTAACTGCTTAACAGCTGCCTTCTGCAGTAATAGCTCTTTTATGTATTTCTGAGTGGTTTTTAGTTTTCCCATGAGTGTCAGATAAGACACTGCCAGCCACCTCCATGCCAGGACCTGGCTGCCCTTTTAGATGCTGCTTCAATTTCTTCTGCCTGAGCTTCTCAGTTTCCTCCTGCCTTCCCCTTTCCAAAGTTAAACGCTCCTGCGGGGGGCGGTGGGGGGTGGTGACCTCTGCCCCTTGGGAGGATGCAGTCGCCACGGTGGCCCAGGCACTTGCTACGAGATGCCCCCTCGGGCTCAGGCGCCGCTGGGAGTGGAGCGCAGGGTACCCCCGTGCGAGCCAGGAGCCGGAGCCAGCCGCGGCCAGAGGACACGCTGGCCCACGCTGGCCCCCGTTCCCCCCGCTCGGCTCTGCAGCAAAAGTCCCGACGAGGGTGGGATTCGAACCCACGCGTGCAGAGCACAATGGATTAGCAGTCCATCGCCTTCACCACTCGGCCACCTCGTCCTGCCCCGCGCCGGCCCTGGCCCCGCCCCTTGCTAACCGACGCGAGGCCCCGCCGCGCGCTGCCAGCCTGAGGGCGGGCCGCCGCCCGCCGCGCCGAGGGCCGGCCCTGCCGCCCAGCCCAGCCCGCCCGATGGAAGCCGGACCCGGGGACTGCTCCCCATCGCCCTCCTAACGCAGTCGGCAGCGGATCAGTTTCCTAATCTGAAAACGCTGAGTTCGAGCCTCGGAGAGAGCAATGCTTTTGCCGCCCCGCCCGGCTGGGAGCGGGAGGCGGCGCCGCTGTTTTGCTGCCGCCCGCAGCCCCACGGCAGCGTGAGGAGTCCCTGAGGCGGGCCCCAGCCTCGACCGCCCCCGGGGGGGGTCTCCCCTCCCCGCGCCCGTCGGCCCCGCCGCAGCGGGGCGGCCCTGCAGAAAGGCCGGTGCCGCACCCCCGCCCCGCAGCGGCCAGCTCCTCTCGCCAAGCGTGGCGGCAAAAAGCACTGCCCTCTCTGAGGCTCGAACTCAGGACCTTCAGATTATGAGACTGACGCGCTGCCCGCTGCGCTAAGAGGGCGGCTGTGGGTGCAGTGCCCCGGCGCCCCAGGCCGGCTGGCGCTGGAGCCGGCACAGGCGAGGCCGACTGGCGGCGCGCAGGGGCGGGGCCGGGGCCGGCGCGGGGCAGGACGAGGTGGCCGAGTGGTGAAGGCGATGGACTGCTAATCCATTGTGCTCTGCACGCGTGGGTTCGAATCCCACCCTCGTCGGGACTGTTGCTGGCGCCCCAAGTTCTCCCACCGTGCCCAGTTGGTGCCGGGAGCGGACGACAGGAGGGCTGCCGGGGAGCCAAACCAGCCTCTACAGCACTCCCACCCCTCTGCTATTTGGCAAACTTTGATATTTTACATAAACAACCCAAGCATTAAACAACGCAGCACACCATACCAGAAACTTTAGCACAGCAACCAGGCAACAGCACATTCCAAGCCACTAAAAATTTATTAGGTACAAAACACATTTACATCAGGTGGTGTGAACCATGTCCCAAAACAATTCCAGGTTTTTACAGCTGAATTCCAGGTAAACTGAGAACATCAACAGTAGTACTGGGGTAAAGCATATCTGAGAGCACCACACAGGCTTCGCTTTGCATGCAACCAATGAAAGTTAAAACTCAGCCCAAGTAAAGTGTATGTGGTATGAACAGCCTCAAAGCATAATTTCTTCAGTTTAATTTTTTTATTTCAACTTACTATTAAGCTACTATTGCTATTCAAGGTTTAAGAGAAATAATACAAATGCTATCAAACAAAAAAATAACTGTAAAATTACTTTTTTGGAAGGCAGCTGCCAGTTTTAGACTGAGAATTTCAAATGAAATTAGAAGCAAGTCAGACAACTGGTCTCTAGCAGGCAAGATAAGAGCTTACTGCCAAAGCCGCACTAATTTGTATTTCACCAGGCAGAAGTTTCTGTGTGAGAAAAATCTGCTGATATTGTAATTTAAAAAAAAAAAAAAAGGATTGCTTGTACAGGAGTACTGAAGACATGAAGTACATCTTCATACTATTTACTGAGAATCAGTATGAAACTAAAAACAAAGGTCTTCAACTTCCAAAACCACAGCTTTTTAAATACTGGAAAACATAGGTAATCTGCTCGTCAAAAAAAAAAAAGGAAAAGCATTTCTCCATAGCTGTTTACTTAATAAAGTGTCCTGCTTTCCAGCATGACAATTAATCTGTAGAATAAGCAACTGACTGGTTTTAATGCCATAAATATTCAATACAATAAAACCTGGGCCCAGCAGCACAAAAATCCTTCCGGATTTGCATTGAGCATCATAAAATACAAAATACAGCCAAGTGTTGCACCGACTCAAAAATGACAGTACTGAAATTCCTGGGCAACAAAACAGCAATTTCAAACCACAGTGCTGCTGCCAGGTAGCTTCTGCATGAAGCAAGGAAACACAGAGCTGGGCCATCTCAGGGACTGTGTCTATGGAGAGCAATTGCTCTGATGTTCCCAGCGGTGCCCGCTACCTTAAAGTTTTCTCCTGGTGAAGCTATGTTTACCCACCATGAGAGCTGGTAGAAAGAAAAGTTACGACTAAGTGTCAACTTAAGGCCTTCCAAGAAAAGCATTTGACTCATCTCTGTGCCTACGAAGCAGAAAAGGAAGGAGTCCCAGACAAGCCAACACTCAGCAGTGAGCCAAAGGGACAGTGTGCCACGACATGCCCTCACTGTGCAAGGCAGCCACGAGAGAAGGGCCCAGGCTGCACATCTGCTCTGTGTTCTTCTCCTGGGAGGACATCTGCTTTTTCTGGAACTTGCCCAAGGAGCTTATCTGTTCAATCACTCCCACGTGCATTGCAGTCCTTTGGTCTGCACACATATCTCAGCTCTGCTCAAATATCCACCATGTCCACCAGAGCAGATAGGTGGAGCTCGGAAGCAACTTCACCATCCTTGTTTGCTCTGAGGAGCTGTTGCAAGTGTTTCAGTCTGTCTGACAGCATGGGGCTTCGCTCCTCTACCAAAAGCTTGCGTCCCTCTTGACTCCCAGCCTGAACAGAAGAAAAAGAGATAAGACTGAGAAAGAAACATTACCCAGGAACAACAAGGAACTTCTCAGCTCACTGGCTGTTCCCGGGCTTTTAAGAACCACCATGGAAGTCAGCAAGCCCCATCCCTGAGGAGGCAGGGCAAAAATAACATGTTCTTCTATTTCTGTCCCCATCCTTCCTTAAACTGAGGGAAGGTGATGCAAAACAGCCATTCCCTAAGTTAAAGTGCAGCACCACAAAAGATACTGTTATGACTGCCAGCAGCAGAAAGCATTAACACCTGTGAAGAACTCTTATTCCAGATCTGCAGAAAGCATTCCCCTCCCTGGAAAAAAGTTATTTCCAAGGCAAAGTTTTTCAATTGTTTTCCAAGCCTATCCAACACTGCACACCAAGGTAATTACCGCTAAAGGTTTTGCAGGTTTGGTACCTGCACTCCTGAGAGCTATAGTGAATTCTCAGTACCACCCTCTCTTACGTCTTGAGCAGATGATACAGGGGACTTCATCAACGGACAGGTGACAGTTGGAGTGGAGACCAGAGACTGAGGGAGGTAGAGAGGAAGACCTACGAGATCACCAAGGGGCTGAATGTCCTCAGCTATGCATTGATGCAACTGTTCTTCAAACCTGGACAGAAAGATCAAGAGGACCAGTCAGACTGCAGCCTGTCTTTGTTCTTGTAACCAGTGGGTTAACCAAGAGTTTTGGGTTCAGAAGTGTCTGCAAGAAGGATCTGATGTTCAGTTGTTTCCAACATGGTCTCACATACTATGATGAAAATCCTTCATAGAAGGTTGTGGTACAGAACAGAGCAACACAGACTGAAGACACCCAACTGAAGGGAAAGGCAGAAGAGACAAGAAATCCTTGGGCCAACCTCAAAAGCTTTAGCTCTTCAGCTTTGTGATCTGCATTGCTACAGGCACCAAACTGATATTCCAAAATGGACTTCGTAGACATTTGTGATACTGTAGGACACAGAGACTACTGTACACACTGTACTGCTTAGTTTTGGTGGTTTGATTGACCACTGACAGCTTCCAACCGTTCCTCCAAGCTCCAAGTATTTCTACCACTGTGGACCATTCCTGTGATGCAGTAGGAGCTAGCAGGGACTGGAATGCACTGATGTGCTTGATGACATTAGATGAAACTGGAGATAGTCTAGGCTGTTTCCTAGCACTGTTGGACTTCAGCTTCCCATTACATACAAGTTAGAAATCGCTTGCGACCCTGGGCTGGAGCTGCAAGGAAAGAATGCTGCTCTGGGAACTTACCTTCTGCTTTCTACTTTCTCCAGTTGTAACTGTGCCAACAGACGCTCTGAGAGAAGCTCTTGGACCGAGGCTGTCTCTGTGAATTCATCTGCACTAGGAACGCTCTTTTCTTGACCTGAGTGCATGCTCATGATAGAACCATATTGACCTGGCATTGTGGAGACGCTATAGGGTTTCTTAAAAGATTTGGGAGATTTTACCCTTGACCTGAGGGGAGAGGAAAAAAAACCAAAACAAACAAAAGCACAGAAATTGGTATGAGCGCATTGATTTTTCGCTACTGGCTTGAAGGGAAATAGCAGGGAGTAAGAATTGATCATCTGGAGACATAATTCCCTTGGCCCAGGGTCCAACATACCACCACCTGTGCGTGAGATTTGAGAGGAACTAATCTGCCAGGTGGCTGGGATTCACCCCAAAGAAAAGTGTCTACCCAACATCTCCTGCTACACAGCAGAGCAGCAGCTAAGCTTCCAAGAGGGAAGACAGACTGGCTTCATCATGAACAAGGCTAGGATTACTTCTAGGGAAGTAAGCCAGACTCTTGAGATCTCAAATGCCACACAGCTCTAAACTACCCTCCCCACTCAGCCTCTAGCATTTTCTCTTCGCAGTGGGACTTCCCTGATGTCTTCCTACAAGCTGGAGACAAAGCTTCCTTTTGAACTCAAAATGCTGCAAAATTAACATGTAATTACCAAAGAGTAAATTTGCAAATCATCTAACATACAATTCATTTGTCGTGTCCAGGCTGCAACTGAAGGTTGGAAGGGGGCACTATTAAATAAAGCACACATTCATGATTTATCCCTATGCTCTTCCCCAGCCTCATGCCACTTTTCCTCCATGCTTTGTGAACCCAGAGTACAAGTCTAATTCCAAAGCCTCAGCAAAAAGTTAATTTCTCCATGTATAACAGTTCAAGCATCCCCCAAGCAATCCATTTCTTTGACACATGAGTAACCCTGCAGAAATAAAATCTACTCACTACCTGGTTTCAGCACACCCTTGTACATCATTTCAAGGAGATGTACACAAGCATATACTTGGAGAATGCCATATTCTGGTTTTCAGCTTTGTGACAGCACTGTATGTTCATTGCAGAGGCCCCAAGCAACCTCTGTGGAGTTCACCAGGCAATCCGATGGCACAATGAACAGCTGAATGCTACTCCCACAGGCAGTGCCAGCAGCTGCCTCACCTTTCGTGGCCTTGCCGGATCTCCTGCTGTGTGTGCAGTCTGGCTTGTTCCCATGAAAAAGGGAGAGTGAAGTTCTTTAAATGCTCCTTGAAGTAGTACACACGAATCTGTCCATCTTCACTTACTGCTTCTGTGAATAAACCCAAACCTGACTTTTAGTATTAGAACAGATTTTCCCCTTCAGAAGAAAAGTTCAGTATTGAAAAGCCAGTTTGAAGAAAAATTGCGTGTTCACTTTCAAGTAGCTTTAAGCTGTAAACTGCACGTAAGAAGGAGCCTTCTTGAACTGATTTACTGCTCAAGAGATACCGGATTACTGGGAAATACTATAAAATGCTGCTTTATCTTAATTTTAAAAATTTTAGTGCATCCAAGTTCACTGTTCAGCGTTAAGTAGTCATTTCATTAAGAGACTTCCTGTAGTTAAGCCAAACAGGGCACCGAAAAAAAGCTTACCACACTTGAAATTGAAAGCAAACAGAATCTGAGACAATCATCAATCCATGGAAGTGCTCATTAACACTGGCAGCCTGCCATCTCACCTGACCTAAGCTTACATGACTTCTGAGGGACCAATTCTTGGCCTTCAGTTGAGTGTAAACCCTCTTCTACTGGGAGGGGACTCTGACCACACAGACACAAAATTTTTAATCACAAGCTCAAGTCAAGTCATAATCAATACTAAATACACACTCCAAAGAGAAGATAGATGTACAGTAAGTACAGCAAGACCACAGCTCCCTCCCTGCTACACATCACTCGCTGCCACACAGAAAGGCATCACTGTCAAGTTATTAAACACACTTATGCAAGAAGTATCATCCATGTTGTAGAAGGACACACAATACCTGGAGTAACAGGCAGTTTGGGTGGTTTCCAGTCTCTCAGTTTATGATCAATGCAGACTGCCAAAATATCATCCCAAGGGATCTCATCAACAGAAGGTCCATCTTCATCAGAGTTCCCAGATGTCCTGTTTTTCCACTTCTGGTAAGTTTTGCTCAGCAGATTCTCCACTTGAGACTGAATCAGTGGTTGAGTATGGGAAGAACTAGCAATCTGAGACACGTACTGAAAAATCATGCGGCAAACAGGACGCCAAGGAGCTATAGGAAGAAAACAACAAGGTAAATTGCAAGAATTTGTGAGCGCCAAACTACCCACCTTACAGGCTGGTAGTTCAATATGGCGCAGGCACATCTGAGATAATGACATGCTGCCAAGTGGATACTGCAGTGTGAAGTACATACCACCTAATGGAGGCAGATCTAGGTATGGGATCTGGAAGGACAGCACAGCCTTCTTCAGCCAGGCCAGGTGACCAGGCACGTTCCACTGCAAGTGAGGCAACAGCTTGTTACCCCCAGGCTCAGAAAACTCAGTAACAGGCCAAGACAAGTCACAAAGGTGCTCCGAGGATGCCACATCCGAAAGAAACTGGAGCACACTGTTGTACAGCTCTATGATGACCCCAGGCTCCTGAGATGGCAGGCCAGCTAAACGCCTCTCCTTCCAGTCATGGTAGAAGCGCTTGCCAAATTCACCATCAATCCCATCCTCAACGTACTCCTGAAGGGTCTGACTACAGAGCTCAAGGGAGTCAGGGCACTGGGAAACCAGCCAGCCCACAGCTGCAGAGATCTACGACACACAAAGCACAGGTGGTTAGAAACTGCTCCACAGTGATCAGGACACAAAGGATTTAATCCTGCAACCCTAAGTTTGATGTAACACTACTAATGATACTATGCAGCAAAATACAAACAAATCAACTATCATCATTCTGATATTTGCAACAGTAATTCTCCAACTAGGTGGTCACAAACTAAATTCACATGCAGGCTTAGGAAGAGACAGAGGCTGTTCACACAAGGTGCAGCCATGCAGTGGAATCCCCTGCTGCAGGACATTGGGGATGCCAAAAACTTACTGGGCTAAACTGGACAGATTCTTCAAAATTAGCCCAGGGTGACTATACCCAGGGAAGGCACGTCTGATCCTGGCAGTCTTTAAACTGCAGAGAGATGTGAGCTGTGAGGGTTTGTGGGGGAGCATCACTCTGGGCTTGTCTTGTTCTCACCTTGTTTCTTCAGACACCTTGAGAAGGGAATACAGGGCTGGAGCTGCTTTTGGTCTGAGTCAACTTACCAACTTGGCCATTACACTTTCCTAACTCTCCAAACCACCCTGTTGTGACTCACACACAAAAAGCTATTTTAGACTTATAAGTATCGTTTTCCATCATGGGTTTGAGTCACCTCCAGGCCACTATTGCCAAGCACACAGCAAACTGAATGACAGGGGAGAAGTTGGTGTACTGACTTCAGCTGGGACAGAGTTAATTTTCTTCCTAACAGCTGCTGTGTTTTGGATTTAGTGTGAGACTAATGTTGATAACACATATTGTTTTAGTTACCACTAAGTAATGCTTATATCAAGTCAAGGACTTTTTCAGCTTCACAAAGAAGCTGAGAGGGAGCATAGACAGGATAAGCTGGCCAAAGGAATATTCAATACCACAGACACCATGCTCAGTATATAAATGGGAGTTGGCCAGGGGGCAGGAATCCGTGATCGCTGCTGCTTGGGACAGGGTGGGCAATTGATCACTGAGTGGTGAGCAATTGTATTGCATCACTCCTTTTGTATATTCTTTTACCATTATTATTATTATTTTCTCTTCCATTACTGTTCTATTAAACTATCTTTATCTCAACCCACAAGGTTTTTTTCCTTTTTCTCCCTCTTCTCCAGTCCTACTCGGGGAGAGGAAATGAGCAAATGGCTGCATGGTCCTAGTTGCCAGCTGGCGTTAAACCACAACAGGCTGTCAAGGAGAGATTCGTACAATCCTTTTTCACATACATGAGAGGACAGAGACATCCCTCAGTCCCATCCACCAAAATGGAATAATACTGGGTGATCTCACAGCAGCCAGAAGAGCTACAAAGGGTCATTTGCATTTTAGGACTGGGAGCTTAAGGGTACAAAGGCTTACCCACCACTTGTCTGTTAGGCAGCAACTGTACCCCTGCTGGTCAATGCAAGGATTTACATAATCCACTTATTTTGGTATTTAGTTTGCAGTATCACACAGATGAAAATATTTTTTATGTAGCAAATGCCACTGATCTCTAGTCAGATAGAACAGTCACAAACAATGGAAAAGCAGCAGAAATATTTCATTTCAGAATAGTTCTGGCTGATGTTGGAATCATTATTAACAAGCAAGCACTCAACGCCAGCAAATTCAGGTGCATGAAAAAACGGTAATAGAGCTTTTTGAACAAAAACTATGTTACAGAAACTTCAACGGAAAAAATTATCCCATTACACAGATTCAGTTGCAATTTAAGCTACTGAGAACATAATCATTCTTTATAAGGCATTAGTAATTGAGAGGTTAATGACAAATCAGTCAAGTATCTCTTCATGTGAGTTGCTGTTCTTACCCTTTTGGTGCCTTGTAAGTCATTGATAGAACCTGGGAGCTCAACAACGGTGTAGTCTGAAATAAGCTGGGCTGAAATCAAGTCCTGCAACATCAAACCTTAAAAATAAAAAAACCTGCATATATACACAGAGAAAGAATAAATGGGTTTTCTCCTACTCTGACCACACTCTCTGCATACATTCACAGCATCACTCCTCCATCCTTGCCCACAGACTCTCGGGATCAAATACTGTGCACAAAGGAAAACTGGAAGCCAAAAGAAAGTTCGTATCTTTCCATATTGATCAGTTCTTAAAGCCTCAGGATTTCTAGCAAAGCTTTGAGAAGTATTGTACTTCATATTCTCTCCCTTTACTAGACAACATATTTGAGAGACTGTACTAGCCACAACAGTTCTACTTGGGACAGCCCTAAACATTCACATTGTTTTTTTCAAGGCATAGAAATAATTACATACCTTCTTCTACTTCTTTCTCTGTGGCCTCCTCTTCCTGACTGGGGACTAGAACCACCAAGGGAACTACCGGGTGGAAAGGTTTGGCCTGAAGCAACTGTTTCAACTGCAGCAAAGCTGAAAGCCAATAAACATCATCATCTGCAACATCTTCGCTCCTAACTCGAGGGGGCAGGAGAAGAATGAGACCACTGGTTCCAAGCAAGTCTTTTTGCATCTCAGCCGTATCAAGCTCAGAGTCAGAGAGTGCACCATGTGCCACCTATACAAGTAACAAAGATGACAACAGTAATGTAGCTAAAGCTAAACTAAGCTATTTTCATACTGAAACCTGCAGTTTGCTATGACTAGCTTTCAGCTTTGACATTCATTACCAGGAGCTCTACAACGAGCTGTTAGGCAGATAGATGTGTCCAACAGATGCAGGTGAGCACAAAAGTGCCCTCCAGCACTTGATTTGGCATCAGGAATTGATAGGATTTAGGTTCTAAATATTGCACTGTATTTAGGCAGGTATTTACTCAGTTGACTGGAAATAAGGAAAAATAATCTATCTTTTTTCAGACCCTTTCAACAAACCCATCCCTCCCAGTATAATCTCCCTCCATCTGGCAGGACAAAACGTGAAAAGCCTCCACACAACATCCACTGGAAAAGAGCACACCCTGCTTTTATGGCCTGTTAGGTATCATTAAATTGTTCTCACCTACCTTTATGCACACACTGACTTTAATGCTTCTGCTCCCTTGCATGCCAGGAGAATTAAATAACGTCAGTGTTTGAATTCTGCCTTCTGTATGTGAAGCGTTTTTCTTCCAGCTTTTGTCTCCCATAAATTTGGCTTTCAACCAATCCACCAGTACCCTAGCAAACATGAA
Source organism: Pluvialis apricaria (assembly GCA_017639485.1). NCBI lineage: Eukaryota > Metazoa > Chordata > Aves > Charadriiformes > Charadriidae > Pluvialis > Pluvialis apricaria. The sequence continues at coordinate 37,553,183 of CM030011.1, read as the reverse complement.
AGAGCGGGCTGCTGGGGTTTTTGTTTAAAAAAAATGGCATTTTAGGGTTTTAGCACCAACACCTCTGAGACACCCCAACCTTCATATTGCTTGGATTTTGCTAAATAGCTATTAAATGTCCTGAAATTATCCACACTGCTACATATCTCAAGGCTTTTTGTTTTCAGCATGAGTAAAAGGAATTCACTGAACAATGTCAGGAGAAAACAAACTGGAAATTTGACATAGTATGGGAAATAAATACATCAAGGACTGTATACTATTCCTACTCCTCCTCTTCTTCTATTTGACTGCCCTGTTTGAGAAAGGGACCCAGCAATCAACTCTTTTACTTACCTGTTGGGATCATCCTCTGCATATTCATCATCATTTGGCAAAACCAATAGCACCTTCCAAAAAACCTGTTCTTGTTGAACAGGAATATGTTCAGTGATTAATGAGACAAGATCCAGTGGAGTCCAAGCTAAATCACTTAAAGAGAGACAAAAGCTGGTGAAAAGACATCCCCCTAGTGCTCATTCCCACCTGGGGAATGTTTTTCTTGCTTTGAACTAGTTACAATATTGTATGTAGCTACTGTCCAGTTCAAACGGTCCAAAATCAGAGCCAATTCTTTAGATCTGTTGCCCATCTATTTTACCACAGACCAGACACCTTCAAGAATTGCAGCTGCTAAATCTGCTACATGAGCCTTACTTTGGGGATTGTGGGACCATATGTGTATTGCTTCACTTCCACACTGCTTCAATACCCTGCTCTAATAAACACACACGCCACTAGAGTGCACAACAAGCCATGACAAGGCAGACCTCCTGCTGCACTTTAAAGCCCTAGATCAACCCCTCTGTGCCACAAGCCAGGCTAGTAACAGCTCATTTATTCCTCTCCCCCTAGACCCCATCCCAGGCACCATCCCACCCAGGTACAAAAAAACCCAAATATCCATCAGATCCTTAAAGCTACACCCACAGCAATAGGATCAGATAGCCTAACACTTTCATGAATTTATCTTCCAGCTTCCCTTATCTGGAAAATACTCCCAGAATCAAGGCTGCAAGTGGACATTACAGTATGATTTGCCATTCCATACTGACATTTTCGAGATCTCTGGCATTTCTGTCACAATTTGCTTAGAAAGAAAATAAGTATTAAACACCAATGTACCTTAACAATTGCTGGTAGAAGTGCTGAACTTTAATTTCATGCACCGTCTTGTTTCTCAGCCAATTCAATCTGGAAACAAAAGATTCTTGGTTGTAATATTTGGTGTAAAACAGGTACTTTAAACAAATTTAAGAAACACTAAGACCTGAGAAGTACCGCAGGCACTTTAGAAAGATGCCATTAATAGAAGAAGGGTTTCATTAGGTTGCAGTCTTTGTCATGGCACTTGTGTAGCAAGGGTCTTTGAGAACAAACAGTTGTGCAACACCATTAATGATAACAACGAAGGTTCAAAGAGGGCTACTTTGTAACTTATCTTCCAAACAGATTGCCAACTGCTGTCACTGTAAGTATCCTTACCTCGTGCAAGAGATCCCCAGCTTTCCTCCATTCCCCAGGTTTACAATTCTCTTGCACAAGTTCTCCATGTCTATAGGCCACTCAGCACTGGGGGACAGTGCTTTCAGTTTATTTTTTGGATCTGCACAACAGGGAGCAGCTGGAAATGCCCTCATTTGACGTTTCAACTTTGTTCGAGCTGCCACTGCCTCTCTCCACCTTTGGAAGAGAATAAATAAAAAGGTCACATTAATAAACTCTTCTGCAGACCAAACAGGTTTTCTCATCTTTGCTCTTCAGACTGGATTGGGCTCTCAAACACTCCAGAAGTCACAGTCTGCCCAGGGCAGTAAGAGGTGGTGCACGTGGGTGCTGCAGCGGGCTCAGGCTGTTTTTCTACACATAGCCACAAAGTCAGAGCTCAAACAGAGGGTGCACAGGGCGAGACCTGCCAGCTGTACACACACAGTGTCCAAAAGGGCCAACTGCATGCCCCATTCAAAAAAAACTGTGCAGACAAGAGGAAGGAGCCTTCTGCTTAGCAAGCTGCACTTGCTCTCAGCGGCCAAAGAGATCATTGGAGGGAAGCAGGATTACCACTCTTCCATCTCATTCCTTCCTCAGCTATCCTAGCTGTGCTCCCCAGGCAAAAGTTCAAGCATAATTTTCTTTCCCAGTTTTCAGCGTGTTTATTCCAAGCATATAGAGCATTTTACAATGACCCATTATAAAGCTTCTCTGATATCTCAAGAACTTGCTGAAAATACTGCAATAGATGTTGCAAAAGTAAGAAAGGTATGTTTCTTTTTTTCTTGTTCTGTTTTTAAGGAACATTTTAAAAGGCAAATTCACCAACAAGGAGAGAACGTATAATAAAGCCTTTATCATTAGATGCTAGACTACTTTTCTATGACCAAAGGATTCAAAACATGTACCACCTAACAATTTTATAACACAAATTTATGAATTGAAATCTTTTATTGTGTTTCCTCAGGTATTTTAAGGGCTTATAAAAAGCATTTCTGCACCATCCAGTTTTCTTGACTGCTGCATGTACATTTGTTTCATATATCTTTATACTCCTACTTAAACTTTCCTATCGCACTGATGGTGATTTACACACGCCTTGAAGGGACACATGAACTCAGTGTTAGGACAGAAAGAACTCTGCAAGGGAAGGTGCTCCACAATAGACTAGCCTGCTGCTTTCTCTTGAGCAGTGAGAAATGCCACTCAAAACACACCTCAATCTGACTGCACTGGGGCAGCACAGCACAGGTAGAAATGAATCTCTGAGTTGGAGCACCACAACAGCCACTGAACACTTAGCACATATCCAGAAAAACAAGCATCCAACAAAGAATAAAAGCAGAAATTACTACAAGCTTCTAGATAGAATGAAGCTGAAATTTCCTACTAAGCTCATTACCTGACTCTAATGAGGTGTGCTCCCCTCCCCACATATAGCTGAGTAACTTATTAGAGGCTGATAGTAAGACTGTAAGTCTACCCTTATCATGGAGACAAAACAACAGAAAAAAAAAAAAAAAACCAACACAAAAACACAACCAGACAGCTGTAGTTCAAACTCTATTAACCGCTCCATGCCAATGCTGCCAAGAAAAGCAGTTGTGTCACAGGGTGGCAACTCACCGCTGCAAGTACTTGCAGAAACACTGGAGCTCCTGAAGGGCTTCCTTAGCAATCTGGAAAATCTCATCCTCCAGAAAGAGGTCCATGACATGATCACAGACGATTTCTGAACACCGGGCAATACGGGCTTGCCGGTCTCTTTCTAAGGCACATCTAGTTCAAAATGAAACAAACCAAGACCTTTAGTGAGGTGGAGACTACAGCAAATGCCAATACAATTAGCTGAGGTGCAAACAGGGAAGACATTTAGCAAACATGAGGAATTTTCCACACTTCTCTATGGCCCTTCTAAATAAAGGCCTGTAATCATTCAGAGGTCATTCAAGTTTTACACTGATCATGGGCTTCCAAAGAAGGGTCTACAAGAGAGCCCATAGCTGAGTGGTACGGGAGTCAGAACAAAAATAAGCACACAAAGCTGCCTTGTCCTAGACAAAGCCTCAATTTCCTCCACCCAGGAGGACTGCTGCTGCCTGACACAGTGCAACTGCAAACTGGTAGCTCACTGTACAATCAGGTACACTTACCCTCTCTTTAAAGTAGCTTATTGAAGATGAACTCGGAGAAGGCCAAGCAAGAAGTCCATCCCTCCCTAACAAATTCTTACCCTTAGGAAAGCATCCTACAGCAAAGTGCAGCATACAGTATGTTGTACGTACTTTAACTCATTGGCTGAAGCTTCTCGAACACTCTCCTTTATTACTTCTTCCATCAACTCCATACCCACCAACTGGCTCAACTGCTTTATTAACTCTTCTCTTTCTTGCTTTTGCCTGGAAGGACAAAGAAGAGATTTACACAAGTGGCAAGATTTACACAAGTGAAAAGATTTACAATGGCAAACCTGCCACTTAGTTACACAAGCGCTATGCGGTGTCAGACAGTTAATTCACTTAAAATTAAGTTTCCACTAGCTGGTTTCTCTCTCTACAGAGCTTTGCATGTAGCCAGGTTTCCCTCAAAAATACAGATAACAATGGGGTTATTTTATTCTTACCCCAGTAAGCTACAGACAAGTAGCTCAATCAGGAGGAAAGGAAAGGTTCCTGCATACAGCAGGACTGGGACGCATCTTCCTCTCTGGATGCTCTGGGTGAATAAAAGTTCCCAAAATTCGAACTCACCATTTTCACTTCACCTCTGTGAGGTCACCGAAATACTACCTAGCAGATCACCTGAGAATATGGAAGCAACAGCCTGCCTGCCTGATGCCAGGGCAGTTCAAGATGAGACAAGCCGAGTGCTGTCAGCGTGACACATGAGCACACGTGCAAGGACTCAGGTTGGCACCAGCTGTTGTTACGTTGCCTAAGGGTATATACAGCCCACCCTGCCCACAGGAAAAGCAGCGACTCACCTCTCTTCCTCTACTCTGCGCTTTTCCTCTTTGACACGCTCCCTTTCCTCGTTAAGCACACTTCCAACCACTTGTCTGAGGATCTCCCCCATCACTTCAGTCACGAGTTCCTCCACGGTGGCCTCCGAGGTACTATGCAGAAACAGCAATTCTTTTTTCAAAGCCAGAAAGTTTTCGTTCAAAGCCCTATGTCTGTGCTTTTCTCAAGCATCGCATCGCTCCACTGTAGTGTGCTGACTCCAGCCACCAGCCAAGCACCCCCACTGCTACTGGCTGACTCCCCTCCCCACTTCAGGACAGAGGAGAAAATAGGAAGAACAAAATCAAGAAAACTTGCAGCTGGAGATAAAGACACTGGTGAAGGAAAAAACCCCCACATCCCTACCAAGCAAAGCAAAGGCAGTCAGCCACCACCTCCCACCGGCAGACCAGTGGCCAGTCTCCAATCAATGGTGAACCTGGAAGCCAGAAAACCCCCACCTTCTTCTTCCTTTAACCCAGTTTTATTGCTGACCTTGACATCACATGGTATGGACTTTTGTCAGTCTGGGTCAGCTGTCCTAGCTCCGTCCCCTCCCAGCCTCTGGCACACCCCCAGCCTAGTCAGGGGGTGCAGTGGTGTAGGAGACCGTTAAGATGTCTCAAGAGGAGACCAGTAGTCAAAATGTCTCAAAATTCGCTTACCAGAAGCAGACCAGCCACATCCTGTTTGCAACAGGGGCAAGGAGCACTGAAACTTGCCAAAACAAGCTGCAAGATGTGCCAAAGTTGTCCACCGACATGGTGTACATGATCACCAAGGGGTACATCAGGAGCAACCATCTTCCAAGGTACTTGTTACGACACACGACCAACTGCTAAAGACTGGTCGAGCAAAAGTGACCTCTATACCAATTGGTCAAGTATCAAGCAGACTTTGACTATAAATTAGTGCCATGTCCCTCCACAACTGGGACCCCGGAACCCCCACCATCATTGTGATCTGAGGATCGTGAGTCAACAGGACGCCCCTGACACTATAAAACTGTCAGGATGCTGCTGGCCTGTGGTCATGACTATACTCTTGCTGTGCTCTGTAATACTGCTTCTCTCTCCTGCCTTCCCTCTACTTCCTCCTTCAGTCTATTGCTCGTTTCAGTAATCATTGCTGGGAGATAACAATAAAGCTTTAGCAGACGGCATTTGACCTCATTTGTGTCTTAATCTCACGTGTGGAATCATTACAGGTCCTCCCAGATCCTTTGCTGGACCGGGACTTGACAAGTGGGTAACAAGGAGGACCTTGACCCTGTGCTGTTCAGCAATAATCAAAACATTGGTACATTAGTAACACTCTTTTGGTCCCAAACCCACATCTACAACTCTACCAACTGCCTTGGAGAGGAAGCACTATTTGAAGCAGAGAAGCAGCCAGATCTGGACTTACTCCTCTTGTCCCTCTTTGTGTACCTTCCCTTCCATGACACGCATTTCTCGTGGCAGTAGTGTGAGTGTCACGCAAGGCAAGGTTTACAGAGGTTTGCAGTTAGCCTTCCATTAGGCTAACTGGTGTGTAACAGAGAGGCGGCAGACATCTGAAGAAAGGCCTGCTTTTCCCTCAACTCGATCAGTGAGACCACTACAGACCTTGTCTTGCTTAGTTTTATGATCTTCACACATGGTGCTGCTACAGCAAATTGCAGCTTTGACAACAGACTCCAGGAATACCAGCAATAAATACTCTTTACCAGAGGGCCGCAGTGACGTAAGCCACTCCTGCTGTGCTGACTTCGTCGCACTCTGCTTTGAGGAGATCATGCACAAGCCCGTCCACCACTTCGGCGATGTCCTACAATACAGCAGAGGAAGCAGCTGAAGCACGATGCAGCTCTGCTCAGGATGGCCTGGGCACACATGTGAATTGGGAGCAAGGCTTTTCAGCCTTGTTTAACTGACTGTAATTGGCAACATCATCTGTATTTCTACTTACAAACTAAGCTAACTTAATCAAACACAACAGCCTGGAAATTTTAGACTATCTAAAAGATTAATAACAGCCCAGAAACAAAAGCAGCTTCCTTTACTAAATATCAGCAAGACAAGTTAGGAAATAATAGCTAAGAAAAGTGAATTTTGAGAGGAACTCTTATTTTCTTACTTCAGAGTTTCTCTCATTCTAACTCATTTAATTCCAAACGACCAGGTCTAATCTTCACTGAAACACAGCCACACTTAGGTAGAATATGGCAGCTGTACTTTACAAGGCAATGAGACACTCTCAGATGGGTTCAGCATTAGTACATATCTAAACATGCATGGGATGGAGAAAAAGGGGAACAGCACAGACACACAGGGTACACATTCAAGACCCAACATTAATAGTCATATAACCACAAGAAGAAACTTTGTCATGTCTCATTTTAAATATGTGCTATTAAGAAACAGTTCAATACCATTTACTAAAGAACTGTCTACCTACTAAGTCAAAAGATAACCACTTTCTACTATCACTTTCTGTCTCTCTCCTTAGAGGTTTCTCATATAAATGCTAAACAGACAGGGGAGTTTATCCTGTGAAGGAGTCAGAGCAAGCACTGACATTTCAGGCTTGCATGTGAACTCACTTAAGACTTTCTCTTTTCAGAACAGTCCAAGAAAACAACTTCTCAAAGCATCCAAAGCACTGAAGCAGGGACTGTCTCCTTTTGACTCTAGATAACACATGCAAATTCTGGAAAACTGAAACAACCTAAGAACTCAGTTACCTTTCATTATGTTTCACAGATCTTTCTCAAATACTTCATGATGGTTTTAAATTTGCTTACCGTGTCTGTGTAGACAGGCTGAGGCTTTGAAGAGAGAGGCTCAGGTTGTCCAGCAGGTTGGGAGATTGCCTGCACAGGAGGCAGCACTGGCACAAGCTGACGAGGTAACAGTGAGGACAGAAGATGAGCTGAGGGCTGGACTCTTACTCCTGCGGCATCTAAATCCACACCTTTGCTTTCCACCCTTCCTTCTTGGGAGAGGGGAAGAGAAAAATTAAGGAAACCAGGTCACTCATAAATAGATGCAAAACTATTCTTGTCTTCAAAAGCTGGCTTGTCTGATAAGTCTCATCAGGTCATAAAACAAGTCCGTAAGAGAAGCTTGCTGCCTTAAAGCTAAAAATATAATTATATCATAGAAACAAATTTATGAGTATTTTGTACAAAAGATTCAAAAATTTCATTGCACATTACCTCCAATACCAAGTACATACATTTCCAATAAAACAACTGTTTTAAATCAAGTACACCTAGCACCTACACTGTACTTTCTGTACATCTGTACTTTTAACAAGGACAAAAAAGCATACGTTCAGTTAACTTGAAAAACAACATGACTACACACACAGTGGGAGAAAACAGTTGCAATACAAAATCTGCAAACTGAAAATGGAAGCTGGCTGTCTGAAATAAGCAAACATCTAGTTATTTGACCTATGTTGGCAAAATTGCACTTATTTCTGTTAATGTGTTTACTGTACTGGGAAATATATTAATCAGATTGCTTCTCAGCTTTTACAGATACATAAATACATTTAAATCAAAACATGCTTTCATTTACATCCAAATTTCCATGCAATTTCAACCCATACGAGCCAAGAACAGTTTCTGCTTTGTAAAATAAAGCTACTCACAGAGCTGTCCCAGCAGTATGTTCCTAAGCAGTATCTAAAATGCATGTTTGCTCTTACCTATTGCTTCCATGCTAGATTTTTGGCTACTACTAGCTTGGTCCACAGAGGCGCTTCCACCAGTATACTTGTTCTGTCCGTTGAAGCTGGACACAGGCACATGGTGAGGCACTGAGGGCAAGGGTCCACCATTTACAACTTCTCCAACCGAGACAGTTAGCTTCTGGCTGACAAACACCGATTTACGTGGTTTAGGTAATCCATCCGGCTCCAAGAAAGCTGAGCGATTCAGCTCCACGTAAGCACTGGGGAAAAATAAAAAACAGGAGTACATCCTCAAAGCTCCAGTAACCTATAGGTTTTCAGTTGGACAGCTCAGCAGAGCAAAGTGAGACAGGTACTGGGCACTCAGGACTGCTCCCTGTAGCCTGGATCTCAACCTTTGGCTGGAACCAGAGCAGGGAAGGCAGAGAGCACTGTCCTGACCAGCTATCCTCCCAGGACAGAGAACAACCTGCACTAACATTTCTGGGCACCCTTGTGGACCTGTCTCTCTCTCCTTTTAACCTTTATCCACCATGTTTATTATCTGTGTACATTTTACCTACGTTACATCCCACACGACAGATGCCAGGGCTGTCTACAAAGTAATTTTAAAAGCTGCAATCTTCTTCCAATCTTGGCACCTGTAGTCTGGCCAATTTATTATTTTAAAACAGAATGTTAACAGAAAATAGAGCACTAACTGGCATGCTCAAGCTTTTTGCCTTCTCACATCTCTTGAGATTGCAGATCTGTATGAACACACCTTACAATGTATGTATTTCCATAGCACACACTCTTACCTGCAAACTGTTGGCCTCCAGCATCCTCTAAAACCTGGTTTGCACTGTTCATCCCGCCCCACATGCATCACCATAATGCCAGTTTCCTGATAAGCAGAACTGTATCCTCATTTCCTACAGAGCTGCAATTTATGACAATTCAAATGCAAGATAAGACCCTAAAACAATTTTTTTTTTTCCCTGGGCTATCTAAAACATCTCTTTCTAGGCAGGAAGTCCCTGGAGTCCAATGTAGACCAAGCTCAATATGCAGTCTCTCCTCTGGGGGGCACGTTTCTCTTGTTTTTTCACCACCGTCCAGAAGGCTGAAAGAATTTTGTATCCTTGAAATCCCTTGTCACCAAGTAAAAAAAACAGGTACAAGTGCAAAAAAAAAGCTATTGTGGGAAGTCACAGTAGTCACAGGGACACAAGCCCCATTTTTTTAGGGAAAGATGCAACATTAAAGAACTTTTCACAATTACACCAATAAAAATAGAACACATTATTATAATTTGCACCCATCACTATCCTAGTACTTTGCTTACAGAGCCCAGCCCCTACCCTTCACCTATTCTATTCTCTTTCTGGTTGCAAACTACAGGAGCAGCCAATCCACATTAACACTTCACCTAACATCAGTCTAGCCCCACTAGACATATTAAGGCACAGACACCCTTTTCCTTCCACTTACCCATCTGATACACTCAGGCCATAATAACTTATAAAATCGGTTGCTTCCTCACAATCTTTGAACATTAGCATGCGGACCAGGTGATCCAAGGGAAATACTGTACATCTTTGGGTGCTCACAGTGTAGGCAATATTGAGAGATTTGAGAGCATCTTTACGAATCTGGGGGGGAAACAAAAGAAAAACCCACATAACTACCAAGTTAAAGACCCAAAAATGTACTATAAAGTATACTATAAACATGAAAATCATATTTAAAAGAAATCAGTACTCTGTCATCAAACATCCACACAAACAACTATTCAGATTTAAAATTCTTTTGAAATTCTATGTACTTGTTTTCTAGTTTCTGCTACTCTCTGATGCTGCTTCATTTTGAGCATATCCCTTTGCGATTTCTGTGCAGAAGAAAAAGCTTTCAAGGGCTTCTGAAAGTGCAGGCTGATATTTCCTTTGCAAAAGTCTCAGTCCTGCTTCTCTGCTTCCCGATTATTTTCAGGGGAAATACCACATATTTGTACACAGTTATGGGAAAAAGTGCTGAGAAGAGCATTTTAGTATTTGCCTTTTATATCACGGCACAAAACTCTTGATAAATTTTAAATGCTTCTGAAGAAGCAAGAATAAAATTATTTTAAGGCTAAATATCTACCAAGTTTTTTGCTAAGATTTCCTCCCAGAAGTCCTAGACTGTGTTACTGATTAACACTTAAAAAAATATCCATCTGCCTTTTTCTCACCTGATTGAAATAACAATGTAAGAGACAGGCATTCAGATAGGAAGCTGCTTGCACTAACTTGAAAAACCTCACAAAGTTGTTGCTGTTTAATGCAGCAAAAGCTTGAACTGCAAATCTAACTTCAGGAGAGTTTCTAACCTCTGGATGAAACTGCTGTACTTCTCTGTGGAGACAAAAGACAGACAAACCTTTTGCTTCAATATTAACAATCACAATTCAATATCAACCTGTAACAAAACAGAATTAAAATTAGGAGCTTTAAGCAAGACATATAAAACCTGTCCAAAACAAATGGCTGTGAATTAAATTTGCAGCATTATTTACTGATCATTAATCTTCTAATGATGCTTGCATAATCAGCATATGACTATTTAGGTACATCAGCCCAACGTCTAGGGAGGAAGGCAGTTAAGAGGTTGACCAGAAGAGCTAAGTATGACTCTGCCCACAAAACAGTTTTTGCTTGGTCCTACTGCAGATAGAGCAGTGAACTTTGGATAACACTCTGGGAAGAAAAAAAAAAAAAAAATTTCCTTGATTGAAAACAGCAAAGATATAACTTTCTTTTTGTTTGTTTGGTTGGTTTTTTTACTGCCTGCAGAGTTACTCAAGGAGATAACACAAAGCTTTTATTTTCTTTTTTTCTTTTCTTAAAAAAATACACTTTTTTAAATGACCTATTGAAAAATTCAAATAAAACATTACTAGAGTACAATTTCTTTGGCAAAAAGAAATTTGCAACTAAGCTCTTCACTTGCATTACAATTTGTCTGGACTTAATTCCAATCTCAATTCTTTCCAGAGGCAAAGAGAGAAAACAAGCGATATCTGTTGTTCCTACCTGAGAATATCACCCTTGTTGAGATTCAGCAAGACATTATAACCTCTGAACTCTGCTTCACTCTTGCAGTAAATCCCCTTGTTAGCCAAGTCCTGATACATCTCCTTCAAGCTCTGCAGGCATTTAGTCATGTTCTCATTGTTGATTTTGGCATCAAAGGAGGACATGGGCTCTTCACACAAGTGGTGAGCACAATGGATGTGAAAGCGAGTGCACTTCTCAATCAGAGACACCATCAGAGGGTTGCAGAGATGTTGCTGGGTTATATCCTAATCAGAATGATAAAGAAAGCACTGCATGCATTTTTAAACTACAGTTGAAGAGCATAGTCATCTGGTACTACCTTTGGAAAACTCGTTTCAACTGTGCTTTGAGTCACTTTGCAATTCAAAACCTTGATACTATTGGTTTTTGCTTCACTTTTTATGGCATTACGTGATCTGCTTTTTATCATCAAACATCTCCAACTGCCAGTGCTTACCTTTCTTATTCCACGAGTTCTGTTCCAGACAAAGTCGTACCATTCTCGGTAGTTTCCTTCTCCTTGATCCATAATGTTTGTCACTAAATAGTCCATGGTCATGCTCAACACCTCAGAGGGTCTCAATTCATGGGGCAAAGGTTCCTCCTGATCTGCTGAAGACCTGCTATATTCCTTGATCGCTGCCGCATGATCTACCTGCAAGATATGGAGAAAAGAATTAGTCTAAGGAGTATGTTCAACTTTTCAGGAGTACACAGGATTTCATTCCATCCATACCTTTACTTTAGCAAGGAGCAGACTATTAAACGAGTTTCTCCACTGTTCACACTAACAGCCCACATCCGTTCTGCTACAATGGCAAATATATTTTATTTTCTTTTATGATAGGAACCTAAGTGTTGACTTATTCTCAAACTCTTAACCAATGTATACTCCTGCCCTATAGTTTTAGAACTATAGTTCTAAAAGCCCGTCTGTAGCTAAATAAAAGATATGACAGAGTGAAAAAGCAATTCTCTAGCCTTCTTGTTCTACAATGGGGAATTGAAAGACATTAATGAAATGGTGTCCAGAATTTTTTCCACCAGAATTAACCCTGTAATCAACTAAACACTGACAGCTTTATATAAGCAGCAAGCAAATATGACTTGGGAATAACAAACCCCTGTATAAAGAGGGCTCATACCTTGTCAGATCCTAGAAGCAATTCAAAGATACTGAGCTGGTTTCTCGTCTCCCTCATGTAGCGCTCCTTTTCGGGACACATGTCTGGGCAAGTGCCAACAACAGTTTTTGCTTTGCCAAGATCGGTCCTTTTTATTCGAGCTAAAAAAAAGAATAAGTAAAATTGAACAAACACTAAGCATCTCGTGGTTTTGTTTTCATGACAAGCTATTACTCTGATGTGCCAACACAGCCCTAAGCATGCCAGTCACCTCAGCTGGAGTCTGTACATTGGTCAATGGATGGATGTCAAGAAGTACATTGCTCAGGCAACAGTTCACAAAAAAAGCTGGTGGGAAAAGGTCTCTAGAGATTACCATCCTACATCTACTCAGACCAAGGCTGTACCCACAACTTGGCATTGTCAGAAATGCACAAGAATGTATTTCTCCCACTCTGGGACCTGTCCCAGGATTGCACCACTCCTTTGGTGAAGTTTCTCCTATCGTCCCACCTGGATATAGAGAGTTTTGCTGAAGAGATTGAAGCCTCTAAAAAAACACCCAATGTTTTGTGTCCTAATTAAGCACTGGCAATTTCACAATTCCAAGTCAAGTGGATGACAAATTTGTTTGTCGATATTAAACACCAGCTCTTAAATTAAAAGCAGGGTCAGCTTTGAAATGGCAAGAAGAGAATGGAAGGCTTTACAACCCAGCGCTGTGAAACAAAGGCCCATTTCTTGAAATAATTACCAGCTGTGTAGCAGTCTGAATTTAGTGAAACATGGTTAGGCTTCAGGTAGCTTGCTTCAAAGAGCCTGCAGGGATGCATGGCCTCCTTCACAGAAGATGAACAGTGTACTATTCACTTTCCACAAGAAATATGCATGCTTAATACGTAAAACAGATTTTTGCATGTTTGGCAAGAAATTAATATATGTACGATAGAAGAGTATTTTACAGACTGTTCCATGTTAAACTCCCTCTTTAAAGCCATTTTCATAGTATCACAACAGCTTTGCAACAGACACCAAGCACTTATTTCTTTCCAACAGAGAAATAGATGTTACACTCATTAATTTGTATAACCACCTTGTCGCATGATTTTGTCCCTTTGGTCCAAAAGACGGTATCTTTCTTCAGATGTCTCGGCCACTAATCCTATCAGATTACCAAGACATGACAACGAAGCTCCCAAGACCTCTGAGCTCTGCCCTTCAGAACTAGAATCAAACAGATCTGCTTCAAACTGCAGTGCCTTCCGAAGACCAGGCTTCTTTGCCGGAGAACTAAAAAGAGAAGATTTTTTTTATCAATAATACACTAGTGCATGCCCCAGACTTAATCAGTTCACTGTTCTTTAGGATGTCAATGTCTCTGTTTAGAATAATATTTTGTTCACAAGGCAACATATCAAATAAATGAAGTATGTACTGATGTACTAAGGTTGTTATGAGCTAAATCTAGCCCTGGGAGTTAATGTCTCGTTATTGCAGGTGTTGTTACTCGTGTTGTTATGAACAAAATATTCAAAAGAAATATTCAGGCCAAAGTAAAAGGCCTTAATGAGCAGTTAGAAGTATCTTTCTGACAAAGTGTGAGATCTGTGACCGTGTAATTCAGGCAAACCAGAAGAGACCAGGGAAGCACACTCCCTGATAAGAACATGACTATTTGGCACACACTGATCACCCTTTTTGCCCAGGCACCCTGTTTCCTGCCAGATGGATTCCCAGAGGAGCAGACATACCTTTTACCAGGCATGACACTGCTGGCAGAGGATCTTATTAAAGGTTTTCGAAGAGGGGAATGCTGATAGGTTTGCTCTTCACTGCTTTGCCTTCCTTCATCTTCACCTGCTTTCTTCTCCTTGGATGAAAATTCTATTTTTGCTGGACCTGAAGTGACGTATAAATATGAAGTCAGGTGCTTGCCAAATACATTAAGCAACAACTCTTTTTTCCCTCCATGTGGGTAGTGGTGAGCAGTTTGTTTAAAAAAATACTATGAGAAAATAAAATTAAGAATCACAGTTTTGTACACAAATGCAAGGCTTCCAGGACAACTTGCACCAGAAGCTGTACCAAGTAAGTCTAACAATTGCTAGTCAGCTTCACTGTTCTATAAAGAATCAGTATTTTTCTATAAAATATCACTTTGCAGTAACTATAATTCATTTACTGACAATCTGATGACGAAGTCTGACCATCACCCAAATTTAAGTTCTCTTAGGTTTGGGATATAATCCACAAGTCATAACTCTCTACAGGATATGAAATCCATTTCACCTATGTAAACCACAATTCCCAGTGCTCCTGCTGAAGCATTTTAACTATTTATTTCACATACCCAAGCTTAGACTGAGGCTGGCATGCCTTCTCATCTACAACTTGCAGGAAGGGAGAACTACTTCTCCCAAGAACAAATTTTCAACCAGTTGGATTTCTTAAATTCTCTCAGATTAGTTATTTTAGAATATTGCCATTCACGTTTCTATAGACTTAACACCACAATAAAATGACAAAGGCAACCAGGCACCACTATAGCTGCTACTTCAAGACATTTATTCTCAGGAAGACAACTCTGCAGCTGTTCATTTTCTGGAAGGCAAGTTTGTGGTTGGTCAAAGCTGTGGTGAACCATTCCTTTGCTGACAGCATTAGTGTATCTCAAAGACACACACAGAGAGCAGTCATAAAGCTAAAGAAAGGGAAGCGCTAGACGATTCAAGTATTTGCCTAGAGGGTGATCAGACGGTGTTCACACCTCTCGCCCTAATCCCAAACAAGGTCTGGAATCCAGGTTTTCCCATTTTTAAGCTCAGTTCTTGGGAGGCCAACCACACACACTGTTGTCTCTTTCTGGTTCAAGCAATATGTAATTGTTGATACCAAGAACAGCCACCTCAGCAACACAGACACTTGCCCCAGGGTACTCCTTAACTTCTCAGGACACTTTCCTGAAAGCTGGAAGCCCACATCCCAGCCCCTGCACTGAAGCAGGTAGCAAGGCACTTGAAACTGGGTTTTCTTAACCCCCAAAGAACATCCTACTTCTAGATAGGAGCACAAAGTTAACATCACCTTTTGTGTGGCTGCATGAACGGCTTCTAAATTCTCTTGTGAAACTACACTGGCATTTCAAATGTCTTCAGCACTTTCGTATAGTTGAAACAGCATTTTGGCTCAGATCAAGCAAAATGTTTTAGACAACAGGAATTTAAGAAAGAATCCGTGCAATTTCCAACTGTGATTTGCAGTCGCTCACTTAAAACTCGCTCAATACCAGAGAACAGTACTGTGGGTGCTGGAAGTTTACACAGCTTACAAAAACAACTGGCTAACTTCACAAGAGAAAAATTCTCCAAGGGCTAAGACACCCCTTCTGGCTCCCAGGGTTCCCGAGTCATACGCTGTTAAAGGCTGAGAAATTAGTCTGGAAGCCATTACATGCTTCATCCTGCTCTTTTGCCCCACCTCTGCATATTCAGTATTAGTCTTTGCCAGACAGAACTAGCCAGGATGTCACATAAAACACAAAACTATTTTTATGCTTCTGTAAAGAATAACCTTCAATGCTCCCAGAAACTCTGTGCACAGAGCACAGAGTCTGACAATAAAAAGTCAAATGAGAACCATCATACTTCTAGAACTGTAACATTCCTACTGTGGAGATCATCTTTGTATTGATGTCAGCACATCAGGAAACAAGAACAGAGCAGATGCCAAGCCATTATGTATCACACAGGAATCATATCTGGAAACACAAACTTACTTGTTTTCTTCTTCTGCCAAAATGTTACTATGTCTTTATGCAACAATTTCACTTTTTTTCTAGCAAGAGCTGCAGAGGCCTGAAAGAAAACAAAAGCAGAGTATGAAAACCTATTAGCATAATAAGACCAAAACACATAGCAGTTTTTGCCAGAGACACATTTACCAATTTCCATAAAATTCTGGTTACTGCATTTTAACCTCTCACTTAGGACCTACACGCAACCAGCAGGACTGGGCATGTTTCCACAAAAATCGCTGCTTTTTGCTACAGCCAGCTTAGAGCACTTAAGACTGAAGGTATGCTTTTAAGCACAAAGCAGAAACAGAACACACAGTCTCCGAACAGGCTCTTCAACACACCTCAGCACGGACGTAATGGCAGTATTTCCAGCCAGCAGGTCACCCGACAAGAGACGGCACGAGCTCACCTCGCCCTTGGTGCTGCTGAGCCTCAGCAAGAGTGCAGCAGCATATGTAATTCAGGTTTGGGCGACGTGAGACAACAAACAGGGAAGATCTATTTGGTGCTTGAGCTGGATGCTAACAGGACAACTAAAGCCAGGCAGAGCTCCGGCAGCTACCACGCTTTAGTTGCAGCTCAGTACACTTCTATCCCCGTCTGTAATACAACGCTCACAATACAAGGCTTTCCCCCCGGGGGAAAAACACACTGTGTTACCAAACAGGGTTGCAGATGTCACTAGAGCCGGGCCCATCCCAAGCACTCAAGACTTAATCTGCTTTTGTGCCAACCGATTCCGACACTCACATGATCAAAAAAGTGGAGAATAGCCATTTTTTTATTGCGCCTGGTCATGATCCGCCGAACTTTTACGAACTGGCCAAAGTGCTTCTCCAGCACCGTCCTGTCGTTGAGGTAATCAGGGACGTTCTTGCACTGGATGGCCGTCAGCTCGCCGGGCGACAGGCCCCCCAGCGCCTCTGTGCTCTCGCTGCCCTGAGGCCGGCGGGCGGGGGTCGCGGGGACGGCATCTGTAAAGAGAGGGAGGTAGCCACCTCAGAAAGCGAGGTGACATCCAGCCGGGCAGGGCGTCGCACGGCTCCCGCTCCCTACCCCTACCCCTCTCCCCCGCAGCCTTACCTTCCCGGGGGGACTCCCGAGCCTCGGCCGGCGGCGGCGGCTCCTCGGCGGGTCCCCGCTCGGCCTCAGCGGCGTCTCCGCGCTCGCGGTGCCCGCGGCCCTGGCTGCGCAGCACCTCCTGCAGCGTGCGGCCGAAGAGCGCGCCGCCGCGGGGGCGGCTCAGCAGCACCGCCCGTTTCTCCGGCGGCGCCACCGCCGCTCGCCCGCCCGCCGCCGCCCGCCGCGGCGAGCGCTCCCGCTCCTCCTTCCGCTTCAGGCCCTTGGGCACCGGCTCCCCCGGCTCCTCAAAGAGCGGCCGCAGGCCCTTCTCCTCCGGCCGGCCCAGGGCGGCGGCGGGACGCGAGAAGGAGAAGGGCCCCGCCGCCTCCGGGCCCGCCTCGGGCGCGAAGCCGAAGGGCGACGAGAACGTGAAGGCGGTGGAAGCGGCCGGGCCCTTCTCCGCCTCGCCGCCCGCCAGCGGCTTGAAGGCGGCGGCGCTCTCGGGCGCCTTGAACCGGAACTCGGGCGCCGCAAAGGCCCCACCGCCGCCCGGCGCCTCGCTCGACCCCGGGAAGCTGCCCAGGTTAGTGGGCGGCTTGAAGCTGAACCCCGCGTTGCCAGCCGGGGCCCCGCTGCTGGCCGCCGCCGCCGCGAAGGCTGGTGCTTGGCCTAGTCCGTAGAGCGGCCCGAAGGCGGCGGCAGGCCCGGGAGCGAAGGGGAGGCCGGCGGTGCCGCCGCCCTGCCCAAAGACGGCGGCCTGCCCGAAGCGCAACGGCGGCGGGAAGGCGGGCGGCCCACGGAAGGGCCCCCCAGCGTTCATGGCGGCCACAGCTGCCGCCTCTCCTCGGCCGGCAGCGGCAGGGTGCCGTCGGCGGGGCAGACCGGGAAGGCGGGGCGGGGCCGCGCAGGCGAGGCGGTGAGGATGGGCGGGGTCCCGCCGCCGCCGCCGCCATCATGAGCGTGGCGCTGCGCAACGCCCAGCGGGCCGTGCCGGTGCGGCGGGCCCCGCTCCGCCGCGCCGTGTGCGCCCTACGGGCCGCCCTGGGCGCCTCCCGCTTCGATGTGGGGCTGATTTGCGCTGGCAACGGGCTGATGCAGCGCCTCAACGGCGCGTACCGGCAGTGCCCGGAGCCTACCGACGTCCTTTCCTTCCCCTTCCACCAGGTGGCGGCGGGGGAGCTGCCGCGGCCGCGCTGCCGCAGCGAGTACAACTTGGGGGACATCTTCCTGGGGGTGGAGTACATCCACCAGCAGTGCCGCGCCACTGGGGAGGACTTCGACAGCGTGCTGGCGGTGAGCCCCGCCGCGGGTAGCCCTCCCCTGGCCCTGCGCTGCAGGGAAAGACAGCCGTGGGGGGTCCCACCGGGACAGGGTAATGGCTGCCGCTTCCCTAGCCCTGGGGGGGGGGGCTAAACAAGGAGGCGATGATTTCACAGCTTGCCCTGAAAAATTAAATATGTGTTTTAAAACTTATTTAATTGGTGAATTCCGGCGCTACCTGGTATTTGTCATTTTGCATGCAGAGTACGGGCTTTTCCCGTGCAGGTTCTGGCAGAATGGCAAATTATCTGGTACGGGGTTAGCCCTGGTCACCCCCTGTACCCCGGTTTGTGCGGGGTGGGCTGCGGTGCTGGTGCTGTCTGCGTAGGTGAGCTGCTGATGTGGGCGTTAAGTTTGTAATATATGTTGTTTGCTCTTGCCTCTTTGCACAGGTGACAGCAGCCCATGGGTTGTGCCATTTGCTTGGCTACCAGCATAACACAAAACACGAGTGGCAGCAGGTACGGCGGTGCCCTGGAGCTGGGGAAGGTGTGTGGTGCCCAGCCTGTGTCAGGTCATACCTGGGTGAAAAGCATCTCCCTGTCTTGCACCCCTGTGGCAGGGAGCCTGTGGGTCGGGCCCACTGGGTGGGTGGGTGGCTCTGCAGGGCTGTAGCTCATGTTGATGCTGGTGTTGGCAAGTGCTGAGACCCCACCAGCCCAGCCACGGAGCGCGGTGCCGGTGGCACTGACTGTGACTTCTCCCCTGTGCCCTTCTCCTGCAGATGTACCAGAAGGAGGTAGAGATCCTGGAGGAGCTGAACCGGCTCACAGGGGCCAGCCTCCGACCCCTGACCGCGGGCCTCTTCTGAGGGAGCCGTTCCGGGGGCCCTGTAGCTGCTGCTTCCCGCCTGTGCACCAAGGGGCCGCCCCGGATGTGGCGTGGCATAGGGATGGCGGTGCAAGGACCCGGCTGCCGCCTGCTGGTGCCGCCGCCGCTGCTGCTGCTTAGCCTGGCTGTGCTCACCTTCCCACCGCCTGCTGTCGCCCAGCCACCGCCTGCTGCCTTCCATGCAGGCCATGCCGCCTCCTCGCTGCCTGCCACCACTGCTGCGCCACACACCAGGTGAGAAGCTGCCCCACTCAGCCACCATGGGCCCGGCAGGGCCATGCCTGGGCAGCAGCTCCCCCCCCCCCCTTCCAGGCCCAGCATGAGCCCACTCACCCCAGGCCAGTCCTCCTTTCCAGAGTCAGATCTTGCCACCCCCGGGGCCCTCCTCTCATCGTAGCCTCCTGCGTGGTGTCCCAGGGGGAGAGAGTGAGTGCTCCCCACCAGCGACCTGACATGTCTCTGAGCCATCAGCTGGTGGGCATGTAAAGGTCCTCCTTCACCTGCTGGTGCTGTTTGGGTTGTTTCTGGATGATACTGCCACTGCAGCTGTTTGGGGGCTTTCCTGCTGTGACCACGGCCTGAGGACCTCCAATTGTCTGCCCTGCGGCAAGTGATATGCACCCATTTCCCCTGTCCTTCTTGGACATGTCCTGCCACCTTCGTATTCAGCTCACAGGAATTGGCTCGAGTAACGTGCCAGTAGTTTCATCATTGTCACCACACACCATGTTACCCTCAGGACGTGGAAGACATCTGAGGGGTTCACTCCTTGAGTCCCCACATCCTGCCCTGCCACATGAAAGGCTTGTGGTATGTCTGCACTCAAAGAATTGTCATCAACAGCTCAATGTCCAAGTCATGACCAGTGACGAGTGGTGTTCCTCAGGGGTTGGTACTGGGACAAGTGCTGTCCCATCTTTGTTAGGGATGTGGACAGCGGGATTGAGTACACCCTCAGCAAATTTGCCGACAGCATCAAGCTGTGTGGCACAGTCAACATGCGGGAGGGAAGGGATGCCGTCCACAGGGATCTTGACAGGCTTGAGAGGCGGTCCTGTGCGAACAGCTTACGAAGTTCAGCAATGCCAAGGGCAAGGTCCTGCAACCGGGTCGCGGCAGTCCCAAGCACAAATACAGGCTGGGCCGAGAATGGATTGAGAGCAGCCCTGAGGAGAAGGACTTGGGAGTGTTGGTGGATGACAAGCCCAGTATGAGCTGGCAATGTGTGCTCACAGCCCAGAAAGCCAACCACATCTGGGCTGCATCAAAAGAAGCGTGGCCAGCAGGTCAAGGGAGGCGATTCTACCCCTCTACTCTGCTCTGGTGACACCCCACCTGGAGTACTGTGTCCAGCTCTGGAGCCCCCAACCTAAGAAGTATATGGACCTGTTGGAGCGAGTCCAGAGGAGGGCCACAAAGATGATCAGAGGCCTGGAACACCTCTCCTATGAGGAAAGGCTGAGAGAGTTGCAGTTGTCCAGCCTGGAAAAAAAGAAGGCTCTGGGGAGACTTTATAGCGGCTTTTCACTATCTAAAGAGGGCCTACAGGAAAGATGGGGAGGGATAGCATCAAGTGTTTATGGGTAAGAATTAGGGAAAAGGCCAACAAGGCAGATATCATGGTGGGAGCCCAACTAGGATCAAGAAGCAGACAAAATATTCTGTAAGCAGCTGGGAGAAGTCTCACAGGCATTACTTATTCTCGTGGGGGACTTCAACTTACCAGACATCTGCTGGAAATACAATACAGCAGAGAAGAAACAGTCTAGGAAGTTCCTGGAGTGTGTGGAAGGTAACACAGCTGGTGAGCGAGCCAGCTAGGGAAGGTGCCCTGCTAGACCTGTTGTCTGCAAACGGAAAAGGACTTGTAGGTGATGCGAAGGTTAGAGGCTGTCTTGGGCATAGTGATCACTCTTAGTGATAAGAGTTTTCGATTCTTGGAGGAGTAAGGAGGGGGGTTAGTAGAACTGTTGCCTTGGACTTCCAGAGGGCTAAACTGAGAGCTCTGGCTGGAACTCGGGGAAAAAAAAAAAATGAAATTTTGTTGCCTGTGGAAGAAGGGGCAGGCCACTTAAGAAGACTACAAAGATTGCGTGAGGCTATGCATTAAGAAAATTAGAAGGGCTAAAGGCCAACTAGAATTAATCTGGCTACTGCTGTAAAAGACAATAAAAAATGTTTCTATAAATACATTAACAACAAAAGGAAGACTAAGGAGAATCTTCATTCTTTATTGGATGCAGAGGGAAGCATAGTGACCAAGGATGAGGAAAAGGCTGAGGTATTTAATGCCTTCTTTGCTTTAGTCTTTTAATAGTAAGACCAGTTGTTCTCTGGGTACCCAGCCCCCTGAGCTGGATAATAGGGATGGGGCGCAGAATGAACACCCCATAATCCAAGGGGAAATGTTTAGCAACTTGCTACACCACTTAGACACACACAAGTCTATGGGGCTGCATGGGATTCACCCAAGGGTACTGAGGGAGCTGGCAGAAGTGCACACCAAGCCACTTTCCATCATTTATCAGCAGTCCTGGCTAACAGAGGAGGTCCCAGTTGACTGGAGGTTAGCAAACGTGATGCCCATCTACAAGAAGGGCCAGAAGGAGGATCTGGGGAACTGCAGGCCTGTCAGTCTGACCTCAGTGCTGGGGAAGGTTACGGAGCAGGTCATCTTGAAAGCCATCACACGGCACATACAGGACAAGCAGGTGATCAGGCTGAATCATCATGGGTTTATGAAAGGGAGGTCCTGCTTGACTAACCTGATCTCCTTCTGTGACAAGGTGACCCGCTTAGTGAATGAGGGAAAGGCTGTGGATGTTGTCTACCTAGACAATAGTAAAGCCTTTGACACCATTTTGCACAGCGTCCTGGAGAAACTGGCTTCTCATGGCTCGGATGGGCGTATGCTTTGCTGGGTGAAAAACTAGATGGCCGGGCCCAAAGAGTTGTGGTGAATGGAGTTAAATCCAGTTGGCGGCTGGTCACAAGTGGTGTTTTTGCGGGTTCAGTAGTGGGTCCCATTCTCTTGAATATCTTTATCAATGATCTGGACGAGGAGATCGAGTGCACCCTCAGTAAGTTTGCAGACGACACCAAGTTGGGCGGAAGTGTTGATCTGCTTGAGGGTAGGAAGGCTCTACAGGGGGATCTGGACAGGCTGGATCAACGGGATGAGGCCAACAGTATGAGGTTCGGCAAGGCCAAGTGCCAGGTCGTGCACCTGGGTGACAACAACCCCATGCAATACTACAGGCCTGGGGAACAGTGGCTGGAAAGCTGCCTGGTGGAAAAGGACCTGAGGGTATTGGTCGATAGCCAGCTGAGTATGAGCCAGCAGTGTGCCCATGTGGCCAAGAAGGCCAGTAGCATCCTGGCTTGTATCAGAAATCGTGTGGCCAGCAAGATGAAGGGACTGATTGTCCTCCTGTACTCGGCACTGGTGAGGCCCCGCCTCAAATACTGTGTTCAGTTTTGGGCCCCTCCCTACAAGAAAGACACTGAGATTCTGGAGCGTGTCCAGAGGAGGACAACGAGGTTGGTGAGGGGTCTAGAGCGCAAGTCTTATGAGAAGCAGTTGAGGGATCTGGGGTTGTTTAGCCTGGAGAAAACGAGGCTGAGTGGAGACCTTATAACTTTCTACAACTATCCGAAAGGAGGTTGTAGCGAGGTGGGAGTGGGTCTCTTTTCCCAAGTAATAGGTGATAGGACAAGAGGAAATGGCCTCAAGTTGTGACAGGGGCGGTTTAGATTGGATATTAGGAAAAATTTCTTCATGGAGAGGGTTGTCAAGCATTGGAACAGGCTGCCCAGGGAAGTGGTTGAGTCACCATCCCTGGAGGTATTTAAAAGACATGTAGGTGTAGTGCTGAGGGACATGGTTTAGTGGTGGACTTCGCAGCGTTAGGTTAATGGTTGGACTTGATGATATTAAAGGTCCCTTCCAACCTAAACAATTCTATGACTATCAGGGAGTGTAGTGATAGGACAAGGGGTAATATTTTTAAACTGAAAGAGGATAGGTTTTTAGATTAGCTATTAGGAAGAAATTCTTTACAGTGAGGATGCTGAGACACTGCAACAGGTTGCTCAGAGTGGTTGTGTATACCCAGTCCCTGCAAGTGTTCAAGGCCAGGTTGGATGGGGCTTTGAGCAACCTGATCTAGTGGGAGGTGTCCCTGCCCATGCCAGGGGCTTGGAACTTCATGATCTTTAAGGTCCCTTCCAACTCTAACGGTTCTATGATTCTGTGGGCCACCTTGATGATGTCCTGGGAGGAGACTGGTGGCCCCCCCAGCCCCTGCAACACAGAGTGCTCTGCCTTCCCCTACTTCATCCCCTTCCATCTTCTGAGTACCGCAGACTCATAAAAGAGGAACAGTTTCCATCCCAATAGAGTTTTGCCACATGATTGTGGGGTAAAAAAAAAATGTATAAAAGTTTTAAACTCCCCGAAGTAATTATGTTGCTTTGTTCTCCCCAGGTACCTTTTGTATGATGTAAATCCTCCCGAAGGGTTCAACCTTCGGAGAGATGTCTACATTCGCATTGCTTCCCTTCTAAAGACCTTGCTGAAAAGTGAAAACTGGGTGCTAGTTCTGCCTCCCTGGGGACGTCTTTATCACTGGCAGAGCCCTGACATCCTTCAGGTCCGGATCCCTTGGTCTGAGTTCTTCGATCTTCCAAACCTCAACAGGAACATCCCTGTCATTGAATATGAGCAGTTCCTTGCAGGTAGAGTATGGAATCATGCAATCTACAACTGACTAAATATTTGAAGTGGTTTCTTCACAGGTTTATTCTTATATGTTCTTTTATTCTTATATGTGAAATAAAAAAAGTTAAAGGTGTCAAGAGGAGGAATGGGAAAGAATTGTGCTGAGTAACAAACCACTAGGACGAAATAACCAAATTATTTGGCAGCTCATTTGATGTAGCACTATTGGCTCCTTGACTTCTTAGGGACCCTAGAGAAAGACAGTTAATGTCTCTGGTTGAAGCCAAGGATAATTCGCATAATTTTGGCCATAACAACAACCCTGTAAGGAGGCAGAGGCAGCCTGCAGCTCTCTGTCAAAATACAGACAAGCCACCTTTTTCTGGAGGTGGTTGGACATTAAAAGCTGTACAGCGGGTTCTTGGTAAACTTACTTTTCAGTGTTGATGCTGCACTTACTCAAAATACTTATCCTTTGCTTTTTGTGTACAAAATGGTATATGAGAGAAAGGCTTTCCATAAGAATATGGAAACCGTGACGTTGATTCCTTTGGGATTTAATGCCATGTTGAGCTAATCACCAAATGCCGAAATCTGTAGCAGTGTCACAGACTTTTTCAGCAAAGGAAGTAAAGGCCACCAAATGTCACTCCTCTGCAAAGAACTCTGAAGGTATCGTTGTCCCCTACCTTTCAGGAAAAAGCATTCAGAAATGCTGAAATTTAGGGGAAGACGGGCTTGTACTTGTCATTTTCTTGGAGGCACTGTTCCCATAGCAGCTACCTACAGCACTGAGAACCTCTGTGCTTCATGGTGTGTTTTACCCAGCTTTTAAATTTACATATCCATGGTGATTCAGTTCTGTTTAGCACATTAAATCGCACATAGCTAGGTGGGAGTAGCAGGTTGTCACATCCCCTGACCCTTTTAGCTTTTTTTGTTCGCACAGAACTTTCTTTCCTTTTTTGTAAGGAAAATGGGGAAGAGAGACAATAGTGTAATACTAGCATTTCTAGCAGATTTTCGACTGCAAGTAATGCTGGTTCATACCTTTATCGTGTGGTTTTTCATGCTTACAAATGCTTTGCTTTGCCTTCTGCTCAGAGTCAGGTGGGCCCTTTATTGAACAGATTTATGTCCTACAAGGCTACGCAGAAGGATGGAAAGAAGGAACATGGGAAGAAAAAATAGATGAAAGGCCATGCATTGATCAGCTTATGTACTCCAAAGACAAACATGAATACTACAGGTAACATCTAGCAGTCCTTTCACTATTCTTTTTGGTTGTATTCAATGAGACATTTGCCTACTCTAACAGAACAGTGTGGTTATTATACTGTTGTCTGTGAATCTCTGGATGCTTGGGGTTCACTTTGTTTTTAAAACCCCAACAATAATAAAATGTTGTATTGGTACTACAAGATCTAACTTTAGAAAGTTGTTCCACACAAAAACAGTATAAAGGAGTTGGCTGGTTTGTTTACATTATATATCATCTTTCTAGGGTGTACTGTTTATTTGTTTCATTATACATGACATTAATTTAAAATATAAGCCTGTGAACCAATACTTTGTGTTCCCTTTCAGGGGATGGTTCTGGGGTTATGAGGAAACACGGGGCCTAAATGTCTCTTGTCTGTCTGTCCAAGGATCTGCCTCTATTGTGGCTCCCATCCTTTTGAAGAACACTTCAGCTCAGTGAGTTGCCTTGTATTACCATTTATTGTTGTAGTGTGTGCCCACAAACCCGTTGCCAGGTGGGAAGAGCAGGGGGAACCTTCAGGTTATGTCCCACTGTTGTGGTACTTCATCACTGAGTTAATTGTAATCTGTTAAAATAATTACAAAAGGAATTTACACTGTAAGAACACTTAACTGTAAGTTAGGTTAAATGCTGCAGTGCTAAAACCTAAGAGGAAATAGCCTTGAGCTCCTTCATATTTTCTCTCAGGTAGCTAGATGTCCTTGCCACCCTGTGTTGACCTTTTCTTCTTTTACCCCTCAATGCTGGGTTAAGATGGAATGAACAGAGTGCAATCACTGTTTCCCAAGCCCACATCTTGGATCACGAGGTGCAGTGCCTGGTCTCCTGTGACATCCATCCTCAGTAGTGTGAGCTGGGTTCAGAGAAAGCAAGCAGCGTGTTTTGTCTTTCTGTTCTGAGATGCCACTAGGATGATCAGAGGAAAGGAAAGCTCTTATATAAGAGATGGAGAGCGCTTACGTTATCCCAGTAGCAAAGTATTTCTAGTCAGCTGTGGTCCTGTAACAACTGAAGACGTTGTAGTGAAGCAAAAGCTACTGGGGTACAGGGGAGAACAGGAAGAGGAAATAATTACTTTCTATGAATACATCAGGGTAATAAATCTCCTAAGCAAAAACATCCAAAAACTTGAAGGTTCCCCTAAGCAGAGCAGTGGGGATCTGCAGTACCTCCCACTGGGAGCAGAGAAAGCAAAGTCTTGGTTTTTTAACAGTAATGTTGTTCTATATGTAGGAGTTATACCATAATCTTTGCCAGTGACAGCAGAAAACTGGATTAAATAAGCTATAGAGGTCTCCGTGTTTAGCACTACGGTTAACTCTTTCATGACAACTGTCAAAGGTCTGGTGATAAGGAATGTCAAGGGAAAAATTAGGAGTGGTGCCCAAGTATTCCTAACATGCAGACAAGGTGCCTTGTCCACAAGATCATGTTTCTCAATCAGACATCAGTAGGAAGAAGTACCAACTAACATTAGTGTAAGGGCAGCTACATTGGTTCATGTTAAAACTAGTGCTTCATGTTAAAGTCTGTCTAGTTTAGCATGTGAAATCCAAGAGTGGCTAAAATCAGATATCTGGGAAAAAGTGGAAGAACTGGGCAAGTGAGTGTGATGCCTCCCTTGAGTCCTGTCATGCCCTTCAGATTTGTGGTTGTAGGAACCTTCTGAGCCAAAAGTGATATTCCTATATTCCTTTTATATCCTTCAGTGAGTCCATGGATCTGTGCAAGCTTCATTTTGAACGCCCATGCACACTGTTAGCATCCACAAAATCTTGGGGCAAGACCTGAAGGTTTTGCACCTTAACTGTGCATCCTATGAAAATTCACCTCCTTTTGTAACTCTTACCTGCAAGTTTCATCTAACGTCCCCTAGTTCACGTGGTGGAAGAGACAGTGAACAGCTCTTCCATATTCACCTCCACACCATGCTTGATTTTACATCTCTCTTTCATATTCCCCCTCAGTTGTCTCATCTGAGGTGTGAAGAGTCCTGGCTTCATTAGTTGTTCTTTGTGTGAAAGCCATTCCATGCCTTTGGTCATCCTCACTGCCATCCTCTGAAGCTTTAGAATTCAACTGG
The DNA here is from genome assembly GCA_017639485.1 of Pluvialis apricaria. Taxonomy (NCBI): domain Eukaryota; kingdom Metazoa; phylum Chordata; class Aves; order Charadriiformes; family Charadriidae; genus Pluvialis; species Pluvialis apricaria. The sequence continues at coordinate 37,525,693 of CM030011.1, read as the reverse complement.
ACCCTGCACACTGAGTGCGGGTAAACCCATTAGAGAGTGGTGTAATGACATGCTCCGTTTAGTGTTCTCTCTTTTTTTTTTTTTTTGCTGTAATTCCTAATATACAAGTTCCTTTTTTTTGACCTCTGATGAGTGTTGTCTTGATGTTTTCATCAAACTGTCCTCATTCCTGAGCATTGAGCCCTTTAGTTATCAGGTGAAGCCAGTATTATTTTTTTTTTTACTATATGCACTCTTACATTAGATTTCATCTGCCACTTTATTGGCCAATCATCAAGATTCTCTAATTCTTCATGATTGACTTTTGTCTGCTGCTCTGAGCAATTTAAAATAATTAGCAAGCTGTCACCCCAAAGTTCACACCCTTTTGTAGGTTGTTTAGGAATATGGTGAAAAGCAGATCCCTTCCACTTGTCACCTCCCTCTACAATGAAAACTGGACATTTATCACGGTCTTTAAGCTTTTTTTTAATCCGTGCAAGAACCTTCCCTCCTGTACCATTGCTATTTTCTTAAAAGCCTTTAACGAAGGCTGTCAGGAAATCCTGACAATGTCAATGAGACTTCCCCTGTCTGCATGTGTGCTTATGTCTTCAGACTACTCTGATTGTTCAGAGCTCCATGTGATGCTTCTCCAATTTACTGTAGGTATCCATTAATTCTGGTTTTTATAATAGTTGCTATTAAGTTGTCCAGTACGGACATTAGGTTTACCACTGTATTGTGTCCCAGACCTCCTCAAGTGCGTTTTTGGAAAATTGACATCACGTTTGCTGTGTTGCAGTTTTAAGCAAGAAGTTGCATACCAGAACTAGTGGTGCAGCTGCTTCATCCTTGAGTTCCTTAACAATTGTTGGGTGAATACTGCCTGGTGTTGAACATTTGTTGGTTCATTTTGTCTAGCTGTTCCATCGCCGGACACTTCCTATGGACACTTTGGTTTGAAACATCATCCCCTGATGAGTTCCCCTGTAAAAAGTAGTTCTGGCATCTTCCCAGCTCCGCCACCTAGCACACAGCTACAAAACATTATATTAGCTGTTTCTGTAATGACATTACTGTCTCCAAGTGCTTGTTAAGCCTTTAATTTCCTTTTTCTTTGAGTTGGAAGGAAGATTTGTCATTAGATTGAAGGCTTTTATTTCTTGTTGCTCAAATTCTTTTTTGGCCTTCTTTATTTCCTTTTTCTTTTTAACTTCATGGAGTTTATAAGTCTTTCAATTTTCTTCACTTGGACACTACTTCTAGTTTTTGCATAGTCTGCTTTTTGAAACTGAATTCAACTGCGGTAACTTTCCTTTGGCTATTGTTGATCCAGTAGGATGTTGAAGATGAGCACGTTTATGGCCACTCTCACAGAGTAGCTATTCTGCTGTGAGATTTTGGTCCGTGTCTTGCTGCTGCTCGAGACAATGTCAGGAGCTACTCCCTGCCCAGTTGGTTCATGCAGCTGTCTTTGGCAGTGTCTCAAACTGCAGTTGCAAGTGTCCTGCTATGACACTTACCCAGCCTACTTGGCGATAGTCGAAATCTCCAATGACTATGGTTACTTGTGCATCGTAGCCTCTCTGATCTGCCGTATCGCCTTTTCAGCCAGACAATCAGTTGTATGGTCCTAGTACTGTATATATTACTCTTCAGCTGTGGTCACTTACAGAAATCTTCCTGATTCATTTAGATTTTTAATCTGATTCACCTCCTCCAAGCTTCCTGGTAAATGCAGTGCTGCTTCTCCACCAGCACAGTGTAGTCTATTTTCCAGATTATTTGTAGCCTTATGTGGAAGTGTCCAGCTGATTATCAGCAGTGATAGTCTAAAGTTGATTGGTTATTTGCTTCCTCTCATTTTAGTAGAAGAAGGTCCAGATAATGACTTTAACCCCCTTCAGCAGAAGCATTTCTCTGTGTTTACTCATATTCGGTATGCTCAGAGCACAAACTAAGCCTGCATCCCCTGTGTGTGCTCTTGGATACTCAAAACTCTCAAAATCTCTTCTGCTTCTTAGAATTTGGATAGTGCAGTTAACGTTTCCAGTACACAATCCTGAACTGTGTGTATTTATAAAAGCACAGGCTGTTTTTGTGTCAGTGAAAAAATTTCATTTTAAAACTTGTGCTTAGTTGCTAACACGCATTTTTGTAGTGTCTACGTGTTCTTTGATCTGTTGTTTTACTGTAGGACATTTTATTCCACACATGGAAAACACCTTCTCTGGTTTTGCTTTTGTGATCATGACTCCTGCTTCCTCCAAGAGGGTCTTATGTGCTCCAAGGCTGACCATCATCTTGTAGGTCACCTCTCCCCTTTGGATCACTCTCCCTGTTAGGAATCTTATTTCTCCAGCAGCACCTACTGGGAGGACTATGTGAGGGATTCTTAGTGCTTGTTTGTGTTTAACTGTCGGAATTCAGAGTACCATTTATGAAGGAAGAGAAGGAGGTACATGCAGTGTCATAGTTCCCTTCTCTCCCCAGCAGGCTGTGGGTCACAATTTGCTTTATACAGAACACATTAGCAGCCTATCCCTCATTCCCGGTGCTCCATGACAAACAGATCATAGTCTGTGTTTTGTCCTAGCAACTGTATAAAGAAACACCGTAATGTAAATTCTATTCCTAAGGGAACTGCACTCAGTCTTACCATTTTTAATAGGTCAGTGATGTTAGACAGAGCTGAAAACCTTCTTCATGACCACTACGGAGGGAAAGATTATTGGAATGTGAGTATTTTCCAGTTAGCTTCTTTAGACTTTCTACTTGGTTCTGATAAATATTCAATAACCAACATGTGCTTCAGCTTTGCCTCAGGTTTCTTTTCTTGAAAGTAACTTTTGTCTTATGTTTCACCAATGCATGCTAAAGATGGGCTGCAGGGCGTGGTGCTTAGAAGGACCTCCCCTGTGCAACACATCTGCAATCAGAAGGGAACTGCCTTTGTGCCGTTCCTTGCCTAGTCAGCCTCAACATTAGACTTTTGAAAAGAATTCCCGAAAGTGCTCGATGTTGTCCTAACTGTCTCCTCGTTGGCTTTGATGGCAAAATTCCCATGGGTTTTGAGGTAACACCGAGCACTTTGAGAGACCACGCCCAAGGGTCTATAGTAAAATAATTCCTACAGGAAAAGTTTTAAGACAAAGTTAAGGATTCAGTCACAGGAAAATGGAACACAATATGGAGTGTTTGATATAATTAAAATTTCTAAAAAAAAGTGACTCTCATGATACTACAAGACAAGTTACATAGACTTCAGTCTTTTTAGATACATGTATCTCGCTTTTCACTTGGTATATGGCATATTTTTCAGAAAGGGGGCAAACAGCAGTTTGCTAATTATGATTTTTTCATTGAGAGTGACTTTCCAAACAGAGAAATGCAACCCACATATAATTTCTGAGTCTGACTTGTAGTCCTGTAAAAGCAGACATAAAATCCGTATAGGTCCAGAACACACATTTCTTAACAGTGGCACTTTAAACATTGTCTCAACAATTTAAACTTGTCTCAAAATTTTTTCAAACTTTCTGGAAAATTTTCTTCTTTCTTTTATTTCAGTTTTAACTATCTGCGTGATTTCTGGTTGTTGTTTTTTTCTTAATAACTGTCTGGATAACATGTGGAGTTCTTTATAAATCTTGCTAACAGATGTCTTCTTGTCTCATAGAAGTTTTTAAAATTTTAACAAGCCATCTTCCCTTTGCAACCAACCTATGTCTTTGGTGTCCAAAAATATTTGAATTTAATATTAAGCCACATTGTTCTCGCTGTTGTCACCGTTTTTGTCTAGGCTTCTCTACCACTACAAGCTGAAAGGTGTTGTTTTGGGATTCTTAATGGTTGAATGACCATGGAGCAGGAAAGACGTCTCAAAATAGTTTAGGAGCAACTGTTGAATCCCTTGAAGAGCATCAGTGTAGCATGTAGACCACCTGAGCACTTTACCATCAGTATGGAAGCAGAAAGTTCTCTAGGGACAACTGTAGAAAAGCCAGCAGTTTTACATTTGGTTTCATTGTTTTTGGGGGATGATCTCAAAGAATTAGAGGATCTGTATCAATAATTCAATTCATGTACACAAAAGGGAGCATAACTGACACTGTTTCCCAAACAAACAAAATAAATCAAACTTAGAATCACAGAAAAATTTAGGTGGGGAGGTGTCTTGGCCTCCCTGCCTTGAGATTTGCATTCCAGAACTTGATCTGGTGGTTTGGGGCTGTGTTCAGCTGAAGGTGGAAAGTCCCCACAGATGGAGATCCTCCACTTCTCTGGGGCCTGTCCCACGGCTGTGCCGCTCTTAGGGCAAGAGGTTTTGCCCGATAGCCAAGCAGAAGTTGCCTTTCTGCAGCTTGGGCCCACGACTTCCTGTCTTTTTCCTTGCACTTCTGAGAAGCGTCTCTCTGTTGTTTCTTTGCAGACAAAAAGGAAGAAGCAGCAAAACTGGTAGGTAGTTGGAAAGGGTGACAATATTGCATGTGCAGATTTGAAGCATATACTTTAAATAAGAGGATGACCACATACAGAGGGTATCCACTTTAGAAGGTATATCAGTGGAGGTTCACACATTCACCTCTTTCTCTTACATATGCTGTTGCAAAATAAGTGTTCATCCAGAACAGCTGCTGTGAGAGGAGTGCTTTGGGCCCAGGAAGAACTTGGCGCATCATACTGCGTGGGTGCCAAACACGACACGGTAGTTATGCAATCTGTCTGGATGAAGTTTAGAGGTGTTTGACACAAGTGTAGTATTCAAAGATGTTTATTGTCCTCCCCAGTGCACTGCACTGCCATGGGTTGTGTACGTGTTTGCTGCCTCTTGGGTGTACCATGTTCATCACATCTTGGGTAAGGTACCCAATGACTTGATTCAACAGGGTCGTATTATGTTGACATAGTACAAAAAGGAGGGAAAATGTCTGTCTCTGGACTGCAGTGTGAGCGTTCTGCAGCAGACAGTGTGTACATCCTCCCTTGATACAAATGTTTTGCTGGATGGTTTGGGGTGGGATTAGAAAGCCTGTGGTGATCTCTTTAAAGATGCTAGAAGAGCAAGCTTTGTACTTCCATTAAATGTTTAGAGGGGCATGGATCTCTAGGTGCCAGCATGATGGATCTTACAGAAGACTAAATTGTTTATTTCTTACTGAATGATATGGAGGAGGAACCAGTTCAACCACAGCAAGTTTGGCATGTGGAGAAATAGCTGCTCCGGGAAAAGGTGAAAAAAGGCTGGCAGATCCTAGTTCCTGCCTTTTTGCCAGAGCAAGGCAAAGGCATGATCAGTGTGGCTATGTCTTGGAGTACTAGTAATGCTCTGCCTGGCTTCTCTGCTGTGTAGCGAACTCTGCCCACTGTGGGCTTTACCGTGCTAAGAGAAGAGGCCATTGGAAATTGAAGTGTTTTCATTGCACCTTCTTTGATGACCATCACACGACAGACTACAGACTTGTAAGAAATGAAGAATTAGACCAAATTGCTGAGTGTCCTTTATAAGCAGTGTAAGTCACATGGGATTTCCTTAGTTTTGTTGTGCGTGCCTGTTAGTAAGAAAGCTATGCGTGACTGTGTGCAGTGGTAACTTCATCACAAAATCTTTGAAAGTGGTTATTATCTGCAGGTGAAGAAAGTAATTCCTTTTTCGTCACTTTTCCACTGAATTTGATAGGAGTGTCTGTGGCTAGACGCATGATTTCTTTAAGCAGGTTTTATTCTTCTGGGTGTTTTGCAAGCTAAAGTCTTTGCCTAGCTTTTGTTTTCAAAGGTGAGATACTGCTGGTGTTTAATTTGGTATATTATGTGTTCCATTGTGTAAATAACTACAGTCTACTCCGTACAGCTGTATATTGCAGGGTCAGATGAGTTTGCTGATGATAAATGTGGTTATGATTAGGATTAAACAGTTAAAGCTCAGATGAAAGGTTGCTTGTAGTGCTGCATGGCTGTATCATCCTGGAAGCTCTGTGTACACGAAGCTATCTCCATTTAGCCATTTTTAGCTCTTCCTTTTTCTGACTTGGCGTCTGCTCTTGTCCCAACAGACCCGTCGGAGCATGGTGTTTGCTAAACACCTCCGTGTAGTAGGAGACGAATTTAGAAAGAGGTATCTTCAATCCACAGATGAGGGGGACAGGACTCATTACAAGGAGGACTGGACACAGATGAAGGTAAAATCATAACAGTCTGTTTCCCATAACAAATCATTTATGTTTTTTAATCTGTGTACTCCTGGCTGTAGACTGCAGGGAACATTGGAAGATACATGTGAATCTAGCTCTCCCTGCTAGATTGTCGTGGATGTGCGTGTTCCTACTGCACGCTGTTCTGCCCGTGTGGCATGAGTTAAGGAGTCTGTTGAGATGTCGCTGACTGGTTCTGGGTGCCAGATTTCTGCTACCCTTGTTTTGCTAAAGGAAACTTGTATTTCTTCTTGTATTCTGCATCATCTATGGGTGTAAAGTTCAGCTGCAAACTGGTCAAGGAGAGCAATTTTTACTTACAAAGATTTCACACTCTGGTTTCGTTTGTATGATGCAGACCACCCAAGATCAAAACAATAAGTGTCCCAAAATACTGCTGAATACCTTAAAATTACTTTCTGCAGCTGGAGTAATTCAGTGCCTTATCCAGAGATTATGCATTCAGGCTTTTCCAGTGTGAATGAATAGTGGTGCTCTCAAGTTTTAAAGTTTATTCATCTTTCTGTCTTAGGTTAAGATGGGCACAGCTCTAGGTGGTCCATACCTTGGAGTTCATCTCAGAAGGAAAGACTTCATTTGGGGTCACAGAGAAGATGTGCCTTCCCTGCAAGGAGCAGTAAAGAAAATCCGCAGCCTTTTGGAGATGCATAAACTTGAAAAAGTTTTTGTCGCCACTGATGCTGTTGAGGAGGGTATGCAGATTATAGTCAGTTTAGGATTGTTAACTTTTGACGAGTGCAGCAATTACCACTTTGGTTTTATAAATGACTGGAAGTTTGTATGTCTCCGTCATTGAACGGGGAATTGAAGAGTATTGGGCAGCTATTTCCTTCCAGCTTGAATAGTTGGTATCAAACCACTCATTTGGTGTTTCCTATAGGAGGTTTGATGGTCTCTATAATAGCAAGTTGGGAATTGAATTTGCCTGTTCCTACTCGTTTTTCTTCCCTCACACCTGTTTTCCTAGCGTTTCACAGACTCTCAGACATGCTGGTGGGAAGGGTCCTCTGAAGTCTCCCACCCCATCTACCCTTGGCTGCCCCCAACACCAGACTTGGGGGGACCTGGCTGTGGGTGTCCAAGGCTTAGAAGCCCCCAAGGGTGGGGTTCCCCCCCCAGACCCTTATCTCAGGGCTGCGCCTCCCTCCCAGTAGTATCTAGAGATCTGTTTCAATGCATGGTGTTCGAATAACCCTGCAGGGCGTGGCATTTGCAGTATGTAATCTAAGTTTGCTGTCAAGAAAGGCTTCTTGATACACCTACCCTGTAGGATTAGAGAGTGAGGCTAGTGGTAGCATCTGTTCTACCTCTTGCAGCTTCCCCGCCCCCTGAGAATTGCCCCCCCTCGGAACTGTGTGTCTGCCCTACTGGCTCCCCCCCTGCCTACAATACTCTGATGTTTGGCAAACGTGTTGTAAAATTTGTAGGTAGATTTTTTGGTTTCACTTGCTTTGTAACTGCTCACCCAGGGTTTTCTTAAACACTTACATTTTATGACAGCAGCGAGTTGCTCTTTATAATGTAAGAGTAAATTTGCATCTTTCCTTTTTTTCAGAGATTGAATTGCTCAAGAAAATACTGCCTGAGATGGTGAGGTTTGAACCTTCTTGGGAGGAGCTGGAACTCTACAAAGACGGGGGCTTGGCCGTGATTGACCAGTGGATCTGCGCACATGCAAGGTAGTGAATTTGACTTTTCTTTGCAGAGCCAAATCTTACTGTCACAAAACTGAGTATTGTTTTTGACCCAGATATAGTTGTTTACAAATCATATATGACATGATATTATATAATTGTTATATATATATGTATAATAGTTATATTGTACATATATATAATATGTACAATAATTTCATTATCATGTCATTTCAATGAACATTAAAGTTCATTGGAATGAAATCAATTGCTTGCGTTTTAAAAACTGGCCCCCTTCACGAACCCATTCTGATCTTTTTCACAGATATTTTATAGGCACCTCAGTTTCAACGTTTTCCTTCCGGATCCATGAGGAAAGGGAGATCTTGGGATTTGATCCAAAAACAACCTACAACCGATTTTGTGGTGAAAAAGAGAGAAACTGTGAGCAGCCAACTCACTGGAAAATTGTATACTAAAAGACAGGGAAATCCAGACTTCAATACTGGTGAGCTCAGAAGAATAAGGAAAAACTATGGGGAAATACCTCCCATACTGACTACAACTCAGTCCTCTACCCTCTTCTCAGTGTTTACTTGACATTTGGGATTTGAAGTACCAGCAGTATTCATCTTCTGAGTCGGGCATTGATGGAGCGAAAAAAATGAAGTCAGCTTGGGATCCAGTTCTCAGCATAGCTAGGATTAGAGGACAATACCAGACACTGCAATTGAGACTTGAAAGGCAAAACCTTGTTCTGAAACTGAGTAACAAATGAAGTGAGTTGCCACTTTCTTTGGAGTTCTGAGGAAGAAGACGAACAGTTTTAACTTTTATAAATGTAACGCAGCTGTGGTCTGTACTGCATTTCTGTCTTTATTTTTTGTTCTGTTCAGCATTTGGCCCTCTGATAGCAAAAAATACATCTTGGTTTTGTAACCTGCACAACATGAGCTGCAGATAGTGTATAAACTCTGCCATTCCTTGGGGAAATCTTCCCTTTTCAAATAGTAATTCACGAACATTCAAATTGTCTGATGCAATCAGTGCTTGATAAAAGAAAAGGAGGTGGTGGTTCTACCTGAACACCAACTGCTTCTAATAAGAGTCTCAGTGGGTCTGTGCTGAGAGAGGCACAAAGATGGGGCTTGTAGGGTGGTAAAAGAAAGGTTATGTTTCTTCTTATATTTTATCTTCACAAAGGAAAGGTTTGTTTCCCCCATTGTCCTCCCAAAGGCCTGTTCAGTTGGACTGATGCAAAAGGCAGCGCCCTTTTGGGATCACCCAGTCACTCAGTTCAGTGACAGTGATGCTTTGCTAAGGAGTATGCTAAAAGGCCTTTCCAGTTTCCACGTTAGTTAAATGGATTGTCCCAGCAATTCAACAAATGAATTTTCTGCATTTCTGCTTGCAGTTTACGCAAGGGAGCAAACCGAGGACAATCACAGACAGCAAAGGTCATTGGGCCTTGAGATTATGTGTATAAGCCTAGCAGTTGGGAACCTTGCACGTGAGGTTGTGCTCTGATGGGGATGGCTGGCTACGGTACATGGGAAGAGGCCTGTGCTGCATCACCAGCCAGGGGGAAAGCACAGCTCCTGTTTGAGAAGGGGTTTGTATGAGTACGAATTCTAGCTCTTGCAGACTCCTGCTATGTAGAATTGGCTGCTGGGAAGTATTCTGCTCCATTCTGTGCTTCAGGTGGGTCTTTTGCCCTGCAGGTCTACACGGCTCTGTTAAGCAGGACAAACCTTTTTCAAAAGTGAACTAGGAGATAGATTTCAAAAGGTGAAGCAGACATTTTTTCTTGAAGTCAGTTTTACCAGATTACCTTGCTGTTAGCAGATCCTTCACTTGATCTTTCCTCTTGGCTTGAGTAGGAGTATATATAACCCTCCTGCAGTCCGCAGTGGGCATCTCACAGATGCTGCCAGACAATGAGGTTGTTGCCTCCCATGCAACTGCAGCAGAAGCTGTGAAGACTTCTCAGACTGTTGTAGCAGCAGCTGTCTTGTTCTTACCAGCTATTTGTTGTATCTCCATGTAGCAATTGAGCCTCTCTGGCGACAAAGTGGGGAGCCCAGTATTTTGAAGCATTGCCTTTTCCCACCAAATCAAATGTTCTTGTTTAGCCTGTGCACCATGTAAAGTGATGGTATGTGTAATGTGTACCTCATGAAGAAAAATACAAAGCTTTGTAGCATTTTATGTGACGTGTTCATGCTGCTTCTTTATAACCATGCATTTTGCCATCTCCTGGCTCCCTAGCGTTGGACTCCACTGTAGGAAAAACTTGAATAAAACCTGCATTCCCTGATACATTTTTTTTTTTATCATCTGTCCCATGAAGTGCTGCATTAGCAAGTGTAGCTGGCATTACCCATCTTGGCACTGGGAGACTGCCTCTGGTAAATCTTGGTGCCCCCCCCACTGCGAGAGGGATGTAGACAAACAGGAGAGTCCAAAGGAAGGCTGCTAAAACCATTGATGGCTGGAGTACACGGCATACGAGGAGAGGAGGAGAGAGCTGGGCTTTTTTAGCCTGGAGAAGGTGAAAGAGGGATCTAACTGTTGTCTTTCACTACATAAAAGGGGTCACAGGGAAGGCAGAGCCCAGCCTTTCTCAGAGGTGCGCAGCAAAAGCACAGGAACCTACAGGCACAACCTGCCACAAGGGAACTTCTGCTTGGGACAGGGCCTGGAGAGAAGTGATGGGTATTTCGACTGTGCTGTTTCAGCCTTGCTGAAGGAGTCAAAGGCAGCAGAGGACAAGCTCACATGCAAGTAGGTTGTAGAGAAATAACATCCACCTTTCTGGCTCAAATAGAAAACAGGGATTAGAGAGATGGGAGCAGGGTGACAGCTGCCACGGTCAAGGGTTTCCAGCAACATGCCTTCTCCCTTGAATCCCTGTCATCACAATAAAAAGCTGGAAAGGCGACAGCAGTGCATGAAAGGGCAGGATTTCCTTCTGGTTTCTGAAGCCCACAAGATCTTGAGACATGACTCTCCTTTGTCTTTGCAGTGACAATACATGTATTTACAAACATATGTATGCATGCAAACATATACACTGTGATGTGTGTATACATGATCACAGTGCCTTTCATCTAGCAGTCTGTGCCAAAACATCTATTGCCCTGTAGTTCTATATTTTCTGGTGTTCTGCCACTCTCTGCTGCTTTCTGGGCTGAAGAGCAAGGAATTGAACAGCACAGACCTCATTATCCCATGGCACGGGAAAGCTTAGAAGATTTGTATCTTTGACAGTAATGCTGTTACATTCCATTTTTAGAGTATATGGACTTGTGGGATCAGTTCTTTCTGTCTCAGCATACAGTGGAAGAAGACATACTCATTGATGTGAAAATAAGAAGAGCAAATGTTCTGTGAGATGCAAAAATACCCACACAGAGTATTTTGACAGGTTTTTCTCTCTGCCTTCTAGGAAAAGAATCACATTTTGTGTCTGCTCCCACTCCTTTCTGCAGAGGAAGTTTTAAAGAGGGAGCAAAACCCAAAGCACAGTTGCAATCATGTCTTTTGCACAGCCATCGTAGGAGCCTGCTGCGTTGGTTTTTTCTTCGGTATGTCCTTTCTTGGCCATTGAGCTCCCTAGCTGCCATAATAGCCTTTCTGTCCCTAGGTGGAGAGAGTAGACCAGTCTGTGATCAGCCCCAGAGCCAGATCTCCAGATCCACACTGGACCACAGGAGCTGTCTCCTGCAGCCAGCACTGGAGTAGGGTTTGTGGGTATCTGTAAAACCAATCAAAGAAATAGTGGTCGCCTTTAAATGATGATAGCGCATATGGATTGCTGTAATCACTCATGGATGGTTGATGAGAGGGCTGGGTGGTGAGGCAGGAGTTGTTTTCCCCTCTTTTGGTGAACAATTTCCTTTTGGGTAAAGAAAGGAGTAAAGATGATTGGCTACCAGGCACATCCATGGGTCTGCTGTGTGGCCTTGTAAGCCCTGGTGTTTCTTTTTAGATGTGATTAGAAGGTCTTCTTTGTAGCCACCCTTTAAAAAGTGGAACATGGTGATAAGGTCTCTCCTAAGCCTTCTTTTCTCAAGACTGAACAAACCCAATTCTCTCAGCCTTCCTCGTATGGCAGCCTTCCCAAGCCTTTGATCATCTTTGTGGCCCTTCTCTGGACCCTCTCCAGTCTGTCCACATCTTTTTTGCATAGTGGCAACCAAAACTGAACACAGTGTTACAGGTGTGGCCTGACAAGCACTGAGTGGGGTAATGACTTCTTTCTGCTGGTGATGCCCTTGTTGATGCAACACAGCATCCTGTTGGCTTGCTTTGCTGCTGCAGCACACTGTTCACTCATATTGACCTTGTTGTCCACCAGGACCCCCAGGTCCCTTTCCACATATCTGCTCCCCAGCCAGGTAGATCCCAGTCTGTGCTGTACTCCTGGATTATGTTTTCCTGGATGCAAGACCTTACACTTGTCCTTGCTGAACTTTGTAAGGTCCTTGTTAGCCCACTCTTCCAGCCTATCCAGGTTTTCCTGCAGGGTGGCTCTCCCACCTTCCCAATTCTGCAAAGGGTTTTGCTGAAATTCGGCCAAGAAATTTCTCCCTTCTTGGATGTCACTCAGTTGTTCTTGCAAGCAAATTGAAAGGTCTTGGTGCCTTTTTCTATTCATAACAAGTGGCTCCAAAACCCTCTGAAACTATTTGTCTGGAAGATTGTTAAGCAAGTTAGAAAATTCTGCCTCCAGGTTTTGGAAGCATACAGACAGGGGATCTTTTATGGGTCACATGGCAGCAAAACTACTTGTTTCCAAATCTGTTTTCAAACTGCACTCTCCCCAGCATGATTGCCTCCCGAAAGCTGTTACTTTCTCACTCCTTGGTCACACATCACCTTCACCTTGAAGGGACAGATTAAGAGCATTTATTTTTTTGAAAATATCTGTTGGGTAGTGTACTCGTGACAGCCCCTTGTCCTCACAGAAACAGCCATCAAATCTGGAAGACGTGGCTTTTTGTGCAAGAAAATGCACACGCACCTTCATGTGCACCAGCTCTTTGAAGTGCTTTGCCACAAGGTGACCAGCAAGCAAACCGCTGTGTGGCACAAAAGATTTCCGTGGTCACTCCCCATGTCCATGGTAAAGACTCCATGGTTTAAAGTTCTTGTTTTTATAAAATTAACCACATCAATGTAGCACTTTGTGTACTCTTGGCTCCAGCCTGAATGCTGCAGTTACTTGCCTATACACAGCACAGTGAGTTGATTTCATGTGCTATCTCTGCAACCTCACCCTGGGATCCGTTTTCTTATTGCAGCCAAAGCAGCCACTCCACCACTGTCCTGCTTGTCTCATGCCTGGCTTATTGCCATCACACACACTGAAATTTGCTTGTTATGCCAGGGGTTTCTGCATCATGCTGCCAACAAAGTCAAGATCCTCCCTACAAAAGCCCATGTCAAACGTCCCTGTGCAGCTGTTGGGACCCTGGGAGATCTCAGGCAGGTTGGAGGTGAGGTTGGAAGACATACAGCACCTGCATAGCTGGAATAACATCAGCGATGTTGCCAACTCTGAGGCAGCGCCACAGGGTGAGACACGGCAGTCTGCTTTTGCTTTGTGGAAAGGCTGTTATTCATCCCTGTCCTCATTGATGCAATATATGAACCACCACAAACAAAACTGCAGCTGTCACTTGTCCACCAGTGAGCCTTATCTATGACCCAGTCATTAGGAAAACAAAGATCAAAACAGATGAAAAGCCTTATGCTTTTTCTGCAGCTGGGGATCTGGCACATATTCTGGGGCCCTCTCCAGGGGCTAAGAAATCTCCTTTTGCAGCAGGCATCACTGGAGGGTTTAACTTGCTCTACCTCTGCATGGACCTTCTCAAGCACCAGCCTGCTGGGGACTTTGTGGTTCCTTTATTGCACCATGTCCTGATCAGCAGGAATAAATAGAAGACTATGATGGTGAAATTTGGTACGCCATGCCAGATGTCTGGTACATCTGGTCTACATGCCAGTAAACCACCAGCATGTCAACATGATCACTGTCAACATAGACTGACTAGAACAAGCACCTCTCATTTTGCTTTGCGAAGATGATTGTGAAGCTGCATCTTTGGTCCCAGAAGCCTCTGATATTTTAAGAAACCTCACCAAAATGGTAGTCGTAAAAAATTATGGGGACCTTTCCTTTTACATGAACTATTACAGAGCCCAGGACAGCAATGGTCTCCATGGGTTTCAAGGCGTTCCTGTGAAGTATGCTGTGGGAGTTGGAGGTATTTACAGTAGCCTATTTTGTTAAGCTACACATTAAAATCACCACTCAAGATATTGCAAGAAAGATGTTTGGACATGTTTCCAAGGTTGTCATGGACAAGTTGGAAATGCCAGCAAATCAGAAGAGCTCAGGACTTGCTTATATTTAAAGAAACAGCCTTAAAAGAAAGTGCACCATGTCATGCCCCTGAAAGGGAGGGCCCACCTCAGCCCTTTAAAAGAAAAAGAAGGAGGGTGCCTGACAACTGAATGACAAAAGAAGCAGAAATGCCAGAGAAAAAGATTCCGTCCTACCATTATGTACTGGTTTTATCTGGAATAGAGTTACTTTTCTTCATAGTGCCTTGCATGGTGCTGTGTTTTGGATTTGTGATGAAAATAGAGTTAATAACACAGGATGTTTTAGCTTTTGCTGAGCAGTTCTTGCACAGCATCAAGGCTTTTCCTCTTTCTCATGCTGCCACACCAGCAAGCTGGCTGGGGCTGCACAAAAAATTTGGGAGGGGGCACAGCTGGGACAGTGTGGAATAATTACTAAAATAACCAAAATACAGCTTTGTTCACACATTAAGGAAAAGCTTAAAATCAAAAAGGTTCCTAGGGTAGAATACAGCTGCAGCTGGTATGCGAAGAATCCACTACATCTGTGGTTCCCTGCACAATATTGCTCGCAGAGCAACACGGGGCTGGAGTGGGGTGGAGATTCCACGGCCAAGCCCTGTGATAATCAGCAGATATGGGAACGAGATGGTCCTATGGAGCTGATAAGCTGCACACTTGCTACCCTGAGCCAACAGTTTGTCAAATTTGGACAAAATGCTGTCCTTTGTGTGAACTTTGCTCATTATAGTGTTATTATAATACCTAAACACACCTCCATCCCAAATGCTACCCGCCTCCAAGGTGCGACCACTCCTCCTTGAGTCTGTGCCCTGAATTTTTGGTAAACTATACCTTGAAATGTGAAGCGAGAGAATTTTACACCAATCATAATAAAAGTATTTATGACTAAAGTCACTCAAACTCCACCTTGAAGGGAAAAAATAGTATAAAAATAGCCCCAAAAAGGGGGAATATTAGGGAAGACACCATTGTGAACAAGTCGAGGAGGACTCCATCAAAACTGCCTTCGACTTCCGGGACCAGCCGACGGGCTGAGCCTTTCTTCCCCCCCATAGGGACGCCTTTGGGTAAGACTTAGACTATACCAAGTGTTTCCTTGAAAAACTTAGAAATCTCTCTAGAGAGTCTTTTTTCTATATTTATAGCCAGGCTGTATTGTATATAACTTTGTCGCACGTTATGTATAACTAACAACACTTTTACTTGCACGTGCTTTGCAGACAGTGTATTTATCACCGGCAATCCGTAAGAACCTATGTATCTGTTGCTAAAATAAACTGCGCTGCTTAAGTAGCTGGTCATTTTGGTTTCTCATTGAACGCGACCAAAAAAGTGGCCGTGGTAGTTCATGAGCACGACTGGACTGAGGGTGCAGTCCACTATTAGTGTATCCAGAATCGTGATAGTTTAATATAAGTATTAAACGTGACTGGGCTGATAGTGGTGAATTGGGCATCACTCAGAATTCAAACCCAGCTGCACCGAGCCTCCCACCTCGGTGAGGAGTGTTAGAACGCAAGGGGGTTTATTTTCTGCCAAATTACTCTGCCCTTTAACGCAACAGACAGCTAACCCCAACTGAACAAAAGGGTATAATAGACCATATGATCTTGTGCTCAGCAATACAAGCTGAGGAAAGAAGGAGGAAGCATGGGATGTTTGAAGTTATGGTGTTTGTCTTCCCAAGTGTTACGTGTGATGAAGCCCTCCTTTCCTCAAAAATGACTAAACATCTGCCTGTCAGTGGGAAGTAGTGACTGAATAGGACTGTTTTGCAGTAGGACTGTTTTGCAGTAGGACTGCAAAAACCTTGTTAGGGAATGCAGAGATGAAGCCACGAAGACTGAGGCTCAGCTAGAGCTGCAATTGGCCAAAGATGTCAAGTACAACAGGAAAGGATTCTTCAGACACGTAAGCAGTAAGTGGAAGCACAGGGAAGACGTATGCCCATTACTAATCAGGGCAGGGAAACGAGTCATTAGCAATGATGACAAGGCAGAGGTTCTCAATACCTTCTTTGCTTCTGTCTTTACCAGCATAGCTGGACCCCAGACCAAGTAGCTACGACAACACATATGTCAACCCAGCAGTAGTGGAGGAAGGGCTGGTCTGTTGCCTCTTGCAAGGGCTCAACCCACATAAACCATAGAATCATAGAATAGTTTGGGTTGGAAGGGGCCTTCAAAGGTCCCCAAGTCCAACCCCCCTACATTGACCAGGGACATCTTCAAGTAGATCAGGTTGCTCAGAGCCCTGTCCATCCTGACCTTGACTATTTCCAGGAACGTGGAATCTACCACCTCTCTGGGCAACCTGTTCCAGTGTTTCACCTATGGGCCTGGATGGAATCCACCCCAGGGTGTCAAGAGAAGTGGCTGACGTTGTTGTAAGGCCACTGCCTATAATATTTGAAAAGTCATGGAGATCAGGGGATGTCTCTTATGGCTGGAAGAGTGCAAATGCACTCATTTGGGCCCATCTACAAGAAGGGCCCAAAAGATGACCCAGGAAACTACAGGCCCATTAGTTCCCAATCCCTGGGAAAGTAATGAAACAAGTCCTAGAAACTATTACTAACCAAATGAAGGTGATTGGGAAAAGCCAGCACTGATTTACCAAGGGCAGATCATGCCAGATTAACCTGATCACCTTCTACAACAAACTAACATCTGTTAAGATGGCAAGAGCAGTAGATGTTTACCTGGACTTCAGCAAAGAATTTAACAGTCTCCCACAGTCTTCAACTGGACAAGGTGGCAAGATACAGACTGGATGGGTGATCTGAGAGATGGGTGGGAAATTGGCTATCAGGTCATACTTAGAGGGTTTTCAACATCTTCATAAATAATCTGGATGATGGAATTGAAAGCACCCTCACCAAGTTTGCTGATGACACCAAACTGGGTGGTGAGGTGAACACATCAGAAGGGAGAGCCATCTTACAGAGACACCTGGACAGGCTGGAAGCGTGGGGCTAGCAAGAACAGTACGAACTTGAACAAACACAAGTGGAAAATCCAGTAGCTCAAATGACATAACTGAAGAGCCCAGCCCAGGCTGGGATCTGTGTGGCTGGGGAGCTGCCTTGCTGAAAGGGACCTGGCAGTCCTGGTGGACAACACGAGTCAGCAGTGCCCCACTGCAAGAATGGCAAACCAGATCCTGGGTTGCACTCACGGGGGCACTACTAGCAGAGCGAGATATGTGATTGTCCCACTCTACTCAGTGCTTGTCAGGCTTCACCTGGAGTAATGTGTCCAGTTCCGGTCCCCACAATTCAAGAAAGATGCAGACAGTCTGGAGAGGCCACCAAGATCATCCAAGGGCTGAAGAACCTGCCCTAAGAAGAAAGACTAAAAGAGGTAGGTCTTTTCTCCCTGGAGAAGAGAAAGATCAGGAGGAATCCAGTACTTAAAGGGCAGCTACAAAGAGTATGGAGGTTTTTTCTTCACAAGGAGCCACAAGGAGAAGACAAGGGTACTAGTTGCACCGGAAGAGGTTTCATCTCATCATAAGAAAGAAATTTTTTTTAGTGAGAACAATCACTCACTGGAGCAACCTCCACAGGGATGTGGTGGAGTCCCCATCGCTGGCTAGGGTGCTAGGCTCCCTTTCGCATGAAAGGTGGGACCAGATGATCTTTGGAGATCCCTTACAACCTGGGCTATTCTAAGATTCTCTGATTGGATTCTTTATTTTGCTTTGCTTGTGCGCACAGCTTTTGCTTTACCTTTTAAACAGTCTTTATCTCAGCTCAATGATTTTTTTCACTTTTAACCTGATTCTCACCCCCATCCCTCTGGCGGGGGCGGGGGGTGGGGGAGTGAGTGAGCAGCTGCGTGGGGCTGAGATGCCTACTGGGGTTAACCCATCACACACTAGAAAAGGAAATTTATTTTAAAGAGGGTGGCTTTTCCTTTAAAAGGGATGGCTGCTCAGAAGAATGTAGCAAATCCGAGCTGGATTTTTTTGAAGTGTCCCCAGGACAAACCAGTAATGAGAAAAGCCTGTGTATTGAGATGCCTCAACTTTCCACTATTGCAGACTTTGCACATTTGGACTTTTTCACAGCCAGGAATGGGGAGGACTACATAGGTCTGAACAACACCCTGCTGTATCTTTGTTGCAAGATTGTAAAAGCTGGTGTATCCTACCTCAGAGCCAGTGAGGCCATGGGTCTTCTGAATTACCGCCCATTGGCCTCTATTTTCAGCCAGCTGGCCACTATATTGAGGGACCAGCTGATAAGCCAGAGCAACCATTCCTACCCTTCCTGTGTCTTTATTGTCCTCAGTCACAGCTGTGACGTGCTGTCCACGCTCTTCTCCACAGGGCTGTCCTACAAGGACACAGCCTGGCAGTAGGAAGTGGTCTCACTGAATCATGTTGGGTAGGTAATCAGGGGTTCAGAAAATGCTCAGCTCTGACAGCCCAGAATAGGAGGCTTGAACCCTTGTAAGCCCTCCACAGGAATCTCTTCTTTCAAGACAATCTTTTGTTGAAGACTGTGGATGTAAAAATTGAGCTGATGGGCAACAAAGATGGTTTGATGAGCTTCCCGTGAGCAGGAGCTTGCAAGGTGGTTATTCCCTCTGCCTTATTGCTTGTGAAGAAGGTATGGGTGGTGCTTGGAGTGTGTTGAGGGCACATGGAAGCATTACTTATGGCCAGCTAAGTACCCCATGGACCAGGTGAGCATGAAAGTGTTCAGCATACCAACTAGCAGTTGTGTCAGCAGCCAGGAATATGTGTTTCTGGAACAGCTGCCCAAGCTTGTTATTAGGTTTGTTGATAACAACACTTTTAGCAGGGATTATGCTGAGAATCCTTTTAACTTGCCTTCTCAGGTGCCTTTACACAACAGATGTGAGGATCTGGAATTAGAAGGACAGGGACATGATGAGGCGGATGATGATCCATCTATGCTAGAGGAGTCACCAAGATCAGGTCAGCTTATTCCCCACATCATAACCACCTCCATGAAGAAAAAAACAGTCTTTGAGGGGCACAGAGGGCCCAATCTGTTGACCAAGCCCACCTTTTAGGGAAATTTGCTGCCTCTCTGAGGCTCAGGTTAAAGATGTTACCGGGAAACTTCCTAGCCTGGTAGGGCCCTGAATTATTATCCACCATTGCTTTTTCATGTGGGTACCAACAAAGTCACAATGCGAAGTCCAAGGGTGATCAAAGAGACTTCATGGGGAGATTGTTAAAGCTTTTGGGAGTGCAGGCAGTATTCCCCTCTATCCTTCCAGTTGTAGGGAATGACATTGAAAGAAACAAGCAAATTTGGTTTATCAATATCAGGCTCTGAGGCTAGTGTCACTGGCAGAATTTTGTGGTTTTCAGTTATCGGGTGGTCTACGCGACATCAGGCCTGCTGGGGCCCAATGGGATTCACCTTTATCAATGGGGGAAAAGAATTTTTTCTCATAAATTAGTGGGGTTGATTGAAAGAGCCTTAAACTAGGTTTGGAGGGCAAAAGGGATAAAATCAGCCTTATTAGTGACAAGCTGTGGGATGGCATGACAATGTTTGAGGGATAGTGTGCTAGTGGGGGCCGTCGCAATGTACTGAGTAGACCGGAGAGCATCTGAAATATTTGTACACTAATGCATGCAGTATGAGAAATAAACAAGAGGAACTAGAAGCTTTGGCTCAGCTCAGAGCTACAACATCATTGGCGTAAGGAAGACTTGGTGGGAAGAGTCCTGTGACTGGAGTGCTGTGATGGCTCTTCAGGAGAGGCGAGGGGAAGGGCAAGTGAGGTGGAGGGGTAGCACTGTATGTAAAGGAGAGGTTAGACTGTATAGCACTTGCAGTCGGGGACAACATGGTTGAGAGCCTCTGGGTAAGGATTAGGGGCAAAGCTAATAAAGCAGATATTGTTGTGGGAGTCTACTATAGATCAGTCAGCCAGGATGATGACACCATTGCATTATTCTATAGGAACTCGGGGGAATCTCTAGATCAGTTGCCCTTGTCTTTATAGGCGACTTCAACTTCCCAGATGTTAACTGGGACTGTCATACAATGGACTCGAAAGAAGTACAGGAAATTCAAAGAGGTAAACAGGGTAACATCTGGCTGGCAGCCAGTCAGTAGTAGTGTTCCCCAGGGCTTAATTTTAGGGCCAGTTCTCTTCAATGTTTTTATCAATAACCAGGACACAGGAGTTGAGTGCACACTAAAGAAGTTTACCAACAATACTAAGTTAGGGGGAGCCATTGATACCCTCAAGGGTAGAGAAGCTTTACAGAGAGATCTTGATAGATTAGTGCACTGGACAATCACCAACTGTATGAAATTTAACAAGTACAAATGCTGAGACGGTGTAATCCTGGATGGATGTATAGACTGGGGGGACAAGAGGCTGGAGTGCAGCCCCGCAGAAAGAGATCTGTGGGTTTTAATCGATGGTAAGCTCAATATAAGTCAACAATGTGCTCTGGTGGCCAAAAGGGCCAACCGCATTCTGGGATGCATTAAGCACAGGACAGCTAACCAGCCGAAAGACATGATTGTCCCACTATACTCAGCATTAGTGTGGTCTCACCTGGAATACTGTGTGCAGTTTTGGGCTCCACAATATAAGAAGGGTATAAAAATATTGGAAAATATCCAAAGGAGGGCAACAAAGATGGACCTGACTTATGAAGAACAGCTGAGGATACTAGGTTTGTTCGGCTTAGAGAAGAGGAGACTAAGGAGCAACCTCATGGCTGTCTACAACTTCCTCATGACGGGGAGTGGAAAGGAAAGTGCTGTTCTCTTTTCTCCAGTGTCCAGTGATAGGACACAAGGGAATGGCTTAAAGCTGCATTGAGGGAAGTTCAGATTGGCTATTAGGGAAAAATTCTTCACTGAGAGGGTGATCAAGCACTGGAACACACTCCCCAGGGAAGTGGTGATGGCCTGTTGGTGTTCAAGAACTGTTTGGACAATACTCTCAGATATATGGTTTAACCTTTAGGTTGGCCTCTGTGGAATCAGGAGTTGGACCTGATGATCTTTGTGTGTCCCTTCCAACTCAGGATATCCTACAACTGAGTGGATGCCAGGATCTTCCACTCCTCTACTGGGACATTTCAGATGGTGAAGTGTCCCAGGGCTCTGCTGGCAGTTTCTGGATGCTGCTGCAGGGATGTCCCTTGAGCAAGAGCAGGGACACTTTGCCAGGACAGGTGCTGACTAAGGGTGAGCACCACACAGTTGGGCTTTTGCTGCCCTCAGGACCTGGGGAGCTGGGTTCCACCCCAGGCAGTGGCAGTGCTGGCACCCCACGGGGCTCACCCAGCCCACCTGGCAGCGGGGCTCAAAGCTGCAACCACATGCAGGATCCAAATGCAATGGAGGATGTACACTCAGATGAAAACCCTGGCAACCACCTACAAGTCCCTAGAAGTTAGGGACACATCCACTTGGGATTTGAGTAAACGACTGCAAAACTCCGTTTTCCAAAAGCAGCAGCAGTGGTCCAGCCCGCCCTGCACCCAGCTGCAGGCCACATATCCACGCTGGAGCTGCTGACCTGTCACGTATTTTTTCGCCCTCCCCTCTCCCACGCTGTGGCGAACCGACACGCGCATCACCTGCCTCACCATGCCCAGGCAGCGGGTCAGTGTCCCGCAGGCAGGGAGGGCAGCTCCCACCTCCAGAGCTTTCCATTTCCAGCCACAGGCACCCGCTCACCCCGGGCACTCCGCTTCCTCTGTGAGGCAGTGCCGGGCGTTCCTGAGGGTGCAATCCCTCCTCTCTTTCTCTTTGCTAAAGCTGCGATTTCAGAGATCAAATTGGCAGCTTCAGAAATATACTCTCAGCTTACTTCCTCTCTAGCTCTTCAGGATGTAACCAAACCCACCATTTTAAGGACATGGACAGTATTTTGTGACGTTTCACGTAGTTTTTGGGTGCCACTAGCAATACCAATATACAAAAACAATGATGAAACTTAGCAATGATATAGCTTTTTATATTTTCAAATCTCTGTACAAACATTAATTAAACAAAGCAAGGTAGTATGCAAAACAGTCATTGCTTAGAATAACCAACTGATGGGTTGTGCTTCAGTGGTGACACTGGGATAGGAACAAGTGCGCTGTAAGGAAAGTGACAAACCAGAGGTAAAATGAGGTTTTGTCTTCAAAGTTGTGATTATGAATGGAGAAAATAAGTGTTGAGGACAGTATCTGAGAGTGTTCTTTAATATCCTTATACCAGGTAGGTAAAGCTAATGTATTCGCACTATCACACAGGAAGACTGGGGAAGAATAACTGCTTAATGCAAATAATATACAGCAATATATATATGTATAAATATATATTCACACACACATTTGATCTTAAATTTGCTAAAGACGCATCAGCTGAACTACAACAAAAAAAATATTGGTATGATAACAATGAAGATATTAAAAACGTAAAAAACACTGCAGTGACGTCAATTGTGGATCTTTCCCTCCATGGAACAGAAATTCTTTAAATCGTTACACCTGCTGAGGCCAGCTGCCCTCAGTACTGACAGAAAACATGGCTCTTGTCTGGAATGATGGAAGAAAACAAAACATAGCTACTGATAAAACTCGTTCCTGCACAGGCAAACGATATTGGCACAATTAGCAGCCCACTTTTTAGCAGGCAGTGAGACAGACCTTTGGCTGCAAAGGTTCTGAAAAACACCGTACATTGACATGATCCAAGGAGAAACTCAGGTTCTATCAGCTCTCCACCAGCTCTGACAGGTTCAGGATTTCAGCCACAGCTCATTTTTTTGCAGCCCCCATTGGTTTGCATTGTTCCTACCACCATCAGCTCAACAGGAACAATGAAAGAGAAAGTTTTATCAGAAGCCCTGTAACAGCTTAGGCACGTGATGCTAGCGGAAGTACTTAGGGAAAACTGGACCTTAGTTTTATCCACCTGGGTGTGTTTTAGGGACAAGCACCTGCCTAATGATGAAACACCACGCATCCTGTGACTGTAAACATCCAACCTGTCTGCCACGAAGACCCACCAACCTTCTTCCTTGGGGGTCAATCCAAGGTTGTTGCAACTAGTCTGGACCAGTTGTTTCCATAAAGGAATGGCAGCAAGCCCAATGCACCCTAAAAGCCCCAGATTTTCATACAGCTTGAGCCTGCCTGTGCTGGGATGTCTCTGGGAAAGGCTGGGAAGCTCCTGATGCTGAGTGGACAATTTGTTTGGCCCATGCTCCCTGTCTCCTGCCCAAGGGCCTCTCCAGTGGAGAGCAGGAGGGAGCAGAAATCCCACCCCATGCCATCATTTCTGCTTTAGGAACTAGAGAAAGCAGCAATTTCAATTTCTCTCCCCTCTTCCTGCTTCTGTCAGATGTTGACTCAGCAACAGCTGTAGCACATCAGACTGACCCAACAATGTTTTCCACTGAGCCACCAGCAGGACAAGGAGAAAACACCGGCCACCACACCAGGGTACAGCAGGGACCTGCCCTTACACCCACCCTCTCCTGGCACCACTGCACCGAGTCTGGTGTCCCTTCCTAAATCCACCTCATGTCCCTGCCAAAACCTGTGCCTCTGTTAGTTCTAGGTAACCCTGGGATAAATGTCAACTCCTCTCCAAACAGGAGTGTGCTAAGTGAAGATGTAATCTTTTAAACTCAACTGAAATCACTTGGTATTAGAAAAAAAAAATAAATAAAACCACATGGCAATTCTGAGACAGGATAATTATATTTTATGCATTTTATTTCTGTGGGGTTTTAGGTTTTAAATAACAGTAGACATTTTTGTTCTGATGTATACCTAAATTGCAGCTCTTCTTCCTTTTCAGTAAACTTTGGGATAATTTTCACAGTGGACAGTTTATGATGATAAAAACGCAAAGAATCCAAAGCACAGCTTCTCTGCAAGCATGACCCTTCCAAGCATTAAAGCTTTATTTAAGGAATGGCAATAACAATCTTAGCTATTTAGAAAACCATTGATATTTTTAAAAAGAAATCTCATTTATGTAATTATGTGGTGACCATGACTGAGCAATTCTTAGAATTGATTCTGAATTCCTGGTTGGGTTTTTTTTTTTTTGAAAGACAGCTTGATTTCAAAAGGTGGCACTACTCTTCCAGGAGTAAAGCTCTGCTTCGTGCTACCAAGCACTCTGAACCAACAGCTCTATTTCACGCATGTTTTCACCAAGAGCGCAGGATTAGATTTGTTTTTTCCCTTGGGTAGATGGCACTCTTAGACATCACAGAACTGGACTGATGAAATGCAACACTGTCTCTGAGATCCTTAGACTTTCAGCAGTTATTTTTGATTTAGAGGATGTACAAAGTAATAGCACACAAAAATATTCTACTCCTGAGTTTCCTATGCAGTAACCAGTCGTGAAAAGATTCCTCTAAGATGACACGATCAAAATCGCCAACTGTACAGAAACCCCGCTGCTGTACACTGCTAAGTACGCAGAGTCATGACTACCATCACTTGCTACAAAAGGAAAGCGGAGGCCGCAAGTGTGAGAGCTACATGGACATCCACAATGTTGGGGGAGAACAGTTGCTAACAACTTCTACACACGATATGCTTCACACACAAGCAGTAAGAAATAATCAATAGTTATTACCAGTTCCTGAGTACAGCCATAACCGATATTTCAAGTGTTAACCTTTAGGTCCAAATTTTCTTTAAACAATCCTGCAGAACATATATATTTCAAACATCTACATTTAAAATGATCTATTTTACTAACCTACAAACTTTATTCTAGTTAGATGGTGATCTGGAGAAAAAAACCCTTAAATTAGATTTCAAGTATTCATCAGCATTAAAATTGTTAGTCTTTATTTTAAGTTCTTTGAAGATCCTGAGACAAACACCCATATTCAATCAAAAGTTAGGAAAAAAATAATTAAAAGAACTGAAGCAGCTCCCAGAGCAGCATTGCAAGTCTCTGTGCAGGCCAGTTCCCATCCACCCAGCTCACACTTTTCAGACAAGACCTCTCAGCCTCCCAACCCGCCAGGGAGCCTCGCAGCTCCCAACAGAAAGGTTAGCCACAATATTCAGCAGCTACTGGAAGCTGAGTTGTCTTAATCTTTTGCAATCGCTCAAAATTATATACATCACTATCCATTCATGTTCAGTGACAGTGATTTGTGAGAAATATGGGAGCATCAGCAATCACAACTCTGCCTCCCAACTTCTTTCCACATATTAACTGTACAAAAAGGAACAAGCAAGTGAAGGAAGCCAAGCAGTATTTTATTGACTCCTCGAGGACAGATATGGATTGCATATAATCCTGGAAAACTTCTTACTTTTTAAAATCCCGGAATTATAAACAAGAAAACTCATTCCTCATAAATAACCTGACACCATTCCTTTGTCAAAAGGTTTTGGCATGGAACATATTTCCTTTAATTTTAATTGTTCATTTGGATCGCTTAAAAAACTATGTCTATAATAATACTTCAATATATTGCTCATATTTGTGACTTCATAAAAAAAATAGTTTGAGCTAATACTTTCCTAGTCATCAAAAAAATCCAGAGAGACACCAACCTTTGAATGAAAACTTCAGAAAGATGGGTAAAAATAACTTGCTGGAAATTCTCAACAGACTTCATTTATCAATAGACTGAGCCCCTTAAAAATGTGTATTTCATCTAATAGCAGTAATGATCTCAAGAAAACGCACACGGTGTGACCAGCTTTCCTTTGATCCTGCAGAAAGGTACACATGTACTCAACTATAGCCACAACAGAATTTCTGCAACATGAACGTGACAAGGTTGATGTCAAAGGCAGATGCCTGACTGCTTGCAAAATCTGACCACATAGAATTCAATTCCTTTTAGTTTTAGAATAGGTCAGTCTAAACCTCAGTTGGATGATGACTGCAAAAGCCTTGTCAGGCTGGCAGAGGTCATGGGAGCACTCTTGGTTTTAATGAGAAGCAGACAGGATGGCTTAAGTCACCAATGAAGCTGAGTTAACACAGCCGGTCTGTTGCAGCGTGCAACATTTGTTCCTCTGGTGTCTCAAAAAGGCAGCAACCTCTGAAACCATCACAGTCTTTTCCGAGGGGATCACTAGGCCACAAAATTGCTTGCCTTCCCACAGCAGTACTTGCTATTATCTATAATACTGCCAAAAATGCACTGTTTGCACCTCAATGCATTACTTCCAAGACACTAACCCAGAGGTTTCAACTAATGTACAAGTGATTTTCAGGCTTGATCATTTTTTGAAGTTGAAAAGAGGTTCCTACTTGAGGAATAACAAAGCAGCACTTTTCCTTGGCATTCATGATTGGCCAGAAGTGGTTTTAGATCAAAGTCTCCAACACCCCAAGTATTTTCTAACCCCCCCAAAGACGCTGGTGCTGAGGTATGGTAACTCGGGTTACAGCTTCATGACTCACGCTTCACTCCACTGTCTCTGCAGATGTGTTGGCCCAACTGTAAACTGGACCTCTGACCCAACACGGGTCTAAAAGTAACACTTGACTTCAAAGCACCGACCAGCCTGCTGATCTGACGTTATGTGCGGCACAGGCAAGGGATGGTGGAGCAGAGGGACAGGAACCAACAGCTGGAGCAATGGTGCACTGATTTGGACTTGTCAGGAAAACTCCCATGTCACAAAACATCACCTTCACCATTTGCAAAGGGAACACAGAGGATCTCTGAAATGCTCTTCGGAAAGCACAGGTGTTACCTGGATGGTCATGAACCAAGGGATGTGTCTGGACACATACCATGTGAGCAAAGAAGCGATACTGAACATTGTCTCATCTGCTCCTAACTGTTATGTACTAAAAAGAGTTTTTAAAAGTGCCTTCTATACACCAGTTAATCAACCTTTCTATACACCAGTTAATCAACCTGATCTCACAATATTTCCCTTCTATCTTACATTTTTACAGAATGCAGAAGTGTCTACACCTTTAGGAAAAAACACCTTTCTAAGTAATCGTCAAAGCGAACAAAAGCACATTTGAGACCAACTTACCAGTTGAAGACCATTGCACATGTAAAGCCAAAAGGCAATGAAATCTCAGAGACACAACAACTTGGGTGGCAGTGGATATAACTCGCAGGGAAGAAGTTTTAACAACTTTTTGTCTGTACAAGAGCTTTTCATTTCTTCAAGTGGAGAGCAATTAATACCCAGCAAGTGAATGTTTTTAGCAATTCAGGCTTAGTGCCCTTAAAATGAGCAACTTTTTTTTTTTTTGAAGTTGTCATATTACTGTTACAGATACTATTGTATTCTGATGAGTTCTTGGGATATACAAATCACCTACTTCTAAACAGGTTTCTATTCTAGAAATAGACTAAATTTCTTAACTTATAAATAATTATTTTGCTGTTTCCAGTTTACAATGGTAAAAAAAAACAAAGACTTCACAATGCGTGTAAATGGGAGGTAAATGTATTTTTAAAAACAGAATAAAAAGCTGCATGTTAAAAACTGGGTCACAGACTAATAAATACATACATCAAAAGACATGAAATTTTCAGCAGCTGGTTTTAAAGAGCAAGGAAGTGGGGAAAAACTAGCTGTCCAGACTCCATTCTGGCCCTGTGGTCTATATGCTAGAAATATCTGCAGTTCAAAAACAAGTTAACAGAGGAGTAGAATCAGCTTTGTCACCTGTTTTTTTTTTTTTTTAAATATTAAGCTACTTCCTAAAAGTGTGGTGTAAAACCTAGAGAAACTTTCATTTCTTCATGCACTTGATGACATTGAAATAAAAAAAGAAATTATTTTAACCCAGAAAAAATGAGTCATTGTATACTGTAAGGACAGCCTTACTGCAAGTTTTCTACAGTAAAAGTATTTCTAGAAATACACCAGAAATTACTTTCCCATAACAAAATATACAATTATGTGTCAGATCATCATTCAGTTTCAATACTTAGGCAAAACAGAAACGGTTACTATGAAGTTTCAAAAAAACAAAGGAAAAAAAACGAACTCCAAAGAGTAAAAAGACGTTTTGACAGCTGTGGAGATGCCAGAAAGCAGTGCTGGACACCAGGAATTTCCAGAACAACCCCCTTTCCAAAGTGATGTGTAGTCTGTGAATTAGACTGTGAGAGAAAACTGATCCTGTTCTATGGGCTTCTCCACCCAGGCTCCAAGTCCTGCCTTCAGGAATGCTTTAAACAAACACTCTTTGGCAGTTTGATACTCAGTGGCTCCTTGCTTGGTTTCATGGTACAGGTTAGGCTTGAGGATCTTTGAGCGCAAGCTGTAGGAAAGCTGTGTGGATTAAAGATGAGAAAAGAAGAGAGATAAGAAACTATTAAGCCAAGCAGTCTGAGAATGACTGAGTTATTAAAACAACTACTATTAAAACAGGGTAATCAACTACTAAACCGAATGTTCAGGCAAAGACGAGTACATGGTACGGCTCCTTCCAGCCATCACAGCTCCGTACCCAGCTCTCTGCACCCAGATCCAACGTTTGCCTCTCGCAAAGTGAGCCCTTCTGCAGTGCCACGCCACGTCCTGGCAGAGGCACCCTTGAGACTAGTCTCCCCCCAGCTAGCCTGCCTTTTGCTTTGTCTGCATTATCAATTTCCTTCGGTGGAAGAAATCTAGACACTGAAAAGCCACTGACATACTTTCTTGTAGTTTTTCTTTCTGAGAGGACAGAGTGAAACTTCAGTAGGTTCGATTGCAGTTGAAACTGGGATTATCCTTCCAAATAAATTAAAATGAGAAGACAAGCTCAAAGGAGATAGCACCCTTTTGTTTACTTAGCTAGAAACCAAGGATTATTAGATCCTTGCACACATTTTGGACCAGACATCATCAAATGAAAGAATAAGCTAAACAAACGCATAGTTCTTTTCCATTACTACATGGAGCAGTACCTAATGTTAGGCTCAGCCTAAAACAGGCTCAGAAAGTGATTTCTGAATACAGAAAGCAGCACGCACAGGCATTTCATTAAGAATTAAGAAGTGGAAAAGCTAGCACTCTGGAAGATATACCTTTGCATGAATACGCATCCAGCGGCTGTAAAAAGCATGTTTACAAAGGCGAGATGCACGACCCATTTCATCTTTTCCGGTTGTAGCATTAATAACTTCCAGACCAGTGTCTCCTACTGTCCAGTTCACGCTGAAGTTCGGTGCTTTCCCTGGCTGACGGGCTTCTGCATTGCTAATACCTGAAAGAAAAGCCATGTTTAATGACAATAGCAAATACTAACTCTTGATTTTTGTTTTTACTGGAGAGTAAGCGATACAGCAGAGCTACTGAAATCACATTGTTAAGCAGTCTTACAAGTGGATCTTTTATTCCGAGGATATTCTCCCACAGATTTTTCACCGACTCATAGAGATATCATCATGCAGGTGTGTTGCGGATGAAAATATTTGACACAGTTATGACATAACAACAACTTAAGATTTATTAATGGCTGCAGGTAGGTCATGAAGAGAGGACCCAATGGAAACTTATTTTATCTTTAAGGAACAGGGCTAGCTTTATCTTTAAAGAGCAGGGTGTGAAACTACAACTATCACCCAACAAAGAGAACAGGTTATCTTGAGACCATTCAGACACAACCAGCCAGAACCAGCTTGGAGGCTTTGGCAACCAGATTACGAACAAAGAACTACAGCTCACCAAAAGAATACCGTGATAAAGAGGAGTGAACGAAGTAAACAACGACTACCAGAAGTTTCTGAAGGACCACCTAGAGACTATAGTGCCCAAGCGGGGGAGGGCGGTAACCTACAGTAATGAGTTCCTGGAAACCTTGTGAATATTTATATATGGCATGTATATAAGTTGTACAACTAACCCTTTACGGCACCCACATTAGGAGGAGCGATCCCCTGTGTGCCCAGCGCTGCAATAAAGAATACCTGCTTAAGAGTCACCAAGACTATTGGGTCCTGATTTTGGCTTTTCACGGCATCAGTCAAAAGGTTGAATTTTAGCAGCGCTTAATCATTGACCAATTTAAGGATTAACAAGGTGATTCAGTAGAATATGTTATAATTAAAACAGTGACTTCATTACAGATTCAAGAATGACAAGATTCACAGCAATTTACTAGAGGGAATCCTAAATCAAAATATATGTATGTACATATGTGTAAACACAAAACATACAAACACACACCATTCAAGGAGCCACACACACACCACCCAAGTCTTTTAACTGCCAGGACCAAAGTCCCTTCGCAGTGGGCGACTCCAGTGAGCTGACAGGTGACCCGTTCGACTACACACACAGAGACAGAAATATTTGGATCCAATGGCATATACAGACACTCACACTCCTGAAGGCTAATGTGTATATTCAGGCACATACATAGGTAGGAGGTGGATGAGAGAGACTAGCCCATAGTTGAAATTTCCCTCTTCAATCTCACAGTACATTGGCATTCCTCAACAGGCAATAATTGAGCCTCGAAGGTTAACTCACCCTGGTCCTTTAACCCTCAAGGTGTTTGCCTGAGTGGTGTCCCAACTCGGGGGAGATTCTGGTCACAGCCTGCTGTGATCCAGGAGAGCACAAAGGTTCTCACTAGGATCACTGTTTACAGGATCCGAGATAATTGACTTTTGTCAGGTACTTTTCCACGCTGGCTCAACTCAGACAATGGGATATTCTGGTACTTTCCACCAGCTGCGAGGGCCCAGAACTTGCTAGATCTTTAAGTTCCAGCCCTTTGGGCCGTGATCCAGGTACTGTCAAGGGGGTGATCAATTACTGATACCATTTCCACGCAATAGGGGATGGGGGAGCCAGGTGAGTTAAGGGGTTGCCATAATGTTCTGGTCCATTGCATTTCGCAATTCATGCCTGACTTATGTTAGGTTGCTACGTAGCCCGGAGCAGGGGGAAATCACACAAAGCACCAAGTGGTCTAAGGAGGGGTGGTTTGCACCACCACAACATCTCATTCTCATCCTGGCTAAAGTGTTCTCTCCTGTCCTTCCTAGCAGGGCAAGTGTGCATCGCTGGAGCTGTGAGAAACCAGGCCCTCAGTGGAGGGGATCACAGAAAGGTCTGTGGGGTCCATGGGGACAGTAACATGAGCACCTTGCCACATCCATCTCAGGAGGATCCGGTCTTGCTTATAGAGTAAACCAATGAACAAATTATTAACCTGCAAATAATTATGAAGCAGAAAAAACACTGCTCTGATCCTGCACTAGAAACTGCTGCTCTCGGAGCCCACTCAGTAGCAGGACAAGCAAAGTGTAGGGAAGAGCAGATTCTGTGAGGTTTTGACAGTTGTAACTCTCCAATGAATTCCCTTTCACTCTGCTGTTGTAAAAATTTAGGTGCATGTTGCTTATCTCATTTCGAAACAGGTGTGAAACTATGAACCCCGGTCATGTTTCAACACACAGTTAGAATTCAACAACTTTGGACTGCAGTCTGAATAGAGAGGTTGTGCTTATTTAGAAGTGCCTACAACGTGCTTTTTCACTTTCCCTCATAAAAATGGAGTTAGGTCAGAGCGGCGGTATGAGACAGCAGGATGCCTTGCAAACCAAGGCATGCAGATGCCTATATTTCAGTAGCTGTCAAGCATGTTTCATTAAAAGCTATCAACCTATTTCCTCCTTCTTACGGACTACACCAGGGCATGGCGTGACTAGCACAGGCAGTGGCACTGATGCTGTGAGCATCCAAGTTAGACAAAGTGAGCCCCATCCTCAGCATCCTCCACAAAGCCAAAACTGGCAGACATTTGAGTCTTTCAACACAAATCCGGCTGTGCTTCAGCTGCCTCCCCACTTTACATGCACATTGCTACTTACAGTGCCCAGAAATAGCAAACTGCAGGACTCAAGAGAGGATGCGGATCATTTTGCTCAGATGTTAAATTGCGCAACACCTCTGAAATAAGGCTTCATCTCTACTGATGGAGAAGCAAAGTCACCAGAAGTCTAACCGAAGCGTGAAGCGAGGCTGGCTGTCTGCCCGGGCTGCCCAGGGCAGGATTTATTCCCCCAAAGCACCCCAATACTGCAGCGATGCACTGTATATAATGACTGCAATACCATGCTTGAAGATCACAGCAGCTGCTGCCGTCCACATGCAACTCCCCACCTCATGGAGATGGCATCTCCTCTCATGCCATCCTCATGCAACATCATGTGCAGCAAGACAGCACTCAGAAGCAGCAGCCAGGGCCATGAATTTGGTTTGTGAATGCCATGGAAAACCTAAGGAGCACATCACTTTTGATCCTGCAAACATTACAGAGGTGGCAAAACTCTACCTTTAAGATGTCTCAGTTGTCTCACCAGGAGAGAAAAAATGAACAGGGGATTTTTTCTTTCTAATATGTAAAGATGTCATTTTTACTTTAACGCAACTCTCAGTGAGAGCCTATTTCAAATCGACTCCGAGGTCATGCTAGGTCCCACACTTTATAAAATCTAGTGAATTTGTATAAATTGAACATAAGCATTGCAGCAGGATGCATTTCTCGCTGATATTGAAACACAATCTAATAAATAAAGTTAAGCCAACCTCAGGCACCCAAGCGTAGGACTGTCTTGCTTGGCCTGGGTCTCATGGCTCCTCTGGGCCCAGTGCTGAGAGCGTGCGAGACGTACAAGGTCTGAATGACACAATAAAATTCAGTTTGCTTACTATAATCAATTCCTCATTTATTAAATAAACAAACATTTTGAAATATCAATCATACTGAGCTTTCTGAAGCTGTTGCACTTTTATGCTTGGCTTACGTCAACCTGGTCACTACGACTGATAACCAGTAATTAAGCGAGTAAGTAAATAATAAAAAATAACTCTACCATTCTCCATTTTCTTAAGTTATAAGCTGAAAAAATTGAGAATCGGAAAAAAAGTTTCCTGAAGAGCTCTTTTAGGAGATTTCTTTGAGGAAAGATGCATCCAGGAGCTGAAATACAGTAGAGGTATCTACAACATCTGCAGGATGCCACAGATCTACACCCACCAACCTGTAAACTGGTGAGCAGGGATGTGGGATCCACACACTGACCAACCTGGGAGGGTGGAGAGCAGTCTCTGCTGAGCAGGTACCATCAAGAATATCCCGCAAGCAATACTTGAGGAAGACCCAGCAAGAACAGGGCTTTATGACTAATGGACTCAATTTACACCAGAGGAGACTTAGATTGGATATTAGGAAAAATTTCTTCACAGAAAGGGTTATCAAACATTGGAACAGGCTGCCCAGTGAATCGCCATCCCAGGAGGTATTTAAAAGAAAGTCAGACGTGGTACTTATAGACATGGTTTAGTAGCGGTGTTGGCAGTGTTAGGTTGATGGTTGGACTAGATGATCTTAAAGGTCTCTTCCAACATAGACAATTCTATGATTCTATGACTAGAGTCAAAAAGTCCTCATCACAACTTCTGTGGTCCTTCTGAGCGGTTGGCAATGAACATATGCACTCACACCTTCTGAAAACTGGAGCTGATCATGCGCAACGCCTGTGCATGTCCTGTGCCACTGAAGTCCAAAGACAGCAGAGCAAAGACTGCTGCTCTGTAAGTCACACAACACGAAGCTTGCACCTAAACACTTAATAAATTGTAGAGTTTGGGTGCACACAAAACAAATCTCAACTCTGAGCCTCCAAAAGCATACAAACTCAGGCTGCTTTTGTGAAGCTTATGTGAAACAGACCCATGCTGACAAACCTCCTCTTAATCAAAAATTGGTTTTATCAAAACTACTGGCAAGAGGGCTAAGAAATTGCCACCACATGACAAGCAGGTGAGTCATATTTTTTCTTTAATTTAATGATATCTATACTATTACCTTTGCTTTTGTTCCATACACTGCTGAACAAGTGCAGTGATTAGCCATAGTTCATCACGTACTACAAAACACCATTTGCTCCTTGATCCTGCTCCTGCCCTATTGGCTACACAGACTACTTGTGACCTCACAACCACCTATACAAGCAAATCAAATAAAGATGAGGAAGCTGAACATCCAGTATGCACTGCATTTCCATGGCAATTATACAATTGCATTCTTTAGGTTATTTTGATGAATTAAACAAATAAAAAACCCCAGACTCAGAATTTCAAATAGACTTAAATTACAGCACCGTATTCAGCTACTTAATTATCTGCGTGAACCCTGTAGAGATAGCAAATAAGTCCCTGAAGGCGAATCATGGGGTAGCACAGACAAGGAATAAAGGTCATCTCAAAAGCAATGAGTCTGATAACACTTTAGGTGGATCGTATCTTCCTCCTCAAAATCTAGACATGGACATAGCACGAGCTGAAACTAGTAATGGGAGAGAAAGCTAGGATAGAAAATACAATATTTTATTCTCCTTTGAAAAGTGATATAACTAAGCTATTTAGAGAACACCACTCAGAACTTATTGTTGCATATTATTATAGTGGGGTATAATAAGAAAAAGCAAAGGTCACAGCTCTTTGTGCCAGTGCTTAACAAAGCTTAAAAGTTTTTTTGAGGACAGAGCTCAAAAAAGCTTCATTAAAAAGGAGACAGAGAGCTGAAAAACATCAATGTGGACAGGAGGATAAGGTACCAAGGAAACAGCCAAAAAAATTGCCAAGGGCTCTGCTGGAGGATTTATTTTTGTTAAATAAATAAATAAATGCAAATGTAGACCGCCGTCAGCGGAGTGCTGAGGCATGAACATTTAAAATAACCACTCTTGCTGTGTTCGTTGAAGTCTTCCTGTGTACAAAAACCAAATGAATGTTTTGCAAAAAAGGGTGGGTGGGTTCCCAGACTGGAGTCCCCCTTCACAGGCAGAGGAGTCATCTCAAATGGAGGTGCCAGTACAAATAGTTCTAGGATATGTGTATGAAGTAAGCAAACACCAGTTACGGGACCCAGACAATATTCAACTGCATTTGAGGAAACTAAAGACGAGGCAGCAGGAACAGCAGTCATAGTACATAATCTCTTATCAAAACCCATGCAAGTTCTCCAGGATGAAAGGTGGCCTATGTGACTCCATTTTTTAAGGAGTTCAGAGATGTACCAGGGTGTGCCATGTTTATTTACCAGTCAATAAACATGACATCTGCAGCAGGAAGACTGCAGGCTGATTATGAGCCAGCAGTGTGCCCAGGTGGCCAAGAAGGCCAATAGCATCCTGGCTTGTATCAGAAATCGTGTGGCCAGCAAGATGAGGGGACTGATTGTCCTCCTGTACTCAGCACTGGTGAGGCCCCACCTCAAACACTGTGTTCAGTTTTGGGCCCCTCCCTACAAGAAAGACACTGAGATTCTGGAGCATGTCCAGAGAAGGACAACGAGGTTGGTGAGGGGTCTAGAGCGCAAGTCTTATGAGGAGCGGCTGAGGGAACTGGGGTTGTTTAGCCTGTAGAGAAAAGGAGGCTGAGTGGAGACCTTATCACTCTCTACTACAACCTGAAAGGAGGCTGTAGCGAGGTGGGAGTCAGTCTCTTCTCCCAAGTGACAAGTGATAGGGCAAGAGGAAACGGCCTCAAGTTGTGTCAGGGGAGGTTCAGGATGGATATTAGGAAAAATTTCTTCACAGAAAGCTTTATCAGGCATTGGAACAGGCTGCCCAGGGAAGTGGTTGAGTCACCATCCCTGGAGGTATTTAAAAGACATGTAGATGTAGTGCTGAGGGACATGGTTTAGTGGTGGACTTCGCAGCGTTAGGTTAATGGTTGGACTTGATGATATTAAAGGTCCCTTCCAACATAAATGACTCTATGATTCTATGATTCTAACTACAATACTGCACTACTGAGCACAGATGTAAATACAGCAATATTGGGAACGATTCAACAAAAAACTGCCTTAGTAACTGAAGACTGGAGGTGGCCAGT
This sequence comes from Pluvialis apricaria, assembly GCA_017639485.1. NCBI lineage: Eukaryota > Metazoa > Chordata > Aves > Charadriiformes > Charadriidae > Pluvialis > Pluvialis apricaria. The sequence goes on along the minus strand of CM030011.1, from coordinate 37,489,647 downwards.
GTGACAGTAATTCTTAGAGAGCCCAGGGAGCAGAAGGCCTGTCTGCTCAATGTCTACTTTAAAAACAGGCTTAAGGAAACGTGGGTGAAGACTGTCTCCTTGGGAAGAGCCAACATAACTGGAGAGCCTCAAGCTTTGTGCAGACCTGGAAAGTGTGTACGTGGAAAAAAACGAGGCGAATAAGATTGTTGATGATACTAAATTATTTAAGAAGGTAAAGAAACAATTTCAGAGTAGCAGAAAAAAAGCTCACAACATTGAGTGACTGGGCAATAAAAAGGCAGGTGAAATTCCTCACAGATACTACATATCATACATATGAGGAAAAACCAAAGCAGTTCTGCATAAGGAGTACTGGACTTGGAGCTGGATATTAGCATTCAGGAATGAGATTTTAGTTTCTATTATTCAATTCTACCAAAAGGTCAGGTCAATGATCAACAGCAATCAAAGGAAGCAAAATGAATGTTTGAAATTTTTACTGAAGGATCGTGGAACTGAACAGAATATCATGATGCCACCACACAAATCAGTACTGCTGCCTTATCTTGAGTATCAGGTGCTGCTCTGGTCTCACTAGCTCAAAAACTTGACTGTAAAATGGAAGGGATAATCCGTACGTGGAAGGGTCTCCATGCAAGGATCAACAAAGCAGACTAAGACTTTTCATCTTGAAAAAAAACAGGACTTCTGGAAAATTTGGCAGAGATATAGAAAAACTGAGCGTCATGAGACAACTGCTTATAGCCTGTATCATACATGGCACTGAGGAGCATCTAATTAAATAAGCAGAAAGGAAATTCCATTGCACAAATCTTTACAGGTCCTACAACCCTCCTACTAAAGGAGGCTGCAGATGGTAAAAAGTTTAAAGCAGTCAAAAAAAACCCCAAAACAAACAACCCAGGAGTTCATGAATGAAAGATCCATTAAGGATTTCTAAACACAAAGACTCTGAATACCTGACTCTGAATGCCCCCGACTGGCAGATTACTGCTGTGGTTCTCTGCAGGTATCTGCAGAGGCTTACTGTTTCCTTCTACTTTTCATTGCCTAACCACCTATGGCAAAGAGTACTGGTCTAGACAGATCATACATTAAGATCTTGATCTTACCTAAGACAGTTCTTATGCTGGTGACAAGATAATCAGCAGATCTGACACTGCTCCAGGATGTTTCATCCAAGAACTGAAATAAGAGATACCTGTCAGCAGCACCACAAGGAATGGGTCAAAACCACCAACAATGTAATTTCTGACAATACTCTGGTAAAAGATGGGAAGCTCTAGAGAACCTAAATCATTAGAAACTATCAACTGACTGGATATCAAAACAGGGAAGACTTCACCTGTTAAATATTATAATCACAGCTAAGAAAAAAGGCATTGTCCACAAAAGCAGGCACTACTGCAGGGTTCAGAGACAGCTGAGTAGCCATTGCAGACAGGGCAGAAAATCAGGGCCCAGCCTGCCATCTGCTTTGTGGTCATAGACCCAGTGGATGCCATTAGCCCAGGTCCTCAGGGCTGGGGCATTTGAGCACACTTAGCAGCAACAGGAACCATGAGGACAGATGCCTGCTGAAATTTGGTTCACACTAGTTGCCTTCAGTGAAGAAGAGCTTGTCATTTATATGTATTGGGTTCTCTTATATTTAATAACTTCTGCTTCCAAGGATTTTCAAGGGCTGATTCTCTGAACAGAGTATTTGCTGAGCTCTGCCACCCTACTTCCATCCCAGCTTAACACCTTCATGCTCACCTCCCACAATGGTTCTAGAAAGAGTCTATGCAGATTACCCTGCAGACTGGCACTTTGTTACTGGCTGATTTATACAATCACCCTCATTCTACTTGATTGAGAAATCGATCCCTTTTCAGATTATTCTAGAAAGTTGCAAGATTCAAACCTGTCTTCTCTTCAAGTGAGCTGCCCAATTGTCAGTGAGAGCTCACGTGCCCTCAGTGCTGGGGTGCTAAAGGCATCCCGAAAGGCTGGGTCCTGCAACCAAGGCTTCCAAGAGTCAGCACGGGCAGGGAGTTTTCTATCAACGTACGGGTTTCCCACATCCCCTAGCTGAAAACTAGCTACTCTGATATGAATGTTCACATTTAACTTGCTGGCAAAAGGAGGTATAAGTAGAAAATCTCCTGAGGAAAGAAAGATGATGAAAAGACAATTTTTAGCAGCAGATAACAACAACTCAGTCTAACTTTGACTTAATGCAATTGTCCCTGCAGAGATAACACTTGTTTTATGAGAGAAAAAAACCCAGTTTTTATAGTACTTTCTCAGCTTAATAGGTGAGACAGTGGGAAAAGACAGCTATTTCTCTTTTAGTTCATCCCTCTGGTAGAAATGAGTCACCATCACAGTTGTGTGTGTGGTACCAGGAGCAACATAGAATTGTGGACAGGTATTTCTGCACTGCTTATTCCAGGTAAGAATACACTTGTAAAATGTGTGAATCAAAGAGCAGACAGGTAGCTACACAAATGCCCCAGCTGAATCCAACAGCATGAGTCAGAAGCGTAGCTTTCAGGACTGAACCAGCAGAAGAAAATCAATCAACAAAATTCTCTGCCCAACCTCCCAAACAAGTTTCCCATACATTTCTGAGATACGGATTTGCATGAAAACTCAAGAGCTGAAAACATTTCTGAACTCTCTCTACTGGTCAGTAAGTCCCAGCTGAACTGTTTAAACAGATGGTGCTATTTAATGGCTAATAGGTGATATCAATATTGCAGAAAGATGATTTTTAAGAAGACAAAGTATTATTATATGGCATTAAAAGGATAACAACAAGTCCTCCCACCCCACCCCAAACCTGCTGTTTTTAAGAACTGATAAAAATTCCCCAAAATCAGGCACTCTGCCCATATAATTTAATATTTGGTACTGTGAGTGCTGTAACTGTTACTTACTTGCTAATGTAAGGAAAAAACATGTTTGTTAACATTTCAATATGTCCTAGTTCAGGGAATCCTTATTAATTACCTTTCTAATCTAAAGAAATGCTGGTTGTTCAATAGGCTCTTTTTCCCGCCCCTTCCCTAAATCGATTGTAAAAATTCATGTCAAACTTTAAACATGCCTTAAAATACTAAGCTTTTTTTTTTTTTTTTCCTGGAAACTAAACAGACACGTGCCAAAAGGCAAGCTCTACAGAACAAAGCAATGCACACAATGAAAGGGAGCATAAGGGATTTCAGTTTTAAAGCTTTCACAGTATTACTGTAACTGGCAGTTTTAGAATTTAAGACACTTCAGAACTTTCCTTTGAAAGTCACAGCTCAATTAGAAGTTACAACCTGTTAATTCAAATATCGCCATTCCTCTTAGCCCCACTAGAGGCTAGGATCAGTGCAAAACCAAAGAACAGTACTTAAATGTTCAACAGCAGCTGCAAGACAACTGCTAACTACACCAGCTGGGGCTTGCTGTATTGCTGTTTGTCAGATAGATTCAATTGTCTATTAAAAATATTCCCAAAGAATGTGCTACCAGGCTCTGAATGCAGCATTTGTGCATTAAACTACAAAGGGGAAATTAAAATATTAGGATTATTGGGCCATGCAAACAAGTTGGGGGCCATGCTAATTAAAGCCAATGCTGCATCTAACAGAGATTGACAACAAAAAGAAAATACAACTGATGGCAGCTGAGATGTTCTCTCCATCCATTTTTAGTTGGTTATTGATCTAGAAATTGTGAACCAAATGTGTCTATCTTGGCATACTGATTAATGTCGTGGCCGTTCAACAAATATCTGCAATGGCAAGAGAAGTGACAGCGAGAGCTAACACACTATTTCATGGGTGGGAAGAGGTTTCACTAAGCTTGGGCCTTCAACTTGCATCACATATTACTAGGGCATGCTCCAGACAGCAATTGTGTGAAACCACATCCAAAGGTTCATCCCCCAGTTCCTTCCACCTTTTAACTCATGAAGGGTCCTTGCTATGGTATTTCTGACTGAGTATCTATATTAGGTTTAGTCCATAACTTCTCTGTTGTAACCAGAAAGCAGTTTACTCACAGTACATAATTTGCAAGGTTCTGAGAACTGCAAAATCACATTGCTACTGGAACAGACTTAGTTACCGGCACGGCCTTCTCCATTAGATACTTGCCACTAAGTAAAGGTCTGTTGAGTGTATAAAGAGGTGGTAGATCTTCTATCTCTGCTATCCTCTGGTATACGGCTCTGGATAGATGATCCCCATGATATAAACTCCCCAAGATGATGCTAGAGAAGTAAATTGGCTCCACAAAGAGGCTAAGTAAGGCTCCTTGAATACCCAATACGTTCCACCTAAGAAGGAGGGAAAAACAAAACAAAAAAAACAAAAAAAACACTTTCTTTTTAATGGAACAAGTAACATCTGCCAGATATAATAGCAGTCAATCACAATGGACCAGACTTTCAACCCTTTCTCTTGACCAGCACATGACTATGGTAGCATAGCTATGACACTTGCCAGAATTTCATAGATCAGCTTATGGGACACTCAACGAAATCCTGAGTAAGATGATGTATAACAACAGGTCTACTGTCAGCATCCACTTCAGAAGCAGACTCCGTAACTTTACTTCCCCACTAACAGGTGGTGGAGGCATTTTCCAGAACCCTAAAGCCAGAGATGGATTGGAGAAAGCCAAACTGTGAGATCCTCAGTCAGAAACAGTAGCTGATGCCTCCAAAAGACACCTGGCAAGAACGCAAGAAGGATTCTGTCTGCAAGACCTCAGCACTTCCTCACCACAGGGAAAGCTTGTCCCTGTCACCCTAGCCAAACTGTCCACATCCTGCTGCCAGAAGGGACATAAGTAGTTGCTTGCAATATCCATGAGTAGGGAGAAAATTGAATCTGAAAACTGAAAATATGCAAAGAGTGCATATACTCTTTGCTCACTTTAGCTGCTTCATAGACTCCAAACATAAATCCCTGTCTGCACCACTGTGACCTACACTGGATCAGATCTGGTGGCAGGGATATAACATGCATAGGAGCAAACGAGTGAAGTGATTTTTTGTAGCTGTGTTCATCTGATGAAGCTTTGACTCTCATTTTGTATGTAACAGTCATACAAATTACTTTTTAAAACCTCAAAGTCCCCTGCAGAGTATTTTCACTGTCCTTATATCTGAGGTACACTTGCAAACAGCTTAGCACTATTAAAATAGCACACCTGAGTACAGCTCAACACCCAGGCACAACCAGCAGGAAAGTTTCTTTTGGTGCTTGAATAAAACAGATGAGCACAATGCAAGCTCTTCTGCTCATATAGAATGGTAGTCCGCATTGAAAGGCCCATCCTAAACTGGGTTGCAAGGTTCCCCTAGGAAAACAGGGAACTCTGACGTTGCTAGCAGTGTTTCTTGCAGCTTGTGCTGGGATAGCATAGCTACACATCCTTGACAGTTCAGGCTAGAAACTATACAGCACAGCAGCTTCACTATTGCAAAAACTGAACTACGCATGTTGGCTACACGACTCACAAAATGTTTTTAAAAAAGGGTAAAACAAAAATTGCAATCCAAGGAAACAATTTCTGTGCATATCTTTACTGAGGATGAAAATGGAGGCAATGGGCATTAGCTTACTCACCTGTCATTAAAAAAGCTGGCCCTAATGAATGAGTAAAAATACTATGCTAATAAAAAATAAGGCATATTTTACATTGAATAAGATGTATTTTCCGTAACACTGAAAATGCAATCAGCAACCAAACGACAGAGTAAAGATATGAAGTAAAAATTATTGCTTCCCAGGGCCTAGACGCCTTTCTAAGGACCTTAATGTGACTCGAATTTTGTAAACACAGAGACATTTCAAGTGCCAAATTAATCACAATAGTATTTTCTTGTTATTTGCAGTATTACCTACATCAAGCATAGAGAAGCATATGGACTGCTACAAACACAGATAATACTATGGAAAGAATTCAAGACTAAGCATTGCAAACTGGGGTGTTACAATTGTATCCGGAACACGCAGACACAAAATCCAAGTTTCCTTCAGTGAGGCACATCACATTTTACTTTTCATGAACAGAACTTGAGTGACTGACATTCAAAAAAAGGCCAAAGCATTCCTCTGGCAAGCCCTAGCTCCCTAAATAAAACATTTTCCAGACCTTTTTCCTTGCTTCAGCCTTCAGTATTTCCAGAGCTTGTGTTTTGCTGCTTCCTCCCACACTTGGTGACCTTTTCTGGCACAGAAAACAAAAGCTGAAGTTTGTCTTGCTCAACTTCTCTTGAGAAAAATAAAAGGAGCGTGGACACCTGACCAAGCTTCTGCAAGCTGAACGGTATGAACTAGTACTACATGAGCTACTCTGTGACTGCCCACATGCCTGCTGTTTTGCTGGGGTGTGCTGCATCACATTTACCACTGTCGTACATGAGCACTGGATTTGGAGCAGCTGGCTTGCTGCAAGGACAAGGTTTGCAGAAACCATTCATACAACCAAAGCCTCAAGCTCTTAATATTGATTAGGCAGGGTTGGATAGTGGTTAGGTTTATAAAACTAGCGTTAAATTTCAATTGTTATAATAAAAGAACATATACTTATTTATAGAAACATATATTTGTGTCAGAAACTGGCAGTAGCACAGAGATAAACATGAAACCCAAATGAAGTTCTGCAGATTGTAAGAGTCAAAAGGAAGGATTGCACAGAGACTTTCTTGTTGTTCCTTTTTTGTACTGTACTTCTTTCTGTCAAACAGTAAGTTCTCACTTTCTTTAGTGTGTACACTAAAAACAACCTTCATAGATATAAACTGAGAAGAAGCTACACCAATACCATGCAACAGTTTTCAAAAGGCCACAGGCATTGGCTCCTGAAAAAGTAAAACAACCTCATCCTTCCAGTTTACAAGCATTAATTGTCAGTACGCATGCCAACAAATCCTGCCAATCTAGTACTAAAGTTTACTGAAACCACAACTTCTTTTGACGTTAACAGGCCAAATTCTGCATTTCACTATAAACTGTGCAGAGCAGAAACAGCAAAATTTATTACAGAAAAGTTTTTTAAAGTCAGTATTGCCTTTCCACTGAAACAATTAAGCAAAGTATTTTTTCTTCACATTAAAAATAGTATCAGAAAAGGGTTAAGTAACTGAAGCAACTTAAATCTAGCTTGCAAACTCAAACCTTCCAAGGCTCACATGTAATTTATAACACAGAAATTAATCTTTCCACACTGCAGTAGAGCAGACATAGACCCTGGCTGCAGATCAGTACTCATTTAGGAGCATTTTATGGCTCAAGATGTCTGTGATAACAGAAGATAACTCTCCCATCATTAATTCAAATTAAGCAGTTTAAATCTCTCCTGCACTGGCCATGGGCAAAAATGCAGCACTCCCATGTAATACGACCTGATCTCAGATCCAATCTTACTGGGCAGATCACAGAGCAGACTGGACCCATGCAGTTTCTTTTCTCACCATTAAAGCAGGAAAATGGCAACAGAGAAAAGCACTAAAGCACAAGCGTAAGCAGAATACAGGAATGCCGCATCAAGCCAATGGCGATACCAAAATGCCTAAAGTACGGTGTGTAGACAAGAGATTTGCCGAAGGGAATGAAAACCTCAGCAGGCAAGGAGACACCCTCCAATGTAAAACTCACTGGAAAAATCTGAGATGCTTGTCTTAGCTGAGCATAAAACCAATGCCCCTTGTGACAGTATTTTACATATTCTGAGTGTTCTAGTTTTAAGTCACTACAAGAATTTTCTTTCACAACCCTTACAAAACTTCAAAATAAAACTGACAGTTAAAATACAAGCTTTTATATTGATACAAAGCATGAGCCACAGGATCTAGGTCCAGACTGCCAGCATTCACATACAGTTGCCTTGATTTGAGCTGGGGGTCTAGATCTCATTACAGTTACTGGTGATTTACTCAGCAGCTGTTTAAGACCATGGTTGTTGGGGTGAACAGCTCTCCATGCACCAGTCAGCCATCTAATGCCTGGGAAATTCGTGCACCTGGTGTGGATAGGGACACCTGCAGCCAAATACCAGCCATGTGTTCAGTAGCCTGCAATACTCTTGAAGCTTCAACTCTGCAGTTCTGCAAGGGATGCACACAGCAAGGAAAGGCGACCTGATATGATGCCAGAAAGCTCAAACAAAGCCATAATTACTCATCCTGAACTGGCCTTTCGCTTCAGAGCTGCCTTTTGTAAGACAGAAGATCATTCTGAGTCACCAAGCACTTCTGTTCACTCTCTACCAGGGGCTCATTGAGGTGATATTTAAGCCTACCATGTTTGACAAGGCAACAGAATTTCTAAAGCTTTTCCAGCAATAATTAGAAAGGTACTTAAGCATGAGAAGGGAAACAAAAGCTGCAAATCAAAACCATAGCTCTCCTTTTTCCTCGGACAGGCCAGCCCACACACCACAATGGCCCTTACTAGCACCTGGATTGGGAGGTTCTGCTTTAGACTACCATATGCTCAGAGGCAAGGCAGTGGATTTCTAAAAGGTCTATTGATTTCTTCACGACATACAACTGATTTCACAACTCTTGATACATGAAAAGGTAAGTAAAATTAAACTCTGCTGCAACACTTTCACAGTGTGCTAGTGCACTTCTTGCCAAAAAGAAAAGGTTGAAAATACACGCTTCAGGTAAAAACTCTCCTCTGAGCTTTCCAAGCCCAAACTGGATAGAAATTCTGCACTATTTTACAGAAAACATAGAAATGAGGTGAGTCTAACAGCAGTAAGCAATAAAGCTTGATGTTAATATCAAACATCTTAGTATTACTCTGTATTTTAAGCAGACAGCAGTATGGAAGAGGGTGAGTCACTACACATTGTATCTACAATGGTGTGCATGTGGAACTGGTGTCAGAATTCATAGCAGGAAAATGAATAGTTTCCTGCAACTACCAAAATGAGAGTTTACTGTTGAAAAAATGAAGTTATATTTATGATAGACTGCAAAACCTGATAAAAGCAAGTGTTTACAATTCAAAGAGCTGCTTTTATTAATATAAACAGCAATGACTATGAAGAAAGGAAAATTATTTGGTAGGCATTTTGTTTATGACAAGCTTTTACTTGCAACTGATGGTAAGGGAAAGAAGGTGTCAACGTGTGAGATGTCAGACTATCCTCAGAAAGCAATTTGCCTCCTCACATGCATCTCCTGCACTCCTCCCTGACAGAAGCACAAAGCTCAGTTGCCTTGGGTCCCTCTTTGTTTGTCAGTACTAGGTCCAGTAGTACACCTCTCCTTGTGGGCTTCTCCACCACCTGAGTCAAAAAGTTATCATCAATGCACCTGAGGAACCTCCTGGACTGTACATGCCTAGCTGTGTACCCTTCCCAGCAGATATCAGGGTAATTGAAGTCCCCCATGAGAACCAAGGCCTGTGATTGTGAGACGGTTCTCACCTGTCTGTAGAAGGCCTCATCAACTTCCCCATCCTCATCAGGTGGCCTGTAATAAACACCCACAACAGTGTCTCCCCTTTTACCCTGCCCCTTAATCCTTACCCACAAGCTCTCAACTTGCTCTTCATCCACCCCCAGGGAGAGCTCAATACATTCTAGTTGTTCTCTCACATAAAGAGTGACTCCCCCACCTCGCCTTGCCGTCCTACCTTTCCTAAAGAGAACATAGCCCTCCATGACAGCGTTCCAGTCATGTGAGCTATCCCACCATGTCTCAGTAATTGCAATGAGATCATGGCTCTGTGACCGCACACAGATCTCTAACTCCTCTTGTTTGTTCCCCATGCTGCGCACGCATGCTTGGCTTACCACAACACCAACAAGATTTCAAGGTCTTTTGAATTGCAATGCGAACCAAGAGCTCTCCACAATCACTGTGCCCCCAAGATGTGGGGCAACTTGCTTCTTACCATGAAGACATTGGAAGCCACAAACCCAGGGGCTCCTGCTAGGTCTGAACAGAAGGCACTTGTGTTTGCGGTAGCTGTGCCCATGGGTTTTCCTGCATGTTTCTGGTTTCCAAGATTGCTGTGATCAGCCTGCCAAGATTGAGGCCAGCAGCACGCCCAGGGATGCTTGCTGAGCCCTGTGGTGGCCTTCACCTCTGTAGCTCAGTGACAAGCATTTGTCTGTCTGCAACCACATTCACCGTGGTTCATCATCCATGTGCAGGGATGCTTCTGCTGCTCAACTTTCAACTCAGACCCGCACTAGCCAGGTCATTATCTGCTTGCTGTGGACACCCATCTAGCTGGACTTTACTCTCATCACCTGGCACAACAAATAGGCAGAGCTGACTTCATTCAGCTAACCACAATCTGGTTTCATTTCTGATATTAAATCTGATTTCTCTTTGTTTCCTTAAGAGACTAATGGAATCTCTATGACCAGCCCATGACTTTCATGAGCCACAGCATAAACAGGCAGCAACATCCTTACATGGAGTCAGAGCTTCTTTTACATTAAGTGGCTCAGTCAACAACCCACCGCAAATCAGTAAGTGCAAGAAGTCCATGGTCTTTCACACTAGCACTTCTTGCAAACATCTTTTTATTTATCCTGAGGTCAGATTTGCAGTTACAGACATGAGGATCTGTTTTCCCTTGTAGCTGTACCTAGGCTGGCACCCACACAGCTCTGAGATGTCCCAGTTTTTCTTGTGTTGTCTGGATTTGCTGGACATCCGTGAGCTTGGGTCAAGACTCAGGTCACTGATTTGAGAGGTTACATGATGCTACATATGGTTATTTAGATGCTACATCTTGGGTAGCGGTTTCCTACCACTTTCCCCCAGTTTTTTTATCTAGGTGTCACACAGCCACCACATCAGCGACTGTCACTTGGGTAAAGAACTGGTGAGAAGAACTGCTCTTGCTATTGCTGTTCAGAAGTCACACCAGGTCCGCCATGGAGCTTGCCACTTAGAAATAACTCTCAAACTCAAAGACAGCTGGATAGGCATGGACATAGCTGCAGAACATGCGGCTTTCAGTGAGCATGCCTAGGATTTTAAGACGTGTTTGTGCAACTTCATGAGTCCCAGAAAACTAGGTGGTGGGGTAAAGATGACAAAGTCATTGGGGAAATAAAGAGAAAGTTGAGTTATAAACATTTATTTGGACTTCCCACTCTGAATAAGCATAAAATGAGGCCAGTGCATGGGACATGATGTTCTTTCACATGAAAGGTTATCAGAAATAATTTTTCCCTTCTTTAGAGTAGAAGAGTGCCAATGACTTCCCCTTTAAGAACTTGACCTAATGTTAAAGCACTTCTCAATTCCTACAGCCTTCCTAGCAATAAAACAGGAAGAAAAAAAATTTTCCTCTTCTCAGCAAGACATTAGCCACAACTGGAACGTTTCATGAGAAATTAAGTAATTATTTGAGGCCAAAAAACTTAAAGTGAATGTGGGCAGAAAAACACATCAAAGGGGATTGACAAAAATACACATAATAAAGTGCCATGGAACAAGGTTAGGATAAATTTTAAAAAAAATGTACGTATATTAATGTCCCAAAACAGTTACTCAGGTCACAGAAACCACCCTAACACCATACTGCAGTGCCACCAGGCACTAACACACCAGGATAATCCTGTTCTAATGCTTCTGACCCAAACGGAATTACACTCACGGCCCTTCCATGTTCCTCACAATTTTTCTTGGATGTTCCTACCTGGCTCAGGAGGGTTGTAGACAGCACACTGCAACAAAGCACTGAGAGGCTGGACATAACAGCTGGGATTACACATATAACCCATCCAGATGAGGCTGTTGAGATGCAAGTTTTCCTGCCTGTGCAATCTTGCATCCTGAATGTCTTTACCATATCTTTTCCAGGCTGGGATTGTGAACCTCTGGGAAAGCTCAGTGGGAATTCACAGGGCTCAGGCTTACTGGAGGACTGACTGGTGGACACTATAGAGTAATGCATTCTTTCAAAAGTGAATGGACAAACCATGGTCATAAGTGTCAGGGAAATGAAAAAAAAAAAAAGGCAAAAAAAGAATACGAAAATTTGGGCCTCCTTACCCGTCATACAGTCTTTGTTCTGTGTCAAGGGGTTCTATTTGCTTCCTTCACTGGCACAAACAAAATTATTCCCATTAGCCCCAAGGAGTGGTGACAGCTAGCTACACAAGCGAGAGATGGATTCTGTTCTGCATCACACAAAATCAACAAAATAGTCAAATGTGTTCTAGCTCGACAACTGTCTTCATTTTTTTTTTTTTTTATTTGCACTAACAGCAATGATGACGTGATAGAAGTCAAATGTAACATCATTACCACGTCAGGTGATTGGGAGAAGTCCCTGGCAGGAAGCTGGGAAATTTATTTGGTGAATTTTATTGAAAATATTATAAAAGAAATTGTGATGTCAATTTTGTAGAATTACCTTTCAACATCCCACTGTCCTAGCTTCTGAAAGGCCCTATCCATTTATGTTAGGGGGATTTAAATGAAAGTGAAATGTCTTCCTTCAGTAGAGATGCTGATTACTTGAGACAAGACTGGACGAACAAAGCAATTACATACACTCCTCCCGTATGTTTGAGTTGGCATATGCAGTTCACAAGAATAGTTCCAACTTAATACACCTAATACATTTTGAATTAGACTAACTGTAACTTGACAAAACAGCAGAGCTATTTTAATTAAAAAATAATTAAAATATCAGCTGAAAAACTTGGCATTTCTTGTCTATTTCGCAAGAACACAGAGGCTGCAAACACACAGACTCTTTTAAAAAATTATGTTGCAACTCTCCCATACTTCTGATACTTGTTAAAGGATACTGCTGTTAAATTTTTTTTGGGGTAATCATTTGTCCATTTAAGATTTTGAGCAAAAAATCTTTCAATCTTTGTAAAAATGCGCAGCAAAGAAGGAATCAGACAAAATATAAATAAATGCACTAGTATTGGAAACAAAATATTTAATTGCAGTGAAAATGTTTAAACTGAAATTAAAATAATTTTAAAATTAAAAAAAAGTGCCCATGAATTAAGATTATTTTTTTTTTTAGTTGGAACACTTTTTCCCTTCATAAAATAATAGAAATCTAAATCTATCTATGGAACACGTATGTATCTTTGATATCATAGAATCACCTACTGGTTTGGGCTTGAAGTGACCTTTAAATTATCATCAAGTCCAACCTCCCTGCCACAGGCAGGGACACCTTTCACTAGGATCAGGTTGCTCAAAGCCCTATGCAACCTGACTTTGAACAATTCCAATAATGGGGCAAGGATGTGTATCATCAGAGGAAGTTATCCAAATGTAACTAACACAATATATTTATTACACTGTTTTGCTAATGCTATATTACTTTAGGGGGAAAAAAGCATTTCTCTGCTATTTCCCAGTGATATAAATAAAAAACAAATCTGTCATGACTTGAAGCGGCTGGAATGATAGATGATTTCACCTTGTCTCTGAAGCCAGCAGAAGGTCTGACACAAACTACAGGTGAAGAATCAGAGCTTTATCACTGGAATTACAGCCACCCCCACGCTACATCTAAGCAATGAAATAAGCCAATCAATCACCTGTACGTTCACTGCAGTTATCACGCAACCCTCCTCTCTTCCTCAGCAATAAAAAGCAACAGCAGAGAAACCAAACATTCGATATCTCACCTCGCTATCTTGTCACTGCAGGACATGGTAAGTAGCCTTTCTCCTTGCAATACGCCATCCCACGTCTGGATAGTGGTAGTAGAGCGCACAGGGATGGTCCCTTCCCCAGATTCTATTTTTGTCCGTAGCTGTCCTCTCGCTTTGCGGTTTGGATGCCTGTCGCCTTGATCTAAACGGCAAAAATTGCTTACAATCAGCTGAGAAGCATTCTCAAAGTGTTTTACAGATAGCATTACAATTAGAAGAGTTGATTACAGGTATTTGTCTGCATAACTGCTGGCTTGCATTACAATTTCTATTGCTCTTTGCAAATTAGCTACAGCATCAGCTCTCTCTCACAAATACTGTCTTCTAAAACACACTTGCAATTAAACCAAGCTTTCCATGATCGAGCAATAAGCAGCAGGTAGCTCTTCAATTCTGTTCTGAGCATTACAGCATTAGAATGAAGTTAATGGACAGATCAAGAAAGGGGCAGACAAGACAACCACCGTTAAACAACAAAAATAATGCTAGTTCTATACAAATACTTGCTGAATCACTGGCTTATCTTGGCTAGCATTCAGCCTCTTCAATACCACATGGTGGATCATTCTACACTTAACTACCATACAGGAAGAACAGCTCAAATTTTTTTTTTTTCAGGGATCTTTGTCTACCACCCATCTGCACTAAAAGGAAAGAAGACACCTAAATTTTAACTGTGCCACTTGTACATGCTCAAAGAATACTTTAAATTCCCTTGCTTGAGTAGGGTGCTGTCATACCCTCTTGCGCTGCTTCATGTGGTGAGAAAATCCTAGCGTCGCCACAGGGAGATGTGCTGATATAGAGATGAAACTGCACATTCTCCTTCAGCTTAAACCCGCCTCGCTCCGATTTGATAAAAATGGATTTTTGTTGATCTTCTTTATTGCTGAAACAGAGAATAAAGCTAGAGTCAAAACTGACATTAACACATAAACAACCATAACCTGGGCAGTCTTAATAGGCATTAAAACCAAACATAGGATGTCTGGAAATTTTACAGTACAAATCTAACAGTTATTAAATATAACAAAAGACCACCGAGACAAGAAACAGAGAGCTCTTGACACTTTCAGGCACTTACCAGCAAATGAAACATCACCACCCTTTCGCCCACTTGAGATTATTTTGATTTACATGTTTACAGTTTACAAAATGATTCCCAATTATTTTTTCTGTCCTCCCCTCTCATGATTGACACCTAACTGAATACATGTTCTGTTAAAGTCAAACTTTAGGGCAAAGGGCCTAAGTTCTCAATTAAACATCCTAATGCAACAGGACAAGTGTTTCACATTGAAATAATTAAGACATGTTTTACACAGACACCTTTTCAGCTTTCTGTGATCAACTCATCTTCCTTTTTCCTCCAGCTCACCTTAGATAAAGCTCAAGTTGTGTATACAGAAATTTAAGCAGGCACCGGCGAGATATAATTTCCGCATGACAATCGTTTAATGCAAGACCACGATCACTCATATATTCACCATTGATACATTTTGTTCCTGTAGAAACACTTATTACCAGGGCATCTTTCACATCCGTACCTGCAAAACAAAATTTCAGGAGGAAGATGCAATTAAAATCACAAATAATCTAGCAAGTGATCTTCCTGCAGAACCCAAACAAGGCTCCCTTTTTTTTTTTTTTTGTTTGCTTCTTTTAAAAAAAAAAAAATCTTTTTTCTTCTGATACTTTGTCTAAAGCAAAAGCTTCACTAAGCCATACCCTTCCTGTATCAGTATGGTCTATGGTTCTTGAGAGTTCTTCGTGTCGGAGTTCACATGAGTTAGAAATTGAAAACCTGCAGAGAAAAATTGATGCTTCAGGAAGAGTTATTAAAGCCTGAGCTGTAAACCCGGTGTTTTTATCCTGAGCCCTAGGCAGCCAGCTAGCTTCCAGCATGTACCTTCTGGCCACCTATGCAGATATTCACAGCAACTTTAGAAATCTGAAAGGCACTGATTTATTAAAACAGCAACATGTTATGGAAGGGTATTAAGGTGACAACAGGAAAGGTAAGACTAGGAATGAAGAAGTTTAAATGCTTAAACCACCACTGTAAAGCTTATCAGTAGCATAAGGCTTCTAGAAATGTAGTTCTTCATATTAAATAATTAATTCCATACAATAGAATTAAAAAATATTTTGGGTATTTTCTACACAGAGAAATGTCTTTACCACACACAAAAAAAAGTCAGCTGCATGAAGAACTCAGAAAGACAGGTCAAAATGTTACATCCCTCTAGCAAAACACTCAGAAGAAAAAAGCTCCAACAAGACACACTAATTCCTCTGAAGCTCTCGAGGCCTCATCAGCAGAGATAGAAAGCAGCCAAGCCCTGCCAAATACGTTCTGCTGTCTGTCTCCCACAGAATAGTTACTGCAGTATGAAAAAGCAGAAAAAACACTTTCAACACACACCAAGCACCTAGAGTTGAGGATCCTCCCATAATCACCTGGCTGCATGATGGCAGTGCTGATATAAGGGGAGTAGCTAGTAATTAGCAAGGGAATTGGTAACTGAGTAATTAAAAAGGTAATCAAGATGTGAGCTGTTTGAGCTCTCACTCCTGATAAAATATACGGCCTTAAAAAAAAATGAACCTGCGCCCAGATGCCCCCTCCTGCCCATGGGGCTGAAGGAGAATCCCATGGAAGAGAAGCAGGGAGCCACTTCACTATATAACACAAGGCTGTGCAATGGGGTCATCTAATTCCAGGTGTTCCCCAGACATATATCCATGCAAAGATGGTTTCTAATTCTGTGTAAAGCTATTTTTTCAGTTAATCAAAACATATTCACATGTTAATCAAGCCTTAATTCTTTGGTGATGTGGCTCTTCTGGGAATTGTGGACACAGGACTCAAATTACGATAAAAACTTTTTAAATCCCACAAAATATATTAAATAAAACTATAGCACGCTCCTCACAGTGCTTTGCATTTGGGGCTAACACAATGTTGGTACAACACCAATGTTTTGGCTGTCGCTGAGCAGTGCTTGAGGCCCATCAAGGCTTTCTCTCCAAACATCCCAAAGGCCAGAGTGCTGGGGGTAGGCAAGAGACTGGGAGGGGACACAGCTGAGCCACAGTGACCAAGGGATATCCATAATTGTTGTGCTCAGCAATAAGAGCTCAGGGAAAGAAGAGAGGACATTCAAGGTTATGGCATTCATCTACCTACAAGTCTTCTTGCCCTCCTTCCATCTTCTCCCCATGCCCCAGGAGAGGACAGCAAGCGAGAGGCTGGGTGGGTGTCTGACTGCTGGCCAGGGTCAGCCCACCATAGATGTCTTGTGACAGAGTTTGGGCTACATTGTCCCCTTGTCACATTCCCCTGTCCCTAGAGTATGCAGTTATCATCTATGCTAACCAGCACCCTCAGACCTCAGCAACGAAAGGTCTGATCTGTGGAGGAGGCCCTTACAAACAACCCCACAAGAAGAAAGGGTTGGCCTTGGCCAAATCACCAAAGAAACCTACTCTGCAGCCTGAAGGACCAAGGAAAATGCCCATGGCACCTGCTGCATGAATAGCACTTAGAAGAAACATGGCTATACATTTATCACCGATACCTGTCTGACTCATACAAATAACTGGGGACATTTCATGACAAGCCCAAAATGAATGTCCCATCAAGGGTTCAGATGGATTGACGACCAAGATAAATCTTAGCCTGAGAAAAATTCATCATCAGTGTGGATGCAAATCAGCTTAGGGCAGAACTTCACTGTTCTGGGTGATATGGCAGAGCGCAGATCTTGTGCCAGCACTCAGAGAACCACAACATTACTGCTGTTTGTACATGCACACCAGTGTCAGCTGCCAAAACATAAGCTGCTCTCTTCAGATGCTTTTTCTAAAATGACAGAGACACAAAGCACTAAAAATTAAGTATAGCATGAATAAGTCAAAGTGCAAAACCTTAAAAACTTGGAAAGCAAGCATAATTTCTTATATAATATGCCAGAAACCAAGAATGCCATCTGTGTGACCAATGTGGTGAAATTTATTTTAGATTTACTTTCAAAAAGTTGCACAATTCACTTTAAAAGGTACATGTATTTTTTAGACCATGAGTTATCTCAGGTATCTCAATCAGGCAGAAGAAACGAACTCTGTGGAAGCAGAGGTATTTGCAGGTTTACTTTTTCTGTAATTATCTTTAGCCAAGATTTAATTGCTATATTTAGTGAACTTTGAAAATTAAATGCTAAAAATATATTTCAATACTGGTTGACCAAAAAAGAGATAGTTTCCTAGAATGCAAACAGAGCTCTTGTATTCAAGCAGTTAAAATAGTACTTTTTTTTCTTTACCTGTTGTCATGACAATTCCAGCAAGGACTTTTCTACGTGCATGTGGAGATGTGAAATTTTCTGTCAAATCACTGAATTTATCTACAACCAAGCGTGCAACAGCATCAGCTAAAACCTGTAGGATCACACAGAAATGCACATTAGAAAATTAAACAAATAATTTAAAAATTACAGCAGAATTAGGTTATAAAGATTTGCACTTCTAAATGATTTGACACAATAAATTAAACACGTGGACATTGAGGCATCAGCAAGATGTCAAGGATGTGGCCAGGTCCCATTTTCAGGCATACTGAACACTCACAGCTCTTTGTAAGTGGAAGCAGAGCTCTGTGTGCTCCACGTCTATTAAAACAAGGTCAGACAGCCCTAAGCCAAGCATCAAAATACCTAATGCTCACAATCGTTATGAACATTTGAGGCTTAGGAGAAAAACTGGATAGACAGATAAATCTATGCTTTTATGCTCAAACCTCAAAACACATCATTTCAGTATCCTTAACATTGGACCTGGCAAGAAGTACAAAAAACAGGATCCTCAAACCAACATGTAAATCTTTCATAACAGTTGAATTAATTATCTAGCTATTACATAAATAAGAATGAATCTGTTTTAAACACTGGTTAAACACTTTCTATCCCTTATTTTTATAAGACATATACAAATTTAGGAACAGAAAATGTAAATGTATAACCCAAAACAAACTACCTCAAAATTAGGAAGGATTTATCTCTTTCACCTTCAGGAAAACTTGAACAATAACAGTCACAGCCTTCTTGTATCTTCCCAGCAGGGTTAGCAAGCAACGTCGGTCAGACTGTAAGGGGGACCTAAATTCTAATTTTAAGGAAAACTTCAATATAATAGTCCTGCTCTTGTCGAATGATGGTTCAGTTCAACACTGTAGCTAATCTCACCTGCTGTTTTTAAGGCAGCTGGAACTGTAACAGCTAGAGGAGATGAGTCAAGATGAAGTTCTTGAATTTTCACCTGAAAAGAAACTGAAAACCAGGGCAATCTATGCAACAGTATTGCTAGCAGAGCTGATTGTTCCCAAAGGAGCCACTGAGAAAGGCAAGTTACATGTTAGATGGCATGATGAGTGGTCCCCAGGCTGGCAGAAGAGACAGGGCAGCCCATCCCCAGTCATCTCCCACCAGGACCAGCAACTGGAGAGGAGGAGCAGACAATCCCAGGAGGGAACTCAGGTCCCTATCTTGGAGTGCCAGGTGTAAAGAGCTTGATCTGGTTGTCTGTGTGTTTGGCACCCAGCAGTATCTGAGATGTTCTGGAGCAACCACCTGGCCCACAGGTTGACACACCAGGAGGACACAGTGCCATGCAGATGTCTTGGATACCCAAGAGCATCCAATATGGTGCTAAACACACATGTAAGCAACTACATCAAGCCCAAAAGGACACTTGTGGCTGACAGTCTTCTGCTTATAAACTGTCTTGAGGCTCTCAGTAATGGAAGAAGATCACCACTCTCAACTCTCCAGAGGGCCCAAGGCAAATCAACAGGGCTGATGGGCACCAGTATACAGAGCTTGGGGGCACCCCCTTGAAACAGTACAAACTCTTGAACACAATCAGTTCTAAAAACAAACTGCCAGGGTCAAAAGAAAAGAAAAGAAGGGTTTAAAGACTGTCAGCCTGATTCACCACCATTTTCTTAACAATGCTCATTAGAACCAACAGCCTAGAAATAATGTGGAGGAGCTCCTAATGTTAACTTCCTTCTGGAAAAGCTTTAGCAGCCAAGGAAGCAATAATTTAAGCTCATGTGTCATGATTTCAGAGCTTGACAGCTTTTTCCAGAATCTGACTGAAGAACACAACCAGCAGCCAGTGGTGACTCAAGGTCACATCTGCACCAAGTGTTGGTGAACGTTTTGCAATTGCACAACTTGTAGAGTCAGAAGACTCTCGACATTGCAAATACAAATTTTCTTGATGCATTTGAACAGACTGCAACTCAAAAACTCTTATCAACTGATTGAGAAATTTTTCAGGAACACAGTTTTGCTCAGAGGCTACGAACACGTCTGGTCAGGCACTGATTTTCAAATAAGGTCTTTTTGCTGCTGGACCCAAAATTGAGTTACAATCTGTGATCTGACAGCACCATGACCACACAGCACAAAATCTGCATATAATTGTGCTAGTACTTACCTAATGCAGAAAGCTAAACTTTAAGGTAAATACACAAAAGAAAAATAACGAGCACCAGTTTTATTATCACCCTGATTTTAGAAATGGAAAATTAATACCCAAAAGGCTGCCTTTTGTGTATTAGTGATCTCTGCCGCCACATGGGCAGATCACTGCAGGGACAAGAAACAGAGTCCCCGTTCCGGTGTTCTATCCATAGGCCCACTGTGTGATTATGGATACTGCTTCCCAGCTGCAAGTTTTATACTCTCATTTCTGTAATATATACATTTTTCTGCTCCACCTTACATCATGACATGCTGGACAGGAGAACATGGCCGGCAGCTGACAAGCTACCAGGCAATGTAAAATCGTGCTGAACTACATTGATAGAATATACTATTGCAGAACTAGTGAAACAAACTTTTCCAAATAGAGATGGACTTGATCCACAAAAAGAACAAAGAGAGGCTTCAAGGCCTGCCAGAATGGCTTGCCATCCAGGTACTACACAATATGGGTCACCCCTTCCCTGAAAAAAAGTGAGTGTCATAACTGGTAACTGGAGGAATCTTTTCCAACACTGAGCTACCCAAAACCACAAAATTCAACACATACCAGAAATGGTGATTCCAAAATGCTGAACCAAAACTGACTGGTTGCCAAGGGTGAACACAGAGGAATGCTTGTTCCAGGATCACCAAACATGGGCAACTTGCTACTCATGCTTGATCCTCAACCTACCCAGCCAAATAGAGGCTGATCTAGAGGCACGCGATCACCCATTCCCTGGGCAAACCAGGGCTAGCTTGAGGAGGTTCTTGTCAAGAGGTGGAGACTGAAACTTCCAGGTGTTTCTGGGAAGAAACCCATGGTCAACTTACTTGCCAATATTGCTGACAAGAAAAGCTACTTGAACAGCAATTGGGTATGATGCTTGTATACAGGACGGATACATTAGCTTTTTCTAAAAAGATTATTTTTTTCACATAGTAAACAAAGCAGAGGAAACCATAGTGTTGGTATATAATCACAGAATCATAGAATGGTTTGTGTTGGAAGGAACCTTAAAGATCATCTAGTTCCAACCCCCCTGCCATGGGCAAGGACACCTTCCACTGGACCAGGTTACTCAAAGCCCCATCCAACCTCGCCTTGAACACCTTCAGAGACGGGGCATCCACAACTTCTTTGGGCAACCTGTTCCAGTGTCTCACCACCCTCAAGTGAGAACTTGGTGAGTCCCTCTGGGGAAATGTAAGCCGGCACAGAAGGATGGGGTGGGGCTGCATCTCAAACAGCGCAGAACTAAGCTGCTGGCAATGAAACCTAAAAACGCTTGAATGAACACGAAGCCGGACACTGGGGAGGACTAATAAAAAGGATGAAGCAGAACTCAAGCGAGACAAAACAACTGCTAGAGATGCAAACAATACAGGAGGAACTGTAGGGGATGGGGGGGAAAATCACTGCCAGGAAACAGACAGATATATTAAATATTGGTTTATTCTATTTGATACCCAAGCTGCATTACAACAGGTGGGTGGTGAGGAATAAAGACTATTAAATGTCTACAGATTTAGTTACTGAGGTTTTGGTCTGTTATAAGAATACTCACCTGATAAATTAGAAGAATCATCCTTTTCTCCCAGGGATTCTATTACATTAACACAGTTAAGAAGAGTTAAGCGTATGAAAGAGATGGGAATAAGGCAGGCTATGAACAAACCACTGCAGTGCCAGGAACAAGACTTAATGGCCTAAAATGATGTCTTTGCTGTCCCCATCTCAAAACCAAGGACTTGAAGCTGTCTTCTCATCCAGCCCAGGCCACTGACTGGCCTGGGTAGGGAACTTTCACTTCTCTTTCTGACTCCACTCCCTTTCATATAAATAAATATTAATGGGAACAGAAATTGAACTCATGTCTCACCTTCCCAGTGAATGTCCTAGCATTTGACACATGGTTTCTCTACCACCGCTCCTGCATTAAATCATTATTCAAAGGTGGGTAAATCGAAAAAGGAAAGACCTAAAATAGCTGACAGTTTGCTTGTCAAGGCATGTGAGCTCAAAGCTATTTTGGGTGTGTTGTTCCTTTCTCTGATGAAGTGACAGTGAATTCACTTCTTTTCGAACATACAGACTGATTTTGGCTAATACATATCTTGCAGCAATGTTGTGGTGGAACCCCCCTGACCAGCCATGTTTTAAAATACTCTGAAGCTGATGAGGTTCAGGTCTGTCTGGATCTGAAGGAAGACCTTGGCAGGCCACAGAGACCACCCCAGATGAATGCTGGTGAGGACCCATGTGGTGGTACCAAAGGCAGCAGGAGCAGGGGCACGGTGTGAGCTGACAGCACCCAGCTCTCACTGGGGACCTGACCCAAGACCTCCCCATCTTTTGTGCTCTCTTTGTACCTCCAGTGATACTTCTCAAGCACAAATGTTCTCCTTCAGCTTTATTTCTTCTTATCTTCACAGTTTAGGGCTTATGTGAACTTTCACAAGCTGATGAGCAGTGGCATGCCCACAGTAAAATCAAGGTCTACGATCTCTCCTCTGACAGTGACTAGCACACACAATTCAGAAAAGGTGCAAACATATCTATGCTAATAAAAGAGGTTAATTATTTTCTAGTGCTCCAAAGTTTCCTGTATTTATTTAAAGGAACTGCTACTTGGCAGTAGATTCCCTCCCTGCTTATCCAAATGTATCTTTCACATTTCTGCCAATTCCACAGCAATTATTTCAACATATTACTCATTAATTCCCAGAAACACATTCAGTATTATCTTTTTGCTAGGTTTGAAATTGTTACATTCTCATTGTCCTGTATACACAAAGCAGTCTATTGCAATAAACTGCATAGAGCTCTACAGTACCTCTGCAGAAGCAGCTTTCCCAGATCTCCGATCATTTTCATCGTTAATTTGTATATCTTTCCTATATTCGAATATGTCTTTTATGGTTTCCTCCCGCCGCAGGTTGAACCAGGATTAACATAGCACTTCGAGTAAAAGCAGCCATTGCAGTACTGGTTCTCACTCCATTCCTTCTGATTAACTTTTTTTTCAATGTCTGTCCACAATGATATACAGGATAAACTGAATTTGCAACACAATTAGGTGAATGATTAAAAGTATTCCCTCTAGTGGATTTTTTTTAATTTCATCTGCAGCTGCACTGCTTATTTGTCTAGCGCAGGCTGCTTTCTGTCACAATAGTCCAGTTTTCATTTATCTAAATAACTCTATTTTTTAAAGTGTCAATATTTGTAATTCCAATTCTCTAATTTCCACCTCTTTGTATCCTGACTAATTACCTATCTTTTTTAAGTAAACAGTTTGAGGAAATCTGGGAAATATCATTATAAAGCTTACATGGAGGTTTTCCTAACAAAGGCCCTCAGCAGCCTAAAGAGGATACCTCCACCAGCAGGTTCCTACTGTCTGATGAAAACTGTTTCCATCAGTAATGCCAGCAGCCCAGACCAGCAAACTTTACTGAAAGTCACCAAGTGCCCTAGGGCACACCCGGATGCATGCCACACATTCAAAACAAACAAGATGACACTTTTCTTCCTGCAATACATACTTAAACAGTGGAACTTACTGCTACAAGGTGCTGTGGAATCACAGAATGATCAGGGTTGGAAGGGACCTCTGGAGATCATCTAGTCCAACCCCCCTGCCACAGCAGGGACACCTACAGCAGGTTGCACAGGATGGCGTCCAGGCGGGTTTTGAATGTCTCCAGAGTCGGAGATTCCACAGCCTCTCTGGGCAGCCTTTTCCAGTGCTCTGCCACCCTCAGAGGAAAGAAGTTCCTCCTCATGTTAAGGTGGAACATGTTCAAGTTTTTGCCCATTACCTCTTGTCCTATCACTGGGCACTACTGAAAAAAGACTGTTCCCATCTACCTGGCACCCTCCCTTTAAGTATTTATAAGTATTGATAAGATCCCCCCTGAGTCTTCTTTTTTCTAGACTAAAAAGACCCAAGTCCCTCAGCCTTTCCTCATAAGTGGAAGCTAGAAGAGTACAGAAGTGCAAGAAAGAGTTGAAATTCATGGGGGAAAACAATAATCCATCAAGGACTCAAATGGAAAAACACCATTTCTGTCTGAGAAAATCCTCGAGATACAGACTGCTGAAGGTTAGAAGCACATACTAGCAAAGTACTGCTACCAATATGCCCTTTTCTCAGTTTTTTTTCAAGGCATTTGGTACTGGCCTGAGTACTGGTACTGGCCTTTAGGGACAGCACCATCCCACCTTTGATAGAGGTATGATACACCTCATGACCTTCCTTGGGAAGTATGGAGCATCTAAGGGAAAAGAAAACAAGGAGAGAAAACAAGTGATCTCAGGGAGACTTTTCTCTGGGTGACAAAGAGATCAAAAAAGAAGAAATATGGAAGTCCAACAGAGCATCCACTGCTCCTGAGGATGTCCTTGTCCCATCTCCTGAGATGCACAAGGTGTTGCTCAGCCTGCAGCTCCCCCCGCTCCCCGCACTTCCCTTCCATGGGAAAGAATAAAACTTGAAGGACACACATTTTAGAGCCTTTGGTACATCCTGTGGCTTATTGCAGAATACAGGTCAACCCCTTGCATTGAGGGGCGGGAAGTAAAATGAGGATGGCTATCAATTTACAAAGGGTAGCTAACCATAAAAATATTTTCTTTGTTTTGGAGAGGCAACTCCCTATAATGCAAGACTGACAACAACTTCTATTTTAACACACTCACTGCCAAGATAATAAATGCAAAAGTGCTGATTTTTTCAGCAGGGCATTTTCGTCCACTCTGAGGCACATGTTGAGTGACTTACTGGCTTTAACTAACTCTCCCAGCAAAGAGATTTTCCTCACTGCAGGCAACATTGCTTCGTCCCTCACAGAAGGTCAAGCTGTAAGCAAGCAGATAAGCTTGCTTTGCAGAGACTGGTTTTAAATGTATTAAACCATGGGATCACACCTCAATAACCCACTCTACAGACCATAAGATTATACCTAAATCCATTTTAGAAGATGATTTCTGATGTCAACTGCCCTTCTGTTCCATTCGATACCTTACATGTGTATTTCCGCATTTAATTTCCCCCAGAGCATCTGCCGCTATCAGGAGGTGTGGGATCATGGATATGTATTTAAGCTGATACTCACGACCACCTCCAGACCAGGGATCATCCCTTCTTGACTCTTGCTGCTCTATCACTTTTTCTCACGAGGCACCACAAATTTACACTCCAGCTACAGACAGGTTTTGAACCTGCCACTCAGGCAGTCAATTCCAATGTCTTCATCGGTACAACCACACTGTAAATTTATTATTTCCACTGAGCATTTGTTATTTGGATTTTCCCTCCCTTTGCATGTTTCTAGCTTCCTTTTTTTTTTCCAATCCAATCAGCATTTTATTTGGCCTATGTGTTATAACAAATCTTCTCTTCATTTACATCATTCCTGCACTCTCCAATGTTTGCAACTTCACCCACTTTAGGATTATCTCCAAATTTAACATCTTTACACATCCTGAGTAAACACTCTGTAAAAAATTAAAACAACTCACAGAGCTAAAAAAAAATAAATAAAGCAGGACCTAAAACCATCACAAAAGCTGAAGTCCCTTGTTAATCATTAATAGGTACCACACCAAAATCACTTGTATGTAACAAACCTGATATAATTCCAATAACAACAGCTAATTGTAACTAAACGCAGAGCAATACAACACAGTAAAGTGCAGAAAGGATCACGATGTCTTGATGACAAGCTGATCAAAAGCCTCTGAATAAATAACTGACTTTAAATCAGGTCTACATGAGGCAGTAACAGCAACCTCCCTCTTCCTACCCAGTGTGTTCGGCACCAGCATATTCGGCATCACTCCTAAAGCTCACCGGGTTCTCCTCCACACCAGAGCAGCTTTTTTGGGTGCCCACCTATAAGACAGGTGAAATGTAATCTAGCCCTGGGGCATGCTTTGTTGTACAAAATATGGGTATCAAGGTCAGCGTAGGAGGACTGGAAAAAATTAAAAATCGTGTTTGCATGGGTTGCTTTTTTGTTATTTAACACCACACCCTAGGCTTGAATGCCCTTGTCATTCCAGCTCTGGGACAGCTACTTGGGACTCGGTCAAAACCTGACAAGGCAAGGAGGTTCAGAAAAACCCAGCACTGCCCAGCGGTCCATGCAAGTCCCTTAAAGAAAAGAGGCTGTGTAAGCTGTTACACGCTGGGCTGCTGGGCAGAGAAAAAACTTTATCCTCTCAGAATGACACCTCTGTCATGTCACACCTCATGCTCTCTACCCACTTCCCTATTCCAGTTCCAATTTTCAACATTTTACTGATTCAAAAACTAATAACATAAATCACTGTCAGTGAATTTTTTTTTTGGTGTCTGGGGCCAGATCTACTCTTAAAAGCACAGCAGAGAATGCAGTCTGAAACTACTGGATCTACTGAAAAAATCATAACTACCTGAAATAGCATGATCCTAGATTTGAAAATGAAGGAAACAGTCATCAATAACGCAATAATTGTGCAACATTAAAAAAGAAAACATATAGGAATTTCTAAACGATGCATATTGTCCATGCATTTTGAGATAACATATGTAAAATAGTCACAACATCTACTTATACTCTTAAACCCCACATTATCAAATCAGACCAGTATCTTATAATTTTAATGAAAACTAAAACAATGTTTTTGAGATAGAAAAGGTCAAAGCCTTGAAATTCTCGTAATAAACAGATGGAAAGCTGCAAAAGAGTCACAGGCAAGTATTTGAACATAGACAGGCATATAGTATAATTTTAAAAAGACCCAAGAGATGCAATAGAAAGAGGGCAGTTGAACAATCGTTACTGTAGTTTGACTGGGGAGAAACACAAGCAAGCAAATAAGGGAGAATTTTTCTTCATTAAAAGAAAAAAATTACTCCATTTTAGCTACTTTAAATTTCTGGTCTATGTCTGGTATGTTTGATACTTTCCCTAGCTCATTAATTATTTGATTTAAACTATTTCTCATCCAGATTTACTTGCC
Source organism: Pluvialis apricaria (assembly GCA_017639485.1). Classification (NCBI taxonomy): domain Eukaryota; kingdom Metazoa; phylum Chordata; class Aves; order Charadriiformes; family Charadriidae; genus Pluvialis; species Pluvialis apricaria. The sequence continues at coordinate 37,462,443 of CM030011.1, read as the reverse complement.
TAAGTAACTTACATATACTTATTAACTAATTTGATTAGAGCACAATCCTTCATATGACAGTGATTTAACCACAGGTCTTGGATACATGCACCATGAGTGTGTTGTTTATTTAGACCCTGGAAATACGTGGTGACTCAGCCTCACTTAATCTGTCCTTGACTTACATTATTCAGTTCTGTTAATGCCAACAGTTTCAGTTTGCAAAAGAAAACTATTTTCTTCTCTGCTAAAAATTGTTGTATCAAATAACAATATTACTTAAAGCAGTAATTCTGATTTGAACTCCATCTCAGTCTTCCTGACCAAGATAAGGAAAACACGATTCAACCTTTCCTCAGCACAAACCATAATCCAAGCTGGCACTATAGTGGGCTTGATGCTCTCTTACATGACATGATCAAGGCTGAAAGCAACAGCAAAAAAGCCTCCTCTCTGTCCAACAGACTACAAAGAGTTCATGCAATTGTCAGAAGCCATACCTATGGCTTATGGATAAATCACCTAATACATATATTCACATCAAGATATATATATATGCACACACACACATCTACAGAAGCAGAAGAAACAGCAGAAATGCTGTTCAAGCTGACTCAATATGCATGACTTGGCTACTCTTGGTCATTAACCAAAGACATCAACAAAATCCAAAGGGCTTCTCACCTGTGGCAAGTGTAACTGGAGCCCCTCACTGGGAATGGGCTGTCGAGATGGGGTCTGGTCCAGCTGCATGTTAAACAAGGATGCCAGGGCTGACTGAGCAGCCCGAGCTTTTGCCAGCTTTTTATTCCTTCCTGAGCCTTCAAAAGTCTGACCGTCCACTGCCACGGCCATGACAAAGTTTTTGGCATGGCTCTCCCCACTCTCCGAGAGAAACTCATACTTCAGCCCTGGCCGCAGCTCATTGAGGATCATGACAGGGTTCTTCCCGCTGGTGGAGGGGTAGGGCGATGGTGCAGGGAGAGGCGACTGGGAAAGGCTGCTGGCTACAGCAGATGATGGCAAACTGTAGTCCCCGCTAGAGCTAAAGGACCCATCCCCATTGGACCCTAGGTAAAAGGAAGCATCAGAAGGGACCGGTGTTTCAAACCCATTGAAAAGTGTGTCGGGGAAGTCCGCTTGGTCGGAGGTGAAGTCTGTGTTGACTGACAGAGTCCTCCCCATTGCCAGGTGGGCTTCTGAGGCATTTGGAAACTGGACGAAAGATCGCAGAGCCTTCTCAGCAGCGTGAAGCTTGGCTTTTTTTTTTGTTGGGCCAGACCCCTCAAACACCTGCCCGTTGACTTCAACTGCCATCACGAACATGGGGGCATGGACTGGCCCTGTCTGGGAGAGGAGTTTGTACTGTAATCCTGGCTTAATCTCATTAAGTTGCATCAGGGCATTCTTTGGCAGAACGGGGCCAGGCGTTTTCTTCCTCTTCTTTGGGCGAAATTTGGAGTGGCCATTGTTGCCCTCCTCCAAAGGACGCTTTCTGCTGCTGCTGCCACCACCGTTGGAGAGCTGTGTTCCCTCCCCGGCGCCTTGCCCACTGCCGTCCTTGGGGGGAACGTTGTCCACATTGCGGTTTTCTTTAACATCAGTGCTGCTTGAACCTGCGGTGCCCAGAAAGAGTAACTTACAATGCCTTCGTTGCAGGATCTTGTAAATGCAAAATTTATAGATTCCTTTATCTCTCTTTGTAACTGGTTAAGTGATGTGTGCTCACAGGTTAAGTGTTTTGCAATACGATCAGAGACAATAATAATGCAATACAACCTCTCAATAATTCAAGTAGTAACACATTCAAGAATGATTTTAAAACTATGCATTTGATACAATCATATAGCCCTAAAGCACTGCAACTCTTTTTTTGGCATTTAAATCACACCGGAACAAAACTTTTACTCATAAGTTATGTTTGGCCTGAAAAATGCTTTAAACCAGAAATATAAGTTATAGTAGCATACACCTACAAAACAAAGAACTACCATAACTAAAATAAACATGGATGCTTAAGATGAGTACTACGAGATGCACATTTAATCCTACCTTATTCTTGTGTTACTTTTTTTTTCTCAGTGATTTTAGTTGCTCAGATTGAGAAATTACATAAATAAAACCCAAGCCCCCAAAAATTAGGCAGTTCTTTGGTAGGCAGCTTGACCGATGAGTGTTTGAATGCTTTTGTTTCTCTTTAGCTATTCGATATTTTCTAAATTCAATTCTTTTTTACACTTTTCCTAGACTTTCATTTCACCTCACCCCAATTTGCTCAGGAACTACAGGTGCCCGCTGTGCCAGCATGACCAGAAGACTACTTTATATATTGCCACACAGCCTCCTATTAAGAAACCTTATATTTATCATTTATAAGCTATTTTCTAATTGCTTGCAAAGTAAGAAAACTGCTGTCACAGAGTTACAAACCCAAAAATCATGATAAAGATCCTAAGACTATGCAAAATACAAGAAGTGTGGCAAAAGCTGTGCAATCACAATGATGATATTTTAAGGGGGGGGAGGCATTGGAATATTAATTTAATGATTTATTTTCTACAGTAGGAAGTTGGGGTGATGATATATCAGATGTATATTTAAAGAACTGTATTTGCTGTAACGGCAAAGACCTCATTTTTACCCCGATAAAGAAAATAAGGAGATTAATTATTTCTGCTTTATATTGGCATTTGTGAATGAACAGTCAAATTTAGTAGGTCAAGTATTTCTAACTCTTCTGTTCCAAAACTTCAAAATATCCATATTACATCTACACCGATACTAGGTGATAAATATTAATTGAAATGAGAGCAAACAAAGGTGTAAGGTCTATTTCACAGTGACAAATTTCAACCACATTTTAGGTCTTCCCTAAAAAACCCCTACCATGCACACATCACTTCACCCAGGTCACAAAGCTGATGGAATGGTTACTAAATTTTCATTTATAACATCCTCCAGCAAAAGCTCGATAGGTTACTCCTTTCGGTGCTCGAAGAGAAAAAAAGAAGAAAAAAAAAATGAAAAGACAGAGCTAAAGTAGGAACAGATTTTGTTAAATCACAGTAGCACAACAAAGAATTGTACAGTACTGAACATTAAATTCCAGTCAATTAAATTTGGTCAAGAATGAAACACTAAATGTTCTGAAGCATTTCATTGCTAGAAATCTGCTAAATTTAATAAAGTATCTCTTGTAACTTTCAGCCACAAATTATATTGCCTGCAGAATGTGTGCTATAGGGCCACAACTGTCAATACACAGTGTTTATGTATATATATTCTTTATATATATATGGTGAAGGAATCTAAGGACAATAGAGTGAATTTTTAAATCTTTCCTTACAGTGAGTTTCTTACCTGAAACTGTAATCTCCAAAAATTACATCTCATCTAAACCACTATTTCTGGAACATTGCTCTTACTAGTGGTACCAGGAATTTGCTATCAACCAATATGACTTTTAGGCTAAACAGAGATCATTTAGTTAACACCAATTAATGGCGTCTGGCTTTATCTTTCCTTTTATATGAAGACTACTACCAGTACCTGTGGAAACCACAGAAGGAAAACACATGATGAATAGACTCCAGCTAAACGCAAAAAAAAAAAAAGAATGTAAGTATGTTCTTTTACAGGTACTTACGTACATGTAAGTATGGCAGCTGGAGGAACTCCTCAATCCATCTCATTACACAGGCAAGGGAAACGAAGCCCTGACAGAGAGGGACTACTTGTAGGAAGCAGGAAAGAAACTTGCACGCTTACCTTGTCTCAATAAGAAAGAAGGGAAGATAACTATTCTTTGCCTGAGAGCTACTAGGCTTGTTAGCTTTGGAGAACCCGCAGCATGGAAGAAACTAGGAGAGAAAGCAAGCAGGGAGCTAGCAGCCTGAGTCAAACACGGAAACCATGAAAGTAGGCAAGTTTCTACATCGTAGAGGTGATCTAAATTTAAGTCTTGCACGTAATGGAAATAAAAGGACTTTCTATGGGAACCAGAAGGACCTAGGTTTGTTTCAACCCACAGAGTCATTGGACTGCAAGAAAGAGCAACTGCTTCTCAGGCTGAGGGTGAAAATGTGCTTTCGGTCCTTTTCTTTAGCTGGTCCTGCTCAGCAGTGGTGAGGTCCCCTAATTACCTTAGGGCTGGCGAAGAGCTGACAATTCAAAAAGTAAGATTAGCTATCACAACCTGTTAAAGTCAGAGAAGCCAACTCATTTATTTTTGCCTGTATTCAGACACGGAGTAACTCCTCCAGCCCAGGCTCTCCCCAATGTTCAGAAACAGCTCTCCCTTTTCCAGGCATCTCACCTCATTAGAGAAGTTAAGAACAGCCCTACTACCTCATCCTCACCTCGCCCAGCTCCCTGCCTGTGACAGGGCCATGAGCAGACCCCAAAAGAGGGTATAAAACCAGAGCAAGGACACAGCGCCACTTCCCCAGGCCAGCCTCTCAGCCTGCAGGGAGCCGCAGCTCTGGGCTGTCCCAGACAGTCTGGCAGGGTTTTTTTCTCCCCCAGGAATTTTTCTAACTGCTTTTCAAGACCCCATAAACCCTTGGTATCCACAACGTCCTGGGCAAAGCATCTCATAGTTTCATTACACATTGCATGAAAAAAATCTCCCATTGCTTGCTTTGAACCCACTTAGTCTCACTTAAGACAGCTGTTGTTTTTTATTTGCTATTTATTTCAATTTGATGATTCCAATATTAAACATCCTGCGCTGCTCATGACTTCACATATATCTCTAGTATTTCAACCTCGTCATCCCTCATCTACACCACAGGGGTCTAACTGACCCTTGTCCTGAGGTCATCCTCTTCTCACAGCAGCAGACCCACAGCTAGATGCACTGTATACTTGCTTTTCTTGCTCTATTCTGCAGTCTTTTTCATTCTGGCAATACATTGGTTTAGAGACTGTAAGACTTTGGGGAGTCTCTCACTTATTCCAAAGAGAATGAGGGAGGGCATCTTCATCACTCCAAAAGCTTTGGCTGATTCAGGATCCCATCATAGCTCAAGCTGGGAGCATCAATACTCAAAAGGAGAAAAATTTTGTTGCTCTAAAGCAGAGGTTGTGGCAGACGTGGACCACCACTCCATGCATGTTCTAAAACAGAGCTTAGATAATTTCTAAGTCTTTTGGTCTGATTTGGAAACCAGTATTAAGCCTTGTGTTGCCAGCATCACAGCTACAATAAGGCAGGAAAATGAGAACCATGAGTGTTAAAACACTATTAGAAAGCACAGAGCATAGGAGAGAGGTGGCAGCAGAAAAAAATTACCATCTGAATTATAAAAAAAAAAATCTCTGCACTCAGTAATGGATGCTCTTCATTATCCTTTTTTCATTTTTAGTAAACTTTTTTATGTTAATGTAGTATGTCTTGCCCCAGAAATGTTATGCAGTCTTGGTGGATCTCCTAACATACCCAAAAATCAAGAGATTTAAAAACAGCTTAATCCTAGATTTTAAATACACTTTCAAATCTATATATTTTCCAGTCTTTAAATAAGTTTTCAAGGAATTAATGCTTTAGAGAGCCCTTTGAGCTGCATCACGGCTGTTGTGTATTCAACACTTTAAAGTAGCATTAATACAGATATAAACACTTGATAAGAGGATCCTGGTTTTCTTAAACATTAATACTACCCATGATTTAACAGGAAGACATTTTTCATAAGACTAGGTTATTTTCTAGTCACTAAAAATAGTTGGCAGCTTTGACTAGGGATTTGACTGACATCTGTAGAAGCTGCCTTGGTAAAAATCATAGCTGACAGTATCACATGTCAACAACTTCAGTGGAAGAAAAGTCCTGCCCCTGAGATCTTGTTTGAGGGGCTTACAAACCTGAGAACACTCAAAGAAGAAAAGAGGCATAGGAAATTTTTAATGCCAGTAAAGAAAGAAATCTTCTTTCCGAGTGTGTTGGTTTATTTTTGGTTTTATTCCCTGTAATTAAAAAGTGTCTGTAATTAAGATGCTTTATCAATTGGGGAACTTCCATTACCTGCTTGCTGAGAGACAACACTCTCCTGCTCTGTCTGATCTGGAGCACATTTAATTACACTTAGATGACTCTTAGCTGAACCAAAAGATGTTTCTAGCTACCTCTTACACTGCTGCTCTCATTTACTGGCCTGGGAAAATTCTAAATAAACCATTTTTTCATAAGAAACAGGCAGAAAAACACCCATGTGTCTCTTCTAAGTATCTTGTTAGAAAAAGGGGGAAAATTCTCAAAAAGAAAGATGAGGACAGCCACATGCTAGTATGCAAAGTGTTCAGCAAAATGACCCACTTCTCCCTTGCCTGTAAGGTAATCAATAAGGATAGGCAACAGTGTGAATTTACTTATTATTTATTTCTATTATTTATTTCTATTGTACTGATGCTTCCACTGGGCTCTCTGGACGCTGAGATAACATGCAGATGGGATTCCAGCACCGATTCCTGGGGCATTCAGAGTGCTGCAGACACACCCTCCATGCAAAGCAACAGAAAACAAAACAAATGAAAAACACTCTAAAAAATAATAGCCTTCCCTAAATCTTTTGTAACATCTTCTCTATGTTCAACAGATAAAGGAGGAAAACCTTAAAACCTAAGTCTGAAACATTGTATTTTTTCAGGGATATTAATGTAACCTCATCACTGTCTTACATTTCAGCCGAACCAATACAATTTTAATTCTGGCTTCTGCAGAGCAATTCTAGTTATATAACTGCAAGCTACAAATATTGCATATGCCCACCTTCCTTTCCTGTAAGATACTTCCCCAAAAAGGAGCTACATAAAACAATAAAAAAATTAATAGGCAACTTCTGATATCACACTTTGCAATCTTAGCAGATATAAAAAATACAGAAAGATTAAAAAAAATTCAAAAAAATCTTTGCACGAATCAAGGGGAAGAACTTAAGAATTTGAACTTTAATTTCTCTCCCCCTAATCTGATGATTTAATGTTTCAAATTCACGATGTTTGTGTGGGCATACAGATGCAAGAAGGTCTTCTTGCACCTTCTATTAACTGGGCTTATCCAAGTAGATGTGTTATCTGTACCATCCTTTCATAAACACGGTACAGATGACATCTCAAAACATACTTCTGGGAGACAACTACGGTTATACAAACGCATGCCCCAAACCAGTAGCAACCCCATGGAGCCAGCCTCCTCACAAGACAAAAAATTCAGTGAATGGTTTCCCATGTTGATGCACTAACACACACACACAAAAAAAACCAAATGCAGATAAAAATTCAGTGTTTTGTTTAAGGACACTTACAGAACGCCCCTGTAAAGAGATGACTATTTTCTCCATCTCAGGAAGGCACTTTTTATTCATGCTCAGATATACTCCTTATTGAGATAAGGGGATGTTTTATCCAAAAAATTATCTTATGTGAGTTATCCAATTACAGCTGTTACTTTTTTGAAGTCGTCCTCAGGGAGATCATTTTGCAAAATAGCTAAAGCATCCATCTGAAGTAACAACTTTTATACCAAGGAAAATAAAGTGTTACCAAGCATATTCCAGTTGATTTCACTGTTTCAGTCAAAGAAAAAAAGATACATTCTAGTTCCGTTAATGTTTGTTAATAGTCCAGTTAATATTTGGGGGGGGGGGGGGGTGGAGGGGTGGTGTTTCTTTGTTTATTGGGTTTTTTTGTTTAACTCAATGATCTAGCTTCTTTATCTCTCAATAAAATTTTTTATAACTTTCAGACTGAACTACAACTCTTCTGCTCTAAAGCCTCCTACACTGATGGGCTTTGTCAGCTTTGCCAGAGATGTGCCATTTAGCCATTGTCACTTAGGGGAAAAATAAGCACATTTGTTATTATATCACATACAATTATTTACAGTCAGGCATGGCACATGAGCATACTAGCAACAGAACATTTCTCTCATTCACAAAAAAAAGATTGTTGAAAGGCAAATAATATTAAAAATATTTTATAATGTTTTAATGAGAACACTTTTCTTCACAGGTTATCAAATCTTAATTATACCATAGCATTAGCAACCTTGAAGTATTTTGCCTGTGTATGCATCAAGATGATTATTATATTTGACTATGTCTGTGTTTAAACACACTTTAGTAATTCAGTAGCTCAGGGTTGGAACAATCAGCATCTAATCAGAATAATTAGCCATGTGAGACCTGCAGATCTTCTAGCTCCTTCTTTTGCTTTTCCTGCCTCTGTTTCTGCTTTCTCTCATTATTTTATACACTTCAACTCCATCTCCTTTGTCTCACCCCTCCCTTCTGACTGGTCTCTAACCCTCAGCATTGGCACTATCAATATCGTCCCTCTCTTCTTCATTGCTGGTTCAAAACAGGAAAATACTTTAATTAGTCAGTTGTTGGAAGAAAAATATGAGACACAAAGTATAACTAGACTAGCATATAACCATGTGTATTTAAAACAATGCAAAAGCTCTGATTCACTCTTCTATACCATATTTTAAAACATACAAAGACATAATTTTAATTTATGCTTCCAAAGTTTCTTCGCAGTTGTCCCTGTGCTCATGAGAAAAAGTCACCTTCAGAAATTATTACATAGTTTATTACTGTGTAAATAAGCACATCTTACTCATGTTTTCTTCATCGTCTACATCCATTGTGAAATATTTTTGCTGGTTTCGTGGCTGGCAGAGACTGCTTCTGTCTGGAAAACAGAGAGTAGGATATTTAAGCTTTAAGGTACCAACATACATGGGAACACATTAAATCTCCTTTAAAAGCAGCAGCCTAGGCATTGGTTTTCCTTCAGGCTGTCCACACTTTTTGCTCAATTTTCACATAGTATTTTCCCAAAAGTGCCTATTTCTTTAGCTAAGGTGCACTCTGCAGAATTGCATATTCGACACGATTTGCAAGAATTCGGGGTTTTGTGTGATGAACTACAATATTTTTATCTGAATGAGTATGTGAACTACTTTATCTCACTACATTTTTTCTTTTTTTTAAACTCCAAAATAATGTCAAATCCACTCTGCAGGTTACCACACAGACAATTTAAGCAGTCAAAACACTGAAGATGCAGTTTTTTACCGAGCACCAAACTGATGAATGTCTGTTTGGTTTGGTTAAATCCTGACCCAAGATCCCTTGTAAAACTGAGATGATCATCAACAAGTAAAAGATGTAGCCCTGTATCAGGCAAAGGACAGAGTGGGTAATGTAACCCTCTGTCCCCACATGTGCATTTTCTTATTAACTGACACATCCAAACAATATCACATATAGGTTATCTGGCTGAGGGGAAATAGATTTTATTACCCACAGGGACTTTCATTTAATCAAGAGAGGCTGATCTAAAGGTGAATATAAGCATCTGACATGCAAAATATGTAATCTACCTAGCATTTAGTTTGAAAGAAGGCAACACTGTTACCCGAATCAAAAGCACTAGTTTAAGTGTGATGGGTTTTGTGGTTCAGTTTGGTTTTGGTTTTTTTAATTATTCCAGTTTATTTTTTCCTGGCTAATCAAGTACAACATAATATCTGTCGCTTTCTAGGTAATTGCTCCAATCTCATAGCGTCACAAGTGCTCCAATCTTGTTGGACTGAGCCCCAAAACCACACAGGGACTTATGCTTTTAACAAAATATCCATTATCACAGTCAGGAAAAAGTAGTGGAGCATTAACAGGCTTCACATTCTTACATTGGACTGGACCAAACCTTGGAAATTTGTCTTGTACTTGCCAAGCTGTTGAACTTTGTGCATCTGCCTCTTAGCTTTTCTGAAGCATTCATTAACAACTAAGCGTTGTGCTTTCTATGTTCTGCATTGCAATTTAATTTTTTTAAAATATAATTCATTTTCTGCCGATTCTTCACCGCAATTAAACACCTGGAAAGTACCTGAAGAGAGTAAAGTCCAGTACAGATGCAAAATCATTCTATGACAATCTAGTCTCATGTAACATCTGTAAAATTTGATTCCTTCTGCTGACAATCAGATTAAACTAAGATTGAAGTCCTACTTTTAAGCGCACCTTTGATCCTACTCCAAAACTATTACAAATAGTCCCCAGAAACCGCAGGGTGAAATTTCAGCCTTCTTTGTTATTTCCAATACCACAATTATGTTCCAGCAGAGTTTCAGTCTTACTCAGCTTACTTTTACCATAGATAGTATAAATTCTAATTATCTGTGGACATTTTACTTACACCGAACATATCTTAAAAGTTAAGAACTGCATGGATACTTTCAGGTAAGTGTTCAGGATAGGAAGAACTTGGCAGAACAAGCAATACCTGATTCAGCCCAAGGCTGTGGTCACATAACACCAGATCAGATGAGGGAACCGATTCTCACCACCGGTACGTCGCTACTGGTGCCAGTAAAACTACCTGGATGCTGCGGCCGTGAGGAAGGGAGGCCCGATGGTGTCTTAAGAGGATATGGCAGTAACAGTAATGCCTTGTGAAACCACGGGCGGAGGCTGCAGCTGGAAGGGACGGGGAGATCAGGGTGGGAAGCAGACGTCATTTGTGCCTTCAAAAGCATGGGAACACTGGAAGGTAGGTGGCATAAAAGATGCCGCTTGGTTTCATGCTGCTGTATGGGCTGGGACAATTTACACCACTAAAGTATTTCCTCTATTATATTACATTTTGCCCTTCCCTCAGTGAGGACACACATCTGTGTCTCTCATCCAGTTGCCAACATCAAATATTTAGGAACTTCAATGCTTTGAGACTTCTTTAAATGTCAACACTGGTGGAAATCAGACAACAAAGATAAAAGTTATCACGAAGAGGAACCATATAAAACATGGTCACTTGATAAGGCTGACAAAATCAACAGTCAAAAACAAACGTAGCCACATATTTGGCTCCATAACAATGAATTTGTTCCATCTCTCTTCTCACCGCTTGTGAGAAAAATCTAGCTTTAATTCCACTCTACATTAAAACAAAAGGCAGAACTTTGACTGATGTTCTTAACGCACAGATTGCATGCTATAGTAATTCCAATGCATAATACGTAATTACCAAGTTTTGCAAAAAGAAACTAGTTATTATGCCCCTATTTATTATTTTAATACACACTTCACGCAAAGCATGCAAAAGTATGGTGCAAATCCAGAGTTCAGGTCTAAATGCCAAACATAATGAACTACATTGTTCCATTTTGTTCCTTTTTAAGTCAATTCAGTTTTATCTTTGCTAACATAAGAAGAAAAAAAAGAAACACAAAAAATTCCGCCCAAGAATGAAAGATCTGTAGGGATATGATATGCAGGGATACAGAAACAAATAATAATTGCTCAACAGTAGTATAAACCACAGGGATGATGCACATGCAGTCCTCCTCCAGCACCACAGCCACAGAAGTGGCACTAATCAGCCCTGTAGTCCAAACAGCTCTCTGAGCCATCAATCTACTGATCAACATACTCAAACTTCATTGTTGATCTGCCAAGTGATGATTTAAGGACAGGATAACTGCATGATTTGCCCAGTGAAACCGTCACTTCAAAAACAGGTTTTTGTAAAACTGCAACCACTGGCACATAGGTGATTAAAATGTGTTAAATGTGTATATCAGAAACATCAAGAAACTTGTAGTCCAAAAATACCAGATACTGAGAAATGAAGAATGATGTTAAAATACACATACAGATGCATAAGTTTGCAACTTTAACATCCATGCTAAATATTGTTATTTAGTAATTTAAAACAATATAATCTGTTTATCCTCAACTAAATAGATCCTCAGCACACTATTTGCAATCTTTACAGCTTAGTTTTTACAGCAGGAACTAAGCAGCACTTACTGAAAATGTAAAATGTGCCTTTAGCAATCATTACACTAATTAATGCTATGCCTCTAACAGCAGAATGAGAAAGAAATAGATCACTATGTTTGTCACCATTTCACACTGTTTCAAAAACAAAGCCCACATGCCTGCAGATATCCTGAATTTCCTACCACCACCACAAAACATTTATGATTATCCCAGTTTGTGACCCGAACAAGTGTCTTTGCTAAGGCAAGACAATTCTTTTTCATTCCCCACCCCTGTCTTAAGACATTGATTTAAGTAACTAAGATGACTGTGGACAAACAGGGAGAAGAATCAGTGACAAAAGATGCAGAAACACACTTCTGAGCACAGTGAAGCTGTTCAGACAGACAGCATAAACTCAAGCAGATGGTAAAAACATGACAAGACAGACACACAGTAAAACTCCCTGCTAATTTTGTCACCAGCATTGCAGAATTTCAAGGGGCACAGAACTAAAACACTTGACTCACACACACTACTTCTCCTGAGACTCCCAGTAGCAAATCACAGAATTTCCACAACTTTTTTTTTTTTTTAAATCCAAAGACTATGTGCAAAATGACTATGTAAACTCATCTTTAATGCATCATAGCTTCAGGTAAACCATGAGTTTGAGAGTGGCAATTTCTCTCCTGCACCTGTCATCATTAACCTTGAGTACTACAACCTCTCGGCTGGCCTGTAACAAAACCTGTTTTCCAGGTAACGTGTGCGTACTCAAAGAGCTTCTTAAGACTATCGCTTCCAGCCTCGGTACACGTATATGCACTCATCCTCTACGCAGCAGGTTAATGTCCTTCCTTCATCCCTCTTGCTTCACAGAAAACTTGTGCAGCTCCTCATGCCCAGCCCAGCTCCATCACACTCTCATACAGCTGCAAGACCAATTGGAACTTCATGCCACAAAGACGTCAGCTGTGACTGCCCCACCAGGCTTTAGAGTGAGCACTATTACACCAGGAATAAGCTCTCTGTAAGTACCCAGAAAGCTGCAACATTCTCAAATCCTACCCCAAAGCTCTCTCTTGCTGCAATGCCCGATGGTCTTAGAAACTGCTATCCAGGAGCAGGTCTGTGAGCCCAGCCTGCACTGCTGACCTTGCAACACCATTTAACATACTATTTATCTTTCCTCCCACAGCACTAAAACTGACAGGCTTCACAAATCTTTTTGTAATTTATTATTTAAACAAATGTGCTAAACAGATTTTGGAAGCATCAATTAAAATGAATAGACCGGAAGTAGGACAGCTGACAGGAGAGCTGTAAGACACGTAAGAGATGCGATGCTAGAGTAATAAATAATGCAACCAAACGACACTAAGCTGTCACACATTTTCTAATGAAGCGTTTGCATCCTTTTAAGGTATAACTGTATGGGTTTAAGAGCTAAGCTAAATATATTCTTGGCGTATAATGAATGAGCATATTTTTTCCTAATCCTTTCCTTATAAAAAAATACACTTGAGAAAAATTAGCAGTGCTCAGCACTTCCCTCCAGCACCCAGGACTGCAACAACAGATCACTCCTGCGTTGATCTCCTCACTGACCTGCTGTTTTGCAGAAGTCACCGAGCACAAACCCCAGGCTAGTAAGCCCAGCCGAGCCTGGCTGACTGCCTACCATGCCTGCATCTGCAACCTGTGCTTTCCCAAACTTTGGTTCCCCAGATGTTGTGCTGCAGGCACTGAAACTCACCCTGCATGGAGCAAAAAGGATTCAGGAGAGTGTATTGGGTTAGATTGTGCCACCTACGTAACCCTACCGCTACATTTCAACTCAACAATACACGTTCCCACTTGTCCTGGCTTGAGGTAAAACAGGACCAATTCTGTTCAGTAACTTTACTTCTTAGCTGGGCCTTTTCTAACTCCTGAAATTAATAGCATAGTGTGCAGACAATGTTCACTCTCTCAGAGTGATAAGACCAATGTTTATAGTTGATACCAAGGCATGGTATGCCGAGAGGCTCTTCCTTATGCTTATTGCTATAACACCCAAGGCCAGCCAACTTTGTTACTTGCCCCGTTGGAGGGTCGAAAGCAGAAAAGCACAGTGGGGTCCCACCTGCGGGGAGGAGCGGACAGGACAGGTGACCCAAAACTGACCAACAGCGTATTCCATCCCATCTGCCTCATGCTCAGTATAAAAGCTGCAGGATCAAACAGCTCGCTCTCTTCCTTCAATGGCTGACGTCTGAGGAGGACTCTGCCTGTTCGTCTGCCTTTGGTCCCGATCCAGAATCCAGATCCGGAATCCAGTTCCCGTCCATCACCGAGTCCAGCCTGGGACTGCCCCAGTGCCAGCCGGTGTCGTGATTGTCATCCTGAGAGCTTGATGCGGTTTTGTATATATTTCATTATTTCCTTTTTATTTTATTATTAATATTTCATTAAAGTAGTTTAGTTCCTTCTAAACTCATAAGTCTCTCTTTCCCTCCTCTGCCTCTCTCTTTGAAGAGGGGTAGAGGGGAGCATCTGTCGGTCCCATCTGGGGTCCCCTATGTCCCCAGTGGCCGATTCGGCCTAAACCATGACAGATTAATTGGCGCCCGAACAGGGACACGAGCAGTGCTCGACCAGAGCTGTGATAGATTGCCTGAATAGTTTGAATTCCAGCTTGCTCAGAGATTAGAACAGACAATTTAAATCATGTCGTTCTTAAACAAAATGTTGTATCGCCTTTAAAGAGCTTTGTTTGCACTTAATTGAGTAAACTCTGTTTAACCTGCCAAATGCCTTGCAAAGTTTATTTACTCTTTGTGTTTTTATGCAAAGGTTTAAATGTGCTGTTTTGGTGTGGTTCGCAATTCAGGTGTATAACATGATTAGTTGGGTAACGGCTCTGCCCACGTACCTCGGGCATCACGTGATGGATTCTGTTACTAATTACACTTTTGGTTTTACCTTGCGAAAGTTTAGTTTGCCCTTTGACAATTATACTAATGTGACACCACCGGAGTCAGGGCATGGAAACCTTCCGGGCTGTGACGATAAGGATTGTTACTTCCTTAAGATCGTGATTTTGTTGGTGGTGCTCCTGCCTGTGTTGCAGGGGTGGTTTCAGGTGAATCGGTGCAGGAGTAGCTGTAGGGTAACGTGCGCTGCTGCCACTCAGACCCCAGCAGCCGCTCCACAACGTGCAGCAGCGCAAGCGCCTCCGCCGCCCGTCCTGGCACAAGCCGCCCCCCCCACTGCAATGACACAGGCCCCTCCGCCGCCCGTCCCGGCACAAGCTGCTCCAGCCACAACAACGAATACCGCTGCTACTCAAACTCCATCAAAACTGGTACCAGGTGCCCCGGTAACCAGGAAGCAGAAAAAGAAGTCAGCTCATTCCCCTGTTGCTTGCGACAAGGACCAGCTCAAGCCATAAAGCTTGGGAGACAGTTCTGATGGGGATCCAGGAGAGGGCCCTTCTAGAGTAGATGCAGCAGAGAGTCCTTCAAGACCAGACAAAGGACAGAGACCTTTTAAAACAGATAAAGGAGAGAGTCTTTCTTAGAGCAGATCCTGGAGAGGGTCCTTCTTGGGCAGCCTCAACACAGGAAGACTCAGATGTTGAGGTAGTTTTTAAAACCTTCTCTATGAAGGATTTGAGAAATATGAGGAAGGACTTAAGTCGTCATGAAGGTGAAACACTCATCTGGTTGCTCCGATGCTGGGATAGTGGGGCAGATATCATAGACTTAGATGGCAGAGAAGCTAGGCAATTGGGAAACCTGGCCAGGGATGGAGGTATTGATAAAGGGACTGGGAGAAAGACAAGCACCCTCAGTCTCTGGAGGTGACCGGTGTCAGCTGTAAAGCGCAGGTATCCCTTTAAGGATGATCTTGAACGCCGTCCAAGTAAATGGACCAATACAGAAAAAGGCATTAAGTACCTGAGAGAACTGGCTGTGTGAGAGGTGATTTATAGTGACGGGCAAGTGATTGTAGACCCTGATGAAATGCCATGCAAACGACTTATGCTAAAAAAGTTTGTACAAAGTGCATCATCAACATATTCCCACACATTGTCAACAATAGTCTGGGGAGGATCTGATACTGACACACCAACTGTAAATTAAGTGGTTAACAAGGTACAACAGTATGAAGACAGTCTCTCTTGTCCCTTCTCTGTGGCAGCCGTGGAAGAGCTGACTGTGGCCACTGAGAAAATGACTGAGAAAATTGAGCAAGTGACCAAGAAAATAGTTGAGCACACCGATAAACTGTTTGATACACTATCCAAGGTGGAGGAAAAATTCCATTCTTCCCCTGCACAGACCCATGTTGCAGCTACTAAGAAAAAAAGTCCTCCTACTCAAGAGAAAAAACACTCCAACTCAAGACAAATCAAACCTGATTCGAGATATCCTGTGGTTTTGCCTCTGTGAATATGGAAAGGACGTGGGATGGAGAACCTACCTCAGCCCTACAGGCACGAGTCCTTGAGTTGCAAAATGAAGCTAAACCACGACACCAGTCTGTGATGGAAAACTTCTGAGACAGAGTTAACTTGTTGACTGAAATTATTTCTGCAGGAAGCCTAAGTGCTAAGGGCTGCAAACTTCCCCGCTTACTTCAGCAACGATGTTAATGGACACTACTTCACTAAGGATGAAGAAACATCAACAGGACCATTCATGCCCAGTTTACACAATTTAAAAAGAAGAACTTGCCATGGTGGAATGAGCCACTAATGCCATGGTTATGCCACCACATGTTTACCACCATCAAGAAGCCCAGGAAGAAATGAGTTCCATCATCATCTAAGACCAAGTCCCCAACCAGTCTTCCCTAGAGCAACAAGGTGTGATATTCCTATACAGCAGACATAAGGTCAGGTGTTTTCTTATGCTTCCAGCATCTCTCCTTTCTTTACTAAATATTGCCTGCTTGGGCTCACAGACCAGAGGCACGCTCTGGATTAACATAGCAATATTTTTTCCTTCTTGGAAACAAGAAAGAGCCACATTTAAAAGTGATGATAATCTGACATCAGGCCCTGCAATGCTACACCCTGACAGGTTCACACAGTCACAGCAAGATTAAGGCAGACATCAAGAAAACCCCAGTGAAGCCCACAGTTCCAGTGTTAGCACAGGCACTAACTGCACACAGGCAGAGCACTTTCCCATCTGACCAGATCTAATTTAAGTCTGCAGTTAGCGCATGCCTCACTAATTAACAGTTTCAGGCGAAGTTTGACATTTAAATCCATGTTAAGCTGTGCATGATGGGGAAAGGACAAGGAGGGTGAGGCATCTGCATCTACATGGCCGTGAAGGAAAAGCACCACTGATACACAGAGAGAAAAAGGGAAAACACACTCCTTAGGGGAACGGGAATTCATTTTGTTCCTTTGAACAAACAGCATACTTTGTAAAAAACAAAAAAGCAGCCTGTGAAACCACTGAGCTCTTTACCATAATTCTTCCAGCTGTTGAAAGTTTCATCACCTTGTTCTCACCACAGGTAAGACAGACATACGTAACAATGTGTATTTCTCCTTCCCTTTCAGAGAAGAGTTGCTGCATTAGGTCTTGAAAGTTTGAAAGTGATTTTGCCTTCAACAAATATTTTATCTGCCCTAACCTGCCAGAGATTTGGTTAACAGGACTTGGTGTAAAGACTGAAAAAAGACTCCTCCAGCTCACCCCTCTAGCTCTCCTCTCCAAAGCAGCTCCTACTCTACTGATCACTGCTCCCCAAAGCAAAGTGCCTCTAGGGTATGACAATCAGGAAGACGACCTGAGATAATTTTAGCTTGAGAATGATAGCTTTCAATAGAGAAATAAAGTCTCTAAAATCTGACTACTGAGGAACGTACACTATGCACTCGGGAGAGAAACTTAGTGACACACTGTATTTGTTTGCAGTTGGCACATTAATGACAGTTTTAGGAAATAAAATTATGCAATACGTAACATGCATGAGATTCAATATTCAATATCCAAAAATACATTGCAAAGTCTGCATGATTAGAACAAAGCAGGTTAAAAGCTGAATGCAAGGAGATAGATGCGACGCACCAGAACAAAAATGCAGCATTCAGTTTTACTGTGTACCTTGGAAGCAGTAAATCCTGTAACATCTTGTATTTCACAGATTCAATGCCTACAAAGGCATCAAGAAGAAACTGGACTCTGTCTCTCCAAAGAAAAAAGCAATTCCCGGGGGAATTTGGTTACATACCTACACATCTTGAATACTTCCATCTCACCTGCATCACTGAGTTAGGAACACAGAAACACTAAACTAAGGTGTCCTCCACCAAAACCCCAGAGGTAAACTAACCCCAGTGAGACCAGAGACTACACATCATGACTGACGGAAAAGTTCACTAGCTTCTCAATTCTCTCCTCTACCACCTAGATCACCAGAACAAAGTCAGACTATGTTTCTGTGGATTTATGACTGTTTGATTTATGACAGGGTTTTGTGGCTAAGTATTTGCAAGTTCCATGTGGAGACCCTGGAGATGTGGCATCTACAGTCCCTTCCTGTCTAGGTTGCCTAGCACCAAGAGGCTTAAGGCCAAGCAGCAACTCTTCTGCCAGACACAGCACTTAGCAAGTATCTCCTTCACCCAGTGCTCTTCACAAAACTCAGGGGAATAATCTCTCATATTGTTAGGCACCCACCAGACTCACTCCAAATCAGCTAAGTTGGAAAGTTGCTGGGGAAAGGAGAAAGAGAACAAAAAGAGTTTGAGCACAGAACACAAAAGAAACTCGCTACTACATGGGTTTTTTAAAATATATTGCATGAAAATCTCTATGCACCAAGAACACCCTTGCAAATCTCATTTACTTACAGATTTGTCTGCTATGATCAGCTCACATTATACGGTCTTTGAAGAAATAGTTGCACACCATATTTTGTAAGCATACTTAGAGATTTTTTTTCCCCACATGCAATTCATGTACTTTTAAAGCACGAGGATAGCATTACAGGCCAACAGCAAGTTTTCCTTCGTCTTGTGTACTGCAGCAAGAATGAGCGTAAGTTAGCAGCAACCACTAATTACAGCCTGAGCATTTGCTCGGCACAGCAAATCTGAAAACACAAAGCTGCTGGGTGCACACCAGGAACCCAAAGAGCTCTGATACCATATGCCTCAGCTTGCAGTTCAACTCCTCAGGTGAGTAAATCCACTCCAACAGCACCATCTACTGTTACACTGCATAAATAATTGATTTTATATCTCTTGCTCCCTTTACCAAGGAAATCTAGAGCCCATCTCCAAATTAGAAATAACTTAAGTTTGCAGATTTATTCTACAGTAAACTACTTTGTAACCTATACTTATTTAAAAGTTTTGTTTTAGGTACCACCACCTATCCTTTTTACTGGCTTACTTTGAGGACCAAACATCTAATTTTTAACATACGTTATTTCTGAAGGACTCCTCAAATACTCATGACTGCCAGAAATGTATTTAAGATCTGCTTCCAAGGAAAAAGTGATAACCATTCAGAGAAGAAAACTGAGCAGTCTAGATCTCCCAGTAAGTAACATCAGTATTTTCATCATCATTTAAAAGATAATAGATGCAACTACACAGTGGTGCTAAGGAAAATAATAGTCAATTAGAAGAAAAATCTAAAATAGTTTTGAAGGAGGTCTCAAAGATTTTGAAGGTACTTTATAAAAAGAAAAAAAAAAAGAAGTCATGCAAGGTGGGGTGATGTTTTGTGTTAGGAGGCAGACTTATAAATTGGACATATTTCTTTCTTTCCCACCACAATAAGTTACAAGCTTGGCTCAAACACTCAGCCATCTCAAGTCGTACATGCCAGCTTTGCATATTCATTTTACTAATACGGATTGGCTACAAATTTGCAGTCAGAAGGGTAAGTAATTTTTTGTAACGTACATTGACTTGATAGAGAAAATATTGTTAAGAAATATCTAACTGTATTTTCAAACTGTATTGATCCAATATCTCTAGCGTACAAACATAAATAAAAGTTATATATGAAATAAGAAAGTTTTAAATAACTCTTTAAATGCATTACGATGAATTCTGTCCTCCAAGTTATGATCTGAATGCATCAATCAGAAAACAAAGAATCTCACTATATATTTGCAAATATGGTCTGCTTACCTTTTTAACTTTTA
Source organism: Pluvialis apricaria (assembly GCA_017639485.1). NCBI lineage: Eukaryota > Metazoa > Chordata > Aves > Charadriiformes > Charadriidae > Pluvialis > Pluvialis apricaria. The sequence continues at coordinate 37,442,527 of CM030011.1, read as the reverse complement.
GAGACACATGCTGATTCTGCAACCTGCAAAAAGAGGAAACACAGTATTTTTTTCTTTTACAAATTTAAGTGCATTACAAATGCCAACTCCTGACCTTAAAAGGGACAAATTTCTGATTCTGTAAGAATAAATATTATATACTGCATAGACACAGCCACAGAGCCAACTGCCTTGTAACCCCAGCTAAGGGAGGGGGAGAAACAATTCTGGACATTCCTGGTAGGGAAAAAAATAAAAAAGTTAAAAAAAATAATCAAGACTGAAGCTGTTTAGTACTTGGGGCGAGGAGAAAGATCCCAGAGGTACAAGCAACCATTTAGCAAACCCCAAATCTGCAATGTCTGCACCTTCTAGCAGAAAGGGTCAGCAAAAAAAAATTTGGCCAATAATAGCTTAAAACTAAAATAAACTTCTGTGTTATCACAGTCAATTTATCCGCAAGCAATTCTAAAGTTGTCTTCTTGTTAGAATTTTTTTTTTAAATTTAGATGTTAAATTTTATTTTTAGTGGTTGATTCTAAACCATATAATCAACATCTCAACCCCCTTTTCAAACACTGGCTTCCTGATACTACTGGCATCAGCTTGCATTCTCCTGAACATCCTGTAAAACTGGAAAATCCCTCAACTACCAGCAGTGGGGTAGGAAAGAAATGGCAGATGTAGGGTAAGAAGGGTACAGGATAATGGGAAAGCCTAATGCTGCAAGATATTTTCTTTTATTTCCAGAAACACATATAAACTGCATGGCTATTCAATCAGGAATAGATGGGGTTTTTTTTACCGATAGCCTGCTAGCTACAAGAAAACATTTATGTGAATCTGTCAATTTGAAGAAACACTATTCTAAAATGGTTCAGCAAACCACAGAAGCTATTTCCAAAGCAAGAGAGTATTTCAGTCAAGCAGCTAGATTCTGCAAAAACACACACGCAGTCCAGCAGTTCATCAGAGTGGGGACACCACCTGTACCTGTAAAGAATTTTGATACTGGCACACTGAAAAGACAAAAATTCTCTGCTGTTACACTGCCCATGAGAGGGTGCTGGCACTCTACAAAAACTTTCACTAAATTTAAGTTATACAGAATGCACAGCACAGCTATGGACGACACAAACTGATGGATGCATATATCATACCTTAAACTGCTTTAGTCAAGTTAGACAAGAAGCAATCTGACACAATATTTAAAGTCCATATACTAGAAGATTGCATTAATTCAATCTTGGTTTTTTTCACAGACATTTCCCAACACTTCACGGTGGCATTTTCCAATAATCCAGAAAAATATGCCAATGATATACTGGTCTTAGCTTGAAGTAGTAAAAAGGCCTAGAAAGCTCAACGCAGCGTCAACTGAAGTCAGCTTCCCATGCTGCAACGGACTACACTCAAGCTCACCACATGGGGATACAGTATTTACAGCATGATGATTTACCATTTCCTTCAATATTTTCCATATCTAGTAGCCCCATACCCACAACAAAAACTCTTCCAAACCCTTAGAATATGAGCTATAAATTATGTGTGATGTGAAATTCCAGTATTTGTGGCAACATCCACAAAAAAAAAATATTTTTTTTTAAAATGAGTTTTTGATAATTCTCATTCTACAGGACCATTGCTTTAAAGAAAGTTATAATTAATCCTGAGACAACACATTGCTAGTAATTTTTAACTAAGTTTTTACATTAGTATAACCTCGAGGTTTTTTAGACATTGTATTCCTTATATGCAATATTACCCTAGTCGGTAATTCCCTGGGTTTCAAACAAACTAAAGAAACACAATTCATGAGACTTGGGACTTAAAATTAAGTTTACCGCTAAGTGCAAAAAAAAATCCTTATATATTGACAGCTGCAGACAGTTTTACAGGGTAAGAACCAGCCTGTAGGCACAATGCATAAGAAACAGTTTTACAGTACTACTTAAACATATTTACAGTGAAAATCCAAACATTTATTTTCTAACTCTTAGCTTTCTAGCTGGCAAACTGCAGCACTCCAAGTCCATATTGAAGGAGGTGAATGGCAGCTGGCAGGGCAGACAGGACGGGTGCTGCCAGCTTGTCCAGATGGGGCTGGGTGCTGCTTCTGCGGAACATGGCCACACTGGACCAGAGTACCTTTGCCCACCCCCAAGACATGACACTCATCTACTCAACACCAGGAAAAAATACTTATTTTTATTTTTTTGTTTTAAAAATCCACTTATATTTTAATCTCATTCAAACTGGGCACACCATGCCGTTTGCGCTGGGTTTTCGCAGCAGGCAGAGCCACGTATGCAGACACCTGCTCAGGGCTCTGAGGGCATTTGCTCAGCAGAGGATCGCTCTGCCCTGAGGTTTTGTGGCTCCTGCACCAATGTCAGCAGAAGAAACGGCCCCTGTGAGCCAGCCTCCAGCCCAGAACCCATGGTCCACCACTAACCCCCTCCTCCACTGGCAATCATGAGCTGATGAAGCAAGCTCTGTTGCTGAAGGACCATGGGCAGTAAAGACTGGCAGAGGAAAAAATGAGACTTGTAACACCTTAAGCCAGTAAAGACGCTAAATGGGAAAGAAAGGGAAATATCACTTTGTTACAAAAACCAGGAAGAAGCCTCTCATCTCCAACATGTCCTATCTGGCTCTGCCTGGTTGGCAGATGCATAGTTCAGGGATTGTTCAAGTCCCAACATGCTTCCTCACCACCTTTTGGAGGAAGCAAACACTTTGCTTGCCAGGCGGGGCTCCTCTAAGAGCTCAGCACCTCCCCACAGCATCTCCACATTGTTAATTCCTAAAAAAAAATAATCAATAAACCAATTCTTAGTCCCTTAGGAATGTCAGGAAACAGGCCCCAAAGACAGATATCCACATTGTCTTGTTGGCATTTACTTCCCTCATAAAACTACAATTGCCATTTTAATACAAGTTTATCCTCCTGCCACATACAGGAGTAAAATAGTTGAAAAGCAAGCCTGAGAAGAGTCCTTTTTCATCACATGGCTCGAATAACAACTAAAAATCAAAACAAAGGGAAATCCAGTGAGTCTGAACACCTTCATTTCTAAAAATCACTGACTAGTGAGTTTGACCAGTAGCAGTTCGGAAACACGCCCAACAGGATTTCTCCCAGGGCAGAAAACAATACTTGAAAGCCATATGAAGAACATGTCATGCTGGACATTTAGGACTTCCTGAAAATACTAACTTTTTAAAGCTCAGCTGAAAATGTTTCAAGGCAATGAGAATCAAAACAGAGATCTGATAACTAACTTCATTACATAGACTGCACCTTACATGTATAAAGCAGCATCTCTAGTTTCTGAGAGGTAATCTGCTGGCCCTTTGAAAATTTCCTGTGGAAAAAGGCACTGAGAAGTGCATCCAGCTAAAATTTTGAGGTCTTCATTGGTCAACAAACAGTCCTAAAAATGTTTGAGAAAGGAGAAAAATTTCAGGGCTCTCCTTAATCAATGAAGATCTTCCTTGAAAGGCAACAAAGGCCTCCTTTGCTGAGCAGGTGACGGGAGTCCTGCGACTCCAACTCCGCAGCTATCACTTCCACCTTGCCTGAACAACACCCTGCCCCATCCCAGGAGCCATCAGCCCATCCCATGCCCATCCCCTCCAGCTCAGAGTAGAGGCACACTGCCAGGCAGAGACCCACGTTACAGGGTCAGACAATGGGATGCCCCGTCCTGGGCTCCTCCACAGGGAGCCACAGCTCCAGGTCCAGGTGTGACACCAGCGGAGGAGTCAAGGGAAGCAGGCACCCTCATGTTGGGCACACATGCAAATGCATCCGTGTTCCCCTCCGGTAACTTACAGTGTTTTTCCAACGTATTTTAAATTTGCAAAATGCTAAAAGCATCGATTCAGTTCTGTAAGACTGTCTGGAAAAAAGTACGGCTGATTACAGAGACCTCCAAAACACCCACCCACAAAGGACAGGAGGTACCACCTCGAGACAGAAACCTGCAAGAACCACCCAAAGGCGGCAAGGCAACTATCTGTAGGCACTCACCACCAGCCATGTGGACAGGACAAAAAAAACCACTATTTCCAATCTTCATATATTTACTTTCCTATTTATTTTACTTTTCCAGTGTTGAAAAAAACACAGGTAAGCTGCCGAGGTATGTCAACTGCACATGTCCACATGACAAAAAACACAGGTATGTTAAATCCAGCATCCTCTGCCCTTCTGATTTTAACACTGGGTCAGGAAATAGTGCTGCTTAGAGATGGAAAGCCAATTGGATTGTTCAGCTTGTTTTTGCATGGTTCACGTCCTGATGCAGATTGAGTCAAGACATTTCACAGAGAGGTCAAATAAGAAACTCAAAAGATGGTATATTTTTCATGCAGACATAGCCACGGTTTTTGCTAAGTGATTTACACCTTCCCTAGGCACCAGAGAAGCTAGAATTTTTATTAATTACAATAAACTTGCTTCAGCCTCTCAAACCCAGATTAAGGCGAGCAGCTGGAAGAAACCTTTACTCCAGCCTGAACTATCCACCCATTCCTCTGCTGGGACACAAGCAAGTGCCAACACACTCCAGCTGACTGTGATTTTTTGGTTGGTTATATCTAATTTCTAGAATTTGTCCCTCTGGGTATTTTTCTATACCATCTTCAAGTGGTGGACTTGGTAGTATTAGGTTTACGGTTGGACTCTATGATCTTAAAGGTCTTTTCCAACCTAAATGATTCTGATTCTTCTCCTTTAACTAGGAATTTTTCCCACTTCAAACTGCCACCACCAGTTTCCAAAGGGAAGGGTGCCTCCAGTTGGAGACCAGCTGTGAACAGCTATCAGGGCTTTGGTCCCACTCTTCTTCTTCCATTCTCCCAGGGACCACAGGGAAGAGATGCCGTTATGGAAGATTTTGCTCCTGACCCCAGAAAACTATAGCATTAGCCTGCAATAGAACATGACGTGTCTTTTCATAAACAAAGGGCACAGGTCTCTGCCATAAACTATAAACTTAGCACAACTACAGAACTGGGTTTTCGTCTGGACACAGTTTTTTCACCTAAATATGAAAAAACAATTTGACATCTATGATGGTATGTACCTTAATTTATCAGACTGAATTAATAATAGCCCAAATCCAAACCATGATCCCTATATCCCCTTTGAATAGCTCATTTAAAATTCTAAAATAAATTAGGAAAGACTAGCAACTGATTATCATAATGAAAAAAATAGTTGGGGAAAAAAGACATATATGCTGCATTTGGAAAAAGCAGTAAGTGCAGTTTATACACAATAAAAAACTGTCAAATATGCCTCCCTCCCACAGCATAAAACAAACTTTTTTTGAACTTATGTATAGAAAGTATGTTTGTAAGACACTGAAACCAAGTTCACTGACACTTCAAAAGCTATGAAAATTCAGCAGCTGCTAAGCAACAGGAATCAGGCTAGTATCCACAGGAAAAAAAAGTATGCTACTCCATGAAGTAATATCCAAGCTATTACTGTTTTTGCTGCAGGTATCAAATCAGATTACATTTATCATTTATTCTGGAACACTCAAAGATTCAAACGTGTTCAGGAACAACTAAAGGTGTAAATTATTTTTTCAAACATTCACCAAAAATGGCTTCACATATTCACATAATATCAGCAAGGAACTTTTAATTTCTGATTTTTAATTTTGTGATCCCCTACATTTGAAAAAGTATATTAACAATATGTTGACATACTGGTTATTTATGACAGCCTAAAGCCTCAATATAAGATTTCAATACTGAAACAACATTTCAAAATCAAAGATTTTAATTCTACAGGATCATGACATCCCATGTATAAGTGCAGTTACCTTAGAAGAGAATACAGCTGAAGCCGAAGGAATTATTCACATGAGCAAACTAACAATAAATGTCTGCAGGGGAATCTAGGGTTTAATCTTGTTTTCATGATTTCACTATAGCTAATGTTTAAACTTTTACATTACTCATTTAGCTGTTTTAAACATTAGTCATATTGAAATAGTAAAATGGTGCAATCTCAAGACTAAGCAGCAACTTTTGAAATACAAAGGAATTTAAGAAATCAATTCAAAGCAATTTCTCTGTTCAATATTAGTACTTTTTAGACAACAACTACAAGAAAACGATAAGGCTGGATTACAGACAGATTGTGGATGAGAATTTAGGCTACAGGACCAACGGGGATGGGACAACTCATCCATCCCTGCCACACCAAGCAATTCTGGCACTGGAAGATACTCCACTAAGATGTAGATGTTCCTGCACTAACCATGAAAGCTGCTGAAAGCTGTTGCCTCTGCTATGGTGAGCAACCAGGGGTTTTTGCTTACCACATCCTGAAAAAAATACCTGTAAAACCTCCTGATGCTTGTTCTACGTTATGTTCAGCATATACCAGAGGAGTGCAAATCTTTCTTTCTTTGAACGACAGCGATATTTTTAAGACTTCAGAACAAGGTAGGCTGACTGGTTTTGTTCTTACTTCCTCTTTAGGACAAAGATAAGAAGGACATGAGCACTTTGTACCTTAACATTAGACTTCAGAAAAAATGCCTCAGAAATCAATGTTCAGTAAAAAGATGCAAAAGACATCACTCAGTTTAACAGTGTTCAAAACCATGACATTATGTCCTGCATTAAGGAGGTATGAATATATTCTCTAGCCTTTACTGTGGGAAGTCACTCTCCACAGCCCTTAAAGTTTAGCGCTTCAGGACTGCCAAAACAACGCATCTTATTCACAGACTTCTACTTTTAAATGCAGCACAGGATGGCCAAGCCACTGCCAAGCAGAAAAGCAAACCACTGTTATCAGCTGCTTCAGCTACCCAGTGTAACAAGCGGCTGCTGACAAAGCTGGGAGACAGACCACCAATTAGCAAAGACGGGGTGAAGTATGTCCATGCCAAGCAGCAACTGGTAACAAGACACACCTTGCTAGGAGCTCCCAGACCACTTCTGCAGCCTGAGGAACCAGCACTATTTATTGCTGGATTTAAAAGCAGGGCATTGAGTGAGACTAGGGCTACCTATCTGCACGTGACAGAGGACAAGTGACACGAAGGAGATTAAAAACCCCTCCTGTTGACAAGATCTCAGGGGCACAGGCACACCTACACATACAAATGACTGCAGGAAAAAACATGTGCAGCCCAGCCAAAGAATTTCTTTAATTTTATCAGTGAGCAGATTAGAAGGCAACTTTATTGCAGTTTATAGTGCCTATATGAAGATAAAACAGCAGAAGAGGGTGCTGTAACTTCAGTAAAAAGAGTACACCAAGATAAAATGTACAGGCTGGAAACAGGGCTTAACGCAGATATTGTCTGTGCCCATTTCTGGCTTAGCCTTTGATATGAATCACGATGCTAGCCATTCTCCATCAGCCTACAGCTCGCCAACAGCTTCCCCCACCAGGAGAAACAGCATGAAACTGCATCCGCTGTGCACAGAAAGCCAGGAAGTACAAAATAAACTGGGGAAACAAAAATCATGGATTGCACACATGTACCAAAAACCAGGGCACCCAACAGCAGCAGCGAGTACTCTGCCATCACAGCAATCACCCTACTCAAGCAGACAGGTTGTGGTCACTGCTGGTGCATGCTTTATTATTATTTTTTTTCAAATATATGTTGTGCGTTTGACTTGGGAGGATTTCAGAGCTCTTTAATCCTTTGGCTTTAACTTGCACGTTACAGGAACTCCATGCACAGGGAAGTTAAAAGACCACAGAAGAAACCCAAATCACACTGTTTTCCCAAACAAAGGACCAGGGTGTGATTAGCTGCCAGTCACATTTCCAGGTCAGTTGTTTTCTCTCTGCTTCCCTATTTATGTACATAAACCCATTCTGTGCTCTCTCTATACCCATTTTGTCTGCCTGCTGGGGACTGCAGGAGAGTGATGCGGGGACTCGGTGAGAGCAGAGTGAGAGGGGCTCAGCTCCAGGGGACCTGGGAAGTCGAAGAGTTGCCAAAGGCTGCACAGAGCCGTAACTTTTGCCCTTCTCTTGCACACAGGATTGCTCACATACCGGTGGACACTGCTCTCCCCCACCACCCCAGTTTGGCTACAGCTGTTTGTACAGCCCAGCCTTGGGACTGGACCATGAGCAAGGACTCTGACCTACCTGGTGGGCACCCAGTGGCCGCTGCCCTGCCGCACAAGGCAAGGAAAGGGGGATTATGCAAACTGCCTCAAAGCAGCAGGGAGCCAAAAAAACAGCACTTGTACCTTAAATTGGGTTTTCTGCCCCGCAGAGACCTGCTCTCAGGCCATTGCAGCATGCAGGGAGAGCGCACAGCAGCAGCCTCAGCAAGCCAAACTCAAAGCACCCCATGTTTGTAACTCAAGTCTCACCAACAGTCTGCACTTTCGTGGTGGCAGCTTTCAGGATTTTTGTGTGTGCGTCTCATCACTGCAATATTTCTGGAAGAACCAGCTGCTGGACTTCTAAGAATATGAAAGCGTTACCTTTCACTTATAAAATCACATTTTTGCTTTTCACCCCAGTACAAATATGAGTGTATTTGAAGAACTTCATGCTAACTTTTGAGAGGGCTCAATCCCAGTCAGTGTTCTGAGTTTCTGGAAGCCCTTCCCAGGACTTGGCCATTGCAGCTAGCTATCCTGGATCTCACTACCACAAGACTGACTCAAACTGTCCCTTCCAGAGTAGTTCCTTGTGTTACTCAATATTAAGTATCTGTATGTTAAAAACAGAAACACCAACCACACTTATGGTGTAAAATCTGACTTCCATCACCGCTCTGGTGTGTGGGCAGAGTGTTTGCTATCACAGAACATTAGACATTTTACAGCCATGTTGCACAGAAATGGTACTTACTACTTTCTTACTCAAGAAATTGTAATATACCTCCAAGTTTGACAAGATCATCAAGGGAAACACCCGGTAGAGTTTGGATAGGGCAGGATGAGAGTGAGAGAGAGGGAGGATGCTGGCATGACCCAGGCACAGGTCAGGATGGCATGTCCAGAACAAACCCTTGGCTGGCATTACTTGCGTACAGAAAAAGGTTTGAAAAGCCTGGTATGTTGTGATTCTTAAGCAGAAACCACAGCTGAGGGCAACTGGACCAAAACTTTCGAGTGTATCAAGACGGAGACTCGAAACTACAGAAGACAATTTTTATATATTACCCCTATAGGCTGAATTGTCAGTAGGTAACTCATATGCTCATTTTCAGAAGTCTTTTTGAGTTCAGATAAAGTTTGATAAATACATTTTCAGATAATATAACATCTCTTGCTGGGTATTAAAAGTTGCTCCTAATAACCAAAGGAAGTGAGGCTAATGACAGCAGAAATACTTACGCCTACTTTATTTACTAACTGAATTCTACAGAGTGGTCCCAAAGAATCTCCTAGAAAGACAAATCTGAAACTACATATATTTAAGAGGGGCAGAATTAATCAGTCAGTGATGAAAGAGCATTCTTTTTCTTCAATTTTGTGTGTTTGAAAAGTTCCATTAAAAAAAAATTATATACTAGGGCTGAAAAATTTGGTTAAAGGACTGTAATCTTGACTAGAAACACAGATGTTCAAAATACAGCAAGCTGAAAAACTTCACTTCACTGGTCCATATGAAATACAAAATGCTTCTCCCAACTCACACCCAAAAACCCACCTTGCTCTGTGTTTGTGGGCTGTTGAGCCGATGTCTGGTGCCGCATGGCCTCCCAGAGCATAGGGATTCTCATACAGCTTGTGCTTTTTTCCAGAAGCGTCCCAACCAGCTCAGCTTTACTCAGCTGCAACACCTGCTATAGCTACGCACCAGCATCTTCGCCACGTCTCGAGCTGCTGCGGCTCTCAGTGCAGCCACAGCCGGGCTGGCACTCAGCGGGGACTCACCGAGTTGGCAGATGTGGTGATGCAGTACCCTTAACCATCAGGCTGTGTTTTTCCCTTCCTGGTGGAATGAAGGCTGTCTTATATTTCGAACTACCAATATCCAGGTCAATCCAACAAAAACAAAGCGCATAAAATACAGCATTTAAGACTGAACGCAGAGCTCAGCACATGCTGAAGTTGAAGTTACGATTCATGGCTAGCAGATTTTGTGTCTACAACGTTCAGCACAATAAACTGAATACAGGATCCAGATGATCCCCAAAATCAAAACAATTAAATGGCAGGGCATGAAGATAAGTATTTATCAACAAAAGCTGGGTGATCTGCTTCTCCTAAGTACCAGTCTCTTATAACCTCATGGGAACTTTGGAGTTGTCTCTCCCCTTGATTAGCAGAGAAAATACCACCTCTCTGATTTAACTACCACAGGTCACAGCAAATGCCATTTTCCACTAGTTCCTAGCTAGCCAATCTCTTGGTTCTTATGCCAAAAGCTGCCCCCTTCCATTTATTTTTTGGGGAGGTGATTTCTCCACCCTTTGTGTATTTATAGACAAGAGTCCTTTCCAAATTCATTAGTTTTCCTTGACAGCAGGGGGTTAGAGTATCTTGGTTGTTGGTCACAAAACTATACTACAGTCATAACAGCTATTAGTAGTCATGTTAGAAAAGAGGGGTGAAGAAATTGCAGTCTTAAAAAAAGGGACAAAAATATAAGTCATGTTTTTTTACTCCCATGTGTTAATCAAATGTAAATCTTAATAATGAGTGAGAGAAATGGTATTTCAGTTACACATATTGAGATTCAGATATTAGTTTTAATATAATTTAGAGTAATTACAACATCTTGGTGGGGGTTTTTTTGTTGTTTCCACATCGGTTCCTCAACTTCAGTACTTCGTGCTTACTTTCATCTGTGCTGCTGTCAATATCTGTATTCCCTACGTACTGTAAAGCCTATACTGCTGCTACTGCTGTGTGCTGTGATGAGACTTCATTTTGAACCCACAAAAGTGTTTTGCTGATTCATAAGCAATACAGTCATATAACTGGGATAACTAGGAAAGCTGGAGAAATATTTATGGTGGAAGCTGCAAAAATTATTTTTAGAAGAAACAAAACAACCATACTTTGAATGAGAATTAATTCCTCTATATATTAGTTGAGCCAACTGTTGAGTAAGACTGGCCAAAAAGAAAGACTTGTTGAGAACAGCAGAATGAGAAGTTTCAGAGAAGACCACATATTCCATGGGACCGCAGCAGTCAAACTGTGCATTATCATTTACTAGAAATCTTGAGTGCAACAGCAAAGCATTGGTTAGAAGCAGGCATGCTGACCTCACCTAGATTTTGAAATGGCTTTTGCCATCAGGAAACTGCACATCTTTGATAATAGTCACCATCATCAGTCATATGGGAAAGTGACAGAGCTGAAGTTAATACCACTCACATCAATAAAAATAAATCAATACGGTATTTGATAGAACACCATAATAATTAACTAGTTCTGCAGAGAAGATGACGACTTCCAGAATGAGAGGCCTTAACAAGAGGGAGGACACAGTCCTGCCAGAGAGGACATTTTGTTGGGGACAGTTTACCAATCCAAGAGAATTATTTATATGAGGAATTTGTCGTTGTAGGAGGCATGGCAAAACTGCATACAGGACCCGCCCATCTTTGCCATCTCTTGCAAATAGATATAATTTCAAAGTAGAAGGCAAATAGGGAAGGACTACAAGCTGATATGTGGCACAGGGAATTCAAGGGAAGTCTCCCAAGAACTGCTCAATCTAAAAGAACAAATCAGAGTATGATTGTGCCACATAGAGAGGTGAGAAGAAAAAAGGGAAGCGATTATCTGTCCTGGAAGGGGGCGCTGTACAAAACCAAGCGAGGCTTTTTGTATGAAGGCAAGAAATAATTGATGCTTTTCAGGCAGAATTGATACATGCCGCAGATAACAGCAGAGCAAGGACTACACTGGATTAGCCAGGAGCGCCCTCATTTTTCTACAGCCTTTTAGAAAGCATTTCCAGGCGGCCCCAGGAGGAAGAGAGCTGCCAGCATCCCAGGCATGCCGCAGGAGAGCAGCAGCTGAGTGGCACCCAGCCGCAGCCAGCCCCAAGCCCCGTCTACCGCTGCCCAAGGAAGGAAGGATGGAAAAGCTGAGGGAAACAAGCCTTCACCTGGAGCACAAGGGGCACCTCCCTGTGGTTTTGCTGGAAACCAGAGTGCCGACTCTCTTTTGTCCCCCTGCCTGGTTGCATTTCCACTCCAGCCAAAACCACAGCACTGTGGTACCATCCAAGCTGCCTGTTGCAGTACAGGGTGCTACTGCTATCCTCCCCACCTCACAGGGCACGTACATACCTGTACCACCACCACATCCCTCCTCCATCTCTGCCACCTCCCACACATACACCAACACACACATAAGGTCTAAAGATTACCCCATCATAGGTCCCCAAGAATTTAAAAACAGCAAGAGATTAACAGAGGGATGAGCACAGCTTCTCTACAGACTATGCTGCATCTGCTCCTGCAACAGGGTGGAAATTCCCAATTCCCCCGGTACACTGACACAGAGGAGCAAATAAGACATAAAATTTGCTTCAGGTTCACTACAACAGAACTACAGAGTGAAAGAGCCATATAATGCAATCAAGACTACCTAAGCAATCTCAGCCACCAAATCAAAGAGTACATCAGTTCATATATGAAGAAACCATGTTATTGAGTGGAATTTAGATTGTGCAACTACTTTAGTGACCTTCTACTGTACCTAAATTCTTTTAGACTAAAATTTTTATTCTGGACAAAGTACTGAACATAAAAAAAATACACATATGCATGTATTTCCTATATATGCATATACTGCATGCATTTTCTGTATAGTAAAGAAGAAGCTATTGATCCAGAAATGTAGGGAGTTAGCTGTTCTCTGAAGGATAATCTAAACAATGTTAACATGCATTAAACAAGAAACCAAGACTTTACCTCTGAGAGGAAAAAACTTCCAATAAGAATGCCAGCAGCCTCCTAACACAGATCCAAAAGCCACTATCAACACTATTCAACACTATCCCACCACATACACATTAAAGTAGTATTCATTACCAGTGCTGCCAGGACAATGTACACCCAAAGTCCAGCAAACTGCTGGACCAAGGGCAGTTTGTATGTATTTTAAGTACCAGTGGATGTAAAAATACACATTTATACTCACTTTCCCAGGCTTCTGCGCAGCAGGGGCTGTGGTGTATGGGAGGAGTGGTGGTGGTGCTGCTGTTTTCAGACTGCTCAGAGGGCAGTGCTGTTTCCATGTTTCACAGGACAACCGTCATACCTGCACATCAGAGGGACCTATACAGGTCTCAGAACCATCATCATCAACCTGCCCCAATGCTCTACAGGCAAAGAGCTTGTTATGGGTATAGCTAAGACTTACATGAGAAGATGGTTACAGCTCAACAGCAAGAGCAGCAAATACTTTACAGTGGCAATGCAGTATTCCATTTTAAATGATTCACTCACATTTTTTCAGGACAGTCCACTGTCTAGTTGTTCTTCTGGGTCTCCCAATCAGAGTAAGCCTGCAGCTAAATGGACAGTGTTAGTGCTTCCTACCTCTTCCCAGGCAAAAGGACTACCCTGTTCTGATTAATATGCTTGTTTCACACTTTATGTCCCATTTGGACTACAGCAATGTATCAAACGTTGGCAAGAAACCACTAGAAGGAGGAAAGGAAGGTATGCAAGCCAGGGAGCAGCACGAATACCAAAGCCAAAGTCTTAGCTAATGCTGAGGAGCTGAAAGGTACCAGAAGAATAATTCCTTTCCCTAGTTTCTACCACCACACTATAAAAGCTATGACCTTCAAAATAGTGGCTTTTTTTTCTTTAGGATTCAAAGCAGCCTGTTTCGTCCAAGCAGTCCTATAGATCAGGCAATACTCTGGCAAGAGAATAACAGTCAATAGCCATATTCCTCAACGGAGCTTTTAGTGCAAGAATCAAATGTTGTATTTCTAGTCTTTTCCACATTCACTTAAAGCAATCAAGAGCAGCTATTTAGAAAATGTCCTCACAGCTATCAGGGAAGCTTGCCTAACACTGGAAAGCCAACTTTCTTTTAAAGTAAATCTCTTGAATGAGTTACTGAGGAAAGAACAGATCGAAAGCAGAACAAAGGACAATTCTGAACCTGAAGCAGGCTTATGCTGAAAGAGCCACCAAGGACACTGATGTTGAGAGAAGCCGCATACATTCATAACAGCACTGGCAAAACCAGCCTCAGAAGTATCCTGGTTGCTTTCAACTGAGATCTCACCTGCTGACTGTTAAACCAGACTGAACCCAACATGAAAAGCAGGCAGTTTTGCCTAAGAAAAAAAGGCATGAGGAGGCCAATGGAAATGGAAAAGGAACAGCAAAGTTAGGAATACTGTCTAATAGTGCTGAGTATTGTCTGGATTACAAAAAAACTAGCCGTCATGACCTGAAATGCAGTGAGGTGAGAAGCGGGGGGGGGGGGGTGGGGGGTGGGGGGTGGGGAACATATGGAGTTAAAGGAACATTAGCTATATTTATTTAAGGAGAACACGTACTCAGTCTCTAGGAAATGGCACCACAGCTCAACGTTCCAACTTTATATTCCTAGTGTGCTGAGGCTCTCAACAGGGCAAGGAGCAGACCCGCTGAACACAGTGACCACACAAACTTTGTACCTTTGGCAAACTGGGGCGAGCCGCCTACGTCCAAAGCAAGGCACCAGATCTGCTTCGATGCGACAGGTCCAACCATGGAATGCCCCGAAATCGGCAGGGCGGAGCGAAGCCCCTGCGCACGCCACGCGACGCGACTCCCCACCGGCCGCCGCCGCGGCCCCGCCCGCGCAGCGGCGCAGGGACGGGGCAGCCCCGCGGCCCCGCTCGGCACCACGGAGAGCTCCCGCCCGGCAGGGCCGGGGCGCCCACCGCCGCCCACCCGCCGCGCCTCAGCCCCCAAGGGGAGCTGTGCGCAGCTCCTGCGCGAGCAGACAGACAGACGTCAGTCCCGACTTTGGTCTCCTCAAGTCAATCAGCCCTCCTGAAACGGAAACTAGAGAGCTTGCCACGAGACAGGCATTTTACTTTCAAAGCAGGAAGAAGAAACGCTTCACAGACTGTATCTAAGGAATCTGTACACAGAAAAATTACTCTCGACAGCACCAAAGAAAACAAACGGGGATGGCACAGTACAAGAAGTTATATGCATGAAGAATGATGCTATCTCCCAAAAATATAAATACATTACCATCTTGGCAATAAATACAAGCCAAAGTCTGAAAAAACTATTTTACTTCCAGGCAAGTTCATTCATAGATCTTATTAACAGTGAACCTGGTTCCTTTATGAACTCAGGAGCAGCAGGAAGAAAAGCATATAAGAAGATTACGTTAATACCATATTTAAGCATATGTAGGGACAGTGAATGAAATACTGATTATTCACTCACTCAATTCAAAAAAAAAAAGCAACCACTTACTAAGAATAGCTTTCAGGGGATCTGAGAAAGAAACTAGGCTGCATCAGAAAAAGACAGACACAGCTACAGTAGTACTCACTATCCCTCATTACCTGCATTCATCAGCACTGAGGTCTAATGGAAATCAACCTTGATACAAAAGCATCAACAGGGATAAACTACCCAAAGCCTTTCAGGCTTCCCTCTGCACCGACAGGAAGTATTTCCAACTCACTATCATAATCAGGTAAAACAGCATAGCTGGGTTTAACGTAACTTCCCAGATTTTGGCAGGGGTTCAAAGACATTGGAAAAATCAGGCTTCACTACAATGGAAGGACCTGACAGTCCTCATGAAATAGAAGGGAACCTACTGGGCTCAAGCCCCCATGGGTCCGAGCATGTAAGGCAGGTTACAGAGTTAAGAGAGGATTTTCTGCACTTTCTTGAAAGCTCTTTAGTCTGGGAGACTTTACCCCTTTGCCTGGACTTTGTCAAAAGCACAGGCACACATGCTCCCAACCATACCTCTATGCTTTTGCTCAAGTCAGATGTACTTTTTCTGTTTCACCTTCTCAAGAGCTGCTAACTCAGCGAAGGGTCCCAATTTGACTTCTGATTAATCAAAAACTAAAGACTCATTAGCGATTGAGGCACAATCCAATCACAAACTTACAGACGTCAGACATGCCCCTAGGGCTCATCACTGCGCTCACCGTCCTCCGAAGGGAGCCCAGGCACGTACTCCCACCTCACTCCTCCATGCAAGCTGAAGCACAGAGGTGGAGGCAAGCAGGAGACTGTCAAAAGCACGTTCCTGATGCAAATTAAAATGCTAGCGTACACACCCAACACACAACTGCCAGGATCACTGGTTTGAGTTAAGCATTAATTTCCAGCTCCACTTTGTTATCAAAACATAGTACCACACTACATCAAACTGCAGAATACCACTTGGCACTGGTAAGCAGCAGGAGATAAAAAGCATCTGTAAAAATACAACTACAAGAATGCCTGTATAATACACATTTAATCCCAGGAAAGCACATCTGCTGTCAGCACTTGAATGATGACTTCGCTGGCGGTAAGAACGCTTCTAACCTAGAGAGGGGCTCCAGCTCCAGAGAAGACATCAAAGCCAACACTGCTGAGAAAATGGAAGCGTAGTGCCACGTGGCTGCTCTGAAAAGCTTAAGGAGAAAAAAAATGGGAATGTGTTTTAGCCTAGCTGGAACAAATGACTCCAGTTTAACATGGAATATGACCATAATTCACAGTTGCCTGTGGCTCCACACCTTCAAAACAGCACCCAGACTTTGTGAAGACTCCACAGGCAACAGGTTCAAGGGGCTGCAAAGGTACATGAAGTCAGTGTCCAAAAGGGGACATTCAACCAAATTAAAAGTTTCAGCTACCAAAAGTACCAAAATTTAAGTGAGAAAACAATGCTATTTTTCATACAGGTTAAGCAGCTATCACGAAGATCTCTCCCTACATAAAACCCCTTGCTAATTTCTGTAGTGTGGGAAACACATAAAACATGCGTGCTACAAAGTTCTTTCCAAGGTGTAAGCCTGAGCAAAGGCAATCAGGATTAAAGCGGGTAAGCGCCTGACAAAACAGAAGTTACCACCTCCTCCTTTGGCCTCCCAGTGACAGCTCCATGTGTGTGCCAAGAGCAAGTTTAAAACTTGGGCCGTGGAAGGAAGGATATAAACTCGGTACCCCCATGGAGCTAGCTTTATTACAAGTTTCTCACAAAGCACAGTTAAGCCATCAGCTTGTGTTCATTCTTCTCATTTTTCAGAGACTTAAATATTCCAGTACTGATCCTCTGTCTTTAGATGTGAAAAGAAGCGTGGCAAGTCTAAGGACAAAAGGAGCCTTGAAATGTGTTATCTTACTCTGGTTTTGATCAGTATACATTTTTTCCTTGCCATCCTCCTAAGAGCATCCAGGATGGACCACACCAAGGCTCCATCATCTTGAGGGCTATACTGTTCCCTCAGCACCTGCTGCAAGAACAGGGCAAGCCTGCAGAGATATTTTCCTTTAATACTCTCCCAGGTTCTTTCTGCTGCAAAAATTTCCTGATTTACAGTCCGTACCTTGGTGTGTATATTGTCCCTAGCTGGAGTCTTGTGCTAGGGCTGTCCACATTTATTTTCCAGCTAATCTGCATGCATGTGCAAATTTTATTAATGAAAACATAGGGGTTTTGAATTAAAGATCCTACTATGCTCTCACTGGGAGTCATATAAAGTCTTGTTTTATTATTAAGTACCTGTGCTCAATATTTGAGGTGAAAAATAAAAACTCGTTTTGATTCAGAATGGGCTTTGGAAACAAAGTTTTATAAAATCTGCGTCTGAAGAAAGAAGTCAGAGATGTTTTTTCCCCTCTAATAGTTTCTCAGCAGACTATGCCCAAATATTAGAGTATAATTGAGCAAGGAAAAAGGCAGTGAAAGCTTAAACTTAAAGACTCATTAGCTAATAAAGATGAGGAGCTGAGTAAATCAACCTAAATAAAAATCAACCTCATTTTAGACACAATGAACGCTTTCAGCAGAAGCCCTTCAGAATGGAAGAGGCAGGTACTAATTATCTCTGCAAATCTCAAAACAGATTAAATGGGGAAAAAATACATCTAATTGAGGCTTCCTCACAATCCCTATGTAAAAACTTCATTTTCACATGCTATATCTGTCAAATGAAAGAAACTAATGTTTTCCATACTTGCTTGTTCTCGTTTTGATCAAATTTTAAAGAGTTCATCTCTTCCCAGAGCTGATATGACAAAACTAGTATCAGAAAGGAGGAGGAAGAGCCATTGCAAAATTAAGAGTGCTAGCACGTGTAAAGCTTGGAACAATGATAAATTGGCATCAGTATAGTCCTCAAGCCTCATATTACCAAAGGCCCATGACAAAATTGTTTATGCGACTTCGAGTATTTGAGTAACAAAAGCAACAGAGAGCAAGGTAAGAGAGTACACCCTGCCATGCAGTGCCAAACCCATCACCAAATGAGGAAGATTTCTACTTTCCTTTAAATTCAAAATATGGTATATTCCTCCCAATTTTTCTCTGAATGAGATACTCAGCATCTTACCTGCAAGACGCAAGAGACGGGTCCAAGAGCTCCATTCTGTTAGAATCTCTTTAAACTAAAAATAAATTAATAAATAAATAAAAATATTTCCTGCTTATGCCTCCAGTATGCCTCACAAAGGAAAAGCCTCAGAAAACAAAATGGAAAAGAACATATATTAAATTCATACTGGTGCAAACAGGAAAAAAGCAATACTCTTCAATCCCTCAAGCAGACCTTCCTTTTGCATCTCTGCCAAAAGCACTCTACACAGAAAAATCCTGACCCGAGTGGTTACATTACACCTATAAAAGGACATTTTCCCAGGTAACTGCAAAAGCCTTTACAGTGAAATTTAAAATCTTCACTCATCCGCCTCCCCCTTCAGCCCCAAGGGGCAGGGTGAAGAACAATGCCCAAAAACCTTTTGTCTTCTTCTGTCACCTATGACAATGCAAGATTGCTCATCGGATCCCTCCTCACCACTTTCACAAAGGAAAACAAAGATACTCAGCTTCTAATGGAACTACTTATGAAACTCTATTTCCTGTTTGCCTTCCTACCTTGAAGATCCTCTGATATCTAATAATATATTTGCACTCAGCCAACAGATTTTCTTCCAGTGGAGCACTAATCTGACAATTTCCTCCACGCAGATTCTTGTCCTCACAGAACTTCTCAGCACCTACCTTTGACATCTCTACCCTCTTGTCAAATTTGATGGACTTTTCATTGTGTTAACTGATTTCATTCAGGGGCACTGACAGCGTGATGCTTATGCAATGGGAAATCAAGCTCAGAAACATATGGGGGTAGCAGGAGTTCCCAACAAAAATGTCTGTTCACGGGACAATCCTGATTTAAAAGCATGGAATGCATCCTCACTTTAAGAGACAGAAACACAAAGAGACCTAACCCTACAGCATCAGGGAAGAAATTTCTCCCCAAGGAAAACAAAGCACTATTCCTCTTCAAGCACATAAAAAATAAAAAAAAAATGAAATAAAATAAAATAAAATCAGAAAACCAACACAACCCGCAAAGATGTAAAACCGTAACCCCGTGCTGTCAAGTACAAAGGAAAGAAGCTTCTGGCCTCTGAGATCCCTGGCACTTCCACAGATGCTCAGTATCGCGTACAAAAGCTCAGAAACTACCAACTTCCACCAACATGCATATAATTACCAAAGCAGCCCAACATTCCCAGATCCCTCTAACCAGCAGATACCCAGAGAGGACACTTCTGTAATCAGGTTATTCCCTGGCTCTGGTGGCAGTGGGCTGGACGTGCATCCAAGGGGACAGCACTGAGTCACAGCCCTCAGCAGCCAGCACTGACTCAGCCCTGCGCTCGCTGCCAGCAAAGGAGGCTCAAGGTAACCCACGCAGCTTTTGTGGAGGGACCAAATTCCCTTTGCACAGGGACAGACAAACACCACAGCTGACCCAGAGGCAGAGAATGTAAAAATGATCCTAATTCCATTTGCAACCAGTTATGCTTGAGAGAATGGCTGTCCAGAGCACCACTCCGAGACAAGTTCAGCTACCAGAGTAATATCAGTTACGTGGGTTTCTCGTTTTTTTGGGGTTTTTTTTAAAGAATTATTTTTTTAATGCACAGATATGTTTTGGTCAGCTACAGACCCCAATAATCACAGCTGCCTCCTGCTAGCTCCCAGAGCCTGATGACAGCCTCTTCAAGGATTCAAATTGGAAAAACAAATATTTCTCATACCTACCATATAAACAACACTAAAAAGGACTAAACACTAAAAGGACTGAAAAAATGCACTCGGTTGTTAAATGGTAGGAAAGAGCAAAAATCAGCCACACTATATGCAAACAGGAAAGAAACTTGCTTTAAAATGTCATTTCATTTGTTTAAGTAATCAATTCACCAGTTTGGTTTTTTTTTTTGGTCACACAACATTTATACTATAAAGGTATTTCCTTTAAAACCAAGGTACATAAATAACAGCTTCTACTGATAAATACTGTCCAAAACCACAGTTTTAATCTTTGGTACTTAATTTAAACTGAAATCCATAGTATGGCAGCTGGATGACCTAAGTTTCAAAGCTGCCAGACACTTACTGGTTTCAGAAGTTGCAGAAAAAGCAAGTGCTGTGCACCTCTCTCCATCAGACCATGTCCTTAAATGTTCAAACAAACATCCTCACCTAACATGTCAGGGTCCTGCACCCGCTGAACTGACTGATGCAAGAGACATCAACCTGACAAGCCATACACACTGCTAGCACCTAGAGACAGTCTATTTCAGCCTTGCCTAAAATTATGCTCGCACAAAGCACCAACAAACTCATTCAGCCCCTGCAGCCACTTAAACATTCCTCACCAGGGGCACACCCACCACTGCCATCCCCAAAAGTTCCTCAAGTCACAGATGACTATCATCACAGATGACTACAGGGAGTGTAGCAACAGGACGAGGGGTAATGGCTTTAAACTGAACGAGGGTAGATTTAGATTAGATATTAGGAAGAAATTCTTTACTGCCAGGGTGGTGAGACACTGGAAAAGGATGCCCAGAGACATTGTGAAAGCCCCATCCCTAGAGGTGTTCAAGGTCAGGTTGGATGGGGCTTTGAGTAACCTGGTCTACTGGAAGGTGTCCCTGCCCATGGCAGGGGGGTTGGAACTACATGATCTTTAAGGTCCCTTCCAACACAAACCATTCTATGACATCCCAAAAACATCGATGCCAAGTTGCTTAGAGGGCATGTTATATTTCTGGTCTGCCCCACAGCTCTCCAACACAAGTGGTTGCCATCACCCTGCTTAACAGGAACCCTTTGTTTCCATGCAGGATCTCTGACTGTGAACAACCGAAGGCACCAGTGTGGGGTACACTGAGTGCAGAGATGAGTTTGCTGGAGGACAGCAGAGCCTGACCTGGTTGCAGCCTCAAACTGCAATGATGCTCTGTCTGAGCTAATAAGCCCAGCCATTTAGAAGGTTTTACTCACTCAAGTCAAAACACAGTTGGCTTTTAAAAGTGAAAAAAAGTCCCATTTGCTTATAATAAACAAGATAAAAGTACTCTAGGAGACTTACACGCCATAGCAAGCAAGAGGCCTGTTGCTGTAGGCCTACAGTACCGCATTTCCATTCCTGAACCACATACAGCCCACAAAAGGGCACTAAACTTTCATCAGAGCAGATAAATCTGAATAAGCCAGGGGCAAATATAAAAATGGCCTGAGGTCTGCGAGCGCAGCACGAGCAAAGCTATGAGACACCTCCCACTTCAAGCACTAAGCACGATGTCCTCTACGGTACCTTCTTAGAAAACAAGTCTTCATAAAGCAAATTCTCCTCCTGCTGAAAAAGCTGGGCTGCTTTTCTGTGAGCTGAGGAGTCAGTGCTTTTGCACGCCGGAGAAGCCTCGACCAGCACGCTGGCTGCTGAAAAGAAACTTTAAAAAGCACGTGTGCGTGAGGCGTTAGGGCCACAGCTCATCTGTTGCACTCCGATAAACTACATGGCAAAATGTGAGAAAATTACTCACACGATCCTTTTTCTTAATTACTGAAAGCAAGAATTGCACATTTACGCAGCTATGCCTTGGCAAACTTGGGGAAGGCATCCTGGGAGGCCAGCCTTGCAAAGCTGAGCGCTGCGACAGAGTCTGGCATGGGGCAAGCACACCGGTGCAAGCAGCGCAACCTCGATCACGCCTGAGCTGCTCTTTCCTCTTTGCATGAAAACCATGGACTTGCCAGCACAGACAGACTCTAGCCAATGGAGCTCTGCGCTTAATTAACTGAGGACAGTGCCTCAAAGCAAAAGCGATGCAGTTACCTGTGAAAGCTAACTGCTGGACACATTTCTGCAAATGTGGCAGCATACAGACCAGGAATTTCATGGAAAAGACAAGACTGCTTGACCTCGGGAAGCTTTCTGTCCTGCTGTGCTAGCCCCGAATGGCAAGGGTTACTAAGCTTTTCCTCTGGTCATTGCACGACTACATGTCATAAAGGCCAAGAATCACATTATTCCCTGCAGAAAAAAGAAGCCAAACAGACAGAGGACCTGGCAAAACCCCCAAAAGCATCTATCTCAGACATCCTAAAAGTAACAACAGTCATTCAAGACATGACTGTTTATACTACGAGACTCATTACACAGGAGGCCTGCCTATTTTTAGAGGTAGATATCACTACAATTGAGTGCTAGATAAACCCAAACAATTATTTTAAAAGGGTAGTCCATCACTAATTATTCTAAACATCTTCTGCGCTCTGTAGGTTGGCCTGCTGCCACTCTCCAGCATAACTCCTCAAAGAACGATGCTATGACTTCCTTTGCGCGACACTCAAACAGCAGTGACAAATAACTCACGAAGCAAGCAGCATGTCCGTATGAGTCCAACAGCTGTGGCGAGCTCGCCACCGCTTCTGCACGCCAAAAAAAAAAATGAGACCACAATCTTGTTTATGCTACAAAAACCAGGAAGTTTTAATTTATCGCCAAAAAAGATTCCCTGAGGAATAAACACACTACAAACAGTGGCGAAAGCCCTTGAGCAGCAGCACCACGTTCAGAGGCCCAGGACTCAAATCCAGTACAGCGCAAGACAGAAACATCAACTGTGGTTTGCTGCTGCTTGAAAGAACCTACTGCAGATGGGAAGAAAACAAAAAAGAAAGGTTAGGCTCCCGCACACAGACATATCTGCCCGAAGAACTAAACAAAAGCCCAGGCAAAGCATGTTTCTAAGGACCAGCCTGGCTGCTGTTGGCTAGGTTGCCCATCGATCTGCTTTGTGGTTTCACCAGACTGAGCCCAGAGTCCCAACTGCTTCACAGCTTCCTCTCCAGCCAAGTGCCACCAGCGCTCCCTCACCCTGCGTTCTGAGGGATACAAGGTGAAGACATGGGCAGAAAGCAGTGCTGGACCAGGCCAGCAGCCAGCCCTCGGCCACAGGCCAGCCAGGCACCCTTCGCGGGAACCCAGCATGCTTTCATTTCTAAAAACGTGCATTAACATTTTATAAGCAAACCAGACTTTTTGCACAACAGACATTGCAACTACAGTTGTGTTCCAGCACAGCCTAAATCCAAGGAAATCCGGGAGGAACCATGAAACCCAAACCCGCCGGGGGCCAAAGCAACAGAAGGCACGCTAAAAAAGGGGCTGCTAAGGTATTTTCGCCAGCCAGGGGAGAGAGCCGCCGCATTTCACGCCCGAGCTCCTCTCGCAAGGACGTGCCCGCCTTCCCCGCTGCAGAGGGCGGGCAGCGGGTGCCAGGGGGAGGCGGCCAGCCGCGGCTCCCCCGGAGGGAGCACGTCAGCCCCGGGTGGCCGGGCGGCAGCCGGGAGAAGGGGAGGGGAGGGCGGCCGGGACACCGCGACCGCCGAGCTCACCTTCCCCGCCAGCAGCGAGCTCCCGGGCGGCAGAGCGCCGGGCAGAGCAGGTACACCTGTCCCCGCGGCTGCCGCGTCCCCGGGAGGCAGGAAAAGGCGCCGGATTCGGCGGCCGGCCCTGCCGGGTGGCTCCCCCGGGGCAGGCGACCGCGACCAAACTTCCCGCCGCGACGCCACCCCCTCAAAATGGCTTCGCCACCGCGGCCCCTGGCCGGGTAAGGCCGCCCGTGAGCCCACCCTTGCCCCGCCGCCGGGCACGGCCGGGCCCCGCCGCCGCACTGCACCCCGCCATGCCGGCGGCCAGCACCCCCGCCCCGCCCCGCCCCACCGTGCTCAACAGGTGCGGAGCGGCTGGGCCCGCCGCCGGCACCTGCCGCCGCATCAGGACCTGGACAGGTCCCGCGGGGCGCTCCCGCCGCCGCCGCCCCCGAACCTCACCTCCCCCGGCGCCGCGCCGCTGCCGGGGCCCCGCCGCCGCCGCCGCTCTGCCATCCGCAGCCCCGGCCGAGCCGAGCGGGCGGCCCCCGCTGCGCCGCCGCCGACACCGGCTCCCCGTGCGCGCCTGCGCGCGACCGGGGAGACCGGCCGCGCGCGCCCCCGCCGACGTGCAGGCCGCGCCTGGCCCGCCAGCGGCGCGAGATCCGCGCGCGGGGCGGGGCCGGGGGCAGCGCCGTCATTCCCATTGGCGGGTCCAGGGCGGGGCGGGGCGGGGCCGCGAGCGGGGAGCCGCGGCCCGCGCCCGCGCCCGCGCGCGCCCTGGGGACGGCAGCGGGAGCGAGGAGCGTCCGTCTGGCTGGGGAGGCGGCGCTCATTGGGCGACCGCGGAGGGGCGGGGCAGGCGGCGGCGCGAGGGGCGGGGGGGGGCGGTGCTGCGGCACGGAGTGGGCGGGGGCGGGGGGGGAGCGAGGGGAGAGGCCGGCTCCGGGCAGGGGGCGGGGCAGGGCCTGGGCCTGGGCCTGGGGCAGGGGCAGGGGCAGAGGGAGAGTCCGGGCCTGGGGCAGGGCCGGGCCGGTTTTGTCCCATTGTAGCCCTGCCTGGCCCCCAGTGCACCACTGCGTTCCCCGGCACTGCCCACACCCCACCGGCCCCCAGCCAGTGCGCGGCTGCCGGCCAGGCCAGCTGGGCTAAGCCAGGTCTGCTGCTTCCCAGCCAAGCGCTGTGCCAGGCCTCGGCAGGCAGGTGACAGCAGGGTGGCCCAGGTGGCTCTGCACGGTGTGCTGGTCTGGGCACCTGCTTCATCCTGTGCAGTGTGGTGGGTGCCGGGACCGGCATCCGCGGGGTTCGGTGCTGGGGACGACTCCCCAGCCAGGCTGGGGCCACTCAGCGCTCCCTGCGTGGCCTGGGCAGCCTACGGGGATAAAACAGACTTCCACCAAGTGCACGGGGATGGCTGCAAGTGAGATGCCTACAAAAAATACTTTAAGGAAAGCAGGAAACAAAATACAGTTTAAGTCATTAAAGTGCCTTTAGCATGTGGAAAAGGACTTTGTGGTGTTAAAACAGTCCAAAAGGGACCTTATGTAACACGCATGTGAAGCCCAGCTTGCGGCAGGACCTGTGGTTGAGGATGCCGAGATGCCGCCCGGAGACCTGCCGAGATGTTCGTCATTGCCGGAAGCACGTAAGACGCTGAGAAGCTTCTCTCCCTTTGACTTCATTTGCCTTTTAGACCCAAACACCTTCAATTTATTTTTCAACAAAGTCACTTTTCATCAAGAGGCTCAGAAATGCCAATGTTAGTTCAAAAGAGGAAAAAAAAAACCAACAGCGAGTCCCCATGTCCTCCATGCTTAACCCTGAGGACTTGTGACTGGCCTTGGAGCCAGCAGGGCCCAAGAGCTAAGCCTCTGCATTTCCAGAATCATCTCAGATGTGATGTCTGTGTCCGAGTGCATCCCACCATGCCAAGATGAGAAGGCCAAACAGTGTTTTCCAGCAGTGAGTGATCTCCGCTCAAACATGCAGCAAAGTTCATCACTGCTTCTACCATATGTATCTCCTGGCTCGTTAAGTGTATTTTGGCTTCAACCTCTCACAGAACAGGGGATCCGAAAAGGTTTAAATAATTACTTTAAAACCTGGCTCTCACATGGTCTGCCTGTGACAGCAGGCTTAGAGCAAAAGCACATGGTCACTTTGGGGAGCAGGTTTCTGAGCAATGACTTGCATTTTGCTCTTGACATCTGCAGGTCTCAAAACAAGCTCAGCCTGTGGGATGCTGCAGGACACAACAGGACACAGTGCCAGCCTCGCTCTTCCTGGCTTTCATGGCTTTTCAGGCTTGCAGCCTGGTATCATTCCTCTCCTCTGTCCTTCAGAGCACTTCATCATGTCCCAAAATCTCATTCCCAGCTACAGCTGACCACAGACGTCGACTGGTCGAGCAGAAATCTTACTTTCCCAGCTTTCTGTCTCTTTGAGGTTACTGAATGAACACAGAAAGTTATTAAATAAGCCATCATCTTATTTAATTTGCTCTTGGGTAATATTTTTCTGTCTAAGAAGCCATGTTCAACATTATATACTGCAGCCTTTTTGCCTGGGGTGCAGTTTCCAAAGCCAAGTGATAGAGCAATCAGCTATCACACATAGAGGGGTGACAGTGGAGATCCTCAGTCCCAGCTGCATGTGATGGGAGATCTCAGGGCAGAGGTGGTCCCATATGCAAAAGCATCAGCTCCGTGCCCAGAAGCTGTCCAGAAGCAAAGGGCAAACTGGCAGATTCAGCTGCACCACCATGAGCACCTATGCCAGCCCTGCAGCTCATGTCCTGGGGCACTTCTAGGATGTCCAGGGAGCAAAGCTGTCCTCTTCATGGTGAAAAGGTAATAGCTGTTCTGCACTCAGGTATTTCTGGTGAGAAGAGCAAGGTTTTAAGCTTAAAGTCAGTGAAATGCAGAATATGTGCTGGAAACATCTTCAGAAGAAGCTTTCTCCAAGGGAGCAATGGGACACGTGGCCGTGGGCTGCACCAGCCCCAGGACTCTCTGCAATGGATCAAAGCAGAGCAAAGAGAGAGAGTACCAGAGGTACCAAGCAGAGCTGGAGCGCTTCCCCCAGCCTGCCTCCCCACTGAAGAAGAGCCGGGTTTCCCCACCCAATAAAAAGTCTGACCATGGAAGGGACTCAAAGCCCCTGGCTGCTGTTGACACCAAGACACAAGCAGAAACCAGGAACCACCAACCTTTGCACAGAGGACAGGGATATCCAGAACTGCAACAGCCAATGCTGAAACCATGGTGCTGTGAAGCAAGGTAGGACCTTGCCTGCAGGGCCCCTCCTGGAAGACCGCTCCTGATGTCCATCCTACGGCTGCCCACAGACCCACGGGTGACACCCAGCTTGCTGGCCAC
Organism: Pluvialis apricaria; assembly: GCA_017639485.1. Classification (NCBI taxonomy): domain Eukaryota; kingdom Metazoa; phylum Chordata; class Aves; order Charadriiformes; family Charadriidae; genus Pluvialis; species Pluvialis apricaria. Next base: position 37,415,312 of record CM030011.1, on the reverse strand, counting down.
CGGAAAAATAAACTTCCTTTATTAGGATCCCAAAGGAAGGGACATTTAAATATAAGGTATTTAAAGGGGATATTTAAAGAAAAACACATGATTTTCTAAGGCTTTGAGCCACAGATGTGCCAGTGGGAAGAACCTTCAGAGTGAAGAGCCTCTGGCATCTCCCATCTGGCCTCCCCTGTGGGAAACTGTCCCCGTCCCATGGTGAGGTGTGCCCAGCCATTGCCTCGTGTAGAAATCGATCAGACAGAAATGATACGTGTTGCTGCATCAACCACCTCAGCATTATTCAAACCTGGTGCTAAGAGCTTCGTGTGTTTTGTCACCCATTTCTCTAGAGCACATGGGTGGTGGCACCCATATTATCGCATTGCATCATGCTCCCTTCAGTGCCCAGCACGGGCGCCAGGTGCAGCATCGAGCAGGTGCTCTGCTCACACCTGGCTTCTTCCCTCACCCCATTTGTTCCTTGCAGGGCAAGGATCCTTACACACCTTCACAGGGAGCACAGGCCCGTGCTGGAAACAACCACCTATTTTTATACTTCCTCCCTCGCAGAGACAATCCTTTGCCCCTGCCCTGCTTGGGAGCGGCAGCACCCACAGGCGGGCAGCTCTTGGCCAGCAAAGCCTTCATCTCCAGGAATGCCTGTCCACATTTCCTTATCATATTTTATTTTCAGCTCAAGGAATTTAACACTAGCTACTACTTTCCCCCCCTACCCCCAGCAGTGAAGCCAGCAAGAACAAAAATGTGTTCCTCAATTCTGTGTCATGGGCTGAAGCGGTTGTGTCCTGCCAGGATGTTGGGGAAACCGCTACCAGGGCAGTAGCCAGAGAACAAGGCTGAGAATTAATTATCTTGACTGGTACCACTGACAATGATGAAGATCACAGCACTCAGAAGAGCGAGCACTCCTGCCACTGGGCTGGAAGAGGCTGGGGAGGTGCTGGCCTCCAGGACCGCTGTTCCCCCAAGGACATCTGGATGTCCCCCCCAGAACAGACAGAAACGCACCCAGGGATGTCTCCTTTGGCTCCTCTGGAGTCCAGAGGACAAGGAGGGGGTCTCTGTGAGCTCTGGTCCTCCATTGGAGAGAGGAAAGTCACCACCGGGCCCCCCATGAGGGCTCACATTGGGCAGATGGTGCAGGGGCGAGGGTGGGGTGGGAGGCATGGCGTCCTCCCGGGCTCAGCCTCCTGGGCTCCTCATCCCACTTGATGGGCGTCCCGGCTCCACCACAGATCAGCTTGGTTCCATGCCACTGCGAGGACAAAAAGGGCTCCCTCCCCAAATAGTGCTGGCATTGCTGAGCTGCACCGCTGTAACACAGCTGCTGGTGCTTAAGAAACATAACATTTTTCCAAATAATTTGCTCCTTTTCTTCCTAATTCACCAAATCTCGTGTATTTTTTTTTTCTTGGTTTTCCATAAACTTACTTTAATAAGTCAATGGCTTTTTAACAATGCCTTTTTCATCAAAGTCCTGGGAAATTGGAAATATTAGGCTGATGCTTGTAAAACTGAGCACAGCGCATTTCAAACGCCACAAGGCAAAAGCAGCTTTACAGTTTCTGCGGTCTGAAATGGTTTTCCACCCTGGGGCAGCTTGATTTGCGAGCTGGCCTTGCTCCTTGTGGTCCCCACACCCCAGGACACATCTTGGGGCTCACTTAGCATCAGTGGGAGCATGCCATGCCCAGCACAAGGCTTCTGCATTGGCTGATGCTCACCCAGTATTCTCCAGCCATGGCTAATTTGCCAACCAGTGTCACTGGTGAGGCTTGTGCAGGGTTGGAGGTACCTGCAAGATGTGGGGTTTCAAGAGTGGAGATAACTGTGGGCTTGCCAGAGCCACAGATTTCAGAAACGACCGACTCTTCTCAGAAGTGTTGCCTATGATTTCAGGGAATTTTGTCTTGAAATCTTGCCTCGCTGCCATGTCTCACCACCAGCTGAAATCTCCTGCTGCTTTTTAAGGGCTCTGTCTGCACGTGCCCTCCACATCATGTACTGGCATCTTTTGCAGGTGACTTGCCTGTGAGCTCTGACCTAGAGAGCAGAGTCCAAGGTGAAGGACCTAACCTATGTTTCAGCATCCCAAGGCCTTCAGGGCAGGCATTGAATGCAGCCCTGCGTGCTGGTGCAGCCATTGCAGCATATCGTTCTTGCAATGCAGTTCCCATCCCACAACCACCGTGCTGGAGCCACACCTTGGGGCCGGTGTGCTGGTTCATCCAGACCTGCTTTTAGAGTCCTTGCCCTCACCTGAGGGATGTGGTAGATACGCTGCTGGATGCATCGCTTCCTCCAGTCCCATGCCACCAACCCAACAGAAATTGCATCCCCAGAAAGCCCTAGCAGCAGATTCAAGTTTGGTAATTTCCCCTCAGTGTTGCCATATGATCCTCGGTGGAGCAGCAACCAAGCTTGGGGAACCTGCTTCCAAAGCTATGCTGCAAAAAGAAGGAGGGGGGATATTCCTCACCATGGCGGTGGCCGCCTGCCAGAGGACACCTGGGAAGCACAGTTGTCTCCTCCGCTATTTTGCTGCTTGCCGACAGCAGTCCTTCTTAGAAAGGAGACAAGGCTGCAGGAAACGCTGTGTTCTGCAACTCCCCACTGGAGCGCCCCAGGCACACCAGCCAGCTCCCTGCAACCCCACCACATCCCACCCCTCCTGCCTGGGGCCCTGGCAACCCTGCAAAGCGCTCACTTATTTGCCTGTCCATCTGCCCATGTGGAGCCTGCCACGCTCCCAGACCCTTCATCACCGTGGTGCTGACCCTTGCCCCACACTGGGCTTGCAGGCATTAGCCATGTATTTCTGAGCAGAGATTGCTATGGAGCATGTAATTTAACTCATAAAAATCATCACTGCTTCAATTATTCAGCATGCTCACCCCACTGCCCAAGCTCACCTGCTGTTTCCATGCAGTTGAGATACCAAATTGTTTGCTGTATAATTGGCCACGACCTGGCTCCTACTTCGTAACACGTGTGTGCCTGTATTCCTACTGCCTTGTTTATACATGATTGATTTTACGCATGTGCTGATGCCAGTACACGACACAGGTGCTTTGTAGATGGTCTGTAACATGAATTTCTGTGGCTAGCACATGGTGCAATGCAGTTTGGCAGCTCCGCTTGCAGTAATCTGCTTGTGCAGACCCTTGAATGACACCAAGACACACACCTGTGCTTACGCGACGCTCTGCATGGCGTATGCAGTCAGGACGGTGATGCTGGACTGGCACATGCCCGTGAGCACCCAAAGTGGGTGCTGGCTGCCAGCCCAAGCAGGGTGCCCTGCCTGCTGTTACCCAAGGGGAGAGCTGGCAGCAGGATGGACCTGAGTCTGAGGGGCTCCTGCACTGGGTCGGGGACAGGTCCCAGAGATGGGGATCTCCATCCTTTGGGGTTGGAGGAAGAGTGAAGTTGCGCCAACACAACTTCATGCCAGCAGCAACACTCCCGTCTCCTCGCCCCACCAGCAGGGATCCCTTCTGGGGCCAGGGCAGAGGAAGGCTCCAGCTCCCCCTCGCCCTCTGCCTGAGCTCACATCCCCAGGCCGAGCAGCTGCAGGCGTTGGGCTGTGTGGTGCCATCCATGGCAAAGTGTCCCCCATGGGTCACGGTGGGCACTTGGGATCAGAAGCCAAAGTGCAGGACTCCCTTGGGGGCAGTGTCAGCAGTGACCAATGCAAGGCCAGTTTTTAAATCATGAAGATCTAGTCCTGGTTCAAGCCCAATGCCTGCACAGGCAGATCTGCACAAACCACCGTAAAGAGAAGAAACGGTGGGTGCATGGATAAATGCAACACAGGAAGCCAAGGGACACAGGGACACAGCTACTGGAAGGCTGTACACCTGGGTGAGGGAGATCAGCTGACGGCAGCTGCTTGGACATCTACAGGCACTCAACAGGGTTACCAGCAGGTCTAAGGAGGCCAAGGTGCAGCAGGATAAGGGGAAAAGTCTTTGCAGGGGTAAATCACTGGTTACAAGGATAGGGAATGGAGGGTAAGAGCAACAGGCAGTTTTCCTTGGGGAGCCCCACAAGGATCTGTGATGACAGTTTCATTCTTCAACATATTCATAAACGATCTGGAGAAGGAGAGCGCAGCGAGGTGGCATGGTTTGTTGCTGACACTCACATCAAGGAAACAAAGACAAGTCTGAACCCAAAATACTGCAGAAAGATTTTCCAGAGCTGACTGAGGGGGGACAGAAAAAAGAGGCCAATGAAATGCAGTGTAGGTAATCGCAGTGTGATGCACTGGGAGAACCCAGTCCTGCAGCCCTGGGCTGGCCATTACTGCTCAGCCATGAGGCCTTGGCACTGTGACAGACTGAGCTGTCCTGTTGTGGAGTTGTGCCAAGGAGAGGTCAAAAAAAAAAAAAAAAAAAAAAGTTAATGTTGAGAATTAGTGGGAGGGAAAATTGGAAGCAAGATCCAGCAAGGGTTATTAGAACAACAGCTCTGGCTCAAAAATCCCAAGACACGGACTGTGGGAGGTTGGAAAAATGTGTGAGAAAGTATTGCTTGAACAGGTTTGCCACTTCCCTTAGGCTGGCCACCATCAGCAACAGCATCCAGGGCTCGCCCCAGGTCCCTGTGGCAGGTGTATCCCGAGTGTTCACTTGGAGCTCACCACCAACGTCAGGCATTGCGGGCAGGGGACCCCCTAAAGGAGCACAAGCTCTACATTTACACAGAGGACCAAAAGGCACGTGGAGGAACATCACCAGCTTTGTAAGAGTTAAGTGCTCTTCCCATAGTAATACCTCCTCACTCCCAATCCACCAGCAAATGGGTTCATGAGACAGGTGGCGGTTGTTTTACTGAGTGAAGTGGAAGGTGTTTAGAGTAACCTTCGCAATGGTGAGCAGTGATGAAAGGTATCCAGGATGGCTGTAAACACACTTAGATTAAACGTATCGAAAATAGCTGTAAACACAGTCACGTCCCCTTGGCCTGGTGCACCAACACTGCTTCCAGCAAGGAGCCACGAGCTATGTCTCTGGGCCACGGCGCCACCGATGCAGTCATAAACTCATCAAACAGTGGTGGTCTTTCAGCCCTCACAAGCTGCAGGAGGCATTGATTTGCCCCATGGCCCTGTCCTGGTGCAGGGGCCTGAGCAGCCCCAGCCTCCCTGCCGAGTCGGCAGAGCCTGTGGAGAATGGATGGCTGGGAGCAGCAGCATCCCCTAAGGAAGCAGCTCTCCTTCTTGCCTCCCCCCTCACACGTGTTGGTCTCTATCCCTCAATACCTCAAATGGTGCCTGGTAAAGCTGGACAAACCACACGTTTAAATACAGATCAAGTTTTCAGCCATGAGAACAATCTGTCCTCATGGCTCCTTTTGCTGTCTGTCTGTCCTCCCGGGCTGACTGAGAGTGCAACAAAAGGGTGTGTGCGCCAGGGCGGTTATATCTTCCTCCATCTCCTTCCCCTGGGAGGATATCCTGGCATCATTTGCCTTCACCTACCCAGGCCCTGACATTTGTTCCCTTCGAAGCAGCTTCCTGTTTGGGATGTTTCTTTGTCTCGGCTTCCTCTCCTACTTGTGCCCCTGAAACCAAGGCAATTGTCCCAGGAACATCAAGCGTTCGAGGTGTCACACGCCACGTTTTGTGCTGACATCCTCCACAGCAAACTGCATGCCCCGTGCTCATTGAGCAGACCTGCTAGCTCACCACACCGGGCAGCAAACCTACTACGGCAGCCTCAACACCACCAGAAACCCCACAACGCAGCTGTGGTTCCCACCAGCCACACTGACATCTTGCTCCCTGCCTCCTGGGCCACAGCTTGCTCAGTCACAAAGAGAACCTGCACTAGATTAAACCACAGAAATCCTCACTTTATGAATGCAGAGCATGGGGTTCGGATCCCACCGCCACAGCCACCCGCACTCATCGCCCCAGAGCAGCGCAGCAACCACTTCAGTACCATCACAGACAACCGCGGCTCCCTGCATGCGCAGGGATGATGACCCACACCAAGTAGATACAGGCGGACCTGTATGGTAATGGAAGCAGTTCATGTACAGATCACAGCAAGTTCAAACAAGGTCACCAACACACCCTATCTGGCACAAAACACTGATCTTTAAAGTAGAGAGAAAACCTTAGATTATACTTTTATGTGTCCTACTTGAAACCAAGTGATCTGGAAAATCCCAGAGGATTCAGATGCAAAGGTCTAAATCTTAACAACGCTCCTGGCAAGGCTCTGTGTTTTGTTTGTGCTATTTAACAGCTTCTTCATAAGGAAACAATTGACTTGCTTAAGGAAAAAACCACCACAAAAAAAAAAAAAAGCAAAACCCTGTTGTTCAGCCAATAGAACTCCATCAGTGACGTCGCTCTTGATGCCGGTCCCAGTTTGGGTTGCTGGAGCTCCTGTACCCAGCGAGGCGTCTGGAGCAGGCGGGGAGAAACCACAGAGCCGCACACTGCAACTCCAGCTGCTTGGGTGCCAGGAAGGGACCAGCCTCAGGGAACAGGAAACAACTGTTATATTTGCATGGTTTTGGAAACACTTCTTTTAGCATATAACACATTTTTCTCCCATCCTACTTTATCACCCTCAAATATTTAGGTTTTTTACCACAAGTCTAACTTTGTTACATAAATTTGTGCTTAGGAACTGTAACCTATTTCAACACTTTTTTTTTTTTTGGTGGATAGAGGCAATGCTTTTTCACACACTCTAAGTGCGAAGCCCCGCCCTGACAACCAATACGCAGCAGAACTGATGGCCTGCCCAGCACTGTTCACATGCCCTCTGTTTGGCACAGCATGCAAGGCAGGGGAGACATCCCAGCAGCTTCACGAAACCAAAGTTGGGATTTGCACGTCAGGCATCTGCCTCTGCCCTATGGCCTAGCTGCCAGTGTGCCAGGCCAGGTCCCCCCAGGTGCCACCTGGACTCGGTGCTGCTTCCACCCTGGATTGCAGCTCCGCATGTCCTGGGGGGACAACGCCACCTTTTGCAAAGAAAATGGCCAAACTGTATTAAAGTGATCATCAAAATGAAAACACAAAGCCAGGTTTAACGCCTGACACTGAAGGAAGCCACGGTTCAGAGCAGAATCAGCAGACAACCAGATAATTATATCACGTTGGGGAAGAGTTAGCATTGCAGGGCATGATTTTCCCTTGCAAGGAAACTTGTAAGTATGGAGATTAGGGTGATCCAATTAACCAAGCTTTACATGGATTTCCAAATGGCATATGGCAATGGTTCTAAACGCTTAAAGAATGCCCAAAAGCTGCTAAAGAAACTGAGCTGCCATGGGAGGTAAAGACGTCCTGGGGTTAGTAACTCGTTAAAGGTGAGGAAGTGAAGAGCAGGAGCAGGACTGCACGTCTCAAGGGAGGGCACGGGTGGAGCCCCTGAAGGTCTGACCCATCCTGCACCTGGCTGCAGAGTGCTCTGGAAAAGGCCAGGACACAGCAAGGTGACGACACATCCTGGCAGGACAGCCACCAAGGACAGTGAAAGCCACAAAGGCTGCCGAAAAAAAGGCTATAGTGAAATTCATGCTTCAAGGCAGGGACATGTGGCTTTGTGCTCAGCGGCAAAGGCTTGATCTGGTGATTCACCTCACCCCTCACTGTGCAACGTGCAGATGAAAGGAGGAGTTGCTGGTGCCAATCTCATCTGCTTCCAAAACCATCAAGTGGCTCAAATTTGCATGCAGTTGTACTTCCTCGGGAAATCTGAGGAACCCATCTGCAGGAACCCATCGTGAGTTAGTTTCAAATATACCCATGCTGTACATAGAGGGCAAAAGAAACACATATGTGTGTGCAAGTAGCTTTGTAAAGTGTAGGAAATGCAAGGATCAGCTGGGGAAGAGGGCATCTGGGGGGAGAAATAACCCCATGCAGGAAAAGGGCTTGCTGCACTTGCTGGAATGTGCAGGAGGGCGGAGTGGCAGAAGGTCGCAAGCACTGGGTGTCTGCTCTGCCAGCCATGTTCAGTTTTGCCCCTGTCATTTCTGGGCTAGAAGGAGCAAGACTCACTGTAGCTTGAACTCTTAGGAGCTCCCTGAGTGCTAGGCCAGCCATGGTCCCTGCAGCGGGACTGTCAAGGACTGTCTTCATGGCTGGAGGCAGCCTGTTGCCTGGTCCAGTCCCCAAGCTGAGCCACCACAGCGACCTCCCTGGCAAGCTGCCTTGGGCAGAGCATGCAAGGGCAGGGATGGAGGAAGGAAGTTCAGCGCTACTTGCTATTCAAAGTAAAAATCTGGCTTTCTTGTGCCCCAGGATCTCTGTTTCCATAAGCCACAGTGCTCCCTGGGAAGCCGGCTGGTACATGGTGGAGCCGGATGGGAGGTCCAGGTCACAAGAAGGAGACCAGGACCTGGGCTGGGTGATGGAGCTCCTGGAGCAGCTGCCCTTGCTCACAGCCTGTGCTGGCCATGTGCAAGGTTAGTGAGGGTGAGGAGTTCATGTCTTCTTTGTGAGATGGGAGACATCTCCTCATCCCCAGATAGAAAACCTAGAGACGCACCACCAGATGACTCTACAGAGGTTCAACACTTGATGTGCTCCTGGGGACAGCCTGACCAGCAGCTGTGGTGAAGACGTGCGCAGGAAGGGAGCCAGCCCTGGGCATGCACTGGCCAGGGAGCAGAGAAGAACAACCATCCTGCAGCAAAGACCCAACACTCCCAACATTCCCACTGCTCCTTACCAGCTGCCACTGACACACCAAGTACTGCATGAGCAGTGCAGCTGAGGGCTGGACGTGCACCAGACCAGGGCAGGTCAGCTGGTGGAAAGGAGAACCTGGGAGTCATCTAAGGAGCCCATGGCAGCCCCTCTGCTTCCAGCCAGCAGTCAGCACAAGAAGTCCAAGAGCCTCCAGCAGATCATATGAAGGAGGGATAGCTGGGCTCACTCACAGACGGCTCAGCCAGTGGGTGTCTCCTGTGGCACAGACTAAGGTCTCGCTGCATGCTGGAGGCCATTCCTGGGTCTGGCACAGCCACAACATGCATCAGAACTTGGGATCAAGTTCAGGAACCCACAGGATGAAGGTAGCTCTGCATGGCTGGAAAACAGCATCCCTGTCAGACATCCAGCTGTTTCTCCTTAGCCACACCAAGAGAGGGCTTTACTCCCATGACAGGTGATTACATTGCATGGATGAAATGCAGGATGACGGTTGGTTTTAGTGCAAGTGCAGACTACTCACACAGCCAGAGTCCCCCTGCCAGAGTCCTAGGATCACTCCACTGGCTCAGCAAGACTCAGAAGGAAATAAATTAATCTGTTATGCTCCCATTCCTCTCCTCTGCAAATTGGTGTTGATATGAAGGAGGTGGTGCTGATAGCCACCATCCTGTCATCCACAAAAAGGTACTACCAGTACCTACAAATGCTGTCCTGCCTATACCCTGCAACAACGATACTGCCTCTGATTTCTCTATACCAGGCCAAGGCACCATCCCAGAGCGTGACAAAGCAAATTCAACCAAAGCAGCATGGATTAACTGGTTTTTGCAGTCCATTACAGACTATTTACCAGGAAGGTTTGAGTCCACCCAGAGAACAGGAGGCAATGCACTTCCAGGGATGGGTTCCCACTCATGGGCGACCAGACAACTTGCTGGCATGGCAAGTGGCTGCCAGCTAGGTGCCAGTTTTGCACCCAGACTGGTGCAAAACTGAGGAGCAAAACTCCCAGGTGCAAAACTCCCTGGGTGGAAAGCTCCCTCAAACCGGGGAGCTCTGCTGGGCTCACCTGCCTGCACCCAGCTGCCACAAGCTTTCCCTGGCAGCCACAGAGGCAGCCAGCTCCCGCCCGCTGGTATCTGCAGCACACGCGTGTTCCTCGGTGCTGGAGCTGACAGAGGTTATGCTGGCAAAAGCCATAACGCAAGCTTAGCTCTAGGAAAACAAGAAAGCCATGGGGCCAACACAGTTCATACTTCAACCAGGGTATAAGCAAAAGCACTCTGTACCTGGCATAAGTCATATTTTCCATACGGAAAAGGGATGGGGGGACTTGCTTGCACAAGGTCTGTAAGGAAAACTTCCCAGGGCAGACAACCCAGAAAGTGGGAGGAAGGAGGAGGGAGCCTATGTACTTGCACTAGGGACTTACTTGGGTTAGACGAAGGGTCAGGGAGAGGTCCATGTGACTCACCACACTTCTCTGAGACGTGCTGCTGGCCTGATGCAACCCCTGCTCCAGCAGAAACAAAGCATGATGGGCCATTGCTGGGGCAATGGAGTTGCAAAAGCTGCTATAAAAAAATATCCCTTTGCAATCTGCCAACCAAAGACGCTACTCATGAGCTGCTGGTGAAGGAGAATCCCCTTCCACCCACCACTTTGGGTGCTTTGTGTGTAGCAAAAAATATCCGCTGGTACCACCAGATGGACAGGATACCCAGGCTTCTGCTTTCAGACACGGTTCTGTGAATAGCCTTCAAGGGCAAAATTACTAACAAGAAAGAAAACGGCTGCAAAAAGTAGCCCACAATTTTTCCAGTCCTGAATTTGCAGTGCATTCACTTCTTGCTAAGCCTAGAGCTCACAGGTCAGGCCCCCCACCCTCCCCTGCAGCACAACTGCTCCTTACAGCCTAGAAGCTATTTTTTTCCACCCTGCTATCTAAAAAAAAAAAAAAAAAAAAAAAAATTGGCATGAAAGCTTTTATCATCCTGAAAACATGCCAACTGCGAAGGCGACTCTGTGTCTCAGATGCCTGTTTCCTGGAAGATTTTAAGTCCTTTGCTCAACTGCTAGGATGGCGGGGGCAGGAGAGGCCTGCTACAGCACGCTGTGAACTGTAGTTTCAAACAGTCACGTTTAACTGCTGCTAAATACCCAGGAGACCAAGGTTTTCAAACAGTGGGCTAAGAGCTAGACACAGCCAAGTGATGGTGTCAGCCCATCTGAGGTAAAGAAAAGGTGTGAATGTGCTGCACGGTGATGCTGTGCATGGAGACGGAGGGCCACCAGCATGGGTACAGCTACCAGGCAGTACTGAGTGGTGTCACCCGGCTCAACACCTCCATCTGGTCAGTCACCCCTTCACCTCATGGGTAATGAGGCTTCAGCTTGTTGGCTCCCAGTGGTTTGAAGGGAAAGGATGGGACCCAGCAACCAGGCTGAGCATGGGAGAAGTGCTAGAATGACTGCACTGTTGGTGTCCAAATTTCCAGTGACCAATTCAGGCCATAATCACCACAGCTGGCAACCTAAAGGTGCTGGGAAGTACATGTGCAGGCTGAGACATGGGGACAGGCCCTGCCTTGATGCCACCCTGGAAGAGCTACACAAATCACAGAGACCTTCACCCTGGTGATGCTTTTTGGGGCTCCAAAGTGCTCAGAGCTGCTTTTGCACACAGAAATCCCTTTTCCACTCCAGTGCCAAGCTGCAGGGCCTCTTAGAAAAAATTGCACAGGATGAAAAAAGGACACAGTCCCATCAGGCTTTACTCTTTCAGAGATAGAAGGCAGCTATCTCTTGGCACGTGACCCACAGCAACATCTACCCTAGGACTTACTTATAACTAGCCCTTCTGCCAGCTGAAGATTTTCCCTAACATTGCAACTCAGGCCATCCAAGCATTGCTTCAACGCTTAAGTTACTTGGAATTGCCTGTGAAAAGAAAGCTAAGTAATCTGGGAAGACAGGAATTGATAGCCTTTCAGATTTTTTTTCACCCTTAGGAGAAGTTACTAAGAAGAAACTGGTCTGGAACAGAGGTGCATGGGACAATCCAACTAACTCTCCAGAGGCTTTAAAGGATTGTCTCACTCTGTGCAAAATAGATGGTGCCCAGGAGAATGGTGCTTGTCAGATGAAATCACCACTCCTGCTGGATCTCTACAATGCACAGTCATGACAGACCGCATCTCCAAAGGGAGGGATATGATCCCACCCATAGTGCACAATCCAGGATGGCATTTTATAAACTTGTCTGTGGCTTCTCTCCAGCTATCATGCCTATTTGTGATGGTGCAGAGCAATGCATCACCACTGCTGCAAAGGGAAGCATGAGAGCACAGCTCAACTATTGTATGACCCAGCCATACAAGGAGACCAGGGCTCTCCTGGGGTGTAATGTATTAGTTAAAAACCACAAGACAAAAAGAAAGCTGCAAAGCTCCTGCAAAGCACAGAAGACAAGCAATAGAAGTCTTCCAACATGCCATGCAAGCTGCTTTCTGTCCCTCCTCCCCTCCAGATACACTTCTCCACCCCCCTGAGTGCCTTGTTCACTAACAGGAGAAACAACATTCATCCTCCTTTGTACTTGGATGTCTTCACCTTCTTTATCTCTTGCCTTCCCTCCATTTAAGCACAAGGATGGCACCTTTCTTGTGAGGCAGCTAGCTACAAGACGGAGTAAAGGGGTAAACAGTAGGCTTACAGAGAAAACCACCCCAAAACCCGTAGCTTGGTCCAAGTCTTAGTCACATCTTGGGTTGTTGGGAGCCACAAGCAGCAAGAGCAGCTGCAGGCCATGGGCAAGAGGTGCTGTTAGTGCACAGCCCCATCCAAGGTCCAGCCCTCCAATGCAGTGCCCAGCCTGCATAACATGAGCAGGGGAAGCATGGCTGCAGCTGGGACTGGCATTCAGGGCTTAAAATCCAACATGGCCTAAAAGAAACACAATTAGATACTGGTAAGAGAGCAAGCAGGAACCAGCCAGGAGGTAGTGAGATATTTCAAGTTGTTTGACCCCACTACAGCCCTCTGCTTTCCAGAGCCTGGGTCCTGCAGGGCATTACAGCACGCCAGTGAACAGTACAGGAGTGTTCACCTGCCAGCACCAACACAGGAGCCGTCAGGGGAGAGGAGAGCCCTGTCAGCCCTCTGCCAGCCAGAGAGCAATAGGGTGAAGGATGGGACATAGCCAGCATCTCTCTGTGGCCTCTGCCAGCAGGACTCTCCCGCCAGGCCTTGGCGGAGGAGGGGTGGCACGGTAACATTCCTCTAACAACAAGCAGCATCAGTGACAGCATCTACACTGCCAGGGCTAAGAGGCAGGTATTAGAAAAACTGCCTTTGTTCAACAGCGCCCGCCTAGAGGGAGAAAAATAGCAGTGCTACGAGTGACACAAGAGACAGGTATGACCAAGGTGCCTGCTACTCCCATTGCATCTGGTTTTAGGCACTAACTTGGGTAAAAGTCACCTGCAGCTTCCATGTTCTGTCTGGGCATCAGAGTGAATTTCTTTCTTAAAAGTTTCAGATGCTCCTCAGAGTTGACCTGACATAGGCAGGCTGCTTTTCCAAGGTTAAGCAGCATCAGAAAACTTTTTGTGCAGTTCAAAACACAGCACTGACATTTTGGGGTGTCAAATCAGAATAATCTCAAATAGGAAACAGCCCTGCCTTCAGCTGTCCCCACAAAAATTCACTGGAGTTTTGTGAAAACTGGAGTTTGGTAGAAGGAAAGGTCTCCCTCTGCTGCAGCGGTTCCCAAACCCAAACACGTAAATGACCAGCTGAAGTTCACACCCTGCAGCCAGGACATGTTTTGGGATGCTTCCTACAGGGCAGGCCAAGCAGGGAACACGACACAGGCCAAAAGGGATCAGCATCACCCACGGAAAGCACACACTTCCAGGGTAGGAGGAAGGCAAGTCTATGAGTTAGACGTGATATGCAATGATTTCATGTGGCTTCTGTTGCATGCTGCAGCAGCAGTCTGGCGGTTCACTGTACACATGGAAAAAGAACATTCTTTTAAGTCATTTTTCCAGTGGTGGGAATAAGCTTGTATTTCAATTAGCATTTTCCAAAACAAGATCCGGAAAAACTCAGTACTGTTTGAAAGTGTTTATTCCAAAGCTAAATTTCTCACATAAAACAATGTCTCTAAACAGCAGCATCAGTCCTTATACAGATCTAAAACAGCCTTCTGAGGTCCAGGACTTGGGGCCTTGAACCATCTCAACAGAGCAATAGGGAATCTCTTTTCAGAGTTGTCAGAAAGGGGAGGGAAATGACAGAAAACAGATACATTGCCACTGGCACAATTTCCTAAATTGTCTTCTCACAAGAAGAGAAAAGGTGTCAAGACACTTCACAGGGAGCTTAATGTCTGCACAAAGATCTCACAGAATACCCTGCTCTCTGCAGGCTGCTTGCCAAGGAGCAGCTGCCACTGTCAGGAGAGGACTGCATTATTCCTGCAGACAGAAACCAGGACTGTTGGATTTAATAATCTGCTGAACTGCTTCCAAGGACTGAAGAGGCTGAGAGGTCATGTTAGCGATGTGCTCCTTTGCAGCCTGGAGCCCTCGCACCAGCTCCAGTGTGCACGTTTGGTCCCAGCTGACACCCTAGAGGGGTTTACCTTCTTCCTGCTGCCTCAGCCTCTTGGAGAGATGCTCGCTGATGGTCATGAGGGGGTTGGCTCTGTACCTGGGATTGGTGATGACCTCATGAAACCGAGCCACCTCCTCCTCTCTGAGGAAAGAAAAATAACACACAAATGCTAAGTGCCTCATGCAAAAGGAACCAAGCAGATAAGAACAGAACTCATAAAGTGGTGGGTTTCTGTACAGACAGAATGATCCTGGGTGTAAATCTCAGAAAGAAACAGTGCAAGAAATAAACCTAATTTACCCAAGGGCAAAGCTTAAATTACTGCCAGCTTCATGGGAGCCAGAGACTTGATCTCATGCCACAGGGACAGAAACAATCACATTAGTGTCCAGCATCACTTGGAAACGTTTTTTTAGAGCTTTTCCCTAGTAAATCAGGAACAAGAGATTGTGGGTATCTGGTAAATCACTAAGAATGAAAACTATTTCAGAGTGCACTAGTACAAAAGCAGATTCTGCTTTTGAGAGCTCATCTACTGACCCTCTTTATTGCTCAATGTAGAGGCTTGGTAATCCTATCTGCAACACGAATTAAGGACCATGGGAGTAGCATAACAGAATTACCTTTGCATGCTTGGTCACAGCTGGTTGCTGTGGAAATGGTCTTGTCTTAAAAAGCAAGTAAGCAGGGAAGAACAGAGCAGGAGGAGTGTAAAAAAAAAAGGTGAGCTTTCACATAAGTCACATCCATTGCGACCTCCCCATCTCTCTCAGACAAACTGCCAGGCTCTCCACAGCACAGCCATACACGCATCTCCACATTCCAAATAGTTGCTGTGGATCAGCAGGTGCTTTTCAGCTCACAGCATGCAGCTAGTTCCCTCCCTAGTAGGGCCCTTCTG
Source organism: Pluvialis apricaria (assembly GCA_017639485.1). Taxonomy (NCBI): domain Eukaryota; kingdom Metazoa; phylum Chordata; class Aves; order Charadriiformes; family Charadriidae; genus Pluvialis; species Pluvialis apricaria. Next base: position 37,400,097 of record CM030011.1, on the reverse strand, counting down.
TGAGGAACGGAGAGAGAAGCCAAACCTGAAGCTTGGGTTGTGGCAGTTGGGACAATGGGGTGAGGCTTAGGGAATCTCCAGTACTAACGAATGTCCTGGAAATAATAAACCTCAAAGACCTTCCTCCAAAGTTTTTCCCTCCCAAGAAGCACAGACTTCCCAGACCACTATGGTAGGATACATGTCACTACTCAGTACTTCTGTCCAGTTTTGTGCAGAGGAGAAGAGGGGGGCACACTGTCTTGCTGATACAGGAGATCACGGTGGAGCTGCCTATTCAGATTTATACCTGTATACAAGTCCCTCCTCAGGCAGTGTTCCTCACCCATGATTTCCAGCACAATGAGACACTTACTGGTGGCACTCGAGGCCATGACCCTTGGGCTTCTGCAGTGAACCAAGGAGGGATTCATCCAGAAAGGCAGAACTGAGCAAGAAAGGCATCCCAGCACCAACACTGGCCAGTTTCAGACAGAGGAGGGTATTCACAGAGCGTGCTGGAGAGCAGTGCTGGGAACTGTAGACTGACTGTTCTCCTGAGCCTCAGTTTGAAGTTGAATGGCTCAGAACCGACAGAGATCCTGGAAACAGGGATCACAGGAAGCTAACACTGCCAGATCACAGTGCTCAGCCCCAGGAGAGCTCTGCTGAGGAGAAATTAAGTTCTTGATGCCTGGTGGCAGTATAAAATATCCAACAGATTATACAGAGGCATAAGGAGTTGCCAGACCCTTAAGCAAGTCCAGGAATTATTCAAAAGCATTTAGTGCTTCATTTTACAAGAAAAGGTTTGGCAGATACCAATGGACAGCTGTCCTCGTAAGGGATGTACAGCATGTAAGTTAGCATCCCAGAGGTGTTCCAACAGAGCAGCTGTAGCTCCTGAAGCTATGCAGAGTTCCAGGAGCTCCTCACCTACACAACCACAAGAGACTTTTCTGAAGGGTATTAGCTAGAGCTACGTGGGCCTGGTGTCATAAGAGACTGAGCCACAGCTGTATAGCTGGATGTTGCAGCTCCAACTCAGCAAGCCAAAACAAGGGACACACCACCTAGTTGAGAACCACATTGTCCATGCCACACAGAGGGACACAGTACAGACATAGTCACTTGGTGCAGCCAGATGTGACAACTGTGGCCAGGAGGAACAAGATGACAGTTGGTGTGGGTTTGTCCTGAAACCCCACAGACCATACACAGGAGAGCCAAGCCATCATTTCATTTTCAATGAGACACGGAAAGTGAACTTTTAAAGGAGCAAGTGCAGATTCCTGTGCTCTCTTCACTTAGCTGTTATACAAGACAAAAGTGGAAGCAGACTGAATCCATTTAGAATTGACCGAGTCTGGTAGGGAGTAAGACAGAAGGACACCCATAAACATCCTGCACTATGTAAAGGGGAAAATTAAAGCTGCCACCTCTTCTAGGGCCTTCAGATGTGCAAGACTGAAACACTGGAACTGGTCACCTAGAGAGGTTGTGTGATCTCCATCCTTGGAGATAGTCAAAAGCCATGTGGACGTGGTCCAACCAGCTCTAGGTGACCCTGCTTGAGGAGGGGGTTTGGACCAGCTGACCTCCAGAAATCACTTCCAGTCTCAACCATTCTGTAATGCTCAGCAGGGACTGGACACTCTGATAACTGGGTACTTACAAGAGCTGGCATTTCTGAGCTTGTTTCATCAGACAGAAGACTGCTGGTTCTGCCTTTGCTTTTACATGGCTGCGGAGAGAAGAAACAAAAGAAGTGAGTGACTGTTATAGAGGAGCAGTAATTTAGCAATTGCTGTAGAGATGGAAAGAGTCCAGGGATTCTGCATCTGCCTTCCCAGAAAGTATAGGTAATTGTCCTGTATGGAAATTGTCCTGAAAGGCAATTATTTCCATAGCCAGACACTAATGGAGATGCAAACTCCTTCCACCACCCACTGACAACAGTTCAGGAGTCAGGACTGAATGGGCAGGAGGTAAATGCTTTAAAGAAAAATTGGATCAGTTAATTCTAGAACTGGTGATGAGCTGTCCATCCCCAGATCACTTTCTGCTTATCACTAACCTGCAGGTCAAACTGATATTGTTGCTTAGAGAAAAGATCCCATTGAACTTCCCCTCACCACCAGGCACACATCACCTCTGCACATCTCATATTCCTTGTTAACGTTCCCGAGTTCCAGCGTCAGCAGACATCAGTTATAGACAGTGCTATGGTTACTCAGCAAGAAGAGGGAACTGCCAGCCCTGCTTTGAGTCCTGTGGTGGGACCACTGGGGTATAAGGTGTCATTTATATTTTAAGATAAAGAATGGCAATATTCCTTTCTCCCTGTGAACACATATCCTCACCAAAGGCTTGCCAGTTTAAGTCAGCTGCAAACAGATTAGCTAAAGAGAAAGCACAACAACAGAGCTTCAGATTTTGCCACCAAACATAGATTTTGAGAACCCATGAAGATGCAAGAAGATGGACTCATGGGAATGCAGGATAGTGCACTATGTGCAGCTCAGGCACAGCGGCAAGCATAGATCTGTGCTCTCTGCACCCATTTCTTATTCCTGGGCAAAGTCCAAGGAGACCACAGGTGTAATGCCGTCCTGCACAGGATGCTGGAAGCACATGGTGCCTGATCCCAAGCAGCAGCAGCAGAGATTTACCAGAAAGCCAAGCGCTAAGCCCAAGCAAGGGCCATGCAGGAAGGCCAGTGACTGCTTTTGGGACTTGAAGTGTGCTAGGGCAGTTGCTGGTAGAACTGGACATTAAAGAAAGGAGAAGAAACTTCCATTCTTCAGGATCACAAAGATACAGAGAAGAACAGGAGAAGCAAGTGTGGAAGAGGGTCTGCCTCCGCAGAGCAGCTCCCCTCTAATTCGCCTTGGGGCTGAGCCCCAGTAAACAGCCCAAGGGGGAAAGAGGGTCTGCCTCCCACCCCTCTGTTGGGGGAGGGCTCAAGGAGGAATCTTCCCTTACTGGTGGGTGCTGGGTGCCAGACCCTCCCCCACCTGATCTACCACAGAGCCCTTCAACTTTGTCAAGGTTAGGAAACATGACTGTCTCTCACCTTCTCTTCAAGACAGCAGGATCTGGTCTCTTCTTGGCAATGTTACAGTGACCTCCTCTTCCTATTTCCTTCTCTGACCCACTACCCTTCATCCTTTTATTCTGCATTTTTTTCCCCATTCTTCCTTTCCTCCTCCTTCCTTGCCCCATGTTCCTTCATCCCACTCACTTTCATCATCCCTCCCCACTAGATCAGCTCCTGCTCCTTTTCCTCATCTCTCTTTCTCTCTCCCCATCCTGGCCCATTTTATTTTTCCTCAAGAGGGATCCTAGTGGACCCAAGCTGCTGAGGGCTGCTCTCACCACTACCCCAATCACATCTGATTTACCCTCAGCCCAGCACAGCGTGCCTCGGTGTCAAAGCTCCCTGCCAATCCAGACAAATCCAAACAGCGTGGATGTATGTCAGCACAGAGACTGTGCAGGAAACAGCAGCCAGTCAGATTGATGCCTGTGCACTGCTGCTCCCGTACCCTTCAATCTCTCTTGAGGTCACCCCAGCACTGCTGGCATTACACAACAGGCCTAAGCGCTCCCAAGGAACAGCGGTCAGCAAGAGCAGACAAACAGCTACAGGGGTTCGAGCAGCTCCCATCACACTGCTGTGTCCACTGGTACTGCAAGACACAGAAAGAGCAGGAAGTACCTCTGCTCTCTTCATGTTCATTGTCCACCTTGACTTCAGCAAGGCTTTTGACAGTCTCCCATAACATCCTCACAGGTAAGCTTAGGAAGTGTGGGTTAGATGAGTGGACAGTGAGGTGGATTGGGAACTGGCTGAATGGCAGAGCTCAGAGGGTTGATCAGTGGCACAGAGTCCAGTTGGAGGCCTGTAACTAGCAGTGTTCCCCAGGGGTCAGTACTGGGCCCAGTCTTGTTCAATATATTCATCAGCAACCTGGATGAGGGGACAGTGTACCCTCAGCAAGTTTGCTGATGACACAAAACTGGGATGAGTGGCTGACACACCAGAGATCTGTGCTGCCGTTCACCAAGACCTTGACAGGCTAGAGAGCTGGGCAGAGAGGAACCTAATGAAGTTCAACAAAGGCAAGTGTAGGGTCCTGCACCTAGGGAGGAATAACCCCATGCACTGGTACAGGTTAGGGGCTGACCTGCTGGAAAGCAGCTCTGCAGAGAGGGGCCTGGGAGTCCTGGTGGACAACAAGTTGACCATGAGGCAGCGATGTGCCCTGGTGGCCAAGAAGGCCAGTGGTCTCCTGGGGTGCATCAAGAAGAGTGTGGCCAGCAGGTCGAGGGAGGTCATCCTCCCCCTCTACTCTGCCCTGGTGAGGCCGCATCCAGAGTCCTGTGTCCAGTTCTGAGCCCCCCGTTCAAGAAGGACAGGGAACTACTGGAGAGAGTCCAGCGGAGGGCTACAAAGATGATCAAGGCAATGGAGCACCTCTCTTATGAGAAAAGGCTGAGAAACCTGGGTCTGTTCAGCCTGGAGAAGAGAAGACTACAAGGGGATCTCATCAATGCTTATAAATGGTGGGTGTCAAGAGGATGGGGCCAGATTCTTGTCAGTGGTGCCCAGCGACAGGACAAGGGGCAATGGGCACAAACTGGAACACAGGAAATTCCATCTCAACATGAGGAAAAACTTCCTCACTTTGAGGGTAACAGAGCACTGGAACAGGCTGCCCAGAGAGGTTGTGGAGTCTCCTTCTTTGGAGATATTCAAAACCTGCCTGGATGCATTCCTGTCCAACCTGCTCTAGGTGAACCTGCTTTGGTGGGGGGGTTGGACTAGATGATCTCCGAAGGTCCATTCCAACCTCTACCATTCTGTGAGTCTGTGTTAACTGCTCAGCAGAGGAACAATTTGTTGTCCCAGTTTGCCTGGATCACTCACAGAAGCACAGAGAAATCCTTCCTCAAGTTGGATGGAGCCCATGGTCACCAGAGCAGGGGCTTGCCAAGTGTGCGACCAAGTCGCCATGACAGTCCCTTCAAAGACGAGTAGCTCTGCAGAGGGTGATAATGCTTAAAGGAAAACCTTTCTAGAGCACATTCTGGGCCATACCAGATCACTTGCCCCAGAAGCTGTGCCTCTTGGAACAGCTTCCTCTGCAGCACACCACGAGGGCACAGGGCTGCTTCAGGCTGTGCAAGCCCACTTTTGCTTTCAGCCGCCCCACTGTTTTAAAGGGCTGGGTGCTTCTGAAGGCTTTCGGTTCCACTCAACAGCTCTGCCCCACTGGTCTGGCAGGTTTGAAAGGCTGCTGCCTGCTCACTTGGATCGTGTTGGTAGCCCTGTTTCATTACACTTCATTGCCTTCATTCATTATAAAACAGAATAAAAACCTCACTGTAATGCTTTCTTACCCAGCAGGAGATCAGATTCCTGGAGAATCTAATCTTTTATTAATAATGCTGACAAATCACCAGAGTATTACCCTTCATTTATGTAATGATTCGAATCCTATAAAAGTTTCCTCTGATTATTTCAAACATGTACGCACATCCTCATGCAGTACAGGAAGCCACAAGTCAACAAGGGGAAGAAGAGCACTGTAGCTGCTCCATGCCAGTACCAAGGGGGACTGCTTTTTGGTTGGCATGGCCCAGGCAATCTGGGTGACATCAGTCAATGCCAAGCTTCCACCTCTGTTGCGTCAACAGAAGACGGTGCTGGCCAATACCGAAATTCTCAGCCAGGGTTGGGCATTCTAGACACCAGAGCCTTGCAGCCAAAGTGAAAACAGAGCCCCAGTATGAGCTCAGGCTTCCAGAACAAGAGAAGGGATGCCACGATCCCACAGGAGGTCTGGGTTGGGGAGAAAGGGAGCTGACAGCACTTCTCTGAGGATGTCAGGCTAGAGATTCATGCAAGCACACCGAATGCTTCCTCTGCCATGAAGTGTACTACAGAAGAGAAGTGTGATTGCTGTGAGTCAGCTGGAAGGACCATTTTGGCCAGTGTTCTGCCTTGAAGCAGCCTGCAGCAGATGGCCAGAGAGGGACAAGACCAAGGCAAGTGTATAGCCACATCCTCTCCAGTATTTGCAGCTCAGAGACCTTATGCCAGCTGCATTTTCTATACATGCAGTAACCCTCCACGGAGCTCTCCTCACTGGATTTGTCAGGTCTCACCTGAACCCACAGGCTTCCCTCAGCCACGACATCCTGCAACAAGGAGCTGTGCATAGCACAGCTTGCACTGAACTGGTTACTTGCTAGCTATATTTGATGTCCTTTATTTCTCATACTGGGAAAGAAGACAAACTACCTCCTCACCACATCACACTTGATTTTATAGACTATTACATTCCCAAGCCTCTTTTCCTCTATCTCCTATCCAGGCTGAGGACTCCCCAGCTCATTTAGTCACCCCTTGCACAGAAGCTGTGCCAGATCCTCCACCGTCACCTGTGTCAGCCGTCTCTGAGCCTTTTCCAGTTCTACTCTGTCTTTTGAGATGGTCCAGAATTGCAGGCTGCAGTGACACCATGTATTTGTACTAGATCATGCAGCTGCCCAGGAAAGCAATCCCTAAAGGAAGCACCCTACTTGTCTTCCCTCCCCTATACATACTTTCTGCAAGCCACTCTCCTGGATAGCAGGGGCTCAGCCACCAAGGGGGCTAGGGGAAAATGATGAGGGGGAATGACTCCTGAACACAACCTGGAGTCAGATGCCACATGTGATTGTGGCACATCATCACAGAAAGAGGGCAAAGCCACCTGTTCAAGCTCAGGCTAAGCCCTGGCCCAGAACTCCATCCGACCAACCCTCAGTGCTCTGCAAGACTTGAAACTCTGCATGTGTTTTTGCTGTTCATTCCCACTGAAAGAGAAGGCGGGGTGACTGAATGGCTGCATAAAGAAAAAAAAAATGCTATTCAAAGAATTAGAAGGCAAGCTAAGGAAGGAAATATTTTCCCATGCTTAGATGCAAGGTTCATAGCTGCTGCTTGCCTGAGGAGTGGCTTTCCAGAAGTGCAGGGAACTGCCAAATCAGCCATTCTCTGTAAGCTGATGTCCCACCTGGGTCACAGTTTATTTCTGGGGCATCAGGCAAGTCACAAGGGGGGTTCATGGTATCTCCAGCCTTGATCTGCAACCAAAGAGGGTGCTTTGCCAGACAGCTGCCTTCTTGGCTGTTCTCTAATCCAAATGCATTTTTAATACAGTCAAAACAAGTTTCTAGTTCCAACCCCTACTGAGCAACTGGACAGGAGGGACAAGAGTTTCTGCAGCACACCGAGCACTTTTATTCGGCACTGGGGAATGCAAAAGCGCACTGGGGGATGCAAAAGCAGCTGCAACACTGACTGGATGGTCATGTGGGTTTCAGAGGATCAGAAATAGCCCTTCTCTTTCAGTACAATAAAGGGAATGGAAACACCATCTTTCTGTTCTTGTCCAAAGCAACATTGCAAGCCAGTGGGGTGAATAAAGAGTCTGGCCAGAGTGTAAAGCTCTGCCCAAAGGGCTTGAACTGCCTCAGGAGAAAGACTGGAGATCTGAAAGGACAGAACTGCATTCTGCAACACCTCAAGTCCAGGTTCTCAGGTGAGCTCAGCAGCATTACAGTCTGGACACTTGTCTGTCACTCCTGCAACTCCCAGGACATCTGGCTGGTCCCAGCCTGTCTCATGACAAGCCTCATCTGAGCAATACAGTTGACCTCCTAGCTGTGGATTCAGAAGACACATCTAAGCTTTTTTCTTGCAGTGAGTGAAGCATGGGAAGGGGCAAAACAGAGTTGAGAATGAGGCCCTGTTCTCCTAACCATTGGCACCAAGCTTGCATTGCCTGTAGCGACAAGCTGAACTCAAGGGCACTTCATCCTGCAGGAAGAAGGGAAATACACAGCCATCCCTAAATTGCACATACCTCTTGGGTGGCTTCCTGCCACTGCCACTTGTGGTCAGGTCAGAGAGCTCAGGTAGGGCTTCCATCAACGGCTGCATGTCTCCCACCACAGGTGTTGCTTTCCGCTTTGCTTCAGCTTTTTGCTTCTGCTTGGCTAGCTTCACACTTTCTATTTCTGAGTCAGAAACAAGACATTACTGGAGGAAGGGGAAGTGTTTGCAAGAGATAACCCTGAGCTAAGAAATTCTTAGGCTGCTTCACTATCTACAGGAACAAGAGGCCAGAAGTGATTTAAACCAGGGAAAGACTGAAAATAATGCAGCTGGGTAGTTCCCTCCCTTGCTGTGCTTGCTTATAAGTATATACATCCCTACTGACATTTGCAATGGGAAATGAAAACCCCAGACTGATTTTGTCTGAACTGTTTCCATGCCTTGCACTGTTCATTGCTCACAGCAACACAGCACAGGAGTCTCAGGGTGGAGAAAACCATGCTGACCTTGCAATGGAATTAGGAGAGAGAAACAAGAGGGGAAGGGACAAACCAAATACAGTCAGCTCCACATGCAGCATTGAACAGTCACAGTCCCATCTCTGCTTTGCTGTTGGGACAAAACAATGGTTTCCTAGCACAGGCACAAAAGATGGACTTAATTTCAGTTGTTTACTTAGTTTGGAGCAAGTCAAAATCTCACCTTCATGACTCAGTCTGGAGGTCAAGCAGTCAGATGCCGAATAAACTAAGCCCTTAGAAAAGCACAGCACCAAGTGGCACACACAGAAGCAGCTGGCTTTTCCTCGAGACCATGTTTACCAGTCTCCCTGCAGCAGCTCTGAGCAAGGCTGTGAGCACAATAAGGCTCTACAAATGTTATGGCAGTCTCCCTTCTCAGCCATGGGAGGTGGGCATTGAAAGCTGCAGGCTTCTGCCTCTCCTTGAAGCTCCCTGGTGTAGAAAGAGGTCCCACAGCTGCCCAAGCCTTACAGAGCCAGCAACCTCCAGGGCAAGCCCCAGCAGAACATGTTCTCCTCCAGGTCAACCCACAAAAGGCCAGCATTGCTACAAGCCTCCAGCTGAGCTCCAAGGTGCCCCAATCTGTCCCAGAAGTCCCCTGACGATGCCACCAGAAAGAGCTGGAGCTCAGCAGGATCCATGAGTTCCTCTTCCTTCTGCCAGGTCATCACCAGGCCTGGAAACCCATTGCATTGCCTTGACATCCACCTTGTGGAGGCCGCAGCACAAGAGCAGGCTTCTGCTTATTGCCTTGGACAATGAGCATATTGCAAGGACAAGCCTTTGCACATGACAGAGCACAGTGCCAGCAGCCATGGGGCCAAGCTGGTGACACAAGGAGTCCAACACCTTCCAACACAGCATGACCACATAAGCAGGACTAAATCAGCACAGGTATTTTTGGTCAGAACACAAAAGCAGCCAGTCCTACTTACAGACCACAGCCAAGATGCCATCTGCAATTCTGTGTCTAATCCTGCTGACCACATTCAAGAAAGTAGAACTCAAATTCACCAGCTAGCCACTGGCTCTTTTAGTATCTTTGTTTTGTTCGCTCCCCAACTCAGCTGAGTTGAAGAGCAACAGTTTTTCATGAACTGCAATTTTGCTGTACATGGATGTTAGTGACAAATCTGGATTGTAAATGCTTGTCCTCACAGCAATCCCTGCCAAGAACACAGCTTTCTGTTCTGCATCACTTCTTTTTTTGGTCTGGCTTTATGAAGCTGACTACTTCAGTGCTTTCGTAAACAGTATGTGCTCAAAATTTTCAGACACCTGATTCTGCGCAAACATCCCAAATTCTTTTCCTATGAAGTCTTGTTCGTCTGAGGAGCCATGCGATATATGTATTTTTAAATATGCATACTTCTAATGTCTGAACCATTGCGTATTTTTTTTCCCTCTCTAGTATCTCATGAGATGATTTATTGGAATGGAAGAAATCTCCAAGTTTTGCATTTGCACTACAGGGCTGAACGTTATTTCCCAGGGTCTTGGCATCCAGTGTCACAAAAGCAGCCCTGGGACAAGAAGAAACAACAAACTCTTGGGAAGACTTAGGCAAACAGAGATGTAATGATAAGATCTTCAGCAGTGCAAGTTGGGTTCTGTTTTGGGGGTGAGGGAAGCAGGCAAAGACTGCAAAACCCACAAAGAATTGGCAGTTACCTGCATCAGACAAAAATCAATGTGTTTCAGTTGACTGCAGCTCTTTATGGTCACAATGTTAGAATGCCAAGTTTCATTTAAAAATCACCATCTGTGGAAATAGCAGCTTATTTCCCTCTATCAGCTAATAATAATAATACCAGTTTCTTTATTGATGTCTATATAGGCTTTTTCCAGCTATTCCATTTTTCTCAATAACAAGCTGCATACCTGGTACTAACACTTGCTGACTTTTCTTACAGAAATTTCTGGGTACTTGCTACCCTTTGCAAAGCATTTGCTAGGGAATGCTGGTATTTGCCAACTGGCCACAAGTTTAATGGGGGAGTCAAGACAGCCAGCAATTTAGGTACTTGTGTATCTGTAGAGCACTTCTAATACCTAGTATCTTCTAAGAGATAATTTGGCCTGAAGTTTTCTATCTATCTTGGTGTTCTCCCCAAAACAAAGCCTCTGCATTTCATTTGTATTGTCTCAGTTTAGTAACTTCAGAGCCAAGACAGGAGGAAAGAGGCCACGGCAGCACCAAAATAACATACATGATCTTGAGAAAGACTGAAGCTACAAAGGCATATATGCCAGAGGGCAGGATTAAGAGAGCGTAGGGATCCTTCTGAGCTTTTCCAAAGCAACCTTTACTATGGGAGCAGTGCTGACACCCAGGTGCAGGAGCACCTCTGTTTCTTGCAGAAGACGCGAGCCCCATGTACCCCTTTTACTGTGGATTCTGTCATAAAATGCTGCTGAGGACATGCCTTCCTCCACAGCACCTGGTACTGGTCATGGTATCAGGGGAGGGAAAGCTCAGCTGTGCTCCAGCAGTCCCCTCCTTTCTTCCCACAATAGTATCAGACAAGCAGAGACCTTTAGGAGCACAGAAATTGCAGCCAGCAGGCCAGACATTAGGACTAGCACAGCTGTCTATGCTTTGTGGCCAACAGGGACACCAAGGGTTGCAGATGTCAAAGACACTTGGAAGTTGTTTGTTGGTGATAGGGAGGAAGTTTCCTTCAGACTCATCGTGTTAAATTATCAGCTTTTTATGTTAAGAGGAGCCAGAGACACCTTCACTGTGACTGGTGAAATCACAGGTTGATGGACTTGACCTCAGAGCTCAGGAGCAGAGAGCATATGGTGCGGCAGAAAGCCACATGCCTCAGCCCCAAACACAGTCTGTCAGCAACTCTGTTGGGCTGGAAGGTGTTAGGGGAAAAGCCTGTCCCAAGAACAGCTCCAGGTATAGTAGAGGAATCCCTCTGCTATACCAGGTAGCACAGCATTGTCTCTTACTGTGCTGAGATACCTGATGCAAAAATACAGACACTTCCCACAGGAAACAGAAGCATTTCTGCCATGCACTGGTTTTATTTAGCTCATATTTCACAGCCTCAAGAAAGGCCAGACTGTCTGGTAAGTGGGTTCACTGACCTGTGGCATGTGGGAAAGAGCAGTAACACAACCAGCAGCGTCCAGAGACCTCCCTTACTGAAGGGCAGGAGGGCCCGTTGCAGGCTTTCACCACAGAGGCTTAGAATTAGCTGGTGGCTGCATGGGGCTCAGCTCCAGGCTGTCCTAGGGGCCCCACAGCTCCTCAGGGAGGAGGAGCTCCACTATACAGCTAGCCATATCTGTACCAGAGCTTTAAAAGATAGAGAAACATACTAACCCTACATGGGCACAGTGTCTTATCTGGATACATAAAGATTTTATGTAGTTACTTACATTACTTGTGGAGGAAGATCAAACGTAGGTTTTGGGCAATGACTCAATCTCAGTGCTAAACACTGAGAAACAATATCTGGGACTTTTACCCCGTGTGCTGGGGAGCAGATGTGAAGGCTTCTGAGAAGGACTCAGCCTCCCCCGGCACTGCCCAACACTCCCACCCACGCCCATGTACAGAAACATCCAACAGAGCCATGCTTTGTGATGCCCACGGTACCACCATGCTTTGGAGTACTTACTCTGTAGCCATCTTTCTCTCCTTAGCTTCATTTTTTCTTTTTTGGAAAGAACCGTTTTTTCTTCTAAACCTAGAGGAGAAGAGAGACATGAGACGAAGCCTGGCTCCTGCATACAGATTCAGTGCTGGACACTTCCCAAAGATAGCAGAGTCTGTAATATTTGTTCAACCCTTGATGTTTTTGAACTTGTTGACAGGTCAGGCAGGCTGCAGGCAGGCCGGGGACTACACCGCACCTCAACTTTTAGCTGAACAAATCAGACTCGGCTCACTGTTGGTTAAGAAATAAGAAATGGGCAAGTAGATCAGATCCTCAGCACCATAGGCTCTGTTTTCTCAGGCCAGGTAGCTCTTTGAGAAAAGCATTTTGAGATTCTTGGCCCATGTCCTGCAATCTTGCATGAAGCTAGCCTGGGAGCTGGCATTTTCTTCTGAAGACTAGTCATGGGGGGGGCCTACAGGTTCCAGAACTGGGAGCAAAAAGCAAGTTTTAATCTGAAAATATGCAGGCTGATAAAGCTAAGAAGAAGGAAAACGCAGGCTGCAGACATGTGCGAGGGTAGGAGGGGGAATGACAACTTGACATGGCTATCGGCATCTGCCCGCCCATGGCAGGCAGGGGAAGCACTGAAAAGGGTCTGAAATACCCAGATCTGTGGCAGCTCTAAGGAGCAGCTGATTACTAACAGCTTGTAAAAACAGCTAGTCCCTACTATATACCAAATTCAGTATTTGGAAAGCAGCTGTTGATCATTATGTCCAATATGAAGTAAAATAATGTCACAAATATTTTTACTGCAGACGCTATAAAATTTTAGCTCATCTCCGGTGTTTAAAACAAAATTGGCTTTATTCAACTTTCCTCCTGAAATGTGCTGGGAATCCTGCTACAGGAATGCCAATGGAGAAACGAGCTCCCAAAGACCACTCCTCTCACCTTAGGTTATTCTTAAGCCTGGAAAAGAAAAAATACCCTTTTTCTCCCCAAAAGAAAAAGGAATTCAATGCAACTCTAAAAACTCACTGAGAACAACTTCTCTAAAGTTGCAAATCTTTCAGGATGACTTAAACGAAAGCAGGATCATAATTTAGTAATTTAAATGCCTTAAGATAAGAACAAGCCTGCTGGGGCTGGAGAGACTTGTCCATAAAGCCAACAACCACCACCATGTTTTGCATTTTTAGGGGACATGGAGAACGAAGCTGTAGCTGTCTTGTGTCCCAGAAAAATATGTTACTGCAGTCAATGCACCCAAGAAGTGAGAAATAAAACCACGCCTAGAGGCTATCACTTATTTACAAAGCTCAGAGATGTCTTGAAGGGTTTATATGTGACTGATGCTGCTATCCATTTTTCCGTCTCCTGCATAAAGCACCAATGCATGTGGACCCTGCTAGGCTCCGGCCAGCAAGACAGCCCCACTGGGATGTGGGGCCAGGCAATAACAGAGACAAACATCTAATGATGTTAAGGGCAAATTTCCTCAATCTGTTTGCTGTGGTAGTAAAGTGGATGCTAAAACAACTAATTGCATGTTCCAATAACCAACTCCCAGCCACCCCCACCCCCGATCCCCCCACGTTTCTGCAGTTTCAGGGAAAAAAAGGATGAATCGCGAGAGGCCCAATCATACCCCGATGATCTCTGAAGGGCTGCCTGCACAAGACACCTCCACCCTGCCTTTCTGGCTGCCCAAGCCTGCCCAGATTTCAGCGGCAGCGGTGCTGTGCAGATATGCCCCCTTGTCTGAAAACACACTCATTACTTCATTGGTAAAACAGCGCCTGGCAGGATTTGTTAATGAAAATTAAAAAAAAAATAAATTCAGCCAGCTGGCCAATTTAGTAATAACATCAATTCACTCCCCCCCCCCCCCCCCCCAAACAGCAGCAGAATATTTAAGGAAACACAAAAGCTGTTTTCTTGGCAGGAGTCCAACCTCACTGCAGGCTGGGGACAGTGGCGGGCACCCAGGCTGGCAGTCACAGATCACCAGAGGGGTGCGGGGAGGCGATCCGGATCCTTCCTCCGCCTGCTGCGAACAGCCAGTGAAGTAGCTGGTTTCTGCCCTTTTTCACTGCCTGCTCCCCTGATACCTCCATTTTACGTATCCCTCCCTGCCTCTCAGGAGGTTGTTTTGCTGCTGGAATGTGCCAAGTTGTGTTTGGCAACTTCCAGTCACGAAGCTGAGTGCCAAAGCCGCTGGAAACCCACTGGAGTGCAGCGGAGGCAGAATTTAGCACAGACCCAAGGTAGTCTTTTTTTTTTTTTTTTTTTTATTTAGCTTGCAAGCACCTCTGAGATCAAAGCCAGACCACAGCTCCAGTTTAATTACTTTTCTGTGAGATCAGAAGGGATTGGGTCCCCCCCCCTCCGGCCCATTCCACATGTAATTTAACAATACTTGCCTTTGAAACCTTGTGCAGAGAAGGTGAGCAAAAGCCACTTACATTAGCGGAGAGTAATTTACATACTGTAAACTTGACAATTATTTCTTTTAGCGAGTATGTGGTTTTTATCCCCTCTGATCTGCACAGTACATAACAGCTCAAATACGAACAGATTAAAAAAAAATAGCTTTTTGCCTCCTACATCAAGTGTTTGATACTACTACTGGCAATTCTCAGGATCCTGCTTTCATGGCAGACAAGCAGATTTTTTTTTGAGTACGGCTTCCTTCGTTTCAAAAAGGTTGAGTTTTTTTGGTAAAGGACTCCTTAGACTAAAAAAAACCCCAAACAATAAATATATAACTGCTTTTCATAAAGGACTCGGTTAGACTAAATATATATATATCCTACCTTAAAAGTCCCCATTATATCCTTTCTAGGCATTCAGAAAAAAGCTGGACTGGGTTAAAGCCGTAACACTACAGGCTTACCTGAGCCCCGAGATCCCACTATTTAAATTTGACTCCACAACTGAAATGGTAAAAACACAGGCTTCACAGTTCTGGGAAATCACATTACTTTGAGGACTTGGCCATGAGCAGAAATATCAACTATGAGCAGAAATATCAAATAAACCTGTGACTGTGCAATGCCACGTGAACAGAGGAGGGTCCTTCAGCACCAGGCATCTCCCGCTCCCCTCCGCCCCCCACACAAAGCTGCAGTGAAGCACTAAGTACCCTCTTTGGTACGAGCTATTAAGAAATAGCATGAAGTATTATTCCCAGAACTCCACTGATACATAACAGTAAAGCTGTTGCTGCTCGAAACATAATATTTTGGCAAAACACGGTACCCTATGAATTTAAGTTAAACAACAACAGATGTGTTAATTTTAGCCCCAGTTGTATAACAGCAGCAAAAATGAGCATATGCCTACAGCTGTGGGATGAGTCCACTAAAGAAATTCAAAGAGCACACCCAAAAGCAGAAGACTGGGTGTGTTTGGGGTGGGTTTTTTTGTTGTGTTTTTTTTTTTTTTTTTTTTTTAATTACATAGTTTCACTTGTAAATTATCTGGTACCCTTTCACACTGAAAGGGCCTGAGAAATGGTAAACCACAGTCTCCTGGGGCAAGCGCAGCAGTGGTGTGACCTGACAGATGCCAGGGCAGAACTACTGAAGGTATTCTTTTTCCTCTAGGAAGAAAGTTGAGGGACAACACCGGCCAGGCAGAAAGTCAGCCAAGATGTCCTCCAGCAGAGATGGTGCTCCGCAGGAGCCAGCCCCACAGCTCGCTGCCCTCACCTCACCCAACAGCTCAGCTCCCAACCAAGCAACCTCCAGCTCCACTTCTCCTCTAGAAAGCACTGATGCAAAAGTGCCTGGGGAGCCTGGGTCACTAGTGGGACCGAGGCTTGGAGGTGGCAAGGACAGAAGCAGGGAGTTGATATCCAGGCTCTTTGCCCCCTTACTCTTTAGAGGAGCCCCCGGAGACAGCTTGGTAGCCTGAACGTGGTGCATGGAGACCATGGCAGGGCAGTGTTTGGGTTTTCCTCAGTTCAAGCCCTGCCACCCTAAGGAGGCTCAGGAACCAGTGCTGGAAAATAAGATGACAGCCCCTGCTGGGACAGGGCAGGTTTCCCCATGGATACAGCATCTGCTTTTTATGTTCCAAAACAAGCTACATTATTTTTGTTCACAATCATTACATCAGCATGCAGGCTCTCCTTTTGCCCCTGATGAGGAAGGCATCCTATTTAAAGTGGGATCTGCATACTCAGCCCTTCCAAATCCCCTGGTTATTTAAAGTGCAGCCTACTTCCAAGCCCGGCTTCCCATCCAAGACCCAGAGGAGCTGTGCAACTCATGTCCTTGTGCCAAGGTCATGCCTCCATCAGGTCTGGTAAATATCCCCGGGCTCTGACCAGCTACAGCAAGGGCACAAAACCTCCCTCTGCAGAAGAGCCAAGACTCATCTCTAGTTAGCCGCATAAGTGCACAAGTGATATGACGTCTGAAGCGGGAGCAGTTCCCCTCAGGAGGTGACCAAGAAGTCACAATCTGCACAGTAGTCTGTGAGATGCAACTCTAGAGACAAAGTCTGTCCTCCCAAACCATATCTTAAGTGCTGCAGACATGCTCAATCCCTGCCGCAAGGTAAAAGTACCTCCTCCGCCTGAGGTATTTTTCACTCTTCAGAAGTCTTCAGCCTTCCCACCTGCACCCTCTCAGCAGCCCTCCCTAACACAGAGGTTGACATTTCAAGGGTCAGTCTCAGATAGGCACACAGAGGATGCTCAAGGTGGCCCAGTGTGTCAGTGTCCTTAAAGCTGCATTTGCAGGTGGAAGGTTATTTTCCTAACCAAGGAAAGAGGTAACATGTCTCAGTGAACTCAGATTTCTGAACCAAGCATGCCACAAAGACTACAAAATGCCTTGTTTGAGCCTTGTTTGAGCTCATTGCCAGTTCGTGGCACAGAGAGATCCCAGAAACCACCATGAGCCTCCTGATGGAGAAGCTATGGCTGCCACAAGGAGATCACCTCATCTGTGAGGTCACAGGCTCCTCCCTGGGAAAAGTTATCTTTTGCTCTTGGAAAAAGGTCAGCTTATTTCAGGAGTTATCCTCCCTGTAAAACATGTACAGGGTACAAACTTGGTGGGGTCAGAGGGAGAAATACCCCACCATGTATTCTGTAGCATGCAGCCTTCTTAGGGGAGAAACATCCACAGAAGTAGCACTGGGGGACAGCAGGACAACCATGTGGCCTCTGCTTTATTTTGTTCATTAATTTCCTGTATTACCTCCATCCTGCTGCGAACACCCTGGAGGGCAGCAAACTAGGTCAGACCCATCACTAGTCCAAGGCACTGAAATGCTTTTTATCACATACATTTTGCTGGTTTGGGAAAGTTTCTCCTAAAAAATTGAAAGAAACCGTGTATTTACTATCAGCATGTCCTGCGCAGTCACTGGGTAGGCAATGAGACTGAGGAAGGAGAATGAACCACAGGATGCCAGACAGACAGTACCACTGCCTGATACCAGACAGGCCATGCTGTTTCTCCCCTTCCTGACCAGAAAAGCATTATGAGATGCAGCCAGGACCCCCAGGAGATGAAGCAGCTGTAGAAGTGTTTGCTGGCACCTACAGGAATAGGAGGACTTACCTACAGCAGGCAAAGTGAATGTATTGAACACATCTTTCAGAAAGCCTGCCTTTAAGCAAACCCAAGGGGATGAACGGTAACTATCTGACATCTACTAGAGCTTTTGAAATTCTGTATGCAGAAGGTACCCTTTTTTAAATATTTTTTTCCTTAGACTAATTTGTCCTTATTACATTGCAGATGCACAGTTTTGCCTGAATAACGTAGGTGCTACCACTCGGCATCCTTTTTTCCTGTTGCTTACACATTTGGCTGTCCTTTCTCTGGAAGTCTTGGATGACTACAGTGAGCAACAGCCAAACCAACCTCCATGTGCAGCAGACTTGGAAGTACCCTCTTGCTGTTCTTCCACTGAGCATGGAAGCAGTGAATAAGACAGCTCACCTCTTTCTCAAATGCTTCCCTGGTCAGAGAAAAATACAATTTGGCAAAAAGTGCAACTACTGAGGATGTTGTTGCACCCATGCAGGAGCTCCACATGATTTGCTAGAAAAAGTGTCCCCAGTTTTGTATCCTCCTCACCAACCAACTTGCTGCCTAGATTCAACACATCTTTGTAAGAAAAGATGCTGCACTACTTTTTATTTATTTCCCTCATGCCTCTTCTGCACCCAGAAAAAAAACCCAGTTCTTAGTACTCCCTGAGCTGTAATACTTCGAAAACCACAAAACACATGCAGAAAGGCTCACCCACAGACATGTGCCCTGGGAAACACATGCCATGTCACGGACTTTGCAAGACCAGGTGTGATTTTGTTAAAGAAACAGGGTTTTCCAGCTTTGAGAAAATGAGTTTGCTTTCAAGAAAAGACACTTCAGTCCCCCCTGCCCCTTTTCATGTCCATGAATTTGTTGCAACAAGTGTGTGTACATTTCTTCCAACAAAAAAAGCAAGAAGTCCTCCAAAAGCATCCTGAAATTCCACAGCACAAATAAGATGTACTTATTTGTCAAGGAACAGCATGTCCAGAAAAGGTGACTTTTTCTTTGCTTTCTCTGGCATGTATTTGCTTTCTGTGCAGCCCCATAAACAGTTTAAATACCTGTGATCACAGTGAATTTTATGCCCAGCTCTCAGCAAGTGCTGCTGCAGCTTATGGCCTTACAAAAGGTCACTCAGTTCAAAGAGAACAGAAGCAAGGGACTAGGATTTCAGTGCATGTTTAAGACACTCCCAATAGCTCAGTTCATGAGATTTCTTTCAGATTTCATGACAAGCCATCTTGTCTTTCCTGCACACCCATCTCTGATCACAGCAAATTACATAGGGAACAGCCATGGAAGATGAGAATTTGCTGTGTCTGCATGTGAGGCAGAATGAATGGCAAAGCCTTCTTGCAATCAAGATGATCCAAGGAGTTGTAGGTCTGCAGTAGAAACTTTTTTTTTTTTTTCCACAATCAGTCACGAAACCTGACCATCTCCAACCTCCTGCCTTGCTACTGCTAACAGAGAAACCCTGCCAGCTGGCTTCCGAGGGCGACTTCATCGCCCCAGCCACCTCAGAGAGGAGAACCAACCAGGGTTTCTTTGCTTTCATTGTCCATGTAGAAGCCTAAGAGTCAAGCCTCCAAGAAGTGCAAGACAGGGGAGTTGAGGCCAAATACTGCTTCAGGCAGTGCCAGGGGAGCCTGGTCCCTCCATGCCACCATGCATTTCCCTCCCTCACCTAAGGGAAACGAGCCTGATCTGCTCAAAGTAGTCCTTAAGAAACATGAACAAGTGCACCTGTCAGGTCTCAGGTGAGAAAGCTGATGAGCATTAAGCATTACCATACAGGCAAAGCGGCTTCCTCTGTTGTAATTCAGATATAGGGAACAACGGTGTTATGCAAAGCCCTGAGGACCTGACTCTCAGGAGTAAGGCTTCCCTGGGAGCACGGGCAGCCCTCACTTTCCAAAGGCATTAGCCTTCCCAAAGTTGCAGTACCCAGCCCTAGCAAAAGTTTTGCAAATAAGCAGCATGTAACCCCCCTTGGGAGTACAGCCACTATACCTGCTTCCCTGCTCCTCCTGGGAACAAGACCTGGTCTGACAGGATTTGCAGGGTCTCTGTTCCACTGCCAATTCCTTCCCTTATCTGTGAAAGCCTAGCAAGCTGCTCTTCCTCCTCCTCCTTTCATCCAGCACTCACGCTTTTCTGGGAAGTAGCACATAAGCTCGGGGTATGAAGCACTCCACAGTAACCCATGCATTCATAGCCTGGGTCAGCCATGGTGTAACCTAGAACTGAAAGCAGCCTCATTACTATCCTCTTCTTATCTCTGCCACAGGCACTTCTGACATATTTATTTCTCAAGTTTTGAACAATTTGACATTTCTTCCAATGCAACAGAAAAATAAAATTATGTTCCCTTCAGCAAGAAAGCCAGAACTTGTTCTCTGCAGAGATGGTTTCCAAAAAAATTCCCTAGATATCTGAGAGTTCAGGCCCTCAGCTCTCACTAGTATGCAGTCTCAAATGTCATGCTTAAAGTCAAACAAACCCAAAATTAAATAGCCACATCACTTTCCAGATTGTGTGTTGGGGGCACTTTTCTTGTGCAAGCATAACTGACACATGTAGTCATACCTTTAACATGAAAAGACTACAAAGACAAGGAGGTCAGCCATAGGAAGTAGTAGTGAAGAATGTTATATCACATTTAAAAGGGCTAAAGAAAAGATAAGAGAGGCTGTGTTCCCATTTACAAGCACTGGTCTTGGGAAAGGCTTACAGCAAGGGCAGAACACACACTGCTACAAGGTACTTGGAATCTCTTCATTGCGTTGGATGTGGAGTCGTAACACTGTACAAGATGGCCCTGAAAGCAGTGAGAAAGGTCAAAATCAAACCAAGTAGGTTAGGGCCGACCAGCCCCTGAATGGCTGTGAAGGGTGTACACACCCACAGATGCTCTCACAGCCTTCCACCAATGCAGCTTTTCACCAACTCAGTGCTGTAGCTCCCCTCCATCATTGTCTTCCTCTTCTCCACTTGCGTCCTCTCCTCCGGGTCATACGCTTCCAGATAAGCAACAGAGAGCAGCTCACCAGCTGGAGAGCATCTTTGCTTAGAAAAGGCCCTGGGAGTCCTGGTGGCCACCAAGCTGAACATGAGCCACAAATATGCCCTTGCAGCAAAGGCAGCCACTGGTGTCTTGGGATGCATTAGGAGGAGTGTTGCCAGCAGGTAAAGGGAGGTGACCCTTCCCCTCTGCTCAGCGCTGGGGAGGCCACACCTGGAGTGATGGGTATACTTCTGGGCTCCCCAGTACAAGGAAGATACGGACTTACTGGAGTGAATCCAGCTAAAGGCCACTAGGATGATTACGGTACTGGAGCATCTTCCACTTGAGGAGAGGCTGAGAGAGACGGAAAAGAGATGGCTCAGGGAAAATCCTATCAATGTGCACAAATACCTGATGGGAAGGAAGGAGAAGAGGGCACCAGACTATTCCCAGTGGTGCCCAGTGACAAGACAAGAGGCAATAGGCACGAATTGAAACACTTGGGTTTGGGATAATTTTTGTTTTCTAACTGTAAGGGTAGTCAAACACTGAAACACGTTGCCTAAAGAGTCTCCAGGTCTCCATCCATGGAGATATTCAAAACCTGACTAGACAGTCCTGGACAACCTGCTGTATCTGATCCTGCTTGAGCAGGGGCTGAACTAGATCATCTTAAGAGGTTCCTTCCAACCTTAACAATTTTGTGATTATGTGCAACATTCAAAACAAAAAATTCAGATAGTTTTCATAGGTGCACCTACTTTCCCCTATAGGGGAGCTATCTTTTGGGAAAGATACTTGCCCTAAAAACAAAACACTGGCATGGCATGGCATGGCATGGCATGGCATGAGAAAGCACTACAGAAGATTTTTCATCGCTACCCTTGCCTGCTGCTGATTTCAAAAAACATCAGTGCCACCAGCAGAGCATACGAGCTTAGCACAGATCAGCCCTTGACTCCAGCCTCAGCAAACACTGATCACGCAGGGTAGCAGGGTTTTGCTTTCCATTTTGTTTTCTCTAAAGCAAGAGCATTAAAAGTACAGAAAGCGGAAGCCTCCCAGCTGCTCTGACAGGACACGACCCACCTTCCTGGCTGGCCAGCATAATGTGGACAAACCCATTCCCTTTTGATCTCATCCTCAGTTCACGTGCAGGGAGGAAAGTGCACAGATTTGTGTCTCCCTTGTCAGAAAAGACCTGCCCTTGCAAAAAAAATATTTGAAAAGTCACCTTGGCAACAGAGTTCCTTCAAGCAGGCATTTATAACACAATGACTCATAGGTTTGCCATCGCAACCTGAAAACAAGGTACTGGGGGCACGCGGAGGTGTAGTTCTCCACTGTCTTTACCTCCTGCAGCAAGTATATTTAAGGTTCATACAAAACCATGGACACCACCAAGGTGGACCACCGAAGTAGACTCCAGGGAGTCCACAGCACAGCACAATCTGAACAGTTTGCAAGTCCCCTTACACAGAGGATAAAAATTTATATTTTAACAACGAAGAAAGATAAATGCACAAGAGATACTTGTGTGGATAGTGCTGTTTTGATAGGGAGCAGTGGGAAGAATAGAATACACTTTCTACAAAAGCTTAAACAGCAACAAATATTTGGAACGAGATTTATTCGAGACCAAAAGTAATTCATGTTTACCAAGGGATAAATTCTCTGCTTAGGGCTAAGGGAGACAGAATACCAAAACATCCCTATGCTTTTTGACAATGCCTTGCAGGCTTGTATTTTAAAGAGATTTTCCCTAAAATATCCTTTCCATTCCTGTTAATAAGATTACCTTTGACTACATTGTCCTTTGAAAAGTTTGAAAAATCAATACCTTCTGCAGTATTACATGGTGAAATACCTAGATCTGAAAGCACTACACTATTTGATTTTACCTGGTGCTTGTAATTTATGCAAAATGCAAGAAAATGTTAATTTACCTTAATTTCCTTGTCTTTCAACTATATATTTGCTAGTAGACAATTAAATTGACGTTCTCTAGGGAAGTTTTCCATTTCCAGACACTGGTTCCTATAACCCCTCTTGCATTTGTTTTGGTACCTGGCATTTCTTTTACAAGTGTATTCTTACCTATCACTTCATATATGCTCTTTGAGCTCCTTAGAGGAGCCAGCTCTGCTCAGTTGTATTTGTTATTACATTCTCAATGCATGGATTTAGTGGTGACCCTGCCAACCAGTCTTCAATCTCCTTCCCTGGGTTTGACAACAGGCAGATTTCTTCCCACCTGAAATTCTCCACTTCAGTTCTTAGTTTCTGAAGAGCTCCTTTAATGGGACTGCAGACAAAAGACTTCTGTTTATCCAAAATACTGATTTCACTTTTAGCAGTTTTATATAGTTGAAGCCACCCTACATCTCAGACAATTTTGTAGCTCCCGCAAGTTGTGCACAAGAGAGATTTAGACATAACCAATGTTTATTCATATTTATGAACACACTCATATGTTCACCATAGCTGTGTTTTAACTACAGGTATTTTTCCTGAAAATATGCAGCAGAGAACCTCATTTTATGCTGCATTTCCCTCAATGGCAAAACAGTGGCCTTGTGGGGTGCTGGGGGAAGGAGAGAGGGCAGACAACAGTAGGGAAAAGAGGGAAAAAAATAACTATTTAAAGACACTCAGAGGAACTGCAAAAGCACAGAAGGCAAGATTTCTGAGGCAGACAGGCAAATATGTCACTGTCAGGTGCCACTGCAGCACTGGCAGCAGACCAGCCGCGCATGGAAGGATGTGCAAGACAATACCTAGAATGAGTTGTGGAGTGGTTTTCTCTTCCTTGAGGATTACAGGAGACATTACAATGTGTTATGTACGGAGCCCCACCTTCCCCCCTGCCATTTCTCCAGATAACACATTTAATGGATTTGCTGGTTTGCTGTTAGAAGCACTGAGTTGTCCTCATTCCCTCAATCCAGGTTTAGCATCTAAAGCCATTTTCCCTCCCTCCACTGGGAAAAACAAGACATGGGAGAGATGCAGACAAACAGTATCATCTGAAATTATTTCTTTCAACTGAAATGGGGACGGACAGGCAACCAGACTGCATTCATCGTGCGACTTGGTGAAACAAGTGCCTGCAGGAACTTCTGCCTTAACCAACAAACAATGCAGGGATGCAGCAAGTAGGAAGAGCCCCAGCTGGACGTTTCCTCAGATGGAGATGGAGGAAAAGAGGCAGGAGGAATCCGAGGATTCAGCCCTTCTGGTACTGCTGAGTAAATGTAGCGTACACTTTACCTGACAGTAAGAGTTGGGGCAGGAAGAGACACTAATAAAACAGTTGCACAGCTAAATATTATCTAAAACTGAAGACAACACTGCACCTTCAACCCTCCCTTTGCACCTATTTCGATGCAAATACACATGAAGGGGCAGAAAGAGATCACAGAATCACAGAATGGTCAGGGTTGGAAGGGACCTCTGGAGATCATCTAGTTCAACCCCCCTGCCACAGCAGGGTCACCTACAGCAGGATGCACAGGATGGCATCCAGGCGGGTTTTGAGTGTCTCCAGTGTGGGAGACCCCACAACCTCTCTGGGCAGCCTGTTCCAGTGCTCTGCCACCCTCAAAGTAAAGAAATTCCTCCTCATGTTAAGATGGAACTTCCTATGCTCAAGTTTGTGCCCGTTACCTCTTGTCCTATCACTGGGCACCACTGAAAAAAGACTCTTCTCATCTACCTGGAACCCTCCCT
Organism: Pluvialis apricaria; assembly: GCA_017639485.1. Classification (NCBI taxonomy): domain Eukaryota; kingdom Metazoa; phylum Chordata; class Aves; order Charadriiformes; family Charadriidae; genus Pluvialis; species Pluvialis apricaria. The sequence goes on along the minus strand of CM030011.1, from coordinate 37,375,789 downwards.
TTAAGTATTTATAAGTATTGATAAGATCCTTCCTCAGTCTTCTTTTTTCTAGACTAAAAAGACCCAAGTCCCTGAGCCTTTCGTGTTGTTTCTCCGGTAACATGCAGCTTAAGATCCTCCCGCAGGCCAAAAGCAGTCCTCTGTCCCTTCTCCTACTTGGAGACGTGCACAGTAAACCCAGGCTGTCAGAGCCAGCTTTGGATGGAAATGTGGCACAAAGTAGCAGCAACAGAACTGGCATTCCTGGGCCATGTGAGTTTGCAGCTACTCTGCAGAGTTTTCCATAAAGCAGACTGCCCTTTGGCTGGCCTCTGAGCACTGTCCTCTCACCATGTGGAAGCACATCACACCTCGCTGTGATTGTTGCTAAAACAGTAATAATCGGTGGCAAATGCCTCCTCCGTCCCAGGAAAGCCTGCGGATTCTGAACTGAAAGTACTTTAGAATTTAAGGATATGTTAATAGAGATTACAAAACTATCTCCATCAAAATCCTTTTGTTTTAATGCTTTTTACTTTGTTTTGAAAAAAACACAACGTTGCAAAATGAAACATATTTCAAAGTTTTTTCCCAATTTTCTTTGGCTCTTCCTCACAAACAATTCAGGGATACAAATGGATTTTGATGCAGTTTTTCATTAGAAAATGCAAATTAGGAACCACTCTACAAAGAAAAAACAGCCCTAAGACTACTCTACAGTAACCAGACATCCTGCATGACCACTCCATCTGATGCCTTAAAACATGGAGAGAGGTTGTTTTATCTACACTACTAGGGTAAAAAAATTTTTACAAAGTTGTGTGCTTTACAAAAAGTGCTGGATGTAACTGGAAAACATGTACAAAAACAGAGACAGCATTATGCAGGCGAACATCACTGACATGATCTGAGTCAGCAACAGCATTTCTCCGAAAGCAGAAAATTAAACAGCAAGCCATTTTATACATTATATTTCTAATGACAGACCCTCTCACCCTTCTAAAAGCAGCATACAAGCTTGGTTTTCATTTATGGCGATTTCCAGGCTTTCAATCTAAATGTCCTCCCAACATTCATGTTCCACAAGTCAAGTCACAGCTCCGGCCACTCTGTACAAAGCAGAATGTACCACAAGTACCATGGCCTTCAACTCTACAGTCCATCCACTCTATTTTAGGACAATTTGACATGAGTATTTGAAAATACTTCTTGCAGGTGTGTTCAGACCCTCTAGTTTGGCTGAGACTGCGTACTCAGTGTCCAAATCAAGATCAGTAACAAGTGGTATACCTCAGGGGTCCCTACTGGGACCAGTACTGTTCAATACCTTTATTAATGACATAGACAGTGGGACTGAGTGCACCATCAGCAAGTTTGTGGATGACACCAAGTGGAGTCCTGCAGTTGATTCTTGAGGGAAAGGAATGCCATCCAGAGGGACCCTGGCAGGCTGGAGGAGTGGGCCCATACAAACCTCATCAAGTTCAACAAGGCAAAGTGCAAGGTCCTGCTACATTGCAACTGTGATAATCTGAACAGCCACATAATTAACCCTGCTCTGGCAGGGGGGTTGGACTAGATGATCTCCAGAGGTCCCTTCCAACCCTGACCATTCTGTGATTCATTCTGTGATAACTGGCTAGCCCAGTATTTAAATCCCCCAAACACCTTAAGACCTTTATAATAAAATAAGGCTTAGCTCATCACAGACACTGCAGTATAGTTACAGTATAGCTACAGTATAGCAGGAGAGACACAAAGGAGAAATCTCTGCATCTCCCACCACATTCAGTGAGGTCAGGCTATGTGATATTTTTGTACTAGTCATCACACTGGGGAAGCAGCAGGGACACAGTTTCAGGTTAAGCCCGCAGCTCATATTAAAGCCCACCTCTGACCAGAACTTTTCAAAGATTTTTGATGGACAGAATCTACTGTGAACTGGTAGCAAGACTTCACAGCAGAGAAACATTTTTTTTTCTATCTGTGCTTCTTAAGCCATGTATTCACAATGGCTCTCTGTAGTCTCTCTGGAGGTCTAATAGCAGGCGCAGGAGTCAGAGCAATGGAGACCACCAGGGTGCAAAGGGGACAAGTTGTGTTTATTTGGACTGTCTGTGATGTGGAGAGCTGGCAGAGGAAGGCATCTTCCAGCAAGCAGATACTCAGCTCCTGTATCAGGTCAGCCACTGACAGGTACTCACTCTGTCTGAGTAAGGGACATGCTGGCATTTTCCAGGAAGCCCCCAGAAGGCGAGATGTTAACTGGAAGTACTCCAGCCTGGCTTCCAACAGATGAGATGATTTAGCAGTAACCACTGAGGCAGCGGAGGGCTTCTCCTGGAAATTTCTGTCCAATGGAGCAGGAACAGGCAAGAAACAACAGTACCAGCAAAATAGCAATGCTCAGACCACCACTGACAAAGGGACTTGCAAGTATTGAAAGGCAAAAATGAAAGCAAACACAGCATGCCACTCCAAGGTCTCTCTACGCCCTTCCTCTCAACACACCACCCCCACCCCCCCACTACTTAAACTGGTAGATAACAAACATTACTGGAATGACATATTTTTACACATAATTAATATATTAATTAATTTGACTGCTGACTGCACTGTGATCAATACTTAATTATATTTCCAGGCAATACAACAATGTCAGCCAGAAATTGAATTGAGTAGACAATGCAGATACATAACTTCAGGGTAAAACCAAAACCATCACAAGAACAGCAATAAATGGGACTTGTACAGGAGTTTCAGCAGCGCACACAGAGTAGAGAGAACAGATCACATCACAGATGTCTTCACAGTGAATGAGGAAGAACTGAGCCATGAAGGTCAAGAGAAGAATTTCAAAACTGGCTGAAATGATTAGTTCAAATGACAGGAAGATAAGGATGAAGCTCTTGCACAGAGAGAAATGGGAGGGAAAGCAGGAACAGCTAGGGAAGGGGCAGAAACAAAGGCATTATGGTAGCTGGACATCCACAAAACACCATTAAGTGTACAGTGAGGCTTGTCTTCCAACACACAGGTGCAGGGCTGCCAGACAATTGATGCCACAGCAGAACTGAAGCACACAGAAAGCCCACCTGGGCAGACGGGAAGAAGAGATGCTGTCAGGAAGGCAGGAGGACCATTTCTGTTCCCAGCCTGGTGACCTGAAGAGGCTACTCACTCAGTACTTCTCCATGGGGCACATGAGGCACAGATCAGGCAAGTTTTATCGTCTCCTTTTGTCAGTGGAGAAGGGACAGGCATTCAGAGGCACAGCAGAAGGCAGAGAAGAGCTGGGAGAGGAGAGGATTGCCCCCACCATTACTACCTCAGTGTCTACTTTGCTAGAGGGGCATCAAGTACTTCACCCCAGCATCTTCCCTTTCAGAAATAACTGTGCTCATGCCAATCAGTGCTTTGCAGAAAAATCTGAACCTATTACTTTTTAAACAGGACAGCTGACCTCAAAGTAACATCCAAGCCTGATCTCTGCATCCCACCATTCCCCATGGCAGCCACTAATCCAATGGCAACAAGGACTTGAACTTGCCCGAACTAGAAGACTGCCTAAAATTTATTCCTGAAACCTTCCCTGCTTCACAAGTGTCCAGAAATACAAGGACACAAAGGAAACACATATGTGAAACTGGGAGAAAACTTAAGAAAACTCTTGAAGATCCACAAAAGTATTCTTCCTAGCTAACAGTTTCCCTGCCTCTCCTTGGGAGATGAGCTACATTAGCATCTGAAGTTGTCTTCCAGTTGTGAGAAGTTGCAATGAGCCCGTTGCAATCCAGCCCTGAGGAAAGGGATTTGCTGCATGGCCCTGACTGAATGCATTCCTTTAACACTGTCACGGCTCATAGCTATCTCAGGATGCCCTTTCAGCAAGGCTGCAGGGTCAGGAAGCAGAGAGGATGCTTGATCAGTAGGAAGGACCATCTTGCCACCATGGTCCAGGGAGCTCTATAGCCTCAGGCTCAGCCTGACATTAAATTCAGAGCACAGTGGAAGAGGTGGGACAAGGAAGCTGAAATGTCACTGCTCTGCCTTTCCCCTTCAAAAGATCTTCTATTAAGCAGAAATAGTGCTTCAGCATCTATGATCAAGCTGGGATTCCACCAAAACACATACTCCAGGAAAACACGTCAGGCAACAGACAAAAAGCATGAAGTGTAGCCAGCCACACCTAAGGTATGCAGTTCTCAGCCTTTGCTAGACTATGCATCAGAGAAGGAGCCTTAATTTAATAAACTCTTCTTTCAGTAAATCTGCTTTCCTGGCACACTAGCTGCCTCTTCCGCCACATGCCTGTACAGGCAAAATTTCCAGGATGCCAAGGTCTCTATATGCCAACACCCCACCTACTGTTAAAGGGATTGCTCCCATCCATCAGCAAATATCCATCAGCACAGTGAGAGCAGTCACTTCTGCACAACGGCCTCACATTCATGTTAAATATCAAAATAACTTCCTTCTAATGCAAATGGAGGAGAGCTAATTTAAGTCTCCAGCATGGCTTCCTGCCCGAGTCCAAGCCTCTGAAGAAGAGGGTACTGCCTGTGCACATGCACTCTTCAAACTCTGCTGTGATGCTGGCAGGATGCTTGGGGGTGGTTTGGGGAGCAGGGAAGAGGTCTGGAAGGTGCTGACCTGCTCCAGGGAATACTGAATGCAATATTGGATTGCTCATCTCTAATGGAACTAGAGAAAAAAATCAATTGTAATTGACTTCTCTGTTAATGACACAGACACAAGGCTGTTTCCTCTGGAAAGATCGACATGCAATGTGCAGTAGTATCGATACCAGTGGCTTTATGAACACATGACATTTGGAAACTTGGCACAGAGACAACAGCAGGCAGACTCCAGCAGAGAGCAGCTCAGGTTGCAGGCAAACAAGATCTTAGCTTAAGTTTAACCCACCCAACAGCTTGTTGCTGCAACAGGAGCAGCCTTCCGCCATGCCTCCCCAACATGCTCCTACCCCAGCTCTGGTGTGCACCTCCAACAGAAAAACTTAACTCACTTCTACCTAGGTTAGTTTTCCACTAGTTTAGAAAGCTGAACCAAATCAAGTCAGCATCAGGCCATGAAGACACATGGTCAGGAGCAGGTGGAGGAGGAAGCAGGCCTCATTATCTTCAGCAGTGGCAAGTTGTTTGACACAGCTGGATTCACCTTTCAGACTTCAGCCTCAAGGTCTAAAGCACCCATAATGTATTTTAGACAGAAGTTAAAATTATCAGTAGCATCATATCTCTAACTGTTGTCTTTATTCTGGCCCGACATGAATGAGCACGAGCATTTCAAGTCCCCTGGACAGGCTCACAAGCAAGGGCAGAGGGAATGTCTGTAGAACCTCTAGAGGCTGGAGGAACAGGGGTGCTCAAAGGATTTGGCACTGGCAGTATCTAGAGCCTTCTACTTCTTCAGCTCACTAGTTTGTTTTCATGATAGTTATTAGGCACTGGAAGTTTCAAGTGACCAGCTAAGCATTTTGAGGAAAGTGCTACTATATTCTTCAGCTTTTCCCTGCTGGTTGCTGTCAAAAGATGGAATTGCCCTACTTGGCTATCCTTTTGTTCTGACCCAGTACACCTGCTCATATGCCAAGCTACGTGGGAAGGTGGGGAAGATCTTGTCACAGTAAGAGATTCAGCAGTGACCAAGTCCTGAGAAACAAAAGAAACCTGAAAATCATTGCTTCATGCCTCTGGCCTAAAGATCTAATTTGGTAATTCCAGCAGTGGAATTACTGGAAATTAAGAACAATTTCAGATTTTAATTAGCGGAGATTTTTTTGGTTTAAAATTTCCTTCACAGAGCTTGGACCAGAAAACCCTCAATGATCTACTAAACTCATGCTAAAAAAACATAACAAAGGGATTAATGACTGATCTGGGAATACTACTGCTTTTTGCCTAAATTACTCTAAGTAGATTAGCTGAACTGCTATGACACCAGATAAACCTGTTTTAAGGCAGAGTGCAGTCCCCTCCTCTGCTCTCTGCATGTTGCCAGGAGCCCAGGTGTGAAATTCCTGTTGATACTTGGGGACAGAGGAAGTAGCAAGGCTAAGCTGGATTCTGAAATACATCCTGATTTCAAGGTTCTTCTAGATTTGTTCAAACCAAGCAATAAAAATGCGTAACGGTGCTGCTTCAAAGGGCCGAGAGCCCCATGTCTACATTCCACATTGCCGAGGGCAGGTGACCCAGCTCACTGTTCAGAGGTCAAGCTGACCTACCCCATCCCTCACCTTGCAGTCACAGCTACCCCATCCACAGGAACTACAGAAATGCAGACTTCTCTGATCAAAGAAGAAGGTGAAGAAACAAGTCTCCTGATCAAACACCCCAGCACCAATTTCCACCCTGACAGCAGCCTGAAAGTACACAACAGAAGTGTCTTCAGAAATAGCTCAGGGGTCAACATCAAACCGGCATTTTTTGACGTGCTTTAACACCAGCTCATCAAGAGCCTGAAAAATCTTCCTTCCTCCCCAGTTTCACCTTCTCCTTTAATGCTTCTAGCTACAGGTTTCTCAGCTGGGTTCTGTCTCTTCCTGAGGACCTAATACAAACACCCAAAAGGCAGCCGCCAGAGCACCACTGGGAAATAAGGCAACATGTGGCATGGGAGAAGGAAGGCAACCAGAGGCAGGACTTGGCATGACACCACGTCTTGATTTCCCAACCAGACTCAGACACTTACCTCATATTTGACTCCAAAGAGCCATGTTGTTAGACAGGAGGAGGTAAGGGGCACGGGAGCAGCCTTTCCCTAACACAGAAACCTAAATGTATGCTCTGAATACAGAGAGTTTGGGGTGAACCCTGAACACATCTCCCACATCTGTCTGTTAAACAGTTATGATGAACACCGCTGCAGGATCTCTCCCCTCTCTTCTTCCCCACGAATTACTTAAGTAACAGCTGAATAGTTTAGTCTGTCATGGCACAAGTGCCTCTCTTCTTTATGATCCTGTAACTGTTCCATGAATGAGCTTTCCACCATCTCCACAGTACTCTCTTGCTTTCCTACTCAGTCTCTAGGAGTACTGGGATGTCAACACCTCAATTTCAATACCCAGAAGGGAGATTTTGTAAGAGATTTTTGGTAAGCCACCAAGACTACAAAACGCAAGACTATCAGCTCAAGGCTGTGCCAGGAAGCTGGCAATAAGCCAGGAGGCTGGGCACACCAAGGATGCAGTAGCTTTCAGATAGATGACAAAGAAGAAAGTGCCCGCACTCTTGGAGAGCAACTCATGTGAAGAAAGCAGGCAGCCAGAGAGATGCTCTCCTGCGTGAGCCAACGCGCACTTGATGCAGCTCTACTGCATGCTAGCTGAGCATCTCACACGCAAAGGTTTCAAAGGTACATGGGATCCCAGTACTAGCTGCTATAGCAACAGGCTCCTTCCTTCTGGCACATCAAAACCTCGGCACTCTCTTGCTGACCTTCTCTGGACAAAACTTTCCCCCACAAGGACCTCAGAAAATAGAAAAGCAGGAAATTAAATGTCAATAATGCAAGAAGAAAAATACAGCAGATACGTGCAACATTTGGTGACACACACAGGCCTACCACTGTGGCCTGACTGATGTGGTCGTACAAGTTACATATTGTATGTTTGCAAACAGCAAATTCATAACTGGTCCCAGGCACATACAGAGCACGGGATACACATAAAATCAGTGGTACTGCATCAGCAACTCCACTGCCCAGTTTGGCCCAGAGCACATATCAAGAGAGGAGTACGTGGCTACTAAATTAAAGATGCAACTGTGACAGAAACTTCTCTTTGGATGTGCATGTGGGAATTTTACAAGGAATAAGCAGATACATCTTGAATTTTGGAATAAGCCAATGAACAGAAGAAAACACAATGGGAAGAGAAACAGGAGAGGACTAAAACCTCTAATCTGCTTCAGGAACAGGTGTGAGGGGAGAAGGAGGGTTTGGGCAGAAGACCACACGATCCAAGAGTTTGCAGCATGCAGAGACCAAGTGTCAGAGGTGCATTTAACAGATTCACCACAGGGACCACCACTCTGTTAGCTAGCTTGGGCAGCCTCCTACTTCTTCCAGCCCTCTGTGGGATGGGGTGAAATCCAGTCTTACCTAACCCGCCACAACACTGTGAGTTTTCATTAATTAAGCTAGCCAAGAGCAGGAGCACAGACACAGTGAAACTGAAGGGCATTTCCTGCCTCCAGCTTCTTGATGGAGAGACTGCGCAAGATACTATGTTACACACCATCACCCCAACAAACCAGCCATAACCTTCAATCAGACCTGAACTGCTGCAAAAATCCTGCCACACGCTGTAGGGTGGAAATCTATCATGGCAGCAGCTCGCACAACTGGTATGGCACACCACGGCAGGGCAGGGGAAGAAGGGGGGACACGGCAGGAGACCTCTTCCCTAGGTGAAGGCTTGCTATGGGACAACTCACCTCTCTATGCCTGGCTGTCCCTGAAGAGCACTGAACAAGCTGCTCTGGCCCATGATCACTTGCCCAAGCCCAGGAGAACAAAGCCCCAAGCTCCAGGAAGGGCCATGCTGGGACGTTAACCAGATGCATCCTTTGCTGGGACAAAGGGGCAGAAAAAGGTTCAAGCTTCTTCTAAGGAACCCCCAGTGCCTGATCCTGGGTGAGACTAAACAACAAAGAGCAAGAAAAAAGGGTTCACCCCACCTTTTCTTTCAGTAGTGCATGAATAACTGGTGATGAGTTTTACCTTTCAGTGCCATATGCTAGTTAATCTAATCAGTCCCTGCCCTTTCAAACTGATTGCTGCCTCTGCTTTCCACCCAGCCTCCAAACAATTGATTCCCAGCCACTTGGGCTCAGGTTACCCTTTTTCCATGCCAGCAGAGACAGCATGTCTATTGTCTACTGTATTCTTGCCCTTGTTTAACCTTAACCTTGTTTCCTTGTTTAACCTTAACCTTGTTTCCTTGTTTAACCTTAATCTCCCCTCTCCTACCCCCTGCTACAGTAGTCAACATTTCCAGTCTTGGCCATAGGCCTTATTTTCCAGACAAAACAGACAAAACCTGCACACTCTATCCTGAAGCAAGAAACATGGAGCAGATGCCTCATACCTTACAGAAATGCTACGTGTTACATTTCTGTTCTTTACCCGAGACAGCACTGCCAGCAAACTCCTGCAAGATACAATGGACAAATATCTTTCCATCTTCTTTTTTCCTCACCAATTAATTCCATGACAGATCTGAAGGCTACCAGGAAGTGCAGAAGAGAAGAAAGCAAGTACAGATTAATGACTGCAAAACAGACTGGGAAGATTTAGCAATTTTCAGTCAGTTACAAGAATGCTACAGACAGACGGGATGAAAAAGTCAAAGCCTAACTTGTATCCCTGAAATATTTTATTCACCTCCTCTCGATTCCAGCAGGTCTGCCATAGAATTGTATTAAAGGCAACTGTGCAAGGTCAGATTCCTAACACTTTCATTTCAGTTTTTAAATTGCACTAGAAATACAGTGAGAACTTTATGCTAAAATATCCAAACAGCAGAATTACTGCATGAATATATTTGGTACTGGGATCAAGACAGAGACAAAAAAAAAAATCCACTTTGGCACTGCCTAGCTGTGCCCCTGGCATCCCCTCGGCCCCACCCCCAGCTGTTTGTGTCTGTAGCTTCAGGAGGCAAAGAAGAGCCACTGCAACTGCGGGTTGGAGGAACACCCATCATCCTCGCAGGCTCTTCGCAGCACACAGGGTGACAAGATCATCGCTGCTGTGAAGCACACGGCTATATACCTCTTACTGCTGCAAGGACACATATTACTGCCATGTGCAAAACCTAACTAGCAGAACAGATGAATACAGGAAAAGTCTCCAACATCCCTCTTGCATATTTCCAGGAAGCCTGATGCCTCTGTCCTTTTGTGGTTTTCATTTGAACACCTCCTCTTTGCACAGCTCCCCAGAGACTGACAGGCACTACTGGTTGGCATTCAAATAATTCAAGATTAGCAGCTCATGTGTTTCAATAAAAAAAGTCCCCGCCATAGCATTATAAATCCAGCTGCCCAGTTATGCAATAGATGTGATTACGGCATCTGTACAAATTAGGAGACACAATACCACCTGCAAGCCAGGGTTACAAATGCAACGGAAACCCCAAGACGTAACATGCACAAGAGGTGCAGCCAGCCTAACATAATGCACACTGGGAACAGCCGTGGCCAGCCCCCCCTTGCCTTTCACTCTGCCCAGTGAGCAAGCACTGCTCCTGCCAACCATCAGCAGAAGTTACATACAAAAACCTCATAGAGCTTTAACAGAAGGCGCTTTGAGGACTTGAGTTTGAGCCTTGGTGTCCAGCTTTACCACTAGTAAATAGTACCACTGGGCTAAGAACATACCAGGCCTGACCAAAGCTTCATGCAAGCCAATACCACATGCCCACCAGGGCCAATGATCAGGGCACAAGTATAGAGTGGGTGCATTTAGCACCTCCAATGAATTTTTATTTTGGGGGGTCTCACCAGTTGCTTTGAAGCCCATGCAGGCACCAGAAATTCAGAACACCTATGTGCAAGGAGTCCTACAACTTAACTGCCATTTTTCTGAAGGATCTTTGCCAGAACCCATCATATTCTAGTTTAATTTGATTTCTTCCACTTATCTCACTGGAAGAGACTGGGAACAAGTCTAGTCTCTCTTCACTTCTGTGGCAATCATATTTTACTAAACTTCATCAGCTCCTCTTTTCTCAAGCAGTCATCTTTTCCAGGCAAAAAAACTCTGATCCATTTAATCATTGCTCATATTCTATGCCTTTAGCACCAATGCTGAAAAACTGATCTACAGATAAACACTGTTCTGAATGTTCTGAAAGGACTGCATTTGACTGCAGACACTGTTACAAGCTCATACATCCAGGTTGGCTAATGGCTTTTTCCTTTGAGGTGAGGCATGCGTGCTTTTTCTGCCGTTGTGCTAAAGAAGCTCAGCGAACCCCAGCATCACCTTCTACACATTCACAGCCACAAGTACTCAGGCAACACGTACACACCAGCAGAAAGAAAAGCCAGAGCAGAGTTTCTAGAGATGGTTCCTTACTGCTCCAATCAGAGTTTTCATGAAGTAATTACTCTGAACTTTACTCAGAGCTCATTAGGACCACAGCAAAATTTCCACTAGGTTATTTTAACCGTTGATTAATTCTCCTTTCCTGGCAGATTTCCTTGGATTCTTTAACATGTCTGGTCTCAGGCTCCCTGTGGCATGAGTTCGTTTCCCCAATCCCAACACTGCATGCATTAACAGGGAAATGAAAAAGTAATCACATGTCAGAGCTTGCCCTTGATTTTTAAGTCTTTGTGGCAGATTAGTGTAGTGCGCTCCCCCCTCCCCATGCTGTCCTATCTATTGCACAACCGTACGTCAAGGAGTTAATCCCACCATCTGCAGCTGTCCAAGCTCCTGCACACCAGGAAACCCAAACACCTAACAGTTTGGGAGCACCAAGGGAACAGAAAGCCCAACCATATCTTCTACCACTGAACAGCCGTATATTAAATGTAATCATATTAACTTCTTTTAACCCAATAGCCTGCTTAGTCAACATATACAAGATAATTTTATATTTAGACATGGAAAAGAGCTCAACCACTCAGCCTGTATAATGCCAGCACTTTCATTATTTACATAACTAAGAATTATTAGCTCGATCCTGGTCACATTTTGATCAGCCAGTTCCAACACTGCCTGCATTATAAGTGGCTTTGTAAACTGCTCCACACACAGAGGACTGCAACACTAACATAAATATAAAGCAGGAAGGAGGGTGAGAATAGGCAGGAAAGCTTCCCAAATTGTTTGCGACCGGCATGTATTTAACCTCCAGCTCCCAGCTCACTGTTCAGCTTTGCCTATGTGCAGCTGGGCAACAACTGATACACAGGACTGGCAATGCGTAACATTGCTGGAGCCTCATTGCCCATTCTTCCCCTCTCCTTTTCTTGGAGCACATATAGCAGATTTCAAAACTAGAAAGCATTTGAAGAATGGAGCTAGAAAAACAGTCAACTAGAGAAGTACAAGGCATGAAATCCACACTACTCTGGTCTGTGATTGGGGTGGAAAAATAACTCGATTCAATCTCAAGCACCTATTGCAGGTTAGCATGTGCTGCACCCAGGTACCCACTCCCGCCTGACATAAGCACACAGCCTTCTCAGCTCAAAGGGGTGGAAAGTTATGTCCAGACCAGAAACAAGCTGACACTTTCTTTGCAGCACTATAAAACTGACTACCACTGATATAGAAACATTTCACTATAAGATCAAGACTGGAGACACCAAACCAAAGCCCCTAAAGCACAAAGGTGATCCAGCGTCTGCATGAAGCCTGTATGATCGTAACAGCCCTGTAACCTTGAAAAGTCTTACTAATTCTAGCATTCAAATGTGACAGTGAACTACCTTTTTTTTTTTGTGGTGGTGGTGTTGATTACACAGTCCAACGAGCCTAACTCATGAAAACACCCATTACAGAAGGTGCCCAAGCACCTCAAGTCTCCTTTCCCTCCTCATGGGTGCACAGACTGCCCCACAAGTGGAACAAACACTGCTTCACCACCTCTTCCAGCCTCCGACATTTCTGGTGGCTGCTGCTTTTGTGCTGTCTCAACTGCTTTTCTGCTTTAGTGAACAATTCAGACCTCCCAAAAGCCTTGAGGCACTAATACTATCACTGGCTCTGCCATCATATGCAACACACAACACTCCCACAGCATCTTACCCCCTGGACAGCCCTACATCCTCCTCCCTGGCTCCAGGGGACACATGGGCACCACCCCACAGCTTTACCACAGACCTCCACAGACCATTGTGATCATACTACACAACAGACCTACATCATAGAATCATAGAATGGTTTAGGTTGGAAGGGACCTTGAAGATCATCGAGTTCCAACCCCCCTACCATAGGCAGGGATACCTCTCACTAGACCAGGTTGCCCAATGCCACGTCCAGCCTGGCCTTGAACACCTCCAGGGATGGGGCTTCAACAACCTCTCTGGGCAACCTGTTCCAGTGCCTTACAACCCTTAAAGTGAAAAACTTCTTCCTAATGTTTAATCTAAACCTGCCCTCTTCCAGCTTAAAGCCGTTCCCCCTCGTCCTATCACTACATGCCCTAGTAAAAAGTCCTTCCCCAGCTCTCCTGTAGGCCCCCTTTAGGTACTGGAAGGCCGCAATAAGATCTCCCCAGAGCCTTCTCTTCTCCAGGCTGAACAGCCCCAACACTCTCAGCCTCTCCTCATAGGAGAGGTGCTCCAGCCCTCATTCTTCATCTCCTGCCAAAGCTGGGCTTGACCACTCTGCTGGGGACCCTTCGTCTTTCCCGCAATCATTCTCACACAAGACAATTTCCTTTTTTCAATCAAGTCTTAAATTAGAGCAAGCCACTCTACTCCAATATGCCCATCTGGCTCACTTAAATGAAGATCTTTATCATGAAGATCACTTAAATCTTTAAAAAAGAAAAATCAAGATCTGGGCCCCTGCAGGAGAGGCAGAAGTTATTTTCTTTCTCCATCCCATCACCTCTTCCTCTTTTCTTTATTTGAAACTTGCAGGACAGGATCAGTCAACCATCCTGGAATGATGTTCACCTGGCAAAAGCTATTTAAAAGCAAGCAAAAATTTAAAAAAAAAATAAAAATGACAGGGCTCTGCCACTTTGTACTTCATGCTCTCTACACCCCTGCCAGCAGCACACACAGACAATACTACGCCTCAGCAAACACCATGCTCTGCTGCACAGCATTTACACCACGTCTGCATTAGCACAAACGGGTGCTCTCACCACAGCCCCATCTATCCTGTGCAGTGATGAGATCAGCAGCTGCCAGAAGACAGCTGTTGCAAAAACACACATGTCATTAAAAGAAATAACAGGGGGTGGGGAAGGACCAAACCATAGTAGGTGCTTCTTTGACAGTCCTTATGGTCAGTTTTCAGAGTTGCCAGACATTTGGCATTGCCTTGATCTTCTCTGGTCTAGGATTAGAGCACCACATCAGAAAGCCTCTCCCCTAACCTCTCTGTGCTTCAATATCCCCATGCTCACAGGGGAACACAGTCTGGTGGTGTTCCTGTAATGAAAGTGTTCCTTGAACAAAAAAACTACGCACCCCTTCCCAAGTGGCAGTCTCGAAATACTTAGGCTCACCATGCCCAAAAATACACTGACTGAGAACACTAGCATCCCAACAAAGTATCATACTAGTTCTCAGAAGAGAGAGACTTTTATGGTAAAAGAAGGGCCAGCAGATCTTTCCATATTGCATGGAACGTGCTGGCAGGAAGAGTATTTCTCTGCGGTGAGGAGGACTGCTGGCGTGAGCACTGTGCCTGTTAATTTCCTAGTACGGACCAAACAGTCAAATGGGTTTAGATCCACGTGTCATGCGCCTACAGACTCATCACTGGTGTCTCACTTGGTGTAAGACTGAGTTTAATCTTTTTAGTCTATTGACAGAATATTAATTTTTATGTAATGGACGAAGACATGCCAAGCGCTATGAGACATTTTTCACATTTTTCTGGTTGTGTTCAGCTTTTCTTTCCTGAGGAGGACCTTCCCATTAGTCCTGCCTTCGCTGAGGTGTCACAATGAAGACATGAAGAAATACCAGCAGCTTTCCAGTGGATCCCAAACCAGGAGTGCAAAGCACAATCTGTACTTCTCCAGGAGGCGGGACTGATCCAAGCCGCTGCACTGGGAACAATGTTTGTCAGTATCAAGAAGGCTGTCCCACTTCACAATATTGCCACCCTAAAAAATAATGTAGAACAGGAAGCAGCAGCAAAGTACCCCCTGCTGTGCTACAGCCCTCACCCACGTGAGGAACACAAAGCACCTACCAAGTTCTGAGGAACCTGCCCTGTGCCCCTTTGGGTGGACACATGCCCCTTCAGGTAATGGAGAGGGAGACACAGAAATCTGCAGGATGTAATGTGGAAACATCCAACAAGTTCTGGGAAAGAGAAAGGTGTCATGTCTCCCCCATCAATCCTCACATATGCTCCACCACTCTAGGCCAAGGAGCTTCAGGAAGAGGAAGATTCAGCAAAGGTTCTCAAGACACAAAACCTATTTGCACATCTCTTGAAATACTCATTTTCTTCTAGTTAATGAAGTTTTGCTTCCACTGAAGACCTTGCAACATCAGAGCCATCTGTTGGAAACCAATGGCTGATGCTGCTAAAACTGAAAAATCCATTTTTTCCTGCTATTCCAGCTGCTTTGAACCAGTTCACGTCCCCCAGAGAGGTCAACAGCGTGCCAAATACTGCTAATAAGATGTGCATTGGAGACATTTGCTCTTAGCCAGGTTTTCTATACAGATCTTTCTGAAGCCAGAAATATACTAGCTGCAAAGTCAAACAGTGCTTCTTCTATGAATGTTACATAATAAATAATGCATTTAAGTATTGTGATGTTGGGCTCCAAATCCCAGCCTCACTTAGCCTTTAAAGACTGTACCATAATTATTAATAGTATTTATATTACAGAGGATGGGGGGGGCATACTATCAGATCTCATTTAACGATTACTTTCAGATGAAGCAAGACTGGTTCTTTAACATTTTCTTCAAGCAGAAAAAGGTGGCGGCAGCAGCTGGGGTACAGCAAACAAATCAATAGATGCATATGGACATATAGGTCAAATAAGAATTCGGCTGAGCAAAAAACAAGTTAGCTGTGAAACATTCCTTTGGCTGCTTTTCCACATACAGTGCTAGCCGTTTGTGGTTTAATTTTAGAGGAGCTCCATCTCATTTGAGCCTGCAACCCTTACAGCTTCCAAGCAGCAAGTTTTTACTAATTACTGTTTCTTTATACTGGGTAACATTTTCATACAAGCATTGCTCTTTTATACACTTATTGCACTAGGAAAAACAGAAGGAGGAATTTTGTTCTGTGTCCTGTGGAGCAGAAAAATATTCAAAAACATAGAAATGACCTAGAAAAAGGAAGAGTTGTTCTGCTGCCCTCTAATGAGCACTTTCAACATCTGAAAAAGAGCACACTCAAAGAGAGATGTTCTGTCCAGCCACAGGCACGTCCTCTGCTGCTACAGAGCTGTCAGCAATGCAGTCACAGCTGGAGCAAGGCAGGACCTCCTACACAGTAAGGACATGCAGAAGAAACATCTGGATGGACCCATCTACTTTCCTGAGCTCTACTTTCCTGAGCTTAGACTAGAGGATATGGTGTGGGATAATTACTGGAGATGACTTAGAAATTAAGTTATATTCACATTTTGAAGAAAAGTACAGCATGGATGAAACTTCCAGGGACAGAGTGCAGCTGGTATGCAAAGGACATATTTCCAAAGGTTCCCTAGGCAACCTTAGATGTTAACGACATTGGGGGAGTCCAGTGCGCTAACTCTAAGGAAGAAGAGTGCGGAGGATGGAGTGGAGTGGAGACACTGCAGCGAAACTCTGTAATAAAATGGGAACTTGAGGGTCAAATGGAACCCTTGAAGATCTTATGGAACTAATAAGCTGCCTAATTGTTACCCTGAGCCAATGATCTGTTATTTTTTGACAAAATGCTATCCTTTGGGTGAACTTTGCTCATTATAATACCAAAACACAACTCCATCCCAAAAGCTACCCACCTCCAAGGTGGGACCACTCCTCATGGAGTCTGTGCTCTGAATTTTTTGTGGTCTATACCTTTAAAAGCGAAGCTAGAGAATTTTACACTAATCATAACAAAAATATGTATTACTAGAGTCCCTCAAGCTCCACTTGAAAGGTAGAAAATAGTATAAAAATAGCTTAAGAGAGGAGGGATGTCAGGGAAGATACCAACGCAATCAGGGAAACACCATCGCTGACCACCCCTGACTTCTGGGATCAGCTGACGGGCTGAGCCTCTCTTCCCCCCCAATAAGGACACTTGTGGGTAAGATTCAAACACTTGGTTATACCGAGTGCTTCCCCGGGAAACTTAGAAATCTCTATAGAGTTATTTTATAACTCAGCGCATTTGTAGCCAGGCTATATTATCAACATCTTTAGTATTTGCACGTGCTTTGCAGACAGTAACTATCACTGGCAATCCAAGAGAACTTGTGCATCCGTTGCTTCAATAAACTACACTTTTCACTAATCTAGCTGTGAGAGTTCATAGTGAATGTGACCCAACTCCTTAAGTGTGGCCGTGCCAGTTCATGGAACGCCGCTAGATCGAATTGTGTATGTTGTTATGAGTGCATCTGTAATCATGATAGTTCAACATACATATTGAACACAACCGGACTTTTAACACCGAATTGGGCGTCACTCAGAATCTAAACCTAGCCACCCCCAGCCCCTCTGACACAGGCTGGAACGCAAGGGGATTTATTTTCTGCCAAATTACTTTGCCCTTTAACACAACATATGGCTCTGTCTTGTTCTGTTCTCATGCCTTCCCCAAATAGAGGGAGGAGGGGAGAGGTTCATAATCGTGTCCTTCAGGACACAAGCAAGTATATCTATCAGCTCACCTCTGCAGCTTCCACAAGGACAATCCTCCTAAAGTTACCTCCAAAGTACATTTGCTGCATTCACCTTCTGTGACCCTTCCTTGGGTCTGTCTGGATGCTATTCATACAATAGATTTCCTCATTCAACCTAGCAAAGAAAATACTGTAAGCTCATGATATGGAGTTAGACCATACACTTCACTGACACAGGGCCACAATGTTGTTACAGGTATTGAGGTACAACAGAAACATGAAGGAATGACTCGCTTAAATATCTGTGAGTGTTAATGAAAAGCAAAGGAATTCAGCTCTCATGCAAGGGTGTCTCTGGATCTGCACAATGCTCCAAAGACATTCAGTTGAACAAGGCAGTAAGGAAGGCTGGGGAACAGCCACAGAGCAACAGTTCTACCTGGTAATGCCACTACTTCCACAGAGCTACAGTAATGTGGTGGGTTGACTTTGGCCAGCTGCCAGATGCCCACCCAGCTGCCCCCATGCTTTCCCCCCTCAAGAGGACAGGGGGAGAAACTAAGATGGAAATATTGTGGGCCGAGGTAAACGACAGGGCGATCACTCACTAATTATCATCACAGGCAAAACAGACTCAACTTGGGGAAAATTAATTTAATGTATTGCCAATTAAAATAGAATCGAGTGGTGAGAAAGAGACAGACACTAAAACACCTTCTCCCACCCACCACCCTTCTCCCCAGGCTCATCTTCACTCCTTCATTCCCGACTCCTCTACCTCCTTTCCTGAGCAGCACAGGAGGATGGGGAATGGGGTTACCGCCAGTCCATCACATCTCCTGTCTGCTGTTACTTCGTCCTCACTCTTACCCACTGTGGTCTTCACCACAGGCTGCTCCAGTGAGTGCAGCACCTCCTCTCTTCCTTCTCTGATCCCAGTATTCACGGGGCTGTTTCTCACTTTTTTTCCTACTCCTATGCCTGCCCAGCATTTTTACTCCTTCTTAATTATATGTTTTCCCAGAGGCACCACCATCATGGTCAACAGGCTCAGCTGTGAGTGCATTGGAGCTGTATGGACCCAGCTGTGTCCAGCACAGGGCACCCCCAACTTCTCCCACTGCTACCAAAACCTTGCCACCTACACCCCATACAGGTAAACAGGCCAGCACCGTCTACTTCGGAGGAAGACAAGACATGAAGAAATTATAATAATCCCATATAAACAGTATCTACACATTTGTATGCTATTCCCACAAATAAAAAACACTGAGGTACAGGCACTAAAGTAACAAGCGCACCTGCAGCTTCAGAGGAATACATGTAAGCCCAGACCTGGGGTCACAAATCACTGGCATGAATGAAAAGCAATAGCAAATGAAAGTGCCACTGAAGGAAGCAACTTAAACTCAAAATCATGATTTCTGTCAGCAGAATTCTTGCAGTCTGGAACAGCCTCCCCCTGCCTCACTGTCAACAGGCATACCAGGTTATTTCAACTCAAAGAGCATTGCAAAATAACTACTGGATGTACAGACACAGCCTGTACCTGTTGCAGCTGGGAACGTCCTACCCATGCTAGAGAAGCCCCCTCCCAGTTACATAAGAACACTCGGTGACCTGAATTTACAAATAACCTTTATTTTGAAAGGAAGGAGAGGAAAACAGACATAAGTAAAAAAAAATTTAAAAAGCCATGTAACTAGAAAATGCAACAGAAGTATATCAGCCCAGAGCATGCACATGCACAGCCGCATTAGGCATGAAAGCCCACGATGCCCGCAGAAGCCAAAATTCTTTCAGCAGATCTATTGATTTTCTGTGTGTCCTCTGCTCCACAGTTGAGCACACAGCACCAGTGGGCCAGGAAACAAGTTTGTGTTCCCCATTTTCCCTTGGATATCCTGCCAAGGACCCTCTGAAACACCATATTTCATTGCAGTTTGTTAACAATATCACTAAATACAATGCTTTCAAGAGTACCTTGCTGCTGACAGTCACTCTTTGCTTGAACAGCATCTGCTTGATAGCCTATTCTTCTCCTGCAGGATCCATCTTCTGTGGTTAGCTTCATGGCATATTTGTAACACTGCTGGTTCAATCTAAGCCTGTCCAAATTACCATTTCAAACAACCCACAGTATTTCAGTACTCACTGCATTTATTCCTTCCATAGTCTTGCTTCCTACATTTAGCTTAGACAATGTCCATTGAGATTTACAGTGTTAAAAACTCCATTAAAAAAACCAACAAAAAACACCCCAAAAAACTTACTTCCTTTCTATAAGCCATGTGACTAAAAAGCTAAACCCAAATTATGTGCCGTTACCAGTTATGCCACATACGAGCATCAATAATGCCACTTTTGAAGCACTGAGGTGGGTAAACAGACCTTCCACTGGTGCACACATTTTTACCCAAGCATAAAGAACACTTTTGTCCATAAATAGCTCACAAAGACTCTTTGAATACCTCTGTATCCCAAGGATCCCCTGAGCAGAATGGCTTTCAGCACAGTAGCTACACTACATACATACTATACATACATACTGTTCACACTACATACTATTTCTTAAGTGTGTGTTGCAATCAATGGTAGCCTGAGAGAAGGGGACAGCTCTGGGAGAGTATCATGTTTTCCCATAATTATAACCTATGGGCCATTAGTACTGTAACTGAAGGATTACAGATTATGTGGGAGTGAGTGCCCCTATTAACAGACTGTATAATTTAAAAACAAAAACAAAAAAACCAAAACCTTGGGCAAGCTAGACCTGCTACTATTTCAATAAAGGATAACTTAAATAGAATAACACTATAGATCTCAGTCTGAATTACAGACATCAACTCTTGAGAGATCTACCATAAAATACACAGCCTGTAATTCAAATAAGATCTACATTAGCAGGACAGAGATTTCTCTCTTGGTAAATCAGAAATCTGATTTATGTAGATGACAATCCTAGTGTAGAAGCCCTTGGAAAGATTACCCAAGCAAAGTAACATTCCTCACATGGGCGTTTCCCAGGGGTATTAGCAGAGGCTGACTTTTTCCTGCACCCCAAAACCACGCCAAGGCAAGTCAAAAGGGGCAACCCAGAAGGAAACCTCTCATCTCATCCACCCTTTACCAGCCTCTACCGATTTTCTAAATAGAGAGGCTATTAAATTCCCAGGACACATATTTCAGAAATATGTTTGACAGCTTGACACGACCCCATACCAATGCTGGTGAGGAGGGAAGGGGTCTGACTTCCGCAGCTGTCAATCTGCTCTCTCCGTAAGTGCTTCTTCATTCCTCTTGGGATTCAGTTTCTCAATTCATGCAGTGTTAAACTGTTCCTCTCGTGCCCCATGAGAGGGTCTCATTACTGCGACTTGTGCTGGGTGGTATCTTTGCCAGTGGTGCAGAACTATGCCTCCTCTCTCTTTGTAGTGTTTATAATTGTAAAACTTGATTATGCCAAAGCTGTAACGTTAGAACAGCAAAGGCATGGATTTTGGTTCATAACCCTCTTTTGTAACACTGCAGCTTTGGGACTCTCCCAAGCAGGGCGGATCTATCTTTGTGTAAGGATGGCTGACCATTTAAAACTGATTTAGCAGGCAAATACCAGGCTAGATTAGTATCCTTTTAGAGCTTTGGGAATCATAATCACACACAGCAAAACATGGCATGACATACAAGCTACCATGCCCCATCACGCCTGACCAGGAAGGCAAGGAGGTACACTGGCTGCAAATTCAGCGAGCTGTTCAGGGGCACAAGGGACTGACACATCTGACCTAAAAAAGCACATGCTTGAGCACCCAGCTTTTACAAAGGCTTTGCAAAAGCGCAGAGCAGCACCCCAGAAGCCTCAACAAATGAGCCCCCAATCCCTCACTGAGCCCTACCCTCCTCTTCAGCCACCCAGCTTCAATGCAGCCCACAAAGCAGCAGAGGGCTTTGTTCCAGGGCAGGCATACGCCTTCCACCATCGCTGGTGTTGAACGTTAGGCAGCAGGCACAGCCGTGGGAACCAGCCATAGTATGAAATTACAGGGATCTGACGCATTGTTCAAACTCCTAAGACTCATTTCAGGCTCCTCCCACTACCGACAGCCTCCTCTCCCTGGAGCAGACTGCAAACATCTTGGCAGCTTCAAGCACCCTGGAAAATGTTACTGTGTTTGGTAGTGCTCAGTATCCATGATCCCTAACTAATCGGAGGATTTTTTTTTAAAACATGTTAATTTTAAGAACAAGGACTTAGCCACAGCTAGAGGGAGGGGAAGGAAACAAAAAAGTTAATTACTGCCATAAACATTAACACAACTGATTCCCATTATCTGGCAGAAGGCACTCCCAACATGGAAATGGTCTGTCTGCAGAAGGGAAGTTAAAGCACTTGAAGCAGTGCAAGTTTCAGACACTTATTTAGCTCTTTTTGTTGAATTGCACTGATTCTAATTAGGAGTTTCGTATACCTGTTCTCACAGCTGGCACCACACTCCACAGACAATAAATTGTTAAACTAATGTTAAGCAGTGTGGGTTTTTTACTTTTTTTTTATTTTTATTTAAGGCACCAGTGGCCTTAGCTTTCAGTAGGATTCCCATGCCAAATTCTCCTAGAAGCTACCCACAGAAGGTCACTATTCTCCATTTCATGCAGTCCCCAGAGCTCTTCACCTCTGCTGGAGAATTTGGTCAACTTGACTCTTGAAGCAAGGTACCACTGATCTTCATCTTTTGGACCGTAGCAACAGAAGAGCCCTCAGGCTTTGAGGTGAGTTGTTGCAACCTACAGACTTCTGTTTGAGGTGTTGTGTAGACTGAGGTCATCTGACCTCACTGGAGAGTCTTCCCATACCACAAACCACTATCAGAGCTCCTCTTAAACACCATGCAGATTTATAATGGCCTGTTATAAAACACTCAGGCACCAAAACTGCCCTTACAAGGTGATCTGGCCTTGTCAACGTAAGAGCAGCTCCTAACGATGCAGTCAAAAAACCAAATAAATTTCAGCCAAAAAGCAAAGAAGAAGGAATGTATGGTAAACTGATACCTAGAGCAATTTACTCAGGCATGGTAAATTGCCACCTGTCACCTTACCAAACTAGCCGGGTGGCTATCCTGGATGCAGCCTCACTCTGCCAGTCAGGCCAGCACATACCCTTCCAAGGCTCTTCACCTGCTCTCTCCTGTCTACTCAAGCTGAGGCACAGTCTCCTTAAGGGAATCCCCGTCCACAATCAAAAGTAGCCTGCCAGTAGCCCCAAGCCAGAAATAAAAGTATTTTCAGCTACCATCAAGTCCGTAAACCTATTAGTAAGTGGTATACTGGGTTATCAATGTTAACAGCACTCCTTCTCCAGGAGGTTCAAGTTTTCTGCTTGCTGCAACGCAAGAAAGGAACTGGGCTCCCCCCATGCTCCATACCAGTCAGTGTTCAGCTGTGACGGAGGGCCCTGGAGGGGCAGTCTCCTCCCACTCAGCGGCACCAGTTCAGGCTCTCGCGACAGTGCATCACACCAGTCAGGGGACAGTGACGGACAGCGTTTGTTACAGCTCAGCTCAAGGCATGGAAGTGAGCAATGCTTTTCGGACTGTGCTTCTGCAAACAAGTAGAGGAACTGCTCCACCAGTCAATATAATAAAGACAAATGTAGTGCCCTTCACAGCCATTTCTGGATGACAAGTCATTAACCTGGGGGTTGGGGGCAGAGGTAAAGAGTATAACTTTGCCTGTTTAATCCCTGCCCAGCATTTCCCCTTTCCTGGGAATCTCTGCTTCCTTGCAAATTCTTTTATTGGAGGTTTCAAGCACTTTCATACACACTGTCAGAGAAAACATCAGTTTATGGAGGGAAGTTTGCAGTTTGACCCGAGACCCGCACGTTCCAGTCCTGGTACGCACCCCTGACCTGTGCAGGCTACACTAAGGACACAGACACCTTGCAGCAGGTACATGGGTGGGGAGGAGAGAGGCATGCAAAGGAGAGCCCACGCCTGCCCTGGGAGAGACTGCTCAGGGGCTGCACTTTGACTATTCTTGTCTGCTGGGTGGCTGAAGATATAGTAGAGAGAAGAATATGAAAGAGAAATGAGGAACTGCCAAAACGGTTGCTGGCTTTCCTGAGCCCTTCTTCTCTCCACGTCCATCAAGCCCGTGCAGGGAAGGGGAACAGGTCGCCACCCAAGGCTGGATGCCCACTGGCGCACATCATTCTCAGTCTGTGGGGCAAGAGGCAAGGGATACTGCAGAGATACTCACACACCGAAGATCACAAAAACCAGCCGCCACTGCCACCTGTAGCAGATGAGTGGGATAGGCTGGGAGCACAACTTAAAGTGATCAAGTCTGAGCTTTATCCAAGCTGCAATAGCTGAAGTCTGCTTTAATGGAGCGTGGGTACCCTCTTTTAAAGCCATGTTAATATCCAGTTTTACCCATGAAAGCAAGAAATCTGAGCTCAAATGCCACTCAAATAGCCACTCCTCTTAGGGCAGCGTCCAACGTGCCAAGTAGAGTTTTTCAAAGATGTTACAATCATTTCAGTACAACATCACCAAGAGCATCGCCGATAGGCTACCTCCAACTGTGCTTAAGGCACAGCATTTCAATGCTCCCAAAATTCACACACACACCAAAGCTGGGCAGCTAATAACAAAGACAGATGGAGCAGGAACATCTTGTCATTTTGGACTAGCACAGCACGTCGCATTTTACACACACATTGAAGATGCTACAGCCGCTCCTCACAGGCCACTCACTGTCATCCTCAGTTTGCAGAGCAAACTGTTTTCACCCCTTTCCATCTGATGAGTGTTACGGTGGGGAACAGCTTGAGAAAGGCGCTCTGCACAAAACAAACACAAGACGGGTGTGACAGCTGCCAGCACAGAATTAAATGCTGAACAAAAGCAACAGCAGCAGAATCATGAAGATCCAGCCCCTTTCCAGACCAGGGACGTGGAGAACGATCAACACAAGCAGAAGATTTAAAAATACCCCAAACTCACATTAAGAAAAAGCAGCAAAGGCTTAAAAGTGATTAAAAGGGTGAGTTCATTAAAACAAGCAGGATTAATTTTTTTTTAATCCTTCAATTGCTAAACACTCCAACATGCCAGAAAAGAAAAAAAAAAAAAAAAAAACCAACAACAAAACAAACAGGAAACCTCCAGCTTCATGAGGCCACGCACTGCACAATCCCCAGGAAGGCACAGCTGAAGGGGACTACATGACGTGGCAAGCAGCATGTTGTACAGGAGGTCAACCAAAATGTACACAATGGGAAGGCTGCTGACATCTCCAGCCTGTTCTTACCAATTCACATCACCAAAAATCTGCCTAAGGAAGGTGCACAGTGCTAGGATTAGACACAGCAGGAGGGCGGACTCACACCATGCTCCACAGAGTAACACAGCAAACATCTTCCCAGCAGAAGCAACCTGCTCCTACCAACAGCACAGCTCTAGGATTTGCACAGAAGCATTTTATGGAGAAACGTGATCAGGGTGAGGACAGAAGAGGAAGAACCATAACATTTAAAGGCCACAAACAAGCAGAAATCCACAGAACAGATAGGAATAAATTATGGGACACAAAGATTTGCATCCTGTCAGAGCTCCTGAAGAGTAGTGGGGGACTAGTAACGGCTGCAGTTCTGCAAGCAACACAACAGTGGATCCACTGCAGTGGTAACCATGAGTCCAGACGCTGCAGGAACAGCAGTGCTGGAAGAGGAGAGGTCTTACATGGATTCTGGCACATCACCCATTAAAAAAAGAAAAAAAAACAGGAAAGCAAATCGTGTCACATGAAGTTAGTGCATGATCCCACAGCAGGACCACGATGCCAACCAACCACAGCTCTTCTGCTTCTCATTTGAGGCTACAAAAGGAGAACAGAATTGGACAAGTGGCTGCAAAGCCCAAGGTGAAGAAAGCAGATACGTGACAGACAGCAAATCTGGAACTCCAGAGCAGAAGCTGAGGTACAAACCAGAAGGGTCAGTGACTATGCAGAGGGAGGCTTAGTAACAGAAGGAAGACAAAGTATCTAAGAAAGGAGAAAAGCAAGGCTGTACACAGCCTGCAGATTCCAGCAATTCAAAGTTGTCAGGTTCCTGCTTGGACTGATTTTATTCTCCTGTGTCCACATTTCTTCAGGAGGAAAAGGCACTTCCTTCTTTGTCAGTAATGCTCAGTAATTTCACTCCTCTGCGCCCCTCTGTGCCACTGACAGAGGAACCCATGCTGCAATACAGTCCAGGTCATCAGAGGACAAAAGCTCTCAAGATACAAAGGGAAAGTCAGAGATACTACAGAATGCATGCCTGAAAATCCCCTTCCAGCTTTGCACCACATTGTGCAGATCCAGGCTTCAGCAACAGCAAGCCCCAGCACAACCGCTGTTCAGGTTTATGTCCTACATCCCTCTGTGCCCCCCACCTCGGTATAGAATCATAGAGCCACAGAGTGGTTTGGGTTGGAAGAGACCTTCAGAGATCATCTAAACCCAACCCCCCTTTCATGTTTCACTAAACCAGGTTGCTCAAAGCCAATCTGACCTTGAACACTTCCAGTGATGGGGCAGCCACAGCTTCTCTGAGCAGCCTGTTCCAGTGTCTCCCCACCCTCAGAGTAAAAAAAAAAATCTAAACCTACCCTCTGGTAGACCTTATGGTCTCCTTAAGGACCCTTAACTGGTCCAGGACCAGAATCAGCAAATGGCTTTCATCCATGTTTCACATTTTCCTAGATCACCAGTGGCACAGGAGAAGGTAAAGCAATCTGCAGGAAAAGCTACTCTTGCCACAACCTCGGAAATCAACGTGACAAGCTAAGGTTCTGCAAGCAATTCTGAAGTGTTAGCACTTGCTGCCATTGCACTTTTGCTTTCTCAACAACATATCTTGAGCCAGTTCCCTTCTGGAGAAGCTGAAAATAAAGCAGGAAGCTGCCAGACCAGTTGTTCGTATCATTCCACAACTAGTTCATCATCCATTCCAAAAAAAAGAGACATTCCCAGGCAACTGTTTTGCCAGAGTCACGCTTGAACAGGCCCTTGCTTCAAGGAGCAAACACTGAGGAAGGAAAGCTAAAGTGGGAAAAAAAAAAAAAAAAAAAAGGAAGCAAAGAAGCAACACCCCCCCATACAACAGGCCATTATTTCTGACTTAGTTGGAAACATTCAATTCCCACGATACAGAAGCTCACCCAGATGAGATTTATTCACTCACACGAGTAACAGAGGTCCTTGCATGGATTAGATGCAAAGCATTTGATTTACATTATGTCATTGGCTAACTAAACGACACTAATAGGAAGCAATCACTGAGCATGCAAGTAACTCATGGACTTAACTCCAGTGTTCACAGTGATGTTGCTGGCTTTTGTTATCTACGAGCATGTGGAAATCATCTGGAATCTGGTGTTAAAATGAGCTAATGATTAAAGACAAGCAGAGCAGGAGAAAGTAGCTGCAGCAGGTCCGCTTCACAGTACGACGTGGCTCAGAGCTCCCTGTGTTAAAATACTTTCCACTTTAGACCACTGGCTTTCTACTGTCACACATGCAAGACTCACCTAAACTGAATTCCATTTTGGTGACATTTTTAATTACAGTTCCACCCTTTCCTTCTCATGCCACAAGAATTACTGATGGCAGAACCGCCTAAGCTGATACCCCATGCCAATCACAACAAGCATGCTGAATCAGCCTTATATCTAAGGGAAGCAAGAAGACAATTACCGTAAGACTAGCAGGTACTTTGACAGGGCACCCTGCCTCCACCAGATGCACCAGTAAACCTCAGAAATCCTTAGCAAAACGAGGCCTTTGGTTGGTAAGAACCAATACCACCAATTTATCCTCCCAAAACAAGAGGCCTCTTTCCATTTCCTTTCAGACCCAGCACACACAACTACCCGTGTTAACCAAGATGCTAACCCTGCTATAAATGCTGAACTTTCCAGCTTATGTACCATGCTCTCCCATTCCCTCAGAATAACCACAGCCAAAAGAGCAGCAAAAGCTGGTCACTTAACAAACTGAGGTAAACCAAGGGGAAAAAAAGTAGAGAGAGGTCTCCGCTCTTGTTGGTGGCTACAGGCAATAGCCCCGGAGCCCCAGCACAATGGTGGCTTGGTTTCCCACAGGATTGCATCCCTTTGGCTCCAGCACATCAAAGCAGGTTTCCAGATGAATCTTTTAATCACATGGAAGTAACCACGCTCTGCTGTTTAGTTAGCCTCTACCACGTCACACAGCCCCACAGCGGCAGTCCAGGCCCTCCTCTTGCTCCAGCTGTCCCACACTGCCCTGGTGGCAGCCCGTGTCCCCTCTCTGCACATTGTGGTGACCTGAGCCACCGCACTGTCCGTCTGTCCCTCTATGCTGCACATGGGGTCCTTGTTGAATTTAGGACTACCACCCAGGGGCGGGGGAAGCCTGTCTCCAGCCCTATACAACACTACAAGCCATTTCCAAGCCTAAATACCCCTCTCTTTTTCCACCTAGGACGCAGCAGAACCACTACGCTCCACCTGCGCATCCCAAACCAGACGAGTCCTTGCATTACGAAACCCTGACGGCCCCCTCCATCAATCTGTGCAGCCCCTTTCTGAACCCACAGAAACATCCAGCACTCACATCACACACAGACATGGAGCCCAGAGCTGCATTTGCCACGTGAGACAAAATGTCTTGTTCAGGTGCGTGCCTACCATCTGCTATTGCCATTGATTCTTCCAGGTTTATAGTGGAAGAGAGAGAAGACAGCTGCACCCACCCTCCCTCACCCTGCAGCTTCTAGGCTTCCACCACACCCTGCCTTGCTGCCTTCCCCCAGCTGAAGAGCCAGGGGCTTTTGCTTTAGGAACAACTCAACAGGCATCCCAGGCCTCTGAGCAGCCTTGCTTGCCCTTCTCTGAACCTTTGCTGGTCTGCTACATCTTTTTTGAGATGAGAGGACCAAGGCCACACATAGCATCAAGTAGCTGCATGTACCATGGATTTATTTATGAAGCATAACAACAGTCTCCAAGTCATTCTCTTTTCCTCCTGCTTCCCAACAGCCAATTTGCTGTTTTAACCATTTTTGAGCTCCAAGCTGACATCTTCTAAAATCTAACCCAATTCCAATCCCTTCCTCAGACTAGATTTTAATTGGAAGAGACTAGACCTGTAGAATGAAGCACAGTGTAAAAACTCAGTACACAAGGGATATTTTTCATTTGCCACTATCAGCTGATTTTACAGGTCCTCCAAATAATTAAGAGAATTCAAAATGCCACACCTGTGCCTCCTGTCCAAGCTGCCCTGACTGTTCTTGTCAGAGCCCCACAGTTCAGGCAGCATTTCTCCCCACCATGCCCAAGGCCCACGCTTACACATCTCCCCACACTCCCATCCTTCTGTAGGCTGCTTTGAATGAAGACAGGGCAACTTGAAACCTGCCTGTCTTAGGAACTAGGAACATGAGGAGAAGGCAGTCATCCCCTTTGACAACAAAGCTGGACACAAACCCTGAGAAAAAAAGTCTCTCCAGGCCAGGCTGGGAGAGATGATCCTTACTACACGTTAGCCCCAACGACTAACAGCATCTGAGGCTTTCAAAGAAGCACTTGCCTTTCCCTGCAGCTTGCTTCTTCAGCTCTCCATCACCTCGCAAATCTAAGGCATTCAGAAGAACTGGGATATGGCAGGGCACAGTCAGCTCACGGCAGACACAGGAACTTAGCAGTGGAGTGAAACACATCTCCAGCTGCCAGACTAACAGTCCTCATTTAATTCTCTAAAATTCCTAGTGTTAGAATAAAAAGATGACAGGAACCAAGAGTCACCTCATCATTTCCAGAGAAAATGAAGCAGAATATTTTGGCATGAGCACAGATACCTTCACAGCTGGACAAATGGTAAAGAACTTCTGCAAAAGCTGCCCTGAGTGCCCAGGCCACGTGGGAGAGAGGGAGGAACCACACAAGCATGTCAAATAGGCTGAGGGTGGACAGAGAGAAAGTGGGGAGCCAGAAAGTACATCCTAGGCATAGACAGCAGAGAGGGAGGCCAAGGAACCCAAGAGAAGTAGCCAGCTAAAGATGCACCATCATAGTCAGCAAGGACAAAGAGACAAGACAGAGAGGAATGGGAGCTCCACAACCCTCCAAGTCTTCCAGGCAGCCCCACAGGAGCAGGCCTGGCTCACTCTTCCCCCTACACCACCATCTCAAACTGGTCCAGGAGGCAGTGCTGTCCCTGCACCATGCTCTGAAAAGACTTCCAGATCTCTTCTGCTGATCCAGCCAGCAAGTGTACTGACAGGTGGAGCCGCAAGCAAACGTCACCACCTGTTCTTCCTTACTTTTCCAGCAACAAGCAATCTCTCGAGCCTGCATATCCTTCTGGGCCAGCTCCACAACTGACAGCTTCAGAATTAGCAGAGAACATGCCAGCTCACATGGCTTTGGCTCGGGCTCTGTCAAGACAAATGTTCAGTCCCCCAGTTCAAGCACAAAGCCAAAATGTGAAAGCCCAAGTGGAGAAAGGAACAGAGGCAGAATAGTAGTAGGAAGGTCAAATGTTTTATCTGGAAACACCTTATGCAGATACCTTCGACCAAGCTGCAATGCCATGGAAGCATAGCCATGGAGTGAGATGCTGGCTTTCTGGCAACTACACCTCCAAAAGCAGAAGGATGCAGGCTTTAAGATAGAGACATAACAGAGCCAAAACCCATAGCTGCTAGCAGGGCTTGGTAACCCAGCAGAGTGTTTCCTGCCAGGTCCAAGCCCTGTAACTGCTCTCTTGTTTCACTTATGCCCTGCAGGCCTGTTTAAGCCCATGCTGAAGTCTTTCTGGCTGTCCCTAAAGTCTCATAGCATAAGGCCAGATTGTAACACAAAACACAGAGATATCAGTCATCTTAGATGATGTGAAGCAATCTTAGGAAATGTGAGGCACGTATTCATGTGCACACACATGGAGGACAAATATATCAGCTTTCCCAACTGCCACATAGCATCCTTGACAGAAAAAATCTTCAGCTGTGAAAAGCACGGGAGACACAGAGAGTAAGCCTACCTACAGTCTGCCAACTTGACCTTCTCAGAGTGTGATATGCAAGCAGGAGAGAAACACTTTTTTGTCTTGCTATTAAATCTTAAAATAACAACGTGTAGGAGAATCCTACCCTCCTGTCCTGTGCACTGAAGCTAAGGGGGGATGGGAGGAAGGGGCGGGGAGGGTTGGAGTGAAGTTGGATTTCCTGCTGAACAGGCTCTCAGCTGACCAGACATCCCAGGAGACAAAGCTCGCCTGCCTACAATCTCTTTTCTAACTCCAGGGTGTCTGCCATTGTACGCACAGCCTAGTTACAGTTCACTGAATTAACACAAAAATTGAATTGATTTCCATAATGAAAAAGCCTCCACATGGCTCCAGAGTGATACAAGAAGAAAGGGCACAGCAGCTTGGGAAGATTTAAAAAAAAAATCAAATCACCTTTTGCCTCGTTGAATTGCAGTTTTGAGCCCCCAAATGAACAGCTATTTTTAACTGATCATCTGGAAAGTGGGAGGGAGCACAAAGCATTGGGGTCAGCATCACTGTCTGCAGGAAGCCAGCACACAGCCTCAAGAGAGGGTTAAACATAGTCAGGCACCACACATCGACATCATCAGTACTGCACAGGGACCAGCAGCAGAGGTCTATTTATAAACCAGACGTGTACAGCTGTAGCCTGCAATGAAAGACTAGGATTGCAGGCTGTCGGCCTTCAACAACATGCTGTCTAATTTAATTAAAGAGATGGCTATGTTCACATGCACACACATATGCACATATGTCCTTTTCCCAGGACAGTTATGAACAATGAGCTCAGTGTTTTGAAAACAATACATTTCACCAAGGTTTCTGCACAGAGGGCAAGCATCTCCTGCAAATGTGTCCTCATACAACCTTCCCATTCCCTTATTCTGTGACCAAATGTGACCAGTGGGCTATGGCTGCTACAGCTCACCACTGCTCAGGTAACCACCAGCCCTTGCATGGTTACTGCATTTGTTTGTAGCCCTGGACATGCAAATAAAGTTACTATAGCAGTATTAATCTGCATGGAGAGAATAAATTAATTTAGTCTGCAAACAAGGTATTTGGGAGTCACACACATCTTCTGCACCAGGACAGATTGCTGTGCCATCAGTTTCCACTTAGAGAGGTGAAATCCAGTTGCAGATACAAAGCTCCATCTGCCACTAAGCAGCTAAAGGGAGCATTTCCTCGTTCGACTAGAAAACAAAAGGCTCTATCATCTCCTCCCTGTTTCCGCTCTCACTCCAAATACTCCCTGGTGAGCTGGACTCTCCCACCCAGAAGTCCTTGAGCCGGGGACCTAGCAACAACAAAGGACAGGAGGAGAGAACTGGCTGCAATCAAGCTGCCTTGGGTAAAGCACTGTTGACACACAACAAGCAACTTGCTGACAAAATATTGGGGTATGAATGGCAGCTGCTGGTGAGGCAAAAGCAGCCACAGAGGAAACCTGGAGATCAGGTCACAGCCTGGGTTCTGCTGTCCCCCTCAGCCCCTGGGGGCCAGGAGCCTTTGGCTGCATGAGAACGTCCCACACGCATGAGGACATCCCACAGGTGGGGGCTCCAGCTGCACAGCACAGCCCAGCGGTCAGGCAGCCTGAAGCTAGTTCCCCACCGAGGGAGCACTAAGCACATACATGCGTTTCTCCCTCCTCCAACCCCAAAGAGAAACCACTTCCTTCAAAAGCCCCTGCAAGAACATGGGAAGCTGCGTTTGGGTTCGATTCTCCTGGGCTTGTTCTGACAGCCACTGCAAATACAGTCCCCAGTGTCTTTGCTTACAATCTAAGGTGGCACATATTCAAAATGTGACAACAAACCTGTTCTGGAGGAAATGATGCTTCTGGAGTCCAAGTCAAGCTTCTTTACTAGAGTATCAGGGTCAATCTTCAGCCCAGAAAAGACACCAGAAGATGAGAAGTCCCAGTCCTTATTAAAAAGAAACATTAAGCAGGAGTCAGAACAAACACCACCAGGCACTACCACTCCAGTGGTCGTGTGCAGGTGCCTCTCCTGAGCAGATGGGAGTAGGTGAGTCACTGGCTTGGCCCCCCCAGGCTCTTCCACCCAGAAGGAAGTTTCACAAAGTCATGTTTTGGATTGTTCTAGTCCTAACAGGTTTCTACCTGAACTCAATCTCACCTCACTCAAGTGAATTCAATGTTACTCCTAGGAAAACTGTGAACAACATCCTCAGGAAAAGCCAGATTTATTACCAGTATGTCAGTATGTAACAATACAGATAAGCAACAAATGAGCAGATGAGGGGCCTAAATCCTAAATCAATGGACATTAAACAGATTCAGCGACTACTAGCAACTTACCAAATCTTCAGCAACTAGTTCCTTTAAGCATGCAATACCTCCCTAAGTCCTATGCTTTGCAGTAGCTTCTCTGGTTGGCTTAGAATAATTTATTATTTTAGCCAATAGCCTGTCATCTCCCAGCATCGACACATAACTTTATAGTGGTATAAAACTAACTGTATACGGCACAGCCTATTCCCCCCCCCTCACAAAGAAAGCTGTAGGTGCATAAAACCCATTTACTGTTGTTCTGTGCCTTTGCTGTGAGGGGGCTGAGGGAGGCACCTAGCTTTAACGTGAACTGTGTATTAATGACACAGCTGGTGAAACCAGACATAGTCTAAATCTCTCAAATAATTGTGTGTAAACCGACAGCTCATCTCCACCTGCCCTAACCTAAAATCAAAGAGAACCACTGCAAAATGAGCCAGGCAGCCTCTTACCCCTCCACGCCTAACACTTGCTGGTAACGATCCCCACTACTGCATCCAAGTTACCCCAAGGCGCAGCACAGGCACCCTCTCCCCTAGCAGCAGGAGCAGTACTGGCACGCGTCTGTCACCGCCACCTCCCTAGGCAGGTTCTCCTCTCTGCATGCTAAAGGCCTAGGGATGCTATGGCAGCTGCCATAGCTATAGCGGCTGCCAGGTGGTGGCTGCCATAGCTGCCACTGCGCAGCAGTTCCATCATCATGGCTGATGGCGTAGAGCGGCAATAGCCGCCATCAGGGCGGCACGCTGCGGCTCCCACGGTGCGCAGGCGCAACCTTGCACTGGGGTCCTGGAGGTCCAGGCTCCCTGCCTGCTCTGATGAGCCATGCCCTTGCAGGCACGCTCCCGCTTGCAATATGTGGCATGAGAGACAAGCAGCTGCCCAGCAAAGAGTGCCACAGCAGCTTCAAGGCCGCAAGAACAGCATCGAGGGCGCAGCATGACCTTCTTAAACAGGAAAAGGAGACCGGCCTTCAGGAAACAATTTCACTTGATCTCTTGTCCCTCTGAGAACCAGCGCTACCAGCAGCGCTTCACCATGTCCAGAACCAAGGGGCGTCCTTAGACACCCTGAGGAGCCACACCTGGCGGCGCAGCGACACCCCGCGAGGGCCCTGCGCCCGCGACGGCCACCGCGTGGACTCCGTGGCGCCCCAGGAGCTCGAGGGACCGAGCAGCGCTGGGATGGCGCGGGCGTCGAGCGCCGACCCTCTCCGCTGGCGGGGGCAGGCGGGGCACCGCCGCCTCAGCCGCCGCCGGGCCGTCCCCTCCCCACCCCCCCGCCACCGCCACCGCCACCGCCACCGCCCGCCCGCGCGCGCGCGGGAGGCGGAGCCCCGCCCGCTCCACGTGACACCGCCCCGCTCGGCTCCCCGCGCCGCCCCCGCTACCTTGCCGGCCGCCGCGCGCCAGCTGCCCGCGCCGGGCGCCAGGACGGGGCCGCACCCGGGCTCGGGGCCGGGGCCGGGGCCGGGGCGAGGCGGCGGATCCCGGGCGGGCCAGGGCCGGGGGGCGGCGCGGTGGAGCCGTGGGCGCTTGGCCTTCCCTACCATGGCGGAGAGGGGCGGAAGGGGGCGGGCCGGCCTCTGCCGCGCCTCCCTCGTCCCGGCGACGCCCCTGCCCAGGCGGACGCTGCCGGCTGGGAGCGAAGGCCGGCGGCTGCGGCGGGGTTTGGGGCCCTGGCGGGGAGAATCTCGCGACGGTCAGAGCCCAGGGAGCGCCTCGGCGGCAGCCCCAGCCAGCCTTCTCCAGGGCTGTTAACTCTGAAAGCACAATGGTGGGGTCTTAAACGCCATCGTTCTGTCGCCAGTTGCTTTCGTGGGTAGCTGGGGGGTGTAGGCTGTCAGCGGGGCAGGCAGTCTGCCCAGGGTGGCTCCTGGGGACAGCTGAGGGTGTTTGTTTGGTGTGCTTTGGTTAAGCCCAGAGGCCCTGCGACACAGTTAAAAGTTTGGTGTGAGCCCCTGGAAGAGCTGAGGCCTCTCGTTAGCGCTATCCAGAGACTGAGATGC
Source organism: Pluvialis apricaria (assembly GCA_017639485.1). NCBI lineage: Eukaryota > Metazoa > Chordata > Aves > Charadriiformes > Charadriidae > Pluvialis > Pluvialis apricaria. Next base: position 37,340,899 of record CM030011.1, on the reverse strand, counting down.
CAGTAGGGCAGAAAGATGAACTCCCTTGCAGCAAAAAATACCCACTGAGCCCCTGTGGAGCCCTGAGCACGTGTTTCGCTGTGCGGTTGCAGACCCAGGCAGGAAGTCCCAACAAAGTAGTCACAGACCTTGCTGCACCTTTCCACGTATGTGAGGGGGTGAAGGGCAAAGCTGCTTCTCCCCACCAGGTGAATAAAAAGCTCCAGCCTTTGGAGCCACAGTGGTTTTGCTCTTAAAAAGCCCCGATGGGTGCTCCGTTGTTAATATGCCTTTGTCTTCCAGCTGGCCTTTCTTTGCCCTTTCCAGCCCCTTCTGAGCTGTGTTTCCCAGGGCCTGGTGTTGGGAAGCAGCCCCAGGGACTTGCATCACTCCCCTTGCTTTGGGGCTACCTTGGGTAGCATTTTTCCACTGCTCTTTTGAAACCTCAAAAAATACCAAAAACCAATACAAAAAAATACAATGACAAATGTTGTGTTCACCAGTAACTGGTTTCTTACAGCAAAGCAAACTTCTTGCCATGTACTTCACGCTGACTGAACTTCCTTTTCCCCAGGTCCCTTGTTCAGCCCTGGCTTGCGGACGGATGAGTGAGAACGTGCCAGAGGATGAAAACAGCAAGGCCGGGGGAAGCAAAGCAGCTCCCAGCAGGAAGGCCAGCATCAGTGAGTGCATCTCCTGGACGGCAGCTGCTCCCACCCAGCTGAGGGGCTGATGAGCGTGTATCAGTGTGGGCAGCACGGGAGGGGAAGGCAGGCCGTGCCATGCGAGTGCGCTGCTGGTGACCCTCCTCGTGGGTGCCAAGGACATGGGGAAATGCAGGGAGAGGTCTCTGGGAAGGTGATGCTGCTTGGAAAGATGCCACATCCAGTTTACACACCTGCTCACAACCAAGCATACCCCTATACAAATACTAAAGGTTGAAAATAAAAAATATCTCTGAGGATGGAGATGCCACAGCCACCCCGAATCCCTGCTCCTGTTGTGCTGCTCATTCAGCCAGAGTATGGCAGCAGCTGGGACACACCAGGGAAGATTTAACATTTGTCAGGGATAGAAAATAACACCAGGAAAACTTCCATTACCCTGCTGTAGGCTGGGTGAGCATCATTTAGGAGCAAAGCACCAAAATGAATGACTCCAGGGAGCAACAGCTCTGACAGCACCCAGCTGGATGCACAACTGGATGCCCCACTCCAGCTGCTTAAAAGCATCCTGCAAAAACCACAACAGTCCCACAGTCAGGGAGGAGGAAACACAATTCACTCTAGTAAAAATACAATTAAAAAGGGGAACTAATAAAAATAAAAATGGTTAAAAGAAAATAGAAAAAGGAATGTTTAACAGCTTAAAATGCTTACACAACTGTTGGATGGTTGGGGACCATCCAACGCGTCCACGCACTGCAACTGAGCATGTACATGTCTCCAGAGGATGCCCACGCCCTTCAACTACAGCAGGCTTAAACAGCAGCAAGGAGAAATAAGATGTAGAAACAAAAAAACATAATCTAAAAAATGGAAGTTGTTCCCAGACCGGGAAGTATCAAAGATTAAAACCTCAAGTGGGTAAAACCCACATGCATGGGTTTTGCCAGTTGGGGGGGTGGTAGCAAGCATGAGGGGTTGTACACCAGCATCCTAATGCTGTCTGCTCCAGCCCTGGCTTGCTTCTGCTTGCTGGAGGTGGGGAGAAAGAGGCGTTAAGGGTCCCCTGGGAATTGATAGCAACATTGCTTTGCTGTGGATGTCCACTCAAGGCCAAAGCTGCAAGAAAGCATGAGGAACAGCTTGGGAGGGACTGAGAGTACGCCAGCAAGCTTCAGCTTTGGGCTACAAGGACCCATGTTATATCCTCTCTGCTGCTGCTGCTCCAGCTCAGGAGGCTCCCGCTCTCCTACTCCCTTCCCTCAACCTGTCAGTGGGAGCAGAGTGGTTTGAAAAACCCAATTAAATAATTGAAGAAAAAAGAGCAGCCCAATAAGGGCCTTATGCAACACAAAAGGAAAAATTACAACAGCTCATCTCACTCAAGCACACTTCCTTCCCCGAGATCTGCAACCAGCAATGCTGGCAGGAAGCCCCACCACCTTTATCTGCCCCAGGCCACCTGCTCCAGGGCTGCAGGCTGCTCTGCAGCATCCAGCTGCAGCCACCCCGGGCTTTCCAAGCAATCTGGGGTGGGAACCTCAGCTCCCAGCAGGCTCCATCCCCACCATATCCCACACCAGCTGGGCAATAGTTCCCATTGCAAGCATTGCTACCATGCTTTCTAGCTACACGCAGCTCCTGGCTGCAATGAAACTAGCACGGAGCTCTGTTGTCGTTAATAAAAACTAACCCATGGAGCATTCATCAGGACTCAGAAATTTGCTGCTAGCACTGCGGTTCTCTTTGCTGCAAAAATAAACTCGGTTCCATAACTGTAAGACAGCAGCAGGTGAACTGTATCGGTGTCTTATAATATATCACAGTCACTCAACGTTAGTTTGCTGGAAGGGCAACCTACAAAGCGATTAACAAAAGCTTCACATTAATTATCTTTATTAAAAATCTACGATCCTGTACATTTTCTAAATGACTTTTTTTTTTTTTTTTTTCACTTTAGTGCCCTAAAGAGGTTAAGAGATAGTTGCCAGGAGCTGGTTCCTCTCTGATCAGGGAAATACTGTTGCGGGTGCATTGGGAGGAGTTACTGCAGCCTGCACAACAAAATTTGAAGGCTGCTTAAAAGAAAACACACAGCCCTGAGCTGTGCCACAGCGAGAACAGCACTGGCATCCTCTGCCAAGTGAGGAGGCCTCGCTACACCAGCAGTGAGCCCCAACACAAAAATTTTAAAGCCTAACCCAGAGTCTGAGGGGAGCCAGCTCCCCATCTTCTCTGCAACAGGGCCTGATAGCTCCCAAAGGAACCACTTTCCCCCATTACCAGCATTACTTGCCTGCTGGGGGAAGGGCCTGGCCCTCAGCAATGCTGTGAAAGGTTAAAAGTGGGCCAAAAAGGGCGGGTTTTGGGTAGGCTTCTTTTGTCGGGTGCAGCAGGGGTGCTGCAGACCCCCTGGTGTAGCCCAGGAAGGAGATCAGCCCCAGCCCCAGCCTCGCAGGGCAGGATACTTTGGCAGCACTTTGGCCAGCGTGAGTGGGGCTGATTGGGTTTTGGGGGGGGGGAGAACACACCCTCCCACAGCCACCGCTCCGACTTCCTCCTTTCTGCCCCAGCCGACTGTAAGAAAGAAATAGGAAGGAAGGATTGGGGTGCATCGCAAAGCTCCTGAAGCCCAGCTGCTTTTCCTGGCGAAGCTTGAGAAGTTGAGACTGCCCTCATCCCAGCCCAAGTACAGGACGGAGGAAGGGGCTTCATGCGAGGCGAGTACAGCATCTCTGTTTTCTTTGCTTCTGTTCTTCCTTTCTCAGGGGGTGAAAGGCAGCCAGACGACAAGGCAGTTTCATAGCTCTGGTGTTTCCAGTGAATTTGTTTTATAATTCCTATCTAACCTCCCTTCACTCGAGGCCTTAGAAGGGCTTCAGGAAGCTCAGCGTGGTGTCCCTCCTGCGTGCTGCATGGCACGGCAGTCAGTCTACACAGATTTTGCAGATTCAGCTTGCCTTGTCTACGATGCTTTTGCTTTTGGAGGTAAAACTAAGCCTGGAACTGCAGGTGGTTATTGGGGGGAGGGTGTCAGACCCCACACAACCCCTTCCTCGCTGCCCCGCGGGCCTGGAAAGAAGAGCAGAGAGGGTGCAGCATGCTCCCCCTGCACACTCACGCATGGCGCTGGGGAGAGCAGCGCTGGCTGCATGCCCAGCCGGCAGCACTGGGCAAGCACCAGGCTGGAGGCTGCACTGGTTCTTCTCCTGGGACCCCCCTTTTCCTCGTGGGATGCCGTACAAGCACCCACCACTAGCTGCAGGATGTGACCGCTCAGAGGGGAAGAGGGAACCACATGGTGACATGGTGCAAGGGCAGTGGGGATGGCTGCCGGGAGGGTCTCAGTGCAGTGCCACTGCCGGCGTGCTGGCACAGGGACCTTCCTGGAGGTCTCTCCTTGTGGGCCTGGGAGAAGAGGCGGCAGAGGGAGGTGAGACCCTCTCTCTTCTCCTCCATCTCTCTGTGTGCTGTACACATCAAATACTCTGCCAATGACCATTGAAAATGCCTGGTGGTGGGCAGGCAAGGGCAGCAGAGGCTGTGGACAAACTAACCCCGGGGAGAGCAGGTCCTTCCCAAAATCTTCATGGCACTCAGATGCAGGCAAAATGTGGGGCTCACCCCAGGTGTCAGGGAAAGCAGCCTTGCATCCGTTTTTGATACTTTTTCCAGTGCTGTGGCCCCAGCTCCCAGCCTTCCAGGCAGGTGAAAAGCAAACATGAACACTCACAGAGGCATCGCGCCCTGTGGCTAGCATGGATGCTGTTATGCAGCTTCTGCAAGGTGTGGGAAGGCTTTAAAGAGTGTGTTTCGCTGTTACGGTTGTCACATCCTGCTTCACATGGTGGTTTTGCACTTTTTCTGTTCTCATCCTGGTGCTGTTTCAGTCACAAGCGATCTCAGCGTGCTGGAGAGCACGGAGCAGGGTGATTTATTTTCTCAGAGGAAGACATACTTGAGTCACCACAGGGCTGGTGGCAATAGGGCATCCCTCCTTTGCTGCCATGAAGCACGATCTCTGCCAGCTCCAGGGGATGGGCTGTGACCTTCGGCAGGTCCCTGGGTCCCTGCTCAGCCCCTGGACTCTGTACTGCATCTCTGCAAACCCGGCAGCCATTACAGCATCCCTGGTGGGACTGGCCAAGGGGGGATGCCCACTGGACATCAGACACAAGAAATGGCTTCTCTGCTCTTAAAAATCCCAGATTAGCCAGGGCACTACAGCCAGCGGGGCAGCTTCTTCCCACCCAAGCAGGGCTCTGACCCAGGAAGACCCAACAGCACAAACCCACGGCTTCCCAGGGCAGGGTGAGGGTCCCGTGGGTTCCCAGAGACCTTGGCACTCAGAGCCAAGGGACAGCATGGGCCAGGTGCTTGGTGCACTTGGGAGAGTGCTTATCCCACACACCCGTCCCTTGCAGGCACCAGAGGCCGTTGGAAGGAAATAGATATAAAATGTATACATATTTCCTATAATAGGACATAGGAATATATATATATTTATATATATGTATTAAAATACTTTTATATATTTATATATTTTTTCTGTAATTTATATATATATGAGTATATATATATAAATATGTATACACACAGACTGAGTTGTGATACTCTGCACGGAGAGGGTCTTAGCCAGCAGGCAGCCCTGTGTACGGCTGCCTGCCTTAATGGGAACTATCCACATCACACAGCAAAGGGATGGAAGAAATGGCCACGAGCCGACTGACATCCACTCTCCCATCCTTGCTGTACCCCACTCCACTCGTTTACCACCTGCGCATGGCGTCTGGGGCCACCCAAAATGGGGAAGGGGGGAAGGAGCAGCGCTGCTGGGTGCATCTCTGTCACAGAATGATGGTGATGCAGCACCAGGGATGCTTGGGAGCGTGGAGGAAGCGCCCAGGGGCACCAAGGCACAAGCAGTGACACTAGTGGCACCTCCCCGTTTCAGGCAGATGGTGCAAATACCCCAGACGTCCTCCCATGGTACTGGACACAAGAGCATGTCCACCCGTTTTGCAAGAAAACAGATATTTAGCAAAGCACTGAAGGGGAGTTGTGGCTAACAGACTGCAAGACCCACGTCTGCTGTTGAACGCTTATCTTATTTATAGCAACGAGATTGCCACTAGCATCAACATCAAGCCCTATTTATAAATCCCAACTCACTCCTCCATGCTACCCAGCAGCCTGCTCCATCCCACTGACACCCACCAGCATGCCCAGTGCCCTGAGAGGCTGATGTGCCCCGAGTTCTGCTCCCTGCCTGCATGCAGGACAGCACCCAGCCCTTTCCTCATGCACCTTCCCCAAGGCCGCCTTAAGCATTTGATGGCTTGTGGACCCTTCAGGAGCATCTTGCCCTGCCTGAGCCATGCCAGGTATATAACATACAGCAAGTGAGAAATGCTTTGTAGATGGAATACCCTGGTGGCTTCTGCAAAGGACTCCTGGTGAAGCACAGCCCCAGTCCCGAGCCACCCAAAGCATGTGGCGAGAAGATCGGAGCTCAGGGCCAAGGAAGACCCTGGTCCTGGGATGCAGCCTTCTCTCCGCAATGCGACCGCACAGCCCTGGCTAGGGAGCAGAGCCTGGTTGCAGCACACCCTGCCCCTAGCCAGGGTGCTCCGTCTCGGCGCCTTGCTCCCCACCCAGGGATGAAGGTGGTTGTAAAGCTCTGCAGTTCTGCTCCTTCGCACCAGGGCATGAGGAAGGATTGTGTACATCCCTCTGCTTGCCTTAGTTTATGAAAAAAAAAGGAAAAAAACCCAACATCCCAGGCAGAGCACACCCGGAAGAAGATCACCCAGGACTGGCAGTGGCAGTGCAAGTCCGGGACTGAGCAAAGGGATCACCAAGGGAGTTGGAGGAAATGCTGCTGAGGCCCATGTCTGGGCCCTGCTAATGCAGACAGTCAGACCGAAAACCTGCGTTCCCCTCCCCTGAACACTGTAAGGAGGCAGACAAAAGCAGAAGCCCCATTTGTTCTCTTTGAAAGTCACCCTACGTCATGTATACACTCATCCACCCACATACCAGTGAATAATTTCTCTCCACAGCAGAAGAAAAGAAGTGGTGAGCTTTCTTCTGCTGCTCCCCCCTAGTATCTGGGTGTGCTTTACATTCTTGCAACAGGGGAAAGAAATGACTTTGGGGATTAGAAAGGCATCCAAATCCAGCCCACGTAATGAACCTACATTACAAAACTCAACAGCAGCCAGAGCTGGGCATGTGCTGAGGTTCCCACTTTATTTCTGGGGTTTGAGAGCTTTTTTTAATCCAGTTTTAATTGGAAACTTGCCTTATTTTATGATATGAGCCTATAAGCAGGAACCTCTAACCTCCAGCAAGGATGAGGAACTGCCAGAGCCTTGGTCCACCCCATCGCCACCCAACGCCTTGGTATGGCAGCAGGAGTTAAGGACTTGGAAACATTGGGCAGGTGGGATGGCAGGAGCTCATCCAGCCCATGAGTTTGCTCCCCAGAGCCTGTGTGGGAACTTCTAGCTTGGACAAGAGCTGGAGTCTAATTAGGCACATTTGGGGTGTTGATCAGCTGGGTGCTACAGGAAACGAGGGTCAGCACAGCTCTTCCCTCCTGTCAGCAGCAGCAGCTCTTGCTGGGCAAGACCCTGTTTCTCTGGCCCTGTTTTTTGGGAGGGTTTGCAGAAATAAGAGCTCACAGTATTTTCAGTATCCCATTGGCACTACTAATTAACTAGGCACATGCGGCAAAGCTGCAGTCAATAACAAATGAAGAGTGTGAATACAGCTAAGAGTACAGTAAATGTGGTCATGAAGGAACCAGCCGTGCCTAGGAGTGTGATGTTGCTCTTGGAGGACCTCTCAGGTTGGACTGGCACAGGTCACCGGGCACATCCTGGGCACAGGGTGCCACAGCCCAAATGAATGATCAAAGTAATTTCCTAGCAAGGTGGACGCAGGAGTGTCCAACAGGGATCTGTTGTCCACCCTGCCTTGTTAAAAGCTTTTACTGTTAAGACCTTTTTCTTTTTTCATACTTTAAGAATTTTTACCTGTTGTCTGCAAGCTCAAACACTGTTGGCAGTGTTTGGAGGTGACAAAAATGTGTTGGGCCAGCTAAGCATGACAAGTACAGATCATGCAGGATGGGATGTTGCAGCTGTGACAATAAGCGATGCCCTTAAAAACTTACCAAGGTGGACTGTGGTGGTGGGCGTCTTTGTGAAGAAGGGCTCTGTCCACCCACCACAGAATGGTCTTGGGCTGTCTGGCTCATTCATGGCAGAGTGAGTTCCTGGGCCATGTCACCTTGAGGGTTTGACTGGGTGACCACAGAGGCGCCTCTTGTTGCCTGTGCAGCTGTTCAGTGTGGCAAGGCTGCTGGAGCTCTGCCAGGGAAGCTGGCTCCAGGGCAGGGTGGGTTCCTTAGGCTGCAAACCTTCACATCCAGATGACTCCTTAGCAGTCCTGCCACATCTCCCGAGTCCATATAACAGCTGGGCACCAAACCTCATTGTGCAAATAGCACTGAAGTGTCATCCATTCACCTACCTAGACTTTCTGCCTTCAGAAGGAGACCATGCCTTCTTTCAGGGCTGACCAGTGTCATCCCTTGCTTGTCTGGTATCTTATAGAGGCTAACGAGCAAAGAAAGGACATCCTGATGTCTGAGAAGGGGATCTGAGCAGCCCTCCATATTAACCTGGCCCCAGTGCCTTTTGAAGGTTTCCCATTTTCTCATTTCCATTTGACTCTGAGCTGTTAATTCAGCAGATTCACAGGAGGGGGAGATGGCACTTTGTGCCAAGCTGCAGGACCCAGCGAGTGATTGTTTTCTTGCTCAGGGCAGTGTCAGAACTATTTCAAGACCAATGACCTGTTTTTTGGATGCTGTGTCTAATATTGCTAAAAGGGGCAATGTTTGTTGTTCCTTTGTGCTTTCTTACTCCTTTTTCCTCTTTTAACAAATTCCGTTTTTCTCACTTCCCTGTGTGAATCTGTGTTGCAAGGCCGTGACTCTGCTGGGTTTTGCTCCAGGGCTGTGCTGGGGGCAAGGCGTTACGAGAAATGACAGTGTTAATGAATGTGATCTCATTGACACCACGGGAAGAACACTGAAAAATTGCTCCGATAAAGTTGGCTCCAATTTAACCAACTTTATGGATAGCATAAATTTCTGGGATCAGGAGATGTGTTTTGGGGCAGGAAGTGATTAGTGTGAGCAGCTAGAACAAGCACTGTGAGAATGTACTTGTGAAGAACAGGGTCTCTATCATGCTTTGAAATGCTGGTGTAACTGAGGATAGCAAGTGCTTGTGGGGTTTGGATGGTGTCCTGGGAGTCCTTTCCTGCATGCCAGTAAGAAAACTGCAGCCACCTCCCCAGCCCAGGGGTCAGAGCCCCCACCCATGGCATCATGTCCTGCCCCCCCCCGCCCCGTGTGGGTCTGACTCCAACACCCTGTCCTTCCTACTCACCCTGCACATTGTGCAAGAGTCAGCCTGGTGGTTCCCCCTCACCATGCAGTGCGAGCCAGCCTCTCCATTTCCCTCAGAGATGGGACTGCAGCTCTCCTAGGATATCAGTCACCCATGCTGTGACGTTGCAAACCATCACTTATTGGAAACGCTCAGCAGGAAGACTTATATTAATTCTCTGCATGAAATATTTCATTTCCTTGATGAATCAGTTAAATGTAAAGCAAGTAGTAATAGACCTTTTTTCCCCATGTATCTAACACACCTTGCTAGTTAATTAATAGAAATGGTCCTTTTGTTAATGTTGATTCCAATTTCCATACAAATGTAGCTCAACACAGAAGCTGAAAAAACTCACATCTGGCAAAAACTAAATGCAGTGCTTGAGATTTTCCAATGTTACATAGATATATAGGTTGAAGTGTCTGGATAAACACTACATCAAGCCAGTTCAGCTGAATGCATAGCGATACAGTGCAAGTTAGTTCCTGCTCTGCTGACTTCCACATTGAGTTCAAAAGCTGTGTTTATTGAAAACCAGCTTATTTTTGTAAAAGCACCTGTCCTGAGTCAGCCCACACACCCAGGGTGGCTGCCCTGGCCCTAGCTGCCTGACTGCCAGGGCTGCAGCAGGGTCACGCTCTCAGGCTCTGCCTGTGGTGGGATGGCTGTGGGAAGGGCACATCCCCCTGGGGCCACCCTTCTCTGTTGTCACTTTCTATAGGGTTCGAGGGCTCCCTTTCCTGCAGCTGCCATGCACCAGGTGGTCACAGAGCTGCTTTTTGTCCTGCAGAAAATGTTGCGTGACTGCTGCCTCCAGCTGCCAGTGGTGACCTGGGTGCTGCTGCTGCTGGCGATGACAGGTGAGCCCAACCTGCCCTCCCTTACTGCCTTCACCCCAGCACCTTACGTGGGCAGTGAAATAGGGGAGGAACCCAAATGCTGCTCAGCTGTGGCAGCAACATGGCATTGAGAAACATGCAAGAGCCAGATCCTGCATTTCCCAGGATCTGGATTTAACTCAAGCCAGCCCAGCTGAGGGACAGCAAGACAGGTGAGGACCCTGCTAGGGCTGCCAGTGTGGGTTTTATAGACAGGGTGGGCTCAGGACAGCATGGGTGCCCAGTGCTGGGTGTCAGAGCACCCCATGGCTGCCACTGCTGCAAACTGGCCTCCACTGAGCCCCCAGCATGCCAGTTCCATCTTCTCTCTGTTTCAGCCTTTGCCATGGAGTGCCCCAAGATCAAGGTGGGGACATGCAAGGACTGCATCCAGTCTGGTCCTGGCTGTGCCTGGTGCAAGAAGCCGGTAGGTCCACGTAGCCTCTCGTGTTGTTAGCCCCCAGCAGTCAGCTAACAGGCAGTGGGATGGTCACCCAGCCCACCTGGCTCTGCTGGCAGTAGAGGGAGGAGACTGTGTTGTGGGAGTGTTTCATGTCCTACACGGTGGATGGGGTCAGGAGGGATCTGACAGACAGAACCATTTAACCTTTCTCCATTGATACCCCGGAGACCTGGTTTGGGAGCTGGGTCATCTTGTAATGATTGTGTTCGCCTTGTGCTCCTCTGGTTTTTTCCTGCTGATGTTGCAACATGCAGAGTTTCACTAAAGCTGGTGAACCAGATTCTATCCGCTGTGACACCATTGACCAGCTGCAGCAGAGGGGTTGCCCGCGCAACGAGATTGAGTATCCAGACAACAAGATTGAAAGGACACAGGACAGTCCTTTAAGCAATGACATACAGCTGGCTCCCCAGGAGGTGCACCTGAAACTGAGGATAGGTACAGTCTGCTTGGCATTCCCAAAGCCCTTCCATTCTACCCCATGCTCAGCCAGAACGCAGGGCACATGGCAGCCCACGTTTCCTCCCCTTTTCTTCCAAAAGAGAGGAGGATCCCAGCGGGAGTGGGGTGGGTGATAGGGTGAGATGTGGGCCACAGCACAGCAGCTGATCCCAGCGTACCCATCCCGCAGGCCAGCCCGCTGTATTTGAGGTGAAGTTTCGCCGTGCCATGGGGTACCCCATTGATCTCTACTACCTCATGGACCTCTCTTACTCCATGCTGGATGACCTAGAGAAGGTGAAGAAGCTGGGAGGGGAGCTGCTCAAGGCACTGGAGAGCACCACCCCTTCTCGCCGCATAGGTGAGGCTATCTCTGGCATGGAACCTCGGCACAATTGTTTGCTGCTGGGAAGAGCCGCAGGGCCAGAGTGGGATGCAGGCAGTGTGCAGCGTGACCCATCCTCTGCCAGGCTGGAGAGTGTGCCGGGGCAAGGGATGCGCACACTCACATAGGGGCCAGCAGATTGTCCATGCCCTCTGCCACGGATGCCTGCTGGTCCCTGCCTGTCCCTGCCCCTGACACTGTGGTCCTGGATACCCTAGGATTTGGCTCCTTCGTGGACAAGACAGTACTGCCCTTCGTGAACACGCACCCCGAGAAGCTGCAGAACCCTTGCCCCAACAAGGACAAGCAATGCCAGCCTCCCTTCGCCTTCAAGCACATCCTCTCGCTGACGGACGATGCCCAAAAGTTTGAAAGCGAAGTGGGAAAGCAGTTTATCTCAGGGAACCTGGATGCCCCAGAGGGGGGGCTGGATGCCATGATGCAGGCAGCTGTATGCGGGGTGAGTCCCCATGTCCGCCCTGCTGCCTGTGGGCAGGTGTGAAGGCTGTGACCTATGCTCATGCACCATCCCTCAAGAGGAGGCTCTGCCCCTCTCCAGGTGGGCTCTGGAAGCCCATTGTGTATAAGTCCTGATTCAGCAGTGGGGCAGGTTACTCTGGGGAAGTACTCCTGCAATCCACCTCTTCTGTGCCCCCTGCCCCACACTGTGGCCGACACAAGACTTGTGCTTTGGCAAGGATTGTACCATGCCCGCTGGCACCATCCTCCCAGCCCCACTCAGGGTCAGGTGTCTGTGTCACTTGCAGGACTTGATCGGCTGGCGCAATGTGACCCGCTTGCTTGTGTATGCTACCGACGATGGCTTCCACTTCGCTGGTGATGGCAAGCTCGGGGCCATCCTGACCCCCAATGATGGCCAGTGCCACTTGGAGGACAACATGTACAAAAAGAGCAATGAGTTTGTAAGTACCCGGGGGCTGCTCGGCAGCTCTGCACCCTCAGCCTCGCTCCCCCAGGCAGAAAAAAAAGTCACATAAAAAGCCTGTTGCTGAGACCACAAGATCACCATAATCATCATAATTTGGGTTGTGAAACCCAAACTGTCCACCCTTCTGCTGATGGGGGAGATCACACTGAGCGCAACATCCCTCTCCCCACCTAGGACTACCCGTCTGTTGGCCAGCTGGTCCAGAAACTTGCTGAAAACAACATTCAGCCCATTTTTGCTGTCACCAGTAAGATGGTGGATGTTTACAAGGTAAGGAGACTTCAGATGGTCCAGGTGCCTCCCATCCCTCCCCAGGAGGACAGAAACAGGTGTGCCTGTCTTCCTGCTGCTTCCCTGCTGATCCGCCATCACATGAGGGGGACCGATCACCTCTTTGCTCTCTGTTGGCAGAAACTCAGTGAGATGATCCCAAAGTCGGCAGTGGGAGAGCTGAACGAGGACTCTAGCAACATCATTGAACTCATCCAGGTGGCCTACAATGTAAGTGCTGGAAGAGGCTGTGTTTCACCTGTCTCACAGGGCTTGGAGCAGGGAAAGGTTCCCAGTGTGTTTCCTCACCGTCAGAGAGCAGTTGGGACAGGGCTTTGAGAACAGGACATGCTGAGTCCCTCTGCCCACAGCAAGCAAGAGGTTCCTGCCTCTCCAGTGCCTTTCCCGAACTATCCTAGGCAGCTGAGACCCCAGCCTGGGGTGCTCCCTGCTCCTATCCCCTGGGCTGGAGGGAATCCCTGACCTGCAACCCCACACCCCCTTGCTTTTGTCTCCTCTTGGACTGATAGCACTTTTTCCACCATTTCCCCACAGAACCTCTCCTCACGGATCATCCTGGACCACTCTACCCTGCCAGACATCCTGGATGTCAAATATGACTCCATATGCAGTAAGGACAAGGTTGTCTCGGACAAAGAAAAAGGGCAGTGTGACAACGTCAAAATCAATGATGAGGTACGTTCCCCTGTACCAGAAACTGCCCACAGCTCACAAGGTTCCTGATGCCCATCCTGTTTAACAGTAGGAACCAAGCATGTTGTTCCAAGGTTTCTGTTTACGTTAATTTAATGCTGTCATGGTTTAGGCCAAATCAGCCACTGGGGACATAGGGGACCCCAGATGGGACCAACAGATGCTCCCCTCTCCCCCTCTTCAAAGAGAGAGGTAGAGGAGGAAAAAGAGACTTACGAGTTTAGAAGGATCTAAACTACTTTAATGAAATATTAATAATAAAAAGAAATAATGAGAAATACACAAAACCATATCAAGCTCCCAGGATGACAGTCAAGACAATGGCTGGCACTGGGGCAGTCCCAGGCTGGACTCAGTAATGGACGGGAACTGGATTCCGGATCTGGATTCAGGATCGGGTCCAAAGGCAAACGAACAGACAGAGTCCTCCTCAGACGTCAGCCATTGAAGGAAGAAGGGAAAAAGGGCTGACCCTTTGATCCCTCAGCTTTTATACTGAGCATGAGGCAGATGGGATGGAATACCCTGTTGGTCAGTTTTGGGTCACCTGTCCTGCCCGCTCCTCCCCGCAGGTGGGACCCCATTATGCTTTTCTGCTTCCGACCCTCCAACGTGGCAAATAACGCAGTTGGCTGGCCTTGGGTATCACAGCAATAAGTATAAGCAAGAGCCTCCCTGCATACCATGTCTGGACATCAGCTATAAACATTGGTCTTATCACTCTGAGAGAGTGAACATTGTCTGCACAATATGCTGTTAATTTCAGTAGTTAGAAGAGGCCCAGCTAAGAAGTGAAGTTACTGAACAAAATTGGTCCAGTTTTACCTCAAACCAGGACAGTGCCTCATCCTCTTTCCAGCAAAATAATGCCAATACAGTGGTTAGAAGAGACCCAGCTAAGAAGCAAAGTTACTGAACAAAAATTGGTCCTGTTTTACCTCAAACCAGGACAAATGCCAAGAGTGTCCAAAATGCCGCGTGATGGGGGAATCCTTCATTAAGCTGGTTGTGTGTGTGCTCAGCCTGGGGCCAATACCACCCTTGGATTGCTGAAGCTATGTGATGGCCTCTGGCCCTTCCCTTTCTCACTCTGCACTTTCTAGGTCATCTTCAAAGTAAAGGTCACGGCCAAGGAGTGCATCAAAAGTCAGTCCTTCACCATCCGGCCACTGGGGTTCACAGACACCCTCACCGTCCACCTGGACAGCAACTGCGACTGCAACTGCAACGAGCAGCCTGACCCAACTGCCTGCAGTGGGAAAGGCAGCGTTGTCTGTGGGATCTGCAGGTACATGCTGTCCCTCCAAAACACTATTTCAAATGCTGCCAGAGCTGGGGAGCTGCTGGGAGAGGGTCATTGGGCCAAGCTGAGGGCAGCTGTATGGTGCACTTGGTTCCTCCAAGCACCTCTGCACCTGGAGAATGTGGGGCTGGGTGAGGGCTCAGCAGAGGGCTGTATACGTGATGATCAGTCATGGCCCGGCTCTGCAGCTTTGCACCAATCTTACTCAGAGAGGTGGTTTACATTCATGGAGACAGGGGACACAATGAGCTCTCTCTTCTGTTGGTGGATCCTCTGCTGCTTTCCTAAGGGCATCCGCCCACCCACCCATCCAACTATCCAACCATCCACTAACCCATCCATCAAGCAGACACATATTTCTGTAGAAGTCTCTTAAAATCCCTCTTTGGGGCTGTAGTTCGTGCAGGTCTTTCAGTGCAATTATTGCTTCACAGCCACTCGGCAACAGTGAGAGGAAAAGACTGGGTTTCCTCAGGAAACACTCAGATCTCCTTGGCAAGGGTTTGGAAATTATAAACATAATGATTTCCAGGCAACTGTTTGGTGTTATAAATATGACCAGCAGTGAGAGCAGCGTTTCTGAGGTTTCCTCCTGTTCAGCCGCCCTGCTCCAGTATAGAGTTATCACTAACTCACCTTGGTTGGGTTTTGGTGAGGCTGTCCCAGATTTGCTCCACTTTGGCTGAGGTCTGGGCCCCACACTGGCTCCATAGCGTTTCTTGTGGCCACTGACCCAGGCTCGTTCCTCTCCTTTGACGGCAGCTGCAATTCGGGCTACACGGGGAAGAACTGTGAGTGTGAAACCAAAGGCAAGACCAGCAAGGAGCTGGAGGGCAGCTGCCGGAAGGACAACAGCTCAGTCATCTGCTCGGGGCTGGGGGACTGTGTGTGTGGGCAGTGCATCTGCCACACCAGCGATGTGCCTGACAAGCAGATCTACGGCACCTTCTGCGAGTGCGACAACATGAACTGCGAGTTTCACAATGGCTCCCTCTGCGGCGGCAAAGGTGATGTATCTGCATGTTGGGTTCTCCACTGTGGCACTGTTTAGAAAGATTAAGTCCCCAGGCAGATTCTGCCTTTCCCAGCCAAAATCCAAGTGGGTGGGTTTGGGGGTCCTGGGTCCCACTGTACCAGCCTGCAGGACCTCCTTGACCATCCAATGGAGGGTGTCATGGAGAGCGCTGGGTGGGTGGTGCTCTCCAAGCACAGGCAGAGGGAGGGCAACCTGGATCTCTGTAGGATCCTGGTCTGAAAGGTCTTCCCCTGCAGACCGTGGGAAATGTGACTGCGGGGAGTGCAAGTGCACCCCCGAGTACCAGGGGAGCGCCTGCCAGTGCAAGAAGTCGACAGATGGCTGCTTGAACATCCGTGGCAACGAGTGCAGCCACCGTGGGACCTGCCACTGCAACCGGTGCCAGTGCCGGGGGGGATACCAGCCCCCCTTCTGCCAGGAGTGCCCCGGCTGCCCTTCGCCCTGCGGCAGATATGTGTGAGTGACATGTGCAGAGATGGCATGGGGGGCAGTGGGGATCCCTGCCATCTCCCGGCCAGGCGCAAGCAAGCCCTGCCTGTGCTTGGGCAGAGCCCAGCCACAGCCAAAGCCAGGTGAGAGGGCCTCTGCCCCTGCAGAGGTGAGCTGTGGCCACCTGTTTTGCAGTTCCTGCGTGGAGTGCAATGCCTTCCTGAGTGGCCCCTTTGAGAAGAACTGCTCCCAGGCCTGTCCCAACATCCGGATAGCCCAGGAGTCAACAGGGGTGAGCAGACAGTGCAGGGAGAAGGACTCCCACAACTGCTGGATCTCCTTCCGCATGGTGCAGGAGGACGGCGAGGAGATGTACACCATCACTGTCGATCCTAAAAAAGGTACCCCAGCCCTGCTCCTCCTGCCCCTCTGCAGGCAGGCTGCCAGCTCTGCCATGGTGGCCTCACTGCCTCGCTGGGGGCTGCAGCCAAACGCCTTCTGTCTGCTTCTCAGAGTGCCCGGAGCCTCCCAACATTGCGCTGATCGTGGGCAGCACCGTTGCTGGTGTGGCCCTCATAGGCCTGGTGCTCCTGCTGATCTGGCGTCTCTTGACGGAGCTGTTTGACCGCCGGGAATACCGCCGGTTCGAGAAGGAGAAGTCCAAGGCCAAGTGGAACGATGTAAGAGAGCATGTCTATGGTTATGGGGTGTGCTGAGACATGTGGTGGGGACACCTGGAGGGGACATCCTCTCCAGAGGCAGCCATGGCAGACCTGAACCCTCCCCAGTGTTGGTTCCAGACCCTGTCTGGATTTTGCAGGGGGCTAAAGCAGCCTGTGGGCTCTTCTGCCAACGCTGTCTGCACTGTCGACATTGTTGAAGGGTGGAGTGGGTAACACTGAAAATCCAATACCACACAACAACACAGGCCTCTCACCTCTCTCCCTCCAGGCTGATAACCCCCTCTTCAAGAGTGCCACCACCACGGTCGTAAACCCCAGGTTCAATGGGCAGTGAAGCACAGCAATACCCAGCAGCACTAGGACCCACCAATAAGGAAACGCCAAGCTAAAGAAATCACAAACTAAGGCTTCTACCTCCTCTACTTTATCCTGTTGGTTTGTTCCCTTCTTCCAAGAGGCTATCAGCACATCAGGCACTGGCTAAGAGGCTGTACCATGTCTGTCTCCTGGCACAGCACTTGATGGTTGGGTTAGCGGAGCGGGGAGAAGGGAACAGACACAGCTTTGCCACGGATGGAACTGCAGGTCAGGTCTCACCAGTGAGCACACGCAATGGCTCCTGTAGCAGCTACCAACAGTTTCATCTCTTGATGCTAACTTTGCCTTCTGCCAGGAGTCTTGGACACCAAGCCGCAAAACCAGCTGAGTGCAGAAAGTGCTTCCAGCTTTCATTTGGAGCTGGGATTTCAAAACTGCCATTCTCCTTATGCTCTAGCAGTATCTGCTCCCAGGCTGCTCCATGCCTTCCCCTGCTGCACTGGTCTCCATCACTATGTTTGCACTTGCTGCTGAGTTGGATGTGGAGGGTCCTTCAGGCTGGCAGTCTGCTCTGGAGGTTGCAGTGAGATAATGGGCCCTAAGGGCTAGTGAGCACCTGTACCTGGCGATGAAAAGCAGCCAGGGAACATACACTGAATCTTTTTTCCAAATCATCAGCTGCTTCCTGGTGTCACTTCCCTCTTGGACCTACATCGGGCAAGGTTCTACTTGGGCTTCTGCAAGATTGGCTTACATCTGCCAGGCCTTGAGCTCTCTGCATGACAAGGAGGCAAAGGAGCAACCGTTTGAACTATGAAACATCAGCACTGAGCACATGAAGCATTGTCTGCAGCTCAGAGCTCAGCCACATCTTCTTCCACCACCCCCAGGGCAAGATGTTTCCCCTGTTCTAGAAGCGCATCAGACATGCCAAGGGCCAGGTACGCAAAAGACCTGACAGTACCCGGAGCATCTCCAGCTCAGCACTTTTCCAAACCATGCACAGCAGCTAATTGCTCTTACATTGTGGGGTCATTCCTGTGAAATAGTTGTACAATTCCATGTTTGCTTTAAGTTTGGGAATGGTTTGCATAAAGCTGTATTCATTTGCTCTCTGAAGAGTTTTAACGTTAATAAAAATTAATATATAAGGTAAATACATCTGTCCTGCTAAGAATCAGATGCAAAAGCAGCAGCTGAAACATTCATCGGAGAAATCACAGCAAGATCCTGTCATTGCTGCCCGCATCTCCCATATGCAGTCCTGAAAGGCGCTCCCCTGCAAGCCAAAAATGACTCACTAAATGATGCAAACCAGTTCTTGTCCCTGCCCATCTGCTTGTAAATCATCTCTAACAAGAGTGACAGTACCGCATCAGATCAGGGGTTAATTTGAGCCATTTTGCTGTTCTTCAACAGTGACCATGAGGGTCTAGGGCAAGGTGAAAAGAAGGAAAGTGTGTCTGATACTCCCCCCAGTACTATCCCAGTCTGCAGCTCTTTTTGACTCAAGGACCACCAACTCAGTGTAGGTCCCATGCACCACGTGGCTGTCTGCACAAAGACACCAGAGGCACCCTTTAGGGCTCTGAGTCTTGGACACAATGCCCATTGCCAGGTACCCAGGCAGCGGCTGTTGTTACTTGAATGTAAAGAGACTATCTGTCTCCCCTGTCAGCAGCTGCAGGTCTTACTGCTGGTGTAGTGTGTGCACTACAAGTACAACCACATATATGCTTTAGAGGACAATTAGAGAAAATCAATAAGGAATCTGGACTTTTTCAAAAAGAAATAGGATCAGTAACTGCATTAGACAGAAGTATATGCTAGGCCACATGTAAAAGCTCAGAGGGAAACCAGTGAGGCAGGAAGGTCTTTCAGGCCCCTGGTCTTGCTTTAGCCCAAGGGCTTGGTGGTCCCTCTGTGGAGACCTGCTAGCAAAAGTTAGAAATATTTCTCAGCCAGGTGCGGAATGGGCCTTTCTCCAGGCTTCAAGCACTACCCCAGGACACCCTTTCTTAAAATTGTTTAATTTCCACCAAGAATAACTGAACTGTATTTTCTTTTACCTGGGGTGGTGAGGAAGCTCCCCCATTACTACACACAAAACCCGCACCCAGCCCATGACACACATCACTTGAGACAAGGCTGCTGAAATGAGGCAGAGATATACCCGAGCCCCTATGCACTGATGGGCTCCTCTTGCCCGGGGAGAGTGACCACCACCACCACTCCCAAGGGGGTAGGAGGCAGAAGGGCTGCAGAAGCTGCCAGGTCACATCTCAAGAGAAACAACATCATCTAGTTGTGCCGAAAGCTCATGCCTTCACTTTTATTACAACCAGGAGGTCCCCTTACATTTAAGCCGCTTGTGTACCAAAGGGAAAATTTCCAATATTCTTCAGATAATGGGACCAGTCCCACAAGTTTTCCATGCAGAAGTCCAAGTTCCGTGCCAGCCGCTTTATGAGCAGGTAGGTACCACCCAGTCCTACTGCCCCCATGACAAAGAGCCCTCGATTAATCATCTGCAAGTGCAAGAGGAACCCCAGCATCAGCAGAGGTTTGCTTCTACCCTGTGGCACCAAGCAAAGTCTTCACATCTGCACCCACCTAGCAATATCCCACCACCAAAGCTCCCCTCCTGCAGCTGAGCAGTGCTGGCATGCAGGATGCTCATAACACTCATGGCATGGGGAGGATGGGCACCACCACTGACCAACCTTTTTCTGCCATTTCCAACGCTGAAGTGCCTCATGGTAGCGAATTCTGGTGAAGGTCACCTGGGAGGGTTGCAGGAGCATGTCACCACCTGAAAGCCAGCCAGGAGGAACTCACAGCAGCTCAGGCAGTGGGGACCGAGGTGTTGACCTTACCATGGTGTACAGTGGGATGATGGTGGAAGGCATAAGGGTATGGAGGAAGTTGTCTACATGCTTCTGGAAAATGAACCACGTTGAATTCACATGCTTACGCATCTGCAACAGAGCAACCATAACACCTTTGCAAGGTGTCTTGGAAGAGGTCCCCTGCATTTCGCTAGCTCTCCCGCTGCCTGTCCTTAGGGAGCAGAGCAACCCCAGTGGCATTCCCAAGGAGCTCTCAGCCTAAAGTCTGCTGCAGTGGCAGCCCAGACAGAGTTTCGCCAGAGACTCTGCCCGCTGTGTGCATCCTAACAGAGTGCCACTATGTGCACTGCCCACAGGACCACAAGTGTGTGTGCAGCTCACCTACCTCTATGTAGTTGTACATCGCTAAATCTGAGATTGCGTGGTCATCTGGCACCCTCAGCCTGGAGAACTCAGGGAGGCAGGAACCTGGGTGAAGTAAGTGACAGCTCACAGGCAGCTCCCCAGCAGGGTATCCAGCTGCCTTCAGCTGCAGAGGGGTCCTCCTCTGCTCTTGCTCCTCCCCAGCCACCTCACTCACCAAGGTCATTGTGGAACTGGTCCATTAATTCATCAAAGACCAGACAATCCTCAAAGCCCTGGAAAATTACAGGGTAAATGGGCAGAAGGAACTACACATTCACGAGAAGTGGTCTCACAGATGCTTAGCTAGTGCAGCTGTTCATGCATGCAGGCTCCCGCTGACCACAGCTTCAGAGCAGGAGTCTTACTCCAGGCCACTCTGCCAGGGGTCTTGCAGAGAAATCCAGGGGGTTGCCTTTCCCAGAAGCCTGGGGCTGCCCTGCTGGACCACCCTCCTATGCAGTCCTCTGCCCCATGGGCAGGTGGCACCACTGCCCCATCCCCTCTCCTCCCTGGAGGATAGCCAGGTCCTAGTGAGCAGCCAAGTGCCTGAGGGGAGTTCAACACCTGCCAATGCAGAGGACAACAGACTGTGAGACAGGCCAGCTCATGAATTCTATGGAGCTACACTCTAAAACCAGGCGTTTCTGGGTGAAAATAGTGGGGACCCAACTAACACAGCCCAGGGCCAGCCATGAACTTACTGCATTCATGCCCTGTCCATAGAAGGGCACAACGGCATGCGCAGCATCTCCCATCAGCATGCACCGGGAAGCAAGGTGGTAGGAGGAGCACTTCACAGATATCATGGCCTGGGCTGGCAGCAAAAAGTAATCATGCTTCAGCTCTCGCCTTCAGGTAAAACAACAGATACTTCACTTGTGGGACCACAAGAGACAAGAAGAGCAAGTCATGCCACAGCCAAGCCCAGGAAGCCAGGGCCACGAGCACTGTCAGTGTTGGGATGCAGAAACCAAACTTATTCACTAGAATATTTGTGCTGAGGAAAATGTGGAGGCCATAAAACCCATTTCATTAACTTCCCCAGATGGATCAAATATTTTGTCTTCAGGTTTTAAGCTCTGCACACAACCTGACTGTGAGTAAGAGCATCATCGACATCTCAGTCCTCTTACCATGAGCAGTGATGGTTGGTGGTCACTGTAGGAAGGATGTACTAGAGGATATCTGAGTTTCTACATTTGGATGAAGTCCTGTGATACAGTCTCCTTAAGAGGAAAGGAAACTTCCTAACACAACTGAGACCCTTCCAATCAGCCAAAAAAAAAAGCCTATAATGGGTAACTGTGTTGCAAAGCAGAAGTATTAGTAGCATGGGCTGGAGCTCCCACTGACTGGGGAGCTTCCCTCTTTGCAGGAAAACGAGGACACTCTGAACAGAACCATGGCAACCAGGATGTGTGCTGGAAAGGCTGGTCCTGGTCGCTACTGCCACCAGGGCCCCCAGGTGGAGTGGGGTGCTGTGGCTCCATGCTGCTGCCTTTGTGCCATTTGCCCAGCAGTGAGAGGGTCCCCACTGCCCAGGGAGCAGCACACCACTGGAACTGCCTGCTCTTGCGTTTCACAGTACTGATATTTGTTTTAGCCATAAAATCAATAAATGCTAGACTTTGGTTAGTCAGCACAGTGGAGGGTTATTTTTTGCCAAGCCTAGCTTTTCTCAGTCTGTCAGCTAAAATCTCAACATTTGCGCAACTCAGCTATCTGAACAGCGGGACTACCTTTGCACTGCTGGTTTCAGCAAGCTACCCTTCACTCTAGCAGAGTCACTTTGCTCACCCACCTCTAACATCAAAAACCCACAGCTTATGAACAGTTAATCCATCCCTTGAGTTCAAAACCTTTAACAGCAATACAAAAGCAGTGGGAGGTGATCTGTTCTTTGCTCCTGGAGTGGCAGGGCCTGGGCTGTGCCTTCAAGAGACAGAGCAGTGCTTCAGTGTGACTCCATCAGAAACTGCTGTGGGATGGGGCTGCATTCCTCTGCTGAGCCTGCTATTCCAATGTGGAGCTTGGTCTGTTCACTCTCCCTCCTTCAGACCAACAGGCCATGGGGATCCACCCCAGCAGCATTCACAACCACTTGGCCCACCAGCTTCAGTGGAGTCTCCACCACCACCCTGAGGCTGGGTGGGGATGCATCCTCTGGCTTAGCAGCATTGCATTGATAAGTGAGAGGGGAAGATGGGTACACTTACTCTCCGATGAGAGGGATGGCATCTGGGAAGTGGGTCTGGAAAAATCCCAGCACTTGCTCGCCTGTCGTGAGCTTCTCAAAGTCATCAAAGGGCATGAAGAGTGTGCAGGTGAAGGATTTGTCCTGCTAGCCAGGGAGGAAGGTCAGAAAGAACCCCAGAGGCCACAGAGAGCACCTGGCACAGCGGCTCAGTGCCCAGCCTGTCACCCAGCAGTTGTAGCAACCCACCTGTGCAGTGCGTACAAGCACCCAGCCACCCTGTTCCCCACGGTGGGCTTGCTCACACTGGGGGCAGGCAGGGGGGAGGCAGAAACGGGCAGTATGTGATCTGCTAACATGGGCCTGGCACACTGCCCTGGTACTCCCATATCTAATTTATAACATCCAGCTGCAAAGAGCTGGTTTTCAGGGGGCTTGAGTGGGCTCAGATGTGTGCACAGAGAGAAGTGGCACAGGCACCTGCTCAACACTATGAGGCAGGGCTGGCATGAGGGGTCCTGCCCTGCACCCCCCCAGGCTGTAGGACACCTGGCACATTTCCAGCCCTCCCAGCCGCTGCCACCACAGCCAGTTCATCCCCACAAGCTCCATCCCATGCCCCAAGGGAGCGTGGCCATGGGTTATTACCATGTTTGGCAGTGCAATCATCATGAAGGTGTTTCTTGGCCAGATATGGAGGTAGTTTGGTTCCATGGCAAACTGAAAGAGAAGGAAAACCGCCTTGTGTCCCTGACCTGCCCTGCTCAGCTTCCCCAGACCACCCTCTGGTTCCCCTCCACACCAGCACACCAGTTCCCATCCTTTGTACCATGAGAAGACACAATGACCACAGGCCCCTTTTCTGGTACCTGGTGCTTCAGGGAGACACAGGGCAAGAAGAAAGGGTAGGAAAGGTGGGCAAAAATCTGCTGGTTTACAATCACTGATGTCCTCACAGATATGTTCCCATATCCCCAGGACCTCTCAGAGCTATAGTTTACCCCATTGCTCTGGGGCAGGCTCTCTAGGACTTTTGCAGCCAGGTACCAAGACGTTGGCACCACCACAGGAAGAGTAAGAGATGCCTGCCTTCTCCTAGGAAAGTTTTAATTCCTTGGCTGAGCCCCAAGCAAGAAATTAGTTTCTCCAGAGCTGCTGTAGCAGAACCACCATGAGAGGGGAGCAGGGTTTCCCATCTGCAAAAGTGGTAGCAGCCCCCAGGACAGGCACACTTACATCTCCATCCTTGGGAGGGATGGTCAGCTCCATATAGCCATGAGGAATGTACTCATGACTGTAGTTAAAACGTGTTTGCCTCATGAACTGCTTTCTGACTGTTGAGAAGGCACCATCGCATCCCACAATAAGATCGTAGGTGACTTCCAATGGCTGTTGGTCAGATCTGAAAGCAAGAGAGTCCCTTGGATCAATCCTGCTGTAACTCCAGGCTAGCTCAGCACAGCTGAGCACAGTGGATCTGCCTTCTGCAAAATACCAGTGTCACCTCCAGTGTTACTAATCTTCCAGAGTGAGAGAAGACTGGCTTTCACTGACTGGGAAGCTCAGCATTTAGATAATTATCCTGTAGGTTATCAAAAGCATAACTGCCAGATCTACCCAAGAATGCAACAGGTACTGTTGGAATAATGCTGCTGTTTTGCAGAGCCTGTACGCCCAGGTGGATGGGGAGCATGACCAGAACTTAACACAACTATGAAACAAGGTCAATAGCTGCCCTCCCTGATGAGCAATCTGTCCCTGAAAACCAGCGCTATGGAGACTGGCATGTTTATTTCCTGCACAGATCAGCAAGTGTGTCTCGCCTACTGCCAGGCTGCTGGGGGGTTAGAGAGTTGCTTAAATCTTCTTAAGCCTCCTCATGAACCCTGCTTTGATGTCTTTCCTTTCCAAAGCTGACACCGAGTTTTGCCCGCTCAGGAATAACATGCTAGTTTCAAACTGAGATTGCTCAATTGTTTGATGTTTTATGAATGATTAAGCAGAAACTAACTGAACATAGCACTTGACCCCAGACTTGCGCAGGGATTACCTTTTTATGGTTAATGTCCCCAACTCTGCATTACAGCCCAGGAGCTTGTGTCCAAAGTACAGTTTAGTGTTGGAGTACTTCTCAGCAGCTGTGAAAAGAAAAGACAACTAAATGTAGAGGCTTGTACTATGACCCCAAAAATATGTCCAAGGAATCCCTAAATTATAGGGACTTTTGCCATTACAGCAAATAATATTGCTGTGTTGAGTGATAGTCAGCCGGCAGGGCACACTAGGACTGCATTGGGTCAACTCTGGTGAAAATTATGTAAAAAGTGCAAGGAATCCTCCAAAGATTTCTTCCTTCCCCTAAATGATATGAATCATTGACCTGTTTCCACCATCACTACATCACATTTCAGGATGGGATGTGGTGCCTGTAATCAGTGGGAAATTTGGGGAAATTTGGCTTGGCTTGATTACACACTGCCACAGTGTTCCAATTTCTACAATCAGGGGTTGCAGAAAATGCCATGAACCATGGCAAGGCTAATGAGACGTCTTCTGTTTTGGCTGGTGAAGTTCTGGGAGCACACACCAGTGCCAGGAGCCAGGGTGCTGAGGCAGCCCCTACAAGTTGCTCCTCAGGGATTTCAGTACATGCAGAAAGGCCTTGGGGGGAACTTGTTTGAATATTTCTTTTGTGTCAGACAAGCAGCAGGGAAACAGTATATATTTTCCTCTTAAAAACACAGCTAGTTCACGTTTGCACTTTCTGAGAGCCAGGTTATGCCAAACTCACAGGCAAAGAGAGCCTGAGGCCTAAAGTCTCCTATTCATGGGGTAAACCCTAAATCCTGAGTAAACAGGGTGTAAAAGTGTTTGCAAACAGACCTGGCAACCTACCTGTTAGTAGCTCTCTGTTTAAGTTTGCTCTGTCGACAGAAAGAATGTACTGCAAGGCAAACAGACATGGGGTTCAGGAGGCATTGCTGAAAGGCGCTCTGCATGGCCAGATGAGAAACACCACCCTCTCTAAACAGCCTTGCTGCAATCAAGGGGTCATGTAATCCCCTTCTCGCTCACAGCATCCTTTCTAAGTGTGTGAGCCCCAGGCTATCCACCACATAGAGCTTCTAATGCCATCAAAGACCCCTCATGCTCTGCAAAGCATCTCTGAGTGGCAGCATAAGACCAGTACCTGGTTCTTCTTCCCATAGGGGATAGAGTACTTCTTCCCTGAAGGCGTATGTATCCTCCTTGCCCGCATGGGTATGCCTTTGGACACAATCTGAAATAGAAGGGAACATAACCCAGCCTTCTGGACAAAACTGAGTTGCCAAGGGACAAGGCACAAGCTACCAAGCACCATTCCCCCCATGCACTCCACTCCAAGCAAAATGGGATCCTCTTTGCTCATACATTTTCATGTGGCTATCCAAGTTACTGGGGAAAATTTTACAGGGCTGTCAATGCCAAGTCACTACATTTTACTGGGATTACTTAGAAGCTCATTCTCATAAAAATCAGTGCAAAACTATTTTTTGAGAGAAGGGACATGAAAAGCCCCAGGGTGCCAGACTGGGAAGGGGATGACAGTCAAATTACATTCTGGTGCTGGGATATGACCTGTCGAAGCCTGGGCTCCTTCTCTGCAGGGAGCCAGGGGCCGGGAGAACCCACCACTAACAGAAGTGCAGAAGTTGGTGTGCATAGATTTCAGGGATCAGCCCAAATCTCAAGGTTTTGTGGGAAAATACAAATCTGGGCATGCCAGTGGGGAAACCAGACCCCTTTACCACATGCTGCTGGTATTCCAGCTCTTTTGGGATCCACCTACTCCTGCCGTATTTGCCCTCACCCTCCAGAAGGGAGGAGAGCACGGCAGGGAAGTAAACACTGGAAGGTGCTGTCTGAGTGTTGGTCTCCCAGGGAAGCACCATCTGCCATGAGCAGAGCCCAGCTGCCCGGGGCTGGGTGCTACCCCCAGGCTGTGGAGATCTCCATTGGTGGCTGTGCCATGAAGCAGTGGAGAGTCAGGCTGCAGGCATGCAGTGGGAGAGGTCTACCTCCACACCTCCACCCTCACAAAAGCACAGCTACCACAGCGGTGGCCCCTGTGTGCTTGGGGAGCAGTAAAGAGCCTGTCCATCACCAGCTGGAGTCAACAGCTTTTTAACCACAGGGACCCCATCACTGACAGAAGCTGCCAGTGTACCTGTTCTTCCATCCCCACAGCTCGGAGGGCTTGGCGTCCTCTGTGGGACAGGGCCAAGTTAATGCTCCTGCCACGGGCAAAGCTGGCCACCCGGATGTCTGTGTGGAAAGAGCAGTTTGTTATGCAGACGCCGATACCACAATTTGGTGTGGGCGGTGCCTCCCAAAATCCCTGTAGCAACTGCAGGCAGGACAGTGAGGAATTCCTGTCCCCCTACTCTGCATGCAGAAAGGGCAGGTATCAGAGGGCATGTTCAGCTGTTGGGAAGTCAGCTGAGCAGCTTCGGGGGCCGCTTCCTCTGTACCACTTCTAGCCTGGAAGAAGCAGCTGCAGCCAAGTGCTGCAAAGGGAATGCCAGATCCTGACAGCTCCCCACAGTGCCAGAGGGCATGTTATCACTAAGAGCCATTTTCCCTCTAAGCAGAGAGAGACAAGCGATGAATGCCTGTCAGCTTCTGCTGAGACCCACAGACTGATGCTTTTCGGGACACTGGCAGGTCACCTTCTCCATCACTGTTCAGATGGAAATGTCTTGGTGCTGGCCTATTCCTCCTTCGAATGGCCTCACTCAGACTTCTCAGGTTGTCCGGCCAGCACGTGTGGCACCTCATCCCAATAGCTTTCAGGGTTGCAGCTCAGCAAAAGAAATGGGCCCAAAAATGGTAAAATGGCCCAAAAATGGCCAAAGTGGTAAAATCCATCTGACTCAAAAGGCAAGTATGAGTAACCAGAGGCTATTTGGACCTGTGAAACTTCTAACATATACAACATCCAGCAAAGAGTTTAACAGTTAAACCACAGTGAAAAGCCATTTGCTCTTGCTCAAGGCCTGCAGCCTGCTGGCATCGCTTGGGGCTGGCTGCTGTGACCCCCATTTCTCCAGTGGGGACCCAGAGCTGTGTGCAGGACTCGGGACAGGTGCAGTTGGGACCTGTGCAGCAGAACTGCCCATCTTGACATCTGCCCAAGCAGTAAGAGTTATCACAGAAACCACGTGTCACACAGGGCTTCTCCTTCCTTTCACTGCGTGTTCGAGTTAAGTTTCACCTTCCATGGTGTCATTCTCATCTGCCGCTTGGCTTACCATCTCTACCCGGGTTTTATTTTTCTGTCAGCTGATAGACACTGAAGGCAAATGATTTCTCTCCCTCGCAGCCAGCACCTGGGCTCCGAATCATCATTTCTCTTTTGCAGTGCCCTGTAGCACTGGAGACTTCCTGAAACCACTCCATCTCTCCTTCTGCCTCTCTTGCCATCAGCCCTCCTCACCACCGATGGCAGTGGTTACCAGACAAGTCAATGCTTTTAATACTAACAGAGTTGCTGCAGCATTAACAACAGTTGCTGCTTCCAAACTTCCGACCCAGCTTCAACAGCACTGTGCTATAATTCTTCATGCAGAGATAAATTTTCAAAGGTAATCATCTGAATCAATATTTAAGCCAAGAGCATAAAAAAAGGCATCATTTCAGAAGCTGAAGGGTGGGTTCCCTCCACACAAGACAACATATTTCAAATAAATGTTCCCCACCACCACAGGAGCTAAAGGGAAGAGTGAAAAGAATATTCCCAAAGTGTCACACTTTCAGATTAATTTTCTTTCTGCAGTTTCAGTGACCTCACACAGTTTCTCTTTTGCTTCTTCAAGAACTGTTTACAGTAAAGGGACAGAAACATTAATAAAGCAGTAATGATCAGGCTGAACTTACCTTCTCTGGCTTCATAAACATCAACATGGAAACCTCGTCTAGCAAAGAAACAGGCATTTAATGCACCCACCTACAAGAGAAGGATGAGGAATGGTGCATGAAGTGTGGTAGCTATATCACAGATCACTACTGAGATGCATCAAGGGAAAGCAGCTGACAGAGGATGCAGCTCAGCATATACAGGAAGACCCTTTGATCAAGAAACTTAGAGGACTTCTTCCTGGAGAGAAGTCCTCCGGCACCCTTGGTGTGCCTGCAGAGCCTCCAAAACAAAAGTCACCCATCAAAACTCATCGTATAAAGTCATATGAAGTTCAGGGCTTGCATTAATTGCAGCAGGGCTAATCCCTTCAGCCAGAGACAACAGGAGCTGGTACAGGCAAGCTCCCTGCTCCTCTCCTCTGTCTTCCTTGACAGAATTTGGGGTACTGCAGCATTCCCTTGGGAACACATGAGGGGAAGCTAGATCTTTGCAAAAGCAAGATGTTACCTTAAAAAGGACAGCACACCTATGTCCTGTTTGTTATTTAAATGCATGGATGACTTTTTCCTGTTTAAATTCCATTAATAATCACTGTCAGAACTACAGACTCTTATGTCATCACTCTTTTCCAGCAGCACAGGGACCAAGAAGCTAATGGTCAAAATATCAAAAGAGAGATTTAGGTGCTGCAATGCTCCATGCTGTCCCTTAGAGTCAGATGTGTTGCATCTCTGGGATATCTCAGCAGCAAAGCTTACCTTCAAGGGAAAGAGCCACTCTCCTCCTACAAAGTCCTAGCTGTTCAAATGACCCTTGTTGCCTCCCACAGTGGGAACTCCCCACAAGTCCTCCACAACACCCTGTCATCTAAAGGAGGAATGATTTTAAGAAAAACATTCACCCCGCATCCAAGCAATGCTTTTACAGCACTGGCAAACAATCACAAAAAAATACAGCACCCAAATTGTGTTTCCTACCAGACCACCGCCAACAATGGCAACTCTTTTTCCCTGTGGGTCACCAGGCTCCATCACTGGGGCAGCCTCCAGGTTGCAGGTTCTTACTGCTGCTTCCCCACTCTCTGTCCTGCTGCACTGCCCTCACCAGCAGGGAGGAGAAGGGCAAGTACATGGGTGGCGGATTTGCGCCTGGGTTCTTCTCCCCTGGTTCCTGTTAAAGTTTAACTCCCAGCCCAGAGACTGTTGGTGAATTGGCTTGGCCGTGTGGCCAGCCACATTGAGCCTTAGGTGAAGAGATGTGAATGTGGCATTATTCAGTCAGGCCTTATTAAAAGGCCTCTTTTGAAAATTGTAAAGCAAATCTGCAGCCTTCAAGGACCCCCTAATGAAACACGCACAGAGCAAGAGAAGAACTTGCATCTGCTGGGCTTTTGCTGGTGCTTTGCTGGGCTGCAACTGCAGAGGCACTGGTGGGATGATGGAGCAATTCAGCTCCAGTAATTCCTGGAGCACTCTCCTGAGGGTGGAATGTGAGCCACACTGCTTGCCCAGGAGTCTGATCCCATCTGTGAGGACACTTTTCACCCAAAGCAGTTGTGTGTGGCTCAAACGTTTTGGGGTGTGATGCTGAGCAGAGGGTCCATGCTTAATCTGCAGAAGCTTTCTGGGACTTGGATGAGGCTGCCAGGAGACATCTCTGCATGCACTATTTCACATGCCCACCCTCAGGAGGATGTGCTCTGCTGAGCCAATCCTGCACACAGTAAGCTTTTAAAAGTGAGGAGCCAATTACAGGCTACACACAGTAATTAAACAGCAGACAGTAAAAACACATACATTAACATACACTAACAACCATTTATTACTAAACCTACAATGCACAGCCCAAGACAGCAGATTTATCTCAAAGGAGCAAGACCAAATCCCCACACAAGCACAGCACCATTCTCCATTGCACATCCTGGTTCCTGGTGCAGCAAGGGCCAGCTGCTCCCAAGGGGACAAGGAGAAAGTGCCACAGCACACCACAGTCCCAACCTGCAGTACCATGCAAGGCGAGGACATGCAAGACAGGGTCAACAGGACCCACAATCAGTCCCAGGCACAAGCTTAAATGGAACTGCTGGCCTTGGGGAGGGCAGGTGTCCTAGGTGGGGCTGGTTGGGGTTGTTAAAGGCTATTAGTTCCCTGTGAGCCCTGGCACTGCACCCAGACGAATTGCCACTGAAGACCCTCCATCAGGTTTCTCTGATATACTCAGCAGTGAATTGATCCATGCTATCTGATTGACTCACACACAGCAAAGAAAACAGAGCAGAGAGGGCAAAGAACAAGGTAAGTTTTCTGTAGTAAATAAATTACTCATTGTTTTCAGATCACAGACAGCACACCATACCATTAGCTTCCGGCAGTGGCAGTTATTATTTGGAAATATCACTGATGGCACCCTTTGCATTCTTGCCCAGTAGGCTTTACAGGTTACTCCACCACCCTGGCTTACCAATTTGATAGCAGCGCTTTAAGGTACACCAATTAATTCATAGACTCCTGTGGATAACACAGCAAACAATTGTGTAACTAAAGCTGGTCACCTAGTACTGCTTTCTGCAGAAGCAGTCTCAGCCATGATCCATGTACCTACTCCGGTGGCAGGAGGCATGGACATGCAGGGAAGCTCCCAACCCGTCAGCGAGCAGCGCTATGTGGTACAGTAAGTGGGCCACAGTTTGAAAGTTTTTTCTTCCAAGATGATACATATCACTTTCTTCCTGACACACCTATCTCCTTAGCTACTGAAAATAGTTCTTGGCAAACCTGACTAAACTTTGCCTATCAGGTACTATCTGTGCCCTGTGCAGTACCTAAAGGGGGCCTACAGGAGAGCTGGGGAAGGACTTTTTACTAGGGCATGTAGTGATAGGACGAGGGGGAACGGCTTTAAGCTGGAAGAGGGCAGGTTTAGATTAAACATGAGGAAGAAGTTTTTCACTTTAAGGGTGGTGAGGCACTGGAACAGGTTGCCCAGAGAGGTTGTTGAAGCCCCGTCCCTGGAGGTGTTCAAAGCCAGGCTGGACGTGGCATTGGGCAACCTGGTCTAGTGGGAGGTGTCCCTGCCTATGGCAGGGGGGTTGGAACTCGATGATGTTCAAGGTCCCTTCCAACCTAAACCATTCTATGATTCTATGATTCTATGATATCTTTTTTTCTGGGTAACCATTCCAAACAAAATTTAGGTCCCTGGACTATCTTCATCAGCTTCACTCACAAACTGCAGTAGGCAAAAACAACATAAAGATGTCCTCCACTTTAAAAACAGGAGAAGGTGGGAAGACATTGAGACAGTGCTACTAATTCATTGTTTATCTTTCTGTATTAAACACAACTAGGCTGCTCAGAGAATGAAAAAGTATCACTTGATTAAAACTTTGAGCAAGCCTTCTGAGGAGTCCTAAATGAAAAGGAAAAGAACAAGATAGCATGGACTCAGCTTAAAGCCCGCCCTCTGAAAACTAGTGGGAAAAGTAAAGAAGGAAAAAGTGTTTAATTTATGTTGCTGAAGAAAAACACATGCCAATATCCAAGGAAGAAACTCAGGATTTTATTACTTTTTTTAAATCAAGTCTAAACCCTGATTATATGAGGGACAGCTCAACAAATAATGAAACAAATATACACGGTTCCAGGCTGCTTAAGTCACCTTCCAATAGCTCTTTGAAAATAAAACTGTGTGTAGCTTTGTAAATGTAAGATTTGGGAGAGACTGAAAGTCAGAGCCCTCCTGGGGCAGAAAACGTGGACTACAGTTAGCTGGGAGTAGGCATTGAATGTCAACCTTCAAACCCAATGACTGCAGAAGCAGATTTCTTTCTGTTCTTCTCCAACAAGAATTACTTGTCCAAATAGTGCATAAAGGCAACTCACACAAATAGGGCAGACTGCTGGTCCTCAGGAAAAGCTAGTGCCAGGATTTTGCCCTGCTGTGCTGGTAATTTGCATTTGGATCGTTCCTGCTCATCTTTAGCTCCTCACATAGGTAATTATTGTAGGACAAGTATACCTGTGAGGAAGTAAAACCAAAAACACTGAGGGAGGAACACTTCAGACTGATGAAGTTCAGTGACTAAACCCTCATTCAGGCATCCTGGGTTAATTTGCATAATCGTCCCCAGGAGAGCAGCAGCCCCCTTTGCAAGGGCCATTTCCTCAATTTGCACATGAAGGGGACTCAGCCCTGTAGCTGGGTCATACTGATTTGCAAGGGCTCGTATAACACTAGTCTTAAGATTATTTCATGCACAGGGGCTGCAGTAGGCTGCCAAGCCTGGAAGACACTTAGGGATAGGTTATCTTGGTTCTGTGAAGAGAGGGGGAAAAAAGTGGCGATTGCTTGTGGCTGGTCTGGGCTTGGAAGATGAGAGGAAACAACTGAACGAGCAGAAATGGGTGAGCAGGCCACAGGTGCATGGTACATTTGTTCTGATCATCTGCAGTCTTTCTCACAGTCACTTCTTCTACCAATAGTGTGCAGTCATACAGACTTTAGGCTGTTGATCAGACAGATTATTTAGGAATGGTTCAAATACAGGTTGACCTCAGCAACGCTATGGTCCACTTGCAGAGGAACAGGTACAGTCACTATGTGGGCCACCTGCAACAAGATAAATGGCTTGTGTTTGGTAATAGCCAACAGTACATGCTTTCTGCAGCTGCAAAAGGACAGTGTAGATGTGTCAGATCTCATAATTCATGGTGGAAGATAGCTGAAGAGGAGGAAGAAGACAGCTTAAAAGCTGTGACAAGATCTTCCTTTGCCGATTCCTGCGAACAGCTAATTGCAGATTCTGGAAGGAGGCAAGAGATCTTTACCAGTAAAGATTACAAACCCATGTAAAAGTGAAAAGGGTGGAAATGCTTATCCCTTATAATCCCATTAGGTAAATAATCTGTTCAGAAATTCAAATCTGCGGTAAAGAGGGCCATACAGATATCTCTGCCAGCAGGTTGCCCATGCATGAGGATGCAACTGCCTCCAATACTGTCCTTCTGTTCACTAAGGCTTTGAAAAAGCCATGGCACACATATAAAAGCTGTGCAATGCAACAGTGAGTCCCCATTCCAAAGTCCCCTGCCACCCCATTACACTCTAGCAATATGCATTTCTTTACCAGCCTTGGCATGTAAGAACATCCTAGCACTGCTGCTTTCATGTCTGCTTTCTTGCTATCCCCTCCTGACATACTCGCCAAACCACTGCTCTCTCTTGGCTCAGATCCTTGCCCCAGGTCCCTTCTGCCACTGGCATTCACATGAGCAGACTAGTTCGAACACTAGCCCCATGTGTGATCTGCTCACGCCTTGAAAGCCAAGCAGGCTCAGAGATAGCAGGGAAGGCACAGCAAATGAGCCCCTGGAGGAGCCGGCTGCTGACCTCTGCTAAGGACTGGAGGGTTCTACAGACCTGGGGGCAGCATAGGAAGAAGTCTATCCATTTCTGCACTTAAAAAAACACCCCAGTTGCAAGCACAGGCTTATCACAAAGGCTCGGCTTTATTTATAAGCACTCTCCTCCCTTTGTACTATTTTCCTTAGCAAGTGGTTGTGGCTTTCTTTCCCAGGAATTTCTGACTAGCAAATGTCTCAGCAGTGTTTTAAGAATATAAATCCTACTGGGAACCTTAGCCTGAATGTAAAACACATGCAGCCCTTATTTAGCAGGTGTCTGCCAGGTTCACAGGGAGACCCAAAACCCAGGGTAACAACCACTGCAGAGCAGAGCCATGCAGCTATTGCTTGAGTGGTGGCTCTGCGTGGCAGGGAAATAGCTTGGTATCATCTGCAGACCTTGTCTGACCCTCATGTTTATTCCACAGTAAGCAAGGGTTAATTGCTCAAGTTATAGGACTGAGTGTATCAAATCACCACTTAACCCACCCCAATCCCATTGTTGTGTTAAAGACAGGACTGGCCACAGTGAAGAACCACAAAGGCATGGCATTGTCTGGTCTACCTTGCTACCCCACCTGTGCAGGAAGGAAGAGCTCAAAGCTTACACTGTGGCTGCCTGTTTACCTACATAGGCATGCTGCTGGTCCAGTGATGTGCTGTGGATGTAGATGGAAAGCCCCTGTCAGGCACTGGGAGCAGCCCTGTGGGTGGGTAGTGGTGGTGGTGGTGCACCGCAGATGGCCTGGGTCTGTCTGCTTTCACAGCCAGGGGAGCAGCAAACTGCAGGTCCTTGTTGGAGAGAGACAAAGGGCAATTTGTGAAATCTGTGCCCCCATGGGAAGGATCCTTGGCTGAGGGGCTGGGTTCCCACTTGGCCACCCCTTGATAAAGGAAGTCCTTCAGCATTTGCCTGGAGATGGCTTTTAGAGGCTCCAACACAAAGTCCAGCAAACACTCAGTGATTTCAGATTTCGCCTGGTATTCAGAGGCACTCAGATCCCACTCCCACTGATTTATCTCACTGGTCTATGTCAGGGAAGCGCACAGTGACAGGATGGCCTGGGGAGAAAGGTAGGGACCTGGGGGATGCACGCTCTTCCTCTGCCATCTTCCCTTAAATGTGGGGTCCTCCACAAAAAGCTGCAGATGAGTCTGCTGGCTCTCCCAGCACCACCATCTGCCCCAGACATCTCCTGCACAGCAAGGGGGAAAGAGTATTCAAAACCAGAAACAACAAAGTTTAAAGGAAAACAGAAAAGGACTTCTGCCCAAGGCAATGCTTGGCACAGCTCTGACATGAGGAAGAGCCAGCACTGCCTGCCATTTCCACAGCAAGTCTGCCCCAGAACCATGGCTGATGAAGCCAGTGGGCCCCTCTGCACTACAGGTGATGTCCTGGGACTTCTGTGCTCCAAAACATGAGAGCTAGCAGCTGCTGTTGGAGGCTCTCTGTTCGGGGCAGACATTTGGTCTCAACTGGTGCCAAAACCTGTCAGCTCCCTCCAGGCCATGGGAAAGGCTATGGAGGAGGATTGCTTTTCCTACCCCTCTGTTAAACCCAGGGCTTGGGGTCTTTTAATCTATCTGTTGCTTTGGCAAATAGCATGTAGGAAAGGTGCAAGTAAGCTTGGCAAGGACTGCAGAAGTGTGGAAGTTACTTTCTCAGCACCTGACAACTGACAACCTTAACATCTGAGAAAAAGAAGCCAAATCTTTCTTACAGCACAGGGAAAAGACATAGTTAGCCTGAAAATGGAGGGGTAGGAAAAGTATAGGGGAAGATTTGCAACACCAGGACATCCCCTCCTCCCCAAAGATCAACTGTCTTTGCTTCTCAGTTAATAAACGCTACGGATTAGAGACTAGAAATACATTTTTCCAAAGCACTTAAGAACTCTAAGGAGGTATATAACCTCGTTAAAAATAGATTAGGAATTGGGCGTCTAAGGATACAGTCAAAATTACATGTCTCTTACCAGGCACTGATAAGGCATTTTGGAAAAATCCATATAGGGATCTACACACAAAAATATCCTTAAGATCTCTCCTTTCAGAGCTCAGTAGCCATTGATTTTCAGTGAGACAGGAACTACAGCAGTGGGGCTCCAAGTACGATCACAAAATTTGTGCCTCAGCTCTAGCTCATTTGAACCTGCCAGGTCAAGTTTTACCAGTTACAGGATTTGTAACATAAATATTGCCCTGCTGTTTGCAGCAAGCGGACCTGCAGCAGCAGATGCCCAGTGTAGATCTCTCCCATGCATAGTCTGTTAGTGGCTCAACTGTACAGCCCAGATAATTTTCAGAGCTGGAGTGAATCCAGTTTGCACTTCCATTGGGTCCTGTCACAGTGCTCATCATGGTAAAGAGGCAGGTGATACTCTGCTCAGTAACTGTCTTCTAGTGCAGAGAGTTTGAAGATGCACACAGCTGTTAAGCATCCCAAACCTTCTGCATGTTTTGTCCAGGCCCTGCACCTTCCCAAGGAGATCAACCATTGCCTTGTGTGAGCAAAGATGCCCTTCAGACTCCAGTGTTGTTACCTGCTGTGCATGGTGAAGCAGGGGAGAGCTGGGTCCAGCATGCTGTGTGAATGACATTGATGGCAGAGCCTTCAGCATCATGTTCTGCATGATGATCTGGTGCATCTGAGCGTTTTGCATCAGCATCATCTCTACCATACCTGGGAAGAGGTCACCCCAAGGAAGAAAGTAAGGGCTTTATCAGCAACTGACAAGCAGCAAACGCATCTTGGTAAGAAGTGCCCTCCAGCATACAGACTGGTCACTGCAACCAAAACAAAGCAGCTGAAAGGGACACATAAAGAATATTAGTGTTCTTTGGCCAGGCAGTGCTGTTCAGATCAGCTCTTCTGTTTCTCACCCCTTCTACAAGAAAGCTGCTGTTGAGCATCTTCTGTCTATTAGTTCCCCTACAAACCCACCCCTCTGGCTATGCTGAGGGGTGCTGAGAGCGCGCAAGAGCTCTCTCACTTACTACAGCTCCTTACAGTGCTCTCCATTGCTTCAGCTTAAGATCATTGCCTTCCATGTGAGAGGTTTCCTTAACTTTATGTGATACTGCAGTGCCACCTTGAGAGTCCACTGCATGCGCACCAAATCTGCTTACCATGACCTCTGCATCCTAATCACAAAGGACCTGTGCAGTGTAACTAATTTGCTTGAGGGGGGAAGGGAGGAGGGAGAGGGGAGGAAAAAAAAAGGAGAAAAAAATAATCAAGGTAACTCTCCTGTTTTGTTTTTTTTTAACTGGTCATACCAAAAGTAGTTTACACCTACCAACTTCAGAAAAGTCATGCATGAATTGGGACTATTTTGTTTATGAAAATAAACTGATTCAAAAAATCCAGACACTCAGATAAAGAAAGAGCTAAGAAATATGACTGAGAATTTCTCTGTGGGATGAAGAAACCTTTGGCTGAAGGTTGAGCCAGGGAAGTCAGCCCAGGTTCTGTTCATGTATTATTTTACAGTAGCATCCACCTATGTTTAGAAATACACTGTTTTTAGGGGCATTGCACTATATTTGGAACAGCACTTTCAGATGTTTTCTCTTGTTTCCAAACATGGGACATAATAAAAGCCTGTAGTGTTCTGAGGAGACTGAACAGCAGGTTAAGAGGGAACAAAAGAACAAAAACATATTTTAGAAGCCTGTTTGATAATTTTGGAATCATCTGTGCACATGAGTTTGACCTAGATAAGATTACTCAGTCCTATGGGTTGAACTGTTTTGTTTTCCCAAGCTTCCCCAGCAGCTTAACCTCACTTTGCTGAGTTTGTAGCTCCTTTTCCTTTAGTTTTAGTGACAAGGGTTTGTCTGAAAGCCTCTCAGAAATGGTATCTAGTCCATTTATGGACTGCAATTCCCACAGCTCCAGCAGCAGCCCGGTCATGAAACAGCACGTCACTAACTAGCTTGCTTGTCCTGTGCCCCCTTCCACTTGCCATGGCACTTTCCTTGCCCTCTCAAGGCCTGGTGATGGAAGCTGGCTGCTAGATGGAGGGTACATTACTTTCTTTAATGCTTCCGGAGCGGGTGGCTGCAAAAGGCTGGGCAGGGGGGATCTGTGTGATCAGAGGGGATGGGTGAGGTAACTGCTGGATGATGGTGGCAGGCTGAGGCGGCATCTGAAAAAGAAAGGAAATTGGAGAAGTTGGGGTTAGTTTTGGCCAGGTCCCTCATCTTTGGGAAGGGAGAGCAGTGGATATCATCTCCCTGGACTTCAGTAAGGCCTTGGACATAGTCTTCCATGAGATCCTTGTGGAGAAGATGTTGAGATTGTGGTCTGTAGAGCAGACAGTGATGTGCATTGGAAACTGGCTGAATGGCTGGGCCAGAGCGTGGGCAATCCTCCCATTCCTCTTGCTACCTCGTTCCTATGTTAAACCAGTCACACTGTTAATTTTGTGCCTTATATGTAAGATGATTTCCCTTAGATTTTACCTAGGGCAGTAGGGGTCCAATACAACAGCAAGAGGCAAATCTTCCCTTTTGGTGGGATAAGTATTTCCATACAGCTCCCAAGTGATTGTTGTCTCAGACTGGGACACTGCTAGTGGTGCTTCTTAGGAGAGAGGATCCTTACCATCTGCTGGATAATCCTTGGTGGCTCCGCTTGGGGAGCTGGGAAAGGTATCTGGTAGATGTGCAGGGGGGCAGCTATGTGGTCATGACAGTATCCTCCAGCTGGTACAGGGGGCTGCGAAAGCTCTTCCAGAAGGTGCTGCTCCTGCAAAATCAAGTATCTTCTTAAAGAAAACCTGGTCACATAAAGGCAGACAGTATTGTTATGGTCTCTGGACACCCTTGGGAGCCTGCAGCAGGGCGCAGCCTTGCTCACCAAAACACTGCTGCAGAAATGTCCAGCACTGCTGTGTCTGACAGGCAGACCACAAGTGACCACTGCGTGAAGGGAAGTGCTCAACCAGTTCCCCCACATGTATAAAGACAGTTTTTCTTCCCACATATCTAAAAGCCATACAGTTTTCAGCACACGCAAAAAGGAATGGTAAAAAAGTGAAGAATAAACTGCCAAAAGTCTGAGAAGATGTTTCATTCATGGTTGGTAGCCTCCACAAACCAGGAATAAGTAACAGTTTCTATTGTCCCTATTTTGGCAGCATTAAAAATCCCTTCTTTGCATTTTGGCATTACCCCAGAGAGCTTACTATACAGCAGTTCAGGACAAACGGAATCAACCCACCAACTAACTGAAGTGGGTGCAAGCTTCATTAGCTGTAGTAAGGGAATACAAACTGCTCTCTGGCCCCTCTCCCTGAGTAGCTGGCCCAGCCTCTACACTCTGAACCAGCAGAGGACTGAATACTGCCCAGCCAAAGAATTAAAGGACAGGAAAAAACTGAATCCACATCAGCAGTGGATGTGCAGATAACTTGGCCCTTTCTGTCCACAAAGAGGGCTCTTACCCTAAGTTTCTGCAGCAGATTGTTCCTTTGCCTTAGGGCACTTTGGAGCATATCCTCCTGTCTTTTCCCTGAAGGAGGAAAAGTCCATTATCTTCTCAAAGAATCACAAAGACAGAGGTATTATAGCACCTACATTATGAGATTAAGTCTAGAAAATGTGTTAATGATAGCTTCACTTCTTTCATAAAAGGCTTTAGGCTACTTTTCTTGTCAAATCCAACAAATGAATGGATAATGACTTTATGCCACATGCAGATGCTGCTGTTGAGCAGCTCTACAAAGGCAATCCACCTTCTCTTAAACTAAACTTTTCAGATTACTCTCTAGAGTCCCCTTTTAACCTCCTGGTTTAGAAACTCATTTCAGCCTGAAATGTGCTCATCTGGCTGATCAAAAAAACGCAGTTGAATAAATTCAAAAGATAAAATGTAGATAGCTGCACAGTATAGCAACCCTGTTCTTGCATCAAGGCTGCTAAGATTTAACAGCTTAGTTAGGTGCAAGACTAGTGTACAAACTGACATTACTGCACAAGCTTCGCTGGAACTTGCATTTTTCCTACTTCCAATCCCCAGGGCTGCATACAGATTTAGATACACACAGGCTGAGCTTGGGCAGCACTGAGTAAAGTTCAGAGTCTCCCTCCTGCCCTGCAGACAATGTTCCGGTCACAGAAGCCAAGACAGAGCAAGTTCTGACTACCCAAATGCCCGACCACTGAGCACAGAGGCCTCGTCCAGCTTTTAGGGAGGAGATGTGATCATCTGGTGTGACCTGCTGAGGAACTCATGCCTGAAAATATCACTAAGCCCTTTCATGTCCATAATTAGAATAAATCCTTCTCTTTTACTTGCAGTTGGGAGAGGTGACTCCATCTTCTCTAGGTCCTCCTGTTCATTTTCTAGTCTCTGTTGGTAGAACAACAAGAACTGGTTATGAGTCAGGCAGCAAAGTTCACAACAATTTCCAGTTCTACATTACAGGCATAGGTTTGGGATGGAGGAGATAAAGCAGACTGTGACTGGCCACAGATCCTATTAACCTTCATCCCAACCTGCAGTCACTTCCCAGGTTGGCCTTGGACCTGCCTCATCACCATGAGCTTGCCTGGTAGATCTAGACTTTTGGTTGAACCTGGCCAGCATCTCTGGTTCTGACCTGCTTGGCTTGCTTGGGGGCTGGTCAGCCAGGCCCCTGCCCTGCTGGCAGCGTTATTGTGCTCAACTCCTTGTTCCTTAGGGAGCAGCTGGCCCTCGTTTCTCCCTGATGCTCAGAAATTAGAGACCTTTCACTCATACACAGGCTCTTTTCTTGGTTCTGTGTGGCTCCACACTGGTGGAAACTTTACCCTCAAATGGCTGCTGTATCTAAGACAAAAGGCTCCACCGTGGAGACAGATCAGATGCCACTTCTGGCATTCACATCTCCAGGCAAATTGTTTTTCCTTCCAGACAACTCTAAGTGGCTTCTGGAGGACACTGAAGTAGAAGATCCACACTAGCAGATGTCAGATGTGCTGACAGTGAAGAAACAGAGCTGAGTGGAGAACCCTAGGTGCATTAGTGTGTGGAGTCAAAACAAAGAGCTACTGGAATTCCGTGTGGCACCTCATGCGCTTCCGGTGAAGGTCTGCCCGTGTTTCACCAGGCAACGTACCTTAAGTGAAAGTAGACAAAAAAGAAGAAATAAAACAATTTGAGGTCCTCTTTACCCAAAATTTACTCCTAAACTTTGTCTGTCACAACTTGCACTGGTTTGAGCTAACTGGTGACATCTCCCATAAGATAAGTCACTTTAACTCTTATTTTTAATTTATTGTAGGTCCATGTAAACTTGCACAATGTTATTTTAAAAAAGTGACAGTGACTGTAGCACCACTGCACATCAGTCTGCCTCTGCTTGCACGAAGAAAGAGGTACTCAATTGGCTGCAGATCCTCTTTGCATCTCAGTAGAAATGTAATTATTTAAAACACAATATTAATGCCTAAACATGCAAGAGCAAAAAGCAGAGTAAAGGTGACCATTGGAGAGTTATTCCCTTACCTTTTCTAGGAGTTTGAGTTTCAGTCGTGTGAGGTGATCCACCACTGAAGGATCTGTCATTGTAGTAGTCTCATGGAAGGATAGGCAGGCAAAAACGGGTTAAAAAGCTAAGCAAAGGCAGATAGGTTTCCAGTGGTCATTTTTTTCCCTTCCACAATCTTCATAGAAGAATAATTCCATTAGAAAAAAAAATACAAGATTGTGAGCAATTGAAGGAAGTAGATAAAAGCTTCAGTCTCACTCCCAGGTAAAAATGAGTATAGGTGTTCACCACAGTATCATAGACACAGCTTTTTCTGGCATTTCTCTCAATGCATTTTTGTGCTGCAGGTTGTGATGATCACAGAAGGGTAACCCAGGGTGAATATTTGTCTGCTCTTAATGGTTGCTAGCCTTTCCCTAGCAGTGGCACTAAGCCTGGCCCTTTGTGTTTTTAATGTCTTCTAAGTAGCTCAGTTTTGTGCCTGTAACCTGGTTGCTAAGTTTGTAACGCCAATCCCCAATATAAACAATTTAATCTCCAGGTGTAGAAGCTTATGCATGTTTTGAAAATCAAATGTCCAGGACATTAGTGAACAAGAAAAAAAGAAATAAAAGCCAATGGTTCTTTAACACAAGCTCAATGCTAGGGGTCAGATTATGATCTTCCTGATTAATACCTGATAGCAATATTTATCCCACTGTAAAGGGCTCATACACATTTGATGTAGCCCTTCATATGAGTTTTCATCACCAGATGGTAATTAAAAACTCAAAAAATTAAGGAACATAGCTGGAACCCATCCCCAGATGAGTAAAAAGGCTATGGGATAACATCCTTTTGCATACTATCTTCCAAGCAACATGTAGGATGTCTCCCCTTCCCAGCAAAGCCCTCCCAGCATAAAAAACAGAGTAACATTTATCAGTGACATCCATAAAATCAACACCAAGGCATCAGAAAGAAGCCAGGTATCATACTCTGTATCATATTTTAAGCCTGGTTCTGCTCCTAGGAGAGCAAAATTACAACCTCTTCCTTACTTGAAGGGCATAGCAAAGCCACAGCTGAGCCACTGCTGGCAGCTGGAGCAGCTGATAAATGCTTGTAGGTAGCTGTGTGGGAGCAGCACAGATCACCTCCTCCGGCTGTGACCCACACAGCATTTGTGTGCAATCTGTCCTTAAAAATACACAGTCTGGTAGTCACTGCAGAGGTTACAGAAACTGAGACGTGGGGAGCCCAAAAATAGCTGTGCTGCATCAGAGCTGATGCTCAGCTTTCTTTGGCAAGGCTCATTTGCAAATGCCATGAGTGACGCGGCAGAACAGAGAACCCTCTAACCTGCCAGCAGATTTCCTGAGAAACAGCTCTATGTACATTTTTGTGCTTTAAAACCCCAATAGATTTTTCTCCCATTATCTCTAATATCTTTGATCCCTTCATCATTTGGGCAGCTGCAACAACCTTTGACAAGGAGCTTCCTAATTATCTTAAAATTAAGCATAAGCCTAGTTATGCAAGTAAACTGCATCTGTATAATTTACTTAAGTGTTAGGCAAAAAAAAAGATTACATTCAGACTGTTTTAAATCTAGATTCCTGAGAAGATTATTGGAAATCTCCTTTCCTATGTGAAATTTATACAACTGTTCACCTTGCACTTTTTCCATGCCTTTTGCAACTTATATTCCTGTATCATTATCCCATTCAGGTGTCTCTTTTCTAAGCAAGAGAATCTATTTAATCCATCCTCAGATAGCGGATTTTCCATACTCATTTGTCTCATAACTCGGCTGGGAAGGTATAATGCAAGAGCCCACACGGACTACTCTCATACCCACCTCCTGGCCACTGCTAGCACCCATTCTCAGAAGGTGCTGCATCAGCTGCACTGTTGATCACACTGTGGCTGTATGTCTCTTTGTACAGTGTCATGTTTGGCCTAGTACCTTTCTAGTTCATAAACCCTTTTGTGATGGGGTGACCGGGGTTGTGGGCAGCATTCGGGCAGCAATGTAGCAAAGCAAGCTATATTAGCAACTCCAGACAACTGCAACAGCACCAAGCCTGCTATTAGTCATTGCTGATGTTGTGGTAGCCTTTTTGACTGCTGATGAATATTGAGCGGATGTTTTACTATCAGCTGGTTTAATAAAGTGCCCCTTCGAAGTTAAATTTCTAGAGCCTTCCTTGCAATGTGAATAGAGGGTTACAAGAAAGGCTGACAAAAAGAATCAAGTATTCCATTAAAAATACAACACCAGTGTTAAGCAACTGAGTTGACTCATAGAGGAAAGGAAGAGAGAGAAACTTCTGCTTGATGTGACAGGTATCCCAGAGAAAATCCTATACTAGGTAAAAAATGCTTTCCAGCAAATCTGCAAAGGGATCTTTCTTTTTCCACACTTATGGATGCCCTGGTCACAATGGGATCCTTACTCTAGGGACATTGTACAACCTGCTAATTAATGACTTGCCAGAAATATGCCAGCCAGACACAAAAGGATCTTGCCCAAAGGGATCCTCTGAACATGGTGATGAAAAAGACCAAAACCAGACAAATTTAATTCTGCAAAGGATTAACAGAGTGTTATGTGCACCTCACGGGAGATAATTATTATGCTCTATTTAGCAGTGCTGAAGTCAGAGTTTGAATACTGTGCCTAATTTTAGACATGGTGGTTTAAAAGGGAAAGAGAGTC
This sequence comes from Pluvialis apricaria, assembly GCA_017639485.1. Taxonomy (NCBI): domain Eukaryota; kingdom Metazoa; phylum Chordata; class Aves; order Charadriiformes; family Charadriidae; genus Pluvialis; species Pluvialis apricaria. Next base: position 37,296,987 of record CM030011.1, on the reverse strand, counting down.
CAGAAAAAAAAAGATAAAAATGGTGAATTTACAAAATGTAAGTTCTGAGGAAGACTTGGAACTTTCTTTAATTAGTAAGTAGATGGTGAGGACAGGACAGGCTAGAAATCTGTAAATAAATGAAAGGCTACAATCAAGAGCAGCGTGGGGGTTTTCTGTCTGAAAAAACTGAGCAAGAAGCACTTGACTCAGTGAGGGAGAGGAAAACCTGATAAAAAAAGAAAAAATTCTTAATTAAATAGTAAGATAAATGATGGAGCGGCTATCTAAAAAAAAAAAAAAAAAGAAATAGACCCCAACACTTGCCCAGAAGTTGTTTCAAAACAATATAGAAAAATAGCCGTGATGAACGCTATAGGACTGTTAGACCCCTCCTCAGATACAAGAATGCATTCAGCTGGTGAGGTCCATACCAGTACTACGTTTCTACAATATCTTTTACTGATTTTGATACCTTATGCCCTTAATGTTAATTAATATGATTTCTAAAACACAACATAAAAAGAACCAAACAAACTGACACACCTGGAAATATCCAGAGATGGTAAACTTTCATACTGTGATTCCAGAGGGAGGAGTCTTTATCATTTCATTCATAGAAGAGTAGTTTAATTTATTAAAAGAGAGTTAAAAGGAAAAAAAAAAAAAAGAAATACACATATACAAAAATCACCAATGGAGAAATACATGTAATTTCCTTCCAATCAACTGTCTGCTTCTGCCAATTTTAATGTTGCAAACTAACAGTCGAGAGCTCTTTTTAGGCTGCTTGGTGGTTACAAATATTGTAAAAACGTCCTGTCTGCATTTGAAGCAAAATATATGAATAAAACATATTCTACAATTAGAGTTATTTCATGCCACTGTCATACAACAACGTGCAAAGTTTTTTACTGTTATTTCTGAAAAGTGATCCCAGTTTGAACCAAATTATACTTACGATTAAGTCTTCTTATGATAAAGTACACTATGCTAATCATATACTATACTTACGATTATTCTTCTCATATACAACAACAGCAAACCCCGAGTCTCTACAAACGCTGCTCATTTATTCAGATACATTGGAGCAGCACCCAGAGTTCTCAGTAAGATTTCATTACCAGTCTGATCTTAGTGAAGCATTATCAGTGCTACCGCTAATTTAATCAAGGTATAAATGACTTCTACTACTTTTATGGTTATGTCAGGTAGGATTGGCCCGAGTCACTGAAACTTCCACTCTTCCTTAGAAGCGCCAAACTGGTCTTGGAGAAAAGGAAAGCAAACGCATACTGTCACATGGCAACCTCTGTAGTAGCTTAGAACTTAATCTCTACCTTGGCTCTGGGCACAGACAGGCTTTCTGACGTGCAGAGAAAGCCTTGTCAACCCTGCTCTGCCTCCTGGCGCCCTCAGGACACTTCTCTTTGGAGCATTGAGCGTGCACTGCTCCAGTCTTTTTGTTGTCTATGCTGAAATATTTACATAGAAATAATGCGAGAGACCAAGAGATTGGTACAAAATGGTTTATTCCAAGAGCACGAACATGGATGGTGGTTGACATAGTATGGGAAACCCAGACAACATCGATGCAGTGCATGGGAGCAGCTAGCTCCAGCTCATGACCTGGATATTACAACATCCAAATTTGAGGCAAAAGCCCATACAGAGAAGAGCCCAACTTAAAAACCAAATGCATAGAAAGGTCCAGGGATAGAAAAGGGGTTGTTAGATCATGAAAACGCTTGCATTTCCCTGTTCTTTGTAAGAATAAGCCAGTGTATTGCAAGAGGTTACCTCTGAACCGAGCCAAGTAACAAATTTGATTAAAGCATGTGTTTTTCAGTATGATTTAATGACATCAAGAGACAAAGAAATCACCAGTTTTGTAGATGACTGTAAGGTTAACGATTCTCAATATTAAGAAAAAAGCACCTTACTTCTCCTCTGTTACCTGACAATTATTTGCAGACGTTCACTCTCGCTGCACCTGTGCTTCCTGGAAGGAGGGATTCCGCAAGTGAACCCACAGCTCACTTGCTGCAATGGAAACAAAGCACAGAGACACTGAAAAGCCGAGACGCAAAATATACACAAAAGGCAGACGAGGCATGCTGTAAAAGGTAATATTTCTACGCAGAAGTCTATAATCAAGCTGGGTGCTCAACCTCCCCGTGCCAACACCTCGCTCTGACTCCAACGGGGATGAGGTCGCCAGAGCCGGGACCGGTCACGGAGGGGCAGAAACGGCAAGTGGAAGAGCACGGCCCCCCCACAAGCAGCCCCTCTATCGCGGAGGACCAGCCTCGACCCGAGGCCCCGGCGGCGGCGGCGGCTCCATGGCGGCCAAAGGAACCGCAGCCCCACCCCGGATGGTACCCGGCACCTCCCCGCAGCCCGCGCGCAGCCACGTGAGCTTTCCCCCGGCAGCCGCCCCCCTCCTCCCATTGGCTATCTCCCGCCCCTGGGCGGGGCCGTGGCTGGCGGCCCGTTTGAAACTGGCCATCCAGCGCAGCCCGAGCGGCAGACGGCGCTCTCTCCCATTGGTGGCTGCTGAGGAGGGCGGGCGCTCGCCGCACAGCGAGAGCGGAGGCAGACGGCGCCCTCTGAATTGCGCGGTCTATCCCAGCAGTCAGTTAGTGAAATTGGGCGGGGCTAGGCTAAAGCTTGCTCTCGGCATTGGCTGGCGAGCCGCCTCGGTACGGTGATTCTCGCCAATTGCCGGAGGGCTTCCTCCCTTCCCCAGGAGGGTGGGCCAGCCCCTGCTCCCTTATTGGCCCGCGCCGGCTGCCGCTGCCTCGCGGTTGGCGGTGGATCCGAGGCGGGCGGGGAGAAGGCGCTGGGGCGGCCATGACCGAAACTTCTGTGCCCCCTCCGGTGTGACAGTTGGAGCAGCGAGGGCTCGGCTCGGCTCCTGTCCCGTCTCGTCTCCGGACCCCCCGCTTGCTCACCACATGGACGCGGAGAAGGAGGAGGAGGAGGAGGAGGAAGCGTGGAGGCGGAAACTGGAGGCTGGCAGGGCCAAGGTGAGGGGGTCCTGGCTTGCGGGGGGGTGAGGGAGCGTGCCGCCCTTGCCCTTGCCCCCGCCCCCGGCCGGGTACGAGCGGGGGTGCCTGGTGAGGGACTGGCTCCCGGAGCCGCGTGTGGCATCGCCTCTGCCCCTCCCGGGTCCCTCCCCGGCGGCGGGACGCTGGCGGGTTTTCCCTGGTTGCATGGCGGGTGGCCCGAGTTACTACAGAGGTATATAAACATTATTTTCAGCGAGCAAAGAGCTGCTTAAAGTAGCGCATATATCTTCTCCCAGGTTCTGGTGTTTGGTGTTTTTTTTTTGTTGTTGTTGTGTTTTTTTTTTCCCTAATTTCTCCCATTTTTACCTAGGTTTCCACTCAGTTGTTTGTGGAAATACTGTATTTCCAGGTGAGAATACCCAAGAATAGGTGTTGTGTGTTTTACTGTTTCAACGACTAGTCCGCTTGCCCTTGCCTGTGCAGGTGGTTTGCGGGAGGAGTAGGTTGGTTTGGTTTGTTTCCAGTCGTGCTGTTGGTGAACGCCTCGCGTGCTTTGAGCAGTTACATGCTTTCAGTTGGTTGTAGTTTGGCAGGACTGTGTAGGGAGCTCATATAATGTAACTGATGTATAAGAATAACTTTCTTTTAGTAATTATTGTCTGCAACTATGTGATTAGCACCTGATATGTATTAAACCTCTTGGATAAAAACCTGTGCTTTGTTTTTGTAATGATGTTCCAGAAGCTGGTTAGAAATGCTGGTTAGATTTGTTTTAATTCAGCATTACAGCTGGTTTTTGCACTGTTACTGTCACGTTTCCCCTCAGGGAATCCACTGCTGAGTAAGGCTTGCGAGTCTGCAGCTCCAGCTTTTCCTTGTTCTCACCATCCCAGTAGGACTGGAATGGGGGAGTGTGGCTACAAGGGAATAGCTGAGGCTGCACAGGGTGGGGAGGTTTGGACAGATCAGATCTTTCCATGATATGCTGCAGCCTTTTCGCTCCTAATGATTCTCTCACAGGCATAGGGGCATGGGCCTTTCTGCAGGGGTCATGTCTGGAAATCTAGCTAGTGCGGCTATAGGTGGCTTGGAACTGTGTTCTCTGCCTCGGATCTTTTCAGCAGTCTTCTGTGTTCCTGTTTCAGCTCGCTCCTCCCAGTGCTGTGCAGAAGGCAATTAAAGAGCGCATTACTGGGAGGGGAGCAGGGTTGTGGCTGGAGCTGCAGTGAAGCAGCTTGATGGTGGGCAGTACTGCTCCTCTGTCCCTGGCCTGTCCCACCCAGATGCTGTCATGGTTGCCACACTTGCCACTCCCACTCAGCAGTTTCTCATCCAATTGTCCTCACAGCCTTGATATGAGCATGTTTAACGGTTGGACTTGATGATCTTAATGGTCCCTTCCAACCTCACTTATTCTATGATTCTATGTTAACATTTCTTTTGTAAGCCTTCTCTAAGTGCAGTATCTGTTTATAGTTAGAAAAATGTGGCAGACTTGCCTTATAACTAACAATTGTTAGTTCCCACCTGTTGTACAGCTGTTGTTTGCCATTGAAAAAAAAATAGGGACTTGCATTATGTTTCAAGTTGCATGTGCAGAGCCAGTGTTGCATTTCTTATCTTTTTAAACTATGTGCTAAATATCTCTCATCTTACCATTTAAAAAAAAAAAATATTTTTAAAAAAAAATTGCCCATCAATGTTGCTATTGCATGGTATCATACAACTGATATACTGAGAGGAAAGGAAAGAGTTTACGAAGGCAGGGATGGATATAGTGCTTCCTGTGCTTGTTAAAATGTCACAGAAATCCGTTACTTAGCTAGCAGATCATGGGCACCAGACAATTTTAAAAAATACCCAGACAAATGAATAGAAGCAATATGTGTTGGGGCTTATTAAACACAAAGGTAGTATGTTTGGCTTTGGAAGGCAAACACATGAGCTGTGGATTCCTTAGTATGTTTGTGCCCAGTTTCTAGCGTATATGCCTGCGTGCTTGCTCTAGTTTTGTATCTTTACTTATATACCCACAGTTGTAGAACTCACTTACGGAACAGATGATATTGGGCTAATTACTGGAATAAATGCACCTTTGGCCTTACTTAGTGTTCTTAAGCCCATAGTAGGATATGGTCGTGCTGCTGAGTAAGGGGGCTGCAGGACTGTAATCTGCTTCAGAAACTTCTTCTGTATAGCTTGTGTTTTTGAAGGCTCTTATATAATAGGGCAGTAGGGAAATGTTACTCCCTTTTGTTCTTCTTTTTTTGTCTTGTTTTCTTTGCACTGCCCTCCTCATTAATACAAATGCAAGCTTGAAAGGGAGAAATAACTGTGAGCAGGTACAGTATTTACTTCCTGTGGTGCAGGCCTACAGCAGCTTAAGGTGATCCCATCTCCAGGCGGATACAGATCTGGTGTTCATCCAGATCAGCTTACTGAATCATCTTACCGCATCACTGTGGGGATGCTCATGACAGCAGGGGACAGGGGTGCGAGGCTAGTTGTGTGTTGCAGGCTTTCTGTTCTACCAGCCTGACTTGCAGCAACACATGCAGTCATGCTAACTGCAGTCTGATACTGCTTGACTCTTGAGGTATGAACTGCTGTGGTTTTTTTTTTTTTGCCTTCCCCCTGCTCCCCCCCCCCCCCCCCCCCCCCCCCAAAAATTGTCTTTGGCATCCTTAAATTTTAGTCTGCTAAATAATGACTTGGGAAAGAAATATAATGTGAATGTTTCCCTCTTTACACTAGTACTTGCATTATTCTTTTCCGTATAGGAATAAAAACTCTGTTATTAAAATACATTTAAGTTATCATCTAATAATAATAATAGTTCAACCCATTATATTATTTGGAAATTGTCATGATTTGGCAGCTAAGTACTGACTGTATCAGGTACTTCAGATTTCCATTTTTAATAAATGCAATAAATTTGCCAAGGTAGTAAATGAGAAACAGAAAAACCCCTAAGTATTCAGTGCTGCTTTTTTCTTGTTTTTTTTCCACCTTAAGTTAGCTAGTATGCGTGTTGGGCATCTGTGCCTCTAGTTACAGACCTGTATGTGCCATAGCTCATGCGTGAGAAGTTTTTGCTGTTCCTGCATTTTACACGGTAGGAGCTCAAAAAGGAGTGCGTGTTTTCCAGGAAGTTTTCTCATTTCCTCAGTTTGAGGAAGCTCTAAAAAATGTTTCTAGATTTTGTCTAAGAGCACCCGTGCTTATGTTTACTGTATCTAGGAGGTGAACTAAGGTTTATTTGAACAACCTGTTTCTATGTGGTGCTGATGAGGTTTTCTGCTCTGTTCCATTTTCTATGGGTGTTCTTTTGGTACTAATTTCTGAAGCATGTAAAGCAGTAAGTCAAGGAACAAATTATGTGAGAGGTAGGCTGGGGAGAGCTGCACAGGGCTGCATGTGCTGTAGTCGTCCTGTCTGCTGGCCCATGCCGCTGGTGCCAGTCAGGTTGCAATAATGTGGTGGACAAGGATAACACAGAGACCATGCGACACAAAACCTGGCAGGCTTGTTCTTCTAGTTTTGGGATGCTTGTGTGGTGCTGGCTGTAGCAATTCGGAGGTGCCTTGCTGTTGCCTCTTTTAACTGACTGGTACTGGTGAAATGAAGTTGCAGTATATTGGAACCTGCAGAAAGGCCGGGTGTTTCTCTGTATGGAGAGCTGCTTTGGATACTACAGTGGACACTGCTGTTGGTGTTCATGTGGCATGCTACATCTTAGCTAAAAGTGAAGCTTTCACCTTTGCACATGCTTTGCTAGAAGGCAAACTGAGAACTGGGTCCTTCAAAAGAGGTATGATGGGATCTCACTGGGATGGGAGAGGATCAGTGTTATACGCTTTCATCATATTCACACACACTACTTCATGTTGGATCACTGTCTGTGTATCTGATGATACTCTTGTAATGACACTTAAATTCAGGTAGCTGATTAAAGGCTTTAGAAATGCGATACTGCCCTAACTGGCACTTTCCTTATCCAGTCATTCCATAAATCTGGAGCGTGTTTGACTCCAGATACTTTCATGGACCAACAGGTTCAGTAGTTCCATAAAATTTTGGAGTAGTTGGATATTTTTGCATGATACATATTATGATTTCATGTTTAATACATATGAATGGGACAAAATAAGTTTTGTTTTCTTTGAGCTGTTTATCTAAAAATTCCTACTCATTTAGATGTTTAGTCATGGCAAGTCTTGGTATTTTAATGTCAATACTTGGTCTCTCTCTATGATGGCCACTCTGCCTTTCCTTTCCCATCTTTTCTGATTGTTTTACTCCTGTTATCCCTTTTTCTCCTGCTTCAGCAGCTTCCTCCACTCTCCATTTTTCTCCAGGTTTCCTCCTGTTCTTTTTCCCCATGTTATCAGATTCATTAGAGCGATAGCTATTTTTGACATATATTGCCATCAGTAAGTGCTAGAATTAACAGCTGATTTCAGAGAATACTGTTTGTGTCTCACTACAGCTTTCTTTACTGGTCTGTTCATTTTGCTTATTTTGAAGGGCAACATGGCACCTAGCAATTTTTGCTTAATCTGCATTCAGTATTAATAACTATGGAAACTACAGAACTTAATCTTAAAAATAAGCTATTGATACATAAACATCTTAAGTGCTGGTAAGAAACTGATGGCTTTCTGTAAACATACCTTTTAAACAGGCTACTCAGGGTAGCAGGTGTGTAACCATGTATTGAGTTGAGTAGCTAGAGCTGTCAGGTAGAAGTTACTGTAATGGCATGGGTGTAAGGAGAAAGGACTGAACTAAATTCATTTCACAAGTTGAATGGAAAGAGACAAGATTTTTCTGCAGGGTGGCTGTTTTACAGGAAAATCAAGCTGTCAAGCAATGGATTTTCATGTATATTGCAGGCAGAACTTGGCAATTATGTTTACGTCCTCTTCTTGTTTGACTATTTTATCTCATCACATGGATATATTAACAGTAAACTTGATAACCTATGGTTGTAACCTTGGAGAAGGCTTTTTCCTTATGAGAAGGATATCTGGGTTTATACCATGAGGGATATGTTACCTGGAAATGCTGCCTAAACACAATACTAGAGTTGAAAATACAATAATCCTTTTTAAGCTGTTTAAGGTGCAAAGGAAACTTGCATAATAAATTCTGTCAGTGACATTCTTTACAAGTCCCTGGTGCTTCATAGAGCTGTGATAGCCTGATAAAGTAGAGCATCTGATTCTTCAACAGAAGAAATTAAAATGACCTGGCTTAATTGATTTTCTATTTATGTACTGGAGGCTGCTTTCTGGCTAGGAAGTTTTGCTGTATTCTCTTAAGGGGGTGGCAGGGAAGGAGCATGAGGATTCAATTCCGTTAATTTTAATCTTAAATCTTATGCTGGCAAAGAACTGTTTAGATACATTTTTAGGGGTTTATTGTTTTTGCTGGTCTTGCAGAAAGACTTGTCAATTACTATTTTTTCCTAATGATTCTAGTATATTAACAACTCATTCCTTTACTAATCTGTCTTGCTGTAATTCTGGATTGTCATTGACACACAAAGTTCCACCGAGTAACATTTCATTCTTGTATTGAAATGAGTCTTTAGTACTGCTGTGAGATTTCTTGCTTAACTGCAATTATCTAGTGTGTTCTGAATGTGCAGAAAGTAGGAAGATAAAGCAGTTTTTCTGCAGATGTATATATTTTATCAAGATAGGATCTTTGTCACCCATGAGTGTGTTAATCTTGTGGTCCTGCTACCTTTTTCTCACTTACCTCTCCCTCTACCTCTTTCAATCTTTTCTGCACAGTTTGCTTACTTCGGACAACGAAAACCAGAAAGCGACATCACGCAGTCGCAGAAAAAGGCGGCGAAGAGGAAGGGCTCGTCTATCCACACGCATGACGTTTCGAAGGAAGAATACGCACTAGCAGCCCAAAATGTTGGTAAGAGTATAGAGAGTAAGCCTGAAGACACCAACCTACTAGAGACAACCACAGAGACAGAGGTAAATCTTAGTATTTCTTGTGTTTCACCTCACTCCTTCTGCAGATGACAGGTATTCAAGGTGATTGTTTTACTTAATTGGGTATTAGCTCTCTGGCACTGTCCACTAGCTGCCATTGAGAAGTAAGTAAAATGATGTACTTGTAGTAATTAACTCTCTTACAAAGTGATGTAAATAACTGGAAAAAAACCATCTCCGTTATACGGGCTGGACATCTGGTATTGTCAAGGAGCCACTTGAGGTCTTTCACCTTTCACTGCCATGAACTTCTGTTTGGGCAGACTTCTGGTTATGTGGCTGTGACTCCATGAGATGGGAAGTCCAGACTGAGAGGCGTAGTAGATGAGCAAAACTGTCAGGACCTTATAATGCACAGCATTAGTTTGGTTTTGTATCACTTCCCCAGCTCAAATGTGCTTAATGTTTTCTGAAAAAACCATTATAATTTGTTCAGCATGCTCTTAGTAGCCATTGTAAAGCCAGCATAGATGTTACATTCTTTTGACAAATTTGTTTAAAATGTGACTCTGCTTGTGCCTGGTTATATTTGAGTATGTTTGTACTGGTGACCTTCTAGAGGTAGCTCTTTGGTCATGTCAATAAACATAGAAATGCACATGTATTGGCCTGCCTGAGTTAAGCAGTTGCTTTCTTGCTTTAGCTCACAAGCAAGACTTTTATATGAGCTGTGAATTAGACTGTCAAGTGACACTTTCTTTCTGTCTGGTAATAAAAATAAGCAAAGCATAGTTTTGAACAGGGTTTTTTTTATAGGAATCCAACTTGCTTGAGAAGTGGTTGGCTAACGCTTTCAGAAACCTCAGAAGCTGCCAGGCAACTCTCTGGCTACAGCAAACTGTATCTGTCTTGGTCTGGGAGTTTGTTTATAAAGTAGTTTCCCAGTGCATTTCAGCATGTTGTCTATGCAAAGAGTCACGAGTTTTGGGGAGGCAGCGCCTTCTGCATAAAAAGCATCTCTCCAGGTGTTGATGTGTTTTTGCAACATACAACAGTAACGTCAAACTACTGTATTTGCAAACCTGATATAATTTTCATGTATTATCCTGCTTTCTGTTGTGAGGGTATCCCTAATGCTTTCAGGATATCGCAAACATAACGTTAGCATTGCAAAGGCTTTTATGAAGCTACATGCCAAGCTGTCTGCACTAAGAAAAAAGCATACAGTATTTTGTCACTCAGCCATAGCGTCATCAGGTGTGTCCTTATTACGTTCTTGTGAACTTAAATTAAAAAACAAACAAAAATCACTTCCTGCTTCTAAACAGCTTCTGTCAAAATAGCTGCCTTGTAAGGAAAGTGGAATTGCTTTCTAGGTTACATGGAGAGAGGGCACCAATGGTCATTGGAAACTACTTCATCCAGATTCAAAATACAGGGAGAGTTATGGGCTGCCTTTTTTGAATAACGCTACAGTCATCTTTGCCTTGTTGTGAATTTAGTGAGATGTAAATATCTTTCAAGATATCAAGCTACATTAAGTACATGCATCAGAAAATAGCACTGCTTTTGTAATTGAATCATTTTAGCATGTTTGTTAAGTAATCTCCTGTCAGTTAGTTACTAATATTTAGTAGTGGATTAAAAAGTGCTCAACTGTATTTGCAAGCCACAAAAGCAGAAGATAAAATATTGAATCTCAATGATGAGACTTTGTCCTAAATTTTTGAGTGAACTTTTCATAGTAAATTTTTTTTTATTTATTTAATTTGTTTGATCATGGATGATGAGCTGAGTGTAGCATTAAAGTCATTCTCTCTCACTGGTGTGTTGTCTCACAACATAGACATTTCTGGCTCATGTACTTAAGGTGTTTCCAAAATAATTCAGCTTTTCGTCATGTATCTTTAAAATGGCTATGATTTAGTATTTGTTTACTTGCCAGGGGAGTGCTGACTTTTCCAGCTGGGATGTACTGAATGATCATGCGTCTGAAGTAAGTGTGAAAGAATGTATCTTTAGTAAAAGATGCTGATATATATGTGAAAGAGAGTATGATAATTGGTTGCTAAAATGATTAGTTTTTGAGCATTGTTATCAAATGTGATAAAAGTGATGCGATTTCACTGTTTTACAGTCTAAACCAGGTACTTATCTGTGTGTAAATGTACTGGCTGTGAAATTGGTTGCTAAGAGAATTGGTTTTAGTGAAATCATGGACCTTGTCCAGAGAAATTTGAATGATGTTTTTAGCTGAAAAATAGGTTCATTCATTAATTGTTTCATACATAAAAAAAAGGCATTTAAAATAAAATACAATTTACTGTCTCCTCTGTGAGAATTGTGACAGTATTGCTCCTAAGGTACCACAGGATTGATTGGAGCAGCTTCTCTCTTCGTAGTTGTTTTTTTGTTTTGCTGTTAAAGGCCATAGAAACTCAGAGTATGTTGAATATTTATTTGTGTTAACTGCTTGCACTTGAATTTAATGTTAAGTTAAGAAGTTTACATTATTATTTTTCCTATGGATGGACTGTTCTCCAGTCAGCACAGATGTATGTAAAAACTTTGTCTAATTTTGGTAGTATTTTCCCCCTGCCCACTTGTAAGTTGGAAAGTATTTTAAATCCTAATGTGTCAAAATGGCACTCTGCCACAATTTGGTGCTATAGAATCACAAGACTCTTCTCCCTAATTGACTTTTGCACCTTAAAGTATTATTCAAAAAATATATCATCTATGAAATCTTTTTATTTGACATTTTAAGAATTGACTGTATATAATACAAAGTCCCAGTGTTGAATTACTTTTAAACTAGAATTTGCCAAGAATTTAAGCTTGAATTTATATTCAGAGTAATCACAAAACTGAAGTCTTATATTGTTTTTTAATAAATATATATTGGTTTTTTCATGAAGAAAGTTTCGATAAATTCTGCTGCAGAATACAGTGAGCTTGATGCTAAGATGTGTCAGATGAGAATAGCTGAGTTAGAGAACAGACTTACAGAGAAAAAGGAAGCAATTGAAAGACTCACTGTGCAGAGGGACCAGCTGCAGGAACAACTTACCCAGCACAGCGACTCTATGCAACTTCAGGTATGTTTCATAGAATTGGATTACGGGGATAATACTACTTTATTTTAATCCTAAAAATATTTAAGAGGCAAAACTCAAAATAACTATTGTTTTTTACTGAAAAGTATTTCACCTTGCTAACATGCGCTGTGAAAAGCACTACTTAAGTTTTCAATTCACCAATGTTCAGGACTTCATATTGCTTGAATCAAGTGAGAGTAAAATTAAATTTGAAAAGCTTCTATTTTTAGGGAGTTATAATGAAATGCATAGTTAAATTCTTCTGCTGAGAAATGTTTGGACACTTCCTACTAGTTTTTATTGATAAATTTTCTTACTGTATTGGGGAGTGGAATTTTATAGAGAGAACCTGCAAGAACCACTAAAGAGAGTATATTTAATCATACATTGCGGTAGGGGCTCACTGTAAAAGCGTGGAGCTTATATTTTTATAAATACTGACTTTAAAAATATATATGTATTATATATCAAGGTCATGCTGAAAGATGGTGGACCACCCTTGAAGTAATGTTCAAACTATGGAAAAGGAAGTACTTACTGAAATGTCAGTGTTTCTGTGGATAGGCCTGATAACCACTTCATGGATGCAGTTAGGCTCCTTTTCAAATGTTCACACAGGATGGCAGACACCACTGCCACCACCCCTCCACGGATGACTTCCCCCCCCCCCCCCCCCCCCCCCCCCCTCCGAGATCATTCACACTTTTTGAATATTTGTAAATACTTATGGTGTTTTGGTTTTGGGGTGGGTTTTTTTGTATGGGCAAATGATTAAGTAGGATAAGTTAAACTTTATTAAACTGACATGTACCTTCCCCTCTCCCAAAATATTAAAAAGATATTTTGAATTCCCTTTCTTTAGCATTTCTATGTAAAGGTAAATTATCAGGTGCTTCTGAAGAATAGTTACTTCCCCCTTTACATGTTGCTTTTCTCCTTTTAGGACTGGGAAACAAAGACATTTCCTGTTGATGAGAAATAAATTGAAAAGGTTAATGTGATTAACATAAAACAGGATTAATGTATCCCATCTCATTAGGTTTCTCTCACATGGCTGAAAAGAAGAGCTGACAGATAGGAAACAATTTAGGGGGTACTAAATATTCATTATATCTTGTGGAAAACTTGATCGCTTTTACATAAGTAAGAACTACAAAATTTTTAAGTAAAAATATTTATTTCATGACTGGTATCCTGCCATTTGTTTAAAACATCACTTTCTATTAGCTTTGTCATCTCTTTGAGATCAGTGGCAGATTCCTCTTTCATCAACTCTGCCATCATGTTTGAACATAACCATTTCTGGTCCTTTGGTGCAAGTTTGTTAAAACTTAAGTGTAACTATAGACTCTAAGAGCTTTGCTTTAAGAAAACTTACTGTTATATGTTAATAATATTTTAATTTTAAAAGTACACTTCTTGTGATCCACGTAGGAAACTACTGTTCAAGAGCAGAATGAAGTAATTGGGAAACTAACAAGCTGCCTTCAACAGGCGAAGCAGGATCAGGATGACCTACAGGAGGAGGCTTTGTGTGTAGCTGGTCAGATCCACGATTTACAACTTCAGTTACATCAGGTGTGCTTCTGCTCCCATTTTTGTTTCCTTACAAAGAGAGTAAGAGCAGGTCTGAAATATGGATGTAAAAATATATTGAGCTTATCATAGCTCCTCATAGTTCAGTTTGCTGTGGAGCAATGAAAATGATTTGAGGGCGAGGCGGTTTTCTCTAGTTGCTAGGAGAAATCCCGGAAACATCCTTATATTTTGCACTTACTTGCTTGTGTAATGTTTGGGAGGTCATTACACTTCATTGTCCATCAGTTTAGCCCTTTTTAGGGAATTTTACGCAGTATTGTTAATGGTTTGGGATCTATACACAACCATCACTGTAATGATACGGGCTTACATGTGATAAGTTTTCCTTGCCTTTGCCAAAGAAAGGTCTGAGTATATGCATGGGCAACTGTAACAGCTCAGCTGTTATACGGAAGCTTGCTGTGTTGAGGTAATATGGCTTAACTCAAAGAAGGAGATTGAAAGTAACCTGAAGATGGTTGATGCAGCTCCTATGACACACAGGAACCTGCTTCAGTGCAATAGGTTCATCATGGATGTAATCCCTGGCTAATGAGATATACTATAGCCTTTCATCTACTTTAAAAAAAAAAATTATTTAAAATACTGTATTCTTCTCTGGTGATGCTCAGTGTTCTAGTGGCTATTCTCTCCCAACACCTGTATATTTGTTGTCTTAGGACCCTTGTAGTATATGTCAGAGAGTAATATTTATGTTTACTTACAGTTTCAGGCTTGCGAGATAAGTATTACTCTAGCAGGGATTACATGTCTTAAATGTCTGCATAGGAAAGGGATTTAAAAAAAATTAAAAATAAAAACTGGGACTTACTGAAGTCCAGGGATTATCTTGGAGTTGCTCATGCCCTGAAAAAAGAAATCCTCTGCTAAATGAAATTTTGGAAAAGAACAAAAACCAATGCTTTCTGTGTACAATTCTGATTGCTATTGACAAAATATGTGGTAATAGTGAAAATTACTCTACGGATGATTGTTGGGATTTGCTCCGTAAGCCATTGAAAGACAACTTTAAAGCCTCTAGCACTTTGGGCATATTCCAAATAAGGCTAGTAATATGATGCAAGTTGTTTGTGGAAGCATGTCAACTTTGATAACAGGTGAAAGTACTAATACTGTCTTAAATAGTATCATCTTCGTTTTAGCAAGGTCTTTAAAAAAAGCTTTTAAAAATTAATAAAACACATTTTATTTTACCCCTCATAGGGGTAAATGTTTTATTTTCATTTGGAGGGAGACGGAGAGAAAAGAAAAGCCGTTAGTATTGAGCTCTCCTTTGCAGAGAAGACTGGTTTTGTTCATTGTCCTCCTACCAGGATGCCCAGTGTGTTGGAAGTCCTGCTTATTTTTGGGGGCTTCATAGAGATGAATTATCTAACATTTTAATCTTTACAGTAAGTATTAGTATCTAAAACATGACAGGCGTTGTCTGACTTTAGAGAGTTTCTTATTCTTTGAGGATGAAAGACATAGGGTAAATCTGTAGTAAATGAATAAAGTATATTTTGTGCATACAGTGAGCCTCGCGTAAGAGTTATTCTGATATAAACTTTTTTCTGACTATGAGTACCTTTATGTGTCCAGATTAATGAGATGCTGAGGAGTAAAAGCTCTGGGAAAAACGAAGTACTAGAAGCCCAGCAGCAGATGTCCTTGTTTCAGAACCGTCTCAGAGAGCAAAATGCACATTTGGAGATGCTGCATCAGAAAGCACGTGACCTGGAAGTACAGCTTGAGTCTTCTCAAAAGGTAAAAACTGTTTACATTGCTTTTATAATTATGAGTTCTAGGTAGTTACGGTTTTGTTGTGATTGTGCAAGCCAAGGTGGTACTTTCTGGAGGAAGAACCTGTAATGAACATTTAATTTGTGCATGAGGTAACATTGATGCTTCAGGGCTGAAATGATACTGTAGTATGGAGTTAAAAATCTATTCTTCTGAAGGAAATGATAGTCAGCTAAGGCAAAATAGCTGCTCACAATTTAAGATTTTTTTTTTGTGTATGAAATAAGGATTCAGTTCTGGCTCTTTAAAATTTATTTATTGAAATTACTTGATTGGTTTCTGTTGCAGAAACTAAACTGTTGTATAACATTAAGCAGTTTCCATCAGAAGCAGGTCCATCTGGTGTTTCTTGAGCTCACACGTGGCAACATAACTGACAGAGGCTTGCAGTGGGTTGAAGGTTGCTGGATATGCTGTGTAAGCATATAACAATACAGTCGTATGTGAACTTGAAACACCTAGATGAGAGTAAAAGTTAAGCGTATCTGTAATCATGTTAGTTTCACATCCACACAAAGTTTTCACTTTGTTTTGTGAATATTTGTGAATATTGTGAATATAATCATTCCAGAAACAAGCACTATGAATAAAGAAACTCAGTTAAAGTTAAAAACACAGAATGTGTACTTACTTTTTTTTTTTGATAATATGTATTTCAAATTTCGTGATAACTTTGATGTGCTGTAGTGGCATGGTCATGAAAAAAAGTTTTTCTTTATAAACAAACTTATAGGGATTGTGATTACTAACATACTCTAAAAGAACAGCTTAAAAGGTCTGATTTCTTTTAAGCACATAACCAGCAATGCCATAGTTAGAAGCCTTAAACTTTTAAGTGAGTCAGATGAGCCAAATTTGACATGGCTGTTCTGTTGGCCTACTCCTGCTTGTGGGAGGTGTTTTCTCTGTGCAAGTGGATGTGAGATGGAAAGGTATCTGTAGCTCTGACATTATTTTATTTTAATTTTTTTAAATTAAAACACCTGAAGTTTGAGGCAGCTGCTATTTTATTTCTCTCTGGAGTCAGTGGCGTACCATTTGTTATTGCTTAGGCAATTTGATATTTGTTACCTCATTTGAAGAGTCTTTCAGTAGTATTTGCCAGTCTCACGGATGTGCTTAAAAAGCCTGTTGCCTAGGCCAATGATACACCCTGCTCTTAAAGGTAAATATTTTTGTGAAGACAAATTAAAAGCATGAGGCTTAATAAAATAAAAACATGTCATATCACACATGTAATATTTTATTTTTAAGAATACCAGAGATAAAGAAAATCTGTTTGCCCAAATGGAAGGGGATATGAAAAGTACAATGCAACAGTTATACAAAAACATAGAAGAAAAAGAACAACATATTAAAACTCTTCAAGGTCTACTGACATTGGAAAGATTTAGCTTGTCTGTACTACAACATACCCTTTCTCTCCGGGACTCAGAAATAACAGAATTAAAAAATGAAATAGCTTTATCCAAAATGAAAGAACAGCAGTGTATTGAAGAACTGAAAATCAGTCATGAAAAGGATATTTGCAGACAGTTGGAGAACTTGAGGGCTGAGCTGGAGAAATGCCACAGAAGAGAGATTGCAGAAGCCAAGCAGGTATATGAAGAAGAAAGTATTTTAAAATATAAAAATGAATTTGAACAGCTAAAAAAAGAACTCTGCGCTCTGAATTCTGAAGAACACATTCAGAATTTGAATGGCATAATAATTGACTTAAATAATAGTCTTTGCGAGTCTGAAATTAGTAAAGAAAATTTGAGAAAGAAACTTGAAAACCAACAGGAAGACTTTCAGAGAGAAAAATCTGAAATTGAGACTAAATACAAGGATTTAATTGATGGCCTTAAGTCTCAGGTTTCTGATGCAGAAGAGCAGGTCAAGGAAGCCCAGCGATATAAAAAAGAAAAACAGTCCTTTAATGAAGAGATTCAGAAACTGAATTCTTTCATCCAGGAATTAAATGAAAAGCGACTTTATGAGGCTGAAGAAAGTACAGATGTAAGGCAAAAGCATGATGAAGAGATTGTCTCCAATAAAAAGCTAATGAAATTGAGGGAAAAACAGATTTTACCAGAGGCATCGCAGTTGCCGAGAGCAGAGCTTGAGGAGATGTGGAATAAACCGCACCAGCTGAGAGGTGAAGATGAGCTAGTTCATGAAGAACTAGAGTTCCAGCATGACTTGGGAGTAGACTCCTTAAGGGATCAATTAGAAGAAATTAAGAATCCAAAGATCACGGAGAATAATGAAAGTAGTGAAGGAGATAACCTGTCTGAAGAACGCTTGTCAGAACTAGGGCTTCTCAGTGGTGATGAAGGCATATTGGCTAAATATCTCCTCTCCATGGAGAGACCAGAAGAGTCGTACATGTCCAGCACTTCTGAAGTTTATGCCATTGAAGAAGGTAGATGCAGTAGGTATGGGTTAGACATACTGTGCTTCTAGAACCCAGCAGACATACCTCCTCCATTAAACTTTGTCCTTGATGAGGAAACGTGTCCTAGTGATTTGGCTCAAAAGACTTTTGAAGAGACAGAGGTGGGAGCAGAGGCCTCTGTTTCGTTTTTTTCAGATAGCTCCCAGCAGCAAAACAAAGTAAGTGACCATGATGACATAAAGGATGATGAGACAACTTGTTTAGTAAAGAGATGTGTGAAGCTAACTGAGCAGCTCCATGAGAAGAAGTCAGACTTAAAGAAATCTTATCTGGAGACCCAAGAAGCTGTTGGAAAATGGGAAAAAGTAATGGCTGAGCTCTCTCATACACGTGTGAAACTGGATGAGGAACGTGAAGCACAGATCTGTTGTGAAAAAGAACTTCTTCAAAAAACAGAGAAGGAGAAAGAACTTGAAAAGAAAATGTTTCTGCTAAAGCAGCAGGGTGAGGAGGGAGGCCAGCCTTACTGTGCTGTAGAGCCTTTATCACAAGTGTCAAAATCCTCTACCTGGCAAGAAATGGTAAAAGACCTCCAGGAGGAAAGAGAAATGTTGATGGTGGAGCTGCAAACTCAGGAGCAATTAGTGAAAGACATTCAAGAGCAGAAAACAGCTTCTGATGCTGTAACAAATGAAGTACAGTCTCTCTTCGGACATCAGTTAGCTGCTTTGCAAAGTCAAAGGGATCAAATGCAAAGCCATCTTGATGCTCAGAAGGCTAAAAACTAGACAATAGCAGAGCTGCTTGGTCAGAAAACCATATCTGAAGAGACATTGCTAAAAGAACAAGAGTTGCTCAAAGCTGAAATCTGTAATAAAGAACAAAATTTAGCACTCTTATTGAAGGAAAAAACAGCCTTAGGAGAAAGATTATCTGATGTGGAGGAGGATCTAATAAAAACAGAAAAAGTGCTAGCAGAGAATGCTAGCATCATTGAGGATCTCGAGAAAAACGTATGTGAACTTAATGCTGAAGTGAAAAACCTCAGATATATACAGGAGTGTGAAAGACTGGGATATGAGGACAGATTAAACTTCAGCAACCTAGAAATTAATAAACTTCATGCTGAAATAAAGGCAAAAAGTACTGAATACAGTGAGAATAAAAGCCAGTTGACTGAAGAAATCGCCCATTTGAAGAAGGTTTGTTTGGAGCTTGAGACTCGCTTGCAGGAGTCCTTTCAGTCTGCACAAGCTGCACAGGAGGCACAATCTGAGATGGTGAAACAGTACAAAGAGGAAATTGATAAAATGGAGACTCAATGCCTTCCTGAATTAACTAAAGAAAGAGATAGGAAACCCTGATAATGGCAGGAGTTTTGGGATTTCAGAATGCTTAAGGTAGTAATTGCAAATATTTGTACGCCTGTTTTCAGATAGAAGAATTAAATGCTGAAATAAAAGATAAAGTGGAAAACCAGCAGAAGTTGAAAGAAGAAAGAAAAGAGCAGATTACTTTAATAAAAAAGGTGAATGCTGTAATTGGGTTTATTTTAGCAAAATAAACTAAATTTGTGTTGTCATTTAAGCAGTTTAAACGTTTTAAAGATGCAAAAATCTATTGTTTTTTCCATGGTGTCTTTGATTTGGGGACAGGAGGAGGCTTTAAATTTAAATCTGGCTCGATAATTTGTTAGGGGGATAACTAACCATATTTTGAAGAAGGCTCTTTCTCTGCAGGTACATGAACGAGAGCATGATCGTGAAATCTCTGAACTGATTACTAAACATGAAGAGGAAATGGAGAAGCTCCGTTCTGAACTAAATAAAGAACAGCAGCACCTGTTGGATGAACTTCGTCAGCAAATGGCAGCCGCACACAAAGCAGAGATTGAGGAAGCTCAGCTCCAATCACAGGTAAAAAAAAAAAGAAAACCGGTAATTGCTGTGGTGGTTACCTGGCTGTTGCAAAGAGAAGGCTCCTTGTTTTTTGTGTGTACTATGTGTGCTCTTTTATGTAATTCTGCAGCTGAAGAATCAAGAGTGTTCCCTTGGTGGGTGATAGTAGATATTTTCTACAGGAGTTCTTCAGGATCCTCACTACAACTATATTTTAATTCTGAAGAAAACTGTATGCTTAAATCGATGGGTTTAAAACAAACAAAACACAAACTGACATTTTTCACATCTTGATAAGTTTAACAAATTAATTTAAAACTGTATAAAAAATACCCACTCTTTAATTTTCCCGCTAATGTAATTAGGAATGCTTTTCTGCTAAACTTAAGTATGTAAACCTGTCTTTTTCCTCTAAATATTTATTGGGTTTTTGAACACTTCCAATAAATGTTAAATGGAAATGGAAAGAATACATCTAGTGTTAGGTCTAATTACAAGATGTTGGTGTACTGTTTAGTTTATTAAGAATTGAAAAGTTTGGTAGGTCTAATTTAGCTGCCATTTCTAACTGTTGGATATTCCCCGCTTTTAATATAGTGAGGCACAGTGAATTTTATTTCCACTTTTCCAATACCACTCCGGAATTTTGCTTTTTAATGAATCATAGCCAATAGCAAATATGAGTAATTTTTTAAATAGATAGTGAAAGGTTGGGGGGAGCTGATGTTCTGCTCTGATGACATTGTGAGGTAGCGGACACATGCAACATATTTGGTAGGAGATGAGGATAAGAGGCAGGCAAGGAAAGCCTTTTACTTTGCACTGAAAATGTTAGGCAAATGTCATTGTAAAAAAAGTCAGCTTATTTTAAGGGTTTTGTTGCTGCCATGAAGAAACACTCTCCAAGTACAGAAAGGCAAAACTTTGATGTGTTCAACAGTTGAAAGCAATTGAATCTGAAACTGGTCAGGAGAAAGTGAACACATTTCATTACAGGGCAGGGAAAAAACCTTTTTCTTCTCCATTACAGACACTGCACAGCCTTGAATTGGAAGCTTTACGCCTAAGCTTAAATAATATGCACACCTCCCAGCTTGAGCTTATGCAGTCTAACTTGAGAAAGGAAAAGGAAACTGCCCTTGTGGAACTACGGGAGATGCTCAATGATAAGCGTGCTCAAGAGGTAGCATTTCTGCAAAGCCGCCATCAGCTGGAGTGGGAGAAGATTAAAGAACAGTCTCTGAAGGAAAAAGAAGACCTTAAGTCAAATTATCAGCAAGAACTAGGTATTAAAATTTGGGAATAATGGACCAGATTGAAACCCCATTGGTATTTTTCTTCCTTCATGGGTTCCTGTCCTGGTGTAGAGCTGGCCTTTTGAGTGATGGCTGGTGTTGCTTTGAGCTGCTTTGAGCAGCTAGACAGGCATGTGCAAGAGTGTGTGTCTTATATGTGAAAATGAAGTTGTCCAAACTTAAGTTTAATTTTTCTTTTACTATATGGGTGTTTTGCTGCTACTTCTGTAAAATAGCACTATACTGAACTAGTTGCTTTCAGGAGGCATTAGACAGAGCTCTCATAAAGAATGTAATCAGTGCAGAGTACAGCTCTTACCCCTTATGTTTCTTAAGGGTTTTTATTGCCCTAAGTCAGCACTGACTACTCTTGTGTTTCTGACAGGATATGGAAATGCTTCCTGGCATGCCCTCTCAGTGGTTTCAAAAACAGGATAAAGGAGTTGGAAAGGAACTGAAAGGCTCAGCAAGAACCTGCAGCTGGGTGTCCTTTGAGATGTGTTTGATATAAGATTGTATTTTGACATCAGCAAGAGGAGAGCTGCACTTGATAGTGCTCAAGGCCTGCTGATGGTGCTCTTGGCCTTGTTTGGAATATTTGCCTTCTCCCAGATCAGGAGGCCATTTCTGACCTGTATGACAGAGCTTGAGGAATTTCTGGAGAAAGATGAGGCTTGCAGCAATTCATGGAAGAAGTTTAGGAACTATTCCTTTAGTTGCCCTTCCCTGATAGGAAGAGAATGTTTTAGGACTATGTCTTTTTGACCCATGAGTAGGAGACCGTTTGTTAGAACCAGAAATATAGTGAACCAATGGCATGATGGGATCTGGGAGCAGTGGGAGGTCAGGATGCAGTTCAACGCTGATTATGTGCATTTTGGCAATGTAACAGTATGAATGTAACCACGTATGAGTGCTTGAATGTAGGGCTGAGAAGGAGAATCTGGAATCAGATGATCATAGAATAGTTTCGGTTGGAATGGACCTTAAAAGGTCATATAGTCCACCCTCCTGTGCAATAAGTGGGAACATCTTCAACTAGATGAGGTTGCTCAGAGCCCCTTCCAACCTGACCTTGAATGTTTCCAGGGATGGGCATCTACCAACCTGTTTCAATATTTCATCACCCTCATCGTAAAAAATGTCTTCCTTATATTTAGTCTGTCTACACTCTTTTAGTTTAAAACGATTATCCATTACCCTATCGCAACAGGCCCTGCTAAAAAGTTTGCCCACATCTTTCCTGTAGGCCCCCTTTAAGTACTGGAAGGCCACAATAAGGTCTCCCAGGAGCCTTCTCTTCTCTAGGCTGAACAACCCCAACTCTCTCATAGCCCATCCTCATAGGAGAGATGCTCCATCCCTCTGATCATCTTTGTGGCCCCCCTCTGGACTTACCTGAGCAGGTCCGTGTCCTTCTGCTGATGACTCCAAAGCTGGACACAGTACTCCGAGTGGGGTCTCACAAGAGTGGAGTAGAAGGGCAGAGTCACCTCCCTTGACCTGCTGTCCTGGCTTCTTGTGATGCAGCCCAGGATACGCTTGGCCTCCTGGGCTGCGAGCATACAGTGCTGGTCATGTTGAGCTTCTCATCAGTCAGCACCCCCAGGTCCTTCTCTTCAGGGCTGCTCTTGATCCGTTCTCTGCCCAGCCTGTATTTGTGCTTGGGATTGCCCTGACCCAGGTGCAGGACCTTGCGCTTGGCCGTGTTGAACTGCATGAGGCTGGCACAAGCCCACTTCTCAAGCCTGTCCAGGTCTCTCTGGATGGCATCCCTTCCCTCTAGCGTGTCGACTGCACCACACAGCTTGGTGTTATCAGCAAACTTGCTGAGGGTGCACTCAACTGCACTGTCCATGTCGCTGACAAAGATGTTAAATAGTACGGGTCCCAGTACTGACCCTTGAGGAATGCCACTTGTCACTGGTTTCCACTTGGACATGGAGCCATTGAGTGCAACTCTTTGAGTGTGACAATCCAGCCAGTTCGTTATTCACAAGGTAGTCCATCAAATCCATGTCTTCCAATTTAGAGACCTGGATGTCATGCGGGGCAGTGTCAAATGCTTTGCCCAAGTCCAGGTAGATGACGTCTGTTGCTCTCCCCTTATCCACTAACGCTATAGCCCTGTCATAGAAGGCCACCAAATTTGTCAGGCGTGATTTGCCCTTGGTGAAGCCCAAGGCTTTGATCCCACTGTCTGTGTCACTGATGAAGATACTAAGCAGTACTGGTCCCAATACAGATCCCTGGGGGACACCTTTTGTCACTGATCTCCATCTAGTCATTGAGTCATTGACCACTGCCCTCTGGATGCAACCATCCAACCAATTCCTCATCCACCGGACAGTCCACCCATCAATTCCATATCTCTCCAATTTAGACAGAAGGATGTTGTGGGGGACTGTGTCAAAGGTGTTAGAGAAGTCCAGATAGATGACATCCGTAGCTCTTCCCTTGTCCGCTGATGTAGTCACTCCATCATAGAAGGCCACTAGGTTGGTCAGGCAGGACTTGCCCTTGGTGACATGATGCTGGCTGTCTCGAATCACCTCCCTGTCCTCCACGTGCCTTGTGATGCAGGAAACCTGGTAGGGAGTTGTAGATACTGTTACCTTGGGGGCTAGAGGAAAGACATTTCTTTTCTGGTAGGTGATGAAGGTGATCGCTGTTGGTGTCACTGGTTAATTGAACAGATAATAGCATTTGTCTTTCAGTCTGTTTCCTGGGCATTTTTAGAAGAAATTTGAAGAGAGTTTCCTACTCGCTACTGCTGCCTGCTACTCTTTTGCTGTGTCTCTGAAGATAGAGATGATTCAAACACTTAATACTGACATTCAGTGAAATGCTAGCATCTAAAATAACATGGATAGGCATTTGAATTTATATCTTTTGTTATAAAGGTGTGTGTGTGTGGGGGTGGTATCATACTCTCTGTTTATATAAGCAGGTTTTTCCTTTGCTAATTAAGTTCAATTTAACCACCAGGGTTGTCTTTGCAGTTGTAACTGCTAGATGCTTATTTTCTAAAACGAAAGTGAATTACTGGGATAATAGCATAAATGGCAGATATGGGTAGAACCTGGTACCTTACACTGCTGTGTGCCTGCCCTGCATGCCTACTTATTCAAGCCCTGAGTTTGATACTGAAAATGGTAATCTCATGCATATTTCATTTAATCATAACAGTTTATGTAAATTTATTGATAAGTAATATTTTATTTCACAGTTGATCAGAGAAAGAAAATAGAACTGGAAATGGAAGAGACACATGTCCAGGCATTAGAGGTACAAATTCTGTTCTTCATACAAGAAAAAGTAAAACTCCTTTCAGTAAACTGGAGCTGGTAGAAGAAATTCTGTGTCTACTACACATTTATTATAGAGGACAAATAAATGGAGGAGAAAAAAAAAAAGTACTAGTTTACTAAATGTTTGCTTTAATAATGCATGTCTTGCTTTCTTAGAGTCTCAAAAGAGACTGGGAGTTGGAGTCTAAGATGCATTTAAAAAGCAAGTGTGAAGAGCTGTCTGAAAAACATCACACTGAAATGGCGGAACTGCAGAGAACTCTGGAAATGGAATTAGAAAAAGTCAAAACAGAGCTGGGGCTTCTTTCTCTTGAGAATGAACAGTCTAAAAGTAAGTACCGTGGTCTGGGAAGCAGCTGAACAATGGCAAAGCTAACTAAGTGTTTTTAGAACCTCTATAAAAAGAAAATGAAATCTGGATGAATACCTAGTCAGCTACATCTGTTTGTCTTTCGCTAAGGTGGGTGATAGGGCTATGAAAAGTTTGTGTAGGTCTCAAAAATCTGACATATTTGTCGATATAGTGGCTGACCAGCACAATAGCGTTGGATTTGTTGTCGGTGATGGCATGAAAAGGAGCCATGAGATGTGGTGTGCCATGAGTTGAAAAGAGATAGCTAGTCGGGTTGCCTAACCTCTGAGGCACTATGCAAGTAAGAGACATGGGAAATAATACTCTCTCCAAATAAATGGAAATGCAGTGTTATGGGCACTGGATGATGCTGGCTGGTAGGCAGCAAGACTAGGTTTGAGAAGTGAAGAGTAGCCTTTTTGACCTTCCAAGGGCTGGATGTTTTCACAGTTTTTTAGCTCTACCTTTGGCTGCTGCGAGGATGTGTTTGTAGCAATGGCTTGTTCTTCCCAGCCTGCACTGACTTTTACTAGGCTTCCCTGAACCTGTGTCGTTAAAGTCTGTTCCATGAGGATAAAGTGCATCTCTTGCAGCTCACTGTGGCTGAAATGCGGTCACTTGATTGCAGATTCTTTCTGGGAAGGTCAAGATTTGTTGACCAAATGAGGGAGCAAGTTTACAGTGTTCAGAGAGTGCTCAGTACCAAGGCAGAGCATACTTGGCATGACCTAGTCCTTCCTGTCTCTCTCTTCTACTGCCTGCTGTTGAGTGTGGTCGTTTGGAGGAATTCTGTCATTTTGGGCCATGAAGAAACGCTTGATTCCCTGTTCCAAGTGTGCGTGCTTCTAGTTCAGGTTGCCTGTTCGTGTATGCAGGGAGCAGATGTTCATCCCTCTGGAACTACTGTTGGTTACCTCTTGGCTAACAGTGTGGGATGCAGAGAACTGTAATGCTACCTGTAAGCTAGCATTCTAGTCTAGAGACATGCGTTTCTATTTTAGTTGCAAAAAAGTTGTACAAGTTATTCAGTAACCAGGATGGTGGTGTAACAGAACTCATTTTTAATTTTAGTAAAATGTATAGACTTGGAGAAGCAACACCAGTTAGCCATTACAAAATTACGGGAACAGCTGCAGACTGAACATAACCAACTCCTAGAAGATGTGAAGATAAAAAGCCAAGAAAAAGAACAGAGTCTTGAGAAGGAGGTAAGTAAGATTTACCTAAGAAATAAAGATTTCTTTGTGTGTTTTGAGTGACTGGTTACTCTGTATAGAATGTAACAAAAAATAGACCATATGCATATAATTTGGGTGACTTGTTTGTATTTAGGGATTTTATTGAAAAACTAAAATGCATCTCATGAAATAGGTAAATACTCTTGGATTTTCTGTAGTGGTTCAAAATCTGTTGAATGCCATTACCTTAGTGCCGTTTGGTGCTGTTTCTTCCTCTGTATTTATATGCTTAATTTTCCTCATGTTACAGAATCACAGAATGTTAGGGGTTGGAAGGGACCTTCAGAGATCATCTAGTCCAACCCCCCTGCCAAAGCAGGTTCACCTAGAGCAGGTTGGACAGGAATGCGTCCAGGCAGGTTGAATATCTCCAGAGAAGGAGACTCCACAATCTCTCTGGGCAGCCTGTTCCAGTGCTCTGTTACCCTCAAAGTAAAGAAATTTTTCCTTATGTTGAGATGGAATTTCCTGTGTTCCAGTTTGTCCGTTGCCCCTTGTCCTCTTGCTGGGCACCACTGACAAGAGTCTGGTCCCATCCTCTTAACACCCACCCTTTATATATTTATAAGCATTGATGAGATCCCCTTGTAGTCTTCTCTTCTCCAGGCTGAACAGACCCAGGTTTCTCAGCCTTTCCTCATAAGAGGATTCCATTCCCTTGATCGTCTTTGTAGCCCTCCGCTGGACTCTCTCCAGTAGTTCCCTGTCCTTCTTGAACTGGGGAGCCCTGATTCCTGTGTTTCCTTTTTTTATCTAGCTAATATGTAATTTTTGCCAGTGATGATAAATATGGCATCAGGAACGAATTCCTCTCTCTTAGAGGAGTGGGTCTAACAGTTAAGTGATACTCAGTATGTCTGGTAGCATGAGTCAGGAACCCAGAGTCTAGTTGTCAGTAAGTGTTACCCCCTGCTTCTGACAGAAGTGTCTGTTGCATATAAAATAAGCAATTAGAACAAAATTGTTTTAAAAAGGTTGTGTGTTTTTGTTGGTGTTTTTTTTTTTTTTTTTTTAACATGTCTTCCATAGCTGGAGGAACTTCGGGTCATGCATGAAGAACTCAAGACTCGATCACAAGAAGAAATCGGGCAACTTTGGTGTCAGCTCAATAGTACCCGAGCAAATCGGCAAGAGCTAAGTGGTATGTTCAAAACTGATGCATTTTATTTTCTGCCTCTTCTTCGTATAGAAGTATGCATTATTGACACAAAATACTTTTAATCATGTACCAGAAACACACAGGTAGGTCACAGAAGTATCAGTGGGTTGTACCCTAGTGATGTTTCTGAAGTGAGAGATGGCTAGTTGGTTCTGCAATGTCAAAAAGCATAGTATGGCTGTGGGAAGAAGCTCACTGCGGCTGTTTTCCTTTCCCTTCCCACTCTGTTCCTGCACCCTATAAAAAAATTTTAGTGAAAAACATGTTTTTTTTAATGCAATGTCAAATTAAGTATAATGTAGTTAAAAAAACGGAGAAAATGCTTGTCAATGCAATAACATGCTCATATTTGTATTCAGTATGGAAGTGGGTCTGAATTCAATTGGGAAAACTGTTAATTGAAGGTAGACAGTAAAGATCACTTAGTTTATGACTTCGAGTGGTTTATTGTAGCTATGATAAACTTTCTTTCATTTGGAGATAACTAAGAGATCAGTCTTCTTACAAAAAAAAAAGGAGAAAAATTCTAAAACTATGTGATTAGGTTATATCTTCATGTAGAAATGGCTTTTTATTTCCCTTTCAGTTTTGAGATGAGTTAAATAAAATGCTTTTTCATTGACACTCAAAATGGAGATTCACCATCCTAAATATAGAAAAGCCTTGGGTTAAAGATATCTCTACTTTAAAAATAAAATAAAAACATTCAGGTGATACTTCTGAAATCAGAATGAATGATAATGTTGCTTTCCTATAAGGCTAAAAATAACCTCCTTTTTCCATAATGATGCTTCTCTTTAAAAAAATAAACAAATCCCCTAAACCTAAAAGCAAAAAATGAAAGGAAAACATTGTGCACAGCAATTAAACATGAACAGTTTTGAGGTTTTTGTTGGTTTGGTTTTTGTTTTAATTAGTCTTATGTGTCTCTGCATTAAACTTACAAAAAAAAAAAAATTAAAGCATGAGAGAAAATAACGTCTGGCTGAAATCTGACATCATATGCTTTATATATCTTCAGATATCTGTTCCAAGATCTGGGTGTATTAAACAAAACAGTCAACTTTACAATGTAGTGATCGGAGATGACACACATTTTTGGTTGAAATGAAGTAGAATGTATCTCAGATGTGTGTGTGCAAAAAGATGTATAATACAGGAAAGAAGACATTTTGGAAAAATAAAAAAGCTAGAGACCATGATGTTAACCTTGACTATG
Organism: Pluvialis apricaria; assembly: GCA_017639485.1. Lineage (NCBI taxonomy): Eukaryota > Metazoa > Chordata > Aves > Charadriiformes > Charadriidae > Pluvialis > Pluvialis apricaria. The sequence continues at coordinate 37,268,709 of CM030011.1, read as the reverse complement.
TGTGTGTTCACCTTGTATTGAGACTGTAACATTAGGTGGCATTCTTTACTTCTCCTGGGGTAGTTGAAGCATATTACATTTGCCTTTGGTTTTAAATGCAATTTCATATTTTTAAAATAATATAACTGTAACTAACTTTTGAAGTATAATAGGGTTTTGTGAGGGTGTTTTCTGTTGTTTTATGGGGATCATAAATTGAATAAATAATTTTTCTATCTAGTCAGACTTTACCTTGTCTTTTTCAAATTTCTGGTTTGATATTGTAGAATTATAGCAGATAGCACTTTGCTGGAATTCTTTTATTTCCTCTCTGTAGCCCTAATCTTTATTAACCTTTCAAATGTCTTTCCATGTTTCTTATCACTCATGTTCCCATTTTTTTGGACACTTTCTGTTTCTTCTTCATCTTGCTTGAGATGGTGAGACCAGAATACAAGCCCGTGGTCCAGGTGAGGGTATCTCTTTTGGTGTGTGAGATCTTAAAGATGTTTTGTTTTACTCTGCTTCTCTTCCTTGAGTGATCATTTGACAATGCATTTGGATTGGTTTGAGGACTTGTGGTGGTGGATTCAAAACATAGCAACTGGACAATGGGATCACTGCTCTGATGTAGGAGTGACATGCCAGTTCAAAACTGTTAAACGCTTTTCTGAGTTAATTTTGTGCTGGCAGACTTTGCTGATTAGGCAAAAACTATCCGTGCCAGATTGGACTTCCCTTGCCTACCCCATTGGTGGTGTTAGTAGTCCCTGCTTGTCACTTGATTCCTCTGTTCCCTGTGCTTGACAACTGCTCCCTTTGGAAGCAGGCTTCTTGAGCCATGTACTTTCTTCTCTCATTCTTTCTGTTTGCAGATTCGTTGTGAGAATTTTTCATGCCAAGTGTGCATTTTCTGGTTTGCTACACAAAAACATGCTGTGACAATCAGCTGTGTTGTTTCCTGGGTGGCGTTCTCTGTTTTCATAAATGTTTCTGAAGTTTCTCTTCTTGCATATCATAAGCAGATGCCTTTTTCCAGGTTCTTTCTTAAAAGGTAACTCCATCTTCAATTGACTCCGTGGAGATTCAGCTACCTTAGCTCAACTTCCCTTTATCTGGGAAACTTTTTTAATTCACTCTCATGATTTTTGTCCTTTTTTCCTACCTTTCCACTTCCTGATATGTTACTGCTTCTTTAATACAGAACATGGGGAAGAAAGCTGTCAAAGAGTTCATGAATACGCTGCAGTGCTGGCCACTGCTCTCACTCCCTGAAAGGAGGATAGCTTGTTGAACCAGCCTTGATGACTGTTTTCTACTGCATTCTATTCTATTGTTTTGGGATGGTTCTGTTTTCTACTGCATTCTATTATTTTTTTTTTTTCTTTGGATGGTTCTTTTTAATTCAATACATTTAGCCTGTGCTTGAGCTAATGATGGATAGCCAAACCATCACTAAAGTAATCCAGAATTATTTTTTCTTTCTTATGCTTTTGTTTGTTGGGTAGTTTTCCCTGGAGCAAGTTAAATGTTCTTGGCTAAATTACTGCTTCTAGTTGCTACAACAGGCAGGTGTGAAGATTAAGCAATATTGCAGGGCTTTGCATGTCAGTAGCCCGGACCTGAATCACAAGGAAATGAGGAGGGCTAACAGTCTGCTGGTAGTTTTGATTCTTGTCATGAGGATGGTTTCTCTGAATGCAGTGTAAATGGAGAACATGGCTTTACTGTCTTCTGAAGTTCATTTTCTTATGTAGCTTGTCAGAAAACATTTTGCTGCTATCTCAACAACTAAAATATGGGTACTCTTCACAGCAGAGCCTAAAAATACGTACTTCTGAGTACTTGTGTTGATTTTGCCTCCATTCCAGAGCTCAAAGAGCAACTCCTGGCTCGTGCATCACAGGTGGAAGAAATAGAGTGTTTAAAACAAGAATTTGAACAGCAGCATCAGCAAAGAAAAAGTGAGCACGAAACTGAATTGGAACAATTGAGACTTTATTTTGAAAAGAAGTTAAGAGTTGCTGAAGAAAACTACAGAGAAGAATTGACCTTGCTGCATCAAAGATTGCAAGGATTGAAGGAATATTCACTGTCAGAGTTGGAAGTGAGTCAAGATCAAGCAGGGGACATCAGGTGATCCATTGTTTTTCCTTTAATCTCATGTTATGACAGCATGCTTCCATTTATTTTCTTTTTTCCATATAAAAGATGGTGTTGGGATTGGGCATTAAGTGATCTGTAGTTAGAAACCACCAATGGAAGTCATGAGTCCTGAGCAGTTGTTATAGTTGCTCTGTGCCTGCTTTCAGTACTACATTGTGAGTCAGCAAGTTAATTTAATTTAATGTGTTACACATGTTGCAATCTTAAACTTTAAAATGCTTTCCTCAGTTCTTCTGTCGCAGTTTTTGAAGAGACTCCTGAGAAAGAGAGAAGGGATACACCTGGTCAGCTAAATCAACAGCTGGAACAACATCAGGTAGTATTTTTGATAAATTAAAGTTCTACTGTTCATTACTTGACCTGTATGTAAATTGATGTCCGATTCCTAGGTCTTAACCAAGAGTTAGTTAATTTGAGACATCTATTAAGGCTTAATTCTTTTTGACAAATATATTGTAAATTATCAACTTTAAACAGTTCTCAAACTAGCAGAACAGATGAAACATGGTGTTCTGTAATTTTGTGTCCTTTGTTTGGGTTATCCCGTGCCTAGTAAGGAGCTTATCAAAGCTGTTCCACACAAGTGTGGAATTCATGGTGTTTCTCTTCCATATAGTTTCTGTAGTAACTTTGCCTTTTATTGCTGTTGGTTCTTTGGAGATGCTAATTTGATCAGTCTTCTATTTATGCACCTATTTTCAGGTACCTTGTTGTAATTTAAGATCTTGACTTCTTTTCTCAATTTATTTGAAGTTGTCTGAGTTTCAAAAAGGAATTTTCCTTTTTTTTTGGCTTTAGATTTTTATTTTTTAAATTAATTATAAAAAGAGTAATATTTTTAAGAGGGAATGGCCAGCAAATGAGACATAGACAAGACATCAGGAGCTCAATTTCATCAGTAAATCACACAAAAATCTTGTGAGCTGTAAATGAGAAATGCATACATAATGCATTTTTTCTTGCTGCTATTTGTTGTCTAGCTAAGTATGAAACTGCATTCATAGATCATTATTTGTAAGTTCTGTGGTGTGTGTAGAAGGGGATCTCTTTAGTGTTGAGAGTCCATAGTTTCTCCACCCAGATACTTCCTCATCTATTTTACTTTTGAACAGCTCCTGAAACTCAGATCTGCCTTTTGGCATGCTTCCAGAGTTTATCTACCTTGAGGGACTCTGCCACTGTAGTAGCAGATGGAGTGGCAGGAATGGAGCAAAACCAGTAGGGTTTTTGGAAACCAGATATGTGTGTCAAGCACAGGTGCATTATAGCGCAGTTCATGTAGTGCTCTCACTACATGAGTCTCAGCATTGTTTCTTCAAAGCTGAAGATGTCTTTCTGACCCATTTCTTATGTAGGAAGAACTTGTCTGTTTGCAGGTACAACTTAAAGAACACCACCGACATGAATTAGATTCCTTAAGGTCTTCCCTTGCACTTCAATATAAGGAGGATCTAATGAAAATAAAGATGAATCTGTCAGACAAATATATAACAGAAATTGAGGAAATGAAAAGAAAGCATTGTTTAGAGCTTGAGCAGCTCCGTGCCCGACTTTCAGAAGAACATATTAAAGGTAAGATGGGCTGACAAACTGGTAAGCTGCTTGTGTGGCCTATATTTTTCTTTAGCTGTTTAAAGGCTTAGCTGAAGAAGTTTTCAATTTGTTATTAGTTTAAACTATGGGGAACACTTAACACATGTTAATCCCTGGCATTGAGCACTTTGCTTTTTGACTTTTATGGGCATGTTGAGTTGCCCTTCCAAAAATGTGGTGACGTGAAACTGATTATTCTGTAGTAAAACCTACTACAACTGTGGAGCAGTTGCTAAAAGGAGTTGATCAGATTTCCATTCTTGATGCCTAGAAAAGCACTGTCAATTCCTGAGTCAATAATTATTTGAAAATTTCTTAGTGTTGTCCATCAGCTATGTTAAATGTCTCTTGTATTTGCATGAAATAGGCCAGTTCTCAGTCTGTTCCATAGAGTAGACCTGCTTCTATGTTCCACACCTCTTTTGCCTGTGTTCCTTTTGTGGGTTTGAGAGTGCTCTGCTCATTTAACATTAATATTTCTTTTTCCTCATGTGTTTTCCACTGACTGGCATACATATAGAGATGAGTTTTTCAACAAAGAGGGGAAAGTGTTTAGAATTTGTAATAGGTACCTTTTGCTGTAGAGTTCAGGTTACAGTTCCTCCTATGGCTAAATTTAATGAGACTTCCTGTGCGATCATGGGTTAGTGTAATTTCTTAACAGTTGCTGCTTTTCTTCAAGTTGTAATTTATAGAAATATACTGCCTTGTACTGGTTCAACATGAGATGTATATATTGTTGAGGTGCAGATAAGGGGTTATGGCAGTTCATGTGTCTCTAACTTCTTTCTAGGAGCATAGTATGATACACAAACATCTGAACTCATCATCCATAACTTAGTTAGCTATATAACACACATGGCTATAACCACCATGGCTATTCCACTCTGTTCGTTAAAAGGATCAGTACAACTTCTTAAATTTGCAGTTATATTTCTTATAATCAATTATTTATTTATTCATAATACTGGACGGTATATCATAACTTCTTAACTTAGAATGTTTAGAGAATTGTCCCATCTGCTTTTTAGGGAAGTGCCTTGTGTAAATAGTATGTGCAAAAAGGGGAGATAAAACTTGCATAAATCTGCTATTACATTGTCCAAAAAGAAAGTTGGCTCCTGTGGCTGTTGCTGATGGGAGCGGGGTCCTGCCACAGGTTTCATGATCCTTCCCCATTATTCTGGTTGATAAATTTCAAAGGTGGTGATAAAGTGGAACAGAGTACGAAATCATCCTGATAAGGGACTCTCGTTGGTCTGTAGTTAGTATGGCTACTGATAAACTGCATAGCTGACAATGTTCAGCTTTATTTCTGTGCATTAATAGGACCTGTTAAAAGAAAATAAATCCCCAAATTTAATTTTATTGTTTGGTTTAATGTTTTTTCCCTTTTTTTTTTTCTTTTTTATTTTCAGAAATCGCCAAACTACGCCTACAGAGTGCTCAAGATGCAGCTCGTCAAGTTGAAATGGAGGTGGCTGAGCGAGTGTCTGTGCTGGAGGAAGAGCACAAAGCTAAGCTCGCTCTCCTCCACTCTGAGAAACAGTGTATTGCAGAGCTTTCAGAAGAAATAAAGCATTTAAAGGGAGAGATTACTAAACAAAAAGATTTTTATGTGCAGAATGAAAAGCATCTGAAAGAGGAAATGGAAAAGGTAACTTCCCAGTATTGTTTCCTATAGAGTTCATCAAGCTGAGGTCTGTTAGGAAGGCCAAGGGAGAGAGAAGCAGCACTTATCTTTAAATGTGCCTAGTTTAGTGATAGTAGCTTCAGCTTTAAATGGACTTGGGTGGATATGCACACGAGACAGAAGTTCAAAGTACTTTAATGTTAAACACTTAATTCCTCTGCAGACAAACTATTCTTTAATAGCACAGATAGTGTGGGAAGGCAGCTACTTCAAGGGTTGGTCCAGTCCTTCTTTTAGATTGACAGGGGTCAAGTATTACATATACCACTCCAATACAGGCATGTACAAAAGGTCTTCGCCGTGAACGTCTCCCTGCAGCACATCATAGTGTCCTGGTGCAAAAGTAACATGATGCGCTTGCATAGTGTCATGTGGTAATAGAGAATTCAGCAGAAAGCACTGTGGCAGGTGGAAAAAGCCCCTCTTCTGAATGGGTCCCCTCTAAGAAATTTCTGGTTTTAATAGGACTGTCTTTGAAGCAAATAACCAGAAATAATTTCTCAGACCATTTTTTTGGGGGAAGAAGAAATTGGACAACAGATTTCTGCTTTTGTTTTGATTTGGTCTAGCTCTTATATCTTCACTGTCAAAGTCTTAAAGTTGAAAGTATCATATCTGGCACCTTCCCTCTTACCTGTTAAATCAGCTGTCCCATCTGAGGATAAATTTAGATTGGATGTTAATTCATTGTTTAATTTGTTCTGGTATTTGAATGCTTATGACAATTAGATAAATGAAGCCCTCATTTCTCAAGTCCTCCTTTCCTCCCTTGTTAAAGAGAGATGAATATGCGTATCCTTTTCCGGACTTAAAACTGGTGGAGAAGGCCAGAGAAAACAGTTACAGACTGTTTGTAGATCATATGGAGACTCAGCTGAAGCTTCCAGTAGTGAAGCTTTCAGTACTGGTAGTTTAGTACTACCATGTGTGGTATCTTGTTTGTGGCACTGCTGGCTGGGTAAAAGATAAGCATATATAGAGCAGTGTTTGAAATGAGCCTGTACCGCATGCTGATCCACTGTCTGGAAATACATATTCTGTTTGCCTTCTGTTCTGTTCTGTCTCTCTCAGAAACGAAGTGAACCAATTTCGTCAAATGCCACTCTATTTCCAGTGCCTGAATCCACCCTGCCTCCCCAAGTTTTCATGGGTTGTGTGTTAAATGCAAAAAGCCCAGATTTTTACTCTTTTCTGCCCCTTCATTTAGGTTGTAGCATAAATGAATGCTTAAATATTTGTTCAAAACAAACTTTCCAAGTGAAAACTGAAGAGTATACTTCATACTGATGTTCCTATGTGATCTCTTATTAGCTTTTAATTTTCTTTTAAGAGATGACCCTGTTGTTTCCTTAGTTTACTATTTATTTGTTTACCTCTAGTCTATTTTTAGAGTATCTTTTTCCTTTCATCATTGAGCAATCATTTGGTGCTTTGGCTTCTATTTTTATGCTACATGCTTTTTATATTGCTTTTATGCTATGTATGAGATCGTGGTCTTCGACCCTGCATATAAAATACCACTGGAACATACAAGGAGGGTAGAGGTTTAAGAGATTTTTAATCATGCCTAATATAAATACCTAAGGTGCCCATAGCTTTGTAAGTTGAACTTCTGAAATGAAGAAAAGTGGCCCCAAGAGAAAACAACAGAGTAACATATTAATTCTAGAATTTTCTCTTAACTTTTTCTTGTCTTTCTTACTCCCATTAATTCTTAACAGACCGTTGCATTAAAGTACCTACAAGTTGATGTTTCAGCCTTACTTTTATTTGGAAGGGTGACTTCACTGCAAGAATTGAGTCTCTTCAAGACCTTAAAATACCTGAGAACATGCACTTCACACACTTCAGTTTGGTTTTGGTATTTTATGCACTTTTTTAATAACTGTATTCACAGGTAAAATATAAAATTACCGAGGATCACAAGAATAAATTAAGGGAAGCCAGAGAAGAAGTCCAGAAAATAGAGACTATGTACAAAGAAAAAGAGAAGAAATTGAAATGTGAAAGTGAGGACCAGATAATCCTAGCAGAAGAGAAATTATCGTTGTTGCGTATAGAGCTGCAAAATAGAGCAGAATATGAGAAGCAGAAATTACAAAAGGAGTTTGAACTTCGTGAAGCTGAAATGAATCAGCTTCAAGATCACCAAGCTGCTAAAATTGTAGAATTGGAGAAGCTGGTAAAAGAGCAGCAAAACAACTTGCAGCATCTAGAGGACAGCCTTGCAAGTGCGCAGAAATCTCAGGAGCAATATGACAGTGACCTGCAGGCAGCCAAAGCACTCATGGCAAAAGAAATGGAAAAGGCCACACTTTGTCTGCAGGAAGAATGTGCGCTGAAACTTACAGAAGCACAAAACAAGTAAGTCCTGAGTATTTGAGCACTTCCACTTACCAGTTCAGTCATTGGTATTGTTAGTTTTTCTGATTTTAAACTTAATGAGTTGTAGTGATGTAGGTTTGTCACTCGATGGCACCAGCTAACTTATGTATGTAAAGCTTACTCTCCCACGGAACAGTAATGCTGTCCATTATGGTTTACCATAGAATTTTGCTTCGTGTAAATACATTTAATCTAGTCTAGCAAATCAAATAAAGTGTAGTCAAGTTCTGCCTGTTACAGTTAAGAATACAACACACAGCTGAAAAATCATATACTAGCCTTGGAGAAGGGAAGTGTTACAGGACATGTAAGCGGGAAAATTCTCTATATTTTTTTCAAGTGTTTTCAAACAATTCAAATGAATTTGAGCAAGTTTTTCCTGGTGAATGAAGCCTGTGTTACCCATTGAATGCTGAGATTGATGGGCTTCATATGGCATTCTTCAGTTCTGGTTGGACATGAAGGTTGCAACGTATGCTCATAGAACAAGATTCTGGAAATAATTACAGTATGCAAACACTGAAAGCAGGAAATTGGCCTTTAAATAACCAATCACTTTTTAAATTATTGGTGTCTATATCCAAAAATACGATAGTTAATGGTTACAGTAAATTGCAGCATTTTGGATACTATATCTTCTGCATCAAGCTTTAAGCAGACCTCGGAGAGCTGAGCTGAGTTTGGAGGAGCCCCATATACACTTCCACAGTGGTTTATCTTGGTCTTAACCAGATGTTTTTAGAGGTGTTTCTTATGACAGTTTGTTTACTTGCAGACAATACATTTGAGATGTAGGCAATGTATATACTATGTCCTAGATGTTCTCATTTGGCAGTATTTTCTCAAACAGAGAACGATGTTTGTGTGTTGCTCTCTATTGGCGAGTAATTTAATAGGGGTTCCAGTCTACCTGGTAATAACCAGATACTACCAAGTGACATTGCATAAACCTTTAATTATGTGGCTATGAAATCATCTTTGTGGCTTGTTTTAAATTAGTTCTGTATTTGAAACATAAAGTAAAATTTGTGGAGGCTAAGTAATGCCTACTTTTTTTTAATTTTTATTTATTATTTAAATTATTTCTGTTTTTTAAGTGTCTTTTTGACAATGTTCTCTTAACTTTCTTGGAAATAATATAGATTTATGGAGGAACACAAAGCTATGACTCAGAAATTCACAGCTGAACAAGAGCTTCTTCTGCAAGAGCTGAAAAAGAAGCATGTCAATGAGCTGGAACTCCAAAGTCAGCAGTTACAGGAGAAGCATAAGCAACAAATTTTGTCTCTTACAGCAGAGTTTCAGACCAAGCACCAAGCTGAAATGGAGACACTTAAGTCTACACTAGAAAGTAAACAGCAGGATCAACTTGAAGCTTGTGTTGCTGAACTACAGACAAAGCATCAGGCACATATTGATGAGCTGGAGTCTAAACACTTATCAAATCTGGATTCCTTGGAGTTGTCCTACCTTTCTGAAATTCAAAATATAAGAGATGAACACAGTCAGGCTCTTGAGCAGCTACAGCTGCAGCACACAGAACAGCTCCATGAGAAGGATAAAATGGATCAAGCACGCTTGGTTCAGGAGATAGAGATGGTGAAATTAAAGCATGCTGAAGAACTTCAGCTTTCCCAAAATAATTTGAAAATTGAGCTAGCTGCTGTTCATATGGAAAAACTTAAAGCCGTGGTTGTTGAAGCAGAAGCAGCTCATAAGGTGAGCCAAAGAAAAATTGGCATAGAAGGTGAAATTTCATGGCACATTGTATGGCATCACCTTTTCTCTTGTTCTCGGGGTCTATTTCTACAGCCTCCTTTGTGCCAGCTCTAACACTGTTGTGTCGCCATATTGTGAGCTGAAATAGGAAACTGAAACTGAAAATAAGTCCATCTGTTATTTACCCCCCTCCCCGACCCTGAATGCTCAGCCTAATGAGTTTTTTATCTCAGTGTGTGGAAAAGGTACAAATGAAGTAAATATTTTTAACATAATTCAGATTGGAGGTTATCCATTTTGTGACTCAGATCTTCTCTGCCTGAAAGTTACCATGTAATTCTTCAGAAGTGATTAGAACAAAGTAAATGTAATTCTGTTAAGCTACATCTCTAGGACTCCAAAGATCCTCCCTAGTGGCACAGTCTCGACGGGAAGAGTAGAAGAGAGGTACCTCTAAAGATCCCAGGTGGGGTTTTGGGAGCAGGTGGTGGGTGAGTGGACCTTGTCTTAGGGCCTTTGAAAGAAGTCCATAGCTTTACTCTTGGCAGGGCAGAGGCGTGAGCTCTTTCAGAGTTCAGATTGGAAAAAATGATACCAAGGCCTCTTCAAGTCAAAGAGGTAAGAAGGATTAGCTCATTGCTAAAACTTCAGAGCCTTTCAGAGAGAGATGTATTGTTTTTCAGACTTGTCTGTCACCATGCCCACTTCCCAAACTTATGATTATATGTGGTTTCTGTGCCCACAAAGGCTAATAGGAAGATCTTGTGAGGGAAAAGGTGGGTATTTTTCTTCTGTCCTATCTTTGCTAACTAATCTTAAATCTGCATTTTGATTGTTCTTGAGTGTAAAGAATTTCAAAAAGAAAAAGTTGAAGATTGTGTTGATGGGGAGTGCTGTAACGGATAGAGGAAAAAGTAGGGGATTTACAAAACGTTTACTGGATAGGAAGAATAAACCCATTTCAATGATATAGGGAGTGTGTACGTGTATGTGTGCTTATCATTCATGAAGCAATATTCTTCCCATTTACTTAAAAAGCTTTGGTACAGCAGGACATGTCGTTTACAAATGGGTTACAAAAATAGTAGTGCTTACTTTTTTCCTCTCCTTTTTTAATTAATGCTTATACAGGATGACTTGAACACAGCTCTTCAAAATCAAAGGAGGTTGCTGGAAGAAGAAAAACGTCTGGCCCTGGATGTATTACGTGAGGAAGTATTGCATATGGAACAAAAGCATAGAAAAGCACTTCAAGAACTTCAGGATCTTCATGAGGCAGAAATTAAGAAACATAAGGAAGAATATTCCAGGGAGCTGGAAGAACAACTGGGGAAACTAAAAGCACAGCATGAACGTGAGCAAGAGGTCAGAATGTTGCTAGTACCTAAACTCAAAAATAATCCATACTTTAGCATAAAGTAAATGCAATTTCATTAACCTTAGAAGTAAGGCGATATATCTAGGTGCTTTTTGGATTTTTTTTAATAGTGCCAGGAGATAAGAAGAGACAAAGTTAACATTTTTAAGCCTTGCTTTATCTAAAAGGACTTAAAAGAATTCATATATGTGTATTATCCTGAATTTTTTAAACATAAATCCATGTTTGCAACGCTCTCTTTATTGGGGTGTGGAGGGAGGGGGGAAGTGGGTTTGCTTTCTTCTGAATTCCTGCTGTATTTAATTCAAAATTTTAAAGCTGCCATTTTGATAGAAAACTAATAGGTAATAAATTAGGTCATTAACCATTTGTGGAAAGTAACTGCTCACTTCAGCCTTTTATAAGTGAACAAACTTCTTTTCTTAGAGAAATTATAGTGGGTAATAGCTTTCCGATTATGTTTTCACAGTGAAGTTTCAAATCTTCCCAATTGCCCTTAAAGTTTTACCATTTCTTCTTGTTGAGAATGTATGTAAGCTTGATGACGTTTACTTTTACTGTGAAGGCTAAAAATTTTGTCATCTACATTACGTTCTCTTTAAACATTGAAATACTCTATTTATTCAGTCTTTTATACAATCTGACTTCTGTTGATGCAAGCAGCCATGTGTGATTAAGACTTTTCCCTTTTCTATGTATTGGAGAAGTCACAAACAAAATGAACTTTATCCAACTATAACCAAACAACATAGGTTATGCTAAAATATAACTTACTTTTGCTTTTTCACTTACTAATTTGAAAGTTGGATAGTGTGCTAAATAACTCCTTAATCAGTGGTGCACCTTTGTATTACTTGCTGCACCTCACAAAAAACATTTAGGTGTGAGTAGATGCCCTGTGTTCTTTTGGACTGTCAGGCCTCAGAGCTAGGATTGGTTTCCAGCTGGCTGGAGTGCATTGCAAACTCTCTTTACTTTTGGAAAAACAGCTTTCCTGGGAAGTTAGTTTTGTGGGAAGTTCTAATAATGATTGAATTTTTAAGCCCTTCATCTAGAAACAGGATTTCTCTCAATTCTGATGACTACAGTGACTCTTCTTAGAGAGGATAACAGAAAAAAATACACCAACACATGAACAAAAAACCCCAAACCTTTCTCTGATATTTTTGATGGACTTCTTTGCTGTATCTTATAGGATAATTGCATTAAGTATAGCTGCGTAATGTTTAATCCTATTTGAAAAAGACAAATCACGTCTTAACAAAATTTGCTCTCCCTGTGTTTGTCTCCTGCTCTTTCTTCTGTATTTCTTTCATTTTTTCTTAGACAAATGTCTGTTGAAAAGAACAACTAGGGAGTACTCTGGTAATCGGACCTGATGGTCTCATGAATACGGGAGATACTTGGTACCCAATGCCATGTTGCTTCTTATCTATTTTTATCAACTTTCTTTTTCTATAGTCAGCATGATGATAGATAGCAGTACTGTATGACCTTGAGGGTTGGAGAGAACTATTGTGAAAATACTCTTGAGAATTTGGCTGAGCTTGATAGTTTTGTTTTGGTTTTATTTGTTCCTTAATTATAACACTGTGGCTAAAATATTTTATATTATTTACTTGTCTGCAGATGTATGCTTCTGCATCGGCCTCTGAAGTAGAAACTGTGCAAACAGCTCTTCTGGCTCAATTTGAGGAGGTAAAATTGAAGCAACAACTTCAGTTCCAGGAAGAGATTGAGCTGCTGAAGTGTCAGTCGGAGGTACTGCTTGAACAGCAGATCGCACAGCTGAAGGTAGGGTCTGATTAAAATGAACTTCAGAGCTTGCACTGGTAGCATGTTTTTCTGAAAAAGCAGCATTGGAAACAATGGAGTGTTCTGTAAACCGTTATGGTATGTACTGCAGGGTTGTCTTTAAAATCTTGGATTGGCTGTGAAGTGATGTCCTTCAAACAAAACAAAACAAGATCAGTTTAAAGTATTTGCTCTAGGTAACAGTCCTTGCATACATTTATGGTCAGTTTATAATTTGAAACTTTTTCTTCTTGGTGTCTGCAGAGACTGTGCCGTTGGCCTTTCATCCCTTGTCTACTGCATTTGTATATAAATGGCAAAAAAACATTCAGTGTTATCTAAGGTTTTACCAAGTGTGTGATGACAGCGAGCACTTTGCATGAGATATTTTAGTACTTGTTCTTACTTTCTGCTTTCTTGGGTTCATCATTTGAGTTCCAGACTTTAATCTTGATGAACATCTTCAAGACGCTTATCCCTGAAAATTATCTTTGTTTGGCCTTGAGTACAGTGTCATAATTTGCCTATCATCTTCTGAGCCTTGTGCAAAATGCCTTCATTGGTTAGGTGACAAGCACACGTAGAGCTGTTAAATGAATGGAGAAGACACATGCTGTGTCAGAAGAGAGGGAAACTCGCCAACACACTGAGAGCAGTGCTTCCATTCACCTCAGTGTTATCACTGTAGTGAGCGTGCGGTGAGCTCAACTTGTTGAGCACCAATACTTAGGTTAGATGAACTACCATCTCCTTATTTCCTTCTCCTTGGGACATTGCAACAAATCCTTACTGTTCCTGTCAGTGTTCCAACCTGAGGTGGGGCTCTTTTGAATAGTTGCACAAACCTCTAGAACTGGATGCTGCAGATGTGCAGAAAATTTCTCCTGTTTCCTGCTTTTTGCTCACTGTGGAGTCCTGGTCATTCTTTGACCTCTCTTCGTCTGGTCTTTTGAAACAGAGAACAGTGTATCCTGAAAAGACGCTGGAGATACATTTGGCAATGCCGTGCTCAGCTGAACCCCAGCCTTCAGCCCGCAAAAACTGCTCTGAAGTCTTGTTTCCTGCTTTGGGGAAAAATTGTTTTCTTGACTTACAAATAAAAATATAGGCAGCTATGGCCTTGGAGTGTGTTGTTTTTCATAAATCAAATTGCACGGGGGTTTTTATACTGTGCTCAGGAAGACTTCCCAGTTCTAGTTGCAGAAACGAGTACTTCCTTTTAGCCTCTTTGGGAAGGGATCCCAGGACCTTGTTTTACCTCCTTTATTTGCTGATGCAGGAGGGGGAGATATCTAATAATCCCTTCCTTTAGAATGCTTTAGAGCACTCTGAGGTGAGGTCCAATTTATTAGCTTCTAGATTTAGCTATGTAAATCTACCTTGTAGATTTTCAATTTGTTCTGGTAAATCACTCCTCCTATGTGGAACTCAGTACTATGCATGGTGTGCTACTTGCAGTTGCTGAAATTGGCTTCTGTCCATCTCTGTCCCGACTCGTCCATCTGTTTTCTGTTCCTAATCACTATCTCAGCAGTCTGAAATGACCTAGGTCTTGGTGAGCACCTTCAGGTAGTTGTTACCTACTTAACTATTTAAATCATAATTTTGGCATAATTTTGTTGATTGGGGGTGTTAAATATGTAAGTTACTGCTACTTAACTGGAGAGGTAAGGTGAAGAAAAAAAAGAAAGGGGAGGGGGTTGTTTGGTTGTGGGGTTTTTTTTGGGGTGGTGTTTGGGTTCCCCCTCCCCCTTCACTCCGTAAATCAAAGTATATGTGACTCATGCAGGATGAATTTGAAGCTGAAAAAAAGGCATCACTATGTGACAAGGAGCACATGTTGATTCAGGAGAGGGAGAAGGCACAGGCTGCTCACCAAAAGGAGCAGGAGATGTTATCAGCCCAGCTGCAGGAAAAAGCAGCAATAATTACCCAGGTGCGTGGAAAATATTTTGAACCTAGGTTTTAAATGTGCTTTTGTGGTTGTATTTTAGCACAGTGCTCTCACCTTCTTCAAGATGTATATAGAGGGACTGTATGTATAATTCTTGTGATCGCTAGTTTTCAAGAGGTAAAGTATGACATGCTCTGACTCTTAGTTGGAGTGCTACAGCAGTAACTTGGAAGTCAAAACTGGGTATCAGCTTTAAAACTGGTCTTCAGCCATTTCTCAGGGAGATTAACAATGCTTTATAAGAGAAAGTTGGATGTTTGCCTTTTTGTTGTCTGTGTATTGATGCCGTCTGTATCTATCACGATTTTAGTCAAGAAAATGGTGCTCTAGGAGCTTTTGTTAGACCAACTGACCTATAGCTCAGAGGAAGTAAGACAGGGAAATGGGAAGTTTGGATCCAGAAGTGGCAAAGGTAAAATTTGTTTGTCAAACCAAAATTTTATGCCTCCTGTAAAGCAAATATCTAAGTTGAATCTAGGTTACCCAGAAAGCTTTAGAGAGAGAGGAATAGCTTGAAAAAGGTACCTGTTTTAATTAGGAAGTTTAGAAATATCAAGTTCTCTTACAATGATTAAAATAATAGAAGATAAAATGAAATAAAAGATTCGTATCTTCTCTCACAATTCAGGAAGCTCTGACCAAAATGTAAATCTGGTATATTAGACTGTTCTGTTAGGCCTTTATGTTTAGTGGAAGAACTAGGAGTAACACTAAGAATTTCTCTTACTGGAAAAGCATTCTACTCCTCTGCCAACTTTCTCGCCCCTCATCAAATCCTGCGTGCAAAGTACTGATTTGTTTGACAGCAAAATCTTGGAGTCAGGGGTGGGTATGTATGTAATTATATATATGTTTTAGTGGGAGGGAGGTGTCATCTGAACATATAAATATGAGGAGATAAGACATTTTCCTAGTAACATGTTCTCAGGCAGAGCTTATAAAGCAAAGAAGAAAGTTAGCCAGCACTGATGATACTGGATCAGGTTGCTGTTCAGGTTTGTGTGCTACAGTGTCAAAATTTATGCTAGGACACTGCTTCATGTCTTTGACGCATAACAATGAAAGCAAACTGAGAGCAAACTAAAGTATGACACAAAGGTTTTACAAGCTTTTCACATTGCTTGGATGCACTGAGTCTGAATGGAAGTGAGGCAGCTGCCTGAAGCAAAATCAACATTAGAAAAGGACAACTAAAAAAATAAGCATTCATTTTTAGTCTTTCTGCTGTCCTTCATTTCTAGCACTTGTAGATACAAATTTGCATAACAGCAGACAATGATTATGTGAATATATATGAAATGATGAAGGGTAAGGCCATGGGGTGAAGTTCGTAGTTTAGGCAAAATGATTGACTTTGTTGCATTGTTACTGTATTTTCCACAGCTGGAAAAGAAAGTGGAGTCTTTAAACCATGAAATAAAGGAGACCAGCTCTGAACTGGAGACACTTGTTCAGCGGCGGGATAGAGAAAACCAAGAAGGAGGGAATTTGGTAGCCATATTGAGATATGATATTGAACAGTGCAAGGATGAAAGGTTTGCACATCTTGGGTTACATAATGCTTAGTGGTTGGGTTTTTGTTTGCTTGATTTCTCACTTTTCATGAAGAAATCAATACCTAGGGAAAATTAAGCCAGTTCAAATTAATAGTGTAGTATGATGATATATAGGCTTTATTTGCAAGTTTTCTTGAGTTTTTTTTAATTACCAATCTATCTTGATATGGAGAGCAAGTTGTTTTAGTTTTTTTTCTTCCTTTTGTTTCTTGTGGTCTGATGGAGACTCTGGTGTTTTGGGGTTTCCACTGTCTCTAATCTTGGAAAAAGCTAGGAAATGGATAAAGCCTCTTGGCTTGCACAGAAACCTTTCGGTGCAATGTGGATTGGTTTGTTACCAACTTTTCAGAAGGGATAGGCAAGGAAGGAGAGGTGTTGGGGTGGCCCTCTGTGTTAGGGGCAGTTTTGAATGTGTAGAACTTAACAATGTGAATGGCAGTGGTGAGTGTGTAAGGATAAGAATCAAGGGGAAGGCCAATAAGGCAGACATTGTAATGGGAGTTTGTTATAGACGCCCCCAGTCAGGATGTAAAAACTGATGAAATATTCTATAAGCAGCTGGCAGAGGTCTTGCAATCACTTGCCCTTATTCTTGTGGGGGACTTCAACTTGCCAGATGTCTGCTGGAAATACTACGCTGCAGAGAGGGAACAGTCCTGGAGGTTCCTGGAGTGTGTGGAAGACAACTTCCTAACACAGCTGGTGAAGGAACCAACTAGGGGAAGTGCCCTACTGGACCTACTGTTTGTTAATAGAGAAGGTCTTGTGGCGGGTGTAAAGGTTGGAGGCCATCTTGGGCACAGTGATCACGAAATGGTAGAATTTTCAATTTTTGGTGAAGCAAGGCGGGGAGCTAGCAGAACTGCCACCTTGGACTTCCAAAGGGCATACTTTAGCCTGTTTAGGAGCATGGTTGAGAGTGTCGCTTGGGAGGCAGTTTTGAAGAGCAAAGGTGCCCAGGAAGGCTGGTCATACTTCAAGCAGGTACTCTTAGAAGTACAGGAGAAGGCCATCCCCATGTCCCAGAAAACGAGTTGACGGGGAAGAAGACCAGCCTGGCTAAATAGAGAGCTTTGGCTGGACCTTAGGAAAAAAAGGAAGGCTTATGTTCTCTGGAAAAGGGGGTTGGCAACTTACAAGGATTACCAAGATGTAACGAAGCTATGCAGGGGGAAAATTAGAAGGGCCAACGCTCAATCAGAACTCAGCTTGGCCACTGCAGTTAAAGATAATACGCAGAGAGTCTTTCAGTATATCAATAGAAAAAGGAAGACTAGGGAAAATGTAGCCCCACTGAATGAAACGGGTGCCCTAGTGGTGGAGACATAGAAAGGCAGAGTTACTGAATGCCGCCTTTTCTTTGGTCTTCACTGCTAAAGCTGTCCCTCATGAATGCCAAACCCTGGAGGCGAGGGTCTGGAGAGAAGAAGATTTTCCCTCAGTTGAGGAGGACCGGGTCAGAGACCAGCTGGCCAAGCTGGACATCCATAAGTCCATGGGCCCTGATGGGATGCACCCGCGAGTGCTGAGAGAGCTGGCAGATGCTATTGTTAGACCACTCTCCATCATCTTTGAAAGGTCATGGGGAACAGGAGAGGTGCCGGAGGACTGGAGGAAGGCTGACATCACTCCAGTCTTCAAAAAAGGCAAGAAGGAGGACCCAGGGAACTACAGGCCAGTTAGTCTCACCTCTGTCCCTGGGAAGGTAATGGAGCGACTCATTCTGGATGTCATCTTCAAACACGTTAAGGAACAGGAAGTTACTGGAAGTGGTCAACATGGATTTACCAAGGGTAAATCATGCTTGACCAATCTGATAGCCTTCTATGATGTTATAACTGGTTGGCTGGATGAGGGGAGAGCTGTAGATGTCATCTACCTTGACTTCAGCAAGGCTTTTGACGCTGTCTCCCATAACATCCTCATTAGGAAGCTGAGGAAGTGCAGGCTAGATGAGGTGACAGCAAGGTGGATTGAGAGCTGGCTGTGTGACGGAACTCGGAGGGTTGTGATCAGCGGCACAGAGTCTAGTTGGAGGCCTGTAACCAGCAGTGTCCCCCAGGGGTCAATACTCGGTCCAATCTTGTTCAATGTATTCATCAATGACCTGGATGAGGGGACAGAGTGTATCCTCAGCAAGTTCACTGATGATACCAAACTGGGAAGGGTGGCTGATGCTCCAGAGGGCCGCGCTGCCATCCAGCGTGACCTGGACAGGCTGGAGAGCTGGGCAGAGAAGAACCTAATGAGGTTCAACAAGAGCAAGTGCAAGGTCCTGCACCTGGGGAGGAAGAATGCTAGGCACCAGTATAGGTTAGGGGTGGACCTGCTGGAAAGCAGTTCTGAGGAGAAGGATCTGGGGGTCCTGGTAGATAGTAAATTACCCATGACCCAGCAATGTGCCCTTGTCACCAAAAAGGCCAATGGAATCCTGGGCTGCATAGGGAAGAGTGTGGCCAGTAGGTCGAGGGAGGTCATTCTGCCCCTCTGCTCTGCACTGGTGAGGCCACAACTGGAATACTGTGTCCAGTTCTGGGCTCCCCAGTTCAAGAGAGACAGGGAACTACTGGAGAGAGTCCAGCACACGGCAACTAAGATGATTGAGGGATTGGAGCATCTCCCTTCTGAGGAAAGGCTGAGAGAGCTGGGACTCTTTAGGCCTGGAGAAGAGAAGGCTGAAGGGAGACCTTATTTTGGCATACAAGTATCTAAAGGGTGGGTTGAAGGAGGATGGAGGCAGACTCTTTTCAGTGGTTTTCAGTGACAGGACAAGGGGCAATGGGCACAAGTTGGAACATAGGAAGTTCTGTTCAAATACATGGAAAACCTTCTTGGCGGTTTGGGTGACAGAGCACTGGAACAGGCTGCCCAGGGAGTTGTGGCGTCCCCTTCTCTGGAGATTTTCAAGTCCCGCCTCGATGCAGGCCTGAGTAATGTGCTCTAGGCAATCCTGCTTTGGCAGGGGAGTTGGACTAGATGATCTCTAGAGGTCCCTTCCAACTCTGAAAATTCCATGATATGTCATTGGAATGTGTGGGTCAGAGAAGCTATCATGCTGAATAAGCTTCTAGAAGAGTTCCCTCTCTCACCTTTAAGAAACTGGCTTACTGTTTTTCTTAAAACTAAAATGTTTTCAGAATTATAATTTTTTGTTGTTTACTTTGCCAGGACACCCCTAGTTATTTTGATGTCACAGATACTATAGCAATAGATGTGTTCTCCCTACTGGTGCTTCCACAGGTGTGGAAGCCTGAAATGCTTGTGACTGCAGTATGATCTCTCCATCTAATTCTGGAGAAGACAAAGGTGTTTTTGCTGAACCTGCTCTGTGAAAATGGCTTTGTTTTTTTGTGAGTCATCTGAACCCTCTTCACTGATCACTGTCAGACTATGGCAAGATATCCATTGTAGACTGTCAGGTTTTCAGTAGGTTGAGAGTGCCTTTTAAATCAAGTGCATGCATTTTTGAAGCATTCAGTATGCTTTTGTTCCAGGAAAAAACTGCAGGAATCTTATCAACATCTTTTGAAATTGCTTATGGAGTTGGTGAAGGCCACAATAGCTGTTGAGGACCTTATCTGTAGCAAGATTGGTCTATGCCTTGATGACAGTCTGGCTTCTGGAGATTGTAGAGAAAGTCACAGTATTATAGAAGAAATGGGATTCATGCAGTATTTCAAAGCCAAAGAAAAGCATCATTTAGAAAAAGGTGAGTACAAATTGCATAATTGGATGTCGTCAGTTCACATTCATGAAAAACACCTTTTAATTTCCTTTTATATGGATGAGGTTCAGAAAGGGGATATCTCTTGTTGCAGCGTTTTCTGTGTCTCTTTCAAAATTAATCCACACTTAAGGTGGTGTCTATCGGTGTTCTTTCAATTTTAATTATTTTAATAGTGCAAATACTAAAATGTTGGTGGAAAAGGCTGAATGGGTAGTAGGGCAGGAAAGATGAACTTGGTGAATGCAGAGTTTCAGGCTGTGATGTATAGCGCAATATTTCCAAACGTTATGAAAGTGTGTCTTGATTTGTCAACATTGAGTTATAGATGTATACAAGTTCTTACCTTGTAGTAAGTCTTCAGGATCAAGAAACGTCACTGTCTGATGTCAGTTGTTATCTGAGTGGCCAGTTCTGTGTCTTTTTTTCTATGTTTTTAAATAGCTTGCTTGTTTTCAGTAGATGAGCTACTTGATGAAACTCTCCCAGAACACAACCAGTTATCTCCAGTGACTGATGAGGGGTCAGAGTTGAGCCAATACTTATGTGAAAGTGTTTTTGCAAAGCCAGAATTGGCATGTGAAAATGAAGAAATGATACTGAAAATTTGTCATCGCTTGCGCACTGCAGTGGAGAGACTTCTGGAACTGGTTACAGAATCATCTAAACAAGTAAAACTTTTTAATCTGTATAGATGTATAATTATACTGAAAATGTGAAAGCTGTTTTAAGGCTTGTGTACTTAGCACCCTGTAGGGTTGGCTACTAAAAAGAAACAGATTTTGTCTGAATACACGACAAGTTTTCAGTAGAGGGAGGCACGTGTATCCCCTGGTCCTTATAATGAAGGCTGTGCCCTCATTTGATCATTTCTTATAAATGAGACTTCAATTACTTTTTTGTTGTTCTATCAGATCCTGTAGGAAGGCTGTAAGTTGGTTCCCTTAAATAGATTTAAAGTAGGATTTTTAGATGTATTTGGTAACTTCAGTAGACCAAGAGTTAAAGGTTTTTGAGGGGGTTTTTATTGTACTTCACATCAATGCATCTTCAACATTAATAAGCAGGTTCAATGTTAAAATGTTTTGGGGATATGTAGATAGCAAGAAGCAAACA
The DNA here is from genome assembly GCA_017639485.1 of Pluvialis apricaria. Lineage (NCBI taxonomy): Eukaryota > Metazoa > Chordata > Aves > Charadriiformes > Charadriidae > Pluvialis > Pluvialis apricaria. The sequence goes on along the minus strand of CM030011.1, from coordinate 37,247,652 downwards.
TCCTTGTAATAATATACTGCTTAATTGTGATAAAAGGAGCTGGACTCAATATCACAAAAGAATTTGAGTATTTCCATACTGAGTTTTGCAGTGTCTAGACATTCACCTTTGGGAAGAGAAGTTGTAAATCTGAGGTAGATGCTCAAGTACAGCATACATTTAGAAGATTGAATTGAGTGCTGCAGTAATTGGTTTGTTGAGTAAGGAAGCCCCTAGCTTAAGAGAAAATGTGAACGGAAGGAATATATCTGAAATTCATCTTCTCATCAGGTATTTTGTGCAATCCAGAGATAAGCATTTGTGTGAAATCTATATTCACCATCTTATAAAATCCCTCCTAGAATGAGGTGCTTAAATTTGTACTTTTGGGCACTGATGCTGGTTCCAGTAGCATGTAGCTAATTTGTAGTTAAAGCACTTGCCCAAACCATGGCAGATCTAGATTCATCTTCATCAGCTGTGTTCAAGCATATTTTGCTTCCATCTGTGAAATGTCCTATCCACCAGTATAAGCTAAATATAAACTAAATGGGAATGGGGTTGCTTTATTCCTTTCCTTTGAACTTGAGACATTGCATGTAGGAATGCAAGATACATAGTCTCAGAGAACTGGTGCCATACCTTGGAAACCTGATGATATATTGTCCTCACTGTCTAATAGACATGCCTGAATCTCTTGAATTTAAGTGCAAGGATGCTTTGAATTTCAAGTGGCTCAGGAATTATCAAGCTGAGCAGTTTAGCGAACAGGGGGGTATCTCTTTTCATGCACACTAAAGAAATTTATGTGCCTAAAGAAAATTTGTGGCAAAAATACAGGTATGTGAGTACAGGGAGTCACCAAAGTGTCCAGGGATTTTGAGCAAAGTCAACATAGTACTGAAATGAAACTTCAAAACCTGGCCCTTAACGCATAGGTGTTACGAAAAATTAAGAGGGTTTTTGTTTAAATGTCTGTAGTATTGTTACATTGCATGTGCATCCAAGATCTGGTGCGTGGGGAAATTGTTTACTTTTAGCTGGAGAAAATGCATGAAAACCATGCGCAATTTGAAGAGGAATTCAGTCGACGAAATCGGGAAACTGCCCAAGTGGTTAGTCAGCACCAGGAGCTAATGGAGTGCCTCAGCGAGGAAAGTGAGGCCAAAAATCAGCTGGCACTAGAGCTTCATAAAGCAGAGGGTAAGAAAATGAAACCAGTATGAAGAGACTTCAGTGTCATTTATTCATAGCTCCTTCCTCCAAATATCTGTGATATGCTTTATGGGTCTTTGCCTGTCTGTAATCCATTTTCTGCATTTCAGATTACTAAATTACTTGAAGCATGGGTCTTCTCTTGCAAATTACTACTTAATTCTCTTTATGCATTTCCTCGGGGCGAGCGTGATAGTGCTTAGTCCTATACTTATACCATTGACTGCATGTGAAAAATACCGTAATTTTTAAGACAGTGGTTTCATTCCTGCATGTCTAAACATGGGAGCTTGGATTATTGAAAATAAGATACTCCCAGTGTAAATCAGCCCACCTGTCTGACTTTGGAAGGGTTCAGCATGAACTAGAGCAATGTTTGGTAGTGCAGACATAAAGAGATTCTGTAAGAAGTGACAAAAAGGCTGAGGCTATTGATCTCAATGCTATCACAGACTGCATATTGTCAGTCTAGTTCCCCCTTGTGAAGATTACAACTTGAGGTCTTTGCCTTTATGTAGCAGAATCTTTGAGGGTTTCTGTGTTCTTCAAGCTGAGCTTCTCTCCCTAATCATGGCATCTGCTTTCCATTCCTCTTCTCCATCATACTCCTTTACGCTTATTTGTTCTTTCCTAAATCCTATTTCCTTCCTTTCTGTGAATCATTCCTGGATTTCTTGGGCTCTGAATCTAACACTTGATCTTACTTTCTGGAGATTCTGTTTCTTTGAACTTCAGTGCCCAGCAGAGCATGTGTCAGGCTGTCCTGTTTTGTGAGGTGATCCCAGACCATCAAGGGTTAACGATCCCCATATACATTCTACGTGTTTGGAGGCATTTTGTGACATTGCCGCCTCATAAAATATGTTAGAATACATTAAATGATACATTTTATTTCTTAAGATACTTCAGAAAGCCTAGCTAGAGTGTAAATTTAAGTCATCTTGCACTTCCTCCTTTCTGTCACCTTCCATTGTTTGCAAAAAATCGTTTACTCATGTTTTCAAGATACTTTTTTCCAATAGGTGAGTTTACCTGTTGCTTTATTTGCACTCTGACTTGGGATTTTAGGCATTATCGAAGGCTATGTTGCAGAAAAAGCTGCATTGGAAGAGGCCTTGAATCTGAAAGAGGAATCTGAACGACGCCTTGTTGTGGAGCTGGAGAATATGCGGGAACGCTTCCAGGAGCTAACCCAAGAGCAAGCAATTCTTGGTGAGGAGTTGGTATGACATTATTAGTGGAAAACAAGATTGCAGTGTGCCCTGACTAGAGACAATGTGTTTCTGTAATATATCAGTCTTTGATTCCATGACCTGGTGAACAGCTCAGTCTGGTACAGAGGTTAGCGCATAATAAAACAAAGCAGCTGGTTCTTTGCTTATAAGATGATAATACTGTTAGTGAAGAGTACTGCTGTAGTCTTATGCTTAGTTAGAAATGGAAAGTGTCTGAGAAAATAAGAGGCATGTATTAACTACAGGTAGTTAATTGCAACAGGTAATTAGCACCTAGTTAATAACTGAAATGCTGGTTATTTGACCCTGCAGTCAGAGAAGAGTTGGAGCTTCAAGGCTTTTGACTGCTTCCAGGACTAAGGAGGTAGCTTAATAATCACGGAAGAAATAAAATACTTCTGGAAGATTATTTAAATGATGAAAGAATTGTGGTGATGATGTGTACTTAGTTTATTATGTAAGCTTTTCCCTTGCTCTCCAGCCTTGTCCTGTCAAAACACACGCACTTAATCAGTGAGGGTGACTGTGGGAAGATTTTAATGATCAAGCTCAAAGTCTGTTTAAGTTTTTAAAGGAAGGTACGTGGGTTGAAAAAGCTGAATAACGTAGTGTTGTTGGAGAGGATAAGGTGAGGCAAGTATCTTAAACTTTTGTATAAAGGGTGACTCACTGCAAGCCAAGGACAGCCACTGAAATATCAAATCAAACCCCAATAAGTAGGTGCCAATAAGCAGTCTACATAACTCCTTCCCAGACTCCATCACTCCTTCAGCCCCACAGAGTATGTGATACGATGTAAGCTAACTACCAGGAGCTTGTGTAGGGAATTGGAGTAGGATAAAGGGGGACTCTTCAACATACTGGATGGAGTCTAGTAACGCTCAATGAGTGGAAGTTGGGGCTGTGATAACTCATACTGCAAATGAAGGAGCACACATTTTAACAGTGACGGCAGTGATTTAATAAAGACCCTGAAGAATCGCAGTGCAATATAGCTGGCTTACATGTGAGATATTTTTTTGATTTACAGAAGGAAATTCAGAGGTGTTATGTGACTTGCACTATGTAGGAACTCAAGACGAGGTTATGCTGGTTCTTAATGATGAATCTGTGAATCATTTAAATAGCATTATATAGTTTTGACTTCTTGAATTTGAAGCCTTAATGTTACTCTAGTATTTCTGTAAGTGAATTTCTCTGTATTGTCTTCTAGGAGAAATTTTATTATGTGCCATCACTGCCTTTCCATTTCTGCTAATGCCAACATTACACTACCCTCAGCTATGTCACCAGTGCCTCCTTCAGCTATGTTGCATAGATCTTTACTGCCTGAGCAGACTACATAACAGGTAGTTGTACATAGTTGTCGTGGTTTGGCCTCAGCCAGCAACAAAGAACTCCATAGCCGCTCGCTCAACCCCCACAGCCGTGGGCAAAATCAGAAGAAAAAGGCAAAACTCGTGGGTTGAGATAAAGGCAGTTTAACAGAACAGCAAAGGGAAGGGGAAACCAATAACAATAACACCAATAAAAGAATATACAAACGTGATTAGGGCACCACCGCTCACCAACCGGACCCACACCGCTGCAGTCTGCTCTGAGCCGCCACTTCCCGCCCCCTCCCCCGGCAGCTCCCCGCTACAGCCCGGGCATGGCTCACACGGCATGGGATACCTGTGTCCCCTCCCATCCTTGGGGAAATTAACCCCAGCCCTGCCGGAACCAGGACAATAGTGCATGCTTAGGTCAGAAATAAAGACAAGAAGAAGCGGTTTTCTAGTGGATTTCTCCATTGTTGGTAACAGAGGAATGTAAAGACCCTAGGTTTCAGAGTATGGATACAAATTCTATAGGAGGATTGTGTTTGACTGGACACAGTTTGTGTTTTGCAATTATGTATCCACTTCTCAGGAGCTTCTGTTGTAAACTGCTGCCTGGCTTTCAGCCCTACTGTATCATTCCTGGGCAACTCTTGTCTGCCTCTCACTTCTCCCCCTCCTCATCTTCTCTTCTTCTCCTCACCTTGCTGGTCTTCATGTCTCTTCTGACTCTTGATTTCACCATTGTCCTCCTCTTGTGGGCTGCCATCTTTCTATGTTCTTCCTTTTGCCTCTGCACTCAACCTTTCAAATACAGTGCAATCAAAATACTTGTGTTGTACATAGAATCATAGAATGGTTTGCAAGGAACCTTCAAAGGTCATCTAGTGAACCCTCTTGCAGTGGGGTCCCCCCTGCAGGGACTTCTTCAACTAGAATAGAATAGAACATTTTTGGTTTGGAAGGGACCTACAGCAATCATCTAGTCCCACTGCCTGACTTCCTCAGGACTGATCAAAAGTTAAAGTATGTTCTTAAGGGCGTTGTCCAAATGCCTTTTGAATACTGACAGGCATGGGGCATCAGCCACCTCTCTAGGAAGCCTGTTGCAGTGTTTGACCACCCTGTCAGTAAAGAAATGCTTCCTGATGTCCAGTCTGAACCTCCCCTGGTGCAGCTTTGAACCATTCCCATGCATCCTGTCACTGGATCCCAGCAGAAGAGCTCAGCGCCTCCCTCTCCACTTCCAGTGTTCAGGAAGCTGTAGAGAGCAATAAGGTCACTGCTCAGCCGCCTTTTCTCCAAACTAGACAAACCCAAAGTCCTTAGCTGCTCCTTACAGGACATTCCTCCCAGCCCTTTCACCAGCAACTAGATCAGGTTGCTCGAAGCCCTGTCCAGCCTGACCTTGAATGTTTCCAGGGATGAGGCATCTACAACATCTCTGGACAACCCATTCCAGTGTTTCACTACGCTCATCGTAAAAAAAAAAAAAAATTTCCACCTTGTATCTAGTCTGAGCCTACCCTCTTTTAGTTTATAACCAGTACCCCTTGTCCTATTGCTACAAGCCCTTTTAAAAAGTATAGTACCTATGTTAGTATTAATCATTGTGTCCGTCTCTGACCTTTCATGTGACATCTTAGTAATATCTTCCTATTACCTTAAGAGAAAATTGAATAGTGGACTCAGGCAGATTATCCTGGCTTACAGAGTCTGGGATCATTTGCCCTGGGAGGCAGAGGAAGAAGTTGGGGCAGACCTTTCTTCTTCAGGGGAAAGACAGCAGAACATAAACAGATTCAGGGGTTGTAACTGAACTAAATGCATGTTGTGCTTGATTTACAACTGTGATTATGGCCTCGAATAATATGTCCCACAGGAAACGCAAAATAATTCCATCATATTGTTGAATGCAGGTATGTCTATGTGTCATGGAAATGTATGACAGATTGCAGAGTCTGTAAGTCTGTGCCAGTGAGTCTCGCTGGACTGAATCCTGCTTTGAATCCCATGGCAGGAAGTAAAAGGGAGGTTTGAGTCAATAATTATTTCATCTCTCTCTGGGGAAAACTGTGAAAAAAGTTTATTTGTCTTAGAAAATGCATAAGTGACTAACCAAGAATGTTGCAACAAACTTGCATGGTTATAAGGTAAAACCATTTCTGTAGTAGCTCTAGTCTAATTACAGACATGGATCAATGTATATCATCAGGAGCTTTGTGTCTTAATACAGATGAAGTGCATTTTTGCTGAATAAAATGTAGGCACTATCTGTATTACATATGAATCTTCAGTGATTTAGAAGACGGAATGGATCACAGTGTCCTATTGTTTTGTACATGTCTGTGTGTTTCTATTTCTAGGAACACCTATTGCTAATGTAGCACAAAAAGGAGGTTCAGGTTTGTAACGATGAGTGTGTTTTTTTTCTGGTTTGTGTTGCTGTAACACTGAGTGAATGAATTAATAGTTTTGATTTTATTTTAACAAAGAGGAATAGTGCCCTGTAAATAGGCCCAAGAATTTTTTTTTTTTTTTTTTTTTGCTTAGAGTCGATTGTGCCATTATCTTTGTGTTTTCCACCTTCATTTTGCTTTTGAGGGCATGGAGTGAGTTGTATGCTTTCTGTGAGCTTCTAATGGTACACAATGGGCTGTTAAAATGATTAAATTAATTTAAAGGGGTGGGGGGAATATTTGAATTGATGTAAAATGGAGAGCTAAAAAAAATACAGTAAGAACTGAAGGAAGTCTAAGGGAGACTAGAGAAATATAATTGAATTGATAGGTAGATCAGAAAAAAGAAGGGGAGAGCAGAATAGTAAGGAAGGATAGTTATGGGAGGAAAGATGAAACCAAGAACAAGCAAGAAGGATCCGTAGGGTTTTACACTGACTTTGGAAGTGTAACGCTGAAGTAAAATTTGCAGGTGCCAAATTGAGAGGCATCTTCCCCCCCACCAAACCTAAAGTGTGCATACTTAACTCCTGAGGAGCAAACATCTAGATCTGCTAAATTCGTAGCTGCCACGATTAGGTTTTGTGGTCTACTCAAAAATACAATTCTCTTACCGTGTTTTTAGGTTAGTTTTATATTCGTAGATGTGTTCTTTTGCATATTCACTGTCTCTTTTTTTCTAGACTTTTTCCTTTCCCCCAAAGGGTGTGAATTGGGTAAACCAAGGTGAATAAAAAAAGAATTATCTAGGTAAATTCCAGTTAGAGTTAAAAAGCTGCAATGGGCTTTCTTGCCCATTACTATATCTTTATTCCTTCTCTCCATTCCTCAAACACTATTTTTATTTAACATATTTTTGGTAACCACCTCACTGTACAGAAGTTTGCTGCTGCCCACTCAATGAGAAGGAACATCTAACCTAGCTGGTTAGAGTGTGTTGGAGGATTTACGTTCTCCCAGTAGCTGCAGTCCAGCTCTTGTCAGCAGCTCATTAGAACTTGATAAGTTGCATTTGCTACAAGTGCAGAGCCATCAAATTCATCCCCTTTCCCCAACCTCAGCCATCTGTAGTACTCTTCCTCTGGTTTGGAATTGCTTGTAGTATGTGGAAAATATGATAAATAAAAATAATACTGTTTGGAGTTGATTGACATGGCTTATTCCTTGCAAAGCTGATGCCTTCTTCCTTCTTTGATGTAGAGTACTAATGTGAGTAGAAGGGCCTTGCTGATAAAATGCACTTAGAATGGAGCTTGGCATTTGCTAATGATGATCTTGGGAGCAGGGAGGAGTGTGCCGGGGCATTACCAATGTGGAATTGCATGATTTGAATTTGCATTAATAAAATAGCAGTTTTGTCCCTACAAAGAAACAAATCTGTGATCTGGTGATCTATTCATGTTGCTTGAAATTATATTTATGTACTTTGGGAACATGTGCTTAAAAAATTGCTCAAACAGATTACAGTTACTGAGATTTCCTAGAAAGCAGATATCAAATTTTGGCAACATTTTCAGTTCCACATAAAATCTGTTAGCCTAGCTACTTTTTTCTATTAACTTGCATTTCTGTCTGAGGAGGTGACTGACTGTTTATTTCAGTTTCATCTAATGAGTATTTTGTTCCTCAGAAAGCAATAGTGTTCATTTTGAGGATAAGAATAAGCCCTCAACTCATTAATGACCATATTTCTTAGGGTATAGAAGGAAAAATTCCTGTGATGGCTTTCACAAAAGCATCAGTTTTTTTCAGGGGGTTGGTCTACATATGTGCCCTTCCACAGTATAGTGCTAATTTAATTCCCATCTCCTGCCCGGCAAAACACAGCACTTGGTAAAACATATTCTCTGTTGTGCGGCTATGGTTGGGATTCAGTCTCCTGATGGAATTCAGACTGTCGTCGGCTTTTTTCTGGACTTTGTGTTTTAGCCTTGGATAACTTGCTGTTTGCATCTCATGACAGCAGGGAGCTATTACAGCTCCAAGTGGGTTGTGAGAGAAATTGCTTTGGGGGAGACTCTTCATGTACTTGTGTGCGTTCTGCCAGAGCCTGAGTTATATCCACGACTTGATGAACATTTGATTAGGAAACTTGAAGCTTAGTTCATGTGATTGTTTAACACTGTGCTAGAAAAAGTAGGGAGCGTGGCACAACAGTTGCACAGCTGTTGTTATTATGTAGGCATCTGAGATACCACTCTTGGTAACTGTGAGTTTGCAGAGTTAGCGCTTGGAGTGAAATATAGTTGGAATGTAATCGTGGATTATCACTCAAAGGCAGAAAGTATTTATCAGGACTAGAACTTTTTGAGATATGCGATCTGTTGTATATCTCCAGCAATTCCTTAAAGTCCCTTATTAATCCTGTGATTTGTATTTATCAGACAATAGCATGCTTAAAATTGCAGGAGAAGCCTGGTGCTAGTGAACCTGTGTGTAAGGGAGGGCAGGGCTTGTAACACGTTGTCTAGAGTGACTGCAAAACAAATTCTTTTTTTTTTTTCCTTCAATTGGTGTGTGTCACGCTCTCATATTGGCAACGTACATGTATGCTACATATCTCAAAGAATTTAAGTGACTGATAAGCAATTTTGTGTCCTTTTCAGTTGGTTTCAAAAGCTACCATGGGTAGAGCAAATCTGACAAATGGTTAAAGAATCTGGTACAGTTCCATATCTGCTAAGTTTTCTTTTGCTCAATTAACCTGTTTTTTTTATCTTGCATATTTTAGTATTGTATTAATGCAGAGAAAGTATAGTTGCTACAGTAAGAGACTGGGGTGACTGAATCATGGAATCACAGGGTTGTGTGGACCTTGAGAGATTTAGTCCATGTTTTTATCCCAAAACAGAATCTACTTGGCTTGTTTCTCTTTGTCCAGCCTCTAATTTCCAGAGACAGAGACTTCACAGTCCCTGTACGCTCTGTTCCATTATCGTAACTGCGATGACATTTTCCCCAATGTTTAACGTAAATGCTATCACATCATTCTAAGCTTGTGACGCTTATCCTCTTAAGCATGAACATATAAATGTTCATGTTTCTTGGCTTATTTTAAAGTGTCTAGAAAGTTAATGAAATACCTGTGTATAGTGAACCACTAGAAAAGATGTTGTAAGAAGGCTGTGGTATCGCTTTTGTTTTTGAAGGTTTGTAACAGCAGCTTAAAATGATACTGGGTCAGAAATCATGTGGATTGAGTTGACCATGCTTGGAAAAGGGTGTTGTCCCATTCTGGGAACTGGGCTGGATGACTAGTTGCTTCAGGTCCTTGCTGGAATCATAAACTTGCCTTTTTCTGTATGACTGAAAACATTTAAGATGAATAATGGAACATTTAAAAAGTAAAATAATGAGCTTTGGCAGGACCTTGCTTTACGTACTGAATAGCTAGACTTCTATTTTCACGTTCAGCTTACTCAGCTATATTCACATTAAAATAGTTTCATTCAAGTGCATTCACAGTAGTGTCTCAGTTTGGATTTCCTAAACAGTGTATTCAGTGCATTCAACTGATTGAAAATGCACTTTGTAGGTACAAATTAGCTCTAGATAACTTAAATAATCTTAAGTTACGTATGTGGTATTTCTTTTGCAGTCTGTATAGGGCAAATATGTGCCATCTTTTTCCCAGGTGTTTCTTCCCTTTGTAGCCTCACACCTGGACTAATTTTCTATAAGCATGATTTTTCTTTAGGTTTTAATCCCCACTCAGGTTCAGAGAAAAAGATTAACTTTGCTTTCTCGTAGCAGCTAGCTTTGGGGCATGGTTGGGCACTGGTGGCTACTGAAAAGATGGACTGGGTGCTAACTCAACAGTGTCGATGTCAGCAGCAGAATCCAGCATGGCACGAGGCAGAAAAGTAATTGAGAGGCTGACCTGAGAAGACTGGATGTTGGAGGTCTAAGGACGATCTCAGCATGACAGTTCGGAGGAATTGAGAATTCTGTATTGAATGGCGTGATTGGGAAGAGATTTGAAGTAGGATGGGAAGTTGGGGTGGAAGTGGTGGCAAGGGTTTGGGATAGAACAGTGAAGGATGGGTATGAGAGACTAGGTGGCTGACAGTGGGGTGTGGGCCTTAAACTTAAGGATGGAGTACATCTGGAATTGAGTGAATTTGGAGGATTGAGGATCTAGTGGGGTTTGGAAAGAGCCTCTGGGGCAGGGACAGCGTGGAATCAGGGCTGAGAGGGCAAGGACCTAGGGAGGGAATTTGAAGGACTGCTGGTCAGGTGAGATGGGGCTTTCTGGAATTGTGAGGTCTCCAGGGGTGAAGGTGAAACCTTTCTATGTACCTAGAATGTCTCCAACCAGGATTCACTTTGGGATTGGGAACAGATGTCTGTGCCCTCCATTACGACATCATACAGTAATCTTATCAGAGATGGCTTTCGGAGACACAATGGGCAGTCAAGTGTTTGACTTCCTTTTGTCTCTTTTACAGACCATGTCAGGAGATTTTTTTTCTTTGGTTTTGATGCTGTCCAAAGCACCTGAATATAATCTCATCTTAAACTCATTTGATTTTTGTACCCTGCACTGACAACTTTGGTGTTATTTTTGTATTCTTATTCAGGTCTACTCAAAGAAGTAGAATTTTTAACAAAGGAGAAATTAGAGCTTCAATGTCAGGCAGAAAAGGACCATTCCAACTTACGCTCTCAAATGAAAGTTTTGGAGGTGGAACTGGAAGAACAGCTGCATAGTAATCAAGACCTAGCTACACAGTTATTGGAGGTTGCTGAATTAAAACAAGAAGTTCAAGTTCTTAAAAAGCAGCTTAAAAACCAGCGCCAGTTTATGGATGTAAGCAAGCTTGGTACCACATTTCCATGGTTTTGGAGGTGATAAATACTCCTCCTAGTTTGTGACTGAGACTTGGTAGATGGTTCCTAAAATGGGATACTTTCTGTTTTGTTTGAAATTAAGATCTTGGTATTGTAGTCTTGTAAAAGAAAAAAAAAAAGGTAGTTTTTTAATTCCCTTTCTGTAGTATTACAGGTTAATTATTTCCTTTTTATTACTTGCTAGTTTTAGTTTGTATGTACATTGGAGTCAAAAAGTTGGGGTTTTTTTTTATTTTAACTGTAATTTTAGCTGTGCTTTCAGGACTACTAAAAGGTGTTAATTATTTTTAAGTGAGCATAGTTTTTTCACCACAAAAACAAACCCCCACCTTTTCTTGTACTCAATATTTTAATGAAATGCAAAGTTTCTTAACAAAGTTTTCATTATCTCTGGCTGGGTTTACAGGAACAAGCTGTAGAAAGGGAACATGAACGTGATGATTTTCAGCAGGAAATTCAGAGACTGGAAGAACAGTTAAAACTTTCAGCAAAATCGCAGACTTCAGGAGAGCCCAGAGAGTATAGGGTGAGTAAAATCACACTTAATGGCCAAAGGAGTTTGGTTACTACAATTAAAACCCAAAACCTCTACTGTCTTGGGGAACTGGCTCTTGAGAGATGTTTTTTTTCCTTGGTTGTCACCCAGAGAGTAGATTTTCCCCCAGCTGACTGGCCTACATTAGGCAGCGATAGTGTACTTATTTCTTATGGAGATGGAAAGAAATGTTGGATGTGCGTTACAGTAAAGTTTCACATCCTGAGTCTGGTTTAAATTAACTGAGAAGGATAACAGCATGGACACTCTGCTTTACAGAACACACCTGAGGGATGACTTCTGGGTTCTAAATGTGTTTAATTTTTCCAGCTAAAACAGTTGAAATAAGAGATGTTCTTTGTCTGCATGCCTTGTCCTATTTAAGTTTATAAATCAGTCCTTTTTTCACGTTTATTTGATGCTTTGTTTCAAAGATTAACTTTTACTTTTTTGTTTTTGTTTTTCTTCACATAAATGAACATTATACAGAACTATGAATTGATTCTACAGGTATGGAAAACAGCATGAACATCACTTTAACTTTTCTTTCATTTTCCTTTCAATCCCTTCTATTAATTAGATCTGCTTTGGCTTTTTTTCCTCTTTTTGATATGTCAAGGCTGCTTTAACTTGACTTGGAGATAAGGATGCATGTTTTAGGGAGATGGAATTCTTGCAGGGAGGGAGGAACAGCTTTCAATTTAACTTCCTGTACATAAGTGTTTCATTTTTATGCTTATTGCTCAGATGTATTACAGTATTACTTACTGTAAAAGAGCTTTTTGGCATGACATGAGAAGTTGAGGTTTGGAGTATGAAACAAAGGTAACAATTATGATGATACACTGTGCCTTAGTCTTGAGCTTTTGTTTGTGGCGCTGCTTTCAACAAAACTTCTAATGTGTATACTACTTAATTTCATTTCCATCAATTCATTTTTGTACAGTTTATGATATTGTGTACCATGGTGTTAGAGAAGCAAATCTTGTAGGAACAACTGTATCTTTGATAGAGTGAATTTTCCATGCTGGAGGGGACCTGATTGTCACTTCCCTTCTGTAACCTCTGATAGGACTTCATTAGGCTTCTTAAGAAGTAGAGTGATTACATATAATTCTGCATCAGTCTTGGCTTCTCATTTCCATAAATGCCATTATCTAGCATTAAGATTTTCTGAGTTTATCACAAATGTAGCCTACGTTACATAGTGTGGCAAAGATCAGAAAAAGAATGGCAAAGATTTTTTTGTTTCAAAGGCCACGTGACTTGTTGAAGATCTGTTTGTACCCAGAAGGTATACCTCTGTGGCAGTCGAGCATAGAGAATCATAAAGAATATGTCAGGTTATACAAAATATGTCAAACTGTTAAGACCACAGCTTGCTTTCTATCCAAGGTATTAGGTGGATGACAGTTACTAGTGTGCCTGTGGCTTAGTAAAAAGGAATATCTGAAAAAATTAAGACTGCCTGCGGTAACTTTGCAACCTCTCTCAGAAAGGATTAAAACTTAATTGGAGAAAGGCACACAAAGAAGGTGACATTTGTGGGTAGGGTGAGGTATGCATGCAATCTCTGCCAAAACAAAATGTCAGGATTTAGACAGTTCTTGTACAGATGTGTAATGCAGCTGTAATATCAGTAATTGCTTAACTCCAAATCAGTTCAAGTAAACATCTAGTTTCTGCATGTAGGAGTTATAACAAGTTCATATTTGTTCTCTCTGCTGTTCTCTAAGATCAAGGTATATGTGAGTGGGATTATTTTGTGAAAAAGAGTGCTGACTGGTACTGGGAGCTACCATCTGAGAATATGCCATGAGGCTGAAGGTTGTGAAAGTGTTTTCTTAGCTACAGAACTACAGCACTAGCTTTCTAGCCATGTAGTGTTAGAAAACACGCTTTTCATCTTTTTCATAGATTCTAATGCCAAAATTTTATAGCATTAGAAAGTATTAGAGTTCTAAAAGATTTTTCTATATTAAAAAGTTTTACTGTGTAAGGCCTGTGTTATGCTTAACAGTTGATTAATTGCTGATGACATGAGAAGGAAATAAGATATATACAGAATTAAGGAAATGTATATGTGCCTGTGAGCAGTTGGAAATGTAATGTTAATCACTTTTGGTATTCTTAACTTGTCTGTGACACTCTCTGTGCTTATTAATTTGACTAAATTGACTCTATCCTTCTTTATTTTGCTAGAGGGCATTTTTCTGCTTTAGTAATACCTGTACAATACTCTGAAGATGTAAAGTTCTATGTTAATATAAATGATTTTTATTTTATAATATTGAAGTGGAATTTGCATAAATTCAGACATTTATTGATGAACAAAGCATTTATTTTGTAAAATGTCATACTCCTTGGTCATTGGTATTCACCAATTTTTTTCTCCTTTAGAAGGTTTCCCATTGCTTTCCTATCTGAGCTTGCTTTCACTGTGCTTCATGGCTTTATCACTTCTGAAGTTGTCTGTCACACTGGTTCTCTCCTGTCTCTGTTACCCACCAAAGCTTTAGCCTTGTCTTCACTTTAATTACTGGGATGAATGAGTGATGGTTTTCCTGCAGCTATGTGCATGATTGAATCTCAGTGAACTCAACGCAAAATTGTCATCTTCTTCATATTTAAGCAATTTTTGGAAAAAGAGTACCTGTTCTATGTTGACTACTGTGAATCTCTCTGATTTGCAGGCATTGAGTATGTTATGTTGCATATTTATCTTTAAGTTCTTGGTACCTTCCTTTAAACTGGAATTCCTTGAAGTAATGGAAGAGTGTTCTGAGGTTACATAAATGCATCTAATGCTATTAGTAATAATTCATGTAGTCTTGGGGTTTCTTAATCTTAAACAAAAAAACCACCAAACACCCCCACATGCACCACAAGGCCCCTTTTGATGACCACTGGGCCTTGAGAGCATGCCTTCATCCAGCACTTCACTAGAATGCTGCCAATATTAAGACAGAATAATTAAATGTGTATTTAAGAACTGCTGCATTTGGAAAACGAGATTTCAGAAAGTTACTTTTTCATCCTTTCTGTCCACATCTGGTTTCATTTTCATCTGGGATTTTAGCATAGTCCATAGTAAAACTCTACCTGCTTTGCCATGAAATTACTCTTGCTTCCAATTGGAAGTTTGTTATATTGCCTGACTATCTGTAAAATGTGATTTCTGTATAGGTAGAGTCTTTGCAAGCAGAAATAAAAGAGAAGATGGATGATTACAATAAGCTGTTATTAGAAAAGGAACAAAACCACCAAGAAATTACAACTCGTGACAAAGAGATAGAAAAACTGGTGGCACAGATACGAGAACTGGAGCGCAGTGGTACTGAAGTCTCAAAGACTGTACGCTACTTGGAACAACAACTGCAAAAAATGAAGAAAGTGGAAACCGAATTAAAACAAGTAATTTTTAAATACTTATTTAAATGGGAGTGGCATTATGCACACAGTGTCTTCATGGGGGGTATCAATGACTGTGTTAGTGTTGTCTGAGGCTATCCCTGGCACCTAGTGCTGAGTTAAACTGTTGTATTAACGGCAGGTATCACAGCCACAGTTTTAAACAAGCTCTGGTTTTACGAACTATAAGCCTACTTACTATAGAGACTGCTTTTTGACAGTTTTCACGTTTGCGTGGGTTGGAGCTCAAAACCCGACTGGTTGCCGTCCTGTGCAACCTGCTGTAGGTGCCCCTGCTGTGGCAGGGGGGTTGGACTTAGATGATCTCCAGAGGTCACTTCCAACCCTGATGATTCTGTGATTTTGCTTCTCTGGAAGTCCCTGAGAAGATAGTGTTACTTAATATTAAACATTGTGGGTCTTCAATAAATAACTGTGTTTAAAATCACATTATCTTAATTGGTAACTCTTCTTGCTATGTGCCTTTGGAGACAGATGTTTGCCATACCCTGAAATTTTTAGTACTTTGTTACTACTGCTGATTGGATCACAGCTTAGAGTTAAGAATTACATTCCATTTGTCAAAGGTATTTGTCTTTTACCAAACGTTTGAGTAATCTCTTCTACCTTCTTAAACTAAATGTTTCAGTTTCCTTCCAGCAATTTTCTGTGGTGAAATATTGTTGGTGTATCTGTCAAGTTTGAAGATTTGAGAATGGCATGGTCTAAAAGAAATTTGTTAGCTTAATTGCTAATTCTGTAAATATTTGCTTCTGTTATTTTTAATTTTTAAAATATTGAACAAAATATTGTTTTGTTTTAGCTTCAGCTAGCATTATATAGACTAGTCAGTCTTAGTTTATTAGGTACTATTATTCCTGTCTATTTGGCACTTGCAAGATTGCATCTGGAGAACTGCTTTAGACTCCCACGTAGAAGAAAGACATTGGCGTACTGGAGCAAGTCTATCAAAGGTCCATAAAGATGGTCAGGGGGCTGGAGCAAACGATTTTTGAGGGGAGGCCGAGAGAAGAGGGTGTTTAGCTTTGTGGAGACCTTATTGTTGCCTACAACCACATAATATGAGGTTATAGAGAAGGTGGAGTCAGACTTGGAAGTACATAGTGAAAGGATAAGAAGATATGAGCATAAACTGCAACAAGGGAAATTCCAATTAAATGGTAGGGGGAAACGGTCATACTGGGGGCAGCCAAATGTTGAAAAAGGGGTCAGAGTGGCAGTGGTGTCTCTGGCTTGGAGATGTTCGCAATTTGGCTAGCCAAGGCCCTGAGCAGAGCCAAGTTGTTTCTGCTCTGAGTCAGAGGTTGGACCAAGAGAGCTCTAGAGACACTTCCCAGCTTAAGCTATTCTGTGATTTTTATCCAACCATACAAAAGCTGTGCCCATTGGCTTTCTGTCTGGAGTGAATGGAAGATGCGATACTGTTGTTGGCAAGTTGCTCTTTTCTCTGAAATCTTAGCTTTCTGTTAAACATGTGAATTCAAAATATTCTTTTAGCTATCTGAATGTCGCAGGAAATTAGTCTTTCTTAAAAATCCTAAATAAGCCAAATTCAGACTTTTAGGATTATTTTCTCTTTTCCAAGAAACTAATTCATCAGCTTTAGACAAGGTTATACTATTCAGTTTGCCAACTATAGGCATTGTAATAGCTTGTCTTGAAGCAATTTTGTGCAGTAAATTAGTGCCAGGGGAGCTCTAAGAATGCTTGTCATGAAATTTTTCTGTAAAAATACACTTGATGTGAATGGCAATTATGGATTATTATTATCTCCCAAATTCCAACATCTGAAAAATGTAGGTGTTGCAGATAATGGAGACTAGCACTAACAAGAAATAAGTCTGGAAAGAGTAATTTTGAATATGGAACAGTATCTTTTTGTGAAGAGTACCGACTAAACTCACAGCTAGCAGATCCATTTATCCTGCTGTCATGTGCATGGAGCAGGTCTTTGTTTTTTCCTGGTCCAGTTCCTTTCAGTTGTTTAGGTTGTTGATATGTAATATTGACGCTTCTGGTTAGGGTTGTGCTGGGAGGATTGCTCATCCTTTGGCTCGAGGTCTTGAAAATGGGGCTCATTTAGGGAGGCTGCTATCCTATGGATTTTGGTATCAGTGAAAGAAGATACTACGTTAGACTATATCTGCGTGGGCATCCAGAAGAAGGTTTTACAGTGAAGGAGCTCTGATTTTTGCCTGGGTTGCCACTTGTTTTTGCTGGGTCACTGTAGCAACCTCAGAACATAGCAACTGGAGAATGCTAGCAGAAACTTAACTCTTGTGTGCAGAGTGGTGCTGACACTGTGAGCTATGGCACACTTGCAGCTCTGTCTGGTAAATGCAGGAACATCTGAGGTAAGGCAGCCCAGTTCTGCAGGAATCTGGTTTTGCACATTGTTACTTTTGTCAGTGATCAAGATGAGCTTTAAAATGGTGCAGGTAATGTCTTGGTTTTAGTTTAGATAAAACAAAAAGGCTCTGTTATTGCTTGGGTTTTGTTGTTATGTGTCTCTTTTCATGCACTGGAGCAGAACACCTGAGGGGCTGGTTAATATCATATGTTTCTTGTGATAAGGAGAAGAGTTTTGATTTTTCCCTTCAGGACAAACAAAAATACTTCTGTGCTAGGTGCTTTTCTACCCAAAAAAGGGCAGGTGATGCTTTCATGGTGATTACTTTTTTTTTTTTTATCCTGCCAGTGAATGTGAATGACAGAGCTTTGTACCCTAACTGGCTGTCTCCCCTATAATTTCCTTTTTTCTTGTGTGCTGTGTGTGCCTGAACTGTCCCCAGAGCTGGCCAGAAAGCCAGTGGGGACTGGCTGGGGCTAGTGGGTGGAAATCAGGTGGCCTATTTAGTACGGACATGAACTGTTTTAAATAGACTTTCTTGGGCATGCTGGTTTGATCCTGCGATACAGCATTAATTTGTAATTTATTTTTAATTTTTTAATTGATGCTTTTTTCATTTTAAGAACAGAAGACACTATGTACTCTGGGTCTTAGTTCTCTTTGATTAGAGAAAAGATGGTTAAATTTTACATAATTTTTTTGGCAAATCATATGAGTCTAAAATAGCCCTTTGTTAGAGGTATGTGTATTGAGCTATGGGGAGAATAAGTGTTGAACAGCAAAAGGCAGTTACTTCCTTAGGTCTCTTGTCCATTTTTCCTTTGTTGTATTAAGTACAGATATGTATGCCTGCTGTTTGGATGACTTCCCAAGTGAAGCTTTCCTCCTTGGAATGACCCAGCTCCTGAGAAGGACTATGAGAGAAAGAGAACCAAAGGAGTAGTTTCTAAAATAAATAAGTAAAACCGTGGTAGCTTGACAGACCACAGATCTGACAGCAACTTAGTGCTGCTGCTTCACATTCTGACTTAATGTGATGTATCTGTAGAAGGTTTTTGATCTACCCAAAACTCTCCATCTCTTAAATTAAGTCTCCACCTCTTAAATTTAGCTTGGCATATGTATGGTATCCTAATAAATTTGGAAATGGCTACAAAAACAAGATGTTTAGATTATTAAACATATAAAACACAGTGTAATTGAAGAAGTACGATATAACACTGAATGCTAAATTTTCAGAAGTTGTTAAACTTGGGGCAGAAAAAATAAAGGTGTAAAAACTTAAGTGAGCTATAAAACATTCCGTTGTTCTGCATTCCCATTTCTTTGTAGGCCATTGGGATTATGTACTTCTTGTACTGGGGTTTGTCAGAGATGATGGTGAAGTATTTTGGCAGGATTTTTCTGGTTAGATGGGTATGTATGTTGTAGTAAAATTGACATAAACGAGGAAAATGAAGTGTAAAATGTAATTGAAGGAACCAAGGAAACCTGCTGCTGCTCAAGTCCTCTGTACTGCCCCAACCCTATTTACCTCATATTAAAATGGAGAAATAGTAACTAGACATGATTTATCTATGATTCAGTTAAGGAACTAACCACCAGACAATGTGGCATTGTTGATAAGCAGGGTAGTCCTGTCAATAGAGTGATGAACTGTAGGCCTGGTCAGCAAACTGAGAAAACCACTTGGAACTGCCAAGATCAGAGGAGAAGTAGGTAAAAGGTAATTCCAGCAGGGGGGGATCGCGTCACCGCCTCATTGACCACCTACCTAAATGATGCCACTTACTCAAAAGAGAAAAATGGAAGACAGTCTGTGCACTAATTTACATGGGAAGCAGAGAAATCTTGACCAATCATTGAAGAGAATAGAATGAATATGTATTAATTGTTTGAATATGTAATAATCAACGTATAAAAGTGGAGATTTTTGAAACTAGTGTGTGCTCTGATTTTGGCATGAGCATCCCATTCCTGCGCATTAATGGAATAAACTTAGAAATACCTCTGCTCTGTGTGTTATTGGCTTGCACACCGGGTAAAGAACCCAGATTTGTGACAACATGTATATTGACAACAATTAATTCTAACATATACAAAATATTTTGCAGGATAAAGAGGCGTTGCAACAGCAACAGTACAATAACCTCATTCAGATCTCTGCTCTACAGTCGAAATTGGATGAAGCGAGGCACAGAGTACCAGCAGATGGCAGTTCTGCCCCAGTACTGAAGCAGCAGTTACAAGCAGAGCAGGAAGCACTTCAGACAAAGGAGAGAGAGGTAAGAGTTTCGGTAGGGTCCTGTGAACTTTTCAGTCAGTCACATAATTGCAGAAACATTTTGTGCAAACTTGTAGCTGGGAATTTAAGCCATTCAAAAACCCAATGGCTAAAGTTGTAGTAAATGTGTCTTCTTACTCAGTATTCTCTATGCTTTGGAGTTAACTAACTTTCCTTTTTCTTGCTTTTCTGTTTTGTCATCCCCCTGTCCATCTCCCCTCCCACTGGAAACTGTCTTGTCATGATTCATATCAGCTTTGACTGATTGATCAATATCTGTTGTAAACTGATTTTCCTTCCAAAGCTGAAGTGAAGCGGAAGGCAATTATATTTTTGTTTGACTTTGAGAGTGAGCAATAATTCCTTTAAGGACAGAGGGTACAATTACCCATATGGTGTCATCTGACCTTCTCTGTTTTGCGAGCCAGAGAATGTTAGCGATGAGTACTTATTCCAAGCTAAGCTGAAATGCAGTGTCATGTTATTTAGAACTTTTATTGGATTTACATGCACAAATACATACATACATAAACATACAATAGGGGTGTGTAATGTTACATAATTATTGTAGTATCTGTATATATCTGTAACATACAGTTCAGTTTAGGATGTGCAAAGAAGAAAAACGTGAGTGATCCTCCAGTTAGTTGTATACTCTTGTTTCTAGAGCAGTAAGATAATAAAAACTAATTTCTTACAGGTGGAAGTTTCGAGTCTCTTATGAAGTCTGACTTCAGCAGCCACTAAGCGTTTTTCATTCTCAGTGCCCCTGTACCTCGCTACCCACTAAGGCAAGAGATGATAAAACCTGTGGGTGGCAAGATCGCAGTGTTTCCAAATAGCTCTTTGCTCTCAAGCTTTCAGACAGCTCCAGAGAAACGTGTCGTTATTGACTCTTTTACAGGTTGAAGGAGTCAAGGCTTAGAACTTTTTTGATTGCTGTGTTACTGGGATTGGCACTGCAGTGTTATTTCTGTCTTCCAGGAGGAGGAGAATGGTGATGGTGTTAACTGCTTGTGATTATATTAGACATCAACTGCCAACGTATCTCCTATTGTTATGTCAAATTACATCTGTGTTCAAGTCTTGATTGTTCAGAACAGAGTTTAACATAACTTTTATAAGCAATTAGATCTTTTTAAAAGAAAATGAACAACCACCTTTGCAGTACTTTGCAGGTTGAGAAGCTGAGGAGCTGGAACACTAGCTTCTTACTCTCTTCTTATGTCTCAAGTACTTTATTAATGCAAATTGATTAGAGAGAGTTTAAATCACAGAATTTGCTGAAGTTACTTGCTCTCAGTAAATAAGGCGATGTATGAAGTTTTATCTTTTCTGCTTAAATAAGTAGACTTAATTGAAACAACTATGCATTTTCTTCTTTTTTAGATTGCAAGCTTGTTAGACCAAATAGAACAATATAAAGATAATTTGATCAGTAAAAATGAGGAGATATTGCAGCTGAACTTGCAGTTAGAGATGCAAAAAAAACCTTAGCACTTCCAGCATCAGCCAACTTCAGTTAGAGAATGCACACCTGAAGGTAGGTTTCCTTAGCTTTAGTGTGCACGAGCTAAAACTTCAGAGACCTTTCTTGACTGTTGGGGTCTTCATCTCCTGAGGTTATAAACAGATACTTAGTTTTGTTTCTTTTGTCAAGGGAATATTGCATTATTGTTACAAGACTAATGCTGGTTATCATAGAACAAAACCTGCCCAGTACTCTATAGATTCATGCTTATGGCATTATCTTCTACAGTCATTTGATTTAAATAAAAAGCTTAGCTTTTTTTCTAGCCCTGACAGACTACAGTGTTGCCATTTAGTAAACGCTATACAGTTTTGTGTCCATTCCGGACCTCTACAGCCATAGGAAATGTTACAAGTTAGAAAACTGGTTGGTTGTCAGTCTGGCAACTAGCCTGTTCATCTCTTACCTTGAAAGCTGAGAAATATTGTGGCAATCTAATCCAGTGGTACAAATCTAAACAAAGTAGCTGTAGTTGTGTTCTTGAGTTCTTCAACGTTATAGTAAGGAGGGAAATGTTTAAATAAAGCCATTGGTTCTGTTCTGCCATTAGGTTAGGAGAGAAAGTAAGTCCTTTCTAATGAGATTACTGTTTTTTCTGATTAGGAGGATCTAACAAAACTTCATGTGAAGCAAAATCAGGATCTGGGTATTAGTGATTCCTCAGCCTTGTCATTCCCACAAGCACTACTTGAAGAAAAGAATCAAGAAATTGATCACTTGAATGAGCAGGTGAAGAGGCTGCAGCACGAGCTAGAGAATACTCTGGAGAATAAAGTAAGAGTACTTACTAGATGTTCATTGCTTGATTTTGAGGGAAGCAAGGTATACAAAATCTTATTGTAAACAAAATCTATTTGATAATTCTCTTGGGAAAGTAGTATTCTGAGTAGCTATCACCTGAAGTGTGCAATTCTTCCTGCTGTTAAATGTGTGAATTAATGCCTGCATGATTCAGAAGAAAAATCTAATTTAAACTCTATGTGCAATAGGAATTCTGCCTACGTACAGTAATACTCAGACCTTATGCTTTTGCTCAGGTTGTGGAAGACCAAAAATCTGAAGTTGAAGAACTCAAGTCACTTGTTGAGCACCTTCGCAGTGACCAGGAAAGGCTGCATAAGGACAGAGATGAAGAGAGAGAGCAACTCCATGGAGTAATTGAGAAGCTTCAAAAAGAGCTCGAACAATTTGGACCACTATGTCATGAAGTTAGTGACAACCAAGATGATCTCTATCAACTTGCATTGGGAAAGCTAGTGGAAAACCATCAGAATGAGTTGAGGAAGGAACTGGTAGATTGTCAGGGTGATATTGATCCCAACAGAAGAAATGCATTGCTATTCTCCAAAGTGAGAGAACTTCAGGAGGAACTAGAGCTTGTCTCAACTGCTAGGGAAGCTCTGCAGCAGCAACTGGAAGAGAAGGAATTGCAGTTCAAAATGGAAGTGGAAATTTTGGAGAAAAAATGCCAGAAATTACAAGAGTTATCAGAGCAGCATGTTGCAGAGCTAACCTCTCTAAGAAAACAGTACGATACTCTTCAGGAAGAGTACAGCCTTTTCCAAACACGTTTTTCTCAGAGAGAAGTTGAAGCAAGGATGACATTTTCTCGTGTTCAAGAACTTGAAGATACTGTGAGAGAAAGGGAAGTAAATATTCTCAAGAAAGATAGGCAGATGAAGAGAATGGCAGATCAAAGAGAAGCTGATGCAACCGAATTGCAGTACTTAACAAAAAAGGCAGCAGAGCTTCAAACCGAGTTGGAAAAGAGAAATGCAAGTCAGGCTCAAGACGTTTATAGTCTTCAGTTAAAAGTTTCTAGACTTGATTTCCAGGTGCAAGCATTGAATCAGAAAGAAGTGGCTTATCAGAAAGAAATCAATGAACTGCAAGGTATCACTGCAAAACTGAAAAATCAAATCGAGGCATATGTGAAAGAGCTTGAAGCCTTACAATTGGAAAGAGATGAACTTATTTCACAGTTGGAGTTGTACAAGCCAAAGGAGCAACGTGATCATGAAAAGGCTAACCTTCTCAAGCCATTGTGCCAGAGAGAAAGGAAAGACAAAGCCCTTAAGAAAGGAATGGAGGAACTGGAAGAACTGGAAGCAAATGTTGATCAGTCATTTGCAGTACTGTCTTCCCCTACTGATAAACTGGTATGTGACTTGTTTTTTAATAGTATTATTTGTTTTTTAAAATAATACAATTTTATGTGTTGCATAAAGCTCTTTAGTTCATCCTTTTCAGTGCTGTAAGAAAAGGTGAAGATTAATACTGTGGCATAAAACTGACTGTGGTGAGTCAGTTGAAGGGTCTGTCTATCTTTGTGTAGTTGCTCCAGCAGTGGCTAGAGGTAGATGCCTGGAAGGACTAAGAACAGGGCAAGCATGCGTGGAAACCTAATCCAGTCAGTTTTTCTGAGGTTTGGGGCATGGATCCTAAGGTATTCAACGGGTGTACGTGGCGAGGTGTTGGCAGTGGGGGAGCTGTAGGGAGACCTCTCTGAGAAAAGGCTAGGGCTGCTCCATGCTGGGCACAGCTGGTTCCACTGCAGGACACAGCTGAGCCCGTCAGCCATGTGCATGGCACTGTTGTAAAAATGTATTTAAGAAAGGGCAAAATGCTGCACAACCAGTGAGGGGTGAGGGAGAAAAAGTGCGAGAAACAGCCCATGGAAAAGACGATGC
Organism: Pluvialis apricaria; assembly: GCA_017639485.1. Taxonomy (NCBI): domain Eukaryota; kingdom Metazoa; phylum Chordata; class Aves; order Charadriiformes; family Charadriidae; genus Pluvialis; species Pluvialis apricaria. The sequence goes on along the minus strand of CM030011.1, from coordinate 37,223,772 downwards.
TAGAGCAGGTATCCACACTGCAGGGAAGGAGGTAGAGGAGTTTGGAATGAAGGAGCAAAATTCAGCCTGGGGAGAAGAGGCGGGGGCAAAGCTGTTTCAGTCTTGGTTTCTTGCCATCCAACTCTATTTTAATGGCACTAAATTAAATAATTTTTCCCCAAGCCAAGTCTGTTTTGCCTGTGAGAGTAGTTAGTAGGTGATACACCTGTCTTTATCTCCAGCCATCAGCTATTACTATCTTATTTTCTCCCCTTGATCTGTTGAGGAGGGAGAGTGAGAGAGCAGCTGGGTGGGCAGCTGGCAGCTGGTCAAAGTCAACCCACCACGAGCTACTAGGACTATGTTTGCCGTGCTTTATGGCTGTCTTGGAGAACTGCATGAAAATAATTTGTTGGGTATCTTTTTTTTTTAAAAAAAAAAAAAATCTTTATTTTCTGTGACTCTCTCTCATATTTACTCTGAATCTTTTCTAGAACCATTTGCTCCAGATAACCTAATGTGAACTTTTGGAAAGCAGTAGGATACAGATGACCCATTTTTCAGAGAGCTGTAGTTGTCTGTCATATACCAGCTTACTGTCTTTTAAGGCTAGCTTACAGAGGTGATACGTGTGAGTAAAAGGGCTTATATGAAAAGAGTTTCTGAGTGCATATGAAAGGAAAAAAAGTTAGGTGTCAGGTTTATGTGGAATTGGGGGATCCTGACTGACAGTATGATATGGGTATAAAAATCCAAGGTGGTTGACTTATGCTGTACTACTTGCCCCTTTGTAGTGGGAAGGGAAGATGGCTTTTCAGTACCAGGTAGAAATGATGGTTTATAGGTAGAATTATTTGATACCCAAGTTAGGCAAAATAACCGAGCTTAAGTATTGGTATCACTAATGGTAAAAACCTAATTGCAAAGTTACTGTGATGGTACAGAATGTCTCATATTATTTTGCCATTTGGCTTCATAGACCAGCAATCACAACAGGCTATAGTTCTTGGTTTTAAAACCCACTCAGTAATAAAAGTGGGTTTTTGTTTGGCTTTCATTTGTTATCTTTGAGCTGCACTGATGTACTTAGGATGTATCTTACTTAAATTATACTCTAATCTATCCTTATTTAAAGAAATTATAGGATAATTGCTATGTAAAATCACTTATATTTCTTTTTTAAGCAGAAATGAAGAGTGTAGTTATGCAAAACGTGTGATTGTTACTGGTGTTTGTATTTTTATTTGCATAAAAGTTCTAGTTTGGATCAGTGCCATTTGCCTAGGTGATATTGTGCATTCAGGGTTTGTCTCAGAAATCGCTCGCAAAAATGGATCAGGTGGGAATAGCTTTGAATGACCTATGTAGAATGATGTACTTCAGACCACTGAATATATGTGTACAAGGCAGCAGCAGAGCTTAGCCTCCTGACTTCCAGTGTAGTGGTCTACTGGACCATGTTGCTTGTACAGATAGTAATTGTTAGATCCCTGTTTAAAGAACATAAATAACTGCCATAACCAAATATGCTATGTACCAGATTTACTGGCTGTGGTTTTGCTCTGTCTCTGTAGGTCTCTTCCAAGTTGTAATAGCCAACTTAGTAGTAGCAGTAACCAGTTATCATCCTCCTGGTGGAAATTACATGCAACACCACTGTCTTTCTCTTATTCAGAATAAGAGTACAGCTGCTTGATCTCAGCTTAGTAATGGTTATTTATTACAAGCTTACATTACCAGAATATGCTGTGTGAGTTCCAGCCAACTGTATTATTTATGCTGTTTGTCACATAAAAGAAATATACAGTGTGAGGTGCATGCACATCTTTAAAATCATAGTTACTGTAGATACAATTTGGGAATGTGTGGAAAATATACAATATATATGAATATGTAAATGGCTCACAAAAATTATTTTTCCTTGAACACAGTGCAGGGAGAGGTAAAGGCTGTGAGCACTTCACAAAATGAGAAGAATTTAATTGTAAAGATGGCATCTCATAAAGAACTTCATTCTGAATTAGGTTTAGCAAAAAAGGAGTTAGGATTCAGTGAAGAGAAAACTGGTAAAATATTGAAGGATATAAAGGTATGCTGGATTTCTGGGGGCAGTTACATGATTTAAAAATCACTTTTTGAGTAGAAACTTAGATTATGAAATGTTAAAGTTCAAGTATATATGTCAGTATATGTATTTCCATGTTTAAGTGCTGAAAGTTTTAAAGTAGGCTGAGGAGGGATGATCATCAAAGTTGGAGAATATGTGGAGTCAAAGTAAGTAAACTACCATCTCTTGAAGCATTCATTATGATAGACCTTTTCCTACAGATCTAGCTCATCCATAGAGCTAGATGTAGGTACAGTATTTGTTTTGGAGTGTCAGCTGTCCATAGCTGATAGTGACCATGAGCCTGAGAGCTGTAGAAGGAGAAAAAGAACAATATTTGGGTATTTCCTGTTGTTCTATATGCATTAGCTGAATGCCATTATACAGAACATCTTCAGAGGAAAAGAAGAGATTTCTGCTTGGAGTTCCAAGATAGAATACGCACATGAGATGAAGCAGCTCTTTACTTAACCCTGAGTCACAACCCTGAGCTGGTTCAAATTGCTAACATTGAATAGCCTTTGTGTAATAGTGAACATAACACAAACAAATGCAGCATTCTTAGAGGAGCAAAGAATCCTAGAGTAGAATCATTATGTCTGGAAAAGACCTTTAAGATCATCAAGTCCAACCATTATCTTAACTCTACTAGGCCCATTTCTAAACCATGTCCCTGAGCACCATATCTAGATGACTTTTAAATACATCCAAGGATGGTGATTCAACCTCTTCCCTGGGCAGCCTGTTCCAGTATTTGATAACCCTTTCAGTGTAGAAGTTTTTCCTAATGTCTAACCTAAACCTCCCCTGGTGCAACTTGATGCCATTTCCTCTTGTCCTATTGGTTGTAACTTGTGAGAAGAGACCAACGCCCACCTCCCTGAAACCTCCTTTCCGGTAGTTGTAGAGAGCAATAGTCTCCCCTCAGCCTCCTTTTCTTCAGACTAAACAACACCAAGTCCCTCAGCCACTCCTCGTAAGATTTATTTTCAAGACCCTTCACCAGCTTCACTGCCCTTCTCTGGACCCTCTCCAGCACCTCAATATCCTTCTTATACTGTAGCGCCCAAAATTGAACACAGTACTCAAGGTGGGGCCTCACCAGTGCCAAGTACAGTGGGACAATCACTTCTTTAGCCCTGCTGGCTACACTATTCCTGATGCAGGCCAGGATGCTGTTGGCCTTCTTGGCCACCTGGGCACACTGCTGGCTCATGTTCAGCCAGCTGTCAGTCAACACCCCCAGGTCCTTTTCTGCTGGGCAGCTTTTCAGCCACTTCTCCCCAAGCCTGTAGCGTTGCATGGAGTTGTTGTGGCCCAAGTGCAGGACTTGGCACTTGGCCTTGTTGAAGCTCATACTATTGGCCTCAGCCCATCAATCCAGCCTATCAAGGTCCCTCTGTAGAGTCCTCCTACCCTCAAGCAGATCAACACTCCCACCTAACTCGGTGTCATCTGCAAATTTACTGAGGGTCCTCTCAATCCCCTTGTTGAGATCATTAATAAAGATATTAAACAGGAGCAGCCCCAACACTGAGCCTTGTGGAACACCATTTGTGACTGGCCGCCAATGGGATTTAACTCCATTCGCTACCACTCTCTGGGCCCGGCCATCCAGCCAGTGTTTGATCGAGCAGAGTCTACGCCTGTCCAGGCCTCAGATAGCCAGTTTTTTCATGAGAATGCTGTGGGGAACAGTATTGAAGGCTTTACTGGAGTCTAAGTAAATAACATCCACAGCCTTTCCCTCATCCACCAAGCGGATCACCTTGTCATAGAAAGAGATCAGGTTTGTTAAGCAGGACCTGCCTTTCATGAACCTGTGTTGACTGTGCTGGATCGTCTGGTTGTCCTGTAAATAATACGGAGTGGCACTCAAGGTGATCTGCTGCATAACCTTCCCCAGCACCAAGGTCAGACTGACAGGTCTATAGTTCCCCGGATCCTCCTTCCAGCCCTTCTTGTAGACGGGCATCACATCTGCTAATCTCCAGTCCATTGGGGCCTCCCTGGGTAGCCAGGACTGCTAATAAATGATGGAGAGTGGTCTGGTGAGCACATCTGTCAACCCCTTCAACATCTGGCCCCATAGACTTGTGTATGTCTAGGTGGTGCAATAGGTCACTGACCATTTCCTCTTGGATTATGGAGGTCTCATTCTGTTCCCCACCTCCGTCTACCAGCTCAAGGGGCTGGGTATCCAGCAAACAACTAGTCCTGCTATTAAAGACTGAGGCAAAGAAGGCCTTTTCCTCATCCTCGGTCACTGTGTTTCCCCCTTTAATAAAGGAGGAAGAGAGGAAGACTCTCCCTAGTCTTCCTTTTCTTGTTAATGTATTTATAGAAGCATTTTTTATTGTCTTTTACAGCAATAGCCAGAAAAAAAACCCTACAGAAACCCCCTACAGTTATTCTTGCACTCAAAAGTGGGAACAGTGTGAAAATTAGGAAATGCATTAAAGTGAAAGCTGGAGGAGCAGCTAAAACAGTGAAGTTGCAGCTACCAGTAGGCTTAAAACAGGCTAGGACTCATCAGCTAAGATGCATGATCAATGCAAAAGGATTAAGGTGACGATCTAAAAAGAGAGAGAGAACAATTATTCTCTGTATCTTACAACGTAAGAGGTGTGGAGGATGAAATGGAATTTGCATGGTGGCAGGCTTAAAATAAACTGTCTTTTTAAACAGAGCATCATTTAGACTCTTAGCCACAGAATCTAAGAGGTCAAAAGAGTAATTTTATCTTAAAATGACTTGGAATAAGCGATTGAAGGAAAAATCAACAAAGAACTGTCAAACAGAAAGATTTTGACTGTATATGTGTCCTGGTATGTGTAGACCTTGGGTTGCGGGATTCTTGGGGAGGTACCACTTTGCAAAACAGGGCAAAGCTCTGCTGTCTGGCAGGGTTCCTTTGCGGAAAGATTGTTCTAGCCCTGTTAAAACTTACTCAGGATGATGGCTGTAAAACTGAGAGGGAACTGCAGAACCAGGGATCCAAAAATTCCTTGTTTGAAGAGGGAAGGCGCATGCAGGGGGTGGGGGAGGGGGGGGTGGGGTGCGGCAGCAAGGAGGGAAAACAGACCACTCTGAAAGCAGTGGGTGGACCAGCTTGGGAGGGTGCTTTGAGAGGATTCGTGCCTGGGGCACTGAAGATGAAAAAGTAGAGGGAGCAAGGCAGCCAGACCTTCTGCATAAGTGTTGTGGTTTAAGCCGAATTGACCACTAGGGGACATGTGGCACCCCAGATGGGACCGACAGATTCTCCCCCCACCCCTCTTCAAAGAGAGAGGCAGAGGAGGGACAAAGAGACTTATGAGTTTAGAAGGAACTAAACTACTTTAATGAAATATTAATAATAAAAAGAAAATAATGAAATATATACAAAACCATATCAAGCTCCCAGGATGACAGTCACGTCACTGGCTGGCACTGGGGAAGTCCCAGACAGGACTCAGTGACAGACGGGAGCTGGATTCAAGATCAGGATCAAAGGCAGACAAACAGACAAAGTCCTCCTTGGACGCCGGCCATTGAAGAGAGCTGGCCCTTTGATCCCTCAGCTCTTATACTGAGCATGAGGCAGATGGGATGCAATACCCTGTTGGTCAGTTTTGGGTCACCTGTCCTATCCATTCCTCCCCGCAGGTGGGACCTCTTTACACTTTTCTGCTTTTGACCCTCCAACAGGGCAAATAACAAAGTTAGCTGGTCTTGGTTGTTACAGCAATAAGTATAAGCAAGAGCGTCTCTGCATACCGTACCTTGGCACCAACTATAAACATAGGTCTTATCACTCTGAGAGCAAACAGTGTCTGCACACTATCCTCATAATTTCAGGAGTTAGAAGAGGCCTAGCTAAGAAGCAAAGTTCCTGAACAAAACTGGTCCTGTTTTATCTCAAACCAGAGCCATTAGAAGAGAAGCTGCAGCTTGACGTGCTCAATATATGTTCTGGAGTCTCCCTTCTGCCACAGAAGAGGCACAGCCTTTGCCCTGAGCACACTTGTGCCTACTTTTTCCTTAGGGGTGTCTCTATTAATGGCATCAGTAAGCCCTGGAATTACAGCGAGTTGGGCACTAGCCTTAGGGTTCCTTAATCACTTGGTGATGGCAAGTCCTACCACACTAGTTCCCTGAGGCTATAAGGATAAGGGTAAAGCTGTTTTCATGATGTGGTTCAGAGATTTTTCATTTGGATGTTGGCATCCAGGTGGAGTGAGTAACAGATTTACAGGCTGAAAAAGACAGGAAAGTTTGACTTGTTGGAGCACTGGCTCTGCAACAGCAGCCTTCCCATGGTGTCTGGTACACCTGCTTGTTGAAAAGAGGATTAAGGTCATAGAAAAGAGCAATAATTTCAAGAGGTCTTGGGAAGGGAAGAAAGCTCTTTTTATAGAAATGCTGACTAAATGAGAGCCGTTGTAGTAAGGTAGGCAGGGATGTATCTGCATACTCCCTGACAAAGTATTGACATTATTCAGATGTCTCCGCAGTTTGAGGGTGGAAGTCCAGCCTTGGTCTGGTCAGTGACCGTGCCCTCACACTATGGAAAAGATGCTGAAAAGGTTCTGTAGCCATTCAGATACCCAAGCCCTCAGGGTGGAAAATAGCTAGTTATGTGCAAGGATCACAAGAACTGAGGAAGATAGACACCTGTTGTGTCCATCCAGCTGTATTTCCCTGTTGGCCTCTGTCAGAGATGGTGGTTGGGTAGAAAGACTTTGGCCTGTTTTTATGGAGTCAGAGTTTGAGAAGTGGTCTGCGGTGTTGCTGGTCAGCAGAGACATAATTTTGTTGTTTGATGCTTGGAAAAATAAAATTAAAAAGAAGGTAGAGTACTCCTGTGAGAACAGGAAAAGGTACAAGTATGGCCTTACCAAAATTTAGGATATAGCATGTTGGTATGTATGGCTGCTGTGTGTGCCACATGATGGAACATGTGAATCCATGTTGCTGTTCCCTCCAGTGACTAGAAGTAGATGGTCGACAGTTTCTCCTGCATTGAAATGGCAGGCATAGGAACCATCTGTAGACTTCTTAACCATTTTTTTCCTGGTGCCCTGGGTTAAATAAGCCTAAAGATAGGTCAGGAGATTTGTCCAGTTAGGAAAGCAACAGGTTTTGATTTGTTTTTATTTGAAAGTAGGAAGATTATCTACATAGATACAAGGAATACCCTTTTTTCCCCAATTGATACAAAAGTCAGCTCTGCATAAATAAATTTGCTTATTGTAAAGATTTTTTTTTCCTCCTATTGATAATATGCTTGTTAAAAAGCCCAGTTAGCTGGCATATAAAATGTACTAAACTGTTGTGTCATTTTTACATAAACCTGGGAATAATAAGAGGTACGACTATTAAATTTTGATAAGATATTTTTAAATGCATGTTTTTCAGTTTGCAAAATCATATTTAAATTCCATTAAACAATTAATGTGTGTTATTTCATTGTAGGAAAAAGATGAAGTTATATTTGACTTGAAGACTCATGGTATAAATCAAAAAACTCAGATTAAGCAATCACAAGAAAATATCTTGACTCAGGAATTGGATGTGATCAACAAGTCTGAAGAGGAGCGAGATTTGAAGAAGTGTTGCCAGCAAATGTTGGAAATTCATCAAACTCCCGATTCTCCAAAACACAGTTTGAACATAGACAAAGACACCTCAAAAGACTTCCAAAATTTCATTGCAGGTATGGCTTCATGGGGCTCACCTGAGATTGTGCGAAAGCAAGACATAAGCATGGAGCTTCAACCAGTGCTTCATCTGACGCCCTTTTCGGAAGTTCAAAGCACAGATTTTGAAATTATGCACTCCAGGTCATCCATGCAAGAAGATAATTCTGTATTGCTGGGATATTCTAACGTGTATGGAAATAGCAGTGAGGAAGCAGCAGTGGGAGTAGATAGAAAATCTCCAGCTTTCTCTGAAAGTACCTACTCTGATGACCAAGATATGGAGAAGATTATTTTAGTAAGTGATATTTCATCTCTGATTTAATTCTAATTAAACAAGAGTGCTCAGCTCTGTCCCCCTTGGACCATTGTTGGGCCATTGGCTCCAAGTAGTAGTAACATACACCACCAAGAGGGATAGGTCCAGTAATGTTCTGGATATATGATTGTTAGTTCCTCTCTCACTGTCAAATAGTGGAGCCCCTTCTGGCCTGTATTAAAACATGGTTTACCACTGCTTCTAATAATTGAAAACAGCCTTCCAAAACTTAAGATTGATCGATAAGCTGCTTGCAGCAGGTTTTGCGTCCTGCACGTCTATATGCTGCTGATGTGGTGTCAGTAAAAACATGGGTGTTGCTTTAGTGTTCTCAGAAGATTTGTTGAGATGACTCTTCAAATCCTGGTGCTTTCACGGTGATGCTACAGGGAAGTAACTGATAAATTTGTGATAATACTTCACGTGCAAGTAATTGAGCTAAAACTTGTGAAACTTTTTTTTGCTACCATGGTACTCAATTTACTGTAACAGTTCTCCACTTATGAATGTGTCGTTGAGTGTTAGAAGAGACTGTTTCAAGAGGTTTTTCTTTTTAATGGAATTATTTTATATATTTGAGTCTGTATCATTCCACAGGATGATAAAGTCTGTACTTCAGAAAATTAATCTTTGGTTGTGTATTTTTGTGCCTTGCTTTTGAAGGGCAATGAATTATAAATATGCCTCTGTTTCTTAAGAATATTGAAACTGAGAAAAAAATGAGATGGAATGGCTTCCACAGAGCAGCAATGTTGCATTCATCGTGGTATTTGCTGTCTCTAACACTACAATCAAGCAGGCATTTGCTAAAATCTGCACTAGTAACAAGGTTGTTAAAAATGCAGAAAACTCTACAGCTGGGTTCAGAAAACTAACGTTAATGTGAAAAATTATTTCCAAGCAGGTGAGAGAAGCTGATAATCTAACTTTAACCCCTTGTGATTTACAAGATGATGTAAGATCAAGAGCATCTGCCATAGGTGCAATGAGCGATGGATATGGCAGCAGTAAGTTGAACTTTGTAGATTCCTTTCACCTTTTGTTAACTTCAGTATAAAAATATAAACTTTCCTCTTTCTCCCGTTTTATTTTACTGTAGATCTTTTATTTAAAAGCTATGCTTTTGTCAGGTGGTTCTTTGTTTAGAAAGACTTGTGTATTTGTGCTAGGGGAAGTCTGCTTTTACCTTTTCATCTTTACATACTGAGAAGGAGACATGGGGTTTTGGTAAGTCCTGACTTAACTACAGCACTTTCTCTGGTGCTACAGGCAACTTACAACCTTTTCACTTGTTTAAGTGAGTTGAGATCTCAACCAACTAACTTCAGCTGACCCTGTATTCATACTAACAGAAGAAAACCTGGTTATTTTGCAAGTGGTTAAGCTGGTTTCATGTTCTTTTCATCTGTTTAACACTTGTGGGGGCGGTCTCTTTCTTCAGATACCATGTCAAATTTGGCAGCTAAACAAAAGCAGGAGCTACAAACATCAGACTGCCTAGATGCTAGTTTCATGGCTTATCTACAGTACTGTGGAATGTTTCCAGATATTATGGAATCAGTGAGAGAAAAAGAAATACTTTCACCACAGCTGAAGGTAATATATGATTAATAGAAGCATACCAGCAAATTAAAACTGAAACAGCAAAATTGAAATGCTAATATGGTAGAGTTAGCTGCTACCTTTACACTGTTTAAACTTCAGGTTGATTATGGTTCTTGAGTCATTTTTGCATGTCTTGTGGGACAAATTTACTGACATTTGTCTTGTACTTGCTAGAATTGAAAAAGTTTTGCTGAGTGGTTGCAACAGCACTGGTGATGTTCCAGAATGTGGCAATACAAGGACCAATTGGGTTTGTCTTGGAGGCTTTACAGAAATCTGTTTCCTAAATAAGCATAGCTAGCTGACATCATGCTCCCCTGCCTATTCTTGTCATTGTGTTACGATGGAGAGCTGTGGAAACACCACTGCAAAGTGTGGACGGATCTTTCAGTGTCAGTTCAAGGAGCATGAAGAATATAGAGAAGACTGAGCAGTGATTGCTTACTGTAGTCAGCAAGGCAAGTGTAAGAAAGTATATGCCTGGGTTTGGTGCTGCAGCTGAACAAGCTCTCAGCCATTCCAGGAGTTCCAGCTGGTGAAAGGGAGAAAATCAGTGGTCCAAATCATCTCATCTATGAAGCTGGTGAGAAGTACATGGGTAAGTGCAGTAGGCTACAGGGAGCTTGAATACTTGAAGGAACTTGAGTAATAAGAAACTAGAAGAAATACACTTCATAGAAAGTGAATGCTGCCTCCTAAAATGTTTATCAGATTCTTTCAGCTTGCTCAGCAAAATGAAGGAAGATCTGTGCAATGAATCACAGAATCACAGAATGGTCAGGGTTGGAAGGGACCTCTGGAGATCATCTAAGTCCAACCCCCCTGCCACAGCAGAGACACCTACAGCAGGTTGCACAGGATGGCGTCCAGTCAGGTTTTTAATGTCTCCAGAGTGGGAGACCCCACAACCTCTCTGGGCAGCCTGTTCCAGTGCTCTGCCACCCTCAGAGTAAAGAAGTCCCTCCTCATTTTAGGATGGAACTTCCTGTGCTCCAATTTGTGCCCGTTACCTCTTGTCCTATCACTGGGCACCACTGAAAAAAGACTCTTCCCATCTACCTGGAACCCTCCCTTTAAGTATTTATAAGTATTGATAAGATCTCCCCTCAGTCCTCTTTTTTCTAGACTAAAAAGACCCAAGTCCCTCAGTCTTTCCTCATAAGAAAGATGCTCCAGTGCCCTAATCATCTTTGTAGCCCTTTGCTGGACCCTCTCCAGCAGTTCCCTGTCCTTCTTGAACCGGGGAGCCCAGAACTGGACACAGTACTCCAGATGCGGCCTCACCAGGGCAGAGTAGAGGGGGAGGATGACCTCCCTCGACCTGCTGGCCACACTCTTCTTGATGCACCCCAGGATGCCATTGGCCTTCTTGGCCACCAGGGCACATTGCTGGCTTGGATGGCTGCGTGAGGGAAAGGTCAGCCTGAACTCAAACTCAAGATCACTGACACAAGTAACTCGCAAGATGCAGGAGGCTGGGCCTTTATGTCTGCTCGGGCAGAAGGAGGAACCTTCCCCCATGCTCTGAAGTGCCTCTTCATAACACACATGATGCTCTGGGGTTGCAGAGTGAAGAGCACATTGAGTAACTGACATGACCCAGGAAAAGCCAACCGTGCAAATTTGATACAACCACCTGCTTGCATTAGAACCAGTGCCACCAGAAGAGCATGTTAAGTATTAGTAATTGGAGAGTCCTTACTGAGAGTCACTGAAGCATCCATTTGCCGTCCAGACAATTTCTTTAGAGAAGTTAGCTGCCTACCAGGAGCTTGTATTTGTGATATCACTAAGAGGCTGCCAAGCCTGGTGAACTGTACAGATTATCATCTGCTCCTACTGTTCTGTGTAGGGTCCAATAATACTGTAACAAGGCAACTTGGAACCATCAAAAGATGACTATATGTCCCTAGGATCAATGTTAGAAAGATTGGGAGCACAGGTGGTATTCTCCTCTATCCTCCCAGTCAGAGGAAGGGGTCCAGGATGGAGGACACAAACAGGTGAATGCCTGGTTGTGTAGCTGATGCTGTACTCAAGGTTTTGGTTTCTATGTCCATAGAGCTACCTTTGAGAAGCTGGGTCTGTTGGGGGCTGATGTGATTCACATGACCAAGTGGGACAAGAGTGTCTTCACCGAATAAGCTGGCCAAACCTATAAGGAGAGCTTTAAATTAGACTTAGCTGGAGAAGAGGATGGGGTTTGAGCAACTGAGAAGAATAAACTGCTGATTTATAAGGAACCAACAGGGAAACACCTGTGCAATGCCTCAAAGAAACTGCATCTTGTTCTTCCAAAAAGGTGACACAGTCAATAGCCCAAGTGAAGTGCGTTATACCAATGCACATAGCATGGGCAACAAAGAGGAGGAGCTGGAAGTCACTGTGCAGCTAGAAAGCTATGATCTAATTGCCATCACTGAAACTTGGTGGGACAAATCACATGATTGGAGCAATGCAATTGATGGCTATAAACTGTTCAGAAGAGACAGGCAAGGAAGGAGAGTCAGTGGAGTCTCTCCCTATGTAAAAAAGAAAAAAAAAAAAAGGATTGATTGTACAGAGCCATCTTTGAACAACAGAGCAGAGTCAGGATGCTGAATTTTAGGAGAGCAAGTTTTCAGTTGTTTAAGAAGCTTGTGGATGGGACTCCCTGGGAAACTGTCCTTGGGTTTAAAGGACCAGAACAGAGCTGGCAGCTACTTAAGGACACTTTCGTTAGAGCACCAGAGCTTTTGATTCCCATGTGTAAGAAACCAGGCAAGGAAGGAAGGCAGGACACTGGGAACAATACTGTTTAATATGTTCATTGATGACATAGAGAGTGGGAATGAATGCACCCTCAGCAAGTTTGTGGATGACACCAAGGTGAGTGAGTGGTGCAGTTGATTCACTTGAGGGAAGGGATGCCACCCAGAGGGACCTGGACAGGCTGGAGGAGTGGCCCCATGTGAACCTCATGAAGTTCAACAAGGCCAATTGCCAAGGTCCTGTACCTGGGTGAGGGCAACCCCTGGTATCGATACAGGCTGGGGGCTGAAGGGATTGAGAGCCGCCCTGAGGATAAGGACTTGGGGGTACTGGTGGAGGAAAAAATGGACATGAGCCAGCACTGTCTGCTCACAGCCCGGAAAGCCAAGTGTATTCTGGGCTGCATCAAAAGAAGTGTGACCAGCAGGTCAAGGGAGGTGACTCTCCCCCCTCTACTCCGCTCCTGTGACATGCCACATCCAGCCCTGGAACCCTCAGCAAAGACACGCACCTGTTGGAGTGAGTCCAGAGGAGGGCCACAAAGATGATCAGAGGGCTGGAGCACCTCTCCTATGAGGAGAGGCTGAGAGAGTTGGGGTTGTTCAGCCTGGAGAAGAGAAGGCTCCGGGGAGATCTTATTGCGGCCTTTCAGGACTTGAAGTGGGCTTATAAGAAAGATGGAGAGGGGCTTTTTACCAGGGCTTGTAGTGACAGGAGAAGGAGCAAGAATTTTAAACTAAAAGAGGATAGATTTAGATTGGACATAAGTAAGAAATTCTGTATGATGAGGTTGGTGAGATACCAGAGTAGTTTGTCTAGAGAAGCTGTGGATGCTCCATCCCTGGAAACTTTCAAGGTTAGGTTGGACGAGAGTTTGGGCTACCTGATCTAATGAAAGATGTCCCCGTTCCTGTGGCAGGGAGGTTGGACTTAGATGACCTTTAAGGGTCCCTTCCAACCCAAACCATTCTATGGTTCTGCACCTAAAAAAATTAGTAAATCTCAAAGAGCATAGTTTCATAGACTTCATGAAAGAGTTGAATTTTATAAAGAAACATAAAGAAAAGAAAACATAAAGAAACATAAGAAACATAAAGAAACAGAGAAATTTTTTATTTAGTTTCTTTCAAGGATCTAGACTTTACTGGCTGTTAAGATCTGAGTGTATATTCCAGTACTAAATGTTTAGTTTGCACACTTTAGTGTGCTTCTGTTAATGTTTACTAGAGGTTTTCATCATTCAGCACTGTTTTTTGAAGTAATCACTATTTTGATTCCAGTGACAGAAAAGCAACTCCAGTTGGTTCAAAAGTTAAGTCATTCAAAAAAGTGTAAAGAAAGACTATTAAGAGTTAAAGAAAAGTACTCCATATTGTTATTGTTTCTCATTGCTACTCACTTTAACAGCTCCACATCAAGGCTGGGATATTTTTTTGATGAGATTTGTGTAGAAAAGCACTTAAATCTCCAGTGACCTTCCTTGAAAAGAGACCAGGAAACATCTGTGCATGATGTAATAGTTTGTGAACAGGGAATTTATTTAAAAGAGGTTATTTTACCTGATGATATCAGAGGAAACAGTTTCCACTGTGTAAATTATTAAGACTGATTATTTTGGGAGATGTTCTTTGTACATAATCTGCTAAATTAAGCCAAGGTTGTCTAAATACATAATTCAGGTTTCTAACTTCACTGAGGTTTAGTAACATGACTTCAGACTTGTTGGAATTGAATTTATTCCCAGAAAAGTTAGCTAAATAGTTCAGAAACAACAAAGATAAAGTACAGACCTTTGGCTTAATTCCATATTAGCGTGTTGATGTACACAGCAATAAGATGCGCTGGCTGTGGATGCCATTTGTACATTAATGTTGTGAATACAGTATTTAAGAATACAGCATCCACTGTATTCTTAAATATTGTCCTCAGTTGTTAGGATAGTTTTCTGGTAACTGTTGGCTCACTCTGTATATATGTGTGTGCCTGTATATGTATATTCTTGGTTTATTAAGCATGCAAGGTAGCAGGGCAGACCTGCATGCTTTTATCTGTATCACAGCCTCGGACAGCCTTCTTATTTTTGTTGTCTAGCACTATCCCATCCTGCTTTTACAGTCAGGATGCTGATGCCTGTTTCCTAATATTATGTATTATGGTGTTTTTTCTTTCTCAGGCTGTGCTGAAGATGGTATATGAGGAGAGCCGCAAAATACTGGCTTTGTCAGAACATCCCTTTGGTTTTAGTGAGCTGAAAAGCATTCATCAGACCAGAGCGGTGATGGAGGGATGGCAGAAGGAAGGTTTAACCTTGCTGGATGCTATACAGTCACTCAAAGATTACCTTAGCAAGGTGGCAGATAAAGGAGACAAGGTATGGCAATAAAAATATCCTTTAAAGCAAGGTAACCAGATTTTTATATACATAGAAATGTATATTGTTATGTAGTTAGTGTGTACATATATATATATATATATAAAAAAAATGTATGAGGAGCAAGGGACTCTTTCTAAGATTTGAACAAGCCTTTTCAAACACCTCTGGTCTGCTTAAATTAAGATAGGTATACTCTTACACAGTAATGATATGGAAGACTGGATTAGAGATTGGGAGAGGTGCCATTTAAAAAAAGTAATATTTTTTTAACAGGAACATTCAGGTAGTGCTGCTGACTGGAGAGGAGAACTTCTGCAAGCAGTACAGAGTGTGCTTGAGAAGGAGAGAAATGAGTTGCAAATTAACTTGAAGTCTCACTTCTCCAATACCAAGTCTGGTGATGAAGGTTCATTAGTGGAAAAATTGGAGCATATAATAAAACGACAAGTAAGAAAACCTCTTAAAGTGTTATGCTCATAAATCACTTCTGTTCCCTCGTATTTTTGAGGTTTTTACAGTTTTATTACTTCTGTTGTTAAATCATATCTTGTGCATTAATTCAGATTGCGTGGGATCAGGAGGCTTTTATAGTCTATGTTTTGGTACCACTTTTCTCAGACTTTGTATATTGTCTTACAAAGCCTATTGATTATTTTAGTTGGCATCCAGAAAAAATAGTGATCTGGAGATTGTGATAGTGAAAAGGAAATATTTGATAAAAATAGAAGGAGGGGAAGAATTCCATCTAGAGCTTCACAGGCTGCTTTTGTGAAGGGTATATATTGAACGAACTCTGAATCTGTTTAGGAATTTTTGCTGATAATATTTAGTTTTTAGGTTCAGACCAGGTGGTTTGTCATAACAATGATGTATAAACTATATTAATAACTATTACTTTATTTGGAATTTAGTGAAGTAGGGTTTTTCTTTTTTACTTAATGTTAACATGATGCATGAACTTAGTCGTTTGATGTTGCCTTTGTATATATGCCTTTGAAAGGGTTAATCTAGGGTTTGTCTCTGTAGAAAATATGGGAATAGCCTTGTAGATTTGATAGGACTTGGTTTGTTTTCAGGAGGAACAGAGGCAGATGGTTGTAGAACACCTTTTCTCCTCAGACCGGAATAGCTTGCTCTCTGAAATACAGGATCTCCGAGCTCAGCTACGCATGACACATCTTCAGAACCAGGAGAAGCTACAGCAGTTACAGGAAACCCTTACCAAAGCGGAAGATCATGGGAGCAAACAAGAACACTACCTTCGGAGGAAAGGTAGTAATCCTAAGTTATTGTTATCTGGTCTTCTATGTCAGTTCTTTCCTTTTTTGCCTAGAAGATAAAAGACAAAAAAAAGATTGTTTTGCAAAGAAGCTGTACAGTTCCTCAGTTTTACTAATGCACTGAGGTTTCCTACAATTTTAGCTGAGGAAGGAATTATTATTCTTTGTAATATTAGTAGTTAAGAAAAATCTGTGAAAAGCAAAGAGAAGCTTTAAAATAACCCAAAGCAATATGACTGAAGGGTGAGTCTGTTAAATAGTGTATGCATGTAGAAAACCTGTAAAGCATAGCAAAATACCCTTGTTAGTTTTCAGGAAATTCTTGCTGTAGATGTTTGCTAGTAAATGGATGGGTTTGCTTAATGAGGTTTAGAATCCATTAGTAACATGTTGCTTACAGTATATCACAGTAGCTCTCATAGTCTCGCCCAGCTTTCATGTTCTTCTCACTTTGCCTGGTCCACTAGCAGGAGAGCTAGTGTATCTCAATATACACTAGCTCTCTGTATGTGTGTCTCCCTGCTGATTCCTGTCATGTTTGCAAAGAAATGAATTCTTCAGATAAGAACACTTTAATACAGCTGATTTTGTTTGCCCAATTTGAACTACTGTATTTGATAACATATTGTCAAATTCTCTGTAGTACAAATAACTGTTAACATATTCTTATCCTAGTTGAATTATTAGAATATAAGCTTCAGCAGGAAAAATCTATTGTAAGTGACTTGCACAGCACCCTGTCTGAGGAACAGAAGAGAGCCTCTGAAACATGTGATCTCTTGAATCAAGAAAAAGCAGCCCTGAAATCAGAGCTTTATGAAAGTAAGCAAGAGAATGAAAGGCTGCAGAAATCCTTAGAAGAGCTTCAGAGGGAAATAAACCAGTTACGGTGAGAAGTAGATTTATTCATTTATTTTATTTTATTTATCAACAGGTCTGAAAGAGCTTTATACTCATTGGATCCACTTAGCACTTGGAAACACAAGGAGGAAAACTAACCTCTCTCACTTGTCATGGATATGTTCATTATTCTTTACTAACTGCTTAAATTTATCTATTCTTCAATTCAAATTTGCATACTTAAGTTTTCTGTAGCCTTGACTGAGAAGGCTGTGGAAACAAGTGCATGTTGTATGGATGTACTAAAAGTGAACAGACTAGATCCCCGTATATCCCTGATGTACCCCACTCCTGCAGCTTTTGTCTTAGTCTTTGGTTGTTACCTTTTGTTTTTCTTTCTGCTCACAGGACAACAGTTTTGCTCTGCTAGGGTAGGTAACTTCTCCCTGTCTTTTAGCTGTTACTACATAGAGCGATTCTAGCTTTGCTTGCAGGGAGGTAAACGTTTTCAGGTGCTAAATAGCTGTGACTTGAAAACTGACCCTCTTTAGAAAGTGCAGAGGCCATCTTAAAGAAACAAGTCAATAGACCAGCTCACAAAAAGTAACCCAAAATGTCTTGCTTGCCTTGCCGGTGAAGGGTGTTCTTCTGTGAACGTAGACAGAAGTATCTTTTTGAACTTTTCAGTTTTGCATTGGAAAAAAAAGAAAAGGATTTGACAGCTGCACTTGAGGACTTGCGGACAGAACATCTGAAGGAAACAGAGCTACAAGGTTTGTTTCAGGAACAACAGCTTCAGCATAAGAAAGCAGAAGATGAAAAGACAAAGTCCTTGGAGGTAATGCCCTGCATCTCAATGCTTCAGTTAATGTCATGCACCAAGACAGGTGAACTAACAGGTTATTTTTGCAGTTTTTTTCAGGTCCAATGTTTTTTGTTTAACAACTTTTTAAAAAAGACCCTAGACTTCTACTGAATGTGCATAACATTTATTTTGTTTTCACAGAATTAAAGCTTTCACCCTCCTTAATTACACACGCAGAAATAAGCAAAAGTTAGTTTGGTTTGGTTTTTTTCATATCTTAGTAGTTTTGGAGCCTTATGCTTTCACATTCTTGGGATCAGTTTTGTGCTGCCCCTTGCTGTGTAGGGAGAAGCCAGATTCTACAATTGTGTGACTGTGCCCTTTATTCCAGAGCAAACATGCTATGAGGATGTGATGCGTATGATCAACTGAGATCACACACAACCACCCAACGATACGTATGCTTGGCAGAGAGTAACTGGAGCCTTTCCAATCTAACATGTATTTTTTGAGGTTAACCAAAGTATATTTTTGTTCCCTTTCTTCTGAATTGAACAGAAAACAAATGAACGGCTTTCTCTCTGATACTGTGATAGCGATGACTCGGTTCGTGTAAAAGGCCTACAGTGACTGGGAAAGGAAGAAAATTTAACATAAACCTCTCTTTAAACTAAAAACCAAACCCAAACTCTATTCCATAACTCCAAAACAGTCCTAGTTGAATGCCCTAAGTGAGGAAACACAATTCTGACTGCTGTTTCCTTGTAGGCTGGCCTTTCACATCGTCTTTCTAGTAGATGTTTAGGTTTGTGGGTGATTTTTGTTTGTTGGGATTTTTGTTATTACTTGCATGGTAGGACATGGTGCTAACGTCCTCCATCCTGTAAAACAACAGCTCATGCAGGGAAGGCAGAGTCCGTCTTAGCCAAGGCAAAGAGAAAAGTGCATTGCTGCAGGTGTAGTTGTACAACAGATTAAGACCTTCTCAATTCACGGTTCTGCAGTCTTGCACTCCCAAATCGTCCCTTGAAGCCCTACTACAGAATGCTGATGCTGCTTAGCATCTGACCTGGCTTTCTATAAGATCAGAGGAGAGGTGGTGCTGGCTGGGGGGGGGGAAGGCAGACATCCTGGTAGGAGGACAGCAATGCTAACTCTGACTGGCAAGCATCTAGGACTGCCCTGTCAGTTGCTCCCTTTCCTTCTGAAGAAAGGCTGGCTTCCAAAATGGACCTAGGGATTGATTACTTTTATTAGCCTGTGCTGTGTGCTTTAAACATATGGGTTGTAAAATCAGAGGTTTAACATCTACTCTCACTGCTTAGATTTTTCGTTCTTTTTAAATCGTCGTGGGTTATTTCTGCTTCAGATGTCACTTAAGGTGATTGAGTGATGTAAAGAATAGTGATTTCCTAATGAGTGTCTTACTAATTAAAAAAAAAAAAAGTACCATAAGATATTTTAACATGATCTTTGTTTTTGTTACTTGATGTCATGTTTCTAACAAGCATGCTTTTGGCACTTGTAATTAGAAAATTAACATTGTAATTTTCAATTAAACTTTTTAATACCTGAACTACTCTGGTTCAGTCTTGAATTTCTTCCTGGAGGTTGAAAATTGCCGAATGCCAGCCTGCCCCACAAATGAGTGTTTGTGCTGAACTATTAATATGTGCTTCCCCTTTTTGAATAGGAGCTGCAGGCTGCCTTGGAGTTGCAGTTGGTGCAGAATAGCCAACTGGTCGTATCCTTAGAGCACGAGCAAACAGTAAATGATAATCTTCGTAAGGAACTTCAGATTGAGCACTCTCGCTGCGAAGCATTGCTGTCCCAGGAACAGACCAAACTGTTGGAGCTACAGAGAAATTTGGATGCTGAGAAAAATCATTCATTAGAGCTCCTGAATTCCTTGAATCACGAACGTGTTTTGACAGCACAGTTGAGCATGAGAGTGAAAGAAGGTGCTTCTTGTCAGCACAGGGAATCGTTGCCAGAACAAGCCCTTGTTCGAGAACTCCAAGCTCAGCTGGAAGAAGAGAGGTCCCGAACTGTAGAGCTAGCTTCTATTATTGAGAAAATACAGCAGGAGGCTATTTGCTCCAAAAGGAAACTAGAAGCTGAAGTACAGATGTGCTGCAAAGAAACCCAGAAGGAGAGAGAGGTCAGTGACAAACTGCAAGCTACACTGGAATCTCTTCAGGGTCAAAAGCAAGAGGTAGTCCGTTCCTTAGAGGCCCAGAAGGAAAGAGAGGCAAAGCTGAACGCTGACTGGGAACAACTGCAGTTGCTTTTCAAGACAATGAAAGAGCAAGATAAAAACAAGGAAGAGGGGAGAGAGAGAGAGCGAAGACAGCAGCAACAAACAGAGCTAGAGAAACAGAAGGACTGGCAGAAAGATCAAGAGAGACTGGTGAGAATGCCTCTGCAAGCCTTGCCTTACATTGAAATAGCCACAAACTGGGATTTAACCCTGTGGATGGTGTTCCTTAGTTGAAATGTTTCTCTCCCTTATACAAAGCATCCTGAAAAACACATTAGATGAGCTCTTTTCCTGCATTTCTCAAATGCAACTGTTTTCAGGGGTTTGTGTCTGGGTTTATTGTTGACAGAATTTGATCTTTAGTTCTTTGCCTATGCTGGGAATTGCCCATTGTTAACAGATGGAAAAGAATATGGCTTAGAAACAGAACAGAACCGAACCAGGTTTCATATCACTGCCCTTATTTTGAGCTAGACTCCTAATTATGGTTTGCAACAGTACCAATTTCATCCTCCTTGTTTCTTAGCTCCTTCACTTTCATTAGAGGAGGAGGGAGGCTTTGCAAGCTCTCTGGAGACTTGTCAGTCACCATGTCTGGAAATAGATGGGGAAAATGCCCACTCCAGACTCATTAAATGGCTTCCTGGTGGCCCTGGAAGGCAGTACTGTAAACCTTTCCCTATAAGTGGTCTGTGAGTTACGTTACACTGAGATGAATATATCCTAGTTAGGTGTGATGCTTTTATTTGCAGCCTGTGTGTGTATTAAAAAAACAAAATAAAAACCCACTTATATGTGTGTATGTACATATATGTGTGTGTGTGTGTATATAAGTTGCAATTAACTATTGCTTATTCTGTTCAAATAGCAAAACTTGGAATGGCAACACCAGAGAGATGAACAAAGAATTAAAGAGCTGCAGGAAATACTGGCAATATTAGAAGAAAGAGAAAGAAATCTCCCATCTCCAAACTGTCAGCAAGAACTATTGTGTATCTTAAACAAAGATCGAAATGCCAAACAGGCCACAACAAAAGAAACTGAAAAATCGCATTTGCAACAGCAGCAACAGCGCCTAGAAAAGATAAGACAGCAGTTGCTTTTTGTAGCTGTGCAGCTGAATGAGTTCATATATAAAACTGTAGATAAGTGAGTAGTTGTTCATAAAGTAGTAGTTTTCTTTGCATCCTGCTTCTGAAATTGTGTGGGTCATGGCCGAGAGCACTGTGCTGAAGGGACTGAGTGGTATATCTGCTTACAAGACTCAACCTTGTCTGAAACTGTGGTTTTGTGGTGGCAGCAGACTGGCTATGGTAATCCCACTGCAGCCATTCCCATTAGAAGCTTGTGTGCCTGTGTTTGAACTAGACCTGTGAAGTGATCCTGCTTAAAAAGAGCAACTTCAAAAAAAACCCTGCTGGAAAGAGTCTTTTGGCAGTTTGGCAACTGCAGCAGTCTGATTAGTGAGCAATCAAAAAAACAGGTTAATCAACAGATATGCATGTTTAGAGTGGGAAACTCCACTGAGCATGGCATGGAAAAGCTAGGGGTGAGGAATGAGTGGCCAAGTAGCAGTAATTACTTCTTTAGCAGCAGAGTCAAATACTAGTGATGTTTTGCTGCAGCCTGAATTTGCATTATAGAATTTCAGACTGGTATAAAATACAGACTTCTGAATAAATCCTATGTGGCAGTATTTAGAACCTTTACTCTTAAGAATTAACAAAACTTGCTGATTTCTGTGTGTATTCATAGTATTTTGTGATGAACAGTGCATGAGTACAGCTTCAAAACTGAAAGATCATGCAGAGGGGAGAAGGAATCAAATGTATGTTAATATTACCACAAATCCATCTTATACTGAAAAAGTGTTTCTGTTTAACAGAACAGTTAACAGGTCTACATCAAATGATGAAGCTGTAGCCTCCTTACTGCAGACATTAAAGGAACTAAAGTCAGGTTTATTGTCTCCTCCTGCATCTCAGGTAAGGAAAACGGCATATATTTGTTGATTATCAGTAAGCTGTTCTGTATTCTTTGGATTGCAATACACACATAAGTTGATTGATTGATTTTTACTGTTTTTCCCCCCTCCTCTTCCTTTTTTGGTAAAACATTCCAAGGAAAATTGTGTTTTGCCTTGGGGATGGAAAAAAAGATGTATTTTTCTACTCACACTGTCATTATATTAACATATTATAGTATCAGACTCTTGATTTTTTGTTGTGTTGCAGAGTCGGCTTCTGACAGCATTTTTTTTTTCCTAGATATGTAATATGTCCAAGGATGTCAAACTGTGTGATGTGTTGTTGCTGCTTCCGTATGCATCTAGAGACAGTTGTTTTTCAGCAAATTGTCAAGGCCTCTTAACGTTAAGCCAATGAATGCCATGCAGAATAGCAGTCCTTTCTCTTGTTGGACCAGCCTTTACTATTGCCTCCTCCAGGGATTATGACCACACTAAAATAAAGAGACTCAAGTCTTCTGACTTAAGTTTTGTTTAACAAAAAAAAAAAAAAGAGTATAGTGGAATACTCTAAAGATGTATCCCTTTCAATAGCCTAGAGAGCAAAAACTCTGCCTTGAAGACTCCTTTCTTCTGTGAGCAGTAAGGGTCCCTCCTCTCTGTCCTCTTTTCAGGCTTTGATTCTTCGGTCGTCCACACCCCCCCCCCACCCCCCTCCCCAAATCACCTTTTGTTTCAGTCTCCTCCCAGAATTTCTCCTTTGTTTAAGGTACTGAACCACATGCACTGGAGACAAAAAGAATTTACTGCTGTTACCTCCTGGAGTTGTGATAAATTGGGGACTTTTAGACACGGAAACTGGCAAAATGCCAAAATGAAAAATTTGTGCCAAAATGAACATAGCGTCAACTGGTCAATTAAATGCCAACTGGTGCAGTAGAAATCAAGTGTATAGGTGAATCATGTAGAACTCCATCAGATATTTCATGTATCTGTTACTGTCTTCAAATTGAGCTTTTGTAGGTCAAATGCCTGAGATAGTGGGACCTTAAGGCCTTACTCGGATGTGTGCTGAGGAGGCCAATATAAAGCAGCTTCCCCTCCACTTCATTATGATACAGATGGGGGTTAGTGTATTAAGGTATTCGTAAGAAATCACTCCTGAAGAAGTTCAATCTCCTAATAAGGTTGTACTAAAATAAGTTTCTAGGAGAAATTGGGGTCAATTGTGTGTACTGGCTTCTCTAATGTATGTAGATTCTTATTTCAAGGGATAAAACATTAACCACCTCAAAAAAAATCTTTTGTCTCGTGATTTGTCACATCACACACTGATGTAACGGTTGACCATTAAATTGATAGTCAATATGAGGAGGGTTATGAAGGCGGAACTTCTACACAGAATTGAACCTGGAATTTTGGGTCTCATTCCTACAAGAGATGACTTACCACAAAACTGAATTTCTCAGAATTGAATGTGACTTTTCAGAATTTACTTCTGTAGGTGCTTCACAATGTGTTTTTGTGCGTGCATATACACAGACGCCTTTCTTTGCAATTTCTGTGCTGCATGTGGATGTGGAAGAAAGCCAGATGATTTGTTTCTATTTCCAAATGTTTGGGAGACGCTCTGTTATTAAAGGGTACACAATTCCTATAAAGTGATCAGACAGATCTGTAGAGAAGGGGCAGTTTGATTAACAATTAATTTGATACATCTTAAGAAGGGCTACATGTGTGTTTCCGTTACCCATCCTACTGTTTAATACCATTAATACCATTGCTCATTTTCAGGGTCGTTATTTTTCTGTTTCAGTTTGTCCATAAAGTTAGGTTATTATTTGGTTTGAGATGTCTGGCTGTGGAAGTAATATGCAAAAACCATCACAGCTCACTTCCTTCGGGTTTATTTTTCAGATCAGATCAGTGGATGATAATGACTCTGTTCAAGAACTGGAAAGAGACGCTTGGCAGCGAGAGAGAAACGTTTTGCAGAATGCACTGAAACAGGCTGAATCCGAACTAGCTAAAGCAACTGTTGAAATTGAAAACAAACCAGTGGTAGAAGCTTCCAGTCCTAAGGTAAAATGATCGTGATGCCCAGCAAATGGGCTGTCTGAAGCTTGATGAGTGAGCAATGCCATAACCATTAGCGTGTCATTTAAACCTTTGGGACTTGGTTTGCTTTTGCTGTCTTGCCTATTGAACAAATTTGCTGTGTGAGAACTGTTACCAACTCAAGATCAAAAAAACCTCTGGAGACTTCAGTCCTTGGTAGTAATTGTTCTTGGGCGTTGCCTAAGGGATTAATGTCACATGTAGAATAGGTAATTTAGTAATTCTATTTTTTTTTTTTTATAAATATGGTAACACTTGCTGTTGCAGAGGAGCCAGGAAGCGTACAGCTGCAATTTCTGTAGATATAAGTATCTGTCATATTATAGCATTTAACTTTCACTTGTTGCTGTAGTCTTTTTCAGTTGCTATTTTAAAAGGTGATTTTATAGATGAACAGTTTTATAAACTGCATATTCAATTAGGAACGCTTTCCCTGTGTGTCTCACGTCAGAAAAGTTCCTTTGTAACTTTCTTGGTGTTAGACAGGAACTTGCACCAAAAGTAATGTAGGTCTTTGGAATATCTTTCTACTCTTAAATGAGAGGGAGATTCAGATTCCTTGTCTAAGCATGAAAATATCGAATGTCCGTTATTTTTATGTTTTCACTGTAATCTTAAATACTTTTTATTCCATTGACGCATTTGATTGTAATCAAGTCAGATGGGTACTTATCCCAACATCCTTTTTGGTTAATACTTATTTAAAGCAGATGTTATTTTTTTTGTTAAAGAGTAACACTGTTTTAGAGTATGACAATTTTGCCTTCAATCTCCTGAATGTTTCCAAGCAATCTAACACGCCAAATTTGGGATGCTTTTTGGCTATGTACAGAATCGTTGCAGCTGCCCTTGGGTCCACAGTATGGATGTTTGACATGAAGACAGCCTATTTGTGGCTGTTTTTTTGCATACAGACCAGTAACCACCAAAATTTTCTAGCCTAGCCAAAACTTCATAGACATACTGAAATTCAGTGGACTTGGTATAAGCCTCCGTGTATGGTGTCCAAACTGCCAGTGTACTACTGCTACTTTGCACCAAAACTGGCCAAGTCACAGACTCTGTTATGCAAATACTTGCTCAAAATTTCATTTTAGACATAAATGTACACTGCTTCCATATTTTATAATTATTAAATAGCTTTCTACAATTTTGTAAAGCAAAATAGGTTTTAGATGCCTCTGCACAACCAAGTGGTGGGAGATACTGCTGGAAAAAGCAACCAGCTTTCTGAACTTTGTGTAGCTAAATCTTAACAGATTGATTTCTTTTTCCTTTTTTTTTTTTTTTTTCTTTCCCTAGTTGCAGAGGTTATATCGGAAGTACCTTAGAGCAGAAAGCTTTAGAAAGGCTCTAGTATATCAGAAGAAATACCTCTTGCTGCTTCTTGGTGGATTTCAGGACTGTGAGCAAGCAACCCTCTCTCTAATAGCACGTATGGGAATCTACCCCTCAACTGCAGACCTGCAGCTTCCAGGATCGCGTTCACGCCCTTTTACCAAGTTCAGATGTGCAGTCAGGGCAATCATCGCAGTATCAAGGTAAAGCCAAAATACTCACTGTCTCTCATACCTGGTGTTTTCTTGGAAATTTTAAAAATTAGTAGGTCCTATGGTTTATCCTACATCACTATTAAGCAAAAGCTGTCTCCAAAACTAGTTCAAACGTACTTGTTAGCAATAACTTTGGCCAAACTGCTATTTCAAGAGTCAGCGCTAAGTTGGATGCGTACTAAAGATTTCTAAACAGCTGCTTTTGTCTTGAGAGATACCCAGCTGCAATGTATTTGAGAATTGGTGCACAACCATTGCAAAGAATTTAATATTAAAATTCGGTGTGTTTTTGCTTATTTTTAATGATATTACACATTTATTTTGTTACTAAGGTTAAAGTTTTTGGTGAAAAAGTGGAACAAAGTTAGCCGGAAGAGCACACAGGGTGAAACCATTTCTCACAGTATAGGAGGTAATACAGGTAAGCGTTTTGGACAAGTACATTGTTTTAATCACAATTTCTCTTTTGTGTTGTGTTTCATTTAAAAACAAAACCAAAAAATACCCACAGAAGTGGCAAAATCTGTTTATCTGTTAACACAAATGTGTTTATCCATTTCCTGAACACAATGATTATGAGTTTACAAGGTTACAGTGCAAGAAATCATAATTGAAAACTTTCAGAATTTATAATTTACAACAACAGCAAGCTCCTTCTCTTCTCCCTTTATTGCAACTGCTCAAGCCGCAAAACAGTCATTTGTTCATAAAACTCATCAGAGAACTATGTTTGGTACAGTTTGAAGCTACCTGTAATGGAAATTAATGCCTTGAGTTATTAATAGGGCAAGGACAAATACTGCTGGAATAGTATTAAAATGTGGGTACATGTGGTATCAAAATAAGTCTTAGAAGTGGTGTACTTGCTAGTGTGACCAGAAGTGAAAAAAGGGTTTTAAGTGGTTCCAGAGGTTCAGAAGAGATTTAAACTGATGGCAGCTATCCCCTAACTATTTTCTGTGGAGTTTATGAAGTGCTATCAAAGATGACAAAGTGAAGTAGATGGACAGATGGTCTGATGCGTTTGGTAAGGACTGTGTTCCTTTGAGTTACTTATGGATGTATTTGTTATGATACTGTAAAACTGTCCCATCTTATGTAATATTCCATTACTTGTGGCTTTTCAAAATTCAGGTGAAATAGTGCATTTTTCGTTACCTGGTACTACATAATTTTCACTGTTCTAAGTTGCTGGAAATACTTATTTTTTTAAAAAACCCAACTTCCTACATAAAACCACTGTGGTGTGTTCCTATGAAACCTGAATCCGGAGATGCATGCTGAACTTTCTACCTCGCTACAAAATAGCATCTTGGCAGCCTTGTTAAAAAATATTGTATTTCTTTTTGTGATTTAAAGGACCTATCAAAGGTTTTTTTTCCTTTTTAATGAAAACAAAACAATACCCCACTACCCCAAACTTTCACTACACCAAAGAAAAAAATCTATTCCTTTCTCTGCTGTCTCAGAAGTTGGAGACTTTAAATCAACAGTAACATATACTTAGAGCAAGCAACAGGTATTAAAATTTCTGGAAAAAATATTTTGCGTATATCAAAACATCCGCTCTGTGGATATAGCAACAGCTACTGAAAAAGCAAGCCTGGAGAAAGAAAACAGTGCAAGTTTTCCATTTGTAGGAAGTTGTTGTTCAACGTGAAAATGTCAAACTTCTGTTAAATCTGGTGAAAACAAACAAAAAAAAAACCAAACCAAAAGGCAGTTAGCTATAGAAGTGTATTTTAGCTGCATTTAAAACCAAACACAATTGTACTCTTCTGTAATTCTTGTGAGGTTTATTGGTTATGTTTACAATATCCTGTTTTGAATGGTTCCCAGTGCATATTTTTTAACTGTTTCGTATCTAACACAGCTTCTGGTGCCAGAACAGAAATTCTGAAAGAGCAGCAGCCCCCAGCTGTTCACATCAGCTCTCCCCCCACCCGGGACACTGGGCTGTGCCACAGAACCAGCTCTGCAAGATTTGTGAGCCTCTCCCTCAGATCCTCTTACTGCTCACACAACAGGTCAGTCTGCAGTCTTTGCTGACGTTTATCACCCAGATGGACAGTCTTTCATAAAAATCTAACCACTTATTGAAGGGGGTACTTGAACATGAAAAAGAACTTGTTTTCTTGGATCTGGTGAATGTTTTATTTCTTTCAAGATGCTATAAAGAGAAGAAAATGTCTCATTTGCTTTAAGCATGTCTGACGTTCTTGGACTGAGAGCATTCCTAGTTGTGTTTCCAAATTTAATTTGGACAGGCTACAGGATTTACAATGGCTATGTCTGTTATCCTTCTTTGAGGGGTAGTTCTTGTTGCTTTTTCCATCCAAGTTGGAGATTCATTTCTCAGCATCCTGTGGAAGCGGCTCCCCTGCCATATTGCATTCGTATTAGCTGCCTTCAGACTCTCTCCACGGACACAGAATGGGAGGTGGAGAACTTGCAGAGTGTGGACTGTTGCAGTTTTTCATGAACTATGGCCAGTTCTGCACAGAAATACAACCCCAGTGACTTGTTGCTGGGTTGGATGTCACAGGTGATGTTCTGCACAGTGCTGCTAAGACAAAGCCTGAGCTGCAAGCTCGGTGCTTGAGTTGGAGGCAGGTGGCCTTCAGTCATCATTACTGACCTTCCTGCTCCCAGGCTCTCCTGGGACACAGAGTAACCTTGGGTATTGGATAGTCCATTACTGGGTGTAGTGTCTCCTCTCCCAAGCCACCCCTCGTATGTGGCTTCCTCCTTGCGATATGTTTGTTTCATAACCTCCTCACTAAATTAAAAACTTTAACCAGCAGGCAACAATTTTCTTCATTAAAAAAACCTGAGTAGTAAGGAAGTAGCTGTGGTGATCTAGAGGTACTCAAAGACAGCAGATGCTCCAAATTATTTTAGGGTTTTAAAAAGTGCTGACTGATTTAGGGGACAGGACAGTGCTTGTCACAAAGGACAAGTGTTCTGTTTTGCATAGAATTTAGCAAAACATTTTGGAGAGTTAGAGACCTGCAAGCATTTCCCAAAAGACTTAATTCTGCCCCACCCTGTTCTTCTGTCATGACACGTATCTGGGTCTGACAGCCAGAAACAGTAGCTGGCAGCTTACCTATCAAGAAAAGTCATCTGTATTGTATGGAACAAGGATATTAATGATAGTAGGCCCTGACTGATTACTCTGTGTGACTGAGTTAGTGGTAGCTCAAGTCTAATGTGGATCTGAGATGGCTTTTGTTTCCTGGCAAAGCTATACAGAAAGAAGAGATGGATAGGAACTACCTTCTGCTAACCAAAAGGTGCAGGGGGATGGAATAAATCCTAACTCCAAATAGGAGTGTGTTTTGCACAGTGTCCCCTCCAATGTATATTTCTCCTAATATTTGAAATTTGTTGTTTATGTCCAGAAAGGAAACACAGTGTACTACCTACAGGGTCCCCTTTTTCAACCTTGTCCTTCAAGATAGCATTTTACCTGCTGAACAGGAGAGTATGTGCCTGGATGCAGCATGTTCCTCTTCAGTCCTTCTCTGCAGAAGTGGTTCTTTTCTCACTTGGCCATTTGGACTTGCCTCTGGCTGCAGCTTTCTTACCTGGGGGACTTTGTATTGCATATCAGTAAACAGATATTCATATATACTCCAGCTTTTATCAAAACATCCTTTCTTTTAACTCCCCTGTATACAAAGACGCCTGGTCTGTATTGTTGTATATGTAACTTTTTGGGTGGTGGTTTTTACTGTTGTTCTAGTTTGCTTTGCACTGCCTATATGAATGTAACTTTATTATATTTATTTGAAAGTAAAGCATGAGAAGAAGAAAATAATTTGTTTTCATTTTAAGATTGCATCCATCCACAAGTTCGGCTTCAGAAAAGTCACTTGTGCCTACTCAGGATCATGAACAATCGCTAACAGAATACATCCACCGCTTACAGGTTATCCAGCAAAGACTAGGGGGTGCGCAACCAGGTAAGAACAACCTTGTTACCCCTCACAGCTGCCAGCAGTCTGGGCTGCTTTTTGCAAGGTTCTTCCTATGTATTGCCTGTAACACTTAAAACATCTAAAGAGTATAATTTTAATGAACAATTATAATTACTTTGGGGGGGGAAGGAGAAAAACATTAAGTAAGTCTCTGAAATGAAACCGTGTTGTGAATCATATCTAAAACTAGTCCAAGTGTGGCATTTATCAAAATAAATTCTTAGTGAAATTCTTCAGAGATAAGGCTGAATAATTTCATATGATTTCTAACCCCCTCCCATCAAGTCTAAATAAGCAAGTGTTGCAGTTCAAATGAAGCTGCGTATAGAGTTTAGTAGAGAACCATTGTAATAACTGAACGGGGCTTTCTCTTCAGCACAAACTATAATACCTCCCTCGCTTATCACTTCCTTGTATTCCATAGCAGATTAAAAAAAAAAAAATTGGAGTCCGTTAAAAACACCCATCTAGTTCTAAGATTGATTGAAAAGCATACAAAGAATTGTAGTGGCACTTATCTTTGCTATTTAAAACACTTCCAACTAATTTCTAGACTGAATTTACTTAGTTTAATCTTCTAGTTACTCCCTCTTGTTATATCTTAGTTACATCATGGAAATGCCTTGTCCCAAGGAAGAACTTATAAGCTGTCATCATGTCATCCTCAAATCATCTCCTATCAAGATATGATTAGATGTGTTTTCTAATGTTTTGTTGTTTGTGAGACTCACGTCTAAGCCTTCTCCAGTGTATTAGTATCTCTGGATAGTGAAAACAGAGCTGGACCTCCAGCTGCAGCGTAATTTGTGCTAGACCAAATACAAAGATAACTTGTTCCTTGTTTATAGATGTAACCATCATGTTGCAGGGGCAGCCTCATGCAGTCCGCCTTCCCCACTGCAGGGCAGCAACAGAAATTAAACAGCAACATAATATTTACAACATCCACGCACATGCACATAGAGCCTGCGCACACAGCCCATGCCATGGGTATGCCAGGGAAAGTCATGCTCCTGCACACCAGTGCCAGCAGGTGACTGGGGGAGGGCACCCATGTTAGCTCAAATCACTGGTAGGGATGGGATCATGATGACCACGGTCCCCATCAGGGTATAACATAGTTTCATCCCAATCCTAGGGAGAAGCACAAGGCTCCAGTGCTGCCTCCCATATGGAGGCTTCTGAGGAGCCTGCTGACAGCTATTCCTCCCAGGGTCTTTGAAGCATTTTCACCAAAGCTTGCTTCACCCATCCAGGTTTATATTGCTAGTTTCCTGGTCTGAACTAGTATGGGCTGCCAGGTCAGATAACCATAGAATCGTAGAATGGTTTAGGTTGGAAGGGACCTTGAAGATCATCGAGTTCCAACCCCCCTGCCATGATCAGGGACACCTCCCACTAGACCAGGTTGCCCAAGGCCCCATCCAGCCTGGCCTTGAACACCTCTAGGGATGGGGCCTCAACCTCTCTGGGCAACCTGTTCCAGTGCCTTACAACCCTCAAACTGAAAAATTTCTTCCTAATGTTTAATCTAAACCTGCCCTCTTCCAGTTTAAAGCCATTCCCCCTCGTCCTATTGCTACATGCCCTAGTAAAAAGTCCTTCCCCTGCTCTTCTGTAGGCACCCTTTGGGTACTGGAAGGCCTCAATAAGGTCTCCCCGGAGCCTTCTCTTCTCCAGGCTGAACAGCCCCAACTCTCTCACCCTTTCCTCATAGGAGAGGTGCTCCAGCCCTCGGATCATCCTCATGGCCCTCCTCTGGACCCACTCCAACAGGTCCATGTCCTTCTCATGTTGGGGACTCCAGAGCTGGATGCAGTACTCCAGGTGGGGTCTCATGAGAGTGGAGTAGAGGGGCAGAATCACCTCCCTTGACCTGTTAGCTACACTTCTGATGCAGCCCAGGATACGGTTGGCCTTCTGGGCTGCGATCGCACATTGCTGGCTCATGTTGAGCTTCTCGTCAATCAGCACCCCCAGGTCCTTCCCCTCAGGGCTGCTCTGCAGCCATTCCCCACCAAGCCTGTATTTGTGCTTGGGATTGCCCTGACCCAGATGTAGGACCTTGCACTTGGCCTTGTTGAACTGCATGAGGTTGGCTTGGGCCCACCTGTCGAGGTCTCTCTGGATGGCATCCCTCCCCTCCAGCGTGTCTACCTCGCCACACATCTTGGTAGCATCGGCAAACTTGCTGAGGGTGCACTCAACCCCGCTGTCCATGTTGCCGACAAAGATGCTGAACAGCATGGGTCCCAGTACCGACCCCTGAGGGACACCACTCGTCACTGGTCTCCACTTGGACATCAAGCCATTGACCGCAACTCTTTGAGTGTGACCGTCCAGCCAGTTCTTTATCCACCGAGTGGTCCATCTGTTGAATCCATGTCTCTCAAATTTAGAGACCAGGATATCGTGTGGAACAGTGTCAAACGCTTTGCCCAAGTCCAGGTGGATGACATCGGTTGCTCTTCCCTTGTCCACTGCTGCTGTAACCCCTTCATAGAAGGCCACCAGATTTGTCAGGCATGACTTGCCCTTGGTGAAGCCATGCGGGCTGTCACCAATCACCTCCTTATTTTCTATGTGCCTCAGCAGAGTTTCCAGGAGGATCTGCTCCATGATCTTGCCAGGCACAGAGGTGAGACTGACTGGCCTGTAGTTCCCCGGGTCTTCCTTGTTTCCCTTTCTGAAAACAGGGGTTATGCTTCCCCTTTTCCAGTCAGCAGGAACCTCACCAGACTGCCATGACTTCTCAAATATGATGGATAGTGGCTTAGCAACTTCATCTGCCTGTTCCCTCGGGACCCGCGGATGTATCTCATCAGGTCCCATGGACTTGTGCAGCTTCAGGTTCCTCAGGTGGCCTCGTACTTGATCTTCACCTACAGTGGGCAGTTCTTCATTTTCCCAATCCTCGCCTTTGCATTCTGCGTCTTGGGCAGTGTGGCTGCAGTCTTTGCCAGTGAAGACTGAGGCAAAAAAGTCGTTGAGTACCTCAGCTCTGTCTCTGTCCCGGGTAACCAGATCTTGCATTTTCTTCCAGAGGGGGCCCACATCTTCCCTAGTCTTTTTCTCGCTGACATACTTATAGAAGGATTTTTTGTTTGTCTTAATGTCCCTGGCTGGGTTTAATTCAGTCTGGGCTTTAGCTTGCCTAACCCGATCCCTCGCTGCTCGAATGGTTTCTCTGTATTTCTCCCAGGCTATCTGCCCCTGTTTCCACTCCCTATCGGCCTCGTTTTTACTTTTGATCGTGTCCAGGAGCTCCTTATTCATCCATGCAGGCCTCCTGGCTTTTCTGCCTGCCTTCCTCTTTGTAGGAATGCATTGCTCCTGTGCTTGGAGGAGGTGGTCCTTGAATATTAACCAACTTTCTTGGGCCCTTCTTCCCTCCAGTGCTTCATCCCATGGCACCATACCAAGCAGATTGTTCAAGAGGCCAAAGTCCAGGGTGATCAGTTTGCTGCGCACCTTCCTCACTGCCTCGAGGGTCTCGAACTCGACCATTTCATGGTCACTACAGGCCAGGCTACCCTTGAGTTTGACACTGCCTACCAGCCCCTCCTTGTTGGTAAGATCAAGGTCCAGCATAGCTCCTCTCCTCGTTGGCTCCTCTACCGCTTGGAGAAGGAAGTTGTTGTCAATACAATCCAAGAACCTCCTGGATTGCCTATGCCTGGCTGTGTTACCTTTCCAACAGATATTGGGGTGGTTGAAGTCGCCCATGAGGACCAGGATCTGTGAACGTGATAATGGCATTGATGTTTTCATCTAGCCTTTACGCCTTTCATCTGCTCCTTCCCCATGTTACTTCTGGCTGTTCATCCGCACAATTTACTTCATCATGCTACCTTTGGGTCCCCATGGTCCTTGATCTCTAGGCAAGCACTGATTATTTGTTTCTACCAACCACCACCCTTGGCTCCCCATGATTTCAGCCAAAAGCTGGAAAGATTACCAGGTAGATATGTGGTTGTGGCACTATGGGAGGGCCATGTGGATTTCTTCACACATTGCACATGCACATCTTACGTATTTCTTTCACCTAAGCATAACCATTGTCAGCTGCTGTTTCCCAGGCAGAGTTGCCTCCCGTAATTGTCCTTCAGTCTTTGCCCAAAGATGTGTGGCTTTATATTTGTTGTGCCAAGATGAGAAAAATATTTGACCATATCTGGAAAATCTCTACCAGTCACCAGTACTCTTACTGCTGGTCAGTCCTCTGGTCTTTATCGTCAGCAGATCATCTCTGTGGTGATTTTTATGAGAGAAGGGGTGGGGATTCAATCACCAGTCACAGCATTAAATAGTGACTCTTGGCCCTGCAGTCATTGCAGATGCTCATTCTAATCACATCTGCTGTGCTAGCTCCTCAGCAGTACCAGGTTTGAACATTTAATCTATGTTGTAGAGCTGCTGTATTGTTGTCCCTTAGTTCTCCACAATTTATAAAAGGCATTATTAATTGTGGCTACTGACTTTACTGCTTTTAGAAAAATAATGATTCTTAAGTTAACTTCTGAGGCAAATTTTTTATGATTACATGTTGCATTCCTAACACATTTTTAGTGCTAAGTTTGAAAAATTAAACTTGAAAATTACGTATTTCTCTAGAAAGAGAGGAATCTTGGCTTTGTCAACATTCACAGGAGCCTGGTATAGCTGGGCAACGGCTCTGAGGAAAGTCTAAAACATTGCCTATTTTTCTGGTGCTCTGAGTTGATCTAATATAAAAAAAAAAAAAAGTTTAAAAACCAACCAACCAAAGAAGGCTAGCTTTGCTTACAAATCCTAATCTTGCTAGTATCACTAAAGTCAACAGCTACAGTGACAGTTCCATATGGGAACTATGATATCGTTCTTAGCAGGATTTTACCTAGAAACCTTAATACTGTGACTTTGTGAGTTTTTGCCTTTTTTTCCCCCCAAATATTGCAATTGTTTATGGCAGATATAGATAGATAAACAAATTTTAGAATTGAAACCTGACAGCATTTCTTAGAAATAAGGTATTTTGCTTTATGCTAACTATTCCACAACTGGGACGCCATTAATAGCAATTTTGTGGAAAGCGTGTATAATTTTTGTAATTTTCATATTACCAGAATGATGTTGCAATCTTTATAACAGTGCTGTGAGCAAAATGATTTCCGAGTTTCTAATGAACTTTAAAACATCTACTCAGTGACAAGACGTTGTCCAGCAACAGAATGCGTATTGAATCATTGCAAAAGTGGTAGAGTTGAACTGAGCAATCCTATTGCTGTGTGTAAAGTAGGCCTGTGATTGAGCACCGGTCTTATTGTTTGAACGTTTGCTTTGGCAGATATGTGAGCTTTCAAATCTTGTTTTGTATTGTTCCTGGGTGGCTCATGAAATGGTAATTGCTTTCAGTGTAGCTCATATGAGGAAATTACATGCTGCTAACTGTACCCAGTTGCTTCATAACACAAAGAATTTTCTAATATTCAGTTGTTTTATTTAAATTTAGGACAAGTTCCAGGCACACCTCGCCAGAGAAACATGAAAAAGTGATGAGAACACTTCTGAAATCTGTACTGTGAACCCTCCCGAGTTATTGCTTTCAAGTTGGTCCATGCTGAATGGAGGCACTTGTGATCTCCTGTGCAATTGAATAAAGGGCAGTGCTTTTGCATCAGATTTTTATATGACTCTTTTTATTATATTGTAGTACTTTAAGAGGAAATTACTTTTCACTAAGAACAATGTTTTACATTCTCATGTGAAGTTACTACTAAGTTAACAGCTGAAGTGTGCCTGCATCACTGTATTGTAAATTGCAAAAACTCTCTTTGGTGTTTATTTTTCTATAGTGTATAGCTGGATTCCTTGTAAAAAAAGGCTATTAAAATGGCATTTTATTAGTGAATTCTTACATTGTATGGTTATTTGTTTCCACCTTACGTACTTACTTATGTGCTGTTCCTAAAATTGTTTGGATTTTAATATTTCTGTAGGATCATTCTAACAAAACAGCTAAAATACTCTCCCAAATATCAAAGATACATGTAGCCTTCTGTGAATTTAGGGTTTGCTCTTCTGGTTTAACAGTAAATATGTCCTCCCTCAGTTTTTCTCATCACATTCCAATTCAGTGTCAAGCTACCACTCCTTGAGCTCTTCTGTGACTGAGCTACGCATGCATGATCTATTTGGTCTGACTGAATTCATGCAACATGATTAATCTGTGCCTGCTTGGGAAGTCAAATGCATGTTCTATTTTCCTCCAGTGTGACCTTCACCTATCAGACTGATCTTTCCAGCTGTGAACTTGACTCAGTATCAGAGCTATCCTTCAGTTTATGGTTAAAAAAAAAAAAAAAAGTGTCAATGCAGCGAGCTAGCTTTGGAAGTTACCTTTGGGCTTCTCATCCGTATTGTAACAGGTAAGAAATGTTCTCTTATTTGAGCAAAAAGGTACTAGGTGATCTGCATGGAAGAGGATATGAAGGGTACTGTGGAGGATCCCAGCTGTACTTCTGCAAGGGATGACTCAGACTCTGGTTCCATAATCCCTGGTAACTGTCCTACACAGGAGACACGTCAGTGCACATGTGTGACCCAGTTTGTGCAATGTTACCTTGGGACATGTACGCAGTTTATTATCCTATGACAGCTATAGGAGAACCTATTACCTGATTGGGCATAAATTTCACAGAATCACAGAATGAATCACAGAATCATAAGGGTTGGAAGGGACCTCTGGAGATCATCTAGTCCAATCCCCCTGCCACAGCAGGGACACCTACAGCAGGTTGCACAGGACGGCGTCCAGGCGGGTTTTGAATGTCTCCAGAGTCGGAGACTCCACAACCTCTCTGGACAGCCTGTTCCAGTGCTCTGCCACCCTCAAAGTAAATAAGTTCCTCCTCATGTTAAGATGGAACTTCCTATGTTCAACTTTGTGCCCTTTACCTCTTGTCCTATCACTGGGCACCACTGAAAAAAGACTCTTCTCATCTACCTGGCACCGTCCATTTAAGTATTTATAAGCATTGATAAGATCCTCCATCAGTCTTCTCTTCTCCAGACTAAAAAGACCCAAGTCCCTCAGCCTTTCCTCATAAGAAACATGTTCCAGTCCCCTAATCATTTTAGTAGCCCTTTGCTGCACCCTCTCCAGAGGTGCACCCTCTCCACCCCTCCCCTGTCCTTGAACTGGGGAGCCCAGAAGTAGACACAGTACTCCAGATGTGGCCTCACCAGGGCAGAGTAGAGGGGGAGGATAACCTCCCTCGACCTGCTGGCCACACTCTTGATACACCCCAGGATGCCATTGGCCTTCCTGACCACAAGGGCATATTGCTGCCTCATGGTCATCCTGTTGTCCACCAGGACTCCCAGGTCCCTTTCCACAGAGCTGCTCTCCAGGAGGTCAGCCCCCAACCTGTACTGATGCATGGGGTTATTCCTCCCCAGATGCAGTACCCTACACTTGCCTTTCTTGAATTTCATTAGATTCCTGTCTGCCCAACTCTGCAGCCTGTCCAGGTCACACTGAATGGCGGCACAGACTTCTGGTATGTCAGCCACCCCTCCCAGTTTTGTGTCATCAGCAAACTTCCTGATGGTACACTCTATCCCTTCATCCAGGTCATTGATGAATATATTGAACAGGACCGGACCCAGTACTGACCCCTGGGGAACACCACTCGTTACTGGCCTCCAACTGGACTTTGCACCACTAACCACAACCCTCTGAGCTTTATCTGTCAGACAGTTTTCAATTCACTCCACTGTTCGTTCACCTAACCCACACTTCCTAAGCTTGCCTGTGAGGATGATGTAGGAGACAGCGTCGAAAGCCTTGCTGAGGTCAAGGTAGACAATATCCACTGCCCTCCCCTCATCCACCCATCCAGTCACACCATCGTAGAAGGCTATCAGATTAGTCAGACATGGCTTCCCCTTGGTGAATGTATGTTGACTACTTCTGATAACCTTCTTTCCCTCCAGATGCTTGGAGATGATGCCCAAAATGAGATGTTCTATCATCTTTCCAGGGATGGAGGTGAGGTGACAGGCCTGTAGTTTCCCAGGTCATCCTTCTTGCCCTTTTTGAAGACTGGAGTGACATTGGTTTTCCTCCAGTCCTCAGGCACCTCCCCTGTTCTCCAGGACCTTTCAAAGATGATGGAGAGTGGCTCAGTAATGACCTCCGTTAGCTCCCTCAGCGCTCGCGGGTGCATCCCATCAGGCCCCATGGACTTGTGGATATCCTGTTTACTTACCTGATCTCTAACTTGATCCTCCTCAACCAAGGAAAGTCTTCCTTCCTCAGCCTTTCTCTGTTACCTGCAAAGTCTGGGACTCCCAAGGGCTGGCCTGAGCAGTAAAGACTGAAACAAAAAAGGCATTCAGTAACTCCACCTTCTCTGCATCATCTGTCATCATGGCACCTGTCTTGTTCAACAGCGGGCCCACATTTTCCCTAGTCGTCTTTTTGCCTCCAATGTACTTGAAGAAACCCTTCCTGTTGACCTTGACATCCCTTGCCGGATTTAATTCCAAGGTGGCCTTGGCTTTCCTCGTTTCATCCCTGTATACTCCAATGGCATTCTTATACTCTTCCCAAGTGGTCAGTCCCTTCTTCCACATACTGTAAACTTCCTTCTTCCACCTGAGCTTTTTCAGAAGCTCCCTGCTCAACCATGCAGGCCTCCTGCTTCCCTTGCCTGATTTCTTGCTCTTAGGCATGCACCAATCCTGAGCTTGGAGGAAGTGGTACTTGAATATCAACAAGCTCCCTTGAGCCCCCCTACTCTCTAGAGCCCTAACCCATGGGATTTCTCCAAGCAGTTTCTTGAAGGGATCAAAGTTAGCCCTCCCGGAGTCCAAGGTTGCAATCCTACTTGTCATTTTATGCATACTACACTTAATCCTGAACTCTATCTTCTCATGATTGCTACAGCCAAAGCTGCCCCCAACCTTAACATCCTCCACCCGTCCCTCTTTGTTTGTCAGTACTAGGCCCAGTAGTACACCTCTCCTTGTGGGCTCCTCCACCACCCAAGTCAAAAAGTTATCATCAATACACTGGAGGAACCTCCTGGACTGTACATGCCTAGCTGTGTAGCCTTCCTAGCAGATGAGAGGGTGATTGAAGTCCCCCATGAGAACCAAGGCCTGTGATTGTGAGGTGACAATTTAAGAGGGCCATGAATGAACAGTACCTCTTTTAGTAAAAAAGCTTGCCAAAAGTGACATAACTTGTCCAGAGTTCATAACCAATTTGAACTGAGTAAGTTTGTGCTGGGTCAGTGACTATATCATATTCCTTTTAAAAATCTGATTGTCGGAGTCTTGTGTTGGTGTCCTTTTTGTTTAGCACAGCATGAGTATTTTCTCTTATAAATAATGTGCATTTTTAGACCAGAGTTCAAAACTTGCACTAAATCAAATTTGTAATTTCACACTCACATGTGCACTGCACTCTTCATTTTGACCTTGTAAGCAAGAGGGCTATTAGACCTTGGGGCCTGTACTCATAATGAGCCAGTAAGTAGTGACACTGAAAATCTAAATTAATGACCAGTTTTAAAATCTGGCACTTTTAGGTGGGCAATAAAAAGCACCTGTTAAAGGACAAGAGGTAAACTTTATGTGTGTGTATTTAGTTTTCCGGCATGCCCTGGTGTTTGTAGGTTGGCGCCTCATAAGGATCAGTTCTGTTTCAAGTGAAATTGGCTTTGCATTTGCACATTTTTAAATTGATCTACAGGGTAAGTAATTTAATGTCCCAAAGATTCACTGCTCTTAGGTCAGTCACCGATAGGGTGAAAACAATTCAAGTATTGCCACAGTGTGTACACAAAAGCCCTACAAACACTGTTTTCCATTAGCATTTTGTGCCAGGTGAAAGCGTAGTGGAATAGTGGATAATTTAAGTGTTCCTATGCACAGTCTACTTCATCCTTCTCAGAAATGAGGACTGTGAATGAAGTAAGGCTGGCTGTTAGGAATTCACCACTAGGCAACAAGAGCTATCAGTTACTTGATGTGTTTGCTGCTGAGGCTTCCCCAGCCATGCTCCCCCCAACCTGTGGAAGCCAAGCACCCACTGAACAGCAGGGCCCTTCCCCTGCCTCTGCCCAAGCCTCTGCAGGGCTTGCATTCAGGTAGAACCTTTCCGTGACAGTCAGTGCTGTATTGTCCCTGCCTCACCTCCTCCCTTCATAAAAACCTCAACCCACAGGCACCGCAGTAGCCCCTTAAGATACCCTCCTTGGGCACTTGCTGTTTGCAGGAACATAGGCAGGACGCGGGGGTCAGAGGCAGCTGCTAGAGCCCCCTATTCAGAAAAGAAATCTGCAGAGAAGAAATCAAGCCCGTCAGTCTTTCAGGATACGTGAGTTATAGTTAACGTGTTGCCTGCGGCTACACTCCCATCAGCTCCCTGGTTCCCAAAGAGACAAT
The DNA here is from genome assembly GCA_017639485.1 of Pluvialis apricaria. Taxonomy (NCBI): domain Eukaryota; kingdom Metazoa; phylum Chordata; class Aves; order Charadriiformes; family Charadriidae; genus Pluvialis; species Pluvialis apricaria. The sequence goes on along the minus strand of CM030011.1, from coordinate 37,183,714 downwards.
TTTCTGAAGGACAGTGGAAGCACCGTGGCAGAAATGTTTCTGCCCAGTGTGGGGTGGTAGAATTAAGTTTTGCACAGCGTGGCTTTCTAAGTACTGGTGTGATGCATCTGTGTGCTCTCTTGTGACGTGTTGACCTCAGAAGTATGAGCAGTGAAATCAGAGGCTGAAGCATTTCGGGACTGGGTAGGGAAAGAAGAGAGAGGGCAGGAGCAGAAAGAAAGTGAAGGAGAAGCAAGGACTAGTTGTAGGTAACAGGAACAGAAAGTGGCTGATCCTGTAGGTAATTTTTTGGTAATATTCCCTGAATGAAGCATGAGTAGAGATTCTCCCACAGCTGCAGTGACCTGGAATATCTGCCAATGCCTCTCTATGCTCTGCCATGCTATGCTACAGCATGCTATCAAGCCACGTTTCACAAAATGCAAACATGGTGCTGGTAAACGAATACCATCCTATCTCTTGCTGCTTGGAGACTTACAGCCCCAAACTGCTCCCTTGTTTGAAGACTGTACTGTACTGTGGGTGCTGTGTGATGTGACTCCATGTGAAACCCATCACAGAATTTTTGTACCTGTGGTGTACGTGCATGAAAAGAACAGCATTCACATGATGCCTTCCTGAGTAGTGAGGTGTCGTTTTCAGAATAAACAAACTCTTCAGCCTCTGTCATTCTCCTCCCAGCTCAAGAGCAGTGTCCATAGGGATACTAGGTGCGGTGCCACAGCCATGTTATTCTGCAGTGCTGCACTCAGGAGGGGAAGGTGCAGAGAAAATACTTACCTCAGAGGCCTGGGAGGGCTGCATTGCCCCTGCCCCACATGTGATACTGACACAAACTTGGTCACCACGAAAGGGAGAGCTGTTTCTGACAGTAGTTGTTAGGAGAAAACTTCTACCCAGATTTCTTCCCTATTTTCTTGATCCAGGAAATTATTGTTACTGGTGGAGCAGTCCTTGTGGTCAGGACCACTGGCAAGGTCATGCGTTTAGAATCACAGAATGGTTTAGGTTGGAAGGGACCTGAAAGATCATCTAGTTCTAACCCCCCTGCCATGGGCAGGGAAACCTTCCACTAGACCAGGTTGCTCAAAGCCCCACCCAGCCTGGCCTTGAACACTTCCAGGGATGGGGCACCTACAACTTCTCTGGGCAACCTCTTCCAGTGCCTCACCACCCTCATAGTGAAAAATTTCTTCCTAATAGCTAATCTAAATCTACTCTCTTTCAGTTTGAAGCCATTGCCCCTCACACTATCATTACATGCCCTTGCAAGAAGTCTCCCTCCAGCTTTCTTGTAGGCCCCCTTCAGATACTGGAAGGCTGCTACGAGGTCTCCCCAGAGCCTTCTCTTCTCCAGGCTGAACAGCCCCAACTCTCTCACCCTTTTCTCATAGGAGAGGTGCTCCAGCCCTCTCATCATCCTCCATCTCCTCTGGACCTGTTCCAACAGGTCCTTGTCCTTACGTTGGGACCTTCAGAGCTGGATGCAGTACTCCAGGTGGGGTCTCACCAGAGTAGAGTTAGGGGGGCAGAATCACCTCCCTCAACCTGCTGGCCACACCTCTTTTGATGGAGCACAGGATGTGGGTGGCCTTCTGGGCTACAACCACACGCTGCTGGCTCATATCGAGCTTCTTATCCACCAACACCCCCAAGTCCTTCTCTTCAGGGCTGCTCTCCAGCCATTCTTGGCCCAGCCTGTATTTGTGCTTGGGATTGCCCTGACCCAGGTGCAACACCTTGCACTTTGCCTTGTTGAACTTCATGAGGTTGGCATGGGCCCACCTCTCCAGCCTGTCCAGGTCTCTCTGGATGGCATTCCTTCCCTCCAGCATATCGGCTGCGCCACACAGCTTGGTGTTGTCAGCAAACTTGGTGAAGGTTTGTTCATCAATCACATTGTCCATGTCACCAACATGGGTGCTAATCAGCACCAGTCCCAGTACTGATCCCTGAGGAACACCACTTGTCACTGGTTTCCACTTGGACATTGAGCCATTGACCGCAATGCTTTGAGTGCAGCCATCCAGCCAGTTCCTTATCCATCGAGTGGTCCATCCATCAAATCTGTCTCCCCAATCTAGAGACCAGGATGTCATGCAGGACAGTGTCAAATGCTTTGCACAAGTCCAGGTAGATGACGTCAGGTGCTCTCCCCTTATCCATCAATGCTTTAACCCCTTCGTAGAAGGCCACCAGATTTGTCAGGCATGACTTGCCCTTGGTGAAGCCATGTTGGCTGTTGCCAATCACCTCCTCATTTTCCATGTGCCTTAGCAGAGTTTCCAGCAGGATCTGCTCCGTGATCTTGCTGGGCACAGAGATAAGACTGACCAATGTATATTTCTCTGAGTCTTCCTTTTTTCCCTTTTTGAAAATTGGGGTTACATTTCCCCTTTTCCAGTCACCAGACTGCCACGAATTTCAAATATAATCGAAAGCAGCTTAGCGACTTCATCCGCCAGTTCCCTCAGGACCCGTGGATAGATTTCATCATGTCCCATGGACTTGTGTAGCTTCAGGTTCCTTAGATGGTCTCATACCTGATCTTCACCTACCGTGGGCAGTTCTTCATTTTCACAGTCCTTGCCTTTGCCTTCTGCAACTTGGGTAGTGTGGTTAGAGCCCTTGCTGGTGAAGACTGAAGCAAAAAAGTCATTGAGTACCTCAGCGTTCTCCATACCCTGGGTGACCAGGTCTTCTGTTTCCTTCTGGAGAGGGCCCACATCTTTTTATCATTGACATACTTAAAGGAGATTTCCTTGTTGCCCTTGGTATCCCTGGCCAGATTTAATTCTATCTGGGCTTTAGCTTTCCTAACCCGATCCCTGGCTGCTCCAACAGTTTCTCTGTATTCCTCCCACGCTACCTGTCCTTGCTTCCACCGTCTGTAGGCCTCCTTTGCACGAGTCTCCCTGGGGCTGCAGCAATGACAGAACAAGATCATGCCTTGGTGCCCTGCCACACATTCACTCTGGAATCTGTGGTTGAACTGGGAAAAGCCACTGCATCAATACGAGCTCCAAAACAAACATTTCCTGCTGGTCTCTAGTGCCCTTCAACTTTTTTTTTTTTTTTTTTAATGCAGGCCCAAGCACCACTTTACATGCAGGCTCTCACGTTTCTAGATAATCACAGTGTAATTCTGCTCCTTGAAAATCTCCATGCCCCTTCCTGGGAAACGCTGTGAGAAGGATGTTTCCTATTTTCTGCTGGGACAAAGAAGCGGGGAGAGGAGGGAGAGAAAGTACAGTTTTGGTATTTTCAGAAGGGGACACAGCACCAGCAGGTCGGGAAGGGAAGAGGGAGCACAGCAGCTGGATGAGGGAAAGGGCGACTCGTGCTGATGCCCTTCTGAAGCGGCGGGACGCACCCGGCCGCCAGGGCCTCCCAAGGCCCGGTGCTGCCTGCCCCCACCTGCGGAGGGCGCACGCTCCTCGGGGAGCTCCTGCCGAGGGCCTGGCGCTAGCTGCGGAAGCAGGCAAGACCCCACCGGGCTCCCGCTCTCTCTGGCAGGGCCTGGCGGGCGCGGTGCCCCCCTCAGCGGCGACGCCCCATGCTGACGGGGCCGCCGACCGCTGCTTCCGCCACCGAGGGGCCCGGGCGCCCCCATCCTCTCCGCCGGGCGGCTCGCGCGAGGCGGCCTGGGAGCGCCCCGCCCCGCCTCGCCCCTGGAGGCCGCCCCGCCCCGCCCCGCCCCTCGCGCGGGGCACGCGTCCCTGGCTGCGGCAGCCGCTCCGCGGGGTGGCAGGGCCGGAGCAGCGCCTCCTCCCTTCCTCGGGACCGCCGCCGCCGCCTCCCGCCCGGCCCCGGCCCCACCTGCGGCGGCGCTGGGCGGCGGCTTCTCTGGCGGGGCCTGCTCGCTCCTCGCCCGCACCATGGCGGCGGAGCGCGGGGGCTGCTCCCTGGAGGCGGTGCCGCTGCCGCCCGAGGTGCGCGAGAGCCTGGCGGAGCTGGAGCTGGAGCTGTCGGAGGGTGAGGGCGGCCGGGGCCAGGGGGCCGGGGGCGGGGAGAGCTCGGCCCGGCCGGCGCCGCGGCAGGAAGCCCGCGGGTCGCTTCCGTTGTCCGCCCGGGGCGGGGCGGAGGCCTGGTCCCGCTGAGGGGCCTGGGGGGCGGCGGGAGCCTCCGTTCTCCCCCCGGGGCTCCGGCGTAGCGGCGGGGCCGGTGGCTCCTCTTCCGCCCCCGGCCCTCCGAGGGGAGCCGGGATGGGAGGGGCCGCGTTTAGCAGAGAGCCAGACTCGGGGCTGCGAGGTCTTGCGCCGTCTTCCCCGGGGGACCCCTGTCGCAGGCGGCGGTGGGGTTCACCCCGTGGCTGACGAACCGCCGCAGGGTGGCGGGGGGTGACGGCTCCAGCTGCCCCGCGTCCTCGGTCCCCGGTGCCGGGCTGGAAGCGGTGGTAGAGGCCTCTTCAGAGGCATTTTGAGATGGCCATGAGATGTTTTTCTGTTCAATCTGAGGTGACACCGAAATGGTCAGTTACTATGCAGCTGAAGACCTTTTATCTTTTTTAATATCTGTTCCTAATTATAGCTTTAATCTTAAGCCTTTCGTTTTGGATCTCTCCATAATTCCCGCTGTTTTTATGCTTTCCTGTTTATCAAGTTTCCAGACAGGAATATGGTGATGTTCCCTCCACATCTTTAGTTAAGGAGCCCTTGGTCAGAGGTGGTAAAGATGCAGTGCCAGGCTAAGGTTCACTTTGACAATGTACTTAAGCCCATCTATTGGTTTGCAGTCCCCAAAAGGGCTCCTTTCCTTCCACTTCCAGGCTTGTGTTTGGAGGTAACAGTCCTTTTGTGATCCCTGTCAGAATTACACTTGTTTTAGTGGTTGGATTGGGGTTTTGGTTTTTTTTTTTGCATATTGGTTCCCTGGCATGGCCCACGCTACAGACAGGCAGGTGTTAGACACTTGGTGTGGAAGAGCACGCAAGAGGCAGAGGAGACTGAAGCAGCGTTTTCTGGGAGCAGTTAGTCATTGCACGTTCCCTAGCTATGTTGTCAAGCTCCACCTTGGAACAGAACAGCTAAAAAGCTGTTAGTGCCACGATCCTGGGGTAGCCTGCTCCTCACATGTTGCAGTTTACAGATCAGTATGTTCAGGTGGGCAAAACTGGGGTTATTTTACCTTCATACGCTGGCTGACATATGTCGTGGTTTAGGAAATGATTCACAGATCAGCTGTCCTCACCTCCAGTGTGGAACCTTTGGTGCAGAGGCAGGGAGAAAGTATAGGATTAGTAACTTTGTTGTCCAAGTTTAACCTGTCGCTGCACGTCTGCCAGAGCAGTAGGAAGCAGTACCTGACACGTACTGTTGCTTGGGCAAGAGGAGTTTCTGTGACTTGTGAGCTGCAGTAGTGTGCAGCTGATACCTGCGTCTCTCACACTGCGGCCACACTTGGTACAGCAGCTTTTGCATGTGTGCTTGCTGGTGCTTGCAGGTCGGCCAGGATATCCTGGGGTTGGCTCCTCTTTTGTATAGGTCCTGGCTCTGTGTTTGTTTAACCACTGTAACGTTTTTTTTTAATATATGGATCTGTGGTATGTTAAATCTGTGAAATGCCTGAAGTGATTGCAAACTGTCTTAGTCCAGTGTGTCTCATGCTGAAATTTGTATTGCTTAATTAAGTCAGTGGGTAAAGTGATAATGTTAGCTCAAACTTTTTGACCACTCTGAAGACTTAGTTTATGATCTTAGATGTAATTCTTTTTCTGCCTTGCCTGAATGACTTGAAAGTGTTTGCATGCAGTTCTTCAACGTCTGGTAACATGCTATGTGGTTGTGTTCTGTGATCACTTGACGTTTGTATATGCTGCTTTTAATGGACCCCTCTGTCATTAATATTCAGAACCTGCTCACTTGGAGAGGAAGGAATTGTGATCTAGGATTAGATGCTTGCATTTTAATCTATGTGAAGTGGAAGTAAATTGATACCTGTAGAGATTGTCAGTTATTTCCCTATTTTTATTTGAGCAGACCACAGCCCATAGTGGAGGGCCGCTTCTGACAATGGCTTCCTCAGGTTTTCAGCAGCCTTTTTACTGGACATAAAGTGCTCTTCTGCATTTGGTGTATGGATGTTGTAGCTGACCTCTGCCTTAACAAAAACGTGTATGTGTGAGAGAAAACAAGCAGACTGCTGTTTTGCCAGTCGGCACGGTCAGCAGAAAGGACACAGAGACCAAGTTAAAAAGATAAGCTTATTTTACTTTAGTTAAAAGCAGCACAAAGAATAAGCAAGCTAATGCACCTAATCATTACCACATCAAGTTAACTGTAGCGATTAAGAAAGATACATCACCAATTGCCCTGATACTTTACCATCATCCAGTTCCGTGCTTCAGCTGGGGAGCCCCGTCACAGCGAAGGATCGGAGAACTGCTTCCAGCAATTGGGAAATCCTATGCAGTGCGTCCACTCGTAGGTGAGGTCTCTGTCTTTGCTGTGAGAGAGTCCTGCTTACATACAGTTTAACAAACAAATCTATATGTCAAAATGCACAGAAACATCTGGCGGATTGGCTTGCCTCACTCGGCCATGTCTAGGATCTGACCAGGATCCCAGACGCATCTGAGGAGTTCCTGTCTCCTGGCTTAGGTTTAGAGGTTTCTATTTCTATCTTTTACAGTTTCCAGGGTTTTTTCCCGTAGTTGTATTTCATGTTGATATGATGCTGGTCAGGACATTCACTCAGAAGTCAACTTCTAGGTTCATTCAGAAATCAACTTTGGTTTGAGGCCTATGGTTTAGGCCTTTTTATGTCAACTGCGGGGAGATTTAATGGGGGATTTCTTATGCTGAATATGCTGTAAATTAGAGATCATACTTGGCAGGATGTTACCATAATCTGAGAAGAATTGTGAAGGGAGGAGAAGAAAAGAAGAAACTTGAGAGCAAGTTCCTTTCTACTTTGTATGTGTACTTTGTTAATTGAAATGTCATGTATGCTATGCTGGGGCAGGAATAACTTACGTTCTCTTTGATTACATTATTTTCACCTATAAATAGATTAGGAGAATGATTAAAAACTTCCTTTGGTTTTGCCCCAGGTTGTCATAGTGAAAGCAGGGGAAAATGTTTGCATTTAGATGTAGAGGAAGAGTGGAGACAGTCAGAGTACATTGCTACTTTCTAAAGATAACTCAAAATTCCAAATCAAGTGTTCGGTTTAGAAGAATTTTGGATGGGGAGGGAAATCCAACTCTTGCTACAATTCTGGTCATGTGCACTCTTATGGATCCTTCCATGTTTACAAGATTCTGATCTCTTGATTGACAATTTTTTGTGTTCTTCATGTACTAGAAAAATAGTAGTTGGGTGTGAAAAAGAAACCTTAGAACAATGCTGCTGTTATATCAACACTGTGATTTTTCTTGCTGAAAAAAATTAGTGCATCTTTTAGTGAAAACTAAGAGATCTGCTACAACATTTTTGTGATATAAGAACAATTTTGAGACAGTGATTGGCAGCTAAGCTGAATTGTAGCTCATTGATCTGTAGACTAAGCTTTCTTACCTTAAGACTGTAAGATGCTGCAACTTTCTGATGTAATGGAAAGATGCAGAGTTCCCTAATCAGCCTGACAGGATCTTCTGTAAAAGCACTTTAGTTCTTTATTAGTCACTATAAAATGTTTTTTTATTTCTGTCCTCTGAAAGAGAACTAAGGTTATAAACGCCCTTTTTTAAAAAAAAAATAAATCCAATCCGTAATGGAGATTTCGCAGGAAAAACTTCAATGTGCTTTTTTTTAAACCCTATCCCGGTTTTATGATGATGTATCTTAAATTTGTTTGTATTTTTGTGTATCTAAATGTACTTGTACGCTGCTTTTCATTAAGGTGTGATAATTTTGAAGAACAGGTCTCATTTAGGCACAAATGGTACTTGTATAATTTGTGCATTCAAGAAAAACCATGTTTTGTTTGAAAGCTGTGCCTCAAAACAACTTTTGACTGTTCTCTTGTGCACAAGGCTCCTTGTTTTTATCCTTTTCAGAGTTTTCCCAGTTTCTCTGCTACAGCTTTTTCCATGGCACATAGTTATAATTTGCAGGTTTATGCAACAAGATGCATGTTTTAGGTAAGAGAGAAAAGCTTGAGAGATCATGAAACCCTTCCTCTGGCAGAAATAAATCTTGACATTTAAAGACCTCTTTCTGAAGAGCACTACGCGCTGTGCTTCCACCATTTAAGCAGCTTTACTTGTACTCTCCTAAGCCTAGGGGAGGTGGAATTGGGTCATTTTTTTGCTTCTTGCAGGTCATCTGTGTTGGAAGATGCCTCGCTTGTTCCTTTCTAATCCAAGGACAATATACAGAGGAGTAGAAGTAGTCAAAGATAAAAACATATTATATACCTGTATAGCAACAAAGACCATCTCACTGGTATTAGCTTGTGTGGCTTTGTCTTCTAGAATTGTTCGTGGTGGTAGTCCCCTCAGCTAGCAGTTCAGGGTCTTACGAGAGCATATGGCTATGCTTGTTTCTTCTCTTGGAATTTTTTGTGCTTGTTGCTGTGTAGTTCTGGTGAGACGGGGCTGTTTGGATGCATAACATATGATTTGCATTCAGTAAATGTACATAAAAGTTGCAGAAAGAAGAATGTGGATTTACAGACTTGACCAGCATGTGAATGTTACAATGGTTTTCTTTTTACTTCTGAATTTCTCATCAGCTTTAAACATTAAATATATGGATTTGGTTTCTCTTCTGTTTCCTAGGATTCATAGGCCAGGCTTATTTTGAAACTGAACTGAAACTCTAACAGAGATGACCTGTTGTAAAGAAGCTGAAGATATTTTTTTTCCTAGTCCAAGTCTATTCTGTTACCTCACTGATTGCCAGATGGGAAATGCTGTTCTTGATGGTTTCTATCAAACAGGCTACAGAATTAGTCCTGAGATGAAAATGTATTGTCATGTAGTTTACTGTCTTAAGTATAACTTGATTTTTCTGTTTGTTTGGGATGTTGTGTTTTCCATCTTTTAACATGTTGCTCCAAAGTTTCTTCTGAGCCTCGTTAAGTTTGAGTGGAAAGCATGGCAGTTTAGATGAAGTGTTCAATGTCCAGGTTTCTCTGGTTCCCAATGAGATGGTTGTGTCAGCCTGGACAGAAGGTTCACTCTCACATATTTTTTATCCCATTTATTTATTTTCCACTTAAGAAAAGAATTGTGTGGTAAGGAAGCTTAGTCCGGGGTTGTTTTTTTTTGGGGGGGAGGGAGGTTGAGGTACTGCAAGTAGTGTAACGCATACAGCTGAGCGGAAGAAGGAGTCAGCTAAGAACAGTTTCCTGAAAAATTAAAGATATTTAGTGTCTGACATTTTTTTTTTGGCTACTGCAAACATTCTAGCAATGCTCCAGCAAATACTTTTTGTGGTAACTGCTAGCCAGTATTAGCCCATACTAACAGTCTGATTGGGTTCTTTAAAAAATAAATTGATAATAGAATATTTTTGGGGGGGCAGAACCTCTTTCTTATACTAAAGGCCGCAGTCAGAGCTGAAAAGTTTAACTTAATTGCGTTTGTTACAGTAGCAGTATTGATATGGTATTAAAATACTGTATTTGAAGTCAGGTGAGGACAAGAGACACACGGACACACTTTAACCTGTTATCCTTATGATAAAGCATGGTATTTGGGTTTTAAGTTTTTTTCTGGTCTTAAAGTGGTAGTTTTCTGTTATGGAAGTCTTCAAAAAGTATGTCTGCAAATTACAATTTTTTACCACTTCTGTAATCATTTTAAAACTTGGAAATAAATATAATCTGAGACTGTCAATGAGAAGAACTGTTGGAACTGGGGATAGAGATACTTGGCAAGTGGATGGTAGTCTGTGAAACTTGACCTACAGCATCTTTGTTGCTTAATTTCGGGGCCTCTCCAGCAGAAACTGTTAATTGTGTGATAGTACATGGGGCTTGCCAAATGCTCATGGGGACTGAGTAAGTCTACAAAGCTTGTTCTCACATTACACTTGGCGCAGGTCTCGGGACGTGGCTGAATGTCGTCCTTCAGGCTAGTTTGTATCCTTAGGTCTGGTTTGTGACTAAAATAGTCACGCCATGTTTGAAGGGAAGCAAGTTTCTGATTATTTATTTATTATAAAATGATCTTGTGGCAAGGAGCGGTTGCCATTGCAAGCTTCATGGTTAACATACGTGAGGGATCCTTTAATAGTAGTCATTAGGGTATCTGAAGAAGGGCTTTTAGGGCTCGTTGTTGGTGACTATCAATTGATGGAGCAAGACTAGTTCTTTCTGCCAGCCCTGTCTGGAAGTTAGGTACTGTTGTAGTCTTTAGGAATACTTGATGCTTTAATGCTATACTGTATATAAGTCTACAAGTGGTAGCCAGCTGAAACAGGCCTTTTATGGGTACAAGGGTATTTGAATCCTTTTATCAAAGTGCACCTGTATTTACACTGGTTTTGCTTTGACAGATTTTGATTGTAAAACTATGTAATGATGGGGCTAGCATTACCTTCCTGAAATATTCAGAGAACATAGTTACGATGGCTTGACCTTGTGGGAGTCCAGTGTTTCATTGGTGGGTCTCTAAGCACATTCTCAGCTCATGTCATTCTTAGGTTTATAGTGTTTAATGCGTGCATTATAGGATTATTATTAGGGGGACGTTCAGTTGCTTAAGGAGAAGAGGGGCTTTTCATAGACTGTAACAAGTGGAGGATTTTATTTGCTGCTATTTATAATGAACACAGTGAATGTGTATATGGAATTCTAGTTACAGCCATCTTCAAGGATATCTTCTAGATTAAAGCTGCTGCCTTCACAGTAGTAGGCCTTTGCTCCAGAACCTTCTTTTTGTTACATCCTAGCAGATTTCTTGCTTGCTGTGAAAAGCTGGTGAAGCTTTGGGGCCCCATGGCTAAAAGGTGTTATTGCTGGATGGAAGTGCTGCCCTGGCATTTCTGTTTCACTGATGGCATCAGGGGATGCAAAGTCATCTGCAGCCATTGACAGGCTGGCTGAGAAGTAGTTGCCCAGTGGGTTGACATTGCTCTGTCTCGTCCCATTGCTCTGACTGGTCAGCTAGTCCAGGTCATTAAAGAACAGGGGCTATATGACTATTGCTTCCTGGAGCTGTGTTCTGGTCACAACTAAATTTTCTTTTATAACAGCAGCTGCGAAAACTAGATTGCTTTTAAAGCCCCTTTTTTTCCAAGTAAAACTTTCTGATTATGGTAGAAAACAACAAATTAACTTGTCTAATAAGGTGATGGTTGGAATGAAGATTTTTTTTTTTCCTTACTGGTTATGATAACTTTAATGATACCATTGCTATTAAACTGTAAAAAGGAAATAGCATCCTTACTTGGTATGGTCAAGAATGCTGTTTTCCTTCCGAAAGTGGCTTCAGAATCTTCCAACTCTGCTTCAGGATAGGAATGAAGTTCATTTGAAGGTTATATATCTGTTGACATAAAGAGAGTCCAGCTAGGTGGCTGGTAGGTAGACATCTGGTATGTGGGATGCTTCCATCCATTGTGCTCCTTTTGGCCACAGCACATTTTTTAAGGCTGTTAAAGCACTGAATCTTGCCCTAACCGTGAACCAGTTTGCTGGTAGAGCAGAAGAAGAAAGGAGAGGTGGAGGAGAGAGGCATTGCTACTGAGCTAAGTAGGAGTACTTCTTTTGAGCCAGGCTACTAGTACTGAGATGATAGCAGCTGTTTTTTCTGTACATTTTTGTGTCCTCTATTCTGTGCATCAGCCACATGACATTGTAAAGGTTGTGCTGGTTGGGTCTGTTGCTGACAGTGGCTGTTGAGGTTGAGCTGTCCTGTCTAGAATATGTGGGAGGTATTTTTCTAAACTGAGCGAGATGTCGTAATTGGGAACATTCCCATTGTTTCAGAGTTACCCCATCACATTAGTATAATTGTAACGGTGACAACAGAGACTCTTGTAGCTATGTTTCTTGGATTACTACAGTGAAAAATGATTTTACACAGTTTTACTACTGTCCTTTTTTTACACATGCACACCTTCATTTTTATTTTTATTTTTCCAAATAAAAAGCCTGTTCCTCAAAAAGAGGGGAGACTCTCTTCTCTTCACCTGTGGGAATGCACTATAGCTGAGTTTATTGTCCAAACCTTGCTATGTTCTCCATAGAATTAGTTCATAAACTAGGGATTTAAGAGAGAGAGAGAGCAGTTAACATAGATGGCGTGAAGAGTTCAAAGTCTTATGTACCCTTCTACATTGTGAGAGAAAAAGAAATTGACCCATTTTCTTTTTCTTACCTTATGTGCTGGATGATCAGAGTAGAACTTACTTATTTTTTGCCTCCCCTCTATTTTGGAAGGTACTGAGAAGCCATTTTAGGGGCTCTTTTTGGGTTGACCTTAAAGATTAGCAGCAACCATGCTGCAAAATTCAGTCATGGTGGTGGAATAATATGATTCACCATGGTTTCCATCTGTAACACACCTTCCCTTTCACTGTGATTCCCAGTCCCCCGTCATATTAATTTTCCATCAGTGCTATTCTGCCTCCCCCCCTCTTTTTTTTCCCCCCTGTCTTTTGGAACATGGGAGGTTGAGCAAGGTGTCTTGTCTTAGCTGAAGGCATTCTTACACTTCTTGTCTTTAGCTGCTTCTGATGAAAACAGTCCTGTGAGCAGTGAGAATCTGCAGAAGGTGTAAGGACATCCGGTCTCATTTTGATGGCTGTGGCTTCCAACTTAGGAGTGATGGGGATGCACTTAAAAGGGCTTACAAAAAAAGGGCAAAATCTACTGTGTTGTTATCTTTATTGCTTTGAGGAAACAGAAAATGCACAACCAGGAGAACTGGACATGCTAGGTTATCAACCCTCTTTCCAATCAAAGCAGAATTTCAGACGCTACCAGTTAGGTGATTGGGGCTTTTTTTTGGTGGTTGTTGTTTTTTGGATTTCTGCTGTAGCTAACCAGCGTTTAAATTATTCTCTTCCCTGTGTTTGAGTACAAGAATGTAAAATACTCTCCATCAGAAGCAATTCTGCATTGAATGGTCAACTGTAGTTGTTGGAGATTGAGGTTGAAGACTTAAGCGGCATCTCGCTATGTTCCTGGAAAATGCCTTAATTCATTGCTGGTCTGAACGGCAACAGTAATGATAACTGTAAAATGCTGGGTTTTATCTAGCTAAGACATAGGTAACATTTGTCAGAAATTTCTTTAGGGGTTTCTTTAGATGTGATCCTGGGCAGCCTGCTGCAGTTCACCCTGCAGGAGCAGGGGTCGAACTATGTTAATCTTGAGGTGTCCTTTCCAACTTCAGCTGTTCTGTGGCAGAGGGCTGGTCTTTAAACTTTGTTATTCTTTTGTATGTTGCTTTGGCAAGGAAGGTTAAATCCTAGTGAGGAACAGGAGGAGTATGATAGCAACCTGTACTTTAAGACAATTAAAGGAAATACATTTTCTTCCAGGTGTTCTCATGCAAAAGTAAGCTTCCCTTAAAATCATAAATGCAAGTATTTACAAAGTAAAGAGACCTTTATGAAATTAATGTTGAACATTGTCCTGTGTTCTACCTCCCTGTCCTCTCCCTTGAACCTAAATCAGGCTCTGCGTCTTGAGAACATAAAGTGATTTTTTTTCATTTGCTAGCTAAAATGGTTCTGTAGGAAGTTATTGTTTTGTTTTGGTTTTTTTTTCAATTTTATTTTTTTTAAAGGAATAAACTAGTCTTCTGAAGTGTGTTTTCATTGATGAAGGGCTATGGGCATTTTTTGGACTGAAGAACAGTATGACACAGAGATTCAAGATGCCCAAGATGCCAGCTTGATGATGTTTTGTACCCCTGAGTTACAGATGTATCACCCAATTCTGTTACTGAAGAAATATCTTTGTACTATGTGTGTATGCAAATACAGAGGCAAAATATTACAGTCTTTCTGATTACACAACAGTCATTTGGTTGTAAAAAGACTGTGTATTTACCTTGGAAGAATTTCCAAAGTGTTTGACAGTTTCTTGGCACAAGGTTTGTAGCTCTCAAGGAGGTGTAAACTTGTTGCATTCTCCTGAGCTTTCTTGAAGTGATGATTGACCCAAATTTGAAGATCTGCAGCAAGATGTGCGTGGTTTTCCTGTGCTAAGGTTGAAGAAAGCAGTTCTGCAATGCAGAATTCAGGAAACAAAGCTGAAACGTAGCTGAATCATTGAAGCCTCCAAATCATTGTATCCTTCTAACTTCTTTTTACTGTTTCATTACAACCATTTTTCTTTCTCACTGTTGTTTTCCCAGCAATGCTCAACAGGACACAAAGATCAGTCTTCCCCTGAAGTCTTGTTGAAAAATGCAGCATTGTTTGGCTTGCCTCCTAACAAGTGCATTTTATTTATTCCTCCTGTTTAAGAACCTGTTTTCTTTTAAACCTCCTCGGATTTTTTGTTTGTTTGTTTGTTTGTTTTCCTGTGTTGAAGCCTGTGTCTTGTCAGTAAGCGTATTACAGGCACCCACTACAAGACAATGAAGAAAGAACCAGCTCTTAATCTTCCATGTCATTACTTTTAAAGGTCAAGGCGTTTCTATTTTATTATCTCTATGAATCTCACTTTAAGAATTTGGATAGATGTCTTATAGCGGGTGAATATAATTGGGCCTCATCCCTTCACTAGCAGGATCTTCTTATTCAGTGTTCCTTCTGGATGCCAGCCAGAAAGGGCTCACAAAATTCTGCCTCTTCTAGCATTTGCTATTTATGGACACTGAAAATATACTAATAGCTGATGTAATATTAGGAAGATAGATGCAAATCATCTTTTATTCTGGCTATTTATTTTAATTCATCGTGGCTTAAATTTTCCATTTTTTTCCTTTTTCCCAGTTTTCTTGTTTCTTTAATTTTTGGTTATCTTCCCTTCCCCCCCTCCCCCCCAGAGTGCCTTTCAAAGTAAACGGCTACTTCAGAAGAAAGTTACAAGGGTAGTATGTCCTTATTTATCCTTAAAGCAATATTCCAGTGTAATGCCGAAACTACTGATTACACTTAACAAGCTGATGATGAAGTTTGAAGGGTGTGCGTGTGTATATGGGCAGTATCAGTTCAGCTAGCTCCTTCCTTCCCCCTGGAAAAGAATGTAATACTGGGATTTTGCTACTTCCCTTTCTGTCCTATTATCCTTTGTGTAGTGGTTTTCTGATGGTTTGGGGGCACGCTGCTGCTGCAGGAGCTCATTCTTTCCATTTCCCATCTTGCGCACAAGAGAGTCTCAGTTTTTACAATGGGGATCTTGTGCTTGCCTTGCTTCTCCACTTTCTGGCTGCTGCTTGTGAAGGGAGCTGGAAGGGGCCTTCGTCCATCCCCAGGCGCTGGGTAGGGTGCTGTTTTACCAGGCAACTGAACTAAAGAAGCAGCCGTTGCCCAAAAGAGGAATTCCTGTACCTAAGCTTTTATCTTGAGCTGCATCTGGTGCCTGTCTGATGCTATGGTCCAGTGGCAGCAAGTTAACATGCCAGAAAGTGAGTATTCTTTTTTTAAAAGCAATTTAGTGAGCTGAATTGGCTTAGTGTTATAGCCAGATGGGCTCAGGGCTTGATTGGGTTGAGGGAGAAGGATGGAGGAGGGTGCCAATACTTCAGCTTAGCTGCAACATGAATCCATACCCAAAATTAATTTTTTCAGCATCTCCCTGTATCTGTACTGCTGTTCCTTCAGAGCTGTCCTGGATCCAGCCTGGAATGAAACATTGCCGTTGCTGGTTATAGAAGCGTTTTGCCCTTCTAGAACTTGAAATATAAAAACTCCCATAAATCATGGTGCAAGATCAATATGTTAGTGTCCCACAGATCTGTGATTAATCAGATACAAGGAAAATAACAAGCCACTCAATATTTTATCAGATAGGGTTTGAAAAAGCTATTTGCATATGGAAAACTGAAAACCTGTAATGGTAAGTGGTTTGACTATACCTAGAGGGCCTTCAGCTCTGTCCTGCCACAAAGAGGTTTCAGCAGAGCAGCCCGGGAACTGCAGCTTTTTTGGAGGTGAGGAAGGCTTGGGGGTTGGGTTCTGTTTTTTTTCCTGTTGCAACAAAATACGTGGGTAGGATGAAGCCAACGATAAAGGGTGTATGTACTATGGTGGATGGCAGTACCACTGTGAGGCTGAAAAGAGAAGTCCTGTTAATGATATAAAGTTTATGGATAAGGAAGATTTTGTGCAGAGCAGACTCAGCTCACGGGTGCTGGTAACCACCAGACACCGTGCACAGTCCATGGTAGGAATGTGTAATTTGGGGGAGTGACAGGGGGAGCAGCAGTGAGTCTCCCCCTTCATCAGGCTTTATGTTCTCAGTTATCTTGCAAGCTCATGCTTACACATTACCCTCCAGCAGACCTCCCTGCTCTGGATGTACTGGTGGGTCCATCCCATGGCTGTAGCAGTGTGTGCTACACGTGAGCAATGCTGCACTGCACGCTTCTGCTGGTTACTGTCCCCTATGCTGGTCTCTGCCGTCCTGGAGTTTTGTAACTATGATCCCAAGGTAACAAAGCCAGGAAGTTTTCCAGCTGACTGTGTCACGCTGTGTCCTGTGATGATGGTAGGGTTTTTACCTTTGGTCTTTGATCCAACCTCATTTTGGCAGAAACAATCTGTATGCTGTAATAAAGTAGGGAGAAGAAGGTGAGGGGTAAAAAAGTATGCTACTGTGTTTTGTTATCTTCAAGATCATTTTGATTCCTGGTGTGAAGCTTGAATTCTGTAAAAGTCACAATATGAGATCTCTGCCTTACATTATAACGAATAAGAAATGTTAAGAAAATGCAGGAATTTGTTATTGCAAAGAAAGCATGTCAGATGTACCATGTAATTAAAGCACATTGGGAAAGAAGGTTAGGAAAAGACATTTGGGATCACTGCGGAAAAAATGTTTGTTTACAATTACATGTTGTTTAACAAAAATATTTAAGTTTCTCATTACAAATGTTTGTGTATAATTTGTGTTTGGTGGGAATTAGTTCAATTTGCAAAGAGTATTCACTGTTTCCAGAGATAAGAGCTTAGTAAAGATTTTTCCCTTCTTTTATTCTTTCTAGAGACAGTAGTTGAAGAAAGTAAGTATTTAGGTTTGGGCATTTTTTTTTAATTTTTTTGTCTTACGTTTTCATATACTAAGTAACAGTCACTAAGAAAATTAACCAAATAACCAGCTAGTTGAGCTTGTAGTACATGTTGTGGAAATGACAATGGCTTTTCTTGGGACTGCGCATTCTTGCTCTTTGCCTTGTTTCTACTGCCCTTGGGTTATACGTGTGCATAGTAAAATTCATGACCTTGAAACTTGTGAGCAGTCCAGCTGATGAACCTAGAGTCACTCCTTAAGCAGGAGCTAGAGGTCTTTTTTTTCCCTTGCTCTAGTGCAAGCATGTTGCTGCTGAGTGAGCTTGCATGTCAAGAACTTTCACTCTGGAGTTTCTTCTGGTTTGACTCCACATAGTCTCATTTGACTTTTGGGCTATGCTTACAATTTACCCAGGAGACATCAGTGAGGTAAGGATTAGTTGGCTGTTGTGAGTTTGTGTGTCATATTTTTGCTGGTTGTGAGTTTGTTGTCCTTGAGCAGTTTGGTAAACTGAGAAATAATACGTTTTGTAGTCGTCAAATCTGAAGTCGTAGCTGGACATGTCAGTTTGAGCAATAGTGCAGAAGCAGGGGCAGTGTGTGCCTTTGTCCCTGTGCTCCCTTTCCAGCTACACCCGCCTTGTTTGTGAGGTTTTGATTTACTTTTCTTGAATAATGCAGTAAACCGCTCTGTTTATAAGCATTGCTTAATAATTGACCAATGTTATTGTGTGACAGATGAAGGAATGTGTTAAGGAAATGGGTATTTTTAAACAGGAAACGCTCTTCTGATTAACTTAGTGGTTAGAATAAATTGTCTCAGTATTTTTAGACTTTTAAAACTTGTGGTGCCAGCATTAGCTGTAGCAGCAGCTATTGCCTAAATGAGTGCAAAGTCATGGTTTTCTTAAAATTTGGCTTTTAGCAGATATTGACACTGTTCTGATTTGGTTTGCTTTTATTTCCGTAGGACGTCAGTTTATAATTTTGTCAGTGTCTGAGACTGACCATTAGCAAACGAGAATCTTCCCATCCTAACAAAAGGTGTTTTTCAGATGTCCTTCAGAATGTTTAAGTTCTGCTAATTGAAAGAAAACTTTGGGTGCTGGAAATACTTGCAACAGAGCTGTTTGCAGGAGGCAGGGGCTGCTCCAGAGACTGTAGAATGAAGATCTACAAAAGGTAGCACTGTGGTTATTGCAGTTTCCTTTTTCAGTGAAAGTAAATTTTTTTTTTTTAATCTTATTGTTAATAATAGAAGCTTGTGGCACAGCACACTCTAAACTAGAGAAACCTTGCATAGTTTTCCAGCAGGAAGAGAAAGGGAACCAGAACCTCATGGAATAACTTCTAACCCTGTCAGTAATGTGCCTCTGAGATGCGCTTGGCTGACAGGCCACAGATTTTACCGGGTCCTGAATGATAAAGAAGGAGCTTCACTTGTTTTCCTTTTCCAGGATAAGCGACCAGAAAAATTACTTATGGACTAGCTGTATGAATTCTTACTTGGAAAATCAAATAATCAACCACAATTGACAGCATTGTAATAGAGGCATCAGCACAATTCCCAGTTCCTGAGAATTTCTGTCCATCTTAAGCTGTGAACTATGAACAGAAGTTAATTTTGTATTTGCTTGTAGCTATGGCTCGATATTCTAATTTTACACTACTGCTAAGATTATAAATAATATTTTAAATAATAAAATAGCTGTTTGTAAATCCTGGTATATATTACTTTTGCCCTAGCAAGTCGTATGCGTCTTAACTTCGAGATAAGTATGTGTTGCAGAATCATAGCAGGATAGTTGTGATGATGAAGGTAGCTTACAGGCTGGCTTGAGATGACAGAGGAAGACGACCAGAAGGCCTAGTGAAAACCAGTAAATGGTAGATAGTAGTAAGAAATAATTGAAGTCTTGTACTTTTAAAATGGAAGCTATATAAATAAGATCTGACAAATTCAGTGGCTGAGTAAGTACTTATACAGTTTCTGTATTGCTGATCCTTCTGCCCTAGCAGGACCATTGTTGTCTCACATGCATCCAGAGGAGAAAAAATAATTTAAAAATAATTTTAAATACCAAAAACTTGTGCATAGCTAATATCTGACAACTTGTTCCTGTGATCATTATGTGTCTTCTGTGCCCTACTGCACTTCGTTGCATCTTCCACTTGGGAAGCTCTTGGATCAGTGTTGCTTTTACTATTTATTTGGGTTGTTTTCCTTTTGTGGTTAGGCCATTTTGGTCACTGTTGTGCTACAAACAGGTAGATTTTTCTTGACTGTGGAACGAGCCTGTTCTTGGTTTTACTCAACTCTGTCCAAAGTCTTCAGCGCTAGTGATAACCCACGAGTTTTTTGGGGGCTTTACCTTTCTTTAGTAGTTATTTGTAAGTAGTGGAAGGAACCAATACATACTTTATGCTTAACTTTGAGTTGTACTCTGCAGTGCTTCAGTCATGCTTGGTGAGATTTGAGAAGCCCAATAAACCGAATCACGGGCATTCATGCATATGTTCAATGTTATTTTATGTTAAATGCACATGGATTTTCTTTTTTTTTTTTAATAATAAAGATCAAACATTGTAAATTAAGTAGGTTTTATCTCTTGTAGCATGATTCAATGCATGAAGCTCAATAGCCATTTCTCTGACATGTTTGCAATATGGTTACATGTTGCAGTGAAAAGTGTGATAGCAGGATAAGCCCTTCTGGATAAGGGGGGGGAATTAACTGCAGTGTTACAACTTTGGGCAGACATTTTCCTTAAGAAGAGATATACCTGACAGGTATTCTGTGAACCATTTGTTCTTTCCTTGCTGTCCCCCAATGTTTTTTTTCATTATGGGCTATAATTCACTGAGCCCATAACTAGTGATCGTGATAAAATAAAAGTGACAGGCTAAATCATAACAAGAGGTAGCCTTGCTGTGTTAAAACAAGCAATGTTTTGACAATGCAAAATAGAGATTATGAATCAGTATGAGATCATTCCCTGTGGTAACTGAAGGGTCAGATTGATGACTCATGCAATATTGATGTTATCAAAATTGTGTTCATCACATGAAATAGGTTCTCAATGCACTTCTATAAGGGGAATTCTGAACTTCAAAACTTGAGAACTTATTTTACAGTTGTTGTCACTGGATATCATATTTGGTAGAATGACTGCAGTAAAATTGTTAACTGATGCTGTATAAAGACCATTGCCTTGTTTTGTGCTAGGAGGACAATATGACTATTCACTGGAAAATAATGTTGTGCATAATTGGTAGAAATATGTTTGGCAAAATATGGTTCAGATTAGTTAAATAAAGATATTTCTGTAAGCACAATACCTTTACATTGTGACCATGCGGGAGGGGGGAAATCCTCAAAACTGATCATGTTAACATACTATCTTCAGATGATAAACCAAGTAATAAAATAGTAACTTTCGCAGGTTTATGGATTTGTAGACATTTTTAATAGCAGTGAAGTAATACACGTTTAATGGAATGAAGCCATTGGGTGCTTAATAGTAAATGCCAGTGGATTGTATTTTAAGACTAAGGAAACTTATGTTTAAAAGAAATACAATTACCAACGTCATAGGAATTGGTGTTACTCCTTTGAGACTCACCTTCAGGTTTTGGACTTGTTTTTCTGTGTAAGTGATTTATTTGATTCCAAGCTTAACCAAGTGTTTTTGAATTGTTTATTGAATTCCTAGTTTGTGCAGTCTACACTTAACTGGCATGAGCAATTAAAAAAAATAATTATATTGGTAAGTTTACTAGAGAAAATGTGTGAAGACATTGCAGTGGGGTTTTTCTGTGAAAACCAGGAGGCACTATTATTCTAGTTATTTCTTGAATTGAATCATAGAACAGAATTACAAAATGGTTTGGTTTGGAAGGGACCTTTAAAGGTCATCTAGTCCAACCCCCTTGCTATTACCAGGGACATCTTCAACTGGATGAGGTTGCTCAGAGCCCCGTCCAACCTGACCTTGAATGTTTCCACGGATGGCGCATCTAACACCCCTCTGGGCAATCTATTCCAGTGTTTCACCACCCTTATAATAAAAATTGTCTTCCTTATATCTAGCCTAAATCTACTGTCTTTTAGTTTAAAGCCATTAGCCCTTGTCCTATCACAACATGCCCTACTAAAAAGTTTGTCCCCATCTTTCTTATAAGCCCACTTCAAGTACTGGAAGGCCACAATAAGGTCTCCCTGGAGCCTTCTCCATGCTGAACAGCCCCAACTCATAGCCTTTCCTCACAGGAGAGGTGCTCCATCCCTCTGGTCATTTTTGTGGCCCTCCTCTGGACTCACTCCAACAGGTCCATGTCTTTCCTGTGCTGAGGGCTCCAGAGCTGGATGCAGTACTCCAGGTGGGGTCTCACAAGAGTGGAGTAGAGGGGCAGAATCACCTCCCTCAACCTGCTGGACATGCTTCTTTTGATGCAGTTCAGGATACAGTTGGCTTTCTGGGCTGTGAGTGCACATTGCCGGCTTGTGTACAGCTTTTCATCCACCAGTACCCCTAAGTCCTTCTCCTCAGGGCTGCTTTCAGTCCCTTTGTCGCCTAGCCTGTATTGGTGCCAGGGGTTGCCCCAACCCAGGTGCAGGACCTTGGACTTGACCTTGCTGAACCACATGAGGTTCACACAGGCCCACTTCTCGAGCTTGTCCAGGTCCCTCTGGATGGCATCCTGTCCCTCAGGCATGTCAACCACACTACTCAGCTTGGTGTCATCTGCAAACTTGCTGAGGGTGCACTCCATCCCACCGTCTATGTCACTGATGAAGATACTAAACAGCACTGGTGCCAATATGGACCCCTGAGGGATACCACTTGTCACTGATCACCATCTAGTCATTGAGCCATTGACCACTACCCTCTGGATGTGACCATTGAGCCAATTCCTCATCCACCAACAGTCCATCCATCAACTCCATATTTCTTCAATTTAGAGAGAAGGATGTTGTGGAGGACTGTGTCAAAGGCCTTACAGAAGTCCAGATAGATGACATTTGTAGCTCTTCCCTTGTCTGCTGGTGTAGTCACTCCATCATAGAAGGCCGCTAAGTTGGTCAGGCAGGATAATCTCCCTGTGCCTTAGCATAGCTTCACGGAGGATCTGTTCCATGATCTTCCCAGGCACAGAGGTGAGACTGACAGGTCAGTAGTTCCCAGGGACCTCTTTTCTACCCTTTTTAAAAACGGGTGCAATGTTTCCCTTTTTCCAGTCACCGGGGACTTGACTGCCATGACTTTTCAAATACTATGGAGAGTGGCTTGGCAACTACATCAGCCAATTCCCTCAGGACTCTGGGATGCATCTCATCAGATGCCATAGACTTATGTGTGTTCAGGTTCCTCAGATGGTCACAAACCTTGATCTCTTACAGTGGGAGAGACTTTGCTCCCCCAGTCCCTGTCTTGCAGTCCATCCCCTATAGAGGTGTGAGAAGAGAGGTTTTCAGTGAAGACTGAGGCAAAAAAGTTGTTGAGTACCTCAGCCTTCTCCTAGTCCATTGTTAGCAGTTTGCCAGTCTTGCTAATCAGGGGGGTCACTTTCTTTGGCCTTCATTTTCTGGCTGACATACCTATAGAAGCCCTTATTATTATTCTTTGCATCCCTTGCTAAGTTCAGCTGCAGCCACACCTTGGCCTTCCTGATCTAATCCCTACACAACTGGGCAGTGTCCCTATACTCTTCCCAGAATACATGGCCTTGCTTCCACTGCCTGTGCATCTCTTTCTTGCTTTTTAGTTTGACCGGCAGGTCTCGACTCAGCCATGCTGGTCTCTTGCCTTCCGTTCCTGATTTCTTACACCTGGGGATTGAGAGCTTTTGCGCTCTATGGAAAGCATCCTTAAAGATCTGCCAGCTCTGTTCTGCTCCCTTGTCCCTGAGGGCAGTTTCCCAGTTGACTAACTCCCGGAATAGCTGGAAGTTTGCTTTCCTAAAATTCAGGGTCCTGACTTTACCCTGACCAATATCCCTGAGGACTGCAAACTCTGCCAGTGCATGATCACTGCAGCTCAGGCTGCCTTCCATCTTGATGCCACCAATTAGCTCACTTGCATTGGTGACTAATACATCCAGTATCGCATCCCCTGTGGTGGGGCTGTCTGTTAGCTGGCTTAAGACGTTATCTTCGATGTACTCCAGGAGTCTCCTGGATTGCCTACAGCTCACTGCTAATTTTCCAGCAGATGGCGGGGTGGTTGAAATTCCCCAAGCAAGATGAGAGCCTGCAAGCATGATGCCTCCTGTAGCTGAAGAAAGAAGGCTTTGTCAGTAGGCTCCCCTTGATCTGGTGGCCTGTAGTAGACACCAAACACAAGGCTCCTTTCTTGCCTTAGTCTCTAATTCTTACCCGTAGACTTTCAACCTGCTATTCTTCAGAGACAGCTCTTCACACTATCCATTTCTTGATGTAGAGGGCAATGCCTCTGCCCCTCCTTCCTCACCTGTCCCTTCTGAACAGCCTATAGCCATCGATAGCTGCACTCCAGTCATAGGATTCGTCCCACCAAGTTTCAGTAATGGCAGCTAGGTTCCCATGACACTTCTTGGAGAGTCTTGAATACATGCGAAGTTATTAGAGGAGGTTCTGAGCAGCGGGTCCTTTAATGACTGAGGGCTGTTGAAAGTGGGGCCTAAAAATAGAAATAAACACAAAATCTGTCACTTGGTGGAAGAATGTCACGTTGATGTCTTTAACCTTTTTTTGTTGTTTCCAGTAGATTTTACTGGATCTTGATGACATGTTAATAACATTACTGATTTCCAGCTCCAGCAGGAAGGGACTTCACTGGTAGCTTCTGTAGCGAATTTTATTCTCGCTTACAACAAAGGAAGTAACAACAGGACCTTAAGGAAAATCTGCATGCAGAATATTAACTTTGAAATTACACCCCCCCCAACCCCCCCCCCCCCCCCCCCGCCATAATGAATTGTAGAGTTTTTCAGGGGTGTTGCTGGTGGTTGATATTAGTAATAAGAATTTCTTGATTTCAGTCTGTCTTCTTCTGGGAAGAAGGTTAAAATAATACTGCTTTCTAGAATATTGGGGGAGGGAACCTTAGCAACTGTAAAAGCTTTAGAATTTTAAATTCTTTAAATAATTTGGGAACTAAAATTACTTTCTAAATTTATGAGTAAATCAGTTTAGCTGTTGAAAGAACACTTGAGTATCTAATAGAAATATATGACGCTTTCAAATTATCCACTTGTGTCAGTTTTTGAGTGTTTTAAACCCATGGTTTATGGGTGAATTCATATACACTGAAAAAAATTACAAGATGATTATGGAAAGCTACGATGCCTTTGTTCCTGAGAGAAGCTAAAAAGGGTGCATCACATTTCTGAAGCACAGGAGGATTTAGACACAAAACTGTAGAGAATATAGGATTATTGACATTCAGTTGTTTTCATATAGACCAAGGTGCATGCTAAGAAAACACACACAAAAATCCAAAAAGCTTTGCAGATTGGAAAGTTTAAAATTGCAAAATTTTGGCTGAAAAATTGAGCGGTTTATAATTTTCTTGGGAAAGGAGTTTCATTTCCAAAAGAGAAATCTTGTAGAAATATATGTATGTAGTAGTATAAAGATTGCACTAAACAGTTTTTCAGGAGTAAAAAATTGAAATACTGCATAACCTTCTCTATGAGAAAATTGCGTTGGGCTACTTTCCAGATTTATTTAAATCTGTCAAACTAATGGATAATGGGGAAGTTGATGGTGACATATTTTAGAGCTCTTTTACCAGACCTCTGGAGAATTTAAAATTTCTAGGAGTGAAAAGCAAAATGCTTTCATGAATTAATAAAAGTCATGGTAGATAAGTGGATAGTAGCTCTGGTGGATTTCTTTTCCCTCATATTAATCAAGACTGGAGAGAGAAGACTGGGGAACTTGAGAAACCTAATCAAGTTAGATGAATGGGCAAGGCATTTGTACAGGTCATGTCAGCAGCTTCTACATATTAGATTAACAGGAATTTAATTGATTTAAAATTCCACAGCTGTTTATAAAATGCAGTAAGGCCATTTAAGTGTCTTCTGATCATAAGTCGAAGTGAAGGGACTAATTACAGCTATTTGAAATGCTTAGCTCTAAGAGTATTTGTATTTTTTGTATTAGCAATTTAGGTACTTCTTTATTCCAGTCTAAAATAATGTAGAGCCCTGAAGCATTTGTCTGTTGTGAACAGGAGCAGCTTTGTCTCATGAAAGTTTAAACCAATTATTCAAACAATTTAAACGTGATTTGCGGTGTCAATTTAAAAATGCTAGTGCATTTAATTTGTTGTCTCAAAAATCTTTAAAGTCTTGGTGGTAATTGAAATGGTCACTACTATAAGAGGTGGTGTTGAATCATAACTTTGCATTAGGTAGTGACTGTTACATTGGGGGAGAAATAACTTCAGATTCATAACTTTAAGGCAAAACAGTCCATTTTTGTCATTTATATGGATATATGGCTGTGCCCCAATCCTTTCTGGTGACAAGAAAAAGTAAATCTTGATTGCATAGCTTTGTAGTGCTTTCCTGAAAATGCAGTATTCAGACTTCATTGGTTACATAAGAAATTAAAAAAAAACAAACCCAAAATCCTTTTGATAAGTACTTCTACAGAACAAATTTTTTTTTTTTTTTTTAAATAAGTAAATTTCTGTGCTGGAAGTGGAGTTCAAATAGCATGCTGAGTAAGCTTAAATGGAGTGAGTATTGCGACATGAAATGGAGTGGATGTCATCTACATTATGTTGCTCTCTCCCTTGTGCTGCCGTTCATTCCCCCGTCTTCTGTGATCTCCATCCATGAGCTCTTACATTGCCTGGAAGCCCGTTTCCTTTAACTTTGAAGGAAAAAGCAAACAGCCCTTTAGCATGATCCTCTGACATTTTTATCTTTGTTCTGAAACTTACAGATTTGATAAAGTGGGTCTAGGCATTAAGTAGTTTAATGTGCTACTGTTAAACATAACCTTTTAATCAGCTAAAAAATGCTTCTATATCACAGCACTTGGAAGGGTAATGTCAGCGGTGCCTTAGGTTTGCCAAGGCTTTTGGAGGCAAATGTCAAAATCTATTGGTTTGAACAATTTCACTGCTAATGAGTTTCCCACGTGGAAACTTTTATGTTTCAGTCTCCTAAGTTGAAGTGCAAGAGACTGCGTAAAAAAAAAAACCCTTATCAGTAGATAGCTTTATTCTGCAGATATCTAGAGGTTATACAAGGTGAAACCAGATCCAGGTGTTGTCTTTGAAAATATCAACATCTGTGCAAGCAGTGCCATCTCCTTTCTTTTTCTTTTCTTTTTTTTTTTTTTTTTTTTAATTCTTGTGTGGTCCTGCTTTCAGTACTGCATCCAGTCCCAAGGATTCAACAGGTTGTTGCTGCTTCATCACGTTCTGAACACCAATGAGAGGTGCTGCTGGGGATCTTAGTGAGATTTTGAAATAAATCAATGCTCAGGCTGTATCTAAATTTAGGATCAGGTGGCTTTTCATACCATACCATAACATGTCTGAATGAGACCATTTTGAGTATAAACAAATACAAATTTTCTATTTTCGGATGAAAAAGTTTGAACATGCAGTGCCAGCCTAGTTCCTCCTTCACAAGTACCTCCTATCTATACCCCCAACCATGACCTTCCTGTTCATGTGCTCTTGCATTCTGAAGCCTGTTATATCTTGGCAAAAGAATTAAAAACCAAAACAAAAACCTATTCAATATTCTTTTCATTGAACAATGTCTCTTCAGTGCACTGGATGAGTCAGAGGTCTTGCTGAAAAATAAATGTGATCAAGTAGATTTTCCCAGTGCTTGCATGCGAGGGACTACATTGGATAGAATGGGTAAGCTTAAGTGATATTTTTTAACTCCTGTATTTCTCTTTGTAACTTTAATGTTTGTCTAAACTTGCATTTTGGGCAGTCAGACTTTTTATGTTAGTACTGGGTAGCATTGCAAATGGTGGTTTTCTTTTTTTTCTCGGAATTGGAATTCGAGAGGAGATTGTACTAGGCTTCACTGTTATGGCACCAAATATGGGAACTTTAGAAAGTTCGTAGATGAGTACTGTTTTAACAGAATTGCTTGCAATCTCTTTATTTTAATGAAGAGATTCCAAGTGATTAAGTGATTAGTAAACACTTAGTGATCACTGTTAAGGAGCTGTGGGGGAAAGCTGGTAGTACTGGAAGAGCTTGAGGAAAACATAGCTGTTTCCTATGAAGCTGAAGAACTTCGATATTTGACCAGTGGCTGAGGACAGCGTAGTCCCTTGCTGTTTGTTATTTCCTTTTGTGCTCTGAGCTGCAGGATGTTATCCTGTATGCTAACTATGGAATTCTAAAGACCTTTCTGTGAGCCAGTTTAAATCATTCACTTAAAAGAAAACTAATTCTCCCCACCCATCCCATTTGTTTCCTGGGTTAATCTCACTCAGGTTTTGGAGGGGTCTGAGTGCTGGATCTGGTGCAGAGTTGTGTCAGAAGTCGTTGTTTGGAGCACACTGCAGGGGAGCAGGTCTGTCTCTTCCAGCTGCAATCCTGCCTTGTGCAGCCCCACCCTTTGCTTACTTGCCAGGGTGAAAAATAGTTATGCTGCCGCACCCCTCCTCAGCCACCCTCTTTATGAACTGAAACAATTTTCAGCACATTTAAATGTCCTTTCAACAGCGCTTGCATTGATAACAGCACCAAACATGCACACCAAATTTGGCATAAGCTGTGGATAAAGCTGTATGGTATGGACATGGGCAAGGTGCAAAAGAAGACTGAGAAAGCATACGTGTGAGAGAAGAAAAAGGAAAATCTCTTGAATGAGTTGTCTGGCTTTGACACTCATGGCTGTTCTAGTACAGTTACAGTTTCTGTGTACTTTCTTGATACTTCCTTGTACAGAGATGTCAAAGGTGAAAATGAGGCAGTTAACCTGTAGGAACTAAGAAGATCTAACAGCTTGCTGGTGCCAAAAAAAGAGCGCTGTTTCAGTTTAACTGAACAGAAAACTTGCCTGGCACAAAGTGAATGGGTCTGACTGTTTGTTAACTGGCCAGGTTACTGATTTGATTGAGCGTACTTTGTGATTGCATGAGCTCTATGGCTGGCATGTGGGAGGGTGCAATGGTTGGGAGCTACATGCAGAGCTACATCTTTCAGCAGCAGTAACCTGTTAAATTAGCCTAGGTGTATTGCCTGACCAGACTTGGAGAAATAATCTGTTTTATTTAATCCTATTTTTAATCCTATTTCCCTTAGTATCTTTTGGCCTTGGCTTGGGAACTTACATACCTACTACACCTGTCCTCTTCTGTTATGTACCTACTGACTTTGAGGATCTTCAGCTGCCTGTTGCTGCTGTTGAAACTGTAAGTGTATCTTGAGAGAATGTCTACAATCATTTGAGACACAATTTTGTAATGCAGACATTGCATTGGTCTCCTACTGCAGATCAACAGTGGGTGAATGTTCTCCTCTTTCTGACCTCAAGCCAGACTTTCTCTGTATGAGGTTTGTATTGGTGACTGGGTAGGAAGAAAGCATTTGGTTTCGAAAAACAAGAACTGACAATACCGAGAATTGTCTAAGTGGTCATCATTCTATCATTCTCTCCAACCTGATTTGGAAAGAACTGTTTCCTAGACTCACAAAAGTAAGAAACTGGCCACCAAGAAACCAGAGGCTTAATGTGGCAGACTGTAATAGCTAGAGCAATATTATTTTGCATAACTGGAAACAGGCGAGATGATAATGCTGCAAACACTAGAAGAATGGATGAGGAGGTATTCTCTGTAGTTAAAAATGTCATTTCCAGGTTCAGAGCACAGAAACATCAGAAAATTGTCACAATGTGACCCACTGAGAGTGACGGAAGAATAACTATATCAAGGACAAAGGAATCCATAATCATATCGAAATCCCATGTTTCTCAAATAATTTGGGAAAGGTAGAAGTACTCAAATGAATTCCCTGTTGAGCATAGGGAAGGGATAGAAGATGCTATATGCCTTTTTTGAGCCATAATTGGGAGTGTTAAGCCTTGTCTGCTGGAGTGAGAAAACTTTAAATCAGCAACTGCGCGCAGTTTGCATGCAAGAGCCCTTGAAAAAGTGGGGAAGAGGCTAGTGGAGAAGGTCTTTGAACTGTTGGTGCCCCTTGTCTCCAAAGAGATTATCCAGAAGATGGAACCAGGTGCGTCAGAGTGGTGCATGCAGGGAGAATGAGAGGCAATGGACTTATAATGAAGCAGCAGAGATCTGGCTGGATATAAAGAGAAGGATTAGGATTGGCATTTTCACCATGAGAGTGATCAGAATTCCCAGAGAGGCTGTGTATACTTAGGAAGCTTATAAGGAACCCTTCACAGCTTTGGGAGAACCATTAAATGGGTGATTTGGAAGTAATTGGAATGCATCGGGTAACACAGGCATCTAGCAGATAACAGATGAGCATATCCTAGGACAGGATGAGGCCTGTGTGAATAGGGAAGACTTGAGAATCCAGCTTGTTTATATGGACCAAATAGTGAATAGCTACCATGGGGGTATCCCTGAAAAAAAATAGAGGTATTGGAGAGGTAACGGGCACAAACTTGAACATAGGAAGTTCCATCTAAACATGAGGAGGAACTTCCTTACTTTGCGGGTGGCAGAGCACTGGAAAAGGCTGCCCAGAGAGGTGGTGGAGTCTCTGACTCTGGAGACATTCAAAACCCGCCTGGACGCTGTCCTGTGCAACCTGCTGTAGGTGTCCCTGCTGTGGCAGGGGGGTTGGACTAGAGGATCTCCAGAGGTCGCTTCCAACCCTGACCATTCTGTGATTCTGTGGAGTTAGTGATGTGATATTAAGAAGCTAGGAAGATTAGAAGTTGCTATGAAAGATTTTAAAAGGAGCTTAATGATGCAACCTTAAAATTGCAGTTATAAGTATGACCAGCTCCTGAATAGCAGCATTTTTAGTAGATTTCCCAGGTTTGGTCCAATTATAGACACTTTCTTAAGCAATTGACAATTGAATACTTTTTAGATTCCAGTGGGAGAAGGAAAGGTAAATAGCTAAGCAGCTTGGTAAGGAGATTTAGAGGCAATGCCATCAAATACATGGACACAGTATCAAAGGATGTAGGGCAGAATCTCTGTCCTGTATTCTGGGAAGCAGCACTTGCAAAGAATGTAAAGAAGTGGTGGATGGATAATCAGTTGACGCAGGTTCTCTGTACAGTCTTGTGGCATATGACAGTGGTTCTCCAATTTGAAGCATGCCAGAGCATGAGGAAAGCATGAGCTTGGCCAGAGTGGTTCTATACTGGTAAGTTTAGGTACTACCAAACTGTGCTCTCAAGACAGGGAGCTTTCAACAAGTTACATGTCTGAGTGGCTTCAGATGGAATCAAATGGGTCCCACTTGCTATCTGTAGTTTGATGTCAGTGGCAGTGCTATTAAAAACATTTGCACAAGAGAAGGAAATGATTGTGAGAGAGTAGGGGTGGAGATGTAAGGAGCTGAATGTCCTGCGGGAGAGCTTTCTCAGTGCACAGCTGCAGAACGTTTGCGACCTGTTGGCCAAAAAGGATGATGTTCACGGTGCAGGTGTTGATGGAGTTCTTGAATAGATTATAGCAGCTTTCTGAAGTAACCTGTGTTCATCTGCTACTGGGAATCTCTTTGCTTCTGCTGCCTGCAAGCTGGAAAAGATGGAGGGGACACAAAGAAATGGGAGAATAATTTAAGGAATTGGGCTTGGTAGTTCTGCATTGACTGAGTTTATTCAGGAGGCTAGTTAGTGCTCACATGAAAAACAAAGGTGATGAGGGCTCTCAAAGCTGTCACAGAAGGAAACAGTAAGAAGCAATGGCTGGAAATAAAACCTTAGATGAAAAGTAAATGCCCTGTTTTTTAGTGGTAGGCAATACTGAAGCAACATTTCTGCTCTTGGAGTATTTGAAATCAGGGTGAGGTGTATTTGTAAAGGTGCTGTTGTTCAAGTACAGCCATGGAACTTGCAATTGAAACCCAGTGCAGTGTAAAGGTCTGAATTAGGGAGAGTATGTAACTAGATAAACCTATATGGTGTTGACCAGTACTGAGAATCTAGCTAAGGGCCTGTGTGTCAATAATAAACAGTTATGTATCTGGTTTTGCTTAGGGATGGGGAGAAGGCCTTGTAAGCTTAGGAGTGTGTTCTTATGTTAATGATCAAATCCCTCATTTTGGAGTAGTACTTATCAAACTCAAGTTCGATATGAGTTGGTTTTGTTAATGTTTGAAATACCAAGGTGTAAAAGCAGGTCACCAGTCATAACTCCAGGACTGAAATATGCTGTATTTGTGTGAGCTGGTAACTCTTGACACAAGATTACAGCAGAATAAAATTTTTGCTAGATGAAATTGACTTGAATTTACAGGGTTTTTTTCTTACTTTTCTAAATTAATCTTTTAGCTACCATTCACATTCCAACCAAGTGAAGGCTGAGTCTCATCTGTTAGTTTGAGCAGATATAGAAAATGTGTGAATATTTAGAGAAATGTCGTTATTTGCTAGATTCCCTGTGAAGTCATTAACTTCTTCCCAGAAGAAGCAACACTTTCAAAGTTTGCACTGAGAAAAATTTTCAAGGTGATACTGCTGATGTAGTTCTTGATGACAGTCGCTTATATATATCAAAGTTTTAGTGAAGTGTAAGAGTAACAGAGAAAGGAAAGAAGAAACTGTTACACGTGCATAAGTAGACTATAATAGTAAACAAGGATAACCATGCCAGTTTATTGTGTTTTTTCCCCCCCAGTTTTGATTTCCTGGCTGGCGAATTGACTTGCCAGTCCATTCCTTACTCTTCCTATGTTATCTTTATTTTTGCAATTTAATGCACTCATCTGCAGCTTCTAAAAGGGGATTAGATTCCACTGAACACATTTCTCTAATAAAGAAATAGCTCAAATCAAAGAAAAAATACAGAATAGTTGAATCAGACTTCGCACTGCCTGTGAGTAGCAAATGTTTGTTCAGGCATAGCCAAGTAGTTGGTCAGGTTGATGAGGTAAATTGCCTGAAGTCTTGGTGTTCTTTGCCTTGTCATTCTGAAGTCTATGCATTGGTAGAGGTGAATTATAAAATAAAGGTAAAAAACCTTTGAATTTTATTAATGCAAAGGCTGGGCTTTATGTGTTATTAAATTAAATAACAATGTTACCAGAGTTGTTAAAATAAAAATCAGTTATGTACTGGTATAAAAACCAGATGAAATTGGCCCACCTGCTTTTCATGTTACATTTAGAAAATTACCAAGTAAGTGTTAGGTTTCAGTCAGTCCTAAGTAAGGAAGTAGCTCTTCACTCAATAACTAAGATGGAATTCATAGAATCATAGAATTGTTGAGGTTGGAAGGGACCTTTAAGATCATCAAGTCCAACCATTTACCTAACCTGACAAAACCACTTCTAAACCATGTCTCCAAGTACCACGTCTACCCTTTTTTTAAGCACCTCCAGGGATGGCGAATCCACCACCTCCCTTGGCAGCCTATTCCAATGTTTGATAACCCTTTCAGTGAAAAAATTTTTCCTAATATCCAATCTAAACCTCACCTGGCATAACTTGAACCCATTTCCTCTCATTCTGTCACTTGTCATTAGGGAGAAGAGATCAGCTCCCACCTCTCTACAACCTCCTTTCAGGTAGTTGTAGAGAGTGGTAAGGTCTCCCCTCAGCCTCCTCTTCTCCAGGCTAAACAAACCCAGTTCCCTCAGTCATTCCTCATAAGATTTGTCCTCCAGACCCCTCACCAGCTTTGTAGCCCTTCTCTGGACATGCTCCAACACCTCAATGTCCTTCTTGTAGTGAGGGGCCCAAAACTGAACACGGTAGTCAAGGTGGGATCTCACCAGTGCTGAGTACAGGGGGATGATTACTTCCCTAGTCCTGCTCACCGCACTTACTGATACAGGCCAGGATGCCATTGGCCTTCTTGGCCACCTGGGCACACTGCTGGCTCATATTCAGCCGGCTGTCCACCAACACCCCCAGGTCCTTTTCTGCCGGGCAGCTTTTCAGCCACTCCTCACCAAGCCTGTAGCGCTGCATGGGGTTATTGTGACCCAAGTGCAGGATCCAGCACTTGGCCTTGTTGAACCTCATACCATTGGCCTCAGCCCATAGGTCCAGTCTGTCCAGATCCCTCTGTAGAGCCTTCCTACCCTCAAGCAGATCAGCACACCCACGTAGCTTAGCATCCTCTGTGAACTTACTGAGGGTGCATTCGATCCCCTCATCCAGGTTGTTGATGAAGATATTAAACAGAGCTGGCCCCGGCACCAAGCCCTAGGGAATGCCACTTGTGACCGGACACCAGTTGGATTTAACTCCATCTACCACCACTCTCTGGGCACGGCCATCCAGCTAGTTTTTTACCCAGCGAAGAGTACACCTGTCCAGGCCATGAGCAGCCAGTTTCTCCAGGAGAATGCTGTGGGAGAAGGTGTCAAAAGCTTTGCAAAAATCCAGGTAGATAATATCCACAGCTTTTCCCTCACCCACTAAGCGGGTCAACTTATCATAGAAGGAGATCAGGTTTGTCAGGCATGACCTGCCTTTCACAAACCCATGCTGACTGGGCCTGATCACCCTGTTCTCCTGCATGTGCCGTGTAATGTCACTGAGGATGATCTGTTCCATGACCTTCCCAGGCACCGAGGTCAGACTGACTGGCCTGTAGTTCCCTGGATTCTCCTTCCAGCCCTTCTTGTGGATGGGTGTCATATTTGCCAGCCTCCAGTCAGCTGGGACCTCCCCGGTTAGCCAGGACTGCTCACAAATGATGCAAAGTGGCCTGGTGAGCACTTCCGCCAGCTCCCTCAGTACCCCTGGGTGGATCCCATCCGGTCCCATAGATTTGTGTACCTCCAGGTGCTGAAGCAGGTCCCTCACCATTTCCCTTTGGATTACAGGGGCTTCATTCTGGTCCCCATCCCCATCTTCTAGCTCAGGGGTCTGGGTACTCAGGGAACAACTGGTCCTCCTGCTGAAGACTGAGGCAAAGATGGCATTAAGCACCTCAGCCTTTTCCTCATCCTTGGTCACTGTGTTACCAGCCCCGTTTACTAGAGGACAGAGATTATCCTTAGTCCTCTTTTTAATGCGAATATATTTATAGAAACTTTTTTTATTGACCTCAACAACAGAAGCCAGGTTAAGTTCTAGCTGGGCTTTGGCCCTTCTAATTTTTTCCCTACATAGCCTCACTACCTCTTTGTAGTCCTCGTGAGTGGCCTGCCCTTTCTTCCAAAGGCCATAAATCCTCTTTTTCTCCCTAAGTTGCAACCCTAGCTCTCTGTTCAGCCAGGCCAGTCTTTTTCCCTGACGGGTTGTCTTTCGGCATGAGGACTGCCTGCTCCTGTGCCCTTAAGACTTCGTTCTTGAAAAACACCCAGGCTTCCAGGACTCCTTTGCCCTGGAGGACTGCCTCCCAAGGGACTTTGTCAACCAGGCTCCTGAAGAGCCCAAGGTCTGGCCTCCGGAATTCCAAGCTAGCAGTTCTGCTGACCCCCCTCCTTGCTTCTCCCAGAATCGAAAACTCTGTCATTTCATGATCACTGTTCCCAAGACAGCCTCCAACTGTCACATCCTATCCACTGATGGCTATATAACCTGATTGGGCCAATTTATTCAAACAAAGTCCTCAGTGCTGTTTGTGGAGCATTGATGACCTCTTGTGCTGGCTCTACTGGTCACTTCTAAGTGAACTGTCTGAAAGCCCATTTGGCTGGAAAAAGTTCTTTTCAGCAGGTGGTGTGTTCAGTGTATGCTGTGGTCTCAGTAGAGATACAATCCTACTCAGTGGCTTATCCACAGATGTAGATTTTTAAATTATTTCAGAAATAAAAGAAATAGACTTGTGAAAAGACAAGAGAAAAGGTGTACATAGTTGAACTTTTCTAGTAAATATGAATCAGAAGCCAAATAAAGTTTTATTCTAAGCTTTTTTTCTCGGTTGTTGAATATTTTCAACATTCAAATATTTTTGCAGTTTTCCATGCAAAAGAATGTTACAGAGAACACAGTCAATTTGACAACAGATATATTTTGGTAGAATTAAATGGGTTTAATAGATTCAGCTATTTTTTTTCCCGCTATTTAATCGATGATGACACTCATTGGAAACGAGATTTATTGATGTAGTGGTGCTTCTGGATTCCCTTCTACAAGTTACTTTGAACTTTGACATAATTGTTATGTTGGTAACTAAGGGTATTTTACTGCAAAAGAGTATTTTTCAGACACATTGCAGCCTTGGCTTATGGCTATCAGTGCATGTGAAATTCCGGAAATGGGTTTGGTTTGGTTTTGTTGTTGGAGTTGTATCACTTTTTCTCCCTAACACACTTTGTCCTTCTTTAGCAGCCAATTAAAGTTTCCTTTGTTTAGTACTTAATCTAAGAAAAATGATGCATTCTACTACTAGACTACTTCGGTTTTAACAAACCTTACTTTATAGAAATACTGCTAGTTAGACACTGCCTCAGCAGTAGCATTGTGTTATGTTCAGCCTCAAACAGGGTGCTGGTTGTAGGCTTGAGCATCCAAGACTACAGACACTGAATTAGGCTTTTCTTTGGCTCTTCAAAGAAGGTAAATGAGGAAAAAGTGCAGTTGGCGGAAATGGCAACATTTTGTTCTTGCTGTTCAGGGAGAGCTCCAGTTTTTCAGAAAATAGATGTCTCTGTTTTTCTAAGGAAGATTTGTCAAGGTAAGGATATGAAAACATTTGGAAAGAAGTCAGTATCTTTTGAGAAACTAATTTTCCTAGTATTGGTAGCAAACTGATGGCTCCTCTCTGGTCATTAAGTAGAAATGACTAAGCTGAGCGGATGGGGAAGCATGCAGGAGTGAATCAGTCCGCTTGTCGATAACCAGCACCAATGGGAGCCTGGGGTGGGATGTTCTTGGTCCTTGATAACAGCCTTCTATGCAGAAAGTTGGCGTGAGGTGATCGGTTTAATTTTTGTGAGTGCTCGTGGTTGCTGACTTTGAACAGATAGATGGTGTGTGCTGTGTGATAAGCTTAACTGGTAAAGCATTGCTCCTATGTGTGTGAGTAATCAAGAAAGGCCTTTACTAGGCATAGTCTTAGACTTTTCAAGTCCTGGATTCAGGAAAATACGTTTGCTGCTCATCTATAGGCTCCTAACCTCAGCTAGACACTTAATTAGTGTTGCAACTGGAAATAAATGTAAGTAAATTTAGCCATCATAGGGACCCATAGTGGGGGCTTCCCAAGCTTGTGAGCACTGAAGTGTTCTGGTCGTAACAGGAATTGATAGGTTTTTTTCTCCTGCCACAAGAGGTTGTTTGTGTGCACCAGCTGGCTAGCTTCTCTGCATGCTTCCGTGAATTCATCGGGTTTCTTTTTTTTAGTTTATCATTTTGTAGTTCAGCCAGGAACTCTGAATCGCTTCATCTGTTTCTTTGTGATCACATCAGATGATTTATGTGGATCCAATATAAAGTCTTTTAGTGAGGCCTAATTTCCTAGTAAAATTATGTTGTGTTATGTTATTTTGTAGCTTTGCCATGGATACTGATGAAGATTCTTTTTTTTAATCTATACTACCTTTTTATTTTAAAAAGTGTCTGCATTCGTAGTAAAACTTAGCCCAGTAGCCACCCCCACCCCACCCCAGTTATTTCTAGATCAACTTTAAATCTCTTTTGTCCTTTACTTTAAAAGCATGGTTTGACAATGCATGTGAGGGTATGGTAATAATGTGTCAGGAAACTAACCAAACCTGAAATGGAGACCTAGAAATCCATTGAAAAAGTTTTGTAGTTTATAAATTAAAATAACTTAAGTTGTATATGGTATGTATATTGCAGGTTACATGACTTCTCTTTGTATATTTTGAATGTACTCTCTGAATTTTGAATATTATGCTGTGGTTTGTGTGTTTTGGGATTTTCTGGTGGGTTTTAAAAAGATTTTCATGGTCTAATTAATGAGTTGGATCTTCCCGTATGCATGGATTTATGAATAAGGCTGCTTCCATCTTTAATATTGTGCATCTTTGCTGTGATCTGTTGGGCTTTGTGGTTGCTACCAAAGTATGAATATTAGCTTTTCGCAACTGGTAAATATGAAATGCTCAGTTGCTTGTAAAACATCTGTAGCTGATGGGGTAACTTCTTGAGTGTTTGTGGAGAGAACAAAAAAAAATCATTGTCACTGACATCCAAAAAGCACACCATAAACATAAAGCTTCACAGAAGATGTAGAAGTTTAATAGTCTGAAATATCTTCATCTTGCTCATTAATCACTGTGCCTTATGTAATGAGTGTGTGGAAGATGTGAAAGCTAAAGAAAAAAAGGCTTCTTGGATCAGAAGGGCAGTTACAACAACTTAACAGCTTCAAACAGCATCAAATGTTGCCTATGTCCTCTTATTTTTACACACACATTCCTCAAAGCAAGGGATGACTTAATGATAGAAAGCATTTATTACTAAGTTAAATATGAATTTTGTTTATGATTGGTTGTCTTAACAGAGAAAATTCTATCTAGCCAATAATTTTCTCTTCACAGCATTATTGGAAAGGAATGTGTATTAAAGTTGTTGCAAAAGTACTATAGAATTTTTTTTTTCTTTATGGTTCCCCATTTCTATATCTGGTTGTTTCTAGATTTGCATCTTTGGGGGCAGTTTTCAGGGAGTCTTTTCTAGTAACAATGGAATGGAGTTTAGTCCAAGACTTCTTGTGGATGTTATGATGGCAGAAGTTGTCAATGCAACCGAGCAAAGGGAAGATAAACGTCTTTGTACCTAGCAGTAAAGCATCTTCCCTCTCCCTCCCCAGTGCATGCTTTAGGTTAAAATGACTTGGTTCAGACAATTACTTCTGGCCTAATTCATTATAATGGTTGATTACTACATGCCAGGCATAATTATTCTACTTTCATATTGTATCACTAATGCATCTGGGAAGTGACAAGCAGAAAGTCTGAATGTATTCATCTCTGCAGTACGCTGAGATTTTGGTTATTGTGAAATACCATTTCCTTAATAGTGTTTAAAAGGGGGATGCATTGCATGCATACAGCGTCCTTTCAAAAGTTTTTCATTACTGCATTTTACCAAAATAATTTTCAACTGTGTCAGAAAATATTTTTAGCACAAATTTTAAAAGATACTGTTCGTTGATCTGCCTGACCAGTCCTAGTCTGTGTTTTTTTTCAACTTCTTTTGTTGGCTTTTGTGGGAAGCAGACAGTATTTTCCCTGTGTAACATGATTTGACCACTCCTCCCCCACCCCACCCCATGCATATAGCTTTCCTCAGCTTGTTAAAGGGGGTGGCAACATTCATGATTTACATAATAATGAGATATGAAAGCCATATCTGGTTTGATAAATTTTGTTCATAACCTCTGGGTGAAGTTTCTAATCAACTTTACAGAACATATCAATTGAGTGTTTCAAAAACAGTTTTCATACTTATAAATGCCTGATGTTATGAAGCTGCAGGGGATATTCTATTTTGAAGCTTGTATCTGCTGTGGAAACACAAACTAATTTAAAACAAGCTTAATGAAAATGGTTCTTCATTTGTCCTTCCGGTGCAATAGTAGACAAGAGTACGTTTCATTGAAAGGAAGCATCTCAACTTATATAAAACAGGACTAGTTTTTAAATAATTGTAGGAGCAGGAGGCATGGTCAGACTGGTCCACCTACAGATGTATGTATAGCTGGCATCTGTCAATCTGTTTCTGTATTCTAGAGAGAGCCCTAACGGGATAGAAGAGAAGTGGTGGAGTTTGAGCTCTTCCTATCTCCCTGTGGAGTGAGCTTAAAAATTTACTGAAGCAGTACAAGAACAATTTGTTAATTGGGCTAACTGAGCCTGGAAGCTTGCCCAGATGCTTTTGTGATCCAATTATTTAACCTCCTTTTACCCTGTCAAATGGTGACTCCTGGCAGATGAAGGAAATAATGGTTTAAAGCCAAGCAGCTGAATATTTAAACGGGAGCAGCTCTCTTGTCTTTCAAAGTATATGCACAGTTTACAAGTGTGGGTTTGTGCAGAATGGAATAACCTGGAATGCATAGAGTTTTCTGATCCTCACCGTACTGCATACTTCATTCACATTGGCTTTTTTTTTTTAGTTTGTAAAATGTAAATGATGCCTTTGTCTACAAACTGCTTTGAAACTTTGAGGTGAAAAGGTGGTATATAAATGTGTCAGAATAGAATTTTCTAATTCTAATACTTAGCATTGCTTTTCCAATAGCAAAACTCCTAAATGGCTTGCTCAGACTAAATTTAGGCCAAGATAAAGCACACTAGGCAATTAATGGTATTGTAAAATAAGTAGTCCCATTGTGTAATTTGCACAAAGTGGAAAACTTTCTGCTACTAACGTACAGGTACAATTACTTCCCTTTCTGGCATTAAGATATGTGCAATTGGATAGTCTATATTTGTCTCTTTTCTAGAATTTGATGGTTCTGTGATTTCATTGTATATGCAAAGGTTTAATGAAACGGTACGTTTAAGTAGTTGTATGTCTCCATGTTATTACTTTTACATGCAGACAAGTTTTGTACTTTGATAACTTAAATTCTGTCAAAGGGATGAAAGTCCTGCAAATTAAGAATTACCAATAACATACATTTTCAATGAAGTTGTGCTAAACTTCTAATACTGCTTAAAAGGCGTCTTGATGCTCTCAGGATGTTTAAAACAAGCTCTTCTAAATAGAATTTTATATAGATTAGTCAAATGTATCACCATATGGAATGATCAGATGTCACTTATTTCCATTTTAAACAGATTCATATAATATGAAAGATTTATAGTCAACATACTTCCGTGCTTCACATAGCTCATCATATGCAAACTAAATTAAGGCATCAATCGATAACCCTTACTTCAGAAAATAGCAATGATTCAGGATAAAGGACTGCTGTTTGAATACTTTGCAAACTTAGAGATGTAAGGAAGTGTTATTTTCTGGATATTAAAGATAAAGCTTCACCCGCTTCTCATGTGGCTACAGTTTTCTATGCTTTTCAAAGACAATGTGAACATAAGCTTAGCTGTGGCTGAAATGCTGTGCTATAGAATGAGTCTTGGAATGAAGGTATGTTGTACAGAGGAGAAGAAAACCATGACTTTTTACTAGAAATTTCATGTCAGAATGGACTTAAGGTTACATGACAGGTTAAAAGTGCTTATTTTAGCTGGGATTTCAAAGCATGAGTTTTATAGAGAAGCAAACAATTGGAAACAGATGTACTTACCACTCTCAACCAAAAAAAAATGAACCAAAACCAACAAACCACTGAGTTTACCAGCATAACTAATCTATATACAGTCACTTATTTCAGTATAAAGTTCAGTAATGATGGAAGTACAGCTTGTAATATAATTTTAGGAAAAGAATCAAAAGTTAGGATTGAAACAGGAAAAATGTGAGTAGCTAAAAATGTAGAACCAAGACTACTTAGTAGATTACTTTATTTACAGATAGTTGTGAGATGCCCTGCTGGTTTATCAACGTGTGGTTGATTAATACTTCGACTACTAGAGAAAGAAGCCAGTGGTAAACTTCTGTTTTGCCCAGGAAAAAATGGTAATTCCTCAGCTGGCAGAAAAAGGAGAAAAAAACCCCACCATGGTTTACAGAAGAGCTGTCTTGATGTGGATCCAGTTTGGAACTAGTTTGTGTAATAAGTGCACTAATTTCGAGATGGTGGTAAGTGATAGTTATGGAAGAATTTTTTTCTTTTTTTTTTTTTCCTTCCCCAAAACTCTTTGATTATCAGATTTAAACAGCACAGACCTGCCAGAGACCATATCTCAGGGATGGCAGCAAGTGTTGGCTTCTGCATAGTTCGGAGGTCCGAAACCCTTTAATTGCAAGTAATTATTTTCATCTTCTAGTTTCTTTATCACCTGATGATCAGTTTGGCTTTTCCCTTATTTACACAAAAAGTGTGGTATCTGGGCGAAGAATGTGTAGCAGGTAACCAAAGCTTGTAATGGACACTAGTAGTAGGTTTGGGAGAGTTGTTGTGGTTTTTAGATTTATGTGGTGATTAAAACTTGAGAGTTAGTAAGAATGATTGTGAACTGCCACTTGGCAGAATCTGTTAATGGTACACCTGTATGCGGCCCAGCTTGAAACTTATGGGTGTGTATATTGAGAAAATATGTCCCTAAACCACTTCCAGTTTTATTAGGAGTATTTCATTTCTGCAAGGTTTTCTTAACCTTCCCCCTTCCTTTCCAATATTTCTGCAGTTTCTTTTGATCTTTGGTTTATCTTGTTCACAGTATCACAGTATTGTAAGGGTTGGAAGGGACCTCTGGAGATCATCTAAGTCCAACCCCCCTGCCACAGCAGGGACACCTACAGCACATTGCACAGGACAGCGTCCAGGCGGGTTTTGAATGTCTCCAGTGTGGGAGACTCCACAACCTCTCTGGGCAGCCTGTGCCAGTGCTCTGCCACCCTCAAAGGAAAGATGTTCCTCCTCATGTTAAGATGGAACTTCCTGTGTTCAAGTTTGTGCCCGTTACCTCTTGTCCTATCACTGTGCACCACTGAAAAAAGGCTTCTCATCTACCTGGCACCCTCCCCTTAAGTATTTATAAGTATTGATAAGATCCCCCGAGTCTTCTTTTTTCTAGACTAAAAAGACCCAAGTCACTGAGCCTTTCCTCATAAGAAAGATGCTCCAGTCCCCTAATCATCTTAGTAGCCCTTTGCTGGACCCTCTCCAGCAGTTCCCTGTCCTTCTTGAACCGGGGAGCCCAGAACTGGACACAGTACTCCAGATGCGGCCTCACCAGGGCAGAGTAGAGGGGGAGGATGACCTCCCTTGACCTGTTGGCCACACTGTTCTTGATACACCCCAGGATGCCATTGGCCTTCTTGGCCACCAGGGCACATTGCTGGCTCATGGTCATCCTGTTGTCCACCAGAACTCCCAGGTTCCTTTCCACAGAGCTGCTCTCCAGGAGGTCAGCCCCCAACCTATACTGATGCATGGGGTTATTCCTGCCCAGATGCAGTACCCTACACTTGCCCTGGTTGAACTTCATCAGGTTTTTTTCTGCCCAACTCTCCAGCCTGTCGAGGTCACGTATGGCAGCACAGCCTTCCGCCATGTAGCCACCCCTCCCAGTTTTGTATCATCAGCAAACTTGCTGATGGAACACTCTATCCCTTCATCCAGGTCATTGATGAATATATTGAACAGGACTGGACCCCGTACTGGCCCCTGGGGAACACCACTTGTTACAGACCTCCAACTGGACTCTGCACCACTGATCACAACCCTCTGAGCTCTATCGTTCAGCCACTGTTCAATCCACCCCACTGTCCATTCATCTAACCCACACTTCCTAAGCTTGCCTGTGAGGATGATGTGGGAGACAGTGTCGAAAGCCTTGCTGAAGTCAAGGCAGACAACATCCACTGCCTTCCCCTCATCCACCCATCCAGTCACGCCATCATAGAAGGCTATCAGATTAGTCAGACAGGACTTCCCCTTGGTGAATCCATGTTGACTACTTCTGATAACCTTCTTTTCCTCCAGATGCTTGGAGATGACGCCCAGAACAAGCTGTTCCATCCTCTTTCCAGGGATGGAGGTGAGGCTGACTGGCCTGTAGTTTCCCGGGTCATCCTTCTTGCCCTTTTTGAAGACTGGAGTGACATTGGCTTTCCTCCAGTCCTCAGGCACCTCCCCTGTTCTCCACGACCTTTCAAAGATGATGGAGAGCAGCCCAGCAATGACTTCTACCAGCTCCCTCAGCGCTCGCGGGTGCATCCCATCAGGCCCCATGGACTTGTGGGTGTCCAGTTTACTTAATTGTTTTCTGACTTGTTCCTCTTCAACCAAGGGAAAGTTTTCCTTCCTCCAGACTTTCTCTGTTATTTGCAAAGTCTGGGACTCCCGAGAGCTGGCCCGAGCAGTGAAGACAGAAGCAAAGAAGGCGTTCAGCAACTCTACCTTCTCTGCATCATCCGTCACCACAGCACCCGTCTCGTTCAACAGTGGGCCCACATTTTCCCTAATTTTCCTTTTGCCCCCTATATACTTAAAGAAACCCTTAGTATTGGCCTTGACATCCCTCGCCAGGTTCAATTCCAAGGCTGCCTTGGCTTTTCTCGTTTCTTCCCTGCATATCCTGACAGCATTCTTATACTCATCCCAAGTTGTCAGCCCCCTTTTCCACATCTTGTGAACTTCCTTCTTCCACCTGAGCTTTTTCAGAAGATCCCTGCTCAGCCATGCAGGTCTCCTTCCCTTGCCCGATTTCTTGCTCTTTGGGATGTACCTATCCTGAGCTTGGAGGAGCTGGTGCTCAAATATCAGCCAGCTCTCTTGAGCCCCCTTACCCTCTAGAGCCCTCTCCCATTTGATTCCTCCCATCAATTTCTTGAAGGGATCAAAGTTAGCCTTCCTGAAGTCTAACATTTCAACCCTGCTTGTCATTTTGTGCATACTGCACTTAATCCTGAACTCTGTCTTCTCATGATCACTACAGTCAAGTCTGCCCCCGACATTAACATCCTCCACCAGTCCCTCTTTGTTTGTCAATACTAGGTCCAGTAGTACACCTCTCCTTGTGGGCTCTTCCACCACCTGAGTCAAGAAGTTATCATCAATGCACTGGAGGAACCTCCTGGACTGTACATGCCTAGCTGTGTAGCCTTCCCAACAGATATCAGGGAAGTTGAAGTCCCCCATGAGAACCAAGGCCTGTGATTGTGAGGCAGTTCTCACCTGTCTGTAGAAGGCCTCATCAACTTCCCCATCCTGAGCAGGTGGCCTCTAATAAACACCCACAACAGTAACTCTCATGTTACCCTGCCCCTTAATCCTTACCTACAAGCTCTCAACTTGCTCATCATCAGCCCCCAGGGAGAGCTCAATACATTCCAGTTGCTTTTTCACATAAAGAGCGACTCCCCCACCTCGCCTTGCCGTCCTATCTTTCCTAAAGAGAACATAGCCCTCCATGACAGCGTTCCAGTCATGTGAGCTATCCCACCATGTCTCAGTAATTGCAATGAGATCATGGCCGTGTCACCGCACGCAGATCTCTAACTCCTCTTGCTTGTTCCCCATGCTGCGTGCATTGGTGTATAGGCACTTCAGAGAGGCCAATGAGTGTGTAGCCCTGGAGAGGTGGTGGGCCTTCAGATCCTTAAGGTCATGTTTATACCTTGAACTACTTGCAGCTGTTGGATTCTATGTTCTTTTGAGACATGTCTGCAGCCTTGAAAGGGAACACGGTTTGGGGGTTTTTGTTTGTTTGGTTGGTTTTTCCCCTTTTCCCCAAGCCAGTAAGACCTTAGTCAACTTTTTCAGCTCTGCCCTTTAATTCCAGTGAGGACTGTGACCTCCCAATGTCTCCCTCCCTTGCTGGATAGTGTGGCACTTCTCACCCATGTGGCAAGTACTCCTGCACATGAGATCATAAGGTTATAACCCTAGGATTAGTCCTCTCATCCACAAGTTTAGCAATCCCACAGTGAAGGCTTAACAGAACATTTCTTCTTCACTGCTAATGTGCAGTGGGCTTGGCTACTTGGGGGCTCGTTCATCAATCTCTTTATCAGG
The DNA here is from genome assembly GCA_017639485.1 of Pluvialis apricaria. Lineage (NCBI taxonomy): Eukaryota > Metazoa > Chordata > Aves > Charadriiformes > Charadriidae > Pluvialis > Pluvialis apricaria. Next base: position 37,138,984 of record CM030011.1, on the reverse strand, counting down.
CATTGGAATTGCGCTGGTTTCACCTTCTTTGAAAGAAAGTGCTAGACTTTGGAAGCACCTTCATAATACTCAATTTTGAGACTTTAATTTCAATTAAGTAGCAACCTTGGCAGGCTTTTTCATGACTTGGTCTTTGTTTTGGTATCAGGTGTTAACAGGAGAACAGCTCTTTGGTAAGGTACCAACCTTGCCTTTTCTCCAGCTTTTGAATGTCACAGCACAAAGATGCCCTGTGATGCGTGGCCCTGCCTGCTGCGGGAGTTCAGCACCCAGGAGAGCTGCTCCTCCTCTTCCTCTTCCTCCTCTTCTTCAAGGCCCTGTTTGTGACTACAAGTTTAAGCATAAATAGAACCATCCTGCTGTATTTCAGCGCTGCACCCTATTCTTTCTCAAGGTGTCAGCAACTGGTATTGGCTACCCGGGTGCTGTAACAAATGACATACTGTGGAGTTTGAAAGCTGGGTAACAAGGGGCATGTCACTTTGCTTGAGATGTATCATATAAGACTGAGAATAGATCAGACTTACCGTGGTGACTCAGTATTCATTTCAGGAATTACATGTCACTACTGCTGTGCATCTCCCCCTTGATGAACAAACAGCTTTATCCTGCTGTCATGTTCTCTCAATTTTCAATCTCTGTGGTCTTCATCTTCAAATAGCTGTAGTCTCAGAGCTTTGCCCTCTTAGCACAGGAGGCGAACCATCCATTGACGGCTTGGTTGTCATCAGCCTTTGTATCAGTGAGGTCTCTTTTCTCTTCCTACGTGCTTTTCCTTGGGACTGGTTGGCACATCATTTACTCTGAAGGACAGATAACATGAGAAACAGCCATTTCTTCTGATGGCTGCATAGTTCCGTGTTCCTCAGCATAATCTTTCAATTCCCCAGCTGTTACACCAAATGTTACTGGCTTTCCTTATTGTTGGCTCTCATCATAGTTCTTAGAAATGCCTTGATTATTTTTGCTTTCACAGTGGACAAAAGTCACAGATGTCAGAGTAATTATTTCTTTTGCAATTTTTTGTTGTTTCTGACTTTGTTTCTGTAAGTCAAAATCATATATCAGTGCAGTGTTCCTTTATAATACTTCTAGGTGATGCAAAATAAAGCTTGGTGAGTTGTTTCACTTCACAAAAATATTTACCAACCGAGTCTAAGAGGTAGAATTAGAAATGGTGACTGCTGAATTGATTCTTCCAACTCCACCAACCCTTCAAATATAGTGACAACCTATCCCCAGAAAAAAATGGAGATTTACTTTAAATTTTTTCTGCAGGTGACTTCTGAGTTATGTTTTGGCTGACAACTTGCCTACTTTTTCAAACCATCCAAAAAACACCTCTATAGGCAGAAGCCAGCATTCGCACCCTTGACTTTTACTTTATACTGGAGGAACTGGCAAATGTTTCTGCAGTGATTTGTCAATAGTTGATATACCTGAAATTGTGACTGTCTCTATTCTTGATCTCTGCAAATTGGTGACTGGGGGCCATTTCCTTATCTTTAGCAAGTACTAGGCTCTCACAGAGCCATCCTCAGCTGCATGGTATGCACAGTCATCTCGTGGAGAGTGTTTACATGGCACACTCATGACATTGCCAACACAGTGTGGTACATGGTTTCTTGCAGCTGCTCCTAGTGAGAATTTAAGTGCAAACTGCTGATTAAGGACTGGAGAAGTCACTTCATTGCAAGCTAACTGTTCCATGAGCTGTTCAATATCTGTCTGCATCTTGCTCATCTTCCCTTCTCCATCAGAAGCCTTCAGGGGCTCCTCAGTGCAGGTACAAAGCCACAAAGGAGCTGGACTGGCACTGGATATGCTCTGCCCTGTATGTTCATGCACTGAAGAGGAGAGGCTGCTGCTCTTGTGGGTGTCCTTTTCTGGTGGTGATCAAGGAAATAATGTTCTTTTTTAGGCACACTATATTGATGTATGAACTGCATAGGTCACATATGCCCAATTCCTAGTTTAAAAAAACCCAATTTTTTCTAAGCATTGTTATCCAATGGGTAGAGCTACCATAAAATACTTGGGATTACAAAGTCAGGATTTTGCAGTGTGAGGATTTTGTGATGCGATGAGGTATTGTCCTGGTTCCGGCAGGGATGAGGTTAATTTCCCCAAGGATGGGAGAGGGCACAGGTATTCCACACCATGTGAGCCATGCCCGGGCGGTAGGGGGGAGCTGCCGGGGGGAGGGGGCGGGAAGTCGCTGCTCAGCGCGGGCTGCGGCGGCGCGGGTGCGGGTCCGGTCGGTGAGCGGCGGTGCCCTGATCGCGTTTGTATATTCCTTTATCCGTGTTATTGTTACTGTTTTCTCTTCCCTTTACTGTTCTGTTAAACTGCCTTTATCTCAACCCACGAGTTTTGCCTTTTTCTTCCTATTTCCCCCCCCCCCCCACAGCTGTGGGGGGTTGGGTGAGCGGCCGCGTGGTTCGTTGCTGCTGGCTCAGGCCAAACCACGACAGGTATGGCAGCTGTATCTCAGCAGCAAAGCATGTGCTTGTTACCTATCTGTGTGGTTTTGAAGTGCATAGAAGCACTTCAGTGTTCACCACCTACTTTTCAAAATTGAAAATAAGCTAGTTGAAATTTTTGAACCCAGCAAGTAGATAGCCAATGAAAAATAATTCATGAAAACCCAGTAAAATGCAGGTAATACTTATTTAGTTAATTTGGCATTAAGATACTGTTAGCTGTAGTGCTAACACTGAAATAAAAACATGCCTGGGTAGATTTGGGGTAACTGCGTGACAGATTCTTTGTGCACAACTTAAGAAAATAATTTTTATAGATCATTTTAAGAAATGTCAATGCTTTCACCTTTGTCCAGATTAATATTCTTGGAGCCTCTGACATATTTTATAATATATCAGATATTCCAGGCAAAGAGCTATCAGCTTGACCCAGTGTCTAGCTTCATCCAGGCTTCCCAGCTGGTTTGCTGAGACTGAGGAACCCCATATTGCTTTTGTGTAATCTAATAACTAGGGAGAAAGTGAGGCTAAATGACAGCAGCTGTGGCTCGATATACCAGATGTGGCTAAGCGGCTCTTTTTGGAAGAGGTGAGGAATCACAAAGAACCCCAAATAATGGGATAATCCCACTGAGGTTCTGAGGGTGAGGGGGTGGGGAGCAATTGTCAGGAGGAATCCACCCCCAAGCTTTTGAGGAAGGAACAAAGAAGTCTGACTTGCCACTAGGGCTCCAAAAGTTGACAGAGATGCTTTTGACTTTGGACTTCTCTTAACCCAATTCAAGGAAAATTCTTCAAATCAGCGTTCCAGCAAAATCAAAGAATTTCCACATGCAGTGAGATGCCAAAGTTTGAGACATTCTGGTTTAAATGAGGCTCTCTTTTCAACCCTGCCTTTTGATCTGCTGCTTCCATGGCATACCTCTTCAATTGGGTGATACCTGGCAAAGTAGCTGATCTGCAATGACATTTGATTTGAGGGTTACTTGAATCATTTATGAAGCTGGGAAAATTGCTGTCCTCACTGAAGTTATGGTATGGCAAATTTGTGTTATGTACAGCATTTGTCACTTAAAGAATTTGTTGAGATTGCTTTAGTCTTCCAAATTACTTATGTTTTAAGATAAACTGTTCTTTCTGCTGGTGCTTCTTGTCTGTTTTGTTTTTTTCCTGCATTGCTGAAAATGATGCATCTTTTTTGGTATCCTTTTTCTTTCTTTGTAGAAATGATTTCTTTAAAGAGTGTAATTTGTCATTTTGAGCAGCTATTTCCAGGCACACAAATCTGCTTGGGCATTTGTGGGTTTTGTTTTTTTGATTTCATTCATGTTTTGGTATCATTATAAAATATATATATATAAAAATTATATTTCTGTATGTTTCTTCTGCTAGAAAAATTTCTGCTCAAGAAGAATGGTAACAAAAGCATTTCTGTCTTGTGTCCCAATTTTATGCAAAATATTTGCCACAGATTTATGAGCAAAAACTGACAAATTCTCTTTGGTTATAGTCTGAAATATCCACAGTGATTGAAGCACTCCAGGACTTGAATTTTTTTCTTACATGTTTTGAATCATGTCTTCAATCTCACTGCTTGTTTTTGCATACTGTCCGTAATTTTAAATGTTGCATATTCACTTAATTGTAGGGGGGATGATAGAATGAAGTGACTTTGTTTCTGTTAGCAGTGTCCTGTGATGTAGGAGGGAGGTAGATGTTTGAGGAAATGTGTTTAGAGCAAATAATGCTATGGACAATATTAAATAGAAAACCAAAACCAACCCTAATGTATTAAGGCAAATACCTGAAAAACATTTTGAAATAGAGAGTAAGAACTTTCCTGTGTAAAATCTGACTGAGGAAAAGGGGTTCTTCTTTCTGCATACCCAAGCCATGCCACTTGCCTGGATGAATGAAAAATGAGTATTACTAGTAACATATAATTTTATATATAATTTTATAACCTCATTTCCAAAAGGAATGAATCCCAGTAAGTCATGCTCTGTCTTTCTCTGGATTGCTTTCATAACTCTTGATTCTGCTGGTTGCCTGCAGAAAACTTCGGTAAGGATAAAGACACGTACCAAGCAAAGTTCCAGATCTGGGACATGTTGTCAGCTCTTACTGCACACCTGATGACTGAGAACATGGGGTTGTATTCATAGAGTTCTGTCAAATGCAAGACCTAAATCCATTCAAGCAACAACCGTGCTAAGACTCACAGATTTTATTTTTTTTTTAATCCTCTTTTGGTTTCTAGACATTGTTTTGATTCCTTCTGTGAATAGGATGGAGAAAAAGTTTCAGGTTTGGTAGAAAGCAAATTGCCAGAGTTTAGGCTGTTTTACTTAACCCATATATAGGGAATTCATGCCTTTTTTTTACTCCTCTATAGTTTGCTTTGGTATGCTCTTTCACCAATATGGTGCTGGAAGAATGTGCTTGAAGCAAAGATCTAAATGTAAAATTTTACTTTTGTGTCCTACCTAAGTCAAGATAATTATCTGCCTACATTTCTAAAATTCACTTTCTACTTAAGTATGCTTTCAAAAATATCATCAGATATTATAAATGTGTTTAATCTTAGTTATATTTCATGCTGATGTGAAGCATTTGCCAAGTACAGAGGGATAAAAGTCCACTTTATTAGTGGAACTGCATAGTATCTCACCATCTTTAAGCAAGTGTGAATTCTGGGAGGTGGGAGTGGTTTTGGGTTAAGATCACTGTTTTCATGTCTGTGCTGAGATCTAGAAAATGGACAAAACTCTCAAAATTTTGGTGGGATTCGGATTTTTTAATTTTTATACTAAGCTTACTGCTGGTTTTGCATGAAGCCACCTTGTTCTGTTGGTGGAATCATGGATGTACATGTTCTGAAATGTCTCAAAAACTTGATTTGGGTTTCTGTAGAAGTTTTCCTTTTATTCTAGTCTGTGTGAAAAGATCACAGAATCACAGAATGGTCGGGGTTGGAAGGGACCTCTGGAGATCATCTAGTCCAACCCCCCTGCCACAGCAGGGTCACCTACAGCAGGTTGTCCAGGATGGCGTCCAGGCAGGTTTTGAATGTCTCCAGTGTGGGAGACCCCACAACCTCTCTGGGCAGCCTGTTCCAGTGCTCTGCCACCCTCAGAGTAAAGAAGTTCCTCCTCATGTTAAGATGGAACTTCCTGTGCTCAAGTTTGTGCCCGTTACCTCTTGTCCTATCACTGGGCACTACTGGAAAAAAGACTCTTCTCATCTACCTGGCACCCTCCCTTTAAGTATTTATAAGTATTGATAAGATCCCCCCTGAGTCTTCTTTTCTCTAGACTAAAAAGACCCAAGTCCCTGAGCCTTTCCTCATAAGAAAGATGTTCCAATCCCCTAATCATCCTAGTAGCCCTTTGCTGGACCCTCTCCAGCAGTTCCCTGTCCTTCTTGAACTGGGGAGCCCAGAACTGGACACAGTACTCCGGCCTCACCAGGGCAGAGTAGAGGGGGAGGATGACCTCCCTCAACCTGGCACCCCAGGATGCCATTGGCCTTCTTGGCCACCAGGGCACATTGCTGGCTCCTGGTCATCCTGTTGTCCACCAGGACTCCCAGGTCCCTTTCCACAGAGCTGCTCTCCAGGAGGTCAGCCCCCAACCTGTACTGATGCATGGGGTTATTCCTCCTCAGATGCAGTACCCTACACTTGCCCTTATTGAATTTCATAAGGTTTTTCTCTGCCCAACTCTCCAGCCATCTCTCCGTTCGTTGGCTTCCGTTACACTGAAAATCTCTTGTGCTGCATTCTGCATTGTCGTAAATATCTGTAGAACCAGGTTCAACACAGGTGCTGCAGACAAAACCACTTTTCTTCTGTTGTATAGCTCCGAGACACTCATTTTTGTATACACACAGATAGTCCTGCATGGGTAGTACGTATACGGCCATAAATTTCTCTGACATGCCCAGGTCTTTGTTGCTGATGTTACTGATGCAAAGTTAGAGAGTTTAATCATAGGTTTCATGAAAATGAGAAAGCTTATTTAAAAACTGTTCAAAACACTATGCGTTTATTTCTTTGTTTCTTTAGGAGACATCACTCAGAAAGGATATGAAAAGAAAAGAGCTAAGCTGTTAGCGCGCTACATACCACTCATTCAAGGTAAGAGACAGCATGTAAGTTACACCTTTTGTGCTAAATCTGTGAAAATATGTAATGGAAAAGTTTTTATTAAATAGCATAGATGAATTAATAGCATTTGATTGACATGGCACCTAACCAGTAGGGGAAAATGGCTATTATAGAGAAGTTCAGAACAAGAGAAAAGTCTGAAATGTATTTTTAAACTTTATGTGAAATGTTAAATGGTATCATTTTTGTCAGCAAACATTTGTTTGAGAACTGTATCCAAGACTTTACAAATTTTTAAAGTTAACTTAGCTATTCCTGAAAGCAAGTTAGCTGGTTTTGTTAAATGAAAACACTCACTAGTCATCACTTTCATTCTTTAGTATGCTTTTTTCCACATACCCTCTACCTCCTCATCCCCCCTCCCACCCCCAATTTCTTCAAAATACTGACTTTTTATTATAAACTGTTACTTTTTAAATTGGTTATTATCAGACTTTATCTTAAATGGCCAAAAGCTAAACACTCAACTTTTACTTATTTTTATACTAGGACACTTAAATCATTTGGGGTTAAAGCTGTAGTGGTGCCATTGAGCTTTGGTCTTGTATAATAACCCTGGGCCAATTCTTCCATAGCTTAAGAGATTCTGGTTGAGATAAGGGAAAATGAGAAGACAGCCGAGATGAGTGGAACTGATAATGAGACACTGTAGATACCTGAGAGAAGAAAAAATCGCGTATTATTTCACAATGTTAATGTTATGCTTTCAGGTCAGAGAACAGAGGGAATAATGCTGTTGAAATCTTGATGCAGTGACCCCCGTGTCTTTTTGTAGCAGGATAGACAAAAGTTGTATTCTCATGAGTTCTGCTGACTGAGTTGTGGTGTTTCAGAAGAGTTTTACAGTGTGTATTTGGCATTGAACAGTTAGAACATGGTGTGGTGCTTCATCATGGGGTTTCTTAGCAGAGGTTTATTGTTGTGGTTTGGGTTTCTGGTTGTTTTTTGGTTTTGTTTGGTTGTTGTTTTTTTTTTGTTGTTGTTGTTGTTTTTTAAGAACAGCTGTAGCTTTTCCCTTAGCGAATTTATAGTACTCTGAACCACGCAGGACCTAACTCATATCTATAAAATGACTCATTCCTTGAATAGAAGCAGTTTGGATTTTTTTTGATGAATATTACAGTCAGCAGCAAGCTGTGGCTTCACTTGCCACAGCTTTTCCTTCTTACGCCATTTTTCTCTTAGGAACTGTCTCGCTTTTCTGTTCAAAATACCCTGTCCTCCAACTCAGCTTAGAGATTTTGAGACTACAGTAAGTATGGATTTTGGCTGAGGATTAACAGTTACGAGAGATGTTCTGTCAATGAACTCTGTCTGCTAGAAAGTTATGCCTTTGTATTTCTGTCTCTTGTTTTAATCTCTCATAACCATTGATTTACTCTGCCTTCTCTCGTTTCTGTTGATAGTGATTTTTTTTATTTTTTTCCCTCTCAACCCTTAAACTGAAGGCTGTTTTTACAAATTGCTCAAGTTCTGATCTCTCAAGTGTAGCACTTTGTCTTCCGTACTTTTTTTTTAAGTAAGTTTTAAAACTAAACCACCTTTGTTCCCCTTTTCTGTATGAATACTGCTGGCCCTGTGTCATAATCTAATTCTTGGGGTCTTAGAAGCAACGCTGAATCCTGTGCAGCGTTTCCAGGGATGTTACACTGATTAAATTCAGTTGTCTGCTCTAGAAGCCTGCTATGATACCTGTATAATTTCCAAAGGTGTTTTGTAATATCCTATTTAGGTAACCTGCTTATTCAGGAACTCAGTCAGCTGAAGTGGTGAACTACGGAATTGACTTGTTATGCAGCTTTGGAAGGAAATAAAATTAGTAGGAAAAATATGTTAATGGCACTTCTTTAGAATTGTTTTCATTGAAGCTTCTCTTTCAAACTTGAGGTGTTCAGGAGAAGTGACTTCATACAAGGTGTTAACCTAGAACATCCTGGGGAAGGAAAGCATGTCCTAAGGAGATGGCAGTGCAATTCAGCGGACTCCTAGTTTCTGTGATCTGGTATTAGGCTCAACTGAGAATCCTAGGTCCCTTTAGATTTCCAGCTACTTAAAAATTTCTCCTTGTTCAGCTAAGTTTTCCCTAATCATCATTTCGACCACCACGGAGTGGTCGAGAATTAGCCGATCCAATGGTTTGTCCTACTTGCTCGATACCGCATTTTCTAAGAAGTATCGGATTACCTTATTTGTCTACCACTTCTGCCTAGCTTTGCATTAAAATGACAGGAACCTAGCTTTAATACAAGAGAGCGAGCGGTCTGTCTGCCTCTGAGCACAAAAAATGATACTCTGGCAAAAAGACAAAGTTTGCTTAAAACTATAAGCTAACTACTTATTTCAGTTTCCTGACGTATGTTGTTCCATTAACCCAGTTCTACCTTGGAATTTTGTTAATTGACACAGCTTCAGCGTGGCTCAGACTAACGTGTGGGAGTCCCAGTGGCTTTGAGCCTGCAGTAATTTTTTGTCATTAACAATATGGTCGCGAGATTTTTTGTAACGTCCTTTGCTTTGTAACATTCCTGATAGGGTTTGTTAAGTTTCCCATTATCCATCAAGTTTTTGCACACTGATGGATGCCAGCATTTTAGATTTGAAGAGTTCTTAGTCTGTGATTTGACCATCCCCGTGACTTGTGTCATTCTAAATCTGATTTGGTCATCATTTCTTTTCCAAGTATATGCATTGTCAGCTTTTCTCTGTTGGTCTGTGAGGTAAAGACTGCTGAGCAGTTAATTTTATCTCGTTCTTCAGTACTTACTTGAATTTCACAAGACGTGATGTCTTCCTTACAGTGCATCAATACCTAGCTCTACTTGTTTTGTTACGGAACTTTAGCTGATAGTACAATTCTGCTGATTTGTAAGGTTTTTAACCAAATGTAGGGTGGGCACTGAAAGTACTGAGTAAGAAGTAGAATTACTGGTAGGAAGCAGGAAAGTAGAGAAAGGAGTAATGGGGAAATTGTTTGAAATGAAAGGTTTTGATTACTGTAAGTTTATGAAATTATTAGACAACTCAAGATAGGACTGCATGTTGATGTGGTACTTGTAAAGAAGGAAGAGGTGGTGGCACAGGTTTAGAAGCAACTATGGAAAGAGCTGGCTTAAATTGAGCGGAGAGGGTGACCATTCTGTGAATCTGCTGTAGGTTCTCCAACTTAGACTTGAATGTGTACAGGGTTTTCTATGATTTTGGGGTAAGGGATTCTTCTGTCTTTTTAGAAATTTGAAACAGATATCTGTAATCACAGAGTTCAGATTTACATGGGTAGTTAATGGGATTCTCTTTTAATAAACATTTATGAATCAACAGTTGTATGATCTTTGTATCTTAAAAAATACTCATTTACTTGTAAGATTTGAGTTCTGGAAGTTTAACTTTTCATGTTATGCCTCATCAGCTGCCACGTAAAAACTAATCATTTGAGAACTCCTACTCTTTCAATGCCAAGTACAATGGATTGGATTAAGTTTCTAGTGCACTGTGTAGCTGACTCTGTGGGGAGCCAAATCATTATACAGACAGTGTTAAATAACCCCGCAGAAAAACACAGAAGTGGCTGCAAAGCATATTTTCAATTAACAGTAAAATTAAGTAGAATTTGTTAGTATTCAGGAGTCACATTCCTTGTAGGCTCTGTTTTGCATTCTAAAATTTTAATTCTGCAGTTGTGAAGAGTTAGTGGAAATATTAGATTTTGCTTAGGAACTATAAAACTATGTAGCTACCGGGAAATACTAATAAAAATGTGTTATCTTGCACTAATCCAACCAAATGCACTGTGCAAAAGTAAAAACAAGTGTTGAGTAATTGCAAGCCTTAACAGTAATCAGTCGGTAACAAGTTTTCTCAGTCAACCTCTGCACCCAAATTTCAGATAAAACTCTGAGGAAATGATCAATTATATCTGTAGGCAACCTGGCATGCTGCTAGGTAAAGCTTCTATGAGGGAAAGATAACATCAGATACATTGCAAAAATCCATTTTAAATGTGGATAGAGCTTGGGTGTAAAAAGTTTCAGAAATAACATGATAAATGAACAGTGTTTACAGTGAAATTTGGTAACTTGAATCCTGGAGTGTACTGTCCTGATAGGGAGAAAATACTGTACTCCCTTATCCCTTTTTTTTCTTGTAGCCAGTGTTCATCGTCATTTTTCTGTTGAATTTCAAGAAACTTTTGATGGTTAGGAGAACTATTTCTTTCTAGAATCACTTTGTATTCCCACATGTGGGATATATCTCAGAATGAGAAACAATACCAGGGATGATGGCAACCCCAAAAGCATCATTATAAGCAGTCTCGGAGCTGTGCTTGGGAGAGAGTGTATCTTCTACCTGTGAAGTTACATTTGTCATTGGAACATTAAAAAATTCATGTCAGGAAGTGGAATGTCATGAGCTGATTATTGGATGTGAAATAAATAAAATTTCCTGTCTGCACTCAAATGTGATATGTTGGTAACTGGATTTCTTTTTAGTGGTTGCTATGCCATTACCTGAATTATGTTGATATTCTAGACACTTGAATGTAAACAGGGTTATGTAAGCTGGATGGCTGCCCCAAAGCAGTAAAACTCATCAAAATATTTGCAGAAGGGTGTGGTAATGGCAAATATGAATTAGTTAGTTTAACAGCTGAGAGGTTTGACAAAGGGCTTGTCATAAGCAAACCTCCAGATAGGAGTACCAGCCAACTTTTCTAGCTCATTTAGAGTTTTCCCCTTTACTGAAGCCTAGTGTTAGTAACTACATCCTGACCGATTTCTTAGGTATTGTCTGAGCAGGAAAAGCAACCATAAAATCCCAGTTCGTTCCCATTTGATGTGTTGTGCTGAGTAGGAGATTGGTGTTAGGTATTAGCTGAGGGACTTCATCTCCGAACATGTGCAGGTGCAGCTTCATCCTTCTGATGTTAGTGTATTTCTGCTGAAATTCCCTCTGGAGAAGTTGAGATGCAAGATTGGAATGGGAGGTGGTCCCGTGTGGGTGTTTCTGGCTCTTGTCTGTAGTACAAGTCCTTCTTCTCCATCATCTCCTAGGCAGTACTATGGGAGCACTGGTTTTCATAAAGCTTTGGCAAAAGATGCGTGGAAAAGAAATATACAGAGAGAATGGGGAGCCTAGCTGAATGGGAAAGGACAACTGCATTGTAGAGGAAATTCTTATTTCGCTTGTATGGAAGGGGAGGAGACATTCAAAAATCATCTGCCTAAAACAGAAGACAAGAGATTTATGACAATTTATGAGATGAAGCTAAGGGAATGTGTCTGCCATGAGTTTTAATTTTGCTTCCTTACAATTGTAGATGCTAGGTTGCTTACTGTGCTGTTGCTTATTCTTCCAAAAGCTTATCAGTTTCAATTAACTGGAAACATTTTGTTCCATGGTTTTCTCAGGCACGTTGTCTACATCTCCTGGTGTAATTCTGTATCTTTTACCAGGAATGATTGTGCTACCATGAAGGCACATGGTCTTCAACTTCCTTTCTAAACAGCTCAAGTTGTAACTCCAAAACCTCTTTCCTACCTTACTGGCATCTACATGAACTATTACTACTGGTTCATCTCCAATATTTTTCAAGACCATGTTCAGATGCGTTGTGAGAACTTTTCACCTTTACACCGACGTGGCAAGTCATCACGCGGCCCTCTGTGATACTGTCAGAAATCTGGATGGTTTGTTCATGGTGGAAACACCAAACATAGTAGTTCCCTTTTTCTTGCCCCTAGAGAGGTATCTATCGAGTCAAAAGTAAATCTGGCCATCTTGTCAAGCAGACACGTTATGGAATAATTTCTTTTCATTAGTTTGCTGTTGCCTTCCATGGACACTTTTATCCCCCTTTAGGGGTGCTAATATGAAAACAGGATTTCTCTGTGATGCCCCTGAATTATCTTGTTGAACTTCCTTTTCTCTTCAGTGGCCAGTTACTTGCGTGTGTCAATGAAACTTGTCTCCCCGAGGTTTCTGTCTGTTTTGGTGAACTGGATCTGAAGTCTGAGGACCTTTGGCCAGCTGCACCATGCATGCTCCTGAGAATGTGTGCATCTGCGCTCTTCTCTTGTGATGGTCATTTTCCTGGTATCCTGATTTCTTACTGATCTTTTTACAGTGTTAATGTTATTTTTTAAATTGCCTCTTCTGTTGTGTAAATCAGGTTGCAACTGCAGTGTTCTGGTGCTGCTTTACAGAACAGTCTGTGTAAGAACAGTCTGTGTAAATTTGTCTGTAAAGACAGACAAAGAAACAAGAAACTGTTGTAAGAACAGTCTGTGTACAGAACAGTCTGTGTAAATTTCACTTGATTTAGTTCGTGCTAGAGAAACACCTTGCTGAGTAACTTTATTTTTCCTCTGTTGTCAGAGTGATTCCACCATAATTAAAATTATTTTTGCGTGTTCTTTTCTCCCCTTTTCTTCCTTAGCGCTTCTGCTCCAGCAAAATTAAAATGTTATCACTTTCAAATTTTCATTTTTAAGGAAAATGATGATGAAACCTCCTCTAGTTTTGGTTGATGCTGTCATGTCCCAAAGTTCCATTTTTCTTACATTCTCTTTGTTTTATGTAATTTACTTGAAAAAGCCTACTGCTAATTTTGTAGGAGCTCAGTTAAAGCATCAAACAATCAAATAGTACTTAAGATAACTTAGCAGTGCAGCCTAGTATGACTGATGGTTTTGTCTACTGGCCATATGAAGTCCTGAAAATAAAAGAGCATATTTCTTACACTGTAATACTTGTGATTACTTGATGAATGACGAGTCCATATTCTGTTAGACATGCTGAATAGAAAGGCATGTTAGAGTGGGATTAAGGCATAGTCAGCTACTGTAGGAAGCTGGGTTTGACTCTGTAGTCATTTGAAATTTCTCCAGTCTTTGAAAAATGTTTCTGCTGCTAACAAAGATACATGTCCTTTCTATTCCAACCAGAAGGTTGGACCAGATGCTTTTTCAAGATCCCTTCCAACTTGGACTGTTCTGTGATTCTATATAGCTGTGATTTTTGTTTTTATTTCTTTGTGGGTACTTCAGCCTAGTGTTCAATTAGAATGGGCTGAATTTTACATACATAGCACTTTGTTCTGTAGTTCCTTTTCTAAGGAATGTGCAACTTACTCTGGTGTCTTGGAGTCTACAATAGCTTTTATAATTTCTTACATTTATAATTTATAGGGGAAAAAAGTGCAGTTACCTTTCTTGATGCTACTGAATTAAAACTCCTACTTTATATTATAGGTATAACAGCTGTGGTCAAAGTATGTTGAAATTTTAATAGGCTAATTTGGTTGGATCTTAGTGTAATTTGTTTAAATGAAATATATGAAAATGTAGTGTGATCACGTGGGCTAGTTGAAAAAGCTTTTTATAGCTTCGTTGCTCACAGTTTCTGAAAATGTCAAGGGATTGCTGTTCATGTGCCTTTTTAAAAAAGTTTTGTTTTTTTTTTTTTTAATTTTTTTTTAGTGTTGCATCTTTATGACCAAATTTCATAGTATGTTCTTTTGGGAGCTTGAATATGGAGATTGGGCTATTAGAATGACGATGTTTTTTGTTGAGTTTTTTTGTGATAAATTAATTTTTCATTAAAAGTAAGAGTCATCCTGCACCAGTCTAAGTATATCTGTCTAGGTACAACAAATATTTTTGAGCTTGGTGTAAATCTTCTGACACAGTCAAGAGCAAATGATCAACTGGCATACTAAACTCAATGGATTTCGTGCTATAGGAAACATTGAGGTAAATCGTTTTACAAAATGATAAAATTAAAAGCTACATTTCTGTGATCTCAGAGTTTTGTCTAGAAATAATGTATTTCCCAGAAATAAAGTGGACTTGGATGTAGGATTTGTAGAAGGAATCAAAAACGTACATGTTCTGTAGGTGGTAGGCCTTCATCCTCCCTTGTGCTTATGAAGTGTTGCTGCTGCTGCTGTTTCAGAGGTGTGCCTTTTTTGATAGAAAAGGCCTTGTCCTTTTCTCAAACTGACAATGTAAGACCTCTGTTCTGTCAGGAACGCAAAATGTGGTTATAGCTATCATCTTTGGTAGCTTGCTTTCTTCTTTTCGAATTAGTGTGCTTAAATAGATATTGCCTCTGTGGGCTCAGCTAATATAACCAAATTTACATAAGTGATGTGGCCAACATCACCTTGAAAGTTGATAGCCAAGCAAGGAGTGTTTTAACAAAGATGTTCCAAGGTCCAGGGACTGAATTGTTCTATTGCTGTCTGCTGGAGCTGGGTGCTGCACAGCCAGCCATCTTCCTCTAATGGCTGTGAAGGTAAAACCTTCCATTCCCTGCTCCTAGTGTTGACTTTGCTAACTCTCTGCCATGGAGGCCTTTCGTATCTGGCTTCTGCTGCTTTTACTGCCTGCTTTGATTAGACCTGTACTGCATGGCACTTAGGTAATTTATATTCGTTTGGGCTGTGACTGACAGGCAGAAGCTGCTTATGTTAGGAGAGCTGGGCTGCTTGTGAAGTATCTCCTGAACTGGTGCTTAGAATGGACTATTATTTTGAGAAATAAAAATTCTAGCTAATGACATGTAGGTGTTCTGCTTACTAGTCTTGTCATAATGTCTAAATAAGCACATCTCTTGCTATTGGCTTTTTCATTGAGACAGTTTAGTTTCCTGTCTAGTGTTTGGATTCATTGAATTTTTAACAAGCGTCTTCTATACTTCTGTATCTTTTGCTGCTGTTGTATGCTTGCTTTAATGGAAACTAATAACACCCTTAAAATTATTTAATTTTCTCCAAGTGGAAACCTATGAGCTGAAGGTTACTTCCTTGAGTAGAGAAAAATATTACAGAACAGTGGAAGATTGTCAAGCATAATTCATATATATGATGCCTATTTTTTTTTTAAACTCATGATTTTCTAGTATCTTATTCTGCATAATAAATTGCATTGGGTAGACCCTTGTTCAGTTTCACTGACCCAGAAGGTGTGAAGACTTAGATCGTTTCAGATCTTGAAGGCAAAAACGTATGCATCAGGTAATATGTTCTGGGATGTGGTATGACAGCAAAGGGTGATAAAATTGAACTATGACCTGAGTAAGGACTGGGTGCTTAATAACTGAGGTAAGGCTTCTCAGAACAAAAAGTAAATAGAGGTCCTCCATCCTCAGATTTCAGTCTCATGAGGAATAATTCCCATTTAGTCTCCTGCCTTAAGTTTTCTATGAAAAGTTCTGGAACTCAGAATATGTGTTTCATGTAAAACTTCAGCATCTCAGGTCACTTTTGTGAGGAGAGTTTGCTTTCTTTCTTTTACAGTTTAGTGGGAAATAACTGTATCTAAAATTCAAAGAAATCTGGAATTAATATGACTGTTATTGTGGAGTTGTACCTAAGCTAGATACGCATTAGCATAGCTACGCAGCTTTGCTTGGGAAGACTGTGAGGAATACGAGGTACCCTAGTGATGGTGAAATCAAGGAGTTACATGCAGATACTTCATGTGAAGGTTCTACACAAAAATGCACCTCTTCTGCCATGGTGTATGAAGTGGTACTAACAGGGAAGGAGATGCTATTTCCAGCCCACATGGCCCTGCCCCTGCTCCTTGCATACATTAATAAATAGCTGAAAAACCTGCCAGGAAAGACCTTACCTATTCTTGTAGGCTACCTGACTCTAACTAGGAAATCCCTGAAGCTCCCCCTCCTTTAGGGGAGGCAGTGGCAGAGAACTAAGAAATACTGCAGTCCTTGGCAAAAACCGCCCTTGTTATTGTAGAGGCCCTATGTGAGTGTGGGTGGTAAACAAACTGCAACGGAGAAACATGAACAGGAGGTCTGTAGGACTTGAATCTGTGGAGAGGGCATGGAAACCAGAGACAGGGTTGGAGGAGATGGGCTGAAGAGCCTGGGGGTGAAGGGACAGTAAGGGAAGGAGTGTGCTACAGACGGGATGGCTGGCCACAGTCTTTGGGCAGAGCAGGGTGCCAGGGGCAGAGCAGGCTGCCAGGTGCAGAGGAGACAGCAGAGAGGGACCAGAGCAGGGCTGGAGGGGCTGAAAGGTTGGCCTAGAGCCAGACCAGGAGTTTCCCACACTTGTTTTATTTTCTGCCTTGTCATACCTCTTTTCATTTCTTTTGGTGCTTTGAACCTGGTTGTTGTCTTTTGTTCCTCTCATTTCTAGATACAGTTCAACAGCTGCAGAAAGGTTTAATAGTGTACAAAGAGCCTGAAGTTTCCTCTTCAGCCTCCCTCTTCCCCTCTGCTCTCTGCAAAGCTCTTTAATATGATACACCATCTTCTGCAGGCTGTGAATGTTTAGAGGCACGATATGTAACTGGGTAGCAATGCAGGTAAAACTGAGATGAGGGTATTGTGGCCATGCTGTTTTAACTTCTTTGGTTTTATTTTTCAGTTTACCATTAAAACTTGGAAGAGAATACTTTGAAAGGTTCTGCTAGTAAACTGGTACAACATATCTCATACAAATTAACCTAGTTTAGAACTGAAATTACTTTGCCTGAATTTCTATTTTGGGAGTTGAATATCATGATCAGTCTTTTTGTGAAGGTAATTAGATTTGCGTGTCTAATAGCTGTTTCAAATAAGAGTTTGCTGAGACATTGATGAAAGTCTTCAAGAAACATTGAGTTTGATGTTAAGACATCACATCTTATACAGATTAGATGAAAGAGATAATAAGGCAATTGCTCTGCACGTGAGTTGCCCAGGAGAGTCCTCTAGCAATAAAGTTCATGCTTTTGCTAAGTATGTTTTTGAAATTTTTATCTCTGCCTATCTGATGCCAGATGTGTTTAGCTAGGCATCCTCCCCCGTGATGCTAGCAAAGAGTCTTCATGGTACTGTCAACTGTTCAGTGCTCTTATAGTAACATAATTTTGGCTTGTATAAATCAGAATTGCTAGAAATGTCAGTGTTAGTCTTGATTTTCCAGCATTAGTGGATGGAAAAATAGTTATAATTCAAATATTAACTTTAATTTCATCCTGTAGAAGAGAATTATTCAGTTAATTGGAAGAAGCAGCCTCTTTAAGATGGCTTTTCATTCTTTCTAGCTTTTTGGGTAAGTTAAAAATGGACTAAACAGTGATAGTGGATCAAGTGTCTTTAGCGTATACTTGTTAAAATATTTTTGTAAAGATCTTCAGTGTGAATGGGGGAAGTTAGCCTGATTATCTAGCTGCTTTTGTAGAAGGCTGAGGTAGTGTCGTGGTTTAGGCCAAATTGGCCACTGGGGATATAGGGGATCCCAGATGGGACCGACAGATGCTCCCCTCTACCCCTCTTCAAAGAGAGAGGCAGAGGAGGGAAAAAGAGACTTATGAGTTTAGAAGGAACTAAAGTACTTTAATGAAATATTAATAATAAAATAAAAAGGAAAGAATGAAATATATACAAAACCGCATCAAGCTCCCAGGGTGACAGTCACGACACCGGCTGGCACTGGGGAAGTCCCAGGCTGGAGTTGGTGATGGACGGGAACTGGATTCAGGATCGGGACCAAAGGCAGATGAACAGACAGAGTCCTCCTCAGACGTCAGCCATTGAAGGAAGAGAGCGAGCTGTTTGATCCTGCAGCTTTTATACTGAGCATGAGGCAGATGGGATGGAATACGCTGTTGGTCAGTTTTGGGTCACCTGTCCTGTCCGCTCCTCCCCGCAGGTGGGACCCCACTGTGCTTTTCTGCTTTCAACCCTCCAACGGGGCAAGTAACAAAGTTGGCTGGCCTTGGGTGTTATAGCAATAAGTATAAGCAAGAGCCTCTTTGCATACCATGCCTTGGTATCAACTATAAACATTGGTCTTATCACTCTGAGAGAGTGAACATTGTCTGCACAATATGCTGTTAATTTCAGTAGTTAGAAGAGGCCCAGCTAAGAAGCAAAGTTACTGAACAAAATTGGTCTTGTTTTACCTCAAACCAGGACAGGTAGTGATTTGCATAGTACCAGAATAAATTAACAAGTTCACCAAGCTTGTGGAACAGGATTTTTCTGGCACATAATTGTGTAGCCTAAGAATTAGATGCAATATCTTACGATTTTTACCAAAAAGTGATGTTTTTCAGACTCATCCATGGTGGTTTTGTGCTATGATATGAAAACTTCTTCTTTGAGAAAGCAAAAAGGGAGGCTTAACTTGGAGGAACACAATTGTGGTTTCCAACAATGCCACTGATTTTGTGCCTCATCCTAATTTAAAGGGAACTTCTGACGTTCAAAAATAAATTATCTTCTGCTCTTTTGTTGCTGCCTTCACCCAAGGTTCCTTGTGACAAGAGCACACAAAATTGACCTGATGTTTGGCATGTTGACTTTTCTAATATAGATACGCTGTTGTGTGAAAATTTCATAAACAGGCAATCTTTTAGGAAGACTCTCAGCTTAGCTGCTTGTCCTGTTCTCTTTTTCACCACCTTAGTTATCGCATTATCCATTTGCATCTGCTCTTTTACTTGTCTCAGGCTTTGAGGAGATGACTTGCCTCAGTCTTTTTAACAAAATACGAAGTTGTTTACTGTTTCCAGACTGTCGTGGTTTGGCCTGAGCCGGCAGCAACGAACCACTCGGCCACTCGCCCAACCCCCCACAGCTGTGGGGGGGAAATAGGAAGAAAAAGGCAAAACTCGTGGGTTGAGATAAAGGCAGTTTAACAGAACAGCAAAGGGAAGAGAAAACAGTAACAATAACACGGATAAAGGAATATACAAACGCGATCAGGGCACCGCCGCTCACCGACCGGACCCGGACCCGCGCTGCCGCAGCCCGCGCTGAGCAGCGGCTTCCTGCCCCCCTCCCCCAGCAGCTCCCCCCTACCACCCGGGCATGGCTCACATGGTGTGGAATACCTGTGCCCTCTCCCATCCTTGGGGAAATTAACCCCATCCCTGCCGGAACCAGGACATTATCCACCCCTTATTCCATACCATCTGCGCCATGCCCAGATCCTACAGTTCCCAATCATTTACCACCACTTTCCCCTGTCTTTATATATACATATATACATATGTACATCTATATACATACAGATTTAATCCCCACCGTCCATGGGCGATCCCTCTAAAATGTTCATTGAGTTAATTTAGTCCATCACTGTGGGCCGCATCTGTGAAAGCAGTCTCTCAGGGCAGGCGAGATGGTGTGTGGTGCTGGACTGGTGCATGCTGCATTTTGGAGCTCGTGGCTGGTGTACCCGGTGTGGCCCATGCCCGCAGTTCGCAGGTTGAAGAAGTTGATCTCCAGGAAGTTGCTGGGCGCCAGCTGATGAGGTCAGTTCTTATTACCTCACCGCTGCACTTTACTCCGCTTTATCAAAGTCCATCTGTCATTGGTTTGGGAGATTCTCACTGTAGTACCCTTGATAGCAGTTATAGTAACGATGACACACAGTGACGGTTATTTAGCACATACCATCATAAGATTTGATTAATTGACTATTCTCCCCCAGAATCAAATCCCCATGAGGTACACATCGGACCTCCCCATCCTCCCGCATCACCCACCACGTGCACCCAGGTCCTTGTGCAAAAGCAATCCCACGGATGGGTTTGCCTTTGCCTGAGGCAGGGCTAACCCAGACTGTCTTCCCTAACCTATTCTTCATGTGCACTACAGGGACTTTATCCCCTTCTACTGTATGTGGAAGTTTTGATTGGGCAGGGCCAGCTCGGTTGGCAGATCCCCTGGTGTTGACTAGCCAGGTGGCCTTTGCTAAATGCGTATCCCAGTGTTTGAAAGTTCCACCACCCATGGCTCTCAGGGTAGTCTTTAACAGTCCATTGTATCGTTCTATCTTCCCTGAGGCCGGTGCGTGATAGGGGATGTGATACACCCACTCAATGCCATGCTCTTTGGCCCAGGTGTCTATGAGGCTGTTTCGGAAATGAGTCCCGTTGTCTGACTCAATCCTCTCTGGGGTGCCATGTCGCCATAAGACTTGTTTTTCAAGGCCCAGGATAGTGTTCCGGGCGGTGGCATGGGGCACAGGGTATGTTTCCAGCCACCCGGTGGTTGCTTCCACCATTGTGAGCGCATGGCGCTTGCCTTGGCGGGTTTGTGGGAGTGTAATATAATCAATCTGCCAGGCCTCCCCATATTTGTATTTTAGCCATCATCCTCCATACCAAAGGGGCTTTAACCGCTTGGCTTGTTTAATTGCAGCACATGTTTCACATTCGTGGATGACCTGTGCAATAGTGTCCATTGTCAAGTCCACCCCTCGGTCTCGAGCCCATCTATAGGTCGCATCTCTTCCCTGATGGCCTGAGGCATCATGAGCCCACCGAGCTATGAATAATTCACCCTTGTGTTGCCAGTCCAGCTCCACCTGAGCCACTTCAATCTTAGCGGCCTGATCTACCTGCTGGTTGTTTTGATGTTCCTCAGTGGGGCGACTCCTGCGTACGTGGGCATCTACATGACGTACTTTCACAACCAGATTCTCTATCCGGGCAGCAATATCTTGCCACAGTTCAGCCGCCCAGATGGGTTTACCTCTGCGCTGCTAGTTGTTCTCTTTCCACTGCTGTAACCACCCCCACAGAGCATTTGCCACCATCCATGAATCAGTATAGAGGTAAAGTACTGGCCATTTCTCTCGTTCAGCAATGTCTAACGCTAGCTGGATGGCTTTCACCTCTGCAAACTGGCTCGATTCGCCTTGTCCTTCAGTGGCTTCTGCAACTCGTCGTGTGGGGCTCCACACAGCAGCCTTCCACTTCCGATGCTTCCCCACAATCCGGCAGGACACATCAGTAAACAAGGCATGTTTCCTCTCATTTTCTGGTAGTTTGTTATACGGTGGAGCCTCTTCTGCACGCGTCACCTCCTCCTCTGGTGATATTCCAAAACCTTTGCCTTCGGGCCAGTCCATGATCACTTCAAGTATTCCTGGGCGATTGGGGTTTCCCATTCGAGTCCGCTGTGTGATCAGTGCAATCCACTTACTCCATGTGGCATCAGTCGCATGGTGTGTGGCGGGGACCCTCTCTTTGAACATCCAGCCCAGCACCGGCAGTCGAGGTGCCAAGAGGAGCTGTGCCTCAGTACCAACCACTTCCGAAGCAGCTCGAACCCCCTCGTATGCTGCCAATATCTCTTTTTCGGTTGGGGTATAGCGTGCTTCAGATCCTCTGTATCCCCGACTCCAAAACCCCAGGGGTCGACCTCGAGTCTCCCCTGGTGCTTTCTGCCAGAGGCTCCAGGTAGGGCCGTTCTCCCCGGCTGCGGTGTAGAGCACATTTTTGACATCTTGTCCTGCCCGGACTGGCCCCAGGGCTACTGCATGAACTATTTCCTGCTTAATTTGTTCGAAGGCTTGTCGTTGCTCAGGGCCCCATTTAAAGTCATTCTTTTTCCGGGTCACTTGATATAGAGGGCTCACAATCAGACTGTAATTTGGAATATGCATCCTCCAAAAACCCACGACACCTAAGAAAGCTTGCGTTTCCTTTTTACTGGTTGGTGGAGACATAGCTGCTATTTTGTTGATCACATCCATCGGGATCTAATGGCGTCCATCTTGCCCTTTTATTCCTAAAAACTGGATCTCCTGTGCGGGTCCCTTGACCTTACTTCGTTTTATTGCAAAACCAGCTTTCAGAAGGATTTCAACTATTCTGTTCCCTTTCTCAAAAACTTCTTCTGCTGTGTTGCCCCATACGATGATGTCGTCAATGTACTGCAGATGTTCCGGAGCTTCACCCTGTTCTAGTGTGGTCTGGATTAGTCCATGGCAAATGGTGGGGCTGTGTTTCCACCCCTGGGGCAGTTGATTCCAGGTGTACTGGACACCCCTCCAAGTGAAAGCAAACTGTGGTCTGCACTCTGCTGCCAAAGGGATTGAGAAGAATGCATTGGCGATATCAATTGTTGCATACCACTTGGCTGCCTTTGACTCCAGTTCGTATTGAAGTTCTAGCATGTCTGGCACGGCAGCGCTCAGCGGTGGTGTCACTTCATTCAGACCACGATAGTCCACCGTTAACCTCCACTCTCCATTAGATTTTCGCACTGGCCATATGGGACTATTAAAGGGTGAGCGGGTCTTGCTGATCACTCCTTGAGTCTCTAGTTGACGAATCAGCATATGGATGGGGATCAGAGAATCTCGGTTAGTGCGATATTGCCACTGATGCACTGTCGTGGTAGCAATTGGCACCTGTTGCTCTTTGACCCTCAACAAACCTACCACAGAAGGGTCCTCCGAGAGACCAGGCAATGTAGACAGCTGTTTAATTTCCTCTGTCTCCAAAGCAGCTATGCCAAAAGCCCACCGGTATCCTTTCGGGTCCTTGAAGTATCCTCTCCTGAGATAGTCTATGCCAAGGATGCACGGAGCCTCTGGGCCAGTCACAATGGGATGCTTTTGCCACTCATTTCCAGTTAGGCTCACTTCAGCTTCCAATACAGTCAACTCTTGGGATCCCCCTGTCACTCCAGAAATACAAATGGGTTCTGCCCCTCTGTAACTTGATGGTATTAAGGTACATTGAGCTCCAGTGTCCACTAGAGCCCTATACTCCTGTGGCTCTGATGTGCCAGGCCATCGAATCCACACGTTCCAATAAACCCGGTTATCCCTTTCCCCCACCTGGCTGGAGGCAGGGCCCCTCTAATCCTGATCATAGTATCCATTACTCACTTGTTGCAGAAATGACTTGGAGGTCCCTTCAAGAGGATCAGAGGTAAGATCAGGCCTTCTACTCTGTCTGGGGGGCTGCCTGCTGGCAACGGGAGCAGCACTTTTCCTGGAGGGATCCCCTTTTGTGATTGTTCTTCCTTGCAACTCATGTACCCGTGCCCGTAGGGTCGAGGTAGGTTGTCCATCCCACCTCCTCATGTCCTCACCGTGGTCGCGCAAGTAAAACCACAGGGTGCCTCGTGGTGTGTACCCTCTATACTCTCCCTCTTGAGTAGGGAAGCGCTTGCTCCTAATAGCTGAGTTGCTGGCCTGTACAGGTGGGGAGTAGGACATATTCTCTTCAAGTTGTTGGACCTTCTGAGACAGTTTCTCCACAGCTGAGACAAGGGGGGAAGAGAGACTTTCTTCATATTGCCGGAGTCGGCCAGCCACCTCATCCACCGTTGGTCCCTCTTCGCCTTTCCATTCCATCACTGCCAAGGAGTTGGCATACGATGATGGTGCACTCCGTACGAACTTCCGCCATATGGGCCTTGTGCACTGGACTTCATCAGGGTCTGTGGGTAACTGCGCGTTATCTGGGTCATAGTAAATCATCTCCCGCACAGCTAATTCCCTGAGGTACTGGATACCTTTTTCCATGGTGGTCCACTTGCTCGGACGGCATACAACGTCTTCACTGAAGGGGTACCTTTCCCTCACACCTGACAGGAGTCGCCTCCAGAGGCTGAGGGCTTGTGTCTTCTTCCCAATCGCCTTGTCAATGCCCCCTTCCCTAAACAGGGATCCCATCTGCCTGGCTTCCCTGCCCTCTAATTCCAGGCTACTGGCCCCGTTATCCCAGCATCGGAGCAGCCAGGTGACAATGTGCTCGCCTGGAAGTCGGCTGAAATCTTTTCGCATATCTCTCAGCTCACTCAGGGATAGAGATCAGGTGATTATCTCTGGTTCCATCTCTTCCTCCCTTTCCTTTGATGGCCCTGGTTCATCATCATCCCTAACTAAGCGAACTGATTTCTTGGTGTATTTCTTCTTCTGTACAGGAGCAACTGATACGGGCACGGGTTGGTTGTCCGGTTCAGCTGCAGTGTCCGCCACTGGGGTTGGAGCGGCTGCATTGTCTGCTACAGGGGTTGGAATAGCTGCAGTGTCAGCCGCAGGGGCTTGAGTGGCCACAGGGCCTGCCACCGGGGTGGGAGTAGCTGCATTGTCTGTCGCAGGGGTTGGGACAGCTGCAGTGCCTACTGGTTTGGTTTCCCCCTCTTTCCCCTGAGGGTGCTGCATAATACCGAGCAGTGTTTGGTAGATACTGGCCAGGGCCCAGCACAGTGCAATGAGTTGTGCATCTCTGGAATAGCCACGGCATTTTCCTTTTAAAAATTCTACCACTTTATCAGGGTCCTGTAGTTGTTCGGGGGTGAAGTCCCAAAACATTGGAGGCGAGAAATTCTCTAGATACCTGCCCATGTTCTCCCACATGCCATGCCACCCCTGACTATCCAGCCTCGGGGCAGATCTCTGGGTAGTGGTCTTAAACAGTTGTTTAACCCTGAACAAGACCTGAAACACATTCAGGAGACATAGCAATAGGACCAGACTGGTTTGAGCATCCAGAGGATATTCGAAATTCTCAAAACCTGGCCCGAAGGAGAAAAGGGGGGCGAAAGAGCCGGGGAAAATATCCCCCCCTGTTTCCCCCATAGATTGGGTGCGATTATTAATAAATTCTGAGAGATGGCGACCAAGGTATGGGCAGGACAGCAATACCGCATAAATACCCCAACACAGCGACCTGAGCAGTGATGTTATCATATCATACGCTGATATCGCACAGGACAGCAAAATGATAATCCTGATCGCTCTCCCTGAGGTAACAAACACCATCACAGGGAGTACATAGAGCACGTAGGAATTTACATAACACAGCCAAGCAAACAAACGAAGGAACATTGTAACCAGCTATTATCTAACTAATATAAGAAATATATATAACAAACTCGTGTTAACAATCTCGGGTCGGATCTGTCGTTATCTCAACCCTCGAGCCCCATGTTGGGCGCCAAAAAGGACTGTCGTGGTTTGGCCTGAGCCGGCAGCAACAAACCACGCGGCCGCTCGCCCAACCCCCCACAGCTGTGGGGGGGAAATAGGAAGAAAAAGGCAAAACTCGTGGGTTGAGATAAAGGCAGTTTAACAGAACAGCAAAGGGAAGAGAAAACAGTAACAATAACACGGATAAAGGAATATACAAACGCGATCAGGGCACCGCCGCTCACCGACCGGACCCGGACCCGCGCTGCGGCAGCCCGCGCTGAGCAGCGACTTCCCGTCCCCTCCCCCCGGCAGCTCCCCCCCACCGCCCGGGCATGGCTCACATGGTGTGGAATACCTGTGCCCTCTTCCATCCTTGGGGAAATTAACCCCATCCCTGTCGGAACCAGGACACAGACGAACAAATCTTGCTGGACTCTTGACTTGTGGCTATGTAAAACTTTTGTTCACATGAAATGTAAAATATAATTCTCAAGTGTTTTCACCGCTCTTTGAGTTTCAGATATGTTGAATCAATTCAGTTGATAGACTAAATTTGCTTTTCTTTTGGAAACAGAATTTTGCTAAAGCATT
The DNA here is from genome assembly GCA_017639485.1 of Pluvialis apricaria. Lineage (NCBI taxonomy): Eukaryota > Metazoa > Chordata > Aves > Charadriiformes > Charadriidae > Pluvialis > Pluvialis apricaria. The sequence goes on along the minus strand of CM030011.1, from coordinate 37,113,066 downwards.
CCAGGGAACGTTACCTCTTTATATTGGGTAGCATTGAGATATCATGTGCTTACTCATCTCCATGTACAACTGCTCTCCGTTGGGGACACCAGTTTCTTTACTGGTCTGTCTCATTTCCCCTATTGGAAAATGCATTTGATGTCACTTAGCCTGTCATCTACTTCAAAAGCTTTACTTTTGAAGAGTAGGAAAACTCCATTAGGGGAGAATGTGTTTATTCTTTCTGTATAGCAAATTGTAAAAAATGGGAACATGTCTCTAGAGTTGGATTAATTTCTGAATACTTAATCTGTGTGATTTATTAAATGTTCCTTACTTTTCTACTACTTAGGCTCACATTTTTTCCCCACACATGCTCCCCAAGCCCCTGTCTAACCCGAGGTTGCCTTCTCAACATCCAGAGGCGTTAACGCTCAGCTGCAAATCGGGATGGAAAAGGGATTATGGAGTGCATTCACCTAGTGTTGTTTACAGATGCCTAAGAAAGCTGATGTATAGCAACTGATCCAGGCAGGAAGATTTTTTTTTTTTTTTTTTCCTTCAGGGTTGGAAGGGACCTCTGGAGATCATCTAAGTCCAACCCCCCTGCCACAGCAGGGACACCTACAGCACGTTGCACAGGATGGGTTTTGAAAGTCTCCAGAGTGGGAGACTCCACAACCTCTCTGGGCAGCCTGTTCCAGTACTCTGCCACCCCCAAAGGAAAGAAGTTCCTCCTCATGTTAGGATGGAACTTCCCGTGCTCAAGTTTGTGCCCATTACCTCTTGTCCTGTCACTGGGCACCACTGAAAAAAGACTCTTCCCATCCTCCTGGCGCCCTCCCCTTAAGTATTTATAAGTGTTGATAAGATCCCCCCTGAGTCTTCTTTTTCTAGACTAAAAAGCCCCAAGTCCCTGAGCCTTTCCTCATAAGAAAGATGTTCCAATCCCCTAATCATCCTTGTAGCCCTTTGCTGGACTCTCTCCAGCAGATGATAAAGCACTTTTCCTGAGGTTATTACATTTAAAGAGAGTATTTGAAAATTCGTTTTAATTAGTTGAGGTAGAACTGGTATATTCAATCCAATTACTGGATGGGTGTACTCTTCGCTGGGTAAAAAACTGGCTGGAAGGCTGGGCCCAAAGAGTGGTGGTGAATGGAGTTAAATTCAGTTGGCAGCCAGTTACAAGTGGTGTTCCTCAGGGCTCAGTACTGAGGCCGGTTCTCTTTAATATCTTTACAAATGACCTGGACAAGGGAATTGAGTGCACCCTCAGGAAGTTTGCAGATGACACCAAGTTACCTGGGAGTATTGATCTGCTTGAGGGTAGGAAGGCTCTACAGAGGAATGTGGATAGGCTGAGGGATCTGGATAGGCTGAGTCCATGGGCAAAGGCCAATGGTATGAGATTCAACAAGGAAAAGTGCCAGGTCCGGCACTTGGGCCACAACAACCCCATGCAGCACTACAGGCTTGGGGAGAAGTGGCTGGAAAGCTGACCTTTGTCACTCTATACCTGAAAGGAGGTTATAGCGAGGTGGGAATCCATGTCTTCTCCCAAGTAACAAGCGATAGGACAAGAGGAAATGGCCTCAAGTTGCACCAGGGGAGATATTAGGAAAATTTTCTTCACAGAAAGAGTTATCAAACATTGGAACAGGCTGCCTGGGGAAGTGGTTGAGTCACCATCTCTGGAGCTATTTAAAAGATGGGTAGATGTGGTGCTTAGAGATGTGGTTTAGCGTTAGTTTTGGCAGTGTTAGGTTGATGGTTGGACTCAATGATCTTAAAGGTCCCTTCCAACCTAGACAATTCTATGATTCATTCTCAGCAGAGTTGAGTAGAGGAGCAGAATCATGTCCCTCAACCTGTTGGCCTTCCTCCTTTTGATGCAGGCCAGGATGTGGTTGGCCTTCTGGTCTGCAAGTGAACATTGCCAGCTCATGTTGAGCTTCTCATCCACCAAGACCCCCAAGTCCTTCTCCTCAGGGCTGTTTTCAAACCATTCTCCGCTCAGCCTCTAGTGGTGCTTGGGATTGCCCTGACCCAGGTGCAGGACCTTGCACTTGGCCTTGTTGAACTTCATAAGGTTCACATGGGTTCACCTGTCAAGGTCCCTCTGGATGATTGTAAACTCCTGCAAGGAGCAAAAGAGTTTTTCTATTATTCAGAAGTTTCTTCTGTGTGAAATGCTTATCAGATCAAGCTAGGTTTTAGTTTAAAAAATTTAAAATGTAATTGTAAGATGAGATTTTTTTAAAGCCATAGACTTAGGGCTTCAGTAGTACTCATAAGTCGGGTATCAGGGGTGGTAAAAGAATGTAGACATGGGAAGCAGATGTTTTATTTGCAAACCTGAATTTGTACTGAAATAAAACTCTATTTCAGGTGTGGATCCATCCCTGCAAGCAGAGAACAGAGTCCCAGGCTCTTCGCAAGCTACTGCTGCTGTATCTAAACAGCAGAAATCCCGTTCTACCAACTCGAGGGATGAGCGCTTCCGATCTGGTAAGGAAAAGAAGTGTAGCTAAAACATGAGGTGTCTTAAGAGGAAAAGTATACCAGTAAAGCAGTACCTCGACCTAAAAAAAAAGTTGGAAATACTTTGGAAGAAGGGAAGAGCTAATGAGTATTTTTCAAGTAGCTTTTTGTATTTCTATACATGAATGGTTTTGTTCGAATCCAGAATGGAGGAAATGCTAGGAGGGAAAGAAATTATAGACATGCCTTCTGATGTTTTTCTTATTGTGAATGTTATACCATGCTTAACAATTTTATCTTGTTTGCTGATTGGGTGTCCAGTATGTAGAACAGTTATTTAAACATTTAGAAAACTACAGCATGTGGGTTATGATGTGTGGTGGTTTTTTTTTTTTTAATCTATTTGGTTGGGATATTTTGTTAAAGGAAAGTTAGAGCATTATCATATTTACTGTAGCTCCCTTTATATTTCCTGGTTTAATATTTCCTGTGTCCAGTTCTGGTCTCCCCAGTTCAAGAAAGACAAGGAACTACTGGAGACAGTCCAGTGGAGGGCTACAAAATGGTGAGGAACTGGAGCACCTCTCCTATGAGGAAGGGCTGAGAGACCTGGGTCTGTTTAGCCTGGAGAAGAGAAGACTGAGAGGGGGTCTCATCAATGCTTATAATTATGTAAAGGGTGGGTGTCAAGAGGATGGGGCAGACTCTTTTCAGTGATGCCCAGCGACAGAACAAGATGCAACGGACACAAACTGGAACGCACGAAATTCCATCTCAACATGAAGAAAAACTTTATTTTGAGGGTAACAGCACTGGAACAGGCTGCCCAGAGAGGTTGTGGAGTCTGCTTCCCTGGAGATATTCAGAACCCACCTGGATGCATTCCTGTCCAACCTGCTCTAGGTGAACCTGCTTTAGCAGCGGGGGTTCAACTATAGGTGATGTCTAGAGGTCCCTTCCAATCCCTACCATTCTGCAATTCTGTAAGGCAAGTGCACAAAAAAGGGAACTGTCACAATGGATATCCTACTTAATTTTAAGTGGATGCCACTGTGACAAACCTGTTTTGGAGACTTCTGTGAAGATATCAATAAACTGATCACATCCTGTTTCCATTGTTACTTTTCAGGTGGCTGAAATACACTGTTTGCTTGTGGAATTCCTTGTCAAAACAGTGAGAAAAGACAGGTGTTTGGAAGCTTTTCTCTCCTAAATACCTTTGGACTTTTAACTGGAAATTTTTCTGTTTGTTTTCCAGGGTAATTATATGTCTTGCATTTGGAGATAAGTGCAAGCAATGGCATACACTGCACATCCTTAATGTATTGTTGGTCTTGCGTCACCTTGCTTTGCAACTGCTTGGGCATAATGGTTATTGCATCATATTTGCATTGCTGACATTTAAAACATTGCTCCAGAAATGGACTTGATATGCCTGTATGGGTTCCTTATGAATAACTGAAAGATGAGTGAGACTTCTTAAATATTCTGAGGATATATGTACTTCTGGGAAAAAATGTATTCAGCTACACAAAGAAGAAACTTCTGAATGTCAGGGAAGATTACATAGTATCAAAATTAACTACATGACATGTTTAAGAGTATGTACAAATTGGTCATTTGAATTTATTTTTGCATTTCAGATGTATCATCAGTATAATTCTACTGTTGAATATATACTGGGGAAAAAAACCCCATGTTTAGTGATTGAATTGCAGCCATGATTTCCAGTTACTTCGTGATCAAATAGATTCCAAATAAATTACAAGCAGAGTCATGAATCTGATAGAAATTAATTCATTTAAAGTAGCATGTGATGTTACAACTAACAGAAATAAAATCTGCAAAAGAGCACAACTACAACAGGGAATACCTGGGAACCATTAGCTGGGAGAGCTAGGAGGGTCTAGAGCAGTATGCTATATACACAGACAATTTTCCTGTCTCAGAGCCTCAGATGTCCTATTTAATTTGCGCTGAGGATGCTTAAAAAAAGCAAACAAACAAGATAAGAAGTAAATAACCCCCACATAATACTGGTATTTTGGGGGGAAGTTTGTCATAGGGCTCATTAGTCTTACAGTGAAATACATGTAGAAGTGGGTGGATATTAACAAGTTCAGCTAGTGTACTTGTTATGAATAGATGTGGCTTTTAAATGTTAGTCTAAGTCTAACTATCAGTGCTAATTGTCAGCACATCCTCTTTTCCTAGAGTTAATATTTCTATGACCTTGTTGATTTTAAAATTCTTTAAATCGGCTTTCAGTGGTTCAGATGTACTGCTTGCAGTCTTGTCAATCTAGAGCTTAGCTGATATTTTTCCATCTCGATATGAGTATTTCTGAATGATCCTAAGTGTTCAGGCAATTCTGCCAGTGGACAATTATTCAAGATGAAGCCTGATGTATAGGGGTTTTAGGTTATTTCTTGTACTTATCACTGGCCAGTGCCAAAAACCTAGGTGGTACTTCATGTGGACTGCCATGTCCTTCTGTGGTTTTCCATCACTGCTCTGCTAACTCATGTTTCATTAAAAATTCTTGCCTAGAACATGTTCTTCACTTTGAAATCTAAACCCCTGGGGAAAAAGTTCTTAGTTGTAACACATGTAATTGGATGTCTTTTTCCCATTAGTGATACATGAAAAGGCTTAGTGTGCTCAGGTGGTATAAAAACCAAATAATGATGGTTTTGCTTGACTTGATTTGGGTTAAACTTATGCCTATGCAAGGTGTTATAGATATAGCTTTCAGAAGCCTATATCTTTTCCCCTTTTTCCTCTCTAATTTTTCGAAAAATAATCTTCAGATTTATTGCATTAGGAGTTCTCTTCTTTATCTCAATGAAGAGAGAGACTGAAATAAAAACGCAAGGTGTTTGTTGTGTTTTTACTCCTTGAAAGTATTACTGCTTTGATTCTAATAGATGTTGACTCATCTAGTTGACTTGAGTCTGAAAATGCTTCATATTGGTGTTGATGCTGTTTTTCATGGCTGCTCATGCTGTGAGTTTTATGTATACGTAGAGCACAAACAGAAATGTTGACAAGTCATCTCAGAAAACACCAGTTACTGCAAAGTAGCTTCACTTTGTTCCTCCCAATACTTTGGCATAAAAAGAGTCGTAGTTTTGCTTCACAAAGCAGTCCCGATTTATCTGAGAAATTCTAACTATCCTAAAAGCATTTTCTACCCAAGAAAAGATGTCCACCACTACCAACTTGAAATGTTGTGACCTTTTTAAATTTCTGTGTATGTTGGCACACATCACCTGTTGTGAAGGGTAAATGGCTTTTGGCTATAATTCTGGATACTATTTCTTCTTGTATCAATTGCCTGCCTTATTTATTCTTTAGAGTTTGGAGGGGAGTGGAGGGTGTGTTGTCTCTTCTTTTCTTTGTTTATTTTCTTCCAGTCTTTATTTCTTTTTTCCCTTTCTTTGCATCTCATCAATTCTGCTATGTCCTTTTCAAGAGTAGCTGATGAGGGTGGAATGCAACTTTTCATAGAACAGGATCTCTTTCTGGAGCAATTATAGCTATTTTAGAACCATCAACATAAATTACTTAAAATAAGCAAGCAAAACAATTTTGCCTTTTTATGGAATTAATCTGCCATTTACTAGCTGTAAGCATATATTTTTTTTAGTTTCCCAGAGTTGTTGTCCATTCAAATTAACTATGATTTTTATAATCCACAGATTTTTATCTTCAAGCACTAAAAATTTCCAACAGTGAATACCATCAGTAAATACTGTGGGCTTCTAAATTACCTAAGAGTTATCGGAACAACAGTTAATATTACAGTGCTTTAACTAGGTTTTCATTCTGTTAAATGGTGGCAGTGGGATAGAGAAAGGAAGAAATGCAGAGACTTTGCAAGAATTCGTCTGTGATAAGTGCTAAGACCCTCGTACCCTCAATTCAGAAGGCACTTGGTGATGGGTATAGTGCTGTTGCTGCTGGCTTTTGTTTTGGGGGGGGTGTGGTTTCAGGTGGAGGCACTGTGCCTTCTCCTGTGTTCAGTCCCACTGCTGCCTGCTTTTGGATAAGAACCCAGATGAGCTAGCTGGTAAGCCTTTAGGGTGTCTGAAAAAGCTTTCCCGGCAGCTATACTTTCCACTCCTGCACGTTTTTTTCTGGTTACTGTTCTTCAGCCTTTTGGATATACAGCTGTAACATACAGACTGTTCTCCCAGCTTGCCTGGAACAGGATACAGAGATGCATTTGGGGAGCTGCTCCAGCTGAGGAACAAGCCCGCTCAGCATGCAGGGGTGATAGCTGTATAGCAGCGTGCAATATACAGCTGCTTTCTCTTTCATTTCATGTGGTAGGCCTTGATCCCACACTAGATCCTCTGTGCTCTACCAGCCTTCCTGGAATCATACTAGCTTTTTAAAAATTTTTTACTTTTTTTTTTTTTACTAACAATCCTTGTCACAGAGGTGCAATTGTATGTGACACCATTTGCAGCAGCCATTTGTAGAGGCAGACAGTGCTGGTTGCTTTAGCTGCTGGTATTTGAAGATCTGTGAGCAGTAGGGAAACTAGTCAACCTATGAATGCCATTTTTTCTTCAAACAACTGTAGAAATTCTTCCTCCTGTGCCGAACGCAGGAACGAGAATCAGAGGCTGGTAAACAAGCAGAGTCTACAACAGGAAAGATAAATGCTCTTCTAATAACTGGAGGGTTTAGGTTGTAAGGGTTTACATGACTTCTAGTCCACAAACTAGTTCTTAGTTTTCCTCCCCCATCCTTTTTTAAGGACATGTAGAGAGAAAGAAAACAAGAACAGGTACATAAAATAAAAGAGAAGGTTATGTGGTTTACTACAACAGAGGAAAGAAAAAATGTTTTGGATCAATAATAAATTATTGGTAGTCATTTGCAGCTTAATAAAGTGCAGAAACTTAGAACTATTTTTTCAAGAGTTTTTCTTCTGCTTTTGGATGGCAGCATATTTTTTTATCACTTTGGTATGCCTAATATTCATGTTAATAGGATGCCGGGCTTGCTGTTCATCTCAGTATTCACTGTTGAACATTTCTGTTCCCTGTTCTCAGAAATATGATGTAATACAGATCACATTTGATCTGATTTTAATGACTATTTAATCCACTGAAGAAAACTGAAGTCCACAGTTCTTACATATTAAATCAGTCTCACAGTAAATTTTTAAGAATTTAGTAAAAGATAATAGTAGATAGCTTCTTTTTGCAATTCCAATATCCAATTGAACTATAATTTATAGTGATTTATGAATTTTTGTACCCTAAATATTGTTCTTTAAAATTATTTCATTCCTTTTACTTTTTTTAGTGAAGTCTGTTTCATCATGCATATCATGTAGATAAAGCTTTTAAAGGAAATGTGGAATAGGAATAAAGTATTCCAGGGAAGTGAAACTGATTACTTAGGTTATTTGGCTGAGAGACGGTGGTTCTACTCAGTTATTATCCAAGGACACCGGAACAGGTTGCCCAGAGAAGTTGTGGATGCCCCGTCCCTCGAAGGGTTCAAGGCGAGGTTGGATGGGGCTTTGAACAACCTGGTCTAGTGGGAGGTGTCCCTGCCCATGGCAGGGGGCTTGGAACCAGATAACCTTTAAGGTCGCTTCCAACCTAAACCATTCTATGATTGTATGACAAGATAGTAAAAGAAAAATTTCAAGCTGGAAATAGATCTTAATGAGTACAGAAGAAACTGACGAGTTAAATCAGCACTATAAAAATAAAACATGAAACAGAATATAAATTTATCCCGACTGTCTTCTGATTGCATTTTTATCATTTAATCTAGTATTTTCTAGGTTTTGGGGTGGGAGTTAGGAGGGCTAGAGGAGGAGGTGGGGCTGATTTTGCCCTCTGGAAATGGAATAAAAAGTAGTTCCCATGCTTGCTACCACACATCTGTGTGATGTTATGACCTGTCCCACTCTGTTAAAATGGCTTAACACACCCTTGCCTCAAGTTTGTCCTTTCCATTCCCTAAATACATAACTTGCTAAGGATGCTTTCATTTTTTTGTCTGCAACACATTCATGATTTAATGAATTTATATACAGACTATAAATATTGTGTGTTGTTTTCCTCTTTTGGAAGACATTTTCTGGAGAAAAAACATTTGTTATGTTCCCCTTCTTCCTACTAGATGTTAAGGTAACATAAAAATGTCTTCTAAATTATATGTAGATATATGCATGGTTGGAGTGAATGCATCTAATAGTTAACATCTTTTTTTAAAAACAAGCAGCTTGGTTTTGAGTTCAAGTTCTGCTATGGAAATGTGTCCTGCAGAATTGGTATTTTGCCCCTAACTTTTAAGGATGCAAAAAACCCATTAATTTAAGTAATATTCTCAAGTCTGTGGACAGCGGTAATGTCCTTGGTGCATCTGAGTAACACAGCAAGACAAGAAGTGTGTTGAGTTCTGCTTAAACTTTCTGGAATTTTGTGAAATTAAGAGATTTGCTTTTGAGTATCCATGAGAATAAACTTCAACAGTGGACATTTACAAGCTGGGGGGAAGTCCAAAACTAAAGATGAGGAGAAACCAAGACTTGACAAAAAGCAGTAGCTGAGATGTGGTGAAGGGAGACAGGGAGATATAGGGAGAGGGTAGTGAATTTTTAATTCATAAAACATCTATGAACAACTCCTTGGTCTGAAGGACAGCAGCAAAAATATAACATGCTGCCCAGTATAAAAAAAAAAAACAAAACAACAAAAAAACTTGTCTCAAAAGACAGAGGTTTAAGAAGTTTGGGGGCTTGCGGGGGGGTGAGTTAAAAAAAAAAACCATTTTTTTTCCCTCATAACAGCAGTCCTTGAACCTCACAGGTTAGTTGCACAAAAAGTTCTTATTTGAGACAAGTGTCTACGTAGTAAATTCCTAAGTCTTGTAAGAACACACAAGTGGTGTAGTATGTTTGCATATATATATATAATAAATACAACATTGAACAGGTTATCTGGGGGGAGCTGCAGACTTGAAAAGTGACATTGTTACTGTGAAGAACTAGGTGGTGTTTGGGACCATATGCACAGGGCTTATTTTGATTTTTGTGACCCATTTGGCCAGGCTGAAGGAAACGGTTTGTTTCTCATTTGGACCTGTGACTAAGAAAAGCAGCTTCCTGATTTTTGATTAAGAGTGCATTGGGTTTTTTTCTGGCATTTCTCTTAAAGGTGCTGTGCTCTTCCAGTACTGGGGTTTTAACTTGTTTCTCCCATAGCGTCTCTTTGGTCTCATGTATTGTAGTAAATCGGGCTGTGTAGTCAGGGACCAAAGTTAGATGCCTGCAGTACATGGTGTGATTATGCTTTGGAGCAGGGGGCATTTTTACATGTGGAAATGGAACAGTTTTCATCTGACGAAAGAAAAGATGTCAGATTAAGCTATGGTGATTTTTGCCCGATTTACTTAAGAGTAGAAGTTCGGCCAGTATCTGTCATTAGAGTTGGTTAGAAATATGTTTCATGAAGCCTTCTTTGGCAAGGTCATGCTTCTGAGTTTATGGGCAGCATTTGTCATCTGTTTTCGAAATGGAGAATTGAATAGTTGTCCCACAAGTGTCAGGTGTTTATCCGGTGCATCGGGGCACAGGTGCCTTTGGAAAGCGTTTGATGCCAAGATGTCCTTACAGATTCACATTGATGTGCTGTGCTTTGCTGTTTCATACACTTTCATTCTCCGGGATGCTCAAAAATCTCATCCGTTTTTTGTTAAAATACATACTGATTAGCTTTCCTCTGAGCTATCTCTTACATTGTCAAAGTTAACTGGAATTGATCAGCATATTTAAAATAAATTAGGAAGAACCTCATGCTGAGTGTGACCAAAGCAGGTTCAGGACTACTACTAGCAGTGGTGCCTGTTTTTGGTTTTGTTTTTTTTTTTAGAAAGGTACTGTAAAACATGAAGCTTTACTTGTAGTTATCATCAAGGTTAATCTCTGTAGGTATGGGGCAGAGAAATTACTTATTTTTTTTTAGTATGTAAGTTGTGTAAGTGTATGTATGTCACATGTCTGAGTTTCATACCTACAAGTGTATCAACCTGTTACGTATTTGCAGCCTTAGATGGATAGTTAATAAAAGAAAACATCTTTCTGTCAAATTGAACAGTTTCATTCTGCAATTCTTGTGTAGCAGCTTCCACATAAAAGCAATGTGGTAAGACAAACCATAGAATCATAGAATCATAGAATGGTTTAGGTTGGAAGGGACCTTGAAGATCATCGAGTTCCAACCCCCCTGCCACAGGCAGGGATACCTCTCACTAGACCAGGTTGCCCAAGGCCACGTCCAGCCTGGCCTTGAACACCTCCAGGGACGGGGCTTCAACAACCTCTCTGGGCAACCTGTTCCAGTGCCTCACCACCCTTAAAGTGAAAAACTTCTTCCTAATGTTTAATCTAAACCTGCCCTCTTCCAGCTTAAAGCCGTTCCCCCCTCGTCCTATCACTACATGCCCTAGTAAACAGTCCTTCCCCAGCTCTCCTGTAGGCCCCCTTTAGGTACTGGAAGGCCGCAATAAGATCTCCCCGGAGCCTTCTCTTCTCCAGGCTGAACAGCCCCAACTCTCTCAGCCTCTCCTCATAGGAGAGGTGCTCCAGCCCTCTGATCATCCTCGTGGCTCTTCTCTGGACGCGCTCCAGCAGGTCCATGTCCTTCTTATGTTGGGGACTCCACAGCTGGATGCAGTACTCCAGGTGGGGTCTCACAGCATAATCACAGTACCTGCTTTTGGGCCCTTTGTAGCTATTTGTAAGCGTATATATGTTGTACTTGTTTTTCATGAGTTTGAATCTTAGGACATAAGTTAAAGTATATTTTTAGTCTGCCTCATTTTTCCTTGGCATCTGTTCACTTCTTATGAATTTTCTTCCTCCATAAGTTTTAGCTTTTGACACCATTGAAATATATACGTCAAAGAGAAAAATCTGCTGAAGGCAATTTAGAATTACTTGAATTCATTAAATTTTATCTGTAGTGTGGTCTTGACTGAACACTAAATTCCTCTTTAATACTAGTTTTAGCTTAAAAATATGAAAAGTTAAAATATACTCGATGAGTATATTAGGGTAATTTTTGCTTTCAGGAAGGTGAAAACAGTTTGTGTGTCTTCCCTAATTCTTCATATATATTTAGCCTCTTCTTTCTGCTTTTTCTTACTTGCATTCTTTTGTGAGAGCTTCAAGTATACATTTTTCACTTCTTTTCCCATTGTGAATTTTGAAGGATGAGGAGTCCAACACTGTTGCCAATATACAGTATCTGCGTTGAAATTTTCCCTCAAAATAAAAATAAATCATAGCTCAGAACTAATGTGCTAGGTATTCTGTAACTTCAGTATTGATTTTCAGGGTGTTTTTCCTAAATGATACTTGCAAAGCCTTTTCAAGCTGATTTCATGAGGAAAATATGTTGACTTCACCCTGCTCATATCCTTCCTTAACTTTTGAAACCATTGCTTCTGAACTGAATTTGAGTGGGAGGTAGGCATATTTATTCAGTCCTACTAAATACTGTTAAAGGAGAAACAGTTGATAAAGTTGTCACAGCTTCAGAATTGAGAACCGTGTTACTGTAGTTTAGCTTAGGTTTTTCTGCTCTCCAAGAAGTGCTGCTTCCTTTGAAGCGGAGAACTTAGTCCTTTCTGCAAGCTAAGCAATTGGGCTAAGCAATTGGCCGTAAGGGCCATCGTGTGTGATTCAGCCTTTGGGTTTGAGCTGTAAAAGATGGCATTGATGCTTTCTATGTTTTTAGAAAGAAATAATGATTAAACTTAATCTCTTAACCTTTTTTTTGTTTTCTATATAGATGTCCACACAGAAGCAGTACAAGCAGCACTTGCAAAATACAAAGAGAGAAAAATGCCCATGCCTTCAAAAAGACGGTCTGTTCTTGTGCACTCTTCAGTAGAAACATACACACCTCCAGGTATCTATTGAGTTAACATATGTAAATCTTGCCAGGTGAACCTGATAGCAAAATATAAAGAGCAAATGCTAAGTTGTAAGTATGTTGCACTACTTCTGTATTCATGGCTGTATTTCCTGATAATCAGGTTGTTGGTTGGATTTGTTCTTTGGTATCTTTCCTCAAGATTTTTAGTGTCTCATCTAGAGATACTGTAACTGCTAAAGGTACACTTAAAAGCAATAATAGAGTGAGCAGTTGCCCTTTATGCATTAAGTATGTTCTCTTACATAATGTCTCGCTTGGAAGGAGATAATCTTGGCAAGCATGTCGGAACTGTAAATACTTTATTTCGCGTTGCATAAGATTCTTTTTTTAAGGGTTGAAGAAAATGCCAGAGCATTAAGTTGCTGCATTAGCTTGCAAAACACTCATCAGATGTTTTCAACTTTGAGCAATTTAAAACATTCAGAAACTCATATGCTTTAATTGTTCAGATTGTTTAGGTTAGAATGTTTTCTTTAGTTTTTTTTTGGGGGGGGGGGGGGGGGGGGGGTTGGGGGATAAGTAATCTTCCTGTTGTCTCACAATGAATTCTCTATAGGTTAAGAAGAATCTTTCTCCAGATAACATCTGCTAGCAAGCCAAGTGTTCTGGGGCCAGTGTCTTGTATACAAAGAAGGGGACTAGAAGCACACTGACCTCTAGTGCCATTCTCCATCAATTCTGTTTCTTATCCCCCTTCTGTAAAACAGCAGTTCTGATACACTGCTCTCTTGCTTCCTGTGCTATATTTCTTCTTTCTATTCTTCCCATTTAAAGGAAATTCCATTTTTCTTTGCTAGTCACACATTTTTATATTGGTTTTGTGGGTTCTCTGGTTCTTTCATTAGGTAATACATAGTAAGCTTCTTCTGTAGTCTTATATATGGTCTTTTCCTCACCCTTATGGTTTTGCCTATAATATATATTAAGGTATCATGCATTTTGATTAGCTTATTCTTCTAGCACTTCTATACTCAGAAGCCCACGAGGGCAGCTGTTGCAGCACAGTGATTACCGTGCTCTTGAGTTTTCTTGCATACATGTTGTTTTTGTATGTGAAAGTTGTCATGAGTTGCATAAAGTGAAATCCTGGAGCAAAGTAATATGTAGCAACTATCTGTATCCTGAGGCTTTGGGAGAGAGGCCCTGAGGTTTCTGTTTATAGCTCTTCAAAGGAGTATTCCTTCTCACTCTCCAAAATAAACTTGGATAGAACAATCAGCAGTGCATTTCATGTAGCATCACTCTGTCCTTTTCTCTCATTCCGCTAGTGTGGCAAGTATGACAAGTGTGACAAGCTAGTGTGCTTGGTATGGGATACACAACAAGAAAAGAACATGCCGCTGTTCTGCCTAAGATACGGTGTACAAGAAAGAGCTGGCATCCAGAAGCTCTGCTGAGAGTGGAGGACAACTGGGCTTTCCTGTCTCCCTCAAAATTTAAAACTGGAAGGAATCTCCTTGCAGTTTTTTTTGAAAGAATCAAAATATAATTCTCTTTTGAATACCTTCAAGACAGATTTGAAGCAGTGTCCCTGCAGTTACTGCTGCACGCCCACTCTGCCTGAGGTCAGGGCTCTGTGCGCTGCTCTGGAGGAGCAAAGCCTTGGGGGGTGGTTGAGAGACTCGAAAAAATTGAGATGCTGTGGGTGAACACTTAGGTTATGTGATAAAAGCTGGCCTGCACACCTTCCCAGGAACACAGAAAGTGACGGGTGGGGGAGCCCAAATAATACCTTACCCCAGCTACTCTGAGGCCTGTCCCAGGAGCCATCAGCCTATCACAGACCCATCTCCACAAGGCCAGAGGAGCACGGGGAACAACAGCAGGTGGGAACCCAAGTTAAGGACTCAGGAGAAGGGTCACCCTGTCTAGGCTCCTCCTAGGGCTATCCCTGCAGAGCCTCAGCCTTCCTGTCCAGGCATGAAACCTATCAAGACTAGGCGACACTAGAGCACCTTCTGGACTAAGGGGAGATGCCACAGAGGGGTATGGGACACATTATTGGATGCAGGGGAAAAGTGTGTTGGGACTGCCTCAGGCTTGTTATGGGATGTTTAGGTGAGGAACCACAGATGGGGAAAGGGGTAGATTTAGGCGATTTGGGGAGGAACACTTGTGGGGAAAATAGCAGGGTAAGGGGCTAAAAAAGGCTGGTCGTGTATAAATGGCAAACTTGCCTGGCCTGTTATACTCCATTCCTAACACCTCCCCTGGGTGAGGGACTCTGTATTCTGTATGCATGGAGTGGCCGAGTCAGTCTATACAAGCAAATGGAGCAGGACTGCAGCCTCAGGCTCGTACATCCAGGTGTTAGCAACTGGGGAAACTGGCATCCAGGGACAGCTACTTGGCAGACCCGGTGTTCGAGCCCAGGTGCTGGAGGGATCCACATTGCATGTGTGTGTGCATGTATGACCTCCATCCTGCTCAGCCAGAGGGGGGAACAGGATGAGGCTGTGGGATCTGCCTGTGTTTGTGTGAGTGGTTTTGTGTTTGTGCTGCTAGAAAGTGTAATCTTCTAACATGCTTGCTCAAGTGGTTAGCAGAGAAGACAAGTATATTCATGCTGGGCTTTAGCAGGATACAGAAGCAGCCTAATATATTCTGAAAGAAGAGTTAAATGTCTCTGGGATCTGTCATGTTGTTTCTAAGAGAAGGTGACTTGTTATGAGATACCTTTATCTTTATAAGAAAATGGGCCACTAGATGAACTCTGTATCATGGGAGAGCAGGCCATTCAGAAATATTCTAAGGACTTTCCTTAGTTGTATCCATTCACAAACATAATTGTCTTTTTCTGGGCCTGCCTTTATTTGCAAAGTTAGCTCAGCAAAAAAGATCTGAAATTGCAAAGACCCTGAGTAGCGCTGAAGCATCTAGTTTTGTTGACTTTAGTCATTAAACCACTGCCTTAAAATCTTTGTATTGGCAGAAATTAATGCAATTAAAACCAGTCTTTCTTAATGACTGAAATTTTGTTACAGTTACCATCAGTCACCAGGAAGGAAGCATCAGACTCTAGTCACAACATTAAGTTCAAAACCAACTCCTGACCGGCAGTAATGGAACTGCTTTTATCAGTTGTCCTTCCAAAAATTTTAATGTATGTTTGTTTTCGTCCCATTGAATCTCGCATCCTTCCCATATGGATTTCACATGATGAGAGCTTGA
This sequence comes from Pluvialis apricaria, assembly GCA_017639485.1. NCBI lineage: Eukaryota > Metazoa > Chordata > Aves > Charadriiformes > Charadriidae > Pluvialis > Pluvialis apricaria. The sequence continues at coordinate 37,097,458 of CM030011.1, read as the reverse complement.
GCGGTAGTCTTAATGCAAGTTTGGTCCAAAGGGTAGTGGTTTCTGTGGCTGTCTTGGGTCAGCTCCCAGCCAGGAAGAGCTGCAAGCCAAGTACATAGCATTCTGCTCACAGCACACGGACAACCACTAATTGGTTGCAACTCTTGCAACTGCCACAGAGCTAGCTACCGATGCTACCTTGCTACTTTTCTGTTGTAATTATGTTTTGATGTTAGAACGTTTTTGCTGCAGACTCTTCATTTTTATACACAGTTTATATTTTATGTTTAAAGTGGGTTTCCCCCCTACCCCAGCTTATGTTAGACATCAGAAAGCTTAGAAATTTTAGAGAGACTTCGTTAAACTTGTACCTGGATAAGGAGATCCTGTCAGAGTATGTATTCTTTGAGAAACCTGTTTTTTTCTGTAGTTGTTTTTTTTCTTAGTGATAGTAGATAGTAAACATGGGGAGGAGGGAGTGAGTTGTCAAAACCTGACTGTAATCCTATCTTGTTCCATATTCCTGGTATTGTTTATTTTTGCTTTCTGCCCAAAAGAATGGGAAGGTTGCAAGCACTAAGGGGCAGGTTTGGCTTCTCTTCAAGAGCAGATGGAGTCAGTAGCCAAAAACCAGAACCATGGCAGTAAACCAGAAATATCATACAAGGCACAGACCCAGGAATGGCAGTCCTTCACAGCTGTATCTTCTCAAAGTTTGTGTATTAATATTCATTGAAAATTCCCATGTTTGACTAGGGATGGTCAAGTAATGAGAGATCTGCGATTTTAACTGTGAAAATGCCATCAAGTTCAACGGGCTTTTTATGAAATTATTTCTGATTTTTGGGGTTTTAGACTGTTTAAGAGCAGTTATTCTGAAGCTCTTGGAAATGCACATATTCTTGAAAAGCAGAAAATTATCCACCTGGTAACTGAAATTTGTTGCCAAAGATGAGGAAAAGATTTTTAATGTGGCTTCAACAAAATTCATATGGAATTGTATATAGCTGAACAGTTATGGGTTCAGAGGATTAAAAAAAAAAAAAGCCAAAACTGCGGTTGCAGAATTTCTGATGTAACCCACCCCACTATCACCCAGGATTTCCATGTCTGGAAAGGACTCCGGAGTATGGTAATGGATGCCCTGTCATTTTCAACAGCTGTTTTTCAGCTCCTGCTGACTTCTTAATTGGTCTAGCCACTATGTGTGACTTAAAACCGCTCTTCAGAAACGGACATGATGTGGACTTTATCAGTATGTGGGCACTGTATTGTTTTAGGAGCTTTCCTTTAATTACCCGGTGGAGAGCTGGGGTGGGGGGATCAAATTCTTAAAATAAAATATAGCAGTCTCTTTAGGAGGGCAAGATTTTTTTTCTGTAACAAAAGTTTCTGGTTTTCACTCAAAATCAACAGGGATATTTTCATGGCATTTAAGAAAGACCTTTTTATTTGTTATTGAGTAGATAATAAATGTGGAAAGACTGCGTGCCAAAGGGAAACGCCTGGAAAGTTGTAAATAACTAATTAAAATAGGAGCCCTTTATCGGACTTCTAACAGCAACAAATGCATATCTAGAATGAAAAGATGCTCTATTAAGCATTCTATGTAGTGCTTGTTAATATCAGTTTATGTGGTTAAAATACATGCTTTTAAATTCCTTTAAATTATTCTTAAATTAATGAAATTACTCTTTCACTGGACTTTATAGCACTGTGATTTTTCTAGTAACTAGCTCTCAAAAAATTTGTCAAAAAAATCGAAAAGTGAAGGATCTTTCCCCCAAAACGTAAAAGGAAAGTACCCAATTAAAAATGTAATGGAATTTATTCATGTGGGATGAGATCCAATTTACCTGTTCAGAACAGAAATATTCTTTCAGTGGAATAGGTATGGTATGCTCACTGAGCATGGTTTGTGAATGTACTAGGTCCCTTAGGTAGAAGCCTTTTTTGAGTCTTAGGTCATTCCAAACACAGGAGGTAAATGAAACTTTGCTTCAAGTGTGTTGTATCTATAATATGTAGAAGTTGTTGTATTAACCTAAAAAAGGGCAATGAGCAAAATTTGTGCATTTGAATATACCATTTGCTTGAAACATGCATCTTGTGTAGTACATGAAAACGCTACGTGAAGAACATGGAAAAACTTCATGTTCCCGTCTGTTGGGTCATTCCCATATTACATGCCTGTCATCGTTATTTTAATCACAGACACATCGTCAGCATCAGAAGATGAGGGCTCGTTACGTCGGCAAGGGCGGATCACCTCCACTCCGTTCCAGAGCCATTCCAACGTAGAGCCCTGGCTTAACCGGGTTATTCAGGGCTCCTCCACCTCATCCTCTGCATCTTCCACCTCATCTCATCCAGGAGGGAAACCTGCTGCTGCTTCCAATACTACTGCCACCGCTGCTGCCACTGTGCTTGCAGATCTCATGGCACACACCCAGCTAGGTCAGTAAAGAACTGCCTGTGTGGTTGGAATAAAATCAAATTAAAAATTACAAAACAGGGCTAAACAGAAAAGTATTCACCAGAAGATATCTGTAAATAACCTTAAAGTGTACAATCCACAGACCAGGTATGTATGATATATATATATTTAACTTCGACCAAACCAGTTGTTCATGAGATCTGAACATGCATTCTTCTTGGTAAAACGCTTGCTTTATCAAGAAACTAAGGTTCAATTTTACTGGATTCAAAAGCAGAATTTCAAAGGGATTATATTTTTGGTGCGTGCTTTCCCATCTGCATCCCTAGGCAATATCAAGTTAGGGATTTCAAAGGTGACTCAATTGGCAAAAACCCAAAAGGCAAGAAAACATCCAGAATCTTTTGGAAAGTTATGAAATCAAAGATACTGCCAAAGCTACATTTCAAGCTCAAATGTGATTTTTTTTCCTTTAATTAAAATTTAAGTCATGAATAGTCTTTTATTGTGAAACTAGGGTGAAAATGTAGTAGTACTGGTAAGCTAAAATGTAAATGAGAGGTTTTTCTCAATCTCTGTAATGCTGAAGGTCCAGAACTTCAGGTTACTTTTTTTTTGTCCTCAAATGGAGAGAACTAGTCTTGTGCTTTTGGACAATTTGGTAGGGAGGGAGAAGGGCAGTCACTTCCACCATGGAAATAATTTTTACAATGTTTTGTACACTGTAAATTGATAGTGGATTTACGTGTGTGCAACAGGTCTGCACTGATGTTAAAAGATGGGAAAGGACCCAGAGGAGAAACAAAAACTTCAGATATATTTTTTCCCCCAAGTAATTTAGAAAAATGAAATGAAGAATGATGTTTGTATTTCACCTAATGGGCTACAGGATGAGGTTCTTGGGCTTCTAGTAATATGCTGTAGGCATCATATATAGTTCCAGGACGTTTGAGGTTTTGGCAGTTTTAGTGCTCTACTTACCTGGGTTTTTGATTATCTGTGACTATATGCCTATGTACAATATACAGACAGTTTTTTCTATTTCATTACAGAGAACAAATCAGGTCAGGTGAGGAAGATATATTGAAATGCTTTAGGTTTAAACTGAGTATACAGGCTTCTGTATACTTAGAGATGTCAATTAACGTGATAATTTAAGGCACAAATACATTTTGCAAATATATGTTCATTTAGTTGATCTAGGTGTTACTTCAAATTTTGTTGAAAGCCCAATCATGTATCCTTTACACTTCTCTGGATGATACAAACAGTTCACTTAGGCATGAGGCAGCTATTCATGAGAGGGTTGATTCTTCGTTCTTTGCTGGTTTGCCCTCTGAGTTCCTTCTGCCTTATACTAAGTATGGGGCATCAACCTTAGTTTGTAGTAGCTGTGGGCTTCAAAACGGAACAATGCTTGTAGTTTGTGACCGGGAGTTTTAGTTCTTCAGATTCCAAAAGCACATTATGAAACAGACAAAAGAGTATGAACAAGCTGGAGACACTCTGAAAGAAGATCATCTGAATCTTCTGTATGGCTTAGGTGCTGACAGAAACAGGAATTGACTCATTATGCCATGATTGACATCCCAGTTTTCTCAGTGCAGGCAGTTTTCTGCAAGTGGAGCTGAGATGGAAAGAGGTAGTAGCTTGCTTTGTGTTCTGGAAGGCTCTTCAGATGTCAGAGAGTCTGTGAAGGGTTATGTGTGTCTTTCCTACTTGCCTTTGCTCCCTCCTCAGTTTTGTATGGTGATCTCTTTATTGTGGAAGCTAAGTATGGCGAGGAATTCTGATATCTAAGCTTTTACAACGCCAAACGTGTTTTCTCAAGCCTCCTTAGTGCTGTTGCCTTAGAAAGCTCGTGCATGCTGAAATGTTGGGGTTTGTTTTGTGTCTTACGAAGTTATGGACAACATTTGGTTTTGTTCATTTTTCTGCACTTCATCAGTACTTCATCCGTAAACACGGTTAGAAAGATTTGCCTCTTCAGTTAACTTCTGTGGCTTTATTGCTAGTGAAATTTTTCCTGTTTGTACAAAACATACCCATCTTACTGCCTTCACAGAAATCTAAATTTTCATCTTCCCATTTCCAAGCTTACTTATAATGAGAAATTAGCAATTTTTTTTTTTACTTAGTGGATGTAAGAAAGGTGTCTACACCTTGCTTTGAGGGCATTCTGGATTTCACATTATGGATTCACAGGAATCATGTTTAACTCCTTAAAATTAGCCAATGAACTTGGAAGGTTAGCCATAATTGCAAGTGTGGTTGATGAAATTCTTAATATAGCTGTAAAAACTTGCAAGATACTCAAAATGTAACACAGCATCCTGATATATCTAGTGTATCAGCCCATATAAATACATCAAATTCCACAACTAGCTTCTTAAGACCTATCCATCAGGACTATTTGATCATCAAAATTGTATGCAAAATCAAGTCCTTATTAATAGTTCAAAGTTACAGAATCACAGAATGGTGAGGGTTGGAAGGGACCTCTGGAGATCATCTAAGTCCAACCCCCCTGCCACAGCAGAGACACCTACAGCACGTTGCACAGGACGGCGTCCAGGCGGGTTTGGAATGTCTCCAGTGTGGGAGACCCCACAACCTCTCTGGGCAGCCGGTGCCAGTGCTCTGCCACCCTCAGAGTAAAGAAGTTCCTCCTCATGTTAAGACGGAACTTCCTATGTTCAAGTTTGTGCCTGTTACCTCTTGTCCTGTCACTGGGCACCACTAAAAAAAGACTCTTCCCATCTACCTGGCACCCTCCCTTTAAGTATTTATAAGCAGTATAAGTATTTGTAAGTCCAGCATTTAAGCCTCTAAATGTTGGACTGCATGCAGTGGAGTGGTTTGAAATTTTGTTGATGGAAAATAAATATGCAATTGTAGTATGTATCAGGAAGGAAGCTCAGGGATCATTAAGAGGTGACCTACTAAAAACATTTAGAAAAGTAAAATTTCCAGTGCCTTTGACAAAAATTAAATGTCCTTTTGCATAGAATAATCTTCCTCATTTCTGAAATTCTTGACGTATTCCATAAATTTTTATTTCTAGCTTGATAACATTCATGCATGTCCAATAACAATTTAGTTGTCACATTTTTCATGTATGTGTATAGACTTCCTTGCTCACAAGAATAGGAAAACTTACTCAGTTCTTACATTATAAAATTTTTGATTATCTATAAATACTAGTATACTTTCAGAAAGGACTGCTTTGATTTGTCTTAGAGCATAAAAGTTTATTTATTTTCTCAGTTAATGTGAATGCACTGACATCAGAAATATAAAAGGCATCTTGCATATTTTAGATACTATGCCTTACTAAAATGTTCTGTTTTGACTATGTACTGAATAACTATTCACAATTTTGATATGTTAGAGAATTTAAATTTAGCAGATTGTTCCCTTGCAACTCATCTTCTACAGCTTGCATTTTTAATGAGGAGATCGTACTAAATTCCCAAACAATTGACTGCAGCGTTGGAAGTGCAAGGTTATAGTATTTATTATAAAGTCAGACAGGAATACACATTATTTTTAAGTTGTTTGTCTTTCACCTATAAAAGCAAGGACAACATCTACATGTTGTTTTGGGGGCTTTTTTTCTTTTAGTATAATATTTTCTTTAAAATGAGTAAGGCTAGCAGCATGTCTAGGTTTTTTTCAAGGTCACCATCTCAACTGTGGAGTATTTCCCAACTCAGCGCTTGTTAGAGTAACTGGAAAAATGGATTATCATGGTATTTGACCCACTATTTATTGAAAGACTTAAAAGTACGATTCCTTTTCTTAAGGTGAAGCAGGGTTATAAGCAAGGTGTTTTGAATTGCTGCAGCTCTGAAAGCGGTTTTACAGGAGTTGTAAGAGTGAAGCGTGTTAGAAAAAATTTCAGAGTTTATTGAAGAGGAAATGCAAGAATGAAATAGTGGCTTGTGGATCCGATTTTGTGTTCTGGCTGGCTTGGTGCACTCTTTGATTTATTTTTGATTTATTTATTTTTTTAATTGTTCCAATACAAGTTAATAAACTTCTTTTAAATGTCCTCCATATATTGCTGTTTCTTGTGCTTGTTTTCAGTTAGGAATGATTGTTAATGGGGTTTTTGTTTCTCTTCCGAGTCTTCTCATTTTTTGCGTGATTTCTTTGACCTGTTCCCAAGTACACAGCTCTTCCATAAGTGTTCCAAAATAGCTTCTTCCTTATGCTATTTTCTGAGCATCTAATTGCAGAGCTTTTGTATTTCAAATATCCGCCTCATGCATGTGGGCGGAAGATTGCTTTTTCCTAACAGGTATATGCATGGTAAAACCTGCATCTTTTCAGCATTTCAGCATCTGTACTTTATGCACGGCTTCTGACACATACATGCACTAAATCTCATCATGTGTTTCAGTCTCTCTTGTCCTCTCTCTTGATTGTTATATTTGTACCTATGTGTGCATCACTTCAAGTGTACATTTTGAGTCACCTTAATGTGTAGTGGTGACAACTTCATCTATAAGAATGCCATTTTGGGGCCTTCCACTGATGAAGCCACACTGCAGATACATTCCAAATTGTAATTCCTGCTGGTGTATTCAAGGAGTGGAAGCTTTAGACATCGATAATCACTGCAGGGTCTGTATGTTGAGAAGTATGGACTTGTGGGCTAATACTGCAGTATTGGAATGAGGTACATTTGACTCTGTGTGGTTTTCTGTGATTAGTTTGTATGCTGCATGAAGTCCGTGTTTTGGGAATTTGGTAAAGCAAAGGAAAAAAAAAACAACCAAAAGGCAACTCAAAAAGTATATAGAACACAGCAGAAGCGTTTCAATTTACTCTGAATACATGGGCTTTCTATACGCTCGGTAAAGTGGTTATACAGATCGGTTTTCATAGAATCATAGAATCATCATAGAATGGTTAAGGTTGGAAAGGACCTTGAAGATCATCGAGTTCCAACCCCCCTGCCATGGTCAGGGACACCTCCCACTAGACCAGGTTGCCCAAGGCCACGTCCAGCCTGGCCTTGAACACCTCCAGGGACGGGGCTTCAACAACCTCTCTGGGCAACCTGTTCCAGTGCCTCACCACACTTAAAGTGAAAAACTTCTTCCTAATGATTAATCTAAACCTGCCCTCTTCCAGTTTAAAGCCATTCCCCCTTGTCCTATCACTACATGCCCTAGTAAAAAGTCCTTCCCCAGCTCTCCTGTAGGCCCCCTTTAGGTACTGGAAGGCCGCAATAAGATCTCCCCGGAGCCTTCTCTTCTCCAGGCTGAACAGCCCCAACTCTCTCAGCCTCTCCTCATAGGAGAGGTGCTCCATCCCTCTGATCATCCTCGTGGCTCTCCTCTGGATGCGCTCCAGCAGGTCCATGTCCTTCTTATGTTGGGGACTCCAGAGCTGGATGCAGTCCTCCAGGTGGGGTCTCATGAGAGCAGAGTATTTTACACATAGTTGTCACCTTTTCTTATTACTGGTTCTAAACTCACGCATTTGTAAGGCACATTAAGTGATACTTTGTCCTTCTTGTACCTTATCCACATGGAAGGAATTTACGGTCCTTGCGTAGTGCCCAGCAAGACATGTCTCTGCAATACAAAAATTGGCATTGCAGTGATGACCATTGGAAAGTATGGGAATGGATTTAATTTTTTCTTCCGGTGATCCCTCTAAAACTGCTTAGAGCTGTTCTAGTCGCTTGTATGTGAGCTCTGGAAATCTATGGACAAAGCTATGAGCACTTTGAGTTTCCTGAAAATAGGTGGGGTAACATATGTATTTCACAGCACTGCCTAGCTCTCCCTATGCTTTCTGCAGGATTTGTGGCAGGAGTTCTTTCTGCAGGATTTGTGGCATGCTGAGGTCCTTCAAGGGGTATCACTCCAGAGCTGCGTGATCCCAAGCAGTTCCTCCAGCACAGTGCAGCATTGTGTTCTTAAGCTCTTTCCTGTTGCGCTCTTATTTTTACTCATTAGGATTCTGAATGTTTTAGGCATCCAGTTCTTGTTTTGTCTTGTTTGAACACTTCTCCCAGATACTGCTGTTTCCTAACCTGTGATTCCATTCAAAACTGTTCCATAATCTAGGTCACAATTCTGGAATGACAGTATTCCCTAAGCATTGTTCTGCAGCACAGAAATATGGTGCAGTTCCATGCAAAGCAGGCTTTTGCCTCAAGGTTGTTACAAGGTAGTTCTCAAACCCCTGTGAGTATGTAAGAATTTGAGAAATGCGCTACTTTCCCTATGTAAATATACATCATAAAAAAATGAAGTATTTATTGCTTATGGCACACACCATTAAAATGAAATAGCATGTTGTGCCTGGCCACAAATGACTACCTCATGCCTCAGAAAACCCTGTGCTAAGTTTATCTGTTGTGAGCAGTGTGTGTGAATAACGTTGGCATCTACACCACAGATTTTTTTGAGTGTTACAGGCATTCCAGCTGTTCTCATTGATAGATGCCCCAGTGAAGAGTATACTGTGTCTGTACCACAACATAAACAGGAAGCTTTTACCTACAGTATCATTGTGAGACGGTTAAAAAAAGGTGGTAAGAAAAGCTGCTAAAGGAGAACCGTGACTGGTCTTACAAACTGCAAGTGACAGTTTTTTAAGTCAGCAGTTACTTTCCTCTGAGGAAGTCTTTCATCTCTCTGTGTCCATCCTCAAGATGTGTTCAGAGCTAAGTGCGCTATCTTTGCCACCTTAAATCTTAATCTGAGTTTCTCAGGAAAAGTCTTCCTCTTGTAGCTTGCAGAATGTAGATAAGTGCTTCATATTATCCTGGGGCAAAAGTTCCCTTTTAAGTCTTTTAAACCTTATGCTTTTGTCCCTTTCTTTTCCTATGGTCCTTAGACTAGTCATTCCAGTTTTGTGGTGAGACTGAATTTCTTCTGAGAGACATGAGACAGGCTTTCTGTGTAGACTTGTGCTGTTTACTCATCATGAATCTCCCTGCTTTCTCCTTGAAGTGATGGACTGACCCACCGCTCTCTTTGACAGAATTTGTTTGGATCCCTTTGAAAGTTGGAATAGCTCCTCTCCACCCTGGAGAGACATGGCAGTTCCTTCCAGGATTCCCCCTGTATCTAAAAGATTTTGGTTACAGTTTGATTAGAGAAATTAGCGTTTTGTTAAAAACACGTAAGAAAACATCGAGAATGCTGTAAGAAGCAACTTTCGAGATACTGATTCTTAAGATGACTGATGACCTCCCATGTCTTGTCTTCCATTTCTACAGATAACCACTCTGCGCCTCCGGATGTAACCACTGGCCTGGTGGAGCATTTACATCATGAGCGTCCACAGGTAGCATCGGTACAAGGAGTTACCAGAGGCTACAACGGCAGCATTTTGGAAACTGCAGATGGTGATTGTATTATAAACCTCCTACCTTTCAATCTATGTCCCTTTTTCTGAATAAGCAAATGCATAACAGAGCTTGACATCCATTGTGTGCTATGTGTCTGCCCCTGTAAAGCTTTGCTGTAGTATGGTGTATCTGTCAGTCTGCCACAGGAGAGGAAACTGTACTGCATTTCCTGTGTTCTGCTGGTGGGAGGCATGTCAGCATTTCTGTATATTTCTATAGTAAAAGGCAATGTAAGCCCTTTAGTCTCACATTTTAATTTTATATTGCCCCAGAGGTTTATATTTCAATAAATATAAACACATTTATATTTAATTTAAAATAAATATACCACACATACAAGTGAAAATCAGTATTCGACATGGGTTTATGTTGTGATTATTTTTTGCTAGCCCTGTAAAATATTGAAAGATTCACTTATTTTTTCCAAGCATTCTCAGACTTTCAGAACTGAATAAAGTTAAGATGTAGCAAATACATAGACTCATGAAGAGAAGAACATTCTTCAGGTTTGTATTGGAATCTTGTGGAGTCAGCAGTTTGAAAAGCTAAATTAAAGTGTGAGAAGGTATATGCATCAGCCAAGTAGCTAGGGATCAGCATTATTTTAAAACAAATAAATCCATGATTGAAACTGTTGCTGATTAAAGCTGTTTTTTTCCAAACAAGCCGCTCATCTTGCATGACTCTTCTACCTGAAAGCTGCACTGAGCTTAGAGTGATGTTGTCAGCATTGTGGCAGCATGTGTTTTAGTGTATGTTTACTAATATATGGTAAGTAATAATTTTTTTCTGTTTGGCAGGTGTACCAGTGAATAGTAGAGTGTCCTCTAAAATCCAGCAGCTTTTAAATACCTTGAAACGACCAAAGCGACCACCTTTGAAAGAGTTTTTTGTTGATGATTTTGAAGAACTTCTAGAAGGTTAATTTTCTTTCACATACATTTTCACTCTGTGTAAGCAGTTCACGAAAACTGATACGTTTTAGTTTTCTTTTTCTCTTCCCAATAGAAAACAAATCATGGTGGAGTTGTTTCATTGGAGAGAGAAAGGTCATGTGGTAGGTCTAATTAGATCAGGCTGCTCAAGGCCATGTCCGGTCCAGTTCTGAGCATCTCCAAACATGGAGATTCCATGGCCTCTTTGGTGGCTCACATTCAAGCTGCTTGTCTACAAGCACCCCCACGTCCTACTCTGGAAAGCTGCTTTGTAGCTGGTCAGTGCGCAAATACAGTTAGATGAGTTAGTTACTTGCTAGTTAGTTACTTGCTGGTAACTGGAATTCATTACGATAGTGCTGTTTGTATGCATGTTAATATCCTCTTCTTGAAATCTAGAAACTTAAATTATTTTAGAGGTTCAGAGGAATTAAATGCATTGAGTGTACTGTGTAATATGTCTTGTCTGTGCACTACATGAAAGGATAGTGCTTGTATGTGCTTTGCAGATATTGCTCAGCTAAAAATGGCTATTTTTTTCCCTGAATGCATGTGTCTAGGTGGAAAGAAAAACATCTCTAACAAATGTAGAAGGTACTTAGCAATACGTAGTTGCCTTTAAAAACAGCCGCATCAGCTAATTTTGGAGAATGATTTCTGTTCTGTTCTCTTAGTCCTAAAGATTAAATGAAAAATTTGTTCTCTGTGACAGCTGCTGCTAGATTCTCTGTACTGTTTGTTTGATACTTTAAGGTATAAAGCAACTGCAGCTCTAGCCTTTCGCTGAAGATTTTTCAGGCAGACTTTCGTTGAGGTTGGATGTATGTCATTGTGGAGAGCAAAGAGCATCACTTTGAACTTTTAATTTTAGTTATTGCATAGATTGAGTGTTAGCTAAATCCAACTATGACTTTATTTTGCTAACTAAGATCAAGTTACTTCACCTTCTTCAGCAGCTAGGAGAGGGATTTTAACAGCAGGCTGCTCAGAGCGCAAATGGCATACAAACCCTGCAGTGTTCCACAGTTGAGAGAAATGACCTGGAAATCAAACAAAATGTTCTGTGAGTGGTACGGTTTTAGTTGTAGGTAATCCATACCAGGAGCATTTAATCTGGCTTTTTTTTTTTCCCAATATATATTGGGACAGAGTCATAGTGCCATTCTCATCACCTGTTGAGAATTTGGTGCAGCAAAAATAGTCACTGAAGCCATTCTCTCTGATAACACTTCTTGACTTGGTGTAGGCTTTCATTTGAATAGATGTGCAGAACAAACAGCAGAAAATATAATCTTTCCAAAGTAGAGAAAAAGAGTGAACTAGAGATTCAAATTCTCTTCCTGTGGCCAGGTCCTTTGAATAATGTGGAATCAGAACTCCAAAGTGATGGTAATTCTTTTTTTGTGAAGCCAACAGAGGATTAGCATAGGATCATCATAAAGCAGAGGAGAAGGTAATGATAGCTGTGAGGAAGAGGAAGGTGAGAACGGTTCATAGAATAGTCTGTTAAGTGTAACTTGCACATTTCATAAGGATTGACATTTGACATTTTACTGTACTCTGGTTTTAGTGCAACAGCCTGACCCAAATCAACCAAAGCCTGAAGGAAATCAAATGAATGTACTTAAAGGTGAACCCTTAGGCGTGGTAACCAACTGGCCACCTTCTCTGCTGGCTGCCCTGCAGCGCTGGGGAACTACCCAACCGAAAGCCCCTTGTCTGACGGCATTGGATACGACCGGGAAAGCTATTTATACGCTTACCTATGGTAGGAAGAATTAGGCATTCATTGTGGAATGAATGGTTTGCTTTATTTAAGAGGGACTGTGCTCATGACAGATACTTTGTGATTGCTATTTGAATGCAAATTATTAATTCATTTTATATGAAAAGCATTTTGAAGAAAGTTAATGAAGGGAAAATGTGTATGATATTGATTCTTTACAAGTGGGTATTTGTAAATTTCAAACAACTGTGGGTTTTTTTCCTTAAAAGAACACTAAAAATAGCCTGGTGTAAAAGAGGAAGAAATAACAGATGACTAATAATGGACTCTTCAGATTCCTAGAGTAGATATTAAATTTTAGCATGGTATTGCATATCCTTATAGAGAAGACTTGTACTTCAGGACCATATTAAGGATGTTATTGTGGGAAGTGAAACTTGCCTGTATCAGTGAAGTAGAAGTATTATGGTAGTTGCATTTTTGTGAAAGATAATTGTGTCCCTCGGGACAGCTATCTGCAGCATATCATTGTATAGTATGTTAGAATGTTAGAATTACTTGTATGCATTCTTACAGATGAAGTACGTTTACAGGAAATGTAACTGAGCAGCTGCATTAGTTTAATTACTTTGCAGTGGATCTTTGAGAATTGATTGGACTATCATATTTAATTTTACATTTTAAAAAAAAAAAAGAAAGCAAAAGACAAACTAAAAGGAAGCCAAGCTCTGAATTGTACTTGGATTCTCTGCCAGCTGCACTGCATTTGATATACTTGATTCCTGTGTAATATTTTTTTATATAACTGGACATTACACAGAAAAAAAACAGTTGAATTGAAGAAATTTGAGGCTGATAAACACAAAATAATTGATGGTTGCTGCATGATCTGAAGGGATTGAGTGAGGATGTCAGTCCATGATAAAGACCCTGTACTAGAAAGCTGAGTTCCAGATGCATGTGGTTTGCCACGGCGTGTTTCTTTGGGGGGTTCTTGCTTTGATTTACCATTTACAGTGGAAGGGGTTTGCTGTTGCTCAATTTTTTATACACAGTTTTTTTTTTAGCAAAGCTCTTTTTTTTGAGGGAGGGCTACAAATTAAAAATTGATTTTTATATTGTGTCAAATAAGTGGATTATTGTCTTTGTATTTAATAGCTTGGAATAGGTTTTTGTTCTGAATTATTGAGAGTTGTGTAGATCACTACTGAGCACTGAACTGGAATTTCAGAGAGATGGATACTGTGGCATTTATTCCTACCTTTTGTTTCTAAAATTTCAGTTAATTTTTTGTCCGGTTTAGGATTTGTCTTTTTATCCCAAGCAGTTTGCTAAGAGCCCTTAGGAAGGAGTCTTGTTAAGTGCCTTTTGGAAATGCAGTTAAATTGTATCAGTCAGACTCTGTGTGTGTGTGTACACACTTGCACTGAAACATTGGGAGAACTCAGAAGGTTTGTGAGATGGAATGGCTTTCACAACAGTAATGTTTGCTTTTCCCCAATTACTTGCTCATGTTCCTTTTGACCCTGTTCTAATACAAACAAGTTGCTTAGTGCATATATAAGGCACTGAGATTTGCCTATTAAAAGTTAAAATTTTTGTCTCTATATTTCTGTATTGTGGGTTTTTTTCTTTAGGCAAGCTGTGGAGTCGAAGCTTGAAGTTAGCGTATACCCTGCTAAACAAGCTAATCACTAAGAATGCACCACTGCTGAAGCCTGGAGACCGGGTAGGCTTCTGTTTGAAATGGTCTGTATGGGTAAAATAGACAGTGAGGAACAGTGTTAGCTAAAGAAAGCCTTGTAATACTGTGACTTGTAATAATATGTTATCACAATATTTAGTATTTCTGTTCCTAGTTTAAATATGAACCTTAACATTGTTGTGAAGACTTTTTTCCCACAAATTAAAAAGCAGCCCTCCCCCCCAAAATGATGACAAAAACCATTTCTTGTTATTTTAATTTATTTTTGTAGGTAGCTCTTGTATTTCCTAATAGTGATCCAGTTATGTTTATGGTGGCATTTTATGGATGTCTCCTGGCGGAACTTATTCCTGTCCCAATAGAAGTTCCACTAACAAGAAAGGTAGGCAAATACATTCAATGTTTTTATGGTTTCTTAAATAAATAAAGTTGGGGGGTGTCTAAGTCCTATAGTCCTTATATAGGACCCCTCAGAGCCTGCACTTTTGAAAGCAGTATGGTGCATCAGCTGAACTGAATACTCAGTGCATGTTATGCTTGGAAAACGTTTAATATTTAGTTAAGGAAGAGGGGAAATACTTTGAAGCTAATAAGTTAGCTGTTTTAGAATAAGTAACTGTAGAAATTATTTTAACTTTTGAAAAGCTGTGTGAAAGTGTTTAGCAAAATATAACACAGAAATGCTGTCTTTTCAGCACTCATGCTGAGTAATGAGAGTACAGGCAGGCAGAGACACCATAGTTACGGGAAATACCGGTATTATCCCACACACATTTTGATTATTAGGGAAGAGCTGAAAAACTACAGGCTCTGCTCTTCAGTGCTTCAGGACACCATCAGCTCTCTGTTTTACCAGAACTTCTAAACATCTCTGTTGGGTTGGAGAGGGATGCACAACCATTGCTTTTGACACTACTTTGCTACCATTGCTTGCCACATCTACTGCCAAACCAAACTTAGTTGGCACTAAGCAAAACTAAGCCTTTTGAGCATAGGCTTCAATCTTTTGTCTTCCATAAAAGGTCTTATGGTCTAGACATTTGTTTTTTCCTGTGATAAAATTGGCTTAATGTTTTCTAAACATGGAAAAGTTAGAGTAAATGTACAAAAGCTTCATTATTTGTAAGTTTGCTATAAACATGTTTTTTCTGTAGGATGCTGGCAGCCAGCAGATTGGATTTCTTTTGGGCAGCTGTGGAGTAACACTAGCTTTAACCACTGATGCCTGTCAAAAAGGCCTTCCTAAAGCTCAGACTGGTGAGGTGGTTACATTCAAAGGTATGTTTTTAAGCTACTCGAATTTCTTCGTAGGATAAAGAGTGGGTATATCCATTGTTGCTATTAAACAGCAATCTTTGAGTTTTCTTGCATGCTTCTAGTTTACATATGAAAAACAACTGCCATATAAAGAACAATCAGCTTCATTGTCAAGATAGTACTTAGTGCTGCTTCTTCCTGTCAGGGTGGTGATGCTGCAGCTTTTGCTTGCCTCCTGTTACCCCTGAATACTAGGAAAAAACCCTGATTTTTGAAACTGTAATGACAGTAACTTTTCTTTTTCTTTGAAGGCTGGCCTCATCTCATTTGGTTTGTGATTGATGGGAAGCATCTGGCAAAACCGACTAAGGACTGGCATCCGCAAGTACGGGATGCCAGTGCTGAGATTGCTTACATTGAGGTGATCTAGTATAATATGCCTAACTTACAGTTACTCTATTGTAGTTTGTCACATCACCTTTTTTTCCTTTAATCTCTTGATGCAGTGAAAGACATGACTATAATATCTTTAACTGTGGAACAAGAGTGTTCCCCTCAAGGTTGCCAGGCAAACTGTCATTTGAGTGGTTGTTTTGAGTAAGATTGAAGATTGGGGATAATTGGCATTTTTGGATCCCTGGGAAAATTTGTTTAATTGGGGTAGAGAAACAGTCAGATTTCATATGATATTAGTATATTCTCTGAACATAAATGTTATCTTTTATGCTACTTTTTTGATTTTTTTTAAAAGCTCACTTCATTTTTATAATAAAATATTATTTCAGTTCACTACTGTAAATTTTCTAGATTTTTTTGTTAATCTAATGCTTGTGTAAACTTTCTCTTTTCAGTACAAAACAAGTAAAGAGGGCAGCACAGTGGGCATTACTATATCTCATGCTTCCATGCTGGCACACTGTCACGCATTGACTCAGGCATGTGGTTATTCAGAAGGTAAGTTAGTTAGATAGGTACTACTTTAAAATAATACTCACAGCTTTGACTATTCAGACAATTTATGTTGCAAAATCGTCTTTACTGTCTTGAAAGAAGCAGTAGTAAGCAGTAGTAGCTTTAACTGCAAAGGGACAGACAAACTTCCTCATTCATAATCGGTGTGATATGTGAAGGAAAGTAAGAAACCACTTGTGGAATCATAATCAATGTGTATTAAAATTTCTTTAACCTCAGATCATTATTGATTTTATTCAAACGTTTAGATTTTTCAATCTTAACAAATTTGCTAGCCGGCGGTAAGAGCTATACTGATTTTTTTATCCTCTTGAAAACAGCTTTGCTATGAATCTGTTTTGCAGTCCTTAATGCCTTTTGGACACACTGGGCACTTTATGAAGTCATAAGGGGACCGGTTTGAGATGCCCACGTGCAGAGTTAGAGGAGCCCTCCCAGCAGACATTGAGGGAGCTTTCTTAGACTGATCCTAGAGGCCATTTGAGTAGCTCGGATCTCTTTGAAGAGCTTTGGGTGCTGCCAGTTGCAGTTGCAGCTGCTCTAACAGTGCAGACTGGTGTGCAATGCAGACAGGCTGGTGTCAGTTATGCAGCTTCTTATCTCTCAGGAGAAGGAGTTGCAGTTGTTGAGCAAAGGGGGAAGGCCTTTTGAAGTCTTGACTTGAAACCCAGTCATGACTAGGTGAGATGTAATGTGCATCATACTCCTTATAACTCTTCTACTGCGTGATTCCTAGGAGTGTGACATTTGACCCCTGAAAGAGGCTTGATCTGAGAGTTACCCTGTTAAAAACGCCCTGACTTGCTTGGCTTTACTGGTCTTGCACCTTTGATGACCCTGCCTGTCTAGATCACAAGTCCTAATGCAAGTCATCTGGTCCAATTACTTCAGCTAGATCTGCGATTCTGGATAGTGCGTTTGAGGGCATGAGCAGGTTGCTAACAGTTACTAATTGTCCTCTCTTTCACTTTTTTTTTTTCTTCTTCCTTTGTGCAGTTGGTTTACGGCTGTAGTGCTCCAAAGTCCACATAAGTAGTATGGTAGGGTAGAAGAGGTTTTCACAGTCAGATATCTGTACTCTTTTTACTTATCATCAAATAGGACCGTTTCCCATTTTCATTTCAGGACGCCTTCCTGACATAGTTGCCAACTACAAGAACTGTGCTGGGAGAGGGGAGGGTGCAGCCAGCTTGTAGGTAAAGGATTGTACAGCGGTTCCTGAATCCTGAAAGGATGACGGCAACCAAGTATGGATCAAAGGGGTCTCCATGTCTTAATTTTCAGAAAAATGTGGAGTAGTGTTGCTAGCCATTGACATTTCAGATCTTCACAGACAACAACTCTCTTGTCCTCCTGCATGTTCATTTTTCAAATTTCTATTGCCACATACTAGAGATGCTGTAATGAGGTTTGTGTTCTGTATAGACCATTCCCAATATAAAGCTTTGCCTTCTGTTTTGTTTATAGCTTCTTGCAACTTCACAGTTTTGGCCACAGTAGTTCCTATTTTCAGAAAGGAAGGGATCTTCTTAGTTACTCATGTCCTAGAAAAGAACGTCTCCATAGGGATTTGAATACAGAGAGAGATCTACTTGTTTTCAGTCACTCTCTCCATGAATAGCAAAGAACTGCACCTGATTTTGACCATGTGCATAGAGTTGTTCTGTGCTACCATTAACCAAAAACTTTTCCCTTTGAAATCTATTTCCTGGAAGAATCTCATGGTTTGACTCATAATGGGGTAGTGTGTACTAATGTATCTTGAGACATGCAGAATCACAGAATGGTTGAGATTTGAAGGGACCTCTGGAGGTCATCTGGTCCAAACCCTCAGCTGAAGCAGGGCTACCTAGAACCAGTTACCCAGGACCACATCCAGATGGCTTTTTAATATCTCCAAGGATGGAAACTTCACAACTTCTCTGTGCAACTTGTGCCAGTGCTCAGTTACCCCCACATAAAGTTTTTTCAGGTGCTCCAGTCTCCTAATCATCCTTGTGGCCCTTCGCTGAACTCACTTCAGTTGCTCCATCTCTCTCTTGTACTGGGAAGAAATAGACAGAAATAGACACAGTACTGCAAGCCTCACGGTGCTGAGTAGAGGGGAGAATCACTTCCCTTGACCAGTTGACAACAGTCTTCCCACTGCACCATTAGCCTTCTTTGCTGCAAGGGCACATCGCTGGGTCATGTACAACTTGGTGGCCGCCATGAATACCCTTTCTGCAAACCTGCTCTCCAGATGGTTGGCTCTAAGTATGTCCTGGTGCATGGGGTTATTCCACCCCAGCGGGGAGGACTTAGCGTTTCTGTTTCTTGAACTTAATGATCTGACAGGAACCTCATACCCTCAGCCTGCTGCGGTCCCTCTGGATGGCAGCACAACCCACTGGTGTATCAGCCATTCCTCCAGCTTTGTGTCATCAGCAAACTTGCTGAGGATACACTCTGCCCTATCATCCAGATCATTAATGAAGACGCTGAACAGAATTGGAGCTAGTATTGAGCCCTGGGCTACACAGCTAATTACTGGCCTCCACCTAGACTTTGTGCCACTCTCTGAGCCTGGTCATTCAGCCAGTTTTCAGTCCAACTCCCTGTATTCTCATCCAGCCCATACTCCACAACTTCCCTGGGCAACCTGTTCCAGTGCCTCACCACCCTCACAGTAAAGAATTTGTTCCTAATATCTAATCTAAATGTGCCCTCTTTCGCTTTAAAACCATTACCCCCTCGTCCTATCACTACACTCCTGATAAAGAGTACCTCCCCGTCTTTCCCATAGGCCCCCTTTAAGTACTGGAAGGCTGCTCTAAGGTCTGCCCATAGCCTTCTCTTCTCCAGGCTGAACAACCCCAACTCTCTCAGCCTGTCTTCATAGGAGAGATGCTCCATCCCTCTGATCATCTTCGTGGCCCTCCTCTGGACTCGCACCAGTAAGTCTGTGTCCTTCTTATTTTGGTGGCCCTGGAGCTGAATGCAGTACTCCAGGTGGGGTCTCACCAGAGCAGAGTAGGGGGGCAGAATCACCTCCCTAGACCTGCTGGCCGTACTTCTTTTGATGCAGCCGAGGATGCAGTTGGCCTTCTGGGCTGCGAGTGCACATTGCTCACTTATGTTGAGCTTCTCATCCACCAACAGCCCCAAGTCCTTCTCCTCAGGGCTGCTTTCAAACCATTCTCAGCCCAGCCTGTATTTGTGCTTGGAATTGCCCTAACCCTGGTGCCTTGCCCTTCGCCTTGTTGAACTGCATGAGGTTTGCACAGGCCCACCTCTCCAGCCTGTCCAGGTCTCTCTGGATGGCATCCCCTTCCTCCAGTGTGCCAACCACACAGCTTGGTGTTGTTGGCAAACTTCCTGAGGGTGCACTCAATCCCATTGTTGCTGACAAAGATGTTAAACATTACCAATCCCAGTACTGACCCCTGAGGAACGCCACTCATCACTGTTTTCCACTTGGACATGGCGCCAGTGACCTCAACCCTTTGAGTGTGGCCATCCAGCTAGTTCCTTATCCACCGAGTGGTCCATCCGTGAAATCCATATCTCTCCAATTTAGAGAACAGGATGTCATGCGGGACAGTGTCAAACGTTTTGCACAATTCCAGGTAGATGACATCTGTTCTCTCCCTTTATCGGCCAATGCTGTAATGCTGTCGTAGAAGGGCACCAAATTTTTCAGGCATGACTTGCTGGCCACACTCTTATTGATGCACCCCAGAATGCCATTGGCTCTCCTGGCCACAAGGGCACCTTACTGGCTCATAGTCATCCTGTTGTCCACCAGGACTCCCACATCCCTTTCCACACAGCTGCTCTCCAGGAGGTCAGCCCCCAACTGGTACTGATGCATGGGGTTATTCCTCCCCAGGTGTAGTACCCTACACTTGCCCTTGTTGAATTTCATTAGGTTCCTGTCTGCCCAACTCTCCAGCCTGTCCAGGTCACACTGTATGGCAGCACAGCCTTCTGGCATGTCAGCCACCCCTCCCAGTTTTGTATCATCAGCAAACTTCCTGATGGTACACTCTATCCCTTCATATCCAGGTCATTGATGAATATATTGAACAGGACTGGACCCAGTACTGACCTCTGAGGGACACCACTTGTTACAGACCTCCAACTGGACTCTGCACCACTAACCACAACCCTCTGAGCTCTATCGTTCAGCCACTGTTCAATCCACCCCACTGTCCATTCATCTAACCCACACTTCCTAAGCTTGCCTGTGAGATCATCCTCCCCCTCTACTCTGCCCTGGTGAGACCACATCCGGAGTACTGTGTCCAGTTCTGGGCTCCCCAGTTCAAGAAGGACAGGGAACTGCTGGAGAGAGTCCAGCAAAGGGCTACCAAGATGATTAGGGGACTGGAGCATCTTTCTTATGAGGAAAGGCTTAGGCACTTAGGCCTTTTTAGTCTAGAGAAAAGAAGACTGAGGGGGGATCTTATCAATACTTACAGATGCTTAAAGGGAGGGTGCCAGGTAGATGAGAAGAGTCTTTTTTCAGTGGTGACCAGGGATAGGACAAGAGGTAACGGGCACAAACTTGAGCACAGGAAGTTCCATCTTAACATGAGGAGGAACTTCTTTACTCTGAGGGTGGCAGAGCACTGGCACAGGCTGCCCGGAGAGGTTGTGGAGTCTCCCATAATGGAGACATTCAAAACCCGCCTGGACGCTGTCCTGTGCAACCTGCTGTAGGTGTCCCTGCTGTGGCAGGGGGGTTGGACTAGATGATCTCCAGAGGTCGCTTCCAGCCCTGACCATTCTGTGATTCTGTGACTTGCCCTTGGTGAAGCCATGTTGACTGTCACCAATCACTCCCTTATTTTCCATGTTCTTTAGCATGGTTTCCAGGATGATCTGCTCCATGATCTTGCTGGGCAGAGGTGAGAGTGACTGGCCTGTAGTTCCCCGAGTCTTCCTTATTTCGCTTTTTAAAAATGGGGGGGTTATGTTTCCGCTTCTCCAGTCACTGGGAACTTCACTGGAGTGCCATGACTTCTCAAATATGATGGATAGTGGCTTAGTAACTTCATCTGCCAGTTCCCTTAGGACCCGTGGATAAATCTCATCAGGTCCTATGGACTTGTGCACCTTCAGGTTCCTCACCTGGTCTCGAAACTGGTCTTCTAGTGTGGGCTGTTCTTCATTCTCACAGTCCTTGGCTTTGCCTTCTGCGACTTGGGCAGTGTGGCTAGAGCCCTTGCCAGTGAAGACCAAGACAAAATTTTTTCCTTCTATACAGACTTATGACTGGGACTATGCACCTGTCTTGGAGCGACTGGAGCTCTCTCACCCAGAGAATGAATGCATAGGTGGCTGACTTGCTGAAGTATTTTATTTATTGGGAAATAGCTGTGTACATTCTGAAAAATGAAATAGAATAATAAATACCCAAAAGAACAGTTTCTTGTGCATGCAGCCATTCTCAGTGATAAGCAATTTTCACCTCATCAATACAAGATATCCCTCTAAAATCAGGTTGAATCTTTGATTTAAAATCTTTGATTCTATTTTTTAAATCACGTAAGGTGTTCAAATTTCTCAGAGAAAACATCGAAGAAAGTTTGGTACAGCCATGGTAATTTCTCACTAAATTTAATTCTTTCAAATATAGCTGAACTTTTCCAGTTCAGGTGAAAAATTTCACATCAAAACTGAAGTTTTAGTCTGCATATTTCATCGGCATATGTGAAAAGCACATGGAAGTGGTATTATAATGAAAACAGGGTCTTAAATACTTTATAGTAATCTAGTCTATAATTACAATTTAAAGGTGATTGTTTTAAGTAAAGTAAGACACTTTGAGCTTAAACAGCCTGTTTGTTGTAGACAAGAAGGCATGGCAAAATGGCTTTGATTTCTCAGTGGTGTTGGAAGTTTCATAGTTGCTTTAACAAATATTTTGAGTTCTTAAATATCCTTATAAAAACTCTTCTTAAGTCTGATAGTTTTTCCTTCACTTTCAGCTGAAACACTAACAAATGTCTTGGATTTCAAAAGAGATGCTGGCCTTTGGCATGGGGTATTAACAGTGAGTATTTAAATGAATGAAAAAAATTGCAGCAAGTTGCTTCTCTCAGGGACTAGAGTATTGGTATCAGAACGAGGTCATAAACTCTCTGAAACTATTTCTATTTCTATATTTGTATGTCAGAATATAGTGTTACTTTTTCAGTAACAGACTGCACAGGCAGAGCTTATGTTTTTACTGTCTATACACATAGTTTTCACTAACAGTTAAATGTAAGAGTTACGCTGTAGCTGTGATTTTTTTTTTTAAAGTATTGGTATATGCTGTGTATTCTTTTAGTCACCTGGAAGTTTATTTTTTAATATTTTTCTTGTAGAGCGTTATGAACAGGATGCATGTCATCAGTATTCCCTATGCATTAATGAAGGTTAATCCACTTTCCTGGATACAGAAAGTCTGCTCATACAAAGGTAACCTTAAAGTATTTTTACTTAACCCATCTCTTTTTGGATGATTAAAAAAAAATAATTTGTTTGTATAAAATGTCTGCTTTATCTGAGGCCACTGCTGTTTTATCCAGCCGACTTTCTTTGCCACAGCTTCAGCAATTGGATACCTCACTTCAGTACTTATACGTACTGGTAGATTCATTGATGAGTGATGTTGATGGCTTCTTCTGATAGAACTTTAAAGAAACTGTGTTTCTTATCTCAGTATTTAAATTTATAATAAACGTTTAAATTCTATAATCAAGTCCATCTGGAGACATTGAGTATACACGTGTCATAGTAGTTAAATATTTGGCATTCGTATTTGTTTTCTGTGTTCGTAATTTGTTTCATAAATTTATGTAAATACACAGAAATATTTATATAATTTTTATTTTGTTCTGCACACACACCATAATTATCTTTTTATTTTCAGCCCGTGTAGCAGTAGTCAAATCACGTGATATGCACTGGTCACTTTTGGCTCAGAGGGATCAGAGAGATGTCAGTCTGAGCTCTTTACGAATGTTAATAGTGGCAGATGGAGCTAATCCATGTGAGTATGGGTGCATTTTCTGAGTGTCAGTTCAAGGTGAACTAAAGCACATTGTAAATCACAGAACACTGGGTCTGCACTGTGTAGGGGCTCAGCAGCACTGGCTATAGTTCATCTTCAGCAAAACAGAGACAGCAGCAGTATTTCTTTACCAAGGACACTGGAGCAAAACTTTCACAGAAAACGTTCTGAAGGATCTATTCCTTATAAAGAATAGTTGGGAATGTTATTTGAAAGAGGTTTTTAAAATTTCAAGTAAATCATAATGCTGGTTTCAAAGTAGTTGCTCATGTTTTGCATGTAGACGTAAAATCTTTGAGTTGTAGCGTGTCTGATTCTGTAAGTGCCCTTACGGCTTGTCTCAGTCATGTGCAAGGACATAATAATGGGAGCAGTCACAGCCTTAACTCAAAACTATGACAACTGTTATCTAGAGTATGCGGTAGGTTCTTGCCTTTTTCTGTTGATCATATGGTGGTGGTTTACAGTAATCTGAGAAAGCAGCTGTGAGGTTTTTTTATCCAACAGGCAAGAATATACCTTATTTGCTTAATTTTGCGAATCTCATACACCAGAAAATCAAGAGTATTTCTGATTCCGTGGAATTGCATGTTGAGAGGTCAGCAAGTCGTGATGGCAGAATATGAAAACTTG
This sequence comes from Pluvialis apricaria, assembly GCA_017639485.1. NCBI lineage: Eukaryota > Metazoa > Chordata > Aves > Charadriiformes > Charadriidae > Pluvialis > Pluvialis apricaria. The sequence goes on along the minus strand of CM030011.1, from coordinate 37,073,391 downwards.
ACATCCTCTTGCTCAGATTATACTTGTTGTAAGCACTGTTTTGGAGCTGATGCTTAGAAAGTTAGGCAGTTTGTTCTATAGTAAAATACGATTAGTATGCTAGTGATGCTACTGCTTGTTCATTGCTGTTTGCACTTCTTAGCTACGTTTAGCTGTGTAACTTCATTTTTATAACTTCATCTTTTGATCAGTGCTGTACTTTTATATGAATTGACATGAAATTATAGCTAGGATGTAGTATAATCAGTGAAGTTTGCTGGTTTGCATTATGTGCTGCAATTCCACAACTGTAAAATACAAAGCTGTAAGTGATGAGGTATCGTCTTATATCTTGGGCTGAGTGCTAAAGGCCAGGTAGAGTTCTGAACTGAAGCGAAGATATATCAGAACCATTTGATGTTAATTTCTAAATGCTTTGCTTCTGTGAACTCTATAAGAAACGCTCATATAGGAACTATATAGGAAGCAGACAGGTACAGTTACCCTTAGTGACAAAATACTCTGATCACTGAAGGACTTTTTGTGATGTTAAGTTTTAGAGAGTCTGCCAGAGAAAGTGAGTATGTAGTTGTGAATTTCATTCAGTGAATTGTTTGTTAACACTAGGTTTGTTTGTTGGTGTTTTTTTCAAATCTAACATCTAATAATAGGCTGGAATGTCTTTTTAGGCAGTTTCAAAGTATATTGGTTTTGTGCATGGATGCAACCATATTTGTATTAGCTGAGCTGAGAGTAAGGATAGACTTTGAAATCCTGCAGCAGAAGCTTTCCTGCCCTTGGCAAAATATTTCCAATTGTGTGATTGTTCTTTTTAGGGTCGATATCTTCATGTGATGCATTCCTGAATGTATTTCAATCCAGAGGTTTGAGACCAGAAGTAATCTGTCCCTGTGCTAGTTCTTCAGAGGCACTAACTGTTGCTATTCGCAGGTAATTCTCTTTTCTAAGAAGTGAACTGAAGCATTTCTTGACTATTGAAGTGTATCTGGTATTAAAATGGTAGTCAGAAAAGATGATTAGCCACATATAGATGCCCAAAGACCTAGACAGGGGAAGTCTGAGGCTCACAGGTATCTCCTTCACTGAAGGATGAATGATTTTTGTTTTTTCTTTGAAAAGTTTAACATTTTCTAAAAGTAGTCAACCATAAGGGGTTTTTTTACTGCTTGGAAAAGCAAGGTCTTTTCCTCACTAGCCCCAAAAATCAAGACTGACTTACTTCGGAGGAAGAAGATGCTGAATCTTCAAGTAATTGCTTATATAGAATGTCTTGTAAACAGGGGACTAAAGAAAGGAAAAAAATACTTGTAACTGGCCCGAAAAATACTATTGAATTTCTGAAGATAGCAAGAGATGCTCTGAAAAAAGGAAAGACTTTGATTATGAATAGACATATGGATAGAATATGCTCGAATTTTTTGACAGTGGTTTTGATCAAAATGTGCTTGTTCGGAAACTCAATTTCAAGAAAACTTGAAACAAAAAAGTTTGAGATTTTGGAGAGTATTCTCTCTGGTGCAAGAACTGACATTTCCCAATTAAAAAAAAATGCACTTAAAGAACTGTTTTTTTTAAAGCAGCACGTGGAATCTTTTGTTCTGTCCCATCCTGAAAGCTGAACAATTACATAAAATGGAGTTGTTGGTCCTCAATCAGTTCTGCTCAGAGTAAGAAGTGACAAGCCCTCCAAACACTTCCTAATTTTTCCTGGTGTTTAGAAAATTTAGCCTTTGAATGCTTACTCTTAGCACTTCTTTGCCCATAATAGAACTAAATCCTCTTCCAGAGGAAGCTACATGATGCTTTATTCTAGTTCTTTTTTCATCTAGTTAAAATATAATATCAGTCTTGAACTCTTTTTTGTTTACAATGAGAAACCGTTATTTCTCTTTACCATAACAAGCCTGAGACTCTTGCACAATGTTTTTGATGAGCATATTGCCATTGGTCTGTTGATTCATATCTGATTTGACTTTATGTTTTTCAGACCTCCAGAATTGGGTGGGCCTCCTCCAGGAAAAGCGGTGTTATCTATGAATTGTCTGAGTTTTGGCGTGATAAGAGTGGATACAGAAGAGAAGTTATCAGTGTTAACTGTACAGGATGTTGGTCAGATTATGCCTGGAGGTAGGAAAGCATTTCATGTAGGCTTAAGCATACTCCACATATGATGACTCGTGCTGATGAAATAAATAAAAATGTCAAATGATAAATACCTTCAAGGTGGTAGTATGACTTACGTTTTGATGCATTACCTAAACACATGATGATTAAGTACTGTCTCTACTAGATTATTCAATGTTTTCAGTAGAGATTAATCAACGATAAATTTGAATAGCCATAGGTTTTGGTATGGGCACATGCTTTTGGCTGATCTGCAGAGTTGTGTTGTTATTTACTTGTTAGCAGTAGTGCTGACTGACATACAGCCATGTAATAACAAATACAGCAGAACAAAATGTAACGCATAGTAAGAAATACCATCTTTCATCCAGAAGTGATAGCCCACATGTTAGAATAAAATAGAATATTTCAGATGGAAGAGACCTACAATGATCCCCTAGTCCAACTGCCTGACCCCTTCAGGGCTGACCAAAAGTTAAAGCATGTTAAGGGCATTGTCCAAATGCCTTTTAAACACTGACAGGCATGGGGCATCGACCATCTCTCTAGGAAGCCTGTTCTAGTGTTTGACCTCCCTCTCAGTAAAGAAATGTTTCCTAATGTCCAATCTAAATCTCCCCTGGTGCAGCTTTGAACCATTCCCATGCATCCTATCACTGGATCCCAGGGAGAAGAGCTCAGCACCTCCCTTTCCACATCCCCTCCTCAGGAAGCTGTAGAGAGCAATGAGGTCGCCCCTGAGCCTCCTTTTCTCCTATCTAGACAAACCCAAAGTCCTTAGCTGCTCCTTATAGGACATGCCTTCCAGCCCTTTCACCAGCTGTGTTGCCCTCCTCTGGAAAAATTCACATGCCTGAGATCGTAGAGACATGGTGGGATACAGTCTCTTTAGGAAGGACAGGAGGAGGAGCTGATCTTTATGTGAGAGAACAGTTGGAATGCATGGAACCCACCTGAGGATGGATGAGGAGCCAACTGAGAGTTTATAGGTTAAGGATTCAAGAGCAGACCAGTATGGTTGACATTGTAGTGAGTGTCTGCTGCAGACTGCCTGACCAGGACAAACAAGTGCATGAGGCCTTCTGCAGCTAGAAGCAGCCTCATGTTTGTAGGCCGTGGTCCTCATGGGGGACTTCAGCCACCTTGATGTGTGCTGGAGGGACAACATGACAGGGCATAAGCAATCCAGGAGGTTCCTAGAGAGCATCAATGACAAATTCCTGACCCAAGTGATAGGGGAGCCAATGAGGAGAGGGTCTTTGACCCTAACACTCACAGATGAGGAGGCAGTCATTTGGGATGTGAAGGCTGAAGGCTACAGTGACCATGAGATAGTAGAGTTCAGGATGCTGAGAGAACAGAGCAGGGCAAAAGCAACATCACAGTGCTGCAATTCAGGAGAGCAGACTTGGGCCTTTTCAGGTATCTGCTTGGTAGAGTCCCGTGGGATAAGGCCCCAGAGGGGAGAGGGGCCCAAGAAAGCTGGTTAATATTCAAGAATCACCTCCTCCAAGATCAAAGAGCTGGAAAGAGCAAAAATGCCAGGAGTCCTGCATGGATGAACTAGGAGCTCCTGTCACAAATCATGTGTAATAGGGAAGTATAAAGAAGGTGGAATCAGGGGCAAGTAACCTGAAAGGAATACAGAGACACTGTCTGAACATGCAGGGATGGGGTAAGGAAAGCCAAAGCCTCGCTGGAACTGAATCAGGGGAGGGCTGTTAAAGGCAACAAAAAGGACTTCTATAAATATATGGGTGACAAAAGGAAGACCAGGGAAAACATGGGCCTACTGCTGAATGAGGTGGAGGATCCAGCAACAGAGGACATGGAAGAGGCTGAGATACTGAATGCCTTCTTCATCTCAGTCTTCACCATCCAGACTGGCTTTCAGAAATCCCAGACCCAGGAGATCTCAGGGGAAAGTCTGGAGCAAGGAAGACATATCGTCGGTAGAAGAGATGAAGTTAAGTAATACTTTAACAAACAAAACATGCACAAGTTCATGGGCCCTGATGGGATTCACCCATGAGTGCTGAGGGAGCTGTTTGATGTCATTGTGAGGCCACTCTTAACAGTCTTTCAATTACTATGGTGACTGGGAGAAGTGCCTGAGGGCTTGAGGAAAGCAAATGTCACTCCTGTCTTCAAGAAGGGCAAGAAGGAGAATCCAGGGAACTACAGGCTAGTCGGTCTCACCTCAAACCTTGGGAAGGTGATGGAACATCTAATTCTGGAAACAATTTTTGCAGGCACATGGAGGACAAGAAAGTCATTGGGAATAGTCAGCATGGATTCACCAAGGAGAAGTCATGCTTGACCAACCTGATTGCCTTCTACAATGAAGTGACTGGCTTGGTAGATGAGGGGAGAGCAGTAGATATTGTCTACCTTGACTCTGGTCAGGTTTTGGACACTGTCTTCTGTTAGATCCTCACAGAAAAGCTGATGAAGCATGGGCTGGATGAGCAGACAGGGAGGTGGACTGAAAACTGGCTGAATGACCAGGCTCAGAGAGTGGTGACTGGTGGCACAAAGTCTAGGTGGAGGCCAGTAATTAGCTGTGTAGCCCAGGGCTCAATAGTAGCTCCAATTCTGTTCAGCATCTTCATTAATGATCTGGATGATAGGGCAGAGTGTATCCTCAGCAAGTTTGCTGATGACACAAAGCTGGAGGAATGGCTGATACACCAGTGGGTTGTGCTGCCATCCAGAGGGACCGCAACAGGCTGAGGGAATGATCTGACAGGAACCTCTTGAAGTTCAAGAAGGAGAAATGCTAAGTCCTCCCTCCTGCACCAGGACATGCTGAGAGCCAACCATCTGGAGAGCAGGTTTGCAGAAAGGGCCCTGATATATTCATGGTGGCCACCAAGTTAACGTGACCCAGCGATGTGCCCTTGCAGCAAAGAAGGATAATGGTGTATTGGGCTGCATTAGGAGGACTGTTGTCAGCTGGTAAAGGGAAGTGATTCTTCCCTTCTACTCAGCACTGGTGAGGCCACAACCTGCAGTACTGTGTCTATTTCTTCCCAGTACAAGAGAGAGATGGAGCTACTAAAGGGTCACTAAGATGACTAAGAGCACCTCAGCATGTGAGGAGAAGCTGAGAGAGCTGGCACTGTTCAGCCTGGAAAAGAGAAGGCTTTGGGGGGATCTCATCAACATGTACAAATATCAGAAGGGATGTTACAGAGAAGACTGAGTCAGGCTGTTTTCAGTGGTGCAGCTGGCTCTAGGTGGCCCTGCTTGAGCTGAGGGGTTGAACCAGATGATCTCCAGAGGTCCTTTCCAACCTCAACTATTCTGAGGGTCCCAGACTGGATATCCCACCAAACTGGCCCATCCTGGATTAACCTCAGTTTCTTAATGACATCTGTTTGCAACACTGTTCTTTTTAAAGTAGGTAGATATTGGCATTGTTCCCCAGCCTATTAAGTGCATTGTAGGAAGGAGACTTTCTCTTCCCCGTTGTTTTCTTTTGAGGCTAGGCTGCTGAGTCATGTATTATTTGTAGAGGAGAGCACTCTGAAGAAGATTAATAAAATTAGGGTGCCAAACCAGAGCTAAGACTGAAAAATGGGTGGGATCTGTGTCCTGAAAGACCCCTTAATGCCCTCTACTCCAGAAGAGAAGATTGCATCATTTAGGTTGGTAGCGTAACGCTCCCTGGCGGTCTGTCTGGGGGTAATACCAGCTTCAGGCCCTGTCCCGACTTAGTCTGGGTGTTCTTGAAGAGGATAAGAGAACGATTTTTTGGCATTCTCCTTACATAGTAAACCTGAAGGGGTAGTGACCACAGAACCTGACTCGTTCTGGTCATGCCCTTGGCGCCTGTGGCTTTGCTATTCTTGGTCCCATTACGGATCTCGCCTTGCTGAGCTGTGGTTCCAAAGCCTGCCTGTCTGTAGAGCATTTACTCAAAGTAAAGATGAAGGGGAGAGCTGTCTTGTGCCATTTCAGCAACCGCCTCTTCTCTGTACATCAAGGCCCTCATTATGAGTAAGAGGAGGCAGACATCTTTCCAGTCTGCTGATAAAAATTTCAGCGATGGTGTAGCAAGTGGCACTGATCTTGTTTCATTTTCTTCATTACTTCCAGAAGCACTTTGCAATCAATATGCTTGGTGGTTCGGTGGTTATTCTTACTGAAATTAAATTCACATTCAGAGCTTCCTTTTCCTACCAATAAAAGACTGAATAGAAGCTCTGCACTTCATACCAAAATAAAGGGAAAGGAGCCCTTCCTGTGGGGATTCATATCCAACCTGCTCGTTTTAACTGTACAAAATTGAACATCTCTATTCTGAACTTCTAGGTAGATAGGCACGATATTCAAAGTGTTCTGCACAAGGGCTTTGTGGCCAGCAGAAGGGTTTTAATAAATTCCTAGATATGTTCATAGAGCTGTGTGCATTCTGCAGATCCTGTTAAGAGTTCAGTGTGCCAGGCACCCTCAGACAGGTGGTACCTGGGTGGATCTGTGAAAAATCCTTCTGACCTCTTTGCTGTGGCAGTTACCATTATATCACCATCTCTTTTCTGCTTATGATCCTTGAGCATACTATAGCATCACGTATCTTGAGTGAATATAGGTGGGCCAGGTAATTTACAATGAAATAACTCCTCATTCAACTTAATACTCTAGGAAGAAAGGTTGTAAAGGCAGGCCAATGTGAATACAGCCATTGAGGATAATGACTATGCATTGTTGTGTGGCCTCAATGTGAAAGCATGCTCAAGCGTCATGTGCAGGGGAAAAAAAAGAGGATAGTGACCTAGTCTGACTTAATGGCTTTTGAATTGCTTCATCTGAATGTTCAAATTCAGGTTGTTAAACTTATCTGCAAAGACCCAGAAGGCTGCAACTGGCTTCTGTGTCTCAACAGAATGGTTTTTTTTCCACTTCAACTGGAATACAGATGGCATGGACTACTATCGCTGTGTGGTTTGGCTGTTCAGACTACTGATTGTCCCCTTGAAGCCCCACTGAAATTTAGCCATGCTCCCAATCCTCTACTATGAGTTAGTCACAGGAACATGGAGGGAACAAGTTTGCATGCCCTTCAGGTAGTCACAGATCCTTTGGTGAACCGTCTGAGGTTGAACTTGATGTTGGTCCAATTTTTGAGAGTTCAAAAAAGTGGTATTTGATGCAGGATCAATTAAAATCTTTCTTTGGATCAGTTTCTCACATGGAGATCCTCCTGGCTTTGCTGTAGACTTGCTCTGTGGGCAGAGTGTGCTTGACTACACTAAGGCACAAAGCAACCTGCAGTTGGGTTGCACTTTAAGCTACTCTTCATATTCAACCATTACAGCTGTAAGCCCACTTGCTTCATCTTTTGTAGTGCATTTGCTCAGTGGTAGGTTCAAGTCTGCTTTATGATGTTGCAAGAATTACCTGCGTGTTTGCAGGTAAGTAATTTCACCTTCCTCTTCTATGTAAGTCGCTAATGAAAAACATGTCCCTGTCCTTGTGAAATCCTTACTTGGATCTTTGACAGAACTCGTTCTGCTTTGTCAAATGCTTTGGAGCATTGTCTGGTAAATCTAATGGACCCTTCTGGTTTAGGATGCCATTGACAGGCAATTGACAACACTACCAGGACTTTTAACGTTAGTAAGAAACATGGAGTGACTTGTCTTGATTGTGTGAGGGGAGAACAGTTTAAGTGTGTATCCATTTAATGCCTCGAAGTGGTATGACTTGTAATTGATGACTACTGCTATTTTAAAATGGCAAAAAGTGGCAAAAAAAGGTTAAACAGAAGTTGGGCAACTTAATGAATTAACTCTTTTAAAACTCTGATCAGCACTGGGCTATCAGTATCTGGGGCAGATCAGCTTCAATTTGACCAAATGATAAAAATTCCAGATGTGAAGGTATATTTTAGCAAAAATTTCTCTGCACGTTCTTTGAGTCAGAACATACGCAACAGAGTTCTTTCTAGAGGGTAATCCAATGACTTTGTTCCCTGTGACTGTCTCTTAAAAAAAAAAATTGTTAAAAGCTTTCAGAATAGGAAGACAGTAAAAAGGCTAGCAGTTATTTATAGATGTGTGCTAAATGAAAAGAAATTAATGACTTAAGGAAATTAATGACTTTTTTTCAAATGAGTCTGCATGTACATTCTAACAGTGTGCCTTACCTTGTAAGATTTATGCTTTTTCCTGTGTAGTATTCATGGAGGATGTGCTCTGTCCATTCTCACTTGGTGTTTGGCATACAGGAGAGAACGTACCACCATTTCCTTTCCTGTTAGTTGTCCTCTTTAATTACTCTGCTGACTGATGAGTCTTGCTATTTGTCTGGTTCTGTTTTTTTTTTTTTCTTTCCTTAGATTGCTGTGCTTTCACCAAAGGCCTAATTTGAGTCAGATGCCATCCCTGAAGCCTTTGTTCCATCTTCTGATCCCCATTGAATAAGTTTAATGTCTTGGAATTGACTACATGCCCCAGTCTTTCAAGCATTGTATGATATAATAGCTCACTTTCATGAATGTTGTTGGGTCAAACGTGCTGTGAAAGTAGTCTCCTAGCCAAGAACTAGTAGTCATGCTGAGACTTGTTCAGTCAAGTCAAATGGTTTTGATCTCATTACCCTTGAAGGTCCCTGGCATGCTTTATTCAGGAACCAGCTGGTTAAAAGGTCGTGGATAAAGTGCCCACTTTTGCCTTCCTTTTGTCAGATCTTGCTATTAGTTCTGAGACACTGAGCCCACCTGCTCAGGGGATCTTATTCAGCAGACTCCTCAGCACTAGGATCATGTCTTGTGTCACTGCTGTTAAACCTGTAGGCCACTCTTGATGCCACATTCTCTTCAGCCTTGGCTGTTCACTTTCATTATCTACTGTGAATACCAATCACAAGAGCCACCAGGGAAGTGCAAGCATCCACAAAGAAATCTTCCCATCAAAGATACCATGGGAATTCTTAAGAGACAACTTTGTATGCATTCCCCTGGAATCTTCTCTGCAGCTCCTGGAGGGATGATGTTTTGCCTCACCTATTGAGCACCTTGGGCTGTTTTGCATGGTTTCTGTCTGGGATTGACATTGCTAAGAAGCAGTATTTGGTTCATAACAATCTTTAGTTCATTTTTTCAAATTGGACTGGTAAAGGGAGAGTACCAAACCTCTCTCTTTCTGCCTGTTTTGTGCCTCCAGCTTTCCCATCAACTGGGATGTGATTGCCATGTCATCTGTCATCTTGGAAGCTTATTATACCTTATGCTTGCACCTGGATATGGAAGCTTGGTGTATTCAATCAAGTTTGCCTGTCTGCTACTTCCCAAATAAACATTGCCATTCTTTTACAAGGATCCTTGTCACATTCTTTCTTTGACAGGAGAGTAACCCTCTCTAATCCGGAAGATCTATATCCCTATAGCTCTTAGTTGTACAAAGCCTGGTTTGCAGAAAGAATGTTGCAGCAACTACATTCTTATACTTAAATAGAAAACTTTGGGTTGGTGCCAGATCTTAGGCTTCTGCAAGATGAACTTATGCATATACAGTTTAAAGTTCTGGATTGTGACTGTATTCAGTATCTTTCCCAGAAGTTCGAGGAGAACGGTTCAAATTTCTCAAATGGCAGGATGCTTACTTTGTCTCCAGTCTATGGATGTCTTGGATGTTATTGTTTCCACAGTCCGTGTCTCAGCAAATATTTGCCCAGGTTCTGGTAAATCATGATGTGTCGTCACTGCAGAGGAATCTGATTCCTTTATCTGGTGCCTGATTTGTGAAAAGAGTTGTTACAGAACAACTTTGTGAAGCTTTCAGATTGTGAAGTGAAATAGCAGTACCTCATTCCCACCCAGTCCTTAGAATTTATTGTAGTTCCACTTGGCTTCAGGCTATCACATGATGGCACAACAGCCTTCCACTGCAAAACTTCTCTTGGAGATCTCTGGCAATGTGTACACTCATGATGACATGTTTTCTTCCAGTTTAAATGTTGTGCTCTGGATGCTTGTGTGACCACCTTTAGAGATTCTTGCTCATCCTTATCTAAGAAGTTGGCTTGCTTTATGCCTGTTGCCCTTCCCGGAAAAGCAGGGAAGGATTCAGGTCCTTGCATTGGACATTCCCGTATGCTGTTTTCTTCAAAGACACTGTTTCTCTGGAAATGGTGCAAATTTGTCCCACAATGGTGGTAGAGGCATTTTATCCAAACCTTTTAGTATTTTTCGTAAGGCTTCATGCTTCTAGATCAGAAGTTACAACTAAAGACTGTAGTGCAAGGAGGGCCCTCTTGTTTTTATTCTCATGGACCCAGGCCAGGAAGACTTGCTTGCTACAAGAAGATCCTGGAATTCCCCTGTTGGCACACAGTGACAATCCAAATGGATATCGGTTACATACGGATCCACTATGAAACTGCAAAAGTGGAACAAGAGAGCGCTTTCTAACACTCATCAGGCACCTTTGGTAGTAACTTTTTGCTGTGGAAGCCTCTGACATTCTTCTTGCATTCATGCTGTGCTGGTCTTGAAACATCCAAAGCTGAATCCAGTCTTTGGTAGGGCATCAGTGGAGTCATTTGTTTGCACAGTAGGATTCTCATCCTCTGCCAGAAATCCCATGGCAGGGCTAACTGCTGAAAGTCACCGTCTGTAAGAATGTACATGTGGACTCATTTGAAGAAAGAAAACTTTCTTACCAGTAATCAGTGTTCTTTGTGATGTGTAGTCCACATGTACATTCCTGTCCCATCTGCTTTTCCCTTCTCTCTAATTCTTTTTCAGATGCAATGCTGTTAAGAGGGACTGAAATGGTGGTAGATGCACTCTCTTGTATGTCATACATGAAGCAGGAAAAGAAGGAGAAGCAAGAGTACAGGCTCTACAGATACTGCAAAAGGAAAACCTTGCAGTATCACATGGCAGGGCAGAACTATGCCTGCTGTTAGAATGTACGTGTAGACTACCTGTATCATACATTGGTTACTGGTAAGTTTTTTGGGTTTTTTTTAACTTGATCAGGGTGATAGTATTGTCTTTGGGCTTCATGGACATCATCTGGGGACCAATCTGTTGGCTTTTCCATGTTTGTGAATGGCTTGAGGACTGTAGCATTGTTGCACTCTCTCCGGTTATTAACAATTCCTTCTGCATCATTGCTGAAGCGTTGCAATACAGAGTTCTGAGATTAACACAAGTCATTTCCTGTAGTAATAAACTATTCATTCTGTTTCAATTTGCCCCTAGGATTTAAAAGGCCCTTTTTTCCAGTTTCTCCTCCTAAATTGCAAAATGCATTTTTTGCACAACTAACTGATACTTCATACTGTATAATTGAATTTCAACCTTCTAGTTCATACATATAATTTTCAGCAACTGAAACTGTTGTTCTAATTTGGACTTGGACCTGAACCAGCATTTGAGTCGTGTCTCCTTATTTGGTCACCAAAGGTTATCATTGTGTGGTTCCAAACACTTTGTTAATAAATGCTAGTTGTTCTGATAGATAATTTTTATGAAACCGAAATAATTTAGAGGTTGGTCTATTGGTAGCATGAATTATTTTCTGTCCTGTTGACGTAAGAACTGAAGACTTATCTGGGATTAGAAAATGTACCTATGAACCTGTTCTACCAGCAGAGTTCTTGGTCCATGCTTGCAGCAGAGCTGGCTTTATCATGTATTAGTATTAAAGGAAATGTGCCACTTTCAATTTATGATTTCTCTTCATGCTAGTTGAACAGTGGTAAAAGTAAGGGCTATCTGTATATCACCTAAGATTGGCTAAATTAGAAACAGTAATGCAGTCCTTCATGATGGCTGTTGTAAGCCTTATCTGGGCTTCCCATCTGACCTATGTTCCACGGCCAACCCATTCAAAAGATCCTGATAGAAATAAACCAACTAAATAAATTTCTCATATCTCTGGGGTCTCATGGTTGTTTTCTTTTCTTTAATATAGTAGGTATGACCACAAAGTACTCTGATAATCTGAGTTGGAAGCAGATGCAATGGGAAAGGGCAGAACATTAATTTATGGCATAGTCTGTGTTATTTTTTCAAAGGCTTTGTTTATTTTGTATTGACCCAGACGGTCATTTTGATTTCTTTGTTAGTCTTGAGTCTTAAGTGCTAAGCTAAACTTCCTTGCTTTATTATGCCTTCTCCCTCCATATCCTTTTTCCTTTCCCTTTGGGACTAGGAAAAATCAAATACAGACTGCTTAAGCAATGTCTCTACTTAGCCAAAGAAACCTCTGAGAAAACAATGACTTCAGAAGTAAAACATAACCAGTGAGTCAGTGTAATATTTCGTTTACAGACGTGTATCTCCTTGATTGAAAAATAAGAAAATTTCAGTGTAGGAAGACTTCTGAGATTTCAGAGAAAATTGGTAAGGGTGATAGCCGTAGGACCTTTATGAAACGCAGTCCTTTTAATGAGGTGACGGTCATTAAACTGAAGATAGGGAAGAAATAACATTTAGTCACAGGATTAAGTTCAGTAAGGGACAACTCTCATATGAGTTGTCTGGTCTCCAAATAATAGTTGGCATACTGGCCTGCTGTAAAAGAAGATGGGTCATAAGGAAGAAAAATCATTGACCTGCTGGTGAGGGAATAAAATAGCCTAGTTTTCTCTCCATTTCTAATGTGTTTCTCACATAACTTAAGAGGTGATACTATGAATACCAAAGTGTGCAATAAATAAAAGGAGTGGTACATCTGTAATTGGTATCTTCTTATTTTTCATCTTTATTCTCATATATGCTTGTACTTGATCAAACCATCTGCCTTCACGTTGAAAAGCAATTGCTACGGTTTTAGATTCAGTTGCAGCTGATGTGTAGGCTGTGAAGCACTGTAAGAAAAAAAAATTGCATTTGTGAACTTGCATCTTTAATCTTGGAGAACACATGACATAGGCTGTCAAAAAGATAGAGCGCTCTTGCATGCTGTATTTGCTGTAGCTGATAGATAATTGATATTAAAATCTTATCTGCCTGTCAGTGGCAAAGCAACTTCGTGTCAGCTGCTGAAGCATACCAATGCTGTGATTCTGCGTTCTTCCTTTCCCTTTAGCAAATGTGTGTGTTGTGAAGGTGGATGGGACTCCCTACCTGTGCAAAGCTGATGAGGTTGGAGAAATATGTGTGAATTCAGGAGCAACTGGGATGGCATATTTCGGCCTCCTCGGAATCACCAAGAATGTGTTCGAGGTTTGCATTTCTCTTTGTAATGTAAAGTTTCATTGTTACATTGCCAATATTTCTTCTTGCAAATAAACTTCTTTGTTCCTTAAACTTCGCTTCATTCTCGATCAGAACTCAAAATTCTGTCCCTTATAACCAAAAATACAAAGTACCATCAGCAGTCAATCAGCTGTCTGTATATTCTGCAATTCAGGGTTGTGCCTATGTTGGCATTTAAGTTCATCTTAGTTCTGATTAACACAGCAGTCTTATGTAAAGTTACCTGAAGATATTTCAAGTTTATGGGTGCACAGCTTGAGACAAAGAGAAGTCAGTCTGGTATTTCTGAGCTTCTTCATACAATCAAAATGCATTTGTTAGGATATAATAAATTATTTGGAAAAGTTTCCTTTGTGTATTGCAAACAGTATGTGCTTTTCAAAATGAACTTCAGTGTTGATTTGCTGTAATGCTTAGAACACTAAACAGTTTGCTGTTGGATATATGAAATTATGTTCCTAGGTATACGGTAGAAGAGATAGTAAGGAAGATAGCATAACAGTCATAAACCTTATAGCTTGTCAAAGTAAAGCAAAAGCAATCTTTCTACCCAGATTTTTCCTTGCAGTGGTATCCCAATTTCATGTTTTCCCTTTTCTGGCAAGAAAGGAGTGAAAGTCCTTTGGGAGCTGAAGTATGGAGTTCTACCAGAGAGATGAATCCTGACCATAGTCTTCTCTTTCAAAAAAAAGCTCTTTCTGTCAGCTTGCAAAGCCTCAACGCTTTAAACAGCTTAGCTTTCAGCACTGTCCTTAGCTAGTGAGACAGCCAGCGAGAAACCTGATGTAACAGAAGAGTTGAGGGGTGGTGGGAAGGCAAGGAAACCACCCAAGTAGATGAGAGGAACTTGTTGATGAGCTTAATGCTTCTGCTCTGATTCTCCATTGTAGGCAGTCCCATAATTGCAGCAAACTTAACTTTCTCAAAGTTCTGATAGCGTAGCATTTGTTGCAATTGAAGTGATATGCCTGGGTACATATCTCATCGGGGATGGTAATAGTAGCAACAGAAAGACTTTCTGATTAAGTGCCATATGAGTGCATACTATAAATCCTGATTTAAAAAGCAGTGTGAACTCTTGTTATGAAGGCTAAGTAGCTGAGAAAAAGATAAGCAAGAAGGCTACCACAGAGTTAAGAATTGATGTGTTCTTCATTATTCAAAAAAAGGTTCATAGTTGACATGATGGTAACTGTTGTCATCAGGTAATTTTTCAACTAAGTGTAGAGCTGCAGTGAAACAGAGGCATATTTTCACTTTTCTTATCAGTACTGTAAGTGTCTGAATATTTGTGTGTTCTTTCAGGCCATTCCAGTGACGGCAACTGGCGTGCCTGTTTCAGACCAACCCTTTACGAGAACAGGATTGCTTGGCTTTGTGGGTCCTGTAAGTGTGAATGAGCCGTCTGGGGACCTGCTTTGTCGTGACTCCCAACTCTAAGTGATGCCCCTGAATTCAGCAGAATTCCCTCAGGGCAGTGAACTCGCACAGATCTTAAGAATATTGTTTGCTTTAGTCAGGCATATATCGCTGGGAGTCTGGAGGTTTTGCCGCTCTATTTGTAATCCTGTCTTCTTTTCAGGACTATTTGGTGTTTGTGGTAGGAAAATTGGATGGCCTAATGACAGTTAGTGGCCGCAGGCACAATGCAGATGATGTGGTAGCCACCGCATTGGCAGTCGAACCCATGAAGTTTGTCTATCGGGGGAGGTGAGTATATTAAAAACTTCACCACTGCTGATTGGCTTTTGTTGCTCCTTTTTTCACTTGCAAACGTTCAACAAGTAACACAGCGTACACAGGAGCTCTGTATGTGAATTTTTACATGTGTATTTTGTAGCAAAGGTGGCACTAAGTTGTGATGTGCCAGATAAGAACTTGGCTGCCTGTGCTAACTTGGAAGACAAGTATTGACACCCTGCTTCATAATAGATCTAAAATTACTTTAATATAGGTTTCAATAGATTTTAAATTACTTTCATGTAGGTATAAGCATAGCCCTTTAAGTGTCTGTTTAAAACTTCTTTCAAAGCTTCTCTTAAGACAGAAAAATGAATCTTGTATGCCAAATGTAAAACACAACTCCCCTTTGTCCACCTGAGCCTTTCATACAGAGTGGCCTAGGGAAGAACTTTGCAGCATGTTCTAAAGATCAGACTAGGAGTGTTGAGGTTGCTGAAGGAATTTCAAAGATAGTGTGTGTTTTATCGCCAACCTTACTGCTCTTCAGTGGTCAACAACTCAACGTTGCAATGGCGATCATAGAATCATAGAATGGTTTAGGTTGGAAGGGACCTTGAACATCATCGAGTTCCAACCCCCCGCCATAAGCAGGGTCACCTCCCACTAGACCAGGTTGCCCAAGGTCCCATCCAGCCTGGCCTTAAACACCTCCAGGGATGGGGCCTCAGCAACCTCTCTGGGCAACCTGTTCCAGTGCCTCACCACCCTTAAAGTGAAAAACTTCTTCCTAATGTTTAATCTAAACCTGCCCTCTTCCATCTTAAAGCCATTCCCCCTCGTCCTATCACTACATGCCCTAGTAAAAAGTCCTTCCCCAGCTCTCCTGTAGGCCCCCTTTAGGTACTGGAAGGCCGCAATAAGATCTCCCCGGAGCCTTCTCTTCTCCAGGCTGAACAGCCCCAACTCTCTCAGCCTCTCCTCATAGGAGAGGTGCTCAAGCCCTCGGATCATCCTTGTGGCTCTCCTCTGGACACGCTCCAGGACGTCCATGTCCTTCTTATGTTGGGGACTCCAGAGCTGAATGCAGTACTCCAGGTGGGGTCTCACGAGAGCAGAGTAGAGGGGCAGAATCACCTCCCTTGACCTGCTGGCCACACTTCTTTTGATGGAACCAAGGATACAGTTGGCCTTCTGGGCTGCGATCGCACATTGCTGGCTCATGTCGAGCTTGTCAATCAGCCCCCGAGGTCCTTCTCCACAGGGTTGCTCTCCAGCCATTCCCCGCCCAGACTGTATTTGTGCTTGGGATTGCCCTGACCCAGATACAGGACCTTGCACTTGGCCTTGTTGAACTTCATGAGGTTGGCTTGGGCCCACCTCTCCAGCCTGTCCAGGTCTCTCTGGATGGCATCCCTCCCCTCAGGGGTCTATACTGGCACCAGTGCTGTTTAGTATCTTTAATATCTTCAATGACATAGACAGTGGGTTCGAGTGCACCCTCAGCAAGTTTGCAGATGACACCAAGCTGAGTAGTGTGATTGAGGGACGGGATGCCATCCAGAGGTACTGGGACAAGCTCGAGAAGTGGGCCTGTGTGAACCTCATGTGGTTCAGCAAGGTCAAGTGCAAGGTCCTGCACCTGGGTTGGGGCAACCCCTGGTATCAATACAGGCTAGGGGATGCAGGGACTGAAAGCAGCCCTGAGGAGAAGGACTTAGGGGTACTGGTGGATGAAAAAATGGACACGAGCCGACAATGTACACTCGCAGCCCAGAAAGCCAACCACATCTGGGCTGCATCAAAAGAAGCCTGCCTGGCCAGCAGGTTGAGGGAGGTGATTCTGCCCTTCTACTCTACTCTAGTGAGACCCCGCTTGGAGTACTGTGTCCAGCTCTGGAGCCCTCAGCACAGGAAAGACATGAACCTGTTGCAGCAAGTCCAGAGGAGGGCCACAAAGATGATCAGAGGGATGGAGCACCTCTCCTATGAAGACAGGCCTGGAGAAGAGAAGGCTCCCGGGAGACCTTATTGCAGCCTTCCAGTCCTTAAAGGGGGCTTACAGGAAAGATGGGACAGACTTTTTAGTCGGGACTGTTGTAATAGGACAAGGGTTAATCGTTTTAAACTAAAAGAGGGTAGATTCAGACTAGATACAAGGCAGAAATTTTTGATGATTAGGCTGGTGAAACACTGGAACGGGTTGCCCACAGAGGTTGTAGATGCCCCATCCCTGGAAACATTCAAGGTCAGGCTGGACAGGGCTCTGAGCAACCTGGTCTAGTTGAAGATGTCCCTGCTTATTGCAGGGCGGGTGGACTACACGTTCTTTAATTGTCCCTTCCAACCCAAACCATTCTATGATTCTGTGAAAGTCAAGCTTACCTCATTTTTGCATCACTTGTGCAATTCACATACAAAAATAATGGCATATACCTGGTTGAGCCATTATTAATATTTTGTCCTAGAAGATGCAAGCTGAAAATTAATTTAATTCACATTGTCCTAGAAGATGCAAGCTGAAAATTAATTTAATTCACAAAGGGGAGTAAGTATTTTTTAGTGCAAGCATTGATAGACAGGCATAGTTGTCTTTCAGGAGGGACATCATATGTAGGTGCAAAAAGTTTAGTGTGCATGATGGAGTTACATAGGCAAGGTTTGCACAGTCCCTGCACGTATGGAACCTGCCTGTGCTAAACACATGCTACATTGGTGCCTGCAAATTCACTTGACCCCCTACAGAAATAAATTTCAATAATAAACCTACATTTGTTTTAAATTTGTCTGTGATTTTGTGATGATCTGGCATGAATAATGCTTGTGTGTTGAAACAGTACCATTGAAGGTTGCAGTCATTTCTACATTATAATAAGCCATGCTATGTTCATCATATGTTGCATCCTATCATTCTTCTGTCCTTTGCGTTTTAGGATAGCAGTGTTTTCTGTGACCGTTTTGCATGATGATCGAATAGTGCTTGTGGCAGAGCAGCGCCCTGATGCGTCAGAGGAGGATAGTTTTCAGTGGATGAGCAGGGTTCTACAGGTAGTCAGTCTGTCCTTTCTCTCTTTCCAGGTGAATAAGGCTGATGTATGAAATGAGAATCTTAGAGCATCTTTTTCTCCATAAGAAAAACCTAGCAGTGTAACTACAGAGAGTTGTAATAATCTGACTTCTGAATGTATTTCAGGGTTTGATAGTTAACCGAATTTTATAAAAAGTAAGACACTCTTTCAGAACGTTTTTTAACTTCATGCTACTAGGATTTGTAAAGTCCTAAGGATGATAGTTTTTGTCTGTTTTAATTCTGCACGTCTCTTCTGATTTCATACGGGCTGAGAAGTTAAGTCTGAAAATGTTTAAGGGTATACTTAGTGCCAAGTATCAAAACACATCCTGAAATCTTTTTATGTCACCAATATCCTTATTCTAGATCTCCAACAGTAAGCATTAAAAACTTTTTCCTTGATTACTTCATTGTGTTTCTGTGGGGGACCAGGAGGGAGGGGAATTCTGATAGATTTGCATTTGAGGATTTCAGAGTTAATCAGTCAGTTCTAAGGAAGTAAAAAGTGAGAGGGCAACTGTGGAAGACGACTCTGGTGAAGGGACAACTGAAGGGAAGACTAGAGAGAACAACTTAAGGGAAGATGCCTCTTAAGAGTACGGCAGTTGTGTACTAATGGTTTCTGTCTAATTTCAACTTTGTAATTTTTTTTGGAGGGAATACCTGGTAATAGAAAGGCTGTTTTTCATGGGAGGAAATATTTTTATTTCTCTTTTTAGAAGTGTCATAGCTAAAATAGACACTTAAGTTTTAGGCAGCAAGATGTTTCCCTCCCTATTTTTGTGGTTTTATGTTCTACTGCGCTTTTGTGATTGTGCCATATGTGCAAAATTTGCTGTGGTATAATTTTGGCTTTTTAAAATCTCTGCACTTTTTGCTCAGTTTTAAGAGACTTTCCTAATCCCTGATGTGCAGGTGGCATCCCCTTGATAGAGTGCACAGTCAAAGTCCTGGGTCTGCTCCTGCTCCCATTGAAGTCATGGCACAACTTCTATGAGTTCAGTGAGTGCAGAATTGGACCCTTTATTTGCAAATTGTGCAAGTAAAACTTTTAATATTATTAAATGACTCGAGTTCAAATTCTTGCTCTAGCTACTTCACAGTTGATAACGTGGAATATTTTTTTTCCTTTCTGTAAAGGCAATTGATAGCATTCACCAAGTGGGCATCTACTGTCTTGCCTTGGTGCCAGCCAACACTTTGCCAAAGGCTCCACTCGGAGGAATTCATATTTCAGAAACCAAGCAGCGCTTTTTAGAGGGTGCTCTGCACCCTTGTAATGTCTTGATGTGTCCACATACTTGTGTTACTAACCTGCCTAAGCCTCGACAGAAACAACCAGGTGAGTAAACCAGAGTGTGTTCCTTAGTTCTGTGTGTCTGCCTTGAGGGTATGCGTGGAGTATGATCCAGAAGCAATGTGACAGCTCAGGGCTGTGCACGTTGGATGGCTTTAAGCTGCGTAACTTGGCAGAGCTAGTGGTGGTGTCAGAGCAGCGCAGAGCTCAGTGAGGGCATTATGATCTGCCTCAAGTCCCAGGTAAATGCAAGGACATACAACATGTACCAATTTCATGCTTTTGTAGCTACATGATAAATTGTTCCTGTACTGACCATCGTGTAAAGGATGGTACTCAGACATGCTGTAACTCTTGTAAAAAAACTGAAGTACAGACAGACCTCAGTTTGCTGGATCAGTAAGAGACTCGGGTTTTTTGATGTATCATGCTGATAAAGGACTGATTTTTAGTGTACCATACTATCCTCTTCTCTCTTTTTCTATGCAATATGATCCTTGGTTTTATCTTTTCATCTTTTCAGATCTATGTTACATATGACATTTATAGTAATCTACAGGCTGAATTACAGATTATCACATGTTCCTTACCTTATTTTTCCTTATTTTGCACTGTTTTTCAAAATGCAGATGTTGGTCCTGCTTCAATGATAGTAGGAAACCTTGTTGCTGGAAAGAGAATTGCACAAGCCTCAGGCAGAGATGTTACGCAGTTGGAGGATAACGACCAGGCAAGAAAGGTAACACTGATGTCCTGGTATTGTTAAATATTTGAATTGGCTTATTCAAATGAGAGAAGACCAGTTATGGCATTCTGCTGGAGCTAACCATGGTGCATTTCGAGTGAATCTGAGCATCTCCTTTTTTTCTGTTTCAGTTCCTGTATTTAGCAGATGTTCTTCAGTGGCGAGCTCAGACAACTCCAGATCATCCCCTCTTTCTTTTGTTGAATTCCAAGGTGAGATGCACTTTAGGTCGTACATGGAGATTGAGATCAGTGAAAGATTGATTGGATTCTAAGAAAACTCCAGCTAGAAGTCTTTTCTTAAAATGCTTCAGGTTATTTTGATAAAGCAGACAAAAATTGTTAGTTAGAAAGCAGCATAACTTTTCCACATCTGGAATTTTATTCCACGTGTTTTATTCCACATCTGGAATATCAGTATGCATTCTGCCTATCTTAAAACATTGCAGTAATTGCATTTCCTGCTGGAAGACAATTTTTGCCTTATTAATGGAAGATTCTGTCTTCATCCCTGGGCGCAATGGTAAGTGAAAGTCAGAGCTGGAGCATTTTCTAATTAGAAGATCTAGAGCCTAAGTAGAGAACCCTTGGGACAGTTTTGGGGTCATATTTTCCAGAAGCACTACACACCACACCCTTCAGGAGACACTGATACATTGTCATCAGCTAGGCTCTGTCCCCAGAAAGGATGGCACTTATAGTCACTCAAACATGAACAAGTAAAAGCTTCAGTTTTGGAGTACAGCCTCTGTGTACTTATAGACTTTATATACTTATTTTATTCAAGGGCTGTCTGAGCCGTTATGACGTATGACAAAGCAACAGTCATGTTTCTCAGTAAAGACATCATTTTTGCTCATAGCCACTCTGCTCTGCGTGTGAAAGTCAGTAGTTTTGTAGCATTCACATGCCCTGTGTATCCAACACTTTGTAAAGGGGTGTGAAAAAACGTGCACTTTTGTATGTTCCTCAATACCACAGCCTCTCTGGGCTTGAGAAGCACTACTGCTGTGCATATTTCAGAGATCTCAAATAGTTTAGATTCTTCTACTGCTGTTCTGCCTCTTTTTTATTCCCCTCCTTTCTTTCCAGGAGGCAAAGCTGCTGAATTTTTGTTTGAGCCTGTTCTCAGTAGCTACCGTTCCAGTGATAGTAACAGCCCAGTGACAAATTGGGTCTACCCTGTGCTGTGCTGTACTGCAGACACGTGAGATAGGGAACATGCTTTCGGAAGGTCCAGCAGCAGTCCTTGGGAAGTGAAGGATTTGCCTTTGGGGGTCTCATTCACACAAGCGAAATGGTTTAGGACAAGGTTCAAAGTTCTGAATTTTCTCATGAGACTCTGCTTTAGCAGAAGAAACTGCTTCAATATGGTTATTGTTAAAAGCCACAGAATTGGTTTGTTCTTCTCTGAGAGTAAAGAGGCTTTTGAGGGGTTTTCTAGTATGAAGAAGCCCCTTTCTGGGTCACTTTGTTCAGGCAACTTTTACCTTTTGCAAGGAGACTCTGCAAAAATAAAACAAAATTTGGGCACAAAGAAATTATCTGTTGGTGAACACATCTTAAATAGCTGGGGACTAATAAGCTACGATGCTAAACATTAATGTGTTCAGAGCTGTCCATGAGAAACCCATTTGTTTTACACCTTCTGATGTCAATCATCTTCTCCCAAGTCTTGGAGCTGCTACTGTTCCTATATCAACAGCACACTGTATTTACTGTTCTTATTTTGCATGACAGGTCCCAGGCTTTAACAACAGTTTCCTTAGTAAAACGGAGCAGAGTACCAGTGCCATCCTGCATTAAACTGGGCCTTGGATGAGGCAGCTGTGCACTTGGGCTGATGATTACATGTGGCAACTTGAAACTGAATACTTGTGTAGCAAACATTGGCTGTGATAATCCTTATCTGTATAGTGGGAGGCTTGATTCAGTCTCTCACTGTTTCCCTCTGAGGTGGTTGTCTCGGCAGTTTTTCTTGAATCAGATTGCAGTCTTGGAAAAATGGATCCATTCCAGCCTCACAGGCTTAAGGCTAAGACATCGCTTCCTAGGCTGGATAGCACAAGGATGTTTTCTGTCTTCACATCAATAACTGGACTAAGCCTTTTGGAGTCCCCATGACTTTGTGACTGCCTAAGCAATCCAAAGATACAGCTGCTTCCATATGAAGACTTTCCAGATGCATAGTTGTGGAAAATACACTTTCTACAAGATGGACAGTAGATGCACTGAAGCAGAAGGGACAGTGCATACCAACCACAGTTCAGGTTGCCTCTGTGCCCTTTAAAAGAATATACCAAAGACATCAGCAGAGTTCCCTTTGCTCTTTTAAGACTGCTGATTGCAAAAGCATCTAGAGGTTTGGCTGTGGATTGTAGGGTAAAGCTGATACAGTGCTTGACTTGTTGCTAAAACAGTTGTGTTACTACTATTACCACTGTGTTTTCTGCCTTGGATTGTGATTTCTGTTGCTTCGGTTATGTGCAGGGCACTGTAGCTAGCACTGCCTCATGCATACAGTTGCACAAGAGAGCAGAGAGAGTGGCAGTTGCACTGATGGAGAAAGGACGACTGAATGTCGGTGACCACGTGGCCCTGGTTTATCCTCCAGGTAAGGCAGTACAGACAGCAAAAATCAGTGTCAGACATCACAAGAAAATAAATAACTCCTGCCAAGATAGAGCATTTAAACATCCATTTAATACAGTGGTGTACAGCAGTGACTTACTATTTCAGGGAATAGACTTCCTTTTGGTCGTTTTATTATTGAGTCAATTCTCCAAGTGGCAAACTACATTTACCAAACTTTTCATCTAACTGCTCCCGATGTCTGGGCAGTTATCCAAGAATAGTTTGATTTAAACCACATGAAAGATTCTCATTTTTCAGCCTCGGAGAATGGAATAAAACTGCATATGTATCCATTGAAAGCTAGATGAGGGATGTCGGTGTATGAACACCCTTGCTTTCCTGAATGGCTGTCTCTAGAAGTGAAATCTGGACCACAGACTTGCATTACTAGTGTATATTTACAAGTGTACCTCAGGAAAAAGGTATTACCTCATAAAAGTAGGATGACTATGTATTTCAGAGTGATAATTGTGAAAAACAAATACAGCCTTTTTAAAAGAATTTGAGTTGTCATCTTCGTAACCTACAATACCTTATTTTGTTATTTTTGTTATTTTATGCTACCTGTCCATGAAGATATTTAAAGTTTGTAGGGTTTGAGTAATTTTTGCTAACTCTCAAATGCAAAATATTTTACCGTTATGGAATTGGGCATGGCCAAGAACAGCCTGTTGATTTGAAGAGACCTTTGTGATAAATCCTTATGTCTTAATAAAATAAATCAGTGTGTATTTTGATTTTGGTGAAAGTGTTTGACTTTTTGTTCTGATAAAAATAGCTTTAATTTCACAAATATTCTTTACAGGAGTAGACTTGATAGCAACTTTCTATGGCTGTTTATATGCCGGCTGTATACCTATCACTGTTCGCCCACCTCATCCACAGAATCTTGCTACCACTCTGCCCACTGTCAAAATGATTGTAGAGGTATGTATAAGACATTCCTCTCCTAATGCTTTTGGTGGGTGTAGGATGGTTCATGAAGCCTGAAAATTGTTTTGCCACAGTCAATGTAAAATAAATTAGGAAAAAAATAGTCAGTATGCTGTAGCTGAGTCAATAAATACCTTTTCAGAAACTCTTTTAAAAAGTTCTTTCTATTTTTGTAATTTATTTTTCTTTGTTTCCAATGTTTTCCTTCATCTACTCAGCGTGGTGCTTATCTCATCTGGATGGACATGAAATCACTTGAGCATTCATTCACTAGTTTTATAAATATTTTTAATGCTGTGTCTTTTACAGGTCAGTAAGTCCGCATGTATACTGACCACACAAGCAATAATGAAACTGCTGAAGTCCAAGGAAGCTGCAACAGCTGTAGATATTAAAACATGGCCCACTATTTTGGATACAGGTACAGAATGTTTGCCCACTAGCCAAAACGTAAATAGTTTGAAGACTTATTTATTTTGTTATACTGTAACTGCCTAATAGAATGGATGCATTGCATTGAAATAGCTGTCCAGAAACTATAGAAAGTACCTGCTAAAGATACATTTTTGTCCTCTGCTCTTTTTCCAAAATAATAATATGGTACTCTTCTCTTTTTATGTATTTCACATAGATGATATGCCTAAAAAGAAGCTGGCTACTATTTTCAGACCTACATCTCCAGATATGTTGGCATACTTGGACTTCAGTGTGTCTACTACTGGTATATTAGCAGGAGTGAAGGTAAAGTAATAAGAGAGAGATTATTATACTTTGTTTCCTTATATATAGGCATATTCTGCATCATTCCTTCTGGCAGAGAGGAAATACAAAAGTGTAGGTGGACCACCTTGGTGTTCAGAAAGCTTATTTTTAAATTTGCATGACCTCAGAATTTCTCGATGCACATTTTGGAAGCATTCAGTCTTACTGGCTCATGTGAGCCACATGTTTGTCATAAAGTTCATGAGTGTTTTCTTTTGTGATTTATCATAGAGGTGTCAGGTGTCATTTGTCATCATTCGATGTCATGACACTTCATTTGCCAATAGCATGAAAAGTACCTGAAATTTTGGGCTTTCCAGTTTTAAAGGTGCTTAAAAAAACCCAAACCACTACATGTTGCCACGTCTTCTAAAATAAACATTTCTATCAGTTATTTCATGTGATACCCACTTTTTAGAAAGGTCCCTGAGAATGCCTGTTTTCCTCTTACAGATGTCACATGCAGCTACAAGTGCCTTATGTCGCTCTATAAAGCTACAGTGTGAGCTGTACCCTTCACGTCAGATTGCCATCTGCCTTGACCCTTACTGTGGCTTGGGATTTGCACTGTGGTGCTTGTGCAGGTATGTCATTTGAGTCTTAGGCTTTCTCATGTGTTCCCAACCTTCTCTAGAATCCAAGGGAACAGTAGTGGGTGAAACTGTCAGAGAAACCCAA
This sequence comes from Pluvialis apricaria, assembly GCA_017639485.1. Taxonomy (NCBI): domain Eukaryota; kingdom Metazoa; phylum Chordata; class Aves; order Charadriiformes; family Charadriidae; genus Pluvialis; species Pluvialis apricaria. The sequence goes on along the minus strand of CM030011.1, from coordinate 37,048,251 downwards.
ATTAACCTTTTTATATGTATTTCATAAAATACCTTTTGTGGTAACAAAATTTATCAAGTTAGTTAGTTACTTGAGTTAGTTACTTGAGGTTTTGGAAGTGGAATTGGTTGGATACCAAATCTAATCTACATCTAAAGAAAAGAAAGACTTCACTGTCTATTTCACATTGATTAAATAAATCCTTTCAGTCTTTTGAGATTAAACCGTATCTTTTTACAAGACCCTTAAGGCGTTGACTGCAAGATTGGTATGCACTAAAGGATATTGTTAAAAGAAGCAATTAAATGTTTAAAATAAAAAAGCAATTAACTATTTCACATCAACACTATTTAAAAACTTGCACCCGTATGGCAAAGGCCAGAAAATTGCACTAAAAACTTGAATGGTGCAATATAGGTGTTAAAGACTCATTTAACTCAAAGAAAAACCGAGAATGACTCACAAAAATAAGATCAATTACCAATTGTAATCTGTAACTGGAATGATGTCTCAAACATTAACGTTTTAGTGTCAGAAGTTCTGTCTATTCAAGGCATTGAGTATTTCCCTATAGTTCAGCACAGTTTACCACAGGACAAGTATACTCACCTTAAAGTTTGTAACTTGACTCAAACCCATAGTTCTTAGCTAAGTAAGAAATACTTGCTCTCTGTGAAGATAAGCTAAAGTTCAGATAGATACCAAGCTCTCAGTTTTCCTATATTTGCTTCATTTTGAATTTATGTAACTTTTGGCTTTTTTATGCTAGCTTGAAGTTTTCATGTTTATTTTTCTTCCTCTCCATAGTGTATATTCAGGTCATCAGTCTATTCTAGTCCCTCCTCTGGAGCTGGAGAGCAATGTGTCTCTGTGGTTGTCTGCTGTAAGTCAATATAAAGTGCGTGTCACGTTCTGCTCTTACTCCGTGATGGAGATGTGCACCAAAGGGCTTGGAACACAGACTGATACACTCCGGGTGAGTGGACTTAATTTTTCAGCTTACTGACATACATATATCCTTCTAAAACTATTTCATATTGGCTTGCAGAAGATGGGCAATAAGTGTTTCTTTGAAAGCCTTTCATTATGACTTGTTTTTTGGGAAATGTTGAGATTGCTGGAAGTTTCAGTGGTCATGTTTCTGGTGGGGAAAAAAAAAGAAGTCTTATGTTTTCAACTTTACTTATTTGTGCCTCCTCTGTGCTGCTGGGTATTTCTGAGATTTCGGGCAGAATACGTAGCAAGCCTATCAACTTTTTGTTGACTGCAATGAAAAAAAGCCCCAACCAACCAAACAAACAAAACCCACACCAAAAAAGAAAAAGACCCAAAGCCCCACCAAACCCCAAAAAACCTCTTCCCCAAAAAAACCCAAAACAATAAAGCCCCCCAAAACCTGTCAAGTCTCACCTGCTTTCAGATCTCTTGACGCCAAAAGTATTGAGTTCTAAAAGGGATGTAATCTTCCTAACAGCAGCAATTACACACTAATATATCCATTTATTTTTGAGGGAAATCTCTTAACTGAAACTTAATGTCCTTGAAGAGGCGCCTTTGTCTGAATGGTAGGAGAATTCCCATGGCTGTAGTATCTAAGCTGCTCATCACTTCCACTCGGAATATCTGGCAGCTTGTTATGCACAAGAAAGCAGCTACATTGTGCTTATTCTTATTCTCAGTACAGACAGAAAACTCTGTCCCTCTCTTCTCCTGGACCGCACTTAAGGGAATGCTGGCCCACAGCCAGTTGCTACAGGTTCATATTCACGCTGATGAGAGCTAATAACGTCTCAAACACTCTGCCCGCAGCTGAACTGCGCAACACAATGAGTGGGTCTCTTGTGAACCCAGCCCTGTGACAGAATGACATTTTGTGGTGTTTTCAGCTCTAAATGATGAGTGGCTGTGTTGCAGCTACACGATGCAAGTAGTTTGCATCTTGTGCATCAAACCCTGCCACAAAGCTTCTTCATACAATCTTAGAGGGTTGTCCTAGGTGGATGGAGTCAAACTGAATGCAGTCCCTGTCTATATTGTTGAACTGGTTCGTGTCAGTTATTCTAGTGCTTTTAAAGTCCATCTGTTCCGCAAATTAAAATGGCTTATTTCTAGAATTGTTGATTTCAAACTTGGTGTTTTCTTCACTCAACCTCTCAGATGAAAGGAGTTAACCTGTCCTGCGTGCGAACATGCATGGTGGTTGCAGAGGAGAGACCAAGGATTACATTAACACAGTCTTTCTCTAAGTTATTCAAAGACCTGGGCCTGTCTGCTCGTGCAGTGAGCACTACATTTGGGTGCAGGGTCAACGTAGCAATTTGCTTACAGGTGAGATTATACTGCTTATTCCTTATACTTATGGATGGAATCTCTGGGAACTTCATAGGAAATCATGTTCAGCTCTATGTAATTTTTTTAAAATCAGTTAGAGCTCCATTGCTTGTCTGCTTCAGCACCAAATTAAATAAGCCTTGAAGATGTGGATTATCATAATTTCACTTTTCTGTACTCATTGACCAATTGATTTGCCTTCCTAATACAGATGATCGGTATTAAGAAACTTGTTTCCTTCCTACTATGCAGGAGCGGTATTAAATTAAATACACAGCTTCCTGTTCATAAACATATTAAATATTTCAAGCAGTGCTATTTCAGCTTTTGTGTAATTCAGATTCTGTCTGTTTGAAAAATAACTTATTGTATATGTGGAATTAAATGGAAGACAGAGTTCCTCAAATAAGACCCAGAAAAATAGAATAAGGTTGGCAGGTTTTTTTACTTTTAAAATCCCAAATGAGTATTATCAACATGCAAATAGGTTTGTTTCACCTCATGTGAGAATTGGACTTTTTTTTCAATTAAAGGTATAAAATCAGAAGCTCTGAAGGGGAGAATATGCACATAAAGTACACAGCCCTACTTTACACACGCCTTTGATAGTTTAGTATTCAGTTAATGATATCTTGTATGTCTAATTTAACCAGATTAAATCTAACTTTTCTTAATGAGATGTTTCTTCTCTAATTAGGAGAGGGAAATAAAAATGTATTCTACAACTTACCTGAAAATCAGGCACTAAGTATGGTCTAGAAAATGGCAAAGCACCCTGGGTTTTGCATGATACTTGAGTAATAGATAAACTGCTCAAGTTTTAGAGGCGGTAGTATGTAGCTTTTTATGTGAGGAATTTCATAGATGAAACATGCATTAAGTATGTGTGTAATTGTAAATTTTATTTCCAGTTTTATTGGTATGAATTGCACAATAAAAAAATACTATTCTATGAAGATTGCTACTGTGCTTCTACAAAACTTTTTCTTTTTCTTTTTTTTTCCTTTCTCGTGCCCACTAGATGAAGGAAAGCCTTTTTTCTTCTCAGAATGTATTTTAATGTTCTCTATTTCCTACAAGGTAGAGGGTTTGGATCATGAGTTTCTTAAATATGATGCCATTCATAATTGTTTCTTTAGTTTGTTTCACACATATTAAAGAAGAAAAGGTTTTTAACAATCTCTAGATAAGTGGTTATAAAGAAATGCAGCCAAAGCAATTTTATGAATCAGTAGATGGAAAAATAGGAAGGATATAGATGAAATTAAGATGACTGTACAGAAAGTTTTTAAATTCATTGAATAAGACATTTTAGATGTCAAGTGTGAAAGAATAGCTTTCTAAATTGCCTGTCTAAATAAGAATTTTAAAAGGCAGTTTTGCATATTTGTTGTTCAGACTGTACGAAGGGGGAAAAAACAGGTTTTTTTAAAGAATGTTAAATGGCAATGTGAAAAGTACTCCAAGAAAACTGTGAAGTGTGTAGGACTGCTGAGCAGTTAAGCTTCTCTTTCATTTTATACCTTCTTCATGTCTGTTCTCCATTCTTGAGCCCTTTTTTTAGTGGTGATTTTTTTCTTTAAACACCTTTCCCCCATTCTTCCAAAGTGATACCTGTATTTGACTTTTTAAATCATTGAATTTAAATGGCCAAACTGAATTGGCATTTGATACAAGTTAGCAAGCATATAAATACATAGCATCTTCCAACCTTACTGGACTGGTTTACTGAGGTGGTGTTTCTGGAGCTGCAAGCAGCCTTTAGATACTTATAGATGGAGGAGGGATTTATCATAAGGCAACAGGCATTATGTGTGATCTGCCTTAAACCTCTTCTTGTTTATTAACTGGGACTTGCATGTTTCCCAATGAACCACTTAAAAGTGCCAAGCTCTTAAGTAATCTGAAATGGAAATTTTCTTTTCGCTCTAAAACAGTATGAGTTTTGTTTTCTGTCTTACTGTGTGTATCTTATGTTTCCAGTGCCTCTTTGTTTGTATTTTCTTTTTTTCCCTTTCTCTCTGTTTCACACACTTTGATGGCCTCTGTTACTTCTGTTTGTGGTCGCACTGTCAGCCAAACAGGCTGGGCAAGCTGGCTGAACAGGTATAGTGATGCATGTGTGCTTGTAATGTCCTAAAGTCCGTCTGGGTCAGCAGTGTTACTCTATAACAAATGTATGCCGTTTGAGAGAGTTTTCATTATAAACTGATCGAGCAAGATTTTTTTTTATTCTAAAGAGTCTCAGTTTTACTCACAAAGAACATTTGTAACTGAAGTACAAAATCTCTTTCTCAAACAAGCCAGAAAAGGAGTATAGCAATGATTAAAATGGTATATTCCTAGAGACAAAGATCATAGCGTTCATCTGGTGTGGCCATCAATGTCACTGAGGCTCAGTGGTTCTACAAAAGTACATTATAAAGACATTATTACTGTTCTCCAGCACTGCAATCTTGAGCTGATGGCAAAGTGGCCTCATTTCAGGCATTTCTGAAATGAGAAACCATGCTATGGGGGTCATGCTATAGGTTTAGTCACCAAAACCTTAACTGTTTTTTAGCTTAATTATGCATTTCACAGTAGTTTCCAGTTGTTGAGATTAAATTCTGCTGGGGTAAAAATAAAAGTGCCCTGTTCCCATATTGAAAAATGGGAAACCTTTCACCAGAGTTGGTCAGAAAGTTTATCCTCTGACTGCAACAGAACTCTGCCTCTGCTGAGGCTGTTACTGTCAGGAACCCTGAAAAGATACGGGTTGGTTAGAGTTATGTTTTAGTTAAATGTTGGGGGTTTTTTCTTCAAAATTGACAAAACTGTTATAAAGTAGAACACTTGAGCTTTTGTGAAAGGGATAAGGCCCACACAGGTGTATGCTTACATGCTTTGCACTTGCTGTGTGGTTTTTAGAGGAGGTGCTTACCAAAATCAAATTTTAAAAAATTAGACTTACGTGTATGGATACATACTTCACTTGTGCATTCATTCACCGATTCCATAAAACATCAAAGCTTTATGGCAATCGCTCTAGAAAGGGGGGCTGGTTTACTGTATTTCTTGTAGATTAAGGCAGTACTTTATGTGTCAGTAAAAAAGGGAGAGGAATTTGTGAATTTATGTGGCTGTGAGAATGAAAGCAGGATTTTCTGGCTTCTGTTGAATTTGGTTTTTCCTTCTTATTCTTAGGGAACAGCAGGACCAGATCCAACAACGGTCTACGTAGATATGAGAGCACTTCGACATGACAGGTACAGATTATTTTAAAGCATTAACTATTTAATGATTGCAGAGGAAAAAGTTGAGCCTCGTTGCATTGCATTTGTATGTTGAAATATTTTTGGCAGCAGCTAATCCCTCATCACCGTGTACAAGGAGTCCCACCGTACAAAATCCTTTAATGACAGCTATGTGCTGGAAGTGGTCTGGCATCTCCTCCTCCATCGCTTGTTCTGCAGTTTCTTTCTAGACCCTCACCTAACTTGGTGTCTGTTCATCAGTCTTGTATAATCTAGACTAATTAGCTGTTCTTACCTAACCAGACTGTTAGCAAAAGGTGACCTTGCCAACTGGCTAGTTAGTCATAGAATCACAGAAACAATTAGGGTGGGTGGGATCTCTGGATGTCCCTCATGGAACCTCCTGCTCAAAGCCACGACCAGCTTCGAGGCTTCATAGGTTGCTGAGGGCCAGGACAAGTTCAGTACAGAAAATCTCCAAGAATGGAGTTCCTCCTCCTCTCTGGGTACATGTGCTGAGACTGACACCCCACTCTGGGCAACTTTTCCTTACTGGCATTTCCCAACTTGCATATTATGTCCCTGGCCTCTTCTCCTTATGGTGTGCAACTCCAAGAAATCTGGCTCCATCTTCACTCTAACAATCCTTTAGGTAGTGGAAAAAGTACAGTTACAGTCTCCCTTAGTCTTTCTTCCCTCTGCCTTGCCCTTCAGACCAAGCCAACTCAATTCCCTCAGCCTTCCTAGATCCATTCAATTTATGTCAGGCCTGTACTACAGCATACCAAAACACACACACAGAGGTGTGTGCACACGTGTCATCTGGAAACTTGCCAAGGATACCTCATTCTATCAGACTTAATTCTGTAGTCATAAATTTCATATTAACTTGTCTCTCGGTTAAGTTAGTTAATACAAGCGCCAGCAGCACCAAGTTCAGACTGTAAGTTTAGTAGGGTACAAACATATATGTATTTGTTTCTGTACTTAATAATATAAGAAACATAATATCAAGCCCTGGTGCATCTGCTTTATTTTTTTTAATTGATAATGTTAAATTAGGGGCTTATGTTAATCATAGAATCATAGAATGGTTTAGGTTGGAAGGGGCCTTGAAGATCATCGAGTTCCAACCCCCCGCTATAAGCAGGGTCACCTCCCACTAGACCAGGTTGCCCAAGGTCCCATCCAGCCTGGCCTTAAACACCTCCAGGGACGGGGCCTCAACAACTCTGGGCAAGCTGTTCCAGTACCTTACCACCCTCAAAGTGAAAAATTTCTTCCTAATGTTTGATCTAAACCTGCCCTCTTCCAGTTTAAAGCCATTCCCCCTCGTCCTATCACTACATGCCCTAGTAAAAAGTCCTTCCCCAGCTCTCCTGTAGGCCCCCTTTAGGTACTGGAAAGCCGCAATAAGATCTCCCCGGAGCCTTCTCTTCTCCAGGCTGAACAGCCCCAACTCTCTCACCCTTTCTCATAGGAGAGGTGCTCCAGCCCTCTGATCATCCTCATGGCCCTCCTCTGGACCCACTCCAACAGGTCCATGTCCTTCTTATGTTGGGGACTCCAGAGCTGGATGCAGTACTCCAGGTGGGGTCTCACGAGAGTGGAGTAGAGGGGCAGAATCACCTCCCTTGACCTGCTGGCTACACTTCTTCTGATGCAGCCAAGGATACGGTTGGCCTTCTGGGCAGTGATCACACATTGCTGGCTCATGTTGAGTTTCTTGTCAATCAGCCCCCGAGGTCCTTCTCCTCAGGGCTGTTCTCCAGCCATTCCCCGCCCAGCCTGTATTTGTGCTTGGGATTGCCCTGACCCAGATGTAGGACCTTGCACTTGGCCTTGTTGAACTGCATGAGGTTGGCTTGGGCCCACCTCTCCAGCCTGTCCAGGTCCCTCTGGATGGCATCCCTCCCCTCAAGCGTGTCTGCCTCGCCAAACAGCTTGGTAGCATCAGCAAACTTCCTAAGGGTGCACTCAACCCCACTGTCCATGTCGCCGACAAAGATGCTGAACAGCATGGGTCCCAGTACCGACCCCTGAGGGACGCCACTCGTCACTGGTCTCCACTTGGACATCAAGCCATTGACCGCAACTCTTTGAGTGTGACCGTCCAGCCAGTTCTTTATCCACCGAGTGGTCCCTCTGTTGAATCCATGTCTCTCAAATTTAGAGACCAGGATATCGTGTGAGACAGTGTCAAATGCTTTGCCCAAGTCCAGGTAGATGACATCGGTTGCTCTTCCCTTGTCCACTGCTGCTGTAACCCCTTCATAGAAGGCCACCAGATTTGTCAGGCATGACTTGCCCTTGGTGAAGCCATGCGGGCTGTCACCAATCACCTCCTTATTTTCTATGTGCCTTAGCAGAGTTTCCAGGAGGATCTGCTCCATGATCTTGCCAGGCACAGAGGTGAGACTGACTGGCCTGTAGTTCCCCGGGTCTTCCTTGTTTCCCTTTCTGAAAACAGGGGTTATGCTTCCCCTTTTCCAGTCAGCAGGAACCTCACCAGACTGCCATGACTTCTCCAATATGATGGATACTGGCTTAGCAACTTCATCTGCCAATTCCCTCAGGACCCTTGGATGTATCTCATCAGGTCCCATGGACTTGTGCAGCTTCAGGTTCCTCAGGTGGTCTCGTACTTGATCTTCACCTACAGCGGGCGGTTCATTTTCCCAATCCTTGCCTTTGCCTTCTGCATCATGGGCACTGTGACAGTGTTAACTGGCAGCTTTTGTGACTACTCATCTGTAGTTTTTGCAAGCTTAAATCTTAGCTGTTAGAAGACAAGCTATTTGCCATCATTTGCACAATCCCAATTTGGCATCTGAACAGATCAATGTAAACTACAGTCATTTGCTCGTTATTTAATATATCACTATGACTTGCATGCTATATATTTCTGTTAAAAACAATTTCAGCCGTAGCCTCAAAGCTGCCGCTGTGTTAGTCAGTTCTAGCCTATGAGTGTAGGGATAGTGTAATATAACATAATACATAGGAGTTGCTTCTCTCTACTACTGCACTCAATTCCTATTCCTTCTGCAAATGTGCTACCTTCATAAGTTATGCTACTAATGGGCTGCGTAGTGTCACTTAATTCTGGTTAGGCTGCTTGCTCTTCACTTTTTGTAATTCCTGCTGACACTGTGCCATGGTTCAGTGTGGCAAGCAGATGTCCAGGAGAGTCCAACAAAGAAAGTGAATTTAAAATGCTGGTTGAACTGCAACCTCAGAGCTCTGTTGGAAAATCTCTCCAGAGAGCTGAGTTTCTGATTCTTAAAAGAATTGTGGTCTATGGGAATGCTAATATGTAAGTCTTGAATATAGTTAGAAATTCTTAACTCTCTCACTGCATTATGAATAACTGAGGATAATTGGCTGGCATCATAAGTTTTGTCAGTGCAGCTAAGGATGGGATAACACTGGATATACTGGAACACATCTATTTAACTTCTATTTAAGTTCGTAAATTCTTGTACAAATGCATTATTTTATTTTCCCAGGGTGCGTTTGGTAGAGAGAGGTTCTCCACACAGTCTTCCACTTATGGAGTCCGGGAAGGTGAGACATTGAGAGCAATCCTTCCTCATGATCCTTACCTGGGTGGTGGGCTGCTTCAGCTGGATCTCAGTACAGAATTTGTGCAACAAGCTTCACTAATCACAATGTATCTAGGAGAGGCACTAGAGAGAGCATAAAATAAACAGTTAAAATGAAGCCAGGTGCGTAAAGTGAAGGAATAGGAAAAACTCAGGCCTTCATGCAGAAGACATTTTTCAGGTGTGAAACAAACTTCAGTGCTGAAGCTGCAAAATAGCTGCTAGAGTTTAAATAATTGAACAACTTGGTAGGAAGAGATGGTTTATATCTATCGTGCAGAGAGAAATAGAAAGGAAAGAATTGAACAGACCATTGACTTCTGTGACTCTGCATCATTAATTTTTCTTTTGATTAATTCAAGTTCTCTTAACTTCTATTTTAAACATTTGCTTCTATTCAAGATTCTTCCAGGGGTAAAGGTCATTATAGCACACACGGAAACCAAGGGACCTCTGGGAGACTCGCATTTAGGAGAGGTAAAGCTTGATGCTGTTGTACTTTGTTTGTCAGCCATGATTTAATATATAGATAAATCATGTCAGGTAAATGCCTGTCTCTTAGTGGGACGGCCACATAGTGTGGCAAGTGAATGAACTCTACAAAGAGCTGGAACTGTTTACATACTTGTATGTATGTCTGCACGGTTCCTCCCTCCTCTGCAAAATTACTGCATGTCGGTACCAGGTGATATCAGTTGACTAGTCTGTGTCTGATTGGCAGCTAGAAGAGGCAGTGAATATCTTATGTACTCCCATCAGTGGACAGTAGTAATGAGGTAATTTGCTGTTTGGTTTAATCTTTGTTTTATATGCATCTGGATTTGTGTATACTAAGATGCCCAATTAATAGAAGGTTGCAAGTTAACAGGTGTTCCTTTCCAATAAGCCAAATGCCTAGTTCATTTTTCCTCTTTACCATCCCCAATCACATGTATATAAAACTCATTTTTACTCCTTTTTCCTGGTAATTTCCTGTGAGGCAGAAGTTAATTATTTTAATAAAACTACTCCTGGCAAAGGAGCAACAGAACAGATCTTTTAAATCAATAAATGGTGCTGCCTAGGTCTGGCAAAATAACCTTTGTTTATATGAGAATGAATCCCTTTTGTTTTGTGGGTTTTTTTTTGTATCCCCTAGATATGGGTCAGTAGTCCGCACAATGCTACTGGTTACTACACAGTGTATGGAGAAGAAGCACTGCATGCTGATCACTTTACTGCTCGCTTGAGTTTTGGAGACACTCAGACCATATGGGCTCGGACTGGGTACCTTGGCTTTCTGCGCAGAACAGAACTTACTGATGCTAGTGGAGGTGAGAGAAAACAAATGTACTTACAGAAGCATGTGTTTGAAACTCCTTGAGGTAGTTGAGCTAGTGAAGAGTAAGCTATCCTGCAAGTTTATCCTGACTTCCATCAGCAAAAAGTGCTGAATCTAACAGGAAATATTACTCTGTACGTATTCATTGATTATAATGATAATGGGTAATCATACAAAATGAGAAATTCATAATGCCCTTTTGACAGATTTAGAAATCATATTCATCATATTCACCAGTTTCCACTTGCACAAAATAATACGAGCACATTTGTTAGAAGCACTAGGGCCTTTCTAGTCACTTTTCCTCTGAACCTCTTTCCTGACAAACCAGATGCAGTATTACAGTGCTGATCTAGAGAATATTAATAATGTTAAGTCATTCAGCAGTTTTAGGACATGCACGAATACCAATGATTTCCCAGCCTGTCAGAAGTTAAAGATCTAGAGGAGTAACTTCACCATAATTTTTCCAGTATAGAAAATAAATTGTTAATCTCATTTTTTCAATCTAAGCCAAGATGTCTAAACTTGGGAAATGTAAGCAGATGGAAGAAAAACTGCTCCTTTTTCTCTTAAGACAGAGTATGGAGTAGGTATAACTCTTGATTACCACACATTTAAAAAGTAATCTCTAAACATCTGAAGAAAAGGAGTGTGAATGCTTATAACTTATTAGCAAATGTATATTGCTAATTGTCTGTGATTGGTTTTAAATGAACGGTGGTAGTTACATGGATAGTGTTGGTGTCCCCTCATTGCTGTCACTGGATAATGAACTGGGGCTCACAGACACCTTTTACATTTCCTGTAATCACTCATGCTACAAGATAGAAAAGCAGTGTTACCACTTCTAGAACATAAGTGCCTGTTTTGGGGGACACCATGCATATCCTTGCTACTTTTAGTCCCCCATTATGTGAAGGAAGAAGAGTGAGTGTGTGTTGTGGTTTGGCCTCAGCCAGCAACAAAGAACCACGCCGCAGCTCAATCGACCCCCACAGCCGTGGGGGAAAATCAAAGAAAAAGGCAAAACTCATGGGTTGAGATAAAGGCAGTTTAACAGAACAACAAAGGGAAGAGAAAAAACAACAACAATAACACTGATAAAGAAATATACAAACGTGATTACAGTACCACCACTCATCGACCTGCCCCAGCCCACTCTGAGCTGCGACTTCTGCCCCCTCCCCCAGACAGCTCGCCCTATAGCCTGGGCATAGCTCCCATGGTATGGAATACCTGTGTCCCTTGCTGGATCCTTGGGGAAATTAACCCCATCCTTGCCAGAACCAGGACAGTGAGGATAACAATTTGTTGCAAGTGCAGACTTTTGTTGAGGAGCTACCCACATCTGTTGCCGTGGATACCAGTCCAGGGTTCAGAAATGGCCCATGATGTAACTGTTGGATCTAGTTGCTAAGAGATGGTCATCCTCTAGTCTACTGTGCTGGTGTGCTATTCAGTCTCCCTGGAGCTCGTGAGGGTAAGAAGGGTGGGTGCTATTGCTCCAGCTGGAGAAATCCCTGCAGCCCACTGAATTCCATCTCCTCTGGAGCTGCATCCTGTAGACTTCCCTCTTCCACAGTCAGAGTGCCGTCAGAGAGCCAAAGGTGAATTCTGGTAAAGAAGCAGTCTTCATCAGAGATGTGTAGCATCCGTAGCCCACAGCTACCACCATTACACAGAATGGTCTCTTCTTGGCAGCAGGCCTCTCTACCTGTTCAACCTACATAGTAGGTTCTGTGTTGGCCAGCCCCTCCTGAGTCTGTGTTCTTCAGGCTATCAATGGGAGCTGATGTAATGTAGATCCAGCTGCCTGAAAAAGCTTTTACTACATGTCATCTTCCCCTTCAGATCTGGTAGAGCATGATATAAGAACACTCAACCAAGGTGCTCTAAGCTTTCCTTGCTTCCTTCTCTCTGATTTTCTAGGGTAGTTACCAGACCTCCAGGGCACATTGTACTGCTGCTCAGTACAAGATTCTACACTGCAAGGTTCTGCACTGGATGCTTCGACGGATTTGTCCTTCTGTCACTGTTCAAAGTGAAATGGCTCCCTGTTCTTAAGAAAACTGGTAGTTGACAGAAGTTGGAATCTGTGAACAGACATTCACAAAGAAAGAGAACATGCAGGTGCCAAGGCACGAGATTACTATAACAAGTTTTTGTGCCTTGTAGCTTTCTGAAAAATCATGTATCATAGAGATTTTTATCACTGTGGAACAATGTCAGTTGACCTTTAGCTTGTCAGCTTTGAGAGGCTATGTATGGTGAATTAACATAGCAAGCATGCATGAAGCACAGTGCAGTTTCCCAACATGCTTTTTGTCTCAAGTTATACAACTGAGCAGAATTATTAAAATGGGTGCAAAAAAAAGCAAAGTTGAACTGAACAAAGTTACAGGATGAATGTGGTAATGTGGAGAGCGTGCCCTTCAAGAGGGGTCTAGGAGAGCTTTGCTTATTTAACCTAGCAAAGCTAAGGCTGACAAGGGAATAGAGTTGTTCTCGCATTAATTATGGGGAACTTAAGAAGCTGAGAAGAATATTGCTGGCATAAGGACAAGTGGGTATAAGCTGGTTTAAAAAAAAAAAAAAAAAGGTTAAATTTGGAAATTGGAAAAGTGTTCCTACCGACCAGAGGAGAGTTCTCTCTTAATAATAGTGGGACAAAAAGATGCGATAACAATGGATTTTGACTGGGTTTATGAACTGAGATTACACTACATGAGAGAAGGGGCAGAACTGGATAATCCAGAAGTTCTTTTTAGTCTGGTTTTATTTGCTTGGAGTCAACAGGCAGAAGTGCTAAATGACCTCTTCTCTCCAAATGGTAGAGCTTGATGTTTATTATAGACTTTTTGTCCTAGGAAGCCCTGGGAGCATCTTAGGATGTCAGGAATAAGCACGTACAACTGACCGTATTTATTCTGTAGATCTGCTGATGTTTTAAATGTCTGTGCTGTATTGCAGAGAGGCATGATGCCCTGTACGTGGTAGGCTCCTTGGATGAAACACTGGAGCTCAGAGGAATGAGGTACCATCCCATTGATATAGAGACCTCTGTAATAAGAGCACATAAGAGCATTGCAGAATGGTAAGATCCTCAGTATTACTTTTCTGTATCCTTTTATTTCTTCTAAAGCAGCAGAAGTTGGGCTTTGTGGAACAGCATGCTAGACTGAGAGCTTGCTGTAGAGTGAACTCACCAAAACTTTGCTTAGAAACTACTGCAGTGAGAGTAACTGAAATATAATGCCCCTCTTTCCCCTGCCTCTGCTGGCCAAAAAAAAAAAAAAAGCCCACCCCTTTATCAGAGTTTGATCTTCATAGTTTGAAAGACAGGGAGGGCAGGGCGTGAACAGGGCAGCAGAGCACGTGCAAGTTTTGTGTTGACTTCCCTGGCTGCGTCAGAATGTACGTACTTGGATGTGGTACACACATCTCAAGGTTTTCTTGAATGGTATCTTCTAACATATATTATTCTCATTTGGTCCTAATGGATGATGTATGCCATTTGGTTGTAGGTCCTCTTCAGTCTCAAAGTGGTAGTGTTTACTTATAAGCTTTGGACTGTTTTCTCTTTCCTTTAATAATCTCTGAAGATTTACAGAAGTAAATTAATATCAAGTGTGCACACACTGAATGTGAAATCTTAATGGTTCCCATTTTAATAAGGACTTTCAAATACATGATTGTGTACATATAAGAGAAAAAGGCCTACTTATATTTTGTACATGGACAATTAAAAAATAAGTGGCAGAGAATATCCCAGGAATTACAGCTTTAATACCACTTGATTTACAAACACTTCCGCATTATTATTATATCACTTGTTCTCATTTATTATGTTGTTCAAGTCCTTACAAAATTTATTTTCAGTGAGCCTCTGTTTGATAACTATCTTCCTTTGGCTATGTATTTTTTTCTCACCATTAATATTTGTATCATGCCGACAGTGCTGTGTTTACATGGACCAACTTGCTTGTGGTGGTTGTGGAGTTGGAAGGCTCAGAACAAGAAGCGTTGGACCTGGTTGCACTGGTAACAAATGTGGTTCTGGAAGAGCATTATCTCATAGTAGGTGTTGTAGTCATTGTGGACCCTGGTGTTATTCCTATCAATTCCCGTGGTGAAAAACAACGAATGCACTTGAGAGACGGATTTTTAGCTGACCAGTTAGATCCTATTTATGTTGCTTACAACATGTGAAAACAGAAAATCACATCAAGGCTAAATCACCAAAATCAAGGGACTTTCTGAATAACATCAGAATCCATTTTCTGTGTTTTTAAAAGCTGTTGAAGACCTTAGGAAAATGGAGATACTAATCTTCACAGACCTTCATCTCTTAGATTGCATTTGCTTTCATAAATCCATTGTAACAGTTACAGCTGTCTTAGGATGGAGAGTTTACTGGAATTCCTGAAGGAAGCTTATTAGAACTATCACGGACCAATGTTTTTTTACAATAATTATGAATGTCAGTACTTGATGCACTGCATAAAAGGACATAAAGCAGGGTGGGGAGAGAACACCAGGTGTAAGGAGAACTCTTGGAAATAATACTGAAAGTCATGAGTAACCGTTCGGAGTTCACCCTCCATATGATTGCAATATATTGGCAGTATCTGGGTTGGGACGTAACTTTCAAGATTGCACACATCTCTACCATATTCTCTACTGTACTGAAAGGAATTTTGCACATATTTGAGACTTAAAAATGCAGCCTTTTTATGTTAAATCATTGACTTATCCCTATTCAGAAGAAACAAATTCATTCCAATCCCAGATTCAATATAACAACAATTATGCTGCTGTTCAGCTTTTTTGTACCAATCAAAAACAAATACTGCAACGGTAACAAGGTTACTTATTGTGCCATGCTGGACTCTGTAATGCTAAAAACTTTATAATAAAATGTAAGTTAATATCTGGTTTTAACTACTTGACGCAGGAGCCTTCACTGCTCTTGCTGTCATAACTTCCTGTTAACGAAGTTGCTTGTTTTCATTGCATTAGCTGTTAATTACTGCCCTGCATAATGCCAAGTATTTGAAAATTCATTCCAAAGCCAATAGTCTCTGAATGATTCATGGAAATGTTTACAAAGCGTGGTCTTACAATACGTTTTCCCTGAATATCCTGTGCTAAAACTTATGATAGCGAATTTTTTTTTTTTCCACTGTGGAAAAGATATTCAGTGTTAGCTAGCCTGATCTGCTGTGGTACAAGCTTTATTATTTTTTTTTTAGAGTTGCATTTAGACAGACTTTTTTGTTCAAGCTGAAATATCCAGTTGGTTGAGTCACACTTGACCAATTAAGGTTCTGAAGTTTCTGCCTGATCTAATACTGCAGTGAACCTAATTCAGAAAGAGAATGTGAAGTTACTCAAATACTTAATGTATTTGGAAGTAAGCACGAAACTAGCAAATAATTATTTTTATAGGGTTGTTAAAGACTTTGAGCTACATAAAAATTTTTAATAACGCATAGGTTTGGCAAAAGAGCCAGGTTTTTCTGCAAGGCAATTCTGCCTGGATCAGTGCCTAAGAAAGATGGATGTCAGCCTCCTGATATAAGGATATCAAATTGACTCTTGGTCAAATAAACTATAAAATCTTCAACAAAAAGCTTTCATATATAGTAGTTCTTTGCCCTCATGGTGTTTGATTGTGACGTATTATACAGCCACACACACTACTATGACTGTAATTATGTACAGAACTTGTGTAACTTATTAAGTACAGCAACCTTTATTTAGCAGTGGACTGTGGGACGCTCCTCATAACAAAACAGCTGGCAAAAGGAAAACTACCTAACGCCAGTTTTAACATTGTAGTTTTTTAGCAAATAAAGCATTGTAAGATTTTTGTATTGATGACAGTGAGACAAGTTGCTCTGTAAAGTAAATCTAAAACAAAAAGCACATTAAACATGTCAGGACAACTCTTGAAAATTACTTGCTGAATGTTGAAACTTATGCTGTTAGATCAAAAACTCAGCTTCTCTACAGTACAGTTTTCACCTGTGTTTTGGACAGTTTAATGCCTAAGCAGCTTTTCTGCAAAATTTTATTACAGTTGCTTTACAATTAAAGCAACTGCACATCCTCAAAGCCTCGATGTTCTTGAATTTCCTATGTTTTCAGTACCCAAACTGAAATGCTCCCCGGGGTCTGGCTTACCTTCCTGCCCTGACCTGTGGGGGGGTCCTCCCTACCCACAGCTGGCACCGGCCACACGCCAAGTTTTCTAAGCTTGGCTGAAGAGTACAGCTGAGGGGTGAACAGCCCTCCCCTCAGCATTGCGCTGCTTATTTCACACAGCAATGCTAACGGCGAGTCTTCACAAGAAGGCCTGCTCGGTCGGGACAGCGAGGGGACAGGAGAGAGAGGAGCCCGCTGCGCCGCCAGCGCACGGAGCTGCCTCGCATCACGGGCGCTCCCCGGAGCGGCGGTGAGCCCTCCCTTGGAGGGGGGGAGCTGCGAGGCCGTGACCCGTACGGCGCCGAGCACCCCGTTCCGGCCGGCCGAGGGGACGGCGGCCGCGAACCCGCCCCGGCGGCCGCCACCTCGCTTTCCGACGTCAGCATCGCGCGCCGGCGACGCGTGCGCGCGGGGCACGGCTTGCGCCGCCGCTTCCGGGGCGCGGCGCGTGGGCCGCCGCCATGGTGCCGGCCGGGCCGTCGGGCCGCCGGGCCGCCGGGCGGGGCTTGGCGCTCGCTGCCGAGGCGGAGCGGCCCCACGGGTGCGAGCAGTGCGGCAAGGCCTTCGCGCAGGCCGGCGCCCTGGCCAAGCACCGCCGGGTCCACACCGGGGAGAAGCCCTACCGCTGCCCCGTCTGCACCAAGGCCTTTGCCCTCTCCTCTGGGCTGGTGCTCCACAAGCGCACCCACACCGGGGAGCGGCCCCATGCGTGTCCACTCTGTGGCAAGGCCTTCATCTCTTCCTCGCACCTTGCCCTTCACCTCCGCTCCCACACAGGTGAGAGGAAGTACCAGTGCCCCATCTGCAGGAAGCTCTTTCTCCAGTCCTCCCACCTGGTCCGCCACAAGGCCATCCACACTGGTGAGAGGCCTTTCAAGTGCGAGGACTGTGGCAAGCTCTTCGGGCGTGCCTCGCACCTCACGACCCACCGCCGCGTGCACACGGGTGAGAGGCCTTTCAAGTGCCTGCAGTGCGAGAAGGCCTTCACACAGAAGGCTGGGCTGGTCCTCCATGTCCGCCTGCACACCGGGGAACGGCCCTACAAGTGTGACAAGTGTGGGAAGAACTTCCGCTCCTCTGCCCACCTCATGTCGCACCAGGTTCTTGAGTCAGGTGAGAGGAACTTCAAGTGCTCTACCTGCGGGAAGGCCTTCAAGCAGGCATCGTCCCTGAAGCAGCACCTGAAGACCCACGAGGTACATGAGCCTCACCGCTGCTTGGTCTGCAGCCGAGCCTTTTCCAGGTCCTCTTACCTCCAGCTTCACATGAGAACACACAGTGGGGAGCGGCCGTACCACTGTTTGGTTTGCAACCGGACATATGCCAAAATTTCTACCTTTGAAAAACATTGTAAAAAGCACCAGCAGGATGAAGAGACACCTGATGGTCAACCCAGGTCTGTGACGACCAGAGCAAAAGCACTGGCTGAAATCAAAAAGCAGGAGCAGAAACAGCAGCACCAAGATGACAGCCTCAAGCAACCTCACCAGGCTGACCCAAAGCAGTAGCAGCAGGCAGAAAGGCTGTAAGAGTCACTAAAACAAGAACTGTTCCTGGCCCCTCTGCAACATGGCTCATGGGAGGTAGAGTGTCTGGTTTAATTTTTATCAAAAGATAACACTGTACCAGCATTACTCTAGAGCATGTTTCCAAATAGAATTCTTTCTCTGATGCAAGGTTCAATGCAAACACTTCTCTGGGGCGCATCAGATATGTAGAAGTCTGCTGAGAAGCTCCCTGCAGATGGTGTGGTGTGCAGAATGCTCCATGGTTACAGGGGGATTCCACCCTATTCACGGGACCTGGTGGTTTTGTTTCATGTCAGCAGTATTTTCTAACGCAGACTTCCAGAGGGTCCTGACCAAAGCACCTGCTTTTACCCAGATTGAAAGAGGGATGCTTCTTCGTATGTGGAAATAAATTGAGTTGTAGCCTCTTCAATGAAGGCAAATTTTTTGTTTGAAGAGGCAAGAGAGGTGTTGCAACTATAAAAAATTGTTTTGTGGCAACAATGGGTTTGGGAAACAAGCGGGAATTTATCCTGCAAAACGCAGTTTGTTTTTAAAAGCACTGCACATAGCGAGATGATAGCATCTTTGAGCCTTTTCTGGTTTTGTCAATGTTAGTTACAAGGCGGCATTGTACTTGGCATCCAGATAATGCTGTGTATGAAGCGCATCTAAAGCACAGCAGATTTTATTGGCAAAGCAACTTAACTCATCTTTCTCTAATGAGGGGAGGTGTCAGAAATCTGTAATTCATCTTAAATTGACATTTGAAATCCCAGCTTGTAGTAAGAGTACAAGAATTATTTTTATTTGGTTTTTTTTTTACCTGATCTTTTGGGAAGGTAAAACGTAGTAAGAAGGGAATTCTAAGCCCCGTCTCCTGAATTAACAAATTGCTGTAGCTGGCCAGTCACCATGCTGAGGGAGTGAGGCATGATGCCACAAAACAGTTGCTGTTGAAGCAGAATGTTTCAGATATATTCTGAGGTGTGAGATCAGACTCCAGTGAATACTAAATAACTTTGTAAACTTTAATAAAATTGCCTTTATTGCAGCAGTGTTCTTTGTCAGCCAGCACTTTGTAGTGGCTTTTATGTCAGCTTTATGTCATTCTAGCAACAGTACTGTGAGGCTACTTTATGCCTTTATTTTTCACTTATTGTTACCCAGGAATTGATTATAGCAGAAAAAAAAGGAAGCAATGAGTTCATTTTAAGTGCATATTCTTAATTTTCTGTACCAAGTCCCTGATGCTATTTCCCTGCCGTTGTGTGAAAACACGTATTATGCACTTTAAGGATCTTTTTTGATAGGCTTCTGGTTTTGGTTTCTGTAGCATATTCACAATTCTGTTTTAAGGCCAAAAAAAGAATTTTCCGAAAGCTTGCACATTTAAAGTATTGCAGTGTATCAGGCCAGAAATCACATTAATAGATGATAGAGTTGGATTACATCTAAGAACTAATTTACAGCTAACAAAATTACATTAAATAATTGTCTAACTTTTTGCACTTCAAGATTTACTTGATGGTGGGTATACTGAGATATAACCCTTATTGCTGAATGGATGTTTTATTCAGCTGGTTAATATACTTTAAATATTTACGTGGTCAGATATTTCAAATTAGATGTTTCTAAGCCAGTTTCTTGTCATGACAGATTCTAATGTAAATTTTTGCTACAGTCTTTAGATTTTGTTTTGTGACCAATCATGTTGTTTAGGAGGAACTAGACACACTGGGTTTTATTTCCAGTTCGGTTATGTCAGTGCCATATAAGCAGAGTTCTATCTTTTTTGATATTTCAGTTCATGTTATTAAAATAATATACACCACTATCTTTTCCTCCAGTCATTTTTTTTAAATCCTGTTCTCACCTAAACATAAAAGTTTACTTATGAAAGTGAAAAATATTTGCTAATTTTCTAGCATTCCTTAAAACTTAGCTTGCAAAGGTAACTGCAAAATAACTATTTATTTTGGGTATTTTTCTTTGCCAAACATGGACGACAGTGCCATGGTGGTTGTGTCTGTACTTGTAACGTGGTATGCCTCCATGCGCAATCAAAATTTCAGTTGCAAAAAAATATAAAAGTGGCCTTTTAAAGATGTTATGTTGCTCCTTAATAGTTATGGAGGTGTTTTATTTTGTTTTGTTTAAAAACCTTCAAATTTTGCTCTTCTAGTTTCCTGCCTTCCCCCTGCAATTGGAAGTCAACACTGTTCAGGATGCAGGATGAATTCAGACTTTGTACAGTAAAATCCAGTGTCTGAAATTTCCAGTGTATTTCAGAATGGAAAAACTGAAAATACGCTCTAATGCCCTGACTGTTGCAGTACAGGAATTAAGGCCAGGCAAATCCTTTAGATTTAATATCTGGTAGGGGGAACAAATTCAATCCATGGATCACTCACAGAAATGCCGCCGCTTTCTTTTGAAATGTATTTTTCAGTTTAATGTACAGAGGGAGCAGGAATGTGCTTCCCTGTCACTGGACTGCCAGGATGGAGGAACACCTCTGAGTGCCATCACAGCTTGCAGCGCAGAGTTCTGAATGCATGGGAGATGTGGCCTAGCAGCACAGTGCTTTGGTTACACAATTACTTTACTCTGTCCAACAAGGTCAGGAATGTTCCTTCTCTGGGGTCTGTATGAGTCTGCATTTGATTTGTGGAAAAAGCATATTTGGTTTTTCTTTTTGAAGATAAATTGTTTTACTTGCTGTCAGCCCATGAACTCTGCTATTGAATGATTCAGCGTGAATGCACTTCCATCGGCAGTTAACGAGATGAAGAATATTTTTTTTAGTTGTACTAACAGCAATAATCAGCTCTCCCAGTAAGATTAGATCCTATGTGGAAGAATGTTTTTGGGGGGGTCTGTAAGTGCTCTTCCAGTGCTGGTAATTTTGTGTCTGGTCCAGAGAGAGGGTTCCCTTTCACAGATGTATTTGTGGAGAAAGTAAAAGCGCAAATTCTAATCTCCCAGAGCAAAAAGTAATGGCAGCATTTTAAATTATGAAAATAGTTCAGCACTGTCTGTCACTTTTCTAGTTTGCAAAGTTATTTTGAGTCTGTTAAATGTCTCAGGGTCCTCCTGTTGGTGTACTTTCTTCTCTTTGTTTCACTTTTAGTATTGTTGATACGTAATTCTTGTCTTGACAGGGCATTTAATATACGAGGCCATCTGTTGGTGCTCTTCCATTGGTGCTCTTCCTGGTGGGAAATTCACTTGCATCCTCTTCTATAGGGAGTCAAAAGCATAACTGACAAATATGTCCAAGCATCAGGTAGGCGCTGCTAGTGTAATGCTGCCATTTCATTCTCAGGGAGCCTCCAAGGATCAATCTAACCAGTGCCAGTGAGGTACTGTAAGAGCACACACACCTCAGGTAGCCAGCAGGCTGATTCTGTTGACTGGGATGGGGGCATAACTAAAAATTATTTAATAATGTCAGTGGAAGAAGGGAGTTTACAGTATGTGGAAGAAGGGGCTGACGGCTTGGGATGAGTATAAGAATGCTGTCAGGGTACGCAGGGAAGAAACGAGGAAAACCAAGGCAGCCTTGGAATTGAACCTGGCGAGGGATGTCAAGGCCAATACTAAGGGTTTCTTTAAGTATATAGGGGGCAAAAGGAAAATTAGGGAAAATGTGGGCCCACTGTTGAACGAGACGGGTGCTGTGGTGACAGATGATGCAGAGAAGGCAGAGTTGCTGAATGCCTTCTTTGCTTCTGTCTTCACTGCTTGGGCCAGCTCTCGGGAGTCCCAGACTTTGCAAATAACAGAGAAAGTCTGGAGGAAGCATGACTTTCCCCTGGTCAGAGAAGAACAAGTTAGGGATCAATTAAGTAAACTGGATACCCACAAGTCCATGGGGCCTGATGGGATGCACCCGCGAGTGCTGAGGGAGCTAGCGGAAGTCATTGCTGGGCCGCTCTCCATCGTATTTAAAAGGTCCTGGAGAACAGGGGAGGTGCCTGAGGACTGGAGGAAAGCCAATGTCACTCCAGTCTTCAAAAAGGGCAAGAAGGATGACCCGGGAAACTACAGGCCTGTCACCTCACCTCCATCCCTGGAAAGACGATGGAACAGCTTGTTGTGGGCGTCATCTCCAAGCATCTGGAGGAAAAGAAGGTTATCAGAAGTAGTCAACATGGATTTACCAAGGGGAAGTCATGTCTGACTAATCTGATAGCCTTCTGCAATGGCGTGACTGGATGGGTGGATGAGGGGAGGGCAGTGGATGTTGTCTGCCTTGTCTTCTGCAAGGCTTTCGACACTGTCTCCCACATCATCCTCACAGGCAAGCTTAGGAAGTGTGGGTTAGATGAATGGACAGTGGGGTGGATTGAACAGTGGTTGACAGATAGAGCTCAGAGGGTTGTGGTTAGTGGCACAGAGTCCAGTTGGAGGTCTGTAATAAGTGGTGTCCCTCAGGGGTCAGTACGGGGTCCAGTCCTGTTCAATGTATTCATCAATGACCTGGATGAAGGGATAGAGTTTGCTGATGATACAAAACTGGGAGGGGTGGCTGACACGCTGGAAGTCTGTGCCGCCATACAGCATGACCTGGACAGGCTGCAGAGTTGGGCAGACAGGAATCTAATGAAATTCAAGAAAGGCAAGTGTAGGGTACTGCATCTGGGGAGGAATAACCCCGTGCATCAGTACAGGTTGGGGGCTGACCTCCTGGAGAGCAGCTGTGTGGAAAGGGACGTGGGAGTCCTGGTGGACAACAGGATGACCATGAGCCAGCAATGTGCCCTGGTGGCCAAGAAGGCCAATGGCATTCTGGGGTGCATCAAGAAGAGTGTGGCCCTCTACTCTGCCCTGGTGAGGCCGCATCTGGAGTACTGTGTCCAGTTCTGGGCTCCCTGGTTCCAGAAGGACAGGGAACTGCAGGAGAGGGTCCAGCAAAGGGCTACTAAGATGATTAGGGGACTAGAGCATCTTTCCTATGAGGAAAGGCTTAGGCACTTAGGCCTTTTTAGTCTAGAGAAAAGAAGACCCAGGGGGGATCTAATCAATACTTATAAATACTTAAAGGGAGGGTGCCAGGTAGATGAGAAGTCTTTTTTCAGTGGTGCCCAGGGATATGACTAGAGGTAACAGGCACAAACTTGAACATAGGAAGTTCCATCTTAACATGAGGAGGAACTTCTTTCCTTTGAGGGTGGCAGAGCACTGGAACAGGCTGCCCAGAGAGTTTGTGGGGTCTCCCACACTGGAGACATTCAAAACCCACCTGGACGCCGTCCTGTGCAACCTGCTGTAGGTGTCCCTGCTGTGGCAGGGAGATTGGACTAGATGATCTCCAGAGGTCCCTTCCAACCCTGACCATTCTGTGATTCTGTAAGTCAGGATCAGCTTTACTGCCAGAAACACATGCGCAGTGGTACCGCGTCACTCCCTGCTCCTGCTGTCATTGCTCGCCAAGGGACAGGACAGCCTGCTCTGTGGCTCGCTGGCTCTGCCACCATTCAAGCCACATGTTACACCTACAGCTCTTTGCTGCTGCAATGCTGTGCAGAGCTGCTGAAAAGGCTCAGTCTTGGGGAAGGATTCCTCACCCATGTGAGCATTGCTGGTGTGGGGAGGCAGAAAGCAGGTGGAACTTGGAGACCTGCCAGACAGCCTCACCAGCAGACCCTTGTGCTGAAGCATCAGATCCCTCTGCTGAACTCAGGTTCAATCCCAAGAGAGGGTCATGAGAGTCCGATCTACGCTGATTAACCTTGGGGACTCTGGGACAGACAGTGTCCCCATTCATTGTCCTCACATGCTGCATCAAGTCCATACAAGTGCTGGAAACAGCAGAACTGATGAGGATGTTAAAAATGTAGTGGAAGTTAACTTGGACGCTAAATAAGTTCTCAACAAATGAGCACTACCTTAGAATGGCAAAAATGCTTTTTTTTAATTCTAGATGGAGTACAAGATGTTGTCTGCCTTGTATTGCATGTCTCTACTCAATTGTCCCCTTCCACAGCTTGGGGGAGGCAGATGAGAATACCAAGATGGCTTCTGTCCAAAGACATTTAGTTTTGCACATGAAATTATTATGAAATGTGGAATGAGGTAAAAACAACAACATGTGCAGGCATCTTTGTCATTAATTTGTTGCTATAGATGTTGCTAGCCATGAATGCCTAACTCACAGGTATTGCTGAGCTGAACGGCAAGTGCAGACTGAAAAAGGCAGGAGCATAGGCTTTGGGAAGGGTTTTAGTTTTGGCTTTGTAAGGCTCACCAGTGCAAG
Source organism: Pluvialis apricaria (assembly GCA_017639485.1). Lineage (NCBI taxonomy): Eukaryota > Metazoa > Chordata > Aves > Charadriiformes > Charadriidae > Pluvialis > Pluvialis apricaria. The sequence continues at coordinate 37,023,799 of CM030011.1, read as the reverse complement.
CCCCTGGATGACCCTGGCAGCATCTAGAACAGCAGCGGTCCCATGGAGGTGCATTGTGCTCCTTTGGACTCGCTGGTACATCTGCCAGTTTGGACAGCCAGGCAGAGCATGGTGTTGGCGACAGCCTTGAGCTGTTTGGCCAGCCACAGTGATGCCAGGGAGGAGATGAAGGCCCAACAAGAAACCCCAGGGTGTGAGCCATAGCTTCAAGCTACATCCTCCAGCCTTCCCCTCTAACAGTGAAGGGCAGCCAGGGAGCTGCACACAGCCTGGGACAAAAGGACACGTTTTTCACCAGAGACTAATTGCTGCCCAGAGACCGGAACAACATTTTATTCTCACTGTTTCCACACATTCCAGAGGCTGAGCCTGGTTTATGTTAAAGCACTGGGGTCACACTGGGCAGATTCCGCCGTCCCTTCTCACTGAGCCTGGAGACCTTGCCAAGGCACATCCCAGGCCCAGAAGCTGTCCCCAGCCCAGGAGCCCCATATGCTTTCAATTCCAGTTCTGCAGGCTGCTAAAAGCAGAAGGATTCATCAACAAGAGAAAAGCCTGGGCTGTTAGATGGTTATTGTTTTGCCTTTCAAGCCAAGGTTGCCTCAGTTTGCCAAGAAATGCATGGGCTGTGCAGAGCCCCTGTGACAGGACAGCGGCTGTGCAGCCTGAGTATGACCATGCACAGGGCGGTCAGAGCACACGGGAACCAATGGGAGCTTTTCCATTCAACCAGTGGGCTCAGAACCAGACTTCTGTAACCAGCCCCTCTGCAACACCTCCTGCTTCAGCCCTTGAATTTCCCTTTTCCCTTTGCAAGCAAGCTTGGATAGCAGCATCCACCTGCCTCTAGCACCATGCACATCCCTTGCATACAGCAGCAGAGAAGGAGCTTGAGACAAGGCATTCACACACCGCATCCAACCAGGTGGGCACTGGCCAACAGACTTTCCTGAGATGTGCGGGTGTTTCTTGTTTGCAAAGCTGCAGAACTTAATAAGCTGCTTAAGTCTAGCTCCAAGGACCCCCTAATTGCACCCAGTCTTTCCCAGAGGAGTGATGCTGCTCTGCATCTCTCCAGCATGAGCAGGATGTGCTCACCTGCTTCCCACCAGCTCACTTATGCTCAAAGAACTCATGGCAAGCAGCAGTGACCATCGCTATGAAGGCTACAAACTCCTGGAAGTCGCACTCTGCATCCCCATCGCTGTCCAGAGCCTCCATGACTTTGTCCACATTCTCCTGGTCTTTGATCTCCTGAAGGGATAGAAACAGGCAGCCAAAGCGGAAGAGCATCAGAACAAGACCCAGACAGTAACATGTCCCTGCTTCTCAGGTGGTTTTATGGCTGAATCTCTGTTCAGACACATCGCAAATAGCTTGTTGCTCTTCCCTGTCTGTGCTGGGGCACTGTTGTGTGCCTTGCAGCAGCATCCGCACAACAGCGGCCCTCCTGAAGTGAAGTGGGAGACACAGCCATAGCTGTTCCACTGGGAAGGGGCAACCTGAGCCCCCTGGGGCAAGGCTGTCCCCCTTTCCCAGGGAAGGAAATTTCCCTAGTATTCAATGCAAACACCAGCCCCCAACGCAGGCTGTTGCCCTTGTCCTGCCACCTGCTGCTCCTGCAGAGCTGGAGCAGCGTTTAATGCACTGCTGTTTAAAAAAATGCTTCCCCTGTGCTTGCTTCCCATGGGAGATGGAGTTAGCGGAGCCCAGCAGCTGCTCGACATGGTTCCCTGAACCCAGCTGGGCATGCTGTGCAGAGGGCAATACTTACACAGAGGAAATGGGTCAACTCGTTGTTAATGAGCTCCTTCAGTTCTGATTTCTTCAGCTTGTGCTTGTCTCCTTCCTTCCCTGAGTACTGGTGGAAGGCATCAATGATGGCGATCATGGCCTTCTCCAGCTCAGACATGGTCACAGCGTGGCCCTGAGGTCAGAGGGAGTGATGGGTGCATTAGCCTGGGCAAGCTCCAGCGATGCCTTTTGCTTTGCAAGTGCAGCCACCCCAGGGCTCCCCCCACACATCAGCAATGCTGGAGCCCACACTCTAAATGTGCTGCTGAAAAGCACCGTTAGCAGCTCTCGCTTCAGGGAGGAAGATCCCAAGAGGCCTTGGCCCTTCCACTGGGAGCTCTCAAGGCGAGGAGCACCACAATGTGAGGAGTGCCCAGTAAAGGACTGGTGAATGCCAGGAACCAACACATCCCTTGGGAATGATGTGAGTTTGGCACCTTGGGTCTCTGTGTCGTCAGAGCATAGGAGAGAAAACAAGGAGAAGCTGCAAAGCCCTGGTGGCTTCCAGCAAGGTGCTCCTGCATTTTCCACGTGTGCCAACCTGGCTTGCAGGCAGCATGTTGTCACTTCACCTCTTCTTTGGTTCCTGCTGCTTAACCCATTGCTTTGTTCTCTGTGCTTGGGAGAGGGGCATGCACGGGTTTCATTTCTGCATATGGAGCTTCAGAAAGGTTTTGCTGTACCCTCTGTCACAGGCACTCTCACTTCTGCCTTTCTTGACTGCAGGACTGTCTCCAACTGAGCAGTCAGGGGAACCCAGGCAGGAACCAGTTTTGATGAGTGCCAGCACATCTCCTCTAACCTCCTTCCTCCTGTTCTTGATCTGGAGACCCTCTCGGGAATGTTAATAATTGGGATTGCAGTGTTTCCTGCAGATTTCATAAATGGACAAACCAAAGAGACTCTGATCAAAAAGGGAGAGATGCAAAACCACCTTCCTGAAAGCTGCTGAATGCACTGATGCTGGGGGGGGAGGGGGAAAGCCTTATTGTCTGGTACTCGGTTAATTCATACCCCATGGATAAATGTCTCCCGTCCTGTGGCCTGGCTGCTGTTCCACCACCACAAGGCCCGATGCCGAAGGCACTGAATCTCATCCCACAGCCTGACTCTCAAGCTGATGCCCTCCCCCGTGCAGCAGTTGGGGTCCAAACTGCAAGATTTCCCATCAGGTAGGGAATATTCCTGAAGCACTTCATGCATGCTTCCTAACAGCTCTTTGCATGCTCATGACCTGCCTGCGCCAGGCTGATCTAACTCAGCAGCACTGCCTGCTTCCAGTCTGCAAGGCTGAGGAGTGTTTCAGCTCCCCGCTGGCCTCTGCTGTAGTGGCAGAGCTCAGAGCTGCAATGGTGCCCCCCACGCCACCCCTCCCACGGCAGCAGCCTGCCTCCATCAGCCAAGCACCTGCCCCGGTATCCCCCGGCCCCTCTCACCTCCCTGCTGGCAGTGGGGCTGTGGCACAGCAATGCAATGTGTCCGGCTGCGGGCAGCCCAGGCACTCACTGGCTTCTTATGCCCCGAGGCGCAGAGCCACGGGCCTTACCTCAGCGCCCGCGGCACCAATGGCAGCTGGGGGCGGGTGTATCCAGGGCTGGGCACTGGGCCCACGCTGCGCAGCAATGCACACGGGGACGTATTGACTCGCTGCCAGCTCAGGGCCACAGACGTGGGAGCCATTGCAGAGAAAGCTGCCATTCAGAGAAAAAAAAAGCTGGGCAGCCAGCAGGAGAGCCAGCCTGGCAGCATCACTTGCACTGCCGCTCTTGTCCACAGTAAAGGCAATGAATTGCGAGCCACAGCTGGGTAGGCACAGTCAGATCTGGGCTGGGGGCCCCAACACCTGCCCCAAGGCACCCCACAGCCAGGGCCAGGCACATGGGAATGATGGGGCCACCCTTTCCCTGTGGGCCCTGACCCAGTGCTGCAGCGTCCTCTGGGGCATCTGGGTTTTTCTTTGCATGTGACGGGAATGTCCATCATGGAAGCTTGTGCCTGCGGTCTTCTGTCCCTTCACTGTGCACCTCTGAGATGGGTCTGGCTGCATCTTCTTTGCCACCCTGTCGGTCTGGGGGACAGTGGGACCTTTTGCGGGAGAGTTGCAATTGTATCGAGCTGCAAGTGATTGAAGGACAGAGCTGGCAGCAGCTCCTCCGTGATGCATATTGGGGGGACAGTGCCAGGTTCTGGGGCGTGCCTTGCCCTCACAAACAGCTGCGTTAAGCAGCTTTGGGCTATAAAGGTGCTCTCACAAGGCTGTCGCCTGGCCAGTTACTGCACCACCACCCTTTTGTACGAGGGGCGGCAGGAACCTCCTGACTGCATGTACCTCTTATCCATGTCACAGCCGCCTGGGTGGCAATTCTCAGAAGTCCTCTGCCAACCCCAGCAGACATTAAACGCACTTTTATTTAAACCCAGGAGCTGTAAGTTTCCCTTTCCTCCACAGACTCCTTTGCAGGCTGGTGTACGGACCCAACAGAGGTGATGCTTTGCAGGGACCAGCGGGCAACACAGCAGGGAAGGGGGATCTGGAGGGGAGCAGGTGACAAGCAGCAAGAGCAGCAAACAGCATCTTTCTCCCAGACTGCTCCTGGTGGCGCAGTATAAGCAGGTGGTTGATAACCACAGAGAATATGCTGAAGAAAGCAGGTTTTCACTGTGCTTCATTGCCTAGCCATGCCATTTCCCAAGAGTGAGATGGGATGACCCAAAGGTGGAGCTATCTGCTGTTACTGGTGTGGCATGTTTCCGTTTACACCTTTTTCAGTGCAGCACAGGATCAATAATTGCTTTATGTCTTAGGCCTTTGTTGAATTTCAGACTCAGTGCAACTAAGAACAGGTCACTGCTGTTACCAAGACGACAGGTTAGCAACACCCATGATAGGGTCCACAGGTGCCACTTTATTACCATGGTCAGCTCCTGTGGCGAAATGTGAGCAGTGTAAGAGCCTTGTACGTATGCTTTGATGAAGGTCTGAACCTCTTAAAAAATGTCCCTTTGAAGAGGCAGGACCGGGTTGATGAGCAAACACAGTCCCTGGCAGTGCCTGTGTTTCCCAGAGCTACCATGGATGCGATCACTGAGACAACACCTACCATGTTACTGAACAGTTTTTCACATACCAGTGTGAAAGAAACCCATCCACATTGATCATTTCCTTACATCAGGTCTTGAAAGCTTTTGCAACAGCTTCAAACATTGGTTTGGGGAAAAATAGTTTCCCCAGTGTTAAGCTTTAGGATATTGACTCTAAATATAGACACTGAAATTCTCATCTTTGTCGCATTGCAAACTGCAGCAGTTATCTGTGCTCTCATTGGACTGGCAGGTATAGGAGGCACGCTTTTAGGCAGTGGTGTTTCTACTGTGGAGATATAGTTTGTCAACAGTCTTGCAATATTCATTTTTTTTCCAAGGATATTTGTGTTCACTTAAGAGCTGGCTATACATGGAACTCTCTGTCAGCAGGAAAGAACCATCGATAGCAATTTGATCTGGTAGATCTCTTAGCTCAGTCATTAGCCAAGAAATGCATCAAAGCACACCATTTCTAGTCAGAGACAAGGTCCTAGCTCAGCCTCGTTAAACCGTTTTCTGATGTCATTCTTGAAAGTGGCCTTTTCTTAAAATGGAACAGAAAAATTAGCATTTGGCAGATCAAAACCTGAACAGTCTTGAAATTATCTTTCCTGCTTATTCTTACTGTCTATTTCACCCCAAATTATTCTAACTTCTATATTTTACAGGGAATGATTTGCTGCGCTGGCTGATAGGGTGGGAAGGAGCAGCAGGATCAGGTGGGAGCATCAGAAGCCTTGGCCCTTTCCTGCCTCTGCTAATGAGCAGCTCCAGGCTACTTACCCAGTCCTTGCCCAGGCTCATACCCTAGCAAACACTGCTCTCCTGGCCTGGGTCATCCCTGACCCAGCCTGTGAAAGTCCAAGAGGTCTGGGCATAGGTGTGGGGCTGAGAGCTGGCTGTGCTTTTAGTGCTGCCCAAAGAGCTGTTTCCATTATTTTAAAATTCATGGTCCTGATCTTTGAACAGGAGACTGTAGCCTTGGGGCTCCTTTCCTCAGGGTCACTGTTTCCTTGCCAGAGCTTTGGGATGATGTGTTTAAGGAAACAGAGGGTTTTACAGAGCCCGAGGCCAAGCAAAACACTTCAGCCCTCTGCCTGTCTCCCTCTCCCCAGTAAAACACAATGTGGGCTCTTCATAGCAGGCTCAGGGAGAAAAGCCAGTCTATTTCTTTGTCTCTCTGGTGTGTGTGGCACCAGGCTCTGCCAGACCACGAGACCAAGGCCGGCAATCATTGAACTGGGAGAAAAAAGTAATGAAAGCAAAGGAATTTGAGGGGGAAGAAGCAGCTTCCACCTCTGCAGGGCTGTGCGCACAGTCCCAGCACACAGAGCAGCGTTGCAGAAAGCAGATTCCCCAGCTCTGTGCCATGGTTACTGTGTCCATTTCTGAACCCACAAACACAGCAGCCAGAGACTGAGCTACAGTCCTCACGGGAAGCCTTGAATGATGCCTAGAAGCAGAAACTCCGGGACACATCTGGGAATTGGGCTGGTGCTTGCTGAAATTGTTGGAGGGAGATGATGGGCCCTATTTAGTGCCCTGCACATAGGTCCAGGGGGCCCGAGGGGTTGTGTCTGCCCCAGAAGGGACCCGCTGGGTCCTGAACCATCTCTACCAGCCCTGTGCAAGTGTGACCTCTGCCTCTGCCTGAGGACTAGGAGAGACTGCGCAGGCTCCATGGGATGGATGAGTAATAGGTCTTTTTTGCTCCCACAGAACAGACTCACAAGGTTTAGATGATGTCCTCCTCTCAGGAACCAAAGGTAAAGGTAGCTTTACATCCACCTTCATGTCATAAATCCTGGGCTCTGGGCTCTGACTAACTGCCATTTCCCCCACTATCCTCCCAGCATAACCATGCACTGGAGTTGCAGAGAAGCAGCTCTGGACCTTGCTGCTGGCCCACCAGGTGCCATCGTTTTGGCAGTTTTTGTGACCCCTTAAAGCACTGAATAGTGCTGCTGCCACTGAAACAAATTCTCTGGAGTTAAAAACACTGGGATGCTCTTACCTTGTCTGGAAAATGGCCTTGAGCTTAGGTCAGTTCCTGACTGAATTCAGCTGAAACAAGAGACTATTCTTAAGTTCATTAAAATGATGTATGAATATGTTATCTGTCAAACCTGTACTGGGAGAAGGCATTACAGCATTGATCTCAAGTGTCTCTCCAGCCCCGTGTACAGACAGCAGCCCCAGCGAGAGAACTTTGCAAGCTTGCTGGTGGAGCAGGGTGCTGAAGGCTCACACTCTTTGCTGCATGGAGCCGAGTAACCTTAACAGGGACAGAGGAAACCATGGGGGATTTGAAGATGTTTCTAAAACACCTGTGTTTCTGCTTAAAATATTTCTGCTCAAACAGTTACCATTTCAGGTCTCTCAAAGCAGAGGCGGCCATATTTAGATGGTGTTTTGTAAAATCCCTTTGATCAGATCCTTTCTAATACAAACTAGATGATATCTCATGGCTTTAAAGTACCTTTGCAATTTTTACTCTAGCAGAGTAACAAATAGCAGTTGGCAGATAAGACCTTGTGAATGGAGTCTCGTGTGCTGGACTGCAATAAAAGGGGGGAAGTTGTGGCGTTTGTTTTTATGAGCTGACGGCATCCCTTTCTCAGGGGGATGCTTTTAGCTTCTAATGTCTCCAGCAAGCAGAGTGCCCACAAACAACAGAACAGAGCATTACCCTGTCAGCTGTGGTCTAAACCTCAGAGGTGTAAAAACTAGTGTAAAAATAGTGCCCAGGTAGCAGGAGTTTGGCAATTATTAAAAATAAAAGTTTCATAATTAAAATGGAATTTCTAAGGCAGGCAGGTTTGATAGAAAAATAAAACCAGGTGGTTCATCTTCCATCACTGCCTTTAGGCAAATATTACCATAAATTATCCAAAGATTTTGGTATCCACAAGGAATTGGAGATACGTACAGAAAGCTTGTCTCAGGCACATTCATTATGATATTTTTTTTTTCTGAAACCAAAAATAAACAACAAGCTATTAAGCCCCAAGTACAACACCCATATTAGTGAACTTCTAGAGTTCCCTTTGTCTGTTTAAACTGTGCAAGAGAAGCAATACAGCTCTCCTTAGTGAGGACCAGTAGTATTAGGCACAAGTAAAAGATGTTATCCTCATGCCATGACATCCCCCCCAGGAGGACTGCAGCACCATTAGTTGTTCAGACAAAATTCTGCTGTTACTGAACACAGCCGAGGCTGAACCTCTGTGTGACCTAAGCCTAGTTTATAAAAGAAATACCAAATTAATTTTGTAATTCCCAAATAAAATTACTGTATGCTCACCAAATAATCCCTGAGGTTATGCTGGACATGAGTGCAGAGCTATTTGCTAGTGGAAAAGCATTTTAAATTCAACTTGTAGTGTGTGAATACACTAAGTATTCACAGGCATGTTTCTGTCCTGGGGTGCTGATGGGTGCCACATTTAGGAGTAGCTCTTTTATCCCTGGGCCCCCCTCGCTCCCTGAGGCCCCCAGTGACTGCTGTGCCAGGCGGTGTACAGACATGGAGATGGTTGCTGCCTCCAAGGCCTTAGAGTCAACGTTGAATTTTGATCGCAAGTATTTATGGCAATGAATTTGAGCTTTTCTGCCTGAACTTTCCACTGGCTTAGCTTGATCTAGTGTCACCTCTGCAGCAGGAGGGAAGCCAGGTTGCTCTGAAAGGCAGCAGGAAGAAATTTTATCACCACATTTAAACAAGTATGCATTAAATTCCCACCCAGCCTTTCCAACACACAGCAGCAGCAAGTAAAGCATCTTTGGCTCACATTCTTCTTTCCCAGAGCAGGATTTAGTGTGTGTTATAAAAACTGCATTTCCGTGGAGGGACAGAGACAGTAAAAAAATTTTGTCTGCAGGAGGAAAGGAAAGGGGAATTCATCCATGCTATGGATGTGCACTTTAAGTCTGTGTTGCCGCAGCTCTGGGATGCAGCTACAGGGCCCCAGCATATGTCAGGAGGGTTTGCCAGCCAAGTGTGTTTCTGTCCCACAAAATCCCATTTACAGCCCAGCTGAGGCCTGCCTCTTGCAAAGCAGTCCCTGACATCCCTGGCCTGCACACTTCCGCCAGTGATGCAACCCCAGGTGTCCATCTGTCCCTGAGAGGCTCATGGCTCCTCACATGCCTCCCCAGACTCCTGTTAGGTTTGTCCGCTCACGGCAGGATGGTATCCCCTTCCCAGCCACCTGTGTGCCTGATGGAGTTCGTACCTCCATTAGGGGAGCCCTCTTGAGCCTGAGGGGTTTTGAAGGGCTAAAACCTACTTGCTTACTGGCCCAGGAAGGGAATGTTGCCAAACACGGAGCAGCATTGGGGGCATTAGCGAAGAGCACATGTTAGCACATCACTGGGACAGGACAGGATGCAAGGAGCTCTGTGACCTCCTCATAGACCTCATGGGCTGCTGTCCCACGGCAGCGCCTGTGGGAGGGTGACACTTCCCCCCCCCCAACACTGCATCCATGCTTGGAGCACCAAAGCAAAGTTCACAGTGGGGACGCCTGACTCACTTCATCACCTGATGCCAGAGGTGAAACCACCACCCATCCTTACCCCAACCCTTGTTTTTATAAGGGCTGGCAGACCCCTGTGCCTGTGACAGGATGTGCCACACGTCTGTTCTTGTGTAACCTCATGGTTACAGTACCTGTAAAGCATCAGAAAATGTTTTATGGATGTCACCCCAGCCCACCACACCCCTCCTCACCCGGGCAGGGCACCAGTATTTAGCAGGTGCCTGCCACCCCAGAAGAGCCATGCCAAGGATGGTGATCAGGGGTGCTGCTGGTGGCGGTGCTTTCAGAGGGTGCTGCCAGCATCACCTCTGCTGGGAGCTTTTCTGCAGGTTTGGTGAGCAAAAGCGGCTCTCTAAGGCAGCAGTGCACGGCAGGGCTTAGGGGAGCCGGGGAGCACTGGTGCAGTGGGAGAGTGGGCACCCGTGGGTCAGGGTGCACCATCCCCATGGCTGGCGCTGCACCAAGACATGGTGTCCCCAGCCCCTCATGGTCCACAGGGACATGGACTGGGCGCCCAGACTCAGCTGAAGTTGGTTTATTATTTCCATTAACAATGGAAACCACATGCCTGGGCTTTGAGGATGCACAGAGGTAGGGACAGTGACTCTTGGGGTTGGCGCTGTCACCTGAAGGGACAGGGCAGCTGTTAGTATCTGCGGGGGGTTGGCACTCTGGGGGAAGCGAGCACAGTGTCTGTGCCTGGGGCCGTCACGTGGGGCAGAGGAGCTGTGTCCTGGCTGCTGGCAGGGCGATGATATCCCCATGACAGGAGGTGCTGCAAGGAGGGGAACGTGCAGGGACAGATGCAGTGGCATGTCCCTGCAGAGCCAGGGGCAGCAACACCATGGCATGCCCTGGGGCTGGGCGTCAGGGCTGGTTGTGCAGGTGTGTCCACTGGAGCCAAGGGCGATGCCTGTGGAGCTAAGCCCAGGCTTATGGCCCACAGCCAGCCATGCGAAGGGCGGTCCTCAGGAGGAACCACCAATGCTAAACAGTGAAATGCCATTCGCGTCCACTCCATTGGGTGCATGTCCATCTTTATCGACCACCCACTTGTCTGGCACCACCACGAGCAGCTGCTCTTGCTGCTTGTCACCTGCTCCCCTCCAGATCCCCCTTCCCTGCTGGGCTGCCTGCTGGTCCTGTGGAATAATTACTAAAATAACCAAAATACAGCATTGTTCACACATTAAGGAAAAAGCTTAAAATCAAAAAGGTTCCTAGGGTAGAATACAGCCGCAGCTGGTATGCGAAGAATCCACTACATCTGCGATTCCCTCCACAATATCACTCGCAGAACAACACGGGGCTGGAGTGGGGTGGAGATTCCACGGCCAAGCCCTGTGATAATCAGCAGATATGGGAACGAGATGGTCATCTGGAACTGATAAGCTGCACACTTGCTACCCTGAGCCAACAGTTTGTCAAATTTTGACAAAATGCTGTCCTTTGTGAGAACTTTGCTCATTATAATGTCATTCTAATACCTAAACACACCTCCATCCCAAAGGCTACCCACCTCCAAGGTGCGACCACTCCTCCTTGAGTCTGTGCCCTGAATTTTTGGTAAACTATACCTTTAAATGTGAAGCGAGAGAATTTTACACCAATCATAATAAAAGTATTTATGACTAAAGTCCCTCAAACTCCACCTTGAAGGTAAAAAATAGTATAAAAACAGCCCAAAAAAGGGGGAATATTAGGGAAGACACCATCGTGAACAAGTCGAGGAGGACTCCATCAAAACTGCCTTCGACTTCCGGGACCAGCCGACGGGCTGAGCCTTTCTTCCCCCCCATAGGGACGCCTTTGGGTAAGACTTAGACTATACCAAGTGTTTCCTCAAAAAACTTAGAAATCTCTCTAGAGAGTATCTTTCCTCTATTTATAGCCAGGCTGTATTGTATATAACTTTATCGCACGTTTTGTATAACCAACAACACTTTATTTGCACGTGCTTTGCAGACAGTGTATTTATCACCGGCAATCCATAAGAACTTATGTACTGTTGCTAAAATAAACTGTGCTGCTTAAGTAGCTGGTCGTTTGGTTTCTCATTGAACGCGACCACAAAAGTGGCCGTGGTAGTTCATGAGCACGACTGGACTGAAGGTGCAGTCCACTATTAGTGTATCCAGAATCGTGATAGTTTAATATATACATTAAACGCGTCTGGACTGATAGTGGTGAATTGGGCATCACTCAGAATTCAAACCCAGCCGCACCGAGCCTCCCACCTCGGTGAGGAGTGTTAGAACGCAAGGGGGTTTGTTTTCTGCCAAACTGATCTGCCCTTTAACGCAACAGGTCCCCACAAAGCATCACCTCCGTCGGGTCTGTGCACCAGCCTGCAAGGGAGTCTGTAGTGGAAAGAGAAACTTACAGCTCTTGGGTTTAAATAAAAGTGCATTTAATGCCCGTGGTGTCTGCTGGGGCTGGCAGAGGACTTCTGAGAATTGCCACCCAGGCGGCTGTGACATGGACAAGAGGTACACGCAGTCAGGAGGTTCCTGCCGCCCCTCGGACAAAAGGGTGGTGGTGCAGTAACTGGCCAGGCGACAGCCTTGTGGGAGCACCTTTATAGCCCAAAGCCGCCTGACGCTGCTGTTTGTGAGGGCAAGGCACGCCCCAGAACCTGGCACTGTCCCTCCAGCAGGCGTCAGGGCGGCGAAGGCCGAGGTGGTGACCGAGGAGGGGCAGCCGGCCCGCCTCAGGGGCGCAAAGCCCGCAAACAAGCGGCGGCGCCGGCGGCCGGGGACCTTCCCGCCACCCGGCACCGAAACCGCCCGCGGGGGCGGGGCTTGGGGGCGGGGCTTGGGGGCGGGGCGGGGTGTCCGCCCGGCTCCGCGGCCCTATTGGCTGCCGCGCATGAGGCGATGTCGGTCCAGGGCGGTGCGAGCCCCGACCCGGCGATGGTGGGGACGGGGGCGACGATGGCGGCGGACGGCGGGTGCGTGCCGGGGGAGAGGTGGCGGGGCGGAGCGGGGCTGGAGGCCGCGGCTAACGGTGCCCATCTCCGGCAGGGCGGTGCGGCGGCGCGGCGGCCCGCGGCGTTCGGCGGCGGCCACAGCGCTGCCCGCCTGGCGGTTGCGCTGCGAGGGCGGCCGCCAGCGCTGGCGCTACCTAGGCGACGGCGACGGCGACGGCGATGGCGACGACGGGGAGGCAGGCGGCGAGCGGCGGGCGCAGACGGCGCTGGAGAAGCACAGCCTCGGCCTGGACACGGTGCGGGGCGCGGGGCCGGGCGGGGGCCGGGCGGGTGGCAGCGCCCGGGCCGAGGGGCAACCCCGGCTGAGGCGCTGTCACCCCGCAGGACGAGGTGCTGCGACCCTTGCCGGCGGCCGGCACGGCACGGGAGGCTGCCTGCAACGGCATGCGGTTCTACGCTGCCTTGCAGGCCGAGGACGGGCACTGGGCGGGCGACTACGGTGGGCCCCTCTTCCTCCTGCCAGGTAGGCCTTGCGGAGCGCCTTCACCGGGAGGGGTGAATGTGTCACGTTTGGCTTTGTGCAAGAGCCAGCCTGTCTGATCTTCCAGGTCTCCTCATCACGTGCCACACTGTCAAGATCCAGCTGCCAGAAGGGTTTCGGAAAGAGATGGTGCGTTATCTGCGCTCTGTGCAGCTCCCGGATGGAGGCTGGGGCTTGTGAGTGGCAAAGATGCTTCTTTTAGTGATGGCACCTCCAAGGTCCAGCGCTTGGAGCTACTGTCAAATCTGCCCAGGCTTCGGGAGCGGGATGGGGCAGCTGTGATACCTCTGGGTGGTTGGACTTGCTTGTGTAGCACTCCAGGTACACCTTTTGCCACAGAGCATCAAGTCTGACTGCATCTTCTCTGTGGCGCTATATCCCAAAGCATCACATGTGACAGGGTAGTCCAGAGCAATGTTTCTCCCTGGGTTAGTTGGTTCTCCCCTTTTCCACAGTCAGCCCTGGCATCCCACTTCACCCATAAAAAGACAGCCATGTGCAGTGGGTTGTGTCTGGCTAATGCTAATAACTGGCTAATGGCTATGCTGTCTCTGTGTATACGCGTGACAGGCATGTGGAAGACAAATCAACGGTGTTCGGCACAGCACTCAACTACATAGCCTTGAGGATTCTGGGGCTCGGACCAGATGACCCTGACATAATACGGGCCCGTGTCAACCTGCACAGCAAAGGTCAGCTCCATTGTGCCCAGCACAGCAGCTGTGGGCCTGGTACGCTGGTAAGAGAGGTCTGGCTGGACCCGAGGGCTCCATGGAACATGAGGGGCTGACAGGTAGCAGAGGAACTGTTGTTCTTGCTTGCCCTTGATCGCACCTGCATTTTCAATTAATGATGGGAGTGTTACATTTTTGTACCACTGCCTGCTGGCCCTTTTTTGTGACGTGTTCCAGCCTGAGTAGCATGCTCCCAAACATGAGAAGTGACCCTGCGATGGGGAAGAAAGCAAGGAGCTGGCATGGTTGTGTTAACCCTGAAAGATGATACTGCTCTCTGCAGGAGGTGCTGTGGGAATCCCTTCCTGGGGGAAGTTTTGGCTGGCTGTCTTGAATGTTTACAGCTGGGAAGGAATGAACACACTTCTCCCAGAGATGTGGTATGTGCTGCCCTTGATGTGGAGGTAGAGGGTGTTGTCAGTGTTTCCACCAGCCTCAACCCAGAGCTGTCCCAGGCACTGGTGTTTGCTGCAATAACTTCAGCTATGGCCTGGAACTGGGGGTGCTCAGGCTGCTTGTCAGCTGGGAGACCAGCAGCAAGGCCAGCCAGTGGGTGGACAGCACTGAACGTTGCACCGAAGGGACATGGCAGAGCTCAGCCCTGTTAGCTTTACCCACAGGGTCCTTGATACATCCATGTGCTCCCTGCCTGCCACCAGTATCTTCTGCTCTTGTGACCAGCCAGAACTGGGCCCTAGCAGGACAGGACAGCCATGTAAAGCTGATAGATCCAGCCCTCACTTGTAGCATCTCCAATTACTCGGAGCGCCACTGGGTGTCAGAGAGGGAAAGTGTATGACATTTTACCTGGGGAAAACCAGGGGCTGCACAGTACCAAGAGCTGCTGGTGCTTTGTCCTCAAATGCACTTAACTGTCAGCCTGGGCCTCTGCTCTCAAAGTCACGTGGGGAAGAGAGGGGCTCCTGAACTGACTTCTCCCCTTCCTCCTTTCTGAGCTCAGCGTCCTGCCTGCCCTGTGTCAGCTGGGCCAGAAGCAGTGTCTGCTGGCCCTGGTGGGGAGGGAGCAGCCCTGGTGGGGAGGACCTGAATAGGGCCAAGCTGTGTGGATATTCCCTTCTTTTCTGGTGCAGGTGTACCAGCAGCAGCAGGCCTGGTACAGGGAATAGGGAAAGGCATACCCTGCTCCGGGCATCCCCTTGTCAGCACATTTTCTCTCTGTGCTGCCCTTGGCCCTCCTTGTTCCTCACAGTTGCACCTTCTCTGTTGCAAACAGGCTGCTTCCGACGTGGTTCCCAGCCCACCCATCCCGGCTCTGGTGTCACTGCCGCCAAGTCTACCTCCCCATGAGCTACTGTTATGCCACGCGTCTGTCAGCAGAAGAGGATGAGCTCATACGGAGCTTGCGGCAGGTAAGGACCTGACCCTGATGGGGCTCCCTGACAAGGATCTGTGGCTGCCTGACCACCTGCTGTGCCAGACATGTCCTTGTGGGCCAGCCTCTGGCTTGCAGAGTGACAGCTCTCATACCCACACAGTCTCTGTGCAGGCAGCGGAGCCAGCTTCCAGCAGTAAGCTGCCTTGGTGCTTGCTCCCAGCTGGCCAGGCTGATGCCCTTTGTTGTCTTGTGTCAGGAGCTGTACGTGGAAGACTATGCCAGCATAGACTGGCCAGCCCAGAGGAACAATGTGGCTGCCTGTGATGTGTACACCCCACACAGCTGGCTGCTGGGAGTTGCCTATGGTGAGTGTGGTGTTGGCTGGGGTGGGAGGGCCCTTGACATGAGCCGGTGGTGGTGAAACTGAAGCTGCCTTGTACCATGGGGGCTCTTTAGGGTCTACCGCCAGCTACTGGTGTACACCCTGGGGCTGGGATGAAGATATGGATTGTGTGATCATTGGGCTTCCTCCTCCCTGAGAGCAGCAGGACCTTGTGCCCTGGTCCTTGGACCACTCTGGGGCAGTGCCGTTCCCATGCTTTCCTTCACTGGCCATCATGTGAGCTGTGGTGCAGGCTGCCACAGCAAGTGAATCTGGCCACATGGGGTGGGTTTTTCATTGTATGTCCCATTCTTCTCCTGTAGCCATCATGAATGTGTACGAAGCCCACCACAGCACCCACCTGCGGCAGCGAGCCATCACAGAGCTGTATGACCACATCAAAGCTGATGACAGATTTACCAAGTGCATCAGCATTGGGCCGGTAGGACACTTACTGTCGATTCTTTAAAAATCTTGCCCTTTGTTCTTTAGGGACCAGCTTGTGGCCCCCCAGCCCTTTGCAACTGTGGCGTGTAACCATAATCACCAGATCTTGCTCAGGCACAACTCCTGCTGCTCCTAGCGCTCAAGAGCTTAATGCTAACAGGGCACAGAAGATGCAGAGGGCATGGGGACAGCTGTGGCCTTGGTGAGGGGTACCTCTCCTTGTGGTCCAGGGCAATGATCTGAGGGGAAGCTCTGGAGTAATCTCATGGCACCTACCAGATGGAACTGTTGGGATTAAGCCCGGGACCACCTCTAGATGGCTTTGTGCTGGGTGGGAGTGATATATGACTCTGGGGCTGGAAGAAGATATATCCAGTAACAGCGCTGCTCTCGGCAGATTTCCAAGACGATCAACATGCTGGTTCGCTGGTTCGTGGATGGGAAGAACTCCCCAGCTTTTCAGGAGCATGTTTCCAGGATCCCCGACTATCTCTGGTAAAGGCTGAGCATGTGCCACCTGGCACAATGTAGGGCTCTGATTCCTGTGGAGTGAGCACACCGTGGCTCTCAATCTGCTTCCTGGCACTCTTGCTGTGCCTGTGCTGCAACACTGTGCTCTCTCCTCCCACAGGCTGGGCCTCGATGGCATGAAGATGCAGGTGAAGTGCTGTAGGAATTCAGCTGTGACTGAGAGGGACCCTGGCATGTTGGGGCAACCCATGGAATAATGGAATAGCTTGTTCACCCTGGGCCTGAGCTCCTGGCATCTCACCTTTGGTGCCTGGTGGCCTTGTCTGTCTCACTGCCACTTCCCCTGGCTGTGCCAGGAGTGAGTAGTGTCCATCCTACTAGTTTGCCTCTCTGTGGCTGTGAGCTGAGGGGGCAGCTCTACGCCTCCATCCCCTTCATCCCCATGGGTCCTGGGGCCCCACATACCCCTGATACTGCATGTGGACTGAGCTGTGCTTCTCTCGTAGTCATCGTGTCCCTCTGCACCTTATTGCTAGCCACCTAACCTGTCTTGGCTGTGTACAGAGCAGGCTGAAGCAGCTGTTTCATTTCCTATCCCCTTGCTGTTCCTGAGCTGCTGCTCCCCTCTATGCCAGCACATCAGCCATGATGCTGGGTGACATAAAACTGAGACACAAGGCAGAGGGAGGTAGTGGGGGATATGCTGTCCCATAGACCCCACAGTTAGGTCAGGCTGCTGCCAGCACCTGCCCCTCACTATCTGCTTTCTCTCTTCCAGGGCACAAATGGATCCCAGCTGTGGGATACTGCCTTTGCCATCCAAGCCTTCTTGGAGGTATTGCACTCCTCAGTGCTACATGCTGCCTTAGGAAAATGGTCTCTCCTGGCGTGTCCCTGAATAGCAGCAGCTCCTACTGTGCATCCCCTCAGACCTCTGCTGTGCCAATTGTGGCATTGCATCGTATGACTGAGCAAGGCAAACACACATCTTCTCAGACCCCACCTCAGCCATGGTAGGCAGGGTGCCCAGCACAGCTGGTACAGCCCATCTTTGCCAGCTGCTTTTGAAGCAGGAGCCCACAGCGCCAGCTGAGTGGGTCAGGTTATACTTCCCAGTTGCTGCAGTCTTGTGGTAAAACTGGCTCTTCCTCCTTGCTCGGCTTGGCCCCAGAGCATTGCAAGGCAGGGACAGTGTGCAGGTGCATTGCTGCATTGGAGCAGAGGCAACTGTGGTGGGCATGCTTTTTCGAGAGTGGTGTGATTGCCCTTGTAAGCCCCTAACTATAAGCAAATATCTCTCTCAGTGATGCTGGTAACAGTTGTTGGTTCAGTTCTCACTGTAGAGGTTTGTAATGGAAACAGTAAATGAAGTATGAATGCAAACCTACAGAAAGGGCTAAATGAAGGGCCAGACGTTAATGGCACCTACATCAGCAGGTCAGCAAGGTCCCAGCACATCCTCTTCTTGAGGGTCACGTTTGGTGGGCACAACTCCTTACTGACTGCTAACTGTTCACTTCTGTTTCTAGGCGGAAGCCCAGAAGATGCCTGAATTCACATCCTGCCTCCAAAATGCCTATGAGTTCCTCCGGTTTACCCAGGTGAGCAGAGCCAGTTGGTGGTGTGTCTCACATGCTGGCTGTGTAGACTTGGCAGCTTCTCAGAGCCCTCTTGGATACGTCTGTTGCCTTCTGAAGGGCTGGACTAGCAAAGTCCTAGGGACAGCCTCCTGTTTTCTCCTCCCTGTTGCTGGGAGCCATCTTTGCAGCTTGGAGAGGACCTTGGCCAGGCCCAGAGATGTTGGGTTGGCTGCCTGGGCTAAGAGAGTCTGGAAAACTGAGAGCTTAGGCTTCTTTGCCCTTCGTCCTGTCTGGTGCCCACACATTTGAGGCACCCTTCTGGGAAACCCAGACTCCTTGGCTAGTGACTACATGAGCTCAGCTCCTGCTGGCCAGGCCAGTGGCTCAAGGTGGAGGTCACAGTCACCAGCAGCTTGGTGCAGATGCAGTCATAGGTATTGCTTACGGTGCTGCCAATGGGAGCATTGAAAGCAGATGGCTCCCTCGCAGGAAAGTATCCAAAGCGGGGACTTAGCAACACTTGCTGAAATCAGGCCAAAATATGATTTCACTTCAACCCTCCCTGTTCCAGAGCTGATCTCTTCCCCTGTCTGTCTCCCTCAATAAAAGACCGGTGGTACCCAGTCCCACACGGTTCTGCATCTCCAATGGTTTCAGCCCATGGTCCTACAGTGAGGCACCTCCAGCCTGGCCTCACTTGTTTCTTGTCTCCTGCAGATCCCAGAGAACCCACCTGACTACCAGAAATATTATCGCCATATGAACAAGGTATGATGCCTGGAACTGGTCTCTGAAGGACGCACAAATGGGGCAGGAATTTGGGCAGAGGGGATGGGAATGAGGGGCAGCACCTCCTCCCTTACATGAACAGAGCAGGTCAGGGGAAGTTGCTGAGCCCTCCTGACCCCTTTCCAGGGTGGCTTCCCCTTCAGCACCCGAGACTGTGGCTGGATCGTGGCAGACTGCACAGCAGAGGGGCTGAAGTCAGTTATGCTGCTTCAGGAGAAGTGCCCCTTCATAGCCAAGCTTGTCCCCCCTGAGCGCCTCTTTGATGCCGTGAATGTGGTAAGCACTGCAAAAATTAGGGCCAAGGGAAATGCAGGCAGCTAACTGAGCTAAAATACGAGAAGTTAAGGCCTCAAATGTTGTTAGATCTGGTATTACTAAGCTAGTACAAGGCCTGCGGCCTGGTATGGCAACACCATATTTACTGTGACATAATGTAATGTGATGGTCCAGATTGGGCCAGCCTGTCAGTGTGGTTTGGGACCTGGGTTATCTGCCAGCCCCATGGACTTTGTCCTCATATCTGGCTTGGTGCCAGAGTGGGGTGGTACTGCCTGTTAGCCACTCCCAACCGCTCTCTGCTTGTCTGGGCAGTTGCTGAGCATGAGGAACTCAGATGGAGGCTTTGCCACATATGAAACCAAGCGAGGCGGCCACTTACTGGAACTGCTGAACCCCTCAGAAGTGTTTGGTAAGAGGAGCTGTGTGAGGCTGGTCATTCTGTCCCCTGTGGACTGGCCTCACTGTGCCCAGTGGGTGCGTGGTTTTGCCCCAGGTCCCTCTGTGGGATAACTGTGGCCTGGGTCCAAGGGAGAGCGTGTGGCTTGGAGGCTCCTCAGCGGAGGGGCTGTTGCAGTGATACCCTTCAACTGCTGGCAGGTGACATCATGATCGACTACACCTATGTGGAGTGCACGTCGGCTGTCATGCAGGCACTAAAACACTTCCACGATCAGTTCCCTGAGCACAGAGCTCCAGAGATCAGGTGAGGCACTGAGAAGAGTCACGTAGGTGAGAAGTCAGGCTGCAATGTTGCATGCGGCCTGCCATGGCCTCTGTTAGCACAGCCCTTGCTGAGCCTTGTCAGGGCTCTGGCCTGAACCTCTGCATTGGGATGGAGCAGCCCTTGCAGTGGCCCTTGGTGTGTGCACAGCTGGGATGCTGGTGACTTCTTCAAACCAGAGCCCCCTGCAAGAGGCCCAGCCTCTCTCAAGGAGCAGGACTTTGGATGTTTGGGATCAGGCTGGAGGAAATTGGTGGAGATCTGCCTGCCTCTTCACTTAGCAGTTGCCTTGATCTTGCAGCCAGTTGTAGGTTGAGTCCCTTGCTTGTGTGCTGGCATGAGGCAGAAAAGCACCCGAGTGGTGCATGATTTGACCGAGATCCTGAACAACGTGGCTGCCTGTTTGCATCCTCTTGCCTCTTGAGCCCTCTAGTAATGGGACCCATGAAAGCCTCAGAGGGACTGATGGATGCCCCTGATGAAGCAGCCACTGAGTTTGAGCTGCTTCTGAAGTGGGTGTCTTTTTCCTGACCAGGGAGACTCTGCAGAAGGGCCTGGACTTCTGTCGCAAGAAGCAACGAGCTGATGGGTCATGGGAAGGGTAAGCAGTGTTCCTGGTGCGCAGTTTTCCCCTGGCTGCCCCAGTGTGAGAGGGACCATGATCGCAAGCATTCTGTGGGAAGGGCAAGTAGGGGTTCATCCTCCTCTAGCTCCTGTGCTTTGCTCTCCTTTCCCCTCCCTCCAGCCCAGGTGGAGCAGGCACCTCATGCATTGCACAAAACCCAGGCAACCCCCGGGGGCTGGGGTGGCCTCACTCCTCTGGTCCCAAAGTGTCTTCTAACCCTGAGTGAGCGGGGAGCAGGTGCATGGTTGCACCATAGGGGAAGGCAGGCTGCAGCTCTATGCCTGGCTCTGCTCTCGCTGTAAACACGGCCATGTTGCAGCCTGCCTCCACCTGGGGCCTTGCACCCCTGACAGTACCAGTCTCCCCTTCCTCCTAGGAGCTGGGGGGTTTGTTTCACCTACGGCACCTGGTTTGGTCTGGAGGCATTCGCCAGTATGCAGCATACATATCAGGACAGGTGAGAAGAGGCTGTCTGGTTCCCTTGCCCCCTACCTACCTCTTGGGCTGGGGCAAGAGCAAGACTCTGTGGTGGGGCTGGGTGGATGCCCTGGCTGTGCATGGGGTCTCCTTCCCTAGGTATTGCCCCTCCCAAATCCTGTGCCTGCGATATGACCAGGGCACTTGCTGCCTGAGCCTCAAACTCTCAGGGCAGTCCTGGCCATGGGCAGGACAGAGCATAGCTCCTGTTTGCAGCTGGGAAACATGGGCGTGCCCTGTCTGATTCTCTGCCTCATCCTTGCAGGGCTCCATGCCGAGAGGTGGCCCAGGCCTGCCAGTTCCTCATCTCCAAACAGATGGCAGATGGTGGGTGGGGAGAGGACTTCGAGTCATGCGAGCAGCGCACGTATGTGCAGAGTGCCACGTCACAGATCCACAACACATGTTGGGCCCTGCTGGGGCTCATGGCTGTCAGGTAGGAGCAGCCCTGACCTCTTCAGGTACCACCTGGCCCTGAGTGCTCAGTGAGATGGGAAATGCAGGCTGGGCTGTGTGGCAGGGCTGGCACAGGCCCTGGGCCTGGCTGGTGCAGGCCATGCCATATTTGTTTGTGACCTTGTTGGTCACAAGCCTCCTGCAATGAGGGACTGGCCTGCACAGTGCTTCACAGGCCAGCGAGGCTCATAATGCTGGGTGAGGGGTAGCCAGTACAAAGCAAAGGTCTGGATCACAACCACAGGCCTCCAGCCTGGGAAAATCCTATGAGTGTCGGGTGCAGGCTTGTGAGGGGCCTTCCCAAAGCACCCAGCATGCCTGGGACCAGCTCAGGGCAGCCTGGAGGTGGTTGAATTCCCTAAGCACATGGACGGGGGTTTGCAGACGGTTTGGATAAGAGTGCTTACATCTCCCTTGTGGTTTGCAGGTACCCTGACATCAACATACTGGAAAGGGGTATCAAAGTGTTGATTGATAAGCAGCTGCCCAACGGGGACTGGCCTCAGGTACATCTTGCCTCTGGTCTTTCTAAGGGGTTCCCTGGTGTTGCATATGTCCTGGGCATGGTGCAGCCATTGCAATGGTGTGCCTTCCCTTACCTGGAAGGGAAGTCATATGTGGTTTTTGGTGGGGGACTGCAGGAAGGCAATGAACTCAGCACTGCATCCTGGACACACTCTGGTCCCCTGTCACCCACACCATCTTGCTGTCTGTCTCTCTCTCAGGAGAATATTGCTGGGGTATTCAACAAGTCGTGTGCCATCAGTTACACTGCGTACTGCAATGTCTTCCCCATCTGGACGCTAGGGCGTTTCTGCCGGCTTCATCCCAACAGCCCTCTTGCTGGGCAACTGCAATCCAGAGCCTCAGCTGGGGCAGCGAAGACCACGCAGGAGTCCTTGTCTGCCTGAACGTGGGTCATTGCAGATGCCATGGCCTCTAACTTGTCGTAGATATTGGCTCTTGCATGGGGCCACGGGGGGGTGTTTCCTGTATAGGATATCTCAGTGCTGATCTTAACACATAGACCGCTGCATCTGCCATGGAGGAGTGCTGCCGTGGTGCTGCAGAGTCTCTGGTTTCTGTTGAACCTCTACTAAAAATCCACTTTTAAAGGTTTTTCCCAGGTATATCCTCCCTCACAGGATGGGGAGTGAAGTACCTTTTCAGACCAGTTTGATGATCTGAGAAAGCTGCCAAACTGTGTTGTATTACACATCTAGACAGAATCTCTCATCCTGGGTAGAGCAAGGCTGCCTTTATCTTCCCCTCATGCTGTCCAAGTTGGTTTTCTGCAGTGAGTGTGGGATTTGGGGCCTCCTCTGTATCCAGCATCGTGGTGGGGTGCACTGCACAATCCCTACTGAGCTGGCCTCTGTGCTGTGAGTGCTAGTGACTGCCTTTGAAGTGCTCTCTGCTCTGGAGCCTGTGCTGGGAGGGGAAGGGCACCCATCCTCCTCCAGAAAGATGGGAAAGAGGAGTGCTTCCCTCAGTTTCCTTACTGTTCTGTCCTCTAGCTGGTGGCACCTGGCTTCCCAGAGCCTCACAGGTGAAGTCACCAGCATCACTCCCACTTTGAAAGAGGGGAAACCAAAGCAGAAATCACTGAGGTGGTGAGTGTCCAGACACAGCCTGGATTCCTGGGCTCCAGCCTTCCCCCAGCACTGCAAGTGCCTCTGTTCAGCCTATGGTGCTTTTGGGCATTCACATTTCATTGTCAAAGTTGGAAGTTGCATTGACTGACAGGTTAATAAACTGCTAATGGTGTTGCAAGTGGAACTTAATTGTGTGTTGGTCTACTTATGGTCTGCCTCAGTGTGTGTCCCAAGCACAGGGGAGCTTGCATAGCAGCGTCCTGTAACCTGCCTTTGGTCACCTGTCCCCAGTGGTATGGGCAACATCTCCACCAACAAGCAAGCCATGCGTGGAGCCTGTGCCTGCTTTGTCCTCCGATGCCTTTGGCCCCAGAAAAATATAATCAAGGAAGCAGGTGACTTCCCTCTACCTGCTGCTTACACTCAAGCCAATAAGCCCCGTGTGCAGTTGACTGCACTCTTTTGGACTTGTTGCCCACCAGGACTCCCAGTCCATTTTTGCAAAGCTGCTCCCCAGCCAGCTGGCTGCATGGGCGTATTCCATCGTAGGGGCAAAATATTGTATTTGCCTGGGTCTAACTTCATGGAAGAACCATAGAATCATAGACCTTCCTGTTCAACCCATTTCTCCAGCCTCTGGGAGGCAGCTCTGCTCTGTACCATATCCTCCACCTGCCCAGGCTGGTAGGGTTTGCAGACTTGCTGAGCATGCACTTCGTCTCCTTGCCCAGGTTGTTAGCTAGAAAAGCTTATTTAAGCAAACTCAATCCGGGTTGTTTTGACAGCCCTGTTCACCTTTTCCAAATTCTGGACTCCTTTACACCTGTCTGTGATAATACTCTGCATTTAAAGCACCCCCATATTCCCCATTACAAGCAGGAAGAGTGTTTTGTTGTAGTTTTGATTTTGTTTTATTTTTAAATCATTGTAGGGGAACTTGACAAAAGCAGTCAACACGTTATTGTAAGGTTTTTATTTTATTTTATTGTATACAGTTTCTTAATGCTCCAAGCAACATTGTGTCCCTAGGAGTGCTGCAAAGAAGCCATTTTATCACTAAAATGCCATTTTCATTATAAATATTTTGGTTGGTAAGGGGCCAAAGATTTGTGACATTAGATACCAGTTAGCTGGATTCATGCCCTGTACGGATTCTTTCGTTTCCATCTTTGCACAAGATCAGGAGCAGGGAGTGGCAGTTACTAAGCTTTCTCCTAGCTGAAACTGAATTGACTCAAGTGTCCTGCGGTTGTGTGTTTTGAGAGGATGTGGCTGTTTGGATTCAACCTAGGTTTTGGCTTAAGAACATATTTGCCTTTAACCAAACAAAACTAGGGTTACCTTGCAAATTTTATAACCATAAACTGCTGAATGTAATTTATTTTCTGTCCTCCCTTGGAATTCCAGGAATTCTTCATTTTCCTTCCGTTTCAGAGCAGGAAAATGTTCCCTCTGCTTTGCAGTGGGAGCATCATGGTGAGCAGCATTATATCACGTAAAGCTGAGATACTGAGCAGCAAACAGGTCCTCTCTAAAAGTAAAAGAAACCTGTTAGCTTGGGGTTTCAGGCTGAACTTTGTTTTTGTCTTGTTTCTGAGTGAGAGGCAGAAAGGAGGATCACAGAATATCTCAAGTTGAAACGGACCCATAAGGATCATTGAGTCCAACTGCAGGGTCCTTGCAGGGCTACCTAAAACTAAATCATATGACTAAGAGTATTGTCCAGACAGAACAGGCTTGATGCCATGACCACTTCCCTGGGAAGCCTGTTCCAGTGACCAACCACCCTCTCATGACCTGTTGCTGATCACCACAGAGAGGATATCAGCATCGCTGCCCTGCCTTGAGGAAGCTGTAGACTGTGATGAGGTTACCCCTCAGCCTTCTCTCCTCTAAGCTTAACAAACCAGGTGACCTCAGCTGCTCCTCGTAAGTCTTGCCATCCAGACCTTGCACCATCTTGGTCACCATCCTCTGGGCATACTATGATAGTCTGATGTCATTCTTATATTGAGGCATCCAAAACTGCACACAGTGCTTGAGGTGAGGCTGCACCAGTGCAGTGTAGTGTGGAAGAATCACCTCCCTCGACCAGCTAGCTATGCTGTGCTTGATACACCCCAGGGCATGGTTGGCCCTTCTGGCTGCCAGGGCACACTGTTGATTCATATTCAACTTGCCATCAACCGAAACCCCCAGATCTCTTTCCTCAGGGCTGCTCTCCAGCCTCTCGTTCCCCAGTTTGTATGTATAACCAGGACTGCCTCATCCCAGGTGCAGAATCTGTCACTTGGTCTTGTTAAATTTCATACAGTTGGTGATTGCAGGCTCTCTGTCTATCCAGTTCTCTCTGTAAGGCCTCTTAGACTCTTGAGGGAGTCCACAGCTCTTCCTATCATCAGCAGACTTATTTAATGTACGTTCCATTCCTGTGTCCGGATCATTTATAAAACATTAAAGAGCACTGGCCCTAAAATTGAGCCCTGGAGAACCCCACTGGTGACTGGCCACCAGCTGGATGTGAGCCCATTTACTATAACTCTTTGAGAGGTCCCACAGTGTCATTGGCCAGCTCTTTCAGTACCTTGGGTTGAATCCCATCAGGCCACCATAGATTTATGTGACTCCAGCTGGAGCAGCAAGTCTTGAACAAGTTCAGACTTGGCTGGGAGTTTATCATTCCCTCAGTCATGGTTTTCCAACGCAGTGCTCTGGGGGTCCCACAGCCCATCATTGGCATTGACAGAGGTGAAGAAAGTTTGTCATCTCCACTTTGTCTTCGTCCCTATTTGTGAGGTGACTGGCCTCATCAAGCAATGTTACCATGTTAGGCATGAAGACAGTCATTTGGGATTCAGGAGACGTGATGTCAAACCCCGCTCCCCAGCAGCTCTCCTTGGCCAGGCTGATCTGTTTTTCTTGGACAGATCTCAAAAGACATAGAAGTGCCTAATTCTCATGGAGTTCAGAAGTCATCTGGATCCTCAAACACCTGTGGGGCTTTAGACCTACATTTTTACTTTTGGTGGGGTGGGGGTGGGTGAGGTGCAGAAATCAAATCCCCGGTGCCACAGTCCCATAAGGCTACCAAAAAGGACTGGTAGTTTGGCTAATGCTTTTGGCTGTGCTGAAGCAAGCAGAGGAACATGTCTTTAGGATATCTTATCTGTTACAACTGAGAACCCAAAGACCGGTGATGCCATCAACTTTTGGAAGACGTGCTATGCTTGGGCCTTGGGAAGGAAATTGACTTTTTTTTTTTTTTTTTAAAGAGAGTGCAAAGTCTTGTTGCCAATGGCTTCTATTGTCAAGTACCACATCTCTGAAGATCCGCTTTGATGGGAAGTTCATAAAATGCAACAGCTTCGAATGAGAAACATTTCCACTTTGGAAAATCTCCTTCCAACTGAAGTCAAAATTACAATGCAGGTTACAGAAAAAGGACGTTATGGAAGTGATAATTCACCAAAAACACATCAGGACTCGCTGTCACTAGTTACAAGGCTTCTAATGCTTCTTGGGAAGGCCTGGAAAACATGCAGAAGCCATGCCGATTTTTCCTGGTTTGTCCATGTCTCTTCTTTGACCTTGATTGCTTTTAGTACAGAGGCTAGGATCTCAGTAAGGTCTTCCAGTACTACTATAAGATGCTTTAAAAAATCTGTTGACCGAAAAAGCATAAAGCTTTTACCATGAAAACAAAATCTGTTTCTTCAGAACACCTGAAGAGTTTCTTCCCTCTTTTAGTATAAAATTAATTTCGCAGTATCATTGAATAGATAGTGCTTAAAAAAGGAAGATTATGCTTTCAAGGAAGAAAAAAATAAATGGAAGGAAGTAAGCTTTGCATGGGCGTAACATGCTTCAGAACAGACCTTATTTTTAGTATTCCTGTTAAAATATTTCATTGAAAAGCTATAGAAGGAGAATTGGCACATCCTTCATGTTAACTTCAAAGTCCCCACTGCAAGGACCTCAGGAAAAAAGCAGATGCATATTGGAGACGTACCTCGTACTTGCAGACCACTGTGGATCGTCTCCATCTGTCCCATACTGTCACAGCAGAAGGGTGACCACGGAGAAACGGTGGCAGTTGACATTCTGCCAAGAGAGGAAAAAACCTCTTAGCATAAAGCTGGGTAGGAATCTAAAGCTGCCTTCTTTCATGAAGGTTTGCCAAGATGACAGCCAAGTGGAGGAACAAATATCTGGCATCGTCTTTGGGACAGTTGTTGGTACAGGCCACTACAGGTTTTGCACTTTTTTAGACAACCCTGCCTTTTGTTGACTCACTGGCACCTTTAGTTGCACAACAGCAACTTTCCTCGATACACACAAGTGACAGACACAGATGCCTACGTACATTTTCTCAAGCCTATGTAGAGCCAAGGTTTCCTCACCCTAGACGCCCCAAGGTGAATGTTTTGGTTAAAGGGTACAGCAATCCACCTGCCCTTCTAAACTGCCTCCTTGCAAAAAAGCCAGTGTTTTTTTTCCAGGCCGTTTCTCCAAGAGTCAAGATCTTTTAAAGCTGCAGTTGTACCACCAAACCTGCTCAGGGTGCCTGCCAGCTTTTGACTGCCCTTGACTTTACCAGGCACATACTCTATTCCATCTCTCAACAGCAAAAAAATGGCATGCACCCAGATCCAAGCACAACCCTGTGGGTGCCCATGAACAACTTGCTGTTTGCATGAGGAGCCCCTGAGCATCCCTGCAAGCGCAGCTGCATGCGCATGATCAGCTTCACCTACTCTGATTTCAGGGGATGCCATTTCTGAAGCTTTAAACTGAAAGCCGCATCTTCACGCTTGGCCACAGCAGGAGTCATCCACAATGGGACCTCCACAAAAACGTAGTGGCACAAATTTGCAAACCCACAGCAGCAACCACTTCAGAGATATTTAGACCAGGAAAAAGGGAGAAAAATAAACCAGCTTCATCTCACACACAGGAAAGCAGCAGACAGAAAAGGGTCAGCGTTCACAGCCCTTACAAAAAACAGCCATTCTCCTTCCATTCCGAAACCCCTCTGTCAGGTCTAAATATTGCAGCATCACTGTGGCAATACTGAGAGTGGGGAACAACAGCCCTGCCACCAGATGTTCATGGAGCAGGGCACACAGAGGGACGGGTTCTGCCACACACAACCCCGAATATCCTGAAAATTTATGTTTACCAAAAATAGCCACTTGGAACGTACTGCCAAACATTTGGCAATAAAATTTTGATGTGTTTGACACACACATATTTTTGGAACTGGCTATTTGCTTCCTGCTCTTGTTGTTCTTCCTTCAGAAATTCTACCTGTAGCCAAGCCATTCACTACTGGTTCAAGCATTTACCTTCCTGGTATTATCAGCACATCTACACAGGCAAGTAACTTAACTGCTCTGCTAAAGTTATCCAAATGAAAGTTACAGCCATGAAAGAGGAGTGAAAAAGGAGAGATCAGGCAGCAAAAGAGTCTTCAGGCTGCCACCAGGCAACATTGCACTCTGCTTTTGAAACCACAGGCGCACACGCCCACAAAACAAACAAACCAACCAACTAAACCTCATGACCTTATATCTTTTTTGCCTTTTGGAGCTCATGCCCGTCTCAGCAGATTGGCTTGTCAGAGCATGAAGTGCAGACGATCTTTATCCCGATGACATTTGCACGTGACGAATACGCGTCCAGATATAGTCCAGATCTCAACACTGGTGTCATTTTTGTGGTTTTGATAATCATAACTCAATTTTATTGGCTGACACATTTGGGAGGAACCAAAATAACTTTCAAGTGTAGCCTCTGCTTGGGGAAAAAAATGCTAAAAAGACTTGTGATTCAGACCTCCCACCCATGAGGAAGCTGTGGGGACAGTGAAGACCAACAGCTGCAACATTAACTTTAATGCCAACCATGTACTTAAGAGACCCTCCAAGTCTACACCTCAGTTCTCTGGAAAACTAGTCCTTTTCTGGAAGGACAAGCTTTTTTTACTTAGAAGTCCTAGATTGAAGGCTGCGTGGAACAGAATGTGGACCGAGCCACAGAAAAATATGCAATCAACACTCTAAGAAGAAAAAAATTGAACAAAAATCAAGTTAAACTTCAGTTTCTATCATGTTTCATTCATTAAATTTCTACTGGCATCTAGGTGCTCAAAAATTAACCATAATGACAGCACATACTCATAAAAATCTAGTTATGCAGAGAAAAATATAAGTGTATTTCCAACTTGCCCATAGAACTAGTGTGAACAAACAGAAGAGAAACACTTCACCCTAAAGAAGGTAATAGGCATTTATCCTAGATGAAAGTTTGTTCTTTTACCCAAATGGAAGGTATTCCTAACTACCAAGGCACCAATTCAGGAAGGAGGCACGTTCTGTTAACTGCAATTCTGCATCAGCTTTTCTGCGCTGGCAGCAAATTTGCAATTTATGTGGGTTTGACATGGAGTACCTGTGTCCCTGAACTTGCAAATGTTTCCCTCTGCTCCCCCAGGAGCAGGAGATTACCTGACCAGCCAGTGGAATCAACTGTGCAGGACTGTCTTCTTGTGATGCAGAAGGTGACACTGGGAAAAGAGGAGGCAAGCAGCCAGCCAATGGGGACAAGCCAGGGGACCCCCAGCCCACCTCTGCCCTCAGGAGCAGGACTGGGACCCACCCTTCATGCAGAGAGTGGCGCCGGACGTGGATTTAACCCCCGAGCCCAAGGGAAGATGCTGGGCTCCCCGCCAGCAGAACTACTCGCCTCCCCACTGCTCGTGGCTCCTCACTGGGGACAGCCCTGCTTGCACCCACCTGCTCTTCAGCCATGCAGGGAGCGCAGTCAGGCCAGCACATGCTCCAGCCAACAGATGCTCTGGCTAATTGCAGCTCCTGCTCATTACTGCTGCCAGGAGTTTTGCCTCTGGCTAATGCATGCTCCAAACATCGGACACACCATCTTGCTCTAGCTCCTGGTTGCCACTGAAGCTCCAGCTGATTTCAGCTCCTTCTCCTTATAAGCTCCAACTATTTGCAACAGTCTGAGCTTTTCACGAGGTCATCAATCATGTCATAACCTGAGTATTATGGTGAAACATCATAGCTGTACATGGTATAAATATTGATTAGTTTGTATGACTAATTAATTAATAACTATTCTAAACAGTGTACAAAGAAGAGCTGGACTTGAACAGGAGAGGGTGTGCGGGGTCTGAAAAGTGCCTTTCCTCTCAGAGACCCCCTCAGACATTGAGTTCAGCCTGCTGCACACACCAGCCTCCTGAACTTCGGGGTCCGGCGGGACCAGACCCCAACCTCCAGGGAGGGTCCACGCACCCTGCCCAGCCCCTGCTTTCCCCTGCAGCCCTCAAAGCCTTCCCACCCCTCTCTGCCTCCCACCCCCCTGCGAAACCAGCCAAACTGGAGTCTGCTCTTGGCCCCCAAACCAGCTCACTTAATGCCCGTTTCTGAGCCGAAACCCCAGCTGCTGGGCCTGTTCTCAAGCCCCCAAAATGCAGGACTTGACCCCTGCTCCTGAGCCCAAAGCCACGCAACTCCGCCTGTTTCTGAGACCCAAAACCAGCCCCATGAGCCTGTTTTCCAGCCCCAGGAGCAGAAAACCTGGTCTCCATTTCGGAGACCCTCTCTGCTTCCTCACCCCCCCTGCAGCCCCCGGGGGCGATGCTGAGGGGTGGGGCGAGCGCAGCCACTCGACGGCCCAGCACACCCAGGGCCCCGCAGGCAGTTTTGGGGAGAGCTGGGGAACTGCAATGGGCCCGGCCCCACCTCTCTGCTGGGCAGCACCAGCACGGCCTGAGAACCCTTTATATCATTATAGCCCTTTCGGACTTTATTTCTCCAGCACACCAGCACCGCACCCCAAACTCCCCAGGCCAAAGGGACCCCACAGGGAGCCAGGCCCAGCCACCCCCACTTTGACCCTACAGAGCCCTCCCTCAGGCCCTCCGCCCACCTTGACGCGGTCCAGCTGCCTCAAGATGTGCTCACAGCGGCACTGCGGTTAGGGTTTGGGGTTAGGGTTAGGGTTGGGTTAGGGTTTGGGGTTAGGGTTAATGTTTAGGGTTAGGGTTATGGTTTAGCATTAGGTTTTAGGGTTAGGGTTAGGGTTAGGATTTAGGGTTAGGGTTAGTGTTTAGGGTTAGGATGAGAGGTTAGGGTTATGGCTTAGCCTTAGGGTTTATGTTTAGGTTTAGGGGTTAGGGTTAGGTTTAGGGGTTAGGGTTAGGGTTACGTTAGGTTAGGTTTAGGGTTGGGCTAGGTTTAGGGTTAGAGGTTAGAGTTAGGGGTAGGGGTAGTGTTTAGGGTTAGTGTTAGAGTTAGTGGTTAGGGTTAGTGGTTAGGGTTATGCCTTAGCGTTAGGTTTTAGGGTTAGGGTTAGGGTTAGGGTTTATGCTTAGGTTTTAGTGTTAGGGTTAGTGTTTAGGGTTAGGGTTAGGGTTATGGCTTAGGCTTTAGGTTAGGGGTCGGTTAGGATTAGGGTTTGGTTTTAGCGTTAGGGTTAGGGTTGGGTTAGGGTCAGGATTAGGGTTATGTTTAGAGGTTAGGGTTATGTTTTGGGGTTAGCGTTAGGGTTAGGGTTTAGGGTTATGGTTAGGGTTAGGGTTAGAGTTATGGCTTAGTGTTAGGTTTTAGGGTTAGGGTTAGGGTTAGTGTTTAGGGTTAGGGTTAGAGTTTAGGGTTAGGGTTTAGGGTTAGTGTTTAGGTTTATGGATAGGGGTTAGGGTTAGCGTTAGGGGTATGGCATAGCGTTAGGTTTTAGGGTTAGGGTTAGGTGTTACGGTTAGGGATAGGGTTAGAGTTTAGGGTTAGGGTTAGGGTTATGTCTTAGCATTAGGTTTTAGGGTTACGGTTAGGGTTTCGGGTTAGGGTTAATGTTTAGGGTTAGGGTTTGAGTTTAGGGTTAGGGTCAGGGTTATGGCTTAGCCTTAGCATTTAGCGTTCGGTTCAGGGGTTAGGGTTAGGGGTTAGGGTTAGGGTTTGGCACTAGTGTTGGGTTAGGGTTAATGTTTAGGGTTTGGGTTAGGGTTAGGATTAGGGTTAGAGTTATGTATTAAGGTTAGGGTTATGTTTAGAGGTTAGGGTTAGGATTTGGGGTTAGGATTTAGGGTTAGGGTTTAGGGTTAGGGTTAGGGCATAAGGTTAGGGTTAGGGTTTGGGGTTAGGTTTAGGATTTAGGTCTGGGTTTGTGGTTTGGGGTCAGGGTTAGGGTTAGGGTTAGTTTTAGAGGTTAGGGGTTACAATTAGGGTTAGGCTTAGGGTTAGGCATTAGGGGTTTGGGTTAAGGGTTAGGGTTAGGGTTACATTTAGGTTTATGGTTAGGGTTAGGCTGTGGACGCACCCTCCCGCGAGGGCCTGCTTTCCCCCCAGGCCACTTGACTCCAACTCTTTGCTGGGCACCATTTTCCACCTGACCCCTCCGCTTCTAGAGCGTGCCGGACCGCCCCTGACTGACCGCCCATTCTGCGTGCCCATTGGTTACCACCTGCACTCCTCTTTCAGAATCCCCGCTCCATTGGTCCAGCACCGCTGTCAATCTCCACCACAACCCACCATGACGAGGCGATCTGACCCATCGGAGTGTGGCACCTGTGCTGTGATTGGCCCACCCTCCCGCCCATCCGCGTAGGAGTGGTTGCCGTGGTGAAGAGGAAGGAGCGGTGATACGGGGCCATTGCCAGGGCGTTGGGGAGGTAATTCATAGAGTCATAGAATCATAGAATTGTTGAGGTTGGAAGGGACCTTTAAGATCATCAAGTCCAGCCATTAACGTACCCTGACAAAACCCACTTCCAAACCATGTCTCCAAGTAGCATATCTACTCTTTTTTTAAACACCTCCAGAGATGGTGAATCCACTACCTCTCTGGGCAGCCTATTCCAATGTTTAATAACCCTTTCAGTGAAAAAATGTTCCCTAATATCCAGTCTAAACCTCCCCTGACATAACTTAAATCCATTTCCTCTTGTCCTATCACTGGTCACCAAGGAGAAAAGGTCAGCCCTCTGACGCAGTACTCTAGGTGGGGTCTCACCTATGCCGAGTACAGGGGGATGATCACTTCCCTAGTTCGGCTCACCACACTATTCCTGATACAGGCCAGGATGCCATTGGCCTTCTTGGCCACCTGGGCACACTGCTGGCTCATATTCAGCCGGCTGTCCACCAACACCCCCAGGTCCTTCTCTGCCGGGCATTTTTCGAGCCACTCCGCCCCAATCCTGTAGCGCTGCATGGGGTGGTTTTGACCCAAGTGCAGGATCCAGCACTTGGCCTTGTTGAACCTCATACCATTGGCCTCAGCCCATTGGTCCAATCTGTCTAGATCCCTCTGCAGAGCCAACCTACCCTCAAGCAGATCAACACGCCCACCTAGTTTAGTGTCATCTGTGAACTTACTGAGGGTGCATTTGATCCCCTCATCCAGATCATTGATAAAGATATTAAAGAGAACCGGCCCCAGCACCGAGCCCTGGGGAACACCATTTGTGACCAGACACCAGCTGGATTTAACTCCATTTACCACCACTCTCTGGGCACAGCCATCCAGCTAGTTTTTTACCCAGCGAAGAGTACACCTGTCTAGGCCATGAGCAGCCAGCTTCTCCAGGAGAATGCTGTGGGAGAAGGTGTCAAAAGCTTTGCAAAAATCCAGGTAGATAACATCCACAGCTTTTCCCTCATCCACTAAGTGAGTCACCTTATCATAGAAGGACATCAGGTTTGTCAGGCATGACCTGCCTTTCACAAACCCATGCTGACTGGGCCTGATCACCCTATTCTCCTGCATGTGCCATGTAATGGCACTGAGGATGATCTGTTCCATCACCTTCCCAGGCACCGAGGTCAGACTGACTGGCCTGTAGTTCCCTGGATCCTCCTTCCATCCCTTCTTGTGGATGGGTGTCACATTTGCCAACCTCCATTCAGCTGGGACCTCCCCGGTTAGCCAGGACTGCTCATAAATGATGCAAAGTGGCCTGGTGAGGACTTCCGCTAGCTCCTTCAGTACCCTTGGGTGGATCCCATCTGGCCCCATAGATTTGCGCACCTCCAGGTGCTGAAGCAGGTCCCTCACCATTTCCCTTTGGATTACAGGGGCTTCATTCTGCTCCCTATCCCCGTCTTCTAGCTCAGGGGTCTGGGTACTCAGGGAACAACTGGTCCTACTGCTGAAGACTGAGGCAAAGGCGGCATTAAGTACCTCAACCTTTGCCTCATCCTTGGTCACTATGTTACTGGCCCCATCTACTAGAGGACAGAGATTATCCTTAGTCCTCTTCTTATTACTAATATATTTATAGAAACTTTTCTTGTTGTCCTTGACAACAGAAGTCAAGTTTAGTTCCAGCTGGGCTTTGGCCCTCCTGATTTTTTCCCTACATAGCTTTACTGCCTCTTTGTAGTCCTCTTGAGTGGCCTGCCCTTCCTTCCAAAGACCATAAATCTTCTTTTCCCTAAGTTGCAACACTAGCTCACCGAAACCCAGCTTTGGCTTCTTAAAAACTTTATAGATTTGTGTGTGACAGCACAAAATAAAGCAGTTGCGCACCTTCCAAAGCTAAAAATAAAGGATAAGTTAGTAATAGCCGCCAACAACAGTGCCTGCCCTCCCACACCATGTGCCAGCCCACCTTCTCACAGCACTCCGCTTGCCACCTCCATTGCCCTTTGACTCAGCTGGTTGCTCTGTAGCTGAAGAAAACACAATATAAACCAAGTCACCCACATGTGGAGTGATAGCTTGAAGAGGCCAAATGTCTTGTTCCCTTTCACAAATACCTTCTAAAATCTATCTACAGCCTGCAAAAAAAAAAAGAACAGACGTTAAGATCCAGGCACGCAAGCTTTGGCTCATTCAAGATTGGCAGCTGCTCAACTACCATGCAAACAACTGCTCCCAAGAGGCCTGACTTGCCTCCTCAGCACCTGAGAGATGTGCTATGGTTTGGAGAACCCACAACAATTTATTGTTGTTTAGATAATTATTCTATTGATGCGAGAGCCTAATTTCCTAAAGCATTAAAGGAACTATGTAACAGTTGTATTAGTTGTATTGTGAAATACATAAGTTGGGTTGGAACTTAACTCTGAGAACAGAATGATAGAATCATAGAATCATAGAATGGTTTAGGTTGGAAGGGACCTTGAAGATCATCGAGTTCCAACGCCCCTGCCATAGGCAGGGACACCTCCCACTAGACCAGGTTGCCCAAGGCCACTTCCAGCCTGGCCTTGAACACCTCCAGGGACAGGGCTTCAACAGCCTCTCTGGGCAACCTGTTCCAGTGCCTTACTACTCTTAAAGTGAAAAACTGCTTCCTAATGATTAATCTAAACCTGCCCTCTTCCAGGTTAAAGCCATTCCCCCTCGTCCTATCACTACGTGCCCTAGTAAAAAGTCCTTCCCCTGTTCTCCTGTAGGCCCCCTTTAGGTACTGGAAGGCCACAATAAGATCTCCCCGGAGCCTTCTCTTCTCCAGGCTGAACAGCCCCAACTCTCTCAGCCTCTCCTCATAGGAGAGGTGCTCCAGCCCTCTGATCATCCTCGTGGCTCTCCTCTGGACGCGCTCCAGCAGGTCCATGTCCTTCTTATGTTGGGGACTCCAGAGCTGGATGCAGTACTCCAGGTGGGGTCTCACGAGAGCAGAGTAGAGGGGCAGAATCACCTCCCTTGACCTGCTGGCCACACTTCTTTTGATGCAGCCCAGGATATGGTTGGCCTTCTGGGCTGCAATCGCACATTGCTTGCTCATGTCGAGCTTCTCATCAATCATCACCCCCAGGTCCTTCTCCACAGGGCTGCTCTCCAGCCATTCCCCGCCGAGCCTGTATTTGTGCTTGGGATTGCCCCGACCCAGATGTAGGACCTTGCACTTGGCCTTGTTGAACTGCATGAGGTTGGCTTGGGCCCACCTCTCCAGCCTGTCCAGGTCCCTCTGGATGGCATCCCTCCCCTCAAGCGTGTCTGCCTCGCCAAACAGCTTGGTATCATCAGCAAACTTGCTGAGGGTGCACTCTACCCCACTGTCCATGCCGCTAACAAAGATGTTGAATAGTACAGGTCCCAGTACCGACCCCTGAGGGACGCCACTCGTCACTGGTCTCCACTTGGACACCAAGCCGTTGACGGCAACCCTTTGAGTGCGACCGTCCAGCCAGTTCTTTATCCACCGAGTGGTCCATTTATCGAATCCATGTCTCTTCAATTTAGAGACCAGGATATCGTGTGGGACAGTGTCAAACGCTTTGCACAAGTCCAAGTAGATGACATCAGTAGTTCTTCCCTTTTCCACCGCCGCTGTAACCCCTTCGTAGAAGGCCACCAAATTTGTCAGACATGACTTGCCCTTGGTGAAGCCATGTTGGCTCTCGCCAATCACCTCCTTGTTTTCTATGTGCCTCAGCAGAGTTTCCAAGAGGATCTGCTCCATGATCTTGCCAGGCACAGACGTGAGACTGACTGGCCTGTAGTTCCCCGGGTCTTCCTTGTTTTCCTTTTTGAAAATAGGGGTTATGTTTCCCCTTTTCCAGTCAGCAGGAACCTCGCCAGAGTGCCACGACTTCTCAAATATGAGGGCTAGTGGCTTAGCGACTTGATCTGCCAGTTCCCTCAGGACCCGCGGATGTATCTCATCAGGTCCCATGGACTTGTGCAGCTTCAGGTTCCTCAGGTGGTCTCTCACTTTATCTACATCTACAGTGGGCGGTGCTCCGTCTTCCCAATGCTCTCCTTTGCAATCTGTGTCTTGGGCAGTGCAGTTGCTGTCCTTGTCCGTGAAGACTGAGGCAAAAAAGTCATTGAGTACCTCAACTCTGTCGCTGTCCCGGGTAACCAGTTCTTGCGTTTCCTTCCGGAGAGGGTCTACATTTTCCCTAGTCTTTCTTTTCTCGCTGATATACCTATAGAAGGGTTTTTTTTTGTCCTAATGTCCCTGGCCAGATTTAGTTCTAACTGGGCTTTAGCTTGTCTAACCCGCTCTCTGGCTGCTTGAACCATTCCTCTGTAATCCTCCCAGGCTATCTGCCCCTGTCTCCACTGCCTGTAGGCCTCCTTTTTTCTTTTGGTCACTTCCAGGAGCTCCTTGTTCATCCACGCAGGCCTCCTGCCTTTTCTGCCTGCCTTCCTCTTTGTAGGAATGCATTGCTGCTGTGCTTGGAGGAGGTGGTCCTTGAATATTAACCAACTTTCTTGGACCCCTCTTCCTTCCAGCGCTTCATCCCACGGCACCATACCAAGCAGATTCTTCAAGAGGCCAAAGTCGGCTCTCCTGAAGTCCAGGGTCATCAGTCTGCTGCGCACCTTCCTCGCTGCCTTGAGGATTTCAAACTCGACCATTTCACGGTCACTACAGCCCAGGCTACCCTTGGGTTTGACCCTGTCAACCAGCCCTTCTTTGTTGGTAAGAACAAGGTCCAGCATGGCTCCTCTCCTCGTTGGCTCCTCAACCACTTGGAGAAGGAAGTTGTGCTCAATGCAATCCAGGAACCTCCTGGATTGCCTGTGCCTGGCTGTGTTATCCTTCCAACTGATGTCAGGGTGGTTGAAGTCACCCATGAGAACCAAGGTCTGTGAACGTGATGCCGCCCCTATCTGTCTATAGAGGGCTTCATCCACTTGGTCTTCTTGGTCGGGTGGCCTGTAGCATACCCCCACTGTAATGTCCCCTGCTCCTGAGTTCCCTGTAATCCTGACCCATAGGCTCTCAGCTGGCTTTTTATCCACCCCTAGGTTGAGCTCGAAGCATTCCAGCTGCTCGTCAACATATAAGGCAACACCACCTCCTCGTTTTCCTTGCCTGTCTCTCCTGAAGAGCCTGTACCCTTCCATGCCGACGCTCCAGTCATAGGAGTCGCCCCACCAAGTTTCTACGATGCCGATGAGATCTTAGCCTTGGAGGCGTGTACACATCTCTAATTCCTCCTGCTTGTTCCCCATGCTCCGCGCATTTGTGTAGAGGCACTTCAGCAGTGTCTTCGTTGCGGCTGATTTGGTTGGAGCAGCTGTAATTACTTTGTGTTGCTCTCCAGTTGACATTCCTTTGCCCTGTATTAACAGTGCCTCCTCATTGGTTCCCATTGATCCAGGAGCTCCTAGCTCATCTACGCGTGGCTATGGTATGCAGGTTTCAAGGTCTCAGTGTTCCCAAGTTAGCCAGGTGCAGGGATGAGGAGGAGCGAGACCCAGGCACTTGACCCAAGCTGGCCCAACGGGTTTATTTCATACCATGAACGTCACATTCAATATAACAGAAAGTTTGCTAAGCAGTTCTCTCTCTCCGTTGATGGCTGCTATCCTGAGAACTTCATGCCTCAGTGCTGGGCCCCTGAGGCCTTCCCTCCCTCCCAAAGGCGTAGCGCTTGCAGTGTCTGGCATTTGCTGTCCTTTGCTGGGAGTGCATAGCTTCCTACTGATATAATTGTCTGCATATAATCCTTGTATATTTTATATTGGTATCGGGGTTGATATTGTTTCTTTAGTATTATTAATGTTAATTATTTAGTCTTATTCTATTAAATCTGTTTATATTTCAACCCTTGCGTTTCCTTGCTTTTCCTGATTCCCCTTCCTGGGTGGGGAGGTGTCACTGAGTGATAGAATAATTGTCTAAATGACAATAAATTGTTGTGGGCTCCTCAAACTGTAACAAACTTGGCAACCAAACTGGTATTTTAACGAACCTGGCACTCAACGTGATATTTTGCACTTGATTCAAATAGTGCTGGGAGAACCATAGGCTTTTAATTTGAGAGTTTTTAAGGGTTGAAGTGTTAAACAGATTTGATTGGAAATGTCATTCAGTCATTATGATTCTGTTGGAGTGGTTTAAAAGTACTACATCTGGAATCCTCTAGTATCTCTGCATAGACGTATGTTGGAAGGCGTTTGTTGGGAGAGTTCATTGCTATTTCTCACTGGTTTAGGGCAGGTTATTGTTTCTAAATATCGAGTTAAAGCCATCACCTTGTTATCTGGTGTGGCGGTATTTTGCTATGTTATAGTGCCTTTTGTAATCTTTCTGGTTTTTGTCACTTACGTAATACCATCTCACAAACTGCTTCGGACGGAGTTGCAGGGCTCAGATTCATCTCGGGACGGCGGGGGCCCTCTGCTGGGCTTTGTGCATAATTACACCTTGGGTTATGTTACGGGCCATTTAGCAAGAGCAGGGATGCCTCTTGAAAATTTGTATGCTCAAGTGGCATCAACAGCAACAGTTTTTGAGAGTTTGGAATACCCTTGGAATATTTTTATCACGGTGCTTGTGTTTTTCAGGCTTCTTCTTTTCCATTGGCTGGATCTGTGGTAGAGGGAAACATCTGGTGCAGACCCCCACCGGCCCCTGTGATAATCATCACACCCGCGCAGACCTCACCAGCCCCCACAACAGACATTTATCCTGTGCAGGCCCTGCTGGCCCCCCCAACAGACATTTCGTTTGTGCAGACCCCACTGGACCCTGCGACAGACACTGATCCTATCCAGAGTCCACCGGTTCCCATGACAGGGCCCGCAGCTGCAATGTGTGCTAAACCTACTCTGACCTTAGTGATGGATGGTGCAGCTGGCCTACAGACTCGATCAGTGCCAGTATCAGTCAACCCTGTACATAAGAGGAAAGAGAATCACAGAATCTCCTAGATTGGAAAAGACCTTTAATGTCATCCAGTCCCATCATTAACCTGACACTGACAAGCCCACCACTAAACCACGTCCCTGAGCACTGTATCCACATGACCCTTAAACTCCTCCAGGGATGGGGACTCTACCACTGCCCTGGGTAATGTGTTTCAATGCCTGACGACCCTTTCAGTAAAGAAATTCTTCCTAATATCCAATCTAAACTTCCCTTGGCGCAACTTGAAGCCATTTCCTCTTGTTCTATCACCTGTTACTTGACAGAACAGGTCGACTCCCACCTCTCTGCAACCTCCTTTCAGATGGTTGTAGAAAGTGATAAGGTCTCCCCTGAGCCTCCTTTTCTCCAGGCTAAACAACCCCAGTTCCCTCAGCCGCTTAAACATACAATAGGACCAGGTAGTGATGGTAAACCAGGGACATCACACGATGAAGAGACAGAGGTGACCACTCGATCACTATTCCTAAGAAAGCTGCGAGATGTACATCAGGATTACAGCCTTCAGGAAGGTGAACAAGTGGTTACTTGGCTGCTCCAATGCTGGGATTCTGGAGCTGATGGTTTGAACTTAGATGGTAGAGAAGCCAAGCGGTTGGGACAACTGGCTAGAGAACAGGGCCCTTGGAAGATGACCACAATCTGTTGCCCCTGGAGGAGACTCCTGTTAGGCATGAGGACTAGGTATCCATTTAGAGATGATGTTGTATATCACCCATCCAAAGGGACAGCTATGGATGGTGTTCAGAATCTGAGGGAAATAGCTGTGCAGTAGATTATTTTTACCAATTTGGACAAGCCACAGGCACCATTAGATAGAGATGCACTCAAAATTAGCAGACCCATTTGGTGCAAGTAGGTACTGAGTGCACCACTGGTGTATGCTAAGGTATTAGCATTATTTAGCTGGAAAGATGATGAGGCACCGACAGTGGGTGATATGGATGCTGGAATGCAGCTTTACACAGCTGCTTTTCACCCCACAGGCCGGTGTCTCAGCAGTGGAGAAATCATTTGGTAAGGCCAGTGTCTCAGTTGAGGAAAAATCATTTGACTAATCTGCAGTAGTGCTTGTCTATGTGTTGGACAAACAGTTAGACAATGTCCCTCTGCATGTCGACCTCTCAGTCGTGGAAAAATCATCTGAAAAATCTAAGCGACAGCTTGAGAAGATGTTGGATAAACTGTGGAGCGTTCCTCCACAGGCTGATGTCTCAGCTGTGGGAGAAGCATCAAATAACTCCGAGGAATTGTGGCGTAGAGTGCTCAACAAAAGCTGGAGAATAGTGTGGACTACCAACCTGTACTGGTAGGTGTTTCAGCCACTTCCCTGACAAACCCGATTGAGAGAAATAATACACATGCTGTGTGTAGTGACACATGCTGTGGGCTACACTGCGTGATCAGGGAGAAAACATGAGAAATTGGGATGGAAAACCTACTTTGGCTTTATGGACATGTGTACATGAGTTGTGTAGTAAAACACCCTCCCCACAAGGCGAGGGTCTTTCAGGAGAAGTGCTGCTCCAGTTTCCAGTGGACGGTCCCCTAGAAGGCACAGATGGGCTTTGGAGCCTGATTTACAATGTGTAGCTGTCAAGGATGGAAACGAGGGGCTCTCTAGTCAAAAGTAGGGAGGCTCTGCCTCCAGCCAGGGGTGGGAGAGACATAATCGAGTTTACTGGACTGTGTGGATTCGATGGCCTGGTACCTCAGAACCATAAAAGTATAGGGCCTTGGTGGACACTGGTGCTCAGTGCACCCTAATGCTATTGAATCATAGAGGGGCAGAATCCATCATTATTGCTGAAGTGATGGGGGGATCTCAAGAACTGACTATATTGGAGGCCGACGTGAGCCTAACAGGAAATAAATGGGAAAAGTTCCTCATTGTGACTGGCCTAGATGCTCCATGCATTCTCGGCATAGATTACCTCAGGAGAGGGTATTTTAAGGACTTAAGAGGGTACTGGTGGGTGTTTGGTGCAGCAGTACCAGAGATGGAGGAAGTTATGCAACTGGCTACTTTGCCTGGCCTGTCAGAGGACCCTTCTATTGTGGGGCTGTTGAGGGTCAAGGAACAAAATATGCCCATTGCTACTACAATGGAGCATAGGCAACAATATTGCACTAATTGAGATTCCTTGCTCCCTATTCAGAAGTTGATCCATCAGCTGGAAAGCCAAGGGGTGATCAGTAAGACTCATTCACCCTTTAACAGTCCCATATGGCCAGTGCGAAAGCATAATGGGGAATGGAGATTGACAGTAGACTATCATGGCCTGAATGAAGTTACACCACCGTTAGTGCTGCCGTCCCAGATATGTCTCCTCCTGGAAACACTGCTAAGGCACATGGAAAAAGAGGAGGTGATTGGTAGCAGTCAACATGGCTTCACCAATGGTAAGTCATGCCTGACAAATTTGGTGGCCTTCTAGGAGGGGGTTACAGTGGTAGTGGACAAGGGAAGAACAACTGACGTCATCTACCTGGACTTGTGCAATGTGCTTTGACACTGTCCCACATGATATCCTGGTCTCTAAATTGGAGACATGGATTCGGCAGATGGACCACTCAGTGGATAAGGAACCGGCTAGATGGTCGCACTTGAAGAGTTGTGGTTAACGGCTCAATGTCCAAGTTGAGACCAGTTATGAGTGGTGTTCCTCAGGGGTCTGTACTGGGACCGGTGCTACTCAACATCTTTGCTGGTGACATGGAGAGTGGGATCAAGTGCACCCTCAGCAAATTTGCCAATGATAGCAAGCTGTGTGGTGAGGTAGACATGCTGGAGGGGAGGGATGCCATCCAGAGGGACCTGGACAGGCTGGAGAGGTGGGCCCATGCCAACCTCATGAAGTTCAACAAGGCCAGGTGCAAGGTCCTACACCTGGGTTGGGGCAATCCCATGCACAAATACAGCCTGGGTGGAGAATGGATCAAGAGCAGCTTTAAACTAGAAGAGGGTAGATTTAGATTAGCTATTAGGAAGAAATTTTTCACTCTGAGGGTGCTAAGGCACTGGAACAGGTTGCCCAGAGAAGTTGTGGAAGCTTCATCCCTGGAAGTGGCCAGGCTGGATGGGGCTTTGAGCAGCCTGGTCTAGTGGGAGGTGTCTCTGTGGATGGCAGGGGGGTTGGAACTAGGTGATCTTGAAGGTCCCTTCCAACCTAAACCATTCTATGATTCTGTGTTAGAACTTCACTATGAAGTGGAGTGAAGGGAAGCTAACTGGTACACTACAATTGATATTGCTAATGCCTTTTTCTCTATTTCTTTAGCAGTAGAATGCAGGCCACAATTTGCTTTCACCTAGAGGGGCATCCAATACACCTGAAATCAACTGCCCCAGGGGTGGAAACACAGCCCTACTATTTGCCATGGACTGATGCAGACTGCACTGGAGAAGGGTGGAGCTCCAGAACACCTGCAATACGTTGATGACATCATAGTATGGGTAATAATGTAGAAGAAGTTTTTGAGAAAGGGGAAAAGATAATTCAAATCCTTCTGGAAGCCAGTTTTGCCATTAAACAAGGTAAGGTCAAGGGACCTGCAACAGGGATACAGCTTTTAGGAATTAAGTGGCAAGACGGGCATCTCCAGATCCAAATGGACATGATTAATAAAATAACAGCTATGTCACTACCTACTAACAGAAAGGAAACAGAAGCCTTCTTAGGCGCTGTGGTTTTCTGGAGAATGCGTGTTCCTGGGTACAGTCAAATTGTGAGACCTCTCTATGAAGTGACTAGGAAGAAGAATGATTTTAAATGGGGCCCTGAGCAGCAATCAGCCTTTGAACAAATTAAATGGGAAATTGTTCATGCAGTATCCCTTGGGCCGTTCCTGACAGAACAAGATGGCAACAACATGCTGTACACCACAGCAGGGGAGAAAAGCTCTACCTGGAGTCTCTGGCAAAGGGCACCTGGAAAGACTTGAGTCCAACCCCTAGGGTTTTGGAGTCGAGCATATAGAGGATCAGAGGCTCGCTATACTACTACTGAGAAAGAGATATTGGCAGCACATGAAGGGGTTTGAGCTGCTTCAGAGGTAATTAGTACTGAAGCACAGCTCCTCCTGGGGACCTAGTTGCCGGTGTTTAATTGGATGTTTAAAGGGAAACCTCCTTCCACACATCACACAACTGATGCAACGTGGAATAAGTGGGTAGCGTTAATTACTTAGTGAGCTCAAACAGGGTACCCCAATCATCCAGGAATTTTGGACGTGATCAAGGATTGGGCCGCAAGGTACAGACTTTGGAAGGTCACCAGAGGAGAAGGTGGTGCATGCTGAAGAGGCCCTGCCATATAATCAATTATCGGAAAGTGAGAGGTGATACGCGCTCTTCGCTGATGGATCTTGTCGAATTGTAGGAAACCAGTGAAGGTGGAAAGCTGCTGTGTGGAGTCCTACTTGACAAGTTGTGGAAGCGGCTGAAGGAATAGGTGAGACGAGTCAGTTTGCAGAAGAGAAAGCCATCCAGTTGGTTTTAGATAATGCTAAGCAAGAAAAGTGTCCAGTGCTTTATCTCTATACTGACTCATGGATGGTGGCACATGTCTTGTGAGGGTGATTAAAGCAATGAAAGAGCAGCTGGCGGTGCAGAGGTAAACCCAGTTGTCCTGCTGGATTATAGCAAGATATTGCTGCCCAATTAGAATAGCTGCCTGTGAAGGTATGTCACGTAGATGCCCATACACCCAAGAGTTGGAGCACTGAGAAGCAACAAACCAAACAGCAGGTGGATCAGGCTCCAAAGATTAAAGTGTCTCAAGTAGACTTGGAATGGCAACATAAGGGTGAATTGTTTTTAGTTCAGTGGGCCCATGACGCTTCAGGTCATCAGGGAAGAGATGCAACATATAGGTGTGCTCGTGACTGAGGGGTGGATTTGACTATGGACACTATTCCACAAGTTATCCATGAATGTGAAACGTGCTGAAATTAAGCAAGCCAAATGGTCAAAACCTTTGTGGTATGGAGAACGGTGGCTGAAATACAAGTATGGGAAGTCCTGGCAAATTGACTATATCTCCCTTCCACGAACCCACCAGGGCAAACACTATGTGCTTACAATGGTGGAAGCAACCACTGAATGGCTGGAAACATATGCTATCTCTCATGCCACTGCCCGTAACACTACTTTAGACCTTGAAAGACAAGTCTTGTGGTGACATAGTATTCCAGACAGAATTGAGTCAGACAATGGGACTAATTTCTGAAATAATCTTATAGATGCCTGGGCTAAAAAGCATGTTATTGAGTGGATATATCACATACCCTATCATGCACCAGTCGCTGGGAAAGTCAAATGATGCAATGGACTACTGAAGACTACCCTGAAAGCGATGAGTGCTGGGTCATATAAAAAGTGGGGCAAGCATTTAGCAAA
This sequence comes from Pluvialis apricaria, assembly GCA_017639485.1. NCBI lineage: Eukaryota > Metazoa > Chordata > Aves > Charadriiformes > Charadriidae > Pluvialis > Pluvialis apricaria. The sequence goes on along the minus strand of CM030011.1, from coordinate 36,978,981 downwards.
AGCCACCTGTTTAGTCAACACCAGGGGACCTGTCAGCCAAGGAGGTCCCACTCAGTCAGAGCTTTTACCTGCTGTAGAAGGGGATAAGGTCCCTGTGGTACACGTAAAGAATGTCGGGGAAAACAGTCTGGGTCACCCCAGCTTCAGGTAAGGGCAGACTTGCTCATGGGGTTGCTTTTGCTTGAAGGGCCAGGGCGTACCTGGTGGGTGATGCAGAAAAATGGAGAATTTTGATGTTTACCTCTAGGAGATCTAATTTTGGGTGAGAATGCTTAATTTTAAAATGTATAATGTTAATTTTTACATGACACTAACAGTGTTCAATAAGTGTTTTTCATAATGGTAGTGAAACCAGAGCCAGCTTTGTCAAGTGGCATCCAGTGACAGAGAACATGCTAGCTGTGAGCACAACATGTTATATTGCTGCACCCAACTCCACCCATCTGTCATCCTATATTGAGGCCTTGTCCTGGTCTGACCACTGAGTGAATGCCACATCACTTGTTCCTACCCTGAAAGACTATTATGACAGATGGAACTCACAGTTTTGGATTAACAGAAATCAACGGACCTTCTAGAGGAATAGTTCATAGCTTTAGAGAATTGTATTTGTGTGTGTATATATATTAGAAGACAAATGTAATAGTAACTTAAGTATGACATATCAGGTATGAAGTAAGGGGTGCAATGTCTTGGTTTGAGCGACACAGGACTAATTTCTTTTTTAATGCCTGGGAAAACAGCACTTTTAGTGTCTGAGTTTGTGAAAATATTTACTTTATAGCCAGCTATGGTATGCAGGTTTCAAGGTCTCAGTGTTCCCAAGTTAGCCAGGTGCAGGGATGAGGAGGAGCGAGACCCAGGCACTTGACCCAAGCTGGCCCAACGGGTTTATTTCATACCATGAACGTCACATTCAATATAATTTAGAAAGTTTGCTGAGCAGTTCTCTCTCTCCGTTGATGGCTGCTATCCTGAGAACTTCATGCCTCAGTGCTGGGCCCCTGAGGCCTTCCCTCCCTCCCAAAGGCGTAGCGCTCGCAGTGTCTGGCATTTGCTGTCCTTTACTGGGAGTGCACAGCTTCCTACTGATATAATTGTCTGCATATAATCCTTGTATATTTTATATTGGTATCGGGATTGATATTGTTTCTTTAGTATTGTTAATGTTAATTATTTAGTCTTATTCTATTAAATCTGTTTATATTTCAACCCTTGCGTTTCCTTGCTTTTCCTGATTCCCCTTCCTGGGTGGGGAGGTGTCACTGAGTGATAGAATAATTGTCTAAATGACAATAAATTGTTGTGGGTTCCTCAAACCATAACACAAAATCAATTATTAATAGGTGCTACAGTGATAAACCAATATGAATCAGAAAATCTTAAATTGATTCAGAAATCGAGGTGTCTTTTTACAAGATCTTATTTTTGCCTCAAATGTTGTGGACCCTAGAAATCTGACAACGTATTTAAGTTCTGTAATCCGTAAGTAATGACGCACAATTGTGTCGCACATCAAGGAAGCAGCGCAGAAAACCAGCTTGGCTGAACAGAGTACTCCTTTTGAAACACAGGAGGAAAAAAAAAATTGTCTGACCTCTGGAAGCAAGGTCAGGCCTCACAGGAAGATTACAGAGGTGTGGTTCACATTTGCAGGGAGAAGACATGAAAGGCCAAAGCTCAACAAGATTTGAAACTTGCCAGTGTTGTGTAAGACAACAAAAAAGGCTTTTTTAAGAATGTTAATAGCAAGAGGAGGTCTAAGGAAAACATAGGACTGATACTTGTTGAAGATGGCCACCTGACAAACAGGGATGAAAAAAAGGTGGAGGCATTCACTGTTTTTTTTTCCTCAGTCTTTAACAATACTGATAGACGTTGGGCTCCCTGGTCTTCTGAGTGGTTGGAGGACCAGGAGTGTGGGAACAGTGGATTTTCATTAATGGACACAGAAATTGTAAGGGACCAGTTGTACCAGCTGAATGTTCATAAGTCCATGGGGCCTGATGGGATTCATCCCAGAGTATTGAACAAGCTAGTGGATGTTACAGTTAGACCCACCTCAATCACCTACCAAAGGTCTGGGGAGATCCCTCCTCTCTGGAAGCTAGCCAATGATATTCCAGTTTACAAGCAGGGCATGAGGGAAAAACCCAGGTAACTACAGACCTGTTAGTTTAACCTCAGTACCTGGAAAAATTACAGTGAAGGTAATACTGAGAGCTATTGAAAGTCATTTAAAGGACAATGCAGTCATCAGGCACAGACACCATGGGTTCACAAAACAAAAGTCCTGTCTAACTAATTTACTATCCTTCTGTGATAAGGTCACCTGACTAGTAGATGAAGGTTAGCCAATGGATGTAATTTTTTGTGGACTTTAGTATGCCTTTTGATAGTGTCCCTCACAGCATCCTTCAGGAGAAGTTGTCCAACTGTGAGATGAACAGGTACTCAGTGCACTGGGTGAAGAACTGGCTCAACGTTGTGGCTCAAAGGGTTGTGGCGAATGGGGCCATATCTGGCTGGTGACCAGTCAGCAGCACTGTTTCTCAGGGCTCAATTCTAGGGTCAGTTCTGTTCAATATGATCTGCCAATGATCTGGGTGCAACAGTTGAATGCAACATTAGCAAGTTTGCTGACAGTACTAAACTGGGAGGTGCTGATGACTCTCTTGAGGGACAAGATGACTTGCAGAGGAAGACCCTAGAGAGGTCGCAGCATTGGGCAATTGTCAATGGCATGAAATTTAACAAGAACAAATGTCAGATTCTGATGGAGTAACGCTGGACACAAGTGTAGCTTGGGGGAGGAGTGGCTGGAGAGCAACCCTGAAGAAAGGGATCTGGGGGTGCTGCTTGACAGCAGACTCAATAGGAATCAGCAGTGTGCCTGGTGAACTGCATCCTGGGGTGCATCAAACAGAGTATAACCATCCAGTCAAAAGAGGTGATTATCCTAGTGTATACAGTCTTGGTGTGGCCTTGCCTTGAGTACTGTGTGAAGTTCTGGGCCCCACTGTTTAAGAAGGATGTGAAGGTACTTGAATGAGTCCAGGGTTGAGCAACCAAGCTGGTGAAAGGGCTGGAAGGAATGTCCTATGAGGAACAGCTGAGGACTCTGAGTTTGTCTAGTTTGGAGTAAAGGAAGCTGAGGGGTGACCTCAATTGCTCTTTACAGCTTCCTAAGGAGGGGATGCAGAGATGGAGGTGCTGATCTCTTCTCCCTGCGATCCAGTCCTGGGACATGTGGGAATGACTCAGCTGTGCCAGGGGAGGTTCAGACTGGATATTAGGAAGCATTTCTTTACTGAGAGGGTGGACAAACCCTGGAACAGGATTCCTGGAGAGGTGGTCAATGTCCCATGCTTATCAGTGTTTAAGAAACATTTGGACAATACCCTTGATGATTTGCTTTAACTTTTGATCAGCTCTAAAGTGGTCAGGCAGTTGGACTAGGTGATCATTATAGGTCTTTTGCAGCTGAACTATTCTATTCTATTCTATTCTATTCTATTCTATTCTATTCTATTCTATTCTATTCTATTCTATTCTATTCTATTCTATTCTATTCTATTCCCTCTGTAATAGGTCGAATTTAAATGATAAAGGCCCTTTAAATAAAATATAATATCCTAAAAAATTCAAGCCATTTATCAGCGGGGCTTTTCTTTGTTCATACAAAAAATTGTTAAGCATTTCAGGGGCAAAAGCTGCAAGAGAAAATTGTGAAAAATCACTTTAGGATACAAGGAAATTGCTGAATGAAATTACTTTAGAAGTATTCTAAGTGTTCTTCAGTAATGGATTGTCTCACCTTTCCAGAAGTTTGAAAGTGACGGAAAAGAAATCTTTTTTGTAATAAACTCTGCCTGAATTTTAATCTTACTTAGGATACCACATCAATCTCGGGTCAAGAGGGACAGAAATACAGGACTCTTGCATTAAATTATATTCTGTGGATACAGCTAAAACACTAAGAATTACTTTGTTTTCACCCTGCTACTAGCAAAAGTTAGCTTGCTAAATATAGAGTAATCCAGAATCTCATCTGATATTTTTTTCATTCACCTGATTTAAATAAGGGAAAGAGCTGGCCAGTTGTCTTTTTATTCCTATATAGTTATCAGCACAATTTGCAAAATAAAGCTGAGAGCTAGAGATCCTAACATAAGCTAGCACAGACTTACATCTGCCATGGAGATTCACTGCTAGTCCCTTAGTTTACTGACATCCCTTCCCACAAGCTACAAATCAAGCAGTAAGTACTTTTTCAGGAGACCGCATTTCTCTTAGTTTTCCTACAAACCCACTCAATGAACGTAGAGGTGCAAGCTGTAGAAATGAAAGAGATGGCATTCTGCAGGATAAAGTTTAAAACAACGTACAAAATGTGACTAAAGGTGCAGATCAAATAAATGATAGTTTTACTGAGCATTTTATGAGGATGTAAATGGGTATATAGGCATGAAATTAGATAAAATTTGGATCAAGAAAATAAATACTGGTACTTCTTTTGAATGATTCCACTGTATTAAATTGGTAAATATGTTCTCTAAATTTTTCACAGTTTCTGGTTTCACTGCAAAATTAGGAATTGCATCTGATTGAACCTGAGTTCCAGGAAAAGCTTCCTGACTGGTGTTTTTAAAACTTTCAAGTTTTAAATACAAGTGAGATATATCTATTTTGCAATTTATAATTTCAGATTACTGAATATGCATTCATAGCTAACACCATTTTAAACGTATGATCCTACTAATTCACTAAGTGATCAGAAGTTACCAAACCAGAAGAAAATCATCAAAATGTTGCATTTTAAATCTTATTAGAATGAAACACACTTGTCTACTTGAATTAACAGGTCTCTGCATCTTTTTATTTTCAAATACATTAGCCAGATCTATAATATCAAAAAGTAATCCAGAAGTCTCTAACAGTATCATTATGCCTAAATTTACCAGCAGCATAGTCTCTTTGAATCAAACAATCTAATCTGTCTTCAGTAGAACAAACTATCCAAAGGCTGCTACAGCACTGTCAGCACCTTTTTTTGTCAGCTTGACAAAGTTGTTGATCCTTTACTAGGCTTTAGTTTCATCAGAGTTACTTGCCTTTCAATGTTTTAACACTCAGTATAGCAGAAATAAAATGTTCTTTTAATATACATATTGTAAAGTAATTCTTTGTGCTAGTTCTAAGAACTTTGAAAAATTCCAAGAAAACCTTAGGGAAAATTAAGGAGGCAGCAATCAAAGATGGCTGCTAAGGAGGGAAGTCTGCAGCTTGCCAGGAAATATTTTGGTCTACTGTCCCTTATACCTGGCCAGAAGCTCTTTAGTTAAAAATTTCATATGTACTGTACAAAAGATAATATAATTTTTTTTACTAACATATCCATCACTATTTGCAGCTATGCTATGTTCCAAATTGTTTTTTCAAGGAGCAAGTATTGCACTGCCTTTCATACATAAACATTTTCCCAGCTTCCAGTTTCCTACTTGCTTGGTTTAAATGATTGTTATTAAATGGAGAAAGACTGAAGAGAGAAACTGCATTGTAAGTATAATAATTAGGCTCATCTCGATGATTTAGGACTGTAGGGATTCAATGGGTTCCTAAAATGAAGATACACTTTATGTATGTGGCAGTTGTGGCAGGGGTATAAGGCAGATGGGATGGGCGGGGTCCGAGAGTGTGGGGTGCCTATGAAAAAAGTGTGTAAGCCCATTCATCTGTGCACTAGTGAGTGTCAAGCTGCACTGACTAGTGAGTAGGAGACCTGTGGACAAGAATCCTGGGATACAGTCAGGGGTACCAGGCAGACAGAGGGGCCATGCTGGTACTCAGGGGATGCACAAACGTGTGTACTCTAGGCTACAGAGAATGAGGACAGATGGGCATTCACTAGGGAGGTTCAAACTTGACCAGCCAGAAGGAGGAAGAGGACTTGAGTCCTGAGTGTGTTTTTTGTGGGTATTGCTGAAGGCATCACCTTGTCTGTGGCAGTCTGTGGAGCTGGCCGTGTCAGTCCTCTGCGTGTGTGGGCATCTGGGATGCATGCTCAGCCTTGCTATTGGATGAACCTGCAACCAGGAAAGCAGCCTGCGGCAGAGATAGCTGTGAGTCTCGAGGCATGGTGGGCTGGGCTCCAGCAGCTGGACTGGAGGAATCCCTGGGTTTTGGGGCTGCTGGAGATGACATCCACATAATATACACCAACCACTATAAAAGTATTTATGACTAGGGTCCCTCAAACTCCACCTTGAAGGTAAAAATCAGTATAAGAATAGCCCTAAAAAGGGGGAACATCAGGGAAGACACCATTGTGAAGGAGGACTCCATCAAAGCCTGCCTTTGACTTCCGGGACCAATTGACAGGCTGAGCCTTTCTTCCCCCCCATAGGGACGCCTTTGGGTAAGACTTAGACTACACCAAGTGCTTCCTCTAGAAACTTAGAAATCTCTCTAGAAAGTATCTTTCCCCTATTTATAGCCAGGCTGGATTGCTTATAACTTTGTTGTGTGTTTTGTATAATTGACAACACTTTTATTTGCACGTGCTTTGCAGACAGTGTATTTATCACCAGCAACCCATAAGAACCTATATATCTGTTGCTAAAATGAACCGCGCTGTTTAAGTAGCTAGTTGTTTTGGTTTCTCATTGAACACGACCAAAGGGTGGCCGTGGTAGTTCATGAGCACAACTAGACTGAAGGTGCAGTCCACTATTAGTGTATCCAGAATCGTAACAGTTTAATATATTAACCGTGACTGGACTGATAGCGGAATTTAAACCTAGCTGCACCTAGCCTCCCATGTCGGTGAGGAGTGTTAGAACTCAAGGGGGTTTATTTTCTGCCAAATTACTTTGCCCTTTAACATCCTCATAGATGAAAAAATTAAAAAGGTTCTTTGCTCCACCTTGCATCCTATTTCTCAAGACGTGCAGAAACTTAATATTTTATGACCATATTGGAATTGTTATATATATGCATGTATATATATGTCAGGGAAAAAGTGATAGCTGTGATGAGTGTGCTTAGAAGGCTGACCAATAAAGCTAGCTTTAAATTTCAAACTTCACTGAAATCATTGACAGCAGAGCTCATGCAAATGGCCTGATACAGTATTAATTGTCATTGCTAAGTATGTAAAGCTGTTAGTCTTCAACAATCCTATTCTAAATTAGCTATGAATGCACTATTCCATGGAGCTGATATGATGTAGTGATCACTGTTGGCTGTGATACTTTCTGGTTCTTAGTTACTGGTCAAGGTGATCATGCTGGAGAACACTTAGACAAGAGAACTCAGAAATGAGGTAGGCATGTCTTCTTGCTTCTGCAGTTTTTCTCAATGACGCCTGAGGGATTTATATGCTGTTATTCCCCACCCGAAAAGCATTGTCTTCTCTGCTCTTGGTACTGCTTATCTTGTGGATTTTTTTGTCAGTCTCATTGTGTATTTGAAGGATGTCCTGCCTGCAGTCCAGTGTGCTTGTCTTGTCCTTAGGCCATTCTAAAAGAAGGCTCTTATGCCTTTCTGTTGAGCTACTATTCTTAGAGTATTGGAGTGTTTAAAGTGTTTACTGTATCAGACCAAAGAAAGTGAACATATAGCTTTCCAGGCTAGTGCCTTGAGCTTACGGCTGAAGATAAAATAGATGTCAGTTTGAAGAAAGCAGGAGTGGTGACTGCAACAGAGTGAACAGGCTAGTCACTTACTTATTGCAAGAGCATCTCTGATCTCTAGATCCCAGAGTTAGGACCATGGATTACTTATAAATGGTGTATGAAAGAGAACTAATGAAACCACAAACCATCGTCAGAAAACTCACTATGCCCCTACAGTTGGCAGCTGTATTAAAAAGTTTTGAAGAGTTTACAGCTTCGAAGATGTTGAAAACCTCTGCTCTGTTGTACAAAAAAGGATCACTTCTATGTACAAAAAAGGACAGTATCTACAACCTCTGCATTTTTCTTGATCTGTAGGGAAGCAAGTGATTAATGTTATGAGTGACACAGCTTATCAAAAAGCATAATTATCAGCATAGTGGGATTTTAGGTTCAGTTGGGACAACAAACCACAAAGCTCTGCCAAGACTGAGATGCTGTCAGGCACACTCCTGGTGAGTTAACACAAAATTACCTAGGAAATCTAAAAGTATTTCTAAACATGTTGCTAATAAAAATCTGGCATTTTCATCTATGAATTGTCCAATGTATTTCTACAGCACAGACACATTTTAATATGCTTCCCAGGCTATTCACAAAAATACTGTAATGTATTCAGTGGTGACTATTTTCTGTATGTGCAGTTAGTGCCTTATCCACACTGTAAATCTGCTGATTCTGACTGGCATTCCTAACCTGTGTACATACAAACTGCAGGATTACAAATATTTACACATCAGCAGTATCCGTTGTCGTGGTTTAGGCTGAATCGGCTACTGGGGATGTGGGGCACCCCAGATGGGGCCAACAGATGCTCCCCTCTACCCCTCTCCTAAGAGAGAGGCAGAGGAGGGAAAGAGACTTATGAGTTTAGAAGGAACTAAACTATTTTAATGAAATATTAAAAATAAAATAAAAAGGAAATAATTAAATATATACAAAACCATATCACACTCCAAGGTTGTCAATCATGATACCGGCTGGCACTGTGGAAGTCCCAGGCTGGACTCAGTGACAGATGGGATCTGGATTCAGGATCGGGACCAAAGGCAGACGAACAGACAGAGTCCTCCTCAGACATCGGCCATTGAAGAAAGAGAGTTGACCCTTTGATCCCTCAACTTTTATACTGAGCATGAGGCAGATGCAATGAAATACCTTGTTGGTCAGTTTTGGGTCATCTGTCCTGTCCACTCCTCCCCGCAGGTGGCACCCCTCTAAGCTTTTCCGCTTCTGACCCTCCAACGGGGCAAATAGAGTTAGCTGGCCTTGGTTGTTATAGCACTAAGTATAAGCAAAGCCTCTCTACATACCATGCCTTGGCATCACCTATACATATAGGTCTTATCACTGTGAGAGCAAACATTGTCTGCGCAATATGCTGTTAATTCAGTAGTTGGAAGGGCCTAGCTGAGAAGCAAAGTTACTGAACAAAATTGATCCTGTTCTACCTCAAACCAGGACATCTATAGAAATAATTGGCACTTTCTGAGGCCTTAGTGATACAGGGAAAAGAATCAGTAAAGAGCAATAATTTTGTAGTTACATAAAATATAGTATACCCTTTATTACATGCATAAAAGTGAGAAATATAAAAATAATAGCATTGCATTACTGAGATAGTCATGTGTGACAGTTTCATGCAAATTTGCTCATGTTGCTCTCAACATATTCATGCAATGTAAGTACGAGTGATCATACCAGCTTGCTCCTATTTATGAAGTCACCGATAAGAGATCCTGTGCAGTTATGTGTATGTCATGATTGATTATAAGTTATTTATTTTTGCTCCTTTTTTAGTATTTATCACCAGCTGAGGGATTCATGATATATTCTTCTTTCTTTCACTTCAGTTGTATGTAAAATGCTATGCATGTTAGCACCCTAACAGACTGATTTTTAGGCATAGCAACAAATGCTACCTGTGTCAAATACATAAAAAATTACATAGAAATATCAATCTATCATATCTGAACTAAACCAGCTCTTCCACATGACTATAATGCTGAATACTGTGTGAAGTAAATAAATTACCCCTATTTATTTATATAAATAGTTTTAAATCATGCCATTTCAGCAGTCATTTTAATCCACCCAGAAAGAAAATACTATCTTTACAGGAAAGAAGAGTATCATTTGACTTGATTTTTGTAGGCAAAGAGAAGTTCACTGGCTGAACTCAGCTATTAGAAAATTATATGGAATAAAAAGCAATGTATACAGATACTACACCTCAAATATGTATTTTTCTTATGTATTTTTCTGTTCTTTCCCCTGGGTTTTTAAAGCTGCTTTCAGGAAAAAAAGAGAAAAACAAAAAATAAGGAACAAAATACTAAAGCTTTCATTTACTAATAACCAGAGACTGGCCAATGAGACACAGGATTCACCAGAGAGAATGTAACCTGCCTGCCCAGTTCCTTTGGGAATAGCTGTAATTTGCTTCCTATTGTTCTTGTTTGGTTAATTTTTCCCATAGTCTGTTCCCAAGGAGAATAGTATATGTTATGCTATGTTGGCAGAATTCAGTGGTGCTGGGTTTCATAACTAAGAAAATCTGGAATTCATGAGAATTTGCCACAGATCATCATCCTCTCTATACTCCATCCTTTTAACTAACAAAAACTGTGCGTGTGAATTTGTGAACGTAGGATCTCATGTTTATTCCTTGTGCATCACACTACTTTGCGAGGATAAGATAAAATTGGGCAAGTAGAATTAACAGAAGAAACCAATACATATTTATCCATATCATTTCGGGTTGCTTTCACAAAGATCACAATACCTTAATTGTGCCAAGAAGATATATTTGTGTTACTAAATATATTTTTGTTGGAACATTTTTATTTCTGTCTCTTCTAGAAAGTCTCTTACTCCTTACAAATATGGAGGAAATCTAATGCTGAGGATGATCTTCTAAGAGCCAGTGCTTACTAAACTAGCCCATAAATCATGTAAAGAAATCTATGACAGGTAAGCAGAACTTGTGTAAAGGCATTGTAGCTCTTGCAAGCAGTCACAGCACTAATGAAGTACCCAAAAGTACAGCAGCCAAATATTGTCTTTATGTCCAAATCATACAAGATATCAAAAGCCAAGAAAAAATTATTAACATTATATTTTTAATTCACTTTGCTTGCACTGAACACCACTGCAGTTTAAACATCGGCTTTCGCTTCACTTTTTTTACTTACAAAGCTATTTGTTATAAAACAGAGTTCACTTCCCACAAAAAAACTTAACCTATTCATATTATCTCCTTGGAGAGAGGCTGGCAAAAATAAACATTTCTACAGTATGAAGGTGCGATGAAACAATTGTGGAGGATCATAAATTCTGGCAAGGAACAATCTGTGCATACAAATTAAAAACTCAGCAACCTTAATGTTGAAGCCGCAATCTCTAATCTCAGTAATCTTTAATCTTAAAAAGTAAGTTCACTGGAATAAAATAAATGGCATAAATCCTTCCTCCCTACTTCTATTTCTCCCTCCCTTTTTCGTATTAAAGATTTTGCCAGTACAGACACAGCATGAGGAAAAGGAAAAAAAAAATTAATAAAAATCAAATTCAGAAATATTAGAACAGAAAAATCAATATTGTCAAATAGACTTTAACTTAAATCCAATTCAGATGCACAGTGACTTTTTTTAAAACAAGCACTTTCTAACTATAGCCAGTTAAACAGTCATTTTGTCATTAATTTTGAAATCCATATGCTCAAAAAGATCTGCTTTAGCTGTTTCCAAAAATCAGAGAAATAATATTGTCACAATGAAGCATTCTTAGGGTCTCAAAATAATCATTCTTCCTTATTTCATAGATTTCAGTTAAAAAAAAAAAAAGATTTAAAACCCTTGGAATTTTAAAAATTTAAAAGAATGCAGAAGACTCACTATAATCCATTTATTCTTCTTTAAAAGTATTCTACTTGTTCCTGGTAGAAATAGAAATAGAAAGAGCAACTCTTCACCATCATTTGTGCACCTGCTTTTTTATTAACTAAATAGCAACATCAAGCTATCAGAAATCATAGAATCATAGAATGGTTTAGGTTGGAAGGGACCTTGAAGATCATCGAGTTCCAACCCTCCTGCCACAGGCAGGGATACCTCTCACTAGACCAGGTTGCCCAAGGCCACATCCAGCCTGGCCTTGAACACCTCCAGGGATGGGGCTTCAACAACTTCTCTGGGCAACCTGTTCCAGTGCCTCACCACCCTTAAAGTGAAAAATTTCTTCCTAATGTTTAATCTAAACCTGCCCTCTTCCAGCTTAAAGCCGTTCCCCCTCATCCTATCACTACATGCCCTAGTAAAAAGTCCTTCCCCAGCTCTCCTGTAGGCCCCCTTTAGGTACTGGAAGGCCGCAATAAGATCTCCCCGCAGCCTTCTCTTCTCCAGGCTGAACAGCCCCAACTCTTTCAGCCTCTCCTCATAGGAGAGGTGCTCCAGCCCTCTGATCATCCTCGTGGCCCTCCTCTGGACGCGCTCCAGCAGGTCCATGTCCTTCTTATGTTGGGGACTCCAGAGCTGGATGCAGTACTCCAGGTGGGGTCTCATGAGAGCGGAGTAGAGGGGCAGAATCACCTCCCTTGACCTGCTTTATTGTTTTTAAAAAAAGTCCCCAATACAAAGGATACAAATGTTGCTGGTGACACTAACATAAAGTTGCTAAAAAAACAGTGGTCTGAGGAAGACTCTATTGAGAATAGATATTATGCTATTTATAATTAGAAGGGAAAGAAAATAAGATTTTACTAGTGTCTTTCTCTTTTCCTCTTATGCTTGATTTTTTCTATGTTTTTTTCTCTCATTGGTATGTTCTGTGTGGAAAAATAAAATTTCCATGTATACTGACTTCTGCATATACATTCTCAGATATTTACATAAATGGACATGATTATTCTCTTGGGAACTCACCATTCTATTTACCTAACAAAATATTTTAAGAACCAGTTTCTTCCATGCTAAATACTTAATTCTGGACATATTAATTTTTGTCATTAAAATGTATGTCCCAAAGTACATAAATTTAGTAAAGTAGAGCGAATATTATTTTTATCAAATCTCTTTATTTTTATTATTTAATCAAAGTCAACCTCATTTAAATACGGAGGAACATCTGAAAACACTCCTGATCCAAGAATGGTATTCAGCACTTTCAGTAAAGTTAAACCGGGTTACAGAGCATTACTGCTCCCGGTAACGTGCTTAAAAGAACTGAATCTCAGAATGGCAAAAGTTGGTATCAACCAAACAGGTGTATGCTACAAGCCTAAAAAGAGTGGTTTGGCAAAGTCAATAGCTCTAAACAATGAGAAAATGAGTAATGAAAGGGTTGAGAAGTGGAGTTGTGTAGTGTTTCATATCATAGATGGAGTACTGTAAATGACAATAAGTGGCAGTGATGGATTTTTGTTTAACCTTTCCAGTTATGAGGCAACCTAGCATAAGACCTAGATGCTCTTTGAATGCTCCAACTCCACAAGAGCCAAATGCAACCTGATCTTTCCCTTTCCCTACCGCTCTTCTTTTCCCTCTCTCCCTCTCTTCCTCTCTCTTTCCCCGCTCTCCCTCACTTGCTCCTCCTCCATAACCTAGGATCACATAATTATAATTTTATGAAAATGGAATTTCTGAGCAGCTAAGACTGTTAAGGCTTTCTGTCATGTTGATTTCAATGCTAGGTTAATAGAGTGTGTAAATTCATAGTTAATGATTTTTTGATTCTGTAATAATTCCTATGAAAACAAGGAAACGTACAAACATGAAGAATAACAAAATAAAATCAAATTGGTACCAATTCATTTCTTCTCTTCCAGTTCTGTTACCCATGTTATTTAAAGGCTGATAACTATTTGCTAACATGTAAACTGGGTAAGACTGACAATCATGTATATTTTGGTACGATTATATACACTAGGCCAGACTCTATTTGCTTTTAATTATGTTCAGTTTTCACTTTTTCCATTAAAAGTCTTGAATTCTTTGTGCACTATATATTTGGCTCTATGCTGTATGAGACAAAGTACTCTTTTAAAAAAGTAATTATTTCTGTGATTTGGAGGGTGTGATTACTTTGTTACTACATGCCCTTAGCATTAGTTTAGGAACATTTTTAAAGTTCACAAAAATATCTATTGTTAGTCTGTTTATATTTCAGAATAAAAGCTTGATTATAGATGCCTAAAGGGAAAATTATTTAAGAAAAACCTTTTAAAATATTTTGATGGAAAGCAACTCAATGAAATTCAAGGCTGATGCAGAAATTTATCACGATTTATGATTTGGACTGCCTCAGAAGTCTTGAAATATTTTTAGGTTAATGAAAGAAATACAGAATCTTTGTTCTTTTTATACTAATAAAATTGATTGTAGTTTCATGTTATAAATTGATCACTTTATTTTCAAGCCCAGTTCAGCAGTCTTGAATTAACAAAACCCCTTTCCAGAGATAACTATATTATTACTTTTTATAAAACTAAGATTAATTCCAGCTGTGAAATTCTCCCAAAACCTGAAAAATAGTAAAAGCTGTTGCTTCTAATGCAAAAGTATTCTGAGTTCTTGATGTTTATTTTCTCGTTGGACTATCATTTGATGTTTCCAGCCCATAACCTTCTCCATAAATTCAGATTTTTCTTAAGATTAATTCTAATCTTTTGATAGCCACAATGATACTTTTTTGTGAGTGCACTGGCACAAGAAAGTAATGAATCATTATGTTAAAATGATGTAGGAACATACAAGGTATCCTTTTGTCCAAAGCTAGCATTTCTTAAAAATGATTACGTTTGGAACACCTCTCCCCATAGAGAAAAAAATTGACCTTTTATATTTGAGGATTTGGGGAAAACATTTCCTTTTCATTTTAAATAATGATAAAGCAGGCTGAAAAAGCAGACTTATTTCAAATCGATATCTACAGTGGACTGTGTTCTATGGAAGTCATTACAAACTCCAAGTTCTCTTCAATGAGATTTCCACAATGATCCTGAGAAAGAAGTGCTAATTGATAAGTATTGAATGTATTGGAGAAGGCATACATGTCCAGTAGACGTTTTACAGTACAGTTTTTTGATCCTCGAGAGGATGGGTGCCTGTAGCTTTTAAGAATCGTAAACTCTGTTCCTGGGTTAGCTGTCCAAGTTGTGCTCTGTGCCAGGTAGCTTTCTTTTTTTGTTCTTTATAGTAAACTGATTGTGGCAGAGAAGGAATCACAATGTGTTATCACTATCATTGGCAAGCTAGAAATACTATTTTAGATTAAGGTCTCCAGGAATTGTTAGAAAAACAATACTAAGAGGGTGAGATAAAACAAAATTTTTATATATATTAAAATACTATAGACACACTTTTTAAGGAGCAAAGTCAATGAGTGTATTGAGGTAAATTTAAATTAAGCAGCATTTCTACTTCTTTTCGAATAATTGCCCAGAGTAGTAGTGTCCAGACTTGATCATTAGGTTGAAACAACCGTTCTTTAATAAACCTATACCTTTTTTGAAGAAAGTATATGTAAAAGGACTGCAATATAATGATGCATCTGGGTAATCTTATCAACTGAAGTTAGGCATTTGAGTTAAAAAATCATTTAATCTACTTTCTGATTTCAGTTGTCATATCATGATGATAGAATCTGTTTCACTGAGTACCGACACAAAATAATGTAATCCACAGCCTTGAACTGAGTGTACATCAGACTACTGACAGCTTTTAAGAAATGAAACATTACAGAGTTTCATGTCAGACATACACACCCTGTCGCACTACATAACTATATGACTATAAAGAATAAAGACAGAATAAAGAAGCAAATCAGAATAAATTACCCCTGGAAAATGAAGGAAACTAGACTTCAATGTGTATACTTGCTCCTACATATTTAAAGAATTCCAATATATTTTTTCTAACCATTGATTCCTAACCTACATAATCCTGTTATTGATGGAACAATATAGATAATACTGTGAATTTATTCTTAATCTGGTTTAGTGACAGCTTCATAAGAAGAGAGAAAAAATGGGATCCTCATAGACAGACATGAGATACTATTTCTAGTTTCCAATAGTGGACTCGAGTTGACAGGGTGTGACAGAATATACTGTGGCGGCCAGATAAGAGGCAGCTATTATGAATCTGGGACAGCATGCTAAAACATGGACTGATCTGGTGTGATTGGATGCTGTTCCTCTTCCCACTTGTAACAGTTTCATATTAGTGTAAATTATGGAAGTCCAAAAACTTTCCCTGACTTCTTTGTTCACATGTGCATGGTGAAAAGGGAAGGAATGAGAATTACTTTATAGTGAAACAAAAATTCAAACTATTCATAAAAAAAAACATTGAAAAAAATCTGTGGCATTAGATGTACTTAACAACAACAAAGCATGAAAATGGTAGATAAAGACTAGATGCTCAGGCTGTGTAAACTAACAAATAGTTTCAAGGCTACTAATAACACTTATATCTAGTATTATTTATTTTCACAGTTATTGCTATTTCTGTCTGCCCAGAGTACCATATAATTTCTATGTAATTTTGTTGTGTTAACTCATGTTCTTTATTGCATTTTACTCTATTGTTATTTGTATATGGAATTTTTTACAAATTTAAAATTTTTGCATTTTTTCTCAATTGGTTCAATTAGGGCTATATCATATGCTTTCATAGAAGTTGCATAAAAATGTGGGGATGCTTAAGAGTCTTTTTTCATAGAATCATCATAGAATCATAGAACGTTTTGTGTTGGAAGGGACCTTAAAGATCATTTATTTCCAACCCCGCTGCCACAGGCAAGGACACCTCCCACTAGACCAGGTTACTCAAAGGCCGATCCAACCTGGCCTTGAACACCAGGGATGGGGCAACCACAAATTCTCTGGGCAACCTGTTCCAGTGCCACACCACCCTCATAGTGAAAAATTTTGTCTTGATATCTAATTTTAATCTCCCCCCTTGCAGTTTGAATTCCTCCTTGAGTAATGGACTGAGAGCAACCCTGAGAAGGACCTGGGGGTGCTAGTTGATGAGAAGCTCAACATGAGCCAACAATGTGGAAAATGTGAATGATTGTGCTACAAAGGCAATACTAGACAAGGAGAGGGAAACACGCTGTGAGTATATTTATCATCTCCAAAACAATCTCTGTTACCAAAATATATGACATTTGATTAAACATTAAGTAGCCAAAGAATGCAGTGCTCTATGGAGAACGTATGTTACAAATACAATCGAATGGGAAAAATAAGGTAGCTCATGTGCCAAGCAGAAAAATGCAGGTAGTTTTGAAGAAGAAACAAAGGTACAAGTTAGAGAAGTTTATAAAAGGATTAGGTGCGAATGTTTGAATAGCTGACTGGAAGACACGAATAATGTTGAGAACTTTACAACTTAAGCAAGGAGGAAATATACTAAACTTAAAAAGTAGCTTGTTCAGAAAGTAGGTAGAATACATATTAAAATTATCCACAAAAAAGATTTCTAAAAAGTTACTAAGACAAGTCATGTGAAGCTACTCACTAAGGGTGACGGTCTTCACAAAAAAAAGTGACTTGGAAGAAGAAACACCAGTTTGCATACGGAGTTTAGAACTCATGACATATCCAGTACACCAATACTGCAATCTCATCTATCACTGAAGAAGAGCTGTGAAAAGAGAAAGGGGTAATAAAAAATCCAAACACTTCTTGAAAGGCAGCCTTATCCACCAAAACCATACAAAGAATCTTTTCAGGGGAGAAACAAGTAATCTGAGTATTTGAGGAAAATGTTCTCTCAAAGCAATTGTTCCTTTAGAGAAGAGAGAACTACTGCTTCCAAGCAGGGCATTGTTTGATGTCTACCACATTATCATCCAGTAATAATAATGTGAATGAATGTTTTAATAGCAACAAAAAGAACTGTATTCAATCTCTAAAGATTGCCAAAACGCTTTTACAGTTCTGCCTTAGTAGGTGTCATGGAATGAAACGGAACATCAAAAATGTGACGCTGCTAAGCTCAATTTATTAGTAGACCAAGCATGGCATAGGCTGCGTCAAAGGGAGTGTTTTGCTTGCATCCACACACCACTGACAAGGACATGCCTGGGTTACCACTTCTGTGAGACGGCATAGCTGAGCCAGAGGAAGGTGACTCTCCTCCAACCAGTTGCTGTCAGCCAATAGGTCATGGTTCAGCTCCCACATGCAGCAGTGCCACCTTGGCTTCCATGTGGGGTCTGAAAGCTGCATACCAACAATCCACTGATCTCTGCCTCTGAAGACCTTCACAGGTGGTCAGCCCAGGACACCAGTGTGAACAGCTCATGTTCGCATCCTGATGCACCTTTCCAGCAACTTTTGCTAATGCACTCCTGTGACGTGCTAGCCCATGGCCCAAACCATGGCTCATAGTCTGATCCTGTTCACATTGTCCTTTTGGCCATGGCTTATTGTACTCATCACAGTTTGCACTGAACTCAGCTCTTGGTCAAGGTGAGGTCATCAAACTCTCAAGGCAGTAGAGGACCTCTGTGAAAAATCCAAACTTCCTGTAAAATAAGGATTGGGAGAACAAGCAACAATGAACTTCAAGTAACAATAACCTCATTCTTCTGTGAATTAGAAGACAGAAAAGCAACTAAAACACGTTAAAAGGACCAACACATTGGAATATCGACAGACTTTCAAAATAAGCACGTGACTGGAACCAGATTTTCAAAAGAATTGAAGACAATATAAAGAGATTTCTTAGAAGTCTTAAATGTTGGGTGTTGAATTATTTAGAAAACTTAGGACCTAAGAGTCCCAAAGAGAACTGTCATTTACTGAAATTATCTTAATTATAAGCACCTAAATAGAGCTGAGCCATTAAAAAAAAAGCTATGAATTTTGCATGATGAATATTAGAGAGTCAATGGACCTTTCAGAGGAATAGTTCATGGCTTTAGAAGGCTATATTTGTGTGCATATGTATTAGAAGACAAATGTAATAGTGACTTACGTGTGACATACCAGGTATGAAATAAGGGGTGCAATGTCCTGGTTTGAGCGACACGGGACTAATTTCTCTTCTAATGTCTGGGAAAACAGCACTTGTAGAAGACTCTAGTGTCTGAATTTGTGAAAATATTTACTTTATAGCCAGCTATGGTACGCAGGTTTCAAGGTCTCAGTGCTCCCAAGTTAGCCAGGTGCAGGGATGAGGAGGAGCGAGACCCGAGCACTTGATCCAAGCTGGCCAAGAGGTTTACTTCATACCATGAATGTTAGATTCAATATAACTTAGAAAGGTTGCTGAGGAGGTCTTCTCTTCTATGATGGCTGTGATCCCAAGAACTTCTTGCCCTGGTGCTGGACCCCTGAGGCCTTCCCTTCCTCCCAAAGGCCTAGCGCTCGCAGTGTCTGACATTTGCTGTCCTTTGCTGGGAGTGCACAGCTTCCTACTGATATAATTTTCTGCGTATAGGCCTTGCATATTTTATATTGGTATCGGGATCGATATTGTTTCTTTAGTATTGTTAATGTTAATTATTTAGTCTTATCCTATTAAATCTATCTACATTTCAGCCCTCGTGTTTCCTTGCTTTTTCCAATTCCTCTTCCCAGATGCAGAGGGGTCATTGGGTGAAAGAATAATTGTCTAAACAACAATAAATTGTTGTGGGTTCTTCCAACCATAACAAGGTGTTAAAGAACTTGATGTCAGAACATTCATTTTTAGGTGGTGGCAAATATCAGTCCAGAATAATAATGTTTCACTGAGGATCAATCTATGCTAAATAAAATTGTGAGATAAACTTGCATAAAATGAATAAACACTGTCTTAACTTTAACTTGCATAAAATTAATAAGTGCTGTCTGATCCAGTTATACCCCACGCTGAATTTGAAACTGATTTCCTGTCGTTTATTCTTCAGCCTTTCAAACTTGTTTCGTGCCAGCCTGTTATCTACTGTAGAAACCTGTGGAGCTGATTATAGAAATTGCTTGTGCATTTTGTATTCGTCTAGCTTCTGTATCTTGAGACAATGTAGTTTTTATTGAATAAACACTTAGTTAGTACTGGCTGAGTAGTACATATTGTTGAGGTTTCCTTAGGTATGAAAGGATCATTATACCTCACTCCATTTCAAGTTTACAACTCTAGGAAATAGCTTTTATCAGGTTTTTTAGTTAATTTTTTAAAATTAAAAATAATTTTGACTAAAGAAACTTGCACTCCAGTTAGTACGGTATTGAGTTTAACAGAATTGTTTTAAGAAATCTATAATTTCTGTGGTAGGAAGTCATCCTAAAGAAGAATTGTAGTGGCATAAATTAGTTACAAAATTCTCTCCACTGAAACGCCCAGCAATCACATCACAGCCTGATCAGTCATAAAGGTTGTTTAGTGGCTCACTGCACCTTCCAACTGATAGCTTCCAACAGCTGGACTTTCAGCATATCTAAAGCAAATCTGGATAGTTTCCATAGGTGATAAAACTCATAGTAGATAGCAGAAGTGCCATGCTTTCTCAGGAAGGAATACAGAGGGAAGGACAAAGTGATTCTGTATGCTTATTTACGCTTATTACTACCTCTCATAGGAGACTGTAAACATTTCGAAGCCCAGCATAGAATCTCTTTATATAACACATTGATTTCTATGAGAGTAAATACTGAGAAAGCCTTCTCAATTATTCTGAGACTTTATTTTAAGTAAAAAATACTCACTTGATTTTATGAGGCTAATACCCCTCTTTGAAAGCCATCATAATTCTGCTTGTATTTGGGCGCCATGAAAAATATAAGATAGGTCTTAAAGAAATAATTAAAATGCAAGGAGGATGAAAGAAATCAAGATATAGAAGTCTCCCAAGCTCTGAAGTTTTCTCTTAATCTGTGAAAACCTCTAGAGAACTTCAATGCATGGCGATAACAGTCACTGTATCTGTTATTACCACTGAATAGAATAGAAACACAGAACCACAGAGAGGTAGGGGCTGGAAGGGACCTTTGCAGATCATCTAGTCCAAGGCCCCTGCCAAAGCAGGTTCACCTAGAGCAGGTTGGACAGGAATGCATCTAGGCAGGTTTTGAATATCTCCAGAGAAGGAGACTCTAAAACCTCTCTGGGCAGCCTGTTCTAGTGCTCTGTCACCCTCAAAGTGAAGAAGTTTTTCCTGTAGGTGCTGAGTGGGATTTGCTGCATGGAACGAGGCAGAATATCTGACCATTAATGGGGCTTATTTCTTCTTCCTAGCAGTCTGCTCCTTTCGGCAACTGCCTCGTCTGCACTTTAGTAACCCTAGCTTTGCTAACATGTTTTGGGAGCCTCACAGAAGACACTGTGTTTGAGGAGTTAGTGACCTTGAATGAGCCATGTCTGCTTAAGTACAAGCCACATCATGCCTTGTACTTAAGGCCTGAGAAACCTGTATGTATATAATCGGTATACATAATATAAAATAGAATACTTATAATATTTATATATAATTACATAATATAATATATAATAAAGTATTTTTTCCATTGCATGTTAAAAAGCATGGACATCTTAACAGACAAGTCTTTTTTATCCCATTAATCAGCCAACTTTAAAGTATTTTTCTATAGAAGCAACTATCTAAAAGTAATTTAAATGATGCTTAAGAAAGGGATTAATACTTCTTTATAACAGAATGATGACCACTGCTTCTCTGAGTGGGCAATTTGTTGAAACACATAATGATTTTGCTTCAGTAAATGTTCTAAGAATTAAGTGAATAGGTCCAGCAGGTTCATTTGTGATTCATGCTAGAATACTGAACATAAAGCACTACAGGTATTCGTTTGGAAAACTGCCCAAATCAAGCAATGTTTACTTGAAAAGAAATAGTCTGTATTTCAGGAGGATGCATGACTCGGTAGGCTGTTACACTAGGACATAATTACGGGGCATCTACTCACTGCAAAAATATCTGGCAACTCTACCTGGAGAGCTACCTTCCAAAAAACTAGTTTTAGGGCTCTTGTGTGTTATTGTAAATATCACAAGTTTATAGAAATGGGAATTAGACAATTTTTCTCTACCATGGGAACATTCCCGTTTTGAGAAACAAACCTGTCTTCTTGATCTGATTAAAAAATATTAGTAAAAATTAAAAAATAATAATAGGAAAGACAATAAACACTAAGGAATTTCCACATGTTCTCATTTTAGAATTCGCATTCGTGGGAAGTGCTTTAGTGATCAAGCTAAATAAAAAAAAAAAAAAAGAAAAGAAGAAGAAAATAGCAAACCCTCAGCAGCATGTTTATTTACAGGAGAAATTATTAAATTATTTATTTAAATACAGTAAATGAAACATACGTACTGCTCTTTGCATTAAGTGAACATTTGTAAGGAAGTTCATACTCCAGAGAACGTTTTTGTTCCTTTCTGGATCTCAGTTGATTTCCACCCTCTACTGTTCAGTCTCTCACTTCCTGTGTGTTGTTTTCTGTTGTTATTCTTTCCTATGTCTTTCTTTCACCAAGCTTCTGTCTCTGCAGACTTCTCCCCATATGCTTTGGTACATTCAGATCTGTTCCTTCTGGAGTGATTTTTCTTTTAATTACTTGTTATTCAGTAACAGCAAACTGGACAACAGTAAAAACATCAAAATAAATTCAAAAATTTTTCATTAATATTAATGATCTAAAGAAGGTCTCACATCTTGGAATATTATAAATAGAACAGTGTTTTAGGAGCAGGCACATTCATATTCCATAGCTCCTCTTATTTTTATTACTTTCTCTTCCTTTTCTGATCTATTTATCTTTCACATTCTTTCACACTTCTTCTTTTGTTGTTTCTCCTTCTTTTGCTGTTTGTCACCTTCAGGTTCTTTAATTTTTTGTTCTGCATTTCTTCTTCTACTTCTGTCCTCCGCTTATTTATTTCCTTTGAATTTTTCACTTCCCCTGTTTCTTATAAATACGTGTTTTTTCTAGTTTCTCCCCCATATTTTCTAACCACCCTTTCCATAATTTTCTACTGCCTCCTTTTTTTCCTTGTTAGAGTATTTTGCTCTTGAAATATACAAAAAATTGTAGTTTCCATTATAGTTCATTGCAGTTACTTTGGGCCTCATCATTTCCAAAGATACACTGGGACATGTCTCCAGATGCTGTAATCAAAGGAGCAATGTAGTTATGCCTCCTCTTAGCTCTGCTACTTAGTACTTTACTGCAACATGTCTTCTCTAGTATCCTGCAGCTTCTGCGCCTTTTGGTGTAATTTGCCACATTTGATGGTAATCTTTCTCAAAAGCAAGATAGGGGTTATTAGACCAAGTCAGCTTGCATAAAGTCTTCTCTTGGACTGAACATTCATTGAGCTTTTCCTCATCTCTAGGAAGATGAGCAGTGCAATCCTCTGTTGTGCCTGAATTTCTTCTTTCGTAGTGGTTTTGATCAGTGTTTGCATAAAACTACAGGAGACAATAGAACTTTAGGAGACAGATAAACAAGGAAAGCTCACATGCAATCAGACTACATAAGGGTTTTTATAGTGGAAAATTTAGGCACACATCCTTTAAAAAAATCCCTGTTATCTTCAAATGGAACAATGTAATATCACAACTAAGGATTACAGACCCCTGGGAGTTGTGGTAAAGGACTGAGGAGTGCATGTTGGCTTTTTTCTCAGTCATCCCGGTTGAAGGGAATGGGTTTGAAAGGGCCAGTCGAATCTGCAAGTCAACAAACAGTTACAGAACTGGTGGCACAGGCAGGGCTTCGGTTACTTAGACCATGGGACTTGTTTTGAGAAACCTGGTCTACGGAGGGCTGAAGGGGCTCATCTGTCACAGAAGGGGAATAGTAATTTTGGTCATAGGCTTGCTAAGAAGAGGACTTTAAAATAAAGTTGCTGGGGAAGGGGAACCTTAAGCCATCCCACTCCTACCAGTTGGATGCCAATGCCAGCAATAGATGCCCAGAGCCTGGAGAAGGATCACAAGTCAGCAGGAGAGCACCTTTAGTGTGGCACAAATGAATTCCAGCCACTCCAGCCAGTAAGTCGCCTTCATCATGGGCCCATCTTAAATGTCTCTTTGAAAATGCACGTAATAAACAAGGAGTTAGAGATGTGAACATGTCTGCGGGACTATGATCTTACTGGCATCATGGAGACATGGTGGGATGGCTCCTGTGACTGAAGTGTTGGAATGGAAGGATACAGGGTCATCATGAAGGACAGGCAGTGTAGACGAGGAGGGCTGTCTCCCTCTATGTCAGTGACCAGCTACAGTTCATGGAGCTCTGCCTAGGGAGGGATGAAGAGCTGACCAAGCGGTGGGGGGGAGTCCGGGAGGACCCCTAATGATTCCATGCGTGAGATTAAGACACAAACGAGGTCAGGTGCTGTCTGCTAAGCTTTGTTGATATCTCCCAGCCTTGATTACTGAAATGAGCGATAGAGCAAAGGAGGAAACAGAGGAAAAGGAGAAGAGAGAAGCAGTATTACGGAGCACAGCAAGAGAATAGCCACCAACACTGATCCTCAGCGTCCTGAAGGGCCCCTAATCGCCAGCAGCGTCCTGTTGGCTCATGATGCTTGGATCACAATGATGGTGGGGGTTCCGGAGGTCTGACTGTAGAGGGACACGGCACAAACTTATAGTTAAAGTCTGCTCGATACTTGGCCAATCAGTGCAGAAGCCACTTTTGCTCGGCCAATCTTTCTTGGAGGGTGGTCTTCTTGGAAAATGGTCGCTCCCGATGTATTCTTGTGGTAAACAGGATGCTGTGGTTTGTCGCGCTGGCACAGCTCGCAACTTAGCTCAGCAAGTTTCAGGTCCTGTGATGCACAGGTGGTAGCTGGTTTGCCTACAGTAAGTGAGTTTTGAGACATTTTGATTGAGACATCTTGGCAGTCTCTTACACAGCTACAGTTGATGGAGCTCTGCCTAGGGATGGATGAAGAGGTGACCAAGATCTTATGGGTCAGGATTAAAGGGAAGGCAGGGACAGGTAGTGTTACGGTGGGGGTCTGCTACAGGCCACCCGACCAAGAAGACTGAGAGGATGAGAGATGTCTGATAGACAGACAGGAGTAGTCTCATGTTCAGAAGCCCTGGTCCTCATGGGGGACTTCAGCCACCCTGATATCTGTTGGAGGGGTGGCACAGCAGCGCATAAGCAACCCAGGACATTCCTGGAATGCGTTGATGAAAAATTCCATCTTACCTCTGTGCCAGGCAAGATCATGGAGCACATGGAAACAGCCTGGAAACTATGATAAGGCACTTGGAAAATAAGGAGGTCGTCAGTGACAGCCAAGATGACTTCACTAAGGGGAAATCATGCCTGACAAATTTGGTGGCCTTCCACAATGGGGTTACAATGTTGGTGGATGTTATGGTTTGGGAAACACACAG
Organism: Pluvialis apricaria; assembly: GCA_017639485.1. Classification (NCBI taxonomy): domain Eukaryota; kingdom Metazoa; phylum Chordata; class Aves; order Charadriiformes; family Charadriidae; genus Pluvialis; species Pluvialis apricaria. Next base: position 36,953,935 of record CM030011.1, on the reverse strand, counting down.
CAATTTATTGTTGTTTAGACAATTATTCTTTCACCCAGTGACCCCTCCGTACCTTGGAAGGGGAATTGGAAAAAGCAAGGAAACACGAGGGCTGAAATATAAATAGATTTAATAGGGTAAGACTAAATAATTAGCATTAATAATACTAAAGAAACAATATCGATCCTGATACCAATATAAAATAAGAAGGTATTTCATCTAGTCATCCAGATAACCCAGTTCTTGAAAGATTATTGTTCATCCTCCTTTCCAGATCCTGAAATCAAGACATACCATACTACTTCCTAAAGCTTACCAAATTAAAGAAAAAATTAAAATTGACTAGCTGAAGAAGATAAATTGGAAAAAAAGTGAAGCTCAGGAACTTAGATGCAGACAAACACTACTCAGTTTATATTTATACTTGCTGCATTGTAGCAACTCAGCGATCTGAGAAATCTTACTCAAGCTTTTTGTTTTGTTTTGTTTTTGTGTTTTTTTCCTTAGGGATGGAAATACTGATATAAGCCTGAAGTGTACTGCAGTTCATTAAAGGTTCTGAAGAGCATTGCTTTGTCTAAGGATTAGTAAGATTTGCTACATGCATAGTATTCTATTCAGTGGTAATAACAGATACAGTGACTGTTATCGCCATGCATTGAAGTTCTCTAGAGGTTTTCACAGATTAAGAGAAAACTTCAGAGCTTGGGAGACTTCTATATCTTGATTTCTTTCATCCTCCTTGCATTTTAATTATTTCTTTAAGACCTATCTTATATTTTTCATGGCGCCCAAATACAAGCAGAATTATGATGGCTTTCAAAGAGGGGTATTAGCCTCATAAAATCAAGTGAGTATTTTTTACTTAAAATAAAGTCTCAGAATAATTGAGAAGGCTTTCTCAGTATTTACTCTCATAGCACAAGCAATTTCTATAATCAGCTCCACAGGTTTCTACAGTAGATAACAGGCTGGCACGAAACAAGTTTGAAAGGCTGAAGAATAAACGACAGGAAATCAGTTTCAAATTCAGCGTGGGGTATAACTGGATCAGACAGCACTTATTAATTTTATGCAAGTTAAAGTTAAGACAGTGTTTATTCATTTTATGCAAGTTTATCTCACAATTTTATTTAGCATAGATTGATCCTCAGTGAAACATTATTATTCTGGACTGATATTTGCCACCACCTAAAAATGAATGTTCTGACATCAAGTTCTTTAACACCTTGTTATGGTTGGAAGAACCCACAACAATTTATTGTTGTTTAGACAATTATTCTTTCACCCAATGACCCCTCTGCATCTGGGAAGAGGAATTGGAAAAAGCAAGGAAACACGAGGGCTGAAATGTAGATAGATTTAATAGGATAAGACTAAATAATTAACATTAACAATACTAAAGAAACAATATCGATCCCGATACCAATATAAAATATGCAAGGCCTATACGCAGAAAATTATATCAGTAGGAAGCTGTGCACTCCCAGCAAAGGACAGCAAATGTCAGACACTGCGAGCGCTAGGCCTTTGGGAGGAAGGGAAGGCCTCAGGGGTCCAGCACCAGGACAAGAAGTTCTTGGGATCACAGCCATCATAGAAGAGAAGACCTCCTCAGCAACCTTTCTAAGTTATATTGAATCTAACATTCATGGTATGAAGTAAACCTCTTGGCCAGCTTGGATCAAGTGCTCGGGTCTCGCTCCTCCTCATCCCTGCACCTGGCTAACTTGGGAGCACTGAGACCTTGAAACCTGCGTACCATAGCTGGCTATAAAGTAAATATTTTCACAAATTCAGACACTAGAGTCTTCTACAAGTGCTGTTTTCCCAGACATTAGAAGAGAAATTAGTCCCGTGTCGCTCAAACCAGGACATTGCACCCCTTATTTCATACCTGGTATGTCACACGTAAGTCACTATTACATTTGTCTTCTAATACATATGCACACAAATATAGCCTTCTAAAGCCATGAACTATTCCTCTGAAAGGTCCATTGACTCTCTAATATTCATCATGCAAAATTCATAGCTTTTTTTTTAATGGCTCAGCTCTATTTAGGTGCTTATAATTAAGATAATTTCAGTAAATGACAGTTCTCTTTGGGACTCTTAGGTCCTAAGTTTTCTAAATAATTCAACACCCAACATTTAAGACTTCTAAGAAATCTCTTTATATTGTCTTCAATTCTTTTGAAAATCTGGTTCCAGTCACGTGCTTATTTTGAAAGTCTGTCGATATTCCAATGTGTTGGTCCTTTTAACGTGTTTTAGTTGCTTTTCTGTCTTCTAATTCACAGAAGAATGAGGTTATTGTTACTTGAAGTTCATTGTTGCTTGTTCTCCCAATCCTTATTTTACAGGAAGTTTGGATTTTTCACAGAGGTCCTCTACTGCCTTGAGAGTTTGATGACCTCACCTTGACCAAGAGCTGAGTTCAGTGCAAACTGTGATGAGTACAATAAGCCATGGCCAAAAGGACAATGTGAACAGGATCAGACTATGAGCCATGGTTTGGGCCATGGGCTAGCACGTCACAGGAGTGCATTAGCAAAAGTTGCTGGAAAGGTGCATCAGGATGCGAACATGAGCTGTTCACACTGGTGTCCTGGGCTGACCACCTGTGAAGGTCTTCAGAGGCAGAGATCAGTGGATTGTTGGTATGCAGCTTTCAGACCCCACATGGAAGCCAAGGTGGCACTGCTGCATGTGGGAGCTGAACCATGACCTATTGGCTGACAGCAACTGGTTGGAGGAGAGTCACCTTCCTCTGGCTCAGCTATGCCGTCTCACAGAAGTGGTAACCCAGGCATGTCCTTGTCAGTGGTGTGTGGATGCAAGCAAAACACTCCCTTTGACGCAGCCTATGCCATGCTTGGTCTACTAATAAATTGAGCTTAGCAGCGTCACATTTTTGATGTTCCGTTTCATTCCATGACACCTACTAAGGCAGAACTGTAAAAGCGTTTTGGCAATCTTTAGAGATTGAATACAGTTCTTTTTGTTGCTATTAAAACATTCATTCACATTATTATTACTGGATGATAATGTGGTAGACATCAAACAATGCCCTGCTTGGAAGCAGTAGTTCTCTCTTCTCTAAAGGAACAATTGCTTTGAGAGAACATTTTCCTCAAATACTCAGATTACTTGTTTCTCCCCTGAAAAGATTCTTTGTATGGTTTTGGTGGATAAGGCTGCCTTTCAAGAAGTGTTTGGATTTTTTATTACCCCTTTCTCTTTTCACAGCTCTTCTTCAGTGATAGATGAGATTGCAGTATTGGTGTACTGGATATGTCATGAGTTCTAAACTCCGTATGCAAACTGGTGTTTCTTCTTCCAAGTCACTTTTTTTTGTGAAGACCGTCACCCTTAGTGAGTAGCTTCACATGACTTGTCTTAGTAACTTTTTAGAAATCTTTTTTGTGGATAATTTTAATATGTATTCTACCTACTTTCTGAACAAGCTACTTTTTAAGTTTAGTATATTTCCTCCTTGCTTAAGTTGTAAAGTTCTCAACATTATTCGTGTCTTCCAGTCAGCTATTCAAACATTCGCACCTAATCCTTTTATAAACTTCTCTAACTTGTACCTTTGTTTCTTCTTCAAAACTACCTGCATTTTTCTGCTTGGCACATGAGCTACCTTATTTTTCCCATTCGATTGTATTTGTAACATACGTTCTCCATAGAGCACTGCATTCTTTGGCTGCTTAATAATTAATACTGGATAATACTTAATAAATAATGCTGGAATAATTACTAAACCAACCAAAAATACAGCATTGTTCACACATTAAGGAAAAGCTTAAAATCAAAAGGTTTCTAGGGTAGAATACAGCTGCAGCTGGTATGCGAAGAATCCAATACATCTGTGATTCCCTGCAGAATATCGCTCGCAGAGCAACACCAGGATGGAGTGGGGTGGAGACCCCATGGCCAAGCCCTGTGATGATACAGCAGATATGGGAACGAGATGGTCATCTGGAACTGATAAGGTGCATATTTACTACCCTGAGCCAAGGAATTGTCAAATTTTGATGAAATGCTGTCCTTTGTGAGAACTTTGCTCCTTATAATGTCATTATAATACCTAAGCACACCTCCATCCCAAAGGCTACCCGCCTCTAAGGTGCGACCACTCCTCCTTGAGTCTGCACCCTTAATTTTTTGTAAACTATACCTTTAAATGTGAAGCGAGAAAATTTTACACCAATCATAATAAAAGTATTTATGACTAAAGTCCCTCAAACTCCACCTTGAAGGTAAAAAATAGTATAAAAATAGCCCAGGAAAGGGGGAATATCAGGGAAGACACCATCATGAACAAGTCAAGGAGGACTCCATCAAAGGCTGCCTTTGACTTCCGGGACCAGCAGACGGGCTGAGCCTTTCTTCCCCCCCATAGGGACACCTTTGGGTAAGCCTTAGACTATACCAAGTGCTTCCTTGAGAAACTTAGAAATCTCTCTAGAGAGTCTCTTTCCTACATTTATAGCCAGGCTGGATTGCTTAAAACTTTGTCGCGCATTTTGTATAATTAACAACACTTTTATTTGCACGTGCTTTGCAGACAGTGTATTTATCACCAGCAATCCGTAAGAACCTATATATCTGTTGCTAAAATGAACTGCGCTGTTTAAGTAGCTAGTCATTTTGGATTCTCATTGAACGCGACCACAGGGTGGCCATGCTAGTTCATGAGCACGACTAGACTGAAGGTTCAGTCCACTATTAGTGCATCCAGAATCGTAATAGTTTAATATATTAACCGCGACTGTACTGATAGTGGTGGATTGGGCATCACTCAGAATTTAAACCTAGCCACACCTAGCCTCCCACCTCAGTGAGGAGTGTTAGAACGCAAGGGGGTTTATTTTCTGCCAAATTACTTTGCCCTTTAACACAAATTGGGCATCACTCTGAATTCAAACTTAGCCATACCTAGTCTCCCTCCTCAGTGAGGAGTGTTAGAATGCAAGGGAGTTTGTTTTCTGCCAAAATACTCTGCCCTTTTAAAGCAACAACCTGCAAGTTTATTACTTGTAGCATTTATAATCCAGTTCATCTAAGTAGAGCCAATTCAAGTTTCTGAGCAATGTGGTTTTGTTCTTCTTCACTCTTCCTGCAGGACTGTATAACTTGGGAAATATTGGAGCTGGATCCAATTAATACACCTTTAGCACTGAATTCTGTACAGTTCAGATATTAATTTATTTGCTAAGCCAACAATACTTGGGGGGAGCTTATTAATTGTGCCTTTGTAGAATAAAGCATGGAATCATGGAATGGTTACAGTTGGAAGGGACATGAAGGTCATCTAGTTCCAACCCCCCTGCCATGGGCAGGGGCACTTCCCACTAGACCAGGTTACTCAAAGCCCCATCCAACCTGGCCTTGAACACCTCCAGGGGTGGGGCATCGACAAGTTCCCTGCGCAACCTGTTACAGTGCCTCTCCACTTTCGCTGTAAAGAATTTCTTCCTAATATCTAATCTAAATTTACCCTCTTTCAGTTTGAAACCATTGCCTCTTGTCCTGTCACTACAGACCCTGACAAACAGTCCCTCCCCGTCTTTCCTGTAGGTGCCCTTTAGGTAATGGAAGGCTGCTACAAGGTCTCCTCAGAGCCTTCTCTTCTCTGAGCTAAACAACTCTCTTAACCTGTCTTCATAGGAGAGGTGCTCCAGCTCTCTAATCATCTTTGCGGCCCTCCTCTAGACTCACTCCAACAGGTCCATGTCCTTCTTATGTTGGGGGCCCCAGAGCTGGATGCAGTACTCGAGATGGGGTCTCACAAGAGCAGAGTAGAGGAGCAGATGAGGAGATGCAGTCCAGGATGCGGTTGGCTTTTTGTGCTGCGAACACACATTGTCGGCTCATGTTAAGCTTCTCATCCACCAACACCCCTGGATCCTTCTCCTCGGGCCTGCTCTCTATCCATTCTCCGCCCAGCCTGTATTTGTGCTTGGGATTGCCCTGACTCATGTGCAAAGCCTTGCACTTGGCCTTGTTGAACTTCCCGAGATTTGCACAGGCCCACGTCTCAAGCCTGTCTGGGTCCCTCTGGATGACAGTCCCTCCAGTGTGTCAAGCGCACCACACACAGCTTGGTGTCATCAACAAACTTGCTGAGGGTGCACTCAATCTCACTGTCCATGTCACCAACAAAGATGTTAAACAGCACCAGTCGCAGTACCAACCCCCAAGGAATTCCACTCGTTGGTGGTTGCCACTTGGACATTAAGCTGTTGACTGCAACTCTTTGACAGCAGCCATCCAGCCAATTCTTTATCCAGCGAGTGGTCCATCCATCAAATCCATCTCTTGAATTTAGAGAGAAGAATAAATGCAAGTGTATTCATAAGCACTGTAATTCCTAAACATGTGAAATGAGACAAGTTTTTAAACTGAAACCTGGTGTGGATGCATAATTCACAGAAATTAACTTAATGAGCCTTCCATCCTAACTCGCCCTCTATGGTTGTAAAGAGGAAGAGAAAGGTGATACACCTTCCTAAATACAGGAACTTGAAAGTGCACAACTCCATGGGACCTGATGAGATACATCCGCGGGTCCTGAGGGAACTGGCAGATCAAGTCACTAAGCCATTAGCCATCATATTTGAGAAGTCGTGGCAGTCTGGTGAGGTTCCTGCGGACTGGAAAAGGGGAAACATAACCCCTATTTTCAAAAAGGGAAACAAGGAAGACCCAGGGAACTACAGGCCAGTCAGTCTCACCTCTGTGCATGGCAAGATCATGGAGCAGATCCTCCTGGAAACTCTGCTGGGGCACATAGAAAACAAGGAGGTGATTGGCGAGAGCCAACATGGCTTCACCAAGGGCAAGTCATGTCTGACAAATTTGGTGGCCTTCTATGAAGGGGTTACAGCGGCGGTGGACAAGGGAAGAACTACTGATGTCATCTACTTGGACTTGTGCAAAGCGTTTGACACTGTCCCACACGATATCCTGATCTCTAAATTGAAGAGACATGGATTCGATAAATGGACCACTCGGTGGATAAAGAACTGGCTGGACAGTCGCACTCAAAGAGTTGCAGTCAACGGCTCGGTGTCCAAGTGGAGCGCAGTGATGAGTGGCGCTCCTCAGGGGTCGGTACTGGGACCTGTACTGTTCAACATCTTTGTCAGCGACACGGACAGTGAGATAGAGTGCACCCTCAGCAAGTTTGCTGATGATACCAAGCTGTTTGGCGAGGCAGACACGCTGGAGGGGAGGGATGCCATCCAGAGGGACCTGGACAGGCTGGAGAGGTGGGCCCAAGCCAACCTCATGCAGGTCAACAAAGCCAAGTGCAAGGTCCTACATCTGGGTCGGGGCAATCCCAAGCACAAGTACAGGCTCGGCGGGGAATGGCTGGAGAGCAGCCCTGTGGAGAAGGACCTGGGTGTGCTGATTGACGAGAAGCTCAACATGAGCCAGCAATGTGCGATCGCAGCCCATAAGGCCAACCGTATCCTGGGCTGCATCAAAAGATGTGTGGCCAGTAGGTCAAAGGAAGTGATTCTGCCCCTCTACTCCGCTCTCATGAGACCCCACCTGGAGTACTGCATCCAGCTGTGGAGTCCCCAACATAAGAAGGACATGGACCTGCTGGAGCGTGTCCAGAGGAGAGCCATGAGGATGATCCGAGGGCTGGAGCACCTCTCCTATGAGGAGAGGCTGAGAGAGTTGGGGCTGTTCAGCCTGGAGAATAGAAGGGTCCGAGGAGATCTCATTGCGGCTTTCCAGTACCTAAAGGGGGCCTACAGGAGAGCTGGGGAAGGACTTTTTACTAGGGCATGTAGTGATAGGACGAGGGGGAATGGCTTTAAGCCGGAAGAGGGCAGGTTTAGATTAAACATTAGGAAGAAATTTTTCACTTTAAGGGTTGTAAGGCACTGGAACAGGTTGCCCAGAGAGGCTGTTGAAGCCCTGTCCCTGGAGGTGTTCAAGGCCAGGCTGGAAGTGGCCTTGGGTAACCTGGTCTAGTGGGAGGTGTCCCTGCCTATGGCAGGGGGGTTGGAACTCTATGATCTTCAAGGTCCTTTCCAACCTAAACCATTCTATGATTCTATGATTCTATGATAAAGTGGTAAGTTCAACTCCCTGTCTGAATCACCCTGGTGAAGTCAGTCTCTCCCTGTAGCCGACAGGATCCTATAGATATTGGCATTACTAAGCTGAAGTTATTAGCCATTTTTAACAATTACTACTCCCAACTTCACTTATCATTCTTACTTATCATTCTTAAATATTTGTATGATCATGCCAGTAACTAAGAGAGAATTTTTATTGGCTCATACTGCTATAGTAACATATATACATGTTATATATGCTATAATAACATATATAACATATATATGAAAACCAGTGTGACAGAACGCTCAAAATATACATACTTTTTAAGGAAAGTAGTATTTGAGTATGCGGTTATATAAGAATATATAGAACATAAGAATCTATACAACATATCCAGCAGATACGTTTGCATGCACATGGATTATTTAAATGTTTTCCTATAATAATCCCCAAAACTTTCAAAATATGTATAAAATGCATAAAAAATAAGACTAAAAGAAAACAGGAAATATTTCTATTTTACTCCCCACTCATTTCTCCGATCCTTATGAAAATGGTTTTCTGAACCATTTTGCTTGTTATCCATGGGTGCCTTCTGCAAAGAAATGATAAGTGACAGAGACAACCTAATAGCCTGTTAATCAGTTCTTTTCCCAATGGAACTTTAAGTCAGATTCAGGAGGGTCACTGCCAGCCAAGTATTTATTTATTAAGTATGGTAATTAATTCAGCCAAAGGCACATATTTGTAACATTTTGAACTTGAAGATTACCAGACAGACTTGAATAAATTGTACTTTGTTCTGAGTTTGCAGTGGAAGATTAGCAAAATTAATTATTTTAAGGCAGTAAGATACTTAATTTAGACCTATTTAGTAAGTGAGTTGATAATTTGGTATTTACAGTAACTCCAAGAAACATTTCTATCTTTCATTTATTAATCAAAGTAAGAAGAGAAGAGTAAATTGAACATTTGTTTCAGTCTTTCCTGTTTGTAAAGGGACTTTAGCAACAGATCCTAAACAGTTGTCATTACCTGAAAATGTTCAAACTGAAATTTAGCATGTGTAGGTATTTGAGTGTTGTGTGCGCACACATTTTTCAGATTTACCAATATCCTGTATCTCATGGAAGAAGCAGTAATGAAATGCCAGTTGCTTAGTATCATAAGATTTTGGTCTAGTTTGTAATTCCCCAAGTGGTTGAAAACAAGGCTTGTTTCCTCACACCCTGCCATTGTTCTCCAGGATCTGTAACTCCTGTAAGGCTGATCCAAGCATTGAGCAGTTGGGCTGTTAAATTTATAGAATTAAGGACATTTGGACATTTATTAATTTTTAATTTTGGAAGATGTGCTTTCAGTCTAGGAAGATGTTCTTGAGTCTACTGATGAAGGGAAATCCAGACAGTTACATTCTTTTTTTTGTGTGCCCAATCTATTTGGTATGTATTCTAGCAATTAATTAATTAATTTGGACAATTTAATAATTTTGGACAATTAAAAATAGAGGAAGAGCATTAGGGATTTTGAAGAACATACTCCATTAACTGTTGCATAGGCCATTAATTTCCTTGGGGGTCTTATGAAGATTAATTTGTTAATGTGTTTTGAAGATCCAAAGTTGGTATTTAAATGCTTATAATTATTACTACTATTCAAGCATTACAGTTATCTAAAGTCTTATTGACAAACGTATGCTTTCACCTGTGTTTCTTGTTTTGGTCAGTCTTCCAAGAACAGAAAAGTAAAACACACAGACATTTCAAATAATCAGTCCTTTATATTGTAAATCAGTCCTTTATATTGTAAATAAACAAAATTAATTTAGAAAATAGGGTGTGAGAGAGAGATAATGAATAGCTATAAGCATATACTGTAACTATCCACTAATAAATATTAATGTAAGATTCCCCTGAGCCTTCTATTCTCCAGGCTGAACAGTCCCAGCTATTTCAGCTTTCCCTCACATGAGAGATGTTGCAGTCCCTTCATCACCTTCATGGACCTTTATTGAACTCTCTCCACTACGTCCATGTCTCTCTTGTACTGGGGAGCCCAGAACTGCACACATCTCTTCAGGTATTGCCTCACCAATGCTGAGTACAACAGAAGGATCGCCTCCCTCAACTCGCTGGCAGTACTTTGCCAAATGCAGCCCAGGATACTCTTAGCCGTCTTTGCTGCAAGGACATACTGCTGGCTCATTTTCAACTTTGTGCCCACCAGGACCCCTAGGGACTTTTCTGCCAAGATGCTTTCTGGCTGGTCAGCAGCCAGCATATATTGGTGCCTGGGGTTGTTCCTCCCCAGGTGCAGGGCTGAGGGCCTCACCTTGCTAAACTTCATGAGGTTTCTGTCAGCCTATTTCTTCAGCCTGTCAAGGTCCCTCTGGATGGCAGCATGACCCTTTGGCACATCAGCCACTCCTCTCACTCTAGCCCATCATTCTGATCAGTGGTGAAGATGTTAAATGAGACTGTACCCAGTGATAACCCTTGGGGTACGCTGTTGATTACTGGCATCCAACTAGACTTTGTGCCACTGATCACCATCTTGTGGGCCTAGGCATTCAGACAGTTTCCAATCCACCTCACTTTCTGCTCATATAGCTCAGACTTCAACACATTCTCTAGGAGTATCTGATGGGAGACAATGTCAACAGTCTTGCTGAAGTCCAAGTAGACAATGTCCACTGCTCTCCCCTCATCTACCAGGCCAATCACTTCAGCACAGAAGTTTAACAAGCATATCTTCCCCTTGGTGAATTCATGCTGACTAACCCTGATGACTTTCTTGTCATGTGCCTGAAAATGGTTTCCAGGATTAGCTGCTCTGTCGCCTTCCCAGGGACTGAGATAAATCAGACTGGTCTGTAGTTCCCTGGATCCTCCTTCTTGCTCTTCATCAAGATAGAAATGACATTTTTTTTCCACCAGTCTTTGGGCATGTATGTCAGTCATCACAATTGATCAAAGATTATCAAGAGTGGCCTCACGATGACATTGGCCAGTTACCTCAGCACTTGTTGGTGCCTATGATAAGACTGCATGGACTTGTATATATCCAGTTTGCTTAAGTATTTGCTGACAGATCCTCTTCGACCAAGGGTACATCTTCCTTGCACCAGACTTTCCCCCCGGGTCTCTGTGACCTTTGATTCCTGAAGGCCAATCTTACTACTAAAGGCTGAGGCAAAGAAGGTACTCAGTACCTCAAGCCTTTTCCATGTGCTGTATAACCAGCTTCCCCAACTTATTCAGCAATGGGCACACATTTTCCCTAGCCTTCTTTTTGTCACCTATGTCTGACATCCCTGAGCAGATTCAATTCCATTTGGGCTTTGGCCTTGCTAGCCTCAACCCTGCACGCTCAGACAATGTCTCTATATTTGTTTCAGGTTACCCAACCTTGCTTCTACTCTTTGTATGCTTCATTTTTATGTTTGAGTTTGTCCAGGAGCTCCTTGTTCAGCCATGTAGGTGTCCTGGAATTTTTGCCTGACTACCTGCACGGTGGTATGGACTGCCCTTGAGGTGGGTGAGATGATCCTTGAATATCAACCAGCTTTCTTGGGCCTGTCTTCCTTCCAGGGCCTTACAGAATCATGGAATGGTTAGAGTTGGAAGGAACATTAAAGATCATCTAGTTCCACCCCCCTGCCATGGGCAGGGGCACTTCCCACTAGACCAGGTTACTCAAAGCCCTATCCAACCTGGTCTTGAACACCTCCAGCGGTGGGGCATCCACAACGTCCCTGCGCAACCTCTTACAGTGCCTCACCAACTTGGGTGTAAAGAATTTCTTCCTAATATCTCATCTAAATCTATCCTCTTTCAGTTTGAAACCATTGCCTCTTGTCCTGTCACTACAGACCCCGACAAAGAGTCCTTCCCCATCCCTCCCTTTTACGTACTGGAAGACTGCTGTAAGATCTCCCCAGAGCCTTCTCTTCTCCAGGCTTAACAACCCCAACTCTCTCAGCCTGTCCTCATAGGAGAGGTGCTCCAGCTCTCTGATCATCTTTGCGGCCCTCCTCTAGACTCACTCCAACAGGTCCACGTCCTTCTTATGTTGGGGCACCAGAGACGGATGCAATACTTCAGGTGGGGTCTCACGACAGCAGAGTAGAGGAGAAGAATTACCTCCCTTGACCTGTGTCACATCCCAGTCCAGGATGTGGTGGTGGTGGGGTGTGTCTGGGAGGACCCCTAATGATTCCATGCGTGAGATTAAGACACAAACGAGGTCAGGTGCTGTCTGCTAAGCTTTGTTGTTATCTCCCAGCCTTGATTACTGAAATGAGTGATAGAGCAAAGGAGGAAACAGAGGAAAGGGAGAAGAGAGAAGCAGTATTAAAGAGCACAGCAAGAGAATAGCCACCAACACTGACCCTCAGTGTCCTGAAGGGCCCCTAATCACCAGCAGCGTCCTGTTGGCTCACGATCCTTGGATCACAATGGTGGTGGGGGTTCCAGAGGTCTGACTGTAGAGGGACACGGCACAAACTTATAGTTAAAGTCTGCTCGATACTTGGCCAATCAGTGCAGAAGCCACTTTTGCTCGGCCAATCTTTCTTGGAGGGTGGTCTTCTTGGAGAATGGTTGCTCCTGATGTACTCTTGTGGTGAACACGATGCTGTGGTTTGTTGTGCTGGCACAGCTCGCAACTTAGCTCGGCAAGTTTCAGGTCCTGTCATGAACAGGAGGTAGCTGGTTTGCCTATGGTAAGTGAGTTTTGAGACATTTTGATTGAGACATCTTGTCAGTCTCTTACAACCTGCTGGTCACGCTTCTTTTGATGCAGTCCAGGATGTGGTTGGCTTTCCGTGTGCGAACACACATTGTCGGTTCATGTTGAGCTTTTCATTAACCAACACCCCCAAGTCCTGTATTTGTGCTTGGGATTGCCCCGACTCATGTGCAGGATCTTGCACTTGGTCTTGTTGAACTTCCGGAGATTCGCACAGGCCCACCTCTCAAGCCTGTCCACGTCCCTCTGGATGGCATCCCTTCCCTCCAGTGTGTTGACCGCTCCACATAGCTTGGTGTCATCAGCAAACTTGCTGGGACCCTTCCAAGCAGCTCTCTGAAGAGGTCAAAGTCCGCTATCCTGAAGTCCAGGGTTGTGGTCTTGCTTTTTGCCCTCTTCTCTTTCCTAAAGATCCACCATCTTGTGAGCACTGCAGCCAAGGCTGCCTTTCACCGTCACATCGCCAATAGGGCCATCCTTGTTGATGAGTATGAGGTCCTGCAGAGCACATATCTGTGTCCACTCCTCTAACACTCAGAGGTGGAAGTTATGGTCAATGCACTCCAGGTAGTGCAGTGTACTACAATGATGGACACTTACAATCAAAAATGAAAATTCACATGGTTCAGTCTAGACATGGACATTTCTCTTCACGTCAGCAGCACCAAAAGACATATGTTGCCCCAAGACAAAGTCCAGAAGGCAGGAATTCTTGGACTGGAATGAATTCTAGGAAGCTGTCTATGTTAGAGAAGTATCATTTGATGATGATTTTGTCTGGTCTGGCTAATTAAGCATAATTAAGGATGTGACTTGACTCCATTTTTTTTTAACTTCTTTCAGCAAAATTAAGAACTGGTAAAGTTATTTTAGAATTAACACAAATATTGTTTGGAAACAGGTTCAAAGTCTAAAGTTGATGTCCTTTCCTGAGCCAGAGAAAGAATAGAATAGCTTAGAAATCTGGGGTTTGTCAGTTATGCAGGTTGCCTTTGTCAAAATCCTTGCTCTCTAATCAAACAGAAAGTAGGTTTCATTTTCAATATCTGTCTTAGGAAAATTCCCTGGACTCCATGTGGTATGCTTATTTGTGTTGATATTGATTTCTCCTTACTTTCCCCTATTTTGTATTAACTGCATCCCCCATTATCATAGACATCATTACCCAAGGTCCACACCTCCCAGGGGAACTGCAATGACTGTGAAGTTATAATGGGTTTGAGTCTTCTTGGGCAAAGGAAAGAAGTGAACTAGAATATCTCACACATTAAGTGAGAGCTCAGTGGTAAAATGAGGGACATTATCACTACCATTATAAACCAAAAGGCAAAAATTACTCAGCAAAATTGACTCAAATTAATAAAATAGGGATGACCTTATTTTGAGAAAATTAAATATTTCCTTGAAAACTGTTTTTTCCAGTTTCAGTAAAGATCAGGTTTTTTTGCCTTGGACAGATGGCATGATGCCATTAGATTTGCAAAGCATGCTCCTGTGGCCAATGTTCTAAATATCTTCCTGTATCAGAAATGAACTATAGCAAATATGAATAGCTTTCATCAAAATAATGAGATATATTTGGGAGTTGTGCTGATTAAGCTATTTATGTAAAAATCCCACACTGACAAAAATTATTAAATTGCTATAGGAGCTAGATGGCATGTTTTGTGTAGAAAGCTATAAAAGTGTATGAGGAAGTGTATGCATGGAAGGTAGATATACTGATATACCATTATATATTGTTCTCATACTAGCTATAGATACAACACAGAGTTTCAGCCAGCACATTTATACAGTAGTCCTTAACTATACAGAGTTAGAAACCTTGTACGATATTAGCCTAACTCTAGTCCCACCAACTTTCTTTCTTTTGTGAACAGCAATTTCAGTTTTAACAACTGAACTCTCGTTTGTGGAAAGATTCATGGCTCTGAGTAGAAACTAAAATTAATATTGCGTCTGTGACTCAGAATACAGAGATGTAGAAACAAATGGTAAGCTGCCATATCACCGAAAAGGCAAAAAATTATTTTATGGTATATATGTTTTTAATTTATATTTAAAGAAATGATAAGGGTAAACAAGAATAGTAATATTTATGTTAATTACAGTCATATGAAGAAAAATGCTATAAGGTTTTGTTTCATTTCAAAATATAACAGCAGATGCCCTGGTTGCTATTGGCCCTTCATTTCCTTATTGGTGTGTTTACCATTTTTATCACACACATAATGCTTTCCAGAAAAACAAACAAACAAACCAACCACCCAAAAACCCAGAAACCCCTAAAAAACCCAAGGAAATTCTCAAGACTGCAAAATACCCACTTTGATTTGAAAAAAAGGGTACCATGTAATTCTAATGGTCTTTTCCTTTGTCTTTGTTTAGATACTTTTTTGCACTGCAAAACTTTCTCATGTGGGTCCTTTGCCCGGGAGCAATGTTCCATGCAAAGAGATCCATGGCCAAAAGGACAATGTGCCCAGGAACTGACTGAGAGCCTTGAGATGCGCTATGGACCAGCACCTGATGGGAGAGCAATACTTGAAGACGCTGGAAAGGTGTATCAGGATATCAAGTGTGCTGGTCACCTTGATGGCCTAATAAACTGAATTTTGCAGTGTCACATAGTGTGTGTATATCACTTGCTTTTCCATTGATAGAGTTTCTTCTACTGTAGTCATAATTGCCTTGTCATATTTGCCTAATGCAACACTTGAAATATTTGCTTTTGAGTAGAGACTATGAAGACCGTGAGATACCTGTACTTAGAACTCAGAAATCAGGCCTTTCCTGTTTGTGTCTTAACTAGGTCCTTGGTTAGTTTACCATAGTGTTTGCTATGCCAACTGCAAGCTTAAATTAACTAGGTTACAGTGAGTTAAGGACTTTAGTACTGAGATACTAAAACAATGATCTGAAACAGATCATCTAGAAATATGAATGGAAGACAGTGGAGTGGCTCCCCCGGTCACCTCACAAACTGAGAGGGCTCACTGCCCAGTAGTATGGGACAAATTAGGGGATACAGGGGATTTTTGGGGGATTGCACAATAACTTTTTTGGGGATAGTTTGAGGAGAACCCAAAGGTAGAGAAATGGGGAGATTAAGGTAGTTTGAGGAGGGACAAGCATGGGAAAACAGAGAAAATGGGATAAGAGTGGTGGGTCTTATGCGAGCACATGTCACATTGATATGCTTGCTTGGCCATACCCTGCACCTCACCAGCACTCTCTGACCTGTCGTCTTAAATTCCTGTCTAACTCTGTCCTGGGAGAAGGCTCCCTATGCAGTATGCACATGTGTGTTTTGGTGGGGAGGCCAAGTCCAGCAATTGCAGTGGGACCATGGCTCAAAGGGGACCATGCATCTGTGGTGCCAATGACTGGAGCCAGTGATGGAAGGAGACAGGGGGTGGGGGCTGTGGGTGTGTGATCACTACCAAGGATTAAGCCAGACAAGCAGCAAGTGGGTGAAGTGGCCTGTGAACAAAAGTGTGTGGGTGTGTCTCTGTGAGTGTGGCCACAGGAAGAATTGGCTATTGGAGGGATGATGGGATCCTGACCAGCTGCTGAAGAGACTATAGGGTCTGAGGGAATGAGTGTGCCCCGGTTTGCATCCATTTGGACATGTACTTGTGCTTTTGTGTGGAAAGTAAATGAGGAGAGCAAGGATCGGGGACTAGTAACTGGACAGACTGTCTATCTAAGGCCAGCTACTGGAGGGATTCACATAGTGTGTGCATGTGTAAGGGGGTGTGCTCTTCCCCCCACAATGCCCCTTCCTTCCCCAGCTCCTGCTCAAGCCATAACTGTCAGTGGGAGTTGTGATGGGTTGCACCTGGACTTTGGGGGATGGATGGCAGCATAGGCAAATGCTGTCTGGAATAGGGACCTAGATGTCTCGCTGCTATGCAAATATGACTATAGGTCAATCATCTTACTCTATAAATAGCGGACAGCCAAGGTCTTGTTGAGCTCTCCTGCACTGCAACGGGCTGCATGCCAGGATCTCCCCTTGGGTAGAGATGCCTCTCAAGGTTAATTCTTGAGGTTAAGAGATTCCTTGCTGCAACAGATCCTTGGTAAGTGGTTAATAGCATGGTAAACTTTGAAATCTTAGCTAAGTGATATAAAAGTATTGATTGCGCTTTTATAATCCTTTAGACATAAACCGTTGAGCAAGTCTGTGACTAAGACTGGATCCAGCCACACCTAGACTCCTTTCTGCGAAGGAGTTTAGAAAGCAAGGGCGTCCTTTCTGAACCTTGTGATGCAATGGGAGGGTCTCCCCGACAGTTTTGTCTGACCCTGTCCTCTATGCAGTAAATAACCAAGTGTGCCTTGCCATTGAATCTCATTAAAACGCTGTCACATTTACTATCAAACTTTGTTAAATCCCTGTTTTATATCAATAAATATTTCACTACTTCTCTCTTATGAGTGAAGTGACTCACTCTGTCCATGACAGGGGGGTCTGTACCAGCAGTTGGAGTAGGAATGCAGCCTCAGGGGCTCCTATGTCCAGGGACCAGCAACTGGGGAAATCGGATTCCAGGGGCATCTACTAGGCAGGCTGAGTGTCCGAGCCCAGCTGCTGGAGGGACCATCTTGTACATATGTATGTATTTACACTAGTGGACCTTCACCCAGCTCAGCCAAAGAAAAGAAATGATGAGGCAGTTGGTACTGTTTGTTTTTGAGTGAATGATCTGTTTTCTGTGTGGTGGGCCATGTGTATATGTGTTGTACATGTGTGTTTCTGCATGTGCCTATTGGGAATAAATGGAGTCTTGCCTCCATTGACTTTCTGGATTCAGCAGCCTCTGATAAAATAAATCAAAACTCAGTGGCGTTTTCTTCACTAAAGCCATAAGAGGATCAACTGGTTCAAAGGTACGGTAACTCTGGCACTTTCAGCACTAATGTTACTGTTGTTTACCTTTACTCAAACATTTCCTAGTCATTTCTTGACAAAAAAAAACTTCACACTGGAACATACACAGTATTCTTAACATTTTATTTTTCTTCTCAGTGTTCTCTCTCTCAATATCTTTCAGAGCTGCAGAATAAATACAGTTCATTTCTACAATTTACAGATGAGTCTGATCTTTTCTCATTAGCTGAGCAACAGAAATGTTCCTGAATCAAACATTTTTCTTTTCCTTATTCCCAGGGAAAGAAGGGAGTTGGCACCCTTATCACATATAATCTTGAATTTCTACTAGATATTTTCAACTCTTAAAATTATTTAACAGTAATGAGAAAGAGTGAAGCATTGTTTTGGAATGAAATCTCTAAGACAGACTGTATAAAATTTGAATTTATTAGTTTCTTCTTTCTTTGACTGCCATCCTCTGCCTTTTGCTAGAAATTCAGTATCTCACCTTTAACAATGAATAAGTTCCAATTAACATCCTAAGAGAAACAGATTATTCATCTACCTAAGCATCAACACATAACTGCATGTGGTCCTACTTATATTTATTTGTTGAATACACCGACACAGTGACACCCAAGCATTCTTTTCAGTACAATCATAAGAGATATTCTACAAAAAATATTAAAAGTATAAATGATGAAGTTAACAATTTATGAAGAAAGGTCCTTCCAAGAGTTCAGACAATATATGGCAGAGGATCTACTATATCCCCACAACTGACTGCCTGTCCAGTAGCACTTGTAGGATCAGCATCTAAAAACAGTCTTTTTACTATGGAATTTGATACCCCATTGAGAGTCAAGCTGTATTTTGTGTCCTTGAAATATTTCAGCTGAAGAGTAAATCAGTACATAAATAAATAAGTTCAAAACAGGGCTGAAGGATTATATACTTCTCACCGTGGAAAAAAAAAAAAATAAAGCATCTAATTCTCCCCAACTAAATACAGAGTCATTTTCCACAATCAATCTGTTGATCCAAATCTTTAAGACACATTAGAGATGCAAGATTTAGCTTGAACATGTGGCTGCTTTAATACTAAGAACATCTTTACTTTTAGTAGCAGTAGTGGCATTTATTCATGTTATGTTGAATGTGTCCCTATGACTTGACTTTACAACAAAACATACATTTTTCAAGTGTTATGGGAAAGTCAAGCAAGAAAATGACAGAAGCTGAGAGTCTAGTTGTGATAAATATGCAGCTGCCAAAGATGCCAAGAACATAATTGCCTGAGCTGCCACATCCTATGAATATAACAATTTTCATACTTTTAAAGAGATAATTTGTAGTTAAGAATTGAATCTGACAGATAAAGTTACTTCATGAATCCTTAAAATATATTTACTCCTTTGATTGTTCATGGTGTGCAACACACACCATTCATTCACAACATAAATTGCCTAGGTTGGTCTTCATTCTATTACCATGATTGATTGCATTTCTTTAAGTCAGTTCTAGCGTCTAAGCCTTAAGAAGGTTTTAAAAAATATAACTTGGCCTCTACATAAAATAAAACCGTTGCATCAGCATCCAGTTCTACAGCATGACAGAGAAAAGCTGAATATGTTTGAACTTAAGATGTTATCAGTCTGTTGACGAAAAAGGGAAGAACTTTCAATGGGCTTTCTCACTTTTAAGTTTCTAATAGAAGCTACATTTTCATCTGTCACTTTTCAGAAAGCAGCACTCAAACTTTGCAGCAGAGTTTACCATCTGCTTACCCTTATGCCTACTGTTCTGTTTGCAAAATGTTCAACATTTGTTTTCAGACAGAAATACTCAAGGTCACTTAAAAAGAAAAAGAAAAATGAGTCGAACAGTACAGTGGAAAAGTAGCTAATATATTCAAATAAACATTAATCAGACCATGATACATGATTCTACTGAACTATTAAACATTGCCATGAAATGCCCTTGTTTTTAAATAGAAATTTACTTTGGATACCGGGCTTTGGATACCAGGATTTTGAAAATATTTGTTGTCATGCACAACATTCATAAACAGGACAGAAACTGGCCTCTCTTCCTCCCCTTAGCTGATCAGTGGAAGTGTCTCACGGAGGTTTTTCTCCTTGCCTCACCACTGAGTGCATTCTGCAGCTTATCAGAGGCCTGTGACACCTGTAGTTTACATATGTATTAGTTAGGTTGTCATTAAAATTATTTTGCTTTACACTCAAATATAAGCATATTAAAGCAGTGTAACCAGCAAGAGTATGTAAGTATTTTGTAACTCGCTAATGACAGAACCAAAGACATTATATATATGTATTTCATAGAAGTATGTTATATTGACCACCAGAGTTACAAACATAGATCAATGTATGTGCGCATAGAAGTCACCCAAGCAAGAACAAATTGCCAGAAAAAGGACAAGATAAACATAAGACACTGAAAAAGAGCAGGACATTATGCTGAACGTATCGGAGGGATGACAGGCAAAAGCAAAAACAAGATAAACAGTGACAGGAGCAGAGAAGACCCACTTTTTATGAGGGGTGCAATAGCATAAAGCCATCAGGCATAAGCAAGGAAAATGAGAAAAGTAAGAAGACAATCGTGCTTCAGTTCCTATTTCTCAAAAACTGGTTTGGTTAAAAAAACAAAGGTTTTTTTTTCAAGCATCATCATAACAGTGATCTCTAATTCCTTAATTGGGAAGATTTCTCAGGCACTGCTAAACGTGGTTAGGAAATTCAAAACCCATCTGGAGTGGAATCTGATGTGGGATGTGAAGAGCAACACAGCAACATGAAAGGCTTTTACATGTACATCAACAGCAAAGAGAAGGTCACGGGAAATATGCACCTACTGCTGAATTTGGCTGAGGCCCTGGTAACAAAAGACATGGACAAGGTCAAGTTACCCAGTGCCGCCTTCTCCTCGTTTCTCTGAAGGCTGGTAGCCTTCAGAAATCCAAGGCCCCTGAGATCAGAGGGAAAGTCTGTAGCAAGAAATACCTGCCCCAGCTGGAGAAGGTCAGAGAACACTTAAACAAATGGAACATAAGCAAATATCTGGGGCCTGATGGGATGCACCCATGAGTGCTGAGAGTTGGCTGATGTCATTGTGAGGTCACTCTCAATTACCTTTGAAGGCCCATGGTGATCAGAGGAGTCATCTGAGGACTGGAAGAAAGCTAGTTTCACTCCTATCTTCAAGAAGGGCAAGAAGGAGGTCTAAAGAACTACAAGCCAGCCAGCCTCATCTCAATGAGTGGCAAACTAAATAATGGAGCAACGTATCCTGGAAAACATTTTGAAACAGATAAGATACAAAGTGTTTGCGAGCAGTCAGCATGGATTTACAAAGGGGAAATTGTACAATCTGACAACCTTCTACCTTAAGATGACTGGCGGATGGGTGAGCGGAAAACTGAATATTGTTTCTCAACTTTATCAACACTCTTGACACTGTCTCTCATGATATTCTCAAAGACAACTGATTATGTACAGGTTAGATAAGAGTTAGATACTAAGGTGAATTGAAAACTGGCTGAACTGCCAGGCTCTGTGAGCAGCAGCACAAAGTCACCAGTAGTGTTCCTCAGGAGCCAATACTGGATCATATTCTGTTTAACCTCTTCATTAATGGTCTGGATGCTGAGTGCACCCCTAACAAGTTTGCAGATGATGCAAAACTGGGAGGAGTGGTAGATACACTGAATGGGCATGCTGCTATTCAGAGACACCTCAGTAGGCTGGAGAAATAGGTGGACAGGAACCTCCTGAAGTTTAATAAAGGGAAATGCAAATTCCTGCCCCTGGGGAGGAATAAAGTCATGCACCAATACCCACTGGAGGCCAACTGGCTGCAGACCAGCTTTGGCCCAGGCAGCCTGCTCTGGCTGACCCTACTTGAGCAGAGGTTGTTGGGCTAGATGATCTCCAGAGGCCCCTTCCAATCTCAGATATTCTGTGACTCTGTAAACTGATTTATGTATGCATATGCTACATATATGTGTGTTTGTGTGTGCATGTGTGTGAGTTTGTTCACGACAACTCTATTCCTCTACCAAACTCATTTCTTTTCTGTGTCAAGGATATATGGACTGGCCTGCTGCTAATACTTGCTGGTATTCCCTCTTGTGATTCAGTTGGGCACACCCCATTGCACAAGTTAGCTCTTCTCTCAAGCTTTTAAACCATGGAAACAGGAGTTGGAGGATCATACTTCATGAGGTTCTGAAAAGCCAGGTGACAGTTATGCCTATGCCAAAATCAGCTACTGATCAAGATTTCTGAGATTTGTCTTGAACTTCACACTGTGGTTAGAAAGAGGCAGAAACCCTGTTTGAGCTTATGTAAATTTCTTGTTTCTCTGCAAACTGATCTTTAGATGAATACTGTGTTTTGAACATCTTTCATTTGTTCTGGCAGGAAAACTGTTCAGATACATATCAGGCTCTGCACCAGATCAGCCAGAGAGAGATCTTTCAGAAAAGAACAACACTAAAATATAGACCTCGGACCATTCCAAACAGACACAATGGTGCATCAGCATGGAACAAACATTAAAATGAGGCATAGGCACAGATAAAATAAAAGATAAATAAAAAAGACAAAGGTTGTGGCAGATTGAAAGACACGGACTCTGATATGCAGGGTCGAAATCGAAATCCGCTTTATTAAGCAAGTGTGCTCTTTACTTTTCTACCAAGGCCAGTGATTTTCCACCTTACTTGTTCACACCATTGTGTACCCTAAAAGATAACATTCCCATCTTATATAGGGTGTTGCTTCCCACAACTCCCTCATCTGCCAAAGCAGCAGCTGCAGCCGCTCATTCCTCCCATGGCTTATGGCCTATTGGTTCTACCACATTCAACCTGTCTTTTGCCTCAGTCCCCACAAAAGGTGATGGCTGTTATTATGCAAGTCACGCTTACATGAATAGATTCTAAAAATGCCTGTTGTTCATTCCTACAGTCCAGCACCTGTAAAAATATGAAGTGGCACTATGTGTTAGAAAATTGAGCCAAAAAAATAAAGTCAGTCAACAAGAGGAACAGTTCATTTGATCTAAGCAAAAGTGAATTTGCTTATTATGATAGTGTGCTGTGCTTTGTACTTTCATAAGGGTTAATACTGTATGCCTCTATCAGTACTTAAATAAAGTTGTAATTAAACTCTCAGAAGACCTGTCAGGTTTCTTTTCTGCCTCTCATACAGCACAATTTGCTAAAAAAGAATCTAAAAGGTTTCATTTTCTTTAGAGATCATAAGGGAGGATCAAAAACCTCTTTTTACACTCAGACAAGGCAGAATGGTTACTTGCCCTTCAGATCCCTTAAGCTTCCCTACCAGAATCTTTAATTATATCCTCAACATTTCTGTCTTCCACTAATACAATGGATTCCTCTTTACTAAGACAGTTTTTCATTTTTTATTCTCATATCAACTTGATCAATGATAAGTTTATTTTTTGCCTTTTAAAATCTTCATTTACTCTCTAATGTAGCAAATCTGTAAGTTTTTAAAGCTATACGAAAATGTGTTCAGCACAATGTTTCAAGATGTACAACGCTTATTAGTAATAAAACAGTTTTTGTTTCTCTATTTTTGGCAAAAAAATTCCAGTGGAAGAAAATGTTTGGCTGAGTATTTTTCCATCCTTTCCTGCAGAGGTATAATGTTTCCAGTTTCCACTGATTTAATTTGTTGTACAGCTGACAGGTACAAAGAAAGTGGGGAAAGACATGCAGCGGTTAAGTCAATAAGGCTGAAGAAACAGTATGTTATTCCTGAAAAAAAGGTATAGAATAAAGACTTTTTAGCATATAACAAATTCTCTAAAATATTTCCAGAAAATATTAGCAATCATATGCAAGGCTAGTGAGAGCCATTCTTTTGTTATGTGACTGGGGAAAAGTAATAGAAAGCTTCATTGAGTATTCTTTCACAGTTTTCATTTCTTAATAAAATAATCATTTCCAGATGCACATTTGATCATAATAATTTTTCCCTCTCCATGCTCATCCGGATACTTCCCAAATCTTGCTATTTTTGTTTCTACATTTCAAAAGCTACCCTTCTGTTTTGAAAGGAACTTTTACATTTGGTGACAATACAGTCTGATTACCTTCCCAATCCTTTTTTTTACTGTTTCTTCTTCTTTGACATTGTCACAAAAACCACTCAAAACTTAACTCTGAAAATGGTATTTTTGCTCAAATAATCACATATATTTCTCTGTTCTTAAAAAATGAACAGAGGACAACAAATACTTTCTAGCTAACTACTAAAAATCAAGACATATTTGAGTTATTCTCTGTCGCATGCATATGCAGGACAAACATTGGATATAAGGCTCAGTGGATATGAAGCTCTGAAGAAAGTAGACTGCACCGCAGCTGTTTCATAGGGGGGAAAAAAGTGTCATTTTAAGAAATGTTTATTTCCAATATTTCCAGTCTCATAGGATACATATAAAACATACTGCAGTGCATCCTGGTTTCGATCTGTGCAATAAAAATAACAAAATGAACAGCACAATGTATGGTGAAACCATTGCGTTATCATGAAGTCTGTGAAAATACATACATAACTAGCACAAATATTATTTTTTTATCTTCTGTAACACACATGTACACACATATATCAAAATTTGCAAGTATGTGAATTTCATATATTTACATTGGCTTTTCAGTAACAGTGCAAATATCCAAGTGATCAAGGAAACTTAGGACGTGACTACACATGTTCTTCCTTGTTCCACTTTCTTGACATATGAATATTTGGTGAATATATGTTCATTTCTTATCTATTCTTTTAACTTTAGGTGAGGTGGTCCCTCGTATTGACCAGTTTAAAAAGTCTGAACCATCTTTATATGTAGCTACTAGAGAGAGAAATATGCCTTTGTGTGTCAAATACCGTGCAGAAGTCTGCATGCGCTTTCCTATTGCTTGTCTTTCTTTGGGTTGTGCTTCCCACACAGTAATGGAATATGATTTGAACTCTAGGATCCACACAACTCCTGTGTTCAACTCCAAAGATGATGGGAATTCTTTTTGCCCCATATCACCCATCAGATAGTACCTTAATATAAATATATTTTTTCCTAATACAGAACAGTTCAAAGGGACAGTCCCCACTGATTGCTTTCTTTAAAAAGGGAAATCCCACATTTAACCACAGCATCCTACATTGCATCTGCATTGAAAGACCACTAGCCCCACAGAGAAGGCTATGTTATTTCACCATTTCACGGAATCACAGAATTTTCAGAATTGGAAGGGACCTCTAGAGATCATTTAGTCCAACTCCCCTGCTAAAGCCGGACTGCCTAGAGCACATTACTCAGGTCTGCATCCAGGTGGGTCTTGAAAATCTCCAGAGAAGGGGACTCCACAACCTCCCTGGGCAGCCTGTTCCAGTGCTCTGTCACCCGAAGTGTAAAGAAGTTTTTCCGTGTATTTGAACAGAACTTCCTATGTTCCAACTTGTGCACATTGCCCCTTGTCCTATCACTGGGAACCATTGAAAAGAGTCTGGCTCCATTCTCCTTCAACCCACCTTTTAGATACTTGTACATCATAATAAGGTGTCCCCTCAGCCTTCTCTTCTCCAGGCTAAAGAGTCCCAGCTCTCTCAGCCTTTCCTCATAAGGAAGATGCACCAATCCCTCAACCATCTTAGTTGCCCTATGCTGGACTCTCTCCAGTAGTTCCCTGTATCTCTTGAACTGGGGAGCCCAGAACTGCACACAGTATTCCAGTTGTGGCCTCACCAGTGCGGAGTAGAGGGGGAGAATGACCTCCCTCGACCTACTGGCCACACTCTTCCCTATGCAGCCCAGGATTCCACTGGGCTTTTGGTGACAAGGGCACATTGCTGGATTTGGTTACAATCAGTTGAAACATCAACCCCACAATTATAGTGGAAAATTAGTCATAATCAAAATTATTGACAGAGAAAACTCTACCACTAAAATTTCCTACTTGCTTGGACTGAATGGCAGTAAAAATACTTTTTAATTACTTAATTCCTGTAAGTAGACAGCAAACTTACAATTCTTGCCAAAAGTAGAATAGCCAAAGTTATATAATGCAGACATGTGAAGTAAAACTTGTGAGTTACTCTTACTTGCCACAGAAAAGATTTGTGCCGAAGGTAGTGAGAGTTGCTCACACCCTGACAGAAGTATATTATTTTTCTTTGAGAGAAAAAAAAATCACCAAAAAAAACCCCCCACCCCAAAGCCCAAAACCAGACCAAACCTGGAGTTACTTGCTGGATTTAAAGCATACTGTTTAAAGTAACAGTAAACGTGGATGGCTTTCATTCGAAATCACCAAGAGCTATCTGTAGACCAGTCTAATGGGAAATAAAACTATCCCCTTGAAGGCAAAAAGAGTATTGAACAACAAAGGCATTTGGTATATCTTTTCCTAACTCAAAACTAAGAAAATGAGTTAATTTGAAGATACTTTATTGGAAGCTCATGTAATAACTGAGAAAGACAAAAGCCTGAAAACGGTGATAGCAATGAATTAGTTAAATTTTTTATTTTTGCACACGATATTTTCAATGTTCCTAAGAAATGTCAGAAAGTAATTTTCATTGAATGTCTACAGTTCATGAGCACATTTATTAGGTAGCAATTTTTTGATCGTGAAGAAAAATATGGACTTATACAGTAGTAGATAATGGATAACAAAATCCAAAGTTTAGCTTGTATTTGCAAAGACTTAGCAGCAATGGCCCTCTCCCACATATTAAGGACATATCAGGGATATAATAAGTAATATTACTAAATTACAATGAAAAACTGTGGTCAAGTAATATTTTTACAGAGTAATAACTTCTTCAGTTGATGCTGCTCACAGTATCTGTTCCCATATAATAAACAGTTTCATTATTGTTTCCATTCTGATATTTTGGCTCTTTTTTTTTTTTGCTGTTCCTAATAGTCTTACTGGGCACTTGTATTCAGTTAAAGATCTGTACTCATGTCTAATAGTAAGACATTACTGAAATTCCACTTTTTTTCAATAAAAATTCAGAATTTCTAAAAGTGCAACATACAACTGAAAGTTGGGCCGAATAAGGACAGACCTCATCTGCTTAATACTCTGGTGAACTAAAAATCCAAGTCCTACTAAAACAGAAGAAAACACATGCAAGGGATCAAGTACTACGTGCAAAATCAGGTCCAGAGTAATTTTCCATCACCTTATAATCTTCCTTCAATGGCAACTATATGTATAGCTGAGTCCGTCATGTAAACTGATGACCTTATTTCACTGGACATTTCAACGTGCACCATCTTCAAGTATACTTAATTAAAACCCCCAGTTAAGCATACAGCAAGCCTTTCATTTAAATTCATCCCTTCTGGAGACTTTGAGAAGAAACGAATGCACTTTCTGTAAGGAGCAACACATGCTAGACAGAAATCACATAGCTGGCAACAGCCAACCACTGTGAAATTAAAATCAAAATTAGTTGTTTGCAGAATTAGTCCAGCAGTACTGTAACAGAAAGGGAAAAGCAAAGCCATTGCTAGGGAGCCTTGAGGGCAGACTACTACAGGTTGCAATGTTTGATAAGCCATAGAAAAAGCTAAATAATATCTCCCTATACTAGGTTCAGTATTCCAAGATACAATGAAAATGATACAATGAAAATCATTATAAAGATAGTGATCTATTATATTTCTAATTGTCATTTTGTTATATAAAGCAATAAAGTCTGTTTCAAAACAGCTAGACCTATATGTACATTTCATTTTCAGCCCAGTTAAATCATCTGAGGTGACAACATAGACAGAAAGATATGACCAAATTGTCATCACAATATGCATTTTCTTTAAAACAGTCAAGAAAACACTCAGTTTTCAGTCAAAGGAAAACCAACATTGTACAACAAAAATGACTGCCTTTAGATTTTAATACATTAGCAAAAAGAGGAAAGCAGAGGAAACGCATATAGAAGTGCAAATTCATGATAGATTTACTGAAAAAATAGTACAGGAAAATATTGCAATAAATTCATGATAGTTTGAAATAGATTATATATTCAACAAACAATGAATAATAATAACAAAACAGTCAACCCACACAGGACTGTTGTATACAATTTTTAATTCCCAAAATGTGACAATAACCAGCAACACCTGGCGTTTGTACACAAAAAACTGTACAAATTAAGTTGAGAATAAAATAAAAATCTCAAGACTGAATAAAAGAAGAAACACAACATCCTGTAATGATTAGGAAATAATAATGCAGATAATACAATAAAACAAAATAAAAGCAGTGCACATAATCAGAAAACAAAATGAAAATATTAAAAAAAAATCTGTCTCTCAGATTATTTCAGCAGATCTTTCTGACAGCACAGAAATTCTCAGAGATCTCAGAAAGCTTCTCATAAGCTTATTTTAAATCCTTAAGTACCCTAATGCAGTCTTTTAGCATTCAGCCTGTCTTTGGTGATTCTGTTTAGTGGCTATTTGTAGTCCCTAAACTTTTCCTGTTTCTCTCTCATTTTATAGCTTTCTTGGCCTCACAAAAATAAAAGCTTTGATGTCAATATAACATGCAGGAAGAAAGAAGCAGGTTTTTCTATCATACAAGTAAAATTGAGTATAATTGCCAATATCAGGTAAAGATGAATGTTCTTGACAGCAAAAGGCAGGCAGAATAGCAGAGTAAGAAACAAATGAAAAGATTAAAGAGGAGAGAAATAGGTACCATAGTTCATTTTATTGAGACAGGACAATTGATTAGGTAATAGGAAAACTAGAGTATTAGCAAGGGATCGGGCTTTGACTTTTGGGGATTAGAACTCTGAGAGACGAAAATTTGTGACTGACACAAAGAATGAGATGCTCCACACGGAAAAGTGAGCTGGGTGACAGAAAGGCATCTTCACTGACAAGGGGCACAGTCGCTGAACCTGAGTGAGAAAAGTAGAACAGCTTTACTGACAATAGTCAGAGTAATCTGACAGCCTAGCAATCACCAGAAAAGTTTGCACTGATCAAGAAGGGCTAAAGTCAAGCCAGAAAATTAAACCACGGTAAAGGTCAGAGAGGCAGAAGTAACAACAGTATAGCTCAGACAAAGTCCATGGGCAAAAGTCTGGACTTAAATGCAGCTACCAGGAAAATGGTACCTTCAGCACCCCAGAGCTGGCCTTGAGCATAGGCTGATGAACCCCAAGGACAGGAGGTAGAGGCTGAAGAGCCTCTTGGTAAACAAAGGACTTCAGCTTTGCAGTCTTTCCCTTTGCTGCCCTAATGCCCTAATGAATGACTCAGGACTCCAAGCAGGCAGATGTACACTTTTTTGCCCTTCTCTTCCTTTTGCACTTTCTGTAGAAAACTACTCAACAATGGCCAAGGGCTGACACATGCCCTTCTGGTCACTCCTGGTCACTCTTGATCCCTCAGCTTTTATACTGAGCATGATGCAGATGGGATAGAATACCCCACTGGTCAGTTTTGTGTCACCTGTCCTGTCTGCTCCTCCCCACAGGTGGGACGCCTTTATGCTTTTCCACTTCCGACCCTTCAAATTGCTGCATAACAAAGTTAGCTGGCCTTGGTCGTTATAACAATAAGTATAAGCAAGAGCCCCTCCGCATACCATTCCTTGGTATTGACTAAAACCATCAGACCTTATCTGCTAGAAGCCGACACTGTCAAAAATATGCTATTAATTTCAGTGAGTTAGTTAGAAGAGGCTAAACTGAAAAGTAAAATTACTGAAAAGAAAATTGGTTCTGTTTTACCTCAAACCAGGACATCTGCTCTAATAGGTCCATGTCTTTCTTGCACTGGGGACCCCAGAGCTGGACACAGTAATCCAGGTGGGTATGAGCAACACGCTCACTGTATTGAGTTTTAGTCAGGGGCAAATTCGGTGGAGCAAAGGATATTTATTACAGCGCTGGGAGCTACACAGGGGATTTCTCCTCCTGTACCTCAGTTTCCCCATTACAAACACAGGTTTTTATTCCATATTCCTCATACCTATTCATGTTTTTTCTTCAAAAACATTTGCATAAGCAATGAGTTTTCAGAACATAACCTCCCCCCAATTACATAGTCAGTGAGCTCTTGGAATGCAACCCACCCCCCAAACATGCCCCCTGCCCTCTAGTGGCGCAGGCGCTGTGCTTCTTGGTGGTCGTTGAAGTCTTTATCACCATGTCCTCCTGGTGGCTTCTTTACTCTTCACACTCCTGTGGTTATCTTGGCTAACGACACCACCTTTTGTTTTTTACAACGATCCAGTACTTTCAACTGTTGTTTTCTTCTGATATCCAATCTAACACTATCCCTTCCCCCAAACGCATAGCAAGCACATACCTATCTTAGCTAAAGCCATAGCAAGCACTTATCTATTAACTGCATAGCAAGCACACACCCATCTTAGCTGAAGCTGTAGAAAACACACATCCATTTTAGCTGAAGCAAAATTCTTTTGCTAAATTACTTATTACTGAAGGGAGTCAGACAGAGAAAGTCCAAAAGACGCAGGATAATATTATCATCCATTTGGAAAACTTAGGGTTAAAGATTCCACCTGAGAAAATTCAGACTCCTTCAAATGAAGTTAAATTTTTAGGGATTTGGTGGAAAGGGGGAATGACGTGTATCCCCCAGGATACTCTTTCTTGTCAGTAACTTGTATCACACAATTCAGACATGAAAGGTATATATAGTATATTCCAGAAGTCCGTATGCCAAGGTTTCAAAAAGAAAGAAAAAAAAAAAGAAAGGTGGTTCCATTATAATTGCTTTTTCTTTTGAAAAAAATTGTTTGAAGGTGTGAACAAAGAAAATTTGAGGACTTGTGAGCTCTAAAAGTGCTTTTTTTTTCTTTCCACTTAGTGTGTCAGATAACAATCACTTCTCACTTTGACTGTTTTTAAAAAGATAATCTTAACTGTTCATTTTTGGTTGGTTTTGTTTGGGTTATTTTTTAGAGTACATTTTTTAGTATTAAACTTTTAGTCTGAATGGCAAGGAGAACTATTTGAAGAACTAAAACAAACGAAAAAATCCCATCTATGTTTAAAATGTCAAACATGTCAATAAGGGTACAAAAGTTAGGAATATCTAAGATATTCTAATTAGTTAAAAAACTGGAGATGAATAAAAACACTTTTTATCAGTCTTTTGTAGTTTACCAATTTCTGGTATTTTCTCTACAAGGACACACAAGAAACACAAATTTAATAAAAGGCCCTGCATGCCAGTACAGATTCTTTTCTGACAAATATGCTGTCACCATGCTATGTAGTTACCCATAATTTTTTTTTCTTTTATTTTCCAATTGTTTTTTAACTGGCTATACCAGAAGTCCTAACAAAGAAATAGACTTAATTTTATGTATCTCACATTAAACAATCTTATCCCTCAACTATAATAGCTATTGGACAAGCAAACTGATGGTCATATTCAAATAAATCGTAACATTCGTGCCTCACCTTGCACTTTTATTATACCAGGATCATACTGTGTGTCAGCAGAAAACAACAACAGGGTCTTACTATTACATAGAAGAGTGGAGAAACTGCAGAGAGAAGAAGAAAAGATGGTATGGGGGACTGAGGCTAGACACTGAACTAATTAGTGTGAGTCAATGAAATACTGTTAACATCATGGTGATTTGCTGATACAGATGAGGAAAGGGCCAAGGAAGTTGTTCAGGTACTTGTACCAAGCTTATCCCTACTATTCAGAACTTTTGGGGTTAAAGTATACTCTAGAAATCAAAATGTTCACCTGTGGCAATAGTAACTTCTTAATGTTTAATATTAAACTGCATAGGACAGCAAGAAGTAGAAGATGCCGACTTAATTCCCATCTATTTCTGCAATGAGAACGCAATGGCTGAAATCCAGGTGTCCTCTCACCTGACAAATATTTTTTTCTGAAAATAGGATGAGTGATTTAACTTGATTTGATGATGTTTCGTAGCTGTGACTTCTTTGGCAGGGTATGTGAGAAATGGTCCAGCATTAACCACTGGGCAAAATGAGGAACAATTGTCTTCCTCAGTATCACTGGTAATTCAAAAAGATGTATTCAATAACTGCTGCTCTGATCAAGAACGCGTTTAATCATGTAATAAGTGGAATGCTTTCTGCTCTAATGAGGTGTATGGTCTGCAGAGATACAAAATTGAGCCGTAACCTTATAACTGAGCTTAAACCTCAATGCGGGAAAGTTATTAAACTTCCTGCAAATTTGGGGGAAGCTCAGGGGGAAAAAAGCGTATTTACTACTGCTTTTCCTATAACACAACATATATTATACACAGATCTGCATGATAATTAAACTTTTTCCTATCTCTCAGAACCTTCTGACTCAGTGCCTAGCCATGTCAACATTTCTGTTTTAGGACTGTATAAATTGTGTGTATAACATTAATTTTGAGAAACTTATAGCTTTGATTCTAGTAGGATGTGATGAAGAACAATCATGCCAATAACTCTAGCTAAGAGCCTCCAGGTCTGTTCTTGTTAAAACTTTTGTTGCTGTGGTTGACAGAAGCTTTCCAAGTCTGATTTTCCCCGTGATAGATATTAGTAATTTAGTTGGCAGTTTTGGAAAGCAGAAGTAATTTTCCATAATCCATGTTCATGTAAGTGCTCATAGATATCCTGATGTGGAAGGGGCTAAGTTTTCTTCCTTCACACATTTTGGTGTGAACTAACAGAAACGATGTCAGCTTTTACAGCTGGTGTGAGTCAGATTTTAGACACAGCAATAATTCAGTCAGGAGTGTGAAGGCTGTGGAGTGTGCAGATATGTAACCAACCACTATTTTTTTGTGCTTTGCAGATTCAAAATGTGCTACAAATACCCTCATTCTTTTCCTGTGGAAAGCCTTTACTCTGTCCTCTTACTCTCATACTGCATTTTTGTCTTTCCCCACCTCCTTCTGAATGGTTGCATAGAAACAAATCAGTATACCAATTTCAAAACCAACAACAAAATCTCATAATCTATCAACTGCAAACACAAGCTGTAGATCTATGGATGGTTTCTGATAAGTTTTTCAAGTTCTACTGTAATCCATAAGAAATCTCTCCAATCTGGAGCTCAGTAACATATAGCTGCTATTTATCCTTAGTAGTCTAAGGATAGACTAAGTCCATGTAGTATTAGTGTGAGGCCCTACAAGATTAGAAAATCCTTTATAGTTTCTTCATTTTAAAAGGAGGAAAAGAAACTAAACATATTTTGTTTGGAGCAGAATATTTTTCATCTAAACATGTAATCTTTAAAGCTAATTAGAGATTAATCTGTGATTTTTTAACATATCTGACATGAGTATTGTAGGGAAAAAAGCCTCCCCACTGAATACACTAATGATCATGGTGCTTTTTGCAATTTTTCCAGAAAAAAGGATCTTATGTAAAATATATCACCTGAAGATTATGTATAAACTTCTTGATTTAGTATGTTAATTAGGTCTACAAAATTACTTACGACTTATTTTGCTGACATTCAATAAGGCTTTTAAAATATTCTAACAGGTGAGACTGTACCATAGGCAAAAATATCTAGTTTCAGTTTTCCTGGAAACAACAGCAAGTTACATTTTTCAATTCCCTATTTTATTTTATACAATGTTCTTTTAAACCACAACAACCGCAACCACAACAACAATAATAATAGTAATAGTAGTAGTAGTAGTAGTAGTAGTAATAATAGTAATAATATTAATAATAAAAACATGGGGTGAGGAAGGGGCAAAGTAATAACATTTTGTAAAAGTAGACTATGCATAACAGATTCCATCTCAGGGTTTCCCATTAAGACTTCTACTGTCATGCACTGTATTTCCTTCTTTGCTTAAAACTAGTTCTTTTAGAATTACTTTTTTACAATTAGAATGCAATTTACTGAGTGCATGTTATTTAAAAAACCTCTTATTTAATGATCAAGCAACTTGACTAAAACAAAATCAAACCCAACATTCAACAGATGATATAAGGGAAGCAAGGAGATGGTAGTGGCAAAGAAAAATCTGATTTTTGGTGCACTTATCCCAGAATCAATGACAAACTCGCTTACAAAAAGATAACATCTAACTTTGATCTTAAGTATTATATCCCTTTCTACAACTTTCTCTGTTCTGCTGGAGGAGCTAAATATCTGTTATACATTACCTTTCTATCCTCATATCCTTGAGAACAGAGCTCTGAAGTTCTAGCTGGTGAGTATGAGCTATTCTAAATATTTCTAACGTTATTAATTCTATTATCAAGTTTTTACAGATACTAGCAGGATTCGAGATCTAAGGTGACTAAATAAATTACCAAGCAACAACCCTTTTTCAGAATAGCTTGTGTGCTAGACAAAGCTCATAAAGGATAGAATAAAAGAAATCTTATTACCCTAATATGATTTACAGTGAATAGAGTATGAAGAAATTATATGACTTGACAAAGACCAAATACAAAGGCTATTGCCAAGTCACGTAAATCTCCATCAAAACCCACAGATCTTTTATTACATCATGACAACTTTAAGTTCCACATAAAAACATGCACAATGTATAAGCATACAATCTTATAACACCTTATACAATGAAATTCTAATCCCACCTGTTGGTTTTGTTTCTGTAAATTGATGATGCTAAATGAATAGCATAGGAAATGCTTCTCTGTATAAATGAATGTAATTGTACAGGAAAATTGTGTTCATGTGGGTTTCTAAAGAACAGGGTATATGCTATCCCATGAACATTTATCAAGGTAGAAATAAATGAGAACTTTGTACATTTAAAAAAAAAAGCCTACAGCGTTTTTTGAAAGCTTAGATTTTGAAGGGAAATGGATATCTAAGAAATATAACAAGCACTTATATAACAAAAAAGTCTATAAATATCAATTTTATGGTTATAACCTGTTGATACTACCATATTAAGCTGAAACAAAGATAACTGTGAATTTGAGGCAACCACCCCCAAAAAAAGATGATGCAAAATATTTTCTATTATACCTCAAAGTTACAGGTTGCTAATAACAGATGTCATTTGCTGTCTTCTGGTAAACAGACCAAGAAAATGATCTTGATGCACAATGCCAAGAGAAAGTACTTTTGCTACCTCTATTTGTGAGAGGCATTTTAACTAAATTCATTTCTAGCTTAAAACAGGTTCACACTAACTTTATTGGCAGTTTTTATAAGAATTTCTAAGGAGTATTTTAAAAGAAACTATAAAGCACCACATGCTTAAAAGAAAATATCACTTATGAAGTTATTT
Source organism: Pluvialis apricaria (assembly GCA_017639485.1). NCBI lineage: Eukaryota > Metazoa > Chordata > Aves > Charadriiformes > Charadriidae > Pluvialis > Pluvialis apricaria. Next base: position 36,918,935 of record CM030011.1, on the reverse strand, counting down.
ACTAGTTTATCATTTAGATATATTTTCAGTAAGCTCCACTATTTTTTCAAGGATAAGTATATTTCAATACGATTTACAATGAGGTCGTATGGTATTATTTTCCTGTAGAACTTGTAACAGACAAGCAATCCATCTTGAGAACAGAGTTTATAAAGTGTTTGTTAAAAGTTTTAAAGTATTTGTAACTTCATAGATTTCCAAGCTCATATCTTCTAACTTCATGCAGAAATTGCTCTTGCTGTCAGTTGTCTAGAAATGAATTTGTCAATAAAAAGTCAGTTGCCTATGTCACTTCACAAGATCACCACTAAAATAGCCACCTACTCTTTCTCCCACGCAATCTCTATTTTTAAATGCCTGATCAACAATTGGCTATTCATCTTTTAAGCTACTTTTCTCTGACCTTTCATAATCATTGCTTCAGAATGACTTTCAGTCACTTCTCTTAAAGCTGGAGTCAAAACAAATCCTTAGAGTAAAAGGTCAAGATATTATGGTACATAAATCAGTTACGTGACCATGGTTCCTAACAAAAAGACTTTATTTCAGTTTTGTATGCTGATTGTTCAAAAATAGCAGACAGTCTTAGAACTTATCAGGACAAGGACTGTTGGAATTAAAAGCTACATGTTTAACTGTCAGCAGTTATTATTCATACTACATTAATATTTACCTTGTGAAAAGATTTCTTTATTTTTGGTTACTTAAATCATCTTTAAGGATGTATTGGTCTCATGCCCGAATTATCTTTGATTTAAGTCGCTTTTCCCATGACACATCTTTGTGTATTTCCATTTCTGAGATGATGACAGATATGTGATGGTATATGTATAGTATAGTATATATATACACAGTGTGTATATATATATTATATTGATAGTATTTTTAGAAAACAAGTCTAAGAATGTCCTGGTCTTGCAGCAGGTTGGCCTCTAGAAAAACTAGTAATACCAAATGCTGATTTATATTACAAAACCAAATTATAAACTAATATAGAAAGGATTTAAAACACTTTCTTAATGCTTTGCTTATAGGGCCTACTGAAATGCACTGGTTCCATTTCACCCCTAGCCAGTCCTTAAAAAAACTTTTAAGTTTACTTAGGCAGCACAGGGTAGGTAAAATCTTTTCAGTGAACAGGAACATCAACTGTGCCCCAAAATCAAACAGTCCTGTAGCCAAACCAGAGGCCTCTGACTCATGCAAATTATAAGTATCCTAGAATGGTGTAACTCACAATAGATAATGTGCCTGTATCACCAGACACAGTTTTACTAACGTATGCGAGCAAAGTGAACACCAAGGGGACAAAGACAGGCATAGCTGCATGTAGGAGGCATTCAAGTGGCAAAAATTGCTAGACAAGGACAAGTTAATCACAAGGGACTACCAACAGGCAGAACATCCTCCCAAACACACAAAAGGAAGACTGGCAAGACAAAAGGAAACAAGATAAGAAGAATTAGGAGTAGAGGGGACTCCTGTTCTGGTGAGGGAGGAAATAACATAATACCACCAGATAAAAATAAGGAAAAAAAAGCACACTTGGTCTTCCAACTTCTCTCGTCAACTGCTCTTCAGCAAAGCACCTTGACCGCTGTGACTGAGAGCCAATGTGAACTAGATTCATCTATGCTAACAACTTGGCATCAATTTTGTGGTATTATATGCTCACAGCTATTTCAAATATCATTGTTAAAAAAGAAACAGTCTTCTATATGTAGTGATGATGATTAATAATGTGCAGGTATTCACCATTAAAAAGGAGTCTGCTGTTATTGAATGAATTTAGTAATGTTTTATTTCACAGTTTAAAACTGGCCTAATTTTTCAGTCTTCTAAGCCCTCCCATCACAGCAATTGCTAATTCCCTAACATATATGCAGATAATAATATATTCAGTTTCAATAGTTGCCAAAAGAGGATGGGGATATCCTTCACAACAGAAAGAATTGAGCTTTCTTCTGCCCAAATTTTACTGTCACAGACTTCAATACCATGTATCTAAGCTATGCCAAACTGTATGAAGTAAGACTTCAGCTGAGAGCCCTTTGAGACGAATTTGTGTCTGAGCTACATTACAGATAACACCAAAAAAAGTCAAAAAAGAAAAAAAACCCACTTTAAACCATCTCAAGTAAGCTTTTCCTTTTGAGAAAGGTTTAATGTACTTTTAAAGTGGTTTATTTCAGTGATTGCCATTGACTCCCAGACAGTGTCTCACAGACTATGAAAAAGCAGGTAAATAATTCTCACCCATAAAGATGATATCCTTCACAAGCACAAAGAAAATGAACACATTAAAAAACCAAATTGTCAAACACTCAATTTTCTGCTGTATAAACTTAGTCACTTTCAAATAAACGGAAGAAAACCTGTATATCTAACATTCAATTTTGTTAACCATTATGTTTTAACTACTTGCTTTTAAATGAAAAAGAATATTAATTCAGAGAGTTTATTTGTCATGGAATCTCTCCATCTTCTATATATCCAAATCATACATAACAAAGGCAAACTATTTAATCTCTTTGGAAACTGAAAACTGTTTTTAATCTAAACACTTTTACTCTATCATCTGTTGTACTACCATTTACTATAAACCAGGAACAGAACTGTGTTTATTTTTCATTATTCTTGCCTGGATGTTATGAAATTATTGAACTGAAACAGAACTGAAATAATTACATGGACTTCGAAAAGGGAGGCAAAAAAAGTAGATCAGACATCAAATGAACATCTCTCGACTTAGATCTTTGAGATATACTTTAGAATGAAAATGTATATAATATACTTTTAATAAAGAATTTGCAAAAATCATGCGTTTTTGTTCTGAAAAGACTTATGCTTTTTATTTGCAAGATATTTGATGCTTTTTATTGGAAAGATAAGTTTTCTGTGAACATTAGGAATCACAAAATGAAGGACAGTTACTACTTAGGTAACATGTTCTTATTCTGTTTATACCACCACCACCCCCCACCCCAAAATAACGTAACATTATGTCCTGGTTTGAGGTAAAACAGAACCCGTTTCTGTTTTGTAATTTTATTTTGCAGCTCAGCCTTTTCTAACTAACTGAACTTTCTGAAATTAACAGCATATTGTGCAGACAATGTTCGCTTTCATAGTGATGAGACCTGATAAGTTGTAATTTATGCCAAGAAATAGTATGCAGAGAGGCTCCTGCTTATATTACTGCTATAACAACCAAGGTCAGCTAACTTTGTTATTGGCCCCGTTGGAGGGTCAGAAGCAGAAAACCATAGAGAGGTCGCACCTGTGGGGAGGAGTGGACAGGACAGGTGACCCAAACTGACCAATGGGATATTCCATCCCATCTGCCTCATGCTCAGTATAAAAGCTGAAGGATCAAAGGGTCAGGCCCCTTTCTTCACTGGCTTGCATCTGAGGAGGACTCTGTTTGTCTGCCTTTGAATCTGATCCCTGATCCTGTTTGTCCCTGAGTCCAGTTTGGGACTTTCCTTGTGCTTGTTGGTGATGCAATCATCATTCTGGGAGCTCAATAATGGTTGTATATATTGTATATATTTCATTATTTTCTTGTTTATTACTTTATTGATTTATTAATATTTTCATTAAAGTAGTTAAGTTTTTTCTAAACTCATAAATGTCTTTCTCTCCCTCCTCTCTGTGGAGACAGAGGTGGGGGAGAGCAGCTGTCATTTGTTTTCATTGGCCCCTCTGGCCCAAACATGTTAAAATACATCCTTTATTTTAAATATGAACACACTCATTACATATCAAAACAAACACAAAAACTCCTTAATAAATGTAAGTAAAAATCACCATGAGGAGTTCCAGTGTTACTAGACAGTAAAAACAGATTTGTGTTCCATCTTCTGCTTACCTTTGTCCTTTCTCACTTCCCCCAAAACAAACACTTCTGGACTTCAATGTATGCACTTGAGTTATTCTCTAGGAAGTTTTAATTTAAAGGCTTGTAAATGAATGAGGACTGAAATCCTTTCTTTCAACTCTGGAGAATTGCTATATGAAGCTCTGCCTGCAAGGCAATTTTTCATGGGAGCTTTTCTGGTGAAATGTACAGAGTTCAGATGAAAAATAAAAGCAAAAAAGTCTGAAAAGAGTGAAGAATTTATATTCTTTACCTTTTCCCCTTCTTCCTTCTCCCATCCCATTCCATTCTTCCTAAAATTCTGTTTCTTTCTTTTTTTACCAAGAATTTGGTCCAGTAGATTGAAAATAAAACCCAAGAACATTAGTTATAAACAACAAATTATCTATTATTGAAAATATCTAAATATGCATTACATTTTATAAAGTTTATCAATGCTTCTGAAATAAAATAAGAATTAAATCATTATTTCAGAACATTCTATTTTTTAACTGGAGACCAGTTATTGGTTGTTCTTGAAAAAACCTTAATAAGTGGAAGAGAGACTTCTGCAGTACATATTTTTCTATTTTATGTTTTCTAAAACAGATGCAATAACTAATTTGTGTTTAATTTAATAGTGGCAAGTGTAAAGACAGGTAATTTAACCAAAGGCAGTGCTTACCCAGGGTTATTGCTAGACATGAACAAACACATTTTCACTAAATAATTTACTTATCTCCTTACTTCTGTAGATGGGATGTATTTAAGATATTTTTTACTACTCACAAAATGTTGTTATTGAGATATAGTCTCCAGTTTTCAAAATAACGACTTACATTTTGCTCCAGGAGAACAATATGCTCACAGCAGACTTTTCTAAGAAATTTTATCAAAGTGAACTGTCTAGTTGTGAGTGACCACACACATCATGCAGCATAGTGATTGTGAATCATGACATCTTTGGGAAACCAGAATTAAGGAACAGGGGGCATTGGAGGGGAATCTGAGAATTGTAAGATATTTTGTTTGTGTGCAACATTGGTCTTAAAGGCCCCATCATGTTATTTGCTAGCTAGGCAACATGTATTTCTTTTTTTTTTCCCCTGCTACAGTTAGTGAAGACAAGAATCAGATCTGAATCAAACATATGGGAGTCATTACACACAATGACTCCAATAAAGATCTTAAAGATCTTTTATAAATAAAAACATTTATATTCAATCATCTTTAAAAATGTACTGTATTTGAAAGTTCATCCAAATCCCTCAAAACCCCAAAAGATGATTTTAATGCAACCAAGAGAAGAGATGCAACATGCAACGTGGCATCTCCCTCCCCTTCTGTGAAGGAAAATGGAAAAGGAGAAGCAGGACAGAGAAATCCACCCCTTAACTTTTTCTTTTCTTTTTCCTTCTCCTTAGTGCTGTTTTTCCTTGAAGTGTCTTCAAGATCTGTAATTATCCTTTAGTCAGTCAACAAAGGGAGGAAAGAAATGTAGTGCTGGGCTGAAGAATAGAATCATAGAATCATAGAATTGCTGAGGTTGGAAGGGACCTTTAAGATCATCAAGTCCAACCATTACCCTACCCTGACAAAACCCACTTCTAAACCAAGTCCCTAAGTACCACATCTACCCTTTTTTTAAACACCTCCAGAGATGGTGAATCCACCACCTCCCTGGGCAGCCTATTCCAATGTTTAATAACCCTTTCAGTGAAAAAATGTTTCCTAATATCCAGTCTAAACCTCCCCTGACATAACTTAAACCCATTTCCTCTTGTCCTATCACTTGTCACCCGGCAGAAGAGGTCAGCCCCCACCTCTCTACAACCTCCTTTCAGGTAGTTGTAAAGGGTGATGAGGTCTCCCCTCAGCCTCCTCTTCTCCAGGCTAAACAACCCCAGTTCCCTCAGTTGTTCCTCATAAGATTTGTCCTCCAGACCCCTCACCGGCTTTGTAGCCCTTCTCTGGACACGCTCCAACACCTCAATGTCCTTCTTGTAGTGAGGGGCCCAAAACTGAACGCAGTACTCGAGGTGGGGCCTCACCAGTGCCGAGTACAGGGATATGATCACTTCCCTAGTCCGGCTCACCACACTATTCCTGATACAGGCCAGGATGCCATTGGCCTTCTTGACCACCCGGGCACACTGCTGGCTCATATTCAGCCGGCTGTCCATCAACACCCCCAGGTCCTTTTCTGCTGGGCAGCTATTGAGCCACTCCGCCCCAATCCTGTAGCGCTGCATGGGGTTGTTGTGACCCAAGTGCAGTGCCCAGCACTTGCCCTTGTTGTGGTACTGCCATTGCTTGTAATAGGACTCAACCTTTGTGCTCAGCTAATAACACAGATGCAGGACTTGCTGGGCTTTATCTGGAGTTGCCCAGCCGGTCTGAAGCTGTGTCTTAGCTTGCTTCCCTGTAAGAGCAACTACAGGGGCCTTGGAAGTACAAGCACTGGATGGTACTGGAGGTCCCCAGGGAGAGGGAAGGGCAAGGTGAAGCCAGGAGCATAGCATAACGATAAAGGTGGTGGGGTCCTCACCAGCAAGGTCCTAGTCCCACAGTACCTGAGCAAGGTGAGCAGAGCAGACGTGGGGATGAAGGCCAGGTTCAGCCCATATTCCAGGTAAAGTATACCATATGTAATAAATTTGGCTGTAACTTGGACTTGTAAATGTTAGGGAGTTTGTGTGTATTAATTTCAGTTATTTATATTTAGAACAGAGAGTGTTAGTATCATTGTAACTGGAATGACAATAATTCTTTGCTTACACTTTTAAGACTTTACTTTCATTAATACTAAATCTCTTGCTTTTCACAAAAGTTGTGTTCCATTTCTGCTTATAGCAAGGTTTTGTGTGTTACAAGATAGTGGAAAATGCAGCAACCTACTTTGTAACATGGGTGAAACAAGTAATAGAGAATATATTCAAGAAAGGAAGATCCTGAAATATGTTAGACTCAAAAAGTCTAGGGAGAATATATTTCCAAAATGGAATTTTTATCTGTATTCTATATATTGAAATCCTGACTGAAATCCCTCTGCACTTAGCACTGGTAAGGCTGCACCTTGAATACTGTGTTCAGTTTTGGGCCCCTCACTACAAGAAAGACATTGAGGTGCTGGAGCATGTCCAAAGAAGAGCAACGAAGCTGGTGAAGGGTCTAGAGCACAAGTATTATGACGAGTGGCTGAGGGAACAGGGGTTGTTTAGCCTGGAGAAAAGGAGGGTGAGGGGAGACCTTGTTGCTCTCTACAACTACCTGAAAGGAGGTTATAGCGAGGTGGGGGTCAGTCTCTTCTCCCAGGTAACAAGTCACAGGACAATAGGAAATGTCCTCAGGTTGCACCAGGGGAGGTTTAGATTGGATATTAGGAAAAATTTCTTCACCAAAAGGGTTGTCAAACACTGGCACAGGCTGTCCAGTGAAGTGGTTGAGTCACCATCCCTGGAGGTGTTTAAAAGACATGTAGATGTAGTGCTTAGGGACATGGTTTAGTGATGGACTTGGAGGTGTTAGGTTGGACTCAATGATCTTCAAGGTCTTTTCCAACTTAAATGTTTCTATGATTCTATGATTCTATGATAGAAGTCAGTGGCAAAATTCATGGACTTCAATGTGGCCAGAACTGCAACAGTATTTGGGCTTGATGTTGACTACTCAAATCAATGTGAGCTTTTTGATTACTTTAGTTGCTGTAGAGTAAGTGTGTACTACGGTCCCTCTGACTGAGCTGATTTTAGAAAAGAAAAGCAAGGAAAAAATATTCTTGATGTCTCATTGGACATCTTAATATGGAAATTGAATCTAAACTTTTTGCTAGGAACAACTATCAGACTACTTCCATCACACTGTTCTAATTTAGTACAGTAGGTCATATTTCCATCCTTAGACCATTAATTAAGTTGAGTCATTTATTAGGACTGATGTTATAAAAGATTCACTGCAATATGTAGACATTTATTATTACTAAAACAGTGTTATATCTTGTTTTTTAATGTATTTATAGGCAAACAGCACATATGAAAAGTGTAAGTACAGAAACTGTAAGTAGATTACACTAAATGAACTGACATTTTTGTAACAAGTAGTTTGGGAGATGGATAAAGAATGCAAAATTGTTAAGTTTGTTACAAAAATTTAGAAGTATGAACAAAAAGTAAAATTGAAATTGCATAAAATATTAAAAGCATGCACTGTACACATGATATTGTGTGTCATACATGTATACCACTTATTCTGATATATGTGCTATCAGCTTTCTGTTATTAGATCACAGAATCATAGAATGGTTTGGATTGGAAAGGACCTTTTAAGATCATCTAGTCCAACCCCTTGCTGTGGGCAAGGACATCTACCACTAGATCAGGTTACTCAAAGCCCCGTTCAACCTAACCTTGAACACTTCCAGAGATAGAGCATCCACAGCTTCTCTCGGCAACCCGTTCCAAAGTCTCACCACCCTCATCATAAAAAATGTCTACCTTCTATCCAATCTAAATCTACCCTCTTTCTGTGTAAAACTTTTGCCACTTGTTCTGTCACTACAGACCCTGATAAAAAGGTCTCTTTCCATCTTTCTTATAAGCCTCCTCTACATATTGAAGGCCACAATAAGGTCTCCTTGGAGCCTTCTCTTCTCCAGGCTGAAAAACCCAAACTGTCTCAGCCTTTCTTCACAAGAGAGGTGTTTCAGCCCTCTTGTCACTGAAATCAGGAATAAACTCCTTAACACCAATGTAGTATTAAGAAGCAGGCATTCTCTTTATTGCAGCGCTGAATGTGCAGGGGATCACTCCACCCAACGTGCATACCACAGCTTATATCTAGACCCTATTTATTACAATGTAGGCTTTACGTGTTCATGACAATTTATACACATGAAAATTATTTCATTAACCCCTCCCAGCCGCACATGTACTTTTGTCCTCAGCAGTGGTCCTGAGAGTCCTTGGTAGTTTCTTTTTCTCTTTCTTGAAGGGGCCACCTTGTTATTCTTTGGGCGAGCTTTGTGCTCTGTCCTGCAGATTCCTTTCATATCAGTCTCATAATTGTGCGCTTAACCTCCTAGACCAATTTGTACTAGCCTCCTGCTCCGGCCTTGAGTTACAGTCCATGCTGTCTGAGTTCTTTGCAGTTATCTCTTTTTAAATTATTTCCATTCTGTCTGCAATTTAACCATTTCGGCATCTGCCTGAAAACTCAATTTTGTATCACTCTGACCATTTCTATAGATCTCCTCTGGACCTGCTCTAACAGGTCCATGTCTGTCTTGCACTGGGGACCACAGAGCTGAATGCAGTAATCCAGGTGGGGTCTTAGGAGAGCAGAAGGGCAGAATCACCTCCCTTGACCTGCTGGCCATGCTTCTTTTGGTTCAGCCCAGGATAAGGTTGGCTTTCTGGCCTGCAAGTGCACATTACTGGCTCAGGGCTGCTCTCAATTCATTCTCTGCTCAGCCTGTATTTGTCCTTGGGATTGCCCCAACCCACATGCAGGACCTTGCACTTGGGATGTTGAACTTCCTGAGGTTTGTAAAGGCCCACCTCTCAAGCCTGTCTGGGTCCCTCTGGATGGCATCCCTTCCCTCCACTGTGTCAATCACACCACACACAGCTTGGTATCACTGGCAGACTTACTGAGGGTCCATGCAATCTCACTGTCCACGTGACCAACAATGATGTTAAACCGCACCAGTCCCAGTACTGACCCCTGAAGAACACCAGGTGACACTGAAGAGTTAATATTTATGGCCTTATGACTGGATCTTTCAAATGTTGGTGTCAGAGATTTTTAATAAAGCAGTTATGAGAAAAGAAGGTTGTTGGATTAAAGGGCAAAGTAATTTGGCAGAGGATAAACCCCCTTGTGTTCCAGCCTGTATCAGAGGGCCAGGGGGCCGCTAGACTTAGATTCTGAGTGATGTCCAATGCGGCGTCAGAAGTCCGGTCGTGTTCAATATGTATATTGAACTATCACGATTACGGATGCACTCATAACACCATACACAATTTGATCTAGCGGCATTCCATGAACTAGCATGGCCACACTTAAGGAGCTGGGTTGTGTTCACTGTGAACTCTCATGTCTAGATTGGTGAAAAGTGTAGTTTATTGAAGCAACAGATGCGTTAGTTCTTTTGGATTGCTGGTGATAGTGACTGTCTGCAAAGTACGTGCAAATACTAAGGATGTTAGTAATACAGCCTGGCTACAAGCACGCTAAGTTATAAAACAACTCTATAGAGATATCTAAGTTTCCCGGGGAAGCACTTGGCATAGCCAAGTGTTAGAATCTTACCCACAAGTGTCCTTATGGAGGCAGGAAGAGAGGCTTAGCCCATCGACTGATCCCAGAAGTCAGGAGTGGTCAGCGATGGTGTTTCCCTGATTGCGTTGGTATCTTCCCTGACATCCCTCCTCTCTTAAGCTATTTTTATACTATTTTATACCTTTCAGGTGGAGCTTGAGGGACTCTAGTCATACACACTTTTGTTATGATTGATGTAAAATTCTCTCGCTTTGCTTTTAAAGGTATAGACTGCGAAAAATTCAGAGTGCAGGCTCCATGAGGAGTGGTCGCACCATGGAGGCAGGTAGCTTTTGGGATGGAAGTGTGTTTTGGTATTATAATGACATTATAATGAGCAAAGTTCACCCAAAGGATAGCATTTTGTCAAAAATTGACAGATTGTTGGCTCAGGGTAACAATTAGGCACCTTATCAGTTCCATAAGACCTTCAAGGGTTCCACATGACCTTCAGGTTCCCATTTTATCACAGAGTTTGGCTGTGGTGTCTCCACTCCACTCGATCCTCTGCACCTTTTTTTTTTTCTTAGAGTTAGTGCACCGGACTCCCCCAATGTCGTTAACATCTAAGGTTGCTTAGGGAACCTTTGTGAAATGTGTCCTTTGCATACCAGCTGCACTCTGCCTCTGAAAGCTTCATCGATGCCGTACTTTTCTTCAAAATGTGAATATAACTTAATTTCTAAGTCACCTCCAGCAGTTATCCCACAAAGGTCTTCCCAGAAGAGATACAATATACGTATAAACTCTAGAAGAGGTGCTTTGCTTAATCTTGAAAAAAAAATCTTTACAGACAGTCCACATTTCAGATCCCTTCAGGAACTCCTAGATTCAGCGGCTGAGGTTTTATGACCTTTCATAAATTACTGCCCATCTATCTGCCCAGTCCCACAAATGTCTGAACTTCAGAAGCAATTCTCCAACAGTTAGGATTTTGAGACTAGCATTTTAAAACAGAGACCACTATCCTCCTTTCCTCTTGTGCAAGCTTGGCTGTTTTGGGGTAAAACTCATACAGATTTTCCTGAACTTAAACATAGAACTCAAAAGACTAGTGTGTATAAAACTATACCAAGGGTGAGGAATCCTAGCTTCACAGTGTCTTTCCCTCAGTAGTTAATACATTGATAAATTATATAAAATGTAAATATAAACTCCAGTCTGTGATGTTTATCTTAACTGTATCACAGTCTATGTAGACAACCTAAATTAACAGATACCTCATGAAGCTCTTGTTTACCTACTCATCACCTACATCCTGTACATTTATGATTTCTGGCTGTTCTGTAGACCATTTTGACAAGACTAGGAGACATCTTTACTCTGATTAGCCTGGGATTCAGATGCCGCTGCTCCAATGCTGCTTGATTAGGTGAGGTTATGGGGACACTGCTATTCTGCTTCAAACTGCACTAATACTGAAATGAAGTCATAGGAGTCCTCCTTTGATGAAAGTAGGCCTCTCAATGCTTCGTACCAGGCAAATTTTTATAATTTTCATTTATATATATGGTTGCAATTAATTGAAACTACAGTTACTATTTATAGGTAAGCAAGTTTACAAAAGTGCTGTTTTATGAGGACAGTGAAATAAATTCCTCATTCCATGAGCTAAGAAATCATGCTTTTTGGATTACAGAAGCTAAAGTCACTATAGAAAAATATAATCTTGCCCCAAAATCAAGTATTTTGATTAAGGCTACAAAGCATGAAAGTCAAAAGACTGGCATGATCCTTCTTTTAAAGGATCTGTAATTGTAATTACACATTTTAAAATGTGAACAGTCTGAAAATTTCAAGGTGATTTCTTAGCTGAAAACAGATACCTGAAAATAAGTGTTCCTTCTCTCAGGCTGCAGATAAAATAAACACCTTTTACATGCTGTTGTGATCCTATATTTAAAAAGGGATGGCAGTTTTTCTATTTTCACTATTTTCCCCTTCAAATTATCAAGCCATTTTCATTCTTTTGAGCTGCTTATGCAACTCAGTATACAATAATACAAAAAAAATTGTGCCATGTCTTAGAAAGATGCAGCAGCTAGAAATCATGTCTGTTTCTTGTGAACTTAAGCACAGGAGAGCAGCTGAGAAGCTCAGTCAAGGCTTATGCGCTATGATGCTGATAAAGGTGTAAGTCCCCTTTCTATTCAGTCTTGTGAAATAGAGTGATTTCCCACTAAAGGGAATAATGGTGGGTGCAATCCCCCACCAGCTTAAATTATATCAGGCAATGCTTGCGGGTTTTTATTACTATACAATTATATTACATTTTAATTATGAACAAGTAAACATGTAGACCATTTTGACAAGACTAGGAGACTTCTTTACTCTGATTAGCCTGGGATTCAGTATCCTTTATATATTCACATTTCAAATGAAAAGAAGATTTCTTTCTGTTGCTGCTGATTAGATTCCTAAAAGTGCCTTTGAGTTATCGAAGAGATAGGCAAAGATATTAAAACAAATTAATATTGAAGGAACAGGTCTTTTTAAAAGTATCTTAATACTTCAGGGGTTGCACTTAGTGATGTGCTGCCTGAGAAGTTCATTTAAGTATTATATAAACATTAGCATAACCCATCATATCACCTATTGTCCCACAGGGAGGTTTGGAATTGTTCTGTGTTTGGCTACACAAATTTTCTTTTAATCAGAAACCTGTTATATCAACTGCAAATGCAAATGGAATATTGTGTTTCCCACTATGGTCTTTGGTAAAAAAAACCCTAAAGATGTGAAAACAAAATTTTTTGTTTTGGTTGGGGTTCTGATGTGCTCTGTGGTACAACACCTGTAGGAGAATTACCATTCAAATGGTATGGAGAAGTCTGATAAACTAATAATCTACACACATGCAGAGAGAAAATGGGCAAGACTGTTCATACTTCCTTTGGTTATCAGTTGTCTCAGCTAGCTACATAGACAGGGTGAAAAATGCTATATTATTGATCCCTCTCTTCTCAAAAAAACCCACAAGGAAGTATGCAAATGCGAAGGCACATTGCCTATTTCTACAATAGGAAGTAGTACAACACAGCAGCAGTAGGCCTATAGAGCAAAGTAGCTGGTCCTGAGCATCTGATATCCACACTATGTGTCATTTGGGGGTTTGCTTCATACTGCTTCTAGTCTGCTCCTGTATGCCCATTCATAACAGGAATATTCTCAACGCAAATATCTTATTGTACAAGGAGCAAATAACAAAATGTACCTCTGACTTCTCAGCTTGCATAAATGTAATGTGTGATAAGTTGAATTTTTTAACTTCAATGACAACAAATGCACAAGCTTTACTACATTTTACTACAGGTGAAAATGTAGTCCCATATTTCTGATTTTGGGCAGCTTTGGCCATAACTGGTAAAGCCCACAAACTGTTGTTATGGTTTGGGTGGAACTGGCCACCAGGCGACGGACAGATGCTCCCCCCTACTTCTCTCCTAAGAGAGAGGCAGAGGAGGGAAAAAGAGACTTGTGAGTTTAGAAGGAACTAAACTACTTTAATGAAATATTAAAAATTAAATAAAAAGGAAATAATTAAATATATACAAAATCATATCAAGCTCCCAGGATGACAATCACACTACTGGCTGGCACTGGGGAAATCCCAGACTGGACTCAGTGATGGACGGGAACTGAATTCTGGATCTGCATTCAGAATGGGGATCAAAGGCAGACAAACAGACAGAGTCCTCCTCGGACGCCAGCCAGTGAAGAAAAAGGGCTGACACTTTGATTCCTCAGCTTTTATACTGAGCATGAGGCAGATGGGATGGAATACCCTGTTGGTCAGTTCTGGGTCACCTGTCCTGTCTGCTCCTCCTTGCAGGTGGGACCCGCTGTGCTTTTCTGCTTCCAACCCTCCAATGGGGCAAATAACAAAGTTAGCTGGCCTTGGTTGTTACAACAATAAGAGCCTCTCTGCGTACCATGCATTGGTATCAACTATAAACATAAGTCTTATCACTCTGAGACTGAAGAGTGTCTGCACAATATGCTGTTAATTTCAGTAGTTAGAAGAGGCTCAGCTAAAAAGTAAAGTTACTGAACAAAATTGGTCGTGTTTTACCTCAAGCCAGGACAGCTGTCTATTGGCCTGGCAGTGCAGAATCTCGGGGCTTGGTTTGGCTTGTTTTACCTTTCTCCCAAAGCCAATGTACTAACACTTAAATTTTAATACAGATAAAGTATGTTTTCCTTTAATCTAGCTTCCAGAAGTAATAAGAACAAGAAGCAATGGGCACAAACTGAAACACAGGAGGCTCCATCTGAACGTTTTTACTGTGAGGGTGACTGAACCCTGGAACAGGCTGCCCGAACCCTGGAACAGGCTGCCCAGGGAGGTTGTATAGTCTCCCATGTAGATGTGGTCCTGGGAAACTGGCTGTAGGTGGCCACACTTGAGCAGGCGGGTTAGGCCTCCAGAGGTCCCCTTCAACTTCAACTATTCTGTGAGTACATGAAGTATTTTGGCTGAAATATAATCAAGAAAGGTTCAGCCCAAATCTGGTACAAGGCAAATAAACTTGAATCTTATTTGTTAAAACCTAAACAATCAGATTAGTGACAGAAGGACAAGTGAAAACACAGGACAAGTGTAATAACAGACAGTGCAAGCAGGCTTTTCAATAATCTACCACAATATTACTTCTGAAGTTTAATAAAGTGAGAAGAACGGGGCAATTCATTCTGGCTCCTGCTGAGACGGGAAAGAGTGTTTGCTACTGCCCCCAGTGGTAGAAGGCTCTATTAATGAAAAGCTCTATATAAATAAAAATATGCAGAATTTCTTACTCTCTGGGGTCCATAATGTCGACTTTCAAGTTTCCACTTGTGTTCACTGATAAAACAGTGTTTCTGTAGGAAATAGGAGTGGAAGACTGTTGTGCATTTCAGTGCAGCCCTTAAAATCTTCCTTGGTTAAAATGCTTCAGCAGTAGCTTTTGAGTAACAACTGTATAGCCCTATCCAATTTGTTACACATGGCAGAGGGAGTGAATATGTAGGAATGTCTGTCTAGGTCAGCAGCCATCTATGTCTGGTGGCAGAGAACCTGTACTGCCTATAGGAGGCAATTTCCTATATGACTGATCAAGTTTGCTGGAGTACACAATATTGCCAGCTCACACATTTGTCTCATGATACTTGGCATTTTTCTTAGTTCTCAATGAACAGCAACTGTTCAGAGTGATGTACCACTGCCAACATTTCTGAGCTTTCTTTTAAAACTCTTAAGCCCCCATGGTTATAAGAAAAGTTGGTAAACCCAATGTGCAAGTGCACACTGAAAAAGAGAATAAAAATATCAACGTATACACACCTACAATCCGGGTAAAAATTGTTCAAGACATTTCATAGGTGTCATGTCCTTTCCCTTAATCGCTATTAATTCAAGGGACAAATTCAGAGTACCATTTTTCCTGCTTTATGTAGGTGAGATATAGTTCTCTTCCACAGGGGAAGACTGGGCAGAAGATTTCAATTTTTTCAGTGTATTTAATGTAATATTTCTTTTTTACATTCATGTCAGAATTCTGGAAGGCCAACCTAAGATTTTTTAACACCTGGATGTTGCAGTATTGGACACTTATTTATTAAAATGTCACTTTTATGGATGTTAGTTAACTGAATAGTGGCTCATTTAGGTGCTCAGTCTCTGAGGGTCTACAATAAGCAGACTGAAGGTGAAGATATTGTTATAGTGGTATCCCTAAGTAATATGAGTCAAAAATTTATCCTGGGGAAGGTGAACCAAGTAGGCTATGAGCCACAGGGATTTTAGCCAATTTCTATTCCTTTGGCATGCTACTGGCACTACTTATTTTTCCAAATCAGCATTATAGCATTTTTCTACGTCCTTTACCAGATGCAGAAAACTGAAGGCAAGCTGCTGTGCTGTGAAGTTCTGTGCAGGAATTTTGCCAGAGCTCAGGAGCTGCTATACCAATGCTAAATGGCAAGGATTTAAATTGGGTCCCCTAATAAATAGTCATTTAGAAGGGTATAGACAGAGTAATGTAAAAGCTTTTAATCATCTGGGGGTGCTGGTGGATGAGAAGCTCAACATGAGCCGGCAACGCATGATCGCAGCCCAGAAAGCCAACTGTATCCTGGGCTGCATCAAAAGTGTGACCAGCAGGTCGAGGGAGGTGATTCTTCCCCTCTACTCCACTCTGGTGAGGCCCCACCTGGAGTACTGCGTCCAGCTCTGGAGCCCCCAATATAGGAAAGACAGGAACCTGTTGGAGCGGGTCCAGAGGAGGGCCGCAAAGATGATCTGAGGGCTGGAGCACCTCTCCTATGAAGACAGGCTGAGAGAGTTGGGGTTGTTGAGCCTGGAGAAGAGAAGGCTCTGGGGAGACTTTATTACAGCCTTCCAGTGCCTAAAGGGGGCCTACAAGACAGCCAGAGAGGGACTTTTTGCAAGGGCATGTAGTGATAGGACAAGGGGTTCTTCAAACTGGAAGAGGGTAGATTTAGATTAGCTGTTAGGACGAAATTTTTCACTCTGAGGGTGCTAAGGCACTGGAACAGGTTGCCCAGAGAAGCTGTGGAAGCTCCATCCCTGGAGGTGTTCAAGGCCAGGTTTGATGGGGCTTTGAGCAACCTGGTCTAGTGGGAGATGTCCCTGCCTATGGCAGGTGTGTTGGAACTAGATGATCTTGAATCTCCCTTCCAACCTAAACCATTCTATTTTTCTGTGATAATCCATCAGCTTCTGGTGCTGTAGACAGTAGATTGCTGAATTTTGGTTCCCATTAGCCTCCTAACTAACTTCTGCATCTTTCATAGTGGACTGTTGTAGGGCAAAACTACACTGTCATATAATCTAAAAAGAAATATGGCCATTTCATATCACCTGAAGTTCCCTGTTAATAGGAGAGCTAGTTCTGATCCATAGTTAGGAACAAATACAGGAATTGTTTAATTATTGGACCCCAGCTTAGGCCAAAAAGGCTCTGGTTAAGTATGAAAACAGACTACTAATGTTAGCCATTCACTTGGATAAGATTTTAAGTACCGATATAATAAGTATTTTAAGTGGTGTTTATTGTTTATTTGCTTTAGGTTTATGTGTTGGTTTGGTGTTTTTTTCTAAAAGAGGCATTGGTTCAAATACATCTTCCAAAAATGTTTTGTGGTGGAATAGGACAACAGTTGCACACATTATAAATGGATAAGGATGGTTAATATATCTGTTTACTTTGTCAGTCCTCAGGTTAGGAAGGCACAAGATAAGTTCTTGTAAGAACAGTAATATGTGGATCTGGGTGTGTTGGAAGGAAAGTCTGCATTATGGAATTTGCCCTTCATGCAGTAAAAACCTTTAGAAAATAATCATACCATTAAAAGGTTTACATGCTTTTACATGGATAAAAAAAAGATTAAACTACAAATAGTTCTGTAGCTGTGACATTTTTTGTTGACAAAGCAAATTTGCATATCATAATTCTCAATTATTAGACAAAGTTAGTAAGACTACTTTTAGTAGCAGAAAAGTAGTAAGAGTTTTTGTCCCTGCTTTCTTTTTGTAAAGAACAAACTTTTAATACAGAAAACAATCAGTGTTCCAAAATAACAGGTAAACATTTTGAACACAGAGGTCATGATTAAAGATTCAGCCTGGTTCTGCATTTAGCTATGAGGCGTCACACTTGTGATGGAGCCTGGAACACAATGAAGCCGTTCTAGTTGATTGGTCTGATATTTCTATATAATAAGCTGCTGAGTTTTGTTCTCTGATGGCACTCATTGAGATTTGCTATTTCTGCATGCAAAATCTATCAATACTTCTTCTCCTCCATCTACCACCAGTAAAAGTCATTACTGTCTTAAGTAATAAATGTGTTCTGAAAATGGTAATCACATCAACTTTATACCATCATTCATTTTCACCATATTTATACTTACTTTAAGCTAATTTTAGAGAGCATTTTAAACAAAACAAACAAACAAACAACTTAAATTTTGGGTAAAAATATTTCTAGACAGTAATAAAAAAGAATCCACCTTTAATTATTAGGAATATAATGTAGCATAAAGTACTGTGAAGAAAGTTTTGTTGCAAATATTTGAAGAATCCAGTAATTCTTAGGAAAGAAGAAAGAAACAATTCTGTGTCTTAGTCCAACATTCAGAATTCTTGCCATTATGTTTGTGTCTATTCTGGTCACAAACATTTTCCACGTAAGACTGCACATCTGAGGAAACAATGGTTTCCACATTGCAACATCACAGTTCAGTTTTTCATATATATTCATCTTCTGTGATACATATATCATCTGTAGTTATATTCTATAGTATATTATGCCTCTTACAGAATATATGATAGGTGGAAACATACTCTGCTTTAGTCCACGTTTGTACCTTTTACATAATTTTAACTGGGTGTGTTCAAACCATTGTGAGGTGCCTCTGACTTGTATATACCCACACATACCTTTGATGATTCTCAAACACTTTATGTACACTTAATTTTTTTCAGTCTATCTCTAAATCTTAGGCATGTGCAAAACAAATACCAGCTGAAATGAGACTTCAGCGATATATACCCTCACATGCAGGTTGCTCTAATGATCTTTATAATAACAGATATTTTCCAGTGTAATTTACATTTGGTAATGAGATAAGCAGATAAACAGTGCAAAATGAATCTGATTAGAGATTGGCACTATGAATAAGCCCTGTAAAAGGGGCTTCTGTAAAAGAAAGCTACATGTATACACATTCATGCTTGCACATAGTCCCTCAGATGATTACGTATCTGTTGTAATGCATACAAAAATTATAGTCAAATGCTCTCATCATTGCTAATCAAAGCTCCTCCAACAATATTTCTCTAGTCTCTTTGAGTTCCTTGCCTCTTATTTCCTCCTGCTCTCTGATTATAGGTTTGCTTAAAGCGTATTTACTTTATAGTGAGATGAAAAGTACACCTACTCTTGATAAAATTACTGATGTGAGAGTCTGATTTCCTAAAGCATTAAATGAACTATGTAACAGTTGTAAAGCATTAAACAAGCAGCAGCAATGAACTATGTAACAGTTGTATTAGTTGTATTGTGAAATATATAAGTTGTGTTGGAACTTATCTCTGAGAACAGAATGCAAAGCTGCCATGAGATAAAGAAACACGGGACGTCTCAAGGCTGCAGATTGCAGACTCTGTGGCTTTGTTAGCAAGATAGGGAGGTAAAGAGCTAAAGTTCACTAGGGGGACACTGCGATGAAGAGGAGTAGAAGAAGTAAACGACCATCAGATGTCTCTGAAGACCACCAAGAGACTATAGTGTGCATGCAGGAGTCGGTAGTAACCTATGGTAATGAGTTCCCGGAAAAGTAATGAATATGTATATATGGCATGTATATAAGCTGTATAACTAACCCTTTATGGCACACACATTAGGAGGAGTGATCCTCTGTGCATCCAGCGCTGCAATAAAGAATACCTGCTTAAGAGTCCTGATTTCAGCTTTTCACGGCAACATTACAATCATTTTTATCAAATTGCTGTGAGGACTAATAGCCAAGGGTATTCACATGAATTGGCATTGAGAAAGGAGAAAACAAGACTCAGAAGTAAAATGATTCAGTGCTTGAAAATCTATCAGTTATTGTACATAGGTGTACAATAAGTAGAGAATGATTCAAAATTTGAAAAAAAAAAATCCTATGGTTTCACTTGCTTGGTTGCTAAGGGGAATTTTAGGAGCGTTCACATATCATTGCAAACGCATGATAATATACGATCTATTTCAATGCACCCAGCACCATGACAAACTAACATTTGTTCTGTTCTGTGATGAATTCCACATTTTTTTTTTTTCTTTTTTGAGACAGACTTTTTTTTGTCGTCTTAGATTCTGAGTTTAATCTTTTGAATGAATTCTTGAATGGCTTTAAGGACTATAGTAAACCTTTCTTACAATGCAAGATGCATTGAGGTTTCTCTGGTATAAGCATGTAGCTGCCTATGAGCAATGAAGCAGGCAGACTCATACCAAAACTCCAAAGCAAAGTGAAGAGAAAGATGCAGCAAAAGTTAGCCATGTCACTTACTACACTACCAAAAAAGTACTCAGGTATCATGCTGAAAGTGAGAGTGAGAACAAATGATAGACTGATGAGAAAAAAATTATTCCTCATTGTGTATTCATGCATTCACACATACTGGGACTAGTTTGTGGGAATAAACAGTGCATTCCTGCATAGTGCTGAGTGTTATCTAGTCCCATTGCACTGCTGGCAAATGTGTGATAATGAGATCTCTGTTTGTTTATGTCATAGTTCTGTCCCAAGTGGTCACAAAAAAGTGGATTAGTCAGGTGAGTTTTCCACAGAAGTATTGACTTTAGGAGAAGAGCAGGACCTAAATATATTCCTGTATGCGGTTTGCTTCCATCCCCTCTGGCGAGTAGTGTTTTACTGTTTGTTGATACTACCAACAGTCTCAAATTAGCACAAACTTTGATAATGAGGAACTGTTTTTTTAATCAGAAGGCAATTTATGTGTAGAGTCTGACATTCAAATGGTTTGTAGAGTTAAATTATGACTCATATTTTAGGGTGATAAGTGTTTTTTTTCCTGGAGTCTTATGTAAATCGTATTGCTTTGTTTATAGTAAAATAATTGTGTGTCACAAGTAAAAATTTAATCTCTGTTATACATGCACACTGATTCATCAAGGTGCTTAGCCTGTGCGTTTGATGGGACCGCATAGCACAGTTGAAATTGGGCAGTTATTTAAGAATTCCATTTAAAAAAACAAAACAAACAAACCCACATAAAAATTTAATGATGCCATTATGAGGCAAAACCAAGGTATGCATATGCGTGGGTACCTGCACAGCCCACCCTTGGCAAATGGCTTGCATACCACCACCTAGTAAGAGAAACAGTGTCATGGAGGGGGAGCAGGGGGAAGGGAGAGGGGCAGGCAGAGAGACATACACAAATACAGTATGGAGGGTATTTGGCAAGTAATGGTCATGCTAAATAGGAAAACAACCATGAGCTGGGCTAAGCAGTAACTGAGGAATAGCATGGAAGGTTTTGGAAGAAAAGTTGACAGTTTGAATAACAGAAGAAAGTGTTTTCATAACTGGTAGTCATAGGTGTTCGAGTAGAAATAGCAGGAATAAAAATCTGTCTTGACACTGCCAGATGAGTCCCTACCAGCATCGCTAACCCTGCCCAAGACAGGCAAAGCATCCTCCTCACTAGATGCCATGAGCACCCAGCTCGTGGGGTGACAGCACAGGGGCAGCATGTAGGGAAGCACCTAGGATGTACAGCTGTGTATCTTGGAAAGATTTGTCACTGGCATGTGGGTCAGCGGGGTGTGGCAAGCAGCAGGGGTACACATGAAGCTGAAGCACCCACATCTCCCACAAAGAGTGTGTAACCTGCAGTGCCAGGAGAAGAGACATTTGCTGGTAGCACACACTTCTGGAGTGGGGGAGGGGAGGTGTGTGTGTGTGGAAGGCTAGGTGAGTGTTTCTGGGATTTGGGATTAGTTACAGAAGGGTGTTTATAAATGTTTTGGTGTTTATAAATTTTGGTAACTTTCTGGTATTATGGTTCTTCTGGTGTGTTGCTGATATTGTACCTGAATGGATAGTTCACTGATTGGTCTTTAATGATGTGTTTTTAACAAATCACTAAACTACTTATATGCTGATTTGGTTCAAGCTCTGTGCATTGAGTAGCTTTTCCTCTTAACAACATACAGTATGTGTTGTGATGCTCTGTTTCAACTGTAGTATAGTGTAATTGAAATATGAGCTCTCGTTTCTCAGAATTCAAGCGAGAGCTTACCTAGAATAATAAATGCATATTCAGGGCAATTGGATGTGATTTAGTGTTTAAATAATATGCCATATTGTCTAAAATTATGTATGGATTTTAATGTAGAGATTTTACAGTTTATGTTCTCTAGAGTTGAGAGAACAGGGACAGGTATAAGGGAAAGAATACAAGAGTACATGATAAAATAAACCCAAATCTAACTAGATTTGCAGAAATATTTTATAGTTATTCAGCCAGTGTGCCTACATGTTGTTTTCAGAATGCATGAATCTATCTAATTTCTATAATAAGTAAAATTCAATAAATAATTCTATAATCACTATCTTCACATGTTCAAGGAATTCTTTTTGACTTCTGTGTGGAATCTGAACAATAAGGACTTTTTTCTGTACTCTTTCATTATAACTGGCATGCAGTTACACTTTCAAAAGGTATTGTGAAACAGACTTGTTTTACACACCTCACAAAGTAGATGCATTTCCTCTTAGTTCTGTGTTCTGGACTTCCCAAATCCCCTGTGAAGAGGGTGTGTCAGTTTAGCATGTATTTCAGAAGTCAGCATGAATCAATCATCATTAATTCCAAATAATGTTCCAGACCCTCCTCAGTGTCACAGACTTACAGAAGATCCTGAGATGTTGTCACAGCGGTTGTCCCAAAGAGGTCATTTACCCTATGTGCAAGATGCCAATATACACACAGAGTAGAGGTATTTATCATTTCTGCAGAGATGGGTGCTAGGTGGTAATCCACAAAGCTAGCACACCAGCCTACAAACTCATTGGAATATTTATACAGTTCAAAACACAGAAATATACACCCTTAATTGTAATTATTGGTTAGTACCTTATCTTAACAATTTCTATTAGTTAGCACAGTCTCTCACTTTCATTTAAAGCTACAATTTACTTTAATTGATGTGTGCGCGCTCCAGTATGTTGCAGGGGGGAGGTAGTTCTGTTCAGCCTCTAATTGAGTCAGTGGTCACAATCTCCCACTGCCGCCTTTACCTTTCCCCCAGTTACTGCAAATCTTAGTAGACTTTCTGCTTCTTCCAGCAGCTGTCTGGTTTTCAGCCGGTTTCAGTGCCTTCTGCAGAAGGATGTTCCCTTGTTATCAGTCTTCTGTTCTTCTTCAAGGGTATATTCATTAGCAAGGCATGTATTGTCTATACAGTGTCCTGTTTCTCAAGGTCTTGTAATCTTTTTACAGCTTTTTGCTCTTGCTTAGTGAGAAATTCTACCTTCTAAAATACATTCTACCTTTTAAAAGTAAATTTTACCTTTTTTAAAGGACATCACAGCCAGCTGAAAGTCATTAAATCTGTTGTGCATTTGTGCAAGGCACCATGGCTATTGTTCATTATGACCCCAGTGACAAAGGCACCCAGATATTGATTAAGATATCATTTGTTGGAGCTAATGCTAGAAGAAGAAAAAGGGTGAATAATCTTATGTCTTTTCCAGTGAAGGGAACCCCAAGTTGGGCAGCATCAGATGGGCCTCTAATCAGAAAACAGCATCGTCTAAAGCTCATCTGTAGAGAGGTTGCTCAACAGTTTTGTCTTTTGAGCAATTTTATTATTTTAGTGAAAACAATTCTAATCATCATGTCTACTGTCAAACAAGTGGATGTTCCTATGAGAGCATGCTTCTTCGCTTTAAGATACGGACAAGGACATGCAGGCAGTGTAATTATCAGTACAACATGGAAGCTGGCTACAGGCTCCTGTGTTAGGAACAGCCTGCTGAGTTTGCCCTGTAGCCAGGTGATGTTCACAGCATACTCCTGAAGACCAAGCTGTATGTGCAGCACAGCGCAGGCCTGCATATACTCAGGATAACTGGTATGTGGATCGCTAACTTTTCGATGGAGAACAATGTTTATCATCACTACAAAATTGTCCTCCGGTTTGGAATTTTACACGTTCTGTCTTGATTGTCAGAGTTTTGGTTTATATGAGATACAATATTCTGTTTTGCCAAAAAAAGCTATTTATTTGGTCCTGAAAGTCTTTGGGACAAAGTCATTTTGTAAAGTACTGTAAGGGTTGAATTTTTATATGTCATGAGCAGTACTTACTATTTTACATATAGTTGTCATAAGCACATTTTTGTGTACAAAATAGGGCATAGCCAACTACACCTTGACGGCTTAGAGCAGAGGAGAAACATCAAAGTATCATTATTTCTCTTTTCTTTCTTATTCCTACCTTTTCCTGCCTATATATACAGTATATATGGCATACATTTGCAGAAACCATCCTGATAGAAATCTAATTTTGTATTATTTTTATGTATTTCCAAACACTATCATTATTGTTCAAAGGAAGGTTCTCTTTGTCTCTGTGTTACATTTCATCACATTGTACAACCTGTGTGTGGTCTGGCACTCCAGTTCTTTTGTAAACATCTTCTTTTTTTCTGGATGGCAGAGTGCCAGGAGTTAATTTCTTTCCATTAGTACCTCTATCTCATAGATCACTGTGTTCAAGTACTTGATCTTTTTCTGTCAGCACCTGGTATAGCATTGTTCAGCCCTTGATCCTTCCACATTTAGGTAGCTCTCACCTAGGTAGCTGTTTGCTTTTGTTTCACTTTACTGTCTCTTTTTTTTCTGTCCTTCAAACAGCCATAGTCCAATTTACCTTTTCTTTCATTACTCTCACTCCTTTCTAGGTGACTATATGTCACTTTGACTTCTGTTCTTTTGCCATTAGTGTGTTTTTATTGCTGGTGTTTATATTCCACTGCTCATTTCTCCATAATCACATCTTTCTGTGCTGGCAACTTTTCAAGTATACCGGCACATAAGTTAATAAGAGATTCTGAGGTGATGCAATGGACAGATAAATCCCTTTATTTCACAAAGTTCTGCAAATAATTAAGATCAAGTCATACAACTGTCTTCTATTCCTACTCTCCAGCTCCCTAACACTGGGCAAAACGTGTGAAACTTCAGCTACTCTGAAGATACCTTTATAGCTGACCTGGAAAGAAGTCATGAACCAAAGGTGTTAGATTCCGTCTCTAATGGCAGAAACAGCAGTAAACAAATAAAATCCACTCACTGATCATTTATTCCTCAATTTCATACTGTAGGTAAACATTCAAAATAAAGGAATTTGAATGGACTCAGAATAGTAGATTCTGAATTCATTACATTACAATGGATTCACTTCCTTTACTCCCTTTGTTTGCCAAAATGCTTTATAATCTTAAAGTTGCAATCACTACCATTTCATTCTAAAGTTGGACTCATTTTAGGTTTGGATACCTGATTTCAGACTTTCACTCTGGTTTGATGATCCTATAAGGAATCCAGTAAACCCAAGAATTGCCTTTGTGTGCAGCAAGTTTTCTTAATAAGTAAGGATAATAAATTGTATGTGCTGCTCATAGGTTTCCCTCAAGAAAAACTATACTCAAGTAACATAATTTGTCATTTTTTAGTCCATGACAGAAGCAAAGCCTAGTACTTTTATTATATACCCTAAGCAAATGTGGGGGTTTTTTTAAGAACTCTTCTGACTTTCAGAATACTTAAGTTCCTACCGAAGAAACTAAAGACAGAAAATATCCTAGAAACCCAGTGCAATGCAAAAGCATTGTGACACTTCTCAGGCATCACAATAATAGTTTCCCAGCAAGAACCCTCCTTTCTACCCCAGAATCCGGATGACAGACCTTATGTTTGAAAAAGGATGGAAACTAATTGTGCAAAGAAGGAGGAGAAAGAAATAGGTTGGGCGGCTGTGAATACCTAGCTTTCTCTCCCCAGTTAATGTGTCATTTCGCTCAAGGTATACAAACATCAAATCTTTGACTCTGATAAAGCTGTACTTTCAATATTCACATGACAAAGAAAAGCATAGAAATGTAAATGCCTCACTAAGAGGTGAAGAGTGCCAGTTCTTACTGCTTTGTTAGTAACTGCTAGGCACTCTTAAACCTAACAATTACTGCCTACTGTGAACTGGGGACTGTGGTCACATTTAAAGTTTGTAAAGACACTTCAACAAAGAACTGTTAACCAGTACACTGAAATCACAGTTACTTTGAAAGAAAACAGGAAAGCTATGATGGACACAGCAAATAAATCTCCACCCCATTTCTCAGTGCTTGAATTTGAAAATAAGATTTCAAAACCTTATAGAAAAATACTAAGATAAGCAAGTATGTTTCAAGCGTTTTTCTCCCACATTCCTCGCTCTTAATCTACCAGTGAAGTTAATATGAAGTACAGACATGAGATGGTAACATTGTTTATAATACAACTGCCTCAAGAAAATACATCTACAGTGTCATTTTTGCCTTTCAAAGTATGACCTAAAAACTCAGTTTGTAATAGAGAAGATTTGATGAAATGCAGTGAAATCAGCTGAAAAAATATCTTATCCTCGGAAAATAACAATACTGACAGACTTTCAGAAATTTTTGCTCATTGAAATGAAGAAATTCTGTTAATACTCAACAGGAAAATGGCTGTTCTTGAAATAATTTTAAAATTTCGTTACAACTATTTTTTAATTTATTATAATTTTCGTTACAACGCCTCTCAGTTGTTGACACGCGGAAACAAACTCCACAACTCACAGAGAGTTATAAAGCAGGTATGCTTACTACAGTGCGGGGTGCAAGGGGGAGCACTCCTCCAAACTTGCACACCGTATCATAAAACAAGCGTTCATTTATGATGCAAAGGCATACATATTCATCAGTGTAGGCTGGGAATAGGGACAACTATGGTAATTATTTCCGGAAACTAATTATCATACGTCTCCTCCTTTTGCCGTATGCGCATTGCCATCTGGTGGTCATGGGCTGGGGTCTTCTGGAGGAAGGCTCATAGTCTTTCTCACAGTGTACTTTTAACCTTTGCCTCAAAAATGCTAATCTGGCTGAGCTCTGAGCCTCGAGACCAGTTGTCACCAGATGGTTACTCCTCTCAGACAATAAGGCCTTGAATAGCCGTTCCCATTATCTTTATGGCTCCGGATGGCTCCACTCCTCTGCTACTTCTAAGGTCGAGCTGCCCTAGTATTACCATTCAGGAGCCTCTTATCTGTACGATTCTCACTTGTGACACCGTTTCAGTATCTTTCTAAGCTATTTGCTATGTTGCAATGTCTAACTGGATGCTACTTCCCACATAAGTTGTCTTGGCTAATATTTCAGAGAACCGTATGTTTTCTTCATATTATTTTTAATATATGGAAAACAAGCTGTACTCTGTAATAGTGCAGTTAAAAGCTTACTGAAACAGTGGGTAACTTCTACTTGCAAAAGCAGCTCTTTGAAAAAAAAATAAAGGATTTCCAGAAAAAAATACTTCATCTCAGAAATATTAATGGTTCTAAAGTTTCACTGAAACTGTAATTTTCAATATAAGATTATGCTCATGAGGAAATTATACCCAGATCTTCCTTACATGTAGGTGGTCTCTTAATTGTTTTCTCCCTCTATGCGTAATTCATCTATGATGGCATATAAAGTAACATGACGTATCTACAGACAAGGAGAATACTATCACTGTTTATCAATGTCCTTGTCTCAGCTTTAAGGTAACTAGAATCACAAAATTTCATAGGAATTCCAGAAATGCTAGGTAGTGTAGACTGTTGGGATTGTCAGGCAAACTAGGTACGGAGATACCAATATGATTAAGCTATCTACTGCGGAAGAATCCATATAGCATACCCTAGATATCTGAAGCCTGAGAGAGTGAAATAAATAAATTTGAGCTCTAAGCCAATCTATGTAAAAAGGAAATTAATTGTTGAACTTTAAGATGATTGGTTGAAACTGTAACAGCAGAAAGCCTGGTGTGTCACAAGCTGATGACAGCTGGATAAAATCAGGAAAGAAAAATGAGGTAATATCTGATTGGCCAACCTGTACAATGCCAAGACCAGAGATCACCAACATAAGCACAAGCTGTATCATGTCAGCAGTCAGTCATGTCTGGGGAATTTCTGTCAAAGACTCAGGAAAAGACCTGTCTGTGGACGTGTCTGTTGGCTGGAGAGAAGACCTTGCCTTCTTCATGTGCCTGAGGCAGAGCAGCTATGTGTATGGACGCAAGGCTGGATTAGTATACTCCAAATCGGTGCAAGTTGTCCATTGTCATCAGCACGGATGATGATGTTCCAGCCGCCAGTCAGGTGGTATGCAGGAGCCTGGGATTTCCCTAACATTGCCACATCGAGTTGCCAATAGGTGGAAAGATGGTGTTCCTGTAGCAGTAGGTCAATTAGCATGAGTGGTTCCATGACCATGTATGTTTTCCCTGTAAGTGTTAGGCTGAATAGTTTGTGTACCATTGAATCATGGGCAATAAGCATAACATTAATAGTTGGAACACTGTTCTATTTAGTAAAGCATAGCATAACTCAATGTTCCATATATTGATTGCCATCTGATTCAACTGCTGGTGTTTCTGTGCAAAATTATCTTTAAGGTACAGATGTCTATATGCCTTGTGATAGTTTACGTTTTCAAAAATTGGGTAGTCACCATTACAAGGTATTATGTACATGGAAGCTCAATACACGAATATTTATGCAGAAATAGCTCAAAACCTTTATTTCTATTTTTTCCTTTGTATCAAGAAACTTAGCTATTGATTGGCATTTTTGTGCTATCTCAGTTTCAAAGAAAACTGCCATACCTGTGATTATGTTTTTTAAGAAACCCCATATCTCAGAATCCTTCTGAATCCTTCAGAAGTTTTCACTGAGCCCTAGGGAGTAGAAATTTTGTCTTTATGTTCTTCAGCCAATTTAGATGGACCTATGATACAGTTGCACTTGCCATGGTGTATTCAGGCAAATACCAAAATAACCATGGGAATTTTGTCACAGAAGACTATATATGACGGATATTATATTAATTTAGCTATAGAGTGGAGGGAGCTTGCTTACAAGAGCCAACCAGACACAGAAGAGGGGAAGGAGCTTTCCACCTTGTCAGTGAAACCAATTCTGCTAGCCTAGCACCTGCTTCCAGTTTCCGAACAATATAATATCATTATTATTTCCTGTTCCTTTACACAAAAACTTATAAAAATTTGAGAAAATTGAGCAGTAAATAGAAGCCAGCAAAAAACTGCAGACTCGTTACTAAATAACACTACACGTTAGCTGGTTTAAAGTGCTTTATCAGATTAATATTAATTATTCAATTGATGACTGAAAGGGAGTGAATGTAAAAACATGTCTATCAGTAATGGCCATATTTTCATTTTCATTCTGAACTCAAACTTCATTGTGTATAACACTTTTAAAGCATTTTTCAATGCCCTAGAACTTTTTATTCCTGAGTTAATCCTACTGCGAGTCTTCTCTTTACTATCACAAAGAGAATCTTTTTATTCTATTATGGGAAAGCAAGGTGCTCACGACCTCTGGCACTAAAAAGGGAGTCATGTAAACAAACTTCATATGATCATGAAGACTGGTTTGTAACATATGTACCATAGCTTTTCTAATGCAGCCTTGAAAGCAAAGAGGAAAAGCAGTTCTGAAAACAGACATTGCAGTTTTGTCTAGCAAGGGGTGCTATTGATGATGAGTCCCAAATCCACAACTGATGCAGTTGTTAAGGACAGAGAATTAATGGTTCTATACCATCTACACTTTCAAATATTTTTACAGTGACTTGTTCATGCGTGCTTGTTACTTGTAAAAATCAAAGTTCCGATTCTCCCAAAACACAGAGATTATGTTTAGAGAGGAGACATTACTTTATTCTGGCAGGGATGAAAGGTGGAATATTTCCACAAATCATGCACACCAAATAGGACTCTCTGCACAGTTTGTATACATGTTTTTCAACATCATTATCATATTAGTACCACCCATCTCTATTTGATTGGGTAGTAATTTACATATGATTGCACAATCAAGTTATAGCTACTACACATGCTCAGGGGAAGGATCTTCACCTGGGCCAGGGTATTCTTGACATATGCGAGTTATTTTTAGTATTATAATGAAGGTAGTTCAGCTTAGGACACTCAGAATTTTCACTTTTCTGCCAAGTTGGCTAAACTTTTCAAAACATGTAGCTTAGTAGCGTTTTCAAGGTCTGTATGTTCCACGATGTTTCACTTCAAGAATGATAGCAACACTTGCTTTCCTTGATTAGGAGTTGTTTCACATATGGGCTCAAGGACAGAATCCTCATTACCCATGAGAACGTCTTAGAACTTCCTATGCAAGACCCTATATCAAAAGTTCAGCTAATGCCAATAGTTAACAAGCCTAACTAAATTTAATGCTAGCAAAAATGGCTAAAATTTTAACTGTAAGACAACATGCTGACCAATGGGTAACCTTGTGCTTGAAAATGGAAAATCCTTCACAAAGTCAAGCGTCAAGTCACAGTGTCAGCAGAGCAGTCTAGTTTTATTGCTGAACAGTTGACTCAGCACTTTGTAGTCTACCAGGGGTTACTAAGGCATTTTTACATCTCTCCTTGGCAGGCTTTTGAGACTTTTTTTGTCAATAAAAAATTGAATTAAAGCATATAACACACCAATCAGGAAACAACTAAAGTTTGTTGCATCCCCAGAGACAAACTCATGATGAGTTATGACTGATTGCTGGCTATTCCCTGCTGTAGCTGTATTGAGACAAAAGCAAAAATAAAGGTTAAACAACTCTTGCTCTTCCATTCCCTACTTTCCTGACTTACTGTGGGTCATGAGAAAAATGTGGTTAGAAGGACAGATCATCCTCAAACTTTAAAAACTTGTTCTGGTTGTGACTACAGACCCTTTAGCTTTTGGGAGCAAAATATGTGGTACTGACGTTAAAGATTTCTGTCACACCCGCTGAAAATACCAGGATTTCAGGTCACACTCTTCACTTGTGATCAGAACTCTAGCTGATCTAGCTGATCCTGGCTGCCATCCCTGAGACTGTCCTGCTAGGCTGGGGTTGGTAAGAACCTTTCCCTGTTGTAACGTAGCTAACATAAAGGAAGTTTCCCTTAGGTCTTCATCTGTCATGGTGCTAGGAAGGTAGGAGAAAATCATGAAAGCTGTAGAAAGTAATTTTGAAGAATGCAGACAATTACAATTCTATATAAATGGAAATGAAGTTCATATCCATAATAAAACAAATAAGCAAACAAACCAACCCCCCTAAAATCCTTAAAAATATGAATATGAAATCTATTACATGTGAGCCACAGATATAAAAAAAAAAATCATTCCTGAATAGATAACTACAAAAATAAGTTGGGAATATTTGTAAGATAGATTGGTAAGAATCTCGTGGGGAATGACTAGTAAAGAGTATTTCTAAATGAAGGAAAAATAGAGCTGAATGAAACTGACTGAATAATAAATGGAATTATCTTAATGATTTTATGTTAGATTAGGTTGTTTTGGGCGAATAAGAAGTGCTAGGGTATTTTAAACTATTTTAAAATGGAATCTTTCCAATCAGAAATGCCAAAATAAATTTATTTTTATATTACCCTGATTTTTTTTTCTTTTGAATCTCTGTGGGTTTGTTTTATGGCATGTTTCACTTACCTATGCTTTTAAATATAAAACCAATCACCTTAATTTCATTAGGAAAAGGTTATGGAATGAAAAATTATCTTTTTTTTTTTCTGCTTTTCTCTCGCAGCAAGGCAGCAAAACAAGAACATTAATATAGTTCCAGTCACATTTCTTGGTGACTTGGGTTTTATTTGGGCTTATTTTTTGTTCATTTCTTTATTGTGTTTGGTGTTTTTTTTTTAAATTTGGGTTGTCAAACGAGGGAATTTAGTTAATTCAGTTGAAGACATGTCAGTTGCTGTCATATTTCAAATAAGGAATTATCTAACAATATACAACTTAAAGTTTTGAAAAAATAGGAGATTTCCAAATGTGAATTAGCAATTTCTAATTAGTAAGTAATGATCTCTTATCAATTAATCTTTCATCAATAGTTAATTACTCAACTATCTGTAGAATAAATACAAGGCATAGCTAAGACTATGTCATGGTTTGGGCTGGGCTGGCCATCAAACAAATGACAGATGCTCTCTTTAACCTCTCTCCCTTCAGAGGAGAGGAGAGAAAGTGAGAGAAAGAGGGAACTTATGGGTTGAAAAAGAAACTAAACTAATTAAATATTAAGAATAAAATAATAAAAAGAAATATATACAACCTATTCAACAAATCTGCATTTTCTATATACTTCTCTATCACCATAACTTTGGAAGATATGCTTTTTATGTGCATCTAACTCTCAGTGTATTTCATGAGAGTTCTACATATTTTATAGTTTATAAAAATAAATTCTTCATGTGAAAATTATGTCTAATTGTGCCTATCTCAGAATTTTCCACATAACAGTGACCTAATGTAAAATCCTGTTCTATTGAGTAGATACTATCAATATGTGAACTCGGATAACTTCAAAAGAATGTATGAGGAGACACTGATAGAGCTCGAACTGTTCCGTTTGCAGAAAAGAAAGCTCAGGGGATCTCATCCATGTGTACAAATAACTGATGAGGGGAAGTGACAAAGACAGAGCTAGACTGTTCTCAGTGGTATCCAGTGACAGGACAGGAGGCAATGGGCACAAATTGATGTGCAAAAAGTTCCATTTAAACATAAATAAACTACATCTGGCTGAACAATGGAACAGGTTGCCTTGAGGGGCTGTGAATTCTCCATTCTTGAAGACATTAAAAACCTGGTTGGACATGGTTCTGGGCAGCCTGCATTGGACTTGATGATCTCCAGTGCCTTCTAACCTTAGCTATTATGTGATTCTGTGATTATTTATTTTTAAAGGAAGGTACACAGGAGGGGATCAGGAAGGCTCAAAGCAGTTTGAGGAAGAGCAGGCATTGGGAATGACCCCAGGACTGAGTCAGTGTAAACAAATATGCCATGGTCCTGGCATGGATTCTGAACATAGAGCCAACACTAGTATTCAAGAGGCCTCTGACTGCGAATGAGACTGTGAATCAACAGAGTTGGGGTGGAGGAAACTTCAGTCATGATGAGCTGGAGGCGAGAGACAGGACCAGATCATCCGAATTGTTCATGTTTGTGTGAGTACTGTTGGTGTTCACGTGGCAAGTGTGGCTGCTCCTGATTTATGCTGTGTGTGTGTCTGTGTTTGGGGAGGGGCATGCTTATGGGAATATGTGCTCAGCCTCACTGCTAGATGGACCTCAGAGGAAGGGAAAGCATCTATTGGACCAGAATGGGAGAATTTTGATGGGCTTAAGATCCTGACAAATTTGGCTCTAGCATACCTGACCATAAACTCATCAGCCGCAGGTAACTTTAACTCAGAATGTCAAGCCTTTTCAATCAAAATTTACTACCAATTGCTGTCTATAGAGTCTGTGAAATTTTATAGGAATGTCATAAGAGAATAAAGCCAGAGGAGTTTCATTGCTAAATCTATTAATTTTAAGATTTCATAGAATCATAGAATGGTTTAGGTTGGAAGGGACCTTGAAGATCATCGAGTTCCAACCCCCCTGCCATAGGCAGGGACACCTCCCACTAGACCGGGTTGCTCAAAGCCCCATCCAGCCTGGCCTTAAACACCTCCAGGGATGGGGCCTCAACAACTTCCCTTGGCAACCTGTTCCAGTGCCATACCCCCCTCAGAGTGAAAAATGTCTTCCTAATATCTAATCTAAATCTACCTTCTTCCAGCTTGAAGCCATTACCCCTCATCCTATCACTACATGCACTGCATGCCCCTGTAAAAATTCTTTCTCCAGCTCTCCTGTAGGCCCCCTTTAGGTACTGGAAGGCTGCAATAAGGTCTCCCCTTAGCAGATAGATCTTTTAGGGCAATTACAAGTTTTGGCGTTTCCCACATCACCCCCAAAACAGACACAGATGATCAAACCGAGATGTCAGACTACCTTTTTTGGTAGTACCATGAAAGTCTCATGATCATGATCATGTCGTGCAAAGTAGTAGCAAACATAGACCAGAGCATGTTTAAGCATAGTCAGCCATTCTCTCCTTCCTCCCTGTCTCCCACAAATAAACTTCAACAAGCTAGCTAAAATTTTTAATTAGCTAACTTCTTAATTCTTGTTTATGGTTAAATCTGTTATCATTAAGTAAAAAAAAAAGTTACCATTGTCCTTAATATGACATGATTGGAATCAAAACTTTGCTCTCAGGTTTGAGAATATTGTAGTCACTTGGAGAATATTTGTAGGGACTATTACAGATAGTGATTCTATCTGTAATGCTATTGCAGATATGAATTAGTATATATGTATAGTATTATTATAGTATATTTATATGTATAATATTACATGTAATACTATTACAGATAGTGATTCTATCTGTAATACTATAGATTTTTATTCTTTTAAATCTTGAGTAGAATTAGGAAGTAAATTAAAAGCTTCTACAATGGTAAGGGATTGGGATTGTCAAAATCCTGATACTTTTTGTTTTTATTTTTTGATAAAACCATTATATTTAAAACAATTTGAAGACTGCAAAGCCAAGTAATTGCAAGCTCATCAAGGTTCAATTTCTTTGACAAATAATAAATTTACTGAAAATCAATTTTAGAGAAACTGTTTAGAAGTCATTATTGAATTTTGCAAATAAATGAAAAAGTAGTCCTTTTTATCAGGTAGAGATGGTAGACTTTGAAGGCCTGTTCCTTGTTATAGTATTTGTTCTTTCATTCATTGTTTTTAATTCTATTTGTTCATTTTCATACCCGAAAGCAGAAATGGAATAATACCAAATTGCAGGATATAAATCATGTTGGTACAAATGACAAATAATGTTAGAAAATAGAGGGAATAAGAGATTAAATATAAGGCACGATTTTCAAAATGCTTATGACAACTGCTTTGGTTTAATAAATACAGTCTTATACTGACAATGTTTAATTCTGCTGTACTTGCTTCAGTGTGAATAAAGATTAAAATTATGGAACATACTTAATAAGGATGAATATTATTCCATATTCTTTACTCAAAAGGAAGAGCAAAAGGATGAATAAATTTACACAAGCAGATAAGCAAGCAAAGGAAGAGGGGAATGCCAATTAACTTCTGACCAGTGGCTCATAACTGACTGTATTTGGGAGTTTTACATTACAAACAGCCCCAATGCCTGAGACAGGATCAAAAGCTTCCTAAAGACATTGTAGCCAGCAGTAGCATTTTGATTGTATGAGATAAAATAAATTTCAAGATTAAGGGCTGGAAGAATAGTGTCTTAATGCATTTAGGAAAAAGTTAATTTAAGGACAGAAGTAGGTTTAGTATTACTCCTGTGTTCATCATCTGATGCATTCATATTAATATCTTTAAGGGGGGAGGGATTGCTGTAAAAGATCAAACTTCTAAATTAAATAGTTCTGTGGGTAAACCAACCTTGGACAAACAGAGAACAGAATGCATTGGCCTACAGACCTAGGCTTGAATTTTAACTTTGACATTAGAGTCAAAAGCAGTGCTCTATGCACATCTATCATGTTATGTCAGACATCACCAGAGTGCAAGAAATTTCTCTTCTTTCTGTTTGTTTCAATGTTTGTTTCTTTGTGTAAGCATGTAGGCATATATTTAACCTGGAAAGAAATTCCCAGTCTTGGTGGGTAGTGTTGAGGATGGGAGTATTTGACACAGTTATGATTGATTTAGTAATGATTTAGAATTTATTAATGATTTGAGGTAGATCAAGAGGTTGAATTTTAGCAGCACTTAATCATTAACTGATTTAAAGGTTTACAAGGTGATTTAATGAGATAACTGAACAACAACTTAATTACAGATTTGAAGATGGCAAGATTCACACTAACTTACTATTAAGTATCCCAAATCAGTACATACACATATGGGCAAAAGTACAGATCTAAAATTAATGCATATACATATAAGCAAAGCATATAAATCTGCATGCACACACACACATACACACAGAGGTCTATAACCACTGAGATAAAAAATGTCTCAATATTGCATGACTCTAACGAGCTGGTGGGTACCCCTTCTAACTCCTATGCGTGCATGGACAAATGGAAGAACATTCACATCCATAAAGCTAAATATATTTATCATAAACATATAAGTGGAGAGGTGGATGAAAGAGAGGCTAGCCTATAGTTAAAATTTCCCTTTCCTCTAGTTAGAGTAAATACTCACAATAATGTGGCATTCCTCAATGTGCGATAATTGAGGCTCAAGAGGGGTTGTCTTGCCCTGGCCTTCTAGTCCTCGAGGTGTCAACCTGAGCGTGGTCCCAAATCAGAGGATGTACTGGCCACAGCCCACTGTGATCCAGAAGAGCTCAAAGGTCTTTACTAGAATTGCTACTTATAGGATCCGAGATAATTGGCTTTTGTCAGGTACTTTTCCACTCCAGCTCAGCTTGGACAATGGAATATTTCAGTACTTTCCACGGCTGCGCAAGCCCAGGACTTGCTAGGACTTGTGGTCCTGGTACCCCACTCTTTGTAGCCATGATCCATATGTTGTCAGGAGTGATCAATTATAGTTATTGTCTTCAAACAGTAGGAACCATAGTAACCAGGCACACTAGAGAGTTGTCATAGTGTTCTACTCCGCTACTCCCCACCTTCAAATGGTAGGAGCTATGGGAACCAGATACATTAAGGGGTTGCCATAGTGCTTTAATGTGTTGCTCTCTACCCTTTCTTATCTTTCATGTTAGACTATTATGTATTTTTCTGGTCATTGTATTATCATGTGGCCCAGATGTGGAGGAAATTGTGCCAAGTACCGAGAGGCCTAAGTGGGTGAGGGGTGGGGGTGGCAAATTGCACCACCACAGGTAGTTTTGTAAATAAATTTTTGGTGAAAGATCTGGTCAGGTGTTGGTTATGAGACTTGAATAATATTTATTTCTACCTACAAAAACAGTATAGCCGAGTTAGTTTGGGGAATTTCTCTTTTACTCTCCACTGTTCACAGACAGCAATGAAAAACAAGCACTGGTTTTG
The DNA here is from genome assembly GCA_017639485.1 of Pluvialis apricaria. NCBI lineage: Eukaryota > Metazoa > Chordata > Aves > Charadriiformes > Charadriidae > Pluvialis > Pluvialis apricaria. Next base: position 36,881,969 of record CM030011.1, on the reverse strand, counting down.
GAATAATCCATATAGAAGATAAATCAAGGGCAGGTCATCCTCCAGCAGCAATGGATGTGAACCATATGGAGATCTGACCTTAACACTCAGCTCTCCAATCTTTTTAGCTAGTGTGCTTCCCTGGAGAAAGGACAAAACCTGCTAATGAGTGGGGGAATAAGGGCATGAGAGTCTAATTCATTCCTAACCCTAAACGAAATCTGTTTTCCCAGGATACTTTCTCTTAAACCACTTTCACTTTGGCCTTTATCAGGCAACAGGATGACTCTGTCAGGACCTTGAGGGCACCCATGGGTTTCACTGGCCTTGACTGGCCTTCATGGGCCCCCACTCCTGCCCATGGCTAAGACCCCATTCCAGCCCCGCCGAGGGCCCATAGTCCTGCCCTTGTTGGACCATAGGATGTTGGTCCTGCCCTGCTTGGCCACGGTCCCCACTGAGGGAGGCCCAAGCTGCAGGCTGACACTCTGGCTTGATCCCAGACCTGCCTCATCACCATGAATTTCCCTGATGATCTGGGTTCTTGGTTGAACCTGGCCACAGCCTCCAGTCCTGGCCTGGTACTTACTCCAATACCATTGGATGGGCCATGGCTGGGGAGGACCCTGCCAGCCTTGTTCCCCTCAGTTTCCAGCTCCCCAGCCTTGAGGAAACAGCCAGTCTTTGCTGCTTCCTGACATCCTCATTTATAAAAAAGACCAAAAAATAAACCTTAAACTAAAGTAAATGATCTGTCCATACCTCGCTTTCTTACATGTCATGCAGGTGTTGTAGTAAAATTGACATTAATTAAAATAAAAAGTGAAATGTGACTGAAGCAACCAAGGAAACCTGCTGCTGCTAAAAGTCCTCTATACATCCCCAACCCTATTTAATTATTTACCTAATATTAAAATAGATAAATAGTAACTAGACATGATTTATCTAAGATTAGATTAAGGAACTAACTGCTAGACAACGTAGCTTTTTTAATAAGTACGATATTCCTGTCAAAAGAGTGATGAACTGTAGGCATGGTCAGCAAACCGAAAATAACACCTTGATCTGCCAAGATTAGAGGAGAAGTAGGTAAAAGGTAATTCCGGCAGGGGGAGATCACGACCACGGACTCATTGGCCACCTACCCAAATGAAACCACCTACTCAAAAGAGAGCAATAGAAGAAGAAAACAGAATCTCCGCGCTAATTTACATAGGAAGCAAAGAAATCTGAACCAATCATTAAAGAGAATAACAATTAATACGTATTAGTTTTTTGAGTATGTAATGTCAGTGTATAAAAACAGAACAGAATATCAGAAACACTGGTCTGAGAGGATGTTTGCTTTAACACTGGTAACGCTCAATGGGAAATTAACAGTGAGAGGGTTTTTCAAAGACAACCACTGCCTGGATTAAATAGTAACCAAGGGGATTACGCAGAACCATTCAAAACAAAGAGAAAATGAGCTTGAAAACAACAAAAAAGAAGAACGAAAATTTGTAAGAGTGGGGAGAGGCCTTGGCTTGAGCAGAGAGTAACACAGCAACAATCTCAACACCTGGCTTGACACTGTCAGACATCTCCCCAATGACATTGCTACCCCTTCCCAGGCCAGGCACCCAGTTCATGGGGTCACAGCACAGGGGCAGCATGCAGGGACCCATCTTGGGTGAGTGCCTGTGACTCCTGGGGGACTTCGACACTATTGTGTGGGACAGCAGGGGGTGAGGAGTGGCAGGGGTACACATGGAGCTGGAGCACCTGCATCTCCCACAGAAGATGTGCAAGGGGAAGAACCCTCAGTGTCAGAAGAGGGGATGTGTGTTGGCAGCACACATGGCACGGTGGGGAATGTGTATGTGCATGTGTGTATCTGTGAGACAGAGCCAGGAAAGAGATAGATTTAGGGGATTAATTTATAAAACACTTCACAAATTTATAGCTGTGTATTAACATTTTGTAAGCATCTAGTATTGTGGTTTACCTGTTGTATTATTGATATTGACCCTGAGTATTCACTGATTGGCAGCTAACTATGTGCCATTTATAAATTAAACAAACTGCTTTGATCCTGATTTGATTGAAGATACCTGAGCCAACCTGTTTTCCCTGCAATTTATCTAAGAGGGTAAAACATTTTGCCCAACTCTTAGGCTATTTGACGTTTGTTTATACAGCTTCTCCTAGATGTCAACAACCATACAGCAATGCAGGCAATAGAACCACATACAGTATTCCAATTTAATTTCCCAAATATGTGTAGATTTAATAATCATACATAGTTAAAAATCATATTTCTATTCCTAATTATGTACCATTGCATGATCCATGAAACATCACATATATCTTTTTAACTGATTGTGGCACTGAATGAACTTTTTTATTCCCTCTAACCCTTACATATTTTTAGTCAGTGAATATGGAAGTACAGTCCCTTATTCTGTAAGGATGGTACCTTTCTGGATAGCTTATTCCTTAACTATGCAGACTTGCCTCACGGGACAAGGCACAGGTAGCAAAAGGTTTAGAACAAAAATTCGGTCAGTGTCACGTAAGATAAATAATAATTATTTGACTTTACCCTGGACTGACGTTATGAGAACCAGAATACCTTAAACAGCACCTACCTGTAGCAGTAGAACACAAGAATATTTTATCTATTGCCTCAAAGTACAGAAGTCCTTTACAAGCGTCAGCAGGAAAATAACTTGTTAAAATCATCACCTGAAGACATAGGCTTCAGCTAGCTAGAACACTGTTTATTAGACCCTTGACTTAAGCAACAGAAAGCTGTAAAGGAATATTTTGGCATGTACAAGATGACAGGCATGACCATCTCTTGGGTTCAAATCCTAAAGTGAGTTAGGTTACTTTTTTCTGTTTATTTGGGAGTTCAGTGCTGATGACAAAACTTTAAGTTAGGCAGTGATTTCTATAATATTTTTAATGTGTTCCTCCTGGATGAATAAATCTGGAGCAATGATAAAAAGCAGGTGAAAGTTAAGAACTGTATCTCAGTTTTCACCAGGTGTAGCAATGATATCCCGACCAGCAAAAACATTAGTGACATATTAGCAGCCATCTAATATATAGCTAATGGAGTACTTCATCAGCTCCGCAGAAAAAAAGCAAAATATATGAAGGAAAGTCAATTAACTTGAAGTGTAGTTAAAAAGAACAAGTTAATGGACTTACACAGAGATGCTTGCTCGATGAAATTCGATACAACCAACCATGTGAACAGGCTGTGTTTTTTCCTTTTAGCTAGCAACTGTTTTCTGTAAACACCAATTTGTGTACTATGTCAATAGATTTTAGTCACAGAATAGTTATATTACAACCACATACACACAGACATAACTGATGTGACTTTAATGTGAACTTAACTTAACTTTAACTGAAGACTTTAATGTGAGGTTATTGAAACTTTCCAGGCTGCCTAATCAAGCTTCCATGAAAGTGTGCTGGAATCCTGGTCAGTAGAAGTATTGCTACAGTATAGCTGACTGTTTCTGAAAATTCTGTCTGTTGTACTTTCCAAGACTTACCCAAAGATATAAATATTTATATTTCACAAAAGCTTTTGTTTTCATGTAATTTCCCTCTTCCCTGCATTGAAATACCAGTGCCTTAATAGTTACCATGGAAATGAATAGCACCATGCCTCAATGATGGTTTCTGCACTGCAGGATAAGGTAAAAGTGGTGAGCTGGGAGGGAGCAAACTGTGGTTATCCACAAGTTTATTTGATAATTAGCAAATGCAACAGAAAACATAAGTAGCAGAAGACAAATGACTTTACATTCTAATCAGTGTAATCTGGAAGGTTTCCCCAGAATGAAGATGCAGTTTGTGGATTTTATTTCTTTCCAAATACTTCTTGATTTGTCCATATGTATAAAGAACATCATTGTGCTACCACTGCTTTACCAACCTTCTCATTATTCTCTCTCATTATGAAGTTTTTTCTAATGTCTAAACTGAATCTTCCTAATTTTAAAATGTAAATGCGTTACTTTATCCATCCATCAGAGATACAGATTATTCCATTCTTTTCAGTAGTCATTCATGTATTTGGGTAATATTAACATATCATTTTCTTCTCCTCAATATTCTTTATACTAAGAAATCCCAAAAAATTAATTTTGTCCTTGTAGGTCAGGGTGTCCATACATAACACTGTTCTCATTGCTTTCTGCTGGATTTAAATGTTCCACATTCTTATCAAAGATTACTCTCCAAAACCATACGGAGTAATTAATCTTGTGTCCTACTTATGATATGTAGAAGAATTTTTTAATTGTTTCTTCACATAATCTTACCAGTTACATTTCTGTACACACTTATGTATTACATCCTCAAATACTTTGTGTTTGTATGGTCAAGCTTCTAAATATGGTTCCATATGAAGCTGTATCTCTAAAGACAGAATTATTCCTGAGTGAAAGAATTACTGCTGTGTGAGGGTCCTGAAATAATAATGTCTGTATTTACATTCAAAGGAAGAAGGTGTGTCTTTAGTTCACCAATGAATTATTCATGAGCTTTATCACCTTATTTTTAAAAGAGTTGATTCGGAAAACAAGCAAAACATCAACAACATGAAAGGAGCCTTGCTTTTACTCATACTTGTTCAGACATTCAAAACCAATCAAGGTTCTGGAAAGCAAGCAGTTCCCAATTCAAATTATACTTCAGGTCCATTTTTGTCCTGATTTGCTATGAAGCTTTGTAAATTAATCCAGAAATTTCTTAAAATTTAATTTATTTTTAGTATACAACTTAGTGAAATTTTACAAAATACCAACATATCCCTTAAACTATTTGAAAAGAAATTGAGCAGGAACAAAATATATTCCCTTCAAACCTGGAAAAAAAATTCCACATATACTTGGTTTACTATAACACAATTCTCTGTTACATTATCAAGTTCTTTTGTTCAACTTTTCTGGGTATTTCTCTGACACCTGGAGAAATGTATTCACTAAAATCCTGAGTTCCAAATTGAGATGAAACAGAAACATAAATAGATCTGATTGTCATAAACAATTAATGCAATTTTGTCGCCCAGCTTAAAACTGGAACTAGAGTCTTATCTCAAATATTCCTTAAGCTTCTGTAAAAAATAGACTTAAAAATGAAATATTTGCATGGAAAGAACACTGATATGTAAAGGTCCTTAGACTAACACATTAATGAAGAGTGTGATGTTCAACCCATTGCAAATCCTCTTGATCTGAAAAAGGAAGTAGTTTCACTTATGCCTTCTTTTCTCCCTGCTTTTTTACTTGGAAAGTAGTTGTGGTTTTGTAGATTGGAGTGTGGTTATTTTATTTGCAAAGGAGTAAGGTAACTTTCAGCACTGCTCTTTTAGAAGAGATAGCAAAAGAGAAGTTTTTTGTTCCCTTCTTCCCCTCATTTGTGCATTTCTACTAGGGACTTGAATTGACCTTTCTAAATTCCAGTGAGAAATGTTTAATTTGAGACAGTAAAGTAATATCTCCCAGATTTTTGGGGTTTTGTCTGTTACAAAGTATAGACATATTCAGCATTCTCTATTCAGTCAAAAAAAGTTCAGTTTTCATGGGGAAGGCAATTAGCTGTAGCACTGTCTGACATTTAATAAGGACCACACAATATGTGACCTTAGGATGAGAAGTAGAGAAATAGTCTGTTCTCACTTCTTTCAACATTGTTCTATATTTGAAGCTTAGATAATTAGTAAGACTAATGTGTCAATAAAGTATCCACATAATTACTGAGCAGTTCTTCCTACCAAGCCAGCTAATTTTCATAGCATTTGTAACATATCATACTTTGACCCATTTCCTTTAATGTGAGAATGGAACAGTTAGTCGTCTTTCCCACCATGCTCTATTTATTCCCTTTCCCATGGCTAAAATGGAAATGTATATCACTCCATCGTTCCTTATTCTTCTATACTCAGGAATATTTTGATTTACTATAATTTATCTTATTTTCAGCCCATTGATACCAAGTGCAATATCTTTTCCTCTCTTGGAATGGAGAAAAAAGCACAAGAAAATATAGTAATATCATGCCATCGTGTTATCTTTTATTCTGAGATGAGTGACTGAAGGCAATAAATATTGCCTCAATATATTTGTCCATTTGTTTTCTAACCTACGAATGAAACTTATTCACAATATTTTTCATACACAAGGAAGGATTATATAAAACTGTTTGCGAAAAATGGGAGGCAAAAATCTTGTAACACAAGTACCAAGATACTTCTGTCATTTATTGGCCTGTTTTTAGAAAAACAGCATAGATATGCAGTTAAATGAAGAAAAAGAAATGTTAAATATATCAGATGGCTGCATTTACTGTCATGGAAGTCTTCCTTGCTCATGAGTGTGAAGTAAGGCAAAGTATTTAAAAGTTGGCATTTCACACTAAATTGGCTCACACACTTGACATCTCTCACTTTTCCTGAGTTACAGATGCACAAAAGTTCTTAACTAATACCAGACTCCACTATGTTCGAGGATGTCAACACAAAAAGAAACAGACTTTTTCCTTAAAGTTTTGCAGTGTGAGAAAGGAAAGGCAAAAGATGAGACAAAGAAAAGATTATTATCACATTCCCCAGTGTTTCATAAGGAAGTGGAAAGGCACTGAACCAATTTTCCAAGTTACCTAATACCAATCCTTCCTCCTCCCTAGAGATTTTAAAGTTATAATTAAAATGAAAAGCAAATGAAAGCAGCATCAGACTCCCTTTTAAGCTTCCTGCAAGAGATTTTTAGCTTCATATGCATACATTCTGTAGAGAGGAACATTGTGACATAAAAGCATATCTTTTTTCAAGTAGAAAAATAAGAGTGGAAAAGCAAGAACAAAAATATAGAGCTAACATGAGCTGCACTGACTTTCAACAGCTGACTGAAAAAACAGGAGACTAGATTTTGACCTTAATGACTTACCTGTTAATCCAATAATTTATACAAAACAAGTATTTAACACATCCCTTGTTTATGTCATGTAGAGGGTAAACAGACAGTTGTGCTGTCAGCATTGCATTAGTCAGGTATCACCAATGGGGGTGAGGGAGAAGAAAAAAAGCTTCTTTGAATCAACCTAAGATCAAAAATCAGAACATATTCCAACTTCCATGATGAAAAGAAGAACCTATATTTTCTGGAATGTTCATATGCTTTTGTCATCTTAGCCTTATTTCTGTTAGCAGAAAATGAAATATTGAACTTGACAGCACCAGATGTATCACAAATGTCCTGATAAACTTAGTTTGCATTTTGCATGCAAATGCCAAAAGAAGAATTCAATATTTGTCTTAAAATATTAGAGGTCTAGAATACTGAATAACATTCCTCACAATCACCTCCTTGCCTCAGGATTTCTCCTCTCATTTTTCTGTCCTCCACGAAAGCACCAAGTGGAGGACTGAACAAATGGAGCTGTTGAAGAGATGAGAGCAATAAAGGGCTGGACAAGTAGAATTGTAAACCATGAGCCTACAGCCTTTTTCTCCTCTTCAAAACCAGTGTGCTCATATTTGAATTGGCCTCCCAAGATGAACATGTCATGCAATGTCTATCTTCTCGTAAAGCAGCTGCCAAGTAGCATGGGTAAGAAAATAAAATAACAATAAAGAGGCCCATCTGCTTAAATGCTCACAGCTGCTCATCTGATGATAGGACTGTCTTTGCCTTCTTTTCTTATGGCAGATATTTCTTCTTTTTTTTCAAATTCTGCTACTAGAGAAAAAAAAAGAGCTAGCAAAAAGTCTCTCTCCCTCTCTCAGAGAAATATGATGGTTGTGTGAGGATAGCTCACTGTGCTGGTACACAGTGTGCACAGCAATGCCTTCAGACCAAGCACTGATCAGACATGGTTTCTGCAGACATTATATTCCAGACATTGTAAAGATTTTCTCACAGAAGCTTTTGAGAGATGCCAAATCCCCAAGTACCTTTCAAGATCTAACTTCAGTTTTTCTTTCCAACAGGAAAAAAAAGTCTCTTGAATATGTGTATTTTATCTATCCGTGTATATTTCAAAGATTTACTTTTCCAAGTAATCTGAATTGTAAGAAATACTGATTTTTTTTCTATTACAATCTTACTGTTAATTTCCAATAAATCTCCATAAATGTTCCAGTTATGTCACTTAATGTCCCCTCACTACCACTGGTAGCTTATTATCTAACATGAAACTTTAAGCTCCCTATGTTTTTACATAGACTCAAGATACTTACTCTCTCACAAAAAATTCTAGCAGAAAGAGTATGCTTAAATGGTGCATTTTAAACATGAAGCATTTCTCATGATAATAATTAAAATGAACTATAAATCACTCATCTTGAAATCCATTAAATTATCATTGCATCACATGGAGCCAGCTCTGAACTTCAAATTCTGTAGAGAAATTACTTAATCACCCAGATAATAATACCCACCAGGACAATGATCACAATTTCTGCACTTGTTCTTATCAAATGCCTTCTGGAGTGTTTCTCTCTGGCTCTAGAAAGCTTCCATGGAGCTTAACAAGAAATCAGCTCAAATATACTTTTTTCTGTATGTGTAGAGAAGTATTTCCCTAATTTAATCTGAGACTGAACTTGCTGGTAAGGAACATTCACAGAATCAGAATTGTCAGGGTTGGAAGGGACCTCTGGAGATCATCTAAGTCCAACCACCCTGTCACAGCAGGGACACCTACAGCACGTTGCACAGGACAGCGTCCAGGCGGGTTTTGAATGTCTCCAGTGTGGGAGACTCCACAACCTCTCTGGGCAGCCTGTTCCAGTGCTCTGCCACCCTCACAGTAAAGAAGTTCCTCCTCATGTTAAGATGAAGCTTCCTGTGTTCAAGTTTGTGCCCGTCACCTCTAGTCCTATCCCTGGTCACCACTGAATAAAGACTATTCTCATCTACCTGGCACCCTCCCCTTAAGTACTTATAAGTATTGATAAAATCCCCCCTGAGTCTTCTTTTTTCTAGACTAAAAAGACCCAAGTGCCTGAGCCTTTCCTCATAAGAAAGATGTTCCAATCCCCTAATCATCTTAGTAGCCCTTTGCTGGACCCTCTCCAGCAGTTCCCTGTCCTTCTTGAACCGGGGAGCCCAGAACTGGACACAGTACTCCAGGTGTGGCCTCATCAGGGCAGAGTAGAGGGGGAGGATGACCTCCCTCGACCTGCTGGCCACACTCTTCTTGATACACCCCAGGATGCCGTTGGCCTTCTTGGCCACCAGGGCACATTGCTGGCTCACAGTCATCCTGTTGTCCACCAGGACTCCCAGGTCCCTTTCCACAGAGCTGCTCTCCAGGAGGTCAGCCCCCAACCTGTACTGATGCATGGGGTTATTCCTCCCCAGATGCAGTACCCTACACTTGTCTTTGTTGAATTTCATCAGTTGTTTTTCTGCCCAACTCTGCAGCCTGTCCAGGTCACGCTGAATGGCGTCACAGCCTTCCGGCATGTAGCCACCCCTCCCAGTTTTGTATCATCAGCAAACTTGCTGATGGTACACTCTATCCCTTCATCCAGGTCATTCATGAATATATTGAACAGGACTGGACCCAGTACTGACCCCTGAGGGACACCACTTGTTACTGGCCTCCAACTAGACCCTGCAACACTAACCATGACCCTCTGAGCTCTATCTGTCAACCACCTTAGTTCACCTTAGCGTAGTTTATGGCAATATTCCACTTGGATCCTCATGGGAATGTTTTTAAGCATTTTTGTTAATTACTGGAATACAAACCACAACCTTACCCATCTGACTTGGTTTTCTAAGAGCCAATCATTAATTCAGTTTGATAAAGCTTTTCCATTTCTTATCTCCTTGCTCTCTGTAAAACATTTCATGCATCAGATCTCGCCATGCTACTTGCAGCCCCTGTTTTTGAAGATGATTATTGTGGCCTGGTAACTTACCTTTGACTGCTTCCTGAGGAACAGTTCACACGCAGCACTGCAGAAGAGCTGCTGCATGCAAAGTGTACAAGGAGTGCAAATGCCCAACAACAGAGACAGGCAAGGGAAACAAGGAGGCAGTGTTGCCTTATACGTCAACAACCAGCTGGAGTGCATGGAGCTTGGCCTAGGGATGGATAAAGAGCTGACTAAGAGCCTATGGGTCACGATTAAAGGGAAATCAGGAGCAGGGGACATTACAGTGGGGGTCTGCTACAGACGACTTGACCAAGAAGACCGAGCGGATGAGACTCTCTATAGACAGATAGGGCAGCATCACGTTCACAGACCCTGGTCCTCATGGGTGACTTCAGCCATCCCAACATCTGTTGGAATGGTAACACAGACAGGCATAGGCAATGCAGGAGGTTCTTGCATTGCATTGATGACATCTTCCTTCTCCAAGTGGTAGAGGAACCAATGAGAAGAGGAGCTATGCTGGACCTTGTTCATACCAACAAGGAGGGGCTGGTAGGCAGTGTCAAACTCAAGAGTAATGTGGGCTGTAGTGATCATGAAATGGTTGAGTTTGAGATCCTCGAGGCAGTGAGGAAGGTGCGTGGCAAAATGACCACCCCGGAATTTAGGAGAGCTGACTTTGGCCTCTTGAAGAATCTGCTTAGTATGGTGCCATGAGATGAAGCACTGGAGGCAAGAAGGGCCCAAGAAAGTTGGTTAATATTCAAGGATCACTTCCTCCAAGCTCAGGAGCGATGCATCCCTACAAAGAAGAAGGCAGGCAGAAAAGCCAGGAGGCCTGCATGGGTGAACAGGGAGCTCCTGGACATTCCCAAAAGTAAAAAGGAGGCCTATAGGGAGTGGAGACAGGGGCGGGTAGCCTGGGAGGAATGCAGAGAAATAGTTTGAGCAGCCAGGATCAGGTTCAGCAAGACAAAGCCCAGATCGAACTAAATCTGGCCAGGGAAATTAAGACAAACAAAAAATCCTTCTATGAGTATTTCAGCAAGAAAAGAAAGACTAGGGAAGATGTGGGCCCTCTCCAGAAGGAAATGCTCCGGAAGAACTAGTTACCCGGGATAGAGACAAAGCTGAGATACTCAATGACTTTTTTGCCTCAGTCTTCACTGGCAGGCTGCAGCCACACTACCCATGATGCAGAATGCAAAGGTGAGGACTGGGAAAATGAAGAACTGCCCACTGTAGGTGAAGATCAAGTACGAGACCACCTGAGCAACCTGAAGGTGCACAAGTCCATGGGACCTGATGAGATACATCTGCAGGTCTTGAGGGAACTGGCAGATGAAGTTGCTAAGCCACTAGCCATCATATTGGAGAAGTCATGGCAGTCTGGTGAGGTTCCTGCCGACTGGAAAAGGGGAAATATAACCCCTATTTTCAAAAAGGGAAATAAAAGAAGACCCAGGGAACTACAGGCCAGTCAGTCTCACCTCTGTGCCTGGCAAGATCATGGAGCAGATCCTCTTGGAAAGTCTTCTAAGGCACATAGAAAATAAGGAGGTGATCGGTAGCAGCAAACATGGCCTCACCAAGGACAAATCATGCCTGACAAATTTGGTGGCCTTCTAGGAGGGGGTTACAGTGGTAGTGGATAAGGGAAGAGCAACCGATGTCGTCTACCTGGACTTGGGCAAAGCGTTTGACACTGTCCCACATGATATCCTGTTCTCTAAATTGGAGAGACATGGATTCGACAGATGGACCACTCAGTGGATAAGAAACTGTCAGGATGGTCACACTCAAAGAGTTGCGGTCAATGGCTCGATGTCCGAGTGGAGACCAGTGATGAGTGGTGTTCCTCAGGGGTCGGTACTGGGACCGGTGCTGTTCAACAACCTTGTCAGTGACTTGGACAGTGGGATCGAGTGCACCCTCAGCAAGTTTTCCAATGATAGCAAGCTGTGTGGTGAGGTAGACATGCTGGAGGGGAGGGATGCCATCCGGAGGGACCTGGACAGGCTGGAGAGATGGGCCTGTGCAAACCTCATAAAGTCCAACAAGGCCAAATGCAAGGTCCTACATCTGGGTTGGGGCAATCCCAAGCACAAATACAGGCTTGGCAGGGAATGGCTGGAGAGCAGCCCTGAGGAAAAGGACCTGGGGGTGATGATTGATGAGAAGCTCAACATGAGCCAGCAATGTGCGATGGCAGCCCGGAAGGCCAACCGTATCCTGGGCTGCATCAGAAGTGTGGCCAGCAGATCAAGAGAGGTGATTCTTCCCCTCTACTCCACTCTGGTGAGACCCCACCTGGAGTACTGCATCCAGCTCTGGGCCCCCAACGTAAGAAAGACATGGACCTGTTGGAGCGGGTCCAGAGGAGGGCCACAAAGATGATCTGAGGGCCGGAGCAACTCTCCTCTGAAGACAGGCTGAGGGAGTTGGGGTTGTTGAGCCTGGAGAAGAGAAGGCTCCAGGAAGACCTTAAAGCAGCAGCCTTCCAGTACCTAAAGAGTGCCTACAGGAGAGCTGGGGAAGGACTTTTTACAAGGGCTTGTAGTGATAGGACAAGGGGGAATGGCTTTAAACTGGAAGAGGGTAGATTTAGATTAGCTATCAGGAAAAAATTTTTTACAATGAGGGTGCTAAGGCACTGCAACAGGTTGCCCAGAGGCAAGTTGTTGAGGCCCTATCCCTGGAGCTGTTTAAGGCCAGGCTGGATGGGGCTTTGAGCAACTTGGTCTAGTGGGAGGTGTCCCTGCCCATGGCAGGGGGGATGGAACTAGCTGATGTTGAAGGCCCCTTCCAACCTAAACCATTCTATGATTCTATGATTCTATCAAATCAATCTCTGTGGATCTTCAGTTAGGTAAAGCTTTTATGGTTTAACACCTGTCTTCCTGTTTTATTTTTGGTTGCAACAGAAGGTAATTAAATTTTGTTGACCCACTCTACAGCCCTGTGTCATGTTAGAATCAGCCCTGAGGAGAAAAATCAAAACAAGTAACTGTATGAAGCACCAGGGTTGAAGAAGTCAGAAGCCTAAACTCTGACACATTATCAAAAATGACAATCGAGTCACATTCAAGGAAATCGGGATAACACTGGCAACACAAAGAGCAAGCAGGCTTGTCTAACTGCTTTCTTCTCTCATGGAGTAGAAAAGCAGTATTAATTTTGTTCACCTCATCTATATGTCATTCGTTCACCCTCTTTCCACTGTTAAACAGATTACTGCGTACAAACAAGATACAAAAAGACATCTTCTGTTTATGGTGGTGATCTTCTTTTTTTTTTTCTTTTTCTTCAATAACCAGATAACTATCAGAATAACCACCCGTCTCAGACTTCAGAAATTCTTAAAAATGCTAGCAAGACTTGTCACAGATCTAAAAATAGATAACAAGGGAAAAGACACACAACCTAAAACTCTCGACAAAATAGAAGCACATGATACAAACATGAAAAAATTATTTTAAGGCAAATGATGAAGATTCTTATGATTAGCTTGAGGACTGAGATTTACAGAAGGGAAGGCTGTAGATTACAGGCATACATATAAAAGAGAGTGAATGATATTCTGACTGGCAAGTACTACCATCAACCACAGCATAAATTACTAAGTGTAAGCCAGAAGAAAAAGACCCCATGCATCTTGCAAGCCTCTTATAAGCAGACCCTGCATAACAAAATGTTTTAGAACCTGTCCTTCATTCAGCCACGCACTTACTTCAGGGATACTGACAATGTCAAGCCCTCAAGGTCTCCTCAAGGATTAATGCTTTCAGGACATATCATAACTAGAATTCCAGCTTTTAGAGTGAAAGGGTGTATCTACTACAGCATTTCCAATGTACTCTAGAATACGTCAGTCAGACTAGGACATATTATGAGATTTGCTTTCTTGCTAAGTCTTATGGTAAGACTATATGAAAAGCTCTGCTTCCATAAACACTTTGTCCTTTGAAACATATTAATGAGCATATCAACTGTATGTTTAGAAACTTACTTTCTGTTTTAATGACTTTGATACCTCTTAGTGGAAAAAAGACTAAACTAAAAGATATTGAATTGATAAACCAGAACACATTCACAGTAAAAAATATTCTTCAGGTAAAAAAGAGCTGTGTCTAGATCTTTTTGCTAAAAGGAAATTTCAGTATAAAGCATACAGGAACTCTTGATCTAAATAAAGGCATGCATTGGGTTTACATGGCAAGGTTTTGTTAGCAGGGGGCGCTACAGAGTTGGCTTCTGTGAGAAGATGTCAGACGCTTCCCCCATGTCTGACAGAGCCAGTTCCAGATGGCTTCAAGACAGACCCACTACTGGCTAAGGCCAAGCCAGTCAGTGACGGTGGTGGTGTCTCTGTGATAACATAATTAAGAAGGGGTAAAAACTGCTGAGCAACAGCAGCTGGGAGTGAGGAGTGAGAATATGTGAGAGAAACAACTATGCAGACACCAAGGTCAGTGAAGAAGGAGGGCGAGGAGGTGCTTCAGGCAGCAGAGTAGAGGTTCCCTTGCAGCCCATGGTGAAGACCATGGTGATGCAGGTTGTCCCCCTGCAGCCCATGAAGGGCCATGATATCCACCCTGCAGCCTGTGGAGGACCCCAGGCTGGAACAGGTGGATATGCCCCAAACGATGCTGTGACCCCATGGAGAGCCCATGCTGACGCAGGCTTTCTGGCATGACCTATAGCCCAGAGGGGGATCCACCCTGGAGCAGTCCATTCCTGAAAGACTGCACCCTGTGAAAAATACCCACATCGAGGAAGTTCACGAAGGACTGTCTGCCATGGATGAGACGCCATGCTGGCACAGGGGAAGTGTGTGAGGAGGAAGGAGCAGCGAAGATAATGTGTTAAGAACTGACAACAACTCCCATTCCCTGTCCCACTGTGCCACTTGGGGGAGGGGGTATAGAAGTCGGGAGTGAACTTGAGCCCAGGAAGAAGGGGGGCGGGGACGATGATGTGTTTTTAGATTTGTTCTTGTTTCTCATTATCCTACTCTGATTTTGATTGGCAATAAATTAATTTCTCCAAGTCAAGTCTCGTTGTTGCCCATGACACTAATCGCTTTGTGGTCTCCCTGTCCTTATCTCAACACACCGAGCTCTTTCATCATGTTTTCTCTGCTCTGTCCAGTTGAGGAGGGGAAGTGATAGAGCAGCTTGATGGGGCACCTGGCAGCCAACCCAAGGTCATCCACCACAACACCATGTTAAATTAAGGAAGAAATTTTAATTCATTATATCCCTTGGGCTTTCCAAGCCCTCCCAGGACCTTATCAATTGTGGAAAACCTATAGACCAAGACTACAGCAGCTTAGCTAAACAGCTGCTAGCAGTACCAACTGCTGAAACCACAGGCTGACAGCATAAGCTCTCCTCTTCTGGGAGTTCCTATAAATTTGCAAAGCTAGTCTCAGCCTAGATGCCATGTTTAATAGTTGACACTTCAAGAAATGTAGGTATCAAATTAAGCAACCATATTCTGGTATTGGCTTGGAATTCGCACCAAAGGTGTTACCAATGGCTCAATCAACAGTTTAGCTTATAGCGAAGATGTTAGGAGCAACTTCCAACACTGTCTTTTAGTTTTCATGCACAGGAAGGTGAGCCAGGTCAGAGTAGTAGGTCCTACAGTCACCTGGTGGCCTGGAGGGTTACCAGACATGAGACAGAGGGGATCATAGGTTCAGGAGTTGAAGATGGAAAGCATTAGGCATGTGGGAGGTTAAACCAAATTTCTATCGATGCCAAACAGGCAGCGTAGACACAGCTGGTATTTCAGATGTTGCTGCAAAACACAGAAGGTTTTCTCTGAAGTTTGCAGACAAACCAAAACTGACTTCACTATGTAAACCTAAGCTAGATAAAACAATTTAATCTGTTTTTTTTTCTCTGGAGTGAGGATACAATATCCTTAATGCAAAAACACTGCTGCATGGGTAGACATATTCATTGCCATATTAAGATTTCAAGTGGTCTTGAGAAGTGACCTTAAGCATAGATTATCACTGTAATATAAGCATTCAGTAACAAAAGCTTTGATAACTGTGCATTGGCTGTTAAATGGCACCCACCATATATTTAAAATACTTACAAAGCCACAAGCTACCATTCAGAAATTAAAAGTGCAGTGGTAACCTGGTTTAGATTATCATATGAGACAAGGAAACCAAAGATGAAATTGCAATGACTGTCCGGTACTGCTCATCATGACTGTATTGAATGACTTAAATTCTCTCCATCTCTAGATTACCTGATGTCTCATATTCAGAAATAGATGATACTGCAGTGATATTTTTTAACAGCTGTTTATGTGCTATGCTTACAGTAATTTGAATTTCTTGCCTGTTCAGTAATGCACTCCGTAGTTATTGTTTCAGAGCAATCTAAAAGGCAACATCCCTCCCTTCTGTCTCTCTCCTTCTCTCTCTCTCTCTCTCTTTCCTGTTTGTATTTCTGCTTATCAGCAAGGTAGAGGCAGTTACAGAGCTTGCAGTGCAGTGCAGTTTTCTTTGCATCAAGTTTTCCTCTCTGATACACATTCTTTTGCTGCTAGCCAACAAACTGATAGTCACAGGGAGACAGTGAACAATGGCCTGAGAAATACCTTGGATTAGAAAGGAGTACTACTCCGTGTGTCTTTTCAATGAAACAGGAGACTGATAAACTGTAAAGGAAACAACATTATCTCTCCTCCATTTAGGATGGGGGTGGGGGATGCGGGTGGGCTTAGGGGCTTTTAAAGTGGAGAATTGTTTAGAAGATACTGAAGGTGATATGGAACAAAAGCTTTATCATTGTCTGCTTGAATTCGCTTCCATAACAAATAGAGATATAGAACAAAACTTTTGAGTTCTGCAATTACAAAAAGAGCTGTGATTACACCATCAGGAACCATTGGCAAATTAACATAAAACAGCATTAATGAAGAAACAGTTACATCTGAAAGTCTTCTATTGTTTAATCTCTGTGATTATTGTCTCTTATGAACTCTAATCACTGACAGTGGACAACTGTATTTAGTCCTCTAGCCCCATTTAGTCTGAAACTAAAGTGAAATGCCATCTTATACTACACTTCAATCTTTCTAATTGTTATAATTTACTCTTATTTTGTGGTGATAAAGCAGGAAACAATCTGCCAAATGACAGCAATCAAATTATTAGTGTTTTCACACACACAACTGTTATGTATGAAGATCTGAAGTGTATTCTTAGCCTGGAATGGTACAGCAATTAAGACATTGATTGGATATCAGTCTGAATACCTTCTCTCTATAAGCACAAATTTACATTATTTTGTTAAAAGGTTCACAGGGCAAAGATGAGTCTGGACACCCTCTATGATTCTTTTTTGCAACTAATTAAAACTAATTTCAAAATACCTAATGCATTTCAATTTACTTGCAAGTAAAGGCATCTAATCAATATAGTCAGAATAAATTATTTATGAGCATGCCACCACAGAAATTAAATAACTCTTCCATCCCCTTTGCATATGTGCTTTTAATATCAAAACAGTGGGAAAAGCTAGGTCCACAAGAGAAGGTAAAAAATCCAGGTATCCAGGCCCAGGAGAGGCTGAAATGTGGTCTATATGAATTCACAAGACAAAATGACAAAATATTATCTGCAGCTAGAAGAAATCAGTGGAACAGAGGGAACACAGGATTCACATTAATGTGACAAAGTGTGTTTCTGTGTATGGAGAAATTAAATGAGAGGTATTAGAGGCAGTATTAGACTAGTATTAGATGCACAATCTAAGAAGAAGTAATGCGCAATATAAAGTCCAAACTGTATCCTAACAGGCATGTTAAAAGTCCATTGACTGAGTTTCATATTAGCACAAATCAAATTATAAAATTATTAAATATTCAGTATAACAGATTAAATTATTGTATATCCAGCAGAATACATCAACCATCACGAAGCAAGGCTGGATATCAGAGAATCAGAAACTCACATATTTCACATAAACCTCAGGAATTTTGGAAGTGCTCCCAAAGGGTGAAGGGTAGAAAACATGAAAATCAAATAATGCTCATGAATCAGGGCTATAACAAAGTCTAGAGATTATCTGGGCATTAAAAGCCTTTAAAAAAACAGAAGAATTGCCTGAATGCATTGCATCTGAATACCTGAGGCCTTCTAAGTGTCTGAACCTACCATGACTGCTGAAAAGAGTTTTAGAGAAAAGGACCTGGAGAGAAAAATGGTTAGAAAAGAGTTATATAAACATTATTCCCTGATTTTATGAGGCAGGAACACATAAATTAGGTAAAGAGATGGCAACAGATAAAATAACACCTGAAGGAAAGAAAGAAGACACAAGGACAGAGAGTTTTAGTACTGCTGTGAGCACAAACCTGTATCACAGAAGTGTGTTGCAGAATGTACATGGATGGACTCAACAATAACAGAAAGATGGATCTGAGCAATAAAGGTTAGTAATACTGGATTTGGTTATCTGGGCTGGATGAAATTACACTTAGAAAAGACACCTAGTGTTTCAGGTACAGATTATATAACAATTGCTGCTGAAACTTCTCCAATCTTTCAAATAATTTAAAAATTAAAGTGTTAATGGTGGCAGAGATTTAGTTCTACTAGTTGGACATTTTCATAGAAAAGCTGCTCATTTACTGTAAGAACAGATGAAATGACAAGAAGTTGTGTGTGTGGTTTGTTTATTTTTTTAGGATTTTAAATAATATTTTTAATTTCAGAAAGGCGACCTTTGAGAATTTCAGTGAATGAGTTGATAGGGCAAGCTAAGGAGTTTAGTGTCATATAGGATTTTTCATGTCCAGATAGATATTACTTCTTTAATTTCATATCATCAACCACAGGGAAAACAATGCAAGAAAGAACTCTGAACATGAGGAGATGACTAATTCTTCCAGTAATCATGTTAGGAGTAAACAATAAACAGTGGTAAAATAAATGGTTGAAAAACAAAGAAGATGTACCTTAAAAGTCAAGGAAGAGAAAGAGAATTTGCAAATTGCTTCAATCAAAATAAACTAGTCTTTGCAAGAGATATTAAAACAAATAGGAAAAGATTCTGTGGACTTTTAATTTTAAAATTAATTTAAAATTTAATTTTAAATTAAAATAAAAAGGAAGAAAGGAAGACTAACATCTTTGGAAGGAAAGTCTTAGAAAGGAAAATCTTTGAAAGGAAGTTTAGCACCTTTGTTGGTGACATGATCAGTGGGATTGAGTGTACCCAAAACAAGTTTGCCAACAACATCAAGCTGTGTGGTGCGGTTTATGTGCTGGAGGGAAGGGATGCCATCCAGAGGGACCTGGACAGGCTTTAGAGGTGTGCCTGTGCAAACCTCATGAAGTTCAACAAGGCAAACTGCAAGCTCCTGCATGTTGGTCAGGGCAATCCCAATCCCATGCCCCACCTGGGAAAAGAATGGATTGACAGCAGCCCTGAGGAAAAGGACTTGGGGGTGTTGGTGGATGAGAAGCCCAAAGAAGAAAGCTTAAAGAAGAAAGCTAACTGCATCCTGGACTGCATCAAAAAAAGCGTGGCCAGCAGTTCAAGGAATGTGATTCTGCTCCTCTATTCTAGTCTCATCAGACCCCACCTGGAGTAGTGCATCCAGCTCTGGGGCTCCCAACATAAGAAGGACACGGACCTGTTGGAATGAATCCAGAGGAGGGTGACGAACATGATCATAGGGCTGGAGCAGCTCTCCTATGAGGACAGGCTGAGAGAGTTGGGGTTGTTCAGCTCAGAGAAGGCTCCAGGGAGACCTTATAGCAGCAGCCTTCCAGTACCTTAAAGGGGGCCTACAGGAAAGATGGGGAGGGACTCTTTGTCAGGGTCTACAGTGACAGGACAAGGGGCAATGGTTTCAAACTGAAAGAGGGTAGATTTAGATTGATATTAGGAAGATATTCTTTACAATGAGGGTGGTGAGACACTGGAACAGGTTGCCCAGAGAAGCTGTGGATGCCCCATCCCTGGAATTGTTCAAGGCCAGGTTGGATGGGGCTTTGAGCAACAAGGTCTAGTGGGAGGAGTCCCTGCCCATGGTAGGGGTCCTGGGACTAGGTGATCTTGAAGTTCCTTCCAACTCTAACCATTCTATGATAAGATGGCCTGCTCTGCAGTGGCACTTAAGAATTAAGTTAACCTTTAAAAAAGAAGGCTCCCAAATCAATATCTTGCTTTAATTTTCAATAAGGAAGAGGCAATGAGAATGAGGCTATGGAAATAACTGGAACTGGAATATAATTCAAAGTTCTCAGTGAATTCAATTATAGGAACTCAATAATCTCCATCTTCAAATTCTGGAAGAATTGATATATGAAAACATATTCCCATAACAAGGATTTTAAATACAAAGCATTTCAGGGCAGATGATAAACTGTTATAATAATGTCTAAGAATTTGTTTTGTCATTTTATAAAAACTCCTTAATAAGCTTATAGTATGAATCTTCATTGTCTTCAAGGCTAATTATATAAAAGAAATATATAGAAGTATTAAAGAGAAGATGATCATAATAAGTGATCTAATTGGGAAGATATGTTTTCATAGGAACATACCAGCAGTATTATAGGCAGTGATCTTTTTCAAAATATGAATATTGTTCCTTTTTTCTTGGGCCTAAAATAAAGATGAATAGAGATGATAGTGATCAATACACAGGTTCCAATAATTATGATGCTACAAATTGTGTATACATTTCTTAAAGTTTCTGCAAAAATAATCAGGCACTAAATGACCATGGGACCCAAGATTAAAAAAAATAAATTCTTTTCACTGACAGGGATCATAATAGCAAAATCAGTAGCTGAAAGAAAAGAGGGTTGCAATCCTGTGAAGTAGCACATGACTTAACACTAGTTACTGGATAGTGCAGCAGCGTAGAATACTTAGTCACAGGAGACAAACTGTGTGGTACTTCCAGAAAAGGAGTAACAAAAACTAGGAATACAACACCAAATAAAGGAGGGCTTAAAAATTTACAGACCTGGGACACTTCTATGAATCTCATAATATGCCAATGCATAGCTGATTAAAAGCTCTTTTCTAGCACTTACCACTTGATCTTGACAGTAATGTCATAAACCATTCCATTTTGCTTGTTTCTTTGAATAATTTTTATTAGTATACCAAGCCATTTTATTAGTATATAGTTTATACAACTATTTTACCAAAATGTTTTTTTATAAATATCTTATCTGAATCCCCACACAACACAATGCATCTCTTTAACAGAGATATTCAGTCTTGAATTCAAGACCTGGAATTATGGAAATCCCCCATATCTCTTGGTTTGCTTCACCAAGAGTGAATTAGCCTTAGCAGAAAAAAGGGGCACTTAATTTCCAACATGGAGTTAGAATAGAATCATAGAATCAAAGAATTACTGAGGTTGGAAGGGACCTTTAAGATCATCAAGTCCAACCATTACCCTACCCTGACAAAACCCACTTCTAAACCATGTCCCTAAGTACCACATCTACCCTTTTTTTAAACACCTCCAGAGATGGTGAATCCACCACCTCCCTGGGCAGCCTATTCCAATGTTTAATAACCCTTTCAGTGAAAAAATGTTTCCTAATATCCAGTCTAAACCTCCCCTGACATAACTTAAACCCATTTCCTCTTGTCCTATCACTTGTCACCCGGCAGAAGAGGTCAGCCCCCACCTCTCTACAACCTCCTTTCAGGTAGTTGTAAAGGGTGATGAGGTCTCCCCTCAGCCTCCTCTTCTCCAGGCTAAACAACCCCAGTTCCCTCAGTTGTTCCTCATAAGATTTGTCCTCCAGACCCCTCACCGGCTTTGTAGCCCTTCTCTGGACACGCTCCAACACCTCAATGTCCTTCTTGTAGTGAGGGGCCCAAAACTGAACGCAGTACTCGAGGTGGGGCCTCACCAGTGCCGAGTACAGGGGGGTGATCACTTCCCTAGTTCGGCTCACCACACTATTCCTGATGCAGGCCAGGATGCTGTTGGCCTTCTTGGCCACCTGGGCACACTGCTGGCTCATATTCAGCCGGCTGTCCATCAACACCCCCAGGTCCTTTTCTGCCAGGCAGCTTTTGAGCCACTCCGCCCCAATCCTGTAGCGCTGCGTGGGGTTGTTGTGACCCAAATGCAGGACCCGGCACTTGGCCTTGTTGAGCCTCATACCATTGGCCTCAGCCCATCGGTCCAGTCTGTCTAGATCCCTCTGCAGGGCCAACCTACCCTCAAGCAGATCAACACGCCCACCTAGTTTAGTGTCATCTGCGAACTTACTGAGGGTGCATTCGATCCCCTCATCCAGATCATTGATAAAGATATTAAAGAGAACCGGCCCCAGCACCGAGCCCTGGGGGACACCGCTTGTGACCGGTGTCCTGGTTTGAGGTAAAACAGGACCAATTTTGTTCAGTAACTTCGCTTCTTAGCTGGGCCTCTTCTAACTACTGAAATTAACAGCATATTGTGCAGACAATGTTCACCCTCTCAGAGTGATAAGACCAATGTTTATAGCTGATGTCCAGGCATAGTATGCAGGGAGGCTCTGGCTTATACTTACTGTTCTAACACCCAAGGCCAACCAGCTGTGTTATTTGCCACGTTGGAGGGTCGGAAGCAGAAAAGCATAATGGGGTCCCACCTGCGGGGAGGAGCGGACAGGGCAGGTGACCCAAAACTGACCAACAGTGTATTCCATCCCATCTGTCTCATGCTCAGTATATAAGCTGACGGAGCAAAGGGTCAGCCCCTTCTTTTTTCCCCTTCTTTTTCCCTTCTTCCTTCAATGGCTGACGTCTGAGGAGGACTCTGTCTGTTCGTCTGCCTTTGGACCCGATCCTGAATCCAGATCCGGAATCCAGTTCCCGTCCGTCACCGAGTCCAGCCTGGGACTGCCCCAGTGCCAGCCGGTGTCGTGATTGTCATCGTGGGAGCTTGATACGGTTTTGTATATTTCTCATTATTTCCTTTTATTTTATTATTAATATTTCATTAAAGTAGTTTAGATCCTTCTAAATTCATAAGTCTCTTTTTCCTCTTCTGCCTCTCTCTTTGAAGAGGGGTAGAGGGGAGCATCTGTCGGTCCCATCTGGGGTCCCCTATGTCCCCAGTGGCCGATTTGGCCTAAACCATGACAACCGGACACCAGCTGGATTTAGCTCCATTTACCACCACTCTCTGGGCACGGCCATCCAGCCAGTTTCTTACCCAGCAAAGAGTACACCTGTCTAGGCCACGAGCTGCCAGTTTCTCCAGGAGAATGCTGTGGGAGACGGTGTCAAAAGCTTTGCAAAAATTCGGGTTGATAACATCCACAGCTTTTCCCTCATCCACTAAGTGAGTCACGTTATCATAGAAGGACATCAGGTTTGTCAGGCATGACCCGCCTTTCACAAACCAATGCTGACTGGGCCTGATCACCCTGTTCTCCTGCATGTGCCATGTAATGGCACTGAGGATGATCTGTTCCATCACCTTCCCAGGCACTGAGGTCAGACTGACTGGCCTGTAGTTCCCTGGATCCTCCTTCTGGCCCTTCTTGTGGATGGGTGTCACATTTGCCAACCTCCAGTCAGCTGGGACCTCCCCGGTCAGCCAGGACTGCTCTTAAATGATGCAAAGTGGCCTGGTGAGGACTTCCGCTAGCTCCTTCAGTACCCTTGGGTGGATCCCATCTGGCCCCATAGATTTGTGCACCTCCAGGTGCTGAAGCAGGTCCCTCACCATTTCCCTTTGGATTACAGGGGCTTCATTCTGCTCCCCATCCCCGTCTTCTAGCTCAGGGGTCTGGGTACTCAGGGAACAACTGGGCCTACTGCTGAAAACTGAGGCAAAGGCGGCATTAAGTACCTCAGCCTTTTCCTCATCCTTGGTCACTATATTACTGGCCCCATCTACTAGAGGACAGAGATTATCCTTAGTCCTCTTCTTATTGCTAATATATTTATAGAAACTTTTTTTGTTGTCCTTGACAACAGAAGCCAGGTTTAGTTCTAGCTGGGCCTTGGCCCTCCTGATTTTTTCCCTACATAGCTTTACTACCTCTTTGTAGTCCTCTTGAGTGGCCTGCCCTTCCTTCCAAAGGCCATAAATCCTCTTTTTTTCCCTAAGTTGCAACACTAGCTCCCTGTTTAGCCAGGCCGGTCTTTTTCCCTGACGGCTTGTCTTCTGGCACATGGGGACAGCCTGCTCCTGCGCCTTTAAGACTTCCTTCTTGAAAAACATCCAGGCTTCCTGGGCTCCTTTGCCCTGGAGGACTGCCTCCCAGGGGACTTTGTTAACCAGGCTTCTGAAAAGCCCAAAGTCCGCCCTCCGGAAGTCCAAGGTACCAGTTCTGCTGACCCCCCTCCTTGCTTCTCCCCGAATCGAAAACTCTGTCATTTCATGATCACTGCTCCCAAGACAGCCTCCAACCATCATATCTCCCACAAGACCTTGTCTGTTTACAAACAACAGATCCAGCGGGTCACCTTCCCTAGTTGGCTCTCTCACCAGCTGTGTCAGGAAGTTATCCCCAGTACATTCCAGGAACCTTCTAGACTGTTCCCTCCCTGCTGTATTGTATCCCCAGCAGATGTCCGTCAAATTGAATTCCCCCACGAGGACAAGAGCTCACGATCTTGAGACTTCTCCCAGCCGTTTATAGAATATTTCATCTGCCTCCTCATCCTGGTTGGGCGGTCTATAACAGACTCCTACTATGATATCTGCCTTGTTAGCTCTCCCCCTGATTCTTACGCATAAACACTCAACCCCATTATCTCCATCATTTAGTTCAAAGCATTCATAACACTCCCTGATATATAGGGCCACACCGCCGCCTCTCCTTGCTTGCCTATCCTTCCTGAAGAGCCTATAGCCATCCATGGCAGCACTATAGCTATGTGAGTCATCCCACCACATTTCTGTGATGGCGACTACATCATAATTATCCTGCTGTACAATGGCTTCCATCTCCTCCTGTTTGTTGCCCATGCTACGTGCATTAGTGTGTGTGTGTGTACCACTTCTTCAGTTACAGCCACTGGATTGTATTCCTTTGTTAATAGATTAAATATCTCTGTATCTTTTGCCATCTTATGTCTTTCACTATAAATGCTTAAGTTTTGTCACTGTAAGACATTACCAAGGGCTGTGAAAACTTTATATGAAATCAGAGTCTGAAGTTACTATGAAAAGTGGAACACTTAGCCCACTTTACTCAAACTGTAGAGAAAAAAGAAGCTATTGACCGAAAAGGAAGCACACAAACCAACCCCAGCATAGTCTGGTTCAAAACACACGGTGATCCAATTTCAGAGTGTACTGCTATAGGAATCACTGGAGTCTTGTTCTCTTCTGCAGGGGTTAAGCTAAATTGGAATACGTAAAATTAAGGCAATAAGTAAGAAATTAACTGTTTGGTAATATCATTTTTGCAGTTAGTTTATAGCATTTATGAATACCTACAGTGATTTCCTCGTATTTTGCAATATTTCTTTTCAAAAATGCCACAGGATATTTTGCAGAAGGTTTTTAAAGAATGTTTGTGTCAGCATTCAAAATATGGCATTCATCTATTTTTGAACATTGAGTTTACCATGAACCGAATTTTCCTGCTTGATTTAGTTATTTGGGAAGGATAAATGTACAGGTTTCTCACAGCCAACTTAAGTTGTGTTCAGCTCAGTAGATCTCATCTGTGTGCAGGGTGTTTCTTGCCAAAATTGCTTTTGAGGATCAAAATACGCTGTCCTTGTAGAGCATTTCACCTTTCCCCATAAATCCAGATTTAATTCTCTTGAGAAATATGGTGTCTACTTTATTAGTTTTTCTGAATAGGTTACCATCTTTATATGAATGAATATGAATGAATGGGTATTCATTATTTTACTCTTGACAGCCCATCTATAGAAATGTATAGCCTACCTCACATTCACTGAGTGCTGATGTTAGATCAAAGCTCACAATTAAAAAAAAAGGTCACAATTGCTTTGTTACAACAACCAAAGAACATGCAAATGCAATCACCTGTATTTGCCTAATGCTTAAGCCATCATGATTTTGGACAACATGTTTTGCACAAATGTTCTTTACCTCTTACTTCTAGTATATTAAATAAAACAAATCTAAAACTGCCTACTGATTCCACAGCCTGTCAGGGCCCTGAGTGCACTGACCTGATCCTGACCAGCCTCACCTGGGGCCTCCACCCATACTCCCTGACCATGTCAGAGCTATCCCTGTCTGAGCTGTGTTGCAGGACTGCTGGTCTCAAGCTGAGCCACAGCCATCCCTGGTCAAGAAGCCTCATTGATCCTGACTTGCGAACTGCTTTCTCAACTTGGCCTTGGGCCTGTGTCATCACTGTGGATGCGCCCAGCAATCACTGGGGGTTGTCTGGCCCTGTTCACGGGACCTGAACATTACCATGACCTGCAGATTGACTTCCCAGTTTGATCTGTGACCTGCTTCATCACTACAAACTTGCCTAGACCCAGACTTTCAGTTGAACTTGGCTGCTGTCCTTGGCTCTGCCTTGCTTGTCTTGCTCAAGTACTGGGAGACAGAGCCCTGCCTGGTGGGGACCTTCCCTGCAACTGCTCCACATCCTTTAGGGCACAGCCAGCCCTTGCTGCACCCTGACACAACTACTCTAAAATTATATTATTTCTTGAAACTTAGTATAGTAACTGGTAATGCTTGATGAGTTGATATTGGTAAATACCACTACTGCTATTATAAGCTTTGATGAAAAAGTTACAGAAGACTGGAAGACTTCATAAATTATTAGGTTTTAAAGGGTTTAAGTTTTAAAAGAACCTATATCTGACCTAGTAAATAAATAAATGTGACAAGTCCCCAAAACAAATACTAAGAGATGAATCTGTAAAAAGATACCTTTCCAAAAGGCATACTTTAGCCAAGCTCAAACTATCTTGCCTCAAACACCGATTTTTAGACCCCATACAGGAATAAGTGGGTGAAAGTTAAGTATGTGTGATAAACAGCCAGATTAAATATTCGAATGAGACACTTTAAATCTAGAATGAATAAATATTTTAAGTATCTGCCTTTGTCAAGCACAGTACTTGTCTGAAAGTGTGATAAAAGCTTAACTTTTCAGGAAGCAATCATACTAAAATCAAAATCAATTTCCTGCACCATGGCTAATGGCTAACACCGTCCACCTGATTCTACCCCAGCAGTTGAGGCAGAAACCTGTAGCCATAGACCGAGCAGCTCCTTGTACTCCAGTACAGCTCCAGTATACTCTTTAGGCAAAAGATTGCCTGATATATCACTCCCATTTGAAGTAGCATATTCAAATAAAAGCACATCTGAGAGTTCACCACATCCATATCAAATCAAACCAAACCAAACATTTTTTAAAACTCAGTGAAATATCTCATGGCGGTATTTTAAACTCTCATTACAAATATTGTACTAAGCTCTGAGTCATGTACAGGTAGGTCATGTTTTTTTAAGAAACAGAACATCTCAGTTTTTCATCCTAACAGTGTTATTCCTACATCACCAGTCGACCCAGTTCTACTTTTATCACGCAGGAAACGAGTGCCATAGCTCACTGAGATTTCAGATTGCTGTGTAGAAGTATGTGTTCTATCAAGTAGCAGAAAGATAGTGGGTAGGTTTCTGTTTTCTGACATTTTTAGTATTTGGTAACCGTGTGCATCTAACCTCAGCAGGAATCCAAGCCATTATCCCTCCCAATCCTATATTTTCTAAGGCAATAAATTCCATTACATATTTATTCAGCTTATGTACAATCGTACATACAGCGTGCCGTTTTTAACTTTTTATTATCATTCAGCTAGTTTTGCTATTTTTCTATCAGATACTTCTTTTGTTTCAATAGTAGCTATAGTGCTTCAGGAAAGCTTTAGTAAAGCTTTTGGCACCATTTCCCACAGCATTCTTTTGGAGAAACTGGCTGCTAATGGCTTGGATGGGTGTATGCTTCACTGGATAAAAAACTGGCTGGATGGCCAGGACCAAAGAGTTGTGGTGAATGGAGTTAAATCCAGTCGGCAGCCAATCACAAGTGTTGTTCCCCAGGGCTCAGTATTGGGGCCTGTTCTCTTTAATATCTTTATCAACAATCTGAACGAGGGGATTGAGTGCACCCTCAGTAAGTTTGCAGGTGACACCAAGTTAGGTGGGAGTGTTCATCTACTTGAAGGTAGAATTGCTGTACAGAGGGATCTGGACAGGCTGGATCAATGGGCCAAGGCCAATGGTATGAGGTTCAACAAGGCTAAGTGCTGGGTCCTGTACTTGGGTCACAACAACCCCATGCAATGTTACAGGCTTGGGGAGGAGTGGCTGGAAAGCTGCCTGGCAGAAAAGGACCCTGGGGGTGTTGGTCAATAGCCGGATGAATATCAGTCAGCAGTGTGCCCAGATGGCCAAGAAGACCAATAACATTCTGGCTTGTATTAGAAATAATGTGGCCAGCAGGACTAGGGAATTGATCATCCCCCTGCACTCAGCACTGGTGAGGCTGCACATCAAGTACTGTGTTTAGTTTTGCGCCCCTGAATACAAGAAAGACATCAAGGTGCTGGAGCAGGTTCAGAGAAGGGCAATGAAGCTAGTGAAGGGTCTTGAGCACAAGTCTTATGAGGAGCAGCAGAGGGAACTGGGGTTGTTTAGCCTGGAGAAAAGGAGGCTTAGGGGAGACCTTGTTACTCTCACAGCTACCTGAAAGGAGGTTGTAATAAGGTGGGGGTTGGTCACTTCTCCCAAGTAACAGGTGATAGGACAAGAGGAAATGTCCTCAAGTTGCGCCAGGGGAGGTTTACACTGGATATTAGGAAAAATTTCTTCACCGAAAGGGTCATCAAACATTGGAACAGGCTGCCCAGGGAAGTGGTGGAGTTGCCATCCCTGGAGGTATTTAAAAGGCGGGTACATGTAGTGCTGACGGATATGGTTTATTGGTAACTTGGCAGTACTAGGTTAACAGTTGGACTTGATGGTCTTAAAGGTCTCTTCCAACAAAAACAATTCTATGATTCGATGAAAAGATTTTGTGTCCTGCTACAGAACTTTTATGCAGCCCAAGAATGCCACCTTTATGATGTTATTGTACTCTGAAAATAAGAATTTCCAAGGTAAAAGACTGACATTTCCTCACGTTCTGTTCACGGGACTGAATTTCTCCCGTGATGTGCAGCTTGATAGGAGTCTGAATTGTTATGTGGCAATATTTAATACACTACTGACTATGACCACAACTTCAGAAATATTACTTGACTTTTCTACTACCTTTAACAGTTAAATCACTTCTGGGAAAAGCAATGCACAAACACATGTTTCTTCCACAGTTTTTGTCTACAGATGAAATTTCTCAAAGTGTTTTTCAAACCACTAGTATGAATGTATGAAATAAAAAATTGACTCCATGTAAATATTTTTGCCGCCATAGAATATAACTCCCTGTAGCAATCTCTGTTCTGCTGTATTTGAAAGATATAAATATATAGTGATGCTGGGCATTTTCAAAGTCCTAGGTAAGCAACAACTGATCAGGTGTACCGGATCTGGCTGGCATACAGCTAATTTTGTATGGTGCTGTGTTTTAGATTTGTGACCAAAACAATGCTGGTAACACAGTAATGTTTTAGCTATTGCAGAACAGTATTTGCACAGCATCAAGGCCTTCTTTTTCTCATTCTGCCTCCTCAGTGAATAGATTGGAGGATGCGCAAAAGGTTGGGAGGGGACACAATCAGGCAGATTTCCTGAACCAGCTAACGAGATGTTCATGCTGTATAACATCACGATCAGCAATGAAAAGAGAAAAGAGGGGGTTTAGGGAGGTTAGCCATCTTTTGCTTGGAAACTGGCTGGGCATCAGTCTACCTGGCGGCTTCACTTGTTTCATTTTCTTTCTTTCTTCTTCCACTTCTCCTTCACTTATCAAAGAGTTTGTATCTCTATTCACCGGTTTTCTTGCTTTTATTCTTCCTTTCCTCTTCCCTCGTCCCCCTGGTGTGGAGGGGAGGAGGAGCAAGCAAGTGGCTGTGTGGATATAAGTGGCTGACTGCATTGGTTAACCCACACCATCAGGATATACAGAATAATATAGCTTCTTCAGTAATACAATTCCTACTCAGTTATGATTTTGGGGTCTCTGATTTAAAGAAGAAATTAGTAGACAATTACAATTTCAAATAGAATTGGGGAAGTCACGCTGGGCACAAGAACCTTTACAAATTCTGTGTATGTAGTTTTCAGTGCCATTCTAATATACAAAGTATGTGTGTAAAACCTTAATAAAGAGAAATGCAGTGTCAAAACTCATGACTTAATCTGCTATTTAAGAATTGAAAAAGATGCAGTTAATAAAATTTCCTTCTAATTGTAATATTCCAACTCCCTTTGTGTAATTAATCTACACTGGAAAGAGGTGGCCAAAGTAATAACTCAATCCACAAATGGATGAAACACATGCAAATTAAAAAAAACCCCAAACCTCTGACAAAGGGGAGGGAAATATTGCTGTATTATTTGACTCTTGCATTTGCAGATATTTGCGTTATCTGTACTTCTAGCACATCATTCAGCATATTACAAGCTCTTTATGTTTTTTCTTCATATTTTATTGTCTGTCATAAATAACAGCTGTTAGGTCATTTTTTTGTAGTCTGTTGATGAAGAGATTCAATTCAGAGACTAATTCAATTGTATGTTTTCATGTATCTTTGGAATTCATATCCCAGCCCTGTGTTATTGAGTAAACATGAATATGACACTCAAATATTGGTTACAGGATACTGAGTGACTAGAGTGAATGGTAACTGAGTGGAGGGAGGAGAGAAAAAAAATGTCTCAGTATGTCTTTGCAATCAAGACTCAAAATTATCAGTAAGATAACTATAAAATTAACAAACCTCACAATTTTGATTATTCTAAAGCAAAAACTCACACAATATAGGAGAGTGAGATATATACCTTATCTCAATTTATAATAGCAGACATTGTACAGCTGATCAAAATCTGGGATCTTTTGAATTATTGGTTTAACTTGAGAGAAAAAAGGCAAAACAGAAGAAAATATGTGGGAGCTAGATCAAAGAAAGGAGTTGAAGGAATCTTTTCAAAGGTTAGTTGCTCAAAGATGCTACCCAACCACTACCTATCCCTCAAGCAGACTACATTTCTGTCAGAAAAATATCCCTAGGCACTTACGTTCCTCCCAGCATGAGTACCCAGAGTCCTCAGTGGCCTTTTACTGATTGGCTTGAGCCCTTGTGGGGAAAACAAACACTGTTCTTCTTTAGTCTGTGAACAAATTATGAAGAGTTCCTACCTTGCCACTGCTGTTTCTCCCCTTGCCCTTACTCCAGCATGGATTTATCCATGGACCACAGTCCCTTAGGAGTTTACCTGCTTCAATGTGGCCTTATCTATGAGCCACAATGTATTTGGGTATATATGTGCTGTGGCATAGACTTATCCATAGCCACAGATGCTTTGAGGTACACCTGCTCCGACGTGGCCTTATATGTGGGCTATAATCCCTTCAGGAGTGAACCTGCTCCAGTATGACCTTACCCACAGCCACAGTCCCTTTAGGAATAAACCTGCTCCGACATGATCTTACCCTCCAACATGACATTACCTGTGACCACAGTCCCTTCAGGGGTGTACTTGCTCTGCCATGGATTTATCCACAGCCACAAATGCTTCAAAGCGTTTCAGGACAGCCTCATGCACAGCCACAGATGCTTCAAGGCCTACCTTCTCCACTGTGAACATATCCACAGTCCCTTCAGAGGTGTATCTGCTGCAGCACAGATATAACCACAGCCACAGACACTTCAAGGTGTACCTACTCTGGTGTGGATGTATCCAAGACCACAGATGCTTCAGGGTGTCCTACTCCCACATGGACTTATTCTGCAGGTCACAGTCCCTTCAACTTGAGTGCACACTGGAGTTCCAGCCTGTCTAGTACAGCAGTACAGGAACAGCAGAGATGCTCTGGCCATCTGCAAGCCCAGGGACATTGCTGTTATCAAAATGTTCCCAGGCACAGCAGAGCAAGATGATAAGCAGTACAGCAAAAACAAAAAGCAACCACCAGTGAGTACAAGACTCTAATATACAGTTAAGGCAAGCAAGACCCATGACAAGTACAGGAGCCTGCCAATTGATAACTAAACAGCTGTAACAGCTATAAATTTAATCTAGCACATGCCAGTCAAATCTGCCATTATATTTAACCCTTCGAGCCCCACATTGAGTGCCACAAAGAACTGAGGTAGGCTGACCTTGGCTGGCTGCCAGGTGCTCACCAAGTGGCTCTTATCATTCCCTCTCTTCAACAGGACTTGGGGGAGAAAATACAACTAAAGACTTCTGGGTTGAGATAAGGACAGGAAGATCACACAACAATTACTGTCATGGGCAAAACAGACTCCACTTGGGGAAATTAATTTGATTTATTGTCAATTAATAACAGAGTAGAAGAGTGAAAAATAAGAACAAATCTAAATACAACTCCCCCCCCCCCCCCCCCAACCCCCCCCCCCCCCCCCCCCCCCCCCCCCCCCCCCCCCCCCCCCCCCCCCCCCCCCCCCCCCCCCCCCCCCCCCCCCCCCTCTTCTTCTCAGGCTCAACTTCACTCCTAGCTCTTCTACCTCCTCCCCGCAAACAGTGCAGGGGCACAGGGAATGGGGTTGTAGTCAGTTCATAACGCTTTGTCTCTTCTTCTCCTTCCAATTCACGCTCTTCCTCTGCTCCAGTGTAGGGTCCCTCTCATGGCATATAGTCCTTCATGAACCTCTCCAAATGTGTCCTTCCTGTGGGCTGCAGTCCTTCAAGAGCTGCTCAAGCATGGATCCTTCCCACAGGGTACAGTTCTTTACAAATGGACTGCTCCAGCGTGGGTCCCCCAAGGACTGCAGGTCCTGCTGGAAAACCTGCTCCAGTGTGGGCTTCTCTCCATGAGGCCACAGGCCCTGTCAGGAGCCTGCTCCAATGCTGGTTCTCCGTGGGGGTCACAGACTCCTTTGTATGCATCCACTTTCTCCAGCATGGGGTCCTCCAAGGGCTGCAGGGTGAATATCTGCTCCGCCGTGGACCTCCATGGGCTGCAGGTGGACAATCTGCTTCACTATGGTCTTCACCATGGGCTGCAGGGGAATCTCTGCCTGGAGAGATGCCTGGAGTGCCTGGAGCACTCCTACCCCTCCTTCTTCACTGACTTTGGTGTCTGCACAGCTGTTTCTCCTACAGTTTCTCACTCGTCTCTCCTAGCTGCTGTCTTGCAGTAGAATTTTCCCCTGTTGCGGATGGAGTGGTGCACTTCATTTGTAGAGAGAAGCAGCAATACATTTATTGATATAAACCAGGAATTTGACAAAGTTTGATAGTAAATGTGACAGTGTTTTAACAAGATTCAATGGCAAGGCACACTTGGTTATTTACTGCATAGAAGACAGTGTCAGACAGAACTGTCAGGGACACCTTCCTGTTACATCATGAGGTTCAGAAAGGATGCTGCCTCTTTCTAAACTCCTTCTCAGAAAGGAGTCTAAGCGTGTCTGGATCCAGCCCTAGTCCCAGTCTTGGTACAACGGTTTATGTCTAAAAGATTATATGCACAATCAATCCTTTATATCACTTAGCTAAGATTTCAAGTTTTAGCATGCTATTAGTCACTTACAAGGATCTGTTGTGGCAAGGAATCTCTGAATCTCAAGAAGTAACCTTGAGAGGCATCCCTACTCAAGGGAAGATCCTGGCACACAGCCTGCTTCCATGCAGGAGAGCTCAAAAGGCTCTCAGTAGGCTGGGGGTGGGCAAGATGATGGGAGGGGTCATAGGACATAGCCAGGACAGCTGACCCAAATTGACGAACGAGATACTCCATACCATATGTCATGCTTAGCAATAAAAATTAAGAGAAAAGGGGGTGGGGGACATTCATTATTAAGGCGTTTTCTGAATGAACGGCTACACATACTGAGGCCCTATTGCCAGGAAATGGCTGGACATCACCTACTGATGGGAAGTAAAGAATTTTTTTTTTATTGTTTCCTTTTCTTGCACACATTGTCTTTGCTTTTCTTTATTAAACTTGCCTTGTTAAAAACCTGTGTGTTTTTTCATCTTGTTTTCTCTGCCTGTCTTGCTCAGGAGGGAAGTGATAGAGCTGCTTGGTGGGCAGCTAGTGGCCAGCCAAGGCTAATCCACCACACTCACCCAATGGAAAACAAGTTAAAATTAAATATTGATTAATCACTGAATATATGTGTAAATTTTTTCTACTGTCTAAACCCCTTGTCCTGGTTTGAGGTAAATCAGGACCAATTTTGTTCAGTAACTTTGCTTCGTAGCTGGGCCTCTTCTAACTACTGAAATTAACAGCATATTGTGCAGCAATGTTCACTCTCAGAGTAATAAGACCTATGTTTATAGCTGATGCCAAGGCATGGCATGCAGAGAGGCTCTTGTTTATATTTATCGCTGTAATAACCAAGGCCAGCTAACTTTGTTACTTGCCTTGTTGGAGGGTCGGAAGTGGAAAAGCGCAGCAGGGTCCCACCTGAGGGGAGGAGCGGACAGGACAGGTAACCCAAAACTGACCAACAGGGTATTCCATCCCATCTGCATCATGCTCAGTATAAAAGCTGAGGGATCAAAGGGTCAGCTCTCCCTCTTTCTTCAATGGCCAGCATTCGAGGAGGACTCTGTCTGTTCATCTGCCTTGATCCCAATCCTGAATGCAGATCTGGAATCCAGTTCCCGTCCGTCACTGAGTCCAGCCTGGGACTTCCCCAGTGCCAGCCAGTGATGTGATTGTCATGCTGGGAGCTTGATACGGTTTTGAGTATATTTCATTATTTTCCTTTTATTTTATTATTATTACTTCATTAAAGTAGTTTAGTTCCTTCTAAACTCATAAGTCTCTTTTTTCCTCCTCTGCCTCTCTCTTAGAAGTGGGGTAGAGGGGAGCATCTGTTGGTCCCACCTGGTGTCCCCTATGTCCCCAGTAGCCAATTCGGCCTAAACCATGACACCCGTGTAGCTATCATTTTACAGATTAAGCTCATCTAGGCATTTCTGAGAAAATCAAGGGGACATCAGAGCAGAAGTAATGAAACAACAGAAGAGTGTCCTATGAGTACGAAGCAAAAGGAAGAGCTACTCACTCAACACCTTATAGTTTTAAGCCCTAGCAATGTAGAGATAAAATGCCTTTTTGACAAGTTTATTTGTCCCTAAAGCCAGCAGAAATCTACTACTAATACTTTATCTGTTGTGAGTAAGGAAGTTACAGCATTAGGAAATTTTCTATAAAGAGGGATTTAGTAACTTTATACTGTAGTTTATCACTGAAAAACACTAGAAAATAATGAAGTTGCCTTTTTAAGCCTTGATTGCTTAATGCAGCTATGATTTGATACAAACTATTAGCTACAACTTTAATTTCTAGTTTAGTTATATTAAACCACATGTTACCAATGGACTACCTATTCACAGGAAAATTAAGTGGCTGGCAAAATGAGTTTTATGGAGAAGAATCTGCCATTAGTAAAGGGTTTATGCTCTTTTGTTTTTCTACTAGACACAGGAACTCTGAGATTTGAGATACTATTAGTTATGTTAGTGTTTAGCATTTTGTGGTCTTGTTTTTTCTTTTTTCATGTGAGTAGAAAAATTTTATTATTAACATTGTTCTATATATAAATAAAAATAAATAAAATAGATAAATAAATGAACATGACAGTTTCAAGCTACCCAGTGGACTGGGTATGTGTCTATTTCATAAATACCAATTTGCACATTTCTTTTTAATCTGTCAGATTAAATCATTCATGAAGCTGAAGCTTCAACATGAATTCTGTTAAGTATGAAGTACTTTTCTTTTTCAGAGATACGTAAAAATGTTGGTTATTCTGGCAGCATAGACTTTGTTTTCTCTGGCAAAATGGGATGGAATTAACTGCATAAGTATACCTAAATCCAATTAGTACAACTGAAGAGCATTATTGTCTTTAGTTTTGGTAGCACTTCTACAATAATGAAGGGTGATTCAATGTTTTCAGTACAGTGTT
The DNA here is from genome assembly GCA_017639485.1 of Pluvialis apricaria. NCBI lineage: Eukaryota > Metazoa > Chordata > Aves > Charadriiformes > Charadriidae > Pluvialis > Pluvialis apricaria. The sequence continues at coordinate 36,846,014 of CM030011.1, read as the reverse complement.
CCTTATGATGCACCTGGGGTCTTAAAAAAAAGAAAAAGATGATACTTATAGAAATTAGTTAGTGAATAATTACACAGCACTAAGGCATATTTTGTTCTCATTATTCTCTATTTATCTTACCAGAAGTAGAAGAACTTTGCTCTAGTTTGATTCACAGGATTTTACAAGAGAGAATTGCTATCTTCAAGAATTATTAATCCCCATCAGTGACAGGTCTTCTCAACTTTTAATTGAAATATCATGCTCAGCCATTTTTGGTTGAGTCTGTTTCAAAACCCGATAATGGAAGTTTTCAGCTGGCATTAAAAATTCTTGTTTCAGGCTTTTTCTGTTACTTTCTTATTCTTGAAACAAGAGCTCTATGCCTTGGTTTCTAACAGCAATTATTTCCAAACTTCTGCTCTGATTTCTCATCTGTGCATACCGGATGGCTGTGTGCAGTGCCACACCATGCTCTGGTGTTCAGTGTCTGCTCTACCACCATGTAATCTTAGCCACATTCACAAATGGAAAGCAAAATTTGGCAAGCTTTCTGTATCATCAGCAGATGTTCTACAACTATGAAACCCAATGTATTTTTTTTAAGTAAATCTTACTAATTTTATTTTTTATTTAACTAAGATAACCCACAAATATTAGCAGAGAAAATTAGCTTTTATTTTTAATTACTCTTCTGAGGAGGTACAAGAGGTTGGGTATGGACTGAGGGACTCTGGAGGACATCAATATTTTCCTCATAAGGTGTAATAGTTTCAGAGCTATTTCTTAAAATTAGAGCAGTAATTTTGTGCAGCATTATGAGCGGGACAATATCCCAGATCCCAGAGCAGCATCATGACCTTTCATGTTTGCATTCTTCTTGTTACATCAATGCAAAAAAGGTCAATATTGGGTCCAGAACTGGATGTGGAATTTGTGATAAAACTATGACATGGATCTTGAAGAGTTGAACGTAACTGCCACAAGAAATAGTAGCATGTCATGGCTCCTCTTGTGTCATTTTGACTTCACTTTTGAAAATGGGAAAACAGCCTATTCTTGTTTGGTATTTCATGCAACATGTGTTGTAACTGGGACCTTCTGCAAAATCAACCATCATCAAGATCAAACATGTGGCTTCATGCTTGAAACTACTAATAAATGTTTCCAGAAACACTGAGGCCTGCTATTCAGTGAGGCTGAAGAATGATGTCTGTTTAATTACCTTCAGAAAAAATTTCAATTTCTACATCTGTGTATGGTGAATGGCCACATGTTCTTTTAATATTCTGACTTAATTTAAGACTTTTTCTGCTACAATTCTCAGTATACTTAGCTGTTTCAAGCATTCTCAGTAAACATAAATGGAAAAAAACCCAAAGGGATTAAAAAAGTCTTCAGCTCAGAGGACTTTAATAATTTGGCTTTGGTTTTCCTTGACTTCCAGTCACACATGGATCACAGCATATCATATTAGTAAGATATGATGACAATCTTAAGGTATCCATTAACCATCAGATTAACAGATAAATGGATTTATTAGGACAGATCACATAGGAGGTTTTAAAGTGGAATTGTGGATAAATAGCGTTGTGTCAATAAATCAACAGTCCTTAGTTAAAGCAAAGATTAAAAATAAGTAAATTAAACTATTTTTTTGTTTTGATATGACACTTATACACAACTAATTGCCTTTTTGTTGGTTAGTAAATAAATTAACCTCAAATCTGGGGACGTTTTCTTTTATACTGTCTTCAACTGAAGGCAGTTGTTTTACTGAGACAAGTTAGTTTGTTCTCTCATAGGAGTTCATGGAGTCTGTCCGCCTAAAGTACATTATAGAAATTAACCTATACATACTTAGCAGGGTAAAGCTGAGATTAAGATATATCTGTGTTATGCATTATACATATATGAATAGCAGATGGTCCCTGAACAAAAATGCTAATGTAAAAAACAGCTTTGAGAAAGAAAATGGAGGCACAGGAAGGTGAATGCCCAGTGTTAAAAACAAATTAGCAACAGATGGAACTGAGGTGTGGATTTTCTGCATAAGTGCACCAACAGCTCCAGCTCCTGCTTATTTTAATTTCTAGATCTAAAGAGTATTTGAGGTTTGGTTTTGCTTGGTTTGGTCTGGTTCTGGAAGGGTGGTAGTTAGGGCTTTTCTAGAGGTAAAAAAAAAAAAAAAAAGTAAAAGAAAGTTTGATATTAAAGTCTTGTAGAAGAGTTATTTTTAAGATGCAGTTCCAAGATCTCAGCACCAAGACTGAATACAGTGGAGAAGAATTCTCCAGCAGTGATGCAGGAGGAGTGGAATGACTGAGGATGCTCATGGGCACAAAGTGACAGATAGTGATTTTGAGTTATTCTTGGCTGTCATCTGTCAGGTCCATAAAGATAATAGCTAAAGCTTTAAATCAGATTAACTACTTGTCAAATAATCTAGGAAAGAATCAGTAAAGATGGGAATCGGTAAAGATCAGTAAAAAAAAATCTGTCTGCATTCTGGATGAATTCAGCTTTTACAGTGCTGTTGCTTCTAATGACTAAGACCAGAAAGTAGTGAAAGTGAGGTACTGTTCACTTTGTAAGGATGTTCAGTGTCTCATGGAATCTTTGTGAGGGAATTTCCTTGAGCAAAATGTCATCTGTGCACGAATCTAAGCTCCAAGATTCCACTTTCTCCCTTCAAAACCTGTCAAATTTCCATGGTCTCACAGTGAATCAGAGTTTGTACTCTGAGAGCATACTTTTTACTTTTGTTGCCTCTCAACTTCATTATAATCTCTGTTATCTGAAGTATTGAACAGGATTAGTTCTGTATTACAGCAAGTAACTCAGTTTTTGGTCACAGCCATGGCTATCTTTTCATCCTTCTTCTTGCTGAAGACCAGTGCTATAATGCTTTCACTTTCTGAACTGACTCCAATGGATTCAAGTGCAATCACTTAAGATATAACTGAGGATGTAACTACCTGTCTACCTCTCTCCATGATGTAAGCAAACTTCTGATACTTCTTAAACAATGCTGTTTTCAGCCTTGATATCAGCCTATTTATCAGATGATAAATTGTAAATCTCCAGTTTTTCAAATCTCACTTCTAAAATAAATCAAAGATCTTTCTAATATGAGAAGCCCTTGTTATGTTCTATCTTAAATATATCCATTTTTGTCGCCTGCAATATAATGTCTGTGCAAATTTCTATAATCTTTTCTTCATTTTGATTGTTTTTTTAATCCATGTTTGAAATACAGTTTTTGTTCTATTGCTGAAGTTATCTTTTAAACCTATTATCATAAGCACAACATTTGAAATAACAACAGACCATAAATTCTACACATGCCTGCTGATGCTACTTTGCAGTTAACATATTTCATGGTTATTTTACTAATTGTAAGAGACAACTTGTAAATTCCCTGAAACAAATGGTGAGAGATAGGGGAGGCCCTCTGAGCCTCACTGAGAAATGTCTCAAACAGAATCACAGAATCACAGAATGGTCAGGGTTGGAAGGGACCTCTGGAGATCATCTAGTCCAACACTCGCAAGGACCTTGAGATATGACTGTAGTCAAGGGGTGGATAATGTGGAGTCTGGACAGTGTAGGCCTTGTGCTCAAAGAGCTGATAAGGCTAACACCTTCTTATCTCTTGTGTGACCCAGGAGAGAAAACTCATCTGGACAGCACAGGCTGCGTCTGTGGGGGGAAGTCTTGTGAAGACAGGGCTTTCTGCTCAACTTGTGAAGCTTGTTAGTTTCTCTATTTTCAGGGCCATCATTTCCGATGAATGACCTTTGCCTCATTATCCACCAAATGCATATTAAAGTTCACACCCCTGCATATACTAATGAAGATTATTGAGATCATGCTAAACATACATGACTATGGGACTCGTCTCTCCACCCAAATCATGCTACACTGTCACCTGGGGGGGAGAGAAACCTGAGCACCGTAACAGCGGGGTGGGTCGTACTGCTACTGCGAATATAAAAGGGGAAAATAAGTGACCCTAGAGAGACTTTTCCCTGGAGATCCACAGAGGAGCGCTTCTACGAACCAGAGACCCCTGTTGGCTGGACCAATGCTGGAACCAGGACCGGTGATCTCTTTATCTCTCTCTCTCTCTCTTTTCCTCTATCCCTCTGTTTCTCTGTTTCCTTTCTCTTTTTCTTTTAAAGTTAAGTACGTAACGCAAAGCATACCTTACCACTCACCATAATTCATGGTATAATTTGTTGTATACCTGTTGCAAAGTAATGCAAAGTGTATTTTAGCACTTGCCGTACTTTGTTTTACCATTTGCCATAATTTGTTGTACACCTAACCATTTATCATGGACCTAGTTAAGACACATATTAATCACTGTGGGAATCTAATAAATGTTTTGTATGGACCTTGAGAGTTGTCTCACCTTAGTCCACACTGCTGGGGATTTGTGAATCTGAGTCACTTCCCCCCATCTCTCATGAGTGGAGCGTGACACTAATCCGTTCCTAGCAGACAGACTAACAAGACATGTAAGAGATATTTTATAATACTTACATATACATGTAAGACCAGTTATTTTACTTTGACAGTTTATGTCTTCTGAAGAAATTTTACACCTGTGTAAAATACTATTTTCTATAGTACTTCTTACCTTAGGATCTCAAAGTTCTTTTCATGTACTTCCGGAATGTATTTTCATGGCTGCTTTGCAAATCTACACCAGGCAAAAGGCCTTGAGCAGTACAAAAAGGTAATTGAAAGACATGGATCCAGGCAGAGGATAATTCCTCTGATGCATCTGCTGAAAAAGTTGGACAAATGTATCTTCCAGAACACCTTCTTGTATGTTGTTTTTTGTAAGGTGTGTTGTAAAGGATCTATAGCACACAGGTCTGAAGTGTACACACAGGAGCTTCATCCTGAGGGGTTGCCAACACTCACATGAGGTCCTAAATTACACAATGAGCCAATTCAGCATCAAAGCAGCTCAGAATTAAAATGACAGTATTCAAAGCCTTCCTACTCCTGTTCCATTCTATGTGATTCTGTCTTCAGTCTCACCATTGTGTTGCAAGCTTTGGGCTTCATTGCCAAGAATCTCACTTTTTCAGATCTCACTGTATTCATACTTTGACAGCTACAACAATTCAGTGGCTGACTTCATTTCAGATTCATTTTCATCACCTTTTCCTTTCCTCTTGTAACCCAAAGTTTTAAATAAACTTCTTTATATTTTCCTCTAATGGGTCCACTGTGGTAGCAACCTCAATTCTACTCAGAACATGACACACAAAGGCAAACTAGTCCTTTCTGTATAAATCCAAGCAACGTCTATGTTCACAGCAAGGCATTCAGTAAAAGGAGAACATTCTCAATGGTATTTTACAGTGAACAGCAGTTTCTCTCACTGTGAGATTACAAGTTTAATCTTCTCTCTTATCAGTATTCATCTAGTCCATTTAAAGTACTTTATCAATGATTCTTATCATAGTCCAAAAGCTTCTTCAGTGTTTTATATTAAAGAAGGTACATCATTGCACAGCCTTGCAAAATCAGGTGTCCTGAGCACTCTGCTAGCGTCAAACACAGGTGAAGAGAAGGCATGTCGTTTTTATCAAAATTAGTCACTTAAAGTAAAAACAGGTAGAAGATGGAGGAACAAATAAGAGTCCATTATAGTTCTCTTCATAGATATATAAATTATGGCAGGATAGCTATTTTGAGTTAGCTTTCTTTTCCACTGTGAAGAGAGAGTCTGAGAAAATCAAGATGACAGCTTTCTGCTAAGAAGTGATTCTAAAGGATATCAAGCAATGGGACATTCTGGGAAATCAGCAGAACTGGATGCATCTCTGATCTGCTTGTACACTACTGCAAATTACATGGAGAACAAACAGAAGGAGTTACAGATGTGTGTGCAGTTGCAAAGTTGCAATCTCACAATGATCACAGACACATGGTAGGATACCTCACATGAGCAACTTCTTGAAGCTCAACAAAAGTGAGTTCTGCCTCTGTGGAGGAATTATCCCATGCACCAGTTAAAGGCTGAAGGTCGACTGGCTGGAGGTCAACTGGCTGGAGGTCAGCAACTCTGAAGAGAAGGACCTGGTGATCCTGGTGGACACCAAGCTGAACACCTCATTTAAAAATACAGTTGCCTCCATTCTCACATTTACACAGGGAAAACAATTAGCAAATAAGTTACATGCCAATAGACATGCTGCGGCTTGTCTGCATCCACACTCTTCTGCAGTCCACACCCCAAAAATTTAGTCTGTCATTATGTTCCAGTTCAGCAATAATTCTGCCTTCTACTTGGGGAGAACAGGAATTTAAGAAATAGCTGGCACTTGAACAACCAGTGATAGTAAAGTTTGCATATGTTGGAATTTCCCAGCCTGAGAAGAAAAGAAAAAGTAAGAAAATTGTTGAAAGGTTTCAAGCTGGAAAGACTAAGTCTGAAACCACTACAAGCGTAAAACTAAACTTCTAAGTAGAGATTAAATGATACAGGCCTTTTCCAACTCTCTCAGTTACGCTATCCATGCCTAGATATGTACACATGCTTTATCTATCGTATCCGGAGTTCCTGGACACGCTCAAAAGCAAAAAGGAGGCCTACAGAGGGTGGAAGCTAGGACAGATAGCCTGGGAGGAATACAGAGAAACTGTCCAAGCAGCCAGTGATCAGGTTAGGAAAGTTAAACCCCAGATACAGTTAAATCTGACTGGGGACATCAGGCGCAACAAGAAAAACTTCTGTAAGTGTGTCAATAATAAAAGGAAGACTAGGGAAGATGTGGACCCTCTGGGAAAGGAAACAGGAGACCTGGTCACCCAGGATATGGACAAAGTCGAGGTACCCAACAACTTTTTTGCCTCGATCTTCAGTGGCAAGGGCTCTAACCACACTGCCCAAGTTGCAGAAGGCAAAGGCAGGGACTGGGAAACTGAAGAACTGCCCACTGTAGGTGAAGATCAAGTATGAGACCATCTAAGAAACCTGAAGATACACAAGTCCATGGGACCTGATGAAAACCATCTGTGGGTCCTGAGGGAACTGGCAGATGAATTTGTTAAACCACTTTCCACTATACTTGCAAAGTTGTAGCAGTCCTGCAAAGTTCCCACTGACTGGAAAAGGGGAAACGTAAACCCCATTTTCAAAAAGGGAAAAAAGGAAGACCCAAGGAACTACAGGCCAGTCAGTCTCACCTCTGTGCCTGGCAAGATCATGGAGCAGATCCTCCTGGAAAGTCTGCTAAGGCACATGGGAAATGGAGAACTGATTGGTGACAGCCAACATAACCTCACCAAGGGCAAGTCATGCCTGACAAATTTGGTGACCTTCGATGGATGGACCACTCGGTGGATAAGGAACTGGCTGGCTGGCCACACTTAAAGGGGTGCAGTCAAAGGTTTGGTGTCCCAGTGGAAACCGGTGACAAGTGGCATTTCTCAAGGATCAGTACTGGAACCGGTGCTGTTTAACATCTTTGTTGGCGACGTGGACAGTGGGATTGAGTGTACCCTCAGCAAGTTTGCTGATGACACCAAGCTGTGTGGCGAGGTCAACACGCTGGAGGGAAGGGATGTCATCCAGAGGGAAGGGATGCCATCCAGAGGGAATGGACAGGCTTGAGAGCTGGGCCCTTGCAAACCTCATGAAATTCAACACGGCCAAGTGCAAGGTCCTGCACCTAGGTGTAGGGTCCTGGAGAGGGCCTTCCTGTATGACCCACTTGGAGACAGCTGATGTTGGGCTTGGGCTAAATTAAGGTAACATGACACCAAACACTCGATTGAGCAGTTTTATTGATGGCAGAAGCTATTTTGGCACAAGCTATCTTGGCAAAAACTATTTAAACCTCGTTTAAAAACAAGGGCTGAATGGCTTGTAACATATAGGAAAGAAAGAAAGAAAGAAGAAAAGAAAGAAGGAAAGAAGGAAAGAAAAGAAAGAAAGAAAGAAAGAAAGAAAGAAGGAAGAAAGAAAAGAAAGAAAGAAAGAAAGAAAGAAAGAAAGAAGAAGAAAGAAAGAAAGAAAGAAAGAAAGAAAGAAAGAAAGAAGAAAGAAAAAGAGAAAGAAAAAGAAAGAAAGAAAGAAAGAAAGAAGAAGAAAGAAAGAAAAAAGAAAGAAAGAAGAAAAAAGAAAAGAAAGAAAGAAGAAGAAAGAAAGAAAGAAAGAAGAAGGAAGGAAGGAAGGAAGGAAGGAAGGAAGGAAGAAGGAAGGAAGGAAGAAGAAAGAAGAAGAAAGGAAAGAAAGAAAGAGGAAAGAAAGAAGAAAAAGAGAAGAAAGAAAGAAAAGAAAGAAAGAAAGAAGAAGAAAGAAAGAAAGAAGGAGGAAAGAATAGAGGTAAAGGAAAGGTCTAGAGCACCACGTTGGGTTCCAGCGATGTCTCGGGTCTGTTTCCTTAGGATGGTGGGTGCACATGAGCCTCCTTGGGTTTGTGTCTTTTATAGACTAGTCCCCACCCCTTTGATTGCACCAGTCACACCCCCTTGGGGACTTATGTTAACTCTCCGACACGCCCTCTGCGCTCCTGTGCTAACCAACATTAATTCTTTCAGTCTCCCACACGTGCACAGTCTGTTGTTCTAGGACTTTCTAGAAGGGGGGTTGGAGGGGCGCTACTAGTGCCTCTTTTCTAACGTCACCTTGTTAGTGCGGTAACATCTTTTTTCTTCTGCCAAGTGTTTTGAGACATTAACTCTTTTAGCTTTCAGTCTCTTTACTGGGTTGGGACAATCCCAAGCACAAATACAGGCTGGGCAGAGAATGGATTGAGAACAGCCCTGAGGAGAAGGATTTGTGGGTGTTGGTGGATGAGAAGCTCAACATGAGCCGACAATGTGTGCTTGCAGCCCAGAAAGCCAGCCACCTCCTGGGCTGCATCAAAAGAAGCGTGGCCAGCAGGTTCAAAGGGAGGTTGATTCTTTCCCCCTCTGCTTGCTCTCATGAGCCCACACCTGGAGTACTGCATCCAGCCTCGGAGCGTCACTCAGCACCTGAAGGACATGGACCTATTGGAGTGGGTCCAGAGGAGGGCCGCAAAGATGATCAGAGGGCTGCAGCACCTCTCCTGTGAGGACAGGCTGAGAGAGTTGGGGTTGTTGAGCCTGAAGAAGAGAAGGCTCTGGGAAGACCTTATTGCATCCTTCCAGTATCTGAAGGGTGCCTACAGGAAAGCTGGGGAAGGCACATTTTACAAGGCCATGTAGTACAAGGAGGTAATGGCTTCAAAACGAAGAGGGGAGAATTTATATAGATATTAGGAAGAAATTTTTCACTATGAGGGTAGTAAGGCACAGGAACAGACTGCCCAGAGAAGTTGTAGATGCCTCATCCCTGGAATTGTTCAAGGCCAGGTTGGATGGGGCTTTGAGCAACTTGGTCTAGTGGGAGCTGTCCTTGCCCATGGCAGGGGGATTGGAACTAGCTGATCTTGAAGGTCCCTTCCAACCTAAACTATTCTATTATTCTGTGATTCTATGATCTTCTTGCTTATAAAATATGTCCATTCACATAATATCATTCATCATCAACATTTATTTTTAAATAAAGGCAATAATCTGTTCTTTAGAAGTAATAACCTCTCCTAAGACTCTTTGGAAACATACAGGATTGAGAAGAGATGAGTTGGCTTTTATTGAATGCACCCTTAGTAAGTTTGCAGACAACACCAACCTGGGTGGAAGTGTTGATCTGCCTGAGGATAGGGAGGCTCTGCAGAGGGATTTAGACAGACTAGGTCAACGGGCCAAGGCAAACTGTATGAGTTTCAATAAGGCCCAAATGCCAGGTCTTATGCTTTGGCCACAACCAACCCCCACCAACGCTACGGCTTGGGGAAGCTGGAAAGCTGCTCAGCAGAGAGGGACCCTGGGGTGTTGATTGATAGTCGGCCTGAACTGAGCCAGCAGTGTGCCCAGGTGGCCAAGAAGGCCAATGGCCATCCCTGGCCCTGCATCAGGAATAGTGTAGCCAGTAGGACCAGGGAGGTGATTTTACCCCTGTACTCGGCCCACTGGTGAGGCCGCATCTTGAGTACTGTGTTCAGTTTTAGACCCCTCACCAAAAGAAGGACACTGAGGTGCTAGAGCGTGTCCAAAGAAGGGCAATGAAACTGGTGAGGTGTGTGGAGCACGTCTTATGAGGAGCGGCTGAGGCAACTGGGGTTGTTTAGCCTGGAGAAAAGGAGGCTCAGGGGAGATCTTATCACTCTCTACAACTATCTGAAAGGAAGTTGCAGAGAGGTGGGAGTCGACCTGATTCTGCCAATAACGATAGAACAAGAGGAAATGGCTTCAAGTTGCAGCAAGGGAAGTTTAGATTGGATATTAAGAAGAATCTCTTTACTGAAAGGGTCATCAGGCGTTGGAACGCATTACCCAGGGCAGTGGTGGAGTCCCCATCCCTGGAGGTATTTAAGGGTTGTGTGGGTATAGTGCTCAGGGACATGGTTTAGTGGTGGTCTTGTCAGTGTTAGGTTAATGGTTGGACTAGATGATCTTACAGGTCTTTTCCAATCTAGGAGATTCTGTGATTCTATGAAACATTGTCACTGTGTAATAAAGGAGCTTGGTTTTTGCTTTAGTGTTCTAAAGTAGGATTTAGTGAGCGTAGACAAAACTTGCCTGCTGTGGTCTGTCAGATTCTAGAAGTAGCTTGATCCAACAAAAATCAAAGTGCATTAACTTACTGTCATTTTAAGACTGACTCAAACTGTGATAAGAAACTGTGGACAAGAAAATGTCTTACAAAAGTGTGTTCTGCCATTCAGTTGTGTCAACCAGTGCTAAATGGTTTCTGCTGTTGCAAATAATAAGCAGCTGGGCACCAAGTATCAGGCTAAGACATAAGCTTATGTTGCAGGTTGCTGTCTCAAGTACCTCTCTATCTATTTATGCATACCACACACTGTCAGAAAAAAAACTATTTTTGCCTCTTGCTTTAAAAGATATAGTCCTGCAAACATCTCACATGCAGTCTAGTGATGGCTAGATTACTGTCACTTGATTAATACAAGTGCCCTTTATACCTCTGCATCTTTAGTTATGTAATTTTAAATACCTGCCTTCTACTGTATAACACAAGATTTTAAAAAATATAATCATAATTTGAAAACTCATTTTTAAAAGCGGTTACTTTAGGCAATACCAGTAATGTATAATTTCACTTTATAGAGGTTGTTAATGTCACTTAAACTGTGACACTACGCTGACTACCTCTAGCACTCAGTGGAGAGTGGTGAAGAGAGAAGAACACTGCTTTGTGTTTTAAAGATTTTATCTCTGCAATTAGAAAGTGCTATTCCTACAGTACCTGTGTGACCAACTTCCTCACAGGAACCTTCCTCACAGGAGCGGATCATTCAAGATAGAGAATGATCCACTTTGTAAATAAATTTATCTAAGGATTAAATTTGGGATTGAATGGTTTTAAATTTGAAATACGTTATTTGCTATAGAAGTTTATACTGAAGCATTAGGCATATGAAGGCACTGTGCCTATCTCCCACTGAAAATGACACAGGATACATGTGGGTGTATGCATAGTGAAATTCCATCCAATATCAAAACCCTCAGGATATACACTGCTACTGTGGACTGGGTACTGCTCATGTAAGCAGCTCAGAATCTTCTGCCCTCCTGTGCCTTTCTATCACATGGGAAATTAAAAAGTTAATATGCTTTAAATTTTGGTCAGCCCTAAGTGTCAGGGAGTTGTACTAGATGATCACTGTAGGGCGCTTCCAACTGAACTATTCTATTCTATTCATTCCAAGTTTGGAAAGACCAAAGAGGGAAACTAAGATGTTAGAACAATAGCTGTGGAGTGGAAGCATATATCGTACCTAGACAAAAAGCTTTGCCAATTGCTTGGCAAGTATCAAAGGCAAATTTGTCTTTCCCAAACCATTCTTTCCTCACTATTGAGAGACTTCGTAGGTATGTAGACTTTCACAATCAGAGGGGCAAGAGCCGAACTAAACAAGCAGGCCTGGATATAGGCTAATTTCTGAAACTTTGATGGATGCTACACTATAAATTCCTGATTTTGAGAGATATGTGCTAATTTCAATAGTGGAATGATAAATCTGTAGTTTACACCACCAGGTCAGATGCTTCACAATTAGGGAGCTTTGCAGGTATCAAATTGGTAACTTTTTGAATCAAATATTATTTCAGAGAGCATAATAATATTATAAACTAAAAAAACCCCTTAATTTAAAACAAGAAAAATTCAGATTTGAGGTTTAGACTAAGTGTATACGTACTGCATAGAATAATTTGATTTTAGGAACAAAATATGTATTAAGATTCAGTTCTTATTTTTTACACAGAAATATGTAATATCTCTGCACAGCTCACTCTTACTCATTAACATGTCAGGATAATTCTTCTATTATGCGCAATCTATAAATGGATACAATGGATAAAATCCATAGCAATATGTTAGCTTTTCTGTTAAAAATGTACATTCTGTGTATATATTTAAAGTGTACTGGTTTTGGCTGGGATAGAGTTAAATTTCTTTATAGCAGCTGGCATGGTGCCATGTTCTGGATTTTTGCTGAAAACAGTGTTCATAACACAGGGATGTTTTACTTATTGCTGAGCAGTGCTTGCACAGTGTCAAGGCCTTTTCTGCTTCTCACACTGCTCCACTAACTAGGGGGGTGCACAAGAAATTGGGAGGGGACACAGGCAAGACAGCTGACCCCAACTGACCAAAGGGATATTCCATACCACATGATGTCACACTCAGCAATAAAAGCTGGGAGAAGAAGGAGGAAGCAGGGATGTCCAGAGTTATGGTGTTTGTCTTCCCAAGTAACCATTATGCATGATGGAGCCCTGCTTTCCAGGAGATGGCTGAACAACTGCCTGCTAGTGGTAAATAGTGAATGAATTCCTTATTTTGCTTTGCTTCTGCGTGCAGCTTTTTATTTACTTATTAAACTGTCTTAATCCACAAATTTTTCCGCTTTTACCCTTCTGATTCTTTCCCCCATCCTATTGCTGGGGGAGTGAGCAAGAGACTGTGTAGTGTTTAACTGTCTACTAGGGTTAACCCACAACAAGGAGGAACATTGTTTTCTCTTGTTATGAAGACTTACTGGTATATTTCTTAATTGTAAGACTAATAGCAGACAAACATTGGAAGAGAAATTAAGGAGACAGTAATACAGGCTTATGTAAACAAAGTCATCCTATGGTAGGTCTAGAGTTCAGTAACTATGGCAAATCAATTATGCATTCAGTGGTTCTGATGGTAGCTCTGGCCATGAAAAGAGCAATGTTAATTAAATAAAACAATGAATTTACTTATAATGTAAACAAGGTATATCTAAATATACCTATCCACATTTATTTGTCTTTTACTTTTTTTTTTTAACCTCCCTACCCAGAGAACAGTCACCTATGTAATGGGTGATGCCTAACTGAAAGCACTGCTCAGATAAAATATGGCCTCGATAACATCAACTCTAACTATTAAGATTAGTCTTGTACGCATGAGGAAAAACAAATAAGAAGAATAAACATCTGTTTATGCAAGCATCTTTCTAGAAGCACCAAAAACTCTTATGGGAAAGACCCACCTGACAGCAGTTCTCAGTGAGACCTGGGCTACATATGCCCTGCTCTAACTGTTTAGGTTACTCTCATGTGCATGGGAAAGAGACAAAAAAAACCACAGGTAAAACTGCTAATAACGTGACATTCTAATGAAACGATTGGTCTAGGAGGCCAGAAAACAATAGTAACCCAGGTGACAAATGCTAAATGGGTTTTGACAGGGAGAAAGTCAGAAGGAGAGGGTACATGACTATCAAGGCTGCTGGAAGTTTATGCTGACAATCTAATTTTAAAAAGTTATTAATAGTTAAGACATTAACTCCTTGGGGGGGAACTCCATACCCTCCATGTCAAATGCTGATCTCGAGGGCTAACCATAAATTAAGGGCTGAGCCACCAGCCATGGCTCAGACACACTGAGTGGTTGGAGTGACTGTCCTGTTCCCCTGGGTCCGTGGTGCATATCTAAACTGGATTAGAGGGGCAGAGACCTTGATTTGTGTGAATATGAAGCATGTGAGTTTCAACAAATATAAAACTTAGAATATAAGCTACTATCCGTCTGATATTCCTACTTTGTTTAATTAACACATTTCAGATGTGACACTGAGGAATATGGGGTTTTTTTCTGGGAGATACTCCACCCCAGATTCCTTTGTGATACTTGGAATTTGAAAAAAAAAAGATAATTTAAAAGATGAATCTGGTACAAAATCTACATTCTGTAGGAAACAAAGGAAAATTAATATATGAAACCCTTATTTTTAGATGTTGACAAGCACAGTGTTCCTATTGCATGACTTGAGTTCCATACTATCACCACAATATAGAAGAAATGAAAATATTAATTTGTTATGTTGATGATAAGTGCTTATCCATATGTTCATTCTCCATCTTTAACAATGTTCTTACTTTCCATACTAAATAATAAGTAGTTCAAGAGTGATTAAGCAATGGAAATTAATGATACTACTGCTACATTCCCCAACATAGTTTCAGAGACTTCAGATGAGAAGTCACCTATGGCTTTATCATTCACTTGTAAAGATGTCTTTATTCATTAATAATAGAATCGTAGAATCATAGAATGGTTTAAGTTAGAAGGAACTGTAAAGATCATCTAGTTCCAAGACCCCTGCCATGGGCAGGGACTCCTCCCACTAGACCTTGTTGCTCAAAGCCCCATCCAACCTGGCCTTGAACAATTCCAGAGATGGGGCATCCACAGCTTCTCTGAGCAACCTGTTCCAGTGTCTCACAGCCGTGACAGTAAAGAATTTCTTCCTAATATGTAATCTAAATCTACACTTTTTCAATTTAAAACCATTACCCCTCATCCTATGGCTACACTCCCTGATAAAGAGTCCCTCCCTATCTTTTTGTAGGCCCCCTTTAGGTACTGGAATGCTGCTGCTATAAGGTCTTCCCAGAGCCTTTTCTTCTCCAGGCTCAACAACCCCAACTCTCTCAGTCTGTCCTCATAGGAGAGGTGCTGCAGCCCTCTGATCATCTTTGCATCCCTCCTCTGGCCTCGTTCCAACAGGTCCATGTCCTTCTTATGTTGGGGGCCCCAGAGCTGGATGCAGTACTCCAGGTGGGGTCTCACCAGAGTAGAGTAGAGGGGCAGAATGATAAGGTCAAATGTAAGGCCAACAAGGCAGGTATCGCGGTGGGTGGTTACAGACCACCCAGTCAGGAAGATGAGACTGATGAAATACTCTATAAGCAGATGGAAGAAGTTTCATGATTGCTACCTCTTGCTCTCGTGGGGGATTTCAACTTTCCAAATGTGTGCTGGGAATACAATACAGCAGAGAGGGAAGAGTCCTGGAGGTTCTTGGAGTGTGTAGAAGATGATAACTTCCTGACACAGCTGATGAAGCAGCCAAATAGAGAGGGTGCCCTCCTGGACCTGCTGCTTGTTAACAAAGAAGGACTTGTAGGAGATGTAATGGTTGGAGGCTATTTTGGGCATAGCGATCATGAAATAATAGAGTTTTGGATTCTTGGTGAAGGAGGGGTGTTAGCAGAACTGCCACCTTGGACTTCTGTAGGGCAGACTTTGCCCTGTTCAGGAGACTGATTGGCAGAGTCCCTTGGGAGGTCGTCCTGAAGGGCAAAGGAGTCCAGAAAGGTTGGGCAGTCCTCAAGAAGGAAGTCTTAAAGGTGCAGGAACAGGACATCCCCCAAAAAAACAGGACATGTCCCGAAAGACAGGCCGGTGGGGTAGAAGACCGGCCTGGCTGAACAGAGAGCTTTGGCTGGAACTCAGGAACAACAGGAGAGTTTATGGCGTTTGGAAAAGGGGGCGGGCCACTCAGGAGGACTACAAAGACGCAGTGAAGCTATGCAGGGAGAAAATTAGAAGCTAGAACCCAACTAGAACCCAATCTGGCTATTGCTGTAAAAGACAATAAAAAATGCTTCTATAAATACATTAACAACAAAAGGAGGACTAGGGAGAATCTTCCTCCTTTATTGGATGCAGAGGGAAACACAATGACTAAGGATGAGGAAAAAGCTGAGGTACTCAACACCTTCTTTGCCTCAGTCTTTAATAGCAGGACTATTTGTTTGCTGAGCACCCAGCCCCTTGAGCTGGAAGACAGGGATGGGGAACAGAATGAGACCTCCACAATCCAAGGGGAAATGCTCAGTTATCTGCTGCACCACCTAGACATACACAAGTCTATGGGATCAGATGAATTACACCCAAGAGTGCCGAAGGAGTTGGCGGATGTGCTCACCAGACCACTCTTCATAATTTATCAGCAGTCCTGGCTAACCGTGGAGATCCTGACAGACTGGAGATTAGCAGATGTGATGCCCAGTTACAAGAAGGGCCAGAAGGAGGATCCAGGGAACTACAGACCTGTCAGTCTGGCCTCGGTTCCAGGGAAGCTTATGGAGCAGATCATCTCGAGTGCTGTTACGTACTATTTACAGGTCAACCAGATGATCAGGCCCAGTCAACATGGGTTCATGAAGGGCAGGTCATGCTTAACAAACCCGATCTCCTTCTATGACAAGGTGACCCTCTTGGTGGATGAGAAAAAGGCTGTGGATGTTATTGTAATAAATAATTTAGCAAAAGAATTTTGCTTCAGCTAAAATGGATGTGTGTCCACTACGGCTTCAGCTAAGATGGGTGTGTGCTTGCTATGGCTTTAGCTAAGATAGGTATGTGCTTGCTCTGCGTTTTGGGAAAGGGATAGTGTTAGATTGGATATCAGAAGAAAGCAACAGTTGAAAGTACCAGACTGTTGTAAGACAAAGGGTGGTGTAGTTAGCCAAGATAACCACAAAAGTCTAAAGAATGAAGAAGCCACCAGAAGGACATGGTGATAAAGACTTCAACGACCACCAAGAAGCATAGCGCCTGTGCCGCTAGAGGGAAGGGGGCATGTTTGGGGGTGGGTTTCATTCCAAGAACTCATTGATTATGTAATTGGGGGTGGGTTGTGTTCCAAAAACTCATTGATTATGCAAATTGTTTTCAAAGAAGAAACATGAATAGGCATAAGGAATATGGAATAAAAACCTGCGATTGTAGTGGGGAAACTGAGGCACAGGAGGAGAAATCCCCTGTGTAACTCCCAGCGCTGTAATAAATATCCTTTGCTCCACCGAATTTGCTCCTGACTAAAATTCAATACAGTGAGCATGTTTCTCACATTATTTACCTAGACTTCAGTAAAGCCTTCGATACTGTTCCCCACAGCATTCTCACGAAAAAACTGGCTACCCAAGGCTTGGACAGGTGTACACTCTGCTGGATCAAACACTGGCTGGATGGCCGGGCCCAGAGAGTGGTGGTGAACAGAGTTAAAATCCAGTTGGAAACCGGTCACTAGTGGTGTTCCACAGGGCTCAGTGTTGGGACCACTCCTGTTTAATATCTTTATTAATGATCTCATTGAGGGGATTGAGAGCATCCTCAGTAAGTTTGCAGACAACACCAAGTTAGGTGGGAGTGCTGAGCTGCTTCAGTGTAGGAGGGCTCTTCAGAGGGACCTGGATAGGCTGAATTGATGGACTGAGACCAATAGTATGAGCTTCAACAAGGCCAAGCGCACTCGGGCCACAACAACTCCATACAATGCTTCAAGCTTGAGGAGGAATGGCTGGAAAGCTGCCCAGCAGAAAAGGACCTGGGGGTGTTGACTGACAGCCGGCTGAACATGAGCCAGCAGTATGCCCAGGTGGCCAAGAAGGCCACTGGCATCCTGGCCTGTATCAGGAATAGTGTAGCCAGCAGGACTACAGAAGTAATTGTCCCACTGGTGAGGCCTCACCTTGAGTACTGTGTTCAGTTTTGGGTGCTGCAGTATAAGAAGGACATTGAGGTGCTGGAGAGGGTCCAGAGAAGGGCAACGAAGCTGGTGAAGGGTCTTGAGAAGAAATCTTATGAGGAACAGTTGAGGGACTTGGCTTTGCTTAGTCTGAAGAAAAGGAGGCTGAGGGGAGACCTTATTGCTCTCAACAACTGCCTGAAAGGGGGTTGTAGAGAGGTGGGCGTTGGTCTCTTCTTACAAGTTACAACCGATAGCACAAGAAAAAATGGCGTCAAATTGCACCAGGGGATGTTTACATTAGACATCAGGGAAAACTTCTACACTGAATGGTCTATCAAAGACTAGAACAAGCTGCCCAAGGAAGTGGTTGAATCACCATCACTGGATGTATTTAAAAGCTGTCTAGATATGGTGCTCAGGGACATGGTTTAGAAGTGTGCCTGGTAGAGTTAGATAACGATTGGACTTGATGATCTTGAAGATCTTTTCCAGCCATACGATTCTATGATTCTATGATTCTCCTACAGTGGGCAGTACCTCATTCTCCCAGTCCCTGCCTTTGCCTTCTGCAACTTGGGCAGTGTGGCTAGAGCCCTTGCCAGTGAAGACTGAAGCAAAAAAGTTGTTGAGCACTTTAGCCTTGTCCATGTCTCACGTGACCAGGTTGCCATTTCCTTCCGGAGAGGACCCACATATTCCCTAGTTTTCCTTTTATCACCAACATACCTATAGCAGCTTTTTTTTTTGCTGCCCCTGATGTCCCTGGTGAGATTTAACTCTATCTGGGTTTTAGCTTTCCTAACCTGATCTCTGGCTGCTCGGACAATTTCTCTGTATTCCTCCTGGGCTACCTGTCCTTGCCCTTTGTAGGCTTCCCTTTTCTGTCTGAGTTTGTCCAGGAGCTCCTTGTTTGTCCCTGCAAACCTCCTGGCATTTTTGCCTGATTTCCTTTTTGTTGCGATGCAGGCTTCTCAAAGCAAGTCCCATGGTCTAAGAAGCTGAAACCTTGGCTGTGGCACCAGTCCTGTAGTCACTTGTTGATTTGCCAAATTTGATTGGCCTTATCAACCCCCTTCCTTTTGACTGGGAGGACTGATGAAAAAACTTCCTGCTCCCCAGAGTCTCTGACTGCGGCTCCCAGGACTCTATAATCTTTCTTTATATTCCTCAGGCTTCTCCTGGCTGTATCACTGGTGCCCATGTGAAACAACAGCAGTCGATAACGGTCAGAGGACTGCACGAGGTTTGGTAGTCTCTCAGTGACATCCCCAATCACAGAATCACAGAATCACAGAATGGTCAGGGTTGGAAGGGACCTCTGGAGATCATCTAGTCCAACCCCCCTGCCACAGCAGGGACACCTACAGCAAGTTGCACAGGACGGCGTCCAGGCGGGTTTTGAATGTCTCCAGAGTGGGAGACTCCACAACCTCTCTGGGCAGCCTGTTCCAGTGCTCTGCCACCCTCAAAGGAAAGAAGTTCCTTCTCATGTTAAGATGGAGCTTCCTGTGTTCAAGTTTGTGCCCGTTACCTCTAGTCCTATCCCTGGTCACCACTGAAAAAAGACTATTCTCATCTACCTGGCACCCTCCCCTTAAGTATTTATAAGTATTGATAAGATCCCCCCTCAGTCTTCTTTTCTCTAGACTAAAAGACCCAAGTCCCTGAGCCTTTCCTCATAAGAAAGATGTTCCAATCCCCTAATCATCTTAGTAGCCCTCTGCTGGACCCTCTCCAGCAGTTCCCTGTCCTTCTTGAACCAGGGAGCCCAGAACTGGACACAATACTCCAGATGCGGTCTCACCAGGGCAGAGTAGAGGGAGAGGATGAACTCCCTCGACCTGCTGGCCACACTCTTCTTGATACACCCCAGGATGCCATTGGCCTTCTTGGCCACCAGGGCACATTGCTGGCTCATGGTCATCCTGTTGTCCACCAGGACTCCCAGGTCCCTTCCCACACTCTGTGTGAGTCTGCCCAACTCTCCAGCCTGTCCAGGTCACACTGTATGGCAGCACAGCCTTCTGGAGTGTCAGCCACCCCTCCCAGTTTTGTGTCATCAGCAAACTTGCTGATGGTACACTCTATCCCTTCATCCAGGTCATTGATGAATATATTGAACAGGACTGGACCCAGTACTGACCCCTGAGGAACTCCACTTGTTACTGGCCTCCAACTGGACTCCGCACCACTAACCATGACCCTCTGAGCTCTATCTGTCAACTACTGTTCAATCCACCCCACTGTCCATTCATCTAACCCACACTTCCTAAGCTTGCCTGTGAGGAAGATGTGGGAGACAGTGTCGAAAGCCTTGCTGAAGTCAAGGTAGACAACATCCACTGCCCTCCCCTCATCCACCCATCCAGTCACGCCATCATAGAAGGCTATCAGATTAGTCAGACATGACTTCCCCTTGGTGAATCCATGTTGACTACTTCTGAGAACCTTCTTTTCCTCCAGATGCTTGGAGATGACGGCCAGAATGAGCTGTTCCATCATCTTTCCAGGGGTGGAGGTGGGGCTGACTGGCCTGTAGTTTCCCAGGTCATCCTTCTTGCCCTTTTTGAAGACTGGAGTGACATTGGCTTTCCTCCAGTCCTCAGGCACCTCATCTGTTCCCCATGACCTTTCAAATATGATGGAGAGCGGCCCAGCAATGACTTCCACCAGCTACCTCAGCACTTGCGGGTGCATCCCATCAGGCCCCATGGACTTGTGAATATCCAGTTTACTTAACTGATCCCTAACTTGTTCTTCTTTGACCAGGGGAAAGTCAGGCCTCCTCCAGACATTCTCTGTTACTTGCAAAGTCTGGGACTCCCAAGAGCTGGCCCGAGCAGTGAAGACAGAAGCTAAGAAGGCATTTAGCAACTCTGCCTTCCCTGCACCATCTGTCACCACAGCACCCGTCTCGTTCAAGAGCGGGCCCACATTTTCCCTGTTTTTTCTTTTGCCTCTTATATACTTAAAGAAACCCTTCCTATTGGCCTTGACATCCCTCGCCAGGTTCAATTCCAAGGCTGCCTTGACTTTCCTCATTTCTTCCCTGCATACCCTGACAGCATTCTTATACTCATCCCAAGTCATCAGCCCCTTTTTCCACATCTTGTAAACTCCCTTCTTCCACCTGAGCTTTTCAGAAGATCCCTGCTCAGCCATGCAGGTTTCCTTCCCTTGCTCGATTTCTTGCTCTTCGGGATGCACCGATTCTGAGCTCGGAGGACATGGTGCTTGAATACCAGCCAGCTCTCTTGAGCCCCCTTACCCTCTAGAGCTCTCTCCCATTTGATTTCTCCCAGCAATTCCTTGAAGAGCTCAAACTTAGCCCTCCTGAAGTCTAAGGTTTCAACCCTACTTGTTATTTTGTGCATACTGCACTTAATCCTGAACTCTATCTTCTCATGATCACTGCAGACAAGTCTGCCCCCAACCTTAACATCCTCCACCAGTTCCTCTTTGTTTGTCAGTACTAGGTCCAGTAGTACACCTCTCTTTGTGGTCTCTTCCACCACTTGAGTCAAGAATACAAGCTCCTGGTAAGGAGCACAGCTCCCTGGAGGGTGCATCAGGTCAGCAAATGGGTGCCTCCATATCTCTCAGAAGAGAGTCACCTACTACTATAACCTGCCATTTTTTCTTAGTTGTGCTGGTTGTTAGACAAGCAGATCAGGTTGCCTTACCCATCTACAGTGCTTCTCCTGATGCAGTGGGTCTTTCCTCCTTGCTCTGCAGAGCTGTGAAGTGGTTCTGCAAGGGCACCTCAGGCTTCAGGGGAAGTCTCTTCCTCCTGCTGTTCCTTGCTGTCACAAGCTTCCATTCTTCCATGTTACTGCCCCCCCTCCCATCTGTGTGTGCTGGCATGGGAGTTTTTGTCTGTTTGGCCATGGTCTGTGGGTCCACCGCAAATTGTGCTTGGAATCAGCTATTTATTTCCTTCTCGGCTTTCCTGACGCTAGGCAGCCTCTTCACCAACTCCTGTAGCTCAGCCACCTGCAGGAGGAGGTCCTCTACCTTGGCACAACTTTTGCTGGCAGGTCTGCTGCCTATCCCTGTGGAGAAAGAACCAGGCACCTCCTGCAGTCTGAGGTCTGCACTGCGGCCTCTCCCTTTGGCAGCTACATATGAGTTGAGTGGTGGATGGTGCATCCACTTGTGTGGATAGTGCAGATCCCCAAGCCTGAGCTGCAGCCTTTGCTCTTGGACAAGTGCCCACCATTCTGCCCTGAGTGTCAGGTAGGATGAGTGCTCTTGACCCATGCAGATGGTCACAGGACAGTGCCCAGTGCTTGACCAGTTGAATGCTCCTCCTTCAAAGAGGCACATTTCTACACAAACTGCCGCGCCATGCCCTGGCTGACATGCCACGCCCGATTTGCCCATCCTATTCACCATGGTTCTAGTTGCTTGTGTCCCCTGGACTGCTTTTTATAGGCAGGGGGTGGTCGCTGTTGCGCTGTTGTGGTCGCAATGCCCATGCCTCATCGGTGCCTCCCACAAGACAGCTGCCAGCTCAAAGCAGGTCTCTCCGCTGCCCTGGCATCTCCTTACCTCAGAAAAACCGTTTGTGCACCAAGCTCTGCCACTCCGCTGCAGGTTGGGCCAGCTCTGGAGCAGCTCCCCTTGGTGACTGACCTAGTTAAATTTGTTATGCACATGCTTCCTATCCTTTTTCCTGCTGTCGTTCCCACTCTTCCACTGTTCCTCCAGGTACTAAAATATATGGTTTCAGTCTGGAGTGTCAGGGAAGGGGTTATAGTGGTGCAAATCCTTCAACACTCTCAGACCCCAGGGTTTCCTCCCATCCCACACCAATCTGGCAGATGTGGTCCTGTTAGGAAATACAAGAGTTAAGTAGCAAGTTGTATTGTATATTAGAGTGTGTTTGTAAGGTGCAACCATAATAACTGAACAAAGGTAACCAATGGTGATGGGAAAATGTAATTAACTGTAACGGGAAAGAATATATTCTAAGATCTTTAGGTACCTAAGAGAACAGTGTGACCTGATACCAGGGGAGTCAAGCAGAACCTTGAAAGACTTGGCAGAAAACAGGCACTGGAATCGAGTCAAAAAGGAGTGAGGTGAAAAGTACAAAGCGAGGAAGACGTCTTACTTCATCTGAGGAAGACTTCTTACTTCATCATGACAACCACCGACGACCACTAGAGGGAAGACGAGCATGCGCAGAGAAGGAGGCTGATGTCGCAATAGGATGAAGTAATCCGTAATGCATATGTATAAGATAGTGTAGCAATACTTGTTGAATATGTATGAGATTGTGTAATAAAATGGGTACTCGGCAAGGCCGTCTTTGGAGCCAGATTTGGGTGCGTACCCCTGGTTCCCGGCGCCTTGAAATAAAGCACCGCATATAACCGAAGAAAATTGGTTATGTGTTTGTCTCTGCGCTAACAGTCCCACTGCTGCTCCCTGTCCCCAGGCCCAGCCACTAGCAAGGCCAAACACCTATTCCAGGGATACATATACACATGCATGCTCACAAAAAATGTCTTATCCACAGACCTCTAGAATACTAGTGTGGACTTTAAGTCCATTCAGTGTCCATGTCTGAATCCCAGGCACCTTATCAAGTCACTGTCTCAGACTTTAAGTATTTCCAGATTCTGATCTCCTACTAGCTAACTAGTCTGGCTTAAATATAGCTATCAAAGTTCACCCACAGCCACACGCAATAGCATGTGAGGTCCCACAGAAAATAGAAATGGAGTCTAATGAGAAGACAGGACAGATCAGGCACAGGGCCTGGTCAGAGCCAGGCAATTAGATCCTTTCTCTCTTCTTTTCATTTTCCCATGCTGCTTCTTCCCCCATTTACCTTGATTTGTTGCTTTCCATACCCCTGTGTCTCATCAAATAAACAACCCTCCTCTGACTACTTTTTCCTCATTAGTCCCATCCTTCCTACACCTATACTCAAGTCTGGTATTTTTGATATTGATTTCTCCTTTTGAACTTTTTGTCTTACATGATATGACTGATGGATTTACCCATCTGCTGTTGTGTTTGCATGAAAGGTCCCCAGTGTTCCCCTTCAACTACCTGTGAAGCTCAGCTATGTCTCACATAGATCCCCTTTAGCCAGCTGTGAAATTTGCCTCTTGGCACTGTTGTAACTTTCATCAGCTTCTCACATTGTTATCTTTATATCCAGCAATTGGCCACGTCATGGTCAGTAGTTTCTCAGGGTGTGTTCACTTAGGTAAGCCTTAGACAAGTGCCTAGCCATCTCCTTTGCATAACTTAACAATCTGCAGACTTGATGAGGGTAACCTCTGCCTCTTCTTCCATATCATTGGTTAAGCACCACTTTTTGAGTCCCATGACCCAGAGAGTTTTTTACCCATGCGCTGGATGAGTTAACTCATCAAGGCCATTTGAACTTGGAATACGAGGAACCTGTAGAAGACTATCAAAAGCCTTGCAGCAGTCAAGGTAAATAGCATCTGCTGGTCCCATTTAACCTAGAAATCCAATCATTTAACCATAGAAAGCACAAAAGTTAAGAAGACATTATTTAGCCTTGATAACCTCATGCTCGACTGTTAAAAGAGCAAGACTATTCTTATCCTTCTTATGCCCAGAAATAAGCTCCAAGAGACTTCCTTGCATGATTTTCCCAAGGAAGAAAGTGATGCTAACCTGCCTGTAGCTCCCTGGAGAGACTGTTTTGTCTTCGCTGAAGATGGATGCCACATTTGCCTTTCTCCACCTGTCAATGACCTTGTCTGATTTCCACAGTCATTTGAAGAGAATACAGAGTGGCCTTGGAATATCAAACAGCTTTTCAAGCATTCTCAAATCCACCTCATCAGGTCCCATTGCTCAAGCTTTCTCAAGAGATGCATGACTCTCTTTGAATCTTGTCTCTATGTACAAAGATCTGGGAGACCATGTCAGTGAAGACTGAGGCAAAGAAAGCATTAAACACTTAAGCTTTATCTGTCCTGCTGTCATTACACCACCTGCTCCATTCAGGAGTGAGCCCACATTTTCTTTGTTTTTTTAATTTTACTGCTCATGTGGCAGCAGAAGCTCTTCTTGCTGCCTCTGTGTTCATTGCCAATTTCAACTCTAGTTGAGCTTTGGCTTTCTAAACACCATGCCTGTATGGACAAGTAATGTTTATAAAGTATATAATCTTTGATGTATGATGCAAGGAGAACTCTGAAGCTCCTTTGCAGTCTCCTGGGATTGTGCTCTAGTAGTTGTATTTTACAGGGTGCAGTACAGAACAGGAAACATCCATAATGGTGACAAGCAGACTGGAGAGCATCTCCCCTTTCTAGTGCCACATAACTTCTGCCATCCTGTGCTGGCAGCAATATGATACTGTCTTCTTTCCCTCTACTGTACTTTCATACAGTCATAGAATCCTAGAATAGTTTGGGTTGAAGGGGACCTTTAACGCTCATCTAGTCCAACCTCCTCTGCAATGAGCAGGGACATCTTCAACTAGACCAGGTTGCTCAGAGCCCCATCCAAACTGACCTTGAATGTTTCCAGGGATGTCACATCTATCACCTCTCTAGGCAACCTGTTCCAGTGTTTCACTACCCTTACTGTAAAAAAATTCTTCATTATATCTAGTCTAATTCTTTCCTCTTTCAGTTTAAAGCCACTACCCCTTGTCCTATTGCAACAGGCTCTGTTAAAAAGTTTGTCCCCATCTTTCCTGTAGCCTCCCATTAAGTACTGAAAGGTTGCAATAAGGTTTACCTGGAGCCTTCTCTTCTCCAGGCTGAACAATCCCAACTCTCTCAGCCTGTCCTCGTAGAAAAGGTGTTCCATCCGTCTGATCATTTTTGTGGCTCTCCTTTGGACTTGTCCCAACAGGTCCATGTCTTTCCTGTGCTGAGGGCTTCAGAGTACTCCAGGTGGGGTCTCTTGAGGGAGGAGTGGAGGGGCAGAATCACCTCCCTCGACCTGCTGGCCACACTTCTTTTGATGCAGCCCAGGATGTGGTTGGCTTTCTGGGCTGTGAGCGCACATTGTCAGCTCATGTTGAGCTTCTCATCCACCAGTACCCCCAAGTCCTTCTTGGCAGGGCTGCTCTTGATAACTTCACCCCCTTGCCTGTACTGATATCGAGGGTTGCCCCAACCCAAGTGCAGGACCTTGTTGAACTTGGCCTTATTGAACTCTATGAGATTCACACAGGCCCGCTTCTCAAGCCTGTCCAGGTCCCTCTGGATGGCATCCTGTCCCTCAGGCATGTCAACCACACCACTCAGCTTGGTGTCATCAGCAAACTTGCTGAGGGTGCACTCAATCCCACTGTCTATATCATTGATGAAGATATTAAACAGTACTGGTCCCAATACAGACCCCTGAGGGACACCACTTGTCACCGATCTCCACCTGGACATTGTGCCATTGACCACTACCCTCTGGATGTGGTCATCCAACCCATTCCTCATCCACCAAACAGTCCACCCATCAAATCCATATCTCACCAATTTGGAGAGAAAGATGTTGCGGGGAACCGTGCCAAAGACCTTACAGAAGTCCAGATAGACAACATCCATAGCTCTTCCTTTGTCCACTGATGTAGTCACTCTGTCATAGAATGCCACAAGGCTGGTCAGCCAGGACTTGCCCTTGGTGAAGCCATGCTGGCTGTCTCAAATCACCTCCCTGTCCTCCACGTGCTTTAGCATAGCTTCTAGGAGGTTCTGTTCCATCATCTTGCCAGGCACAGAGGTGAGGCTGCCAGGTCAGTAGTTCCCAGGGTCTTCCTTATTACCCTTTTTAAAAAGAGGTGCAATGTTTCCTTTTTTTCAGTCACTGGGGACTTCACCTGACTGCCATGACTTTTCAAATTTCGCAGAAAGTGGCTTGGCAACTATATCAGCCAACTGCCTCAGGACTCTGAGACGCATCTTGTCGGGTCCCATGGACTTATGTATGTCCAGGTTCCTCAGGTGGTCACAAACCTGATCTTCTCTTACAGTGAGTAGTACTTTGCTCCCCCAGTCCCTGTCTTAAGGTCCATCCACTCGAGAGGTGTGGAAAGAGAAGTTGCCAGTGAAGAATGAGACAAAACCATTGTTCAGTACCTCAGACTTCTTCCCGCCCATTATTACCAATTTGCCTCTCTTGCTGTCGGGGGTACAATGTCTTTGACCTTCCTTTTCTGGCTGATATAACTGTAGAAGGCCTTCTTATTATTCTTTGTGTCCCTTGCCAAGTTCAGCTCCAGCTGTGCCTTGGCCTTCCTGACACCATTCTGCACTCCAGTCATGGGAATTGTCCCATCAGGTTTCAGTAATGGCAACTAGGTCGTAGCTTTCTAGCAGCATGATGGCTTCCAGCTCTTTCTGTCTGTTGCCCATGCTACATGCATTGGTGTAAAAGCGCTTCATCTGGGCTCTTGGCTGTGTCACCTTCTTAGAGTAATATCCCTTAATTCCTTTGGGGTATTTCACTGGTGTTTCCCTCTTGGCTCTTATTACCACAGGAACCCCTGTCTCATCTCCATAGGACTTCAAGTGTACTGCGGTGTAGCCAGCACATCTCAGCAACAGGCTGCAGGCTCTCACTAGCACCCCATCCCTCTAAAATTTGCCTCTCATCCCACAGCTTGTCATGGGCAAGCCTGATATTGCCTCCCTGCCCCCTCAAGCCTAGTTTAAAGCTCTGTCAATGAACCCCACCAGCTTGCAAGCAAAGACCCTCTTCCCCCTTTCAGAAAGGTGAACCCCATCTGATGCCAGCAAGCCTGGTGCCTTGCAGGCCACCCCATTATTGAAAAACCCAAAATTGCGGTGGTGACATCAGACACAGAGAAACATATTAATAGGTTGGGCTTGTCTGTTTATTCCTATGCTGCTGCCCACAACTGGGAGGAGAGACAAAAAAATAACCTGTGCTCCAGATTCCCTTACCAACCATCCCAAAGCCCTGAAGTGTCTTTAGATCCCCCTTGGACTATGTGTTGCAGCTTCATCACCACCCACACAGCAGAGCAGCAGTGGGTAATAATCTGAGGGCTGTACTAGGCTAGGAAGTTTCCTAGTGATGTCCATAACCTGGGCCCCAGGGAGGCAGTAGACTTCCCTAAAAGGAGGGTCTGCACAGCATATTGAACCCTCTGTTCCCTTCAGAAGGGAGTTATCCACAACTACAACCCATCTTTTCTTCCTCATGGAGGTGGTCGTGATACAGGGGGGTAGACCTTTCTGACCTTGGCAGTACCTCTGGTGAAGATGGACCATCATCCACATCATCATCCATTGACTGGCCTGTTGTACAGAGGCACCTGGGAAGGAAGGGTGGGCAAGGAGGGGGATCACCCGTGTGGCATTAAAAGGAATGTAGTTTCGATATTTATCTATTAGAGTCCCAGCAAAGGACTTTCACTGAGTCAGATTCACAAAAATTGAAATTAGTTATTTTATTGGGAGCAACAGAACAGATTTGAAATTGAATAGTGCTACTAATTAAGGTTAATATTGCTAGCAAAAAAAAATAATAGTACCTCAGCCCAAGGTTAACATTTACCAGAGGGTGAAAGGTGCAGTGCTTACCCAGAAAGGCATCCCTGCCTGGTGTGGAGGAAGGGAACACAGCCTGTTGACTGGTCTGTCAGATATTGAGAGTCTTCTCTCCCTGTTTAACAGTCATTGCCTCCACCTTTTTATCCCCAAAATTATGAAGTTTCTGTCCCCACATGATGTGTAGTATGATTTGGGTGGAGAGACGAGTGCTATAGTCATGTATGTTTAGCATGATCTCTATAATCTTCATTAGCATATGCAGAGGTGTCAACTTTAATATGCATTTCACAGGTAATGAGGCAGAGGTTAATTATCAGGCATGACAGCCTTTTGAAGAAAGAAAGAACTACACAGGTTCTTGTTATCTTGTCTTCTATGAGGAAAAGCAGGGCTGTCCCGCCTACGTAGGGCTTCCTCCTTATCTGCATTCCATGGTAGCCAGGCAAGTCTCTACTCCCCTCAGGTTGCACAAGAGATAGCAAGGCCAGTCTTAATTGTTCTTTGAGCACAGAGACTTCACCTCGTTATCCGAATTCCACAGTCTGCCACCCTAAGCATGGACTTGTCTCTCCTTTAAGCTACTGCCTTCAGAATGGCAAGGGGGGGGATACAGGATCCCCTTGATCTTGGGGTTTTCCTGGTGGTTGTTCCCGTTTCTGTCTCAGCGAGGGCAGAGTATGCTTCCACCAGTTTATCTCTCTCGGACTCAGTGATGGTCCTTAACCTTTCTACCTCTCATACCTCTTCCACCAGACTGAACAGATCATCTACCTGGTCACACCTCACAGAGCTGTTCTCACTACTACCATCCATTACAAGCAAAAGGCTCTGGCATTCCCTGCAGCCTGAGACCTGCATGGATGCATGTTTTTGTGGGAGCTCTGTCTGGGTGGTGACATCCTTTCTGCTGAATGCAGAGGACATGGGTTTCCGTTGCATCAATACGAAAGCTGTTCTCCTACTGAAAGGGTGATGACCACTGCTTGAACTCACCTCTTGAGGTCATAGGGTGAGTACACCCTTCCTACATACCATTCCACAAAAACTGCCATGCAAACTGCCATGCCACACCCTGGCTGACGTGCCATACTCTGGAGGGATGCTAGCCAGAGGGACCTGGACAGGCTTAAGAGGTGGGCCCGTGCAAACCTCATGAAGTTCAAGGCCAAGTGCTTGGTCCTGCAAGTGGGTCAGGGCAATCCCAAGCACAAGTACAGGCTGGGAGAGAATGGATTGAGAGCAGGCCTGAGGAGAAGGACCTGGGGGTGTTGGTGGATGAGAAGCTCAACATGAGCTGACAAGGTGTGCTCGCAACCCAGAAAGCCAGCTGCATCCTGGGCTGCATCAAGAGAAGTGCGACCAGCAGGTCAAAGGAGGTGATTCTGCCCCTCTACTCTACTCTGGTGAGACCCCACCTGGAGTACTGCATCCAGCTCTGGGGCCCCCAACATAAGAAGGACATAGACCTGTTGGAACGAGCCCAGAGGAGAGATGCAAAGATGATCAGAGGGCTGCAGCACTTCTCCTATGAGGACAGGCTGAGAGAGTTGGGGTTGTTGAGCCTGGAGAAGAGAAGGCTCTGGGAAGACCTTATAGCAGCAGCATTCCAGTACCTAAAGGGGGCCTACAAAAAGATAGGGAGGGACTCTTTATCAGGGAGTGTAGCCATAGGATGAGGGGTAATGGTTTTAAATTGAAAAAGTGTAGATTTAGATTACATATTAGGAAGAAATTCTTTACTGTCACGGCTGTGAGACACTGGAACAGGTTGCTCAGAGAAGCTGTGGATGCCCCATCTCTGGAATTGTTCAAGGCCAGGTTGGATGGGGCTTTGAGCAACCAGGTCTAGTGGGAGGAGTCCCTGCCCATGGCAGGGGTCTTGGAACTAGATGATCTTTACAGTTCCTTCCAACTTAAACCATTCTATGATTCTATGATTCTATGATATGACTATTATGGGGACCTTTTCTGTATGTTAATTAATTTTCTGTCTTTTTCTGCAACTGACTAACAGTAAATCTTTGATTAGACTTCTAAGATTCCAGTTATACTAACAAAAAATCTTGGTATCATATTAAAATTTTGTTTCCTTTTTGCCCTTAAGTGTAATTTCAAGCATATTACTGGTAAATATGGATGTATTTTCATGAGCAGAAGATAGCTTTGGGATGGGAAGTGAGTAGGTCTTTCACATGTATGTAAAAAATCAATTTTTTATACTTATGGAATTTGTATCTTATTCTTTAATAATACTCCCCAGAAAATATAGATTAATCATTAAATTTAATGCAAACAATAACGTA
The DNA here is from genome assembly GCA_017639485.1 of Pluvialis apricaria. Taxonomy (NCBI): domain Eukaryota; kingdom Metazoa; phylum Chordata; class Aves; order Charadriiformes; family Charadriidae; genus Pluvialis; species Pluvialis apricaria. The sequence goes on along the minus strand of CM030011.1, from coordinate 36,815,336 downwards.
CACTTTTAAAGATGGACTTGGAATGTCTATATCTAAATTATTACTAAATGAATGGCACTGCAAATGCAAGATTACAAAGAAGGAAGAAAATCATGAACATCCAAAACTTACTTATAACTTGCACTGGTCGAGGCTGATAGCTATCACTTTTTCAGCTGACAAAATTCCACAAAATTTGCTAAGAGCCAAATAATATAATTTCTGTCATCCAAAAATTAACTTCTGATTGGATGGGTGTTGCAAATAGTGATCACTGGATAAAGTGATGAATGGACAAAAAAAAAGAGAAAACTATGAGAAACTGAGCACCAAGATAAGAAAGGAAGAAGGGGGAGAAAAGATGTTTTGATGTTTATGTTCTTGTTTCTTAATACTTGAATCTATTTTATTTCTCAATAGTCTAAGTTAATTTTCCCCAAATCAATTCTGCTTTTCCCATAATGGTAACTGGTAAGCAATCTCCAACAAACTTTATCAGCTTATTTTCTCCCCTGTCCCACTGAGAATTGAGATAGAGGGAGCACCTGGGTAGGCATTTGGCTGTTAGCCAAGGCTAAACTAACAAAATAGGATAGGAAGAACTACGAGTCAAGAAGATGTAGAAAAAGGTCTGAATTTTTTGGAAGAAGGATTAAAAATAAATCTGGGGAAAAAAAGCTCCACCAAAATCAAGGCAAGGTAACATCTAATTGAGTCATAGGATAACTCTGGATAGAAGGGGATGCAGAAAGTCTCTGGTCCAATCTCCTGCTCAGAGCAGGTTCGGCTCTGTGATCAGATCAGGTTGATCAGGGCTCTATGCACTTGTGTCTCAAAAACATTCAAAGATGGATACTGCATAACCTCTATTGGCAACATTCTCCAGTGCTTCATTATCCTCATACTGATTTTTGTTTCCTCTTGTATTCTGCTGGAATCTCCACTGTCATTCAAGATAAGGTGTGCAAGGGTATGATCCTGCAAAAATGTACAAATGACTTGAAATGTGAATAATTGGCAATTCTCACATCTTTCTACATAATTTGCCTTATACTATGAAAGGTTATTTCTCAGCCATTGAAATCATTCCAGCTCCAGTGTTACAACATTCTTCATCATCATCTTTTGTTAGAATTTTAATATCAGGCTGGTTCCATGCCTAGTTTTATGGTTTCACAGTGATAATCCTCATAAAACTAGTTGGCATAGATCCCTTCAGTTTTGATCTCTGAGGCAGTTATTCCTCTTTGTCTGTGTTTTCCTAGAAATCAGTGGCCCTGCAATAACTACAAAGGTAGCTTACCTACTGCCTTCAATGGCAGTCTAGCAGCAATTATGCTAATAACAACAGTAGCAGTAAAATTCCCTCTTTGTATTTTTCCATCCTTTGTCTGTTCGTTTTTTTTTTTTTTAATAGATTTTTATAATATTTTTCTAGGAAGTATTTTTGTATTTCCTATTATTTGTATAGGTGATTTACTCAGGGAGTATAGTAGAGTCCCTTCCAAAGGCTTCCCAAGATGAGGAGCGCAGATTATATTCACAAGCTGTACTGGAAGGATGGGAAATGTAAGATCTTTTATTATATGTGATTTATGTATTCTCAACTTGTAGCCTCAATTTAAAGCTTTAACTTTACTTTTTAGATATCATCACTGTTGACACTACAGCTATCATTATCATTCACTTGGAAGCCAGTAACAAGTGGTGTCCCTCAGGGGTCAGTACTGGGTCCAGTCCTGTTCAATATATTCATCAATGACCTGGACGAAGGGATAGAGTGTTCCATCAGCAAGTTTGTTGATGACACAAAACTGGGAGGGGTGGCTGACATGCCGGAAGGCTGTGCTGCCATTCAGCGTGACCTGGACAGGCTGGAGAGTTGGGCAGAAAAAAACCTGATGAGGTTCAATAAAGGCAAGTGTAGGGTACTGCATCTGGGGAGGAATAACCCCATGCATCAGTACAGGTTGGGGGCTGACCTCCTGGAGAGCAGCTCTGTGGAAAGGGACCTGGGAGTCCTGGTGGACAACAGGATGACTATGAGGCAGCAATGTGCCCTGGTGGCCAAGAAGGTCAATGGCATCCTGAGGTGCATCAAGAAGAGTGTGGCCAGCAGGTTGAGGGAGGTCATCCTCCCCATCTACTCTGCCCTGGTGAGACCGCATCTGGAGTATTGTGTCCAGTTCTGGGCTCCCTGGTTCAAGAAGGACAGGGAACTGCTGGAGAGGGTCCAGCAAAGAGCTACAAAAATGATTAGGGGATTGGAGCATCTTTCTTATGAGGAAAGGCTGAGGGACTTGGGGCTTTTTAGTCTAGAAAAAAGAAGACTGAGGAGGGATCTTATTAATACTTAAAAGTACTTAAGGGGAGGGTGCCAGGTAGACGAGAATAGCCTTTTTTCAGTGGTGCCCAGTGATAGGACTAGAGGTAACGGGCACAAACTGGAGCACAGGAAGTTCCATCTTAACATGAGGAGGAACTTCTTTACTCTGAGGGTGGCAGAGCACTGGAACAGGCTGCCCAGAGAGGTTGTGGAGTCTCCCACACTGGAGACACTCAAAACCCGCCTGGATGCCGTCCTGTGCAACCTGCTGTAGGTGTCCCTGCTGTGGCAGGGGGGGTTGGACTTAGATGATCTCCAGAGGTCCCTTCCAACCCTGACGATACTGTGATACTGTGATTATTACGCTAGATCTGAACACTGAAAGGGACAGTATCTAATATTTGTATTTGGTGTGGCTAGGGTGGATTTAACTTTCCCCATAGCAGCCCTCATAGAGCTTTGTTTTGTATTTGTAGATAGAATGGTATTGATAACACACCAGATTTTTGTCTCTTGCTGAGCAGTGCTTGCAAGGCTGTCTTTCCAAATCCCACCCCCCCAAAAGGCGAGTAGGCTGGAGGTGGGCAAGAGGCTGGGAGAGGACATAGGACATAGCTGGAACAGCTGACCCAAACTGACCAAAGAGAGATACCTTACCATATAACATCATGCTCAACAATAAAATCTTAGGAGAAAGATGGGGGAGGGGGAGGGCATTATTAGGGCATCTGTCTTTGGAATCAACTGCTGTGCATACTGAGGCCCCTCTTCTCAGGAAGTGGCTGGACATCACTTACTGATGGGAAGTAGATAATATATCTTTTTTGCTTATTTATTTTTCTTCCATGAGCAGCCTTTCCTTTCTTTCATTTAGCTACACATATCTTGACTCATGAGTTTTTAATCTTATTTTTCTCCGCCTGTCATGCTGAGGAGTGAAAGAGCAGCTTGGTGGGCAGCCAGTAGCTGGTGAAAGTGAACTCACCACAATCGTATAGTCATAAGTTAGGAAGACCTTAAATACCAATCCTTAAATAGCAGACCACAGCAACCCTGTGGTCTGAGAGAGTGGGGAATCCGAATACGTAGGATTATGTGATTCGGCAACCAGAAATACAATGATGCTGAAATATCAGGTCTAGGTCTGATAAATGACAAAACTTGTCCTCATTCTGGAAGGAATCTTAGAAGTTTCACAGCTCTGTTCATGAACCAAGGTTCTCTTCACCTTAAGAACTTCTGCTCATTAAACTTCATCCTTGAGTGGTAAGGTGAAAACTGGTACTCAAATCTTCTCAGAAAAGATGTCACCAGAAAAGATCAAAACATGCAAAGCCCCAGGAGAACATTTCCTGAACTTTATATCCATTAGAAAGAAACCTGCCACTTATAATCTTGTTCCCCACCAACACAACATAGTGTTTAGTCTTTGTGCCTGCATTTACTAAAGACTGCACAAATTACATTATTTTGATTGTATAATAAATGCATAGCTGGGGAGAAACTCAGTTTAAAATGCAAAGAAATGTAAATAAACTGAAAGGCACAATCTTCACAATGTGCACTGATTTTTCTCAATAATAGGATGGATTGGTCTTTTGAATGGGTATTTTTCAATGAATATAGAAGTAACTTTTATTGCATGGCTGCTGAAACATAACTAAACTGTTGCACTATTTGCTCTTCTCCTGGGTACTGTGGTTGGTTATGCCAGCTGCAGTCAGAGTTCACAGAAGTACTGAATGGTTGCCTTCTCCCACACTCTGAGTCTCTGAGTCATAGATTCTTCTATAGATGTATTTTTGAATGTCTTCATTTTATTGAGGTTTCTAGTGCTAAATTAATTTTGCAATTTCCTGCTCATCAGTTTATCAATATAAACATTATTCAACTATTTTTCTTACATTAGCAATGTTGGCAGTGTGAGTCACCAGTATTTTTTTAACTTTGATATTTCTGTAACTCTCCTGACTTGTTTGAAACTATCCAAATTAAGATGAAGATTGCTACTATGTTAAAGAAAGTTACAGTGCATATGAAAAAGGCCAATCTGCCAGCCGTGAAAATACACATTTATCTACAAAGTAGATTCAAGCAGAGTATTGGCAATTCAAACTTCTCACTGCCCTACAAATGGACTTCAGCTCATGGCTGATTTCCAGGGATCAAAGCTAAGGAAGAACAATATCTTTGAGCACCGAATAAAAAGAAACGTGCCAAAGCAAACAACTAAAATTAATCAGCATAAGAAATAGAGATTTATCTTACATTAATTGATTCTAAAGAATAAAGAAATATTGGGGAGTTATGTAGATGTAACAATATTAAAATATTATATCATGCTTCTACTATAACCGTCTTTCTTTACCAAAGTAATTTATGTTCTGTATATAATGTATATGTCACTACAAATACACTTTCCTCCATAGTTTATCTTACTATGTTTTTGAAAGTACAAGTTATCCAGAACATCAGCAGGTACAACAATGTATCTCACCTCTTTTATACATAGGCTGAACCGGATTATGAGGAGGATCGTGCAGAGCTACAGTACAACCCCGGGACCTTTCTATCAGAATCTATTGTGCATATGAACTAGCTTGATACATATGAGGGTGTTAACTGCTATAATTGTTACAAGTGTGATTGTTTACACCCTTGACAGCAAAATCACCAGTTTAATTGCAGTTATGCTGGGATAGCTTATTCTTATGGGAAGTCCAAAAAGAGATAAAAAGAAAAACTAACCAGCATAATTGTAGTGAAAAGATTAAAAATGTAACCTGCAAGACAATAAAGAATGCAACCTGTAGGAACAGAGGAAGGAGAAAGTAAGCCAAAGGAATCTTGGGAATGCAGGGTACTGAAATTCTGAACATATTACATCAGCAATTGTGCTTTTGGTGAAAAATGTTATTAAAGGTGGTATTATTTATGAAGAAATCTGAATACCTGAATATTTCCTTGGACTTATTCAGTTTGTGTCTTTGTAGTTATACAGTGTGGGGATTTTTAGGTACTTAAAATAAATATTATGAGATTGTTCATGTACTCACTATAATCAATTCTATTTTTTTAATTGCCTTTATGAGTGTATTTTGTAGTTCTTCTTTTTGTTGCTTACTGAATTTGGACTATAATTCAAATTAATTAGGAGATTTTATATAATATGCTATATTTGTAATTTTTCAGAGACATATTTTATTATATTTGAATGAAGTTAATCCAGAGATTAGAGCCATCAGGCTGGAAGTAAAAATCTCTAATTTTGTAATCTGCTCTGTAAAAGATTATTTGATCACACACAAATAATTTTTCCCTTTCTTGTACAGAAAAAGAAAATTTTTCTTTTTCATCATTCTATCACTTTGAGATAGATGGGTCAACAGATCTACATAAAAATACTGTATAAGCATCAGAAATGTAAAAACTATATATTCTATATTGGAATGATAGGTATACAATGTACTGGGATACAATAGTGTATTAGTGAATTGGAAGCAGAAATCACTGTGTACTATGTATTTTATTCAGGAGAATTCCTGCTAATAAATTTTTAACTGAAGATAAATTTGGTCATTTACTCTTGTAGCTTGGTCTTGCTTTGCACTGGCTTTCTGAAAAGTTTAAAACTGATCTTGTATTCCTACTTTAAACTGTAAAAGATTGAAAGGACACCACGTAAATTGGTGTTTCCGCACCTAAATTGAGACTTCTGCCTGTTATAAGATTGTCTTAAATAGCAATAGCTATCTTAATAGCATGCTTAAAAGTAAATGTGAGTTGGGTTTTGCAGGACCATGGCTTATCATTGTAAAATCTGCGGAAATATTTTGAACAGCAGTCTTACAATTTAATGTAGGAAAGAATAGAAATTTTGTTATCTATCTAAGATTTAGAGAAGGAATCTGAACAGAAAGAGTGGATAAGGTCATGGCTTTAAAAGAAATTTGATTAGAAAGAGAGTATTTAGGCAGAAAAAAAAAGAATGCCTTAAAAATATCATGGAGGAAAATGTTCAATGAAAGCACAACTTATGCAGCAGGAAAGGGGTGAGGAATAACATATTTAAGGCAATAGTAGAAATGTGGCATCATTTGCTTTGGATGTCCAGTCACTCAGGAGAAATCTAACAGAAGCAAAATGACTCCTTAAGCTAAAATATTTGAAAACGCAAAATGAAGGGCAGTAATTTTTTTTAGTAACATATTATTCAGAAAACCAATTTATTTATTCATCTGTGAATAACCTGAGACTCCCTAAAAATGAAAATGCATATAATAAAAACATCACTTACGCTGAGGAAATATCAAAAGCATAGCAAGTATGAAAGTATTAAACACTTCAGTAGTATAAATATTTAAACATATTAAGTAATATAGTGTTTTTACATTGATACCACTAAGAAAATGCAAATTAGCTGCAATGTTATCAAGAATTATGAGTCTTCTGCTTTTTGCAGATAGTTATTATTACATTAATTTATTTTATTGGGTTTCAAAAATAAGCTTAATGAAGATTACTTTAGTCATATTAATTTCCCTGAATAAAGAGGGCAATTTGCAAAGCCTTACCTAAGTGATGATTTAGATAGATGTTTTTATACTGCATAACTAACTACATGCATGCGCTTATGAACCTTGTGAAACAGTGAATGGGCTGATAAACCAATGTATATATCATAAATATTAAGAAAGAAAACAGATGGGTTAGTTCTAGAGATAAAAAAGAAAAAGATATTTCTGGCAAAATAAAATAAAAGTAAGAAGACAAGTAACTTTTACAAAGATTAAAAAATGCTGAACAATAGTAATCGAGGGTTTATAGAAAGTGTACTGTTGTAACTCAAATGAATCAGGTAATTTGGCTACAAGCAGTATTAATTTGTTGTCCTAAGAGGAAATCTTCATTAGGCCCAAACAAGCTATCTTATTATCAGAGAAAACATTCTCTGTTACAGATTAAGTTGCAGGTTTTACCTTTACTTAGTATTACTTTGAATCATGTCAGTACCTATAAACCTATATAGCTCTTCTAAGGTTATTCATGCCATTGCAGTGCAATGAGGCTGAAGGAGTATTCAGCCAATATGGTGCCTGAAGTATTGGGCTTTACTGCACAATATTATTTTTTTTCCATTCCACAATCTGCTTAGCATTACAATCAATCTCAGGAAGCCAAAACTTCCTGTAAGTTAACTATTTCCTCTCATCCTTTGCTTATTGAGCAGTGGAAGCTCCCTATCTAGTTGTGGTTTACATCAGGAAACTCATACCTATATTGCACACGGAGACAGAAACATTGTTGTATGAACTGATCTCTGGTGGAAAACTAAGAAAGCACATGTGACTATGATATAGGACCCTTGTCCCAGGATATCTTGCACATCCCAGAATACACTTGAGAACATACCTCAGGGTGTAATCTTGGATATGTAAGCTCCATAGGTTTATGTACAAGAATGAATACTTTCTGACTTACAGTAGGCTGTCAGTCTGTTATTGGATCTTCCCTAGAATCTCCAGTTGGCACATCTAGAAAGACTGTTGAGACCTCCTGTAAAACTTCTGCCTCATGAAGGGATCTTAAGGACATCAACAGAGACTCCCCTATGTGTCCCAATCTAGTCCAATATCTACCTATCCTTCTAACTAGAATGTTTTCTCTATGTCCTAATGCCTTTATTTCTTCATCTAGTTTAAGAGCACTGATTCTGCTACTGTACAGCATGGATACAGACATGTTTTGCAAGAGCTTCTTGCCTACTTCTGATGTTCTTTGTAACGCTATGCAACCCTAGCTCTTCCAATAAGTCCTCTTAAAGCACATTTCTTTTAGCAATAATTACTCTCCCTGCTTTCCTTAGAACGCTTTTCAAAGTACTGTATTGCTGTTCACCCAATTTTTCAATTATCTCAGATGAAATCCACAACTTCCATATAATTTCAAAACAACTAGCATCAAAATACACTGGTCTTTTTTTTTTTTCCCTATTGTAGACAGAGTTCTATCCTTTTGTTCCTAGAAAAAAAAAATCTATTTATATCTAACTGTTTAAAATATGTCGGGGATGATTTAGGTTTAGATGATACAGACAGAGGCAGAGATGGATTAGAAGATCTCCTAAGGTCGTTTCCAAATTATTTTATTAGTTCCTGTATCATGAGACTTTCATCATCAAGTGATAGTTGTGAAATTACTTCTAACAACCAACACTGATTGTCAACACATAGTCAACACATATTTTGTCCTTTTTGACTTGTAAGGAATTTTGTATGTGAAAAGAGAAAGAAGAGTTTCTCTCTGAGTGTCTAAATGAAAAATTCACTGAGCCTTTTCTCTTCCCTGAAAGCCTGCACTTGAGATGGGACAGGCTGGGGTGGGACAGGAGGAGAGGTGCAAAGTGGGAACAGATTCCTCAGGAGCCTTACAAATTTTAAACCATTGCTCATTAGTAAATAAGTGCCCAGAGAAATTGTGGAGTTCCCATCCTTAGAGATATTTAAAACTCAACTGGACATGGTCCTGGGTAACCTGCTCCTCTGAGCAGTGGTTGGACTACATGATCTCCAGAAGTGCCCTCCGACCTCAGCTATTCTGTGGTTCTACAACACTGCACATATCTTTGGTGAACACAATCTGATACTTGATAATCCCTTCAGCATGGGGACCTCCATAGGCCGCAGGGTGGCTATCTGTTCCAGCATGGTCCTTCATGAGGACCTGCATCACTACGGTCTTCCCTGCTCTGGTGCCTGGAGAACCTCCTCCCCCTCTGTCTTCACTGGCCTTGATGTCTGCATAGTTGTTTCTCACATATCCTCACTCCTCTCTCCAGCTGTTGTTGTGCAGCAGTTTGTACCCTTTCTTAACTATGTTATCACAGAGACCCTACTCAAGTTGCTGATTGGCTCAGCTTTGGCCAATGGTGGGTCCATCTTAGAGCTGGCTGGAACTGGTTCTGTCAGACATGGGGACAGCTTCTGGCATCTTTCCATAGAAGCCACCCCTGAAGTGCACAACCTCCCCCTCCCCAAAAAAAACCCAACTCAACTTTGCCGCATGAACCCAATAGACTGGTGCAAGAGAGGATGCCATTAAGCATACGTAGCTGTTGTAGACAACCACAAACTAAATTCACTATTTCCTTATCTGATTAAAACCCTCCAAAATCCCAAACCCCAAACAACGTAAATTGCCAACAATATACAATATTAATGTTCCAACATCTCATAATCATAAGTAAAAAAAGATAATTTTTACAACTTACTCCCTGTACATCCCACAAACAAAGAATGACAACAGCAAGATGTCAGACAAAAGTACTACTGCAACAGAAAAAATGTATTCTACAAAAAGTGTAAATAACAAATTACATAGCTATATCAGAAATAATTTTTTTTTTAAAAGTATTTACTGTAAAAATTCTTCAAAGACAAACCTATATATCTGAGAAACTTAAAAAATATTTTCCAAAATGAAAAAAGCCCTTAGGACCAAATTTCATAACGTATATTAATTCTTACCTGTATTTCATGGAATATTTTTTAAAATTGTCTCATTCAGAATGTACTACAAAGCTGCATCGTACCCTTATTCTTCCTTAAAGAGGAACAATTCTTAGAAGCTAAATGATATGTTTGAAAAGCTTATAAACTCCTCGTTAAAATCAAGCAAATGATATTTTAAATCCAATTTCCAAGTTATAAAATATTATAGGACAATATTCATAGTAAATTGGAATGTTTGTGACATTTTAGTGAAGAATTTTATGTCCTGCTAAAAAAAACAAAGTGCAAAACAGAGAACCTTCTGGACTTATCTCAAAAAAAATTCAATAGCTCTTAACAGGGCATTAGAGAGAATTTCTTTGCTAATCGAACAACTCTCTTCACCTAACTGCGGAATATACAAACACGTATGTCTGAAATCCAGCTATATATTGCGTGGGAACGACTATGATTAACCAACTTTGAACATAAAAAGTAATAATCCATAAATCCATGTCCCTAGCCACCTCTTCTTTTTCCTTCATGCAAGCAGTAGCATTTGTGGTAAGGTTCTGCCACTAGGTCGTCCCTTCCTTCACTTCCTGCAATTAGGCATAAGATCAGACTGGTGTTTTACATGGCAAAGCTGGTAGCAGCTAGAGTCTGATGCATTAGCCAGCTCCCAGAACAGCACCAAGCCAATCTGTTCATGTCGCTTCACTGCACTGAGGTAGCATGTCATCTTCATTCCTAAAAGTATTCGGTTTAGAAATTTAGGAATATTTGATTTTTAAAGGCGTCATCCAGCAGTCTGCTCTGTCATGGCAATGAACTGGATAATAAGGCATTATAACTGCTTGAAAGAGTGATTCAGTTCCTTAAGACTTTAGACTTTGAATCCTAATTTGAGAGATTTCTGTCTGCAGGGATTTCTCCACACTTGGCCTGTATAATCTATTTATGTATGGTGATGGGAAAGGCATAAATGAGTTTTAAGCCTGGTTTATCATAATCCAGGGTGTGATTCAAAACTTTAATATGAACAGTATTTAAATTTTTTAAATATCATAATCTTAATGAATACGATGGATTAAAATACCCCCACATTTTAAATAAGACTCTCTACCTCTAGTTCCACCATTTAGAGCCAGAATAACATTTTAAGGAACTAATTCTTTTCTCGTTATATCTAAGTGTTAAAGTCTTGTTATTTTTACTTGGCACCTAAAAAAATTTACATCTTCCATTAATGCTAAGTTTTATTTATTCGTAATTGTATTCTAATAATTGTATTCATAATAGTACTCTAAGAGTTAATGTTCTTTTTTTTGTTGCTGTTGTATTTTTTTGACTTCCAATATAAATGATCAAATAATGTATAAAGCATATGTTCCACTGGGGATGATGAACCCTATCACCAGCTTTTCACTTCAAAATACATTTAAAGGTAATTAAATAATTTCATTCTCTGTCATATAGTCTAGTATTAGAAAGTAAAACATAGTCTTATTTCATTTATACTGATATTCCATATGCTAAATTTTTCACTATTATAAATATCTAGCTAGAAAAAACTCCCAATAATATTACCATAATTTCACTCCTGCAGGACAAATCAGGAGTATGACTGTCTATTATGTAATTGTGTAGCCTAGAACAAAGTTTGACATTAACTAGACATTTTTGAATGACTGATTAGAACCTTTTTATTCAAGGCATGTACAAAATTATATGCTCCTACCTGCTTGGATAGGAAGGAAGACTTCAGAAACTTACCACTCTTACTGTCCCATAAGTAACTTCCCAAAGCAACAGAACTACATGTTTATGATTATATTATTGTATTGTCACTAATCAGGGACAGATTTGAAAATATCAAGATATTCTATGACTTCATTTTGATTTTACTAATGCTTATGTTTAAAAACCTACAAAAAACTCTTTGATGTTACAAAAACTTAAGTAAAAACACTGATCTTTTAATTTTCAATTAGAAATAATATTGATGCTTTTTCTATTATTTTTAATCTAAAAATTTAAACACAATTGCTTACAAAATATCAAATGCCAAATTAAATATGTAATGGAGACAGATTTTATTTTTAGGCATGTTTCATTTAACCTATTTTCTCTCAGTTTTTTGCATTGTTAGAAATAAATTATGCACATGATTTGAACAGAACTTTTAACAGAATTTGAACAGAATCTCTTCATTTCAATTAATTACTGCTTGGCAAAGTTATGAAGACCCAGCACTGCACTTTCTCCAGTTTATGGAAAAAGGATCTGCACTCATTTATTATCTTTTTACATTGGGAGATTACCTTTTCACTTCTAAGCATCAAATCCGCAATATGACTTAAGCGCTGAAATGAAGTTAAATCAAAATTTAAATACTTATGTGTGAGATCAGATCTGCTACTGCCCCAGCAGGCCTGAGAGTTTCCGTGCTTGCCTAAAACTCTTGGAGTAGAACGTATAACTTAAGCAATGCAATTTATACTCTTTAGGTACCACTAAAGAGAATCCAGAATTCAAAGTCAGTCTTCTAGATCTCAATATTGCTGTTCTGTTTCTCAGAAGAGATCGAATTCAAAAACTTAAATACATAACATATCTGTTTTGGTTCAAAATCAGAAGACAATGTATACCATTTCATCTACCTGAGATGACCATTGCAAAGCATAGCACTTTTAAACCTTTCATAAGGAGAGATAATGCTGTTTTCCTGATATACATTGATTCTTTTTGTTTACTGATGGAAAGACCTAAAATGGGTCTTTGATTTTTGCTCCCACCTTTCATTAGATTGTGGTTTATTTAATCTATGATGCATATAGGTTACAGGTAATACCGGATTCACCAAGTCTGTTTTGACTATATATATATATATGACTAAAATTGCTTTTATTGCTTATTCAAAAGATTTCCTGCATTTAGAATGAAAGTAAAATTACATTAGTGCAAATATACACCGGCAAAAAGGAAATGATTATACAAATAGAGAAAATCCACATGATAAAATTTAATAAGGATTAAGTTGTCATCAACATTTATAAATAATTTTTTTTTTATGCAGATGCTGGGTTTTTTTTAGCTTTGGTTTAGTTCAAAGACTTCCTGAGAGTCATCAGTTTCAGTAAAGTCACGCACTACGTAATTTATTGCAAATTATTCTGTAGGAGGGATATACTTCTCTACTGAATTCTGTAACATGCCTCAAGAATCTACCATGAGACTAAGGTCTATTTTATCTTACAAGACTTTTCCAAGGAGTATTTTCTACATAGACATGAAAGCTAGAAATGATAGCAAATGAGGTGAAGTGCACAGTCCCAAGATGTTTAGGAAAAAAAGTCCTGACCATTGCTTCAATATTTTGCAGGAGCCTTCTGTTTCACTCACAGAAAAATGAAAAACAGGCTAAAGAAGTTCTGTTTTTTTATTGTTTTATTGCATTATGATCCCTTCCATGCTATTGCAAAACCTAATTTTCAAAGAAACCGTTTTCTCCAATGTTCAGTTACAGCTTTCCTAAGCACTGTCATTTAAAAATGCTTCAAGATCGCAGAATTCAGGATGAAAAATATGATAAATTATGGCATTGTAAAGTATTATCAGGAAGAACAGATTAAAAGTTTCACCTTGAAAAAGCAGCTGGTGCAGTAATAAGAACTCAGATATTTCACATGTTCACCTCTAATTATTTTTTTCGTCCCGTGTTAGAGTAATTTATATATAGTAGGAATATATCCTGATAACTCAGATGGCTAAAATCTCCACATCTACATATACAAATTGCTTTGCTACTTCTTTGCTACTCTGAGTTCTACTTCAGAAATTCACTTTTCACCAACTTCATTGGATACAATGATTCTTCAGGTAGTTGTCACCAAACAGCTATGAGGGCATGAACACTTTCATGGAAGGATTTGCCATTTCTGTTTTTTTTTAAGGTCACTGTTGGCCTTAGGTTCCATATCTTTTCTTTACCTTTCAAGAGAGATTGATCCTCTTTGTTCTCTGCTCACGTTCCTCCAACATATTTTTTTCTCAACATGATCCAGCTTGCTTTTAATATTGTTTTTCAATAACAAATACAACTATGAGTAAAATACCTAGATCAAGATTTTGGGAATTATTTTTTTCTAAGCCTTTTAAAAAGTTTAATTTATAGTAATTTTTTTTTTTTAAATGCTCCTTTTAAAATACTTCATACTTCAGTTATTCACTATAACAGATATGGAAAATAGAGTGAAAACACAATTAATACAACATATATAGATTAAGCTATATGAATATATTGAGTATATCCGCCTTTGGAAAACCTTGTTGGCAAATTCTGTGAACAGAGAGTATTAACAAGCAGCAGCTGAAATTGACAGTCATAATATTAGAGTATTATTTATTATGTCCCTGGGTAGGTCATGTAGCACTGTGACAGGAATTAGTAGGACAAGGGTACTCCCATCATAGTAAGTGAAAGTTGACTCTATCATTATTGCTATAATAAAGATTTCAGCCAAGTCTCTAAACACATCGTGCTGAGCATGGAACAAATAAACAGCGAGAGATAGCCTCCAAGAGAGGGACTTCAAAAAACATCAAAGAGAAAGATGGGACAACCATGGCAAGAAGAAACAAATGTATGACTGTCTGGGGAGCTTGTGGGAATTTGCACTGCCAGCTCTCTCTGGAGAAAGAGTATAGGTCTCCTGAGTCCCACCAGTGCAATGTGTGAAAAGAAATACAGAATATACAGAAAATATATTTTAGGTTTCTCAGACTTCCTTTGCAAGAATTCTTGCCTTTCACACCTCCTTGTTCTCCTTTACCTTCAGACCTTCTGTTCTGTATACCCTACCATCAAGTTCCATGTCCACTGACATTAGTGGCAGTGCTTTTGACACCATTAAGTCACAGAATGGGATCATGCTCTCCTTGCTTGCTGTCTCCTTACTTGCCACCTAAGGAGATGGTATAGGCAGCTTACACACAGGAATCGCCATACCTTATACATATCCTTTCGGTCTCAGGGGCTGCAGGGTGCTCTTCATGGCAGGAAGCCATGAACTCTCCCATGCTGCTCACATCCTGTTGCTGCTGACTCTGAAGCTGGTGTAAACAACCTACTGTGTGCCAAAATTGCAACCAGTCATAGGAGCACATGGTGTCTCTGCTCAGACATGTTAAGAAAGAGTGGCAGCCACTGGAGGGAGGAGACATGGAAGAGAGATATGAGGAGAAATGGGGAGATAAGTGGAATGGGACTTTGTTGGGGACACAGCTGGAGATGTGCTCTTGGAAAGGGGTGCTACATAACATGTCAGGGACATGTCTGAGGGACTGCAGCTGTGCGTGACCCACCACACCTCAAGGACTGCAGCCTAAGAAGTAAGGATAAGTGGAGGAAAATGAGTAAGAAACAAGGTGTGGCAGAAAAAAATCATTATGCACTGATCCAAGCTTCCTGCACCACTTCTTACCTCACCAAAGTAACTGGGACGTTCAGCCAAACCACAGAAAGTTGAGTCTAGAAAGGGGGCAGCAATGCTGACTGAAGTCTGGGGAAGGGAAATTTTTCCTAATACCCAGCCTAAACCTCTTCTGGTGCAACTTGAGGACATTTCTTCTTGTCCTATCACCTGTTACTTGGGAGAAGAGACCAATCCCCACCTCATTACAACCTCCTTTTTTGTAGAGAGCAACATGGTCCCCCCTCAGCCTCCCTTTCTCCAGGCTAAACAACCCCAGTTCCCTCAGCTGCTCCTCTTAAGACTTGTGCTCAGGACCCCTCACCAGCTTCATTGCCCTTCTCTGAAGGTAGTACCTCTATGTCTTTCTTGTAGTGAGGGACAGTACTTGAGGTGCGGCCTCGCCAGTGTACAGAGGTACAATCACTTCCCTAGTCCTGCTGTCCACACTATTTCTAATACAAGCTAGGATACTATTGGCCTTCTTGGCTACCTCGGCACACTGCTGGCTCATAATCATCCGGCTATCGATCAACACCCCCAGGGTCCTTTTCCACCAGGCAGCTTTCCATACACTCTTCCCCAAGCCTGAAGGGTTGCATGGGGTTGTTGTGACCTAAGTGCAGGACCTGGCACTTGGCCTTGTTGAACCTCATACCATTGGCCTTGGCCCATCGATCCAGCCTGTCCAGATCCCTCTATATGGCCTTCCTACCCCTAAGCAGATCAACGCTCCCGCCCAACTTGGTGTCTTCCTGTTCATTGTCCCAACATGGTCCCAGGCTATGTGCATGGAAGAGAAGTTAGGACTGGGTACATTACAGAGCTGCCACAGGATGCTCCTGGATAGGATAGCTCAGGCTATCAGACAATACAGCCGTGACACAAAAATTATGCAAGGCATCTGTCAGTATTTCCTTTACCTTGGAATATCAGACAAATCTTCTGAAGGTTGTGCGCTAGTGCAAACTAGTCAATAACAGGAGTACTATCTTCTTTGTTAAAATGTTACATGTACTCAGAAAAAATGATAGCACAGGGTAATTTAAACCTGTGTTTAAGTGTGTCAGCAGAGGTTTAATATTGTTCGTAAGACAATACTAGGAAGCCTCAAACAGGATATGAGCGCTGAAAATTCTATTGTTAAGATCAGAGTAGCAGTTAATGAATCAGTCAAAATGAATCACTTCACAAAATTTTGAGGGTAATTAGGTCCCATTCTTTTTCCAGATCCATAAACCCAGAGTGCAGTTTCTAATTTTGTGCCAATTTCTCAATTCAAACAATTCAACATTACTGTATGACTGTAACAGAAACTACATCAGATAAGAATCTGGTCTGTACTGTTACCCAGACCATACCCTTAAGTAGTATCCTTTATATGATATGATTATGATGATATTTATATGATGTTAGCCCAATTCTGGATTTTAATGTAAAAAGGTTATTAAAATGTAGTGAACATTGAATTATCTTTTCTAATAAATCACAATTATACTGATTATACTGTCATTATTAAAATAACTGTGACCGTTTATTGAAGTCACATTATATTGAACAGTCAGAAATGTAAGCCTTACACAACATGAATAATGATAGTATGACTAATAATGATACCTTGACTATTAATCAACTAGGTGAATTCAAAACTTAGGAAGACTGATAGGAAGGTACCTAAATTAATTCTGTTTTACATTCTAAAATTAAAAGCGGTCATGAAAAAAACCTGCCAGTAATAGCATGGTAATATAAACAGATAGACACTGTAAAATTGTTTGCTTAAGCATGTCATCAAAACAAAATTCATTTGCAAAAGCAGAGCATTTTGCAAAGTATGAAAGGGTCTAATTTGTTTTCAAATGTCTTTTCAAATGTTGCTCATCTCTCTCATTTCAGTCTGCTTTTCATTTTTTTCCCTAGAACAATTAAGGACATGCAAATAACAGTTCATTGTTATTTAATGCTTCACTTACAGTGTCTTCTACCACTGTGGAGTTAAGATGTGAGCAAACGGGCATTCAGAAGAGCTGTGGCACTTGCAGCCTCCAAGCAGCTGGTACTCCTGTGACTGCTGAGTGGGACAGACCTTCTTGATATAGCTTCAGATTGACTTCTAATATTAACAGCAGTTGTAGCTGAACAACTGCTGAAAGCTGTACCTGCTCAGTGCTTTAAATTTGTCTTTCCACTGAATCATTTCACTCCAACTGTTTTTGTACACCTTGCCACGTTATTTTTGTGTTGCTCAAATATTTTTCAGTCTCTTAATTTCCTTTTGATGGAGTCTTGTGGGAATCGTATTCAGGTGACAACTGTTAAGCAAATCTTAAAATGGTATTGAAAAGAGACTCTTCCCAAAAAGATACTTCCAATGGAAGGGTTTATTCCTTCCATTATGTTCTTGATATCTCTTTTTCATAATAATCTTTTAGCTACTATACTAAGCATCAGTCATATTGACAAGATTACCAGGTTATGCTAGCCTTTTGGATGAACCATCTTGCACCCACCTCTGCATAGAAATGAAATAAATAAATATCTCGCCACTGTGTGTGTATTGGCTCCTTGCATACAGGTTAAAATAACCCAGATTTGGGACAACATTGAGACAGAAATAAACCAGAAGTGCAGTGTTTATCAGGTCAAAACAGAAGCAATTTGTTACTATAGCTATAGGAGAGAACACAGAGCAGCAGATACAGTCTCTGCTGATAAGAACTTCCCCCAAAATGAGGCAGTTAGAGAGTTTATGTACCTTTAGTTTATGCAACCCATTATTCACCAAAACTGTGTCACATAACTAGGATATAGTGAACAATAGCAATTGAAACACTTCAGATAAGGAGGTTCTAAACACAACATCTTTTTAAGAATAATCCACTCCTTTGTTAATTAAATCCTGCTGACTAGCAAAACCACTGACAGAAAACTTTTCTTGAGTAGTGAGACCTGCAAAGGCCTATGAGACTTTAACTGTTTAGCTTCCTCAATATGATACTCCTCCTCAGTTATTGATACTGGAAAAGTTTGATCACTGTCTTTTTCTGAACAATGCTATTAAGATACATAAAAAAAAAAGCTGTTAAAAATTAGATGGTGGAGTAGAGTTGTAATGGAGTGGATTGAAAAATTAAATCAAATTTGCAAGAGAATTCTTACGGAGGTTTTACCAAAGTACAGTTTTAATTTTTATTTTTTACACAGCTGTAACATATTTTCCATTTCTCAGTAATCATGACTCTTCCTTGTGCAGAATGACTGTTGATCTGCTCCCATTAGGATGAAAGTGCAGAAACCAAAACTTGCTCTGATATCAGTTCTATTTCTGTATATCCCCTAAAGCTCTGAAACACAAATCTATCGCTTTACTTTCTCTAATTTTTTTAATAATGCATCCTTGTACTCTTCTATAATTACTTATTGTTAATCCCTGCAAATTGGATTGAAGCATATATCTATTTTATCTACAAAATAATATAAAATTATCTCCATCTTTCTTAACACATACGTCTAAAAAAGTTGTAATTGACTAGTTCTCAGGTTTTGACATAAGTCAAAAAAATCAAGAAAACTCAAGATGAATCTCAGTCTTTAATGGATGACATTATAAATGCATGAGGATGAAAAGAAATACAGTTAATTTTAATATTCATAGACCTCTGGCTGAAAGATCTCAAAGCAAATGGCAAGACTTTAAGTCCTTTAAGACTTAAACACTTAAGGCTTTAAGTCCCTTAAGACTTTAACACTTCAGCGTCCAGTAAGCAACCTGAATGTTAACATGTATAAGCTAGCTCATAATTTTACCATTATATTCTTAGGAACTATATTTTCTAACGTGTAAACTAAAATATTAACAAAAAAGCTACAATTATTTTTCAGTTTAAAAACTAGTTGTTTCCATAGTTAGTATTCTCCCTCTTCATCCAACACAGAATGTATTACTCTTACACCAATAATACAAAATAATAAGTACATTTTCAACTTCATCAATATCCTAAATAATACAGCATTATTTTTTAAAAAATTGTAAATTTCCAAATGATGCCTGCACTGTGCTGGACGAATAATATTGATATTATTTATGTTAAGTACATTTTAGTTTATAAAATATTAGAAATAAAAAATAACAACCTTTCCTCACAGAACTGTATAAAAAACATCTCACCAGCCTCTATCACCTGAATTAAATGACAGTTTTCTTAGTCCACTGTACTGCTTTTAGAATGCACATGTAAAAATACTGGAAATTGTATAAACTGCAAAAGTTCATCTGTAGATAAAAAGCTCTGGACAAAGAAGTCTTAAATTTCTTACTTTCTTTTCTTCAAAACCATATTTCTGCTGCAGGACTGTTGAAGTTAGGGAACAAGTGAGCTGAGGTTGCTCCATCAGGAGTCACTGTCATTTCAGATAAAAGGTATGAAACCATGACAATGACCTCTTACAGCTCCTTTCAATTTTTTTCCCTATTTTAACAGGTCTTTTCTGTTCTGCAAGAAGAAAAATTTTCTGTATGAAAAACCTGGCCAAATTTCTTAAGACCATCTCTAGTACAGAAGAATCTTTCCAAATAAATTACTTTTACTGTAGGAAGGAATTATTCCTGTCCTTTTAATCAGTAAAATAAAGCGCAAATTCAGAGTACTGTTGTTAAATATTTTCCAAAGAGTACATATATCTATCTCCAAATATATTAATAATTAGACAGCCTTTATTGTTCTGGTAAAAGGATCCCAAGGCAGACGTTCAAATCTAGAGAATTCAGGAATCTGTTTGGAATTCATCTGTTCACTATTAATCAGTTGTGTGTGCCTAGGTGAATGAAGTCTACTAGGACAGACATTTCAGACAGAAACTTAACTTGAATAGAAGGCAAAAGTTGCAAATAATTACAGCCTCATGAATTATTGGATATATTTTTTGATGGCAAGAATTGTATTACCATGCAAAAAAGAGGCTGCTTAGTGTGAGTGAGAACAACAAATTGCACTTATTCATCTTTGGAATAAAGACTTTAATTTTTATTTTTTTCTGCTACTCTGCTTCTGTAACTATCCTAAATATTTGGAGAGGAAAAATTTCATCCATCATAAGAACTGTTTTTGTTGCAATCAGAAAAAAGATCAATTGAAAGACTATGATCCTATTTTCCTTGGTATTGACCAAGAGCAAATTAACACTAGTCTTTTTAATTTACAAATAGAACAGAATCAGGTCCCCACTTGTGCTTCTCTGATACATATATACAACTGAAGAAATTCTAATTGCTTAATTTATTAAGAACAGTGGTATTTCTGTTTATAGAAAAATCTCTATTTTTAAGGAGGAGATTTCCCTGAAATAATAAGATTTTTTTTCAACAACTTGTTTAATTTAAATGTAAACATTTGTGAACTTTGGAGCTACTACCAAAAACAAAAGTTCCAAAGTAAAATAATAAAATTATGTTTTGAAATAAGAAATAAGAACAACTATTAGGTTGGCAGGGGTCTTCAGATTTAACTTTCTCACCCTCCCCTTCAAAGGCACAGGGCTGTTGCCTATTTCACATTTCTTTATGCTTTTCCTTACTCTTTCTAGAAACTTCTAGTGATGGAATATCGAATTATTTACTAGTAAAAGCATTCTACAAACTTATGCATTCAAGCCCATATTTCAGAAGCTGTTTCTAATATTCATACTACTTATTAGTTTTGCCTCCTTAATTTTAGGTATTAGTTAGTAGCATAATGTAAAATAATTTCTTTAAATGCTTTAAAGTAAAAGTGAAATTTGCAAGTCTAAGTTCTTCAATTACATTATTTCCAAACTAGACATTTATTGTCAATGTCATCTATCAAACATTTTTACTGGGTATTTTTATATACAGTGATCATGAAAGGGAAAACATTAGTTACTTTTAAGTCCCCAAATATACCTGTAAATATACTTATGTGATTTTGATTTCACTGTTCATTCTTCAATGTAAAAATACATTACTATAAATTGCAGCTAGGTCATATAGTTGTAGTTTTGTTTCCAGAAAAACTATTTTGTACATGCACACATCTGTCAAGCTTCTTTAAAATAACATAAGCCTTCAATGGAAAAAAAATTCTAGATCAGTTCTAGTTGCTGAAAAAGACAATTAAAGATATGCTATTTTATTACAACATAGCATTCGACATATTCTCAGTATAATACAAACTTTTAATATCACTCTTGTGATTCTAAACATCAGTTAGGTAGATAATTTTTAGATATTTCTAGGCTTCAACAAACATCTTTATAATTATACAGATTAAATATATGATATAGGTGTTCTTTAAGTAATTTAACACGTTGTCCTTAGCAGTAATAACAAACCATCCATTGAACTGCAATATAATTTTGCTGAGGGAGTAATTAGAATGTATTCTTAAGGCAGTAATTTACCAAGCCAGAAATTTATGTTATAGTAAGTTAATTCCAACACTGTTTAACATGCTTAAAATTTTGCAGATCCTGTTACATGCATTTTTTCCCTATTTGTCAGTGAACATAGCTGTACCTTTGTTAAACAATCCATTAGTACATACTATTTTTGAATTCAAATACAGATGGTTTTAATTGTAGCTTTAAGAAGACACCACCAAAGCAATGAACGTGTGATTTGCTAATGGCAAAGATTCTGTTGAATTGTTAGGACTTTGTATTTAGCATGATCTTATGGAGTTCATGTACCTGTGAAACACAATTAAAAAGCTTCTCCTGTCAAAGTTTATCAGTAAGAAACAGTGGAGTACTGGTCTGGTTAGGATGAAGCTAACTTTCTTCACAGCAGCCCACATGTGCTGTTTTGGTCACAAATCTAAAACACACCATATAGGCTGCTATGAAGAAAATCAACACCACTGCAACCAAACCTTGTAAAAGAGGCCTTCACAGAATTAGTGTGATTCCTGTTTATAAAGGAGATAAGACTCCTCTTATTCTAAAAAATTTGTTCTTCTCTCCAAATGTTGGACATACTTCTCCAGCTGCATGGTTTAGGGTGTAATTTATGACCAACTTATTTTAACCCAAATAGTTTGTATCATTTTATTCCATTTGACATTTCAATAGAGAAGCATCCAGGGATTTCATTGGATTTTTTTTTTTTCATTGAAAAATTACCTTAGTTATACAAATAAATAAATTTAAAAACGTGTTAAAAGTTTTGTTTCCATCCCTGTCACCACTCAGGATGAAATTTTCAAACACATTCAATATTTGCCTAACTCTAGCGCCAGTAAAATGAGTGGAGATGAAAGTAATAATTCCTTACTACTGACTGCTTTTGCAAAATCCTTCTCAAAAACTTACAGCTCAAACACACTTTTTCAGTAGTGACTCCTCCTGTTCATTCCTTTGATGAAAAACAAGAAGAAAGACTACACAGTCTGCACACAAAGCATCATGTATATTATACCAGTTGTAACTAACTTTTCTATTCGACGAACAAGTTCTTTCAAAATGTCCTGGCACTAACTTCATTTTGCAGATCTGCATTATTCACGACAGTGATGTGCCAGGCCATATCTGTGATCCTGCAAGAGCAGGAAGAAGTGTCCAGGATTAGGCTGTGATGTATCTTTTTCTGAATCATGACATATGCTAATAGTTCTGTTGCTGCCTTTTCAGTGGTAAAAAGCTCATTTCACACTTATCTGTGTCTTGTTCAACACTCAGACAGGTATAATAGGTTAGTCTTCTGTAGCTGTGTATGAAAACAGGGAGGTTCCTCCAGGAGAAAATTTAAGGCATCTGTTTATTAGAGGATGTGAAAATCCCTTTAACCTACCAGCACCCAGTATTCTGTACTACACAGCTATGAAAAGCCCACTTTCATATCCTGTAGAATATATATGGAAAATACTCAATTGAAAACTTTGTGAAAGCTTTCCAAAATATTTCTACTCTGATAAAAAGCAAGAAATATAAAACATGTGAGAGAAGAACTTGCAGAATAATTACATGTGATTCCAGACTGTCTGATGAGACAGGTTGATCTTTAGTAAAAGTCATTAGTTTTCCAGAAGGACAAATAGCTTTTTTCTCAAAGCTCAGTGGTGACTTGTTTTCTGTAGTTTCTTTCATTTGTCTTTGTACCTCTTACATTTTTCCTGTGAGTCTATGTTATGTAATGTGGTTGTACTAAATGACTAAAGTAGATTTGCTAAACTGTATTACTAGACTGAGGCTTGCTAAACTTTACTCTGACAACTGAAAAAAATATTGCATACTTATCTGTGTACCAGATGCTCCTTGATGTTTGAAGCAGTCTCATTCCCATTTGTCATTAGTCCGATTGACAGAACTGTGTTTACGTGTTCTGAAATGTTTAGGGATCCTGTGGCAGAATTATGTTTTCCATACATGAAAACAAGTACAGCTGTATGACAGCCTGTTTCATATTGAGAATAAATGTAACTTTTCTGCTAAGGCCAGAAGACAACAGCTTTATTGATACTGAATGGTGCTTTACTGATACTGAATGACACTTTACTGCAAAATAAGAGCCATTGAATCTAATAATACGACTTCTAGAATAAGGAGTAATGCTGCGCAGACTGAAACCAAAAAAACCCCCAATCTTTATGAAATTAATCCTTCCTTGCCTATGTATTTTAGGCCCATTGAGCTCCTCTCGAACTCATTAAGAATCTCTGCACCAGCTGCAACCTAATCTTCAATGCTTAAAAAATATTATTAAAAATGTGGAGATATTTTTCAGTAGATTATCCAGTTACTCGTAATCAACTGTACTTTGTCACAAGGTCCCAAAAAGAGATATCTAGGACCATCACTTGGAAAAAAATTTTTATTCTGGTAAATAAGTTATTTTCTGTGAGCTATATTTGTACCGTATTCTGCCTACTGCTGTTACTGCCAATCCTGGTTGAGAAACTGAGAAACAGAAGGCAAGCTAAGGAAATTGGCCAGGAAATGTATATGTGAGGCAGCCTCCTACTTGCTCTCTCTACCCTTTGTACTATTTACAAAACATTGTGTGAATTTTCTAGTCTACTTCATTATTTCTGTGAATCCAACACGTTCTCTTAAGCTATGCAAGGTTAAGAAAGCCCTTAAAGTTCCCCATTTCTTAATATGTGAATCTCAAGTCATTATTTCCTCTAGTTTTGGCTGCTGGGTTTTTTTTTCCCCTGTTTTCTCCATGTTATTTCTGTGTTACAGCCTCTCTGGTATTCCCCAAAACAAGGGTTATAGTAAACACAGATCTGAACTTTTAGAGAAACAAACCTACCATCATAATGGATTGAGTGTTACATCTTGCTTTTTTTGTAATTTGAAAATGTATATTTTTATAGTTCATTCAGCACTGTCCAAACAAATGGGGGAAAAAAAACAACACATGAGTACATCTTCCACCAGCAAAAATAATATTTGTTCAAGCTGTTATCTAGCAGTGAGTGTGACTTAATACAATTTTGATGGACAAGATCAAAACAGCGACCATTATTCTTAGTTAGAAAAGATTACCCAGTAGTCATTGATAATTTTACTTTATATTATTAAAGTCATCCCAATACCAACGCTTAATACTAGGACAAAAAAAATTTTACTTTGTTCAGATTTCTTGTTAGATGTGTGACTTTCCTTGTAGTGCAATGAGCAGTACAACACAACTCTGTCAAAAATCTCTGACATAATTTATATAATATTCTGTGAATTGAGAGAGAACATTGCTAGTTACTGTCATGTAAAAAGCTCAACAACTTGGAAAGAAGGACCAAAAGTTTCTTCACATGGGAGGGTGGCTGCATTGCAGAAGGAGTGAGTGGTGAGAGTGGTAATACACAAACAGATAGAGGATTAGTTTTGCTTGCTTTTTCCCAAAAGCGGAACGCTCCTTTGGAGACAGGGTAGATTTCCAGCAGAATTTCTGACTTGAAGGTTGAGTTATTCAGGCTTACATCAACTCCAACTCCATGTCTTTATATCAGCAAGAAGCAACTTGACTGAACTATTAATTCCAAATAGCAGTATTTATAAGACTCTGTTGCCAGATTTTGGTAAAAGACAAAAAAGAGTGGCAAAGAAAATTATACTCCTGCCAATGACTGCTTTGTATTTTGCCATCACAAACAGCCCTTTGGATTCAGTGTGTTTGAGGGACTGATAACCAGTTCTGATGGTGTGTGTAGAAGTAAAGATGAAACTGTAAGGTTACAGGAGGATTTTCACCAACAGATGGATTTTCTTCTGTGGAGGAAACTTGGAAGTTGATTCTGCAGTCATTACTCATGCATTAGAAAGTAGAATAGCATAATATTTACCTTGCAGTATGCTTAGATGTCACTGTACATGCTAAATACTGTGAAGAACAAACATATTTTTCTTTCTGAAGAACTATTTAAGTCAGAAGAAGACTAAAAACTATTTTAATTTCACCATGTATACCTTGTGCCATCATCTGTATCTCTGACAGTCTTCTCAGATAATTTAAAGGCCATTTTAGAAAAATGAAAAGAAGGTTTAATTAAAAAAAAAAAAGAGTCTTAAAGTTCAAGAAAATAGAGAACAGTTATCCTGGATGAATCACTGAGCCTGTTACGTATTTGATAATTGCTGTTAGTTTCAGTGAATGGAATAAATCTCATTTGCACCTTCTCTTTCTGTTATGGCTATAGCTATAGCTAATTTATCCTCTCCCACTAAACACTGCTCTGACAAAACATAAAATTTAACAGCTGTGCATGCCAGAATCTCATGTACTGTGTAAGAGTTGCTGCTGAACTTTGTATATTCCATGACTTGTTCTATTTTCATTATTTAGAGTGGGTGAAGAGGGTGACCATTACAGGAAGAGAAACTGTTAACCACTATTACTTAGACATCAGTCACTTTAATGACGCAGTGATACTAATATCATTTGCCCAGCAAAAGATCATGGCTTCAGCTGCACAAATGTGCCTTGCTTCAGACAGTACTTGAACTCACTTATCAATATTTTTTCTCATATTATGGCTCTATGATATATTGCTCCCTTCTCTGCAACTTATGCTGTAATATATCCTTTACTGTTTTCATCCAATTAGCATGCAGTTAAAACAGATACTATTTGGAATACTTCCCCTAATTTTCATGGATTTTGGATTATGCCCATACAAACCAATTCTATGCCATACAAATTTACAAGTGTTTTTCTAGGGCTGGGAAGGGCTTTTAAACAGTTAGGTGGACTAGATTTCTGTTCCAAAGTTGTATTATTTATAATGCCACAGACACAGAACCTCTGACCTGGTGGCCCAAAGCTAAGATTTTATATACATTATTTGGTGCATAGAGAAATAAAAGTCATTGTAGATATAGGTGGTGTTTTGTACTTACTCGTTCACCTTAAATATAGAGTATAACTTGAAGATACATACTAACAGTTAGTAGTTGATAAAGAAATTTTTAACTCTTTAAACATTGTGTGTTTTCCAAGGATACAGAAAAAAACAGAGTGGATTTTCATATACCACTAAAAGTTCTGTTTATGGCATAGCTTGTTTGAACAGCAGAGTTTATGTACACTCAGTTAAAATGATGAAAATTAAATGCCATGATTTTTTAAAATTAGTTTGTTATAAGTTTCTTCTATCTGTCTAGAAGATTTAATTAAGAACAAGTAACACAGGCCTTTATATGACCTTCTTCCACACTCATGCTTTCCAATGGAAGTGAAATGTTGCTTTAAAATTTGATGCCCTTTATGAATTTTGCCATTTGTTTGTTCACAGTGGAGCATGTACCGTAGATTAAGGTTATTCTGGAGATTAATACAAATGTAATAATATATGTAATATATATATTACATTACATTATATATAATGTAATATAATTTTGCCTGGTTTTTATGTATGAATAATGATCCTATTTACCCAGTAGTCCTGGAGGATTTAGAAGCTTTTAAAAAACTGCACATAGTCTCTTAATTGTATTTGAAAAGATAATCTCCAAGACCTAGAGGTTTAAATACAGCTCAGTCACAGGGAAAATAAACAAACAAATAGAAAGGTTCCTTGCCCTAGAAACTCTTAAGGAAGAGGAAGATGTCTTCCGTCAGGGAAGACATCAGAGTCAGCTGATTCTCAACCAAGTTACCACATGAAGAAAAGGAGGGTGGTTGCTACTGAAGACTCTCCTGCAAGGTACAGAGGCAACCCCCTGTTGACTTAACTTCACGTCTTGGGACATTTGGTGCCTGTTTCATGCTCAGATTCAGTTTTTAAGGAGAAACTGATTTGTCTGGACCTCTGATTATCATCCTTTGCTGTTCATCTATGTGGACACCAATGACAGTGCTGAGGAGATCCAGACTATTCTAAGAGGGACTAAAGAGCTCTGGAGTGAGGGTGAAGGGCATGGGCAGCCAGGTGGTGGCCTCACTTCTGTCAGTGAAGGGGAAAGGCTCAGACTGGAATGGATGCATCCAGTGGGTGAACACGTGGCTGTATGGCTGGTGTCACAAATTGTTTTTTAAAAGCATGGGTCCTTCCTTGAGGAACATGGACTGCTGAGCAGACTTTGGGATTGGCAAGAATGTCTTTGCCAATAGGCTTGCTAACTTTGTGATGTAGGCTTTTAACTATCTATGTTGGTGCACCATCCTCCAAGGAAACTTAAAACACTGTAGGCAGTGACGAAGTGTCTGGGGGACAACTCAGTGTCTAAGACTCTCACACTTTCCTTGTGAAACCAGAATGACAGAATGACATTTCAAATGCCTGTAAAAAGTTCACACAGCATGGAAAACAAACAGGAGGAGTCAGTAGTCTGTGCAGAGTTGCAGGTCAATGTGGCTGGGTACCAGCAATACAGGAGATTTACACTTTACATTGAAGATAACTTCTTGTTCTTTGTGATCAATGAGCCGACTAGGTGAGATGTTCTGCTGGATTTATTGCTCAACAGAAGGAAGAATTGACTGGAGAAGTGAAGATGGGGGCAGCCTTGGCTTCAGCAACCAGTATACTGTGAAATCTCATGTCCTGAGAGAAGTGATCAAGACAAAAAGATTAATGATGATTCATCAAGATTTCAGGAGAATAGATCTCATTCAGTGATCTTGTTTGCAGCATCCTATGTGAAACTTTCTTGGAGAGTGAAAGGGATCAGCACAGGTCAGGGACTTCTCCTCCTCAGAGTACAAGTACTCCAATGTGCAGGCAGTCAATTAAGTGTGGCAAAAAGTGAGTGTGGATGAACAGAGTGGTAAATCCTTACTGAGTTCAAACACAAGTGTGAAGTACACAGAAAGTGAAAGCAGGGATAGACTATCCAGGAGGAATAGAGGAGACATTGCCTAAATGTGCAGGGGTGGAGTTAAGAAAGTCAGTGCTGAATTGGAACTAGTAAGGCATAGGAAAGGCAACATGAAGGGCTTCTGTGAGCACATCAGCACTGAAAAGAAGGCTAAGGAAAATCAAGCTCTACTGATTGATGGAGAAAGGGACTGTGGTATGTTGACCTTGGCTGGCTGTCAAGTTTCTCACCAAGCTGCTCTATCACACCCTTCCATCAACAGGACAGGGAAACAAAATACAATTAAAAGGTTGTAGGTTGAGATAAAGACATTTACAAACTACCATCATGGGCAAAATGGACTCCACTTGGGGAAATTAATTTAATTTATTGTCAATTAATAACAGAGTAGAAGAGTGAACAATAAGAACAAATCTAAACACAACTTCCCCCCATCCTTCCCTTCTTCCCAGGCTCAACCTCACTCCTAGCTCTTCTACCTCCTTCCCCCAAGCAGCACAGAGGGATGGGGAATGGGGTTGTACTCAGTTCATAATGCTTTGTCTCTGCCTCTCCTTCCAACTAACGCTTTTCCCCTGCTTCAGTGTAGGGTCCCTCCCATGGTATATTCGTGAAGGCCTCTTCATGAACTTCTCCAAATTGGTCATTCCCATGGGGTACAGTCCTTTACAAATGGGCTGCTCCAGTGTGGGTTGCGTGGGTCCCCCAAGGATTGCAGGTCCTGCTGGAAAACCTACTCCAGTGTTGGCTTCTCTCTATGGGGCAAAAGGTCCTGCCAGGAGCCTGCTCCAAAGCTCTTTCTCCGTGGGATCACAGCCCCCTTCAGGCGCATCCACCTGCTTCAGCATGAGGTCCTCCAAGGGCTGCAAGGTGGATATGTGCTCCCCCATGGACCTCCATGAGCTGCAGGTGGACAATCTGCTTCACTATGGTCTTCACCATGGGCCTGATGCTGTGAAAAGCTGAAATCAGGACTCAATAGTCTTGGTGATGATTAAGCAGGTATTCTTTATTGCAGCGCTGGGTGCACAGGGGATCGCTCCTCCTAATGTGCGCGCCGTAAAGGGTTAGTTATACTGACATGTGGAAATCAGACTCCACAACTGAGAAGGTTGTAAAGTAGGTATGTTTACTCAGCGCTGGGCAGCACGGGGGGTCGTCCCACCAAATTCATGCGTGCCTAACGCAGCAGCTCATATCGTATTTATGCAGCAAAGTGTTACATATTCATAAGGTTTCTCAATAAGCCTATACATATTAACTATCTATCCCGCTTCATATGCAAATGAGTCATTTCCATGATCTCCTCCCCACCAAGCATGCACAGTTTCTTCTGGTGGTGGTCGTTGAGGGTCGAGAGGATGAAGGCAAACCCACTCTTCATCACTGCAAGTGACTCTTTATTCCTGCGTAGGCTCAGTCTCTCTCTTATCAGACTCCACAACCGCAAGGTCAGTTCCAGCCGGTTTCTTTAACAAGGCCGGTCATGACTGTTCTGCTTTTCTTTGCAACTCCCCTCTGCTATTTCCTGTTTAAACGTCTTACACGATGGCCAAGGTTATAATTATAGATATGGCTTAAGCAAGGCAATGGCTACAAGGTTATAGACATATGTTTTGCGTTAAGCAAGTTTCCTCCTGCTATTAGCCCTTAAGTGTTGGTTCCCTCTATCAATACAGCTTATATACGTGCCATATATGTGACCAAAATCGGGAATAAACTCCTTAACACCAATGTAGTATTAAGAAGCAGGCATTCTCTTCATTGCAGAGCTGAATGCACAGGGGATCACTCCACCCAACGTGTATACCACAGTTCTAGCTAGACCCTATTTATTACAATGTAGGCTTTACATATTCATAACAATTTATACATATGAAAATTATTTCATTAACCCCTCCCAGCCGCACATGTACTTTTGTCCTCAGCAGTGGTCCTGAGAGTCCTTGGTGGTTTCTTTTTCTCTTTCTTGAAGGGGCCACCTTGTTATTCTTTGGGCGAGCTTTGTGCTCCGTCCTGCAGATTCCTTTCATATCAGTCTCATAATTGTGCGCTTAACCTCCTAGACCAATTTGTACTAGCCTCCTGCTCCGGCCTTGAGTTACAGTCCATGCTGTCTGAGTTCTTTGCAGTTATCTCTTTTTACGTTATTTCCATTCTGTCTGCAATTTAAACATTCCAGCACCTTACCTGAAAATTCAATTTTGTATCATATATACATATTCACAAGGTTTCCAGGAATGCATTACCATAGGTTACCACCCTCCCCCGCATGGGCACTGTAGTCTCTCGGTGGTCTGGTAGTCCTCCTTTAGTTTGTTTACTCCTCCTTATCATTGTATTCTTTTGGTAAACTGTAGTTCCTTGTCTGGTTGCCAAATCCACCAAGCTGATTCTGGCTCATTGTGTCTCAATGGTCTCAGGATATCCTGTTCTCTTTGTTGGGTGATAGTTCTAGTTTCACACCCTGTTCTTTAAAGATAAAACTAGCCCTGTTCCTTAAAGATAAAAGAAGTTTCCATCGGGTCCTCTCCTCAATCCCCCCATTTTTTTTTTGTTATTGCAAATTCTTTTGCATTCTATAATATCATCGAAAATATTTTCCTGTCATTACTGCATGTTTAATTTTATTTCTTTTCCAATTTGAACAAGCATATTGATATACAAGTTACCGGAAGGATAATAATAATGAGGATAACTGCTATAAATATTTGTTTAAGCCAGGTTCTCAAAGTTTTCAAGGTGGTTGGGACTCCAACAAGACAAGAATTACATGCTTTACTAACTGAACTACCAGACTGTAAGCAAAAGATAGAAGTATTAACTACTTTAGTGGCTAATTGTTCCCATAGATTTTCCTCTGGTTCCTGGATGGGGAGATCGTGAACATGTCTTCCTGATTCTATGCTTCTTTTCACTCTCTGTTCCACATTCCCGTTTCACACTGGCCCACAGATAAAACAAATATTTACGATTATGACCAGTATAATTTTACTTTGACAGGTCCCATGGATTTTGATACCCATTGTCCTTCCAGTGCCTTCTTTATTCGAAAATAGTGGATACACACAGGTTGTTCCTTGATTTTGATTGCAGTAGATTGAAGGGATAGAGTGTACCATCAGAAAGTTTGCCGATGATACAAAACTGGGAGGGGTGGCTGACATGCTGGAAGGCTGTGCTGCCATACAGCGTGACCTGGACAGGCTGGAAAATTAGGCAGAAAAATACCTGATGAGGTTCAACAAAGGCAAGTGTAGGGTACTGCATCTGGGGAGGAATAACCCCATGCATCAGTACAGGTTGGGGGCTGACCTCCTGGAGAGCAGCTCTGTAGAAAGGGACCTGGGAGTCCTGGTGGACAACAGGATGACCATGAGCCAGCAATGTGCCCTGGTGGCCAAGAAGGCCAATGGCATCCTGAGGTGCATCAAGAAGAGTGTGGCCAGCAGGTCGAGGGAGGTCATCCTCCCCCTCTACTCTGCCCTGGTGAGGCCGCATCTGGAGTACTGTGTCTAGTTCTGGACTCCCCAGTTCAAGAAGGACACGGAACTGCTGGAGAGAGTCCAGCAAAGGGTACCAAGATGATTAGGGGATTGGAACATCTTTCTTATGAGGAAAGGCTCAGGGACTTGGGTCTTTTAGTCTAGAAAAAAGAAGACTCAGGGGAGATCTTATCAATACTTATAAATACTTAAAGGAGGATGCCAGGTAGATGGGAATAGTCTTTTTTCAGTGGTGACCAGGGATAGGACAAGAGGTAACAGGCACAAACTTGAGCACAGGAAGCTCCATCTTAACATGAGGAGGAACTTCTTTACTCTGAGGGTGGCAGAGCACTGGAACAGGCTGCCCAGAGAGGTTGTGGAGTCTCCCACACTGGAGACATTCAAAACCCGCCTGGATGCTGTCCTGTGCAATGTGCTGTAGGTGTCCCTGCTGTGACAGGGGGGCTGGACTTAGATGATCTCCAGAGGTCCCTTCCAACCCTGACGATTCTGTGATTCTGTGATTCTGTAAAGGTGGTTAGCAACACCTGATAAGGTCCATTCCACTTCTCTTCCAGTGGATCACCTGAAAATTTCTTAATATAAATCCAATCTACACAGCGAAATGGATGGATAGGATCCCCTTAGCTCTGGTTCCCAGAACATCTTTATTAATTTTCTCCAGTTGTTTTCCCAAAGAGCTTATGTATTTCTGTAAAAAAGAATTTCCTAATTGACTCAAGTCTTCCCCTTGATATTTAGTCTGATGTGGTCTCCCATATAGTATTTCAAAAGGGCTCAAATAGTCCTTGGCCCTGGGTTTCACGTGTATCCTAAGTAGTGCAATAGGTAGTGCCTGATACCAATATAGGTTTGCTTCTTGACATATTTCGGCTATTTGTTGTTTTATCATATGATTCATTTTCTCCACCTGCCCACTGGCTTGCGTTCTATAAGGTGTATGTAATCGGCAATCAATTCCCAATAGTTTGCTTACCTGTTGCACTACTTGCACACAGAAATGAGTACCTCTGTCTGATTAAATGACCACAGGTACCCCAAATGGAGGTATTATTTCATTTAATAGTACTTTAGTGACTTCTTTTGCTTTGTTTGTTCTACATGGAAATGCCTCTGGCCATCCGGAAAAGGCATCTGTAAGTACCAATAAATATCTCTACCCCCCTTTTCTTGGAAGTTCAGAAAAATCGATTTGCCAGTGTTCTCCTGGTATATTTCCCTTCCCAATGCGTTCCAACTGTACTTGATTTCTGGTATTAGGATTGTTTTTCAAACATACCCCACATTGCTGAGTCACCTGTTGGATCATAGTATATAAATTTTTCCCTGCTCATTTCTGATTTAAAAATTTATACAAGGAGTCTGCTCTCCAATGTGTTTTATTATGTTCTTCTCCGACAATTCCCCATATCTGTTTGGCAGGAATTATAATTCTCCCATCACTCACGTAGGCCCACCCTTTGGAGGGAATCTGCCCTCCTAACTTTCCTGTTAATTCTTTATCAGCTCTAGAGTATTCAATATTTTCCTGCTCATCCAAACTCTTACCTCTATTATCTGGAATTAACATTAAAATCTTTTGCGTTCTTTCTGCTGCCTGTTTAGCCTCTTGGTCGGTGAAAGATTCCATTTTCTGAAGTGCATCAGTATCGCTACATGCCCTTGTAAAAAGTCCCTCTCCAGGTTTCTTGTAGGCCCCCTTTAAGTACTGCTGTAGTAAGTAAGGCTGCTATAAGGTCTCCCCAGAGCCTTCTCCAGGCTCAACAACCCCAACTTTCTCAGCATGTCTTCATAGGAGAGGTGCCCCAGCACTTTGATCATCTATGTGGCCCTCCTCTGGATTCGCCTCAACAGGTACATGTCCTACTTATGCTGGGGGCCCCAGAGCTGAACACAGTAGTCCAGGTGGGGTCTCATGTGAGCAAAGTAGAGGGAGAGAATCACCTCCTTTAACCTGCTGGTCACACTTCTTTTGAAGCTCAGGATACAGTTGGCTTTCTGGACTGCAAGCAGACATGGCTGGCACATCTTGAGCTTCTCATCAACCAACACTCCCAAGTTCTTCTCTCCAGGGCTGCTCTCAATCCATTCTCTGCCCAGCCTATATTTGTGCTTGGGATTGCCCCAACCCACGTGCAGGACCTTGCTGAACTTCCCGAGGTTGACACAGAGACACCTCTCCATCCTATTGAGGTCCATCCTGATGCTATCCCTTCCCTCCAGTGTGTCAACCACTCCACACAGCTTGGTGTCATTCGCAAACTTCTTGAGGATACAGTCAATCCATGTCACCAACAAAGCGCCGGTCTCAATACCGACCCCTGAGTTATGCTACTCATCACTGGTCTCCACTTGGACATTAAGCTGTTGACTGCAACTCTTTGACAGTTACCATCCAGCTAATTCCTTATCCAGTCAGTGATCAATCTATCAAATCCATGTGTCTCCAATTTAGAGACAGGGATGTTGTGTGGGACAGTGTCCACTCATGAAATGCATATCTATTGAGAGTTATCAAAGCATAAAAATCTTCTGTTTCGTCATTTGTTGAATTTGAGAAAGCATCAGAGGAAACTATTTTATCCTCCCTTTTGTTCTTTTTTTTTCTACTCTTGCACCTTGGGTACCTAACTAAATGAATATTAGTCTAAACCAGCCTGCCATTCTTTGTCTTTGTTGAGTCTATTGCCTCTTTCTATCTAAATCTGTTGCAGAAAGGATGTGAGTAAGCAAATTTGCAACCAGACACTCTTGTGTGAAGACCTGACCCCAGGGGATGGAGAATTAAGTAAGACACAAAATACCATGAGACATAACTTCCTTCTGAGCTCTGATAGCTATAAACATATGCTTCAGTGCATATTTGTGACCTAATTGCCAATTACTAAACGAGATCTTTAAATAAAGTAAAAATAGACAAAGGGACACAGAAAACAAACAAACAAAAGCCCTCTAACCAAGGCAACTAGCAGAAAAACAGAAATGGACAAAAATATTCTAAACCCTGAAGTTCTGGGGTGATTTCTACCCAGTCCAGTTTCTTTCTAGTCTAAAGTAAAAAGGCTGGTATAAGAAGGGATACAAATACAATTGCACTTAGTTCTGCTAAGGCAAAAGACTGCTACCACAAATGTATGATCTTCTCATGTAAAGTAAGTATATCTAGTGTAAAAAGTGGTATGATTATTACTAGTCATTGTGATGGTCTAAAAGTAATCCAGTAGTTTAAATTAAACTGATATGCAAAAAAAATATATTTTAAGTAGTTACTGTGCAGCAGAGAATATCATGCTAGTTCATTAATAACAGTATTCTAAGTAGGATTATTCTTGTAATAATAACGTAATAATAGTTTAGGAGGTAAGAGGTTGAAATATGTTTTCTCTGTTACATTGAGTTCCAGCATCTTCAATAACAACGTTATAGCAATAACGTTCAATAGCAACAACTAAAAATGGCATTTGTACTCTCCAATTCAGAAGAGAGGGAGATTCAAATAGGGAAATTCATTCACACACAAAAATTGTTTGGCAATGGAAAAGACATACTTAAAATAAAATTATAATACTGAGGAGCTGCTTAAGGAACCTTATATAAATAGCAAAGACATAGTGGAAATCCTTTCACTAACTCCTGTATGCATTATATTTGGTTCAGAGAGAGGAATAGAGTAGAAGTGGAAGACTGTGTCCTTAAAAAATATCCAGTCACACTGTTAACTTTAATTCTGCCTCACTAAGTTCACAAAATGGTCCCTATTCTCTCTCAACACAATAGCTATCTACAATTCATTTCCAGGTTTGAATAGTTAAAAAATACACACCAACTAGGGAATACTGAGGGAAGAGAGCAGAAATTGTGCAGGGTATGGTACAAGGTAGCAGACGAACTTTCCCAAGGAGAACAAGATAATGTTAAGAAGAGTAGCACTTCCAAGGCTCCATGCAAAAAGAAATGGCCTGGGTTAATTTATTCTTCAATATAACATTGACTTTATTTAAATGACTCTGAAGGTTAATCATTAGTAGATTTTTTTCCACTAGGAAAATATATAAAGCACCTTCAGATTTTGGGTTCTCTTTCAACATTTTTCTTTCAGATAGTGACTTAAAAATATTCAAATACATGGTTTTCATAATTCGGTCACATTTATGCAGGACTATATTGAGGTGCCCTTAGTTTATTGTATAATATTTTTCACTTCACTCCCACTTTCTCTGCAGCCTCATGAGGACAGTCAGAGCACTTAAGCAGAATGGAGTCTATTGTATTATCGTTCTGCCCCTATGCATCTTGCATTTTTTACTTATTTTCTCCCTTTTAAGAAAGAGAACTATGACATGCTTCCAATTCCACCCATTTTATTTTACTTTTAAGCTTCTA
Source organism: Pluvialis apricaria (assembly GCA_017639485.1). Lineage (NCBI taxonomy): Eukaryota > Metazoa > Chordata > Aves > Charadriiformes > Charadriidae > Pluvialis > Pluvialis apricaria. Next base: position 36,778,900 of record CM030011.1, on the reverse strand, counting down.
AATATTTTTAACAGGCTAGATGTGGGTGTTATATTCAGGGCATCAAAAGCCAATTTTGACTCAGATCTCTCCTGACTGAATTGAGAGACTGACTCAAAATGACAAAGCAAGAAAAAAGATGGCCATATAGAATTTTGGGGAATTCTGACTAAACATTCAGGATTTTTAGCTATTATATTATTAATATATTAAATAATATGTCCCATTTCTCAAAGCATTGCCTCATCCCTCGAAGTGTTCAAGGCCAGGTTGGATGGGGCTTTGGGCAACCTAGTCTCGTGGACAGTGTCTCTGCCCCTGGCAGGGCGCTTGGAACTAGATCTTTAAGGTCCCTTCAAGCTCTAACCATTGTATGATTCTATGATTCTATTATATTCAATAATTTATTAGGTGATATATACAGATATGTTAGTATTAAAATTAAAGTTTTTCACAGTTTTTCATATATAGGTTACATATATAGGTTTCATCAATGACATAAAGAGAACTTCAAAAGGGCCTATAACTCCTCCCAGTGTGAAAAAAGAATGGCTTGATGAAGACAATAAAAAAACTGCAAAGGGTAATTGTCATGCAGGTAGAATCCTAAGACGTAGGACAACAGAGCACAAGGTTATGGCAATACCAATAACTAAAGCTTTAATTATTTAAAACAAAGGAGCAAAAACTTTATATTGAGGTTTATCCTTGGGAGTTTCAAGAAAATTCCAAAGGAGCAGCTAGCATTCATATGTCAGAAAAGATGACAGAAAATATAAACACTTCTGTCTCCCATATTAACTTCAGATTTTTTTTTTTTAAAGCAAACACACAGATCTTGCGAAGACAGAGAACTAGGAGAATATCAGTTTTAGAAAAAATAGTCTTCTATAAATTAACAGTTCAGACAGTTTCAATACATCAGCTACCAGAGAAAAGACAGAAACTTAGTTAGGATTTTCCAGATCTTAGGAAAGATTAGGAGGTGGTCTAGAGCTTCAAAGACAAACTAAAATTATTAAATTACAGACAACTGTGAATTTGCTTTAAAAAAAATAAATCTAAAAAGTTGAAAAAACTGTATGTATAAAAATATTGTTGAGTAGGATATAAAAGCTCTGCATACACGGTGATGAATCAAAAATAGAATCAGAATCACAGAATCATAGGATCATAGGACTGTTTAGGTTGGAAGGGGTCTTTAAAGATAGAATCATAGAATCATAGAATTGCTGAGGTTGGAAGGGACCTTTAAGATCATCAAGTCCAACCATTAACCTACGCTGACAAAACCCACTTCTAAACCATGTCCCTAAGTACCACATCTACCCTTTTTTTAAACACCTCCAGAGATGGTGAATCCACCACCTCCCTGGGCAGCCTATTCCAATGTTTAATAACCCTTTCAGTGAAAAAATGCTTCCTAATATCCAGTCTAAACCTCCCCCGACATAACTTAAACCCATTTCCTCTTGTCCTATCACTTGTCACCCGGCAGAAGAGGTCAGCCCCCATCTCTCTACAACCTCCTTTCAGGTAGTTGTAGAGGTGATAAGGTCTCCCCTCAGCCTCCTCTTCTCCAGGCTAAACAACCCCAGTTCCCTCAGTTGTTCCTCATAAGATTTGTCCTCCAGACCCCTCACCAGCTTTGTAGCCCTCCTCTGGACACGCTCCAACACCTCAATGTCCTTCTTGTAGTGAGGGGCCCAAAACTGAACGCAGTACTCGAGGTGGGGCCTCACCAGTGCCGAGTACAGGGGGATGATCACTTCCCTAGTCCGGCTCACCACACTATTCCTGATACAGGCCAGGATGCTGTTGACCTTCTTGGCCACCTGGGCACACTGCTGGCTCATATTCAGCCGGCTGTCCACCAACACCCCCAGGTCCTTTTCTGCCGGGCAGCTTTCGAGCCACTCCGCCCCAATCCTGTAGCGCTGCATGGGGTTGTTGTGACCCAAATGCAGGACACGGCACTTGGCCTTGTTGAACCTCATACCATTGGCCTCAGCCCATCGGCCCAGTCTGTCTAGATCCCTCTGCAGGGCCAGCCTACCCTCAAGCAGATCAACACGCCCACCTAGTTTAGTGTCATCTGCGAACTTACTGAGGGTGCATTCGATCCCCTCATCCAGATAATTGATAAAGATATTAAAGAGAACCGGCCCCAGCACCAAGCCGGTCATCTAGTCCAAACCCCCTACCCCAGGCAGGGACACGTTTCACTAGACCAGGTTGCTCAAAGCACCATCCAACCTGACCTTGAACACTTCCAGGCAGGGGAGACTGACAACTTCTCTGGGTGACCTGTTCCAGTGTCTCACCACTCTCATCATAAAAAAATGTCATCCTTATAGCCAATCTAAATCTACCTTCTTTCCATTTAAAGCCATTTCCTCTCATCCTGCCACTACGGGTCACGGTAAAAGTCTCTCTTTTTCTTATAAGCCCCCTTTATATATTGAAAGACCACAATTAGATCTCCCCAGAGCCTTCTCTTCTCCAGGCTCAACAACACCAACTATCTCAGCCTGTCTTCATAAGAGAGGTGTTCCAGCCCGCTGATCATCTTTGATGCCCTCCTCTGGACTCGCTCTAACAGATTTATGTCTTTCTTGTGCTGGGGTCCCAGAGCTGGATGGAGTATTCCAGGTGGTGTCTCACCAGAGCAGAGTAGAGGGGGAAAATCACCTCCTTCGACCTGCTGTTCACACTTTTGATGCATCCCAAGATAGGATGGTCTTTCTACACTGTAGGTGCACATTGCTGTCTCATGTCTGATTTTTCATCCACCAGTATCCCCAAGTCTTTCTCTGCACTCTTGCTGTCAACCGATTCATCCCTCAGTCTCTACTGATAGTGGTGATTGCACTGACCCACATGCAGGACCTTGCACTTGGCCGTGTTGAACTTCATGAGGTACGCATAGGTCCATTCCTGAACCCTATCAAGGATCCTCTAGAAGGCATCCTTTCCCTCAAGTGAATCAACTGCACCACTCAGCATGATGTCATCCACAAACTTGGTGAGGGTGCACTCAGTCCCACTGTCCATATGATTAATAAATATATTGAAAGGTACCAGCCCCCTGGTACTCTTGTACAAAGGTACAGACCCCTGGGGGACACCACTTGTTACTGATCTCTATTTGGACATTGAGCCATTGATTACAACTCTTTGGATGCAGCCCTCCAGCCAATTTCTTATCTACCAAATAGTCCATCCGTCAAATCCATATGTCTCCTATTTAGAGACAATGATGTTGAATGGAACTGTGTCAAGGCCTAACAGGAGTCAAGATAGAAGACATCAGTTGTTTTTCCCTTATCCACCAATGCAGTCATTCAATCAAAGAAGATCACTAGATTAGCCAGGCACAATTTGCCCTTGGTGAAGCCATATATCCTGTCTCAAATCAACTCCCTGTCTTCCATATGCCTTGACATAGCTTCCAGGAGGATCTGTTCCATGATCTGCTGAGAGCAGAAGAATCAAAAACAATTTCAGGGAAAAAAAGTCCTCCAATAACTCTTGTGGCAATAACGGTTGAACAGAAATGCACAGCCTTATTATACTGGCAATCATCTTCGCTTTTTCCAACTAGTTCTATAATCTTGTTCCATCTTTATTAATCCTCTTCTACTCCTTTTACTCAGCTGTCCTCTTTGTATCAGAACCTGTTTGTCTCAAACATCAGAAAACAACTGGCAAATTAAATCTGCATTATCTGGGATTATGAGGAACACCTGCTAGAGAAATAAATTGTCACATTAGTTTCAGTAGTCCCTGTATATTTGCTACAATAAATACCACAGTTTTTGCAATATGCAGTGTGTATGTTATAAGGAATGCCAGGGGAAATATGTGTTTTCTGTGAATCATACTCTGGTGACACGAAATGTTCGGAACTTGGAAGATATCCTGCACTGTAAATTAAAACCAGCATATATGGAAGCAGTGCATGCTAACTGTTATTTATTTCAGACCACCAAAATATAGAGCATCAGATATTTTTATGAAAGTTGACTAATGTTCTAATTCAGTTATTTTGCAGTGAAAAAAAATCTAGTAATAAAAAAGAGAAGATAAAATTTATGTTTTGCCACACAGAGATGATGCTACTTATTAATTCTAATATGGTTAATAAACTCAGCAGATTTCAGAACATAAAAGGCTGTTTCGAAAACTCATTTGTAGACTGCAGTTAGTATTCTTTTCCTAGAAAGACTTAAAGATACAGAATACATGTAATTTTTTCAAATTTCCCCCCCCCAGCACTGCCAATTTTTTTCTGCAGATGAAGAATGGAGTGTAGACATAACAATATTTGACCAATTAGGTGTTTCTGATATGGAATCAAGCTTGATTCCTCCTTCCTCTTCACATGGTTTATCCTTTTCTGACCAGGACTTCCTTTTCAATCCTTCTGTCCTTTGCTGCCATCTTTTATTCACTCAGCTCTACCTTGCCAGTTTCATATTTGTCCCTTATCTCTCTGTCCTTGATGTAAAACAAAAAAGTTGGGATGGTGTTCTTCCATTACTGTCTTCCTACCCTCTTTGTTTGATCATTGTGGTCATTGTCACTAACCATCAAGACTGCAAAGTCTGGGCATCCCTTGTACTTTCTCCTTCATACAGGGTTTTAATCTTAGCAAGTCCATCTGTATTTCCATGTTTTCTGACTGTGTTCACAATGTTTATGTACATGTTTAAGAACTTTATTGTGAAATCTGGTAAAATCATTTTCTTTCCAAGTTCTTTCTTTTGTCTTGGAAAATAAAATTTTGCTTCAATCACTTTCTTTTTCAACAGGAATTCTCACAGTTCATATTCATCCATGCTTTGTATTCCTCATTCTCTATCTCTTGACATACAAAGATTTCAGGCTCTATACTATCCTTCTTATTGTCCTTCATTTGTTTTCAAGATATCTGTGACTGACTAAACCCCTGGAAGCAGAATATCACTCACTGAATAAAACCCTACAATGCAAGAAAATCAGTGGAGATGGGCAGTGCCAGTAAGTTCAAAGAACAATGCAAAGAACCTGACTTTTTCTTTTTCTTGTCTGACAAGAGACAAACAGCTATCAACAGCTGAGTGGATCACCTAGAGGTGTAAATGTCTCCCCAAGTTCATTAAAAGAGTGTGAATGTTTCCCTGAGTTAGCCAGACCAGCATGCGGAGACTGAATAAGTGGCTCAGCCCAACCTAGAGTATAAAAACTAAATAACTAGCAAAAGAATTTTGAAAAGAGTAATGGGCTTGAGCTGACTTCAACCCATGTATTCCTTCCTGATGACTGGGGATGCCTAGTGTCAGAATGGTAAGCGTATTGAAGAGACCAGTAATGGGAATCACACTGATATTGTGACTGAACTGTGTATTGCAATGGCTGCATTTTGCTAAGTGTAACTTACATTTGTATTGTTTTTTCAGTATATTTTGTATCACTGCTAAAGCTGAACTCCCGTGTAACATTAACTGTCTTCAAATAAGTAATCTGATAATAAATATTGATATTGAAACTTCTGTGACTGCAAATCATTCAGGTAAATAGTTCTTGACAAGACAATAGGAGAGAAGGAACAAACCAGGAGCCAGAAACATTAGTGTGCTGATTTCCCAAGTAACTTGGCTATACAGTATCACAGTATCGTCAGGGTTGGAAGGGACCTCTGGAGATCATCTAAGTCCAACCCCCTTGCCACAGCAGGGACACCTACAGCAGGTTGCACAGGACGGCATCCAGGCGGGTTTTGAATGTCTCCAGTGTGGGAGACTCCACAACCTCTCTGGGCAGCCTGTTCCAGTGCTCTGCCACCCTCAGAGTAAAGAAGTTCCTCCTCATGTTAAGATGGAGCTTCCTGTGTTCAAGTTTGTGCCTGTTACCTCTAGTCCTATCCCTGGGCACCACTGAAAAAAGACTATTCTCATCTACCTGGCACCCTCCCCTTAAGTACTTATAAGTATTGATAAAATCCCCCCTGAGTCTTCTTTTTTCTAGACTAAAAAGACCCAAGTGCCTGAGCCTTTCCTCATAAGAAAGATGCTCCAATCCCCTAATCATCTTAGTAGCTCTTTGCTGGACCCTCTCCAGCAGTTCCCTGTCCTTCTTGAACCGGGGAGCCCAGAACTGGACACAGTACTCCAGATGCTGCCTCACCAGGGCAGAGTAGAGGGGGAGGATGACCTCCCTCGACCTGCTGGCCACACTCTTCTTGATACACCCCAGGATGCCATTGGCCTTCTTGGCCACCAGGGCACATTGCTGCCTCATGGTCATCCTGTTGTCCACTAGGACTCCCAGGTCCCTTTCTACAGAGCTGCTCTCCAGGAGGTCAGCCCCCAACCTGTACTGATGCATGGGGTTATTCCTCCCCAGATGCAGTACCCTACACTTGCCTTTATTGAACCTCATCAGGTTTTTTTTCTGCCCAACTCTCCAGCCTGTCCAGGTCATGCTGTATGGCAGCACAGCCTTCCAGCATGTCAGCCACCCCTCCCAGTTTTGTGTCATCAGCAAACTTGCTGATGGTACACTCTATCCCTTCATCCAGGTCATTGATGAATATATTGAACAGGACTGGACCCAGTACTGACCCCTGAGGGACACCACTTGTTACTGGCTTCCAACTGGACTCTGCACCACTAACCACAACCCTCTGAGCTCTATCTGTCAACCACTCTTCAATCCACCCCACTGTCCATTCATTTAACCATATGAATCAGCTAAAGATGTGTCCTTTAGATGAACTTGACTAATCAGAATGTGAAAAGCAATCCTCTAGAAGTTAGGATACTTGCCTCTGCTTGAAAACCCTCACCCACTGAGCTTGTGCAGTAAAATTAAGAGACACTGTACCTTCAAATGAAGACGAGGACATTTCACATGAATCAGCTTCAACATAAGGAATTATGAGCACCAGTAAAAAGTTGATAAACAATGAACATGTTAATTATGTTAAGTTACAATGTATAAATGAATGATTGTTTCAATGTTGTGTGTGCTAGCCTTGTGGAAATACCCGCTAGCATGCTTTTCTGCACAGAATTACCGAAAAATAGCTAATACCTTGACCACATGTTATTGGCTTGCACACTGGGTAAACGATCCCACGAGTTTTGGGACGACAACATTACAGCTTCCATGCTTGGAATATCTAAAAGAACCTGGTCAGAGAGTATTGGACTCTGACAATGTCCCATCTTCAAATATTTGGTAATGCTATTCCACATTGCTGAATTTCGATCAAACTGAGAGCACACAAAGGAGCTTTGATGTCTTTACTCAGCGTTTGTAAGAGGTTGGGAAGTATATATTCAGGAAAAAAAGAGAATAATCTGCCCAGAGTCTGTCAAACATTTTTATTCCTTTAGTTCCAGAAGGTGCTTCTCAGCAGACTAATATCCACAAAATCCTTCCATGGAAGAGCATCTATTTGAGTGTGTTACCATCTTTGCCTGGATGCAGGATATTTCTCAAGCCAGAACACTGGCAGCTCCCCACCAGCACATACATGGGGTATGTTTATCTTTAGTAGGAGGACCTGGTCTTATGTCTGCAACACACAGGTAAATAGGAAATGCTTCTTCCTCACACATGGTCATGTTTTTGATTTTACTCTTTATTTGGCAGTATACTTGAGGGAAAGGGGACTGAATACACTTCAGTTTTTGTATTCTTTCTCTTTCTGACACAAACAATTTTTGTCAATGTTGTTACTTGCCATAACATTTTATCTGTCTTTGTGAGGCGAGACCTTAAAACTCTGATGATAATTATAAAAAAACCCACAAGGTAAAGCTAAACTGTAGCAGGAAACAATTAGAAAGCCAAGAGTCAAGCAGCTTGCTGTCCTGTATCAATGGCTCATTCTAGAATCAACAGGCAAATTCCTTTGCCTTTCTAGTTTACATTACATTTTTCCTGAAAAGCATGCTTGTAATAACTTTCAGTTTTTTTAAAAAAATCACACCCTCCAAAACATACATGTAAACAGGCCTATTTAGAGACCTCCAGGAATGATTGACCCTCAGAATGCCTTAGAAGGCAGTACCAACAATAGGATTGTTACAGCCTGGAAACCCTGATAGCACATCTATATCAAATTTTTACTGAAGGCAAATTGTTACAGTAAAGAACAAAATGAAAACCTTTTCCTTAGCAGATAATTCAGACAGTTGAAATGAAATTTTAAAGGCTCATTAGTCATTCAACTATTTTAAGAATATACATTGCAAGCTCTAAAGAAGACAACAGATTAATAGAGTATCTAGATGGTATTTAGATTTTTTTATTGTTCAAAAATAACAATGTAATACTAGAATATTTATTTTAACAAACTATAAAGTAAAATAAGCTATGTGGTAAATGTCACAGTGATGATGTAGTACATAAGAGTAGGTCAAAGTAAGGAAGGAATAAAAAAGGCATTTTCCGTATTTTTTTGCTTCTGTTATTTATCTGTTTTCTTTTCCATAATTAGGAAACAAAAATTCACTTTATGTATCTAAAGGAAGCCTAGAAGTATTGTTTTTATCCCTCTGAACTATGTAGTCTCATTTCTGCAAATGATTTGTAAACTTCAAACTCAGCTTGTGGCACTATATTCAGACTTCTCAGGGGTATGAGACTCTCAGGGGCATTCAGACTTCTACTAGGGGTATGATTTGCACAGCTTTTTGATATCTTCCTTTGGACCTTGAGAGCCCTAAGAAACTCAGAAATCTGGCAATTCTGTGTAATGAAGGGGTTGTTGTGAAAAGATTGAAGAGTTTTTTCTGTGTACTATAAACAGCTTCTACAATAGGGCTTAAAGCTGCTATCTTTTAGCTGAACCTGAAGTAAAAGAAAGAGTATTACTCTCATGCTTCTATTGTAAAATCACCAAATTTGATTAAAGTAGAAATAGAATGTTAAAAATGTGTGTTTTGAAACTCATAACCATAGGACCCTCACTAGGTAGTTAGTGTTTTGTATCAAGAAACTAATAGAAATGGGACGAAACAATGAAAAATTGAATACAGAAGTTTTGTTTGAGTCCTGTAACTATAGAAACTTGTGATGCTGCTTGGAAACCCCCTTACCCTCCTGATCTTGATTTAAATATCAAGAATCAATTAAGAGATATTAATAGAAATAATTGATTATTTGGATATGGATATTGATAGTAATGTATAATCAAGAGATGAATCAATGAAAATTAAAACCATGATATATATTTTGTGATAAATAATTTGTGTAATGGTAACTAGGTATGATCCAAACTGTTGAAAAATGTAGCTTTGATATACCTGTCAAGAAAGTGATAAGTTGTAGGCCTGGTTAGTAAACTGAGAGAATCCTCTGGAGTTTCCAAGATTAAAGGGGTGATGGAATTTTGCAACCAAGATGAATAAACACAAAGATTGGGTTCACTAGCAGACACAATGAGGAAGACTATGGATGACAACCAGAGGACCCTGGACAACCACCGGTGTACCTGAAAGCGCATGCGTCACAGACGTTTACATGTATTAATGAATTCTTGGAAATCGTATGAATATGTTGATTGTTTCTCAGAAATATAATGAATACGTATATTTTGATTGTATATAATTTTTGTAGCGGAGCAACTTGACATGCACACTAGGTGGAGTGATCCCCTCTGCGTTCGACACCATAATAAAAAAGTGCCTGCTTTATAAACTTAAATTAAGTCTTACAAAATTTTGTTTCTTCCAATTTACGGTAACACAGCTTAAGACCAGTATTAAAAGGACCAGGTCCTCAACTAAAGGGGGAAAGAGGAATAAAGCAACAAAAGTCATGTGCATTGACTATGTATTAAGTGCCTTGCCTATCTGAGTATTTGTTAAAAAGAATGTCTAAGTGACATTGGGAAGTGGATGACGTTATGAACTAAATTAGGAAAAATAATACTCTATAATCTTTGACAAAATATCCCACATTGATCAAAATTTCTGAATGCTGACTCTGCAAGACAGACACACGAAACAGCTCCCAGAGATATTTCAGTGTCATTCAAACCAGTTACTATCTTGACTCTGAATCCTCTATGTCTTGCTAAGACAATTTCCAGTGTTTGAGAGAAGGTAGAGAAAAATAGCAAAAGCTTTGTTATATTTCAAGGGGAAAAAAAATAATCTTAGACACAGGTGATAATGAAAGGTCTGAAGTACGGGCTGAATGTTATATAAATATTGGGGTCCTCAGAGTAAAGAATCACAACCAGATAATGCAAGATAATGCAGGAATGAGCTAAAGCCATCCTTAGGATGAATCATTTCCTGACTAGGGGAATGGGAGAGGGGGGAAGCGAGTTTGCTCAAAGGTAACCTAAGGTGACCTAAGACCCCTGGGAGAAGATCTTACATGCTAAGGTCAGACCACCTTTGTATAATGAACTAGTCACTAAGTGGAGCATGCACAAAAGGGCATTAGTTATATAACCAAAAGGTGACCGATGAACAAATTTTGTGTAACTTTTCTTTGTTGTAAACTGTATAAAAACCTATAACCCCTCTGAAGAGGTGTGCTAGCTTTGTGAACTACCACCTGGTACCCCTCTCTGTACAGAACTGTGTTAAAGGTTAGAAGGTGAATCTCCACTCTGTGTGCTCGTTGCCTCCTGCACACCGGACACGAACTTAAACCCTGACTGAGGGACAACAATATGATATAATAAAGTAGACATTATTTTCATATGTGCTTGGAGATAAAAACATATCTCATAATCAAACTTCATTTTCTCTTTTGGGGCAGTCTTGATGCAGTCTTTTTGTATTCTTTGAAACTTCCAATTTTAATCCTTATTCATTCTAAAAAAATATATTAAAAGTAAAATCTTTGGGAGAGGATGTTTTCTTTGACTGTTCTTTTTGCTTCCTGGATTTCCATGTTTTAGAACTTATTTCAATGCACAGCATAATAATGTAATTAGCTGGATTCATCAATAGTAATATCAGCTAATATTCTCTATGTTTCTTCTGTGCTAAAGCTGAATGCAGTTTGGGTGAGTCACGCTGTTCAGAGAAATTTAGAGAACACCATTTGGGCTTCACATATTTCCAATTAATGTGCTTACATTTACAATAATTTGATTGCACCCCAAAATGAAAAGGCTTGAGAAAGCAGAGAAAAGCCAAATGTCTAATTCATCATTGCATTATATAACTTTCATGCTGGTTTAGCTGCACCTGATTTTCCATAGAATCATTGAATCATAGAACGGCTTAAGTTGGAAGGGACCAGCAAGATCATCTAGTTCCAAGACCCCTGCCATGGGCAGGGACTCCTCCCACTAGACCTGGTTGCTCAAAGCCCCATTCCCAGCCAAGCCTGTATTTGTGCTTGGGATTGCCCTGACCCAGGTGTAGGACCTTGCATTTGGCCTTGTTGAACTTCATGAAGTTGGCATGGGCCCACCTCTCCAGCCTGTCCAGGTCCCTCTGGATGGCATCCCTCCCCTCCAGCGTGTCTACCTCTCCACACAGCTTGGTATCATCAGCAAACTTGCTGAGGGTGCACTCAACCCCACTGTCCATGTCGCTGACAAAGATGTTGAACAACATGGGTCTCAGTACTGACCCCTGAGGAACGCCACTCATCACTGGTCTCCACTCGGACATCAAGCCATTGACCGCAACTCTTTGAGTGTGACCATCCAGGCAGTTCTTTATCCACCGAGTGGTCCATCTGTTGAATCCGTGTCTCTCCAATTTAGAGAACAGGATATCATGTGGGACACTGTCAAATGCTTTGTACAAGTCCAGGCAGATGACATCGGTTGCTCTTCCCTTATCCACTGCCACTGTAACCCCTTCGTAGACGGCCACCAAATTTGTCAGGCATGACTTGCCCTTGGTGAAACCATGTTGGCTGCTACCAATGACCTCCTTATTTTTTATGTGCCTTAGCAGACTTTTCAGGAGGATCTGCTCCATGATCTTGCCAGGCACAGAGGTGAGACTGACTGGCCTGTAGTTCCCCGGGTCTTCCTTATTTCCCTTTTTAAAAATGGGGGTTATGTTTCCCTTTTTCCAGTTGGCAGGAACCTCACCAGACTGCCATGACTTCTCCAATATGATGGATAGTGGCTTAGCACTTCATCTGCCAGTTCCCTCAGGACCCGCGGATATATCTCATCAGGTCCCACGGACTTGTGCACCTTCAGGTTCCTCAGGTGGTCTTGTACTTGATCTTCACCTACAGTGGGCAGTTCTTCATTTTCCCAATCCTCACCTTTGCATTCTGCATCATGGGTAGTGTGGCTGCAGTCTTTGCCAGTGAAGACTGAGGCAAAAAAGTCATTGAGTACCTCAGCTTTGTCTCTATCCCGGGTAACTAGTTCTTGCGTTTCCTTCCGGAGAGGGCCCACATCTTCCCTAGTCTTTCTTTTCTTGCTGACATACTTATAGAAGGATTTTTTGTTTGTCTTGATGTCCCTGGACAGATTTAATTCAGTTTGGACTCTTAACTTGCCTAACCTGATCCCTGGCTGCTCAAACGATTTCTCTGTATTCCTCCCAGGCTATCCGCCCCTGTCACCCATAGGGCACCCATAGGGCACCAATGTCACCCATGACTGGCATAAAACTAATGCGTATTTATATTAATGCAATGCTGAACAGAGCTTAATTCGGCCTGATGGACTAGGTCATTTTGTGATCAATAGCTACTGTTACAATAGTGTATTCTGAGGAGAAGATACACAACAATCATGATCCAAGGTTTATCATAGCTTTACAGCTTTTTGCAGATTTTGTCATGGAGCAATTAACATGGACTTGTGAAGCCAGCCTATCAGAGAAAGAATCAGAGACTTTGTAATGTGAAAATAAGAGTTTCTAAATGATGAGCCAAAAAATCAGTGTTGATCAGGATCAAACATTTGCAAATAAGGACTTTTAGAGATATTTCTAAAATATGGATAACATAATTTTGTTCAAATAGTATCAACACCAATAGAGATAATATAGTAGATTTGACAATTATACTTGTTTGATACAGCATATCAAATGTATCTTTATATGGATATAGAGCATGAATCATTTTTCCAAGCAAAAAAAATATTTAGGCTTGATATGGAATGTAGCTGCCAAATATAGTTTATTATTATTTTCAAGTGCAAATGCTAATTGAAATTTAATTGGAGAAATAAGGGCTCTAAATTATACATATTGATCTAAAAGAGGAACAAAGGAAAAAACAAAACATTTTCAGTTTTCTTAGTTTTGCTCAGTTTACTTGCAGAGCTGTTAAATTTTGCAAAGATATATTTCTTCCTTCTCTGAGAGTAAAAAGAAAAGGGTCTACCTATAGATTACATGCAGTTTTTAGTATATTAATTTGTCAAGTTTTAAATGTTCTTATCTAAATAGTTGTCTATTTGCTGTACAAATGAAGAGCTAAATAATTGTTCCGTTCAACATTCAACTAAACAAAATGACTGATTGTAAGGAGGAAAGAGGAGGAGGAGGAGGAGAAAGAAACTAATGAATTATATAGATTAGCATGACAACAAATAATAGAGGATAAGAAAGTAGGTGGCCATATTTCATTACTTGACGAGTGTGTTACCTAGGAAACAAAAGACCGAATGATTGCATAAATGACCCTATGCTTGTGGATTTAAACAGATTAAATTATATAGGACTGCAATTTGTGCAGAACAAGGATTGTGAGGGGCACCGTTTAGTATGTGAAATAAAAAAGCCTAAATTGCCTATTTTCATTTTGATGAGTTTTAAAGCATTTATTACCGAAATCTTCTTTATTATCTAAGTTTCTGAACTAACAAAACTATGTGATAAAAACTAACCAGTCACCCCATCCAGCTGATTAATCACCCTTTTTAAAGACTCCTGTAGAGGACACTAATCATTGACTGAACTCCAGCTCTCATCAGCAGGACTCAAGTTGATTCCAACAGACATCCAGATGGTATTGTTAGGACAGCATTTCTCTACTAACACAGAGTTCATTAATCTGCTACGTCTACTGCTTTTGCACCAAAGGCAATCCAGCTGAAGGAACCATAGTGTGTCCTCACATATGACGATGAATAGATATCACTCATTAATTTTATAGTAGAAGAATCTGGTAATGCATAATCTGTTATTCATATTAAAATGTTTGTAAAAATATAAATTAATCAACAAAACAATGATAGTGCTTGCCCCTTCTTTACAAAATAACCCTGAGGAGCTCAGAGAAACACTTGCTAGAATTCAAAGGATATGTTTATTCCATACAGTACAATTAGCTTCTTTAGATGTCACCAACTTTAGGAAGTTTTGACTGTTTCCAGTCAAAATCTTCCAATGATCTTCTAGCATCTTCTAGCATACTGTTTATTTTCTGTACAAATAAAAAAGTTCAAGTATGCTTAAAATAAAGAGAGGAATATACAGATAATCATGTTTGAAAAGGCATAGGAAGTAATATTTGTGATGAAATTCAGAATGGTCAGACTGAGTCAGCTAGAACTGTCACTTCACGTGTTGGCCAAAAGGTAAGATTTGGGAGAGAATATAAGAATGGAGCAAGCATAAAGTGAATGGAATCTGAATCAAAATCTTAACTTGTATTTGCTTTTTTTTTAAAAGTACCTTCAGTTGAGCAGTTATCTTACTTTCATTTCTTGGGAGATTTCCATCCACTCCAGTCCCTTCTTACCCACGACTCTCTCTCTATTGTTAACAGGACAGCTTTATATGTAGCACATACTGAAACAGACAAAGCAACTGTGGAAAGTCAGACCTAAGAACACAACTGGTTTTAGATGGATCAGTGTCAGGTATAGGATCCTTAAAAAAAAAAAAATAGAAAAAGAAAAAGAAAAAAAAATCTCTGCCACTGCAGTGGAGACCTGAGGATAGGAACAAGCAAATGGGGGAAAGGGAACACTGCAGAAGCTCCTACATGCCACTAAATGTAAAAATAGAGTCTCCTTGAATACAAAGTCCAATCTGTCAGTAGAAAACAAATATGGGATTTTGCTGCCTCTAGCTTAAGAGGCAAGCTGTGGATTAAAATTTTGTTTCATATATGTCAAATGAAGAAAAGAAAAATTAGAAAGATTAGTTAAGGATGAACAATATTAGGAAACTCTGTTAGCCAGACTCCCAAAACTCCAATCACTGCTTCAGGATGAAGGAACACGATGAACAGAATTTAATGCTATGCAAATTGTGAACTTGCAAACAAAATGAAATGTGTAAGGGTGGTAAGGCACTGGAACAGGTTGCCCAGAGAGGTTGTTGAAGCCCTGTCCCTGGAGGTGTTCAAGGCCAGGCTGGACATGGCCTTGGGCAACCTGGTCTAGTGTGAGTTGTCCCTGCCTATGGCAGGGGGGTTGGAACTTGATGATCTTCAAGGTCCCTTCCAACCTAAACCATTCTATGATTCTATGATTCTATTTCTATGGTGTTCATATAAGTTTATTAGCATTACCGAAACCGTGTTAAGCCTCAATAATACTCTTGAAGTTGATTACATGCAATAGTGGTATGGTGGATATCTGAATTATTTCACTTGTAGTACAAGTTGTTGGTAGGCATAAGAAAGTTAAAATTTAATATAAGTTAAAAAATCTGCCATGTGTATGTAGACTTAAACCTGTATGTATAAATTCTGTCAATCTGGAGATCATCTACCTCACTGGAGCAAGAGAATAGCAGTTAGAATCCTAGAATAATTTAGTTTAGAAGGGACTTCTGGAGGCCTCTCTTCCAACACCCTGCTCAAAGCAGGGTTAACTTCTGAGTTAGTTCAGATTTCACAGGGCTTGTCCAATCAAGGTTCAAAAATCTGCAAAGATGGAGACTGCACAAGCTCTCTGGGCATCGTTTCAGGTCTTTATCATGCTCATTGTGAAGAGCTGCTGTAAGAAAGCTACATTTAATATATACATATATTTAAAAATATATACTACTACTATAAACCTGATAATGTTGATAAGAATATTTACAACCAGCTTTTGATTAATATTATTCCTCAATCTAAGCTGCCAGTCAACTATTTCAGTCCTCTTTCCAGTTCAACATTCAAGAGATTAACATTCCTTTGTTTATGACTGACATAAAATTTTCTTTGGTTTTGGCTATTTTAATTTTTTTTTGCATGTTCTGATTCCTTACTTGGAGCAGCTAGTCTTTATTGCTATGTGACTTGCTGTAAAGAGAAGGCAGGTAGAAATATTCTTTTGGATTTCAGTTATAGGTTCTCATCTTAGACATCTAAGTTTTTTGATTTTCAACTATGCTTTCAGTCTTTGACAGTTTAATTCATACACATATATATGTCTCCACATTAAACCCAATTTTACAGTTTTAAAATACTTATTAGATGAACCTATGCCAGATTATATGTTGTGCAAGCAGTTGTGTATTAAACTACTGACTTGCTATTTGGTTGGAACAGACACGTTTTTCACATACGTTTTCCATGATTCTTACTATCTCTTAATAACATTATGTCCTTTTGTAAGTAAATGGTTTATCATCAGACAGTTGCCATGTTTATACCAATAATGTCCTTTCCTTGATGGCAGTAATTGTAATGCCCACCCACTCATCTCTTTTTATCTGTTTGGGCCAGCTTATGAAACTGGATCATAATTCAATGTTGAGTGATGATTAAGCAGGCATTTAACTGTAAAATTGAACAGCAATCAAGGTGGAGGGGTACTGGCCTGGAACTAAAAAAAATGTGAAGGTGACCTAGAGCTTTCTATGAATACTGTTTGTGGGAGTTAACCACAAAAAAAATGTGCCTTTGGAAGAGAGAAAAGGTGTGGATCCAAGAGTGACACCACCACACCTGTTCTGGTCTGTTTCTCAAAACCCAGCATATCACTTTGCAAAGCAACAGAAGCACAATAAATTTTTTTTATATAGCAGGATGGGAAGTATATTAGGGCAGGAAGAGGAAAGCTGGCTGGTGGAATGGTTTGGCATAAGGAAACAAATAGCAAGAGGAAGACTGCCAGTAAAGAGAGCTTGAAGCAATCCTGTGAATATGCGCAGTTTGGCCATCATCCATGACTTTGCCAACCTTCCTTGCACCATCAGACTTGGCCGTTCCAGTTTGGTAGTCTTTGATTCTGCAAACACTGCAGCTGGTCTTAATGACAGGAAAATCTGCTTTGAAAAAAAGAGACATACTTCACCTTTCCATTTAAAGAGATAGATATAAGCCATTCTTACAAAAATCTGAAAGCACTCTAGGAATTAAGAACAAGCATAGACTAACAAGAAAGAGAAAATGCTTAATTGCACTCAAGTAATTTATCCATTTCTACTGAGCTTCAGTAGACTGAAAGAAACAAAAAACCAATGACACAGCTTTGGTTTTCCTTCTTTTAACTTCAGTAAGACCTGCTTGAGCATGTCCATTTTATCCATTCTGCAGACCAGAAATATACAGATTTTTAAAGACTTTCTGTGAAGCAAGTGAAATAGAAGATGATAATGCTGCCAAAACAAGTACAGCCAAAAAAGATGAAATCTTCTCCTTTCAAACTCTGTGTGTTCAAAGGAACCTGAGATACGAGAAATCTGATACTATTGTGATGAATCTGATGTGTCAAGCAGAAGCAGATGTGTCATGAAGAAGCAGATGTGGAATATATTCTGTGCAGGTAATACAGTATAATAAGACTCATTTTCTTTGACATGCCAGGAGAAACCTGAATATTTCTCCTTGAGAATCCACAATTCATTATATGAAATACGGTACAATATTCTCTTCTCCCTTATTACCACATTTTCAGTAAGAGTTAGTACTTTCCCTTTTATGGAAACTTGCTGATAAGAATTCAGTGTGATAGCTCAAATGTATTTTCCATTATCCTATGATTATTTTATTTGTTTCTGATAACTTTATTTCATATCAAACTAGCCTGAAGGTCTTAAATAATGAAGAGTTACCCATATGAAAAGATTTTAATTGCTAATGTATACACTACCTCTCTAAGTGCTTCCATTTACATCTGATCTAGTCAAATTATTCTTTCCATACACACTAGCTCTGTGCCACACCAGTTCTGCTGTTCTCAGAGTATCACTACAGAGCAAGATTGCTAGTGAAACTTGCTGTAAAAATAATGACAGCAGGATCCTGACCTATGGTCAAATTGTTCTTTCCTCATGGATCCAACCAGTGAACTGGAACAGTCTGAAAACTGGAAGACTTGATTCTTCTGACAAGTTTTTCAAGCTTGATGCCCCAAAGACATAGTATTTACCAAGTTTACTGTTTTATGGATGACTGCTCCACTGAAGAAAAAAATAAATAACCTTTCAAATTAAAGTACAAAACTGTCTTAAAAAGTGATACTACAATTCATGCAAAAAACAGTCATTACAAAAAGCCAGTAAATATATTCAATGATGAACAGCCATTGTAGCTTGTGATCAGATTAATAAATAGCCTGCATTATCTCTGGCTTAAAGCCGTAGGTCATGCTCCCATTAAAAATCAAGTATTCTCAAATTGCTTTCAGATTTGCATTCATGAAAGTAGTTTTTAACATGTAAGAATAAAGCATTTCCTTATCTTTATGATGCATTTTCAGATCTTCCATAAGGGGTATGCATGCAAACAGTTTCTATTAGAAATACTCAAGTAAATGGCTATGCCTAATGAATATTTTAGCAGGTCACTCACTGAAGCATGCGGGGTTGACAAGTTGTTTTCTAAATGATTCCTCTGCAGGATAGGTATTCTTATGCCAGAACTCTACATTTTAGCAGTGACACGGTCCATTAATCCTTGTGGTCAACTGGGTATTGATCTCCAATTTTCCTTTGACTATTCATGAAAACATTAGTGTTATATTATTTTAAGTTCCAGGATGAACAAAAATTGTTTATTCAGCATTAGAACAAACCTCACAGCTTTACAGTAATTTACTTTGTTCAAGTGATGAAATGTAATTAAACAAGAGTTAATGTGAACCTGATCTCTTTTTCTGAGTCATCAGCAGATTATGAAACTGAGCCTTCAGGACAACAACTTTGATCTTCGCATTTGTATTTTTACCTCTAGGTAGAACATCAACAAATCACACTTACTTTATCTCACAGTCAATTACTTGAACTCACAAAACTTCTTGAACAACCTGTGTTAACTGTTTAGGTTTGCCCCAAAAACCCAAAGATCCTTCAGTGTCTTTAAGATCTAAAATAGGTGTTCAATAAAGCTTAACTTAATTGACTTAACCCTGAAATAACATCAGTGGAGTAATGTAATGCTGAAGATTCAGGTTCCACACCTACCTGATAACACAGCTATTCAGAGACAATGGATATTCAGCATAATCTGGAGATTAAAAACAGATTAAAGAAGACAGTCCATTGTTAGGCTACTCAATAGTACAGATATAAATCATGAAAGTAAATAACGGCATCTGAAAACAATGCAGGGGAAAAAACTTTCTAAAACCAAATTCTTATGGCAGGTGATGTCTCAGAAAAAAAATAATGGAAAAAGTAAATCAGCATATGATAATTAGAAAGAAGAGAAAATTTAAAGAAATATATAATTTGAAGATTAAATTTGTATATCATCTTAACAGGGTTAGGACTACATTTATTAAGAAGAATCTGGCAGATTATCGTTACATTTACATGTCACCAAGAAATACCCTCTATGAACGGTAAAATGTCAAATTAGTTAAGAGCAAGACTTTGCTTTGTTATCTGAAGCTGAGTGAAGTTTTCTGTGTTTGTTCCATTTACCAGAAGACTTATTTCAATAATCCACCTTGAAGGAGACTTCTAAAGGCACAATTGTCCACATGGCACTAACTGCCAAAAGTTGCCAATATTTTCCAATTTAAGTGCCCATGAAATCCACAAAATGTTATCTATATTTTCAGAGGTTATGATCATCTCTAACACTTTAATTTAGTGCCCTCTGTTCCCACAAATAAATCTAGGAATTGAAATCTAGAGTAGTATGCTTGAACGACCCCTCACATTGAAGTTTATGGGAATGGTAGGGAAGTTTTCTTCAGTGGAATTCCAGTTACAGAATTCATCACCCACTGCTGGTCTATTTAAATAAAACCAACTGAATTTTAAGGTACATAACTCATCTACTTAGAGAGCGGGCAGTTAGCAATGTTTTATGAAGAACTAACTTGAACCAGTATAGGTTGATACATATGGTGAGATTTGTCTTTGAAATGCTCCCCAAATTTAATTGTAAATAAATACCATAAGACTTTCAAAATAATTTTGATTTTTAAAAGACAAACTTTGGAGAAAACATCAGCAAAATATGAGGTTAAAGCATGTGTTAATTACACCACTTTGCAAACATCCATGTGTGGACAAAATACATTCTATACTTAATTACAATAGGGGGAAAAATGTCTATTTTAACAAAAACATGAATAAACAATTAGAATTTATGGAGGGTGTACTTTTAAATCAGTGTTCTTCAGTATTGTAGAATTTATGACATAGCATCACTGGGTATGTAGGCCTTGATATACTCGCATTCAAATGCAGTATAGAATCAGTCATAAAATTTCCCATGGCTAGTCACCTAAGGAAGTACATCATATTACATCTTGTTTGACAGAATTTCAGAAGCAACCCTAATATTTTAGTGATGGGTCAAGAGAGACCCATTTTATGGTTGCCTGCTCTGGAAAGTGATGTGTGGCAGTTTTGTGATATATATTTTAATATAAAAATCAGTTTCCTCTTCAGTACTTTGGAGCTCTACATGCTGAGTTCAATCACAGATATCTCAAGTGATTGAACCCTACACTTAGAGGGTGACAAGAGTCATGAACTATTTCAGTACAGAGCGAGACAAAGAATGTGTGCTCAACCACGAAACATTTATGTTGTTTTTCACTTTGTAAAATCTGAAATGCATTCCTTGCAACACAGAACGACAGTTGAAATTAGTCTCACAAATTCTTAATCCTTCTCAAGTGAGAAGCATAATTTATGAGCACAAGGAGGAGACATCAAAAAAAGAAAGACTGATTATGATAGACCACCTTCAAACTTCCTGGTGTCATCTTTCTACTTATTCTGCCAGGTACTTCCCATCAGCGTAAGACAGAAAGAAAACACAGGCTTTATAAGGGTAAATAATGACACTAGCAAATGGCAGTAGAAATCAAGCAAAATAGTGCATAACATTCCAAATGTGTTTTGTTGAAGTCTCCCATCTTAAGAGAGAAGAAAAAGCAAGAGTAAAAACATGAAGCTATGAGACTTTCTTATCTCTCTTAAAATATACTCTATATATTTAACTTTATAAATAGGGAGTTAATCTTGCTGTTTTGTTTACACTACACAGCTTGCCATTAATCCATATGGAAATTGCAGCTGAAAGGAACTGTTGCTGATGCAACACACAACCCACAACTGGGTAGAGGGCCAAAAACACCAGAGCTGAAAGAGTGAAAGAAGAGTAACAAAACTATGTGTTCCTCCTCTTCAAATTCCTTCTACTATGGAAGCACAAGTCTGCTTGTCATACAGATGTGATCAACCCTCAGTCACCTCCTTTTGCTTAGGACACATGATTTTTTGTTCTTGTTTCTTCTGTACACAAAGCCGTATTGTTAAGGTAAACAACTGCTCATATATGACAATAGTAGCTTGAAACATAAATGTTATGTTGGCTTTGTGTGTGAAAACTCTTACAACTGAATCTGTTGTAATTTAACTTAAAGCCTTAAGTAGGAATGGTCTGGTATGTTTGGATTGTATGTTTGAATTTTGATTTTACTTTGATGGAAAAATATAAGGGAAGGCACATCTTTTTTTGGCTTTGATGAGATAAAATAAAATTTTATTCTCTGGTTTCAGGAAGCCTGATACACCCTCTTTTACTCATTTACATTAGGAGACTAGTGGTAGGAACTGAATTTTTCTCTTACTTAACTCCAAGGCCCAAACTCTCATTCGTTGTATATGCTCCCCACTGAGTCTGACAGGTGACTGCAAGATGAAGTCCTAATTGCACGACCAAGGATCAAATGAACAGTTTAAATATGAATGAAATCCTTAAAATTTTTAATTTTTTTTTTTAAGGTGTGGAATAATTACTAAAATAATCAAAAATACAGCATTGTTCACACATTAAGGAAAAGCTTAACATCAAAAGGTTTCTAGGGTAGAATACAGCTGCAGCTGGTATGCGAAGAATCCAATACATCTGTGATTCTCTGCACAATATTGCTTGCAAAGCAACACAGGGATGGAGTGGGGTGGAGATTCCATGGCCAAGCCCTGTGATAATACAGCAGATATGGGAATGAGATGGTCCTATGGAACTGACAAGCCGCACACTTACTACCCTGAGCCAACAGTTTGTCAAATTTTGACAAAATGCTGTCCTTTGTGACAACTTTGCTCATTATAATGTCATTATAATACCTAAACACACCTCCATCCCAAAGGCTACCCACCTCCAAGGTGCGAACACTCCTCCTTGAGTCTGCGCCCTGAATTTTTGGTAAACTATACCTTTAAATGTGAAGTGAGAGAATTTTACACCAATCATAATAAAAGTATTTATGACTAAAGTCCCTCAAACTCCACCTTGAAGGTAAAAAATAGTATAAAAATAGCCCAAGAAAGGGGGAATATTAGGGAAGACACCATCGTGAGCAAGTCAAGGAGGACTCCATCAAAGACTGCCTTTGACATCCGGGACCAGTTGACGGGCTGAGCCTTTCTTCCCCCCCATAGGGACGCCTTTGGGTAAGACTTAGACTATACCAAGGGCTTCCTCAAGAAACTTAGAAATCTCTCTAGAGAGTCTCTTTCCTACATTTATAGCCAGGCTGGATTGTTTATAACTTTGTTGTGTGTTTTGTGTAATTAACGATACTTTTATTTGCACATGCTTTGCAGACAGTGTATTTATCACCAGCAATCCATAAGAACCTATGTATCTGTTGCTAAAATGAACCGCGCTGTTTAAGTAGCTAGTCAGTTTGGTTTCTCATTGAACGCGACCAAAAAGTGGCCGTGGTAGTTCATGAGCATGACTAGACTGAAGGTGCAGTCCACTATTAGTGTATCCAGAATCGTAATAGTTTAATATATTAACCGCGACTGGACTGATAGTGGTGAATTGGACATCACTCAGAATTTAAACCTATCTGCACCTAGCCTCCCACCTCGGTGAGGAGTGTTAGAACGCAAGGGGGTTTATTTTCTGCCAAATTACTTTGCCCTTTAATGCAACATAAGGTTTCAGGAAAAAAAAAATCTGCAAAAACTGAAAAAAATCAGTACAGTGAGTGGAGTTGCACTTCTTGTATAAAAGACCATCTATTTAAGCTTGGAAAAGGTACATACCCTCTTAGATTTTCGAAAAAATGTAAAATAAAGGCCAGAAGTCCTTTGTAAATGATGCGGAATTATAGGGAATAGTGCTTTGAAAGTATTTAAGGAGTAGTAAAGGAAATAATATTAGCGTTAGTGTCATAAGGAAAATTACCTCAGTGTTTTAAGTCAGATAGGATCAAAGCAGTTCATTGGTTTACTTATAAATAGCTGTCAATCACTGAACTATACCTTCAGGATCACTATCAATCAGCGGCACAACAGATAAACGAGAATTGTAGACACTTACAAAATGTTAATGAACAGCCTTCTATAATTCTTCCACAAAATTTCCTCCTTCCCCCCCCCCATAGTCCTGTGGTCACCCATATTTGCACACCCTGGCAGATGCAGGTGCTTCAGCTTCATGCGTACCCCTGTGGCTCCCCACAGCCCGCTGACCTACATGTTGGTAAGACATTCCCCCAGGATTCACAGCCACACACCTGAGGTGAGTCCCTGCATGCTGCCCCTGTGCTGTCACCCCAAAGCTGGGTGCTGGCAACTCATGGTGTTCAGTGGGGAGGATGCTCTGTCTCACCTGGGCAGGGGTAGTAATGCCTGTGGGGAGACATCTGTGTGGCGAAGAGAAAGACACTTCACTGTAAGGGTCAAATTAACAATTTATTTGGACTTCACTCACAGGTCTAATACACCACTATTGCAGGTTTTATGGATACAACGGAGGAATGCACTATTGCAATTTAAAAAGCAATTAGCAAGATACACTATTACAACCTACACGTAATTTCTGAAAAGTACTGATACACTAGGCCTAAAGGCCTTGGGAATTCCCTCTCTTATCTTCCACAGTCATTTTGTACGTAAGCTGTGTCTAAAGCAACATATGACATACACGCCAGGAGGAGCGATCCCCCGACATGCATACTAGGAGGAGCAATCGCCCGTGCATCCGGTGCTGCAATAAAGAATGCCTGCCTTCTAAAACTTTCAAACAAGTCTTAGAGGGTTTTCTTTGACCAAGTTTTACAGTATAATTTTGGTGACCCAGATGGAACACCTCTTCTGAACCTTGATGGATCCGTGGGATCGCAGGACCTCCAGCCGGCACTGAGGGATTCTCAGGGAGAACCTCCAATCCCCGGACCAAAGAGCTCGAAGCAAGGCCCCTGGGAAAGGTAAGGTAAAGGCATTCTTTTTTTTGGAATTTGATCGCCTGCCCATAAGATGTGGCGAAAGCCTTGCAGGGTTGGGCTATAAGGTACCTAAAGGGTTCAAGTCCCCAGTTGTTAAAGTTACACAGGATGAAAGTCTGAGGAACACCTGGGTTTTGGTAAGGGGTTCAAGTCCCCAATTTGGTTGAAAACTTGAGTTTGTATCATTTGTATGCTTGTCTTCTTTGTGTTTTGGTCTATTGGAATTAAGATGGGTATAGCACCATCTAAGGGTAATATTTTAAAGAAATCACCTTTCGGATGTATCTTGAGGCATCCGAAGCAGATCAGCGGACCCCCGGGAGGGTTGCAACAAGAGAAAATCTGATTAAACATTGTAATCAATGGTGGCCATTGTATAAATTGGAAGAATGGCAAAAATGGCCCATGAATGGCACTTTAAATTATAATACTATGTTACAGTTGATGTTACTTCTGAGAAGGGAGGAGAAGTAGGATGAAGCATTATATGCAGATATGTTCTTTATGTTTTCCGACTGGAAAAGGGGAAACATAACCCCTATTTTCAAAAGGGGAAACAAGGAAGACCCGGGGAACTACAGGCCAGTCAGTCTCACCTCTGTGCCTGGCAAGATCATGGAGCAGATCCTCCTGGAAACTCTGCTGAGGCACACAGAAAACAAGGAGGTGATTGGCGAGAGCCAACATGGCTTCACCAAGGGCAAGTCATGCCTGACAAATTTGGTGGCCTTCTATGAAGGGGTTACAGCAGCAGTGGACAAGGGAAGATCTGCTGATATCATCTACCTGGACTTGTGCAAAGCATTTGACACTGTCCCACACGATATCCTGGTCTCTAAATTGAAGAGACATGGATTCGATAAATGGACCACTTGGTGGATAAAGAACTGGCTGGATGGTCGGACTCAAAGGGTTGCGGTCAACGGCTCGGTGTCCAAGTGGAGAGCAGTGACGAGTGGCGTTCCTCAGGGGTCGGTACTGTTCAACATCTTTGTTAGCGACATGGACAGTGGGGTAGAGTGCACCCTCAGCAAGTTTGCTGATGATACCAAGCTGTTTGGCGAGGCAGACACGCTGGAGGGGAGGGATGTCATCCAGAGGGTCCTGGACAGGCTGGAGAGGTGGGCCCAAGCCAACCTCATGCAGTTCAACAAGGCCAAGTGCAAGGTCCTACATCTGGGTTGGGGCAATCCCAAGCACAAATACAGGCTCGGCAGGGAATGGCTGGAGAGCAGCCCTGTGGAGAAGGACCTGGGGGTGATGATTGATGAGAAGCTCAACATGAGCAAGCAATGTGCGATCGCAGCCCAGAAGGCCAACCGTATCCTGGGCTGCATCAAAAGAAGTGTGGCCAGCAGGTCAAGGGAGGTGATTCTGCCCCTCTACTCCGCTCTCGTGAGACCCCACCTGGAGTACTGCATCCAGCTGTGGAGTCCCCAACATAAGAAGGACATGGACCTGCTGG
Organism: Pluvialis apricaria; assembly: GCA_017639485.1. NCBI lineage: Eukaryota > Metazoa > Chordata > Aves > Charadriiformes > Charadriidae > Pluvialis > Pluvialis apricaria. Next base: position 36,752,921 of record CM030011.1, on the reverse strand, counting down.
AGCGCGTCCAGAGGAGAGCCACGAGGATGATCAGAGGGCTGGAGCACCTCTCCTATGAGGAGAGGCTGAGAGAGTTGGGGCTGTTCAGCCTGGAGAAGAGAAGGCTCCAGGGAGATCTTATTGCGGCCTTCCAGTACCTAAAGGGGGCCTACAGGAGAGCTGGGGAAGGACTTTTTACTAGGGCATGTAGTGATAGGACGAGGGGGAACGGCTTTAAGATGGAAGAGGGCAGGTTTAGATTAAACATTAGGAAGAAGTTTTTCACTTTAAGGGTGGTGAGGCACTGGAACAGGTTGCCCAGAGAGGTTGTTGAAGCCCCATCCCTGGAGGTGTTCAAGGCCAGGCTGGACATGGCCTTGGGCAACCTGGTCTAGTGAGAGGTATCCCTGCCTGTGGCAGGGGAGTTGGAACTCGATGATCTTCAAGGTCCCTTCCAACCTAAACCATTCTATGATTCTATGATTCTATGTTACCCAGAATGGCAGAGAAAACGTGGTATAAACTTGGCAGCTAGTGACCCTTTTGTTCTGGCTCTGGAAAAACAGAAAGATAAAACTTTGAAAAGATGCTGTTCAGCTTGCAGTATAGGACAAAGGTGTCTAAAGGTTTGTGAACAAGGAGAGGATGACATTGAATTACTGGTAGCCCCGAACGGCGGCGCTTGGGACCCTGAAACAATGAACATGACGTACTAGGAATAGACAGTAGAGGGCATGGTCAGCAGGGAAATGGGTCGGTATTAGGAGCAGAAGGTTTTAGTCCGATAGCAGGACGAACGAGAGGCAAACAGGGAGACGTTATGCAGGCTCCCCAGCGACAAGCAGTGGGAAATGAGGGACCGGTGAACGGCAAACAGCAGGTTGATAGCGGTGTTAGAAGAAAATACTCTGGCTAAGGATGGTCAAAGAAGGGGATTTTACCCAGGAAGAGGTCGGCGAAGAGGGGGGCTTTCCTCCGCTGCAGAATCCCAGACCTCGCTTGGGGAAAATCAATGTGCTTACTGCAAGAAGGAGGGGCACTGGAAACGTGATTGCCGCCTCCAGAAGCAGGCACCCCTCCGAACTCCTTGCTCTGAATTGGAGAGGACTGAAGGGGATCAGAGGAGTCTCTCCCAGAGGAACCTCTGGTTAAAGCAAAGCTGGGAGGTGAGGAAATCGAGTGTTTGGTTGATACAGGAGCTACTTGTTTTGTTTTGAATACTTTAGAAGGGGAATTGAGCAATGAGAATATAAATGTCATTGGTGTAACAGGAACTCGTGAGACAGCCATTTTTCAAACCTCTGAAATTGAGGTTAGGAAAACAATGGGTCACTCATCAGTTTTTATATTTGCCAAATTCTCCAAAGCCTCAGTTGGGAAGGGACTTGCTCAAGAAGCTAGAGGTGGAAATTAAATTTAAAGAAGGAGATATTGAAATTTTAATTCCAGAGTCTAAATAATTTGAAGCAGCAGCTTTGGTGTTACAGGATATAGGTCCCAAGGAGTGTAGGATGCGGTAATTCCTATTGCGTGGGCTGAAGAAGTGCCAGGAAGGTCAAAAAGGGCACAACCAGTAAGAGTTGACCTTAAACCAGGATCATCACCAGTAAGGGTTTTGATTTTAAAGTTAGAAGCAAGGGTTGGATTGTTACCAATAATTCAAAAATTTCTGAAGTATAAACTGTTGATAGAATGTGATATTCACCCTGTAGTAGCAAATCCATACACATTGTTGACAGCCCTCACTGAGAAGCAAGGCTGGTTTACAGTCTTAGACATAAAAGATGCCTTTTTCTGCATTCCTCTTGATGCCGGGAGCCGAGAGCTTTTTGCTTTCAAATGGGAAAATCCGGAAATGGGAAGGAAAACACAATATACTTGGACAGTCCTACCACAAGGCTTCAAGAACAGCCCAACAATTTTTGGGAATCAGCTAGCGAGGGAGGGAGCTAGACATTTGGAGAAAAGACAACCTGCAAGGAATCATGCTACAGTATGTTGATGACATCTTAATCGTAGCAGAGTCTACAGAACAATGTCTCTCCATGACTATAAACTTTTTGAACTTTCTGGGAATCAGTGGATACCAAGTATCAAAAGAAAAAGTGCAAATTGCCCAAGAAGCAGTTACATACCTGGGGTTCGAGATGCTAAAAGGGCAGTGGCAATTAGGGACTGAGCAGAAAGAAGCTATCTGTTGTCTCCCTGAACCCCAATCAGCTAGAGAGCTGAGGTCATTCCTGGGCATGGTAGGGTGGTGCTGTTTGTGGATCACTAATTATGGATTATTGGTAAATCCTTTATATGAGTTATTGAAAGTCCCTCAGAAAGGACATCTTGATTGGATTAATGACAGTTGAGCTGCTTTCAAACAATTAAAGTGAGCCTTGATGAAGGCACCAGCCGGACTACCAGATCTCACAAAGCCATTTGAACTTTTCACTTATGAAAGGAAAGGTGTGGTGTTAGGTGTGTTGGCACAGTTCCTTGGACAACAATGGCAAGTGATTGCTTATTTTTCTAAATGATTAGACAACAGAAACTCACTGTATATGTGCATCACATGGTGGTAACAGTATTAGAACAAAAAGGGGGGCATTGGCTGTCCCCTAGTCGTATGTTAAAATATCAGGTGGTGCTGCTAGAGCAAGACAACATTTGCTTGAAAACTACTTCGGTCGTTAATCCTGCTGTTTTCCTCTTGACTGATGTAGCAGCACTTTGGAACGCAAGGCAGATAGCAGCATCGCGGATAGGCCTGAGAAGCAGTTAATGAGCCTGAGAAGCAGTTAATGAAGATGTGATAAGAAGTAGAACTGGATCTCAGCCAGACCCTAACAGGAGCTCAAACGTACACACCTGTATGTGTGTGTGTATGGGAAAAGAGCATGACCAGAACACTGTTTGTACAGGATTGGATGTTGTGAGGAACAAAAAGTGTGAAGGACATAAACAACCTGTTTGGCTGCATAGTTGAGATCCGTATCTGTAGCTATATAATAGCTGCACATGCTAATAAACTTTGTCTTGATTCACAACACTGAGTCTGTGCATTCAGCCTGCCACAGACTGACAGTGTGGAAAGCACCCCAGAACATGATTGTCTACAGACAGTTGAAGAAATCTACTCTAGCTGTCCAGATCTCAAGGACATCCCAATAGAGGACCAGATTGGGAGGTATATATGGATGGCAGCAGTTTTGTTTGAGACGGAAAGAGGATGTTCAGGTATGCTGTAACTACTGTCAATGAAGTGGTGGAATCATGAGCATTATCTTCAAAAGTGTCAGCCCAAAAAGCTGAATTATAGCCCTGACAAGAGCATTGGACTTGAGCGAGGGCAAAAGGGTCAATATATGGACAGAATCTAAGCATGCCTTTGGAGTCATACATGCACATAGAGCTATTTGGAAAGAAAGAGGATTGTTAACAGCTCAAGGGACTGAAATTAAGCATGCCACTCAAATCCAAGAATTGTTGGAAAGCATTCAGAAAACAGCAGCAGTCACCAGAATGCACTGTAAAGCGCATCAAGTTGGAAGGACTGCTCCAGAGATAGATAACCAATTGGCAGACAAAGCTGCAAAAAGGCTGCAGAAACAGGCATCCTAGCATTGGTACCTGAAAAAGAGGTAAACCTGCCAGATATACCACCAAAATATAATAGCAAAGACGTTAAATTAATAGAGGCCCTACAAGCCAAGGAACAGGTGAATGGGTGGGCTGTTACATCTACGGGACAGGTAGTCATTCCACCCACACTTATGAAATAGTTAGAAAAGAACATGACAAAGTACACTGGGGAACAGAGAACCTGTTAAAATGTCTTAAGAAAATAGTTATAAGTAGGGCAATGACAGAAATAATTCGATCTATTACTGAGAAATGTGAAACTTTTTGCAAAAATAACCCGAATACTAGCAATAAACTGATTTTTGGAGCAACTAAAAGGGGGAATTCCCCAGGAGACTATTGGCAAATAGACATTACTGAAATACCAAGAAAAGAAGGGTACAAGTATATTCTGGTTTTAGTTAATACTTTTACTGGGTGGCCTGAGGCATTTGCTGTCACATCAATAAAACGAGGGGAAGTAGTTAAAATATTGCTAAAAGAAATTATTCCAAGATTCGGTGCTCCTTTAGGAATGTCATCAGATAGGGAGTCCCATTTTATTGCGGATATTGTAAAGCAAGTGAGCAAAGTCCTAGCTCTAACATGGGACCTCCTTATAGACCGCAATCAAGCAGGAAAGTAGAACGAATTTCTACTTAAATTACAACTTGAGAAAATATATGTCAGGACACCTTGATGACTTGGGTACAAGCTCTACCCTTAGCATTACTAAGAATCAGAATACAACCTCATGGAAAGAACAATATAAGTCCATATGAGTTAATGTATGGACGGCCTTACCAAGCCCCGCATATATCAGGCACCACTCATATCAGGGGAAGAATAGATGTGAATAACTGTCTGTTGTCTTTAGGAAAAACTTTACAGGAACTTCAAAAATACGTGGCAACAGACAGACCCTTGGAGCTCGATGCCCCTGCACACCTGTTCCAGCCTGGAGGCTGGGTCTACATTAAGTCCTGGGGTTCGGAACCACTGACTGAAAAATGGAAAGGACCATTCCAGGTTCTCTTAACCACTGATGCCGTGAAAAGCGGAAATCAGGAATCAATAGTCTTGGTGACTATTAAGCAGGTATTCTTTATTGCAGCGCTGGGTGCACAGGGGTGCTCCATAAAGGGTTAGTTATACAGCTTATATACATGCCATATATACATATTCACAAGGTTTCCAGGAATGCATTACCATAGGTTACCGTCCTCCCCCACGTGGGTACTACAGTCTCTAGGTGATCCTTCAGAAATTTCTGGTAGTCCTCATTTACTTTGTTTACTTTGTTTACTCCTCTTTATCACTGTATTCTTTCCGTGAACTGAAGTTCCTTATCTGGTTGCCAAATCTAGCCGAGCTGGTTCTGGCTCATTGTGTCTCTATGGTCTCAAGATATCCTGTTCTCTTTGTTGGGTGATAGTTGTAGTTTCATGCCCTGTTCTTTAAAGATAAAGCTAGCCCTGTTTCTTAAAAATAAAATAAGTTTCCATCGGGTCCTCTCTTCACCACCTAAACAGCTGTTAAGGTTTGGGGCAAAGGACCGTGGATCCATTATTCCAGAAACAAGAAGGCCCCAGCCCCATGGAGAATACAGCAGCAATCGCCTTTTAAATTCAAGATAAAGAAGAATTATGGTTAGTTTCTGTGTTTTGTTTATGCTAACAATGGTAGTCATGAGTCAAGTTTGGCGGACTGTACAGTGGGATCAAAATTTGCATCTAATGCTAACACAAAATATTACCCAGATACTAAATAAAAACGATTGTTGGGGTCTGTACTCTATTACCAAAACATTCTCTCTCAGGGGTATCTTTTATTGGAGTCTGAATTCCCCAAGGCGTTTCCTGGACCAATTCTAGCAATTGGGCCTGTCTTAGTGGGAGGATGGAAGGATGAGAACGACTCTTTAGAAATTACTATTATAAGTGAGGGTCCCAGCTCTACAACGTGTTTCTATGGAGGAGGTAGAAATAATCCCAGCCCAAGATCTGGGGACGATGGATGTGACAATACCCCTCCTAGTTTTCATTACCATAATGAAAGGGTTTTCTAGCATGTTTTCCTGGTTGTAACAGGACAAGTTCCTATTGGAACATTGACAGGACCAACCAGGCTTTAGATTTTACGAGGCTCCCTGTTCCAACAGGGGCAGGCTGGGTATTGATTGTGTGGACAGAATCATGCATGAAAAGTATTACTTGCAGGATGGAGAAGAAGGCGTATACTCTAGGGGCTTTAATGGTGCGTGGAAACAAACTCTACAACTCACAGAGAGTTATAAAGCAGGTATGTTTATTGCAGCGCTGGGTGCAAGGGGGATCTCTCCTCCGAACTTGCACACAGTATCGCAAAACAGGTGCTTATTTATGATGCAGAAGCATACATATTCATTATCAGCTTTGGAATAGGCATAACTATGGTAATTATTTCTAGGAACTCATTACCATAAGTCTCCTCCTCTTGTTGCATGTGCACTTCCATCTGCGGGTTGTCTATTGGGGTCTTTTGGAGGAAGGCTCATAGTCTTCTTCACCGTGTACCTTCACCTTTGACTCAGAATGCTGAGCTTCAAACCGCAAGACCAGTTCTACCCAGATGGGTGTCCCTCACAGACAATAGGGCTCCAGTTAACAGTTCTCCTTATCTCTATGGCTCCAGGTGGCTCTGCTCATCTGCTCCTTCTAAGGTCGAGCTGCCCTAGTATTATCATTCAGGAGCCTCTTATCTATATGATTCTTGCTGGCGACTGAGTTTCAGTATCTTGCTAAACTATTATGTTATAGTGTCTAACTGAATGTTATTTTCCATATCATTAGTACCAAATGTGACAATAGTTCACAAATTACATCAGCAGGGTGGATGGATTGGAACCTTCGTCAAGCAAGATAGAGCTAAATGATCAACCAATGCCATTGCCCACCGTCCATCTAAATTTCATAATTTTGTGAGGTAGTTTATCCATTGGCTTGCAGTGAGCAAATTAGAAAAGACCATAGTAAACATATCTGCTGTAATAGAAAGCATAGAGAACAGAACTGTTGGTGCCATATGGGCCTTACAAATTGAAGTATCTAGTTTATTCCAAATGGTATTACAAAATCGAATGGCTCTTGACTTACTGCTGGCTTCACAGGGAGGTGTCTGTACAGTAACCAACATGAGCTGTTGTATGTATGTGGACCAGAGTGGCAGGATTTCCACAGATTTGGCAGAAATTTAGTAACAGACTAAAATCGTGCACGAAGTAACTAAAGATAACACCTCATGGGGATTCGAGGAATTATGGCATAAGCTTACCTCATGGCTACCTAACTGGACATGGTTAAAAAATCTTTTTGCAATAATAATTTTTGTAATTAGTGTCTGTATTTTAGCTTGTATTATGAACCAATGTTGCAGTTGTTGTAGTCAGATGTATATGAGAATCAAGTTTGGGTATTGAGACATTGGGTTTGCAAGCCCAAAGTCTCAAGAAAAGAAGGAAGTTGATACACTAGGCTTAAAGGCCTTGGGGAAATTCCTCTTCTCTTCTACAGTCATTTTTGTATGCATAGTTTTGAGTGGGCCTAAAGACCTTGAGAAATTCCACTCATCTTCTACAGTCATTTTGTATATAAGCTGTGTCTAAAACAAAATACGACATGCACACTAGGCTGAGTGATCCCCTGTGTGTCCAGTGCTGCAATAAAGAATGCCTGCCTTCTAAAACTTTCAAACAAGTCTTAGAGGGTTTTCTTTGACCGAGTTTTACAGTATCAGTACTAACACAAACCACAAGCGCGCTGGATATTAATACCTTAAGAGTGCACTAATCACAATCTTAAAGCATGCCAAATACCGTATGTATATTTCTTAATCACCCTCGCTCTCAGGTAAGGCCTCGTGATGCCTGGGAAGTTACCTTGTACAGCATCCTGGACAAGGGGGGAAGAATCTCCTACAGGCCAGCTGTAGAAAAACTCACCGTTTTTCTACCCAAACCTTATGGTTTTTATTTCCTGATTTGATGGGTGGGCAGGATTATGCCTGAGTGGTTTATACTATCTGGAATGTTTCTCTCTGGTGGTGTGATGGCCCCTTAGTCCGTATTGCTAATTTTGTGGATCTGTAGTACAGAAAGTTACTGAATAGTGGTGGAATAGGACTCAGGGTATTTTGTTTGTTAGGGGATTATTCAAGGCTTCGTTCGGCTTTTGGTTATTATGATGATGCAGTCCTCCGGGCTGAGCCGTTTCCGCAGCTCCACCCCCCACCCCCCACCCCCCAGTCATCTCTGCATAGATAAGGATCTGTCAAGGCAAAAAGAAGCTGAGTCGAATTACAACTCCCTGCATTTCGCTCTTGTGTTCAAAACCTGTTTAGCTGGGTGATCCCTCCAATCTGGCAGTGTCAAGCTAGGTTTGAGAGCTGCTATGTTCCCCCCTGCTCACCCCAGGGTCCTTCCCCATACTTAACAAGTTTTATGTTCTTCTATTACTCTTTCCAAAATGACTCCTTTCTCAAAAGTCTTTTGGTATTCCTCTGGTCACCGTTTAATCTGTTTGAAGGTCACTTTCAGCATCGTTAATTTCCTCTTGAGGCTTATCAAGAGGAAGCCATGTGGATTCTCCCACAGTAAAGACTTACTGACCCAAAAATCATATTACTAAATTAATATTATTATAAAATTCTAGAAGGCATTTCTGTTAAAGCTACTCTGGAAATAAATCTGTCAGTGAAGATTTAGGGAATACCACTCTACTCTTTAAAAGAATATGAAAGGCTGCAAGGAGATCCCAAGAATACTATATCAAATCTTTTAGTAAAATATATAATCTTGTCAACATTTGAAATCTAGTAAATAATGGAATACCAGTGCAGGGTCGTCTGCTACTGCAGGCTCAACTACCTGTTACATTTGTGCTCTTGCTTATCTCCAGATTTAGCTTCTCCTACGTTCAGGTCCCAGATTCTACTTAATATTTACAAAAGCCCTCAAAATTATCATCAATAAAGCAAAATACATGTCAGTATAAACCTAACAGGTGATAGATACCCTTTTCCATCACAATCAAGTGAGTGGAATGTAATAGAAATAATGAGAATATCCAGCAATAGATATGTACTCAATTATTTTAGCTGATTTGCATGGATACAAAGACATTTCTTTACCTACTCAGAGGAAGTTAATATAACATTTTATTTGCAAAGAGACACAGAACTGGGAAGGTAATAGCCATGAATCCTTTGTTCACTGAAAATTTAATGATTTCTCCAAACTTATATTTGCCTTTACTGGATTTCTGTGGGGACAATAAGAAATACATATTTCTGTAGATTATTCTTCACTTTATTTCAGCCTACGGTAGAATCTGTTTTCCTGGAAATTAAGTGGTGCTGTTGTTATTTCACATGCCTGGGTTATTCTCTTTGGAAATGACAGAAAGTAATATCTATTCTTTGTTGTTCAAAGGATTTAGAAATATTTGAATGAAGGCCACAGCCTCTGTGTTCTCCTTGCTTAATTAATTTCCCCCCAGAAATACTGTGTGCACCCAGGTTTATTAATATTTCTCAAATGTTGGAAAAATATTTTATTATAATCTTCCAAAGAAGTAGGTGATTGTGGTTTAGACTAAAAAGGGAAGAGACAGCCAAGTATCACAGCTTGATACAGACTATGTACCAGTGAAATGCAAACTATCTTCTTAATTAATTTTTTCTTCCAATCAGTTTCCTGCTCTTCCCTTAAGCATTATAACATTCTCATAATTTTCTTAAATTCACACTAGAAGCCACTGAAGTACTTTCCCTTCTATATTCTGTCTGTGACCAGTTTAGATCTCATTCAATACTGTACAAGCATACATAGTGATAACTATTTTAATGGAATGCATTTTATGATGCATATTCAACTATTTTCACATGGAACATAATCCACCAGCCATGTTCCACATTGTGTTGTTATTTATTCTCATGCAAATGAGTTTTATACCTCCTTTCTAATGGAATAGATGATAAGAAATCAATGAATAATCATGTCTGTTATTCTAACATTATGAAAAACTTTCTAACAAAGGAATATTTAATAAGGTACAGGTAGATTACAGCTGATAGAAATATATTCTCATTCAAGAATGCTTCCCAGTTTAAAACACTTAAATATAGTTTTTTTAATGACAAGGATCAATAAACATTCTACTGATTTACATGGAAAAATAATGTCCTCCTCAATTTTAGGACATATTTATCCACATAGCTCACTGTTCTGAAAAAAATTTGCATTGGTTGATGCCCTCTAGAGAAGACTCCTAAAGTCACATTGGTCATACTCAGGGATATACTAATTTGGTTAGATTTGTACCACATTGCAGCTTTTCTGCATGTCAGTCACTTGGGGCTTACAGAGTCTAGTAAATATAGAGTAAACATGCCAACTAAATGTTTTGATAGAGGGACCACCTCTGTAACAGTTAAAAAAAAGATAATTAAATTTTTGTCAGGTTTTGAAGAGAAACAGCAGTTGTACATACAACTTAAAACAGCATCTTGTAGACGTGAGAATTTTCTAAGAACTATTGGACCTATTAAAATGAAAAGGGGATAGATTCTATTAATCCTAGCAAAGAAAGTACAGCCATCCTGTTGAGAAACTATGCAGCTTCCTAAAAAGCAAATAAAGGCTAATCGTATCTAAAACAACCAAGATTTTTTATTTCTGCATGTAGCTGTCGTTTATTTCTTCTGACAAGGCTTCCAAGAAAAATTAAACTTTGACTTTTAGAGTTGGTCAAATTTTGTCTTACAATTTTGGAAGATTAACTAACTGTTCTACTATTACCATGGTAGAAGTAATTCTCATTGTATACTGGAATACATGGCACTGTATTTCAATTCTTTAATAGCAAATGTCATTTTCTTTTTTTTTTTTTTTTTAATAGTGAACAGGCGTAAGGGCAGACGAAATGCAAAGTAAATGTTAGTACAGCAAAATCTGCTCAGTGAAGTTCAGCTAACAAGTTCAGTTGCCCTTTTCTAACTAATTGGGAAGATTGTTTGAAAAAGTCATTGCTGATTTTTACGACAGTTACCAGGATAGAATAGGAACCTGCTTCAAGGTAGACTAACATAGAAAAAGGATATTTCTGAGCTTTCTTTTTCCACAGGTGAGTACCATGCTGATTGTGGATCAATCTTCAATTTTTGTGGAAATGCTACATGTCATTTCAGAGAAGGAACTCTTTCCTCTACTTTTCAAAACTGCTGCACATTTCTTCATCCATCAGGTGCTCAGGTTGCATAGACCTCTCCAAAATGCAGAATCAGCTCCTCGGGATCACTTGCCCAACAAAGTGTCACCAGGGTCTGTATTCTCCTTCATTTCTCACCACTCTTGTTTCTGTCTCAAATGGGATTTCTACATCCCTTATTTGCCCTGTACCACCTCTTCTCTGTTTTCTTTCCACATTTATTCATCTCTTTTGCGGCTCAGGAGACTTGACTGTAACCAGGATTATGTGCTTAATGCAGAAAGGGGCTCTGGATTTTTTAATTTTTCTAGTAATTGATGATTCCATTGGCATTACATTTTTTGTGATGTCATCAGAATTTCCATCTGACCACAAACAGGATCCTTCATCAGAAGCAAAGAAAGACTCCTTTTCTGTTTTCTAGTTCCAAACCAAAATGAGCTTCTCACAGTTCTTCCTCCTTTTCATAATCCATCCTTTTCACGTAAGATCTCGTCTGTTTAAGCAAATCACATATCTAAATAGAAAAACTCCTTCTTGGGGAGGAGTAGGGGAACTGTGGACATCCTGAGTAAACATAAATGTTGAAAAAAAGGATTGAGCACTACTACAAAAAAGTTTTGTTAACTGTGACTCTTTAAACCATCTTAAAAGTTAGATCATTGTAGCTTCTTGAATACACATCCTCATGCACTTTGACTTTTCTTGGGAGCACACACAGACATTAAAATATACTGGTAGTAAAGGTCTGGGAAATGGATGATATCAGGGAGCATGGAGATGAATTTGTTAGAGATACAACTATTACTTTTTAAATAACTAAATCAGAGATATTATCCAAGCTAGTTATGGAAGAAATATAAGAGAGCCTAAGGTGTTGTCAAAATGGTGAACTGAAAGACATTTTGAAAATGGTGAACTGAAAGACATTTTGACTTAGTTTTCAGTTTTATTGCTTTTAACTTGTATGGACTACAGAGCCTGTGATCAGTTCAATTAGTTACAATTTTGAAATCAAATACATTGCAATATATAGAAGAATCTAAGTCCTAGGCAGGAATGCCTGAGGAACGCATTTACCAGCCACAGAAAGAGTTAAGAATTCAGAAAGAAAACTTTGGCTTCTGTGGAGAATTTCCAGAGGCATTTACATGGAGACATAAATTGGTTCTGTATAAGAAATCAGTTCCAATTTTGTTTCCATTTATTACAGTCTATTAGTTAAAATTCCCTTTTAAATGTGAAGTAAGAAAGCTGACAATGCCACAATGATATTTAAATATTTGAAAATAGATTTTTAGCTAGTAAGATCAGAATATTCACAGTGAAGTCATTGAAATTTTATACCAGCTGAGAGTCTTACTACTCTAAGTAATTCTCTCCTTTCTCCGAACGTAACTATCATTTTAGTTACCTGCAGTTTAAATCATAAATGATACTACAAATCTATTTATCCATTGAAAAATCTGTATAATACCAAACTACTTATGGGATGTGTTTTAGATGTATCATCTGTTCTAGTGGGAAAAAAGCTAACAATAGGAATTCAGAAGAAACAGAACTCCCTAAATGGAGAATACAATTAATCTCTCAGACCTTACTGTTTAAAGTGTCTTCTTTTTACTAGGAAATGTAAAGTGATTAAGTATCATTTTGAAAAAATAAGTATAATTTTCCAAAAACATGCATTTTTGATCCAAAAAGTAAGAGTCTGACTGCACATTATAAATAAAACTTTACTGAGGCAGTAAGAAAGATAAGCAACAATGCACACATATCGTGACTCACCCAATCACCTATAGCAAACCTAAAAAAAAACCCCTACGTGACAACACTGGGCAAAGGGTAGGATGTTATTCCACCCCTTGATTCTTGCAAATCATGAACATTTTCCTGTGACGGCAAAACCATTCATTGATTGGGCAAGAACTAAAATTGGACTGCAAGCAATCATTCATAATATCGGCATGTTGGGTATAAATTTAACATGTACTATGGCAGACATTTGTAGGATTTTTAGCTAGTGTTGTTTAGATACAAGTGTTTAGTATCACTGACCATCATATTGACTATCATATTGACAGATATTCAATTAACTTTACCATTGGAGTGAAGATGAGCAGAGCATGCCTGGAGTTTAACAGCAGGTCAATGAAAAGATTGTTCCCATCTGTCAGAGAATAAAAGAAAACTATTCATTGTGCACATCTCTAGAAGAACTTAGATTATTGTTACAACTGCAATCTAATTAAAAGGAGACACCACTAATTCTATAGCATTAAATTTTTTTTTCTAAAACTCAAAAATATTCAAACCATTATTGTATTTCCCTGTTTTGTTGATTTTTATTAATTCCTCAGCATATAGGCTTCCATATTGACACTACTTCCTCAGAGTGCTAACTCACTCAAAATCTACTGAATTTGCCTGAGTTGAATGTGTTTTAAGGACACTCAGTCAGCAATAGAGAACTTGACAGTAAAAATATTCACTGCAGTTATGTGTATCAGTTTTTTGAAACAAAGAAAGAATGCAAGCAAAAAAAAAGTACCTACAAGCAAAACAAAATACTAAGTCTAAAGTATTTTAAATGACCTTAGAATATGGCTGCCTCTTTCATGTTCTATTTTTTTGTTTGTTTTTTTACAAAGTGTTCAGTCTCAACAACTGAAATCAGAGGTCAACAAGCATAAAAACTGGTCATGTGCTATAAAAATGGAGGAAATTATTACTGAAACTTTTCTTTTAAAACAGCTAATCTGTTAATACTTGTTCATCCATTGCTTTCATTGTAAATATTAGTTTAACAAAATATAAAAAGCAAGATTTGTAATTTCTCAGATAATAAAAATCTCTGCCTTATTTCCTTCACTCCCATACCAGAAATTTTATGAACTCCTATTTATTGTGTGTGAAAAATGTATTTGCCTAATGAGTGATAAGGACGGAAACTGATAAAACTATAAAATAACATTAATCATGAAACCCAAAACTCTTACATTTGCCTTTGGAGTCTGCAAGTCTTGTTCTGTGGCTACTGCGTGAATGAATATAAACTCAGTTATGGAAAGAAAAGAAAGGAATTGAGCTGTTTAATCTTCTTATACCGATAATTGCAAGCTGTGATAATTCTTTATACTCTGTGCTTTTATTGCTTTCATATGACAAGGCTTAGAAAACCCTCAGTATTTTAGTTTAAACACATTCTGCTATTTTTAGAGATTGCTTCTTACATTTTTCCTTGTATTTTACTTATCACCAAATTCGGGGCAAGGAGATAAATGTCATTATTCTCAGACACAGAATTTCAGACAGTTTTAGTTTTTCTTCCTTGGTATAAGTAAGAAACCAAATGGTCATCTAGTGCATATTTCATCAGACAAAATCGGCCAAGGCTTAGAAGGTGCCCCTCTGCATCCCTGTTGTGGTGGTTGAAAATTTTGCTTTGCACTGAATACTGGTGGCTGAGAAAAGGTTATGGCATAGAGTGGAATAGGGAAGCAAAGCAATCTTCATGTAATCTTGTGGATGTAATGTGCTTTATATCCTGTATATTATTGTAAGGAAATGTACTCAGACCTGCTTTTTCTTATGTTTTTACCTTACTTATAATGTGTTTCTGTGTAAAAGCAAGAACTCTGACATAAGAGATTTCAGGGTTTTTTTATTTAAAATCTGACTTTGTAAAGTAAAGGTGTTCAGATCATTAGTTCTATAGCCCTTGTGGCACTTGGCACAGAGATCATCTTTCAAGGGGCCTCCAACATTAACACAGAGGTTACTGCAACTAGCGATTTCCTTAACAACATTTATTTGGATAGTAACCCAAGAAAGTTGAAGATTTCACAATTGCCCATGGAACAGAAGTCTTGTAAATACATGGAAAAGTGAAACTTTTTCCTGAGCAACAGTGTTAATCCTTTGCCTTAAATGCAAGAGGTAATCGCATATGCAAATATATTGTCATCATCCAGATTAAAGACAAGTTCATATCTACAGGGTTGTTGTCTCGTTTGGCCTCAGCTGGCAGCAAAGAACCACATGGCCGCTTGCTCAACCCCCCACAGCTGTGGGGAAAATCAGAAGAAAAAGGCAAAACTCGTGGTTTCAGATAAAGGCAGTTTAACAGAACAGCAAAGGAAAGAGGAAAACAACAACAATAACACTAATAGAGGAATGTACAAACATCACGATTACTGTACCACCACTCACCAACCAGACCCAGACCTGGAAAGCCCAAGCCCACTCCAAGTGGTGACTTCCTGCCAGCTCCTGGCTATAGACTGGGCATGGCATTACAGGTATGAAATGCCTGTGTCCTGGGCCAGCTCCTTGGGAAAATTAACCCTATCCCTGCTGAAACCAGGACAAGGGTTTTCCTGGAAGTTCACAGATTTTTCTTATTACCCTGTGACCTCAGGAAACAAACGAATGAAGAACACTGTTACTGAAAAATTACTCCTCAGTCAGGGCTTTATTGTATAAAAGTCATGTTACATTTAAGTATTTCTCCTCCTAACTAGTAAGAAGAAAGGGAAATTATCATCGTGGAACCGGAATTACATGGGATGTGATGCACTAAATCTAGTTGAACATTAACTAAACAACTAAAAATCAATTTTGCAGAAGACATTCTTCCATAGCTTTAAACTTGCAGTGATGCTGAATGAAACAGTAATTAAGAATAAGTATTATGAAGAGTTGATGCAGAGAAAAGCAAAAGTAAAATTTTGTGGGGTCAAGGACTATAATTATTTCAGGATTTGGAGATGGGGATGCAGTCTTGTTTCTTGTACACCACTGTGAGCATTAACAGCAGAATTCTTCCACTATTTTCATCTTTATTTGTTCCTTCTCATGTTTTATTTATCACAGGAGAGGGCAGTAGAGTCTTAAGTGATATTGCCCTGGCTACTCTTAGATAAAGCAAGCTTTATTGTAGGAGTTCATTGCATCTCAACTGAAGACATCACTGTTACTCTAAGTTATAAAGACATTATAAAATGTCTCAATGAAAGCAATCTTCAAACCCTTCTGATATTCTAAACTTTAAACCTTATTCTTGTAAAGCATCCATTCATTTGAATGGAAGATCAGAACTTGACAAGGTCACCCAATTGCACTAAAGAAGCATATTTGATGGATGTTTTGTTTGCAATCACAGGGAAAAGTTAATGTTGACATTAAGTTCAAAAGTCTCACCAGAACATAGGGAGAAGTTTTATATGTCTTATTATCTTGCTCTTATATCAATATTTTTAGGTTAGAATCAGAGCTGAAGATTTTTGTATACTAAAAAAATTTAGTTTAAAGCTCAAGTTGCCCTATACTATGATTTTTATATACAGGACTGAGAACAGTCCAACTTTGCATTGTACACATAATGGTTTCAAGTGGCATTAGCAAACATATACCACACAATGCCATATTAAGCATATAAATTATACATCATTAAAGATGCACTTAGGATGAGGCTGACCATAGTGGACATGAGCACAGCAGAAGAAAGGTCTTGATCCTTTCCCTATAACAACTGAGTATGGTTTCAAGAATATTTTGACATGCAGAATTTAAAAAAGACAAGACCAAGGTTGCAGCATCAAGCTAAACAAACTCCTGCCTTGAGGTATAGAAAAGATCCAAAAGTGAACAGGAGTTAGAAGCCTTTTTTTGTAAATCTAGAGGAATCCTTATGATATTTGTTTACCCCAGGAACCACTGAAAGTTGCCAAAGTAGAAACAAGCACTGAAGAAAGGGACCATTCAGAAAGCCTGAGTGATGGGAGATGATTACTTCCAGTTGTTCACTTTTGTCGCTTTTAACTAGCAGGTCTGAGGACTTTCTTCTGTTGCTAGAGGTACCTTGTACCCAGTTCGTATTTTTTTTTGCTTTTATAAAACAAAGCTCTAAAGTTTGGGTTCTGATGTGTCTTCTGGTATGCTCACTGTGAAGCAAAAAACTTAACCAATTGAAATATACAATAAACACATGAACATTGAAATAAAGATAAAAAGCCCTAAAAGCAAATTTCAAAAGCTATCAAAGCAGTCACAGAACTGATGTAAGTGCCACAAGTTGGTCATTCCAGAAGCACATGGATTTGAGTTAACAAACACACTTTATAAATCTGAACAAAGCAGGAAAGGAAGAGAAATATGTATTTTTTTGTAATATAGGTGTGTATGTCATTGAATTTCTTGTCCTGCTGAGCACCTGCTTCTTATGTGCTAGAGAGTTGTTTGGAACAGTGTCAGAAAGACCCTGTGACAAATTGGATTTACAGTACTATACAAACACTGAACAAAATATGTATCTCAGAAGTGCTATCACTCTTAAAGGATGCAGTTGAAAACTCCCAGTTAACATAAATACCAACAGCAAACCTTCATCTGCACAGCATCTGCAAACTGGTTAATTATGTTAAAGTACTGCGCTGCAGCTGATGGAGAATTACAGCTGTATTTGCAGCTGCATATGCTTTTGGGATGGGTGTAGAAAGGTGATACAGTCTGCAGTTGCCTGAAACCAGCAGCCAGTTTGCCATCTGTCCTTCAGTCACAGAGTGTGACCTACTCCAGGTGCCTTCAAAATGTGAACTTAAATGGATATGACAAATAGAGGACAATGCTTTTGGCAGTAGCTGCATTCTGAAAGCTCAGCTAACGGAGGCAGCCAACACAGTTTGCGTGGCAGTTTCTGGGTTTTGCTTTGGGAACTTCTGGATCAAAGAAGCCTCTTCACCTATGTCTTTAACACCAATGATGGACCCAGGGACTCCCTGAACACTGGGTTGGAGGACTGCTACTGGGGGAGTGACAAGTTCCCAGTTGACTTTGAACTTGTACAGTATTTGCTGCTGCAACTGAATGCAAATAAGTATATGGGGCTGAATGGGATTCATCCCAGGGTACTGAAAGAGTTGGCCAACGTTATTGTGAGACCTCTCTCCTCTATTTATCAATAGCTGTGGGAATCTAGGGAGGTTCCAGTTGATGGGAAGCTAGCAAATGCCTAATTTTCAAGAAGGGCAAGAAAGAAGACCCTGGTAATTGTAGGTCTGTCAGCTTCACTTCAGTGCCTGGTAAAATTATGGAGAACATTATTGTGGGAGTTATTGAAAAACACTTGAAAAACAATGCAGTTGTGGATCAAAGAAACATGGGTTCATGAAGGGAAAGTAATGCCTTACTAACTTGCTCTCCTTTTGTGACAAAGTTACCGGCCTAGTGGACAAAGGGAAGGCAGTGGGTGTGATTTTTTTATTTTAGCAAAGCTTTTCATACCATCTTTCACAGTATCCTTCTGTATAAAATGACCAGCATACAGCTAGACATGCACACGCTACAATGAGTGAACAATTGGCTAACAGGTCAGGCTCAAAGAGTTACAGTAAATGGGGTAACATCTGGCTAGCAGCCAGTCAGTAGTGGTGTTCCTCAGGGTTCAATTTTAGGACCAGTTCTCTTTAATGTTTTTACCAATGACGTGGACGCAGGAGTTCAGTGCACACTAAGTAACTTTGCTGACAATACTAAATTAGGAGGATCCATTGATTCCCTCGAAGGTAGAGAGGCCTTACAGAGATATCTTGCTAAATTAGAGCACTTGGAAATAACCAACTGTATGAAATTTAACAAGGACAAATGCCAGATTTGGGACTTGGGATGATGTAATCCTGGATGTACATACACACTGGAGGACAAAGGGTTGGAGTGTTTCCCTGCAGAAACGGATCTGGGAGCTTTGGTTGATGGTAAGCCATGAGTAAACAATGTGCCCTGGAGGCCAAAAGGGGCAAATGTGTTCTGGGGTGCATCAGGCACAGTATAGTTAACCAGTCGAAAGAAGTGGTTGTTCCACTGTGAACTCATTTCTGTCTACAACTTCCTCATGAGGGGAAGCAAGAAGAAGGTGCTGATCTCTTCTTTCTGGTGTCCAGTGATAGGAGTTGAGGGTATGGCTTAAAGCTGTGTCAGGGGAAGTTCAGTTTTGATGTTAGGAAAAAGTTATTCACCAAGAAGGTGGTCAAGCACTGGAACAAGCTCCCCAGGGAAAGTGGTCATGGCCTGAAGACTGTTGGTGTTCAAGAAGCATTTGAACAATTCTCTTAGATATATGTTTTAAATTTTAGTTGCCTTATGTGGAGTCAGGAGTTGGACTTGATAATCCTTGTGGGTCCCTTCCAACTCATGATATTATCACAGGATTCTATGATTCTGTGGTATTCTAGGGAAATGGTCCATGATCATTGGGAAACACCTGGAAACACCCTGAGAAACTTGAGGGTGACTGCTGCTGCCAGGTAAAGACAAGGTAGGTGGAGACACAAAGTTGTGGGCCTGAGGAAACTCTAGCAGCTTCTGATGAACATGATTAACTGCCCTTGACCCAGGGTGCCTGAAGCCTTTGATGTAGCTGTCCCCTAATAAGAGAGGGTCAGCACCCTTATAGCTTGTGCAGCAGGGTGCAAAGAAGGGGACCTCAACTCAGTTCAAACCAGCATAAACAGTCTCAGGTACAGTAGTGACAGGGCAGTTTCCCTAGCAGGTGTTGGAGCAACTGTCCCTGCCCTGCCACGGCAGAGGCTTTGACCTAGATTGAGATTCAGGTGGTGGATGCAGCCCTTCAAGTCCCAGGCTGCAGGGAGTGCCTGAGGCCACTCTCAAAGCCAGGAGGGGTGGCCCTCTGTCCTGCCCTGGAGGTATGCTGTCTTGGAGAAGCTGTGCCATCAAGTGAAGCAGTCACAGAAGGAAGTCAGCAGGCTGCACAGCATCAAAGATGGAAGGGAGACAGACAAGGTCTTCTCTGAGACTTAACAGCCTGAATAGCCCTGGACCACAAATGCAGGCAGTGTCCATCACTAGTGTAACAGTAAGTGCAACCTTTGGGGAAGGTGAAGAATGGAAGCTGGTGACTTCTGGTACCAAGAGGAAGACTCCTGCAACATCTAAAGACTTACAACTGCAAAATAAGTTCACTGTCCTCAAAGTTGAACAGGAGCCAGGTGAAATATCTGGGCCACTTGACACTGCATCATGAAAGACCAGCAGACGGAACTGGTAAGTGATAGTAGTGGGTTACTCACTGCTGCAGGGCACAAAGCCATCTATCTGCAGAACTGACCTATTGCCTAGAGAAGGGACTTGGATGTTGAGGAGAGACTGCCAAAAACTTGTCCAGCCCTCTGACTATTAACCCTGCTATTCTATGTGGGCGCTGGTGATAGTGCCAAGGGCAACCTGGGGAAAGGGTGTGAGGACAAGGGGACTGATAACATGGGTCAACAATTGGTTGTGGAGCTGATGTTGGTGACAGGGTTTTGGTGTCTATGACTGTGAGACTGTTTGCTGATCATCATCTGCTTGGAGAGATGGCATCCACTTTGTTATGAGGGGCAAATGTATTATTGCCAGCAGGATGGCTAGCCTGGTAAGGAGGGATTTAAACTAGGAATGAAGGAGGAGAGAAAGGGTTATTAGCAGCCCTGTGATGGGATGATAGACAGGGCTGACAAGCAAGGGGCCTGGAGTGAAGTGACTGAAAGGTAACAAAATCAACAAAACCAAACAGGGTTACCGTAGAATCATAGAATCATAGAATTGCTGAGGTTGGAAGGGACCTTTAAGATCATCAAGTCCAACCATTAACCTACCCTGACAAAACCCACTTCTAAACCATGTCCCTAAGTACCACATCTACCCTTTTTTTAAACACCTCCAGAGATGGTGAATCCACCACCTCCCTGGGCAGCCCATTCCAATGTTTAATAACCCTTTCAGTGAAAAAATGTTTCCTAATATCCAGTCTAAACCTCCCCTGACATAACTTAAACCCATTTCCTCTTGTCCTATCACTTGTCACCAGGGAGAAGAGGTCAGCCCCCACCTCTCTACAACCTCCTTTCAGGTAGTTGTAGAGGGTGATAAGGTCTCCCCTCAGCCTCCTCTTCTCCAGGCTAAACAATCCCAGTTCCCTCAGTCGTTCCTCATAAGATTTGTCCTCCAGACCCCTCACCAGCTTTGTAGCCCTTCTCTGGACACGCTCCAGCACCTCAATGTCCTTCTTGTAGTGAGGGGCCCAAAACTGAACACGGTACTCGAGGTGGGGCCTCACCAGTGCCAAGTACAGGAGGATGATCACTTCCCTAGTCCGGCTCACCACACTATTCCTGATACAGGCCAGGATGCTGTTGGCCTTCTTGGCCACCTGGGCACACTGCTGGCTCATATTCAGCCGGCTGTCCACCAACACCCCCAGGTCCTTTTCTGCCGGGCAGCTTTCGAGCCACTCTGCCCCAGTCCTGTAGCGCTGCATGGGGTTGTTGTGACCCAAATGCAGGATGCGGCACTTGGCCTTGTTGAACCTCATACCATTGACCTCAGCCCATCAGTCCAGTCTGTCTAGATCCCTCTGCAGGGCCAGCCTACCCTCAAGCAGATCAACACGCCCACCTAGTTTAGTGTCATCTGCGAACTTACTGAGGGTGCACTCGATCCCCTCATCCAGATCATTGATAAAGATATTAAAGAGAACCAGCCCCAGCAGCGAGACCTGAGGGACACCACTTGTGACCGGACACCAGCTGGATTTAGCTTCATTTACCACCACTCTTTGGGCACGGCCATCCAGCCATTTTTTTACCCAGCGAAGAGTACACCTGTCCAGGCCATGAGCTGCCAGTTTCTCCAGGAGAATGCTGTGGGAGACGGTGTCAAAAGCTTTGCA
The DNA here is from genome assembly GCA_017639485.1 of Pluvialis apricaria. Classification (NCBI taxonomy): domain Eukaryota; kingdom Metazoa; phylum Chordata; class Aves; order Charadriiformes; family Charadriidae; genus Pluvialis; species Pluvialis apricaria. The sequence continues at coordinate 36,731,360 of CM030011.1, read as the reverse complement.
AAAATCCAGGTAGATAACATCCACAGCTTTTCTCTCATCCACTAAGTGAGTCACCTTATCATAGAAGAAGATCAAGCTTGTCAGGCATGACCTGCCTTTCACAAACCCATGCTGACTGGGCCTGATCACCCTATTCTCCTGCATGTGCCGTGTAATGGCACTGAGGATGATCTGTTCCATCACCTTCCCAGGCACTGAGGTCAGACTGACTGGCCTGTAGTTCCCTGGATCCCCCTTCTGGCCCTTCTTGTGGATGGGTGTCACATTTGCCAACCTCCAGTCAGCTGGGACCTCCCCGGTTAGCCAGGACTGCTCATAAATGATGCAAAGTGGCCTGGTGAGCACTTCTGCTAGCTTCTTCAGTACCCTTGGGTGGATCCCATCTGGCCCCATAGACTTGTGCACCTCCAGGTGCTGAAGCAGGTAATTTTATAGTAGTAGTTTTATCCTAAGTAGTTTGAGCTTTACAGAATAGGTTTCTTGATCAGTCACAGTGGCAGAGTCTCTCTCTTCTCAAAATTAGTTGAAGCACATATAGTTCTGCGTGGAGATGGATGAGGAGCCATGTGAGAGCTTATGGGTTAGTAAAAAAGAGATGCAAGGTAAAGGTGATGTTATAGTGGGTGACTCCTATAGGCTGCCTGACCAGGAAGAACAAGTGGATGAAGCCCTCTACAGACTGGAGCAGCCTCATATTTGCAGGCTCGGTCCTCACAAGGGACTTCAACCACCCTGATATCTGCAGGAGGGACAACACAGCAGGGCATAAACAGTCCAGGTGGTTCCTGGAATGCATTGATAGCTACTTCCTCATCCAAGTGACAGAGGAACCAACAAGGAGATGTGCTCTGCTTGACCTCTGTATTAGGTTTGCATGGCAAGGTTTTGGTAGCAGGGGGAGCTACAGGGGTTGCTTCTGTAAGAAGATGCTAGAAGCTGTCCCCATGTCTGACAGAGCTAGTTACAGCCATCTCCAAGACAGACCTGCTGCTGGCCAAAGATGAGTCAATCAGCAACAGTGGTAGTGTCGCTGTGATAATGTATTTAAAAAGGGGTAAAAACTTCTATGCAACAGCAGATGGGAGAGAGGAGTGAGAATATGTGGGAGAAACAGCCCTGCAGACACCAAGGTCAGTGAAGAAGGAGGGGGATGAGGTGCTGTCGTGGTTTGGCCTCAGCCGGCAGCAACGAACCACGCGGCCGCTCGCTCAACCCCCCACAGCCATTGGGGGGAAATAGGAAGAAAAAGGCAAAACTCGTGGGTTGAGATAAAGGCAGTTTAAAAGAACAGCAAAGGGAAGAGAAAACAGTAACGATAACACAGATAAAGGAATATACAGACGCGATCAGGGCACCGCCACTCACCGCCCGCGCTGAGCCACGACTTCCTGCCTCCCCCCCCCCCCCCCCCCCCCCTCCTGTCACCCGGGCATGGCTCACATGGCATGGGATACCTGTGTCCCCTCCCATCCTTGGGGAAATTAACCCCATCCCTGCCGGAACCAGAACAGGTGCTCCAGGTGCTGGAGCAGAGATTCCCCCTAAGGCCTTGATGAAGACCATGCTGATGCTGGTTGTCCCTCTGCATCCAGGCCCACAGTGGAGCAGATATATACCCTGCTGTCCTTGGAGGACCATGCTGGAGCAGATACCCACCCTGCACCTCATGAAGGACCCACGCCACATCAGGTGGATCTGGCCCAAAGGATGCTGTGACCCTATGGAGACCCTGCACGAGAGCAGGCTCCTGGCAGGACCTGTGGCCCAGTGGGGGACCCATGCTGGGGCAGTTCATTCTTGAAGAACTGTGCCCCATGGAAAAAAAACATGGTGGTGCAGTTCATAAAGAAGACCCCACTGGAGAAGTTCATGAAGGGCTGTCTCCTGTGGTGGGACCCCACGCTGGAACAGGGGAAGAGTGTGAGGAGGAAAAAGCATCAGAGACTGTCTCCCATAAGATCCCCTAGAGAAGCTGTTAAAGGCTGGGCTGGATGAGCAGACAGTGAGGTGGATTGAAAATTAGCTGAAAAACTGGGCCCAGAGGGTGGTGATCAGTGGCATGAAGTCTAGTTGGAGGCCAGTAACTAATAGTGTACTTAAGGGGTCAATATTGGGTCCAGTCCTGTTTAACATCTTCACTAATGATATGGATGATGGGGCAGATGCTGTACCATCAGTAAGTTTGCAGATGATACAAAACCAGTCCAGCTGATATGCCAGAGGGTCATGCTGCCCTCCAGAGGGACCTCGACAGGCTGGAGAAATGGGCTGGCAGGAACCTCATGAAGTTCAACAAGGAGAAGCCCAAAGTCCTGCACCTGGAGAGGAATGACTCCAGGCACCAGGACATGCTGGGGGCCATCCAGCTGGAAGGCAAGTTCACAGAAGAAGGGTTCTCAGTGGACAGCAAGTTGACCATGAGCCAGTAATGTGACCTTGCTGCAAAGAAGGCAGGTGATATCCTGGGCTGCGTAAGGCAAAGTATTGCCAGCACGTCGAGGGAGGTGATTTTTCTTCTTCCTTTCTTCTCACTTAGCACTCGTGAGGCCCCATCTCTAATACTGTGTCTGGTTTATGGCTCCTCAGTACAAGAGAGACTGGAGAGAGTCCAACAAAGGGACCTGAAAGTGTTGAAGGGACTGGAGCACCTCTTCTATGAGGAAAGGCCGAGTGAGCTTTAGAATAGAATAGAATACGGTAGGATAGGATAGAAGAATTTCAATTGAAAGAATCTACAAGGATCGTCTAGTCCACCTGCCTGATCACTTCAGGGCTGACCAAAAGTTAAAGCATGTTATTAAGGGCATTGTCCAAATACCTCTGAAACACTGACAGGCACGGGGCATTGACCACCTCTCTAGGAAACCTGTTCCGGTGTTTGACTATTCTCACTGTAAAGAAATTCTTCTTAATGTCAAGCTGGGACTGCTCAGCCTTGAGATCATCCACCAAGGCATACAAATTTTTAAAGGCAAGACACAAAGAAGATGGAACTAGGCTCTTTTCAGTGACGTTGTAAGAGACTGCCAAGATGTCTCAATCAAAATATCTCAAAACTCACTTACCGTAAGCAGACCAGCCACCTCCTGTTCCTAACAGGACCTGAAACTTCCTAAGCTAAGTTGCAAGCTGTGCCAGCGCGATGAACCACAGCATCCTGTTTACCACAAGAATACATCGGGAGCGACCGTTTTCCAAGACGACCACCCTCCAAGAAAGATTGGCCAAGCAAAAATAGCTTCTACACTGATTGGCCAAGTATCGAGCAGACTTTAACTATAAGTTTGTGCTGTGTCCCTCTACAGTTGGACCTCTGGAATCCCCACCATCGTTGTCATCCAAGGATCAAGAGCCAACGGGACACCGCTGGTGATTAGGGGCCCTTCAGGACGCTGAGGGTCAGTGTTGGTGGCTATCCTCTTGCTGTGCTCTGTAATACTGCTTCTCTTTTCTCCCTTTCCTCTGTTACCTCCTTTACTCTATTTCAGTAATCAAGGCTGGGAGATAACAATAAAGCTTAGCAGATGGCATCTGACCTCGTTTGTGTCTTAATCTCATGTGCAGAATTGTTAGACTCCCAACCCCACCGCCACGTCCCGGACCAGGACGTGACAGACGCTCAGTGAAAGGACAAGAGGCAATGGGTATTAAAACACAGGAGGTTCCATCTAACCATCAGGAAACATGGAAACATCTTTTCACTGTGAGAGTGACCAAGCACAGGTTGCCCAGAGAGGTTGTGGAGTCTCTATCCTTGGAAGTATTAACAAACCATGTGGACATAGTCCTGCACAATTAGGGGCAGATCTAGGTGGCCCTGCTTAAGCCATTTTGATTCTGTACCCTTCCTGCATGGGCTAACTAATAATTTCACCAAATTCCTCTTTCTTTAGGACTTTCCTGGACTCACCTTTATGCTTCCAAACTTAACTTACTCTAAATAAACTCTATAAGTTAAATCTAGTTTAAATTAAAAGTTTACCTTTCCTTCCTAGCTTCTATAGTATACGAATCCATCTGTCGAGCTCTTAAACAGAGCTACAAGAACGATGTCATGTCCTCATTTTATCCAAGGATAGACATTTTAAGCCATTGTATTGAAATTTAAGGAAGTTTTGCTGTTATCATTCTTATCCTACCTCCTAAACTTGTGAATTTCACTTCTTAGTGAGTTGAAACTAAAGACAGACTGGCTTGATGAGCAAGCACATTTTTGGGGATGTAAATAATCGAATGAGTAGCATAGAAAACTAAATAATTTCCATTATGTAAGAATGACTAGGTCTCCAGCAGATATTCTAATCTATTGCCTACATATTTCAAGTATGAAAATATATTGAAAACTTACATTGAAATATTTTGAAAAGAGGTTCAATCAGCTGGTATTTCTTTAAGGAGAATAGATGAAGTAAGGAAAAAGCAATTTGTTACATGAAATGTGGCAGAAGAAATTTCCAGATATTTTCTACATTTTGAGTACTCTGCCCCACAGCTGTTCTTCAAATATGAAGCACCAGTTAAAATTACACTGAGTAAGTAGCTTTTCAATATTTGCAGTTTCTTACAGGTTGCTGTGCTAACACACCAGGTCATTATGCAAATTAAGAAATACAGCATAAACGAGATTATTTTCAGCACAAATTTCATTTTGTCAGGTTTTTTTTCTGTTTCTGAAGTATCCCCACTTGTGGCTGTTTTATTTATAAAGGTGTTGTGTAGTATGTGTCACTTCTCCCAGATATCATTTAAAGAGCTGAATATCCCATACCTCTGAAAGCTCATAGTACCAGAATAATCATAGAATCACAGAATGGTTAGAGTTGTAAGGGACCTTAAAGATCATCTAGTTCCAACCCCCATGCCATGGGCAGGGACACCTTCCACCAGACCAGGTTACTCAAAGCCCCGTCCAACCTGGCCTTGAACACTTCCAGCGATGAGGCATCCACAACTTCCCTCACCAACCTGTTCTAGTGTCTTACCACCCTCACAGTAAACAAATCCTTCCTAATATCTAATGTAAATCTACCATCTTAATTTTAAAACTGTTACCCCTCATCCTATCACTACACTCACTGATCAAGAGTCCCTCCCTATCTTTCCTGTAGGCCCCCTGTAGGTACTGAAAGGCTGCTATAAAGTGTCCCCAGAGCCTTCTGTTCTCCAGGCTGAAGAACCCCAAGTCTTTCAACCTGTGTTCATAGAAGAGGTGCTCCAGCCCTCTGATCATCTTTCTTTTGATATAGCCCACGATGCGGTTGTCTTTCTGGGCTGTGAGCACACTTTGCCAGCTCATGTTGAGCTTCTCATCAGCCAACAGGCACAAGTCCTTCTCCTCAGGGCTGCTCTCAATCAATTCTTTGCCCAGCCTGTATTCGTGCTTGGGATTGTCCCGAACCACGTGCAGGACCTTGCACTATGCCTTGTTGAACTTCATGAGGTTTGCATGGGCCCACCTCTCAAGCCTGTCCAGGTGCCTCTGGATGGCATCCCTTCCCTCCAGTTTGTTGATCGCTCCACACAGCTTGGTGTCACCAGCAGACTTGCTGAGGGTGCACTCAATCCCACTGTCTATATCGCTGACAAAGATGTTAAAAAGCAACGGTCCCAGTACCTTCCCCTGATGAATGCCCCTCATCACTGCTGTCTACTTGGACACCGATCTGCTTTCTGCAAATCTTTGAGTGCAAACATCCAGCCAGTTCCTTACCCACCGAATGATCCATGGGTCAAATCCATGTCTATCCTATTTAGAGACAAGGATGTAATGTGGGACAGTGTTAAATACTTTGCACAAGTCCAGGGAGATGATGTGAGTTGCTTCCCCTTACCCACCAACGCTGTAACACCATTGTAGAAGGCCACCAAATTTGTCAGACACAATTTGCCCTTAGTGAAGCCATGTTGGCTGTTACCAATCACCTCCTTATTTTCCATGTACCTTAGCAGACTTTCCAGGAGGATCTGCTCCATGATCTTGCCACAGAGGTGAGACCGACTGGCCTGTAGTTCCCCTGGGTCTTCCTTTTTTCCCTTTTTAAAAATGGGGGTTACATTTCCCCTTTCCCAGTCAACAGGAACTTCACCGGACTGCCATGACTTTTCAAATGTGATGGATGGCAACTTCATCTGCCAGTTCCCTCAGGACCTGCAGATGATTCTCATCATGTCCCATGGACTTGTGCACCTTCAGGTTCCTCAGCTGGTTTCAAACCTGGTCTTCTCTTACAGTGGGCAGTACCTCACTCCCCCAGTCCCTGCCTTTGTCTTCTGTCACTTGGGTGGTGTGGCTAGAGCCCTTGCCAGTGAAGACCGAGGCAAAGAAGTCGTTGAGTATCTGAGCCTTCTCCATGTCCTGGGCGACCATGTCTCCCGTTTCCTTCCTAAGTGGGCCCACATTTTCCCTAACCTTCCTTTTGTCACTGATACACTTAACAGAAAACTCTCTTGTTGCCCCTGATTCCCCTGGCCAGATTCGCCTCTCTCTGGGCTTTAGCTTTTCTAACCTGATCCCTGGCTGCTTGGACAATTTCTCTGTATTCCTCCCAGGCTACCTGTCCTTGTTTCCACCCCCTGTTGGCTTCCTTTTTCTGTTTGAGACTGTCCAGGAGCTCCTTGTTCATCCACACAGGCCCAACTCCCTCTTTCTAGGTATGCATTGCTCCTGAGCTTGTAGGAGGTGGTCCTTGAATATTGGCCAGCTTTCTTGGACCCCTCTTCCCTCCGGGGCTTTATCCCCCTGTACTCCAGCAAGCAGATCCCTGAAGAGGCTAAAGTCTGCTCTCCTGAAGTTCAGGGTAGCAAACTTACTGTGCATCCAGGAAAATTAATCTCATTTTGGCAGTTTGTGTCTCTGGTCATACCGATTTGCCTACTCTCTACAAAATGAGGCTTTGTTCCAGAAATATTTAAACTGGGAAAGTCAAATTAAGGTTCAAAAAATAGTTACTATTTAACAGTAAGGCATATTATTTCTTCAGGTGATTTTGGACACTATTTTTTCTTGAACAAGATTTATCTTATACAAAAATTATCCTGAAACAAACAGAAGAAACATGACATAATACAAACAACAAATGTAAACATTTCCCTTTAACACTATCTCAACACAGTTCATTACCCTTTCTATTTCAGAAAAAGTAGAGGATTTGCAATGAAAAGGGGGCTTTAGCATTACTTTTCCAGTTCAATCATCCATAATTCTATCACATATAAATATAAACTACCAGGCAGATTTACAGATTTATATACTAAGAACCATCATATATGTCTGCTCCAGTGTTTAGCTGATACAGAGTCCAGGAGCCAGATACTGACTGCTGAGAACAGATTTTCGGGCTGAACCAGAACTACTTTTTGGTTTTGGTTTTGTGTTCTGAGAGTTCCCTCCCTGCAATTCACACACTGGAATACTTACAGGAGGTACTGTGTCCAGTTCTGGGCTCCCTGGTACAAGAGAGACACGTCTGTGTCAGCAGACAGTTCAATAAAGGGTGACGAATATGGTGAAGGGACTGGAGCACCTCACATATGAGGAAATGCTGAGAGATCTGGGACTTTTTAGCCTGGAGAAGAGAAGGCTCGGGGAAGACCTTATCAATGTATATAAATACCTGAAGGGAGAGTGCAAAGAGGGTGGAGCCATGCTCTTTTCAATGGTTTCCAGTGACAGGATCAGCGGCAATGGGCACAAACTAAACCATAGGAGGTTCCGTCTGAACATCGGCAGACATTTTTTACTGCGAGGGTGACCAAGCACTGGAATAAGTTGCCCTAAGAGGTTGTGGAGTCTCTATCCTTAGGGATATTCAAACCCATTTGGACATGGTGCTGCACAACCAGCTCTAGGTGTCCTTGCTTGAGCAGGGAGGTTGGACCAGACGACCTCTTGAGGTCCCTTCCTATCTCAACCATTCTGTGAAAAGAAACCAAACAAAAAAACCTTTGCAAGAGATCAACAAGGTCCTTGTTGTCCATTCCTGCCTGTTGGCAGAGCACTCAGCAGTAAACTGATCACAGATGAACTCTCATTGCAACTGCACAAGACTTAGGTTTAAAAATCCCTGTGCAAATTTATGCTGCCTGAAATCTTACTGGTTTATGACAGGCTCTTCATTCATTCACTCCAAGGTCAGTAATATGGTTGGTCTAGCACCATGAAATGCGAAAGTTTGATGCTAGTTACCCGTAGCAAAAAGTTTCTCTACAATTTTATATGGAAAGAACCACGGGTGAGCTGCTTCTCTATTCCAGTGCCATGGTACAGCTGTTTTGCTGTCTCTTCTCTTAATGAAGTAAATTCAAATTTGTGTCATATTCTGCAAAATCTTCTGTTAGACACTCATTGTTCAAATAATTTAATGCATAACATTTACAATTAATAGACATTCATTCAATTATACATACTCAATGTTTTCTCACTCTTATCAAAATGCTCAAGTATACAAGGACAATATAATTAGCCAGAAAGAATAAAAATTAATTTCTTTCAGTACCTTCAAAAATAATAATAATTTACTCTTACTTTTTCCCTAATTATTTTTTAAATGTTTTATGTATGAAAGTATTATATGCAATATTTGAGGAAGGGAGTCTTTAACATACCCAGAGATTCCTCAGTTTACATAGGCACCATTCAAAAATGAGACTTTAAACTCCCATACTGGTTTTCTGAAAGAACTGCCTTATAAGCCCCTTCTACTCATCTCCTTTTATTTATTTATTTATTTTAATTAAAGTATGCTCAACAGAATGGATTTTCTGGTGTTTTTTATCAATAAAATTGTAATTTATTTTATAATATGGAAGTATTTATTAACTATTGATGAAATACCATATAATAACCTGCATTGCACACACATAATTTTATTGTTTTTAAAGAAATGTAAAAACTCAATCTATGTACAATGCACAAAAAAATCAGAATTTAAAGTGGCTAATCTTCTAATTGTGGAACATAAAATGTTGCATAAAATAAATAAAGCTTGAAATTATCTGAAAAAGAATGACAGGAATATGTGTCTTTGTCTTTAAACTGAGGGGTATTTAAATGTGGTGTCACTAGCAAAACACAGACCATATGTGTCTTAATCTGCAATTTTTCATTAGAATGATCCTAGAAAGTCATTATCATAACAGTACGTATTGGGTAACACACACTTCCCTACAAAGCTCTTCAATGAGTTATCAAGGAATTAGCACAATTTCTTGTGTGACTTTCATGCAGTTATTGTAAATTAGATGTATTACAGATGTATCTGTAACAGCCTTGACAGTCAAGGTCCAATGAAGCAGGTTGGGAACTTCTACAAAAATTTAAACTTTGAAGAGGGGATATAATTTTAAGAAAGATGTTTTAAATTGATGAAGTCACCCCTCCTGCTAATACTCTAGCACTGTGATTTGGGATAATTTTGAAAAATGTTGCCAGCTGAGTTTAATTACACAAACTTTTACAAGAGAAGTAAAAAAGAAGAAGTGTAGGGTGAGGTAAGGTGAGGGTGTAGGGTGAGAGTAAAATGTGGAAAACTTGGTCTTTGTTATCACAGTCCTTCAGTGACCACATCTATGAAAAAAGTTAAAGTTGTGGCCTCTAGTACTGAAAATTAAGGTCCCTGAAGGCCTCTACAACTGGTCTGAATCCTTAACCACAATTGGACAATTATTTTTATTTACTAAGCACAATCTTTGACATTGGTCAAAGAAATTTGCTATGAACATTCTCTACAGCTAAGAAAGTAAGCAGAGGCCATATTTAATTTGCAAGATGTTCCACATAAGTTTTACAATCAAATCAGAACTTGCAAACAACAGTTGTATACAATGCTGGTAGCACAGTAAGGGTCTTTGTTTAAATAATTTTTTTACTGTTTTCCTAAGAACGTGAGAAAACAAATGGAAACCCCTTCTCAAAATTCTTCTCAAAACTCTTATGGATTAATCGGGCAGATAGAGTTAGGCACATTTAACAAGAAACAAACAAACAAACCAACCCAGCAATTATGAATAAAATTGAGAAGAAAAAAAACAAATCAGTCTATAAATTGCAATCTCTAAACTATTTCCATAAGAATTGATTAGCATGGTCCATACTCCAGTAAAATAAGTAGTTTTGCTGCGGGCCAGAAGGTGACAAAAAATACAGAATCAATGGTAAGCATTCCTCTGATACCAATAGAAGCTGTATCCTGTCTATTTTAATTGGACTATCCTGTTAAATTTTTCGCATATGGTCAGGCAGAGCATAAGGGAAAATGCATTATATTGAAATTATTTGCAGCAATATACAGTGCAAATCTATGGGGAGTGTGGGCGGTGTTTCTTAAGTTTAATTACAAGTCATTTTGCATAATAGTTGTGTGTAGTACTAGGTGATCAGATAAATTAGGTTTGGAAGAACATGTGATGGTTTCTTAAGATGCAAAATAGAGACCAGTCTACAAAATATGCAGATTTCAGTAATAATAAAAGAGAAAAGTATGCTGTCCATAGGATTAGAGGTAAAAGAAAACGTATAGAATGCACAGAATACGTAGAATTTGAATGATAGTAATTTTCCATGGGAAAATATCCAGTGCTTTGGGAAGAAAGCCAATATCTACTGCCTTTGCTGAAGTTGCGGACTGTCTTGCACTCAGAAAATCCTTTGTAGAGAGAAGGATGCTGTGATACAGGGTATTTCCTCACTCTCATCACTTTCAATACGGAGAGACTATGATTAGCACAGTGTCATGGTTTGGGCAGGGCTGGGCTGGCCACTAGAACGTATGACAAATGCTTTTTTCAACCTCTCTCCCCTTCAAAGAAGGGAGAGCATCTCCTTTCAGAGGAGAGGAGAGAAAATGACAGAGAAAGACTTATAAGTTTAAAAGAAACTAAAACTACTTTAATGAAATATTAATAATAAAATAATAAAAAGAAAATATAATAATATTAATAAGAAAATAATGAAATATATACAATATATACAAAACCAGTATCAAGCTCCTAGGATGACAATCCGGCAGGCATTGGGAAAGTCCCAGACTGAACTCAGTGATGGATGGGAACTGGATTCTGCATCTGTATTCAGGAACACACAGATCGGGATCAAAGGCAGATGAACGAACAGAGTCCTCTTCAGGTGTCGGCCATTGAAGAAAGAGAGCTGACTCCTTTGATCCCTCAGCTTTTATATTGAACATGAGGCAGATGAGATGGAATACCCTGCTGGTCAGTTTTGGGTCACCTGTCCTGTTGGCTCCTGCCTACAGGTGTGACCCCTTTATCCTTTTCCACTTTCAACCCTCCAACTTGGTACATAACAAAGTTAGGTGAGCTTGGTTATTAAAGCAATAAGTATAAACAAGAGCCTCTCTGCATACTATTCATTGGTATTAGCTATAAACATCAGACCTTATCTGCTAGAAGCCAACACTGTCTGAAAAATACATTATTAATTTCAGAGAATTAGAAGAGATTTAACTGAGAAGTAAAATTACTGAAAAGAAAATTGGTTCTGTTTTACCTCAAACCAGGACATTCCACCCCTTATTCCATATCATTTGCATCATGCTCAGGTCACTACTGCTTGCTTTTGTTTTCAAATATATACACACACATATATGTACACACAGATATATATATAAATTTATTATTTATCTTTATACACAGAAGTTTGTTAAGTTCATTTAGTTCATAATTGCACATTTCCACCATAGCAGTCCCTCAGGGCAGGATAGATGGTATGAAATTCATCATGGCTTGCACCCACAGCGAGCACCTCGAAGAGTTTGCTGGAAGCCACCTGATGAAGCTAGCTCCAGTTTCATCATCACTATGTTATCCTGAAATACACTTATTGAATACTCTTAGTATTATATAGCAATTAACATCATACAGCTCAAAATTGAGTATTCTCACCCAGGGTTAAATTTCCTTCAGGTACACATTGAACTTCTCCATTCTTCAGCATCACCCACATGCAGGTCCTTGAGCAAAAACAGTCCTACGAATAGGTTTGCCTTTGTCCAATGTAGGAAAAACCCATACAGTTTTCCCCTACATATTCCTTTCATGCACCACAGATGCCAAAGGTCTGATTGAGCAGAACAACCTAGGTTGATGGATCCCTTGGTGTTAAGTAACCAGATGACTTGCGCTAAATGCTTGCCCAGTGTTTAAAAGTTCCACCACCCATTGCTTTCGGGGTAGTTTTTAACAGTCCATTATATCATTCAATTTTCCCAGAAGCTGGCGCACGATAGGGGATATGCTATACCCACTCAATGACATGTTCTTTGGCCCAATTACTTATAAGATTGTTTTTAAAATGACTCTTATGGTTCAACTCATTTCTTTCTGGAATGGCATGTCACCATAAGACTTGCTTTTCAAGACCCAGGATGGTGTCCTGGGAGGTGACATGGGGCATGGCATAGGTTTCCAGTCATCTGGTGCTTACTTCCACCATGTAGCGCTTAGTCTGGCAGGTTTGAGGGAGTGTGATATAGTAAGTTTGCCAGGCCTCCCCATACTTGTATTTCAACCATCGTCCCCCAGACCCCAAAGGTTTTAACTGTTTAGCTTGCTTGATTTCGGAGCATGTTTCACAATTGTGGATAACCTGTGCAGTAGCATCCATAGTTAAATCCACCCACTGGTCACAAGCTCATCTATATGTTGCATCCCTTCCTTGATGACCTGAAGTGTCATGGGACCACTCAGCTGAAAACTGAACCTCATATTCCCAGTCCAAATCTGTTTGGAGAAATTTAGCAGCCTGACCCACTTGTTGATTGTTTTGATGTTCCTCAGTGGCCCAACTCATAGAATCACAGAACCACAGAATGGTCAGGGTTGGAAGAGACCTCTGGATATCATCTAGTCCAACCCCCCTGCCACAGCAGGGACACCTACAGCAGGTTGCACAGGATGGCGTCCAGTTGGGTTTTGAATGTCTCCAGTGTGGGAGACTCCACAACCTCTCTGGGCAGCCTGTTCCAGTGCTCTGCCACCCTCACAGTAAAGAAGTTCCTCCTCATTTTAAGATGGAGCTTCCTATGTTCAATTTTGTGCCCATTACTCTTTGTCCTATCCCTGGGCACCACTGAATAAAGACTATTCTCATCTACCTGGCACCCTCCCCTTAAGTATTTATAAGTATTGATAAGAGCCCCCCTCAGTCTTCTTTTCTCTGGACTAAAAAGCCCCAAGTCCCTGAGCCTTTCCTCATAAGAGAGATGCTCCAGTCCCCTAATCATCTTGGTAGCCCTTTGCTGGACCCTCTCCAGCAGTTCCCTGTCCTTCTTGACCCGGGGAGCCCAGAACTGGACACAGTACTCCAGATGCTGCCTCACCAGGGCAGAGTAGAGGGGGAGGATGACCTCCCTCAACCTGCTAGCCACACTCTTCTTGATGCACCCCAGGATGCCATTGGCCTTCTTGGCCACCAGGGCACATTGCTGCCTCATGGTCATCCTGTTGTCCACCAGGACTCCCAGGTCCCTTTCCACAGAGCTGCTCTCCAGGAGGTCAGCCCCCAACCTGTACTGATGCATGGGGTTATTCCTCCCCAGATGCAGTACCCTACACTTGCCTTTATTGAACCTCATCAGGTTTTTTTCTGCCCAACTCTCCAGCCTGTCCAGGTCACGCTGTATGGTGGCACAGCCTTCCGGCGTGTCAGCCACCCCTCCCAGTTTTGTGTCATCAGCAAACTTGCTGATGGTACACTCTATCCCTTCATCCAGGTCATTGATGAATATATGAACAGGACCGGACCCAGTACTGACCCCTGAGGGACACCACTTGTTACTGGCCTCCAACTAGACTCTGCACCCTAACCACAACGCTCTGAGCTCTATCTGTCAACCACTGTTCAATCCACCCCACTGTCCATTCATCTAACCCACACTTCCTAAGCTTGCCTGTGAGGATGATGTGGGAGACAGTGTCGAAAGCCTTGCTGAAGTCAAGGTAGACAACATCCACTGCCCTCCCTTCATCCACCCATCCAGTCACGCCATCGTAGAAGGCTATCAGATTAGTCAGACGTGACTTTCCCTTGGTGAATCCACATTGACTACTTCTGATAATATTTTCCTCCAGATGCTTGGAGATGCTGCCCAGAACAAGCTGTTCCATCATCTTTCCCGGGATGGAGGTGAAGCTGACCAGCCTGTAGTTTCCTGTTGCTGGTCATACTTCATGCGGGTACTCTAAGAAGCACAGGAGAAAGCCATCCCAATGTCCCAGAAAATGAGTCAATGGGGAAGAAGACCAGCCTGGCTAAATAGAGAGCTTTGGCTGGACCTCAGGAAAAAAAGGAAAGCTTACATTCTCTGGAAAAGGGGGTTGGCAACTTACAAGGATTACCAAGATGTAACAAAGCTATGCGGGGGAAAATTAGAAGGGCCAAAGCTCAATCAGAACTCAGCTTGGCCACTGCAGTTAAGGATAATAAGAAGGGATTCTTTCAGTACATCAATAGAAAAAAGAAGACTAGGGAAAATGTAGGCCCACTGATGAATGGGACGGGTGCCATAGTGGTGGAAGACACAGAGAAGGCAGAGTTACTGAATGCCTTCTTTTCTTTGGTCTTCACTGCTATAGCTGTCCCTCATGAATCCCAAACCCTGGAGGCGAGGGGGAAGGTCTGGAGAGAGGAAGATTTTCCCTCAGTTGAGGAGGACTGGGTCAGAGACCACTTGGCCAAACTGGACATCCACAAGTCCATGGGCCCTGACAGGATGCACCCACGAGTGCTCAGAGAGCTGGCAGATGTTACTGCTAGACCACTCTCCATCACCTTTGAAAGGTCATGGGGAACAGGAGAGGTGCTGGAGGACTGGAGGAAGGCTGACATCACTCCAATCTTCAAAAAAGGCAAGAAGGAGGACCCGGGGAACTACAGGCCGGTTAGTGTCACCTCTGTCCCTGGGAAGGTAATGGAGTGACTCATTCTGGATGTCATCTCCAAACATGTTAAGGAACAGGAAGTTATTGGAAGTGGTCAACATGGATTTACCAAGGGTAAATCATGCTTGACCAATCTGATAGCCTTCTATGATGTTATAACTGGTTGACTGGATGAGGGGAGAGCCGTAGATGTCATCTACCTTGACTTCAGCAAGGCTTTTGACACTATCTCCCATAACATCCTCATTAGGAAGCTGAGGAAGTGCAGGCTAGATGAGGTGACAGCAAGGTGGATTGAGATCTGGCTGTGTGACAGAACTCAGAGGGTTGTGATCAGTGGCACAGAGTCTAGTTGGAGGCCTGTAACCAGCGGTGTCCCCCAGGGGTCAATACTCAGTCCAATCTTGTTCAATGTATTCATCAATGACCTGGATGAGAGGACAGAGTGTATCCTCAGCAAGTTCGCTGATGATACCAAACTGGGAGGGGTGGCTGGTGCTCCAGAGGGCTGTGCTGCCATCCAGCGTGACCTGGATAGGCTGGAGAGCTGGGCAGAGAAGAACCTAATGAGGTTCAACAAGAACAAGTGCAAGGTCCTGCACCTGAGGAGAAAGAATGCTAGGCACCAATATAGGTTAGGGGTGGACCTGCTGGGAAGTAGTTCTGAGGACAAGGATCTGGTAGATAGTAAATTACCCATGACCCAGCAATGTGTCCTTGTCGCAAAAAAGGCCGATGGAATCCTGGGCTGCATAGGGAAGAGTGTGGCCAGTAGGTCGAGGGAGGTCATTCTGCCCCTCTGCTCTGCACTGGTGAGGCCACAACTGGAATACTGTGTCCAGTTCTGGGCTCCCCAGTTCAAGAGAGACAGGGAACTACTGGAGAGAGTCCAGCACATGGCAACTAAGATGATTGAGGGATTGGAGCATCTTTCTTACGAGGAAAGGCTGAGAGAGCTGGGACTCTTTAGCCTGGAGAAGAGAAGGCTGAGGGGACATCTTATTTTGGCATACAAGTACCTAAAGGGTGGGTTGAAGGAGAATGGAGCCAGACTCTTTTCAGTGGTTCCCAGTGATAGGACAAGGGGCAATGGGCACAAGTTGGAACATAGGAAGTTCTGTTCAAATACACGGAAAAACTTCTTGGCGGTTCGGGTGACAGAGCACTGGAACAGGCTGCCCAGGGAGGTTGTGGAGTCCCCTTCTCTGGAGATTTTCAAGTCCTTCCTGGATGCAGTCCTGAGTAATGTGCTCTAGGCAATCCTGCTTTGGCAGGGGAGTTGGACTAGATGATCTCTAGAGGTCCCTTCCAACTCTGAAAATTCCATGATTCCGTGATTTCCGGGTCATCCTTCTTGCCCTTTTTGAAGACTGGAGTGACATTGGCTTTCCTCCAGTCCTCAGGCACCTCACCTGTTCCCCATGACCTTTCAAATATGATGGAGAGCAGCCCAGCAATGACTTCTGATAGCTCCCTCAGCACTTGCGGGTGCATCCCATCAGGCCCCATGGACTTGTGAATATCCAGTTTACTTAATTGATCCCTAACTTGTTCTTCTTTGACCAGGGGAAAGTCAGGCTTCCTCCAGACATTCTCTGTTACCTGCAAAGTCTGGGACTCCCGAGAGCTGGCCCAAGCAGTGAAGACAGAAGCAAAGAAGGCATTCAGCAACTCTGCCTTCTCTGCATCATCTGTCACCATGGCACCCGTCTCATTCAACAGCAGGCCCACATTTTCCTTGGTTTTTCTTTTGCCTCCTATATACTTAAAGAAACCCTTCCTATTGGCCTTGACATCCCTCGCCAGGTTCAATTCCAAGGCTGCCTTGGCTTTCCTCATTTCTTCCCTGCATACCCTGACAGCATTCTTATACTCATCCCAAGTCATCAGCCCCCTTTTCCACATCCTGTAAACTCCCTTCTTCCACCTGAGCTTTTCGGAAGATCCCTGCTCAGCCATGCAGGTTTCCTTCCCTTGCCTGATTTCTTGCTCTTCGGGATGCACTGATCCTGAGCTTGGAGGACGTGGTGCTTGAATACCAGCCAGCTCTCCTGAGCCCCCTTACCCTCTAGAGCCCTCTCCCATTTCATTTCTCCCAGCAATTTCTTGAAGAGCTCAAAGTTAGCCCTCCTGAAGTCTAAGGTTTCAACCCTACTTGTTATTTTGTGCATACTGCACTTAATCCTGAACTCTGTCTTCTCATGATCACTACAGCCAAGTCTGCTCCCAACCTTAACATCCTCCACCAGTTCCTCTTTGTTTGTCAGTACTAGGTTGAGCAGTACACCTTTCCTTGTGAGCTCCTCCACCACCTGAGTCAAAAAGTTATCATCAATACACTTGAGGAGCCTCCTGGACTGTGCATTCCTAGCTGTGTAGCCTTCCCAGCAGATATCAGGGAAGTTGAAGTCCCCCATGAGAACCAAGGCCTGTGATTGTGTGGCGATTCTCACCTGTCTGTAGAAGGCCTCATCAACTTCCCCATCCTGAGCAGGTGGCCTGTAATAAACACCCACAACAGTGTCTCCCCTGTTACCCTGCCCCTTAATCCTTACCCACAAGCTCTCAACTTGTTCTTCATCCACCCCCAGGGAGAGCTCGATATATTCCAGTTGCTCTCTCACATAAAGAGCAACTCCACCACCTCGCCTCGCTGGCCTATCTTTCCTAAAGAGAACATAGCCCTCCATGACAGCGTTCCAGTCATGTGAGCTACCCCACCATGCCTCAGTAATTGCAATGAGATCATGGCCCTGTGACCACACACAGATCTCCAATTCCTCTTGTTTGTTCCCCAAATGCCTGATGTTTTTCAGAGCAAAACCCATTATAGCATATGAACACCACATACAGTTAAATAAAAATCCCAAAACACCAAACTGCAAAAACTATAATAAGAAATATCTTTGACTATTTTATATTACAGCAGAGAAAGAATCATTGTTCTTTGTTTAACCAGAAATTATACTAGATGTACAGAACAGTCCCTGAGACAGTATTTGCTGACTAATTTCTAAGCAAAACTTGACTCACATCCTAGAATAAAAAGTGTGTCATTTGTTAAAGGCAACAGGCATTAGCTGTTATGAAAATCCTTCCTTAAGTGGCTCATTTATGCAGCTAGGAATGGGACTTCTGCACTGATGAAAACTGAATTGGTGAGTTCAGAGAAGTTTGATTGTCCTGGGAGAACCCTCTGCAGGAAATAGGAGGGAAAAAAATGTGTTATAATGCAAATTTTCTTTAGACTTTTGCAAATCCCTGCTATAGGGATTTTGTTTTTTAAGGGTTTCTCTTTCACTTGTAGCTCTGCTCGTTAAATTGTACGTCTTCAGGACAGGATTTTTCTGTGCAACAGCGTTTAGGCTGATTCTTCAATAATAACAGATTTTTTTTTCTTCCAGCAAAGATACAGAAACAATACCATACAGCTATAGTTACAAAAAATTTCTACTGTTTGCTGACCAGTATTATTTTAGAAATAGTTCCACAAAGTTGAATTGTTCTTTTTTGATGACATTTGCAAGACTATATAGAGTGTAGAAAATGTAGAACCTCTTCACAAAAACTAGACACATTCCTGTGCAATCCATTACCTACAGGAGCTTATTCAAAGTACACAGGATTTTCAAAAACATTTTAAAATATTATCAGTGAGATAGTATTTTAGTAGTTGTTTTCCTTGGCACAGGGTAGCATCAAATGCCTAATATGAAGGAGATGCTCTATTCTGTACAATCAAATAGATTATTTTACCCTCACAATAACAGTCAAAATGACATCTAGTATCTATTCAAAAGAAACCTGAGGTATTTCTTGTATCCTGAAAATGCAAGGAAGAAATCATTTTTATTCCATTCCAGATGCTCTTTAGATGCCCTGAAAAGCCACTTTCATTTGAGAGATATTAAAAACATCAAGATCATCACTTATAATATTTTTCTCTTAGTCTTTCAAGACACTCATAAAATCTCCTTACAAGCACGGGGATTTTCATTTCCACGTACAAATGTAAACTCACACGTTCAATAGATTTAACTTTGTAAAAACTGAGTTTCCAGCCAGTTTACTTCCTGCTTAGTGACTGGAGATAAGTGATTTCATTTTTTACGCTTATGGAATATAATATGTCACCTTAAGAGTAAAATATGAAATGTATGTCATTAACAATTCTGTCTTCATTTTCAGCAAAAGCACAAAATACTATTTTTAGTAAGTAGCAAACACATTAGAAACAGGAGTTAATGCAACATTACTAGTCTTCATATGGTATTTGCATACATCTCAGACTGGACATGGCACATAGCCTACAGCTGATGTGGCCACTGTCGATCTCACAGGCTGAATATCATTCCAATGCACATACAACTGTTTTAATTTATGGAGTGTTAGATTTTAAGGTGCAGGATTCCTATCAACAACTTGATCCTTCCTACTGACCCTATCAGGAGCACTCATTAGGGGCTTGGGAGAGGTAACAGCTTGAACTTCTGAACATCTTGTTGTGCCAGTGTATTAGTCAAACCTGAAAGTGAGAGAACACTTCTTAAGAATGAACACAGAAATTCATACCACAAGAGCTTCTTCTCCCCCAGCTGTTTGGGTTGAAAATGTAATTTTACTTGCTTGTTTATTTGCAGGTGTAATTGACATAGTGGACTGAACTTTGTAGGAAAAAGAAAAACATCCTAAAGATTTATTTTTGCTTTCACCAACAATTTTGAAACATGAAATACATACATTCACCTTCTTCCCACTCCATCACTGTAGAATGAAGAAGAAAGCAAGCAAAAGAAAACCCTCAATCCCATAAAATCTTAAAAAATCTGCATCAGTTTAACCTAAAAATCTTTTTAAAATCTCTGTCAATGCATTCTTTAGACCTAAACTGACCTATACGAAAAACTTACATTAGGTGAGTTTATATTAATACCTGGACTTCAACATCCTTATGTGAGCCTACCATCTGACATACTTTCTTCCCAATTTGTAACATTTTTATTATAGACAATGTGAGTTTCTAACATGTAATATCCATGAAAATAAGATCTCCTGAAGCTAATGTCATAATGGAAATGAGAAATATGCAACAAAGACATGCTAGAATATGTTTTCACCAAAGGGAAAGGATAAAATGCTGCCATATGAAAGGCAATGGCAGCTGATTATTGATATCAATGTCATATTTTTTCTCCATATGTAATATGCCCGATTCTTTAAAAATATTCAAAAAATTCATGGCAATATGACATTAGAGGTCACGTTTATGGGTATTATTTTGTTTAACTTTATTTCTTTTCCCATTCTTTTGATCATTTGAAGTGTTGTTTCCCTACCTTTTTTCTGTTTTTCTTTTCTTCATCTAGAATATTTGAATATTAAAGGCATAATGAAAATAGTGATTATATTTTTCTCAAAAACATGTGCGTATATCCCTATTTGGTGAGAATTTATACAATAAATCACAAACCTAGAGAAATTAAAAAGGAATATTCAAGAGTCCAAGCCTGTATTTTAAAGCTCAAGAATACTTACACTGTAGAAATAATCAGCTTAGACATTTAGTTTAGGAAATTTGATACACTTTCTGTATTTTCAAAAAGATATACCGAAGATGAAGCAAAATGAAAAAGAAAAAAATCTCATTTAGAGAGTAAGAGAAGAAAAGGGGAAAAGAAAAAGGGAATTTGTGCAGGAATAATTAATGAGAATGCTAAATATTCTCTATATCTATCTAGCACAATGTACTCATTCAGAGTGGCACAAGGTTGGAATCATTTATATCTGGCTTGCAGAAATGGGTGGAGAATTATCCACAGAAACAGAAATTGATGATGTGAATATGATGCGAAGAATAATTGTCAGTTAAACTTTTGATTGTTAAAAAAATGCCATTTTATTTCAAACTATCTTGCATCCTGATCATTATTCCATGTTTTTAATTATAAGATATTTCCACAGATAGCATTGTATTACACTTTATAAAGTTTTTGAAAGATTTTTCTGACTCATCTTGACACACAGCTTTTCTGACCACTCTGCTTGACAAGATTGCAATCGAGAAAATGATAGTTGCCTGCCTCTTTTGAAGGCAGTCCTTGTATAAGGTACACATGCAAAGGACAATGCCTCTTAAGAGAAATTAATAAGAATCAGGCATCATTTACCCTAGGAGGCTTTTCACATTTCCACTTAGGACTGTCACATTGCCAAATTATGTTCTAAGTTCAGAGATTTTTATGTGTTTGGGTCTTCTATAATGAGACTTTCGCAGCCATTTTAAAGAACTAAAGTATGTTACCTCCATGAAATCTCACCTATGAAACATGGCTGAAAAATGCTAATGACTGATTTTGATATGGATTCAGTTAACTAAATTCTTATTTTGGTAAAAAAATTCTGCTTTTGATTGCTAATTATGCCGTTTGCAGCTTTGTTGTGGATATACTTATTGCACATATTTTACTTTGATTCTCCTATTGTAAATGCCAGTGTTAATGTTTTAGATTTACATTAAGTGCCAGTGTTTCATCTTTACATTAAATGCACACCCTTACACACAATTTAGAATGTCTTTTTTTTTTTTTTTTTTTTTTTTTTAATTATTGTTGTTTTGTTAGAACAATACATACACCACTGGGGAACAGTTAGCTACTTCTTCATGATTGCTTTGTGGTGATGCAGGTTTTTGAGAACTTGGCTTGTGGCCTGTTAGGAAATTTCCTTAACTTTATTTTCATGGTAAACAAATCTCTTAATTTTTTTTTTTTTCTCTGCTTAAAGGTATTTCTTTTAATGTGTTTAATCGATTTCAGCAAATACAGAAGATCTAATGTTTGAAGAACTTTAGGAGTGTTAAAAAGATGAAAAACATAATATAGCTAATGTTTCTTTGGCCCCAAACACCTAACTTATTAAAGCTTTATGGGAGCTCTAACTTCAGGTAAACAGACGACTTGTAGTTACATAGTCTATTTTACCCATTCACCACTAGTTTATGAATGAAAGTGTGGAACTGTAAAATTTGTTTATGTTTTAGAAGAAGCTTTCATTGAATTTTCACAGACTTTGAAGGTCATGCTTGGCAGTGCTTGAGATAAGGATTAAGGTGGCATAGGTCATACAAAGAATTGACTTTAGCTACAATAGCAGCTCCCTGGAAGCTGAAACAATCAACACAGATGTTGGACAGGGAAACCACTGCTACCTGTGGATGAATAAAATGAGATCCATGGTAAAATGGTGGCTTTTTTCCCCTTGATTCAGTTCAAAGGCTGTCAATATCCTGTTAAACAAAGCACTAGTATTGCACCTGCTTTGGCCACAGGGCATCAGTATTGCTTCCTGCTTGTTACACAGGAGATAGAGGTGTGTTTATATATATTTCTTTACTTATTTGTTATGTATTATTTTTATTATTTATACATATATACACAATAAGATTGATTTTATTTCTTTTGAAATAACTGCTGGATTCTGAACAATAACAATTTTGAATTTTTCTATCTGATGTGCTGCTTCAGAACAGGGAAGCACATTGGTCATGACACCATGCTACGTTTACCAGAAGGAATAAAACACCAGCTACACAACAAAGAATGCAGCAGAAAAGAGTGTGTTAAGTCTGTGCTAATTTCTGTCACAAAGATGAACTCTACCTCTAACTACAGGCCTCCTGGCCAGTTCCTCCGCTAGCTCTGCCTTCTCACTTCCCCAGTTAGCACTTCATTAAATACTCACACTGTACTTCCTTCCCTAAACAGCTTCACTGTAGCTTTTAACTAATCACTGACACAAGCATGTTCCCTTCCTCCACTCCTGCTTCACATATCAAACAGGTCTTGAGAAAAATTACATTGAGACTCTCTTTAATCTTTTTTAAATGGTACCTTGGGGACAAGCATGGCATCACATGAGTTACAGGAAGGAGGATACTACTAAACTTAGAAAATAAATTAACACATTGAATAGACAGTTCAGTATGCTTATCTCATGTAGCTTTTCAGCAGACCTTGTTTTATAGCCATACACCTTTATTTCAATGCTTTTTTTTCCAAATGCTGTATCCTGAGGTTATGTGAACTGTTGTAATGTCAGTGGTTTCATTGAAGTGCTATTAATTTGCTTTGACATAGCCACTGACCCAAAATATGAAAGTCAAGTCAGACAATGTAACTTTCTATGCCTTGATGGCTTGTTGAAAGTTAGCATGTTTTACAGCTGAAGAAGATAAATACCACCCACGAAAATAATTTTAGGGGACTATCCAAGGAAGGAACAATTTTCTTTTCTTCACAAAATTTCTGTGGTTGAATAGTGTTCTTACAAAGATGGAAACAATGCTAGACATCAGGAAGAAAGAACTGGAATTGCTGGTGGAGATTAAAAAATCACTATGATAGGCTATGAATATTTATGGACTCAGAAGACAAAATAAAAATCAAAAATTTTTTCTTAAATGAGCTGTATAATTATAGTGCCTTCCAAAATAAATAACTGCCCCATCTCTTAACTGCCCTGTCCTGTTTCTTAAAAAGAGAGGGAAAAAACCCTAGAGTGAGTGATTACTTCCTAACAAAACCTCTGAAAAGAAACTGTCTTGCTTGCTAAAATAATGGGAGGCTACATGGGACATAAATAATACTTGGACTCAGAAAATTGTGGCAAACAAGATTTTAAGTGAAACCTGGCAACCACTGAGGTATGCAGGAGCTTTCCCTTTGACTATTCTGAGAGCAGCATTTGTCACTTAGTTTGTAGTTCTGACTACATTATTAGCAGAAGAAATGTGATTTCTCAAGGTTTATTGTGTCTTCATGTAGGCTTAGTTTCTTATTTTCTTCTCTGTTGAAAAGCATATCAGCACCTCCAACCACCTTTTACTGGAATATACCTAGTCTTGATAGAGAGAACTAACACTTAAGGGCTAATAGCAGGAGGAAAGTTGCTTAACGCAAAATATATATCTATAACCTTGTAGCCATTGCCTCGCTTAAGCCATATCTATAATTATAACCTTGGCCATCGTGTAAGACGTTTAAACAGGAACTAGCAGAGGGGAGTTGCAAAGAAAAACAGAACAGTCATGACCGGCCTTGCTAAAGAAACCGGCTGGAGCTGACCTTGAGGTTGTGGAGTCTGATAAGAGAGACTGAGCATACGCAGGAATAAAGAGTCACTTGCGGTGATGAAGAAGAGTGGGTTTGCCTTCATCCTCTCGACCCTTAACGACCACCACCAGAAGAAATTGCGCACGCTCGGTGGGGAGGAGATCGCAGAAATGGCTCATTTGCATACGAAGCTGGATAGATAGTTAATATGTATAGGCATATTGAGATGCCTTATGAATATGTAACACTTTGCTGCATAAATACAATACGAGCTGCCGCGTTAGGTGCGCACGAATTTGGTGGGATGACCCCCTGTGCTGCCCAGCGCTGAATAAACATACCTACTTTACAACCTTCTCGGTTGTGGAGTCTGATTTCCACATGTCAGTCTGTGTAAATGAACCTGCAAGCTGTAATAATCAAACTGTTTGTAATCAGCAATTATACTAACTGAAGTACAGCAACTGTATTGGCAATGTACTACATTCAAGTAAAGTATTTCAGAAAGATAGCACAGTTAGCTCAAACTTTGTCAACTAATATTGAATATATTTAGGATTTCCTAGAATTATTGGGAAAAAGCATAGCTAAACTTGAATAATAGTGATTAAAATCTTGCTAGAAAAACAAGATAACACTGAACTTTATTACCTGGAGTCAATGAGAATATTACCTGATCACATAAGGACAAATCCTTTTATTTCAATTCTGACAAGGAAATGGATGAAATTCTTTATCTTCACAGAGTGAAACACAAATATTTAATTCCCGCTTTCATGTTATTATCTCACATGTGTGGCTTTTTGAGAGCAGTCAATAGTATAAAAATCAAAAGGATACACCCACAAATGAGAAGAAATATTCAGGTTACTTCATAAATATGGACAACAATGGCTAGATAGAGACATTAAAACCCTCACAAGATTTTCTGTCATTAATAATTTAATATTGCAGCAAAGTCAGTCAGTGGTTGGAAAATAGTAAGTTGAAATGCTGTAGTCTGAGCAAAGGAAAAATGTATGCTACTGTTTTCTTTGTCATCAAACACATTTTACTGTGTAAATCAGGTTTATAGGCAGATTTACATGTTTACACGGTTTCCATGAGAAGAGAAGCCCCAACTTTGCACAATAATAAATTTTTTCTGGGTATTCTTCAACAGCTCTATGAATCTTTAGGTGCTACAAAACCTTCCTGCATGTGACCTTAGTTCCTTGAACTTTCCTTTGAATTAAGTCAGAGAGTTTACTTTGTAAAAAATAGAGAAGCCTATACAAATTGAGGATAGTAACGCAGAGGATAAATTTCACATCAGTTGTAACTTGCAACATAGTGCTATAAAAAAGCGCTATAAAGTGTATGGGGCCAGAAACTTTCACGGAAACATCCTCCATCTGAAAATTATCATTTACCAGAGCTGAAATGGTGTGTGGAAACACGACCACACACCATTGATTTCCTGCCAGTTGACTCATGGAATTTCTCAGGAATTTTCTGGGTCTGAGACACCTCAGGATATCCAGGACTTGCAGTTCCAGGACTGCAGTATTTCAGAAATTTGCCTGGAGCTGGCTTCTGAAGCCAGATGGTTCCAGATATGACCCAGCTCCCATGTTTTAGGATGCCATTTTACCTGGGAGCTGTGCTAATGTGGGTTTCCCACCTCTAGAGGAGTCTACGACCTAACCTCAAGATGCAAATTTTAAATCTGGTAACTCAGAGTTGACTCTTCACAATTTCACTTCAGCCCACTGAATATAACACAGATTTATCTATTACTATTTTATTAATTTTTTTTATTATTGGTTTAATGCTGAGAGTTTTTGACAAATTCTCCCATCATAAAAACAAACAAATATTAAGTGCCCTAGTATAAATTTAATGATTCCTAGTATTTAAATATAAATTATTTCAAAACATTCACAATGTTCTCATCATTCTTATAGACTGATGCTTTGATCAGCCCTAGTGCTAGCTTATATGACAGAATGATTTTTGTGACATGTAAAGAAGCCTTTACATGTCATTAAATGCCACTATCTGGATGCTTCAGAAAATCGGTCAAAACTCATAGTTATTCTCTTCATGGTTCATTTACTAAAAAAGACTGAAAGATTATGATAAACCAGTATTATCCCATCACTCTATATCTAATAATATTATTAATAATGACAACAATAGCTGCAACAGATATTCACTTGTACATTAGAGATGGGATCTTTAAAGGTATAATTGTTTTAACAATAAACATGACTCTTATTTGGATTTTGAAAGAATCAGTCGTAAAAGAAAAAAAAAGAGAAAGAAATTTCAAGCTTACCCCAGGACACTATTTGAGAATTAACAAGATGGCATAGCTTCTTTATTCTTTAAGTGCTTGTCAGGTCACCAAGTGACTTAGAAAAGGTGGGAAATAATAAACTTTATTACAGCCGCTATGATTTCTTCTGGTCTACTTGCAGTCTAAAACAAGCAGCATAAAAAAATTAAGCATCATTCTAATACTGTGCTTTCAGCTCTGCTTCCATCACACAAAACTTCACCAGAAATTGTTAGATTTCATTCATGAGAAAATTACAAAACAGATATGTGATAATTCATTCAGTCCATATTTAAAATTCTTTTCCTGGTTTCATGTCTCAACAAAAGTCTCAGCATTCAATTCTACCCCTTACACATGAACAGAGAATTTACACGAGGAAACAATTGTATCTTCAATGTATTATTCATTATTCAGTGATACAGCACTAATTGAAAAATGAAAATCTGGCATCAGAAATGCATCTCTTCTATAGATTTTTGCAATGTTTTACAAGATGTTGTGGTCTTCTTAAAAACTGTAATTTAATGAAAACTATCATTTTGGAATGCTTTATTTTCGCTCTGGAGCAAATGATATGATTGCTTTTTGAAACACTCCTGAAATATTCAATTAGTCAATCACATAGTATTGTTAATTATTGCATAAGAAAATAATTAAAAATTATCATTAATATTTTTTAATTAATAATTAAAAATAATCCCATAGTAGACCTAATCTGTTGAACAAAAGTCTATATGTAAAGCAAATTTCAGTAACTGCGAAACACTGACAATGTCCAACAGCTGTTGCTGTTGAACATTCTCAGTTTGAGAATGCTGTCTAATCTGGAAATGTTAATTCCTGTCTTTTTATATTAAGGATCATGCTCTCTTACATACTAAAAGCAATCCCAGTGCTACAACGTGTCTCAACAATGGTATAAAATAATCTCAAATTAATACTAAGGACTTCAGAATGAAGAAGGAAATTATGTTCTGAAAAGTAGTACTTGCATATGGGACATAAAAAAGGAAGAGAAAGCAAGAGATTATGAAGGCATGGCAGAAATAACCTATGAATCGAGCTAAAAATTTAATTGGTATAAGTAGGAATTGGCCAGAATACCCATAAATTTGCAATTCCAGCCATCTTCCTAACCTGAGAGATAGCATAACATTTTGAAAGAAAACCAGCAAGATAAACTCAAAAAGAAACCTCAAAATATTATCTGATTGTTTGCAAATCAGTTTTCAACTACTTTGCCTCTAAAATTTTGGATTTATTACTAATAAATTATATCAATTGTAATAATAGACAGTATGCAATATTGCATTGGCTCTCACAGATAATCATTTTCCCTCAACTATATCACAAAAGTACTGCTGAAATTAAGCGCTGAAAGAACATGGCAACTTCACTATAATATTAGTTGCAGAGGCAGGTAAACCACAGATGAAATGCTGCCATATTAATTAGAGAGAAAACATGATCTGTTTCTTTGAAAAGACTGCCAGGTATGGAAATATGAACCTGGATTCAGAAATAACTGTGAAATAGTTTCACTCTTTTAAGATTATTTTCAATTCTCTACCTACTGTGGCCTCATTTTGTAATTTTACCATCATTTGCAGTGACTTTTGTAATTTGTCACAGCTATTCTGCAGATTTCTCCATCACCTGATATGATATTTTTAGAGCATGTAAAACTATGGTACCTTAGCAACAAAAAAATTGAGGACTCAGTGTTGTCTCAAAATGACCATATTCTGTGTTTAATAGGTGTTTAAAATGAGCCCTGCTCATAAAATTAAACCAGATTTCCATTATGTGACCAAGCTGTCTTCATTAAGATGATGGGACTGGATTATAAATGTTGCGGCTTAATGTTCTGGAAGTGGAGCAAAATGTTTATTCCACACCATGGCTGCCCCTGCTGCAGTTCACCTTCAGCCTCTGTGGAAGATCAAGCTTCCACTGAGCGGGGCATGATGTAGCGCATCTTGGGTTTCAAGGCTTCCCCAGTCAAGTCTTGCATACAACCTCAGGTTACCTATGCAATTTTACAATCTGCCTCAGGAGAAGACACAGCATGATATATTTCTGAGGTGTTTATATACCAATGCAAGTAGTACAGCAACTAGATTTGTAAAAATAGGAAAGAGAAAATAAACATGTGAAAGACATTCCTATGATCAAACGTATAGAAGATTGCTACAAAGAAACCAAGTATCAGACAATGCCCACATCCACTCAGATTAGAAGAAAACAGAAAACAAACAAACAAAACAAAAACAAAAAACCTGCCAAAAATATGTATTTTTGCCATCAGGAGAGATTAAATTAAATATTAGAGAACTATTTCTAACTATGATCTGGGCTGCATCAAAAGAAGTGTGGCCAGCAGGTCAAGGGAGGTGATTCTGCCCCTCTACTCTGCTCTTGTGAGACCCCACCTGGAGTACTGCATCCAGCTGTGGAGTCCCCAACATAAGAAGGACATGGACCTGCTGGAGTGCGTCCAGAGGAGAGCCACGAGGATGATCCGAGGGCTGGAGCACCTCTCCTATGAGGAGAGGCTGAGAGAGTTGGGGCTGTTCAGCCTGGAGAAGAGAAGGCTCCGGGGAGATCTTATTGCGGCCTTCCAGTACCTAAAGGGGGCCTACAGGAGAGCTGGGGAAGGACTTTTTACTAGGGCATGTAGTGATAGGACAAGGGGGAACGGCTTTAAACTGGAAGAGGGCAGGTTTAGATTAAACATTAGGAAGAAGTTTTTCACTTTAAGGGTGGTGAGGCACTGGAACAGGTTGCCCAGAGAGGTTGTTGAAGCCCCATCCCTGGAGGTGTTCAAGGCCAGGCTGGACGTGGCCTTGGGCAACCTGGTCTAGTGAGAGGTATCCCTGCCTGTGGCAGGGGGGTTGGAACTCGATGATCTTCAAGGTCCCTTCCAACCTAAACCATTCTATGATTCTATGATTCTATGATTATCATCAATCTCCAGTGATAAAGAAGGGGAGCCTGCAATATCTCAGTCAGCAGAACTTATAAAAACGAATTATATAAATATGTCAGGGATATACTACGTCCTGCTTAAGAGCAAGAGAAAGAATCAGCTTTCCTTAAGTCTCTTCCAGACCTAAATATCTATGAATAGCATGCAAATATTGACTGACTTTTTATATTCATCTGAAAAACTTCTCTGAGTCAAATTCTTATATTGATACTTAAAATTATTTAATTTGCTTTTATGAAATATTAGACAAATTCTTTTCCATGCTATAAAAATACTCATTTTTTCTTAAAAGTAACTGTCAGGCTGTTTTTGAGATGTCCCGGTTTGAGGTAAAACCAATTTTCTTTTCAGTAATTTTAATTTTCAGCTAAGCCTCTTCTAACTAACTGAACTCTCTGAAATTAGCAGCATATTTTTCAGACACTGTCTGCTCCCAGAGTGATAAGACGTGATTGTTTATAATTTATGCCAAGGAATGGTATGCAGAGAGGCTCCTGCTTATACTTATTGTGCTTATACTTATTGTACTTATACTTATAGCTATAACAACCAAGGTCAGCTAACTTTGTTATATGCCCCATTGGAGGGTCAGAAGTGGAAAAGCATAGAGGGGTCCCACCTGCAGGGAGGAGTGGACAGGACAGGTGACCCTAAACTGACCAACAGGGTATTCCATCCCATCTACCTCATACTCAGTATAAAAGATGAGGGATCAAAGAGTCAGCCCCCCTTTTTCTTCAATGGCCGGCGTCCGAGGAGGACTCTGTCTGTTCGTTTGTCTTTGATCCCGATCCATGCGTTCCTGAATCCAGATGCAGAATCCAGTTCCCATCTATTGCTGAGTCCAGTATGGGACTTTTCCAGTGCCTGCCGGTGATGTGATCATCATCCTGGGAGCTTGATATTGGTTTTATATATATTGTATATATGTAATTATTTTCTTTGTATTATTTTATTAATATTTTCATTAAAGGACTTTAGTTTCTTTTGTAAACTTATACGTCTCTTTTCTCTCTCATCCTTCTCTCCCTGAAGGGAGATGCTCTCCCTCCTCTGAAGGGAAAAGAAGTAAAAGACAACATCTGTCATTTGATTCAGTGGCCAGCCCGGCCCAAACCATGACAGATTTATTAGTGCCTAATATGGAGCACTACCAGGGCTCGACTGGGGCTCTGATAGATTGCCCGAATAGTTTGAATTCCAGCTTGCCCAGTTGAGAGTATCAGATTTTTTCTACGAGAGTCTTACTGGGTTGGAAACTAAAACACACAGCTCACATCATGACATTCTTGGACAGAATATTGTATTGTGTCTTTTGTTTAAAGTTAGTTGGTACAACACTGCCTAACTTGCTGGATGTGTTGTATAATTATTTGTTCTTTGTGTTTGTATGCAGTGGTTTAAATGTGCTATTCTGCTGCTGTGTTTACTTCTGATCCATACTGCAATTGATTGTATAACTACTTTATCTGCATACCTTGAGCATCCCGTAATGGATTCTATTATGAGTTACACTTTCAATTTCAGCTTGGGAAAGTTTATTTCGCCCTTTAATGCTCATGCCAAATTGACACTATCAGAGCTAGTGGATGGAAACTTTGGATTTCGGAAATGATTTTTACTTTCTTAAAACCATGATTTTATTGTTGATTTTCCTGCATGTGGTGCATGAGTGGTTTCTTATTAAATCTCGGTACAGGAGTAGGTGTTGTAAGACATGCATTGCCACTATTCCAGCCTTGATAATGAGCACTGTCACTACTCCAGCTGCTCTGACAGTGAGTACTGCTGCTACTCCAACTCCATCAGTACCGGAACAAGTTGCCCTGGTGACCAGGAAGCAAAAAAAGAAGTCAGCTTGTTCCCTTGCCCCTTATGACAAAGACGAGATAAAACCAGATACCATGGGGGAGAACTCTTCTGGTGAAGATCCAGGAAAAGATCTTTCTAAAGTAGACCGGGAAAGGGTCTTTCTCAAGCAGATCAGGGAGACAGTCCTTCTCAGGCGGCGTCAGTGCAGGAGGAGGAATCAGACGCAGAGGTAATTGGTAAATCCTTCTCTATGAAGGACTTGTGAAATGTGGGAAAGGACTTTAGCTGTTGTCAGTGTTGCTCCAATGTTGGGATAATGAGGCCAATACCATGGACATAGATGGTAGAGAAGTTAGGCAGTTGGGAAACCTGGACAGAGACAGAAGTATCAATAAAACGATTGGGAGAAAGTCAAACACACTGAGTGTTTGACTCTAGAGGCGACTCATGTCAGCCATAAAGGGCAGGTATCCCTTTAAGGGGTTGCCGCCTAAGCAAATGGACCACCATGGAGAAAGGTATTAAGTACCTCAGAGAACTGGCTGTGTGAGAGGTGATTTATGGTGACTGGCAAGTGAATGTAGACCCTGATGAAATGCCATGCAAATGATCTATGTGGAAGAAGTTTGTGCAGAGTGCACCACCAAGTATTCCCACACGTTGTCAGCAATGGTCTGGGAAGGATCTGATGCTGATACACCAACTGTAAATGAAGTGGTTAACAAACAATGACAGTATGAAGGCAGTCTTTCTAGTCCCCTCACTGTGGCAGCTGTGGAAAAACTGACTGATAAAACCAAGAAAATGGCTGCACAAACTGAGAAAATGATTGAGAAAAATGAGAAATTGTTTGATAAACTGTCCAGGATGGAGGAAAGGTCCCACTCTTCCCCTGCATGGATCCACGTCACAGCTTTTAGGAGAAGATGCCCTCCTATGACACTGGCCCAAACCACAACATGAGAATTTATAAGAACACTCTTTACAGATACATATGACAAATACTAATCATTCAAATGATTTTGGGAGAAATCTGTGTGAAATTCATGATGAAAGACTGCAAGTCTTAGTGAAAGTCAACCATGCTGCTTGTAGTTCATACGCCGACAGTACTGTCAGTTTATACATTATATTTTCACCTCAGATTACAAATATAATGATCGTTGCTGATCATGATGCCTTAAACTCATTTTCAGCTTCTTCAATGTTAGCTTCTTCTGATATCTGCTAAAATCAATATTAATTTTGTTTATGACACAAATACTACCTATAATCAATTTGTTCTGAAAAGGAATGAAAAAATCTTTTGATTCTTTATTCCATATATGTACTTTCAAAAACCTACAGTATTCACATACAGTCTGTCGAAAAACAATCATTTGCGAAGTAGGTATACTAGGAAATAATACTACAATATGAGCTCTTAGTTTTGATAATAGTTGTTGCCAGATGCTTTTTTACTTTTGTCACTCATAAAAAGTATATTTTAGAAAAATGAGAATTACATGTAAATTCTTAAGCAGTCTATTATCTGTCCTGTTTTTTAAAACACAGTCAAAATGTCTCAAAAAATGTTGAAGGATCCAATTTCTACAATAATGCTGCTGGCATCATCACCAGGTGCCAGGTGGGAGGATTAGCTGGCTAACTTTACCCTCAGGCCAAGGATATGTACAGCACAGCACAGACCAGTGCCTATTCAGGTTAACTGTTATGCAGATTACTAACCCCTCGATGTACAAAGGTCTTCTACCAGGACCATTACAACTGCAAACATGATGTTAAGGTGTAGCTGTAACAGCACAGGCTGTATAAATTACCATCCCAGAGCCCAAACTAAAAACCTGCAGAGTCAGAATCTAAGGATCTGGTCATGGGAACTCAATTTAGCAACTCAGAGATACTGTGTTTTGATCTAGTGATACAAAATGTGATATCTAGTAGTAACTTCCTTCTCCAAGTGATAGAGGAGCCAACGAGGAGAGGTGCTCTGCTGGACCTTGTCCTCATCAACAACGAGGATCTGGTGGGGAATGTGAAGCTCAAAGGCAGCCTTGGCTGCAGTGACAATGAGATGGTGGATTTCACAATCCTTAGGGCAGCGAGGAGGATGCACAGCAAGCTCACAACCCTGGAGTTCAGGAGAGCAGAATTTGGCCTCTCCAGGGATCTGCTTAGTAGACTACCATGGGATAAAGCCCTTGAGGGAAGAGGGGCTGAAGGAAGCTGGCTAATATTCAAGGACCATTTCCTCCAAGCACTGGAGCGATGCATCTTAACTGAGAGGAAGTTGGGCAAAAACACCAGGAGGCATTCATGTATGAACAAGGAGCTCTTGGACAATCTCAAACAGAAAAAGGAAGCCTACACAAGGTGGAAAAAAGCACAGGTAGCCTGGGAGGAATACAGAGAAATTTTCCAAGCAGCCAGGGATCAGGTTAGCAAAGCTAAAGCCCAGAGAGAGGCAAATCTGGCCAGGGGCATCAGGGGCAACAAGAAAAGCTTCTATAGGTCTGTCAGTAACAAAAGGAAGACTAGGGAAAATGTGGGCCCACTCAGGAAGGAAACTTAGTCACCTAGGATATGGAGAATGCTGAGGTACACATTTTTGCCTCAGTCTTCACTAGCAATGGCTCTAGCCACACCGCCCAAGTTGCAGAAGGCAAAGGCAGGGACTGGGAGAAAAAAGAACCACCCCCTGTAGGTGAAGACTAGGTTTGAGAGCAGCTGAGGAACCTGAAGGTGCACAAATCCATGGGACATGATGAGATTCATCCGCAGGTGCTGAGGAAACAGGTGGAAGAAGTTGTCAAGCCACTATCCATCATATTTGAAAAGTTGTGGCAGTCTGGTGAAGTTCCTGCTGGCTGGAAAAGGCGAAAAGTAACACCCATTTTTAAAAAGATAAAAAAGGAAGACCCGGGGGAACTACAGGCCAGTCAGTCTCACCTCTGTGCCCGGAAAGATCATGGAGAAGATCCTGTCTAGCTTCAGGAGCACGCATGCTAAATACAGTCAGTCTCTAGTCAGGAGGCCATGTGTTGCAAAACGTGAACTCAGAAAGCTTTCACTGACAGTGCCACAATAACTTGGGACCCACTGCAATATACCCACACCTCTTAATCTGTGCCTGGCTAAACTGAAGGTTGTCTTGGACCTTCCATATAAAATCTTCCCATTTATCACAGAGCAGTACAATATTTTAATACCATTGTGTGTTAAAAGATATCTCTTTTCTTCATGCTAGAACACACAACAACGTGCCTTGCTTAAAGCAGGTGAGAAGTGCTTGAATCCTTAACAAACCTAGTTCATACTAATTCTATTCTCAGAGTTAATCTACAAAGTGGCATGGATGGAGGCACAATGTTAGGTGATGTTAATTTACATTTGAGCATTTTTAAAAAATCTTCAATTTAAAAGAAAGCCAATAACAAGGAATTATAGGGTTTATGTCATCTTAAAACACAAAGAAGCAGGAAATCACCAGCTAAAGAGTCTTGAGGAGATAAAAAATATCTCTAAGAAAAACTTGGAAAGACACAGCAATTTGATTTGGAATACTGAAATATTGCAGCAATCCACGTACTCTTTTCTTGTAATATACATACCTGTATACCCTGTTGGTCAGTTTTGGGTCACGTGTCCTGTCAGCTCCTCCCTGCAGGTGCAACCCCTCTAGGCTTTTCCACTTCCAACCTCCAACGGGGCATATAACAAAGTTATCTGACCTTGGTTGTTATAGCAATAAGTACAAGCAAGAGCCTCTCTGCATACCATTCCTTGGTATTAACTACAAACATCAGGCCTTATCTCTGCTAGAAGCTAACTGTGTCTGAAAAATATGCTGTTAATTTCAGAGAGTTCAGCTAATTAGAAGAGGCTTAGCTGAAAATTAAAATTACTGAAAAGAAAATTGGTTCTGCTTTACCTCAAACTAGGACACTTTTCAGTATCGTGTCACTGTTTGCAGAGTTTCATAAAGTTCAAAAATATCTTTTGAAATCTTAGAAAGCCATTGCAACATTGCCCAGATCTCATAGCAATTGTCATGTTCAAAGGCATCTGTATTATAAATTTATACAAACCATGCCATATCTTAGAAAACAAGGTTATAATTTCATATTATAGTATATAATATAGAATATCCATTCACTAAGTATAACTAATGCAATAGATAACACCAGCCCTGTATCAGTGATATGAAAATATTCAGAAATAGGTATGTTTGGTAAGTAATATTAATTATACCAACATATACAGCAACTGTAAAAATAACTTACTACATGCATTTCTGCAAGTTAAAAACCACATGCCATCAAAATGAATTATTTTTATGCCCACTGAATACAGTCAGAAAGAGGTATCCAGGGGGATTTTTTGCCATAACTAAACAGAAAGGAGATAAATTCTTCTGCAGGAACATTGACCATTTTGCAGCTTTTATTCTTCCATCTCTTTATAGGATAAATGATGGGAAATTCAGCTTTATTTACTGGCTTTACTGAAAGCATTCAGCTGAAAATCTGCAGTACTGAACCAGAAAATATGTTGTTTGTATAATTAAAAACAAATCACATTTCAGACAATGTAGTAATACCTAATAAATAGGAGGAAAAAAATTACTTAAACTGTGAGCTGCAATGCAGAGTGACTTATGTAAAAGAGTAGATAAAAATATCAAGCTGTCAGATGCATGCATGGCCACTCAACAGTAAAAATTCAGGATATGAGTTTCATGTTAATTGAAATATTTTTATTGGACAGCTTGTCAAAAAATGTCAGAGATATGAATGCATCCATAAGTGAAAAATCTAATTTTTGAAGAATGCTTAACAGCGTTTAGAAATTAATTCAAAAGAGTAACAACCTAAATATCTGGGAATATCTGGGAACAGATGGCATTGGGACATTAGAGCATGTTTAATACAATTACCTTTAAGTAGGTATTACTATTCCTTGTCATGAGACCTCCAAGCACAATACATTGTTTTTCTCTGCTTCACTGCTGACACTCTGACTCAGTCCAGAAGGGTGGATAAGGGAAGAGTAAGGCATTTTCTCTCTCTCTGTGTTCCTGCTACCCATATGGAGAGTATGAAAGGAAGGTGCACAAAGACAGAAGAGCTATGTACACAATTACTGAAAAAGTAAGAGGGTGTATACATTGATAAACATCCAACGATTGTGTAAAATACAGTTGAATAAAGCCAGAGAGAGACCTCACTTTATTCCAGGAGGCAAGACAACAGAAGGGAAAGAGAGTGCTTGAAGGACTCCTAAGAAGGATATGGAAATCACCACTTCCAAACTGTAAATACCGAATTTCCAGGAAAGAATTGTTGTGTTTGCTAATAGGTGAGGGCCCTAAGAATATGAAGGAACTACAAATGCAAATGTCTGATAAACCTAGCACATGGAACAAAGCCTTGTCTCCAGTATATCAGACAGGGCTCAACAGCATTCCATCTGCTGACATGTAACAGTCCTTTTCTCCTGTTGACCTTAAATTACACTAATTACTCCTTCATTCACCCCTGGGGAAGCAGAGGTAGTTGAATCTGCACTTAATTCATAAAGGTCATCACAGACGCAGTATATTTTTGCTTTGTGCTCCCTCAACTTTTCACCTGCTGGCACCATTCCCTACAGGTGTTGCCACGGGAGTGTAACATTTTTGCACTTGCACAGTACAGCTAACTGCAGTAGGAAAGGCATTGTTGAAAGAGAAAGATCCATTTACCCATTACCAAGTACTGATTTACTGGTCTGCATAAAGAAGGAAGCTTTCAACAAGAGCAAGTTTAAGGGAAGCTATGAGTGGAAAGCAATTTCCATACATTATTTTTCAAAGAAAGTGATTTTAGACAGCAGGAGGAAATGATGAATCTTGCATGCAATTTACCCTCCTATGCCAGAAATAATGAAAACTAGGACACGCTGTTCCACAAAAGGATCAGACACTTATCCAAGATTGGAAAACTGTCAGTATCCGTAAACATTTTCAAAAATTTATACTAATACTGGGAATCTGAGTATTTTGAGGTATCTTGGCAAATATGCTCCTTTTCCTACGAATCATTTTAAAAGGTCTAGAATCTTCTTCTTCCATAATTTAGTTTTTTTTTTTTACAAGAAAATTATTAAAATGTCAAAATGCATATCAGCAAATGTAACATGGAAAACTGATGAGAAGATTTCTTTTTACCAACTGTAGGGAATGTTAATTACGTCCTTGTAATATTTTCAGCTGATCAAGAAAGCAAATGTACTGGGTGTAGGTGGCAAGGTTGTGGCAACAGGAGAGGTGCGGTGTGGGGGTCTCTGTGCAAAGATGTCAGGGGCCACCTTGTGCCAGACACAGCCCATTCTAGCCACTTGTAGCTGCTTCCAGCTGTCTCCACGATGGCCCCACCACAGGCTACAGCTGATCCCATTAGTGAAGCTGGTGGCACCTCTGGGAAAACATATTTAAGAAAAGGCAAAACTCTGCCCAAGAATGAGTCAAGAAAAAAATAATCAGTCCTGCAACACCAAGGTGAGAGAAGAAGGGAGGAGGTGCTTCAGGTGCTAGAGCAGACATTTCCCTGCAGCCCTTGGAGACACCATAGTACAGCAGGAATTTCCCTGCAGTGCATGGAAAGGACCATACCAGAGCAGGTATTTGGAAACTGCAGCCCATGGAGGACCCTACACTGGACCAAGTGTATACGCACTGAAGGAGGCTGCAGCCTGTGGAAAGCCCATACTGAAGCAGGTTTATCATGGAGTACAGCCTATGGAGAGGATCCATGCTGGAGCAGGGGAAAAGTGTGAGGAGGAAAGAGGGGCAAAGAGGAACTGTATAGGACTGACCACAACCCCCATCCCCCTTCCTCTCTACGCTGCTTGGTTCAGGGGTTGAGGTAGAGGAGTTAGGAATGAAGGAGTAAAGTTGAGCCTGGGAAGGGAGCAGGGGAGTAAGGGGCACATGTTTCAGTTTTCGTCTTTGTTTCTCACCATCCCACTCTATTTTTAATGAGCAATAAATTAAACTATATTTTTTTTTCCAAATTGTCTGTTTTGCCCATGATAGTAATTGGTAAGTGATCTTCCTGACGTTGTTTCAACCCACAAGCTTTTCTGTCTTATTTTGCCTGCCTGTTCTGTTGAGAAGGAGGAGTGGGAAAGCAGGTGGGTGGGCATCTGGCAGCCTGCCAAGGTCAATTCACCACAGCAAGAGATGTTCTTTGTGTCTTTTCCTAAGAAGTCTTTTTCTTTTGTGATCCTTCTATATGTGTCACAATTAACACTTTATTCCTTGGGTATCTTTACCAATTGTTGCAAGTGCAGCATGCACCGTAGTGAACCTAACTTGACTAGCTCATGTAATAAAGGCTGTGAAGAAATGTCAGAGTCAGCTTTATGTGTATTGGCAGCCAGAATATTAGATTTCAGTTAAGAACTTCAAATCTCATTGTAACACGACAAAATTTTCATATTGTTGTTACTAATACTACTTAATATTTGCAATTTCCTGTAAGTTAAAGCATACCTCACACACAGGGACTTGTCATGACTCACAGGCAAGCTTCACAGGTGACCATGTGCTATGTCTTTTGAAAAGAATGGTGGTTTTGCCAAAAACCAAAGCAAGAATGGGTCTGGCCAGCAGTCAAAACATTCAAAATCTCAGAGTAATTTGTGGCAGACAGATTGTGGCAAAAACAAACCCTCAAGACAACTTTACACCCATTTTGTTGGTTTTTCAAATTAATGCAGACATAGCGACTCAAAATGAATATAAAAATCACCATATGAAACATCTGCAAACCTGCAAAGTTCCTTGCTAGCTGGATATCAAAAGCCGTATAGCAACATTACCACAAAACTAGTCACCACGTTACCTCATAGGTGAGTTTTACGTTTTACACTGCTTCTGATACAGATTTTAGGACATGTATCTCTATACACAGCGGCATCTTACCATGGCGGAAAAGTAAGGAGAATTATTTTGCTAACACATAGCTTCAAAACACAGCCATTTGTAAACTACTATGATTTCTAAATCAACCCTACATATTTTGAAGATAGGCTCTTGGGTTTGGTGCATACACTCTTGGCAAGGCAACAGGTAAAAAACTTACTTTATTTGAGTAGAAAATGTCTGCCAATGAGTTTTTAAAAACTGAAATGTAGTAATTAAGTGTATGCTCAAGATAGTTAATACATTTTTTTCTTATTATTAAAATGTTTAATGAATGTAGCCACAATAATGAAGAGAGTCAATGTTCTTACAAGTTTCAGTTGATCATTTTGTGAAGGCAGACTTGAACTG
The DNA here is from genome assembly GCA_017639485.1 of Pluvialis apricaria. Classification (NCBI taxonomy): domain Eukaryota; kingdom Metazoa; phylum Chordata; class Aves; order Charadriiformes; family Charadriidae; genus Pluvialis; species Pluvialis apricaria. The sequence goes on along the minus strand of CM030011.1, from coordinate 36,691,911 downwards.
CAAAAGTTGTGGTAACATTGTGGGTATTGAAAAGAAGCTGAGTTTGTAGAGATGCTGCCTTAATAATTCAAATCTCTATTGATAATTCATTTTGCACCTCCTCCCTGTGGACACTGACGAGGCCTTTAAAATTTCCTTGCTAAAAATATAGCAACCAAGAAAAAATAGTTGAGATTTTGTGGTTAACCACAAAAAGTATAATTCTTCAATGTTTTATTTTGGGCAAAACATTGAGGGGCACATTTTCAACAGTCCTTAGCAGGTCTCAGTCATCATTTTGAGAAAGAACCTAATGCAGTAGGCATCCATACACAGTTTAGCCTGGAGTCATACAACTGTGTCCAATGCATTCATCCATTCCCTTAGTCTAAACTGCATAGGCTGAGTCAGTTCCCGAATGAGCAGTCTGCAAAGGTCATTCATGAAGAGGCAGTGATGATTTGACACACTAATGTCAGCATATGAAAAAATTACTCTGTGATGTCTTCTGAATGAACTGTCCAGTGAAGTACTGATCGTTTGTGTCAGGGCTTCAGATCCTTCTATTATAGGAATCCTGTTGCTATATCTCAGAAGAAACAGTCAAATGAGAAATTAGTGGCATATCTAGATGCCAGTTTTGACAACTGTATTTCACCTGTCAGATTTCTACTGCAGTGTGAAATTAATTTATTTGGTTTCTGTCTCCAAGTGCTAATTAACTTGCATCTCAGAAGTGACTGCATTTCAATGTAAGGAGAAGCAATCTTAAATAACTGATGTATTGGGTTTGCTTCTCATGTGGTTTTTGATAAACTGTTTTACATACAAAGACATAGTAGCTTGTGAAATGACTTGAATCTTCACACAGAACTGAGTCCGCATAGAGTCAAACTGTGCTCCAAGTTGGAATCATTGGTGAGTTCTAGGATCATTTAATCACCCCTGAGATGGGCAGGTAGATATAAACAACTGTGTAACAACTAGTCTACTTGTCTTATTTTCTATCCATTATTTCAGAAGTATTAGTCATGCTCTGATCTGTCAAACTTAAAGGACTTGGACCAATGGATTGAAAAAATATTCAATATTATAAAGATCTGCAAGTTCTTAAGTCAACATTTATGTCTGCTTTCCTTTAATGTGATGTACTGGGTCTCCTGAGATGGAATTTTCTTCATAACAGTCCATATGGTGCTCCTTTCTAGTTTTTTTTTTTTTTTGACTAAAACAGTGCTGATAACACACCAGTGTTTCGGGTATTGCTGAGCAGTACTTGCACAATGTCAAGACTTTTTCGTTTTTCCACTCTTCCCCTGCAGCAAGTAGGCTGGGGAAAGGCAATAAACTGGGAGGGGACACAACCTGGACAACTGACCCAGATTGACTAATGGGATATTCCATACCATAAAATGTCATGTTCCACAGTTTTTATTGCTGAGGTGAGAGGGGTTTGGAGTAGGTAACCATTGCTCAGAGACTGGCTGAACATCAATCTACATCTAGGATGTGATTAGTGATTGCCTTTGCATTACTTTCATCAATATTGTTTGGGGCTTTTTCCCCCTCCCGATTCCTCTTTCATTTGCTTATTAAACTATCTTTATCTCAACCCATGAGTTTTCTCACTTTTGCTCTTCCTGTTTTCTCTTCCATCCAACTGGGAGTGGCAGCATTGAGCAAATGGCTGAGTGGTGTTTAGCTGCTGATCAGGGACAACGCACTACATGTGAGTATATGCAACATGTAATGCATATGATTAGTGCCTTCTGACTCATTTGTCATTTGAATACTCTCAGAGTTGCAATGAACTCCAATGAACACTGAAAAATATCAGAGAATGTGAAAATCATTCAAATTTTCCTTTTGCTTTGGGAGCATCCTCTAATGTATGTAAGGGTTCATGGAACTTTTTATTGGGTTTTAAAGACTTACCATGTTCAGAGCATTACATGTTGCAAATGATTGTGATTTCTGAGTGACTGTACGAAAGCCCCGTGACACTTTTGGATGTGTTGCATGCAGCTTTGCTTCGGGAAGGGAAGGGAAGGGAAGGGAAGGGAAGGGAAGGGAAGGGAAGGGAAGGGAAGGGAAGGGAAGGGAAGGGAAGGGAAGGGAAGGGAAGGGAAGGGAAGGGAAGGGAAGGGAAGGGAAGGGAAGGGAAGGGAAGGGAAGGGAAGGGAAGGGAAGGGAAGGGGAGGGGAAGGGAAGGGGAAGAGGGAGGGGAAGGAAGGGAAGAGGGAGGGGAAGGAAGGGAAGAGGGAGGAGAGGAGAGGAGAGGAGAGGAGAGGAGAGGAGAGGAGAGGAGAGGAGAGGAGAGGAGAGGAGAGGAGAGGAGAGGAGAGGAGAGGAGAGGAGAGGAGAGGAGAGGAGAGGAGAGGAGAGGGAAGACAAGACCCTATCAACCTCCAGACTTCAATAGAGGATCTGTCAGATATTTTCTGATGGATATCAACATTAGTGATTTTAATACCTTTGCAAGCCATAAAAATCCAGTCCAAGCCGAACTATTCTGATTCAAATTTTCATTTAGAAGCATTGTGCTGGAAAAAGGGCCAAATTCTTCCTCAGTTTCTTTTACGTGCAAGTCTGTCTGTGCTTGCTTCATGTCAGGAACTCTTCTTCCATTCTGATTTTATTGTCATTTCCTGGAACTTCAAACTGGCCTTTTTCACTGGAGTTAGTTTTTACATGAACACAGCATGTTGAGAATCTAATCATAAGAAAAGCTTTGAATGAGTACCCATTAAAGCCAAAAGATAGTACGTTGAAGAAGTGAAAGATTAGAGCCAATTTTATAGTGTGGCTGCTGTAAAGTGTTTCAAACACAGCATCAAATACATACTATTCTGTAAGTTTATCCTGTAAGTTTAAAATAAAATTCACATATACTAGAGCGATGAATTATACTGTTGCCTTGATTGCCCCCCTAACATTTCTCGTAACTCCTACATTAACACAAGGAGAACTATTAAGCTAGAGAGGTGGAGAAAGCCAGACTCACAGCAACCTGATGAAATCTTCAGAGTGACAAAGGCATACAAAAATCAAAGATATTACCCACTTCCTTTGCAGGCACCAAACCCGCTCTAATTCTACTTACACAAGTTGGAATCAAAGGACAAAAATGAATTTAGAATTATCTGCTTAGTAGGTCAGCGCTTTCCGTTACTTGGAAAGAGAATATAGATCATTAAAAGGGATATATCAGCAGGAGAATGGGTTAAAAGTGCTTTAGGAAAAGCAAAAAGAAATAAAGTTGTACAGAAGAGGAACCCTTTCACCTCATGGTCTCCCCAGTGTACACTGGGGCATATCCTACTGGCAAGTGTGTAAAAATCTCTTGATTACCAGAAAATCGGGTCAAATTTTCACAGTTACCAACAAAGTTTGAGTAATATGACGCCCTCAATATGAGGCATTGTTACCATCAATCTTTTATTTTTGCTTTTTTATTTATGGTGGGGAGAACATCTCTTGTCTGTAAAAATAAGTAAGTCCTTGTTGAAGAGGTGGAAATGCTTCTCAATCACGTTATATATTAGACCTTAAGCTGAAGACATGATGGAACACATTTTTCTAATGACTGAAACCTAACCTTCATCCCCTGGTTCTCTAAGTTCACATCGAAACAGAACTTGAGGAGATGCAGCCCTTCTAGACAGACAGCACACAGTGAGAGGCAGTAATGTAATGCTTTCTAGCGCTTTATTTCCTCCATCATGTCCCCAGCATATATAATTGCCTGGCATATCTTCATCAATACTACGTATAGAATTCCCAGCAGCCTTCATGAACTTGAACACAAAGCATTAAGCGAGTTTGCAAGATAGGGTTTTATTTCTTGAAGATAAATTTGCAATGCCTTCAGCAGATCTAGAAAGTTTTCATGATAATTTTGAATTAGTATTAAAAACCTATGGAAATGTACAAGACATTTTTATTTTTATCTTGGGGTAGGGAGAAAAGAAGGAGACAGAAGTAGGATGATAGGGAAAAAAAGACCGAGAGAAACATTAGCTTAGGCTTTCTGACAAGTTTTAAATCCCCATTGTTCTAAATTACATCAGGACTATCACATGCTCAGGGCACGTGCTATGTATTGGTTTCCTTACTCAAAGATACTCTTCCAAATGCAGTTTTCAGTCATGAGTAGTTCTGTCATCTAGTAGTCAATAGGACTGTGGCATTAATTATACTGTCAACTGCTAATATTATAGGTTATTTTGCAAGTAACTAACAACTGCCTTGTAAAAATTGAATGCATACAATGTTTATGTATTCTTTTTTCTACTTTAACCATTTGATGCCCATATATGAATGGGCAGCAAATGGTAAAATTTTCTTTATTTCTTCTTTCTTACAGCTGGTGCCAATCTGGTGAAATAGCTTACATCATGGTGTAAAATTAATAGATGTGCATGTATCAGGTTCAACAATTTTTATGCAAATCTCTCAGTTTGACTAAGTATTGTTTAAATAATTTTTTAAACTGAATTAGGTTGTTCATATACAGTCTTTTGATTCATATGTATTTCCTCAAATGCACTTAAATCAGAATTCATCAAATTTAGTTGTGACACTCCTGCAATTTGTTTTTTACAGAAGTAGCCTTCATTAAGGTATGATAATCTCAGCTTTGAGTTTTCTGATTTTGTCAGTTTGTGCGACAATTTTAATGAGATTTAAAACTAAGCTTTTCATCACTACATTCTTTAAACAGTGTTTGTAACAGCTGCAATTTCCTCTGTGCAATCCATTTACAGTTCCTAACCCTTTCTTACTGAACCAGTGAAATACACTTTTTCAACTCTCTGATGTCCTTTATGAGACGTGGTCATAAATGTTTCTGTCCCATTAATGCCATTTAATTTGATTAATACAGAGTAATCACTGCAAACATGTTTTGTAGCATTGCATAAAATGACATGCATGTAGCAAGCATATTAGCAGTAACCCTAAAAAATCCACTAAGCAGCATAAAAGAATATACTGCCACTATTTGTATTCATTTCACTCATTGCTTACCCCATGTTGTCCTAAAATACTTGGTTTTGTGTAAAGTCAAGCTGATGTTTAGGTGTGAAAGCAGATGGAAGCTAAGTTTGTAGTAATGGTGTCTTTTTAACATGTATACAGAAGACAAAACATTGTCTGATGCCAGAAACAGATGGAAACTATTACTGCCTATCACAATACAGATATTACCAATTTCCTGTAGTAGAAATCTGACAGGACTATACATAACAGTTTTGAGAAACATGCAGCTATATAAAGTTTGTGAACCCATGAGACATTTATAATGTATAAAACATCAATCAAAAAAATACAAACAACTTACTGTAAGCCTGAAAAATATTTTATCAAGACTAAATATATATTTTCTTATACATACAACTCATCACCTAGGGAAAAAAAAAAAAGCAGATCAGGAAGATCCACTCTGATTGGATAAGTCACAGCACATCTTTTACTGATAGAAAAAAAGCTGACAGTGTAGGACAAATGGAAAGATCAATAGTTATTTTCTAGCAAATGTTGAGATAGACTGCAGTTTTCAAAACATCACTATATTTTTGTCCTGTTTTGAGGTAGAACAGAACCAGTTTTCAGTAGCTTTACTTCCCAGTTAAATCTCTTACTAACTAACTGCACTTTCTGAAATTAACAGCATGTTTTTCAGACAGTGTCTGCTTCCAGAGTGATAGCACCTAATGTTTATAGCTAATACCAATGAATAGTATGTAGAGAGACTCTAGCTCATACTTATTGCTATAACAACCAAGGTCAACTAACTGTTATATACCAGGTTGAAGGGCGGGAAGTGGAAGAGTGTAAAGGGATTGCACCTGTAGGGAGGAGCCAACAGGACAGGTGACCCAAAACTGACCAATAGGGTATTCCATCCAATCTGCATCATGCTCGGTATAAAAGATGAGGGATCAAATAGATCAGCCTCTTTCTTCAGTGGCCAGTATTCAAGGAGGAATCTGTCTGTCTCCTTTTCATCCCAATCTGTGTGTTCCTGTAATCCAAATGCAGTTTCTGAGTCCAGTCTGGGATTTTCCTAGTGCCTGCTGGTGATGTGATCATTATCCTGGGAGCTTGATACTGGGTTTGTATATATTTAATTACTTATTAATATTATTATATTTTCTTTCTATTACTAATATTTCATTAAAGTAGTTCAAGTTTTCTTTTCAACCCATAAGTCTCTCTTCCTTATTTTCTCTTCCTTCTCTTCTGAGAAGGGAGAGAGGTTAAAAGCAGGCATCAGCTTTGGAGAAAATTATTTTGGATAAAAGCCTATAACCATCAAATCAAAAATCCAGTGCCTAAATGCATGCAAAAGGGTACCCCCATGTTAATAGCAGTAAATCATTAAATAAATTTTGTTAAAACAAAAATGTATTTTCTGTTCAGTATTCAAAAAGTAGCTGACAACATGAATTAAAGGAATAAGTGCTTCTTTAACTTTTCTGTTGCACTTGATTTATGTATTTAAGATCTCTAAATGTATTTCTTCTACTCTGGTTTCACTACTTCCTAAAGTACTCAATTAGCCTCCATCTGGAAATCAGGTAATTTAGTTCAAATTAATCAACAAAACAGAGTGCAACCAATTTCTGTGGTTGTGAGAGCCTCTGTATTTTCTTTGTTTCTCCTTTTGTCTTCATTGTTTTTCTCTAGTTCTTACTGCATTATGTATAGTGTAAACCTAGTAGAATCTTTACACAAAGTAAAACTAATAGCCTGAAACTCCTGCTTTTAACTGTGAAAGCTGAGAGAAATATGACTTGAAAGTATAATCCAGTTGAACACAGGCATCTTGTCTGTAAGATAAACTAAAAATAGTGATTTTTTTTAAAAAAAATTTCATGAGTAATTGGTAGCACTGTTGCAGGTAAAGCAGACTCAACTTGGGGAATTTAACTTAATTTATTGCCAATTAACATAAACATTCAATTATTTGGGTGTTGGGAAGCAAAGACAAACATTTAAACAGAGGGAAAATAATTTTCCACCTACACCAGATGACCCTCCGGCCCCCTTCCTTTCTCCACTTCCCTCATTACAGCAATAGGTCACACTTAATACCCTTGTGAGGTGATGTTTGGGATCAGGGAACCATGGTTTTTCTCTGTCTCTCTTTGTTCTTTGCTCTTTTCTTGTGCTGCTCCTTCCTTTGTAGTGTTTTCCTCCACCCTGCAGGGGCCTCTCCATGGGCTGCAGTCCCTTTGGGGCAGAGGCCCTCCTACTGTTCTGGCCTTGGTGGTGCCCTTTTTTCTTTAAGTATTTTGCCTTTTCTTAAATACATTTTCCCAGAGGTCCCACCAGTGTCTCTGGTGGGCTCAGCTGTGCCCTGCAGTGGGGCCATTGCTGAGCCAGCTGGAACTGGCACGGTGCAGTCCCTGAACTCCTCTCACAGAGGCCACTCCTGCAGCCTCCCAGCTGCTAAAACAATGCCACCTACATTCAACACAATTTCTTCGGGAGCATGGACAAAGCCCAAATTCTGCAAGAGAATTCAAAAGTAAATCAAATAAGTGATAACTGAAAGAAGAATACTGTAAAAAGAATACAAATCAGAATACCTTAAAAGAGTAGGACTGCAATGTGAAACAATTCCAATATAGGAAATGCTAAGCAACTTAGCACCCTAACTTAAGGGTGCTTAGCTTAATGTTTCCGAAGTTAGGATGCTAAGTTACTTAGGATTTCCTGAATTGGAAGTGTTTCCTTCTTATGTTGGGGGCTCCAGGGCTGGATAGAGGTGGTGTCTCATGAGAGCCAAGTAGATGGGTAGAATCACCTCCCTCGGCCTGCTGGCCACACTTCATTTGATGCAGCCCAGGATGTGGTTGGCTTTCTGGGCTGCAAGGGCACATGGCCAGCTCATGTTGAGCCTCTCATCAACCAACATGCACAAGTCCTTCTCCTCAGGGTTGCTCTCAATCCATTCTCTGCCCAACCTGTATTTGTGCTGGGGATTGCCCTGACCCATGTGCAGGACCTTGTGCTTGGCCTTGCTGAACTTCATGAAGTTTGCACGGGCCCACCTTTCAAGCCTGTCCAGATACTTCTGTATGGGCCTTATGAGGAGCAGCTGAGGGAACTGGTGTTGTTTAGTGTGGAGAAAAGGAGGCTGAGGGGAGACCTCATTGGTCTTTACAGCTACCTGAAAGGAGGTTGCAGCGAGGTGGGTCTCAGTCTCTGCTCCAAAGTAGCAATTGACAGGATGGGAGGCATATCCTCAAGTTACGCCACAGGAGGTATAAATTGGATACTGGGAAAAATTTATTCACCAAAAAGGTTGTCAAGCATTGGAAACAGGCTGCCCAGGGAAGTGGTTGAGTCACTATCCCTGGAGATGCTTAAAAGATGTATAGGTGTAACGCTTAGGGACATGGTTTAGTGGTGGACTTGATAGCAGTAGGTTAGCGGTTGGACTCGATGATCTTCAAGGTCTTTTCCAACCTAAATGATTCTACAGTTCTATCATTCAATTGAATATCTAGTTAAATTGCACAAGTCTTTCTTGTCCTTCATGACTTAATCATTATAGGCAAAATATCCATCCTAAGCTTTATTATGTATCTCTTTTTCTTTTCACCAGGTCTTCGTTGTGTATTTTAGATCTATTTCATGCAAGGAAATATAAGTAAGTTGATGGAATTAAAGTGCACAAAGGTTTTTTTCACTCCGGACACCAAATCTAAAATCAGTTCTAATTTTAACAGATTAATTAATTCAAAGAAAAATAAACAGTAAAACAAAAGCCTTTTTAACGAGGACAAGACCACAAAGCAATTGAGTCTCTTTTTCATGTTTTACCTACCTCAGATTTTATTCATCCAAATTTCTCTCATTTTATTAATTTTAAGGATAGGCTTTAAGATTAACAGTCAATAAGCAATCATGCCTGAAAAACAGGTGCTTTCAGTAATTCATGAGTCCAGGTTATGGACCTATGTTTTTTTCTAGTTTGATATGATATATTTGGTAATCCGTTGATTACATGATACACAGTAGGTTAGGGCTTGATCATAATGTGTCCCTGAATGGCTCAGGGAAAAGAGTGGAGAAAGCATAATTCTATCTACTTTCAAGAGGAAAACAAAGTGCCTTTATTTCCATAGCCTCTTTATTTCCATAGCCCAATAAATGTTTTTTTTTCTCTATAACTAGTAGATAATAGGCTGTGCATTGACATGTGTTGATCTGACAGTGGACGGACTTGTCAGCATCATTTGACTTGCTTTCACAGTTTTCCGGTGGTCAAGTAATTATTGCCTGACTTGTTCTAGCTCTGTGAATACCAGATGCAGTAGGAATCTGACAAAACTAGTAAGTCACTGTGTAACAAACAATAGACCTTTGTGTTAAACAAATTGGGGGAGGCTGGCATGCAATTTTCAGACTTCAGCTGATCACCAATGAGAAAGCAGCAAACAGTTCTAAGAAAACTTAAAAATAACCCCAGGTGGATCCCAAGACAGAGGAAGAAACATGTATGCTATGCTTTTCCCTGAAAAAAGCTCAGAGTATTGATGACTTCTCACAAAACCTTGACCTCCATTTTGCCTGAGGAATAGTCAAACTCAACCTTGTGATCCCCTGGGATATTAGAAGCATGAACATAACACCATAAAGAAGAGAAATTTTAGGGTGATTTGTACAACGTTAATATTTTACTACTGAACCTTTTCTGTCTTAGTTAAATAATTCTGACTATTAGATTGCAATATATTAACAGGCTTGATGGAAAAAAAACTTAAGTCTACCTTTATGATTTTTTTCCATAGTTAGATTTTGAGTATAAAAGTGTAGGGATAGATTACAAGATCAGTCATAAAGATTCTAGCATAACTTGTTGTTCAGTTTGCCATTTCTGGGTTGCCTTTGATTAATCAATCTCTGTTTCAATCTCAACAAAATGCCCTTTGCTTAGATTCTCCACTACCTTGTGGCATAATTTTAGCTTGACATCCAGGTTTATTATTTAATATAGTCATCTGGGTTTGTTATCCACAGCAATAAATTTGCACGGGTAAACAACTATGCAGGAAGTGAGAAGAGTGATGAATAAAGTTATTGGAAGGAAAGTAAGATCTGCATTTTTCTACCAAAAGTCAAACTAATGTACCATTGTGAGTCCTTTGGATCATGTGTTCTTAACATTTTTAGGTAAAATGACACATACTTATTTGCATAAGTGTTCTGCGAAGCTTTCATATGCCTGACCTTTTTCATTACTCATTTAAAATTTCTATAATAAGTGCTTCACTACCAATAAAAGGCAGGCTACAATTCAACACTATTTTGTGTGCATAAGGCATTCACTGGGGAGGCCAGGTCCTCTGTTAGCGTTCAATGTATGTGTTAGTGAACCCAGATCTACTAAGATTTCAAAGCATGGGTTCTTTGCTGTCTTTGTAAGTGTTTAATTTTTACCTGTTTGGTGTTGTTTGAAAGTAAAATGTAAGGATTCAATATTAACACTATTTTCTATTATTCCTTTTGGTTGCATAATTGAGTCAAAAGTACTCATTTTCAATATTTCATTATTCAAGCCCTCTATGAATCATCCTAGTGGACCTGGTCAGCAAATTCAGGCACTGTAACTTTTTTTTTCTTAAATGAATGAATTCAACTATATACTAATTTGTTCATCAATTCCTGTGTTTTTTTGTTCATTTGATTTTGCCCCACAGTGAATAATTAATATTAGAAATAATAAGATGTTAAGGAATATCACCTTTGTCCATTTATGTAAAAACTAATGTGGCAGAAGATGCTTGTAGATGTAATCTTAACAGAAGGTACAAATGTCATGATGTTCAGCCCCCTTTTGTCCTGTCAATTGCTACTTTGGAGAAGAGACTGAGACCCACCTCGCTACCACCTCCTTTCAGGTAGTTGTAGAGACCAATACGGTCTCCCCTGAGCCTCCTCTTCTCCACACTAAATAACCCCAGTTCCCTCAGCTGCTCCTCATAAGACTTGTGCTCTAGACCCTTCACCAGCTTCATTGCCCTTTTTCGGACACACTCCAGCACCTCAATGTCTTTCTTGTAGTGAGGGGCCCAAAACTGAACACAGTATTTGAGGTGCGGCCTCACCAGTGCCGAGTATGGGGCACTGTACACTATTCTAGTCCTACTGGCCACACTATTGCTGATAGAAGCAAGGATGCTATTGGCCTTCTTGGCCACTTGGGCACACTGCTGGCCCATATTCTGCTGGAATATCACAATGCCATCTCCTTTTTTCTTAATTTGCTTTTCAATTTCCTTACCTTAGTGTCAGTATTTAAAAACGGAACACATTTTTTTCATGTATTAGTTGTTGCAACCCAGCCTTCTAGAACAGTACCGATTAGTATATCATCAAATTGTAAGTCATATGCATTCATAGCATTGCTTCCAAAACAGCTACAATGTAGAATATGCGTGAATAAGAAGACACATCACAAATATGGATTTGTGTTAAAGCTCACAATTAGCCAAGTTTTGTTTATTTTTCTTTAAAGTATACTGTATACCGTAGCAGATCCTATGACACTCTTAGAGAGTGTGCTGTGAATTAATATTGAACAACAGCATAATTTTCATATTTCTGATTCGTACCATGTATCTAAACCATGATGGAACAGAATATCAAACTTGTGGTAAAAATCTCAAGAAGCATTTACTGCAGCTGCAGTAAATGAAGTCCTGAAGAGGTGGCAAATTCTAAGCATACAGTCACAGAGTCCAAAGAGATAAAATGCAACTTGTCAGGTGAGAAACAGAAGGCAGATTATGATAGTAAAACGTTAGATCAAGACATATAAAGCCACCCTAAAATATCAAGGAGATGTGATACACAGGACTGAGCTGCAGACTGAGTAAGAGTAGGAGTTGTACACAGCATCATTTCTTGCAGTGTTTTCTCTTGAACAATGCTTTAGTATAAAAAAACCCTACCCTATAAGTTCTCATTACATTCTGGGATTACATTATCAAGAGAAGAGATAATTAAATGCCCTTGTGATTTTCTGTGACATACAGAAATAAAAGTAGTTTTGAAGTGTATTTTCAAATGTGATCATTGTTCTTTAAAATGTACATTTCATGATGGACAGTTCTGTGCTTAACTTTTGTTGCATTCCAAGCTGTGTTGGCAGTTAACTTGAAAAAGTATGCACACACAACAAAAGAAGCATTCATGGACCTGTATTTACAGTGCTTACAACAATGCACTTCATAGTATTGTGAAAATTGACTACATTTTTTATTGTAACATTATAGTAAGTTCTACATTTCACTTCAGCCCATTTTTTTGTCCTTGATGCATTTTTTTGAAACTGATATCACAGAATATAACAGCCAACATTGACTGAATCAAGGATAAAACCCCTAGTTTCTCTCCCTAGATCAAATCCCTAGATTCAAACCTTTCTGTTGACCATATAGAAACCTAATCAAAGGCTTGAAAACAGTACAGGCAGTAACTCTCCTGCACAAATTAACACAATGAAATTGAATTCCAAACAATTGCCCTCAGTTTCTGTTCAGCTTTAAGTTTGTTTCTTCTGCTGCTGTTGCAGTGACCTGGTACAATGCTGTTAAAGACAGATATTCTACTTATATCAGCTGAAGTCCTGGCTTTACATATACAGAAATCTAATAAAAAGTTATTAACATAGTGGGGTGTGATGAGGTACAGCCGCAATAATAGATATATATAATGCAACTAGTGACAGCTCTATAAACGTGAACAGTGGTAAGACCTAAAAGTTACAGTTAGGAATTAATTCATCGCAAATCTCCAAAACCAAAAGAGTAAGGATGATATTCAAACATTTGATAAATGTTGAGAATCTGGGTACTAAGAAAAGGATACATTGGTCAAATTGACCACATCAATAAGAAAGACGGAGAAATAGGAAAGCTGGTTAGTGAAATTAAATGCATTGAACAGATGAAGGATTAAAATAAGAAGATGACAGGGAATCTATTACAACCTAAATACACCAAAATATCTAGAATTCACATCTGCAGTAACGGTCAAACCTGGGTGGAAATGGGAAGTGGTGAAATGACACCTCACAAGAAGGTACAGGAGAAAGAAAAAAGCTTCATGTCAAAAACAAAAGGGCTGAATGGTAAGGACAGCTGTATCCTCAAAGTCATAGAATGTGTTCATAAAGGGAGGGTAGCCTAAAATTTACCTGAGTTAGCCTCATAAAAAAATTGCAACTCATAGGAGGTGATTCAGAACTATAAATAAATAGAGGAGAAAACGAAGGTAATGTGAAAAATTTGAGCTTGGCAGTATGCCAGCATGGCATAAAAATGACATTGTGAGTCTGAGGCTTCACAGTACTTGTTAAATGGGTAATCTTATGTGCCTGTCCCCAGGAATACAGTCTTCAGTGAGGCCTTAAGTTCTTTTTCCAGTTCATGATGACCACAAGTTGTGCAAGTTCACATGCTAAGCTATCTTCATGAACTCTTGTTGCCTTGAATCTTGACTCTGACATCATATCCCAATTTATTGCCTGGCAGAAGCTTATTCCTTACTTTAAAAATATAACCAGAGACAAGTAGTTTTGTCCCCAGTAACTCATGAATTGAGCATCCATCTACACTATGCGCATGTCATCCCAAGTTGTCCTCAGTTTTCCACCATGTCATGCTTTCTCAGGATGGCATAATGACCAGATTATAGGTTGCTCTGGGGTCCCACTTTCTTCATTTCAGCCAGGAAGGTATGCAAATTTACAAAAGAAAAGTCAAGGATCATTAAGCTAGAGAAAGATAGCAGAGATGCACAGTATTGATTAGGATGCTACTTGTGAGGAGGAGACCTGAGTCCTATTCCTTCATCTGAAGGCTGTTTACAAGCACAAGGACAAAAATTAAAGCCTGCTAGCAGGAGGAGAAAAAGAAATTAACCTACAAATGCATTATCTTAAATTACTCAATCATCAAATGAATGAAGATTTTTACCCTACGTATTTCTATTCTGAAATGTGCGAATACCTCTATTAAAAATATACCCTTCACATTCCTCATCCTAGCAAGGCAAAACATTGTTAAGAGCAAAGTACATGTGTACCATTTTATGTGGTAGTGGAACCTCCTTTCTACTACCACCTAAAATGCTACACGTGCCGTGTCCTTCATTTACATAATTGCAATTTAATCTTATTTTTCCCTTTAGCTTGGGATTTAATAAGAATCTAAGATTTAGTGATAAACATACTATTAAAACAAAAAATGAGAGAGACAGAGACTGTCATTATTATGAGCATGCAGATGTTTTGTGATTTTATTATATTGTGAGCTGCCATCAGACACTCCTAATTATAGCTTGTACACTGATGTTCCTCCAATGCTAGCCGTTAACTTTCAGCTGAATCACCAGTTTTTGCATACAGTGCATTGTCATTGCTCTATCTTTATTTGAAAGTATCAATACATACAGCAAGAAAGGTCTTTTTGAATGTGGCATGCAGCACTTAGTCTTCAAACAGAAAACATCAATAATCATAGAATCATAGAATGGTTTAGGTTGGAAGGGACCTTGAAGATCATCGAGTTCCAACCCCCCTGCCATAGGCAGGGACTCCCCTCACTAGACCAGGTTGCCCAAGGCCACGTCCAGCCTGGCCTTGAACACCTCCAGGGACGAAGCTTCAACAACCTCTCTGGGCAACCTGTTCCAGTGCCTCACCACCCTTAAAGTGAAAAACTTCTTCCTAATGTTTAATCTAAACCTGCCCTCTTCCAGCTTAAAGCCATTCCCCCTTGTCCTATCACTACATGCCCTTGTGAAAAGTCCTTCCCCAGCTCTCCTGTAGGCCCCCTTTAGGTACTGGAAGGCCGCAATAAGATCTCCCCGGAGCCTTCTCTTCTCCAGGCTGAACAGCCCCAACTCCCTCAGCCTCTCCTCATAGGAGAGGTGCTCCATCCCTCTGATCATCCTCGTGGCTCTCCTCTGGACGCGCTCCAGCAGGTCCATGTCCTTCTTATGTTGGGGACTCCAGAGCTGGATGCAGTACTCCAGGTGGGGTCTCACGAGAGCGGAGCAGAGGGGCAGAATCACCTCCCTTGACCTGCTGGCCACACTTCTTTTGATGCAGCCCAGGATACGGTTGGCCTTCTGGGCTGCGATCGCACACTGCTTGCTCATGTCGAGCTTCTCATCAATCATCACCCCCAGGTCCTTCTCCACAGGGCTGCTCTCCAGCCATTCCCCGCCGAGCCTGTATTTGTGCTTGGGATTGCCCCGACCCAGATGTAGGACCTTGCACTTGGCCGTGTTGAACTGCATGAGGTTGGCTTGGGCCCACCTCTCCAGCCTGTCCAGGTCCCTCTGGATGGCATCCTTCCCCTCTAGCGTGTCTGCTTCGCCAAACAGCTTGGTATCATCAGCAAACTTGCTGAGGGTGCATTCTACCCCACTGTCCATGCCGCTAACAAAGATGTTGAATAGTACAGGTCCCAGTACCGACCCCTGAGGAACGCCATTCGTCACAATTGAAAAGAAAAATCAGCCCTAAGCCACGTATAAGGTATTTAGTCATTTACAAAGTAGAAACAAACCAAAATGAAACAAAGAAAGAAAGATTGTAATTGTGGCATCAACATGAGTTTTTCAAGAATGCGTTTTCTCAAAATAGAGAGAAATGCAAAGGAAGTTGCGGGAACAATTTAGCTATCTCAAAGGACGGGAAATTATAATGTACAATTAAGTTCAAGGCTAAGCTTGATAAAAGGAAAGGGAAAACTGTACTCCTAGTACAGTCCAGGAGTTCATTATTTAACAAGCAAGTACCACTAGCTTGACTAATTATTAAGATTCACATTTTCTCCTCCTTGACTGAAAAGCAAACAGGTATTAAGGCAGGGAATTTACTCAGTTATGAGTAACAGCATTTTTGAAAATATTTTGTTCTTATTAATTCATGTTTTCATATCTGAAGAAATTTATTTAAGAAAGGAATGTAGGATTGAGTGCAGCCTTAGCAATTTTGAGAATGACACTAAGCTAAGTGGTGCAGTTGATTCACTTGAGGGAAGGGATATCACCCAGAGGGACTGTCATAGGCTTGAGGAATGCGCTGTTGTGTAGCTCATGAAGTTCTACAAGGCCAAGTGCAAGGTCCTGCACCTGGGTCACAGCAATTCCCAATATCAGTACAGACTGGAAGATGAATGAATTGAGATTAGTCCTGCAGAGAAGGACTTGGGGGTACTGGTGGATTAAAAATTGGACATGAGCCAGCAATGTGTGGTTGCAGCCCAGAAAGCCCATCCTATCTTGGACTGCATTAAAGGAAATGGGGTCAACAGGTCAAGGAAGGTGACTCTTCCCTTCTACTGTGCTCTCCTGAGACATCATCTGCAATACTGCATTCAGTTCTGGGGTTCCTGGTACAAGAAAGACATGGACCTGTTGGTGTGGTTCCAGAGGAGGGCCACAGAAATGGTCAGAGCACTGGAACATTCTTCCCATGAAGAAAGGCCAAGGGAGTTGGCATCACTCAGCCCGGAGAAGAGAAGGCTCTGGGGACATCTTATTGCGGCCTTTCAACACTTAAAAGGTGCTCACAAGAAAGATGGAAACTTTTTACTAGGGTCTGTAGTGACAGGACAAAGGACAACAGTTTTAAATGGAAAGAGTGTAGATTTAGATGCTATATAAGAAAGAATTTTTTACAGTGATGGGTAGTGAGGCACTAGAACAGGTTGCCAAGGGAAGGTGGGGATGTCCCATCCCTGGAAGTGTTCAAGGTCAGGTTGGATGGGGCTTTGAGTAACCTGACCCAGTGAAAGATGTCCCTGCCCACGGCAGGGTGGTTGAAACTAGATGATCTTTAAAGGGCCATTCCAACCCAAACCATTTTATGATTCTATGAAATACATTAAAATTAACAGAACTATTTAATTTAAAAAAATAATCCCAGAAATAAACTACGAGTCAAGTAAATGAGCCTACTTTAACCTTTAAAACCCTTCTGTTCATTAAAAGCAAAAAGTGCTGCAATAGTAAAAAAAATACATATGCAATTTTTTTTTAAAAGGTCTAAAAAGTCTTTAAATTTGGTATGAAAAGATCAAATTATCATCCACAATAGAATTGTTTTTAAGGTAACATTCTTACAGCATTCTTTTTTATGTTTCTTCTTTAAGCTTTAAGTCTCTTTAAGCTGTTGAATTAGTTTAGGTTTTTCAACAGGATTTACTAGATGTCTTCAGACCTTTGAAAAACAATGATGAGATTTTCAAAGTTGTTTGTGGAGCAGGGACCTATTTAGCAGTTCAAATTAATGGGAATTATCTAAATTCCCTGGGCTATTTACAACACATCAAATGCATATCTTACTGAGATAGAAATCGTCTGTGTCATTTAATTCTGTAAGGTTGGAGGGGCATAAACTTTCATGTCTGCTCTTGTGGGAGAAGTCATCCTCATATTTCTGGCTTTTGAATAGCTTTCCTAAGTGCCATGGAATTAACCATTGAAAGACAGTCCTGAAAATCACATTCTGATAAAATTCTGATTTTCTAATGTTACAGATATACCTATGCTATATTTCTACATGCTTCGGTAGTTAGGCACAATATAGATAAAAATATACTATTGTCTTTGCTGCCATAAGATTTCAGCTTGCATCTTGTTTTCCCTATGTCACATCTAAAATTACCTCTAGAAGACCTCAGTGACTCTGAAACTACTTCTTTAAAGAAGGTAAAATACAAATGCCTTTCTGAAAGCATTTCATGAATGTACTCGTGAATAAGTTCTGCAGTATAACACCAAAAATTACTGATGCCTCTTAGATGAGGAATGCATAGACAACTTACCTCCAAATTCAACCTTTTATTTCTCACCAGTCCTCTCATTGACACCTCTATGATACCTGTTGGTGACCACTGGCATCTTATTAAATGAGATGTAATAGGATTATGAACAAGAGTTTGGGGAGAAGAAAATGTTACAGGAAGATGATTTGAGACTAAACACAGAAGGCAGTGGCTTCAAGGATGGTGGCTAGGAAATATGGTTTTCTACAAAACGTTTTTCTCTTAATTGTGCTTCTATTCTGATGGAAGAGTTCTGCATAAATGTATCTCAATTACTACATATTTTGTTGTTAGTGTATGTTTAAAGAGATTTTTTTTTTCTGAACTGCCATACTCAAATATAAATGGGAGTCTATAAATCACGCTAAGTCCCTTCCAGATCACCCACCACTCTAAAATAATTTCAGCAAGTTACAGACTATTGCTTCAGTTGCATCCATTTGATCTCAAAACTTCGGAACCGATTCTGCAGTTGCAAATGTATTAGGAAGAAATAAAATATTTTCATTAATGTTATATGTATCACTGTCTTGAAGATACTCCTATACAAAGGTGAAGAGGTAAAAAGAAGTGCGTAAACAGGTACTACTTTATGTTCTTGAATTTAGAAGGTATTTCTGAGCTTCAGAGTTATCCATTTTGTTCATTCTTGTAATTCCAGCAGTCCTGAGGGGTTTTAAGAAAGATGGGGACAGATTTTATAGTAGGGCCATGGGACAAGGGGTAATGATTGTAAACTAAAGGAGGGTGGATTCAGACTAGATATATGGAAGAAATTTTTTACCATGAGGATGGTGAAACACTGGAACAGGTTGCCCAAGAGAGGTGGTAGATACCCCGTTCCTGGAAACATTCAAGGTCAGGTTAGAAAGGGCTTTAAGCAACATGATCTAGTTGAAAATGTCTCTGCTCATTACAGGGGGTTGGACTAGATGATGTTTAAAGGTCCCTTCCAACCCAAACCATTGTACGATTCTATGATTCATTCTATATAATTTATAATGAGTGCTCTAAACAAGGAAAACAATGCTCTACATATGTTACTGAAACACTCTGCAGTGCCAGTGTTCGCTCAACTGTACACTTACTGAACACCAAAATACAGATCTTAGATTTTTTTTATTGCATTGATAGCTTATAAGACATGAATGGTTTATAGAGGAGAAAGTCATATTTGAAATAACTTTCCCATATGTTTCTAAATATGTCTAAAAATTACTTAGCCTTTTGAAATCTCATACACAGTCATATGTGCACCTGCGTTTCCTGCCGAGAATTTAAGCCAAACAGAAAAGCTGGATGAATGCTCACGCTCCTAATCTTAGCCAAAATAATAAAGAATCTTTATTCCACAAGCACTATGTGGAAGTAAAAACTATTATGGCACAAAGATCCATACACTGCAAAACCTGACTTCAGTCCAGTGAAGTATCTCCTCAAGCTGTCTTCTATTTACTCTAAAGAACTAACTCTACTACTGAAAATCGTGAAAAGCATAAGAAGATAATTTTCTGAAATTATCATCAGGAAAAAAGGTAAAATTTAGCTTCTTGAGTGTTATGGAGCATCAAGAATAGGGCTGCCAGGAGTTAAGGGTGATCGCAAGACCAGTGAGGGGCAGCACCATCTCCAAAAAGGTGCAGTCCTACTCTACCCTACTAAGGCAAGCAGAACAGGGCTGGTGAGAGTAACAGGTTGCCTTGGCAGTCAACTCATGATGACATAAAGAATTTAAGAGGTTCCTTGCAACTTAAGATACGTGTTTTCAAATTAAGCATTATTCACAGCTGAATGAAAAGAAATGGTAAGTTTTGTGCAAGAAGAGTTTGACATTTGCACACCCAAAATACTGTACATTTTCTTGAGAAAAAAAAAAGCCCCAAACCCCATATATTTCAAACTGTGCTTTTTGTTGTAGTTGTTTATTTCAGCTTCTGTGTTGTTTCTAGAAACAGGTACATTTTAATGAATATGGAGGTATCTTTTTTTCATATACAGCATCTTCAGTGTTTTCCCACAGAGCAACAATTTAAGAATCCCATTGGCACTGTAATTCAGACTTCGAACGATGTTTGCTTTATTTCTTTGTTAACTCATCTGGTTTTGACATCTTATGTTAGTTATATGCCAACATAAAACACTGGAAGTACTATTTATATTCATCTTCTTGATGAACCGTGTAGTGATTTCATAGATGTTCCTTTAAATAATACTGAATGTCACTTAAGTGCTC
Source organism: Pluvialis apricaria (assembly GCA_017639485.1). NCBI lineage: Eukaryota > Metazoa > Chordata > Aves > Charadriiformes > Charadriidae > Pluvialis > Pluvialis apricaria. Next base: position 36,671,838 of record CM030011.1, on the reverse strand, counting down.
AATCTTATCACATTGTGTATGTTTCTTTCCTTGGCAATAAAAGTGAAAAAATATAAATAAAATAATTTATTTTTAGTAGCAGAAAGTCCTCCTAAATTGCTATTATTGCTTCCAGTTCATGAGCACTTCTCATATTGGCAGAGTAAAAGGACATTGAGGACAGCATTAAAGATGGTTGCAATGAAATGGATTAGCTACCCAGCTTCTGTGAATATCTCTACAGGAACAAACCCAAATCACAACATGGACTCTGGTTCAAGGATGGAAGGGGGACAAATCCTTTCCTTTGCTTTTTGGCACCTTTAATTCTATAAGAACCTTCCTTCTGGAACCTCAAGCCTTTTATTTGTTTGTTTGTTCATTTTTTTGTTTTTGAGGTGCTACCGGCAGCAGACAAGAGATTTCTTGTTTTGGACTCCATCATCATAGATCTAAAATAAATGGGATAAATAATCAATGAAATAGCCCAGACAGAGTTATATCTGGCCAGGGGCATCAGGGGCAACAAGAAAAGTTTATACAGGTATGTCAGTGACAAAATGAAGACTAGGGAAAATGTGGGCCCACTCAGGAAAGAAATGGGAGACCTGTTCATCAGTGGCATGGACAAGCCTGAGGTACTCAACAACTTTTTTGCCCCAGTCTTCACTGGGAAGGGCTCTAACCACACCGCCCAAGTTACAGAAGTCAAAGTCAGGGACTGGGGGAATGAGGTACCGTCCACTGTAGCTGAAGACTAGGTTTGAGACCAGTTGAGGAACCTGAAGGTGCACAAATCCATGGGACATGATGAGATTCATCTGCGGGTCCTGAGGGAACTGGCAGATGAAGTTGCTAAGCCACTATCCATTGTATTTGAAAAGTTGTGGCAGTCCGGTGAAGTTCCCGCTGACTGGAAAAGGGGAAATGTAACACCCATTTTCAAAAAGGGAAAAAAGGAAGACCCAGGGGAACTACAGGCCAGTCAGTCTCACCTCTGCGCCTGGAAAGGTCATGGAGCAGATCCTCCTGGAAAGCCTGGTAAGGCACATGGAAAATAAGGAGGTGATCGGTGACAGCCAACATGGCTTCACTAAGGGCAAATCGTGTCTGACAAATTTGGTGGCCTTCTACGATAGCGTTACAGCATTGGTGGGTAAGGGGAGAGCAACAGACATTATCTAGCTGGACTTAAGCAAGGCATTTGACACTACCCTGCACAACATCCTTGTCTCTAAATTGGAAATACATGGATTTGATGGATGTACCACCCAGTGGATAAGGAACTGGCTGAACGGCCGCACTCAAAGTATTATGGTCAACAGCTTGATGTCCAAGTGGCAAACAGTGATGAGTGGTGTTCTTCAGGGCTCTGTATGGGGACCAGTGCTGTTGGAGACATGGATGTTGGGATAGAGTACACCCTCAGCAGGTTTGCCAACAACACCAAGCTGTGTGGCGAGGCAGACACACGGAGGGAAGGGATGCCATACAGAAGTATCTGGGCAGGCTTGAGAAGTGGGCCTGTGCAAACCTCATGAAGTTCAACAAGGCCTGCATAGTGTTCAGGGCAATCCCAAGCACAAATACAGGCTGGGCAGAGAATGGATTGAGAGCAACCCTGAGGAGAGGGACTCGTGTGTGTTGGTTGATGAGAAGCTCAACATGAGCTGGCCATGTGCCCTTGCAGCCCAGAAAGCCAACCACATCCTGGGCTGCATCAAATGAAGTGTGGCCAGCAGGCCGAGGGAGGTGATTCTACCCCTCTACTTGGCTCTTATGAGATGCCACCTGGCGTACTGTATCCAGCTTTGTAGTCCTCAGCACAAGAAGGATGTGGACCTGTTGGAGCAGGTCCAGAGGAGGGCTGCAAAGATGATCAGGGGGCTGGAGCACCTCTCCTATGAAGACAGGCTGAGAGAGTTGGGGAAGAGAAGACTCCAGGGAGACCTTATAGCAGCCTTTCAGTATCTGAAGGGCACCTACAAGAAATCTGGAGAGGGGCTTTTTACAAGGGCATGTAGTGATAAGACGAGGTGTAATTGCTTCAAACTGGAAGATGGTCGAATTAGAATAGATATTAGGAAGAAGTTTTTCACTATGAGGGTGGTGAGGCACTGGAACAGGTTGCCCATGGAAGTTGTAGATGCCCCATCCCTCAAAGTGTTCAAGGCTAGGTTGGACAGGGCTTTGAGCAACCTGGCCCAGTGAGAGGTGTCCCCGCCCATGGCACAGAGGGTTGGAACTAGATGATCTTTAAGGTCCTTTCCAACTCTAACCATTCTATGATTCTATGATTCTATAAATATTCTAATTCATGCCTGTAGCTTGAGGAAGGGATCATTCTCAAAAAAATCATGGCATCTTCCAGAAGAGTAGCAGAAAGGAGTAGAAAATATAGATTGTTTATCCTGGATAACTGCACAAAAACAAGCTATTACAAAAACATTTGGCATTACTAATATCAACCACATTAAAAAGAACTTTCTTATTGTGACCAGGTTTCCAGTACTTTCCTGGTATTGAAGTTTTTACAGTTTTGCTTTCAAAGTTTCTGTACTGGTTTATTGTGTTACTGAAGCAATCTGTGAAACAGCATGTCAGGAGTTTAGCATAGTATCAACTCGCGTGACATAGTAACCAGTTTGAGTTTCACAGTTTATAAATTTTGGCAGTTTGAGATGCTAAACATGTTACATCTGTTTTCAAACGGAATTAATGGGGTTGTACCATCACAGATTTTATCTTTCTCTGCAGCAGAATTTTATTTTTTTAATTGCATTATTATGCAATTGGGTTTTTGAGCTTATTTGCCTGTACTTTAGAAAGTTAGATTATCGTTAGGGTTATTTTTTTAACTTTTGGGGTTTTTTTTAATATAAGAAGTTCAGTCATCTAGTCTCCAGCTTGGTTAATTTCTTCATTTTCATTGTTAATTAACCATACTAAAGAAAATTATCCCCAATTAGCAGTTTATGAATGTGGTGGTGCAGACTGCCCTTCCCCACCCCCAGGCCATGTTGTGATACCAGTCAACATTGTGTTCTTGTCTTGGCTACAAGTGGACCGAGACAGTCTGACACTTTCTTACCTTGGCTGCAGGTGCAGTGAGTTTGGCCAATCGGGTACTTTCTTGTCCTAGTTACAAGAAACAGTGATTTAGGATGATTAGGCACCCCCTAACCATGCCTGAAACTCTTGTTGCATTGGGAAATGTATCTGAAACTCCTGCTGCCCAGATCATGGCCTGATCTGGCAGGTATCAGAATTACCTGACAAGAACTGTGGCCAAGATGGAAAAATATTGACCAAAGTCAATCACCTTGCTATCCTATAAATAGCAATCCTAAGTGAGACCCTTTGAGCTCTATGGGATTGCAGCAGACTATGACCCAGTGTCTGCCCCTGAGTTGGGATACCTCTCAGGGTAGATATCATGAGGATATTGAAGTGTAGATGTCACGATGATTTTACACATAGATGTTGCAAGGATTTCAGAGGTTGTCTGCTGACAAGTACCAACAAAGGAAAAGAATGAGTAATTCACTACTATTGGATTTCTCGAGGTTTCAAAGATCATTTGGTACCAAAAATTTACTATTTTTTGCAGAAAGAAAAACAACTTAATCGTATAGGTTAACCTCTGTATCTGTTTGTGTGTGCATGTTTGTGTGTGTGCTTTGACTTAGGAAACTCTGTTGTAAGTCTCAATTGAGCCTTGCCATTTTTGAATTTTTACCTAAGTTGCTGTGTTGATTATAGAAATTTTGTTAAATCCCTTTGATCATTGGCTGGTAATTAAGTATTGTTAAAAATCATACAACCTAATCCTGTGTTATTAAATCTTAAATTGCTGCTACCTCAAAGTTGTGCAGGATCCTAAATTAACATTTGGAACAATGAAGCACTGCTGATAAAAATCTATTGTATTTTCCATTTAATAAATTCCCTTCTCTATTTATCTGCAAAACAAATTTGGAAAGTGGATTCTTGGCATAACAAAGTAGCACACAACTTCTCCAACAACCTTACAGCACATGCACAGAAGAACGACCCCCCCAAACATCTGGATAAGAAAGTTTTGACCTATGGAAGTTATCGAAAAAGACTCTTAAATCTGAAAATACTGCAACCGGACTCCAAGTCAGTGTTGAGTTTTATATCAAAATAAAAAGTAGCAAGTTAGGAAATAGCTACTAAGTAACCTGATTTGCATGATGGAACTTTTCCTCAGTTTATCCCCAGTCTTTCATGCTGTGGTGAAACTTTTTCTCTGTTTTGCCAAACCCGGTTTCCTTCTCACCCCGGGTCTCTGCTTTAACAAAAAAGTTCTGTGTTCCTCTCTACCATCGCTCAGAAGGAATAATCAAGAGACTATTCACTCCCCCCAGTGAGGCCTCAGTCTGATGCTTCTGCAGCAATTCCATGAACACCAGCTTCTAAGGCTGCAGAGTTTTTAAAGGAACAGAAGAAAACAGTGCACTGTAGGTCCATGTGAGATATAGCACTAATGAGCAGAATACTTCACTGATTACATTCTTGCTGTAAAAATCTCTGTGAACTAGGGCAAACCAAAGTACAAGAGAAAAGTGGAAAGGCATTCTGGACCTCTTTTGTTGACCACATTATTGAAAAATTGGCCAAGATGGATAAAATGCTGGTGTCTTGAACCCTCAGAAATGTCATGTGACCTCAAATTCACATCAAGTTCCATGCAAACTGTGAAAACGTGCCACTGGAGCACTACAGGAAGCCTACATTTGTTTAATATGTTTGATTTTTGTGATGTGTAATTATTTTGACAACTTAAGCACTATTCTGAGGTTGACCAAAACTTTTTTGCTGTTAACTGGATTAGGCACAAATGCAGATGCTGAAATTGATAACATTCTGCTTCTATATCAGGACAATTGCATACAAGGTAACCTCATTTCAAATGCACATGGAAGTTCCTATACAATGTACTCAGATGGTCCTGTGATGTTTGTACAATCTGTTTGGTAATACCAGCGCTGGTTTCACATCTCCTAAAGGACTGAGCTGAGTCAAAACATGTAACTGATAACACACTTGTATCAGACATACTGCTGTTAAGATGGCAAATGTATGATCAATGTTAGGCTGAGTCTTTAATGTTGTTTTGCTACTTTATATACGTAGAAATAAAGTTCATATTAGTTAATAAACTTGTGCAGAAATCTTAAGCTCACATCTCCAGCTGTCTTTGACTAGTGGGTTATCCAAAGGAGAAGAACTTGATATTTGAAGAAACAAGTAGCTTGAAAAGGAAACTTCAGGCTAATTGTCATTTCCTTTATCACGGTTGTTCTTACTTAGGTGGGCAAAGGTTACAACATTTGATCAACATTAATATATCCAGTACAAATATTTACAGTTTGAACTCCAAACTGTAGAAATTATGAGAGATAAAATCCCATATGTTTGGAAGAATTCTAACCAATCCATTCTGCTCTTTGGCCTGGATCCCTTGCTGAGTCTGACTTCTGCTGTGCTCCTTTAAATGAAGATTTAATTCTCAGTGAATAAACCTTGTCTTGCTAAAGTCTAGTGCTAAAAACAGTGATTGAAAATTGTACCACTCAAAAGTTTTATATATTGGAAGACAGACAGGAACATTTAGGTTAATAGCAATGTACTAAAACTTGAAAACTTTAGTTTATTTCTTGGTTTAATCTTCTTAGTTTAATCTGTCACTAATACATTCACTCTGATAAATAGACTTGCTGTCTTGAGGCAGAGTCTTAGGGTCAAAGCAAGCTTCTTCTGTTCCTGGAAGAGTTTCTCACACTATGAAGTAAAACTCTGCCCATCAAGATCTCAGAGCTGAATCTGTTTCTGACCTATCACCAAAGAATTACCTCACCTTTTAAACCAGCAGCTGGAAGTTTAGTTAAAATTTATGTTTTGGCATAAAAGAGCATTGCGAGAAAGACAGAACAACTATCTAAAGAGTGAGAGTGAAAGAGGACAAAGATATACAGCACTGGTTCTCCCAGTTTCCTCTCTATTTCTATGTATCATGCAGGCAAAAGTGGAAATCCTCTGAGTGGTGCTGTTGTTGGGAAGTTCTGAATTTAAGTACCTTTAAATCATTTCTGTATGATCTAACAAAAGCTCCCTCACACTGACCCGGACTTTTCTTGCACGGACTTATTTTTTTCAAGGCTTTAAATTTTAGTGCAGGAACACATGATTGTGTATAATAATTTACCCCTGAGACCTCCCAGAACTGTAAAGTGTGTTCAGGTCCATGGAGCAAAGAGTAAAACGTGCTTCAAACAAGATGAACTTATTTTCCCACATTCAGTGTGTTTGTGACCTATGCACACTCTCTGCTAAATGGCCAAAAGAACTATAATTGCTTAAAAAAAAAAAAAAGCATACATTTCCAGTATGAAAAATATACTACAGACTATATAAATGGTCTTACTGATATATATTCCATATATCGCAATATTCATCCAAAAGGAATAGAGTGATCTGTCATTCTTCAAACTTAATTAAGCATATTCAAGTATTCAAGGGCAAATAAATCTGCAGGAACGTAAACTGTAACATTTTCTCTAATAACTCAGTAAACCTTAAGCCTAAGGGGATCTAATAAGAATTAATTAAAGTAATTCTTTACAAGTACTTACTGAGAAGATCTTTTGAAAATTAGAGTTTCCAGTAATTTATTGCTGGGAAGAGAATTAAATATTTTTTTTAGGAAAGTTCACATTAATTTTAATAATCTGATAATTTTACCATTATTATATGAATTCTTTTCCCTTTGGAATCTTGTTTTTTCTCGTTAGTACTGAACAAACTAAAAGAAAGGTCAGATTTTCTCAAATCACAAAAGACATTCTCAGCACACACGTAAATCTTAAATATTCACTACCAGTGTTGCAAACTCATGTTATACTCCCAAATAAAAATATTTCTGCCATTTATTCTCTACGTGCCAGAATCCGAAGTCCTAGCTACCTTTTCCTTTATCATAAAACATTTTTTCTTGTCCCCAGCCAACCAACAACTGGACCAGCTTCTCCCTCCTGTTAAGCTTCTTGACCTAATATCATCTTTCCATTTCTGCACTTTGCCTGTCTCCTTTCCACCTCCTTCCCCAGTTATTGTTATCTTTCCATTCATATCAGGCATCTTCTTTAATCACATTGCCTATGTTAAAAATGAAGTAAGGTACATTGCAAAAGAGGTAATTTTTCTGCTTTCATCTGTTACTCAGACCATGTTCATAGCAGTTGAGTTGCAGTCACTGTGTGTAGCCTGTTCAGTCCTTGACTGAAATATATGTATGTGTATGGAGTGTGTAGTGACCACCCATTTCTTAAATTCTTCTTTTTTTTTTTGTGATGGCATGCAAATCACAAATTTTTTTTAAGGATTAAACCATATCAAATTTGGGCAGGGTTTATACAGATGATAAGACCCACAGAGACATCACAGGTGCTACACCACTGCAAAATTTTAACCATGTGCTCCGAAGCCTGGTGAAGTTAAATTTTTTAAAATATTAGATGAACAGAATTTTAAATAATAGAGAACAGGCTTTTTTTTTCAGTAGCCTTCATTTTGGTGATATTGGGAAAGGAAAGCAGGGGCAGGGGGCAAGGACCCATGAAAAGAGAAGACAGCTAAGACAGCTTCAGTCTGAAAAAATTAAAATATGATCAAGTCACAAGCAATTGAAAAAAGGGTAGAAGAAGTTACTGAAACAGATTAAAATAAGCCTGCTCCAGTAACACCAGTGCAAAGTCTTCATCAATAATTCTCTTTTTCAGTTCTTGGAATATTGTTAGAAACCAGACAAGAAGAAATCACCTTTCTAGTACTAGCTGGGAATTCAGGGACCTGAGCAAGGCTTGCTTACCTACATATGAAATATATCTTGCACCTAGATCTATTTTTACTGAACTGACAGTTTATAATTGGGAAGTAGAAATCCTGTAATTCAGTGGACACAGTTTTTTTGTTTTACATTTATTTAAAAGAATGTATGAAATAATGAGGCCAAATCAAGGAGATAGTCTGTTTCATCTTCATTTAGGAAAAGTGGATGTTTCTTAAATTTAGGCACATAGCAGCTTGCTCACATTTATAAGACTGACCTGTTAGACACCTGCTGCTGACTTTCTGTGAGAAGCCAGACAGAGAGCAAAATGATCTATTAGAGAGAGACCTATTGACTTAATTTTTGCTGGAAGAGGAGAGTAAGACTTTGGCAAACTTCTGTAAGACAAACTTGTAATTATCATTCCTCAAAAGAGAAATTTATTGCATTTTGAGCTAGTAAGGGATTTTAAAATTTGATGTATGATTTTTGTGCTCTGACATTGGACACTGTAGCAGAATACTTGTTTAAAAGATACCCTGAACATCTTGACACTGGATGTGTTACATCAGCACTACATATTGATTGAACAAGGTCTCACTAACTGGAATTTGAAGTGCTTCATTAGAGAAAGACAGCACCAACAAATGAGCTCAATAGACCCACCTGTGCACTGATAATAAAGTAGAATTACACATGGCCATTGTGATCGAATTACTAAACTATGTCCTAAAATCTTACTCATTTACAAGAATCAGACTTTCATTACAGGGAATAAAGCTTTTCTGGATATTTTATACCCTAAACTACATAGGAAGTAGTCACGTAGCAGCCCTGCCAACACAGTGTAACTCTATTTAAAAAGAAGATGCTGCAATGGACTTTTATGTGGTGTTAATAAACAGTGGAGAATAGTCATGCATGATGTACTAAAATAAGACCTAAAATGTAGCCTTTTACTAACCACTCATACTTTCATTTCTTTATTCATTAGAATATGTATTTCTCAGAGATAATATACCATTATCGTGTAGGAATAATTGCAAAATAGATTGGAAAGATAGAACATGCCAAGAACATGAAGGAATACTGCTGGATGTAAAGAGACTAACAGTTTCAGCCTTCAGGCTACAGGGTTGTATACAACTAAACAACAAGAAAGGTTTGAGGTCCTTATGTACCTGCTACGATCATTTGCTTCTTACCCTGACTCCTTGCGGCCAACTCATGCTTCTAAAGTCAGCTGCACCAGTCCTTCATCCTAAAAACAGTCACCCTGACTGCAGCAGCTGACCCATATAGTCACTTCTCTCCTCTTCCTCAGTGGAAAGTAAAACTTTTCTCTCATAAAACTCACCTGCAAATGATCGGGTTGTTCAATGTTAATAAAAATAATTTTACTAAGAGAAAACTAAGTTCCTGCTAATTCTGTGGCATTAGTCTCTGCTGAGCAGTTTGTCAAATGTGAATTGGCAAGGCTGAGTTTGAAATGTTGAGCCCCCTTGTGGAAGACCTGCCTCAAACTCATCTGTTTCTGAAACTTTCTACAAGGATAGAAATCCTTCTACTGTATATGTGAAATATTATAAAACCATCCAGGCCACATCATCATTCATAAATGATTGTAAATAGCCTGCTTTTATTTAAAGACCCAGATAGGTAACATTTGGAGAAAAGTATTATCAAATTTTTAATCACTTATCTTTATCCTGGTAACTAGACTATTTCAACCATTAGCACTGTTATCAAACAGAATGATATAGAATCAAGATAAAAATAAGCACTTTTGTTTACTAAATTACTCCTTCTGTTTTAGCTTTGAAATAAAAAATATACGATATTTACTTATTTCTATGAGGCACTATGTACTTTACAAGTTTGAAAAAAGAAATTAATTGCTAAACACAAACACTAACAAAAAAGAAGTTCCAGTGTTTCCAGCACATTCAAGTTCTTAGTAAATTGGGAGAGCAATAAAATTTGTATCAAGGTTGTGTTTGTTTTTTACAGACCTGCAGTATTGTATATGGTTCTTAAAAATATTCTGATACATTAAAGGATTGGCTGTGAGCCAACCAGGTTGACCATGAGCCAGCAATGTGCCCTTGCAGCAAAGAAGGCTGGTGGTATTTGGGGTGCATTAGGAGGAGTGTTGCCAGAAGGCTGAGGGAGGGAATTCTTCTGCTCTACTCAACACTGATGAGCCCATGCCTGGAGTTCTGGGTCCAGCGTGGGGCTCCTCAGTACAAGAGAGACATGGACATACTGGAGAGCGTCCAATGAAGGTGCACAAAGATGTCAAAGGGACTGGAGCATGTCTCCTATGAGGAAAGGCTGAGAGAGCTGGGACTGTTCAGCCTGGAGAAGAGGAGGCTTGATGGGGTATACTATTAGTGTATATAAATTCCTGAAGGGAGGGTGCAAAGAGGGTGGAGCCAGACTCTTTTCAATGGTGTCCAGTGACAGGACCAGAGGCAATGGGCACAAACTGAAACACAGGAGGTTCCATATGAACATCAGGAAACACTTTGTGCTGTGAGGTTGGCCAAGCACTGGCACAGGTTGCCTAGGGAGGCTATGGAGTCGCCATCCTTGGAGTTATTTCAAAAGCCATCTGGACATGGTCCTGGTGAACTGGGTCTAGGGCATCCTGCTTGAGCAGGGAGTTTGGACCAGATGACCTCTTGAAGTCCCTTCCAACCTCAATCAGTCTGTGATTTTGTGATTGGATGTTTTTTACCTGGACTTTAGTAAAGCCTTTGACACTGTTTCCTACAGCATTCTCCTGGAGAAACTGGCAGGTCATGACTTGGATGGGCATAGTCTTCGCTGGGTAAAAAACTGGGTGGCTGGATAGGCCCAAAGAGTTGTGGTGAACGCAGTTAAATCCAGGTGGCAGCCAGTCACAAGTGGTGCTCCCCATGGCTCAGTATTTCGGCCAGTTCTGTTTGATGTCTTTATCAATGATATGAATGAGGGCATTGAGTGCACCCTCACTAAGTTCGCAGACAAGACCAAGTTGAACAGGAATTTTGGTCTGCTTGAAGGTAGAAAGGCTCTACAGAGGGATCTGGACAGGCTGGATCAACGGGCTGATGCCAGTTGTGTGAGATTCAACAAGGCTAAGTGCTGGGCACTGCACTTGGGTCACAATAACCCCATGCAACGCTACCGGCTTGGGGAAGAGTAGCTGGAAAGCTGCCTGGTGGAATAGGACCTGGGGGCATTGGTTGACAGCTGGCTGAATTTGAGCCAGTAGTGTGCCCATGTGGGTAAGTAGCCCATTAGCATCCTTACTTGTATCAGAAATAGTGTGGCCAGCTAGAGTAGAGAAGTGATAGTCCCCCTGTACTTGGCACTGGTGAGGCCGCACCTCAAATACTGTGTTCAGTTTTGGGCCCCTCACTACAAGAAAGACATTGAGGTGCTGGAGTGTGTCCAGAGAAGGGCAACAAAGCTGGTGAACATCTGGTGAATGAATGTTATGAGGAGCAGCTGATGGAACTGGAGTTGTTTGGTGTGGAGAAAAGGATGCTGAGGGGAGACCTTGTCACTCTCCACGACTACTTGAAAAGAGGTTGTAGCAAGCTGGGTATCAGTCTCTTTTCCCAAGTAACAAGTGATAGGATCAGAGGAAATGTCCTCAAGTTGCACCAGGGGAGGTTTAGACTGGATATTAGGAAAAATTTCTTCACTGAAACGGTTGTCAAGCATTGGAACAGGCTGCCCAGGGAAGCGGTTGAGTCACCATCCCTGGAGGTATCTAAAAGATGTGTAGACGTGGCGCTCAGGGACATAGTTTAGTGGTGGACTTGGCAGTGTTAGGTTTATGTTCGGACTCAATGATCTTAAAGGTCTTTTCCAACCTAAATGATTCTATGATTCTATGATTAATTTTAATCCAGCAACACCCTAGTGGAGTGCCAGCTTTTGACCAACCGAATGAGAAGATTGTAGGGGACTCAGGCTTTTCTACCAAACCAAGGCTCTTGTAAGAAATATACAGATAGAAGCACTAATTTACTTTGGAAAATTGACTTAGTTATTATGGTTTACAATACTCCCAACTCACCTGTCTTCTCTCCCTTTCTCACTTATGTTACTCTCTTTTCTCTATACTTCTTTTTGTCATATTCAACCTCTTTCTTTTTTTAAGTGGTAAAACTAGAAGTTTCATAGAATTACAGAATGGTGTGGGTTTGAAAGGATCTTTAAAAATGATCTGGTCCAACACTCTGCCATCGGCAGAGACACCTTTTCCTAGAACAGGTTGTTCAAAGCCCCATGCAACTTGATCTTGAACACTTCAAGTGATAGGGCATCCACAACTTCTCTGTTCCAATGTCTCACCACCCTCACTGTAAAAAAAACTCTTCCTTATATACCTTCAAAATCTACTCTCTTTCTATTTAAAACTGTTGCTCCTTGTCCTGTCACTACAGGCCCTAGTAAAAAGTTTCTCTCCATCTTTCTTACAGGTACCCTCTAAGTGTTGAAAGGCCACAATAAGATTATCCCCAGAGCCTTCTCTTCTCTAGGCTGAACAATGCCAACTCTCTCATTCTTTCTTCATAGCAGAGCTGTTACAGCACTCTGATCATTTTCATTGCCATCCTCTGGAACTGCTCTAACAGGTCCATGTCTTTTGCTGGGAACCCCAGAACTGGATGCACTACTGCAGGTGAGGTCTCAGGAGAGCAGACTAGAGGGGGAGAATCACCTCCCTTGACCTGCTGGTCATGCTTATTTTTATGCATAGGATGGGCTTTCTGGGCTGCAACTACAATATTGCTGGTTCATGTCCAATTTTTCATCCACCAATATCCCCAAGTCCTTCGCTGCAGGACTGATCTCAATTCACTCATCTCTTAGTCTGTACTGATATTGGGGATTGCTGTGATCCAGGTGCAGGACCTTGCACTTGGCCTTGCGGAACTTGATGAGGTACTCATGGGCCCATTCCTCCAGTCTGTCAAGATCCCTCTGGGTGGCACCTCTTTCCTCAAGTGAATCAACTGCACCACTTAGCTTGCTGTCATCTGCCTACTTGCTGAAGGTGCACTCCCATTGTCTATGTCATTAATGAAGATACTGAACACTATCAGACCCCTGAGGGACACCACCCGTTACTAATTTCCACTTGGACATTGAGCCATTGACTGCACCTCTTTGGATGCAGCCATCCAGCCACTTTCTTACCCACCTACCAGTCCGTCCATCAAATCTATATCTCTCCAATTTAGTGACAAGGTTGCTGTGTGCGACCGTATCAAAGGCCTTACAGAAGTCAACATAGGTGACATACCTTGCTCTTCCCTTATCCACCAATGCACAACCCCATCGTTGAAGACCACCAGATACTCATGTATGATTTGCCCCTGATGAAGCCATATTTGCTGTCTTTAATCACCTCTCTGTCACACCTTGTCATAACTTCCAGGAGGATCTGTTCCATGATCTTATTGGGTACAGAGGTGAGACTGACTGATCAGTAGTTAACAGGGTCCTCCTTTTTTTACCCTGTTTGAAAATGTGTGTGAAGTTTCCTTTTTTCCAGTCACCGGGGATTTCATTTGACTGACATGACTTTTCAAATATGATGGAAAGCAGCTTAGCAACTATATCTGCCAGTTCCCTTAGGATCATAGGATACACTTTGTCAGGTCCCATGGACTTGTGTACATTCAGGTTCCTCAGGTGGTCTCAAACCAGACCTTCTCCTACAACAGGTTGGACGTCATTCCCCCAGTCCGTACCTTGAGGTTCAGAGACTCAAGAGATGTGGGAAAGGCATTTGCCAGTGAAAAGTGAGGCAAAAAATTGTTGAGTACCTCAGCTGTCTCCTTGTTGCTTTTCACCAGATCGCCTGTCGCATTCATTAGGGGGATACAGTATCTTTTGCCTCCGTTTCTGACTAATGCACCTATAGAAACCCTTCTTATTATTTTTCACATCCCTTGCCAAACTTAGCTCCAGCTGATCCTTACCTTACAGAATCACTGAATGGTAAGGGTTGGACGGGACCTCTGGAGATCATCAGGTTCAACCCCCCTGCCAAAGCAGGTTCACCCTAGAGCAAGTTGGACAGGAATGCATCCATGTGGATTTTTAATATCTCCAGAGAAGGAGATTCCACAACCTCTCTGGGCAGCCTGTTCCAGTGCTCTGTCACCCTCAATGTAAAGAAGTTTTTTCTCATGTTGAGACAAAATTTCCTGTGTTCCAGTTTGTGCCCATTGCCCTTTGTGCTGTCGCTCTACACTACTGAAAAGAGTCTGGGCCCATCCTCTTGACACCCGCCCTTTAGATATTTATGAGCATTGATGAGATCCCCTCTCAGTCTTCTCTTCTCCGGGCTAAACAGACCCAGGTTTCTCAGCCTTTTCTCATAACAGAGGTGCTCCATTCCCTTGATCATCCTTGTAGCCCTCCACATTGCACTCCTGTACTGACCAGTGATTTACTGTTTTAGTCTGGGGCCTCTGGTATCATTCAGTGTCTGCACTCTTTCTGGAATACATCTTATGCTAAAAATACAGACCGTGTAATCCACAGAAAACAAAAACAAAATTAAGTGATTGTTATCTGACTGCTAGACAACTGCTATCCCAGGTAAAGAAGTTAAATTATCTCAAGCCAATTCAGCTCAAGCTAGAATCAGGGAAGGAAATTCCAGATAAGTTCTGAGACACCATGGCGATTATGGAGCAATAGTAAAAATTATACCTATTTATATTATTTTGCTTATATAATACACATAATATTGTATAATACATTTTGTTTATAATATACACTGATACATAATTTATAACAATGGATATAATTATTATACATAATTATACAATTATTACATTATTTATATAATATTACACCATCCTCTAACCCCAATATAAAAAATAATCCTATTAAAAGTAATCCGTAAGTATGAAATAAAACAAAGTACTGTGAGTTGTGTTGTAAGGCATCTCATACCAATTCAGACAAAACATCTTTAAAAGAAGATGCATGCAGGAGAAAAAAAATATAGTAATATGTTATTCACAATAAACAAAAAGGACACCAGATAAAGAAAATGTATATAGACCCAACACTTAACATAAGAGGTCTGGATCCAGGCTTTATTGGTTTAAAATGAAAGGAAATGCTTCCAAGAAAATAAAATCGTGTGACAGGTTTCTGAAAATTTGTATAGCCCTGACAAAGTTACAGCAGCTGCTGCATTGGTAAATACACCCTGGTTAAGACACCCTTTAGGATTAGAACTACACTTGTAAGGGAAAGAAGCACTTCTCTGAGTTCGAATGCTTTTAATAACTGTTCCTGTTTCAATTCCTACAGATCATAAACTTTAACTGCAAACTTGTAACAATATAATATTTTTTCCTGTAACAAACAGAATTCTATATATTAGGAGGTTCTGTATTACTTGTCATGAGAACATTTGTCATAAATTGCTGAATAATAAGCATTAACTGCAGTAAAAAACCAGGTACTTTTCTTGCTATGAAAACCTTGTGATTGTAAAAAAATTGACATTCTTGTTCTACTGTCAAGCCATGAATTTCTTAAAGTGATCTCGACTATCTATGGCATTATGTCATTACTGGTGAAGAAAATATAAAATAGGTATCATTATGAATAATGAATGTGTATGACAAAGACTTATTGTCTCTTAGTTTATGTAACATTTTTTATTAGAATTATAGAAACAGAATGGTTGAGGTTGGAATGCACTCCTAATGCACCCCAGAATATCACCAGCTCTCTTTGCTGCAAGGGCACATTGCTGGCTCACGGTCAACCTGGTGTCCACCAGGACACCCAGGTCCTTTTCTGCCAAGCTGCTTTCCAGCTGGGTAGTCCCCAGCGTGTCCTGGTGCCTGGAGTTGTTCCTCCCCCTTCCTGCCAGCCCATTTCTCCAGCCTGTTGAGGTCCCTCTGGATGGCAGCATGACTATATGGCCATATTAGCCATTTCACCCAGTTTTCTGTCATCACAAACTTGCTGAGGATACAGCATCTGCCCCATCATTGAGATCATTAGTGAAGATGTTAAACAGGATTAGACCCAGTATTGACCCCTGGGGTACACTATTTACTGACCTCCAACTAGACTCCGTGCCACTGATTACCAGCCTGTGAGCCCAGCAGTTCACCTGACTGCATAAGCTAACAGCCATGTACAGAACTACTGAGAATCAAGCTTGCATGCATCCCATGTTACTGCAGTTGTTGAAACATCAGCTGAAGGTAAGAAATGAAAATTGGCTGGATTCATCAAATGCTATACATTTTCAGCATCCTGGTAATAACACAGGTGGTTGCTGTATTCATTGTTTGAGAATACTGGCAGGATTGCTCTTCTAATCATCTGTTTCCTCGAGGCCATTCCTTTGTGTGTGAAAAGTAAACATTTATAAGAGAAAATATTTTTACAAGACATTTTTTGAGTTAGTTCTGTCACGCTAATTCATACATCATGAGTGAAAGAATGGACAAGCATTGCAGACAAAAAACACATTCACAACAGAATTTAGTTTTATTGCTCACAATTTAATGCAATCATAAAGGTAGACAAAAGCAAGGTTTATTCTCCTGAAGATATTTCTTGTTAATACTTTTGATTTCTTCTTTTGTAATTATAAGTGCAAAATTAACAGCGATTGAAAAATGGGAAGGGTACTGTTGAATGGAGACTAAAAAAATGCAAGTTTTAGAACTAAAATGAAGTTAAAAAAATAAGTTACCACAAACGGTAAATGTATCTCTTTTCTATTTTTTGGCATTAAGCTAAAAATTCTTCTAGGGAAGCTTAGATTTCTATATACATGAAAACACCTGAGTATTTAGGTTAACAACATACTCCCAGTCTGTTATTTTCTTCTCTACAGACTAAAGGTTGTCAAGATGGATGCCTCAGTTCCACATTTGCTGATGCAGAATGATAATGTCCGTAATTCATGCTATGAAAACCCACTGGGGACATTGCAGTGCTATAGTCTTCCCAACTTCAATTCTCTGTCCTCTCTGACTGACAGATTTCTAGAAAATAAAACAGGTGTAAATAATCCTTGTTTAAATTCTACTTCTTGCAAAAGAAAAATGGATTCTTTAGATACGATGAAGAGAGTTACTTTGCGGAATGATCACTCATTTAAATTACCCAGAATTCATATGGTGTTGCTGGTTCCTGTCTGTAATACCTACCCACGGTACACACTCATGCTAACCATTCTTCCACAGCCCTCGAAGAAGCGCTTTGTCTCAAGCATACACCATTTTAGCATACAACCTCTCATGTATGTGTATGGCAAAGGACTTCTCCAGCACAGAAAGCAATCTATGTATTGGTGCTGTTTACTGAACAGCACTTAATACTGAAATAGCCAACAGAATGTTCAATTTATTTCATCAACATCACACAGGCAGAGCCCCTTTGCAACACTTGCAGATGGCATCAGTGATACTGTGAGCAGGTGTCATGGTTTGGCCTCAGCCGGCAACAGAGAACCACGCGGCCGCTCACTCAACCCCCACAGCCGTGGGGAAATTCAGAAGAAAAAGGCAAAACTCGTGGGTTGAGATAAAGGCAGTTTAACAGAACAGCAAAGGGAAGAGAAAACAGTAACAATAACACTGATAAAGGAATATACAAACGCGATTATGGCACCGCCGCTCACCGACCGGACCCAGACCACCGCAGCCGGCGCTGAGCAGCGACTCCCTGCCCCCTCCCCCGGCAGCTCCCCCCACAGCCCGGGCATGGCTCACATGGCATGGGATACCTGTGTCCCCTCCCCATCCTTGGGGAAATTAACCCCATCCCTGCCGGAACCAGGACAGCAGGCTGTTAACTCTGCTTGGGCATCACCTCCAACATTCAGAAGCTCAGCAGTCTCACACAGGCACCCTACAGGCCCTCACACAGGCACTGTCCTTCCACTATTTTTCTGTAGCATTCATCCCTTTGAAGGAGCAATTGCAATGTCCAGATATTCTTTCACACTGGATACAAACAGTCTCCTTTCCATCAACTGGAGAGAGCTCTGAGAATCCCAAATTACATTTTGGCAGTTGCTGGGGAAGAAAGAAGGTGGTTGCTTTTTCTCTCTTTTTACTCATGTGCAAATTCCTACTGTGCTAACTTTACAACCACCTGGAGCTAAGGAGTGGGACAGGTTTTGCATCACTGCGTGTCTGCAATTTAGACGACAGTGGTTACATGTGGTCAATACCTACTTGCTAGAAATGGGTTCAATGAGATTATTTAACAGTGCCTTCCCTCACCACCCTAATGTCTTTTTCAGTTGAGTTTTAATCATCTCTCAAACTGTGGCAAATGTGCTTTTAGAAAACTGTCCTTTGCTCATTTTGTGCTACCACTCAGATGCATCCCCCCATCTTAAAAAATCTTGCTACAGAGCCTAATGTCTATAGTCCTCCTGGCTCTTAGTTTCTTATTGCGGATATCTGACTTCTATACAATTGTATCTAATCATTGTACACACGCAAGTCACCTTAGAGGGTCTGCCCCTCCTGACATAATTAACTTTCAAAAATTAATGATGTGAATTAAACAGCATAATATTTAGGTTTACAGACTCAGGCATTGGGTGCTCAGAAATGCCACTATTACTGTTGTTTGTGTAACTTCCCCACCCAATTTGTGTGTTTCCTGTAATGCCACCTTTACCTATACAGTCATATGCTATATTTCCATCAGCCTCTTAATGAAGAGCTGTGATACAGGCTGCTGACTGACTGTGAAGTACTCAGTATTTTACTTTTTCCCAGTGTCTAAGGGGAACTCTAAGAAGTTTTGACCTGCCCTGGTTAGCTTTCAGTGAAAATTAAAATTTATTTATTACATACCAAATGCCCTAATTCATTATCAAAGTTAACTATGAGCATTCATTTATATCTGATGACATAACAGTTTCTTAAGTGACTCTATATAAATAGTTATCAACTGGCTCTTTTCTCAGCTAGACACTGTTTTCAATTGTTTCCGACATTTTGAGCACAATCATAATAAGATGATCAAGGGACAGTTTTAGGAATTGATTGCCAGTATCAGTCTTAGGATTTAAGAGTCATTACATGAACCATGAAGTATATTGTATAAATTAGACAAAAAATTCTGCACAACACATCCACAATAATTTTATGGAAAGCATTTAAAAGTATTAGCTAAGCTTGACAAATATTAAGGTTAGTACAACTATTCAAATCCAGTGGGAGAGGCAGAAAGACACTACTAACTTTTTTTGCAAAATCTATCCACAACTGTGTTTATAATGTTAACTCTGATGAGCATTTAAAGAATTGTATGTCTCAGAAGTATGAGTTCCATTCCTTCTTGAAAACAATACACACCAAAGGCAAAATAGTTATGAGAATATTTAAATCTATTTGCCAAACTTTGGGGATTCTATTACAAAAACCAACAAATTGATAGAATTTAATCTCTGATGTGCTCAGATGCTTTCCCATGCACTTTAATTTTACTAGTGGGAGTTTTCTGATGAATTTCCTTTATGCCATCAATGCTAGCAAAGCTCTTGCATATCTTGGTAGATTTATAACTAACTAAGTGAAAGATTATAGACTTGCAGTTAGAAGGTCTAACTGACATTAAATAGTTGCTTTTGAACTCTGCTGGTGAAAATTAAGGTGTTGCAACAATGAGATAGGCCAAGACATAATTTTAAATAGGGTCACTTTCAGATTAACTTGGCATTAGCCTAATATTTCTGTGCTTGATACTGATAGTAAAGCTCTCATTGGTTTCAGTGGTTAGAGGATCATGATGGAGCACTTCTGAGAAAAAAAAGTGAATACACAGACAGTGACATACTTTCAAAGTAAAAGAAACAACTTCCAAATTATTAGAAAAAAAACTAAACATGAACAACATATCCTGATATTAAAATAGCAATGAAAAATGTCCTTGTGTCAGATTTGATGTAATTATTTATACTTTAATAGTAGTAACTACAAAGATAGTTTTCATGCAGTTTTCCAGTTGTTTTTCATTAAAAATTAAAAATAGAGTTGTTGTTGAACCTTTCCATTTCTCCCATATAGCAATATCTAAGGAAGGATAACTATGTTAATTCATTACTAGGGACTGAATGCTTCTGTTCTGTCCCGTCCCATCCCATCCCATCCCATCCCATCCCATCCCATCCCATCCCATCCCATCCCATCCTATCCTATCCTATCCTATCCTATCCTATCCTATCCTATCCTATCCTATCCTATCCTATCCTATCCTGTCCTATCCGCTCCTACCCTACCCTGTTCCATTCTATAGAATGCTCCTGTCTTCAACTGTCAAAACTATAACGGAGTATTAGGCAGTAAGAATGGGACATAACTGGCACATTGTACAAGCTGGTGTACAAACTAATTCTATCTCTAACAATTTATAACTTTTGATAAAACAAGACTGAAAAAAAAATGAGATGATTTCTTCAAAATTTCCATGCAGATGGATTGGCCAGTATCATCAGAATAAGAAATATAGAAAATTTTTTAGTTCCATGTTAATTCTAAATTAACAACTGATGATTTCATCTGTAAGTTCTTGGAAAAGTAACAACTGCTGTACAAAACCACCAAAAGCAGAAGCGTAGCTCATTTGCTTTTCATAAAATATCAGTATAAGTTTCAAGGAAAGCTAAGTAGTATCTCAGGAAAGGGACAGAAAATTGCAAGCAATCACGTTAATGAGATAGATAATTCAGTTCACCAGATGAAATCTTAGCTGGAAGCAACTCTGTCATAAAATAATTTCCTATAAAGTACCTTAAATTTTGGTAATAATGGTAAACACCTTAAATTTTCATTATGGCAACTGGGCTGACAAAGAGTTATTCAACTTGATTAATTGATATTAACTTAATCACTTGTTGTAATCCACTTATATCTTCAAATATGCCATAAAGAGCACACAAAGAGTTTGGAAGAGAGTTCTACTTGGAGTTTTTTTTGTTTGTTTTTTTTTTTTTTAAGTGGTGCAGAAGCAAACAAAATTGCTTTCAAGAAGACTCCTAATGTGCTCAGATTAAGAATTTCAAGCAGTGTAAATTGGTAGAGCACTGCAGAAACCAAAAGAGTTACAACCAGATATATCTGCCTAGTAACTGCCCCATCTAATTCTTACTTCATATTAATTGTAATCAGGGCAATTCCATGGAAGTTTGTCCTGGTTCTGGCAGGGATGGGATTAATATTCCCAAGGATGCGGAGGGGACACAGGTATCGCATGCCATGTGAGCCATGCCCGGGCTATACAGGGGAGCTGCCGGGGGAGGGGGCAGGAAGTGGCGGCTCAGAGCGGGCTGCGGCGTTGCGGGTGCGGCCGGCGAGCAGCGGTGCCGTAATCGCGTTTGTATATTCCTTTATCAGTGTTATTGTTACTGTTTTTTCTCTTCCCTTTGCTGTTCTGTTAAACTGCCTTTATCTCAACCCACGAGTTTTGCCTGTTTCTTCTGAATTTCCCCACGGCTGTGGGGGTTGAGCGAGCGGCCGCGTGGTTCTCTGTTGCCGGCTGAGGCCAAACCACGACAAAGTTATAATGAAGCAAAATGCAGATCTCCTTGGACGCATGGTTCCTTCTGCTCCTTCATTCTCTCATATAGTACAGAGTTCAAATTTGCCTTATTCTTTCAGTTCTTTTATTCATGTAATATAAAAAGTCCAACTGTGAGAAAAGTCAGGTCTTCTTATGTACATCATGTACATCATATGTTTTCACTTAAAAATGTCACAGGAGCTTTAAATGGATTGTCTTTAGGTGGAAACACAGTTAGAAGTACTGAGGAATGTAAGCTTTCCATTCTATAATTTATCAACAGTTTCACAGTATTTTTCTGTATTAATCCTATATGCCAAATCTTATGTTCCAAACCTCAAGAAAAGACCTTGAACAGTCTGATGGAGAATGGACTTCAACATTATAAAGGGTGTTCCAGAGAGAACATTTTATCCTTTTAGCTATCCTGAAAATAGGTGCTTTATAACATACACAGCATAATTCAAGGGGAACTTGTTAGCAATCTGCTACATCACTTACACACACATGTCTATGGAGCCAGATGACATCAACTCAAGGATACTGAGGGAGCTGGTGGATGTGTTTACCAGGCCACTTTCAAGCACTTAGCAGCAGTCCTGGCCAACAGGGATGTCCCAGTTGACTGGAAGATAGCAAATGTGACACTCATCGACAAGAACGGCCAGAAGGATGATCTGAGGCACTACAGGCCTGTCAGTCTGACCTCAATGCCAGGGAAGGTTATAGAGCAGAATATCTTGAGTGCCACCACATGACGTGTACAGGACAATCAGGTGATTAGGCCCAGTCAGCATGGGTTTATGAAGGGCAGGTCTTCCTTGACTCACCTGATCTTCTATGACAAGGTGACCTGCTTAGTGGATGAGGGAAAGGCTGTGGATGTTGTTTACCTGGACTTCAGTAAAGCCTTTGACACCGTTTCCTACAGCATTCTCCTGGAGAAACTAGCAGGTCATGACTTGGATGGGTGTAGTCTTCGCTGGGTAAAAAACTGGCTGGCTGGATAGGCCCAAAGAGTTGTGGTGAACGGAGTTAAATCCGGGTGGCAGCCAGTCACAAGTGGTGCTCCCCATGGCTCAGTATTTCGGCCAGTTCTGTTTGATGTCTTTATCAATGATCTGAATGAGGGGATTGCGTGCACCCTCAGTAAGTTTGCAGACAATACCAGCAAATAGCAGCACCATCAATGCATGCAACCAAGTGCACGCCTATTACAAAAATCCAGCTGATTTACTCTCTTCTCCAGCAAGATGTGCCTGTGTCATAGACATCTTTCTGTTTAACAGACATATGGAATAGAACTGCCATAAAAAGAAAGCAAGATAAAAAGAGATCATACTGCTTCCTGAAACCCTCCTTTAAAAGAGAGATTATACAGAAAGAGAGAATCAGACTCTTCTCAGAGGTATGTAGTGGAAAGATCAGACTAGATATTGGGAAAAAAAGAATCTTACCATGAAGGTGGTTAAGCACTGGAACAGGTTGCTGGAACAGATTGCTGAAACAGGTTGGGGAATGTCCATCCTTGGGCATATTCAGAACTCAGCTGGACAAGGCTGTGAGGATGACTGAAAACTAATGACTAAAACAGGTTGCCCAGAGACATTGTGAAGTCTCCATTCTTGGAGATATTTAAACCCTGACTGGGCAAAGTCCTGGACAGCAGAATCAAGTTAACTCTGCTTTGAGCAAGGGGGCTGGTGTAGGTGATCTCCTGACACACCTTCCAACCTCAACTATTCTGTGATTCTTTTATTATGCTGACAACATAAATAGTGATTTTTTTGTTGTTATTGTTCTATAATTTTATTCTTTTCCTACTTCTTTTTCACTGCAGGTTGTCCTGAAGGTGCCCTTTAGGAGATGTCTTAGGCAGAAAAACACCCCCAAAGATTCATTTCAGAATTATCCAAATTACTGTTTGTCCAGAAGTGAAAGTCTTCATAATATTTTTTCTATTAACTTTTCACTGCCCTTCTTTTAGTAGTTTAGATCACATTCAAATTAAAAGTATTATCCCAAAATGAAATCAAAGCTTTTGTAACAGATAGTGAAATCAGCATTCTTGTTTTTTTCAAACTCCTTTTTGGAAGAGATGGTTTGTTGAATGTTACCTAGATCCATAGAGTTTAGGCACCCTTCAGATTGTGTTGGTTTTTTTTTTTTTCTTTTCAGAAAAACATATTGTATACCTTAAAAATTGAACGTTTGATTTATAAAATCAGAGCCCAGAATTTAGTGAGAATATTTTAAAGACTGCATGAGATGATGACTATATGCTTGCAAACCATCTCCTTATGATTTTGACATTATTTTATATCATAAAGTATTACGGTCTTTTACAGCAAGAAACTTGAAGATAGACCTGCTTAGGCTGACATGATTTAGACATTGACAACAATGCATATTCAGGACCTGAATCATTATCTTTCAATAATGTATTAAGATTTCCATTGACATTTGTCTTTTACTTATTTCCATCACATGGCATACATTATAAAAAATTGGAAAGAATTTAGTAAAGCAAAATGCTTCCGATGTATAATAATACAGTTGGCAGTGTTGGGTCAAGCAATCAGTAATATACAGCCCTGGCTAGGTATAAAATATGCATTAAAGTAATAGAAAAAGTAAGTTAAATGCGTCTGATATTAAAATGGTCCATTTAGTGAACAATTTACTGAAACATTAAAGTGGTTGCAATCTGTGTGAGGACATTGAACTAGCAATTAATAGCAAGGGTCAAATTTAACTGAGATTTCTTTCAATTGACAGAGTCCAATTTCAACTTAAATAACTTGTATGTCATCATATCAAATAGTAGAAATCTAAAGCTGATGTTTTGAGCCAGAACTGAAAAGACATCTGGAAAACAGAATATAGTTAATCTTTGGATGTGTAATTTATTAATATGAGGTATATCCAAAATTTTAAACCTGTCAAGACACCTAGTTATATTGGTATTTGGGGACACAACTGAAAATTTTCCAAGGAGATTCATAGAAATAGAGCCCAACAGTTTCTGAAACCTCTTCACAGCATCCCTCTAGGTTAGATTCTCCAGAGCAAAGAACTGTGCATTTTTGTAAGCATATCTGTTTAGGTGCTAAACTTATGTCTTCTAGAATTTTTCTGTCTATAAACATAAATTCTGCTTTTTCATTCTGTATTCTGAATACGTCTGTCAAGAAAAACGGGCTAAAGCAAGACAGCCCATTAACAAACCTCTTACTATTTCTGGATATATTGTTTGTATTATATTACATTGACTTTTGGTAGGGTCTTTCACTAGAGTCAAGTGCCAAGGAATGGTATGCAGAGAGGCTCTTGCTTATACTTGTTGCCATAACCAAGGTCAGCTAACTTTGTTATATGCCCCCTTGGAAGCAAAAGAGCATAGAGAGGTTGCACCTGTGGGGAGGAGTGGACAGGACAGGTGACTGAAAGTTGACTAATGGGGTATTCCATCCCATCTGCATCACACTTAGTATAAAAGCTGAGGGGTCAAAGGGGTCAGCCCTCTTTTTTTTCAGTAGCTGGTGTCTGAGGAGGACTCTGTGTCTGCCTTTGATCCTGATCTGTGTGTTCCTGAATCCAGATCCAGAATCCAGTTCCTGTTCATTGCTGAGTCCAGTCTGGGACTTCCCAAGTGCTTGCTGGCAATGTGATGACCATCCTGGGAGCTCATTATATTTTCAATATATTTAAATATATTGAAAAAAATCATTATTTCTTATTAATATTATTCTATTTTCTTTTTATTATTAATATTTTATTAAAGTATTTTAGTTGCCTTTCAACTTGCCTCTCTCTTATTTTTTTCTCTCTCCTTCTCTGAAGTGAGACAGATTAAACAGAGCATCTGTTGTTCATTCAGTGGCCAGTCCAGCCCAAACCACTACAACATTTTTATTACTGTGCATGATAATGTAGTTCTAAAGCACTGAACAGAGAGAAAAGGCAAGCCTTTTCACATTTTGTAGCTCATCATCCACCAAGAGGCCCCAGGGATAAAAAGAGTAGCCCACATCTAAGGTCTAAGAAGAAAGATGTTTATACACTTCTCTGACCACTGGTATTAAACCAAGATTTAATGTAGCTGTTTCTACAAGAAACTACAGCTGTGATGAATTCTCATCAATGTACAGGACAGAAATGGCAGGCTTTGTTTTAAGTTTATGTTAACTGGCAGTAAATTAAATTAATTAAAATTCCCCTAGTTGAGACCTTTTTTTGCCAGCAATACAAGGCCACGATGACCTGTGTATTTCAGGCTCAAGCCCTTTTAAAGAACAGACAGGTTGAAATATCCTCACAGCCATTAGCAGATCTGTGAACTCAATAAGACTGATGCACTTGACTTGCTGCCCGTTACCAGAAATACACAGGCAATGCTCCATCTCTCCTGCCTTTTATGGGAAACTCTGCCCCACAGTATAATAAAAGAAAGCAAGCAGCCACTTCAAACAGGAAGTTATCACTCCAAAACATTTAGCATCTCACATTAAAAAGTAAGCAAAAAGCAGAAACTGACTACATAATGGTGACACTTAAAATATTTTCCTAATGTATAAGGGCACGGTCAAGAAACCCGATAGTCTTGGTTAAGACTATTAAAAATATGAAATCTTATAGAGTAATGTATCTGCAGACAGCAGATAGATACACAATATTAAGAGGAAGATGAATATCTGTGTGGTACAGCAAGCTTATTTCAAGCTTGGGTTGTATTTTCAAAATGTCTGGCAGTTCAGAGGCCAGAAAATTTCAGAAAAAGTTTTATGCTTTATTTCTGAAGAAGGACTGTGCTCATATTAGTTTTGGCATAAAACACCATACAAAAGTTTACATATGTAAACCTGCATGAATCCAAACACTAGCCACCTTGGGAATGATGAGATAAAAATGTTCTTTGATGTTCTGTTCATCGAATCCATTAGCAAGTGGAAGATAGACTTAAGAGAAAAATATATTCAAATAATAAATAAGGCTTCAAAGACACAGTAGGAAAGGCAATTGAAGTATTTTATCTGCTCTCTGATTTTTTTTTTAAAGAGTAGAATTCAAAAGAAAAATAATAATGTTAAAGTACATTTTCTGAGGGCAAGAATAAAATGTCTCATACGGAAAATTTTACATGACAATGGTCGTGATATAGATAGGAGCAGAAGGCTGTTTGGTGTTGTCAAATATTGGCTAAAACATGAAGCAAGAACAAAAAAAAGAATGTCAGCAAAAAAGACAGACAAACTTTAAGTGAAAATATACTTCTGAAGTACATTAATCCATTTATACAGTGATCTAAATGAGTATTATTGTATTTTCATTAGTTTATAGAGCCCTTAGGCCATGTGAGTAGTGTTAAAAATCCAGCAACAGACTTCAGAGCAGCTTTTGTGTTTATGTAATTAATGTCACATTTAATTTGTTTATGCCCTGCAATTAAAGATTTTTTTATTTTTCCATATTTTAAAGTCAAACTTACATGTTCACATACTTACAATTTTCTACTTACAGCAGGCTTGATGAAACATATTGTTACAGAGTTAGATGGTTTCGATCTACAACCTCCAGCCCTCTCTCAGGTTATCATTTTCAACAAGTTAATTCTTTCAGTCTGGGATTGTATCACCTTGTTACTTACTCTTCTAGCTAGACAACTTCAAGCCTCTGATGCAACAGAATGGAGCACATACTCTGAAAGGACTGTTTCATTATCTCCTCCTTAGATCACTAACTGTTTCACCTCTATTGCTGTAGCATTTCACTGCGTTGTAGAAAAGATCTGTACTTTTTCCCATTAGAAATCCATCAAACGCAGGGCTACATTTCATATTATTCAAATCTTAAAATTCTTTCCACCACCATTGCTCTCAAAAGACTACTTACTTGAAAACATTGCTAAGGTGTTAAGTCCTGCTTATGAGTATTGAGACAAATACATGTATTTATGGATGGAAAATCCGATCATGCAGTAGTTCTCTATAAAGGGCTGTAAGTACTGAACAGCAGAAGATTGTGTTTTCCATAAGGTTGATCTTGTGGGAGAGAAGGAGAGGTAAAAGCAAGTTAAAGGCCAAGAAGAACTGAATTAATTTAAAGCTACCCTGAAGTTTTATCAGAGAAGTAATTTAAAAATAATAATAGTAAGACTACCTGTGTCTTTTAAAAAGACAATAGCAACAGCCTCACGTTCACAAGCTCTGGTCATCACTGGGGACTTGAACTAGCCTGGTATCTGTTGGAAGAACAACACAACAGGGCACAAGCAATCCAGGAGTTTCCTGGAACACATTGATGATAACGTGTTTCTCCAAGTGATAGAGGAGCCAATGAGGACACGTGCTATGCTGGACCTTGTCCTCACCAACAAGGAGAGGCTGGTGGGGAATGTGAAGCTCAAGGCAGCCTTGGCTGCAGTGACCATGAAATGGTGAAGTTCATAATCCTTAGGGAGACGAGGAGGGTGCACAGCAAGCTCACTACACTGGACTTCAGGAGAGCAGACTTTGGGCTTTTCAGGGGCCTGCTTGGTAGAGTACAATGGGATAAAGCCCTGGAGGGAAGAGGGCTGGTTAATCTTCAGGGATGACCACTTCCAAACTCAGGAGTGATGCGTCCCAACAAAGAGGAAGTCAGGCAAAAATGCCAGGAGGCCTGCATGGATGAACAAGGAGCTCCTGGACAAACTCACACTCAAGAAGGAAACATACAGAGGGTGGAAGCAAGGACAGGTAGCCTAGGAGGAATACAGAGCAATTGTCTGAGCAGCCAGAGATCAGGTTAGTAAAGCTAAAGCCCAGATAGAGTTAAATCTCACCAGGGATGTCAAGGGCAACATGAAAAGTTTCTACAGGTACATCAGTGATAAAAGACTAGGGAAAATGTGGGCCCTTTCCTGAAGGAATGGAAGACCTGGTCACCCAGGATAAGGAGAAGACTGAGGAACTCAATGACCTTTTTGCCTCAGTCTTCACTGGCAAGTGCTCTAGCCACACCCTCCAAGTCACACAAGGCAAAGGCAGGGACTGTGAGAATGAGGTACTGCCCCACTGTAGGACAAGACCAGGTTTAAGACCATCTAAGGAACCTGAAGGTACACAAGTCCATGGGACCCCATGAAATTCATCCATGGGTCCTAAGGGAACTGGCAGATGAAGTTGCCAAGCCACTATCCATTCTGTCTGAGAAGTCGTGGCAGTCCAGTGAAGTTCCCGCTGACTGGAAGGGGGGAAACGTAAACTCCATTTTTAAAAAGAGAGAAAAGGAAGACCCAGGGAACTACAGGCCTGTCAGTTTCACCTGTGTGCCTGGGAAGATCATGGAGCAGATCCTCCTGGAAACTATGCAAAGGCACTTCGAAAATAAGGAGCTGATCGGTAACAGCCAACATGGCTTGACCAAGGGCAAGTCATGCCTGACAAATTTGGTGGTCTTCTACAAGGGGGTTACAGCGGTAGTGGATAAGGGGAGAGCAACTGACATCATCTCCCTGGACTTGTGCAAAGCATTTGGTACTGTCCTGCATGATATCCTTGTCTCTAAATTGGAGAGACATGGATTTGATGGATGGATCAATTGGTGGATAAGGAACTGGCTGAATGTTCACACTCAAAGAGTTGTGGTCAACATTCCAAGTGGCGACCAGTGATGTGTGGCGTTTCTTGGGGGTCAGTACTGGGACTGGTTCTGTTTAACATCTTTGTTGGCAACACGGAGAGTGAGATTGAATGCGCACTCAGGAAGTTTGTCTACGACTGCAAGCTGTGGTGCGGTTGACATGGTGGCGTGAAAGGATGTCATCCAGAGGGACCTGGACAGGCTTGAGAGGTGGGCCCATCCAAACCTCATGAAGTTCAACAACGCCAAGTGCAAGGTCCTGCATATGGGTCAGGGCAATCCCAAGCACAAATGAAGGGTTGGTGGAGAATGGATTGAAGATTTGAAGAGCAGTCCTCAGGAGAGGGACTTGGGGGTGTTGGTAGATGAGAATCTCAACATGAGCCGGTGAAATGCGCTCACAGCCCAGAAAGCCAACTGTATCCTGGAGTGCATCAAAAGAAGTGTGGCCAGCAGGTCAGGGGCGATGATTCTCCCCCTCTACTCCACTCTCATGAACCCCACCTGGAGTACTGCTCCAGCTCTGGAGTCCCCAGCACAGGAAAGACATGGACCTGTTGGAGCAAGTCCAGAGGAGAGCCATGAAGATGATCAGAGGGCTGGAGCACCTCTCCTATGAAGACAGGCTGAAAGAGAGTTGGGGCTGTTCAGCCTGGAGAAGAGAAGGCTCTGGGGAGACTTTATAGCAGCCTTTGGAGGCAGGAGCGTCCCTCCACCCGACAGGGACTCAGGCTCTTAATATAGTGCCTGCCAGAACTTTCATGCCACTGCTGGCGCACTGTGGCAGCTGCACGTACTCAACCTTGTCGGTGTGTAGGGAGACGACTAGTAACTCCCTGAGACAAAGACTGAGGGAAGCATGAACAGTGGCAAGAGACAATACTTGGTAGAGATAAGGGAAGGGGGCTGAGGCCCTCCCGAGCCTTTCCAAGAAATGTCTCAAACACTTGCAAGTACCCTGAAATGAAACTATAGCCACGGGGTAGATAATGTGGAGTCTGTGTAACGGGTAACACAGGCCTTGTATGCAATGGACTGATAAGGCTAACACTTATCTCTTGTGTGACTCATGCAGGAGGAAACTCACCTGAATAGCATCGATTCGGCTGGAGCAGGAAGCCCTGTGGAGACAGGATGGTTCTGCTCTGGTGCAACTTGTGAAGCTTGTTAGTTCTCTGTTTTGGGGGCCATTGTGTCCAATGAATGACCTCTGCCTCATTATCGGCAAAATGCATATTAAAGTTGGCGCTCTGCATATGCTAATGAAGATAATAGAGATCACACTAAACATACATGACTATAGCACACTTCTCTCCACCCGAATCATGCTACATGTCACCTGAGGGGGGGAAACCTGAGCTGAAACCACCACCACGGCAGTAGGGCAGGTTGTACTGATATGACGAACATAAAGCGGGAAGATAAGTTGGGGGGTATCTGCAGAAGAGCACTTCTACAAACCAGAGACCCCCTGTTGGCTGGACCAATGCTGGAACCAGGACCGGTGATCTCTTTATCTCTCTTTCGTCCCTATCTCTCTGTTTCTGTTTTCTCTTACGAGTTGTTAAGTAATGTAAGGCATACCTTGCCGCTTGCCATAATTTCTTATATACCTAACCAATTATCGTGGACCTAGTTAAGACATATATTAATCACTGTGGGAATCTAATAAATGTTTGTATACGGACCTTGAGAGTTGTCTCACCTTAGTCCATGCTGCTGGGGATTTGCGAATCTGAGTCACTCACCCCTCCCCTCTTCTGAGTGAAGTGTGACAGTTGGGTGCAGACCAGCACACATTTCCCACACAGTGGTGGGAAAAGGGAGGTGGGGACCCTTATCAACAGGCAGGGTCCCCAGCCAATGGGGTGCCTCAGCCTATGTGAGCCTCAGGACCATGACCAATAGATGGCCACAGTTCAGATCCAAACAGGCTATAAAATGGGACCCCCATGGGACACTCCCTTTCTCCCCAGAGCAATGGGTCTGTGATTGGAAGCTCTCCCTTTGGATTGAGACGTGTTGCAAAGTAACTTCCTGGGATTGAGTGCCCTCACTCCCACTTGCTGAGTGAATACTTCTGGATATCATTGAGTGAGCCCTCGCCCCTTTTAGGTGAGCGATTACATCTTCTGGGTACCCTTGAGTGAGAGGCCTTCCTTTGTGAGTGAGTGTGTGCACAGAAAATCACTGAAAACTTTTGACCACCTATAATTACAGTGTTAATAAGCCTTACTAATATAGGATTAACAATTTCAGGACACTTGAACAAACTTTGAGGAACAATGCCTTGGTTTTGATCCTCTGATTTTTGGGTAGCTTTTCAAAACTAGCATCTTCAGGCAAAAATAAGTAAGAGTGAAACAAAAAAAGAAAACAACACTCAAATATCCTAAAACTAGGTTATTGTCCTATGATTATAATACTACATTCCACCGTGAACCCAAATGCCTATTACTAGGGGCTTTACATGCATTTGATGCAACTACAGAGTACCTGAGGAACAAAGAACAAATATTGCAGTATCTGGCCAAAATATGAGTAAGAAATAAAACTAACTCACATAGTTCCTTCAACTGTAGATATTCCAAAGTAGCCCCAGGGAAAATGCTGAGTAATCTTCCCAAACAAGGTCAACATGATATAGCAATTTGGCCAAGAGGGCACTTGATTTACAGGAGGCAGATCTTCTGCACATTGACTTTTAGCAAACCTGAAGTGCTTTAGGCAAACTGCAATGAAACCACTGCATGGTTTCTGGCTGATGTATTTACCCTTCTGCAATTTAAAATACCATAAAAGTGTCTTTGTATTAGAAGAAGTCTAAAAGTAATTGCTTCAGTTATGGATTGGTTAAAGGCAAAAAATCACAACATAGATAAAACGCATCAGTCCTTTAAAATGATGGAATAAATAAGTTTGTAGGTGTCTGGGATGTTGAACTAACAAAAAATGAAGAAGGTGCAAGATTTAGGTTAGATATGACATTACTGCATAAAGTCTTACAATGATAAGTGATAGCTGTGCTTTTTCTCTTATAAGCTTCCATGAACATTAGCTTGAATATAATGTGTACAAAATAGTTGAATTAATTCACTCCTGCAATCTATGAATTTTTTACGGAGAAGGAAAAGAAAAGGTATATTTCAGGTTTTTTAGGTAGTTTTTGACTTCTTACTACCAAGAAGATCGAGCATCATTTTTTTTTTCTTTTCTTGTCTTTGTGTGTGTATAAGTGTAAATTAGATAATTGGGTAGTCTGACCTCTCATATTTGACTTTTAAAAGCTAAGCTCAGTTATCAAGTGCATAAGAAAGAACTGGACGTTAGTGGCACTAATTTTGAGGAGTCAGATAAAACTGTTCAGGGAAAAGGTTTGAATTTAGAATACACAAATAGACAAACTGAATAGACACTTTGGCCTTATGGCATTTGTATTTCAGAGCTGTGCATGCAGTCATTTTAGACTGAATTATTATACATATATGTACACAAATATCTACTGTATAGATATATATGAACCTAAGTATATATCAACATCTTTCTATATATACATACTTTTATATATATGTCAACTAATGAATTATTTCGTTTCAAATATTAAGATGAAGAAGTATGTTAAAATCTGTCACAATATGAGTGGTTTTGTCTGCGTTTTCATGGATGCTGTTGTAACAGGATGAATACTAGTCAGTAACAGTAACATGAAGCAGTGAACTTCATTAAACCAAAGTCAGTGCTGCTTTTTTCTCAGGGCATTTGTAAAACTTTTTTTGTTATTATTTAACCAGCAGAAATCTGTCAGTCTGTTCTTGTATATGTATCAGTGATTTGGAACAACTGCTTTGGAAAGTCCAATTGAAGCACTTGTCTCCAAATATGATCTGGTGAAAGGTCTAAAGCTTGCTGGAATTTGTAATCTCTGAATGTAATTACTGTGAACTTCAGGAAGAATCGTAGTCAATAATTCATATAAACTGACTTGCACGTACTTCTGTAGAAGACATTAATTAAAAATGTAGACATCGTGAAAGTCACCATCAGAAAGAAAGTATAATGGAATACTTGTTTTATTTTTTCACAAATTGTTCATTTAATATAAAGCCTATAATGTAATGTCACATGTTCTTTGACAAGCAGTTTTAGGAAGAAAGTTTACATCTTTCTGGTGTAAACCCCCATTTTTTAAGAGAAACACAGTGGTGGTGGGAAGGGATGCAACCAAAATATAACTTCAAATGCTAACAGTATTAACTTTATTAGAAACCGCACAATAACCTATTACCATAAAGATTTAATGCCTTGCTTTCAATCTTGTGTTGTTTCATGAACTATTTAGGTGCCTTTAGGACTTACAAGAATTTGCATTATTCCTTTTTTTAGAAACCTACTCTTCTACATATGTCCAAATCAGTTTCAAAGCAAACAATTTATTCTTAGAACTTATAAAAACATCATCTTGAAATAAAGTGGATGTCAATATGTATTTCAAAAACACAAAAATATTTCTTCTTTAAGCAAATTGTTGTTAGGTTTTCTAAACTTAGTATTATAGACAAAATAAAAAGTTTAACCAATAAAATATCATTTGTAATAATTTGGTGGCACAGAAAATTAAGGGCTACCAGAAACCAGCTTTTTGGTAGGTAGCAGTCATATTGATATCATTGGAGTCATCTTTATAGGAAAATGCTGTTTAGCATAAGCAGGGACTTCCTTCATGGCAGTCAGTGAAGTGTAACCATAGAATAATCATGCTTTCCACTTTAAGATTTCCATTAACAGCCCTGAGAAGAACAAAGCAAATATATCATAGTCTCATTATTCAGAAACCTTTATACCATATTCATTCAGATAACCAAACCTGAAACCAGATTATCATACCCTTGACCCGGTGGAGGCTGATGCTGCCTTTTACCAGTAGGAACAGTAATCCAAATATAATTGTGTCTGCCCTGTTAATCATTTCATTGCATCCATGCATAGATTCTAGGTGTCATGGATAAGCACCCTCCAAAATGTACACTGTGAAATGCAATGCACTGAAAAAACCACTTCATTAGAGCATTTAAAATACACCCTTATCACTCTCTACAACTACCTGAAAGGAGATTGTAGAGAGGTGGGTGTCAGTCTCTTCTCCCAAGTAACAAGTGATAGGACAAGAGGAAATGGCCTCAAGTTGTGCCAGGGAAGGTTTAGGATGGATATTAGGAAAAATTGCTTCACCAAAAGGGTTATCAAACATTGGAACAGGCTGCCCAGGGAAGTGGTGGAATCACTGTCCCTGGAGGTATTTAAAAGACAGGTAGATGTGGTGCTTTGGGACATGGTTTAGTGATGGTTTTGGCAGTGTTAGTTAGTTAGGTTGATGGTTGAACTCAATGATCTTAAAGGTCCCTTCCAACCTCGATAATTTGATTCTATTCTATTCTTTTCTGTTCTGTTCTATTTTTCCCAATTCCCTTGGAAGACAGATTCATACCAGATATATTCATGATCTCTCTTATGATCTCCCTACAATATGATTGATTGGAAATAGTACTGTTTTGTCAGGGAACACCAAAAAATGCAATTATGAATTGCACAGCTCTTTTAAGAACATTTGGATGACCTTTTTGCACAGAAACTTACTTTCAGTAGGGGCCTAACAAGTGACATACTACTCTTCCAGTTGCTCAACATACCTAGGGAGTAACAAAAGGGCATAAATTCTCACACTTTTAGTATGCAAAAAGCAAACAATTTTTACTCCTGTCATTCAGCGCAACTGCTCTTCATAAATGCCATTTTGAGGAATTTGGTAGAGAGTGACTGGATTAAAGGGAAGGCGTTTACCTGAATTAAGGTGCTTGTGATTGAGAAATAAGCTAAAAAACAAAGATTTTAATCTAATTCGCTAAGTGCAGATACCTCAAGGCCAATATTCACCTGTATACACATTGTAGAACTAACACTGCTTGACACACCAAACACAATTATCATTTAAAACAGATTCCTGAGGGAGAACAAAATAACATAAAGCACCACAGTAATATCTAGCTGAAATCTACAGCTAGGATACAATTTTCTTCCTATATCTCTTTAGTTGTAATTATGACTAATACAATATTAAGAGGATTTTTATAAACGGTGCATCTATATACAAAATATGTAGCTACAGCTTGCTCCTTTCAGCTGACCTCTTGAAAACTGAGGAGCTTAATCACATGGATTTCTTCATCGTATATCTTTCAAATTTAAAAAAATACAGAATTATGTAATTTTCTATTGATTTAGACCACAAGAAAAATAAAAATCAAAGCCACACTTTGTAAAAGAAGTGTGAATCTCTGTATGTATTTATACATGAAAATGATGTGGTGTCAGGTGAGAGAGAAGGCAGCGGCTTTCGCTGACCTTCAGAAGACACAAACATGCAGTAGAATCCTATAGTTGAATTATAGTCTAGTCTGACTGAGAACAAATACTACTGTGTCGTGGTTTGGCCTCAGCCGGCAACAAAGAGCCACGCGGCCGCTCGCTCCACCCCCCACAGCCGTGGAGGGGAAATGGGAAGAAAAAGGCAAAACTCGTGGGTTGAGATAAAGGCAGTTTAACAGAACAGCAAAGGGAAGAGAAAACAGTAATAATAACACAGGTAAAGGAATATACAAACGCGATTACGGCACCGCCGCAGCCCGCGCTGAGCAGCCACTTCCCACCCCCTCCCCCCGGAAGCTCCCCCCTACAGCCCGGGCATGGCTCACATGGCATGGGATACCCGTGTCCCCTCCCATCCTTGGGGAAATTAACCCCATCCCTGCCGCAACCAGGACATACTGCAAACAAACAAAAATGTAATAATAGGAAAAAAAGGGACATATTTTTAAAAGCCGGCCTTTTTCTTTGTGCTTATGCTATACAAACTCAAAGTGGTATGTCTCCAGATAAAAATAAATGACACTAACTGCACATAAAAGTTGGGTAACTTATCTTTTTGTTAAATGATCTGACATAAAAACACTTTGTATGTGAGAAAACAGGACTTATTACAGAAGAATTTGCACTGCCTCATAGATCACCAGTTCCATGTGTCCACCACTCCATTCTGACCACATTACATTCAGGGTTCATACATCAGCATGATAATTGGGAGATCAGTAGGAGAGACATTTTGATGCACTCTTTGAGGCTTGTTTTCACCAAATGTACTCAGCTGAAAGCTGGACTGAAAATGTTGTCCCTTCTCTATGAACACTGAGAAACACTGACTTTCCACAAAATTTCAGACAGATCAACTAATTTCCAGAGCATAAACCAAACAGGAACATAGTAACATAGTATGGACAAGGATTTTCCCAGAAGACTGAGCTGGCCCACGAGACCTGACCAATAATACACCTTGAAGGCAGATATGCCAGAATCTAAACATATATCATAGAATAGTTTCAGTTGGAAGTGACCTTTGTGGATAATTGAGTCCAACCCCTCCACCATGGGCAGGGACATGTTTCACATAGAATCGTAGAATGGTTTCAGTTGGAAGGGACCATAGAAAGACTGTTATAACTTCCAGTAGTTTCTAGACAAAAGGAGCCCTGTGCTGATTGTTCAAGAAAATGCCAGAAGCTTACAACAGCTTTTGCTAAGTTACTTTATTTCATTTAATTTCTGCCCATAAAAGTCTATCCCTGTTCTCACAGCAACTGGACCACTAGTGCAAGGTGACAGCACTTAAACAGAATTTTGCCCTGCCACATCTTCCACAGAGGTAGTTTTGCATGTGTCAGTTAATCAGTCCTACAAGAAGCTTGATGGAAAGTTGTGCTCTTCCATAACCGCCTGATGTGACTTACAGAAGGCTTTTAGATGAGTAAATGGAATTCTTATGAGGTTTTTTACAGTAGTAGTAATTCAGTTAGGGTGACCCAACTGGTCAGCTTCAGGCTGCATCCAGTGCTATTTGGCCCAACACCTTTTTTTAGGGGAAATTTTACTTCCATTTCCATTAGGTAACAGAGAAAAAGTGTGAGGCATGCTTCTGGCTACCTCTGCGCTGTGACCAAACAGGCAGACTCCACACAGAACACTACAGGATTCTTAGTTCAAGTTTTTTGACTAAAAACTTAGTGGTCCCAAGGTGGATCAGAAGATCCAAGGCATGCCTCTACATCCTAAAGCAATTAATAATGATTTGTCATCCTTCTAGCTATCATTCCGGCACACTTCCTAAATTCTTTAGGGTCTAATTCTGTAATCATTAGTGCCATTATATAACTCCAAGAAAAAAAAAAAAACGTGTAAGTGGAAGAGTACTTTGTACATAGTATAATTATGAGTTATAAATAAGATAGTTGTAGTCTTAGTTATCCATATGGACCAAGTAATTTACACGAATAATTCAATTTTTTTCACAAATTCAAGTAACATATAAAAGTATTTTTTCATCCCAAGCTCTCTAATATATTAATAAATTTATTCTTGTATGACGTAACACATTTTTAAACAGTCATTCGTAAAATATTTTTAGATTTCACTTCAGGTGAAACCAATATTGCACACCAAACTGTAAATACATCACATGTACACTGTTTAGCAATTACTTTATGTAGTTTAGAATACCTTGCTATAGTTTAATATTAGAGCTTAGTGTAATTCTCATTCCCCACAATCAAAATGTAAATATGTAAAAAAGACATTTCTGTCTGAAATACAATAAAGGAGCTGAAGGTTTACATCAGTTTGGTGACATGCGAATTAAAAGTCCTATGTGCTTGAAGAAATTATATTTGCTTCATTTATTAATTAATACAAAACAAGAAAAAGCCAATAGTAAGCCATTATTCTTGTGATGTTATGAAGAATCAAGGAACAGTGGCATATTGTATAAACAACTTATTTCTGTGTAATAACTGGTAAATATACTCTTCAAACTGTAAAGTAATGCAAAAGTGAAAGTTTATGTTTCTGAGATTTGATAAGATTAGGTTTCATGTTTGAACATTGTTTCTTCCATATTTTGTGTTTATAATATTCACCTTCCAAAGAAAGAGTGGAGTCAAGCTTTTGACTGTGATGGACTGTCCTGTATGCAGGGACAAAGAATCATAGAATCATAGAATCGTTACGGCTGGAAAAGACCTTCAAGTTCATCAAGTTCAACCGTCATCTAAATTCTACCGGGCCCACTTCTAAACCATGTCCCTGAGCACCATATCTAGATGGCCTTTAAATACATCCAAGGATGGTGATTCAACCACTTCCCTGGGCGGTCTGTTCCAGTCTTTGATAACCCTTTCAGTGAAAGGGTGAAACTTTTTCCTAATGTGTAACCTAAACCACCCCTGGCGCAACCTGACGCCATTTCCTCTTGTCCTATCACTTCTTACGTGGTCGAAGAGACCAACACCCAGTTCTCTACAACCTCCTTTCAGGTAGTTGTAGAGAGCAATAAAGTCTCCCCTCAGCCTCCTTTTCTTCAGACTAAACAACACCAAGTCCCTTAACCACGTCTTATAAGACTTCTTCTCAAAATCCTTCACCAGCTTCGTTGCTCTTCTCTGGACCCTCTCCAGCACCCCAATGTCCTTCTTATGCTGTGGTGCCTAAAATTGAACACAGTACTCAAAGTGTGGCCTCACCAGCACTGAGTACACTGGGACAATCACTTCTCTAGCCCTGCTGGCTACACTATTCCTGATGCAGGCCAGGATGCTGTTGGCCTTCTTGGCCACCTGGGCACACTGCTGGCTCATGTTCAGCCAGCTGTCAGTCAATACCCCCAGGTCCTTTTCTGCCAGGCAGCTTTCCAGCCACTCCTTCCCAAGCCCATAGTGTTGCATGGGGTTGTTGTGGCCCAAGTGCAGGACTCAGCCTTGTTGAAGCTCATACTATTGGTCTCAGCCCATCGATCCAGCCTATCCAGGTCCCTCTAAAGAGCACTCCTAATCTGAAGCAGATCAGCGCTCCCACCTAACTTGGTGTTGTCTGCAAACTTACTGAGGATGCTCTCAATCCCCTCAATGAGATCATTAGTAAAGGTATTAAACAGGAGCGGCCCCAATACTGAGCCCTGTGGAACACCACTTGTGACTGGCTGCCAACTGGATTTTAACTCTGTTCACCACCACTCTCTGGGCCCGGCCATCCAGCCAGTGTTTGATCCAGCAGAGTATACACCTGTCCAAGCCTTGGGTAGCCAGTTTTTTCATGAGAATGCTGTGGGGAACAGTATCGAAGGCTTTACTGAAGTCTAGGTAAATAACATGCACAGCCTTTCCCTCGTCCACCAAGCAGGTCCACTTTGTAATAGAAGGAGATCAGGTTTGTTATGCATGACCTGCCCTTCATGAACCCATGTTGACTGGGCCTGATTGGTTGTCCTGGAAATAGTACGTAACAGCACTCGAGATGATCTGCTCCATAAGCTTCCCCGGCACCGAAGTCAGACTGACAGGTCTGTAGTTTCCCAGATCCTCTTTCCGGGCCTTCTTGTAGCTGGGCGTCATGTCTGCTAATCTCCAGTCCATTGGGACCTCCCCATTTAGCCAGGACTTCTGATAAATTATGAAGAGCGGTCTAGTAAGCACATCCACCAACTCCTTCAGCACTCTTGGGTGTAACCCTTCTGGCCTCATAGACTTGTGTACATCTAGGTGGTACATCAGTCTTAGCATGCCTCACCCAGTATAAATCTATTACTGGAGGTAGCAATACTTGTGCTATATTGCTAAAGCCAGTGTAAAAGTGAAAGTGGAGTTATGAGACATCTACTATATCTCTTGGATGCAGGAGTTGAATGCACCATTAGCAAGTTTGCTGATGATACTAAACTAGGAGGTACTGTTGACTTTCTTGAGGGACAAGAGGCCTAGCAGAGGGATCTGGATAGATTGGAGCATTGGGTAATCATCAATGGCATGAACTTTAACAAGACTCAATGCCAGATTCTGCACCTGGGATGCAGTAACACTGGACACAAGTATAGATTGGGAGAGGAGTGGCTGGGGAGCACACTGCAGAAAGGGATCTGGGGGTACTGGTTAGCAGTAGGCTCAATAGGATTCAACAGTGTGCCCTGGCAGCCAAGAGGCCAAACCACATGCTGGCCTCCATCAAACACAGTTTTGGTGGTGCAACCCCCCGCCCTCTTTAGGCCTTTCGGTACTTGGCACGATTTCCTCCTGACCTGGACCA
This sequence comes from Pluvialis apricaria, assembly GCA_017639485.1. NCBI lineage: Eukaryota > Metazoa > Chordata > Aves > Charadriiformes > Charadriidae > Pluvialis > Pluvialis apricaria. The sequence goes on along the minus strand of CM030011.1, from coordinate 36,631,625 downwards.
CATAATAACACAATGGACCAGAAGAGTACATAATGGTCCAACATGAAATAAATATAAGGTGGAGAGCAACAGACTAGAACACTATGGCAATCCCGTAGTGTACCTGATTCCCATGACTCCTACTATTTCAAAATAATAGCTGTAAATGATCACTCCTGACAACATATGGATTGTGGCTGCAGAGAGGGGGATACCAGGACCACAAGACCTAGCAAGTTCTGGGCTTATGTAACCAGTGGAAAGTACCAGAATATTCCATTGTCCAAGCTGGGCCAGAGTGGAAAAGTATCTGATGAAAGTCAAGTATCTTGGATCCTATAAGTAGCGATTCTAGTAAAGACCTTTTGAGGTCTTCTGGATCACAGCAGGCTGTGGCCAGTATCTCCCCTGAGTTGAGATGCCACTCAAGATGACATCGTGAGGCCAGGGCGAGAGAATCCTTCTTGAGCCTCAACTACCGCCCCTTGGGGAATGCTGATGCATTGTGAGTATTTACCCTAAATTTGAGAAAGGGAAATTTTGACTATAGGCTAACCTCTCTTCCACCCATCTCTCCACCTATATGTTTATCATATATATACATTAGCTTTGTGGATACTCTTCTGTCTGTCCGTGCACATGTAGGACTTTAAAGTGGTTCCTGTTGTCTCTTTAAAGTTGCCCGCTGTTAAGAAATTCCTGATTGTAGCAGAGACCTCTGTCTGTGTGCATGTGCTTATATGTTTTGCTCATAAGTATATGTATTAATTTGAGATCTGTGCTCTTGCCCATATGTATGTGTATTAATTTGGGATACCTTATAGTAAGTCAGTGTGAATCTTGCCATCTTCAATTCTGTAATTAAGTTGCTGTTCAATTATTTTGTTTGCTTACTTTGTAAACCTCTAAACCAGTTAATGATTAAGTGCTGCTAAAATTCAGTCTCTTGATCTACCTTAAATCATCAATAAATTTTGAATAGCTGCTAAATCATAACTGTCTCAAATATTTCCATCTGCAACAGGATATGAAGGTATTTGAATGTTTCCAGAGGAGAGCAACCAAACTGGTGAAAGGGCTTGGAAGGCATGTCCTATGAGGAGCAGCTAAAGACTCTGTGTTTCTCTAGTTTGGAGAAAAGGAGGCTCAGGGGCAACCTCATTGCTCTGTACAGCTTACTGAAGAACGGAAGTAGAGACAGAGGTACTGATCTACTCTCCCTGGTATCTGTTCATAGGATGTGTGGGAATGGTTCAAAGCTGTGCCAGGGGAGGTTTAGACTGGGCATTAGGAAGCATTTATTTAGCAGGAGTGGTCAAACACTGGAACAGGCTTCATGGAGAGGTGGTCAACGCCCCATGACTGTCAGTGTTTAAAAGGCGTTTAGACAATGCCCTTAATAAGATGCTTTAAATTTTGGTCATCCCTGAAGTGGTCAGGCAGTTGGACTAAATGATTGTTGTAGGTCCCTTCCAACTGAACTATTCTATTCTATTCTATTCTATTCTATTCTATTCTATTCTATTCTATTCTATTCTATTCTATTCTATTCTATTCTATTCTATTCTATTCTATTCTATTCTATTCTATTCCAAATGAACATTTTAAAATGCAGACACGTGAACTGATGTGATCTTGTTTGGAGAAATTGTATCCCCATTTCTTAAGGCATTTAACATCTCAGTTTTGAGATGCTATGATAGCAATATGACACGTCTTAGAAAGAAGGCAATCAATGTAGACAAGATAATTTTTTCTAGAAATATTCTGCAACACACAAGGAATGCAAGGTATTGTTTTCTATACAGGGCTAAGTCAAGAAGGCTGAATACCCTCCTTTGAACATTGAGCATGATGTTACCAAACAGGATGCCTCTGCTAAGTTTGAGATTTGGAGTTTTCAGACTAAAAAGCCCTTCCTGCATCAGGCACTGACATTTGAATTTTGCAGATGAGCCCTTAACCCCATTTATGTAGCTCTTCCTGAAATAGAAAATTTCAACAATGCTTTCAAAAAGGTTCAGAAGATTTCAGCTTCATTCCTCAACAGAACACAAATTATAGTCTCATTGTATACTTTTCACAAAGGAAAGATGCACAGTTTAAATAATTATGGCATTTGTTATTTTTTCTAAATATTTTTTCCAGTATCCATCTGTAAAAACAAACATTTATTCTCTAATAACTTAATGGTACCTGTTGTTTCCATTTGTTTTTAACTATGTATCAAGATCACATTAATGCAAACTGATAACATAAATGCAGCCTTCTTATTAATGATTAATCCAAGTGTGCCATTTCATGGACTTGTCATTACAAGACTTTTAATGTACCTGAAACCTCATTGGTTTTTTCATTAATTGCTAATGCAAGCTTCCTTGAATTTTGAGTTGTGCACATACTTCTTTAATGGATGAATAAACAGTACGAAACACACTGAAGCCAAGTCTCTTGGAATGGATGGGCTCCAGTGCAATGCAAATCAGCAAGACTTCACTGGTGTCTGTCACAGGATCTATACAAAACCAAAAGAAGGCACTGTCTTCAATTCAAAGACTGTTCTTTGAAACAGTCAACAGAAAGAGAAATGATGATTCTACTGACATCAGTCGTCTAAACTCACAATCTTTACAAAGGGGTGGTTAAAATATACACATATATGTACATATATATATAGTAATGTGTATACATATATGCCCTGATGTCCTGATCTTTACTCATTTATATACACATAAACAAAATTAATGTGTACACTTCCCTCTTTCAGTCTTGCTAAAGTCATTATCTTATTTACATGATCAAATTGCTCTGTGACCTATTTTCTATAATTTTTAATGTTTTAGAGTTACAGAACAGCATATTAAAAAGAATATATAATTGTTTCGCTAAAGCAATAACTAGGAAGAATATTATTACATTCATTACTTTAATAAAACAAAAATTATTAAACATAAATTATAACTATTTATAGACTACAGTATTCTATAATAAATACAGTATAATTGAGATTAATTATATTAAAATTTAAAATTTAAAACTCTTGTTATTCTTTCAAATTATATTCACTGTGCTCTATTAGAGCTGCAGGATAGAAAAAGCTTGACTTTGGCAGTAAAAAGCTAATTGTAAAAATATATCCCTGATATATTAGAACTGGCTATATATAGAACTGGCTATAACAGGAGGTAGAAATTTTAGTTCTACCAAGTAATGAAATTTTTTGGCTCTTTTTTTATTGCTTTATGATATGTCCTTCACATACAGTATACAACTAGCCACTGTGCTTGAATAGATTCTTTACATCTCCCATTATTAGTATTTTCAGTTGCTAGGGAGCAATCAGCTGAATGCAGCGTGGTGTGTACATTCTTTTCAGAGTTTCTGTTTTCCATAACTTCTTCACTGATCCATGCATACAGCTGGCATCACTAGCTTTCCAGGGTTCCCCACTAAATTCACATTGGTTGTGTTACTTTGACTCTTGTTAAATCGTATATGACTTTCTCATGTTATCAGCATAGCTATTAGTGCTGAAAGGTTGTTTTTGCTGCAGGATGACAAAAATCTGGCTGTGTGGGATTAGAAAGATCCCATTTCTACTCTTATTGCTCTGTGGATTCTCTGGGATTTCAAAGGTATTCAAGCACAGTCAAAAATGAGAGATAACATAACTTGACAAAGTTTCCAATTTCACTTGGGTCTTGCATGAATTAGTGGAGTAGTTCATGGTTTTCTGAACTGATTTGATCACATTCATTTTAATGTAAATGTCACAAATCTATTAGCATTCACTTGGCTTACCTGCAGGAGAAATACATGGTGATTTAACACTCTAGTTTGTGAAAAATTTCTGATTTTAATAAACAGAAATAATAATTACATTATATAGACATTACATTAAAGAAACTTAAAACTACATCTTCCAGGTACTCAGTGTAATAAAATATTACATTCCATGGTTCTGGTGGTTTTCCATGTATGAAGTATTTTTTAAGGTATGACATTCTTATTCATGTAAATCAAAATTATTTTCAATCAACAGCTATTCAGCCATTTTTTTTGACTAAACAAAACTTGCAAAACTAGAAGTGCAATGCTCAAATACAGATGAAAGTCCGCAACTGAAATTTAGCCTAATCCTCTCTCCTTGCTGGAAAATTTAGAGGACATGCTGATTCCACAGAACTGCAGCTCATAGTCTCATTTTTGTTGTCATCCCTATCCTCCAAAATCCCTAATTAATAATGAAGTTATTAACAAAAAGAGGCAAGAAAAACTTCTACTTGCAACAGGCTTTTGAACAAATGTTGAGTTCATCATGAAAATACTAATTAAGAAAAAAGTACATTTCAAGTTGAGCCAAAAGTTGGAGCTCATTAAAAGGGATCTGGTGGAAAACAGCACCAAAAGTCAATGGAAACCAAGAACAGAGATAGAAGAGATGATTATTTTTTCTGTCCCTTTGTGTTTTTTTCCCAAAGATTGCTGAGAGCTGGAGGAATTTATCACAATTGTATAGCTTTATAGATCTGTTCCTAAGGTTCAGTTTTCCTCTCTCAGAAACCGTATGAAATTCTGAATCTCAGGTCTTTATTGAAGAATAACATAAACCCTACAAAGAAATAAAAGCCAAGCAGATCCTTTTTTTCTTTCAGTGGGGATTTTATTTTCTTCACTTCTTGATTTTTTTAATTGATTCAGTGTGAAACCTGATACAAGCTGTGCAATTTCTTCTTAAAGTCTTGAGTCACACAGAAGTTTGGATTGGATTTTACCTCCTTCTGGCAATTTTCTGTGTCATTATTCTTACTTCAGTTGGCCTGTTTTTTTCCACTAAGTGTAGTGTGAGGCAGGGATGTTTGACTGTAGAGCCAATGATACCAGAATTACAGGTTACTTTATCTTCTATATTCTCTTTTCTTCCTCAGGGCAAGCTGCAGAACTGCTTTCCCATTTAGCTGTTATTAGAGTGTGTACACTGACTACATGGATCGTTGTAAATAGTAGTGAGAGACACAACCGGCATTTACCTGCATTAAACTTCATTTGTTTTTGTAGTCTTTTAACTTTTCCCACCTTACATCTGCCAATTACCAATTTGAGAATATGCAGTCTGCCTTCTCATCATGGCTGAGTGCTGATTAAAAAATTATTACAATGATGAGTAATCTTTGAGAAACTTAGAAATTACTTAAAAAGCTTACACTCATTATTAATTATGAATGAACGTATATCCTGCCTATATAAACTAAATTTAAGAATCACAGACTGATTCTCTGTTTGCATAAACTTAAATATCTTTGAGTTCAGAAGAACTAGTTCAGTTTCCACTCACTGGAGTTCAATCCATAAATTTATTGCATAGAAGTGATTTAAGTTAGAAGGGTGCAGGTAAGCGTAGGGGAACAAATCAGTGAGGTACTGAATTCTTTCTGCTAAATAATGACTGGTTTCAGCTCCCACTGAAAGAAGTATATTTTGTCTGTAATTCTCCTCATCATGCAACAATAGCTGTGCCTTAGTTTTGACAGTATGCTCACAGAAAATCAAGTAATCACTTAAGATATGTACACATTGGAATGTAAATACTCCTTTGTTTTGTTCATCTTCTTCTTCATATAATTAGAGTATCAGGCTGACTAGCAAGTTTTGACAAGGAATTACATAAATTCATTTTACACATAAACCTCCAGTCCTAAACAAAAAGTTAAGCAATCATTTTATCAGACTTAGATGGTAAGAACTTTGGAAGCTCATTCTTTGGTATGCCCTTTATTTCTTCACTTCTCCATCCTTGAAAATTGAATTGTACCTCTGTACTCAGCACTGCTGAGGCCACACCTCAAGTACCGTGTTCAGTTTTGGCCCCCTCACTACAAGAAGACATTGAGGTGTTGGAGCGTGTCCAGAGAAGGGCAATAAAGCTAGTGAGTGGTCTAGAGAACAAGTCTTATGAGGAGTGGCTGAGGGAACTGGGGTTGTTTAGCCTGGAGAAAAGGAGGCTGAGGGGAGACCTTATCACTCTCCACAACTACCTGAAAGGAGGTTGTAGTGAGATGGGGCTCAGTCTCTTTTCCCAAAGAGCAGGGAATAGGACAAGAAGAAATGGCCTCAAGTTGCACCAGGGGAGGTTTAGATCAGATATTAGGAAAAATTTCTTCACTGAAAGGGTTATCAAACATTGGAACAGGCATTTAAAAGGTATTTAAAAGTAAGGTATTTATATAAAAGGTGTTTATAAGGTATTTAAAAGACGTGTAGATATAGTGCTGAGGGACATGTTTTAGTGGTAACTTGGCAATGCTAGGTTAATGGTTGGACTTGAAGATCTTAAAGGTCTCATCCAACTAAAATGATTCTATGATTCTGTGAAAACTGCTCTTTATTCAGATTTTTCTGAATTTCTGAATAGATTATTCAGCCCTCTAGTCACCAAATATTTGATACCAAGGACCTGTTCTGCTAGTGCATAGTTACATTCTTATATAATTGATTTTAGTGCAGTTGCATTGATGTGAAACAAATATACAAAGAATTAACCAAGATTTCCATTTTAGCCATTTCACACCTTTGGCAGCCTGTCAGAGCTTTCCTTTTCAAGCATACAAAGTAAGCAATTCCTTGGGTTTTTTTTCTTTTTTCCTCCCCACTCTTCCTTCCTTTTATTAGAGAGACTACAGAAAAACCTGCCACAATCTATTTTAATTTTGCTTCCAAAGTAAAAGCATACTGTAGAAGGTATGCAAATTGAGGCTTTTCCCAAGACTGTTGAATGCTATAGAACTGCTCTGCAATGTACATGCAAGGACAGCAAGTGGCATTTTACAGCTCACTCTTGCCAAGTCTTCTATTTTAATCAATTTTTAGGAAGGTTCTAAGCACTCCTTTAACACTTGGCTTATATAAACAAAATAACTCCAAACAAATCAGGAATAAGTGGATCAAAATTAGAATATAAGTCAGCCATTTAATGACCAACATCTTATTTAAAACTTAAAGATGAAAGACCCCAACACAAATTACAGTTACAGAGAACAAGAAAACAGAAAATAAAACTTTTAGAGGGAACACATGGGTGAACAAGAAAAACCTTAGACTATTGAATAGAAGCAAAATATGTGCTCAGATGGCAGCAAACTTTACCTATTAATGCAGCAGGTAATTAATTTTTTAGGGGAGTGGGTTTGGATTTTGTTTCTTTGGGTTTCATTGGTCTGGGCATGCCCACCCTTAGATGAATTCTTGCCAGTCCTGGTATTAGAATTTAACTCATAATTTCATATTAACTATCAGAGTAGTAACACAATGATGTAATAAGTGTATATTTTGAACAAACTGTTTCAGAAGTTTTGTGATCTAAATAATATTAAGCAGGAAAAGTTTCTTTCAGCTATGTTTGCTATGTCAGATTTTCTCATACCTCAAGAATGTCAGGCACATCATGAATTACAAAAGCTAATTTTACTGTGGAATGTTTTATACAGCAACAGTTCCCAAGAATACACATGTCTAAAAGAAGTTTGAAGACATTGGTAATATTGTATCAGCACCTCTAAATCATTTGCTATCTAAGGACTAGTTGGAGGCCAGTAACAAGTGGTGTCCCTCAGGGGTCAGTACTGGGTCCAGTCTTGTTCAATATATTCATCAATGACCTGGATGAAGGGATAGAGTGTACCATCAGCACGTTTGCTGATGATACAAAACTGGGAGGGGTGGCTGACACGCCGGAAGGCTGTGCTGCCATTCAGCGTGACCTGGACAGGCTGGAGAGTTGGGCAGAAAAAAACCTGATGAGGTTCAATAAAGGCAAGTGTAGGGTACTGCATCAGGGGAGGAATAACCCCATGCATCAGTACAGGTTGGGGGCTGACCTCCTGGAGAGCAGCTCTGTGGAAAGGGACCTGGGAGTCCTGGTGGACAACAGGATGACCATGAGCCAGCAATGTGCCCTGGTGGCCAAGAAGGCCAATGGCATCCTGGGGTGCATCAAGAAGAGTGTGGCCAGCAGGTCGAGGGAGGTCATCCTCCCCCTCTACTCTGCCCTGGTGAGGCCACATCTGGAGTACTGTGTCCAGTTCTGGGCTCCCCGGTTCCAGAAGACAGGGAACTGCTGGAGAGAGTCCAGCAAAGAGCTACAAAGATGATTAGGGGATTGGAGCATCTTTCTTATGAGGAAAGGCTCAGGCACTTGGGTCTTTTTAGTCTAGAAAAAAGAAGACTCGGGGGATCTTATCAATGCTTAAAAATACCTAAGGGGAGGGTGCCAGTTAGATGAGAACAGTCTTTTTTCAGTTGTGCCCAGGGATAGGACAAGAAGTAATGGGCACAAACTTGAACATAGGAAGTTCCATCTTAACATGAGGAGGATCTTCTTTACTTTGAGGGTGGCAGAGCACTGGAACAGGCTGCCCAGAGAGGTTGTGGAGTCTCCCACACTGGAGACATTCAAAACCCGCCTGGACGCCGTCCTGTGCAATGTGCTGTAGGTGTCCCTGCTGTGGCAAGGGGGTTGGACTTAGATGATCTCCAGAGGTCTCTTCCAACCCTGACTATTCTGTCATTCTGTGGCTGAACTGTAGTTTAACAGCCTACAGAAAACTCATGGACCATTAAGGTGTTCTCATAGATGTTTAATTATTCAATAGTCATTAACTCACACCAATTGTTCTGTCAAAATAAGTTTTTCACATAATTGCTGGAATTTGTTTTAATTTCATGATTGTAGTATCTATTTGGAAACGTAAAGCGTTTTTAATATTTAAATCTGAAAATATTCCCCCCCCTCCAAAAAATAGATATATAATACATTGTTAAAACCTGTTTAAACAGTAGGTTTTTCATATTTCTGCTAGTTCCTAGAATGATGGCCATGTCATTCTAAATGCACAGAGCACCATCTCAATGGACTATCTTGTGAATAACTCAAGTATATTTCAGACCATCACCTAAATCTCTTCCTGTAGGCACCATGTTCATAACTGTCTGTTTCTCATCACCAGCATAAGGTAATGTGCTAGATTTCTACTTTTTGCCATTCATTGTAGAAGTGCATCATCTTTGATTGTGTGTAAATGAAGGAAATAATGCATAATAACTTATTTTTATTTGCAAATCTGAGATCTTTTCTGTCTTCTTTCCAGGGCAATATTCCCTATGGAATAATGATCCACAAAAGCAGGAAATTGTAGGAATCAATAAAAGTCAGCCATCTTTTTAGGCTATGTTGATTGCCCCAAATAGTTCAAATATAATTGAGTCAGTTTATGCTATAAAATCTTATTGACCATGGCAAACAACAAAGTATGTCTCTAGCTGTTGGGGTCATACTGTATTTAATGACAGCGGGCCAAGATGTTAGCTGCATAGCAATTAATTCCTCTTCCTATCTCAACAATTATTCTACAGAATAGTCTTTACAGTCTGCTATAGTAGAAGCACAAATATCTCTATCATTATGTTTTATTCCAGTTATCACAAAAAAAAAGTTTATTTTCTTTGCTCAGATCTACTGATATATTCAGTATGCTTGTTTTAGAATATGACCAGTATCCTGTCAGATCCTTTTTATTTTGTCCCCAAATTGATAATCTTTCCAACCTTTCTGAAGTAATCATTACTGTTTTTCCCTACAGAGTATCATTGATCTAGTTGACATTTTCCTATTCTGTCTCCTACAGTTTAATGGATTCAATCCTTTTTATCATGTTCTACTTTTCATGAATTCAGATTTATTTTTCTTTACTGTTTACTTTAGCTCAGTGTATAAACTTCCCTCAGAGTTACGCTATCTTCCATGACATTTTTTATTGTGTTCTTACTCTGTTCATGTGGTTTGTCATCATTTTAGTTCTAGAATTTGTACTAACTCCCATATAGGCAGAAACTCCATGGTTATCATCTATTCCTTTAGGCATAGGCATGAGACCTATGCAAAATTATGTTACTTCAACTTTAACTAATTTAATGTTTTCACTTCTTCCTCGGAAACATGTGGTTTTATTCATGTCAAACAAAGGTTTATTTTTAAATTGTAGGTCTTTTTTAAACCAAACTAAAACAGATTTTCGGATAGATCTTCAGTTGGGAATTGTATCTATAGATGTGTGATAATGTAATGTGTGGTAACTTATGCAAGTGCATAAGCAGAAATGCACGAAGATGGGACTTTTAAGGTTTTCTACTATTTTGCTTATACTTCCTCTGACTTTGTCTTGATGTACTCTGTTTCCACCAGAATAGGCATCAAACCCCCTCTCTTTTCACACAATAAATAATTTTCCTTTACTTCAAAACTTCAAAATGTCCCAACTCAGAAGGGAACATTAACTGTCAAATGCATACACAGAAGTTCATTAAGACTTGGATCCACAACAGGATATTCCACATCTGTTCCAATTACCCTGAAATTTCTAGTATGGAAAAGCTGTTAGAAATTCAGGCAAAATTCCCCCAATAAATCAGAAAGTCACTCTCACACAAAAAAACACCCCACTAACAGCAACAACAACAAAACATGATTGAAACCTGTGGCTTTGAGCCTTTTTATTTGCTTATTTTAATGAATTCACCTTTCCTAATAAAAAAAGGCATCAGAAAATTTCCAGAAATCTGTGCTGTCTCTTACAGTGAATTATTAATATTATTGTATCCTACTGTAGTAGACTGGAGGAAGATCATGTTGACATCATCTACATATGATGTGTTCTACACGCATACAGTTAAAAAAACAAACAAACAAACAAAAAAGAGACAGATGTTTGGGGAATGATTGGAATACCAAAGAATAAATGTCTGATGATATTACATACAAAAGAACGCTATTGGCCAAAGGCATAATAAACCTTAAAAAACTTCTGAGAACAGTAGGTTTTCGGTTGGGTAATTGCTATAAAGGTCTTTATTACCAAGTGTCCATCTGATACCAAGTACCAAATATCCTTCTATGTTGAAGAAGCAGTTACATTGCAGAAAATCAGGACTGGTGCTTTTTTTCAGTTCCAACAGATTATTTTTTTTTATTGTTAATGTGAGCTAAATATGAGCATGAGCTAAAGTCTACCACTACCATTGATCTTCAAAGCATGGTTTAATATATACAAAGCTCCCTGGTAAATGGATATTACTGTCTTTTACCTTCCAAAGCAGTGTTAAAAGCTCCTGGAAAACATCAAGCAATATGTTATATGTACATTAGCACAGTTTTACTCTTCTCAATCACTGTGTTACCGATGTTATTTGAGCTTCCTCCCCTTGCTGCTCTTACTTATTATGCCCCATCTTAAATTTTTTGCCAGAAAAATAGGTAGTTATTTATTTTTTTATAATTTATTAGAGTGTCTCAAAGGACCAGGAACTTTTCCAGGTCTTTGTTTTGCTTTTACACTTTTGGCAAAAGAAATGAAAAGGGGAAAATTTATGCTGAAACAATGCCAGGAGTAGCCTATTCAATCAAAATCATGTCTTGGTGCAGACTATTTGTCAGTAATTTCCACATTCTATCTAAATAATTAACTCGTAAAACAGAAATTCTAAATTATTGGTATGTCCTTGAATTGTTCGTAGAGCTTGCTGCTCACATTGAATGGAGAAAAAACAAACCTATGTTTAAAAATTCTAATGATACTGTATCAAAATCTAAAATAGCCTATACAGTGCATTATCTGAAGATGAAAAAAAAATAAATTCAATTGCACTAATTTTACTTGCAAGTACCACTGTGAATAATTCTGTATGCAATGCAGTCACAAAAACTGTATGAACGTCCTCTTTCCTATACACAAACAGCAAAGACCACAGGATTAGTCAATAGGAAATATCCAGCAAATAAGAAATGGAAATAAAAAAGTTATCAATCATAACAAATGTTTTGATGTCTTAACTTCTTCTGAAATTGCCCCCCCCAAAATGGAGATAAGGTCTAAATAAAATGCCTCTCCAAACATGAACTGCATCCATAAGAAAAGCGGATAAAACTCTGAAGTAGCCTGAGAACAGGCTATTGCAAAGTCCTGCACCTGGTGAGGATTAACCTCATGCAACAGTACAGTCTGGGGGATGGCTGCCAGGAAAGCAGATCTGCAAAAAAAGACCTGGTTGATCATGAGGCAGCAAAGTTCCCATACAGCAAAGATGACCAGCAACATCCTGGGCTGCATTAGGCACAGCATTGTCAGCTGGTTGAGTGAACTAAGCATTTCCCTTCTCAGCACTGGTGAGAACACACCTCAAGTGCTATGTCCAGGTCAGGGCTTCCCAGCACAAGAGAGGCATTTACATACTAGAGTGAATCCAGTGAATGATCCACAAAGATGATTAAGGAATTGGAGGACCTGTCATATGAGGAGGGGCCTGGAGGAGGTGGCAGAAGAGAACGCTCGGGGAATCTTATCCATGTGTATAAATACCTCATGCGAGAGAACAAAGAAGATGAAGCCAGACTCCTGTCAATGTTGCACAAACTGAAAGATATGAAAATCCATCTGAACATAAGAAAACACTTTTTTTTTTTTTTTTTTCTGCTGTGACGGTGACTGAGCACAGGACCAGGTTCCCCAGAGAGGCTGTGGAGTCTCCATCCTTGGAGAGAGTCAAAACACAACTGGACATGGTGCTGAACAACCTGTTCTAGCTGGCCCTGGTTGAGCAGAGAATTGGAGTAGAGAATCTCCAGACGTTCCTTTCAACCTCAACAATCCTGTGATTCTGCTTTTCAGGGGGATAATAACAGTTTTCAGAGCATCTATCAGTTTTTTCTCAAACTGTATGAGTGCAAAAGATTTCATGTTGTAAAACATCTGTCTAATAGGGGAACATAAAATTTTTCCATCACAAAACAGCATGAACTATTCTTGAAGACATGATGCAAATCTTCACTGTGGAGAGGCAAAAATAATAGTATATGTCAAACCAAAATGCCTATATTCCATACCAAAATGCTATACAGATCAATCTGGACAGAATTAGAATAACTATGCTCTTTGACTGTTAGATTATTGTTGTATATGAATCTCCGGAAGACTAACTGCTAACAGATATATACAGAGAAGGAAACTTTATCTTAAAAAGCTTCTGTTATCTGTGAAAGCAAGTTTCAAATTGTGCATAGTACTTCAGCCTTTGTGTTTGTTACATATTTCCTAAGGAGCAAACTGAATCAATTATTTTCACTGACAAGGTACTATATTTATTGGTTTGGGGTTTTTTTGTTGTTTTTTTTTTAAACTGGGCCCTTCTAAAAGCAGAAAGATATTTCTAGTCATGTGTTAGCATGAATGACAAAATTGCTGTTTCCAGGCTACAGCATCTTCTGTGTCCTTGTTTTTGTTAATAATAAAGGCAACCAACCATTAACATGCACAAATGTACCACATGGAGATTTATCTCAGCCATTTGAAAATAAAAGTTAATTAGTAATAATCTTTCTGACATTCGACTTTCAGATACCTGTGGAGGAGTCTGCATGACCTTCTCTTGCTGCTATGACCTTGCAAGAGACAAATATGTACAGCTTTACAGCTGTAGTCCTTATGGCTGTAAGTAAAGAGAACCAAAGGATGTTGGTGGAAGGAAGTATAGAGTGTTTTGCTTGGAGATTAGTGATGCAAAATCTAGACAAAAAGTTAAAAAAAAGTGTGTGGATTAGCACCCTAAATAATTTTAGGAAGTAAGTAACAACAGTAAGTAAAAAGGTTAATGGTTGAATGAAATCATCAAAAGTAATATTTGACTGAGTGATCCATGTAACAGACAGACCAGGAGACTGATAGTGTAAACCCAGTATGGTAAAACAAATTTGGGGAAGATCTTCTGAAAACTTCTTCTCCACAGAAACAGTTAACCATAGACCTGACTGCTACATCAAAGCATTGGAGCCTTGTCTTCACCAGACATGCCATGGTATAAGTGAAGGCTTGCACCTACATTTGGACAGTACTCAGTACAACCTTCCTGATCAGTGATTTGTGTCAAAACATGTGTCTGTCTCCAGTAATCTGTTGGGTTGCCTGAGTGGGAGCATGTCTTCCCTGGCTGTATATAATACGTAATAGTAACAAGTCAGGTGTGAGTCAGGTATGTTTGTGCTGTGTTATTATTTGTCATTGTTAAGTATTCAGTACTATTAAGTATTATTGTTCTACTAATTTTAGCTATTGTGTTCTTAAATTTAGTCAATAAAATAAGTATTTAAATTAAGCATAGAGTCACTTATTTGCCTGTCATAACTGCATCCACACTAATCAATCAGATGTCACAGCACACTGTAATGAAAACTGGTATGCAGTGTGTGGGCAAAAAGCATCGAAGGATGACTCCATCCTTGTGTTCAGATTCACGGCTGCACTGTGACAAATTGATGGAATGCAAAAGTAGCTTATGCTGTCCCTGTGAAAACACCAAATTGCCTTTAAGAAAATAGTGGAAAAGCTAATAAACCTCCTGATGCATGCAGCTTTATTTATGTTAGTTCTGGAAGGCATGGTCAAAAGACAGGTCTGAAAAGGAAGGGACTTTTTTTTCACTGTTTTCTTTTAATTTTATTTCAAAATAGGGTAAAGCAAAGAAAGAAAGTTAAAGATTTGAAGACCTGAAGAAAAGATAATCGCCACTGACACTCATGAATTAAGGGAAGACTGGAAGATAATGAGGGCCCAGTTTTGCTCCTAATATTTGGGGAGTTTGTTTGCTTTACCTTTACTTAAAGTTACAACCATCAATAAGGTTGATGGCTGTTGTGGTGGACCCAGCTCTACAGTTATCAAGGAATTCTAGAATCTTCTAATATACCTACAAGAATTATAAATGGAATCTGATTCACTGTGTTTCTTAGCTGTTCACAGTCTCATATAAAGTAGTTCTTTAAACATAACAAGCTATCATTGATTCTGTAAAAAAAATGGTTAGTTGTTAGTATACAACCCTCTAATTACAGCTAAAGTTCATACACAGTCTGATGTGTTCCTGGCACTGGACATCAAATTTTCCTAAAAGCTAATTGAACGATTACAAACCTTCCCAGACTACACAAAAAGCTAATAACTATTCAAGTGAGGTCCCCTTCCTCTGCGTATAGTCACATTAATCAGCAGAATGGCTGTGCTAGTGTAGGAGCTGTTGGATAATTCAAAATACATGGCTGGGAAGAAGTCAGTCAGCACGGAATGCCCCGGATACCAGCCAGTAATGTAAGTAGAGAGGAAATGTAGAAACATTTTTTTAATGTATTTGTATTCAGCTGGAACACAACACTGTGCAGAATATAGTATCATTTTCTGAAAGTAAATAACATTGATAGAAATGCATTTCCTCATTTCCATTTTCATTGCACCAGAAGAATAAGAGAAAAAGGAAAACACATTAAAGGTGACTGTGAAGTCTTTTAAATGTAATGACATCATAAAATCATCTGACATCAGGGCTTTTTAACACACTGTTAATGACAGAGAAGGGAAAATCACCAAAATTAACATTGCCATGACATTCTATATGTGATACTATTGTCTCTGCAGCAAGTAAGTAAATTCTTCTCTCTTAACAAATTCACCATATACATCAGTGTTCACAGAATTTAATATGGGTTCCTTGCATATGTTCGTTTGCACATAAACTGTACTGTCAAGTGTTACAAAGTGTTACAAAGTATAAGAATTGAGTTGAAGAGAATGTATCACCATATGCTGTCACCACAGTATGGGAAATGCCTAGTACAAATTCTCTAATAATGCCTGATAAGAGAACCCTAAGTAATTTTTAAATAATAGTGGTTGCAAATGCCCTGTTTAATTACAACGATTTCTCATTTATTTTTGGAGAATAGTTTCTAATTTAATATGCTTAAAGATTTGTTAATATTGCAGAATAAGCTCCTGAACCGTGAAAATAGAGACATCATGGTTGAAATAGCTCTGTAAATTAGAAAGGAAACCAGATTTGCTTCCATTTAAAAAATGATTTTAATTTGTTTTGTTTCTTAAAACAATATCATTCTAATACACCCACCAAAGAGCAAGTTGTTCAGATCCGTAACTTATTCAGATATATACCTAGTGGAATTTTCCAAGTTATCTTTGCATTTTGGACACATATATGTGACAGTTTCAATGGGGATTTCATAAACACTTTTAGGAGTCACGTGTGGTATAAAACTTTTTTTCTTTCTGACATCCAAAGGTTTTTGAAAACCTTATCTATAAGTACCATAGCTTTTGTAATTTTAAAAGGAAAGTTAACTGTCATTATTTTAAATTAAGCAGAAGATTACTACAGATGTTTCCTGTACATATCTCAGCCCTTCATTCAACAGCAAACCCACCAGCAGCAGGACTAATCATTCCAGGCTCAACCATCTCTTCAGCTGCAGGGTATGGCCATGTTATTCTCCAGGTAGCTATGTTGGTAAATGTCTATCCATAGGACTTATATGAAGTCTCCATACAGTGGAATATTTCTTAATGTTACACAAACAATTGTACAGCAAAATCTAGGTTTTACTTTTGATGATGGAGCAATGCTCCCTCTGTATAGCTGTACCATACAGTGCGAAACCCTGAAATGATTTCAGGAAAATAACAGCCCATGCACCTACTATCCACTGTCAGCAGATTCGGCTAGTTTTGCTTTGGTGAATGAAGGAGGTGATGAGGCGGAGTCCTGAAAACTCAAATTATGCTCTGAGCTTCTGCCAACTGCTAATAAAGGTCAAGGTAAAACTGACAAGAATGTGACTAAACCAATGTCATTGCATTTTTTCTCCTCCTTTACACACTGAGAAGAAAAAGGGTCTCTTTATAAATCTACCAGTTACTGGAAATCAGGACAAAGATTCCCCAAAATTGTGACATTGACTTTAAATACAATTTCTCCTCAAGCTTCCAAGTCTTTTAGAATCATATCAATATTTGTCTTCAATTAGGGGAGTGACAAGAGTACTTTTTAAAGGAAAAGCTAGATCCTCAACTGTCGTGGACTCTAGAATTCACAGATTTAAAATATCAGCTAACCTGCCACATTGAAGAGTTCATAGTAGTTTCTGTAGGCATGCCATTAGCTGTGATACTCAGCAGTTTAAAGAATCATAGTTTTCAGTCACATTTATTTTTAGAGTCCTACACCAACAACATAGTGCAGCAAAAATCTTTTGATTCTTTTTCAGAGCCTGTGTTTGGCTTGCATCCTTTCAGATGCCTGCAACGTCCCCAAGATGGCACTATGCCATAGAAATATATAAAGAGACGACACTGAAGTTAAAGTTGAATTATGGAAAATAACTACATTTTGCAGTGTTGATAAAACTAGAATTGAATATGCATATTTAAACCAGGGCATATAATGGTAAAGCATTGGTAATATCATTTAATTCATGTAAATCATCAAAAGGTATTTTTACTTAGAATTTTTTTTCTGAATATACTGTAGGAAGACTATTTTATTGTCATGAATATTGAAACTATAAATCACTTTAATGAAGGCACCTGCCAGTGCACCTCACATTTCTCTGGGTCATCATTGTAATAGACTAATCAATGTTAACTACTAATTTGATGAAAAATACATCTTTCTGGACAATTTTCCCTGTGTCACATCATATATGTACCTAGCTGGCCAATTTATTCAAATTGGATAAATTGTCTCCTGAAGTTAGTTATGAATTATTTAAAATCCGATTGTGGTCTGTAGGAAGACATACTTCCTGTTAAAATTTTTGCTATATGAACTATGTAACAAAAAATGTGTTTATAGGTTTCTTTTATCTATTTTTAGTTTTTGACTGGTCACAAAATGACATGCACATGGATTAAAATACGTCTTTCAAAATGGAAAAATGATGCATAAAGATTTTTACAAGTGTAACAAAATGATTAATTTCTGCCCTGAATTGTTTATTATAAGATTTACTGATGAAAATTTAAGAATAGATGCATTCGCAAATGCATATCACAAAAATAGGCATAAAAATGCACATGAGCAGAGTAATGACAGCCACCTTCTCCATGAAACAAAAGCAAAACAACATTACTCTGCTTACTCATTACAACCTGGTTCAATGAGTTACTTAAGCAAGCATGCAATTTCATCGCTTTTGTTCACAGAAATACCTACCTGTTAAAAATAATATACTGGCAGTGAAAAAATGCTTAGCTATTTCATGAAACTATCTTTCTTAAACCCCGAGTGCTTTACTTTGCCTAGAAACATCTGAGAGACACTAGATACCATAGATAATCAGCATTCTTAGGATAAAATATTTTCATATTGAGCAGTTACCTTTAAAAACAGGAAATCAGATAAGATGCTGTTTATATAAAGGTGAGAAGTTCTGTGAAACAGAAGTGGCTATCAAGCTTTTTAGCTGCTGGGATCATAGCAGGAAGGCACAGCACACTTTTTGTTTTGTTGTGTTCTTCTCTTCCTGGCACATCATGATGCCAAGCTTGGTAATAGTATTGTCTGCTATCAGGGCTTAGTGCAAGAGGGAAATAAAATCTTTCTGAGTCTTAAAAAGAGTTATGAATCCACTGTCCTTGGTGTAAGAGCTAGCCCTGCAATGAGATCAAATACATCATTTTACATGAGTTCAGGATATTCTTTAAATATGTAGGTACCATACAAGTGAAGGAGAAGCAAACTGACACTGTACTGTTGAGAGAGTTTCTCCTTCCTGGATTTTACTCCAGGAGGACCTAATAAAAGGTAGATAATTGATCACTACAAGACATCACATGGAATTTGAATTACTCACTCTGTGAAAGGCTTTGTGATAAAAACAGACAAGCAGAAAAAAATATCAGCATGTCACAGTAGACAGCTCAATGGTAATCTATGCTCAGTGATATTCCAGTGATTTGTCCAAAACACATTTTATCTACTTATTTGGAGGATGAAGGAAATAATTCTAAAATACCCAAATACAGCAACATAGTCCCTGACTTTAAGTATTGGTGTTATTCTAATTAAAACTGAAAGGTGAGGCAATGTTTTATGTGTTTACTTCACAGGATTAACTAAATTTCAGTTTGGTACTGTTGTGGTTTAACCCCAGCCAGCCGCTAGGACCAGCCAGCCACTAGGACCACACAGCTGCTTGCGCAGTTGTCCACCTTCCTCCTCAGGAATTGTAGGGAGAAGAGGGAGAAAAGGAGGGGAAAGGAAAAAACCACAACTTGCGCATTGAGATAAAGACAGTTTAATGGAACAATAACAGAAACAAGAAAACAACAACAACAATAATAATAATAATGGTAAAAGAATATACAGGATAAAGTAATACAACACAAGTTACTCTCACCACCTGGTGAATTGGTTGCCCAGCCCACCCCAAGCAGTGATTGTGGATTCCTGCCCCCCCCAGCCAACCCCCATTTATATACCAAGCATGATGCCTATGGTATGGAATATTCCACTGGCCATTCAATTGTTCTGTCTATGCTCCTTCTCAGCTTCTATGAGAAGCTGAAAAATCCCTTGAATAGTATAAACCTGACTTAGCAACAACTAAAACAATACGCATTATAGACATTCCCTTCATACCAAATCTGAAACACAGCAACCACTAGAAAGAATATGAGCTCTATCCCAGCTGAAACCAGGACAGGTACTGAAATTCACACAATGAAGGAAAGGTAAAAGTGTCTAGATCAAAAACAATATATAGCTAGCCAAAGGCTGAGTAAGAAACCACAGTCTACGTGCCATAGAAAAGCACAACAGTGGGTTTTAAGAATACCATTTTTCTTACAAATACCTGTAACAAACTTATGAATCTGAATTGTATCTTAAAGTTGATTCTTCTTGAAAGAAAAAAATAAAAATCAGATTATCCACTCCTTATATTTACAGTGATTATGGAATGTAAAGTTTTACATTCAGCATGAGACTTCGATCAACCTTTAATTTTACAGATTTAGATCAAAAATCCCCAGAGGCAGCTTAAGAACTTTTAGCAGCTTCTTCTGGTTATGAAAGTTAAACCAGCTTTTAGCAATGAAAGAAGTTCAGTAGCTTTTCTTTTCTTTTGCTGTATCTGTGAATCACGAACCTGCCCATTGTCAGAACTGTAATAAGTATTTTCAAACAGTCTAAAATTTTAGAACATTTCATTCCAGAGTTGCCAAACTGGTAACAATATTTTCTAATATTATTACAGTATTTTAAATGGCTCCCCTGCTAAAATCTGTAGAGAAATAAATTACAAAATCCAAAACAATGTGTAGGTAATATGTTCTAAGAAATACAAAACCTGGACATGCCTTAGAAGACTAAAAATCCTTTTTCTTCTCTTTGGAAAGTGACAGTGTGCTATAGACTGTGACAGTAATAAGCACTAGATGTCTTGAGCAATGTAATTCCTTCATTATTTTGACATCCATCATTTACTTTATATATTTTTTCTGCCATGACAATTAAATGGGATCAAAAAAATTATTACTTGCTGTGGTTTGGGCTGGTATATTACCGTACCATGGTTTTTATGTAGGGATAAGCTGAAACCAAATCACAGCTAATATTCATTGTCAATAAGCACTTCCTCAACTTTCTGAAGAAAACATATAGAAACATTGGGGCAGGGGTGTGTGTTTAGTGCATTTATTTTATTAGTGGAGGACTATTTGTATGTAAAGAATTTTAGAATATTTCTGATGTGGGTTCAGTCACAAAAACCATACTTACCCTGAACAGATCTTTACACAATCAACATTTGTATGGATAACAACAGGTCTAATTGTGAGGCACAAAAGCATATCAAGCAGGCTTTTTAAGGAAATTGTCCACCTTGGACTAATTGAGAGACCTTTACCTCCTAAAGCAATTAATGCAAAGAAGAATAATCCCAACAGCATTCTTTGAACTATCCAGTCACCTGAAGAGCTGTGGTTCTATTATGAGGAATATCCTACAGCAACTGATTGGATCATTCAGTTTTCTTCAGTAGTTCTTTATATGTTTACATCCTGGCCACTTACTTATGTGGATATACTACTTCTACTTTGTTTTCCTTTTTGTAAATAAGTGAACAGATAAAAAACTAAACTTCCGACTGAGAAATGTTTATTCATCAATGACCTGGATGAAGGGATAGAGTGTACCATCAGCACGTTTGCTGATGATACAAAACTGGGAGGGGTGGCTGACACGCCGGAAGGCTGTGCTGCCATACAGCGTGACCCAGACAGGCTGGAGAGTTGGGCAGAAAAAACATTGATGAAATTCAACAAAGGCAAGTGTAGGGTACTGCATCTGGGGAGGAATAACCCCATGCATCAGTACAGGTTGGGGGCTGACCTCC
Organism: Pluvialis apricaria; assembly: GCA_017639485.1. Lineage (NCBI taxonomy): Eukaryota > Metazoa > Chordata > Aves > Charadriiformes > Charadriidae > Pluvialis > Pluvialis apricaria. The sequence continues at coordinate 36,610,363 of CM030011.1, read as the reverse complement.
TGGAGAGCAGCTCTGTGGAAAGGGACCTGGGAGTCCTGGTGGACAACAGGATGACCATGAGCCAGCAATGTGCCCTGGTGGCCAAGAAGGCCAATGGCATCCTGGGGTGTATCAAGAAGAGTGTGGCCAGCAGGTCGAGGGAGGTCATCCTCCCCCTCTACTCTGCCCTGGTGAGGCCACATCTGGAGTACTATGTCCAGTTCTGGGCTCCCCGGTTCCAGAAGACAGGGAACTGCTGGAGAGGGTCCAGCAAAGAGCTACAGAGATGATTAGGGGATTGGAGCATCTTTCTCATGAGGAAAGGCTCAGGCACTTGGGGCTTTTTAGTCTAGAAAAAAGAAGACTCAGGGGATCTTATCAATGCTTAAAAATACTTAAGGGGAGGGTGCCAGGTAGATGAGAACAGTCTTTTTTCAGTTGTGCCCAGGGATAGGACAAGAAGTAATGGGCACAAACTTGAGCACAGGAAGTTGCATCTTAACATGAGGAGGCACTTCTTTACTCTGAGGGTGGCAGAGCACTGGAACAGGCTGCCCAGAGAGGTTGTGGAGTCTCCCACACTGGAGACATTCAAAACCCGCCTGGACGCCGTCCTGTGCAACTTGCTGTAGGTGTCCCTGCTGTGGCAAGGGGGTTGGACTTAGATGATCTCCAGAAGTCCCTTCCAACCCTGACGATACTGTGATACGATACTGTGATTCCTTGCAGTTCTCTACTAAAGCACCTCTTTTTAAAATATTTCTGTTGCTTCATTTTTATCTCTTGTACAGATAACCATTACAGTACACATGCAAACATAAAAAATAAGCTAGCAAATAAATCAGACCTTTCATAGTTATTTAAGGTAGTAATGGCACAACTGCAGAGATTGTTCTAATTAGCTGGATCCAGGCTACAGTTCCCAATTTTCATTCATAATGCTGACTTTAAAAAAATCCCAGGCGATCACAGGCAAATCCATATTATTTTGAGGATGAGCCTCCTTGTGAATACCAAGTATATCAGTTCTGAAATCACACTTGTCTTCTCTCAGGGCCTATGTTGCATTATGAGTTAAGGCACGACTAAACTACTGTTTAGTAATTTCTGAGGTTACTATGTTTCATCTGCTCTATGTACACGTTACTAGCATCCACTGATGGTGGTGGAAATCTGGGCACTGGGACATTATGTGCAGAGTGAAAGCTGTCTTTCCTCCCTTCTGCCAGAAAGTGCGGTTTCATAGATGAAGCAGAACACCAATTTCTGACCCCCCCATATTTGTCCAAGAGCAGGCAGAATCATCCATCCAGCTGTCACAAGCTCTCACAGATTTGTTTCACAGTCACTTAGCACACATATTTTAGACAAGCCACATAAGAGTGATCACTGTCGGGATCTGGACAACCTTATCCCAGCTAACTCACCTATGGGCAGCCTAGTCTACAAGACATCTACAATAGGTTTGAACCTTTCGAGAGACAAACCATGCCCAGCTTTGACACAGGTCTTATTTAGTATTTATTTCCAGGCATGATACAATCAATTTCACTGATTACCTCATGTAACACATGGGCATCAAGGACAGCCTCAGCACACATAGGTTCTGCACATTTCTGAGCTTTGACATCTACTTTGTGGAACAGAATCACAGAATCACAAAATGGTAGGGGTTGGAAGGGACCTTCGACTTTCAGAGATCATCTGGCCCAAACCCCCTGCCAGAGAATGTTCACCTAGAGCAGGTTGGACAGGAATGCATCCAGGTGGGTTTTGAGTATCTCCAGAGAAGGAGACTCCATAACTTCCCTGGGCAACCTGTTCCAGTGCTCTGTCACCCTCAAAGTAAAGAAGTTTTTTCTCATGTTGAAACAGAATTTCCTGTGTTCCAGTTTGTGCCCCTTGCCCCTTGTGCTGTCGCTGTACACCACTGAAAAGAGTCTGGGCCCATCCTCTTGACACCCACCCTTCAGATATTTATGAGCATTGATGAGATCCCCTCTCAGTCTTCTCCTCTCCAGGCTAAACAGAACCAGGTCTCACAGCCTTGCCTCATAAGAGAAATGCTCCATTCCCTTGATCATCTTCATAGCCCTCTGCTGGACTCTCTCCAGTAGTGTTTTCCTACAAACTGCTGAGATATCTGCCCTTCACACCACCACCTCTCTTTCTTTGACCATGACATCTATAGCTTCATATGCAAAAAGGCAGGAGAAGACTGACTGGCTCCTGTTTCCCTATGAGTAGTAAAAGTGCCTCCATGCAGGGCCAAGGCAGCTGCTGCATAGTCAGTGGAGAGAACATAGCTGAGTTGACCTGGCTGGCAGCACATTCATCTCAGACACTGTGACCATGACAGATGTCCCAACAGACATGACTCCAGGACTCCCAACATACAGCCCTCCTCAGGGCACAGCAGGTCCGGCTCCTCCCTTACAAAAAAAATATTTTGCTTTCTTGTGGACTCTTTACTATTTGCCAGCAATGGGGGTAGAGAGAAGGGATGGCAGGAAAAAAATCTATTCTCTGGCTGCATTTTTGGTCCACACCCATCAGTTCCTCCCCAAAAAAAGTCTCAAGGAGGCCACATCCTGTTCAAAGTTGCCTTGCATAAGACCACATAGCAGAAGCAACACATCCCTTTACAGCTTCCCATAATATATGCACTGTCATCATGCTTTGCCTTATGATGCAGCCACAGTTTCTCCAGGACTGTGAATTCACCAGCCACCCCAAACAGAAGATCTTACTCACACACTTTCACCATCTTTGCATGCTCCAGAATTAGGCTACTATATCCTGCTCTTCCTGTGCCCTTCCTCATCCTCTCTAAATCCCCCTGCACCAATGATGGTTGCCTCCTTTCCAACTCTGACTTATGGAAAGGTATTTCTTTCACATATACCTGTGAGCTGTGGAACTGAGGCAACTGATGTATGAGAAATAGATTTCTTGCACATCTTTTTTTTTTTTTTAAAAAAAAGGAAAACACAAATTCATAAATAATAATAATAAAAATCCCTAAAACCACTGACAGACATATAAACACTTAGTCACACCCTACTGATTGATATATAACTTATAGCAGGTTGAAACTCACCTTCTGTTTTGTGGGAAATCAATGTTTTTACATTTGTTTTGCTTCTGAACTGGCGTCTTAAATTTTACAAAGATGACAGTTAAAAGAATTCATTTGAGAATGTAAAACTTAATTCAAATTATTATTTATCATTTTAGTATTTTTCCATTATGGCACGTCAGGTCAGCAATGCGTGCACATGAACCATTTGACACATCTTATCCATGAGTGTCAAAATTTCAAACCTATTCATTACAACCCACAATCTGCAAAAACAGTTTGAATAGAAAACAAATAAGGAGGGAGAATCTATTGACATTACTGATATTCCGGAAGCTCTTTACAAATGAATTTAAAATAAAATATTCCAACTCACATATTAGGACATATCAGGAGTTGCTCCACATAATGATGTCATTAACATCACACAAAGTTTTTTAAACAAATAGCCCATAATGATTCTGTAGAATGTAAAACCTTTTAAACAGGCAAAAAAGCCTTTCAAGTATTTTCGTTTTTACAATTCTGTGAAAGCAAGTTGATTTCAATTAAACCAGAAATAAATAGTTCAAGTTAAACCAACTTTTTCCATGGCAGAAAAAAAATATGTATTTTTATCAAGATTTTCCCAAGTACTTATATCTGTTTGTAGCTGAATGCTTTTCATATTGTGAAGAATATGTAAAAAGTTTCCTTTAAAGTTTTCTAAAACAATTAAATGTTAAGGAAGAGATATGCCATCTGTGAATGGTTAATCAACTGTACAACCAGCAAAGACATTTTCATTGAGTCTGGTATGTTCTTGTTCCACATACCCATACACAGTTGAATCAATGTGAAATACTCTCCAGCAAACTTGGGACCAATGAGATAATTTTAGCAGCACTATCTTCAAAGTGTTAAAGCTATTCAGTGCTTCAACATTTTAGGCAACATTGACTAATATTAGTGCTTGGAGGAAAATCATGGGGTTTTTGTGAATTAGACTACTGCTGGTATAAAGATCTCTTCAAGGAGAATGAAATCTGTTTGTACTTCCAGATAAGCTGGCTGCTTAGGAGGAATAGAGAAAAGGAAATGACTAGAACTCCTTTTATGGTTTTGACTTCTGATGGTTAAAATTTCCAGGATAAAACATTTGAGTGGAAGCTTTTTACACTGGAGAACAGAACAACTTTTGCATATTTCCATGATCTAAAGAAATGTAAAGGTCTGTCTTCAGAACCTCTCTTTATACAAAAGATCTATGAAGTTATCATTACGACTACATCATTACCTAACAAAAGACTAAATAGTATTTTTTTCTTCTATGAAGTCCTAATGGAAATAAAAATATTTGAAACTAGTCTGTGATGCACCATGATCATCAAGATTTAGAGAAAACTAATAAAAAAAACAAGAAATAAATGTTTCTGTAGGAGAGCACTATTTATCATTCAAATCAAAACTCTCTGGAAAAGCTATGCTTTATGAAGAGATCTGAAGGGAGAAAGACTAGTACGCTATCAATTATTGTCTTTGGAACAAGAGAAATCATAGTAGAAGTCACAAATATTAGAAATAATACTTAAAAACAATAATGAATAATAATTCTCAGCAGAAAGGAGATACAGGTGGAGGAAGATGCACAGTATAAATTGCAAATATTTATAGAAAAAGATAATGTAATGTAGAACATAAAAATGTTTTTTGGAAGTGAATGGTTTGAGGTAGGCAAATGGCATGGCCTACGGCTCACATTGAGAGGTTACACTAAGAGTCTTTTTTTAAGAGAGTGTAATTTTTCCTCTTAGAAGTGCTGAATATTTGTTCCTAGCTTTCCCTGTGACATATTGCTGTATCTCTGGTTACGTACAAATTCAGACTCATAAATATCTTTCATATCCCACCCATGATCCAGTTTCGTGCTGGGGTAAGACCTGGGCCCATTCAAGTTTGGCATTTGATTAAAGATACCGGGATGCATGGATCAGTAGGAAGCCATGGTCAATATGGACACTCTGTGTAATGTGAACCATTAGGGAAATTGACCTTAATAACGGTACACAACAGACCACAGAGTCAACCTCCCCTATGATATACAGTTCTAATAGTTAGAAATACTGAATAATATTTGTTCCTTCTTCACTGTTGGTACAGAATCAATTAAAGGAAAAGACAAAGCTTCTAGGGCGTCAAATGAAGTCAAGTCTAGCCTTGAAAAAAGACAAAAAAATCCCTGTAATTTTTATACAAATTTTGGCCACCAGTAGGCAAATTTTATAGTAGATGCTTGGAAATTAGTTACCCTTCTTTGGGGCAAAAAGATGGTTAAGGGACTGGAGCATCTCTCACACAAGGAGAGGCTAAGAGAGCTAGGACTATTCAGCTTGGAGTACAGTAGGCTCAGAGGAATCTTATCTATGTATATAAAAACCTGATGGGATTGAAACATGTGAAATTCTGTCTGAACATAAGAAAACACAGTTTTAGTGTAAAAGCAATTAAACACTGGAACAAGTTGCACAGTGAGATTGTAGAGTCTTCATTCATGGAGATATTAAAACCCCAACTGGATGAAGTCCTAGACAACCAGCCCTACCTGACCCTGCTTGAGCAGGGGGATTGGATGAGACAATCTCCAGAGGTGCCTTCCAATTTTGTCAATTTTGTCACGTTCTTTTTCTGAGTTACCGTATTGATAGATAACAATGACAAAAAACATCCACAAGTGTTTCAGAAGAGATCTCATGCTTTGAAAAGCTTCTTAGCTTTGATCTGTGCCGACAATACAGGCCAAATTTTCAGCACAAAATGCTGCTAATCTCCAAACACTTTGGACTTTGCACAGCAACTTGAGTATTATTTTTATGTTTGAGATGTGTCCAATAAACTTATAGGTTGCATGTGTGAGTCTAGTATTGATATATATCAACTGAATTTGGCTTTAATGCTTAATACTGCACTGGACTGCTTCTGCTTATCTGTAAATATGTCTACAAGAACACTGTATTTCCCCACAGCTCTGTGAAAAGTAAACACCTTTGAGAATTTTACTGTCTCTTTCTTTTCCTTTCAATCTTCTGTCCCTCACGTCATCTGTGTGGTGGACAGAGCAGTCTATACAATAATAAATATTAAAACTCTTTTTTTGTTGTTTAAGTTATCTTATTAAAGGCCAACACCATCACTGCACAGCTGCTGTTGCTCTGAGAATTGTCTGGAAAAACTGATTAGAAAGATAAAAGAGGACAGACTGAGAGGAAAAGACAGACAGAACTTGGAGAATGGTAACAAAAAATTGCAAAAATAGCTAGCACCCTGTTATTAAAGGAAAAGAGCCTGCAAACACATGGGATGGAGATGAATTCAGGCAAATGCAGTATTAGGCATAAAGACGTGTGGTGTGTGGTGGTTGCTCCCCTAACGCACCCTTGGTAAGAGGGCTGGATAACAACCAGTAAGAGTTGAGTGTCAACAGTGTTTGAATGGAAAGTACAGAGCTGCCTGGCTACAAAATGGATCACATTGAAGAGGAAGTGGAATCTGTGAGTGTTGGGGGGGAATTGGATCTTCTGGGTATTAGCTATAAAAGGGTACTGGTAACGCTGTAGGTGTTCATTAACATTTTGTAAGTGTCTAGAATTGCTGTTTATCTGTTGTATTGCTGATAGTGATCATGGTTGCATAGTTCCTGGTTGCTGGTTAACGGTACGTTGTTACTAAATCAATAAACAACTTTAATCCTGATTGAGTGTAAACTACATGAATTGAGTGCCTTTTCCCTGGAAGAATATCAAAGTCTTAATAGTGACTGAAATTATAACATAGTTGACATGAGAAATTATTTGATGAGGCCATTCACGTGAAAAAGCATTTTTTGTTCAGAAGCAACTAACAGAAAGCAAGGGATGAGGAGGTGCCAGTCCTGTATTATCACTGTCAAAGGTCTTGTAGCTCTGGCTCCTTTTCTTACTCAAGAAACAAAATATATCAAGTTTCCCTGAGGAACTACCATGCAGTTCTATCTGAAATCATTCCTGCATGCTTAATCACATGGGAAAAAGGGGAAGCTACTTCTGTAATGCTTACCTACATGGGAAATTTTATTTAGTTTGATTATATATAGTCTAAGAAAATTGAAAATTAGTATTAAAAAATATTTTCCTCCACCTCTTCCGCCACCTTTTCTACCATCTTCCACTGTCTCCTACGTCACCTTCCTCTTCTCTTCTTTCACCGCCTCTTCAGCCACCGTCTTCTGCCACCTCTTCCACTGCTGAAAGAAGGCAGTGAAGGAGGTGGTGGAAGAGGTGGCAAAAAAGGTGATGTAGGAGGCAGTGGAAGAAGCAGCAGAAGAGGTGTCAGAAGGTGGCCATGGAAGAAGGTCACAGAAGAGGCAGTAGAAGAAGAGAAAAGAAAGGCCACATAGGAAATGGCGAAAGAAAGTGGCAGAAGAAGGCAGCAGAAGGCAGCAATGGAAGAGGTGGCAGAAGAGGCAAAGATGGAGGCGATGTAGAAGGCAGCAGAAGAAGATGGCAGAAGAAGCGGTGGAAGAAGACAAGATGTAGTTCCCTGAGGAAGTTCCCTTCCCAGGCTGTTGAAAATCTTAATGTAAAGTAATCTGAAAGGTTAAGGATTAATTACACCTGGGGGCAAACATTAAATGGAAGGTTTGAAAGAGTTTGTTCTTTGGGTTTCCACTTTTTTGAGATGCTCCTTCAAGCCAAAATATGAATGCAGAACGTTCAGCTTTTCGATGAAGTCAATTTACCCATTCAGTGTTTCTTCAAATGTATATTTTTGTCCCGAGGGGTAAAAAAATGTCAAACAGAACAAACAGATTTCCAACACTCAGAAAAAAGTACATATATTTGAAACGTCTCCCTAGGTGATGAAAGTATATTTTTCCCTGCAAGACTTTAAGAAAGATAAAAATGTAAACAGCTACAGTTAGTCAGATGAGCCATGACTGACAATGTTATTATTTGTATTTACCTCATGTGTAAGAACTCAATTTATGAATGAAAACTCAGTTTGGTTTATACACACAACAACATCCCTTCATCTAACACCCTATTTTTATTTAATTGTTTTTTATCACAAAGGAAAAACTTTTGTCTCTTCAATTTTCTAGATAGGCCTCACCATCTTGAAAGGAGCTCTTGCCTTTTCTCAAAGCATTAACATGCTCCAATTTAGGATTGCAATTTTCTTGCACCAGATTTTTTTAAATGGAATATCTCTGCAACAACTGCTTCCATAGTCCTACAAGGGCTGGAAGATGGAGAAAATGAGCACTTGTTGTAAACACTGACATAGGGAAGAGGAATTTGGAATAAGTTGTATATCATTCATTCCTTGCCTGTTGCATTTTTACAAGTTTAGGTGTGGCTACACTAGAATTTTGAGCTAATTTTGAGAAGAGAGAGACTCTGCCACTGTGACTGATCAAGAAACCTATTCTGTAAAGCTCAAACTACTTAGGATAAAACTACTACTATAAAATTACCTGCTTCAGCACCTGGAGGTGCACAAATCTATGGGGCCAGATGGGATCCACCCAAGGGTACTGAAGGAGCTAGCAGAAGTCCTCACCAGGCCACTTTGCATCATTTATAAGCAGTCCTGGCTAACCGGGGAGGTCCCAGCTGAATGGAGGTTGGCAAATGTGACACCCATCCACAAGAAGGGCCGGAAGGGGGATCCAGGGAACTACAGGCCAGTCAGTCTGACCTCGGTGCCTGGGAAGGTGATGGAACAGATCATCCTCAGTGCCATTACACGGCACATGCAGGAGAACAGGGTGATCAGGCCCAGTCAGCATGGGTTTGTGAAAGGCGGGCCATGCCTGACAAACCTGATCTCCTTCTATGATAAGGTGACTCACTTAGTGGATGAGGGAAAAGCTGTGGATGTTATCTACCTGGATTTTTGCAAAGCTTTTGACACCGTCTCCCACAGCATTCTCCTGGAGAAACTGGCAGCTCATGGCCTGGACAGGTGGACCCTTTGCTAGGTAAAAAACTGGCTGAATGGCTGTGCCCAGAGAGTGGTGGTAAATGGATCTAAATCCAGCCGGTGTCCGGTCATAAGCGGTGTCCCCCAGGGCTCGGTGCTGGGGCCAGTTCAGTTTAATATCTTTATCAATTATCTGGATGAGGGGATCGAATGCACCCTCAGTAAGTTCGCAGATGACACTAAACTAGGTGGGCGTGTTGATCTGCTTCAGAGTAGGCTGGCCCTGCAGAGGGATCTAGACAGACTGGACCGATGGGCTGAGGCCAATGGTATGAGGTTCAACAAGGCCAAGTGCTGGGTCCTGCATTTGGGTCACAACAACCCCATGCAGCGCTACAGGATTGGGGCGGAGTGGCTCAAAAGCTGCCCGGCAGAAAAGGACCTGGGGCTGTTGGTGGACAGCCGGCTGAATATGAGCCAGCAGTGTGCCCGGGTGGCCAAGAAGGCCAACAGCATCCTGGCCTGTATCAGGAATAGTGTGGTGAGCCGGACTAGGGAAGTGATCATCCCCCTGTACTTGGCACTGGTGAGGCCCCACCTCGAGTACTGCGTTCAGTTTTGGGCCCCTCACTACAAGAAGGACATTGAGGTGCTGGAGCGTGTCCAGAGAAGGGCTACAAAGCTGGTGAGGGGTCTGGAGGACAAATCTTATGAGGAACGACTGAGGGAACTGGGGTTGTTTAGCCTGGAGAAGAGGAGGCTGAGGGGAGACCTTATCACCCTTTACAACTACCTGAAAGGAGGTTGTAGAGAGGTGGGGGCTGACCTCTTCTGCCGGGTGACAAGTGATAGGACAAGAGGAAATGGGTTTAAGTTATGTCAGGGGAGGTTTAGACTGGATATTAGGAAACATTTTTTCACGGAAAGGGTTATTAAACATTGGAATAGGCTGCCCAGGGAGGTGGTGGATTCACCATCTCTGGAGATGTTTAAAAAAAGGGTAGGTATGGTACTTAGGGACATGGTTTAGAAGTGGGTTTTGTCAGGGTAGGTTAATGGTTGGACTTGATGATCTTAAAGGTCCCTTCCAACCTCAGCAATTCTATGATTCTATGATTCTACAGTATCGAATGCTGTGTTGTATAGAAACACTGAGCTGGATTTATTAGATCTATTTCAGGTAACAGAAGCAGCTTATGCATCAGGCATGGAATTCAGAAGACTAATATGCATGTTCTTCTCCATGGGTCTATTAAACTTCAATGAGCACTGGTTATGTATTAAAATAGAAAAAATAGCAAATTAGTTCACACTGAGATCCATGCTCTGAGATAATGCTTGCAAAACCCGGGGGTAGGCTGTAGTATGGATATGTACTTACGCGTGTAAAGCATCTTAAAGTCTTCTTGGGAAGGTAGTTTTCCTCATTCAGAATCCTGCTGGTTAACTGTTAAACCTTATTGGCTTCATCTCTGTATTTCATAAAGAATTTTCACAAGGACATAAAATATTTGAGATTATAAGATATTTAATTTCCTATATTGCAGTATTTTTATCTGTGACAGAACTAACCCAATTTATACTGGGCTATGAAAAAAAGTCTGTTGGGATAACCATGAAAATCACAGGGTTATGCTGCTCATCTTTTATCATACTGGAACTTACTGCAATGCAGTGAAGAACAGAATTAATTCAAAAGCCTTTGCTTTCCATGCACTAGACGCTTGAGTCTATTAAACCTAGATAAGTATTGGTCATTTATTAGGGATGAATTTCATAATTGTATAAAGCCATTTTTTTATATAAATAGCAGAAAGCACCAGACCAGATTAATGACTAAGGAATTGCCTGCCAAATTTCTTACTCAATTAAAACTTTGTCTGTTTCACTCTAAAAATGAGAAGAAAACTGTCAGAAACTAATCAAAAGCTGTTTTCATATTGTGCAAAAATAGTTGAGTTTTACTAATTTGAAACAATAAAAAAGTTTTTCTGCTTTACATGTGAACTATTTTAAAAAGTGGGTTATCTTGTGCAATAGAATTTAAGACTCAGATTTCATCACAGAAAAATTACCCATTTACTGATAAATAGAAAGCCTATAAATTATTTTTACATTACATTAAAATAAGTAATTATTTTACACTTATTTGTTTAGGCCCCACCTAGGCCAGGGTTTCAGTATTCCAGCAGCTATGCATAGACATCTGAAAATGTAACACTTCCCTAACGATTTTAGGATCTAAATACATGCAAGATTGTGGAGGTAGGATTATCCCCATTCTACAGACACATGTAGGGTCTCAAAGGAGATTTTGACACCTTTAAAACTGTATCTGCCTCCCAGTAGACACATTGATCAGAAGATCATCTGAGTATTACAGCACACAGAGTAAAGAACAAGTCCTGATTTTGGACAATACAGATTTCAGAGGAATCACCCCAACATTACAAAGGTTTTCTGGTTTCTTAACTTTTTTCCCAGGTCAGCACAGTGGAGCTAAGGAACTTTAAAAAGGAAACAGAACCCTGAAAGTCTACATTAATGACAGGTGTTTCTTTTGGGGAGGAAAAATTCATGTAGTTTCTTGCTCACCTCTAATCAAGCCTTATAGTGTTTGAAAGATCTGAAGGCTCAATTTCCCTTCAGTATGAAAAAGTCTTTTTTATCAGGTCTGGAAAGGACTCCAGTATGCCATGCAGTCTAGCCCCTTCCCAAAAGAGTTCTAGGCACAGCTTCCCTCAGGTGTAGGCATTTGTTCTGGCCTGTACAGTGCTCCATCTGCTACACCATGAGGCATAGGATGTACAAGAGAACAGCAAGAAGTGACACCTCCCTCAGCAACAGAAGAAGTGGAATCTTCTGATCTCTTCTTTACTTCCTTTCCCAGTGTATGGTTGAAATCCACCGTGCTAAAACTTAAAATTCTTTTTTACAGTTCTTCTAATGAGCCCCTGACACAGTCATGGTGGTCCCAGGCAATCCACACCCAGGAAGATGGGTAATAGGGAGTGTTCTTCATTCTTTGAAGTTCAGCATACTTTGACAAGGAAAGTGTCAATAAGATTCCCTGGTGGCAGGAACTCCTCTTCAGGACAGCAGAACTCCTCTAAGGGGGGCATCACTCAAGGGAAGTTAACACATTATAGCTTAAGAATTTTAAGATCATGTCAATCTCTTCATGTTAAATCTCTGTCTTCAGCTACCTGTCAGGCTTATCTCAACTTTCCTAAGGCCCTGTGAATACATTTTTTTTCTCAGTAAGTCATAATACTAGAATAGCTAAAGCTTCATAAGAGTGTTTCACTAAAATTAATCTAGCTGGCAAGCATGACAGTTCATGTTATTACATGATAAAATTCTCCTTTGTCTCAATGAGCTACTCGGGTAACACATCTCATCTTTCTCAAGAGCAGACCCAGACTTACAACCATTCTGAAACTTTCCCGGGTACACGCTACCTCTATCTCCTATTATGAAAATGCAACAGGCTCAGTGGAGCTTAACACTAAATGAATTCACTTTTTAGAGACAGTATAGAGTGAACCGCTTAAAGTTATTAACAGACATTTTCTACAAACTGTATTATTTTTATTCTTTCATCTAAAAAGGTACAAGAGAAGGTGACAAATGTAATGGGGGGAAAAAAAGGTCTTCTGTATATTCTTCTTAAACCCGTATCTTTCCTGGCAAGGTTTAGCAGGCTGATTTTATCCTGGAGCCTGGTGACCTCAATCCCCAGGTTGTGAGGGCCAGCCTGCACTGCTAAAGCAAGTTGCTCGTCTCAAAGTCAATGGCACTCGACATCTCAATCAGCTACTCATCCCCTACTTCTACTTACTGCCAATCTTTGATTAGTATCTTTAGGGCTCTGTTATGCTCTTTGATCATCAAATCCAAGATCTTTAGTTTGATTCATTAAAAATGAACCTACCAGGTCTTGAGCCAGAAGCATTTCTAACAACATTTGGTATTCATTCCATCAGGGAATTTATATCTGCCACCTGTATTTGCCGACATAGCCTTTAATTTAATTTTGGGCATTCTGATATATCATTCTGATATATCATAGAATCATAGAATCGTCTAGGTTGGAAGGGACTTTTAAGATCATCAAGTCCAACCATCAACCTAACACTACCAAACCCACTAATACACCATGTCCCTAAGCACCACATCTACCCATCTTTAAATACCTCCAGGGATGGTGATTCTACCACTTCCCTGGGAAGCCTGTTCCAATGTTTGATAACCCTTTCAGTGAAGAACTTTTTCCTAATATCCAACCTAAAAATCCCATGGTGCAACTTGAGATTGTTTCCTCTTGTCCTTTCATTTGTTACTTGGGAGAACTGACACCCACCTCTCTACAACCTCCTTTCAGGTAGTTGTAGAGAGTGACAAGGTCTCCCCTCAGCCTCCTTTTCTCCAGGCTAAGCAACTCTTGCTCTCTAAATCCTTCAACAGCTTTGTTGCCCTTCTCTGGACATGCTACAGAATCCCAATGTCTTGTAATGAGAGGCCCAAAACTGAAAAAAACTGAACACAGTATTCGAGGTGTGGCCTCACCAGTGCCAAGTACAGGGGCACAATCACTTCCCCAGTCCTGCTCACCGCACTGTTCCTGATATGGGCCAGGATACTATTTGCCTTCTTGGCCACCTGGGGACATTGCTGGCTCATATTCAACCAGCTGTCAACCAACGCCCCTAGGTTGTTTTCTGCCAGACAGCTATCCAGCCACTCTTCTCCAAGACTGTAGCGTTGCATGGGGTTGTTGTGAATCAAGTGCAGGACCCGACGCTTGGTGTTGTTAAATCTCATACCATTGGTCTTGGCCCATCGATCCAGCCCATCCAGATCCCACTGTAAAGACATCCTACCATCAAAGAGGTCAACACTCCAGCCTAACTTGGTGTCGTCTGCAAACTTACTGAGGGTGCACTCGATCCCCTCATCCAGGTCATTGATAAAGATATTAAAGAGAACCAGCACCAATACTGAGCACTGGACAACACCACTTGTTACAAGCTGCCAACTGGATTTAACTCCATTTACCACCACTCTTTGGGCCCAGCCATCCAGCCGTTTTTTTACGGAATAAAGCGTATGCCCATCCAAGTCATGAGTAGCCAGTTTCTCCAGGAGAATGTTGTGGGAAATGGTGTCGAAGGCTTTACTACAATCCAGGAAAAAACATCCACAGCCTTTCCCTCATCCACTAAGTGGGTCGTCTTGTCCTAGAAGGAGATCAGGTTTGTCAAGTAGGACCTGCCTTTCATGAACCCATGCTGACTGGGCTTGATCACCTGGTATCAGGGAACATCATACAGGTAAAGTGAGAGACATATTTCATTACACAAAACACTCGTAACTCCTCTGTTCCTAACAGCTGTACTTGATGTTGTGATTATTCTGTTTCACTAGAGATGTGCACCCTTTGCTCCTCCAGCTCTCTGCTCCATTTTCAGAAAATCATACAGTCGCTGAGGATGTAAGGGACCTCACAAGATCTCTAGTGCTGTTCAGACCAGGTTGCTCAGGGCTTTGCCTAGTCAGGGCTTAAAAACCTCCAAGGATGGAGACAGCACAGCCTCTGTGTGCAATCTGTTCCACTGTTTGCCTGTCCTATTTTCATGCACCGTGCCTCTGAAAAAAAACCCCCAAAAAAACGACAAACAAAGCTGCAGTTTGCAGGACGCACAGAAATGCTAACAAAGCATCAGTGGAAGAACGTGAAGGCAAAAGTAATTGCACACAAATCCCACATATTTATATATTAAAATAAACAGGTAAGCTGTTGCGGATGACTATAGATGGAAACAGGCTCTGCTTCAATGCCTTCCTATCCTGCCCTTCCCAATGATTTACCTTTTTATGAAAGAATCTATTCTGGGCCTGACTCAGCAGTACCTATTTTCAAGTAGCATAAGTCACAGGAAATGGTCTGAGATAGGAGAGGGTTGCAACGCAACAGATAGATAGGAATTCAAATGTTCTCTAGAGAAACGTGTCTATGTCTGTACATCTATACATGCTCATCTTAGAATCACAGAATCATAGAATGGCTTGGGTTGGAAGGGACTTCAAAGATCATCTGGTTCCAACCCCCCTGCCATAGGCAAGGACACCTCCCACTAGACCAAGTTGCTCAAAGCCCCATCCAGCCTGGCCTTGAACACTTCCAAGGATGGGCCCTCCACAAGTTCTCTTGGCAACCTGTTCTGGTGCCTCACCACTCTCAGAGTGAAAAATTTCTTCCTAATAGCTAATCTAAATCTACTGTCTTCCAGTTTGAAGCCATTACGCCTCATCCTATCACTACATGCCCTTGCAAAAAGTCCCTCTCCAGCACTCTGGTAGGTGCTCTTCAGACAATGGAAAGCTGTTATAAGGTCTCCCTGGAGCCTTTTCTTCTCCAGGCTGAACAACCCCAGATCTTTCAGCCTGCCTTCATAGGATAGGTGCTCCAGCCTTCTGACCATCTTCATAGCCCTCCTCTGGACCTGCTCCAACAGGTCCACATCCTTCTTATGTTGGGGGCTCCAAAGCAGTACTCCAGGTGGCATCTCATGAGAGCAGAGTAGAGGGGCAGACTCACCCCCCATGACCTGCTGGCCACACTTCTTTTGATGCAGCCCAGAATGTGGTTGGCATTCTGGGCTGCAAGGGCACATTGCTGGCTCATGTTGAGCTTCTCATCAACCAACACCCCCAAGTCACTCTCCTGAGGGCTGCTCTTGATTTCTGCCCAGCCTATATTTGTGCTTGGGATTGCCCCAACCCACATGCAGGACCTTGCACTTGGCCTTGTTGAACTTCAAGAGGTTGGCATGGGCCCACCACACACGCCTCCCCACGTGCCTCTGGGTGGCATCCTTTCCCTCCAGTGTGTCAACCAGATAACACAACTTGGTGTCATCAGCATACTTGCTGAGGGCACGCTCAATCTCCCTGTCCATGTCCCCGACAAAGATGTTAAACAGCACCGGTCCCAGTAACTACTCCTGCTGAACACCCCTCGTCACTGCTCACCACTTGCACATTGATGTGTTGACCGTAACCCTTTGAGTGCAACTGTCCAGCCAGTTCCTTATCCACTGAGTGGTCCATTGGTTCAATTCATGTCTCTCCAATTTAGAGATCAGGATGTCATGTGGGACACAGTCAAATGCCTTGCATGAGTCCAGGCAGATGATGTCAGTTATCCCCTTATGCACTACTGCTGTAACCCCCTTGTAGAAGGCCACCAAATTTGTCAGGCATGACTTGCCCTTGGTCAAGCCATGTTGGCTGCTACCAATCGCCTCCTTATTTTCCATGTGCCTTAGCACTTTCCAGGAGGATCTGCTCCATGATCCTGCCAGACACAGAGGTGAGACTGACTGACCTGTAATTCCTCGGGTCTTCCTTTTTTCCCTTTTTGAAAATAGGGGTTACATTTCCCCTTTTCTGGTCAGTGGGAACTTAACTGGACTGCCACAACTTCTCAAATATGTTGGATAGTGGCTTGGCAACTTCATCTGCAAGTTCCCTCGGGACCCATGGATTAATTTCATGGGGTCCCATGGACTTGTGTACCTTCAGGTTCCTTAGATGGTCTTGAACGTGATCTTCACCTACAGTGGGCGGTTCTTAATTCTCACAGTCCCTGCCTTTGCTTTGTGTGACCTGGGCAGTGTGGCTAGAGACCTTGCTGGTAAAGACTGAGGCAAAAAAATCATTAAGTACCTCAGCCTTCTCCATATCCCAGGTGGCCAGGTCTCTCGTTTCCTTCTGGAGAGGGTCCACGTTTTCCCTAGCCTTCCTTTTATCACTTACATACTTAAAGAAGTTTTTCTTGTTGCCCTTGATGTCCCTGTCCGGATTTAATTCTTTATGGGCTTTAGCTTGCCAAACCTGATCCCTGGCTGCTTGGACAGTTTCTCTGTATTCCTCCCATGCTACCTATCCTTGCTTCCACTCTCTGTAGGCCTCCTTTTTACTTCTGAGCATGTCCAGGAACTCCTTGTTCGTCCATGCAGACCTCCTGGCTTTTTTGCCTACCTTCTTTGTTGGAATGCATTGCTCCTGAGCTTGGAGGAGGTGATCCTTGCATACTAACCAGCTTCCTTGGGCCCCTTGTCACGTCCCGATCTGCGACGTGGCGGGGGGGGGTCCAGGATTAAGACACAGACGAGGTCAGATGCTGTCTGCTAAAGCTTTATTGTTATCTCCCAGCCTTGATTACTGAAACGAGCACTAGAGCAAAGGAGGAAGTAGAGGAAAGGCAGAAGAGAGAAGCAGTATTACGGAGCAAAACAAGAGTATAGTCACCACCATAGGCCCTTTTGGGAGTCTCCATGGTCCTCTTGGTGTCAGCAGCGTCCTGTTGACTCATGATCCTCTGATCACAATGATGGCAGGGGTTCCCATGGTTCCCAATTTGTGGGGGGACAGAGTACTGATTTATAGTTGAAGTCTGCTTGATACTTGACCAATCAGTATAGAGGCCACTTTGCTTCTCCAACCTTTGCGTAACAAGTATCTCAGAAGATGGTTGCCCCTGATGTACCCCTTGGTGGTCACGTACACCACGTCGGTGGACAACTTTAGCACATGTTGCAGCTTAGTTCAGCAAGTTTCGGGTGCCCGCTTAGTTCAGCAAGTTTTGAGTGCCTCTGGCCTCCGTCACAAACAGGATATGGCTGGTCTGCTTGTGGTAAGTGAATTTTGAGACACCTTATCAGTCTCCTACACCCCTCTCCCCTCCAGTGCCTTATTCCAAACAATTAACTGGAGGGAACTTGAAAATGAAGCTCAAAACATCTGTGTATATATATGCATTTAATTTTTTATATATATATGTATATATAAAAAATATAATAGTATAATATATATATTCTAATCAATCTTGTTCCTTTCCAGTGACAGACACCGTGCTTTAAGATATTTTATATTTTCCAAGTTACTTTTATGACTATAAGTGATAAAAGCTGTTCCTGACAAGAATGATTTAACATCCAGAGATGGGCTGAACTCCACTTGAAATAAGGAAGTGACCCTCATCTCTTCTTTAGGTTTGTGGCAGAATTTTGGTAATATAGGCTCTCATCAGCAAAGCGGTATATGATTTATTGTATGTAGACTACAAGTAAGTACCACACTGTTTTCCAGGTTAGAATATACACTATATTAACATAATAGAGATGGCTTGGTTTTTGAAAACAAGATATACAAGCGATTACTGCTTGCTGTAAATTTCACATTAACTATATGTTTTTCTTTCTAATAAATATTTCTATAAACCATTGCAGCCTTGAAAAGTGAAAAACAACCTGAAATGTGATTCAAGAACTGTTTTGACTTGTCTGCTAAGAGTGTGCACAGTTATGTTAAAGCGTATCACACTTAGAAATACTGAGTAATACACTAGATAGCGTTTGGACTACATGATCTGAAACAACGTAATTAATTGACACCAATTGATGTATACCTTGTGTAGGGCAGGTTTTAACAATCTCATTCCCTCGCATCCTTAATATTTTCAAAAGCAAAAAGATGTATGAACCTTCACTGAAAACATAAGCAAAAATGTGTGTACATGTGTATTTTTAGACAACAGACAAAAAATCTTTTTTCATCATACAAGATTTTATTTTCAAAAGAATATAGTTTTTCTTTCCTGAACAAAAAAGAAATCTTTGTTCAGGTTCACAGTTCAAAGGCCACCTACATTTGGAAGAGCACACAAGCTTGTGCCTAGGTTCATTCACTTCAGGGAGGCTTTAGAAAAAGGCTGGAAAGATCTCCTGTACTATAGTGTTAATGATTTTCCACCTCTCTTTCTCTCCTTTTCTTTAGCAAATTCACTCTTGTGTGACACTTTCCTACTTTCTCATCTTTTGATTGATAATTGTTAAGTATTTTATGGACTGAGACATAATAGGACAAATGGGCTCA
This sequence comes from Pluvialis apricaria, assembly GCA_017639485.1. Classification (NCBI taxonomy): domain Eukaryota; kingdom Metazoa; phylum Chordata; class Aves; order Charadriiformes; family Charadriidae; genus Pluvialis; species Pluvialis apricaria. The sequence goes on along the minus strand of CM030011.1, from coordinate 36,591,423 downwards.
TGCTGATCAGTTAAAAAAAATCAGACTGAAGTTATCAGAGAAAGTTTCCTAATAGAGAGATTTTAACTGCCAAATAATTTCCCAAGGAAAGTAACAGAAGTTCAGTACTAAAGCTATTGGAAACTAGCCATGGCAAAGTCCTGGCACATGTAGTTTAAGGAAGATTCCTCCACTGACTCCCAAGGGATCACCAGCTTATATACGAAATAAACTCTGCGGATGGATGGGACACAATTTAATAGCATTAACTATCTTTTGGATAGAGATGAGAATTTAACCCATACTGTGGCATTATGTTGAAAAGAGGAAAAATTATGCTAATGATCATAACAATGTCTCCTGGCATTATTGAGCTTCAAAGCTAGCGTTGCATTACAGTAAGCAAGATAGCTAACGCGTCTTTTCAGTCTTTCTGTAAATTCTCAGTATATACATTACATATATACATACACTGCGTACTGTACACAGACATACATCATTTATACACATATAAAACGTCAGTTTGCCATGCAGCCAGAACCTACTGAAGCTGATGGGGACTTGCTGTTATAGAATTCTACATCTTGAAATATTCCTTTTAAACCTCTTCCTTGAGACAAATGATTTGTAAAAATGTCTCAGGGTTTGTGCTTTTGGCTATACCATCTAATATATATAACTATGATGTTTTGGTTTGTGCTGGAAGATAAAAAAGGACAAACCCCTTTTATTCCATCTGTTAAAAAACAAACAAACAAACAAACAAAAACTGTGGCTGGCTAGAGTACACTAAAACTAGGAGGGAAAACTTATCATATCATATTGATTTCTGCACTGTTAAGTTATTAACCATTGTCTCAGCTTTCTCTCTATGAAAACGTGCAGTGGATTAATCTTGGTAAACCTTGTTTAAAATGTTAATTCAGATATTTTTTTTTAAGTCAGGAAAGAAAAGAGGCAGAGGTTTAATTAATTAATACAAGTGACACCCAGCTTGCGTTTATGTTTTCACCAGTAGGTAACAGGTTTCACCAGAATAAGAAGAGAAGAGAAGGAATATTTAATCCTAATGACATCCAGGGTGCAGCAATATTTTCCTGTGTTGTCGTACCTAACATAGATAGATAATGTTATTTTGCCTTCTAATGGAAAACTGCGGAAAGATTAAAGGCAATTGGAAAAAAAAAAGTCTTTTCAGGAAGTGATGAATTTGACTGTCTTTAAAATATGGATAATTCTCTTAGTAACTTCTTAAGAGGAATTATCATGTTTTCTGCTGCACTGACAATGAAAGGTAATCCTAGGAGATTATATCTTAGCAAAACATTAATCATATAGTTCAATATCTTAAACTGCATGGTAAACACAGAAGATGAGCCAAACAACCCCAAACTGTCACTGCTTAGTTGCCTTGGAAAGCTGATGTTTTTTTTCCCCAGGAGCGATTAGTGGGGGTTTTTTTCAGATGTTTATTGTGAAGCCATGATATCTGAGATCGATAACTAGCATACAAATTTAAGGGTACTCCAGTAGATCTTCCCCAATTCAAGTGTGATAAGCTGAATCCAGACCAAATATGCTTTTACAAGACAAGTGTAGCACATCATTAACAGATAAAAAAGCATGGACGTATATTTACACCTTCTGTTACAATTAGGGTCTACTTGGCCTATCCCAGTGATACATTTTAGTGTTGATAAGTGGATGAAAATCCATAAAATTTCACAGCTACAGAAATGAATCTTAATAGAAAAAACATACAAAAAAGGAGCCAAACTGCTTGGGATGAAATGAAAAGGTGTGTTATATGGCTCAATAACTGTACTGAGATGGTTTGTGCTAAAATATAACAGGATGGAATAAGAAATTAATGGAATGATTTAATATGTCTGATTGGAGGCTCAACCGATGCACAGAAAAAAAGCCAGGTGCATTACTATACATTTTTTCTCAACCTGTGCAGTTGTAGGGCTACAGTCATGTTGGGATCATGGAGATGTGGTGGGATGACTCCCATGACCAGAGTTTTGCAGTGGAGGAGTAAAGGCTCTTTAAGAAGTACAGGATGGAAAGAGGAGGACAGGGAGATTGCCCTTTACGTGAGAGAGCAGCTGGAGTGCACGGAGCTCTGCCTGGGAATGGGTGAAGAACCAACTGAGAGCTTATGGGTCAGGATTAAAGAGAGGACAGGTAAAGGGGATATTACAGTGGATGTCTCCTACAGGGTGCATCACCAGGAAGAAGAGAGGTCCTCTACAGACAGATAGAAGCAGCCTGATGTTCTCAGGCCCTGGTCTTCATGGTGGACTTCAACCACCGTGATAGCTGTAGGAGGGACAACACAGAAGGACATATGCAATCCAGGAGGTTCCTGGAGTGCACTGAAGACAACTTCTCCACCCAAGTGACAGAGGAGCCAACAAGGAGACATGATCTATGGGACCTCACACTCACCAATGGGGGTCTTGTTGGGGATGTGAAGGTCAAAAGCAGCCTCGGTTGCAGTGCGCATTAGATGCTGGAGTTCAGGATCCTGAGGAAAGGAGGGAGAATAAAAAGCAAGATCACAGCTCTGGACTTCAGGAGAGCAGATTTTGGCATGTTCAAAGACCTGCTTGGAAGACTCCTGTGTGATAGGGTCCCAGAGGGAAGAGGGGCCTAAGAAAGCTGGTTGATATTCAAGGATCACCTAGTTCAAGCCCAAATGCAGTCCATACTACCAGTGGAAGGTGAGAAAGAAATCCAGGAGCCTGCATGGATGAACAAGGAGCTCCTGGCCAAACTCAAACACAAAAAGGAAATATATAGAGGGTGCAAGCAAGGACGAGTAGCCTGGGAGAAATAGAGAGATGTTGTCTGATTACCCAGGGACAAAGTTAGGAAAGCCAAAGCCCAAATGGAACTGAATCTGGCCAGGGATGTCAAAGACAACAAGAGGGGCTTCCATAAACACATAGCAGACTAAAGGCCGACCAGGGAAAATGTGGGTCCATTGCTCAACAAGACAGGGGACTTGGTTACACAGGACATTGAAAAGGCTGAGGCATTGAATGCCTTCTTTGCCTAAGTCTTTACTAGTGAGACCAGCCTTCAGGAATGCCAGGTCCCAGAGACAGGGGGAAAGTCTGGAGCAAGGAAGACATACCGTTGGTGGAAGAGGACTGGTCAGGGAATACTTAAGCAAACTGGATGTGCATAGGTCCATAGGCCCTGACGGGATGCACTCATGGGTGATGACTGAACTGGCAGATGTCATTGCAAAGCTACTCTCAATGATCTTTGAACAACCAGGAGACATACTCGAGAACTGGAGGAAAGCAAATGTCACTCCTATCTTCAAGAAGGGCAAGAAGGAGGACGCAGGGAAATACAAACCAGTCAGCCTCACCTCAGTCCCTGGGAAGGCAATGGATCTTGTTCTAAATCATTCCAGAGTGACAAGCAAATGTAAACTGAAGAATAACTAAGGTAAAAACAGAAAGAAGCTTCCCTACAGGTTGTAGAGCTATTGTGTAAATTGTTAAGAATGATTATATATTGGTGAAGATGTATCCCTGTTTTGATTGCTTTACCCATTCTGCTAATTTCTTGGCAAGTGAATGACATGCAGCTGAAATGCAACAGCCAGGGGCTTTTCAAAACCTTTCACTAAACGTATAAATGTTGTTATTATATTTTTAAACAGAGAAGCAGTTTAAAGATGTAAAATTTTGAGCTGGCTTATATTCAGCTGGCTGTCGACCAACGCCCCTAGGTTGTTTTCTGCCAGACAGCTTTCCAGCCACTCTTCTCCAAAACTGTAGCGTTGCATGGGGTTGTTGTGAATCAGGTGCAGGACCCGACGCTTGGTGTTGTTAAATCTCATACCATTGGTCTTGGCCCATCGATCCAGCCCATCCAGATCCCACTGTAAAGACATCCTACCATCAAAGAGGTCGACACTCCAGCCTAACTTGGTGTCGTCTGCAAACTTACTGAGGGTGCACTCGATCCCCTCATCCAGGTCATTGATAAAGATATTAAAGAGAACCAGCACCAATACTGAGCACTGGACAACACCACTTGTTACAAGCTGCCAACTGGATTTAACTCCATTTACCGCCACTCTTTGGGCCCAGCCATCCAGCCATTTTTTTACGGAATAAAGCGTATGCCCATCCAAGCCATGAGTAGCCAGTTTCTCCAGGAAAATGTTGTGGGAAACGGTGTTGAATTTACAACATATCTAGATATGACTGACAAATTCTTGGAAAACCCTAACATTTCAATTATTCTTCAGTTTTCTTTTTGGAAAACCAAACTCTAAAATTCATACAGGAGATGACAGCTTACCAAAATCCAAATTTTAAAATCAAGCATTTTTTTGTTTCTAGTTTTTCACAATTAATTGATTTTTTCAGGTTTTATATAATTTACAATAACAACAATCAGAAGAAGCTGAAATACAGTTTTGTGATTAGGAAAGCAATGATATATTGACAGTTCTACACATTTATTTATGGCTTGTTTGTAACAATCAGACCCACCCAAGAATATGTGCCAAAATTAAATACTGTTTTTTGCAAGAGAAAAAGAGGGAATGAAGTGTCATACTGCAGGTAAATGTTAAAAATGGCACTCCATTAAACTTTAAGTTCAAGGTTCCATTTGAAACAGAATATAGTCATCATTTGAATTTTCTGAATGTAGAAAAAAAAAGTACTTCCATTCCATTTGAGTACAGATTTTTGGTAAAACACAGAAGAACACAGTGAGAACTGGGTACTTTCTTTAGACACTTTTAAAAATGCTGCTATCTACTTCTTTCACAATCTATACAATCTTCTTTTGTTTGTGTATGGAACAAATAGAAACAGTTCTGATGAAATATTTTTGTGTAAAGAAAACAAGTCAAAATTAATAACAGATTTCTATTAGAAACAACAATGCTATCAAATTCTGCCAGAATTGATTCAAACACAGCTGAAGTTCACAGTTAACTAGTGATCAGTATTGTTTGATGGATATATTTTATGTAGGCTTTGATGCAGCAGTCAAGAAACATGATAATTTGTAATTTCTGACCTCATCCAGAGCAAATATTCTATACCTTCAGGTCTGACGCCTGGCTCCACCTGAATCTGCTGGTTTGCAGGAATGAAAAACCCAAACATCCATATTTTGTTGTGGCCTCAGATATGGTTCCGCTCACATCACCAAATTGCCCTCAGAGTTAACGTTCTCCTTCCTCTTCCTGTTGCTACTATGTCACGCTCTGGTTTAATTTTGGGTAGCAATCTGAGGTCAACATTAGACCCTAGATAGAAATGAGCAGGAGATCACTGAAAAATATGTGGGTATGAATATTAGATAGAAACTCATCATGTTTAGTGCTTGGTTACTTTTCTAAAGGATTTCAGAGAGGGTATGAAAAGCTGAAAAGGCCTAGAAATCCAACAGACCCATTATCCACTAGAAGCAGACTGTGGCTTAAATTTGAGGCACAGCATCATGTGTTGCCAGGCTTACTTTGAGGATTCACTGAATTGCCTCAGGGTCTTTTCTTCTTTTAAGAATCTACATAGAGAAGTTTCTGCTGCATTTGAACCACTTAACAAATGCACAGACTGTACTGGCTCCAGATCTTATCATCAATTCCCCCTCTCCCCTAAAGAGAGGACAAGCACCTTATTTCAGCCTGCATTAGTGACCATGCCATGGTCATTACTTGTCCTAGTTTGTCAGCAATCTAGATTCCCTTCCGACTTGCTGCTCTTCCCATTTAGTTTTGGATGAGTTTCCTTCACTTTTCTAATTCAGAATGAATTATGCTGACAGTAGTGTATATATATATGTTAACAAAATAATGCGTACGGGAATTAGAGGTAAGCCATATGCCAAATTCTGGCTATAATTCTTCAGTACTGCACACCAGAAGATATTCAGTCTCTTCTCCAGCCATTTAATATACTGTTTGATTTATTTTTGTTCACTGCTTTGGATACAGAAAAAAGCATCTTAAGTTGAAGGTGGAGAGAGAAAGCAATTTAAAATGTTTTATAACTTTGAAAATGGACTATTCAGCCTCTAACATGTCAGTTACAATAGAAAAAGATTTATTTATTTCTATTTTGCTAAAGGTAATTTCAGCTCTTGCAGATGTATTTTCATGTGGTTATATACTGTATTTTGTAAGATGGCATTCATTTAGGGAACACAGGACATGAAAGGGGGAGATGACTGTGCAATAAGCATTCTACAAGTCATAGAAAGAGAAGATTTGCTAAAATCACAAATGTGGGCTTTCTGGCAACAATAGACAGATGCCTATAATGAGCAGCACTGCCATATGTTGATCTACAAAAAAATATTTGAACCTTACTTCTCTGTGGGAGCTAACAACTGATAAATTCAGTCCATGACAAGATGAAAATAAGCCATCTACTGAACGTACAACACCCATATTCCTTTAACTGGGCCCACTTTTCTGCCCAAGATTTAAAAAAATCATTAGGGTTGCAGTGCTGCTATTCTAGCTCAGATTTTTTTTGTGATCACACTCAAAAAGAGAAGAAATTTCTGTCAGAGAGAAGAGCCTCATTGAGAAGAGGCAAGTGACATCCTAAATGGCTGTGGTTCAATTCTAGCTGTTTCTAGCTACAAATACCTAAACTTAATACTGAATGGGTGAGTAAAGGGGTGATTCAGATCTTGCACCGGGAGGGAAAGGACAGAATTAGCAATAAGGTATAAGAAGTCATTTGAGAGTTTATTCCCTCTTGCATCGACACAGACATACAATTAGAGATTTTCCTTATAGACAATCAGGCAGCAATTCTTTGAATAGTTTTAACATGAATGTTTCTGTGTATAATCCTGAAATGAACAACAGACCCATTGAAAAATGTCAAATCTGGATTTAAACTTTCCATGTCAGGTATACTATTGGATTAACATGCTCATACTTTAAAATTTCCTTAAAAAAGCCCTCATCCTGATCTATCTAAAGTAAAGTAGTCCAAACAGGTCTAAAAGGACTGACATATTGCACCAGAGGTTGACATATTCTTATTAAAAAGCAGCTACAGTTTTCTCAAAGGAAAGTTTATATTTGAAGCAATGAAACAGGGAAACATCACAAAGTTTTTAATAGAATTACTGCATGCCTTGTGATTTGGAGTTCTTTAAAGCTACAATGAAAATGACATCTAAACATAAATCAATATTCCGATCTGTCATTTTCCATAATCTTTAATATATGTTACTGAAATCATAATTTATCTAAAAAATTGGAAGTAGAACAGATAATAAAATGTATCTTCCAAGTGGATAAAGGCCTAAGCTATAAAACTAACATCTGCATGATGATATTCATGCAGCTGTTGAAATCTATGCTATTTTTTGTTTTACTTCTGAAGTCAGAGTCAGGTATGACGGTCCCAACTATACAAACCATATAGGCACATCTGAGCTGACAAATATGAACAATCTCTAACTTTAATTGGGCCACTGGTAAGCTGACCGTTAAGCAACAATTAACTATTTACTAGGTCAAAGTCTAACTTCAGCTTAAAAGTGTAATCTCAAGTTTGGAAAACATTAGGATCCATACTTTTGGTCTTGAGCCATTTCTTCTTTAACAGAGTTCAAAACTTGATCCAGCAACACCCAGTTCCCATTTTTAGTGGATTCCACCCAAACCACAACAATAAACAAAGGTTAAAACAAAGTTTAAAAGTGCATTTACATAATACAAATGCTCACAAAATTGCCTGTGATGCTGATCTCATAGTTAGCAGAGACAGTGATCATCCTGAGCAAACTAATCTGATTTGCCTTTTAATCTCACAGTCCTTGTAGTTTAATTTTATTACAGATTTTTGGTTTTTTTTCAATATTCCTATCTATTGTTTTATGATTATTTTGCTAAGTTACATTTGGGGATTCAGTAAATTATTTCTGTTTAGAATGAGATTAACATTGATGTGTTCCTCTGGACCTTCTCTAACAGTTCCATATCTTTCTTTAACTGGGGACCCCAGAGCCGGATGCAATATTGCAGGTAAGGTCTCATAAGAGTGGAGTAAAGGTGAAGAGTCACCTCCCTCAACCTGCTGTCTACGCTTCTTTTGATGCAGCCCAGGGTACGATTTGCTTTCTGGGCTACAAGTGCACATTGCTGGTTCATATCAAATTTTTCATCTGCCAGTATCCACAAGTCCTTCTACTTAAGGCAATGGGTTAATTAATTCATTTACTAAATAACAAAATCACAACAAAAACTAGAGTCCTTCAGCATCAGATGATGTATTTCCGGGGTGTTGAAATGTTGGGAGAAGTTGGAAAAAGTTATTTCCCACCAGGTTTATTAAGTTACTATGTTAGCATGAAGCAACTGCAGTTACCTTTTCTTAGACTTTTGATATATCAGTGACATAACCATTGATATTATGATAATATCAAACTAGCCTTCCTCCGTACATCACTTAGACAAATCTGCAATCAGTCCATACTTAAAGAAATAACGTTAGCTCTAACGAGACCAAATCAAACATAGATAGCTTCCAGGAGAGCTATTTCCTGGTTTGTATAGTGGACATTATTTACAGCTCCAACATGTTATACACAATAATCAATCTGCTTATTCACAGAAAGAATAATGGGTGCAAAGTAAATAGGAATACTTATGGCGAAGTATTATAAAAGCACTACTTTTGCTTGGAACACTAAGGTTAGATATTAACAAACATGTTCTTATAAACTGGCTTGTTAAAAAATGTCCAGAGGATTAAATTATAAATCTAGATAAAAACCCTGATTTTCAGCCTGATTGATTTTCCTTGTGTTTTAATTGTATGTTACTTTCAAAGAATTGGGCAGTAGTAATAACGGCATACTGTTGCCTTTCGTTAGCAACACATTTAAGTTGTAAGATAACTGTTTCCTTTCTTCCTCTTACCCATTTTTCAAATTTGTTCATTCTTATCTTCGAAACACAAAATCATACAATAGTTGAGGTTGGAAGGGACCTTTTTAGATCATCCAGTTCAACCCCCTTGATTAAGCAGGTTGCCCAGTGCCGTGGCCTGTAAGGTTTTGAATATCTCCAAAGTTTGCTTCTCTTGGCAACCTGTTCCAATGCTTGATCACTTTAGCAGTAAAAAAAAAGTGGTTCCTTATGTTTAAATGGAATTTCTCATTCTTCAGTTTGTGCCCAATATGTATTTTAAGTATCATCAATACTGATCAAGGTGTACTAATTGATGTAGAAGCTATCCTATGGAAGGTGGTTCCACAGGACAAATATTTTCCCAGGGCAGCTAGTGGTCTTTAACACCCATTAAATAAAATGATGGAACTCTTCCATGTCCCACAGTGCTTTTTTAAAGAAGGACACATCTGAAATAAAATGAGAGCAAATCTGAACTACAAAATGATAGGATTTTTTCTTCTCTTCTTCCGTCCTCTGCCTCCCTCTTTAGAGTGGGGAGGTGCTGAAAGCAAGAAGAAAAATGGTAAACACTGTGTGGTCTACCCATACTTCAGTATATGTTATTTCTAGATTTTCCTATTTCACTATAACAGAAGAAGAAAAACATCCTACCCAAGGCTGGTAAGGAACTTGTCTACAGAATGAAATATCCTTTGCTTTTTTTTTTTTGTTAGAACTGAAGAACAAATTAGGCTTTATATGCTATATTCCTAATACAACTGAACTTTGTCCTGTTTCTAAGACTAAAAAGGTTGCAAAAGGCTATGTTTAACAAGTCTGTCTGCAGCTAACATGCTGCAGGTTTTCCAGTGCAGTTTTCAAGCCAGCTAAAAAAATAAAAGTGCTGTGTTAATGCTGATGAATTATTCTTCCCACACTGTGTTAAAGCAACATGCTCATTTACTCTTGGCCAAAACAAGATTGTACCAAGCATTTGGTACAATAACTCAGAAGCACATCAATGTTGCCCATAGAGGAGAGGTCCTCGAGTCCAGTGAATCAAGTGTTTCAGATGTGACCGAGAAGGAGTGAAAATGCCTTTGTCACCAAATATGGTGTTCTTATGAGAGTCCATTTTTCTCCTATATAGTATTTACATGCTATTTCAGAGAAAAATAATAAGACAATGGAATGAAATATTGAAACAGCTATTGTTCCTTACCTTTTGTAATCCCACAAAATTCCCTTTTAATTACCGTCATATCTGCCATATGTCAGAACATCGTCAAAAAAAAGGATGTCTGAAAATGAAGTGTAATAAAGTTGATCTTCCACAAATAATACACAGTACATTCATTATATATGTTTTGTGACAGAAGAAGCTGTTATCCTTTTTCCTCCAAATATTTCTGACTGTTCTTGCTTAATTTTAACTTCAATAATCAGAGATCCCATAATGACTTTTTTTCAGTTTAGAGTTACAATTCTTTCAAACAAAAGAAAGTCTACCTGCCAACCACTAAGGTTTCTTTTTAACAGATTTTGAAAAAAAAGGAGATATTTCTTTAAAAATAGAAAATATTCAACTTCATGCAATCTTTAAGGAAAGGTTACAAAAATAATTGGCCATCACAAACTAAAGCATAGGTTCAATGCCAAACTGAGTAGTTCTGCTTGTTCTTGAGTAGCTGCTTGCTCTCTGCTTATTCTCTCCCTGTTCAGTTTCTGCTTTTTGGGAATCTTGTTTACCAATAACATTCTCTGAGCTTGTCTTGTATATCCAAGAATGAGGAAGGATTGATATGAGTTCTTATCCCTACCCTTCCACTGAGGTTTTACACAGGGAGCTGCGCATGAAACTGCTAGATGATGATCCATCATTTCAGATTAAGTGACTGATTGCTGATGAATCAGTCTACTGTGTCATTATAGAAAAGCAGATGTAGGAAAGTGCAAGATGTCCTTGGGATAAATTCAAAGTTGAAATAAATAATAGTGTGAATTGGTCTTCATCTGAAATGAAATAAAACCAACCAGCTCTGATCCAATAGTTTGGATGGCTTTACCTTTTCAGTTTAGTTTCAAAAAAAGTAAATCATACTCAAGAGGACAACAACTTTTGTGTTTTGATGGTGAATCTCCACAAATGTTTGTTATTTATAATTTTCACAAGCAAAAACTCTCTGTAGGTTTCAGGAGTTACAATCAGTGTATGTGATCACAAAGCCTGTTTTTAGACATTAACTTCTAGTGTAAAGATAATGTACTTCTCCAGCACCTTTCCCTTGTAAACTTCTAATTAATAAAGTGCAACTGTGAAATAAACAACAGATATTCAGGGCTAATGCTATTTATTTCCACAGTTATCCACTACTCAAATGAGTGATTCCTAAAAAATTGTGGCAATTATACTGTTTTACAAGGTGATTTCAACAAAAGCATCTTGTCACAGGAGATGTGCTGCAGGTAATTTAAGCTGCCATTGTTAGTACAAATATATCAGTATTTATATACGGCAATTCTAATTAAACAGAAAAACACATTTAAAAAATCAAACTATAAGTCTGATATAGACCTTCTGAAAAACTGATACAACTAAACTTGGCTGAAAGAAAATCACATTAGAGTTGTAAGAAATGGATCAGGGAGAGATCGCAAGAAATCACCATGCTAACTGCTTGCCCCCAGATAGGATTTATATATAAAATACAGTCAACAAATATTTGTCCCAATTTAATATTAAAAAAGACAAAGATTCTAACATCAAAAAATTGTTCAAGTAGTAAAAAGACCTAATCAATAGACTGTCACCCTACTGTAAAATATCCTTTTTCATCTATTTAATATTTCAATGCTATAGTATATCGAAAATAAAGTAGAAACAAATAATCTTAAAACAGTGAGCATAATGACAAAACCAGTAAAATATTAACATTCTCCAAAGCTTTTTTATTTTTTTAGCACTATCTTATTGAAGGATAAGTAGAAGACCACTTCCCAAAATCTTACAGAATCATTGACATAATTTGCTAACTTATTACGATGATTTAATGTTATGAATCTAACGCCATGGACTCACCTAAACTTTAATAAATTGTCAGCATCTCATATATGTGAAATATTAGGATGCAAAGTTAAAAAGTAGAGAATTTCACAGGCACCAGTTGCTGATTTTCTTATATATCTACAAGCTACCTCTGCCTTCTAAACTGTATCCTGTTTCATTCATCTAAAATGTTTAGCTAGAGAGATATCATGTCATTCAAAAGAGGGTAGATTTAGACCAGATATAAGGAAGAAATTTGTTAACATGAGGGTGGTGAAACACTGGACTAGGTTGCCCAGGGAGGTGGTAGATGCCCCATGCCTGGAAATATTTAAGGTCAAGTTGGATGGGGCTCTGAGAAACTTATCTAGTTGAAAATGTCCCCGCTCATTGCAGGGGAGGTTGGACTAGATGGCCTTTTAAGGTCCCTTTCAAACCAAAGTATTCTATGATTCTATGATTTTATTTACATTGTAATGAGACTGTCAATGCACATTAAAAAGTGGTTGCTCTCCAAACCTGAAACAGATGTAAAGCTAAGTAAAACAGTATAAACAATCTCTTTTGTATGTTCTATCATCCATCCATTACCAGTAGCAGAGAGGAGCCCTTATGAATTGACTGGCTTTAAACTAGACTCAGGGGGAGAAGGGGGTATCATCAGGCTTGCCTGTGACAAGCCAAGGGATGATGCACCGAGGATAGAGGAACGGGGTGCTAAAAAGGGCCTGCAGCCTTTTGCTCTGAGATATGCTGGCTACACTGCAGCACACTCAAAGTCTTATGTAGATGAGCCAGGAACTCCTAGGAGACAGGAGACAATGGGGATAGGGTAACAGGAGACAATGGGGAGGCACTGTTAATACATGGCAAAGCAATGCCGCCTGGAGAGCAACGCAGAGGAATTGCAACCGCTCCAGCCAATTCAGCCTCAACGAGGACACGGATTAAATGCCTCTGTGCAAATGCACATAGGATGGGGAACAAACAGGAGGAGCTAGAGACGTGTGCACGCCTCCAAGGCTACAATGTGACTGGCATCACGGAAACGTGGTGGGATGGCTCCTATGACTGGAGTGTGGGCATGGAAGGTTACAGGCTCTTCAGGACAGACAGGCAGGGGAAACGAGGAGGCACCATTGCTCTATATGTCAACGACCAGCTGGAGTGCATGGAGCTTGGCCTAAGAGCCATGGATAAAGAGCTGACTGAGAGCTTATGGGTCAGGATTAAAGGGAAATCAGGAGCAGAGGACATTACAGTGGGGGTCTGCTACAGACCACGTCACCAGGAAGACCGAGTGGATGAGGCTCCCTATAGACAGATAGGGGTGGCATCGCGTTCACAGGCTCTGGTCCTCATGGGCAACTTCAACCACCCCAAAATCTGTTGGAAGGATAACACAGCAGGGCATAGGCAATCCAGGCGGTTCTTGGATTGCATTGACGACAACTTCCTTCTCCAAGTGGTAGAGGAGCCAACGAGGAGAGGAGCTATGCTGGACCTTGCCCTTACCAACAGGGAGGGCTGGCAGGCAGTGTCAAACTCAAGGGTAGCCTGGGCTGTAGTGATCATGAAATGATAGAGTTCAAGATCCTTGGGGCAGTGAGGGGGCTGTGCAGCAAGCTGACCACCCTGGACTTTAGGAGAGCTGACTTCGGCCTCTTGAAGAATCTCCTTGGTATGTTGCCATGGGGTGAAGCGCTGGAGGGAAGAAGGGCCCAAGAAGGTTGGTTAATATTCAAGGATCACCTCCTCCAAGCTCAGGAGCGATACATCGCTACAAAGAAGGCGGCAGGCAGAAAAGCCAGAAGGCCTGCATGGATGAACAAGGAGCTCCTGGAGAGTGGAAGCAGGGACAGGTAGTGTGGGAGGAATACAGAGAAATCATTCGAGTAGCCAGGGATCAGGTTCAGCAAGCTAAAGCCCAGAACGAATTAAATCTGGCCAGGGACATCAAGGGCAACAAGAAAAACTTCTGTAAGTATGTCAGCAAGCAAAAAAAGACTAGTGAAGATGTGCACCCTCTCCGGAAGGAAACGGAAGAGCTGATGACCCGGGATAGAGACAAAGCCGAGGTATTCAATGACTTTTTTTGCCTCAGTCTTCGCTGGCAAAGACTGCAGCCACGCTACCCATAATGCAAAAAGCAAAGGCGAGGACTGAGAAAACAAAGAACCGCCCACTGTAGGTGAAGATCAAGTACGAGATCACCTGAGGAACTTGAAGGTGCACAAGTCCATGGGACCTGATGAGATGCATTCGCAGGTCCTGAGGGAACTATTTTTCATATTTTCAAAAAAGGAAAAAAGGAAGACCCAGGGAACTACAGGCCAGTCAGTCTCACCTCTGTGCCCAGCAAACTTGGAAGAGGGTAGATTTAGATTAGATATTAGGAAAAAAATCCTTTGCTATGAGTGGGTTGAGGCACTGGAACAAATTGCCCAGGGAAGTTGTGGAGGCCCTATCCCTGGAAGTGTTCAAGGCCAGGTTGGATGGGGTCTTGAGCAACCTGATCTAACGGAAGGTGTCCCTGCCCATGGCAGGAGGGTTGGAACTAGATGATCTTTAAGGTCCTTTCCAATCTAAACCATTCTATGATTCTATGAATAATATATTTGATACAGACAGGTCTTTGAACACAGTTAAACTCATCATTTTGAAAGAAAACTTTAGCTTTTCCTTATCTGCCTGCAATTACCTGTACCTGGACCTGTATTATGCAATATTTTACGTAGATAAAAGCTTTATATATTGAAATTGAGCAGTAGTTATTCATTTTGCCACCATTTAGCAGATATCAGTGTTCTTTCCCAGGCAAAACTAAATTGGAAAACAGAAGAACCTGATCCTGTTTCATCAAAGGCACTGGAAATTTTTCAATTGCCTTAAGTTGGATTTGGATTAAAACTGAAATAAGAATTACAGCATTGGTAGATTTATTTGATCCAACCTCATTTGATTTTTTAAAAAATCCTAATTAGCGGGTAGAGTAAGTGTAGCATATTTATTATATTTGAAACTTAGCAATACATTTATTACCACGTCTCAAAATCTTAATTGAAAATTTATTTTAAATTAGCCTGCATATAAACTATATTGAGGTTGGAAAATGTGCTAAATGGCCACTTTCATTTCTAGATTCTGCTGTTTCTTTGAAAGCTTTATTAATTGTTAGAGAGCACTGCAGACCTATATGCAGTCCATTGTACAGAAGCAGCTGAACTGTGCAATGAAAGTCTTATGTAGTATGGGATTTGCTAGTTAATTACATATTATTGTGAAGCAAATTCATTTATTTTAGCCTATCTCCAAGTATGCGAACATATGTCACTTCTCTATAAACTTCATTAGTTTTCATTACACAGATATCTTAAAAAATCTGGTGGTCATTCTTACCTCTGTATTGATTAGTAATACTACATCATTTCGAAATACTGATGATTAAGGATTTTTCTATGAGAGATCATGAACATATTGAGGTAGAATGTTTTCCATTAATTTTTTTTTTCAGTAATAACTTCTGTTCATTTGAGACATTGCTTAATAGTCCATAACTCCTACTTTAATAGGAAACAATAATCAATTTCTACTTGTACTTGAATACTGTAGGCTATAAATTTTAACACATTTAATACACACTTAATGATACACCTTTGGAAATACTAATGGAAGCAGAGTCTTGGCCATCATTATTTGCATATGTATCCTTGAAGATTTACAGGGTATTTACTTGAATCATGTAGACTATAATGGAACTAACTATTTTGCTACAGGAAAAAAAAAAGAGGACTTATAATTTTACCTGGTTTCTGTCCCCAAAAGTTTTATGTGTGAGTCCTAGATAAAGATGATCTATAAATATGATATTCACTCAGTGATAGCAAGCTTCTCACTTACAAGAGGACATGCATCCAGCTATGAAAAGGTTAATAATATATTCGAGCATACCATTTTAGAAGTTATAAAATTCTATCAGCCTACAGTGAAAGCAGAGGCCTATAGCACTCATAAATTGGAAAAAGAATAAACAAGATGTGATTACTGTTTTCTTGCTTTAGAACCAGACAGAAGCATACTAAAACAGTATAACCAGTGACAGTACTTTGTAACATTGTAACTTTAGTAACATGATCATCAATAAGCATTTTGTAACAGAGACAACCATAAAAGTATAAATAATATGCAACTGTAAGAGGTCAAACAAACACTTGGGATACAATTACATAAGCGGGTTTCAGGAGATCACCTGCAAGCAATAAAAGTGGCAACACACAAATAAAGGATGTAGAACAGGCCAATAACAGCATTCCTTTTGCTCTTGCAGAGCAAGACAGGGAGCAGGCTTGTTATCACTAATTGTTTAAGTATGTAGTGCTAAGGATTATTACTGGTGATGTGTATCATTAATGAATATCATTCTAGTAAAATCCTTATGTTTGAAGGTGATCTGATTTATCAATCTTTTAAACACTTTTATCCCACTGATCTCTAAGTCCCTAGCTGATGTATGGATACATTCACAAAACCACAGAAGGAATGATGTTGGAAGGAACCTCTTGAGATCATGTTGTCCACCCCCGTTTTTCAAGGCCACCTAAAGCAGGTTGCTCGGAATGGGTTGCAGTTGCAAGCTGTATTCAGTTGCAACAAACCCATGCTGTAGGCAAGTTATGTGGAATTAGACAGATCTTTCACAATTTGTTTGGTTGCAACATCTTGACTTTTTCTTTCATACTTTGATGGTCCATAGCTGTCAGGAATTTCATAGAATAAATCATAGAATAGTTTAGGTTGGAAGGGACTTCAAAGATCATCTGGTTCCAACCCCCCTGCCATAGGCAAGGACACCTCCCACTAGACCAAGTTGCTCAAAGCCTCATCCAGCCTGGCCTTGAACACTTCCAAGGATGGGGCCTCCACAGGTTCTCTTGGCAACCTGATCTGGTGCCTCACCACTCTCAGAGTGAAAAATTTCTTCCTAATAGCTAATCTAAATCTACTGTCTTCCAGTTTGAAGCCATTACGCCTCATCCTGTCACTACATGCCCTTGCAAAAAGTCCCTCTCCAGCACTCTGGTAGGCGCTCTTCAGACAATGGAAAGCTGTTATAAGGTCTCCCCGGAGCCTTTTCTTCTCCAGGCTGAACAACCCCAGATCTTTCAGCCTGCCTTCATAGGATAGGTGCTCCAGCCTTCTGACCATCTTCATAGCCCTCCTCTGGACCTGCTCCAACAGGTCCACATCCTTCTTATGTTGGGGGCTCCAGATCTGGATGCAGTAGTCCAGATGGGGTCTCACCAGACCAGAGTAGAGGGGCAGACTCACCCCCCTTGACCTGCTGGCCACACTTCTTTTGATGCAGCCCAGGATGTGGTTGGCTTTCTGGGCTGCGAGTGCACATTGTCGGCTATTTTAGTATAATAATATTAGATACTCATATAATTACATACTTATATAATTATACGCTTTTATAAGTACATAATTATAGTGTAATTGTCCACTGTTTTAAGAGTTTTCCTCACTCAAGAGAAAAAGATGATAGGAAACAAGATTTTCGGAACAGTTTAAAGAAATTACGTGTTAACTCCTTCAAATCAAATAAATGGTGCCTCACAGGAGACCTGTGGGGTTTTTGAGACACACACTCCACATGCTTACTTATATGGAACACCTTCAACAACACTAGTCAAGTGCTTAAAAATTACTTTCCCCTTTTAAATGCAAAGATTATGAGAGGAGACAGAAACACAAACATGATAATGTTTCATGGTGTGGGATAATTATAAGCACACTGGCTGCTTGTTCTACAGTGTTGAAAAAGGTTCTGTCTCATAGGTTCAGGAAAAAATTAAAGTTAAATCCACTTTGCAGTGAAATAATTTTGAACAGAATAATTTGGTCAATCCTATGATATGTTTCAGGGAGAACTAGCCTTTACCTTATTCTCTTGTGGTCTCCGTAGGCCTAACAGTTCAATGCCAAGCACACAGCGCAGCACAGCCTTCCTTCCCCACCAATTTACACTTCTGAGAAAAGAAATGAAATCTCATGCAAGTGTCTTTCTACCTGCCTTTGCACACTTATGAAGCTTCATCCTGCTAGCACTAATTATTCCTGTTGCTGGATTGTGGAAATTGCTGATAGCTTTTATTACCAAGAACAAATAGCCCTGCTTATGACAGACTTGGAAAGAAACTTCCTTTCTTTAGAGCAAAGGAGCTCTCCCTTTCCAAAAAGGTAAGGCTGATCATATAAAACATTCAAAGAAAATGTACATGAAAATCCCTTCATTTTTACCTATTACTTTTTAAAATGTTGATAACTATCTTTATAATATACCATATCCACATCCAGTTAACAAGTCAATCCCCCTGCAGAAACCTATGAAGGTAGATTGCAAACATTTCTTTCAAAGCTTTTCATTTGAAAGTACAAAATGTCCAGGAATTTTAGAAATTGTTGTGGAATCCCCATGTTCTAAGATACTTATTATTCAACAGAACAAGGCCCTGAGCAGCCTGATCTAATGCCACAGCCAGCCTTGCTTTGAGCAGGGGGTTGGGCTAGTAGACCTGCTGAGGCCCCTACCAGACTAAACTGATCTGTAATTTTATGATTCTGCATTTAAAGAGTGTAATTGGCAAAGACACAAATATCTTCAGTTTTCTTTTTCCTTGAATGTATGTTGGATTTACCAAAAGGATTTGTTGACAGACAGCATCCACTTATTTGGTTATTCTCAGTTTGCTTGTTATAGTCCCTAAGGCATAGGGGAAGCTCTGCTGAGTTTAAGAGCATTTTTGGTTTTCTGGAGGAGCCCGTATGTAGGAGAAATATGGTCCATCTCTAGCTGTGGCTTTTTAAAAGTTACATCACAAATGTGCACGCACAGGGGGATGCCTGCTGTCTTAGAGAGTTCCTGAGTAAGACAAGGAGAGTAATATATGATTTATGAAAGAAATTTAGCTGATCTAGGCACTCGAGACAGATGTTTAAAGAAAAAAGAAGTGAAAAATTGACTTGCTTTCTCTACCTTCCCACAGTCTTCATTTTCAATTTTACACAGAAAACATCTTGATATTTGACCTTTTTTATCATGCTAGAAAGTTACATATGTGTCCTGCTCAGACAAAAGGAAAAGAGTTACATATGCTGGGAAGGGAGTGACTTTATAATTTCATACTATATTTGGTCAAACTTCTTTGTGACTGGAGTGGAGTTTTCTATTTCACTGAGAGTTTAATCTGTCACTCAGTCACGCACAGAACAAATATGATTACATTTTCTTTACAAAGAGAACTATTGTTGTATCACAAATGCTGCATATTTTTACAGTTTTTAGATCTCCTGGTGATCATCTTCCCACACATCAAGAGAGGTTTACAAGCTTTGGCATGTATAGCTCAGAAATACGAAGTCACACATACAGGTCTGCTTGGAGGCTTCCAGGGTTGGAAGGCAGATCTCTGACAATACAAATATTTAACTGCAGGTGTTTTGTGAATACCTGCACTTAAAACATAAAATACGTAGTATGATTAGGGTATCAGTGGATGATCTTGCAGTTGTTGTCCTGTTACTCAAAAAAGTAATTTGGTGGATTGAAATGACAATGAGTTAAATTTTATTGAGAACAGCAATTGAAGCAAGGGGGCTACATTTGTCAAATACAGGGGAAACCTTTTCACAAGCACATGCTCACTCACATATATACTGGTCCTGGGTGTATGCCAAGAAGAATCCCTGCTGGAAGCAGCTAGGATCAAATAACCCCAGTCCCAATCCATTTTATATCCAACACAGACCTTCAGATGTCACAGAGGTGGCATAGTCCAGGGAAGTCATCCTAGTTTCTACCATCAGCTGAGTTTATTTCTTAGTAGAAGTGCAAGATCCAATGTGCAAGAATTATTGTGCATAGGGGGGTAAAACAAAGATGACACAAAGAAGGTAGAAATTGTATACTGATACAGAAGAATCAACTCGTGTCCTGCACTCATTTAATCTTATTTAATCTCATATTAAGTAAATAATTCAATGTTGTACCATATACACGTACATAATACTTAAAGCTTTTTTACCTAAATGTGCTGGTTTTGGTAAGGGCTGAAAATCAAGATTAAAATTTAAAATTACATTGATATGTAAAAAAAAAAAGGTCTAAAAATACCTCAAATAAAATGCAGTTTAACAAGTGCATATGCAAAACACTACACTTACATGCACACTACAACACATATGCTAAAAGGGGGATGGCTGAAAGGTCTGCAAAGAAGGATCTGAGGTTTAAAAAGTCTCGTAAACATGCATAAATCAATCGTACGTTTCTGCTCTAAACAGAAGTGCAAGAAGTACTCAGGAATTTCACATATCAAATACATAAAACAATGCTTCCACACTATTCAAACACCTTCTCTGGGGCAGGCTGTACATTTCTGGAGCAATACAGTGTCAGTGAAGTTCGATCTGTCTTTTAGGCTGTCTAAGGCTTTCACTAAGTGTCTTGAGAAGCTGTAAGTAGTGTGCTGTGCTCTTGATAACGTGTTGATTAGGTGCCATCAGCATCTGCTGTCCATATATATTTCATCCTTGCTATTCCTTCCAGTGTTTTTGCACACCCAAGTTCTCATTCAACCCACATTCATACCAGTCTTAATATTTCTACTGCAAAACTCAACTGAGGGAAGCTGTGCAGGCATATGTAGGATTGTTTTGTATATCAGCTTCATATAGATCTACCATACCAACAAATTGATTTATGGTGCAAAGAAGCACATACAGGCAAAGAAGCATGAACAAATAAAGACAGAACATGTAACTTTTTACAGGCTATTAAAAGCACATATTTACACAGATGAATGACGACTGTTGCATGTTCACCCTGCCTTAAGATTCTTATCATAAGATAGGAGGCTTCCAATCTTTAAGAGGGAATAATTTGAATTTCATTAGAAATTTTCTATTGTCATGCTGGACATTTATCTTGATTTTAAGCTCTTGAGATTAATACCTATGCTGGGGTCTTGTAACAATCAGTAGAAGTCATAAATGGGAATGCAAAACACTGGCTCCCCCTTATAAGAAAAAAGCAATACTTCTTTTTTGATGAGATATAAAATTGAAGATCTGATTGGAAATAATTTTGATTTGTGCCTGCTGTGGACCTTAATCGTGACTCATAAATAATTCATTGTTAAAAATGTGCAGGTTTATCAATTTCTGTATCCTGACTCACACTCCAATTGCAAAAATATATTTTCAATTGTTAGAGACATTAGTCTCTTAACTGATACAGCAGTCTTACAGTTTCTTCATTGTGACTGAAAGCTGAATCTGCGCTGTTAACTCTTATATGAATGTTCATGTGTCATGAGACAGTTGGCACATATTGCCTTGAAACCGCCTCTGCATCAGCAAAAGGTGATCTAGTTTGTATGTTGTGTTTATAAACGCTAAAGCAGTTGTGAATACTTTGGGATGAAATTCACAATGCAATTCCAGCTTTATTACTCTTCATTCCAGCATGATTTAGCTAACAGAAAGCTCCTTTTCCACTATATGCCAAAATGAAAAGTAATTGCGGGGTAAATATTAGATTACTAAAAATACAAACGAGGACTTAAATGAAAATTATCTGTAACTATAAAATAAATCATCAAATGCAATTTTTTAAGAAGTGCACAGAACTGTTGTAACGTGACAGTGAAATTTGAGAATTCCTTTTTTTTTTTAATGAACTTGGAAATACAGGTGTTCAGAATATTTTCTCAGAACAAAATCTGGAGCTCTGATTTCTTGTTTTTAAGAACTGATTGGGACAGGACATCCATTTGAGACATAATGTTCTTATTCAGTCATTTGAAAATGCACTTTCAGTGATTGTGATTCTTGGAACGAATCAAAGACAAAGTCAAATTGCTTATGTCAACCTATACAAAGCAAACAAACATAGATCACATGGGGAGAACTATGTCTAAGAAACTATGAACTCGGGTCCAGATGCAAGGATGCACATGCATATAGCTTTTCTAGATTTTCAATTTCTGTTCAGTCTGTTTAAAGAGCCCAAAGATAGACAAGTTATTCTCTCATGTTTAAAATCAGATTCTAGATTTAGACTCAAGCCTTTTGGCATCTGGAATTAAGAAAACAGTTTGACTCAGGATACAGAGACTGTTATTTTTTGTACTGTCAGATTGTGGCATGTGATGGAAAGCACATTTTAGTTCTTACTAGAATGTAAATTATAATTTGTGCAATTAGAAATTAGAAAAGTAAAGGTTATAAAAAAAGCCAGACTTCACTCTCACTAGTGCTAAATTACAGTAAAGCAAATGGTAAAGTAGTACGTAGTCACAGAACATTTTAAAAAAAACCAACAGGAACTCAATCAAAAATGGCTTCCCTGCAGTTGATATTAACATAAATTCCATCACTGGTTAAAAAAAAAAAGAAAAGAAAAAGATCCAGTGTTGAATGTTTTCATAAAATTATTCCAGCTCTCCAAGACCTCCACCAGAGTCAGTTGCCTTCTAACCAGTCCTGCTTGGCTGTAAACTCATTTTCCATTATGGGCCACAGTGAAAAATATTATCCATTATCTTAAAGTAGTTGGTTAGAGATCTCAAAACAAAGAGTGACTTAACAGGCTAAATGTCCTTTGGATGGAGAACTTCTCTCTCTCTCTCTCTATCTCTCTCACCTCTGTTCTGTTCCATAAAAGGACTCAGCTGGAACATCCTGTGTTGTTCCACCTATTTCCCTCATAGAAACATGTTGAATCGCTTTTGCTAACATTTCTACCCAGGCCAAAGAGAATCAATGTGATACTCAGTGACTATTTACAACTATTAATTCAACATGATAAAAAGTTAATCAAAGTAAAAAAAAAAACAAAAACTAAAGAAAAAAAAAGAAAAAGAAAAAACAACCCTGAAGTAATTTAAGAACGTAAATCTCATTTGAAAGGGAGTCTGTCTTTTACAATTCTAGTAGATTTTGATAAACAAAAAACAAAACGTTTGCTTAGTTGTGCAAAGTTATTTTTCTTTTAAGCTTCAACAAAACCATTTTTACCTCCTATCCCTTCTGTATTTTTGTTTCAGGTTCTCTGGAATGCAAAAAACACATTAAACTTATTAAAACAGAACTGAATTAGCAATTCATCTCTTCTTCACTCATTGGTACCCTCTTTAGCAGTTGACTATATTTACAAGAAAACAATACAGGCAAACTATAAAAAGGAAGTAATTTTTTCATATTATACATACTCACCCTGAGGTTAATACTTTCACTTTCTTTGCTGTCAGAAGGAGCTCACATACATCAACAGCTTACCATTCTTTAAAATGAAGCAACTCACACCACCAAAGTACTTCAGGCTGCTCTTGTGGAAAGAATCAATCCTCTTGTCCCACACCAAAAAGATAACATATTTATTACCAAACAATTCCTAATGGAAGATGAACAAAGCATTCTGATAATTCAAGGACAAATTGTTCTAACTAATAAATAATTGCTTTATCTATAATTATTCTGAGTTGAGTTGTGTTGAAAGCTCGCCATAAAGAGGTGAGACAAAATACAAAAATACTAAACCAAGAAGAATCAAAAATTTTTCTTTATGTCCTTTCTAAGGGGAAAAGTGTGTTTGCTGCTAAAGATTGTTTTCATTTTTTTATTCTAGGATCAAAAGTTCTGATCCGTTTAACAAAGTCTGGAGGTCTAGCCAAAAGGCAATCAGGATCAAAGGCTGCCTCCCTGCAAAGTTTCAAAAAGAGAATGGCTAATCATTCCTAAACAGAAAGTAGAGCATCCACAGCAGAGCTCTAACTGCTGTGTGATGATGTATGGGGTTCACACTGGCAACTCCAAGAGACAATCTTGAAAAAAAAAAAATAAAGCCCCTTTTAAGATTTGTTCTAATCTGTAGAGAAAAACACATAAAGATGAAACAGTCACAAGTGTGAAAACATCACACAGAACTGGATTGTGTATATTTACTATTAGCCTAAATAAGAAATATTTTCTTGGGTCTGCATCCCGCTATTGCATTCTATGGGCTAAAGAGGAGGAATGAAGGTGGAGCAAAGAGAAAGTGTGACACCTGAGAAACAGCTAGAGTGGGGCAGAGAGACCAGTATCATGTGTCTAGGAAAACAAAAACTGCCTAGAATCTACTTGTGTCATGCAAAGATAGAAGATCTTTGAGAAATACCTTAGACATAAGCATGTCTGCAGCCCAAGGCACTCCTCAGTTTCTGCTGTCTTGTATTTCTTAGGATAGCACCATTTAAGGCCCAACATAGCCAAAAATACATTATTTACAGCATAAAAACTCTTGAAATTGACTTTCATGAAGTTTATTAACTCCACTGAATTTTCAATTACCCTTAAAAATTGCCTTCCTAATTTCTTCTTCATATTTGGATTCCCAGGTTGGAGAGAAACTTTGCACTTCTTTCAATGAGTCTGAATAAAAAATTGTTAAAAAATGTAACATAAGACAATTATTCTTTTTTATATCTTTGGAATTTCATTTCATTTTAACTAGTTATGAAAATCACTATATGTATGTTCTTGTTCTGCAGGAAACAGGTTATTGGCAATAAAATAAAGCTGTGGTACACCTCTGAGAAGGAGGAATTTCTATTTTATATTATTTAATGGTAAAAACAGACTAAATCATTGAAACAGACACCTGCAGTTAAATATGAAATATTAATTCAACACAGTAATAAATAAAATAACATCATTCTCAGTGGCCCTAATTAGAAATAAACCTTAACAATTTTCTAACACCACTTCTTATGCTTCACTAAAGTGATTAATTTGAAAAACAGTCTATTTCCATAAAAACAACAGAAGCAATTAACTGGTCTCTATTTACCCACTTCTGAAGTAAAAAGAAAGATACACTCAACACAGAATATATGACCTCTTTTATTTATTCATTTTAAATTAACATAGAAGACACTTATGCTCCCGGTAATCACAGATTTC
The DNA here is from genome assembly GCA_017639485.1 of Pluvialis apricaria. Classification (NCBI taxonomy): domain Eukaryota; kingdom Metazoa; phylum Chordata; class Aves; order Charadriiformes; family Charadriidae; genus Pluvialis; species Pluvialis apricaria. The sequence goes on along the minus strand of CM030011.1, from coordinate 36,566,482 downwards.
ACGGGAAAACAAGGAAACAAAAGAAAAATCTGCTGACTGCTCACTGTGTTAAAGGGAGCTCAGTTTAATTTTGTGTCTCCTTTACTGTCCCCTTGATTCTGCAAGTAAATTACAGCAACCACCACCCTGTAGTAGTTTAGAGCAGGCAGACCTGTTCCCAGAAAAAGTGCACCACTCTAGGGGGCTCCTTCTGAATGGCCCTAAAATGAGTCTTCTTGCCCTCGACTCCATCCTCCCATGCTCCCTGTTCTGAAAAACAGGTTCTATTTTTAGAGATGAACCCAAGACTCCAAGGACTTCTAAGTTAACTTCTCCTTGTGTCGATCCAAAGACCCAAGCTATGTAAAATTAAATTAAGATTTTCTGCCAGTTTTTGGAGTGTTTTTTCTTTTCAAAGCCAAAGTAACAAAAGCACTACAGCATATTGAGAGAAAAAGCAGTGTGCCAACACAAAGCACAGTGGGCATTTTTATCAGCCAGATGCAAGTTTATGTTTGCCATAAGATACTTAAATCTTTTAAGGCTTCCTATTTTGGTATTTACAGCAGATTGTGTCCCTTGTATCTTTCAGCAGAAAAAGTGCCCTGATGAATGTAGCTGCAGGGGATTGGTGGGTCAGGTAGAGGTTGCAATTTTGTCAGAGCCACGCAGAACATTTTGCAGATTTGTCACACATTAGCGTCACTTATCTTTCAAACATCTTTAAAATGCAAGTGCTACAAGGTCCAATAGATTGTCCTCTTCAGCCCATGGAGGTCCATGATGGAGTGGCCCATGGAGGACCCCATGCTGGAGCAGGTGGATGCACCCAAAGGAGGCTGTGACCCCATGGAGAGCCCATGTTGGAGCAGATTTTCTGGCAGGACTTGTGACCCTGTGGAGGACCCACGCTGCAGCAGCCTATTCCTGAATGACTGTACTCCATGGAGAGGATCCATGTTGGAGCAGTTCATGGAGGACTGCCTCCCATAGGAGGGACCCCATGCTGGAGCAGGGATAGAGTGTGAGTAGGAAGTAGAGGCAGAGAGAACCCCCATTCCCCTGTGTCACTGTGAGGGAGGAGGTAGAGAAATCAGGGGTGAAGTTTAGCCCAGGAAAAAGGCATGGGCTGGGGGAAGGTGTTTTTAGATTTGTTCTTATTTCTTATTATCCTACTTCTTTGTTAATTGGTAATAAGTTAAATTAATTTCCCCAAGTTGAGTCTGTTTTGCCCATGATGGTAATTGGTCTGTGATTTCCCTGTCCTTATCTCGACCCACAAGCCTTTTGTCATATTTTCTGTCCCCTGTCCAGTCAGGAAGGGGAATGATAAAGCAGTTTGGTGAGCACCTGACATCCAGCCAAGGTCAGCCCACCACAGGGGACCATGCAAATTGCCCAAAAATAGAAAATGGAGAGACATATGAAAACAGTAGAGATGTTATTAATGACTTTTTCAACTTTACAGAAACAGATAACACCATCTTTTCAAAATGTTATTCACCTGAATGAAGAGAGTTTGGAGTTCTTGCTCTGGCAGAGCTCCGTCAACTTCACTTTACCCATGTGGTGCATGTAAGAGACTGCCAAGATGTCTCAATCAAAATATCTCCAAACTCGCTTACCGTAAGCAGACCAGCCACCTCCTGTTCATCACAGGACCTGAAACTTATCGAGCTAAGTTGCAAGCTGTGCCAGTGCGACAAACCACAGCATCCTGTTTACCACAAGAATACATGAGAAGCGACCATTCTCCAAGAAGACCACCCTCCAAGAAAGACTGGCTGAGCAAAAGTGGCTTCTGCACTGATTGGCCAAGTATCGAGCAGATTTTAACTATAAGTTTGTGCCGTGTCCTACAGTTGGACCTCCAGAACCCCCACCGTCGTTGTGAACCAAGGATTGTGAGACAACAGGATGCTGCTGGTGATTAGGGGCCCTTCAGGACGCTGAGGATCAGTGTTGGTGGCTATCCTCTTGCTGTGCTCCGTAATACTGCTTCTCTCTTCTCCCTTTCCTCTGTTTGGAAACAGTTTTTTTTCATTTTTTTTGTTTCAGTAATCAAGGCTGGGAGATAACAATAAAGCTTAGCAGACAGCATCTGACCTCCTTTGTGTCTTAATCTCATGCGCGGAATCATTAGGGGTCCTCCCGGACCCTCCCCCTCCACCACGTCCCAGACCAGGACGTGACAGTGCATCTTGTTCATTCTGATACCTTCTTACATTCTTGAAGTCAAATATGTTCCAGGTGGGTTGCACAACAGTGGTATAATCTTGCATTATTTCTGCCTTCCATTGTGATACAACTTTAGCATACGCAACACAAAAAACATATTGGCACTTTTTCTTTCATCTGGCATGGTGCCTTACTGATGCAGATTTAATTTGTTGCCTTTTATGAATTCTACTTTTCTTTCATGTCTCCCACATAGAATCATAGAATCATAGAATGGTTTAGGTTGGAAGGGACCTTGAAGATCATCGAGTTCCAACCCCCCTGCCATAGGCAGGGACACCTCTCACTAGACCAGGTTGCCCAAGGCCACGTCCAGCCTGGCCTTGAACACCTCCAGGGACGGGGCTTCAACAACCTCTCTGGGCAACCTGTTCCAGTGCCTCACCACCCTTAAAGTGAAAAACTTCTTCCTAATGTTTAATCTAAACTTGCCCTCTTCCAGCTTAAAGCCGTTCCCCCTCGTCCTATCATTACATGCCCTTGTGAAAAGTCCTTCCCCAGCTCTCCTGTAGGCCCCCTTTAGGTACTGGAAGGCCGCAATAAGATCTCCCCGGAGCCTTCTCTTCTCCAGGCTGAACAGCCCCAACTCTCTCAGCCTCTCCTCATAGGAGAGGTGCTCCAGCCCTCTGATCATCCTCTTGGCTCTCCTCTGGACGCGCTCCAGCAGGTCCATGTCCTTCTTATGTTGGGGACTCCACAGCTGGATGCAGTACTCCAGGTGGGGTCTCACGAGAGCAGAGTAGAGGGGCAGAATCACCTCCCTTGACCTGCTGGCCACACTTCTTTTGATGCAGCCCAGGATATGGTTGGCCTTCTGGGCTGCGATCGCACATTGCTTGCTCATGTCGAGCTTCTCATCAATCATCACCCCCAGGTCCTTCTCCACAGGGCTGCTCTCCAGCCATTCTCCGCCGAGCCTGTATTTGTGCTTGGGATTGCCCCGACCCAGATGTAGGACCTTGCACTTGGCCTTGTTGAACTGCATGAGGTTGGCTTGGGCCCGCCTCTCCAGTCTGTCCAGGTCCCTCTGGATGGCATCCCTCCCCTCCAGCGTGTCTGCCTCGCCAAACAGTTTGGTATCATCAGCAAACTTGCTGAGGGTGCACTCTACCCCACTGTCCATGTCGCTAACAAAGATGTTGAACAGTACGGGTCCCAGTACCGACCCCTGAGGAACGCCACTCGTCACTGCTTTCCACTTGGACACCGAGCTGTTGACCGCAACCCTTTGAGTGTGACCATCCAGACAGTTCTTTATCCACCGAGTGGTCCATCTCACATCAACACTGAATCTCTGAAGTTTTGAAATAGTTCTTCCTTAGGTGTATTAGCTTGACATTTTCAAAGTTCAGTCTCATTGTGTTACTCTTTCCTGGCTCCCAATATTGCTGAGTCCTTTTGCATTTCTCTTCCTTTCCCATAGTTTCATTTTGGGTGTAAGTGACCAAGGACCACAGTGTTCACTTAACACACAGATGCAGCAGTTAATAGGTGCACATGGCATCTTTATCTCCACAGAGCTGAAAACTGCCTTCTCAAAATCCTTTCTGAACTTAATCCTACCAGTAATACTGTTGCATCTTAAAAACGACTAACTCAGTTGTACTAAATATAGTCCCTTATCAACAAATTTGTTTTTTCTTATGGTATACAGTTGACATATATAAAGTTTTCATATGTTCAGCAAAACATATGTTCTGCTTTTCAGTTATAAAATCAATTAATTTGCTTGTAAAATAACAAGTTATTACAGGTAGATATATCTATACAGAATTCTTAAAATCAATCCTATCTTCTGTCTGAGGCTAAGTAAAATTGATACAAATTTTTACTATTTATGCTACTGAAAACTTAGTTTTCAGTAGTGAAACTTTCACTGAGTAAAAGGGAAAACAACTCTTATACATGAGTTCATCCAACAATATGAAGTAGTCTGTCTTTTGAAAATGAGAAGGCACCAAAAGAAAAGGAACTCACCTAACTGGGTTATTACTGCAGAGTATGTAGGAAAACATTTTATCTGCCAGTAAGGCTAGGATTTTGTGGGTGTGCTCTCAGAAGAGATTCCAGCAAGATCATGGATCAGATGGTAGGAGGTGGAGGAATCACCATGAATAAAACAGAACCAGCAGCAATAGAGAAACTGAGCAGCTGTGCTTAGGTACTTGATACTGTTATTCTCTCACTGAAAGATTGTTCCATGGGCATCTCATTGAAATGATTTGAGCTGGCTGGCTGGATTTTCCCCTAGACTTGTCTGATAAGTGATTTTCCTTCCTAGAGATGTATTCCAAGTTTATCATTGTAAATTTAGGATAATGGCTTAGTACAGGCTTAATAAAAATCAGTAACTGTTGCTTAAGAGAAAAAAGTTATATTCCTCTTCTTTTGGAGGCCCTGAAAGTACTGTAGTAGAAACTAATTTTTCCAAATTTGCTGTGTGCCTTTTTTTTTTTTTTTTTGACTTACTATTCCCTCTTGTTCTCAGATGCCTTCACAGAAGACTACAAAGAATGTTTGCTGGGTTATTTTTGTTTCTCGGTCTATCTCATCTACTACTATACAAAAATAACCTCTGAATGATAGCCTGGTGGCAACATGCTCTTTCAATTGTTTCTGTTAATATGTACCTTGTAAAACCCTTGTCAGCAAATAGGATGCTAATAGAAGGAAAGGAAAATCCACATGTGTGTGGCTAAATTCCTAACAAAAGCAAATCCAGCCAGTGGACTACACTTAACTTTGGTATGAGCTGAAGATTGAGTTTACTCTTTTGCTAGAAACACAGATGCTAGTGCTTCATCATAAGTCCCTTTTACTCAGGGGTGAGAAAGAGAGTGGGATTTGTGTAAGTAGCAGCAGATAGCACTTCTGACTATTTTAAAGCAGTAGTACTACAGATGCAATTGAGAAAAACTGTGTGGACTTCACATTTTTTTGGTGATGTGCAAATTTGGAGAGTTTTTTCAGATGATTTTGTTGACTGTGAGAAACTAATTGTGACTGTTGGTTATTTCTAGTTCTACTGTGATCCCTTTGCTCAATTCTGACACTATGAAAAGAGCTACAAAGGAAAGACAAGCAACTCTGGACTTCTTTAATGAATGTCTTAAGTTGTTGTGCTATGTCAAGCAGACCAGAACAAGGCACACAGATTCAAATTTCTTCTTTTGCTCCTCCTCCTGACAGTCCAAATTTATCATTTCTTAAAGTTTCACCAGTAAATGTTGTGTCAAAATGTATTAATCCAACATCTCTTTACATCTCAGGCTGAACTGTGACTACAAGTGTTTCAGAAAATGTCTTTTGTAGAGAGGAATTTAGGAATTAGTCCATGGTCCATGAAAATGTTAATGCAAAATAGTATTTTTCTTAGCTGGGAATAGGCCCATAAAAGGCTGAAAAAAGAAAGTGTTAATGAAATATCATTCATTTTCTCCTCTGAAAAAAAATCAAGCCAAAATTTTAATTTCCGATTAGATAAAGCATTTTCAATTTAAAGTTCAGCTTACATTATTATTATTTTTGTTGTATTATTTTAATCAGTAACCTGCAACCAGTAACCTTACTTTGTCCAAGTACAAAAGCTACACTGCCCTAAGATTAGTCCAGGAAATGTGCCGAGGCTTTAAGACTTAGTTGTTCTTGCTTCCTGTCCTGCTTAATTAAGTATGCAAAGAAGAACGGACAGCTTGTTAATACATGGCTAAGAGCATGCTCTTCTCTTCTAGCTTACTCAGTTCCACATGCTAGTAAATGCTGTGCCCCAGAAAGCATAGGTCAGATCACGTAATATATGTCTGCATATACTTGAAAGAGGGAGACCAACACAGATAGCTCTCTCAGGAATATAAGCAAGCATTTTATGTTCCATTAATCTCCTTGATTTTAGTTTCACGTTCTTCAACTGAAACAGACTTTGATACTATACCTGTACTGACTTATAGCCTATTATACAGAGAAACCTGAGAAATAAATTTGCAGGCATTCACACATCCCTCAAAACACTCAGTTCTGAGATGTTTTACTCAGTGTTATCTTCCCTGCAGAATTCATTAATCAACAAGTCTACTGAAGGCAAAAGCACGTAAGAAATTTAAGGTGCGTAGTCTGAAAGTAAGAAGGAGGGTTGAAGGTCTTTGGTGTCATAGTACAGGCATACGGACCTTCAAGCTGTGTGGCAGGGCTCCATATCATGCACTGCTCAGAAACAGTAGCACCATCCAACAAGTAAATGCACACACCCGGGAGCAGTCAGTTTGAAAGCCCAGAGCTCACATGAAGGGTCACAGGATAGTTTAACTTACCGTTAACCACCTTGTCATTTAGCTGAGCCTGACATGTCCACTTTTTCATCCTATTGAGTGAGGCAGATTTTTTTCTTTTTTTACAGTAGTAAAAAAGTAGTAATGTGTGTTTGTAGTAGCAGTGGTTACCTTAAGACTTCTATATCTTCGGGAAAAGAAAAAGTGCCACAGAAGACTAAGGATTTGTCATTTGAAATGTTTGCATGAAAAAGGACCTTTGCTCCACACAGAAATCTGAGAACCATATAAAACTATAAACATATAAACTATCAGTAGAGACGCTGAGAGAAATGAGAACCTAATAGATTACCTAATAAATTAAATAGAACCCAAGTAAAAGTTCTCACAAATGGAAAGAATAAAAGCTTTAAAAGAGCTTAAAAAACATACTATCTATTTCTTCACAACCACATTTATCTGTAACTGAAACAAATCAGAGCCCACATAATTTGATGAACAAATTTCAATATTAACGATTTCCTTTTTTTTTAATATTAAATTCCTTCCATACTAATTCAAGATCAGAAAACTATGAAGCATCCTTATGGCTCTCTTGTATTTGTTTACTAACATCAGTGACTGTTTAAATCTTCTCAGGGGAGTAAAAAAAAGTATTTTGTTCTTTTTTGATGTGTAAGTGAAGCACAAAATTGGTACATCTGTCCTTTTATATCCTTTTTTGGTCAAAGACAACTAATAGAGTTTAACAGTCTGCAGAGCAAATAAAAGATATCAGAATCTACCCTTAAGGCTGATATTTATTGCTAGCATTTCTAGGTCTGTCGGTATATAATGAGCTAAACATAGTTTGACATTGCTGCATTTTAATACAGTTCATGGTTAATTAGCTTACCAGTGTCACCAACAAGGCTAAATACTGCCCTTTTAGCATTTTTTTTTTTTAGTACAGTATGTATAAATGATCACCTTGAGTATCTGTGTTTTCAGAAAGCTATCTCTTTTCCTTTTGTTAAATACAAGGTTTGTAACATAACCTGAGGATGGAAATTGCTTTTGTCCTTTTTGCACAAGCTATATGCAAGTGTATGGAAATATAAGCACTTTTTTACCCGCACTGTAAATTGTCAAAAAACAGCTCTTTATTCTCAATACATGTGTGCAAGAAAACATCAGTTTGCAGCTGTGGTACCACAGGCTCAGTTAAGAATTCCAAGTTTTCCAGTAATTACTGCATTTGGGTTAGGACACTAGTCCACACAGAAGTATGAGTAGAATTGAATTAAATGCTACTTTTCAAAATCTGTTTTATCCTCTACTTCAGTACTCTGACATGTTCTGTTGCTTTACAAAAATGATGATATATGACATATCTGAAAGAACAAAGAAAGCAGTAGCTGCATTTTTATCTGGATGCTATGTATACTATCTATCTGAAATACTGAGAGCAACTGAAAATGTAAAGATTTCTGAATTAAAACTAGCTATCCCCTGGTCTTCTACAGATGTTAAATCTTCCACTAAAATTTTAAGCTGTCTTGTATACAAATGCTTGTTTTATGCTGTCTTTCTTTAGCTCATAATACCAGTCTCCAGAGAGAAGAATCAATCTGGAAGGTGATGTCTTACAGAACATTTTGCCTGACCAAACTACAGCATGTACATTCAGATCAATAGAGTCATGTTTTTCTTCCCTCATAACTCATGGCCTGCAAGCATGATACTTCCTGTAGTTGAAGTAAGCACATTTCACTGACATCCTCCTCTTGATGTGGTGGCCTGTAGTAAGCACCAACCACCAGGTTTCCTGTGTTGGCTTGGTCTTTAATTTTCACCCATAAGTTTTAAATTGCTTTTTTCAAAGATAGTTCTGTGCAATCAATCCATTTTTTATGTAGGAGACAACCCCCACCCCCACTCATATTCCTTCCTTGCCTGTCCCTCCTGAACAGCCATTGGTTGCAGAACTCCCCGTCATGTAATTCATGCCAGCAAGTTTCAGTCATGGTGACTAGATCATAGTTTTCCAACTGCACAGTGGCTTCCAGCTCCTCCTACTCATTACCCAGAAGCAGCCCAGAGCTTCCTCTTGACAAAGCAGAGTGAACTAGGAGACCTTCCATCCTCTCACAAACTTTTAGTAACAAGATGCATATTGAATCTGTATATAACCAGAAGTAAATGCTGTTACTATCTGAAAAGTGACTGAAAACTGTGTCCAACTAAAGGTTAAATTGTACAATATCGCTTATTATGAATTTTGTTGTGTGCATGTTATTTGGCTTCCAGCATTTTCTCGCACCTTCTATGCACTGCAACTGAGCTCTTGGATGTAAGCAAATGCTTTAGCAGTTCCTTGTTTTTTTAATCCTGATTCCTCAGTGCTTAGTGAAGGTCAAGATTGTCAAGAAGCCAGAATAACCATAATTTCTCAGCTGCCTTCTTTCCTGTTGCTGTCCAGATGCTTTGCGTTTCATACTTCAAGTATATAAGGTTGGTACGAGAAACCTGCTTGCTTCATGGCAATGATTGGTACGTTTATATGGTCACAGAAGTTAATGTTATCCAAGATTAACAGGTCTGATGGTCTGTTTTGAATTGTTTGATGTAAAGCCCATGGAAGATGTTGCAAAGAATGCCAACAATTTTTTGCTTTAAGAGCTGATCCAGATCCAGTAATGATCATACTTTCTCTATCTTGTTTATGTAATAAACAGACAAGTAAGCTTTTCTGCCTCTAAAATAACTGCTGCATTTAGTTTGAGTTCAACAGTCATAGCACTGAGTACCCATGAATGAATTTTAAAAGGGCATAGAAATAGATCTGTAGTTACAACTGTATTGAATCTTTCAAATTCTGTTATTGAAAGAATAAAACCAAGCACCAGCATTTGAATAACTCAGTCTAACACGTAAACAATGCTTTACCCAAACACAACTTTCGTCAGCTTAAAGAAGAAAACAAATGTTTTCTTCTTCCCTGTTCCAGTTTTCCCACTGCCAAATTTCACATCTCAGTGGGATATGTTACCAACAAAAGAAACATTACTTTGTCTCCTAGTTATGTGTATGTTGCAGTCTTCAGGATAACATAGGCAGGAGACATTTGCAGTAAACATTTCTAGTGTCAGCCTTTCCAAACCTCTGCAGCCTTCCAGTTCAACACACGCAATCTATAACCCTACTTCTAACTGCTGAGTGGGAATACAGATGATGCAGTAGTGGAAGACTTCCCCATTAACAGCTGAATATTTATTTGGCAGTGGCCACTACAGCTTTGCCAGGGAAAAATTATTTGCTATTGATTTAGGTAGAAACATAATTTCATTTTTAAAGTTAAGTGAAAATTTGTTTGTATAGTCTAAAAACTGAGGGTCCTAATTTTGCCCAGTGAGTAGTGCAAATCTTGATGTTTCAATCTTCATAGTCTCTCTCCCTCACCCTGTTAGCATACATTAACATCTATTGATATATATATAGATCTCACTTATTAAAAGACTGCTTTATGATCTTATGACATACATTCCATTTTTGTAGCAGATGGTACTTCTTGTTACTGATGCTGATCACATTTATTTTTCTAGTAGAAAATGTAACGCTATTGACATAACAACAAATTTAATATGTGAAAATAAAATGAGCTCCTGCATTCTGCATAGGGAGAGACACAGGAAACCCAGCTTTGTCTGACAAGGTTCAACCTCAGATACACTTTTTTTTGCAGTTATATTGCCCAGAATATTTAATCATGGCTTTCATCTTCAAATCTCAACTTTTCTTTCCCCCACAATTCCTTTGCAAAGGCAAGCTAGCAGAGATCACCAGAGATAATCACTTGTGGAATTACACCTTTTCTTTCTAATCTTCACCTGTGCCCCTTAAATTACATGTTTATTATATAAATGCAACAAAGGATCAAGCTTTTCTTTTTGTTTACACGGGCAGAATTTCAAATGGACCTGAGGCTTCCGACTGCCTTAACCATAGAGCTGTCTTTTGTGGGCTATGCCTACATTTAGGTGTTTCAAACATACATAGAAGAAAAAGGTATAAATCAGAACTTCACTGATATGGGAAGTAACATCCAGTCAGACATTGCAACATAGCAAATAGCTTAGCAAGATACCGAAACCCTGTCACAAGTGAGAATCTTATAGATAAGAGGCTCCTGAATGATAATACTAGGGCAGCTCACCTTAGAAGTAGCAGACTAGTGGAGCCATCTGAAGCCATGAAGACAATGGGAACGGCTATTCAAGGCCTAAGAACCGGTCTTGCTGCTCAGAGCTCAGCCAGATAAGACTATGAGCCTTCTCCCAGAAGACAAAAGGAGGATACTTATGATAATTAGTTCCTGGAAATAATTACCATAGGTGTGACTATTCCCAGCCTACACTGATGAATATGTATGCCTTCGCATCATAAATATATGCTTGCTTTACGATATGGTGTGCAAGTTTGGAGGTGCGATCCCCCTTGCACCCAGCACTGCAATAAACATACCTGCTCTATAACTCTCCATGAGTTGTAGAATTTGTTTCCGCGTGTCATCACAAAAGCCAGAACAATTTACATGCAACATGGTAAGACAAGTCCAGAAAGTATCAATTCACCTGTAAAAAGTTAAGACAGTTGACAGTACTCCATGGTGCCAGGGATCAGCTGTCGCATCTTCAACATCTCCTATCTACTACTTCCTCTGCTGCTAGATAGAGGGTTGTGTTTTGTAAGGGTAGTTCTTCAAGGGACAGTCCCATCCTGTGACTCAAAAGGGCAGTTGTTATGTAAAGAAAAGGGAAAGTGCTGCCCTTCTGCTTCTCTCATCCTGTCCAGAACACTCTCTACTATCTGCAAAATTTGCCAACAGAGCTGCAAAGCTGAGAGCCAGCTCTGCCCAGATAAACTCTACCAGAGGAAAACAGCAATCTACCATTGCTTTTTCTCAAAGTGCTCTTTATTACTGAGAATGGGAAGCTTTTATTCCATTCTTTTTCCTTAACCCCTGTTCCACTAGTTAATGATCATTGATTAGAAATTGTAAGACCTGACAAGAAAACTAGGAAAGTACTCCATTTGGAAAACAATTCCTCTTAAAAGGGAGGGCAGATCTCCAACTGTTTCCCCTCTCAAAATCAGAAAAATCACTCATAAAATAAAGTGGATTTTTCCATCAAGAAAGTCTTGTTATGTGCAGCAGTAGCTGGAGAGAAGTAGTCTATCTAGAATTATGATGCTTTGCTTTGGGACTATCTCTGTGCTATAAATCTTTGCATAGAGGTTCCAGGCGAAGTTTCTTTTTGTATCTCATCATGTAAAGTTCAATTACTCATTCCCCATCATCATTATCCCTTTCATTAAGTTTTACTGCAAAGGTACCTTGTAAAACAGGTCCTAAAATTTTTGTTAGGGATAGATTTTACTGTTGAACTGCATATTGAGTCACATGCATGCTATGCATCACCAAAGCTAAATCAAATTCATTCCAGAGAAGACCAATCACTTTTTGAACCCGTTAGCATGGATAGAATATCTGCAAGATAAATTTGTTTGCTTTCCTAAAGTTCTTTCACGGGCACAGCCTGGCTATGATTAGTTAGCTAAGTACTCCTTTCAGCTGATGTACAGTCTTTTTATTTTACAGCATTCAACAGCTATTTGTGCATGTCCTAATTCTGTCCAAATTACTTCAGGCTACTAATCTCTACCTTCATTTAAACTCTTACATGATTGTTTTTCAATTAGCTGTTATTGTATTTAAATGTCTTGCACTGGCATCTATCTTCCCCTTTTAGGTTATTTTAGATCCTAGATTTTTCTCCAGGGTCTCAGTTTCCTTTGAGCATACTGACAGAGTCTGGTTTCACATTCCTTATGAAGCATTTCCTTTGTTTCCAATGCTAGCCTAAGTACCTTCTGTCACAGCTTTTTGATCTTTCCCAGCTTCATATAGTCCTCACCTAATATTCTAAAAAAAAACCCCAAAACGCTCAGAATATTCCAAATAAGGCTTTGCTATTGCTTTATATGTGAATATTTACCTTCTGATTTATACATCTCACTTCTAGAGACATAACACATGCCAAGACAGACCAAGACTGTTTACCTTCTTGCTGCTATCAGACATTGTGCAGATGGCTAATGCATTATCCTTAATCACTCTCAGGTCTTGCTACTGCTCTGTTTTGTAGATGAGAATTCTTATTTGTGCTGTACAATTTGCATCATGTTGTTCTGGCCTCCATCTCCACTTTTCCTTACACAAGGGATAATCATATCCTATGGAATCAGACTGGAATTTAGAACCATGGCATAGGGATTCTTTGCAGGATGGTTTCTTCCTTAGAACTGCAAGAAAAAATTGCAAATGCTGTTTCTGCATTTTATACTCTCTGTTTTTTTACCCCTTTTTTCATTCAGGGAAGTATGATGAGTCACTACAGCTGATGAATCAGAAATCAAGTGGCTAGTGATGTTTGGGAATGTATTCTATATCCAGTAACATAGAATATGGATATTTTATAGCTAATAATGGGCCTTATTAGACCAAGTAGTGACAGAAGTCAGAAGTCCACAGTATATTTACAAACCCAAAAACTATTTGACAGGGTATGCTGAATAATGAAGTCCAGCTGGAATGCCTGTGTTTGTTTGTGGTCCATATAACATTGTGTCCTGTATGCTTTAATATTAAATTTCTATACACAGGAGCTATCACAACATCTTTGTTCCCCTCTTCACAACATATTTTCTTACATAGAATGATATCAAACTTGGATTTAAGCAATAATCTGTACAAGATGGACTCTGAACTTGAGCTCCTTGAATACTCTCCCATAAAGAGCCCCATGAGCAGCCGTGTAGCTACTGTGGCCATGACAGACTTGAGTGACTGTTATTTGTGTGCCTAAAATAATTCCAAAATTTCAGTTCCCAAACTCATTTGCTCATCAGTGTGTTTTCAGCTCTTCTGACTGAAGGGGTAGGCAAGAAGCAAGAACAGCTCAAGCACAAACAGGGAGAATAAGTGAATCTTCCTGTTAAATGTCAGCCTGCTAATTTGTACCTCCCTTTCAGAGGCACCAACATCACTAGAAGAAATCTTCATTTCCACTTGAGTTCAGAAGGAACAAAACAAACCATTTAGGAACAGCATGTGAATTGGCTGAGCTGCTAGGTCACAAAAAGTGTTCTGTTTGCAAAACATCCATTCAGAACCTCATTACTCCAAATGAGCTCCACCTGCACTCCATTATCACATCTTATTTTCTTTTCTTTTTTTTTTCTTTCTTTTTTTTTTTAAGTGCAGGAAAATTTCACCTTATCTAGAATCAAGTCTGTGAAACTGTAGGCAACAGTGCTAGATGGGCAAGTTTAAATTAAGGTTTAGCTACATGAAACATTTAATTGAGAGTAAAAGAGCTGTATATAAAATACTGCACCATTATAAGTAATAGGGTCAGAGGCACATTTGCCATTTAAGTGTCTTCTGACCTTGCTCAGCTCTCAGGCTATAGAGACTTTTATAAGTGGAATGTGTCATTCAAGTTTTTGCCAGGAAACAAAAATACTTCCTCTATTCTTTTCATAAGAAACTGATTCCTTAAAGGAAGCAAAGGACAGTGAACAGGGACACTGGAGATAAGGACAGGAACCCCAAGGGGCAAATACGACTCCCTCTTTGAGCAAGTCATTTTTATCCTAGAAAATTTGAAGTATAGAAGGCTGATATTTTGAATTTCAACAAATAGTCTATTAATGAAAATCATCAGCTTTCCTCTCATCCCACCTCATTTACCAAACACTTGCAGAGATGCTTAAGAAAGTGTTGTGACAGACTGAAAGTATTTTCATTATGCCTCATCCACTGATTCTGTGTTTTCCAACCAGCTTTTCTTCCAACAAGCTACCCAAACCCAAAGGACTGTTTTAATGTATTACTTGGAGAATATTCATGTCTTTCAACTGTCCACTTATTGCTTACCCCCAGGAAGTTTGTCCTTTCAGTAGGCCTTGCCTATTACAATGTTTTACTCCTACTAATTCATGATTGTTTACAAATAGGTCATGGTACTTTCATGAAAACAAATCCAGTCATATCAGTCTCTAAGGGTTCAGAGCAGCATTTACAGACTGCAAGACTTAAGCACTGCTTCTTCTGGAGAGTTTTCCAATGTATAATCTTGTTTTCTTTAAGATTTTCAAGAAATGTCATGTGATATTTTTGTATTCCACTTAAACTATCAGAACCAATTTCAGTTTCATATCCAATGTCAAGGTCATTCATTCCCTTTGAAAAATTATCCCACATAACCCTTCAAGCTATGCATGAAGCACTGTACCCCGAAAAATTGGAGATTTCCTGATTTTGTTCAGCACTTAAATGAAATGAAGGCCTCTTGGGGGGTAAAGGGGAAAGTAAATATTTGACACACTAGTAATCTGGTCACACCGACTGCAAATGAGACCCATGTCTCTGTTCTACCTGATTAAGACTACAGGCTTAAATGTAATTTCATATAGCTCTGATGACTATCCAGCTACCAACCTATTAATTATTCTCTGAGCCATACATATGACTCTGAGCCCTGAGTCATACAGGGACCCTCTCCAAGATCTTTCATTGTGCAAGTTTAGTCAGAGCCAGTACATTCTCACTGAGACATTTCAGTCTTGGATAAACAGACATTTTATAGAAGCCAGCATCACCATACTGACAAAGGATTCCTATGCAGCTCAACTTGAATGTAATCACATCCGAAGGGCTTGTATAAGTGAGGGAAAGAGACTGCTCTCAGAGAAGATGTACAGGCATTGGCTAGTCAATTTACTGAGGACTTTTGATTATTAGCACATATATTTAAATTGTTTTCCTTAAACCTGGAGTCATACCCAGTTTTTAGAATCTTTCAGTGCAGAAGAAATGAAATTTTTGTTCATCCAAATACAGTTTTTCCTATACTTTACTAATTAGGTTTTTATCCTAGTTTGTCTGAACCACTTATATTACATGTGCAGAAATTCATTAACACAGGTTCACTTTAAGCCTGCCAATCAATGCAAATGACATCAAATTATATGTAGTGGTGTATATATTTGGATTATGGCCACCACCAAATTAAAAAAATATTCTACCTCCAAGCAGAGGTGACCCATGGCATAGAATAATACAAAAAGAGCCAAAGGGTTTATTGAATTTCACACCCAATCTTTCCATTGAGCTTATAAAAATAAGATTGTTATGTAGTAGAGCATTAAAGAATTCAAGATGTAGTGTTCTGAGCCACTACTGTAAAAATACTGTTTTAATATAAAGGGTGAGAAGCTAGTTCTTATTTATTTTGCCATACAATCACGCAGTTATCATGGACCATGGTGAAAAGCTGTTGCTTTTCATGCTTTTCAATATGAAGCATTGTCATAACTCTGGGAAAATAGCTAAAATCATAATTAGACGGTACTGCACCTAAAACTGAGAGGTTAGTGCTATGGCATTAAGCATGGTGTCACCGATATAAAACATTATAACAATAAAAGATAGAACTTTCCATAGGATCAGGCTCATTAGCCTTGTAACAGTGGCTCAAATTTTTAATGGCTATACAAAGTGCAAAACAAGAGTACCATGTACTCAACTCATCCACTCAAAAGTTCTAGAAATATGTTTAACATCAAGAAGATTCCATGGTTATGGACTCCTTTCTGCAATAATGTAGTCATGGAGAATAGAAGTCTAACCTGGACTCTGTTACTGTCGAATAAGGATGTTTGCTCTCCCTGCTAGCACGGTGTTACTCTTGCATGATAAGCCTAATCACAGCTTAGCTTGGTTGAATTACCTGACAGGAAATTAAAAATGCATATTGACTGGGCAGTGGTCTGTACTCCTTTTCAAAGGCCTCAATTACTCTAAGATTCCACCCCAAGAGCAGTCCTAATAAGGGTGTTCCCATCTTGGAGCTCAAACTGCTGAGCTCCAAATCAAAATATTGTTGTACGCATAAAGAAAAACTCCATAGATAACACTAAGTTCTGTTTTTAATCACATTAATCTTTTAAGTGCCTAATAGACCAAATTTTCTACTTGCTACAGAAAAACCTCATTAATATTGCAATGAAAATTATTATATGGAAAAAGATGTTCCTAGTACCTACTGCTTTGCTTTAGCACTATGCCTAGCCTCTCAATATTTCTCTGTATCCCAAGATTAACAGTTCTGGTCTTCCTCAAGGGTTTGGAAAGGGGAGGTTTACCATGTGTGATTTCTACTCTGAGAAATTTTCTGGGAAGATTATGATGCCTATGGTGAAGGTTTCGTTCTCCTCAGATTAAGGGTCTGCCTGAGGCTTTCACTAGTAATCGTATTTTTTTTACTAGTAATGGTAAAAATCATATCTATTGGGTTATGAACTGGTGAATAAGTTTATCTAGTTTCAACTCATAACACTTTTACAAAAAGCCAAGCTTTTGCCATACTCTCAGCACATTGATCCCGTGATAATCTAAATGTTTTAGTGAATTTAAATTGGTGTTTTTTTCAAGATTTAATTTCAGTATCTCAAGTGGACCAGATGCTTAGTTGGTTTAATCCATGTACTTCTCTCAAAGTCAATTAATCTGTATAATACCAGTGCAGGATTGTATCCACTACACTTTTATCAACCTGTGACCAGGAAAAAAACATCAACTATTTTTGCTGAGGATGGAGATAAGACATTAATTTCAAAGGCTTTCTATTTTTAACTGTGGATCTCATTTTCTTCCCTCTTCATGGCTGAATTTTATGAGCTGCTGGATCTGTCAGTGGACATGAAAAATTTCTAATTCAATCTCTGCTAATTTCTGGAGATAGCTGAATGTATAAAATAATGCATGAGGTACAAAAATTATAGATTTAGCGAGTTAGATTGCTATGCTTTTCCCATTCTAGTTTCTTTTTCTACAATTTCTGCAGCATATATGTCCTATATATTAATTTTCATACACTTTAACAATTATTGTGTGACCTTAATGTTGACATCTAATAGAGAAT
Source organism: Pluvialis apricaria (assembly GCA_017639485.1). NCBI lineage: Eukaryota > Metazoa > Chordata > Aves > Charadriiformes > Charadriidae > Pluvialis > Pluvialis apricaria. Next base: position 36,548,970 of record CM030011.1, on the reverse strand, counting down.
CTGTTTACCTAGGTTCCTTACAAAAGGAACATCAGTTTAATTGACAATTTGCACTCTTTTATCAGTTTCCAAATAAATTGGATTTTTTAACTGAACAAACAGTTACTTTTGTGGAACTGTTGATAGCAGAGATAAGAGCTTAGGTGGCTTTGTTCATTGTACTTGGCAAAAGCATCTTCCTGGTAGTAGCTGAAGTCTTTTTCTCGAGTAGAAGGTTGCAACACAAACACGTGTTATCCTTGATACCATGAAGAGGCCCCATTAATTCTAAAGCAACTACCATGAATCATAGAATCATAGAATCATAGAATGGTTTAGGTTGGAAGGGACCTTGAAGATCATCGAGGCCTCCTGGCTTTTCTGCCTGCCTTCCTCTTTGTAGGAATGCATTGCTGCTGTGCTTGGAGGAGGTGGTCCTTGAATATTAACCAACTTTCTTGGACACCTCTTCTTTCCAGCGCTTCATCCCACGGCACCATACCAAGCAGATTCTTCAAGAGGCCAAAGTCGGCTCTCCTGAAGTCCAGGGTCGTCAGCCTGCTGTGCACCTTCTTCGTTGCCTTGAGGGTTTCAAACTCAACCATTTCATGGTCACTACAGCCCAGGCTACCCTTGAGTTTGACCCTGTCAACCAGCCCCTCCTTGTTGGTAAGAACAAGGTCCAGCATGGCTCCTCTCCTCGTTGGCTCCTCAACCACTTGGAGAAGGAAGTTGTCCTCAATGCAATCCAGGAACCTCCTGGATTGCCTGTGCCTGGCTGTGTTATCCTTCCAACTGATGTCAGGGTGGTTGAAGTCACCCATGAGAACCAAGGTCTGTGAACGTGATGCTGCCCTTATCTGTCTATAGAGGGCTTCATCCACTTGGTCTTCCTGGTCGGGTGGCCTGTAGCATACCCCCACTGTAACGTCCCCTGCTCCCGATTTCCCTGTAATCTTGACCCATAGGCTCTCAGTTGGCTCGGTATCCTCCCCCAGGTTGAGCTCCATACATTCCAGCTGCTCATCAACATATAAGGCAACACCGCCTCCTCGTTTCCCTTGCCTGTCTCTTCTGAAGAGCCTGTACCCTTTCATGCCGATGCTCCAGTCATAGGAGTCGTCCCACCAAGTTTCTACGATGCCGATGAGATCGTAGCCTTGGAGGCGTGTACACATCTCTAATTCCTCCTGCTTGTTCCCCATGCTCCGCGCATTTGTGAAGAGGCACTTCAGCCGTGTCTTCGTTGCAGCCGATTTGGTTGGAGCAGCTGTAATTCCTTTGTCCTGTACTAACAGTGCCTCCTGATTGACTCCCGTTGGTTCAGGAGCTCCTAGCTCATCTACGTGAAGGTTTGAGCATACTGCAGCGTAGCTGGCACATCTTGGAGCTAATGGCTGCAGGCCCTCACCAGCGCCCTGTTCCCCTTTCCTTGATGTAACATCCCTTGGCTGGTCACAGGCAACCCTGATAATTCCCCCTTCCCCCGTCGAATTTAGTTTAAAGCCCTGTTAACGAGCCCTGCCAATTTTTGGGCAAAAACCCTTCTTCCTCTTTGAGTGAGCCAGCCCCCATCTGATGCCAGCAGGCCTGATGCCGCAAAGGTCATTCCATTGTTAAAAAACCCAAAGTTGTGGCGTTGACACCATCCACGGAGCCACATGTTAACAGATTGAGCTCGTCTGTTCCTTTCAATGTCATTGCCCGCAACAGGAAGTAGGGATGAAAAAATCACCTGTGCTCCAGATCCCTGTAGTGACTGTCCCAAAGCCCTGATATCCCTTTTAATCATCCTTGCACTCCTTTCTGCACATTCATCGCCCCCCACATGAAACAGGAGCAGCGGATAGTAGTCCGAGGGCTGCACCAGGCTAGGGAGTCTCTTAGTGATGTCCCTAACGTGTGCCCCCGGGAGGCAGCAGACTTCCCTGAGAGCGGGGTCTGCCCTACATATTGGGCCCTCAGTCCCCCTCAGTGCTGAGTCGCCCACGACTATAGCCCTCCTTTTCTTCCTTGTAGCAGCGGTCTTAATGTTGTGAGTGGGCCTTTCCAGTCCTGGCATCTCCTGTGATGTATTAGGACTGTCCACCTTGTTGTCCTCTGGCTGTCCTGCCATGCCCAGGGCCTCGTACCTGTTGTATAATGGTATTAGGGGAGGGGAGGCGGGCAAGGAGGGGGCTCGCTTGCTGCGCTTACCACAGACTCACCTCCATTCATCATTTTTCGGTAGGCCTCTGCCTTCCGTCCCTTCAGCCATACAGGGCATAGAGATGATATCCCCGTGGTCTTCTTTTATTTCCGATGCCTGGCCCGGTCTCTCTTTCACAGAGCTCAAGGCCTGGGTCCACCAGTCTATTTCTTTCTCACTCTCCCTGATACTCCTTAGTCGCTCAACTTCGCTCCTGAGCTCTGCCACCAGGCTCAGCAGATCATCTACTTGCTCACACTTGCTCACACTTGTGTGAGCAAGTAGATGAAAGGAAAGTGAAGTAAATACATAGTTGTGTGAGTCAAAGATGTAATTGTAGTGCTTGAAACAAAGAATTTGTCTATCTTATGTTTCTAATACTTCCTTTGAGAAACTATAACATAAATGAAATTATTGCTTCCTTATTCTGTTAATGTGGATGTTAACAGGTCTGTACAGGTATATGCAGGTCTATCTGGTTTAGAAAAGCAGCACAAATATTTCAGATCAGAAGAGAAATCTGAGTAGTTACACTTCTGCTGAAGATGGAGACAAGACATCCATTGCAAAGAAACTATTATTGTTTGTCACATTTTTAGTTCTTTTCTTTTATAGTAAGTAGTTCCTACACAGCTGACTCCCCACAAGAACCTCTGTTTCTGCTCTGCTGTCCCATTTCCCCCAAAGCAACTAATCCTAATGAACAACCTGGCAGAAATGTTTGGACAAGAAACTTGGGAAAAAATATCCTCGGCTTATTCAGGATGGTCAGATGGTTCTTATGGTGCAGCACAGGGAATACCACAAGATTACTGGAGGGTATTATTTGTCAATTTATACCAAGAAAGAGGAGAAAATAAAACTGTAATGTTGAAATTGATCCAACCAACTAGTTTGAAAAATATACTTATGTTACAAACACCACAGTGGCTTTAACTTTACTGAAGTTCAGTGTAATGTAATGTACAGGCTCCACTACATGTTCTAAGCTTTGGGCTATGAAACTGTCTACAGCAAAACTGAAAGACTGAAGAAAATGAGAAACAGCATGATTATGTGCTTTTACTTAAGGATCAAATCCTTTCTGAATGGAGATGGAGTGGTTAAAACATTTTCATAACTTCCAGAAAATATCTCTGTGACTAGAAAGATAATACTGCTCTTTAAAAAAAAAGGCTTTGGAGAACAGATTTATTTAAAAAATACAGAATGTGAAATTAAAATTATAACTGTCATGGTAACTCTATCCTGTCGTTTTGGTTGGTTCCTTGTTTTTTTCCAAGAGCCCCAGTCTCCTGACTGTCAATGCTGCTTACCTGCTGTTCACTGCCTGCTGTTTGTTGTCTGCTGCCTTGCAGAGAGAATTCTCTTACTAAATCTTAGAAGAAGGAACCTGGATATAATTTACCCAGGTCTGAGGCAGGTGAGTGCAAACTGAAGCAACCTTGTTTCTCACAATCCAGGAAACCACCACAAACACTGTCACAATGACTATGTACACGTCTTCGTGCCTCATTCCATTAGCTCACATACTTGCTGAGTGTCATGCTATTCAATGTCATTCTCATGAACTGTGACATTGGCTTCTTATAGTATCGGGTACTCTGAATTGGGAAACCTCAAAATAATATCACATTATAGGTAAAGCTGGGACTTCAAGGAAACTCTAGATAAAAGCTATGGACCATGCAGTCATGAGAGGTCAAATTTTGGCAGTGCAAATGAGACCCTTAGTGGGTCCACAAAGACAGGTAAACAAGACATGCTATTAAACTCCAGTTGTATCATTATCTGGAATATCATTGAAATGAAGATTCTAAAAGACCAAAACTTGTTTCAGAGATGGGCTGCTTTCTGGATCATGTTTGAACCAATCCACCACAAAACCAACAAAAAGCAGAGTAAAGAACAACAGTGATGACTATTTGACTCATAGGTTTTTCTTTCTAAAGATTTTCTTATATATTGCACATTAGATACACTCAGTATAACACTGGAAAGTAGATGAACATGTAGGAACCCTTTCTGTAAATTGCAATATTCTCTCAGAGCATCAGATGGTTTCCAGTCATTAGATGCCCATCAGTAATACTAGACATCTTAATGAAACCTGCCTAGTTTAAGTTTCTTTGTAGAAACCAGCCCAACACATCTCTGAACAACCCCTATAAAGCCTCTAAGGGTCTGCACCCCTCCATTACAATTTCTATGGTATACTGCTAGTCCTAAGGTAATTGCTTCACATAATCCAAACCCAGAAGTTGGGAAGACTGAATGCCAGCTGCTATACAACACAGAAAGGTGATAAGGACATTATGAATGATTGTGAAAAAAAACCAGAGGTAAATCAAGCACTGACAAGACTGACAGTGAACTCGGATTTATCTGTCAATATAGGATTCTTACACATACAGTGCATTGAGAAAACATTTTGTAAAGAATAATATACGCATAAAGCTATTCTGATGCATGCATTATTACCCCAGAGTAAAAAGAAAAAAAACCAAACAACAAACAAACAATAACAGAAGTATAGGAAACCAAAGATTCGGGAGAAAATAATGAAAGAGCTTTGTAGTTGGTTGGTAGCACTTATTTTATGAACTTGTGAGAGTTTCAAAGGTTAGGTTTCTCTGATGAGTCTGTGCTTGCTGTGCCTCCCAGGACTGGAATTTCTGATTGTCGGATGGTCTCAGTTCATACCACTTTTGCTGACAACTAGATTCAATAAATAGGTGTTCTAACTGCTTTTTATGCTTTAACTAAGTAAAATAAGCGATTAGCATTTCAATTCAAAACAGGAGTGTGCTTTTAAAGTGAATCTTGTCGTTATGGACACTTACTACAGTTTGGTTTTCACCGTGGGGCAATCTTGGCCCAAGCCCCTCTAATGGAGCGAAACAGCACCACATGCCCTTTGAGAATCGACATACTGAATCTAGCTTGTGCTCCTCTGAGTCTGAACTCTGTGTCAAGATAGAGACCATCTGGTCTTTCCCTTGGACCAACAGTTCCCAAACTAGAAAACAAACGTCTGGAAGTGTGACTCCAAATGGTGTTATGGATACAGCCACAAAGATAATTTGAGAACTGTTGTTTTAAATATCACTCAATATTCCATTTACATGACATGTGAAAACTGTGAATTAATATAGGCACAATGAAGATGGTTCTGAACCCCTCGAAGACAGTCCCCTTACTGTAGAGGAAATTTGCTGAGGTCAAGGCATGATTTTCCACTTTGTATTGCTCTATACTTTTCTCCTCTCTTCTGAAACCTTTATTTGTTGGTAGTGTTTGGGTTTTTTTAAGTTGGGAGTGGAAGTTACTTTCCAGTCTGAAATTAAAACAATCTTAACTACTGCGTCCCCCAAACCTCCCAACTACCCAAACTGCTGTGATTTGCATGCAAAGGGAAAATACTGCATTTTCATGTCATGTACTCTCTGGTGCACCTCCCTCCCTCAAAAGCAAACTGGGAAAGAAACTTAAGACTGCTTTGTATCTTTTTCAGTATACTATGCTGCAATACATTTCTACTTTTTCACTGTATCTGCCCTGTGAGCATTTGGTCCTTTATCCTTATAGTAATTGCCTTCTTATTTCCTTCTAGGTTCACTGTACTTAGGCACTGGACAGAAATTATCTTGTACTCTTATACTGATCTTTCTTTCATAAGGATTTCAGAAAAGAGGCAAATTATCAAAGCTGATAAAGTCCTAGTGAAAATTCTATTGTGCCTTCTATAATGAGAGCTGAAGAAGCTGGCATACAAAGAAGAGGACTGCTTCTCTCTTGACTTTGTATTTAGTTCATTTTCTACTTTGACAACTTATGGAATGTGCTTGCCAATTTTTTTCCCCAATAATATTTTTAAAATAAACTAAACCAGACTCTCTTTCATTTATGTATAGGTTTTGGCCGTGGCTCAGGAAAGCACTCAGGCATATTTTTGGATTCGTTTCTCTTCAAGACAGCATATAAAAGCACCTGAGCAAAGATAAACACACAGATAAGCATTATGAGAAGCATAATATAAACTCAAAATCCAAACTGAACAAAGGCCTCTCTTCCTCTAGCTATAAGTTCATCTGGAAAGTCAGTTCCCCTTCTTTTTTTCTCTTCCTTCAAAGAAAAGGCATAGACAAAGCTCTCTGTCAGTGACGTTGGTGGTGCCTCTGTGAAAATGTATGTAAGAACATGCAAAAATGCTGGACAGGCAGAGGACTGAGGGGAAAAAAGTGTGAGAAACAGCCCTGTAGAAACCAAGGTCAGTGAAGAGGGAGGGGGAGGACATGCTTTGCCAGAGCAGAGATTCCCTTACAGCCCGTGGAGAGGACTGTGTTGGAGAAGGAGAAAATTGTGAGGAGGAAGGAGCAGCAGAGAGGAGCCGTTATGAATTGACTGGCTTCAAACTAGATTCAGCGGGTGGAGGGGGTATCATCAGGCTTGCCTGTGACAAGCCAAGGGATGATGCACCAAGGATAGAGGAACGGGGTGCTAGAAAGGGCCTGCAGCCTTTTGCTCTGAGATATGCTGGCTACACTGCAGCACACTCAAAGTCTTATGTAGATGAGCCAGGAACTCCTAGGATAACAGGATACAATGGGGATAGGGTAACAGGAGACAATGGGGAGGCACTGTTAATACATGGCAAAGCAATACCGCCTGGAGAGCAGCGCAGAGGAATTGCAACCGCTCCAGCCAATTCAGCCTCAACGAGGACACAGACGAAATGCCTCTATGCAAATGCACAAATGCACATAGGATGGGGAACAAACAGGAGGAGCTAGAGACGTGTGCACGCCTCCAAGGCTACAATGTGACTGGCATCACGGAAACGTGGTGGGATGGCTCCTATGACTGGAGTGTGGGCATGGAAGGTTACAGGCTCTTCAGGACAGACAGGCAGGGGAAACGAGGAGGCACCATTGCTCTATATATCAACGACCAGCTGGAGTTCATGTAGCTAACTATGATCTCTTCAAGAAATTGATGGGAGAAATCAAATGGGAGAGGGCTCTAGAGGGTAAGGGGGCTCAAGAGAGCTGGCTGATATTCGAGCACCATCTCCTCCAAGCTCAGGATAGGTACATCCCAAAGAGCAAGAAATCGAGCGAGGGAAGGAGACCTGCATGGCTAAGCAGGGATCTTCTGAAAAAGCTCAGGTGGAAGAAGGGAGTTTACAGGATGTGGAAAAGGGGGCTGACAACTTGGGATGAGTATAAGAACGCTGTCAGGGTATGCAGGTAAGAAACGAGAAAAGCCAAGGCAGCTTCAGAATTGAACCTGGCGAGGGATGTCAAGACCAATAAGAAGGGTTTCTTTAAGTATATAGGAGACAAAAGGAAAACCAGGGAAAATGTGGGCCCGCTCTTGAACGAGACTGGTGCTGTGGTGACAGATGATGCAGAGAAGGCAGAGTTGCTGAATGCCTTCTTTGCTTCTGTCTTCACTGCTCGGGCCAGCTCTCAGGAGTCCCAGACTTTGCAAGTAACAGAGAAAGTCTGGAGGAAGGAAAACTTTCCCTTGGTTGAAGAGGAACAAGTTAGGGATCAATTAGGTAAACTGGATACCCACAAGTCCATGGGGCCTGATGGGATGCACCCGCGAGTGCAGATGGAGCTGGCGGAAGTCATTGCTGGGCCGCTCTCCATCATCTTTGAAAGGTCCTGGAGAACAGGTGAGGTGCCTGAGGACTGGAGGAAAGCCACTGTCACTCCAGTCTTCAAAAAGGGAAAGAAGGATGACCCGGGAAACTACAGGCCGGTCAGCCTCACCTCCATCCCTGGAAAGATGATGGAACAGCTTGTTCTGGGCGTCATCTCCAAGCATCTGGAGGAGAAGATTATCAGAAGTAGTCAACATGGATTCACCAAGGGGAAGTCATGTCTGACTAATCTGACAGCCTTCTATGATGGCGTGACTGGATGGGTGGATGAGGGGAAGGCAGTGGATGTTGTCTACCTTGAGTTCAGCAAGGCTTTTGACACTGTCTCCCACGTCATCCTCACGGGCAAGCTTAGGAAGTGTGGGTTAGATGAATGGACAGTGGGGTGGATTGAACAGTGGCTGAACGATAGAGCTCAGAGGGTTGTGGTTAGTGGTGCGGAGTCCAGTTGGAGGCCAGTAACAAGTGGAGTTCCTCAGGGGTCAGTACTGGGTCCAGTCCTGTTCAATATATTCATCAATGACCTGGATGAAGGGATGGAGTGTACCATCAGCAAGTTTGCTGATGACACAAAACTGGGAGGGGTGGCTGACACGCTAGAAGGATGTGCCACCATACAGCGTGACCTGGACAAATTGGAGAGAAAAACCTGATGAGATTCAACAAAGGCAAGTGTAGGGTACTGCATCTGGGGAGGAACAACCCCATGCATCAGTACAGGTTGGGGGCTGACCTCCTGGAGAGCAGCTCTGTGGAAAGGGACCTGGGAGTCCTGGTGGATAACAGGATGACTATGAGGCAGCAATGTGCCCTGGTGGCCAAGAAGGCCAATGGCATCCTGGGGTGCATCAAGAAGAGTGTGGCCAGCAGGTCGAGGGAGGTCATCCTCCCCCTCTACTCTGCCCTGGAGAGGCCGCATCTGGAGTACTGTGTCCAGTTCTGGGCTCCCCGGTTCAAGAAGGACAGGGAACTGCTGGAGAGGGTCCAGCAGAGGGCTACAAAGACGATTAGGGGATTGGAACATCTTTCTCATGAGGAAAGGCTCAGGACCTTGGGGCTTTTTAGTCTAGAAAAAAAGAAGACTGAGGGGGGATCTTATCAATGCTTATAAATACTTAAGGGGAGGGTGCCAGGTAGATGAGAACAGTCTTTTTTCAGTTGTGCCTAGTGACAGGACTAGAGGTAACGGGTACAATCTTGAACATAGGAAGCTCCATCTTAACATGAGGAGGGACTTCTTTACTTTGAGGGTGGCAGAGCACTGGAACAGGCTGCCCAGAGAGGTTGTGGAGTCTCCCACACCGAAGACATTCAAAACCCGCTTGGACGCCGTCCTGTGCAACGTGCTGTAGGTGTCCCTGCTGTGGCAGGGGGGTTGGACTTAGATGATCTCCAGAGGTCCCTTCCAACCCTGACAACACTGTGATACTGTGAGCTTGGCCTAAGAGCCATGGATAAAGAGCTGACTGAGAGCTTATGGGTCAGGATTAAAGGGAAATCAGGAGCAGAGGACATTACAGTGGGGGTCTGCTACAGACCACCTCACCAGGAAAACCGAGTGGATGAGGCCCCCTATAGACAGATAGGGGTGGCATCGCGTTCACAGGCTCTGGTCCTCATGGGCAACTTCAACCACCCCAAAATGTGTTGGAAGGATAACACAGCAGGGCATAGGCAATCCAGGCGGTTTTTGGATTGTATTGACGACAACTTCCTTCTCCAAGTGGTAGAGGAGCCAACGAGGAGAGGAGCTATGCTGGACCTTGCCCTTACCAACAGGGAGGGCTGGCAGGCAGTGTCAAGCTCAAGGGTAGCCTGGGCTGTAGTGATCATGAAATGGTAGAGTTCAAGATCCTTGAGGCAGTGAGGGTGCTATGCAGCACGCTGACCACCCTGGACTTTAGGAGAGCTGACTTCGGCCTCTTGAAGAATCTGCTTGGTGTGGTGCCGTGGGATGAAGTGCTGGAGGCCCAAGAAGGTTGGTTAATATTCAAGGATCACCTCCTCCAAGCTCAGGAGCGATGCATCCCTACAAAGAAGAAGGCAGGCAGAAAAGCCAGGAGGCCTGCATGGATGAACAAGGTGCTCCTGGACATGCTCAAAAGTAAAAAGGAGGCCTATAGAGGGTGGAAAGAGGGGCGGGTTACCTGGGAGGAATACAGAGAAATCATTCAAGTAGCCAGGGATCAGGTTAGGTAAGCTAAAGACCAGAAAGAATTAAATCTGGCCAGGGATACCAAGACCAAAGAAAATCTTTCTATAAGTATGTCAGCGAGAAAAAAAAAAGACTAGGGAAGATGTGCACCCTCTCCGGAAGGAAACAGAAGAGCTGATGACCCAGGATAGAGACAAAGCCGAGGTATTCAATGACTTTTTTTGCCTCAGTCTTCGCTGGCAAAGACTGCAGCCACACTACCCATAATGCAAAAGGCAAAGGCGAGGACTGAGAAAACAAAGAACTGCCCCACTGTAGGTGAAGATCAAGTACGAGATCACCCAAGGAACTTGAAGGTGCATAAGTCCATGGGACCTGATGAGATACATTCACGGGTCCTGAGTTCCAACATATTTGAAAAGTCATGGCAATCTGGTGAGGTTCCTGCCAACTGGAAAAGGGGAAACATAACCTTTATTTTCAAAAAGGGAAAAAAGGAAGACCCAGGGAACTACAGGCCAGTCAGTCTCACCTCTGTGCCTGGCAAGATCATGGAGCAATTCCTCCTGGAAACTATGCGAAGGCACTTGGAAAATAAGGAGGTGATTTGTAGCAGCCAACATGGCTTCACCAAGGGCAAGTCATGCCTGACAAATTTGGTGGCCTTCAACAAGGGGGTTACAGCAGTAGTGGACAAGGAAAGAGCAACTGGTGTCATCTACCTGGACTTGTGCAAGGCATTTGACGCTGTACCAAACAATACCCTGGTCTATAAATTGGAGAGACATGGATTTGACAGATATACCACTCAGTGGATAAAGAACTGGCTGGATGTTCGCACTCAAAGAGTTGTGGTTAATGGCTCAATGTCCAAGTGGAGACCAGTGATTAGTGCTGTTCCTCGGGGGTTGGTACTGGGACCCTTGCTGTTCAACATCTTTGTTGGTGACATGGACAGTGGGGTAGAGTGCACCCTCAGCAAGTTTGCGGATGATACCAAGCTGTGTGGTGACGTAGACACCCTGAAGGGGAGGGATGCCATCCAGAGAGACCTGGACAGGCTGGAGAGGTGGGCCCCTGCCAACCTCATGAATTTCAACAAGGCCAAGTGCAAGTTCCTCCACCTGGGTCAGGGAATCCCAAGCACAAATACAGGCTCAGTGGAAAATAGATTGAGACCAAGTCTGAGGAGAAGGACCTAGGGGTGCTGATTGATGTGACGCTCAACATGAGCTGGCAATGCATGATCACAGCCCAGAAAGCCAACTGTATCCTGGGGTGCATCAAAAGAAGTGTGGCCAGCAGATCGAGCGAGGTGATTCTTTCCCTCTACTCTGCTCTGGCGAGACCCCACCTGGAGCTGGCGTCCAGCTCTGGAGCCCCTAACATAGGAAAGACATGGACCTGTTGAGGCAAGTCCAGAGGAGGGCCACAAAGATGATCAGAGGGCTGCAGCTCGTCTCCTCTGAAGACAGGCTGAGAGAGTTGGGGTTGTTGAGCCTGGAGAAGAGAAGGCTCTGGGGAGATCTTATTGCGGCCTTCCAGTACCTAAAGGGGGCCTACAGGAAATCTGGAGAGGGACTTTTTACAAGGGTGTGTGACGATAGGATGAGGATTAATGGCTTTAAACTGGAAAAACGTAGATTTATATTAGATATTAGGAAGACATTTTTCACTCTGAGGGTGGTAAGGCACTGGAACAGGTTGCCCAGAGAAGCTGTGGAAGCTCCATCCCCAGAGGTGCTTAAGGCCAGGCTGGATGGGGCTTTGAGCAACCTGGTCTAATGGGAGGTGTCCCTGCCCATGGCAGGGGGGTTGGAACTAGATGATCTTTGAAGTCCATTCCAACCTAAACCATTCTATGATTCTATTACCCCCATTGCCTATCCTCCTGTGCTGCTCAGGAGTGGGGGAGGATGTAGAGAAGCTGGGAATGAAGGAGTGAATTTGAGTCTGGGGAAAAACAGGAGGAGAAGATGTTATTTTTATTTTCTTTGTTTCTGATTTCCCAACTCTATTTTAACTGGCAATAAATTAAATTAATTTTCCCCAAGTCGAGTATGTTTGGCCCATGACAATAACAGATAAGTGATCTCCCTGTCCTTATCTCAAACCACGAGCATTTTCATCTCATTTTGTCTGCCTGTGTCATTGAGGTGGGAGTGAAAGACTGGATGGGTGGGGATCTGGCAGCCATTCAAGCTGAACCCACCACAAGTATAAATTATTTCTGGCACAGGAGGTACATGGAGCACTTTCTGCATGATTCATATACAATTTCTACCAACTTCAATGGTTAGGAGTTAGGTTACTGTGAATGTACTTAGAAATCTTACCTTAATGATGATACATTATCAAAATAAGTATTAAATAAACTTTTTTTGAAGCAACTTAGACACTGAAGTTTAAATATTTGTGATTGTTGAGGAGAAGGAGAGTTTATATACTTACCTCCAGGAAAGGTTTTCTATGACCAAAATAAGACTGTATTTAAGAGTGACCAGAGACATCAGTCATTGTTGTGATATGTTTTGGGAGAGGATTCTTTAAATAGTACTGGAGGGTGTCTGAGTAGGATGAGAATAACTGTGGGTGTAGAAGTAGATTTTTGTGAAGAAGCTAGTAGTATCACTCTGCATGTCCTTTAGTAACTTGAATGAAAAATCCTATAGAAAACTTGTCAGGATAACGGTTTTAATTTTCCAGCACTGCAAGACATTGCAGGTGATGATACAGTAATTATTGCGCAACAAGCACATTAAGAAACAGTGTAATTTAAAATGACTTCATTGTTCCAATTGCTGATTTGAGAATGGAAAATACTCCCAGTACTATTATAAACAGTGGATACATTGGCAAACTTTGCAGAAGAATTCTTCTTTGCTGCTTGCCAAATTTATGGCCCTACAGGAAGAGAAATTGTTTAACTAAGCCACTGTAAAGTGCACAACAATTATCTGTGACAAGCATAAAATATACTTTATTTTTTAGGCACCTTTTTATCAACTGTTACATACGGTACCATGTAGAATAAGATCATTTACATGCAAACATATGAGATGAACAAAATGCAGTGCTGAAAGAATGGGATGTTAAAAAAATACTCATTTAAGGGAATATGGAATATTAGTGGTTTAGTTTAAATAAACTTAATTGCTTAGAGTTAATCACTCAGTGATTAGCCCACATTGGCATACTACTTATCTAGGACTCGCTTAGCATTAGTGGCTAAAGCTGCTAAAGCCTTAGGCTGCAAGCTGCAAACTTTCACCTAGAGAAGTTGAACTTCTGCTTAGTTACATAAAGGAAGGCCCTGAGACCAGTACAAACCGGTGGATAAGAAAGCTACAATCATCAGTAGAACCTGCGATCTGGCAAGATAAGAACAGTTAACATCCTGTCTGGAGACAGAGAAAGAATCCAATGAGAAATAAGAAGACCTCAGTCCACAAATTACCATTGGACTAATGGGTGAGTGCAAGGTGCGTGAAGAGCATGTGAAGGGTGGATGCACAGATTGTAAGGGTATAATTGCCCAGGAATTTCTTTGTTCTGGGTCCCTCTCTGGAGGAACCCAGCTTGAGCTGTCCTTGCTGCTGTACCATTTCAGTAAATTATTTTGGCGGGGATTTTTGCCTGAGACTCTGCTACGAGAAACCTAGGGCAAAGAAATTTCTTTAACAGTTTGGCACCTAAATGGGAACCAAGGCCACCACCTTCAGCACCTCTTGTCTCCAAACATCCAACTGCCGGCATTGGGTGAGTTCACCTGAGACCTTTCAAGTGGGAGGCACTGAAGGTGAGTGTTAAAATGCTCTAAGCAGATTCAGTGAAAATACTATGGAGGGGCTGAGTCTCTCTCAGTATCAGTGTGGGTTTGAGTCTCTCCCCTGCTGCAGCTTATTACGAGTGTGCAGCCTGATCAGTGTAAGGTGCATGTAGAAGGGGGTTCAAGTCCTCTTTGTGATGGAAAATGATGGGAAATAAACCCAGCCTAGAGACAGGGATGCCATTGACCAAGGTACTACAAAATTGGGAAAGAATTTATGGTACAGCAAACCAATCTAAAAAGCACATAATTACCTATTGCCAAGGATGACCACTCATAACTAGAGAAGGAAACCTGGCAGAACAGTGGCCACTGCAAGGGACCTTTGATCAGCACAGACTTTCCTTTCTGCAACATCGCCTAGAGGATAGGCTCCTGGGACAAACGGATTACTGGCATGTTTGGGACGACTGGGTTTGGGAGAGGAAACACCCAAGTCGGAGGTGTGGGATGAAAGAGGAGTCATCAAAGGTAACGCTTGCAGTAGCAGAGGCTACTGCCACAGATGAAGCCTCAGATAGTGCCCCAACCACGTCCGCTCCACTTTATATATCTACTGCTCTTTCTCTGTCTTCTGACTCCACTCTGCCAGCTTCTGGACTCTATCCTATGGTTCCTAACATCGTACCTAATCCTGCTGCTATGCAATCAGGCGGGCACAGGTCTCCCCCCTGCATTACAAGTGTTCACTAATCAGCCTTGGAATCCTAGTGACTTAGCTTGATGGGAGAGTAAAATGCCAAGACTGAGAGAGGATGCTGAAAAATGTGTTCAGTTGTTTTCTAGTATAAGCACAGGGTATAACCCAATTTAGGGAGACACTCAAATACTTTTAAAAGAATTGTTTCTGCCAGATGAACAGGAAATTATAATTAATAAAGATGCAGAACTACCACAACAAGCTGGGGGAGTGTTATGGTTTGAGAGACCCATAACAATTTATTGTTGTTTAGACAATCATTCTGTCACCCGATGACCCCTCCCCATCCGGGAAAGGGAATCAGGAAAAACAAGGAAAGGAAACCCAGGAGTTGAAGTATAAACAGATTTAATAGAGTAAGATTAGATAATTAACATTACTAGCACTAAAGAACCAATATTGATCCCGATACCAATACAGAATATGCAAAGATTATACTCAGCCAATTCTATCAGTAGGAAGCTGTGCACTCCCAGCAGTGGACAGCAAATGCGGGACACTGCAAGTGCTACTGCTTCAGGAGGAAGGAAAGGCCTCAGGAATTTGGCACCGGGGCATGAAGTTCTCAGGATGACAGCCATCAAGGGAGAGAGAGAACTTCGCAGCAAACTTCCTAATTTATAGTGAATGTGATGTTGATAGTATGAAATAACCCTGTTGGCCAGCTTGGGTCAAGTGCCCAGGTCTCGCTCCTCCTCATCCCTGCACTTGGAGAGCTCAAAAACACTGAGACCTTGAAACCCACACACCATAGCTAGCTAGAAAGTAAATATTTTCACAAATTCAGACACTAGAGTCTTCTAAAAGTGCAGTCTTCCCAAGTATTAGAAGAGAAATTAGTCCTGTGTCGCTCAAACCAGGACAGGGAGGTAGAAAACCCTGGCCGGCAAATGATCCAAATTTGGACTATAACAATGTAGGAGAGAGACCCTCTTGCCAAACTGGACTCTGACATTTAGTAGAAGTAATGCAGAGAACTGGGGGTAAATTGGACTAAGGTACTGGAGTGCAGACAAAGGCTAGACAAACATCCTAGTGATTTTGGGGGACAACTGCAACAATCCTTGCTGAAATATGGGGCATGACCACACAAAATTTTAATGACACGCTCACAATTAGCATCTTTGTGGATCAGGAGGCCCCCCAATATATGGAAATACTTTAAAGAACACATGCCCAGCTGTCAGGGGAAGAATTTGCAAAAAGTTTGAGTGTTGCTGTGTTTGTATATGATGGATCTGAGGAAAGGCAGAAAGCTGAGCAGATTAAAGAAAGAAAGTGAAAGAACAGAAGGCAAAGTTTCTGGCCACAGCTTCGGCAAGGAACTTGCAAGAAAGAAACAAGGGCCAAGTGTGCCGCTCTCCATCATCTTTGAAAGGTCCTGGAGAACAGGTGAGGTACCTGAGGACTGGAGGAAAGCCAATGTCACTCCAATCTTCAAAAAGGGAAAGAAGGATGACCCGGGAAACTACAGGCCGGTCAGCCTCACCTTCATCCCTGGAAAGATGATGGAACAGCTTGTTCTGGGCGTCATCTCTAAGCGTCTGGAGGAAAAGAAGTAGTCAACATGGATTCACCAAGGGGAAGTCATGTCTGACTAATCTGATAGCCTTCTATGACGGCGTGACTGGATGGGTGGATGAAGGGAGGGCAGTGGATGTTTGCCTTGACTTCAGCAAGGCTTTCGACACTGTCTCCCACGTCATCCTCACGGGCAAGCTTAGGAAGTGTGGGTTAGATGAATGGACAGTGGGGTGGATTGAACAGTGGCTGAACGATAGAGCTCAGAGGGTTGTGGTTAGTGGTGCGGAGTCCAGTTGGAGGCCAGTAACAAGTGGAGTTCCTCAGGGGTCAGTACTGGGTCCAGTCCTGTTCAATATATTCATCAATGACCTGGATGAAGGGATGGAGTGTACTATCAGCAAATTTGCTGATGACACAAAACTGGGAGGGGTGGCTGACACGCTAGAAGGCTGTGCTGCCATACAGTGTGACCTGGACAGGCTGCAGAGTTGGGCGGAGAGGAACCTGATGAGATTCAACAAAGGCAAGTGTAGGGTACTGCATCTGGGGAGGAATAACTCCATGCATCAGTACAGGTTGGGGGCTGACCTCCTGGAGAGCAGCTGTGTGGAAAGGGACCTGGGAGTCCTGGTGGACAACAGGATGACCACGAGGCAGCAATGTGCCCTGGTGGCCAAGAAGGCCAATGGCATCCTAGGGTGCATCAAGAAGAGTGTGGCCAGCAGGTCGAGGGAGGTCATCTTCCCCATCTACTCTGCCCTGGAGAGGCCGCATCTGGAGTACTGTGTCCAGTTCTGGGCTCCCCAGTTCAAGAAGGACAGGGAACTGCTGGAGAGGGTCCAGCAGAGGGCTACAAAGTTGATTAGGGGATTGGAACATCTTTCTTATGAGGAAAGGCTTAGGCACTTCAGTCTTTTTAGTCTAGAAAAAAAGAAGACTCGGGGGATCTTATCAATGCTTAAAAATACTTAAAGGGAGGGTGCCAGGTACATGAGAAGAGTCTTTTTTTCAGTGGTGCCCAGTGATAGGACAAGAGGTAATGGGCACAAACTTGAACATAGGAAGCTCCATCTTAACATGAGAAGGAACTTCTTTATTTCGAGGGTGGCAGAGCACTGGAACAGGCCGCCCAGAGAGATTGTGGAGTCGACCACACTGGAGACATTCAAAACCTGCCTGGACGTCATCCTGTGCAACGTGCTGTAGGTGTCCCTGCTGTGGCAGGGGGGTTGGACTAGA
This sequence comes from Pluvialis apricaria, assembly GCA_017639485.1. Taxonomy (NCBI): domain Eukaryota; kingdom Metazoa; phylum Chordata; class Aves; order Charadriiformes; family Charadriidae; genus Pluvialis; species Pluvialis apricaria. Next base: position 36,531,685 of record CM030011.1, on the reverse strand, counting down.
TGATCTCCAGAGGTCCCTTCCAACCTGACCATTCTGTGATTCTCTGAGGGAAGACCAGGTACAGGATCTGGACTAAAACTGGAAAGAATGGAAAGAGGATTAGGACTGAATGATGGAAGAGAGTGTGTCGTGGTTTGGCCTCAGCCAGCAACAAAGAGCCACGCGGCCACTCGCTCAACCCCCCCAGAGCCGTGGAGGGAAATGGGAAGAAAAAGGCAAAACTCGTGGGTTGAGATAAAGGCAGTTTAACAGAACAGCAAAGGGAAGAGAAAACAGTAATAATAACACCGATAAAGGAATATACAAACGCGATTACGGCACTGCCGCTCACCGACCGGACCCGCACCCGCTCTGAGCTGCCACTTCCCGCCCCCTCCCCCGGCAGCTCCCCCCTACAGCCCGGGCATGGCTCACACAGCATGGGATACCTGTGTCCCCTCCCATCCTTGGGGAAATTAACCCCATCCCTGCCGGAACCAGGACAGAGTGTTACTGTTGTGGGAACTTAGGACATGTGCAGAGGGAATGCCCACTCCAGCTGTGGAGGCTGGGGTGGGGCTGGAAGAATTAGAAACTTTTAATATGTGGGAAACCCAATTAGATCAGTGGGGACATATTACAGGTAAAGTGGAAGGCTGTGAAGCTGAATTCTTGAATTTTCACAGAATGAAGACTAAAAAGATCTAAGTGCCTAAGCCTTTCCTCGTAAGAAAGATGCTCCAATCCCCTAATCATCTTAGTAGCCCTTTGCTGGACCCTCTCCAGCAGTTCCCTGTCCTTCTTGAACTGGGGAGCCCAGAACTGGACACAGAATTTTACTCTAAAAGGATCGAGAACCACAGACAGAATTTTAATACATGGGGTCACAGGACAAGAACAACAGAATTTGAGTAAATCCCTTCTAGTAATAATAGGAAACAAGAGTATATGGGGAAGATTTGTGTTAGTGGAAGACTCGTCAGCATGCCTGTTTGGTAGAGACCTCTTACAGGCCCTAGATGTTAAATTACGTTTAGCACCTGAAGGGATAGACCTAATAATCATGGGAATGAGTGTGATGTCTGGGTGCTCAAATAGCAACCTGAAAGTACCGGAGGTATTGAGATCCATACCAGCAAAACTGTGGAGTAAAACCAGTACTGATATAGGATTGCTGCTCTCAGCTCAATCTGGAGACATTAAAACAAAGGGAGGAACTCCACCGGACATGAAAGAGTACCCTATTCCCAAGAAGCTGAAAAGAGTATCCAAAAACAAATGGACTGGTATTTAACCCAAGGACTTTTAAAAGTGCGTGTGTTGCCATATAATACTCCTACAGTCTCTGTAAGAATAGATTAGATGAGGATGGGGATCCAGAATACCATTTTGTGCAAGATTTATAGGCAATCAACCAGCACATAGTGGCTCCTCACTCAGTAGTGCCTGATGCCTCCATCATACTTTTACAAATAGCACATTTGGTGAAATTTCTTACTGTGATTGATTTAATTGATGCCTTCTTTAGTATCCTGTTGGACAAGGACAGCCAGCTTTTGTTCGCCTTTACATGGAAGGGACAACAACTAACCTGGACAAGTCTTCCACAAGTCTTACCGGGTTTTCTAGAATTTATTCACAAATTCTGGGAAATGATTTAAGGGAAGTAAAACTACCTAGTGGATCCGTTCTTGTACAATATGCAGATGATTTGCTAATGGCAAGTAAAGATCAAAGCACCTGCATAAAAGACACTGTGTATCTATGCACTGCCTTAGTGGAAAGAGCCCATATCACAGCTCTGTGCAAACTTCAGCTGTGTCAGAAAGAGGTTAAGTATTTAGGTCTTATTCTGAGGGAAGGGCAGCAAGTAATAGACCCAGAGAAAATAGAAGCTATAATTGAGCTTCCACAAGAAACAATTACAAGGGTTTCTCTGAACTGGGATTTTGTCAACCGTGGATTTCTGGGCTGAGTGAACTAACTAAGCCTCTAACAGAAGCAATAAGAAATGTGGAAGTAGAACCTATTGCATTGGGCCTGGAGAGGGAGCAGGCTTTTAAGACAATAAAAAGTGCCTTGACACCTGCTGCTGCTCTTGGGCTCCCAGATTATACAAAGCCCTTCAATTTGTATGTGCATGAATGTAAAAGGATAGCCAGTGGGGTCATCACACAGAGGTTGGGACCCCACCAGAGACCACTTGCATACTGCTCCACTCAGCTAGATCCAGTCACAGAGGGAGCACCAACCTGCATCAAGTCTGTGGCAGCAACAGCAACAATATTAGAAAAAAGCTGCTCCTTCTTTTTGGGACACTCAGTAACAATCCATGTCCTGCATGAAGTATAAAAACTGCTAAAACAATATGCAACCCAAACATTATCACCACAACGGGCACACAGATATGAACTGAAATATACAATACTTTGAATCCAGCAACCCTAATATCCTTGCCTGATGATGGAGAAGAACTTCACCAATATGAGCAGGTGATGCACACTACAAGTAAACTGTGAGTAGATTTAAATGATGTTCCTTTGCAAAACGCCAATCTAGTCCTGTTTGTAGATTGCTCATCCTACTACCTACATGGACAGCAACAGACTGGGTATGCTGTGGTCAATCAAGGGCAAGTAACACAAGCCAAATCACTCCCAACAAGGATGAGCGCACAGGGAGCAGAACTAATAGCCTTGATGTGTGCAGCACATCTGGGAAAAGGGAAATGAGACAACATCTGTACAGACTCTTGGTATGCCTTCAGGGTGTGTCACGCAACTGGAATGCTATGGAAAGATAACAGGATAGTGGAAAGATAGTGAGGATTTTTCACATCATCAGGAAAATGAGTAACTAATGGAGAAGAAATACGTAACTTGCTAGAATCAATCCGACTACCTAAAGAAATTGCTGTTATACACTGCCCAACCCACACTAAGGACACTACAGAAATTAGTAAAGGAAATTACTTAGGTGATGCAGCTGCAAAGGCTGCAGCCTGACAACCCTTGAGAGAATGCATGGTTGCAATTCCAGCAATAAATCAAAGTGAATGGCCAAACCCGACAGACCCCAAAACCATGTATGAGAAAGACCGTTCAGCAGAAGAAAAGGAACAATGGGGGAAGTGGGAAGCAAACCAAGATAATGACGGAATATGGACAATTGGAGGAAAACTAAAACTACCAAAAAATATGTAATTACTGTGGCTAAGTGATTTCACGACAAACATCATGGGGAGCAGAGGCAGTAGCTAATCAGGTAAACAAAGTATGGGCAGCACCAGGAATTTACACTGCTGCAAAAAGAATCACTAGTAGCTGCGTGACTTGTCAAAAGTTCTCAAGTACCAGGCTGAGCTCAGAGTTAGGGTGGCGACTGTGGGCTTACTTCCCCTTTCAATGATTGCAAGCAAATTACGCAGACATGCCATCCACCAGTGGATGCAAACATCTAAGATCTGGTGACCATCAGTACATATTGCCCAGATCATTTCCTCACAGGCTTCTAAAAATGAAAGGGGCTTCTTATAAGAATGAGGCATTTTAGAAGAACTGGAACATCTGAGTCTAAGTATGGGGGTTTTAGTTTAACAGCAGGTTTATATTACACACAGTTAAAATGCAGTCCTTAAAATATATTTAGAATTGAAGCTGCTTGCAAGTTGTCAGAGAAATGCCTGGTAAATTTTATCCGAAATTGACCTACAGAAAGTGAAGATGAAACAGAGCAAATTTTCCTGGATCTAGGGTAAAATTTTTAGCTAGTGGACTTTCTTCAGTTAGCCAACAATCTGCAAGGTAAAGTACAGATGATCTGATCCAGCAGCGTCTGCCCCACGTGGTTCAGAAAAAGAAGTATTCAGTAACCTAAATATCCATTGACAACTGAAATGATCTAGTGTCTGATCTATTAGCTACTTTTGCCACAAAAATTGTTCCAATTAAAACCTTGTATGTTTTGGATTACTTCTAATTTGGAACAATTCTTCTAATCAGGAACAATTTTACAATATTATTTTGTGGACATTATGAAAAATATATATTTCCATATCAGGTTGGTTTTTCACATGTTTTAATAATTCTTTATATACAAAACACATTAAATAATTTCCAAGCTATAAACAGGTATATATCTTACAGGTATAATCAATCTCTGTGTGATAGCATTCCACAGATTAGCAACATCTCCTCTCCTTCTGATATGCTGCTGCGATACTGCAAGGCGATATTGGAGCCCTGTAAATGCCATGTGTGCAAACTTACTATAAACCAGAATTCTTTAACCAAAAAAGTTCCAACCTCACTAGGATCAAAGCATAACAAGTAAGCATAAGACATAATAGCCGGCAATGTGGATGGAGGATTAAGGCAGTGATAAGATCCTTCAGTCAAACCAAGCCACTTTGCATTATTTATCAGCAGTCCCGGCTAACTGGGGAGGTCCCAGTTGACTGGAAGATAGCAAACGTGATGCCTCTCTACAAGAAGGGCCAGGAGGATCTGGGGAATTACAGGCCTGTCAGTCTGACCTCAGTGCTGGGGAAGGTTATGGAGCAGATCATCTTGAATGCCGTTACGTGATACATGCAGGACAACAAGGCAATCAGGTACAGTCAGCATGGGTTCACGAAAGGCGGGTCTTGCCGGACGAACCTGAACTCCATCTATGACAAGGTTACCCACTTACTGGATGAGGGAAAATCTGTGGATGTTGTTTTCCTGGATTTTGGTAAAGCTTTTGACACTATTTCCCACAGCATTCACCTGGAGAAACTGGCTACTCATGGCTTGGATGGGCCCAAAGAGTGGTGGGGAATGGAGTTAAACCCAGTTAGTGACTGGTCACAAGTGGTGTTGCCCAGGGCTCAGTGTTGGGCCTGGTTCTCTTTAATATCTTTATCAATGATCTGGATGAGGGAATCGAGTGCACCCTCAGTAAGTTTGCAGATGACACCAAGTTGGGCGAGAGTATTGATCTGCTTGAGGGTAGGAAGGCTCTACAGAGGGATCTGGACAGGCTGAATTGATGGTCCAAGGCCAATGGTATGAGGTTCAACAAGGCTAAGTACCAGGTCCCACACTTCGGTCACAAGAACCCTATGCAATGCTACAGGCTTGGGGAAACATGGATGGAAAGCTGTCTGGTGGAAAAACCTGGGGCGTTGGTTGACAGCCGGCTGAATATGAGCCAGCAGTGTGCGCAGGTGGCCAAAAATGCCAACAGCATCCTGGCTTCTATCAGAAATAGTGTGGCCAGCAGGACTAGCGAAGTGATCGTTCCCCCTATACTAAGCACTGCTGAGGCCACACCTAGAATACTGTGTTCAGTTTTGGGCTGACACTGAGATACTGGAGCTTATTCAAGGAAGGGCAACAAAGCTGGTGAGGGGTCTAGAGCACAAGTCTTATGAGGAGCTGCTGAAGGAACTGGGGTTGTTTAGCCTGGAGAAAAGGAGGCTCAGGGAAGACCTTGCCGCTCTTTACAACTGTTTGAAAGGAGGTTGTAATGAGGTGGGTGTCAGTCTCTTCTCCCAAGTAAAACGTGATAGGACAAAAGGAAATGGCCTCAAGTTGCACCAGGGGACGTTTAGTGTGGATACTAGGAAAAAATTTCTTCACTGAAAGGTTTGTCAAGCTTTAGTACAGGCTACCCAGGGAAGTGGTTGAGTTGCCATCCCTGGAGGTATTTAAAAGATGGATAGATGTAGTGCAGAGGGACATGGTATAGTGGTAACTTGGCAATACTAGGTTAACAATTGGACTTGATGATCTCAAAGGTCTCTTCCAACCAAAAAGATTCTGTGACCTCCAGGACTGAATTTTTCCAACTTCACAATTGTGTGCCTAAGTGGATGACAAAGCCACAGTCTATCTACAACCAAAGCGAGCTGGATGCTGCACAATGACGTCCACATCACATGGTATATGCATGGGGTCTCACAGGCTCTTACTAACAGGTGCTAAAGCCTTTCAGGTTCCCAAATAAATCTCCACCTGCCTTATGTAAGACTTTAGCTTCACTTAAGATGTCACATAGCAATAAATACTACTATCCACCTCTAGCAGGGGCTCTACCTAACCCCTGCTAGGTTCACTGATCCCATACTTACTTTACAGCAAAATTACAGACCAAAATGAGATCATCAGAGCCTCCATATTTCTCTGAATAGCTTATTTTTGTTTGTATTCAGCCCCAAGTAGAGTAGCAGGAGAAGTACAAACCATGTTCAGTTCTCAAGGAAATAAATGACCAAATGAAAGGATAAACACAAACAAAACTCACCTAGTAGAGAAATATCATGGTGATTGACAGCTACTTAGAGAATGAAACATTGCCACAAAAGCCAGCTTAATAATATTAGTATTATTTGCGTGAGAATGTACTTCCACCTTTTTAAGGTTTTGTTCTTGTTTTCTGTGCTTTCCTACATTTACTAGGATTATAGGTAAGTATTTATTTAACAGAATTTGAGATTAGTGAAAAAGGAATCTGCATGGAGCTATAGTATTTGGCAGACAAGACCATTCTTTGTTTAGAAAACTCCGGAATTGCTGAGGCAGAACGACTTCTCCATTTCCAAAACTGGTCTTGGATACTGTGGGGGGTTAACTAACTGGGTAGGCAGCTAAACCCCCACCCAGCTGCTCACTAGTTCACTCCCTCCTTCCCTCCCTCCACCACAGCAGGGTGTGGGAAGAGAATAGGAAGGGCAAAAGCGGGTTGAGACAAAGCCAGATTAATAAATGTAAAAAAAACCCCAAAATAACAACAGCAACAAAACCCACAAAACCAAAAAACCCAACTGATTCCAAGGCAGTCACTCACCACCTCCCACCAGAAGACTGATGCCTAGCCAGTCTCTGAGCAATGGCTACTTTGGAAAAACTCAGCTCTCAGGTTATTGCTGAGCATGATGTCATAGGGTATGGAGAATCCCTTTATTGAATTCAGGTCAGCTGGACTGGGTGTGTTCCCTCCCAAACTCTTGACCACCCTGTGGGATTATTACTGGAGGTGACTTAGAAATTACGTTGTATTCACATTTTGAAGAAAAGTACAGCATGGATGAAACTTCCAGGGACAGAGTGCAGCTGGTGTGCAAAGGACATATTTCACAAAGGTTCCCTAGGCAACCTTAGATGTTAACGACATTGGGGGAGTCCAGTGCGCTAACTCTAAGGAAGAAGAGAGCGGAGGATGGAGCGGAGTGGAGACACCGCAGCCAAACTCTGTGATAAAATGGGAACTTGAGGGTCAAATGGAACCCTTGAAGGTTTTATGGAACTGATAAGCTGCCTAATTGTTACCCTGAGCCAACGATCTGTCATTTTTTGACAAAATGCTATCCTTTGGGTGAACTTCGCTCATTATAATGTCATTATAATACCAAAACACACCTCCATCCCAAAAGCTAACCGCCTCCAAGGTGCGACCACTCCTCACAGAGTCTGCGCTCTAAATTTTTTGTACTCTATACCTTTAAAAGTGAAGCAAGAGAATTTTACACCAATCATAACAAAAATATGTATGACTAGAGTCCCTTGAGCTCCACCTGAAAGGTAAAAAGTAGTATAAAAATAGCTTAAGAGAGGAGGGATGTCAGGGAAGATACCAACGCAATCAGGGAAACACCATCGGTGGCCACCCCTGACCTCTGGGATCAGTTGGCAGGCTGAGCCTCTCTTCCCCCCTCTGTAAGGACGCTTGTGGGTAAGATTCAAACACTTGGTTATACCGAGTGCTTCCCCAGGAAACTTAGAAATCTCTATAGAGTTGTTTTATAACTTAGCGCATTTGTAGCCAGGCTATATTACCAACATCTTTAGTATCTGCACGTGCTTTGCAGACAGTAACTATCACTGGCAATCCAAAAGAGTTTGCGCATCTGTTGCTTCAATAAACTACACTTTTCACCAATCTAGCCATGACAGTTCATAGTGAACGCGACCCAACTACTTAACTGTGGCCGCGCTAGTTCATGGAATGCTGCTAGATCGAATTGTGTATGGTGTTATGAGTGCATCCGTAATCGTGATAGTTCAATATACACATTGAACGCGACCGGACTTTTAACACCGAATTGGGCATCACTCAGAATCTAAGCCTAGCTGCCCCCAGCCCCTCTGATACAGGCTGGAACGCAAGGGGGTTTATTTTCTGCCAAATCATTTTGCCCTTTAGCGCAACACACCCTGAGCCTACTGGCCTTTGGGGGTTGTGTGTGTGTGGAGAGACAGCCTTGATGCTATGTGAGCACTGCTCAGCAATAGCTAAAGCACCAGTGTGTTATCAACACTGTTTCAGTCACAAATCTAAAACACAGCACCATACAGGCTGAATATTAACTCCAGCACAGCCAGACCCAGTACAGAAGCCTACAAAAACCTAAATATGCTTAAGCAACAGGTTTGACTATTCTATAACAAACTAAACTATATACCAAATCAGTATATTTTTCCAATCACAATATTTGGTAGTGAGGCCCACTTTTTTAGTGAGTAACTTGTTTTGAAGGTGTGGTACTAGAGCTTTTTTTTGGTTTACTTCATTGACTTCTATTTTTTCTCTTACTGTGAAAGGAAAATTCATATTCAAGAATTCCTTTTATTTTTGTGAGCTGAATAAGTTATCCTTGTCCTTGCTTTCTCATTTCTTAATTTTACAGAGAAAGTTCACAGAAACATAGAATCATAGAACGGTTTAGGTTGGAAAGGACCTTGAAGATCATCGAGTTCCAACCCCCTGCCATAGGCAGGAACACCTCCCACTAAACCAGGTTGCCCAAGGCCACGTCCAGCCTGGCCTTGAACACCTCCAGGGATGGGGCTTCAAAAACCTGTCTGGGCAACCTGTTCCAGTGCCTTACTACCCTTAAAGTGAAAAACTTCTTCCTAATGTTTAACTTAAACCTGCCCTGTTCCAGGTTAAAGCTATTCCCCCTCGTCCTATCAATACATGCCCTAGTAAAAAGTCCTTCCCCAGCTCTCCTGTAGGCCTCCTTTAGGTACTGGAAGGCTGCAATAAGATCTCCCCGGAGCCTTCTCTTCTCCAGGCTGAACAGCCCCAACTCTTTCAGCCTCTCCTCATAGGAGAGGTGCTCCAGCCCTCGGATCATCCTCTTGGCTCTCCTCTGGACACGCTCCAGCAGGTCCATGTCCTTCTTATGTTGGGGACTCCACAGCTGGATGCAGTACTCCAGATGCAGTCTCATGAGAGCGGAGTAGAGGGGCAGAATCACCTCCTTTGACCTGCTAGCCACACATCTTTTGATGCAGCCCAGGATACGGTTGGCCTTCTGGGCTGCGATCGCACATTGCTGGCTCATGTTCAGCTTCTTGTCAATCAGCACACCCAGGTCCTTCTCCTCAGGGCTGCTCTCCAGCCATTCCCTGCCCAGACTGTATATGTGCTTGGGATTGCCCCAACCCAGATGTAGGACCTTGCACTTGGCCTTGTTGAACTGCATGAGGTTGGCTTGGGCCCGCCTCTCCAGCCTGTCCAGGTCCCTCTGGATAGCATCCCTCCCCTCTAGCGTGTCTACCTCTCCACACAGTTTGGTATCATCAGCAAACTTGCTGAGGTTGCACTCTACCTCACTGTCCATGTCACTGACAAAGATGTTGAATAGTACAGGTCCCAGTACCGACCCCTGAGGGACGCCACTCGTCACTGCTCTCCACTTGGACATTGAGCCATTGACCACAACTCTTTGAGTGCGACCATCCAGCCAGTTCTTTATCCACCAAGTGGTCTATTTATCAAATCCATGTCTCTTCAATTGAGAGACCAGGATATCGTGTGGGACAGTGAAAGGAAAATTCATATTCAAGAATTCCTTTTATTTTTGTGAGCAGAATAAGTTATCCTTGTCCTTGCTTTCTCATTTCTTAATTTTACAGAGAAAGTTCACAGAATCATAGAATCATAGAATCATAGAACTGGTCTCTCAATTGAAGAGACATGGATTCGATAAATGGACCACTCGGTGGATAAAGAACTGGCTGGATGGTCGCACTCAAAGGGTTGTGGTCAACGGCTCGGTGTCCAAGTGGAGAGCAGTGACGAGTGGCGTTCCTCAGGGGTCGGTACTGGGACCCGTACTGTTCAACATCTTTGTTAGCGACATGGACAGTGGGGTAGAGTGCACCCTCAGCAAGTTTGCTGATGATACCAAGCTGTTTGGCGAGGCAGACATGCTTGAGGGGAGGGATGCCATCCAGAGGGACCTGGACAGGCTGGAGAGGTGGGCCCAAGCCAACTTCATGCAGTTCAACAAGGCCAAGTGCAAGGTCCTACATCTGGGTCGGGGCAATCCCAAGCACAGATACAGGCTCGGCGGAGAATGGCTGGAGAGCAGCCCTGTGGAGAAGGACCTGGGGGTGATGATTGATGAGAAGCTCGACATGAGCCAGCAATGTGCGATCGCAGCCCAGAAGGCCAACCGTATCCTGGGCTGCATCAAAAGAAGTGTGGCCAGCAGGTCAAGGGAGGTGATTCTGCCCCTCTACTCTGCTCTCGTGAGACCCCACCTGGAGTACTGCATCCAGCTGTGGAGTCCCCAACATAAGAAGGACATGGACCTGCTGGAGCGCGTCCAGAGGAGAGTCATGAGGATGATCAGAGGGCTGGAGCACCTCTCCTATGAGGAGAGGCTGAGAGAGTTGGGGCTGTTCAGCCTGGAGAAGAGAAGGCTCCGGGGAGATCTTATTGCGGCCTTCCAGTACCTAAAGGGGGCCTACAGGAGAGCTGGGGAAGGACTTTTTACTAGGGCATGTAGTGATAGGACAAGGGGGAACGGCTTTAAGCTGGAAGAGGGCAGGTTTAGATTAAACATTAGGAAGAAGTTTTTTACTTTAAGGGTGGTGAGGCACTGGAACAGGTTGCCCAGACAGGTTTTTGAAGCCCCATCCCTGGAGGTGTTCAAGGCCAGGCTGGACGTGGCCTTGGGCAACCTGGTCTAGTGAGAGGTATCCCTGCCTGTGGCAGGGGGGTTGGAACTCGATGATCTTCAAGGTCCCTTCCAACCTAAACCATTCTATGATTCTATGATTCTATGACAGTGTCAAACGCTTTGCACAAGTAGATGACATCAGTAGATCTTCCCTTGTCCACCGCCACTGTAACCCCTTCGTAGAAGGCCACCAAATTTGTCAGGCATGACTTGCCCTTGCTGAAGCCATGTTGGCTGTCACCATTCGCCTCCTTGTTTTCTATGTGCCTCAGCAGAGTTTCCAGGAGGATCTGCTCCATGATCTTGCCAGGCACAGACGTGAGACTGACTGGCCTGTAGTTCCCCGGGTCTTCCTTGTTTCCCTTTTCGAAAATAGGGGTTATGTTTCCCCTTTTCCAGTCGGCAGGAACCTCACCAGACCACCACAACTTCTCAAATATGAGGGCTAGTGGCTTCGCGACTTGATCTGCCAGTTCCCTCAGGACCCGCGGATGTATCTCATCAGGTCCCACGGACTTGTGCACCTTCAGGTTCTTCAGGTGGTCTCGCACTTGATTTTCATCTACAGCGGGCGGTGCTCCATTTTCCCAATCTTCGCCTTTGCATTCTGCATCTTGGGCAGTACGGCTGCTGTCCTTGTCACTGAAGACTGAGGCAAAAATGCCATTGAGTACCTCAGCTCTGTCTCTGTCCCAGGTAAACAGTTCTTGCGTTTCCTTCTGGAGAGGGCCTACATTTTCCCTAGTCTTTCTTTTCTCGCTGACATATTAAAGAAGGATGTTTTGTTTGTCTTAATGTCCCTGGCCAGATTTACTTCTATCTGGGCTTTAGCTTGTCTAACCCGCTCGAATGATTCCTCTGTATTCCTCCCAGGCTACCCTCCCCTGTCTCCACTGCCTGTAGTGCTCTTTTTTTCTTTTGGTCATGTCCAGGAGCTCCTTATTCATCCACGCAGGCCTCCTGGCTTTTCTGCCTGCCTTCCTCTTTGTAGGAATGCATTGCTGCTGTGCTTGGAGGAGGTGATCCTTGAATATTAACCCACCTTCTTGGACCCCTCTTCCCTCCAGCACTTCATCCCACGGCACCACACCAAGCAGATTCTTCAAGAGGCCAAAGTCGGCTCTCCTGAAGTCCAGGGTCGTCAGCCTGCTATGCACTTGCCTCGCTGCCTTGATGATTTCGAACTCGACCATTTCATGGTCACTACAGCCCAGGCTACCCTTGAGTTTGACCCTGTCAACCAGCCCCTCCTTGTTGGTAAGAACAAGGTCCAGCATGGCTCCTCTCCTCGTTGGCTCCTCAACCACTTGGAGAAGGAAGTTGTCCTCAATGCTATCCAGGAACCTCCTGGATTGCCTGTGCCTGGCTGTGTTATCCTTCCAACTGATGTCAGGGTGGTTGAAGTCACCCATGAGAACCAAGGTCTGTGAACGTGATGCCGCCCTTATCTGTCTATAGAGGGCTTCATCCACTTGGTCATCTTGGTTGGGTGGCCTGTAGCATACCCCCACTGTAATGTCCCCTGCTCCCGATTTCCCTGTAATCCTGACCCATAGGCTCTCAGTCGGCTCTTTATCCACCCTTAGGTTGAGCTCCATGCACTCCAGCTGCTCATCAACATATAAGGCAACACCGCCTCCTCGTTTCCCTTGCCTGTCTCTCCTGAAGAGCCTGTACCCTTCCATGCCGACGCTCCAGTCATAGGAGTCGTCCCACCAAGTCTGTACGATGCCGATGAGATTGTAGCCTTGGAGGCGTGTACACATCTTTAGTTCCCCCTGTTTGTTCCCCATGCTCCGCGCATTTGCGTAGAGGCAGTTCAGCCGTGTCTTCGTTGAGGCCGATTTGGTTGGAGCAGCTGTAATTACTTTGTGATGCTCTCCAGTTGGCATTCCTTTGCCCTGTATCAATAGTGCCTCCTCATTGGCTCCTGTTGGTCCAGGAGCTCCTAGCTCATCTACGGGAGACTTTGAACGTGCTGCAGCATAGCCGGCGCATCTTGGAGCTAATGTCTGCAGGCCCTCACCAGCACTCTGTTCCCCTTCCCCTGATGCAACATCCCTTGGCTGGTCACAGGCAACCCTGATAATACCCCCTTCCCCCATCGAATCTAGTTTAAAGCCCTGTTGTTTTACTTATTCAGAAATCCGAGAAGCTGTAAATGTTTTCTTCATGTACTCATAACTGCATTTTTTTTTTTGCTATTTATGCAATTCTTTGCACTAGCAAGACAATAGTGCTGACTACTGAATATGAAAAAAAAATCATGCTATGGTTGTTTTTTAAGAGTAGACAATGATTGGAGCATTAACTATAAGGTACAGTTGTAAGATATAGATTGGTTAACTCCATACGAACCATATTTTGGTTAATATGCCAGCTTTTAGCTACAAAATTTATTCAGACTCTAACAGTGCTTAATTGTCTCAAAAAAGCAACTGCCAATTACTTTATATACTGAAAATGAATTGTCACATAAATTCCAGTAGTTGGTTGAGAACACCTTCTATTGCATCTGAACAGTCCAAACAGTGCTCAATGAGAACTTCATCTTAGGGTTGTTATGTTGTGGGGCTTTTTTATCTAGTCATGTAAAATGCACTGCTAATGGGGACATTGAGATTATCCTATGTTAATACATTTTGTCAGTGTTGCTTTTCATGTCTTTATCTGAAAAAAACAAGGAAACAGATGTCTCATTTCCTAATGTTCAAAATAGGAACACGACTTAGTGCTTTGCTGTGTCAGAGATTTCTGCCAAAAAGTGAGTGTTATTTCTAAGGTTGAGCAAAATTAAGACAGCTAACTCAAAACTGGATGCACATGTTTTTTGAGTCAGGCCCTAAGATTTTATTTACTTTCCTTCCAATGCCATTTAAAGAAATGCAACTGAAAATACGGCTTTCTGTAAAGACATTTGTACCACCTTAAATATATAAATTACTGCTGCCATGTGATTCAGCAAAACATATGCTAGAAAGTAATGAAAGATATAAAGCCATCCTTGTTTGCTGAAGTTTTTAAGCACATGCTTAAAACTAAGCAGATTCCAGACTGCTTCATAAAATACATTTGGGCTTTGTCCTCCACTGCTTCGACAAATGGAGAACTTAATCAAATAAATTATGCAAGAGACATCTTTTTTACTGCCTCCTTTCCTTTGTGACTGAGAAGAGAACCTGACATCTTCCTAGTATCAGTCCCCCACCAGTCATGAAGATGTAGAAATGCTACAAGGGTGACGACTGCTGCTGAAAAGAACATATACCTGTTGTGCACTGTAATGACACAACTCAAGCTGTTACAAGACAAGAACTGGAAAAAAAAAAAGACTTCATACGTATATTACTTACTTTTCATATCATGATATTTGAGTTGGAAATTAGGTAAATGGAGTTCATCCATCCAAATTCTTCATGCTTTTTCTATCTCATTAGCTCCATAGCCAAGGCAAATGATAAATGCTTGTAATATTGCTGTCTTTTAAGCACATGCTAGAGACTGGAAATGCATTGAACAGACTGTTCAAGAAACTGCATTGTTCTTGTTCATTGTCATTAGTGGCCCATGTATTTTGATTCTTATGAGGTAATGACATATAATAACAAAGGTTATTTTCAAATCTTACTGCAGATCTTTTGCTCAGCTCATTTCTATGGGAGATAACCACATCTATTGAGATAATGCACCAGATGTTATTCAGGGAATGACTATCAATTTGAAACAATATCTGTAAAATAATCTATTTTCCAAATCCAAAATGCTTTCTCTACATCCCCTTTTCTTCCCAGCATGATCACCCTGTAGAACTCTGCCTTTCTGGTGTGTAATCCCTTGACACTGCAGAGCATCAACTAAGAATTTCACTTATACCTCTCTGTTGTTCCCTTTTAGGTCCGTGACAAAATTCTTCTCTACACTCTGGGAAATACATCACAGTATCACAGTATTGTCAGGCTTGGAAGGGACCTCTGGAGATCATCTAAGTCCAACCCCCCTGCCACAGCAGGGACACCTACAGCACGTTGCACAGGACAGTGTCCAGGCGAGTTTTGAATGTCTCCAGTGTGGGAGACTCCACAACCTCTCTGGGCAGCCTGTTCCAGTGCTCCACCACCCTCAGAGTAAAGAAGTTTCTCCTCATGTTAAGATGGAACTTCCTGTGCTCCAGTTTGTGCCCGTTACCTCTAGTCCTGTCACTGGGCACCACTGAAAAAAGACTTTTCTCATCTACCTGGAACCCTTCCTTTAAGTATTTATAAGTATTGATTAGATCCCCCCTCAGTCTTCTTTTCTCTAGACTAAAAAGACCCAAGTGCCTGAGCCTTTCCTCATAAGAAAGATGCTCCAATCCTCTAATCATCTTTGTAGCCCTCTGCTGGACCCTCTCCAGCAGTTCCCTGTCCTTCTTGAACTGGGGGCCCAGAACTGGACACAATACCCCATATGCGGCCTCAACAGAGCAGAGTAGAGGGGGAGGATGACCTCCCTCGACCTGCTGGCCACACTCTTCTTGATACACCCCAGGATGCCATTGGCCTTCTTGGCCACCAGGGCACATTGCTGCCTCATGGTCACCCTGTTATCCACCAGGACTCCCAGGTCCCTTTCCACAGAGCTGCTCTCCAGGAGGTCAGCCCCCAACCTGTACTGATGCATGGGGTTATTCCTCCCCAGATGCAGTACCCTACACTTGCCTTTGTTGAACCTCATCAGGTTTTTTTCTGCCCAACTCTCCAGCCTGTCCAGGTCACGCTGTATGGCGGCACAGCCTTCTAGCGTGTCAGCCACCCCTCCCAGTTTTGTGTCATCAGCAAACTTGCTGATGGTACACTCCATCCTTTCATCCAGGTCATTGATGAATATATTGAACAGGACTGGACCCAGTACTGACCCCTGAGGAACTCCACTTGTTACTGGCCTCCAACTGGACTCCGCACCACTAACCACAACCCTCTGAGCTCTATCGTTCAGCCACTGTTCAATCCACCCCACTGTCCATTCATCTAACCCACACTTCCTAAGCTTGCCCGTGAGGATGACGTGGGAGACAGTGTCGAAAGCCTTGCTGAAGTCAAGGCAAACATCCACTGCCCTCCCTTCATCCACCCATCCAGTCACGCCATCATAGAAGGCTATCAGATTAGTCAGACATGACTTCCCCTTGGTGAATCCATGTTGACTACTTCTGATAACCCTTCTTCTCCTCCAGATGCTTGGAGATGATGCCCAGAACAAGCTGTTCCATCCTCTTTCCAGGGATGGAGGTGAGGCTGACCGGCCTGTAGTTTCCCGGGTCATCCTTCTTTCCCTTTTTGAAGACTGGAGTGACAGTGGCTTTCCTCCAGTCCTCAGGCACCTCACCTGTTCTCCAGGACCTTTCAAAGATGATGGAGAGCGGCCCAGCAATGACTTCCGCCAGCTCCCTCAGCACTTGTGGGTGCATCCCATCAGGCCCCATGGACTTGTGGGTATCCAGTTTACTTAATTGTTCTCTAACTTGTTCCTCTTCAATCAAGGGAAAGTCTTCCTTCCTCCAGACTTTCTCTGTTACTTGCAAAGTCTGGGACTCCTGAGAGCTGGCCCGAGCAGTGAAGACAGAAGTAAAGAAGGCATTCAGCAACTCTGCCTTCTCTGCATCATCTGTCACCACAGCACCAGTCTCGTTCAAGAGCGGGCCCACATTTTCCCTGGTTTTCCTTTTGTCTCCTATATACTTAAAGAAACCCTTCTTATTGGTCTTGACATCCCTCGCCAGGTTCAATTCTGAAGCTGCCTTGGCTTTTCTCGTTTCTTACCTGCATACCCTGACAGCGTTCTTATACTCATCCCAAGTTGTCAGCCCCCTTTTCCACATCCTGTAAACTCCCTTCTTCCACCTGAGCTTTTTCAGAAGATCCCTGCTTAGCCATGCAGGTCTCCTTCCCTCGCTCGATTTCTTGCTCTTTGGGATGTACCTATCCTGAGCTTGGAGGAGATGGTGCTCGAATATCAGCCAGCTCTCTTGAGCCCCCTTACCCTCTAGAGCCCTCTCCCATTTGATTTCTCCCATCAATTTCTTGAAGAGATCAAAGTTATCCTTCCTGAAGTCTAAGGTTTCAACCCTACTTGTCATATTTTACTTCTGCAAACATTCATAAAGGGAAAGTAAATAGATTCTAATCTGGATCTCTTACACCTTGAATACAGAATTGCTTTTGCTATAACTTATAGTAAGTTTGTCTTTTGTACCAGACATCAGATATAACAGAACTTCATTTGACTCCATCACCTTTCCAAAAACTCATCTTGTGTGAAAGTGGGTCTTGCTCTTCTACATGCACCGAAGAAAATGTGTCGAGGAGTCTTCTATTCATTCCAACATTTCTTCTGTCCTCCATCATTAATTCAAATGCATTTCAGACTCTGACCTCTCTTGGACAGAGATTTTCTGTGTTAATACCTTGCCTAGTCTGGAACAGACTCAATTCTGACCGCACAATAGAAACACAACACTAAGAGCTATATTTTATATAAATCTGTGTAACAACACTAAAATCAGATGGGGATAGAAGCTCAATAGAAGATGCATGGCTTCTTTATTTAAACACTAACACCTTAAAAATACACCTCCGTTCCTCTACAAATCTACTGAAGTGTTAGGGCACCGCTTCTCACACTGCTTGTAAAGTCAGTGCTTGTGGGACGGAGACCTCCATTCCATTTCTATCATATCAACTTCTGGAAGTACCTATTGCACTACTTTCATAAGACATTTCTTCTGGTACTGGACTACTACAGCCACTAATAAATTTTCCCTAACAGAACCAGGCATTTCACACTTAGGACTCTCCACCATAATGCTTCAATATGATTTAAAATGCATCCCCTCCTTTACCTTTTTCTCTACAATTATCTTTATCTTTTCATTTTCTTGAAAGTAACAGTCTTTTGTGATTTTCTAAAGTCCAGCTAGCAACAAAAAGTGAATACCTGAATATATCAGAGGTTATTTTAAAAATGCCAAGCCTGTATTTTTGCCTGCATGGCCATTGGTCATGGAAACGTGGCCAAAATATGCCTTAACTTAAAAAAAAAAAAGAAAAAAAACTCAGTGACAGTATTGTAGCACATTATTATTGTCATTGTCCCATGGATTTGAAGATAATTACTTCATTTTCTGTTGCCCACTTCAGTTCAAATGTCAAGACTGGGAACACTTTAAAGTCATCTGATTATACCTATCAAGCTGTGTGATAGCAGTCATCATTTGCTTTATGTGCTAAGGAGAATTTACAATGATAAACAATGCCTATCACAGTACATCCATTAAATCCCTCTGTTTATTCAAAGACATAGTCTGACATAGTTCAGGCTGCCATGTGTATTTGCAGTTCAAGGAGACAACCTTGTAGCACCCTGTGTAACACAGGTAATAACAGCTGTGAAGATTCTACAGAATGGACTTAAAACTTCCAAGAAAAGGGGTCAGTAGATCGCCAACCCCTAGAGAAGTTCTTGCCTCCACATCTCAAGGGCTGTTGTATCCCTTCTAGACATGTGTGTCTAGCTATGTCTAGTGAGTTCATGTGAGCTTACAGATCTTGCAATCAATATCTTCTGAAAGCAGTACAGAAATACCATCTCTTCAAAGAGGCTATCCTATCTCAGTAGACTGGTGTTTTAATGATAGCAACAGCCTGAAAAAAACACCCTTTAAGTTTGCCCTCTGCTGCCAAAGGATAGGGCAAGCGAGTATGCAATCATTGTTAATGCTGTATTTCTTTGATCTATTTTTTTTGGAGAAATTAAAGAAATTCTCCAGTACTAGTTCATTCCGTGTGAAATGTTGGAAAATCCTAAAAATAATTTCCTCTGCAAGAAAAGAAAAAGTCAGTGGATATAATTTTACTCAAGTGAATCATATAACTGTTAAAGCAAAAATGTATAGGTAAAAATATGTTGTTGTTGGACAACAAGCTGAACATGAGTCAGCAGTGTGCTGCTGCAGCAACAAAGGCAAATGCGATCCTGGGCTGCGTCTGCAGGGACGTTACTAAGACAGAGAGAGATGTGATCATTCCATTCTACTCATCACTTGTCATGCTGCACCTGGAGTACTGTGTACAGTCCTGGTCCCCACAACTCAAGAAAGAAGCGGACAGACTAGAGAGGATCCAAAGGAAGGCCATGAAGATGATCAAAGGGCTGGAGAACCTGCCCTGTGAGGAAATACTGAAGGAGTTAGGTCTTTTCTCCCTGGAGAAGGCCCGGGGGGACCTCATCATAGTGCCCCAGTACTTATAGGGAGGCTACAAAGAGTATGGAGACTCTCTCTTCACAAGGAACTACATGGAGAATACAAGGGGCAACGGGTACAAGTTCCAGTGGGAGAAGTTTCATCTCAACATAAGAAAGAATTTTTTTTTAAAGTAAGGACAATAATTCACTGGAACAACCTCCCCAGGGACGTGGTAGAGCCCCCATCACTGGAGGTTTACAAGATGTGACTGGAGAAGGTGCTAGATAATCTAATCTAGGCTCACTTTCCCATGAAAAGTTGGACCGGATGATCTTTTGAGGTCCCTTCCAACTTGGTCTGTTTGGCGATTCCATGTTTCTCTGATATGTGTACAAAGCATATTTGTTTCTATAATGAGCAAATACAGGACTTGTTTAGATATGCAGTTCAATTTATGGATGCAAATAGTAACTAGAAATGAAACCCAGGAATATGTGACACACCATTTTCAAAGCACAATACGAACACTGGACATTGGCAATTAAGCATTCCCTATGTTTTCTAGCTGAATATGCAAATTTGACATTCAAATCAGATTTCTAAAAAAACCTGATGCAAGCAAAAACACTAAGAACATAAGCAGTCCAAAGTTTAAGCCTTTTTGCTCTAACTTTAATTATTTCACCATAATTTCAGCTAAGGGCAAGGCACTTTTGTAGGTTATCATTTTGCTCCTCCCAACTGTTTGAAAGGTCAAGTACAGTTCCCCCTGACAAAACATATAGCATATGGAATTTTTAGATGGAGAATTTGCAGCAGAGTAGCACACAGATAATTCGTTACAGCTAGGAGAAGGAATCCGCTTTGAGAAGGTGACAGTATTGTTTGCATAATAGGTTTGCCTGTTGCAAACTAAGGGTAACTGGTGAACTGGCTTAATAAATTACATACATTTTTCAGTAGCTGAAGAGAAGCATGCAGCAGGTTCTGGAGGAAAGATGGTCAAAAGGCTGATTACATGAAGTAAACAAAAACTGAATGTTATGGAATACATTGTTAAAATGTGCGTTTACCAAAACAGATATACACTTCTATTTAATGCAGATTTACAGGACAAACAAATCTAATGACCTGTAATTCAGGGCCACAAGTCTTTCAGGATGGGAGGACTTGATGTGCCTTTCCCCTCTCACATGATGCTGTGCAGCTCCTTGGTTAAGACTGGGTCCCAAGTTTGGATTTAGCATTTTCAGTGGGCAGTATAAGTTCCTGCCCCATTCATGTGCAGTTTGTTCCATTGTTTACAATTTCAGTATTCTGCCCTATGATGAGATTTTGTAATATTATATTCTAAGACCATAGACTATTAACACCATTGAACAAAAGGCATCATAGTCCTCTACAACAGTTTAATTCTGCTGCAGGACTGTTTTAATGACTAAAATGGAACTGTGGTGGCAATTAGGTCTTTGAATTGACCACAGTGGAAGATCTGTGTTGTTACTCCAAGGTAACTTTTTTTAACCTTTAGGTATTGGACATATATACACAAGTGAATAATATCAGAATATACTTACTAGATTTAAAGTGGGAAAGGACCAGAAGAGGTGATACTACTTTAGGGAACAAAGTTGTACTGCCCCCTAGATTAAAAAAGTTGGCATGGAGGGAAAGGGAGCATAGTGAAATAAATATCAGATGTCAGACTGGATGATATGAAATGAAAACAGAACCCAATTTTGAAGGGCCTGAGCCAAAGTCTAGTGAAGGCAACTTCTTATCTTTTATTGTGATGGGGTTGGTCAGACTCAAAATTCTTCTTGGCTGATTTAAGGTACCTTTTTTGTGAAGTGGCTGCAGAACAAGTTCAGCCTAGGACATCATTAGGGCTAGCAAGAAACCTAAAGAGAAGAGCAGGAAAACATTAGTATATCAGCAAATATCTTTTTATATATTCAACACACAGAGATACATATAAAGGTACATTGTATGCTGCTAGCATTTGCAGTAACAAACACTGCTATGAAGATATTGCTGCCCATGTGCACCCTGGCACTGTTGATCTATCCCATTCACACACTATGTTTCTTTGTCTTTTGTCTTCTCTGGGATTTTATCAGTTCTAGAAAATGGACAGTACTCCTATTGTCTTGAATCCAAAAGTCTATTCGATAGTCATTGCAGGCTTGATGTGCAGCAGTCTTTGTTAAGAAACACAGTGATCTTTACATAAACAGGCTGACCTTTGTAACTGGCATTTTGTCAGGATGGGCTGAAGGCAGGAGGGAGACGGAAGAGGGGGAGAGGAGCCTGTACTACTTGCTGCTGTAAGAGAAGTTGTATTCTGAGGCAAAGATGCAAGATGGTATGCCTTTCATTTTTATAACTGCATAATGAATCATACATATGCCTACGTGTTTAACAGCTACTACACTTGAAATGGACAATTTTTCTTTACTAACCATAACATCCTTCCTTCCCTGCTTTTCTTCCCTCCTCTCTAAAAGACACTAAAAAATAGAGCAGGCTAAATCATTGCTAAGATCAGATCACACCACAATTCTTTAGTATAAAAATGATGAAACATGCTGACAGGAACAAACCAATGTGATACCAGAAGAATCTTGGGTTTCTGCAGTTGCTGAACCTCTCAAAGCAGATTCTGGAAACATAAAACTGCCAGACTGGCAAACGTACATGAACACTTCACTCTGGTGCTTAGAGATATAATTGAGAGAAGACAAAAACCTTCTTGATCAAAAAGCTCAACAGAAATGACAGTCTTTTTTGAAGACCACATGTAACACAATGGAGGAGTGCTGGTTGTAATACTGATGGTCACTCCATATTGTCCAACGTATACCTCTGATGGTCTATATGGTTGCTGTGTGTATTGATCCTGGGAAGCATGGTGTGAACACAGCCAGGCTACCTTACTCGCATGCAGGGACGCCAAAGCTTCCTGTTGATTTGCAGGCTGTTCCTTGATGCGGACTGGCTTTCAGTTTACTAGTACCGGGTTAGTTATGCCTACCTATACATAGGAAAATACGTTTTTATTAGCCATAAACATGCGTGTCTGCTTACAGCACACATGTAGGAGAGGGACCGGGAGAGGGGGGACGACGACACCAAGCTCCATAAAGCTGGCGCTGCCTTCCCCTCCCACACACACCTTGAAATTCAGCACACACTGAGCCACTGTGCGAGGACAAGGGAGATTTTTCCACCGAGCTGGCTCGTGATTTCCATACAGAGAGTCTAGAAGGAAGGGGGGAGGGGGGGATGACGGGGGGGGGGGGGATGCTTCGCTTACCCAGAGCAGGGAGGGGGCATGGTTGATTAACAGGAACATTTCCGCCCATCCCTCTCCCCGCACCACGCAAATTTTTATCGTCACGATGTCTGCCTCCCCGCTTTGCCCCGATAAGCCGGTTCCCCACGCAAGGGCCCCCGCCACTGCCTTTCCTTGCCAGGGACAGACAGTGAGCCCCGGCCGGGACAGGGAGGATGGATCGGCCGCAGCCGGGCGAGCAGGCAGGCCCCGGGCTGGGAGAGCCAGCACCGGGGAAACCCGTCTGCGAAAAAAAAAAAAATAAATTCTGAAACAAAGGCTTAGCCGAGGGTAGGGGGAGAGGCTGGGAGCAAGGCTCCTCTTACCCGGTCGATACCGCCGCTGTGGCTTGCTGGATTGCGGGTGGAGAAGGAGGAGGAGAAGGAGGAGGAGGAGAAGCGGGTGTCACGCCATACAGCATCCAGCCCGCGGGCTGGCTACCGCCGCACCAGCCCCCCTCCGCCCTCCCGGGTTATGCCGTGCTCCCCCGGCTGTGTCGCGGGCCCCGGCGAAGCGGTGGAGCTGACGCCGTTCGCCTCCTGCTCCGGGGCTCCCCGCAGGCGGCCCCCTCCCCCTCTCCCGCCCTCCTCCCTCCCTGTGGGAGACTGACGATGTCCTGACCCCGGCGCGGGGAGCTCTGTGGAGCGTGCATCCCCGGTACTCGGCCCGTGTCCCCTCCCAGAGCCCCAGCCCGCCCCTCTGCCGCAGCTGGCGGGATGAGAACCTCTCTCGCCCCTCTCCGGAACGCCTCCGTTTACTACAGCCTCCCACTTCTCGGTGCAGTCTTCCCTTTACTCCACCTGGCTTGGCAAAACCCCTCTCCTTCCGCCCGCTGTTGAGATTCCACAATTTGTTATCCTTTCCTTGAGGACCACTACCATCACCACCAAAAAACCCACCCCAACTCCAGCAAATCCTGTCCCTCCCCGCAATTCCTCTCGCTATTCGGATTTCCTTCCCTCCTCCCCCCCCCCCCCCCCCCCCCCCCCCATTTCTTTGGGTCTTGAGCCTCTCGCTCCCCTACACACACACACAGGCACGCACGGTGTGAATGGCTTGTACTTGCTGCTGTGCCACACAGAACCGCTGATGGTTTCCAAAGTCCCACCACCATGCAAAGCCCTGCTCTAGCTTGAAGCCGAAGATCATGGACTACATGCTTGGAGTCGGGATGCATTTTGCTCACAGCCGCTTCTCTTACTGCAATTTTACCCGGTAAGTAGGTTTTATTTCACGTTCAGATTGCTTGTTTTCAACAAAAAGGACA
Organism: Pluvialis apricaria; assembly: GCA_017639485.1. Lineage (NCBI taxonomy): Eukaryota > Metazoa > Chordata > Aves > Charadriiformes > Charadriidae > Pluvialis > Pluvialis apricaria. Next base: position 36,507,927 of record CM030011.1, on the reverse strand, counting down.
CTTAAAAAAAAAAAAAAAAAAGAAAAGAAAATAAAAGCAACGTCTCAATTGCTTCGCCTTCCTTCTGAACCTTTCAGTAGCCTGGCTGGCTCCAGTTTCTGAACTCGAAGAAATTACGAAGCACTAGCCCTGCTTGCCCACATCCATTCCGTACATTAGTCACCGCTCTCGGCGCTAAATTGCAGTCTGCACCGCAGTCTCACTCTCAGAGTCTTTACCATTCCACTGCTTATTTATCACATTTTATTAATGTTTTCATTAGGCACTGTACCTGCTACATTCTTTAGTTTAACCCTTGCAGATACAGCTGCTCGCACGGGTGCTGGAAGGTCTCAGTATTTCTCCCCGGGTGAGAAGATGGACAGAAATCGCTAGTGGTTAAGGGAGTTGTGAGTGTGTCAAAGGAGTGTCTGGAAGTCTGCGTGGGGAGATAAGGTGGAAAAGTTCATTACTCTTTCTGATCCCCTGAAGAAGCTTGGATTGGATTGGGGGTGGGGAAGTATTATCCAAGGGATAGGAAAGGATTTCCAGACCTAATTAAATCTGTCCTGTCACTTGTGCTCGAAGGTGACAGCGCACCGGGATGCGTAGGTATGGGTGGTGAGGTGATAGGAGCGAGGCGTTGTCTTCACAAAACATATCTTCGCATATATATCTATCAGCCACGTTTTGAAGGGTAGAATACCTTTTCAGTCAAGCAGGGGCTTCTTTACTTTGAAAGAAAGAGAAGAGGACCAAGGGAAATAAACACTTTTTGTTTAAAAAAGGACAAGTGCCTTCAGATTTGCGGTTAATACTTCCAGTATTTCTGTGTCTCTAATTAGCGACAGAGATCAACCCACATTCAATAGCAGAAGGTGAGGTTGGAACATATTACTTCTCATGAGGAGGTATTGACTGGGCTCCATTTAACTCTGTCATTTGGTGTGCAGAATAAGTCTGTGTGTGTGCAGTCATGTCTCCAAAGCAGTACATACAGAGATCACAGGGAAGGTGCTAAAGGCTTGATAGCAGGTAGAGATGCCATTGAGAAATACAAGAGACCTGCATTTATTGCTTGGTGGCAAGCAGAGGACAGAAAAGATCAATGTCCCCTTCAATATCGTGCCCCTGAGAGTGCTCCCCCCCCCCCCACCTCTTCCCCTCACCCCACCAGCCCCGCCTCCAAATTGCTGGCTGACGTCGGGAAAGGCAGTGAAAAAACCCTTCAAGTGTGGGATCCAAAATTCATCCTTCTTCCAGCTCCTCTCTTCTCTCAGCAGCTCGAAACCCCCTTGTCTACTTCTCTTCCTTATAGCTAAACGTCTCTCTCCCGGAATCTGTACTCCAGGAGGTTTTCTGATTACCATCATTGCCGACCTGCCTTCTATGCCCCCGCCTGCCCTTCCGCCGCACACACCTCCTCCTGCCCCGGGACCCTTCGTCCGGGACTTGGGTAATTAAGCAAATCCCAGCCATTTCTCCTGAATTACCCACCTCTGACACTGCTGCTGGGATCCTCTCGCACCAGGCTGCTCAGGAAAGTTTCTGTGCAGTCATACCCCCTTCCCTTCCTAGGTATAAAGATTACCTAGGTAAGTGCGTTTCAAAAGCTCTACCTAATTTTTAATCTCAACAACAACAACAACAAAAAAAACCCACCCCAAAATTAAAACAAACCACCAAAACAAAACAACAACAACAACAACAACAACAAAAAACCTTGGGGGAAAAAAAACCCAACAGGAAGTCCGGAGGGATTAACTCGCCGTGGGAATAGCTCTCCTGGTGAGAATCACCTCGCCGTGCTGGTTAAATAATAGCGCTCTGCAGAAGAGATTTATGTGCCCATCAGCAGAATATTTCCCAGGTTTACAAGCACTCTGTGTTCCCTTTGTGCCGACGGGGGTGGGAGATGGTAGGACACAGGATGAGGGAAGAAGAGTTGTTTAAATCACAGTCACTGCGATGGATGACAGTAAAACGGTGCCTGGGCAGTAAAACAGACACAGGTTGGACCGGGTGGCGTTTCTACACTCTGCAGAAGGCGGGGTGAACGGACACACCAAACCCTTTGCATACAAACATCAAAGAAATCAATGCAATTAATGTAGGCTTAATGGGCGATTGCAACAAGAGAGCGTGAGGTATGCTTAACAGAGAAGATTCCCATTAGCCTTGATGGTTCATTTCCAGCGTTCAGCATACCCCGACCAGAGGGTATCCTCTGCTCACATTGGGCTAGATGACTCAGAAAAAAATAGGAATGTCAGGCAGTAGCCTGGCGGATTTTTGTTATACTTTGGTTGGTTCTTTTGCTTTTTGTACAAAAGACTGGTAGTGTGTCAACAACCTCCCAAGCTCCGCGGTCCATTCCCGAGAATGGTCCCAAACAGCCCTTTTCCCTTCATTTAGGTGTCCAGCCTCCCTGCTTGCCTGTGTCTGGCTTCATTGTTAAGGATTGCCTCCACCTCCTCTGCTACGTTCATCTCCCCTGGAGCTGCGTGGCTTTGGGACTTCCTTTTGGCCCGGAGTTAATTTCCTAATTTCAAATATTGGCCGTGGCAGGAGAACGCCCAGGGAGGGGGCTTTGGCAGGGGAAACACCTTTAAATGTGCATGTCAACATCCAGCCTGCCTGATCATCCGCCCGGACTTAACCCTACACCGTTTCTGCAAGGTGTGCGTGTCCCCAGGCCGAGACACCACGGGGAAAGGAGAGGCGGCGCAGGGGAGGGAGCGGGGGGGCGCCGCGCGGCGGCTCGCAGGAGCTGGAGCGGCTCCGGGCGCAGTGAGCTCCTGCAACCGGGCGGCAACGCCGGTCCCGGCCGCGGGCTGCCGGGACCCCCCGCCTCCCACCAGCCTCAGCAGAAGCGGATAGCTCGCTGCTTCCATCTCCTTGCCTGCCGCTTTGTAGGGGAAGGAGAAAGCGAACCTCCAAGAGAGCAGGCGCCTGCTCCACTCCAGCCTAGAAGCCACCCATCTGTGCAGGCTGGCCAAGGCTGCCCGCAGCGGGGAGGGAGAGAGACTTGACTGTAAAGGGTTAATCAGGGGTTGCAGGGTGCTCCAAGCATGAGTCGTGTGTGCGCCTCATCGATGCACTGGCCAATCCAAGGAAACAGAAGCATGAATTATATGTAGCATGGTGTAAAAAGCGAGATAAAGAAAATAGGGTGTAAACTGTCACTGTATATTGGAAGACAGGAGACCTGCTTTTTGGGCTACGATTTCTGTGCTACTTACAGACCATCATGCATTTAAAAAGGTAAGGACTTTGTTACGAGCAATCTGGATTGTGGTTCACTTCTGAATTAAAGAACATTTTCTATGTACCTTTCATTAAGTGTTAAATTGTGTAGCGCAGAGAGTGGAAAGCAATTGGAATATAGTATGATTTACTGTTTGGGAATTTTTCTGAAGGATGACATAGTTTCAAGTTGTAATGATTTCTTTTAGAGATTAAGCAAGTGTATGCATGTGAAGTAAATTAAATTCATGATTGGCAGAAAAATGTAATGTATGTGATAAGTGAAGGATGCTCTGTTGTAGCATCAAAATCAGTCATGGATCCATATCAAATGAAGGCCAAAGTTAGACAGATCTGATTTTGAAAAAATATATAGAGTAATTCAGAGACATGTATCTGACAAACAAGTCTGACAGAACAAACAAAAATAACTTATTTCCTAGAAAAGCCTATATCTAATTTTACTATGGCATTGCAAAATAATGCTATAAAAAGAAGTGAAGTCAAAACCTTAGAGTGTATTTTCAAAGGTGAGTGACTCTGACACATTAAGTATACAAAGATGAAGCTAGAGTGGCCCTAGTTACATTTACAAGATAAAAGAAATAACTTCAGATGGAGCAATCCATTTAGATATCAGGCTTTACAGACTGCTGTCAATGCTCAACTCCAACCATACAAGGAGTTACTCATTTTAAATAGGTGCTCTGTCAGCTTTACCATAAGACCTAGCTTTGAGAACAGAAACATTTGACTTGTGTCTCTTCCTTTCTGTATGTAAGCATAGCAACAGAACTGTAGTCTTAGATGTTGTTGCAGAGCTGTCTAATTATCAGAGGTCCATAAAGAAACTACCTACAAATTCTTGCGTTCAACCATTTCTCTCTCTAAATCATGTACATCATTTAAGTGGGAGAGAAAAAAAAAAAACTGTTATATTTTCAGTAAGCTGATTGACCTCCAGTGAGAGCTAGCCTTCCCAACAGATGCTGAGTTCACCAGAGTTGCTGTGTTTGGGGTGCTTGTTCATGAAATACTGAAACACTGTGAGTGAAAATGTTAACTAGGAAACACGAAAACAAGCAGCCGAACATTTTACAGATCTCGCTGTAGAAGGCAGCGTTTGTATAACAAGCCAAGAAAACAACTTGAGGATCTTTGAGTGCTGTAGTCACCTGGTCTCATCCTTTACCATTCTGTCTGCATGCTATTGTGGAGAATTAGTTACAGAAGTCTACTCATTGTTTACACAAATGTGTGCCTGAAAAGTTATTTCATTAGTCACATAGACTGCAGGGCCTTTTCACTCCTCTCAGTCCCAGGTAGAGACAATGATTTATGGGACTAAAATAGTATTAGTTCATTTGGATTAATTTGAAATTGAGTAATCATATCTGACTATGATCAATCTAAGAAATTTCTTGCTTGAGATTTCAACAGAAAAATGCAACACCAACTGAAAACAAAAGCAAGCTCTTTTTACCGGCAAGCTTTCTTCTTCAGAAATTTTTGGAAATCTAAATGAAAAATGGGAAGATCAAACAATTAACCTAAGTTTTTTCTTAGAAGAAAAAGGGAGTAGTGGGAAGCATTAGATGATACTTTCTGAAAACATTGTTTTCTAGCTGTCATGTATGCCTAGTGCAGCTCCTTCTTATTCCTTCCAAAGCTTCGTCTCTCCTCAAAATCAGAAGTAGACATTGATTTTTTTTTCCTCTCCTGAAACACTAGTAATCATATGGGAGTAAAATCACCAGAAATACATTTTGACAAATAGAGCCAAAATACTCTTTCAGAAAGGTTGCATTACAGAAAACTGTCCTGTTAAACTGCTGCACGTAGTAACTTACAGCTAGTCATTTTATGGGGAAGCTATCTTACTCTTCTTGATCTCATCCTATACCCTCACAAGAGAGAGCATTTTTAAAAAATACGATTGCAACCACATTCTCTTCATAGCACAGTTTTTGTGTTCAATATGGCTGCTCTTCAGTGATGGCCCGATCTTGTACAATTAAAGGAGACCAGAGCATTGCTATTAACTTCACTGAAAGCAAGATCAATTTCCAAGATAACAACTTGGAACCAAAATTAACTTCAGTTTTAGAAAAAAAAAAGCGGGCATCAGGAAGTTACGTGCTGCATACTGAGCAGTGTAAGGCTTTGCATATCTTGAGTCAAATAGCATTAAAATACTAAAGAAGTGAAGGATTTTTAACCTGATCTTATATTGTTTTAGGTCTCAGTACTCTATCATCATTGATAAACCAACATTTTTCTATATGAATTTGAGGAACATTTTCTGAAGTGGCCCACTGAGCTGCAGGCATTCAGTACCTTGCGACTGAAGTCTTCATACTGCTGAAAACTATAATGTGAATATTTGGCCTCCTAGCTCTGAAATTAATCATTTATATGTGCCACAGTAAGTGGTCATACATAAACATAGTTTGCATATACATATGCATACATAGATATAAATATGTATGATACAGACTACACATATCCACCCATTCATCCCTCCACACACATGATATGTGTAATTACTCTCTTGCCCTGGATCATACCATGTGATTCATTATTTAACACAACCTTTTTCCCATCTCCCATTGCAAGTTTCCACTTGCTCTGTGCACCACAAAATAACGCACTGATAAGAGGAAGGAAGAACACTCTCTGCCATGTCAAAGCTTTTCATGCTTAACTAATGAGCCTCTCACAAAGGCCACAGATTTTGTCCCACCATGAAAGGAAGATTGACCAGGCAATATATACTATTAGTTAAATGAAGACTATTAAACTGTAGTGGTTTCTCTTATAATGAGGTGAGAACAGGCTTGTCAGTTAGATACCTTTACTGTGGCAGTCACATTAATGGTGATTAGAAAATTCTGCTAATTTGCAGTAACACCTTCACTGCCACATCTACCAGCACTTGATTAATGAGAGAAGTGGTTTCTAAGGTATTTATTACACATTGCCAAGTAAAGGATTTAAATCTGAGGAATCAGAGCACTACTCTATACCTTCAATCCCATATTATTCATGACTACTGAGAACTCTGTAGAGCTAATTTAGCTCTTTCAGTACTTATAAATCTATTGGAAGTAACAAAAACACCTGGTTAACTGAACATGGATGACCACTCTGAAGTCTAATGGGATTATTAAAATCCATTATAAATATGTTTCTTCTTCATCTGTTTTTTTTTTTTTTTCTTTCTCTATTTGAAATCTCTATTTTTAAGGAGGCTTAACATCACTGGTGAAAAATACCACTGCATGCTGAAGAGTGGTATTGTGGATTGAAGTGGCAGCCCAAACGTATATTTTTAATTAGCTATTTTTTACCTAAAACATTATTGATCCCTATTCATTAGGAGTTTGTAGGACAGAGAGAACAAATATTTATTACAACAAATTTTATCTTGAATATTTGTTTGTTTTGTACTTAATGTGCAGCCCTAAAGGTTAGAATTGCTGGATTTTGAACATGAAGTTTTACATACATGTAGTTTGTAGATATACGTATACTTTAGCATCTGGACAGTGATCATGTTAGGAATTGTATTTACTTATAGGAAAGATTGGAAATAGTGCAAGCAGAATGTGAGCATTCAACCTTTCATTCGTCCATCCTGAACAGCTGGGTGATCTACAGGGCAGAGCTGATACCCACCTCTTTTCCTCGAGAATGGGTAGATGCTCAGCATTTATTGGATTAATTGCCTTATTCCCTAGTTTTGTACCAACATTTCTAATGAAGATGCTTGTTTATGAAAAGCAGCGAAGTTTATGCAAGTGGAGACTCATCCTGCTGCCAGTCTCTGGAGACTATGAATTTATTTCACATACAGCCATTAGTTGGTGATGTCCATTAGTTGGTGATGTTCTCTTTTTTAATCACTGATCCTGTGGTATAAGAATCTGACTCATTGGCTTAAAAAGTAAAAGCTTTAGTAACTTACTAAGTAACCTTTAAGCTATCTATCTGTTAGCATATGTTTACTAGATTAATTCAACGTTAGTCGAAGAGACAATAGTGGCTTTTTTTGAAAGGTAGTCTTATTTATAAAACAGCTCAATTTCTTCATACTGGATAGGCAAATTCTAGAACATTTTCTTTTTCTCAGTCTTTCTGGGGAAGAAAAGAGGCTATAATAAAGAAAACCTATGTTCCTCATACTTAGAGAGACTGCAGTGATCTGTAATCTCTAATAAACAGACTCTGTCTCTCATTCTGAACTGAAAATATACTAGCTGAAAATTTAAAGCTTTTCAGCATTAGCTTAGCACCTTTCTATTGAATCAGAATGTGTTTTTCTATGAGCTACAATAAGAAATAGTAATAATTTTGTAGTAACATGGTTTTAGACTATTGTGCTGCTAAATTAAAATAGTAGGGAGATTGTAATTTGTGATGAAACTCTAAATTCCAGACTTTGTCTCTTTGTAACGTGATGTTCACAAGAAAGACATCTTTTAGCAGACAGATATTTTTCTCTCTAATTTGTAATTTATTCTAAACTTGTCAAAAATCAAGACTTACAAAGAAGCTTTGGTGTTATATTTATATGATATAGCAGGCTGCCTGGTACACATGACATAATTATTACTTGTACAATCAAGCTTTGTGTATTATCCATCCTGAGATGCAATTTGGTCCAGACTGGCTTGCTGAAGCTTGAATCTTTGCTCAGTCAGCCATAAAGTCCCTACTCTGACTATAAAAAATTAATAGCTATAACATGAACATTTAAGAGGATCTGGCTACTGCCCATATACTAGCTACAGGCTTAGAACATTGTGGCAAAGGGGCTTATGAAAAGTCACGCAACAGTTACCAGTAGGATCAGATGTAGAACCATGGTCTCCTGAACCCTCTGTGAGTCCTGCCTAGGGAGCTTTCACAACAGGTAACAAGTTGTTTCTGACAGGAGGACAGTGGTGGTGTATGCTCACTTTTTTTTTCTGCTAGCATAAATATGTTGAAGCTTAGGAATCTGAAAGGAGTTTTAACCATCTATCTACACCAGCTGTAAAACGGCTACACAATCTGTGAAATCAACTGTAAAATATGATGAGAGCTCCAGAGCTCTGAAGCACTTTAGTCTGAAAGACATAATGGAAGAGCAAAACAAAAACATTACCAATCTATTAGATATCAATGTTAAGAAATAAAATCTATAAAATAATCCATTTTTATTGCAATATATCCAGAAAAGTACACTGAAAGAAAATATCATGCCATTAGATCTTTATTGAGATTATTTCTAAATAGTGGTCTAAATTGTAACCACTCATTTTCACATGGAAAATAAAACCAAGAAGAGTGTAAATCCTTGATCAGATATCAGTTAACTAAAGTTACAGGGTTATATCCCGTGCCTGAGCCAGAGCTCCCAAACTGAGAAATTAATTCTTAAAAATACAAACCCTAATTTTTTGGTGATAATATTTTGAAACATGAACAGGATTATGGATTAGTTTAGGTAATATCTGAGGGGATCGACATGAAACTAGACTGTAAGCTGAATTTTGTAAATATGTCCCTGTCCTGGTTTGAGGTAAAACAGAACCAAGTTTCGGTTCAGTAATTTTACTTTGCAGCTCAGCCTCTTCTATCTAACTGAACTCTCTGAAATCAATGGTGTATTTTTAAGCCTGTAGTCCACTCCCAGGGACTGATAAGACCTGATTGTTTCTAATTTATGCCAAGCAATGGTATGCAGAGAGGATCTTGCTTATACTTATTGCTGTAACAACCAAGGCCAGCTAACTTTGTTATATGCCCCATTGGAGGGTTGGAAGCAGAAAAATGTAGTGGGATCACACCTGTGGGGAGGAGTGGACAGGACAGGTGACCCAAAACTGACCAACGGGGTATTCCATCCCATCTGCACCATGCTCCGTATAAAAGCTGAGGGATCAAAGGGTCAGCTCTCTTTCTTCAATGGCCGGCATCTGAGGAGGACTTTGTATCTTTGCCTTTCATCCTGATCCACGTATTTCTGAACCCAGATCCAGAATTCAGTTCCCGTTCATCACCGAGTCCAGTCTGGGACTTTCCCAGTGCCTGTTGGTGGCATGATCATCATTCTGGGAGATTGATACAGTTATGTATATATTGCATATATTTCATTATTTTCTTTTTATTATTTTATTAATATTTTCATTAAATTAGTTTAGTTTTCTTTTAAACCCATAAGTCTCTTTCTTTCTTTTCCTCCTCTCCCTGAAGAGAGACGCTCTCCCTTCTCTGAAGGGAGAGAGGTCAGAGAACACTTGTTTGTTTCAGTGGCCAGTCTGGCCCAAACCGTGACAGTCCACATTGCAGTCAATAGAGTTCATTGCTTCTTTGGCCCTCTTCCTAAGACCAGAGAACAGCTACACACCATTATTTTTTCTCTTTATTATTGTACAAACAATATTAGCACTTCAACAGCTTCAAAGAAACTTCCATTTTTGTCTGAGACTGACAATTACTTTCCTCTCCATCCTTTTCTGAACATTTGTTGCAGAATATCCAGAAACAGAAGTTTTAAGCAGCAGCAAAAAGTCAGCCACTCTGTTAGTCAAATGAACATTTTCCTTTTTATTTTATGATGTTTTTGTCATCCAACAATTTGAAAGTACTCTATAAATATTAATTGTTCAGGCTTCACAATACCCTTCTTTCCTGATCTTATGAACAGAAACCATAATTAAAGAAGGCTAAGAGACTTGTCAATGGTTATACAGTAAAATCAGAGCTATACTTTAAGGTATACTCCAAGTACTCTCCTTCCTCTATAAACTGAATCTTCCTGAACTCAACAATCTATTGGTGAGCAAAGTTTCCTCCCGCACCATCTCATTTTAGCCTGATATGAGTCCTTGTGCATTAAAGAATAATCAGATATATTTGGATTGGTTCTCAGGCTTGAAAACTTAGAACCAAAGCCTTGGAATACAACCTGTAAATAGCTGCTTTCTCTCATTCTAGATAGCAATAACTGAAACAGTCCTGGGTTTTAAAACTAGTAGAGGGATGAAATTAAACAGGTAAGAGCTGTTTGTTACTCTGATGTTGTTTACTGGATACAGCTAACTTACATGTGTCTTAGTATGCACATTCTTTTCATAGCCAGCTAATACGTGGCTGATAAACTTGGCTTGAAAACTGTCTGGGCTGGGGACTAACAGTTATGGGTGAAAAGGAGATATACTACTAGAATTAGTACCTCATGACTTTCCAGTGATAGTTTAATATTTAATTTTAGGGTGTGGTCTTTGTAAATCCTAAAGACCTACTTAATTACCATTAAAACACACCCAATGAGATTACCATAACAGAGAATATTGAACACATTTAAGTTAAGCATTGAGCTTTAAAAAATTCCAGTAAGCTGGAATGTAAGCTTCTAAATATCTGTCTCCTGTTAGGATTTTCTACAAACTCCAGTGCTCCAGTTTGCAAGGTTTTATGTCACAACGTTACATGTCAGCTTGTACATGAGGAAATACTGCACCAGAAACTCTCCCTTATGCTGTTCTTTTTTATTTTTCTGTAGCACCAAACTTATTCAAAGAAAGCTTGTTGTGTTTCCATTCTCTTTTCATACCATCAGATGTTTTAGCTGAAAATTTTTGGACAATTTGGGAGAATGCTTAGCGTAACTTGTGCAATGGAAGAGTGACTTAAGTCTTAAATGTCACACACAGTTCTATAGGCGAAGTGGACTTTCCAAGCACTTGGGAAGATAAAGATTTCATCCTGATGAACTTTTATGAATGCTAAAGTTCAGTCATCCAGCCTGGAGCAGGTTTAAAGCTCTCAAAGACACAGGTTTTTCTGTGACTTCATGGCATCCTGGATGTCAGTCAGCTGAAACCCAGTGTTCAGTCAGGGACCTGCTTAGCTGTTCCAGAAATTAACTTCATTTTAGTTTGTTGTGTGACTGATGGATGTTATCTGCCAAGGACTTAGGTACTAGAACCCATTTAAAGATGAGGAACTGAGACACCATGAATACTGGGTGAATTTCTCTCTCTGTATTATGCTCCTACACAATTCACTTTTGAGGCATCCAGGCACCTCACGTGCTTTCATAAACCGCACACTCTGCCTTTACATGGTCCAGGAGTGTAGCTCCTCCTGGCTCATGAATGCAGAATGAGGGCTAAAGCCACCAGGGTCTGCAGCCAAGCCAGGAGCCGAGCTGTGTCACAGTGACCTCTAGGCAGAGAGGTGTGTGGCTAGACCCAAGGTCCAGCTAGGGAGCCCAAGAGCCAATGAGGGGGCTGGGTAGTCACACTTGTACCACCCAGGCAGGGACTGAAGGTCCAGGAGCCCCTGATCAGGTCCCAGAGGTGGGTGGAGGCCTCAGATGAGGCTGGTCAGGGCCATTGAGGCCCATCTGTGCGCTCAAGGCCCTGACAGCTGATTTCTTCCCCTCAGTGTGTTCCTTGCAGGAATAGATTCACTCATTAAGGGAGAAAGACTGAAATTGCAATTTGTGGATGCTGCCCTATGTTATCAGCTAAAACACATAAGGATCTGCTTGCACAAGATGATGAACTTAGATTAACAGATTGAAAAAGCACCTGGGGGGATTTATACATCATGATCTGGGCAGCAAAGGAAAAATTAGGTCTTTTACAAATATCAGGCAAATATCAATTACCTCGGTACACCTGACAACCAGTGCGTACTTCAAGGGCTAAGGAGACCAGCATTAGCTCCACCAGGATGCAATAGAAAGCACATGGGTACATCCAATTAAAATCTGACAGGCACTTGCAGGAGTGAAATTCTGCAGGGACAGAGTAAACACTTGGGCATATTTTGTGGGCCATAGCTGTAACTTGCTGTAACTGTCACGTTCCAGGCAGACCTGATGATGGCTGCAGAAGTCGGGCTGACATATGCTCTCTATTTCTGTGGGTGCATTTTATTTTTCCTCCTCCTCACTGAAGGCTGGGATGTGGAAAAAATAGCAGGATTGCTTTTACAGAAAAAAAATATAAAATCAGGCATCTTGTTTGTTCTCTGTTTCAGCTTTCGAGGACATAGTTACAGGGGTCTTGTCCTTGCCTCACATAGAGAAGTGAGAAGAAAGCTGAAATCTGGCAGTGGATAAAGCTCTATTTGAACAAAGAAAAGGTGTTGCTTTAGGGTGCACATAGTCAAAGCAGATACCAGGACCTGATATGAGGACCCCACTCATTTTTAAGCCTGTGATATAAAACTCACTCAAGAATGTTAGATGCAGAATTATTTTCTCCTTTCAGATTTGCCAACATATCTGCTTTTGAGTCTCTGCTGAGGACAATTCCTAGTCAGTACTTATTGTAGCTCACAATGAATAACAGAGAACAAGCTGACTCAACACCCCACACTGAGAATCATCTGTTGACAAATGTATTTTGTCTATCCAGATGCCTTTTACTTCTTGTATAATGGCACAAACTGTACCATGCAGCTCAAGTGTATCGGATCTGATGGCAGGGAGAGCTCTCCATCCTTTAACTCCCCAGCCCCCTATTCTGTTTCTTTGTTTTACCAAACGTACATTTTTCTCTTGTTGCTGCATCAGCCTTTAGGTGGTTCTCAAAATGTGATGTCAAACAGCTCCCTGCGAGCACAGGACAGAACAGTCCACGTCAGCTCATGAGTCCTTTTGTTATCTTTCAGGAAGTTCAGCTTGGAAGAGTTTATTCTGTGGATTTGGGTATCTTGGTTTGAAGAACAGAATCCATGCAGTAGCTGAGAGCAGACCAGAGTACAAGTGACATGCTCTTTCGCTCTCTGCTATACCCTCCTTCTCTGTAGCTGATACTGATTGCAGCACTTTCTGCTTTTTTCTTCCACAGCACATCACCAGCTTCATGGCTGTTTCATTTACACTGGACTGTGTGAGAATTTCAAGGACAGATGCCTCCCCAGTTCTCATTTACTTAAAATTGTTAACATGTGAAAAATTACTTTTTGAAAGAAAAAGAATCACTGATTATAATGAGTTTTTATGAGTAGGTCCTGTAGTCCTTTACAAAGGTGGACAATACGATCGTTACACTTCAGACAAGGAAGTGAAAGCAGAGACATGAGAAACACGCTCACTGTATTGAATTTTAGTCAGGGGCAAATTTGGTGGAGCAAAGGATATTTATTACAGCGCTGGGAGTTACACGGGGGATTTCTCCTCCCGTGGCTCAGTTTCCCTTTTACAAACGCGTGTTTTTATTTCATATTCCTTATGCCTATTCATGTTTCTTCTTTGAAAACAGTTTGCATAATCAATGAGTTTTTGGAACACAACCCACCCCCAATTACATAGTCAATGAGTTCTTGGAATGCAACCCACCCCCAAACATGCCCCCCTCCCCTCTAGTGGCGCAGGCGCTGTGCTTCTTGGTGGTCGTTGAAGTCTTTATCACCATGTCCTTCCAGTGGCATCTTTATTCTTTACACTCCTGTGGTTATCTTGGCTAACTACACCACCCTTTGTCTTACCATGGTCCAGTACTTTCAACTGTTGCCTTCTTCTGATATCCAATCTAACACTATCCCTTTCCCAAAATGCAGAGCAAGCACGTAGCTATCTTAGCTAAAGCCATAGCAAGCACATATCTATTAACTGTACAGCAAGCACACACCCATCTTAGCTGAAGCTGTAGTGAACACACATCCATTTTAGCTGAAGCAAAATTCTTTTGCTAAATTATTACAGACATAAAGTGATAAATCCGGGATCTTATAGCAGATAAGAGTAATCTCTGAGACTCAGACTGTTGCTTTATTCTTTATGCAAAATTTCTTTCCAATTTTCAGTGTCAAAATACCTTTGAAAAAAAATGGTTCTGACATATCTTGCTTTCTATGATCTTTACTGCTTTCCATCCAGATGCAGTGAATAAAATGTTGCTTCTTGCCATTGATTCAAAGTTGAAGTCACTGGTAGCATTTCTGAGAATTTTGTGTAATAGTTAGAAAATACAGAATTTACTTCATTATTATTTTCCACAATGTGCAATCTAAAAGAAATATCAAGTGTACCCTGTTACACCTAGTATCATACTTTATGAAAAGTAGTAACTTTGAAGTCGCTAAGGCTTATAAGTGAATGGGGGGATGGAGTACCAAAAACCTCATAAATGATAAAATTATGATCTTACTGAAATCTAACTAACTACAAACAGAATTGGTTGTATTCACCCCATCTGTTCTCAGATTTTTTTCTTTGTTTGTTTTTAAAGGGATATATGCTTATTAATTATTATTTTAATTAGTTCAAAGAAAACTAGACTTTGTGTTTTGCATAAATTAGCACTATCTTAGAGACATTAAGGTTTCTAACTTTTGTGGAAAGTGTTTCCTGATAAGTTATTTATTACTTTCTTTGAAAGGACGCATCTGAGAATCACAATCTTATATTTTTATTTCATCATTATGGGAAGTTACAGCCAGGAGAATCCCACTTCAGCATAGAGGATTCTCAACTTTCCATGGAGAGCTGGGACATTTCAGCATTTTCATGGAATTCTAGTGAGCATAAAAACCAAAGGGCTTCAGAGACAGTCTGGTCTTCTGCATTTCTGCTGTCAGAAGGAGATCTCTGTGAGACACAAAGAATGACAGAGGGCAAGGCTGTGCTTATTTCTGTGATGCTGATGGAGATTGCAAGGGCATTGTTCCATGTGTAACAGAGGACAGAACATCTCAGACCAAGGCCACAGCACCTCCCAGACTTACAGAATAGAGAGAAATATTGACAACTTCCCCCGCCCCAATCTTATTAAAAATGTGCATACATTTAGTATAAAGTTATTTTATTTTGATTCGAGAATCACAGGTGTAGATGTGGCCCAAAAAAGCTACTGATGATGCCTATTATCAACTTTATTGACTCATATAAAAAGTTACTCCACTAGTGAGCCAGTAGCGATCTATTTAGTAGCTGTATGTCTACTGTATATTAGCATATCTGATTTATACATGAATCTCACGTCTTCAGAAAAAAAAAAGGTTGCATGCAGTGAGGTTACCATATATTTATTTTTTTGTTGTTTTCCTTGAGAAAATTTTATACTGTCTCCATTTTAGAAAGGATTTAAACTTACTGATTTGCTTTTTCTTGAACATCGCTGCGCACACATCTGTGGTCCTATATTATTCTGCATATCTTAGTATATGTGATTTATCAATTAATGTTCTGTAAGCAAGGGAGCTCAATGCAAAAATAACGCAGACACTTCAATTTGTACTATTTTCGGTACAGTAACTGAGTAGGTAAATTCATAAACTACCCATATGTAATTATATACCATTTTTAATGTTAAAAAAATTTATTTACCTGAAAAGAGAAGACTGAATTTGGTGGGGTTTGCCCTACAATAGGATGACAAGAAGAAGACTACAGACCTTCTGTGTTCTTGTTCATAGCTGAAGCATGATGAAATTTGTCCTGGTGGCCACAGTGTTCGTTTTGCACTTGTGAGTGTTATATTCTCAGATGATACAAATGCATGGATTTTACTAGTCTTCAGCACCCTTTATATGTTCATGAAAGCTAGGAATTAACTATGGTATTTCCAGAAGATGCTGAGTCACATTCAGTCTGCATTAATGCCCGTGACGAGACAATAGATTTCTAACAAAGAATTTAGCCCATTATACTTCTTGAATTCTTACCTCAAAATTTAGAAGAGGAAGGACTGAAAACTTATAAGCATTTGCAAGTGGTAGCTGGGTGAAACCCTGAGGATAAAAGAAAGTAATTGTGCTGAGTATCTATACCTGATAATTGTTCTCTAAGGTAGTACTTTGAAGAGGCAGCATATTGACACGACAGTTCTGTTTGAAGATGTCTTCTCTACAGAGCGTCTTCTCCACTATAAAATCCACTAGCTCTGTTACTTAACAGGTGTTCATTTATTTTTCAGCTGTCACATCCCACCCTGAAACCAGCAGGTGCTCTATGGCAAATTTAATTCAGATTGTTCCTGGAGTTCTGTGATGGCTGTTGTAACTACAACCTTTATATGTTCCACATATCTACAACAGTATTTGAAAAATGTTATCAGGGTATTTGCATTCATTAGAGAATTTGAATTTTAAGATATTTTTCACACTGTAACCTTAGGAAAATTCATTCGGCTGAAATTTTCTAAATTATCTTTTAATAGCAAATACACATTTAAATCCCTCTAATAGCTTAAAAAATCTTAGCCTTGATCTTTTTATGCTTCAGTTCCTTGTTTGTTAAATCAAGGTAAAAGTTTAATTCTCAAGGGTGTTACGAGAATTACTGCTATGCTGACTGATTGATTCTACAGTGATTGGGCAATACAGACAAATCGATAAATATCAGTTAGAAAAGCACAAATTATTTTACTCTCCATAAGGACTATCTGTATATTTATACTAATTTGAAAAATACCTTCATATATCTTCAAAACAAGGAGATTATTTTCTTCTGTAACTACACAAGTTCTCTAAAGGTGTTTGAGTGGTAAATAAAAGGTGTTTGAGTGGTAAATAAAAGGTGTAAAAGTGGTTAATTTATGACGTGCCATGAGGTGTAGTATTAAAGCAGGCATAGAGCAGGGCTCTTCACTATTCCAAGTGTTGATTAGATCTAGTTTTGGGAAGATGCTACATATACAAAGTAATTAATTTTCCAATCCTGATATTAAAGTTTTGAATTCAAAAGGGACTCAATTAGTCATCATTACAGTTTAGTGGCCTGAAACACTTTATTGTTAATAAGTACGCAAAAAAAGTGAACTCCTACCTCTTATAATTTTAAACATTGCGTGTTTTTTTCAATAGAAAAGATAATTTAAGAAAAATAGAACCTTATGTCTGAGCTAGCAATTTTATAACAGCAGTAGGTATGAAAATTAAAATTCTCATTTTGCTCTTTGTAGCTTCACATAGCGTCAAGAAATTATGCCCAGGGTCTTCCTAGTCTATGAAAAGGACGCTGGAGGGGAATGGGTACGCTATGCAATATATTTTTGCCTGGTTGGTGAGAAAAAGAGAGACAGAAGCATTTCTGGATTTTCATTCTATTGTGATGCAAAAGCTGGTCTCGCCTGTCTGGAAGTGACTGACATGTCGTCTTCATTTACACTGAGCCAATTTTTAACAGGAAATGGCAACCAAATGGACATCATGGCTTTTAAGGGCCAGGGGAGCAATCTATTGCTTTTGAGTTTTTCTACAGATCTGTGCATGCTTTTTCATATGATGTGGTGATGGTTACACAATAGTATAACCTCACATACGTGATCTTCAACCTCTGAAAGAAAGAAAGCACCGATCTAGGGAGATGATACTGAAACTTTGTACAGTATACACAGATCTACAGGCTTTTTGTATGTACATGTTTGCTTAAGAGTATAAATAAAAGTTAGAGAGCTCTTTGTTGTGGACTCCTGGAATCTCATTTCAAAAGGATTTATGAAATTAATGCAATCTGTGTTTTATGATCATAAACTATTGCATCATCGTAACCATTTATGGTTACAACTCAGTGCTTTGGCATATGGTAAGCATGAAATATATGAATAGGGTCTTTTTTTTCAGTGACATTACTTACACATTTATTGTTTGCAGCATCAGGTCCAAATCATGTTACAAACAATTACATTTGTGCCTAAGAAGACAATAAACCTTGACTATTTTTCTGGTTGTATAGACAGATTATTATATTCTTAGACTGTAAAATCATGTTAGTTCGTATGAACTTCCGTGCTTTTCTGGAGGCAGTTAACTTCCTGCAGCTGATATGTTTATAGTCTGTACAAAAGATTCTTCAGAATATTAATGTCTTGAATATATGCACAGAGCGTATTTATTCAGCTACACCATATCCATAATAATGGATGGGTGGTACTAAGTGTGCGGTTGCAGAACTGTTCTATTGGAAGCATCCTTCATTTAGGGTACACTTAGTAATTAAATTGCTGAATGTAAAGGAAAATTTCCCACCAAGTAAAAACAATCATAGCAAGGGGCACTGTAAAAATGCCATAATGAGTGCTGTTTTGAGTGAATGTGAATTAAAAAATGTTTTTCCCTGTAAATTCATCAGCTAAAAAAAAGACAACTCTCACATTAATATATTTTAATTAATTCTGTGCTGGTTTACCTTACACTGGAAACTAGAACTGATTGTTTGTATATATTTAGGAATCTACAGGACTTTTGTAATTTCAATATTTCTGACAACTTCATGCACTTGCACAGAAATTCTCACAAAACCTGATCAGGACATAGAATCATTATCTCATTTCAAAGGTATGGGACTGAGGTGTAGAGAGAAACTGTGGCTTGTCTTCACTAAGTTCCTACCTGAGGCTATGGTTAATACTTGATTTTTGATTGGGCACCCAAACAATTTTTTAGGCTGCATTTAAATAATGTTTCTGGGCTGATCCATTGGGTTAGAGTGGATTGGACTGAAAGTGAAGTGTTGCTGTTAGGGTTACTCAAAACTGCAGGGTCTGGAGCTTGAATAAGTCATTGAACTCATCACCAGGGTTAGCTCCAGTGCTGCTGGACAATGCAGTCACTCTTTGTCCAGCTACCCTTGTTTCAACAGAATAACATGAGTCTGTTAACTATGTTGGTAGTGAAGACAAACCATGAAGTGACTTTTCCAAGGACATAAAAATAGAAAGCAATCTGTGTCTTCTGAATCTCATCTGCTTTCTGTCCAATATCTGAACTACAACCTTATGCATAGACATTGCCGAATGATTTTGTACTGATGCTAACAGGCAATAATTTTTGTGTTGCATATTCCTCATTAATGACTAGCATTATTGGAAAAAAACCCAACAATCCCTCCCCTGACAATTTGTGAAGGTTTCCCTTCAACAGTAAATATTATCACTGATGATGTTAATGAAAACATTAGTTTCACAGCATTTGAAGTACTGAAACACTCCACTGTTAACTAGCCTAGTGGGGTTTGTACTAATGTAAAATGTAATAAAGTAGAGGTCACTATCTCTTTAAGCTGAAAGAAAAGAAACTTGTTTCTGCTTCCAAGGGATGCCTAGTGTATGCTTATCTAATTGACTGTGTATTTTGTCTAGGTGTTGAGGGAAAGCTAAGAGAATGAAGGCTCTAAGTCCCCAGTGGAAGCATGATATGGCGATGCAGTGCTGGTGCTGAATTGTTCTCTCTGATGGCTCTATGGGAGTGGATAGCACTGAGTCTTCATTGCTGGGTTTTAGCAGTTGCTGCTATTTCGGATCAGCATGCCACAAGCCCCTTCGACTGGCTCCTCTCTGATAAGGGACCCTTCCATCGCTCACAGGAATACACAGATTTTGTGGACAGAAGTCGACAGGGATTTAGCACAAGATACAAGATTTACAGGTATGAAGCAAAGGGAAAGCAATTACAGAGATACCATCCTTAGAAGTTATAAAATTATCAACAAGGGTTTCTTTAAGGGAAAGATTCAGATGTGGGAACAAATCTATAGACACAAAATTCATTGCTGAAATATATCCAAGGCCATATATGCACTGTGTACTATGGAAATGCCTGCTTGCGTTGTTTCTGTTTTGTTTAAAAAACTTTTGGTAATTGATTATGTTGCTTTGGAAAACATTGTTGTTTACTACCTACCTCTCCTCTGCCCTAGCGACATACTCAAAAATATCCTAAAGTAGTCAAACACCATCTTCAACTTCAGAGGGCTAACATGGAACACCTTTGATCATGCAGCAAGATCCAGTTCAATTGCTTTCAGTGTGGCTCATCAAGACATAAGCTGAGACTTTAAGAATGAAATTATGGCTCCACAGATACCACTGGCAAAGCATGGGTTTCATTGTACAAATCAGGGCATTTCAAAAGTGACCCAAGGAGTTTAATGTTTGTTTCTACCAGTGTTTTGAGAAGCAGTTCTCTCATCCCTGAGGGACTGAGCAATAAGAGCCACTGTGAATCTTAATAGAAGTTGCAGGTGTTTTTTCTATCACAAAACTCGGCATTAGACTGGCCCAATTCAGACTGAGAAAAGAAAAAAACAGGGGAAGACTTCAAAAGTATAGGTGTACTTGAGAATTTGTGCCTTGCTGTCATTGCTTTCATGATGTATTTGTAACCTTTCATTTTCCACTCTTTTGAGACAGCACTGGTGAAATATCTTCTTAATTATTTGCAAGAAGTATAACTTGATAACACCAAATAGATTTATCACGGACATGGGAATGAAAAGGAGAGTTCAGTTTAATAGTAGTGACCTAATGGCAAATAGAAAGAAGGGGAGAAATGAGGGAGTGTGAGAGATTAAGGACTGAGAAAACAAATCTATAAGCAGAAAAAATTTCGTACTGTTATAGATTCCTCCTGGCAGAAAAGAGAAAGGGTTGGCAGCAGGGCAATACAGGGTAGGTTGTTAACTTCCCTAATAACTCTCCAACCTATAAACATAGACCATTTATGGTATGGAAAGACACTGCTGATTTCATTTAGAACCATGAAACATTTTGTGCAAATTTCATGCGTATTATTTCCTAGTGGTATCCAGCTCTTTAGAAGAAGGTAAGAGTGATATATGCCTATATGTATATACCATCCTTTAGTTCAGTGTCCAGTGGCCTGTGACAAAACTGCTGGTCTCAGTCCATAAAGATTTTATTTTTAAGGAACTTGCTTTATTTTCCTTTCCTAAATACATGCAGTAGAGGGCACTCTGTTGCAGGTCAATTTTGCAGTGGGCTGCTTTGTCATATATAGAGAAATTAAACACATTTTGAAAATAAAGTGTGATTTGGAAATATGCTTGATGAAGTGGCTTGTCTTAACAGAGTAGCATTGCCCGATATTTACTGCATTTTAAAAGCTAGCTGTCAGGACCAATAATGTAAAGCCAATAATGCAGAGACTGAGGCAGCATATTTTATTCCTATTATTCTGTATTAGTCAACATTGAACCAAAATTATCTTGCTAAAAACATGAAAGATGGAATTGTATTTCATTTCAGCTCTTTCAATCAGGTCTTTGAGAATTTTTCTTCTCTCAGCCATCATTACAAAACATTATTAAGTTTTATAGAACTGTAATAATATCTCTAATATTTATTTTGGGTTTGTGCATAGGTTTCAATTGAATTTAATTTACACAATCCCACAGAAAGTGTTTCTTGTGTTTATTTCTGTCCTCTGCTTATTCCCTTCAAGAAATGAGCTGGGAAGACAATAGAGGCACAAGCTACCTGAATCAAAAGAAAAACTGCAATTTTTTATTTAGTCCTCCAAATACAAACCTTACTGCAAAGTTTCCTTGTAAAATATGGTCCCATCAGCAAGTAGTGCAGAACAAAGTGACCTTGTTACAAACCACATACTGTAAATTTAATCCCTGTTGCTTTTCTACAAGCTTTCCCAGGCTAAAGGATCTGGTGTCTAATTGGTCTGTTCATCCCCTCACCTATCTTTTACCTAATGAAAACAATCCCTCAGGGACACTGTCCTGATTTGAATGGAGGGGTAAGGAAGGGGAAAACACAGGCCTGCACTGACCCAGCTGAATCACGTTAACAAGAAAGAAAAGTTCCACTCCAAATAGCACTAACAGAAGGGTTTGTTTTCCCTTCGCTCTTCACTTCAGCCCTTCAAGTCCACACCTGAGACCGGACATTTTAAGAGTAAAGGGGGAAGAATGTCATCTCCCTTCATTTCAACATCCATGCCAGGTCAGACAGAAAATTACTGAAGACCCTTTTTTTTTGTTTGTTTTGTTTTGTTTTGTTTTGTTTTTTCCTTTTTTAATGGCACAAATGTGGAAAGTAGCTGTAGAGTACTTAAAGGTGTACCTCTCTTTTGGGGAAGGAGTTGGCTCCATAAGAACTGATGGGACTGTGACAAGTACCAGTTCTCTTTCCATGTCTCCAGAGCAATGACATCCAAGCCATACACAGAAGATGACCCATTGCATCTCTCTGCCAAAACCTAACTCCTGCCCATGAGGACTAGCTCAGGACAACCAACCTAACACTGGGACTAGATGTTTATGATTAACAGGAATTAAAAGCTCTCAATAAAAATTATGTAAAATCAGCATTGAGTCACACATAATGCATGTCATACTTTAAAATGTGTTGGAGGAGATTTCAGCAGGTGACTGCTGTATGACTTTTGTTTTCCAGCAATGGAAAAATTATGCAGCAACTAGAATGAAATTTTGATTCCCATTATTTTTCCCCTCCTTTCGCAGTCTCAGGAGAGGCAGTAATGATGTAGAAAAAAAGAAAATCTCAATTAAATAATTAACTTACCAAATTTTTTCAAATTTCAAAATAACATTCCCTGTTATAATCAAGATCATATTAAAAAGCAGAGAATACATGTTATTCTGCTTTTGGTTAAATTAGGTAATGCATATTTATGTAAATACTGAAGTGCTAAAGATGAAGGCCTTTATTCTGCACCATTGTCTGACACTGATTTGAATGGGATCAAGGATATGTGAAAGATATAGAATGATTAAAATCAAGGTAATAGGTACATATTAAAGAGAACAACAAAGGATATTAAAATGAAGATTACTTGAAACTTGATGGAAACATTGTCATTATTTCTCAGCTATTGAGTAAAATAATGTTGTTGTTCTTGTTTAATTCCTGCTGTTTGCATGACAGGAGACAGACTGATTTTAAAGTTAGTTTCACTTAAACATATATGGCGATTGCTTTTGATAACATCCAGGAACCTTATTTTTGTCATTTATTAAATTATATAACCTGTTTGCATTTAAAATAGATGGAGTCCAATTTTTAGACTAAAACACAAGAAAAAATTATCACTATATGGACTCTGTGCTAGCATTTCTATTTCCCCCCTGTTTGTATGCCAATGAGGCAAAAAGCAACTGCTTTGTATCCACACTCCCTGGTGGATAAACAAGTGTTCATCTGACCCTGAATCTGTTATAAGCTGTAGAGATGAAGCCAAAAGTTGGCACTGAGAAGCACACTTATTAACTGAGCCCAATTTCTTACGAGAGGTCTTAACTTCAGCATAATATTTTTTTAAAGAGAAAAGTAACACTTTGCCTTATCGCCCTATCTGGCCTTCAGAGCATAAAGCAACCATGTGATAAAACCAACTGATGCGTAAATCATGTGAAGGTAGCAGTAGAAAAAAATTTACCGACACCCATATTTTATAATACTAAAATAATGATAATAATAACAATAATTATTATTATATAATATACATTAAAGATCAGTTATGTCCATGGGCAAACAACCTGATTCTGTAGTGTGCTTAGTTCTCCAAGGAGAGGAGCTTTCAACATTACAGGATAGAGCTGAGAGACAAATATATGTGTAATAATGTTTTAATCAAGTATTGCAGAACACTAAATAATTGCAAATGATGTTACCAACGTTGTTAAGTTGAGAGTAGTGGACTGGTTATGTTGGTTATGTGGCAGTGTGGTGTTCCCTGTAATTCTTTGAAGGAAATATCCTCCTGCAGGAGATTTAATAATTGCCACAGTTTTTGGTGGCATTCACTGCCACTGATCTATGAAAAGAAATGCCAGGAAAGCAACTGGATGGCTGCTGAAAACCTCTAAATTAGTGGAAATGCTGTGTCAATATTTTATGGGAGGTGGCTCCTGTAGTTAATACCAGTACATATTTTGGCAAGGAAAGCCAAGTTTATAATTTGTTATTTAATACACAATGGGAGTACTGTGCCTCTTATGTAAATCAGCTACCCAGACAAAAGAATTTAAATCCAAACAGAGTGAGAGGAGAGGTTATCAGGATGGAATGAGTGATTGTCAAATTATGCAAAGAACCTGCATTGTATGAGAAGAGGTAATTTCTACAGAGATAGGGAAGTATTCATGCTATCAAATAAGGCCCTGAGGAAATCTTCTCAGGGATACTGTGTAGTTTTGTTCAAGCAAAATGATTTAAAATCTGAAACAGATGTGAAAAATCAGGGGAAGGAAGAGCCTAGCTTTTTATTTTAAGGCTGAAATGTTTGGCATATTTAGGGGAAAAAAATAAATTGAAAGCTGAAAGAGGATGCAATTCTTATCAATACACACATCATGAAGTGAGATGAACTATTTAAACCAAAAGCTATCACTGCCATAAAACCAAATCGGTATTAACTAGCTATAAACAAATTTAGGCTGGCAATTTAAAAAAGGTTTCTAATCATAAGAGTAAAATAGTTCTGGGACATATTAAGTTACAAAACCTTACCTATCTTATGAATAGGGGGAAGGGGTTAAAAGATGCAGTGCTTATAATAGTGGACTAGGTTTTAGTAACCATTGAAATCCCTTTGAGGTAAATATCCCTAAGAAGTGTAGAATACTAGTCTGCAACAGGAAAAAAAAGAATCTCCTGAAGAACTGAGTAGCTGTGGGCAACATGGTATTCCTGTGGCTTAAAACAACCTTTAGAAGTTTTTTTAAAAGGGGTTGTATTTGTTCATGAAAATGAAAAAAAGGATTATAAAATAGTGGTTTAAGATTAAAGATTATTTAGTATTAGGATATATTGGGTTCCTCTCGTGTTCTGAATCCTCTGGTAACTGAATGACTGAACGTACAGGGTAATGTGAGCAAGACTGAAGACTGTAGTAGAACACGCACTAGTATATTTAACACTTGTGTGTAAAGTTAAGACAACATTAGAGTTGTGTTTTTTATTCCCTATCAACATACTTTAGCCCACAGCTATCACTAGACTTCTTCACACGTATATTCCTGACATACTGTGTAATAAAAACCCTGGATTGTTCAGTTGTAGATATACGCATCAGCATGCCCTGATTTGCAATTTTCACCCTTGTATACAGTCTGGAATGGCATTTCCTTGTGCTGTTCCCGAGATTGCTTTGAACTGATAATTTAGGAATTTTAAGGCGTTGAGAAGAATTAATAAAACATCTTCAACAAATTCTTCCAGTACATATGTTTAGTAAAATGGAGGGCTGAAAAGAGATGTCTTCCATATCTTTTAAAAGTCTAAGGAAACAATGGTATGGCATTTCTTGGTGCTGTTATTTCTTATATATTTGATCACATTCTAGAAGCCATCATCACTGACAATGTTTTGGAAGGGCCCATTTGGTACTGGAAGCATCAGAGCTTTTTCTTTTTAAAATAAGAATATTTCTTTGGAAACTAAGACAGGAGCTCATTTCTCAGCCATGGACCTCAATTTCCATCACATACAAAATCCACAAAAGTTAAGGCAGGTAGTGACAGTGGAATGGAACAGGATATATCAAAGAAAGAAATGATGTAAATTAGTACTGTAGAAGTTGAGGAAAGAAATGTGTTGTAGTCAGCAAACTGTACCTCTAATAGGTGACGAGGTAGCTTTCAACAGGTAGCTTAGCAAACTGGTCAGCCTTTGCCTTCAACTTTTCAGGGCTTTTGCTTCCTTGGGCATTGAAATGCATGCACAGTGTTACTGCTGGGCAACTGGGAACTGGGGTTATAAATGCACCAGAGAGCAAACAAGTTTATCTTCCACAATTTCCATATCAATAGGGAGTAAATAGCAGGAACAGTTCTGTCTGACTTCTCCAGAAATTCACTGTATCAGTAAATGGCTTCTGGCCCGCATTATAATTGGTCAGCTTGCTTTAGGGAATTTTCCATTCAGCCTGGTGGATAAAAGGTACAGTAATCAGATAGATCATCATTCTCAGAATGTTTACAAAAGGCTAGACTACTGGATGCACAAAGTCATCTTTTTAAATCCAGTGGCTCATAGGCTGTGAACAGAGAAGAGCAGCTCAAAGAGACTTTCTGGGATTGTGAGCTGATAGATTTCCACTGAAAAAGTAGTATTTGTAGTCCAGTACTGTGGCCTCGTTATTACAGGCAGTATAGGTACACAGAACAAAAAGATGCTTATTTTGGTCCTGTGAGATCAAAGAACAATAATTTCCTACAGTGGAATAATAGCTTAATTAAAGTAAAAAAAAAAGGCAGGACTTTTAAAAGAATTTTTGGATCTGAAAAATATCAATGAGTTTCATTACTGATTGTGATATACAACAGCCTCTCTTAGTCTAGTTAGCTGGGCATAACAAAGACATGACACAAGTTAAATAACTGGCTTTGGTGAAACTGCTTGAATAATTACATACTTGAGCAAAACAAAAGCTTTAAATGACTGTATTTCCAGGTCTACCAACACCTGGATGATGTTCTCCAAAATCACCTATTTTCCAGCCCTTTGTTTCAAATGCAAATCTCCTTTATAGGAAAGCATTTTTGTTTTATTTTTAGGGCCTAAACACATATCAGGTAGTGATGCTTTACAATTAGCTGTTCCTATTATAAAAATTATATTAATTTCTTGATCTATTTATCCAGGGTATTCTCTGGAAGGTACATAGTTGTGAAAAGGTAGAAAAAAAAGGAAGAGATAATTTAAACTGAGAAGCTACGGATACATAACAGAAAATGTAAAAGAATATTTTTAGATTAATTATAACCGGTGCCTAGTTTAGTTTACCAGTAATCTCAAGGGGTTGACAAATACATAGAATGGATGTTTACAAAGGTGAAGGAGTCTTTCATTGATGTTCCTATGGCTACCATGTATGGGCTACCTCCAATGTTGCTGGGAGCCTAAGGGACCCCTCAGATGGATACCAGAGATACCAGAGCTGCAGGAAATAAGGACTGGACACCTTTTTAGGTCTGTCTCCACAATCCCAGTTATGCATGAGTTCTGCCCCATGTAGGAATATCTCCACATGCAATGATAAATGATATCTCTGAGGGCAATGATAAAAGAGTCTGAGGTCTTGTGGACACTTGTGGCCCAGGAAGAAGGGTAAACGGACATGAGGGGCTCAGAGGGGCTCTTTCCAGCTCTGTTACATCTTTGAGGCAGCACAGCAGAGAAGTCGTCTGCTCTAGGTAAAGGGCTAGCACTTATCACTCAAGAGCACATTCCTACAGAATCTTGCAGAAATCTCAGTGAACAACAAGAAATGTATAAGTGAGCCTAATCCCACAACATTCAAAAGCCTCTATGTTGTTTTGCCACTGACCAGTGTCAGACCTACCCCATATCCCCTCACTCTATTTTGTTGGCTCAGTATTACACTACTGGGTTTCAAATCAATGGTATAGTTTCTTTTGGTGAAGTAAACAAGTGCTGGGAAGGATACTAGAGAATGGTGCTGGCTAGGCCAGCAGGATTAGGAGTGTTCTCAGGAGTCAGTTTGTTTGACAAGAACACAAGTGTGTTTCATCTTGGCAACAAAAGACAATATTGATGCCAAGATTGCCTTCTGTATTTTTTTAATAATACACTGCTGGAGCCTGTGTTATGACAATCTCTCTTTGTAGTTCTTATTATTTGTTTGGTGTATTTAATCAAAGATCCTAAGGAAGCTCAAATGGTAAGGAGGAGAGTGAATCTTATTTTTTGCAAACATTACCATAATCCATTTCCAGAATATACCCACTTTCAAAATCTAATATTTTAAGGATAATTATTACATCAAACCTCCTACTGATACATTCCCCTAGAACAAAGAACATTTATTTTGAGAATATGATGTGTCATCATTTCAGTTAGTAAGTTCACAAATCATTTAAGTTGCCCTAAAAAAATTAGGATAATAGAGGCTGTAACTTAATGGTTTCATGCAATCACTGAAGCAGTATAAAAGCTGTTTAACACTAATAATAGATTAATTCTTCAGGCAACAGGATAGTCTGCCAGGATCTTGGGCATGAAATCGAGTCATTTTCATTAATTCTATGAAGATTTTGGTTAGTTGGGTCTTTGGTCTTTCATTAGCCCTTCCTTTTCATGTTTGTTTAAATATCCCTGCTAGTACTATCACTGGTACTCAAGATGTAGGGGTTTTCAAATGCTGATGACTTTCATAAAGGGGAAAAACAATTACCAAGATTTCTTGTCATTACTGAAAAAAGAATATTTTTTGTTATTATTAGTACTTGAATCAAGTTCTCTGTGCTTTCATTTTAACCCCTATATTGTTATTTTTCCTTACTGCTGCTAGGTCAGTAGTCGTCTCCAAACAGAACAGCTTTCAGGTTTTCTTTTTGTCCATATGTTAAGTCTATATGGATGGCATGTTTTATCTTACACAGAGAAAAGAACTGAATAGCACAGAAACCTTTTCTGTATAGAAAGACAGTAGTATTGATTGGAATTTATGATTCTTTCTATAGAAGGGTATTTATGCCTTTTCAATACAGAAAAAGAACAACTGACATCAAATTTGCTCAATCAGGATTTTTTGTCATTTTCTTCTGCTATCATTGACTTAAGGTTGTGGTCTCAGAATTCAAATCTTAGTTGTATTTTAGCTCCGATTGATTGATTCTACAGGTTTTAGTAGTCATTATGCTGGTGGTGAATTTTTATTGTGTAGCTCCAGATTCATTCCAACGGAGACCCTTGTGACGAAAAGCAAAAAATGTCTTGTTGCTTAATTCTCCCTAGAATCCCAATAGGATTGTTACGGATAATAGTGTTCTCAAGGTCATTGATGGCTACGTATCTCAAATAATCTTTTGATACTCTTGATTTCTACTTTATTTACGCAGCTTGAGAAGAGAAGATATTTTTACTAACTGGACAATTTGATATATTGAGAGCTCTGAAAACTGCACACACAAAGCCCACTAGCAATTTAGAAGTTGTGTATGCAGGTCTCACATGCATAGAAGAGATAGCATCTGTCTTTAAGTAATGAATATTAATTTCTCAAGGGAAAAGCACATATACAGGTTTTGACTTATATGAGTAACAAAATTTAAAATCAAAAGCATAAGAGATTCTACTAAACATTATGAAAGATCAGCAGAATCTGAGATGTGAGGAAATGTAATTGATTAATTTCAAATAAATATTTGTATTTTAACTAATTCTGAACTATATTCTCACAGTTCTTGAAATTTAACAACTATTTTTAACTTATACCCTGTCTGCTAGTAGTAAAATTGTATGTTTTACTGAGAACTCAAATGCAATACCAGCTTTGCCTACTGATAAATATGCTCTATTAATAGAAAATAAACAGGGGCAACATATTTTTATCCAGTTACATCTAATTGCATTTTATTTAAACCACATCTTTAGCCATTTACATAAAATACTGGCTATAGGCTAAAATAATAAAACTAAACTCTAAACATTACACAGCATAACCAATCTGATAACCCATATTAACAACAGAATAAAGTCTGTTGTCTACATTTCACATATTTAACCATGCAAAATAAAGTAAAAATTACTAATTTCAACCGATTAAAAATGTAGTGAGGTCTCTTGTTGCAAAGAACTGTTCACTGCCATTTTCCTTTTTTAAAATATCTAATGATGCTTTTGGTATCAAACCATGAGACTCAACAAATAAGTGGAAAACGTAGTCTGTGGTGCTTGTACATTTGCTAATTTCTAGGACCCAAATATATGTGACTAGTGTGAGAGTAAATTGGTGTGAATACAAATGCATGTGTGTTTGTATATGTTTATGTGTGCATATATGTACACATGTATGTATGTGTGCATGTATGTGTATGTGTGTGTATACATATATACATACACATATATATAGATAGATATGGATGAGTGAAAATAAATGAGTTTATTACATCACATTTTTGCAGTGAGAAGAATACTGTTTATTAGAAAGAAAAACATATCTTCTACAGTCAGGTGTCTGAGTAAGAGCCTTTGAGCAATATATTAAGAAAGTTTACTATGGACACGTCCTGATGAATCAGGGGTCTAGAAATTCTCCGTAACACTGGCAATGGCAAAATATCTTTCCTCATTAGATCCTTGTATTAAAATGCCTCTGTCAGAAACATTCTGTCAGATATTGCTGCATTTTCGCATGCTTTTGGTCAAGTCTAGATTATGCGACTTACATTAAACTTTAACTGTGGCTACAATAAATGACATCTGAGAGTCTGTAGTTGAAACACAATAATATGAACCTTCTGTTTCATACAGGGGCTATTATCACTTTGGTCCATTTTTTTTCTCTATCTTTCCATATGATTCTGGATATAGTTAATGAAATTATCCTTGGCAGGATATAGTTTTTCTATGTGTGTACAGAAAAAATACATATGCATGTATGTGGCTACATAAGCTCTATATTTAGCTCCCAATTTTCCACAGATTCCTTGTGCGATAGTGTAATGTGAAATTCATGTACCATAGATTTTCTACCTGTATCTTCACTTGTGGATACAATATGTGCTTATGCTTGGACAGTGAACTCTCTGATGAGACCTGTCAATATATCTGTTTGAAAAACATTACAAGTTGTGCATAACTCCTAACTTCCAAGGAATCTGAAATAAGTTTGTACTGAGTTCAGTCACCTGTGTGCCCAAGTTATGACTAACAGCATGTGAGTACAACACAACAACTGGATCCTGATCAGTTCTTTCATATGCCTTTTAAAAGGCTCACTAGCCTCTGTTTCATTGCTGATTTCCTCAAGGACACCTTTGTCTTTTCACTTTTTTTTGTGTCAGAGATGGAACAGTATCTGAAAGATATTTTTATTTGAGTTGCCTCTGAAATTTGCTTTTCCTTTCAGTAAAAGTGTTTATCATATGGTTGACTTTGAAGGTCCATCTTTTTATTTAGAATTTTTCCTGAAGAAGTAATGGTTATGCCTATTTTTACTGATGTCTCCTTGGCCTGGATGAGCCCAAGTTTGTGTGCTTGTTTCCTGGTTCTGACATTGAAGTTCTTTGTGACTTGGGTATGCATGACTTGGGTATGCGTGTCCTTGGTACCAAAACCAAATCTGGCAAGTAACATCCCTTAAAGCCAGAAAACAAAGGAAAATGATAGTAACAATTCCAGGTGTGGAAAGGCCACTGGAGTGATTGCCTGCTAACACTATCTACCGAGTGCAGAGCAAGAGGAAAGTAGCTTGAGCTTAATACCCACAGGGTAATTACAGGGAACCAGCTGTTCTTTGAGTGCCGTAATAAATACAGACTGTTTTCCTACAGCTTTGTGTCTTCTGGTTGATGGCTGGATCTGACTGGAGCTTATCTTGCAGTCAAGGCTTTTAAAAAAGGTCATTCTTTTGCAGTCACATTCAGCTCTGTAGAGACATTTTCAGGAGTGCTTTTGTGATTACATTGTTTTGCTCACTCATGGTCATAAAATGTGAAAATAGTTTTAAAGTGAGTTATGGTTTAACATGTCTAGAAATCGCTGAAATTTGTTTGAAATTGGACAGTGAGTTCCATAATTATTTGGAAGAGGTATAGCTATATGTCTGTAACACCCACCTATATCTGCTACCACAATGCAGTTGCATAGCCTCCAGCTTTTAAGAAACCAGGCTAAATCAAATCTAGAATCAGCCTAAATGAGAAAGCTTGCATTCTTACCATTCTTGACTGGTAAGAATTGCTAATGACACCGACTTGAAAATGCACCAGCTTACTGAAGTGAGTAAACAATATAAATACTGAACGCATATAAACACTACACATTATACATGCAGTATAAACACTGAATGCATATAAAATACGACATATAGTTCATAGAATTCCACCACAAAGTACACAGGGTGTATATGACTGAGACAATATAACAAGAACAGGTTTATGCTTGGTAAAAGTTTTTTTAAGTTTTGGGCGTTGGACATTACATCCAAAATCCATACTATATTTTACTATTTTCTCACGGAAGGCTGTCACCAGTACACCCAGTGTTGCTGCTGGGACGTATTACATTTAATGAATTATTTGTTCTTACCAGATCAAATCAAGTAGGTGATTCTTCCCCTCTACTCTGCTTTCGTGAGACCCCGGTTGGGGTACTGTATCCAGCTCTGGGGCCTCCGGTACGAGAAAGACATGGACCTGTTACAGTTGGTACAGAGGAGGGCCACAAAGATGATCAGAGGGCTGGAACACCTCTCCTGTGAAGAAAGGCTGAGGCATTTGGGGTTAAGCCTGAAGAAGAGAAGTCCCCAGGAAGATCTTATTGTGGCCTTTCAGTATATAAAGGGGGCTTGTAGGAAAGATAGCAAGAAACTCTTTACCAAGGCCTGGAGTGACAGGACAAGGAACAATGGTTTTAAAGTGAAAGAGGGTACATTTATATCAGATATATGGAAGAATTTTATGATGAGGGTGGTGAGACACATGTTGCCCAGAGAAGCTGTGGATGCTGCATCCCTGGAAGTGTTCAAGGTCTGGTTGGATGGGGCGTCGAGCAACAAGATCTAGTGGAAGATATTCCTGTCCATGGCAGATGGGTTGGACTAGATGATCTTTAAAGGCCCCTTCCAATCCAAGCCATTCTATGATTCTCTCATTCTAAGAATGAATGAGAGAAGCTGTGTAGCTTTCACCATCCAGGCAATCGGACAACACGAACAGTTTTCCTCTGCACCTTAATACTATTCATCAATATTGCTCTTGTCAGTTTATAATTTCCGGAGATATGTCACTGTCTCACCTAACTGTTGGGTCTTAGCAAAATGTTCAGTGGAAGGTGACTGATAGCATATTACTTAGAATCAAATGCAGTTGCTATTTTTTATGCTTCACTGAAAAAAAGATCATTACATTATTCTTCTGCCACAGGGGTAGGTAACAACTTTTAGTCAATGCTGAAATGCAATAAAGGAGCAAAATGAAAGATTTCACATTACAAATGCCCTGGGCAAAGCCTCTCTAGTTATTTACCCTTTGGCTGTTACTAGGTCCTGAAAATCAGAACACTATCTCTGTAACAACGTTATGCAAAAATGGCAAGGCGTTACCTATAAATTAGTCTTCTGGGATAGTAAACTCACTATCTCAGATGAAGCAATCAATTTGTAGTTAAAGCAAAGGGTCTGAACTGACTGACTACAGAAATTTCTGGATTTAGACTAGCATGAGATGGTATGTTGGTCTTCATTGTAAATAGACAGGCATACACAGAGGAAAATGTAGAAAAGTATAAATGTGTCCACTGTGGACTTGTTGATGAGGCTAATCCAGCAAAACCATTAGGATTTTAGATTTATTTAACTCCTTTCTGACACAAAGAATGTTTTTATCACTAGTAACAAATGGTGGAATTTGGAACAATGGTGTGGAGATTTAGTTCTCGTGCTGTGAAATGAGGAATGGTCACATTCCTCACAGTCAGAAGCAGAAGGTGGTCTTCACAACTAATGTGTTCAAGGATTACACATTATTTACTTTTTATGAGATCTTCGTTTACTAATGAATGCAGTACATAAATAGCTACCCCACTAGTTACTGAGCCATCAATAATTTTGCATGAAAATACTATATTAATGGTGAGACAATGTCAATTCAATGAAAATTTCATATTTTTAAGGATTCTTTGAAGACTTAAATTCAAACTTGATGGCAAACAAGAATTTATTTCTACATCCAAGATACCAGAGGCTGCCAAGAATTTTCTTCTCAACCCCAACAACCACCCCAAATGCCTCTGACATCTGATTTTCTTAGGTTTTTTTTCTCCCTAGGAACAATTCTAAACACCAATAACTAAGTGTTCTAATGCCACTCCTAGAGTAAACCTGAATATAAAGGAAAAAACTGCCCAATTTTTAAAAATTTGTTAGCTGTTCTCATCCTGTTGCTCTATGGACTATCCACAGTGTGCTGGAAACTGAAAGAATCTACATAGGAAACTGAAACATTGGAAGGTGATTTGCGTATCAGGGGGATGTTTAGTCCCAATTAGATTGGTCTAAACATAGTGTGAAACGATAATGACATACTGTGGAACAGGTACAAATGCTGCATAATGCAGCAGTCTTTAATACATGCCACTAAGCAGTTAAATTCTTCTGCTTTGTTACATTTCTCTAAGGACTTTCCAGGTGGTTTGAACACTTTTTTTCATACTAAATAATATTGTAAACCACCAGTTTCACTGAAGTCAATAATATAATTAACTTCTTACTCAAAAGTAATAAGATTTTGAGAATATGTGTGAGCATGTGCGTGCAGACTTTGGAACCCATTTTGAGGCAGATAGGATGTTTGACACATGCACTGTGTTTCCTCTGAAGTAGTTTAAAACAGTAATTTCTGTTTTCAACCATTTATTTTTTTTTTGCTGATAAGTGAAAATTGGCAATTTCAGGAAAGAACACAGCTGTCTATTATAAACACCTCCTGTTTCCTGGTCTTTGCTAATGTCCTTATGTAATTTCAGCTGTGTAAATCTTGTCAAGTTGGTGATCAAAGGATTAACTTTATTCTGTATCTCATTCCACTGGATTGACAAGGGTATTTGATGGTACAAGATGATTTTCTAATTAAAAATCACTCCTTCTTGCTATTCAGTAATACCCTGAAAAGCAAATGGAGTTCACATTTACCATTTTACTGCAATTCTTGGTCTACACTTTTTTAAAATTTGTCCTTTTTTTCCCCCCTCGCAGAGCTGTAGACAACCCATAGCTGCTGCATGCTAGGGACTGCTGGAGTAGGTTCCCTCCACCAGCTATAATTGGCACTGCCTTTTCTGTCAGTCTTGACGCTGTGCTAACTATAGTTGCAGCACTTTCAGTTGGTGAAGGGGCTTTTATTTGTTCATTGGTTCATTGGGAAAACTGGTTGAATATTGCATGCATGAGGGTGACTATGCTACTCTGGTTTTACTAAATTGGAAAAGTTAGCCAGACATGTCAGATATATAACAGATAAAACTGTAAGCATAAATTCTAATTTTTCAGTTATGTATTTAACTTATTTTGTAGAATGGTTGCTACTCAAGTATGAAATATTCTTGTATTCTCGTATCTCGCTCTTAAAGCATAAGGCATTTCACATTTTCACATCTTTTACTCTGCTTTGATTTTATGACAAAATACTAACAAAGGTAGGGGAACAAAACTGAATCTGAGTTTCACATTAATCACTAATAAAAAGCGGCCCATGTAAATTCTTCTAAATGCTAAGGCATTTCTTGCTGTCAATATAGACACAAATCAGCAGCAATACAGGCTCTTTAATTGCATAATTTTGTTACACATATTTCTAAGTAAGCATCTCCAAAGTATAAAAAGCATAATTAAAATCTATAATTCAAATATCTGGGTCCATTGATAGAAATATAGCTACATTTTAAATAAGCTTTAACAGTTTAACAGCTCTGTGCTTCAAAGAAAAATAGATTAATACAAATAGCCTGCAGGGAAAGATAAAAGGTTCAGATCTCAGCAATCTGAAAAACTTTGCATTTCTATGGAATCCAATTTCAGGCTACACAAATAAAGTTAGGAGGATGAGTAAACTTGCTGCATAGAATATTTTGTTATCCTAACCATTGTTGCTTATTGAATTAAATTTGATCATTCTGCTGAAGTTCCAATTTTACCTCATTCGTCATGATACAGATATGTTCTGTCTTTGATGTTCTTTAAATATCATTGAAACTAATGCCATATCAATTAAATATGCTGTTTAAGCACTCTTTTTTTCTCACTAGTCAATCTTCATTTAAATTTTCTATATAGCTTAGCATTAGCATTCGGAACCAGATTCTCAAAAGAGCCTCATATTTTCAAAAGACTTTAGTCCTTGGTGTGACATTTATTTATTTAGGTAACTAAGAAGGGTAAGAGCTGTACTGAAGAAAACGTCTCATTAGTTTTCAAATTAATAACTAGGATGGTTCCACTGTCATTAGTAGTCTAACAAGTTAAATTTATGTTAACAGTTGATATGTTTAACAAGATTATGCCTAGTAGTTTGGATTAGTAGGTTCAGATCCTGATTCCAAAAACTTTGGGACAGAGAATGATAGAGGAACAAAATAAGTAATGATGTGAGGCTACAAAAATAAAAGGAAACAGTTCAGTCTATCAGGAGGAAACCTTGATTGTTTTGTGAGGTAGAGGAGTTTTATAGATGGGTATGAATTACTTACAGGAGGTGATCTAGTACTATTGATTTGAAGATTAGGGAGCATGAAAGCATTTGCAGAACAGCAGCATTTGTATAGAATAATGAAATTAAGAGGTCTTCAAACAGAATTGGGGAAAAATTTACAGGTGACTAGCTCAGATAAGAAAGCTATCATTGAAATGAAATTTATTTTTACTGTATATTTGTGCATAACATGAAGTGCATTGGTGCATCATCATTTTATATAGCTTATGTAATCTGCCTTGAATAATAGCAGTGTATCACTCAGCTCAAACCAAAAAATTTTCTTTCATAAATTTCTGACGTTACTTTCTGTGTTGCTATTAGTCACTTTATGTTACAGAATTAAGAGATAACATTTCCGTCCACTTTTCCTAGGCCTCTGAACCATTGGCATTGGCTTCTGACAATGGCACTGACAGTGACCTACTTGGTTTACTTGCAAAAATGTGTCTTGACCCAACGTCAGATGTGGAAGAAAGTAGGAGGATTCTTATTCATTCTGGTTCCTAATGGCATACCACACATTTGAACAGCTAGAATTATAAATTAATTGCTCTTGAAAGATGTGAACTCATAGTTTATGATGGTCTACCTGAGTAATTGCAAAACAAATTTTGGTAACGTAACAGGAAAAAGACAAAAGAAAGCAGTTTTGGCACTGTATCTGTACATGCCAGCTGATACCACTGCATTAGCCAAGACAACATTATGTGGCTGTGTGGATGGTATGTTCATTGCCTGTTCACTTTTCCTGCTGGCCTTTTGTGAAGAAGTTAATACTATTGCAAAGCCATGAGTGAGCAGGTCTCTATTAGTAGAACACAGAGTAATCTGTTGAAAACTTCTCTCCAGGATAAAGGAAAAAATTACCGAATAGTTGTGAACAGTTCAATCAACTTATCTGCTTTGATTATTATGGTTTGCCCTTGTTTTATTTTACAAAAAATCCAAAATGCTTAACAAGCTGTGTGATGGGTTGTTTGGTTGCTTGCTTTGTTTTAGGGACTAGTATACTTGTTAAATATTCTGAACACACCAAGAAGTATTTATGAGAGGAGATAAACATTTTGTCCGAATTTTTACTGTTATCTACTTACCAAATCTGTGCATCCTTTATTTCCCTGTTATATTTATTTGGGGCAGTGTTCTCCTAATGCACCCTGTATCAAGGTGATAGGGAGCATTCTACATTAAAAGCATAGGAGCACAGAGACAGGAGAAAGTGATTAACATCTTGCTCCATTCTCTAGAAGAAATTGCCACATGGGAAAGAGGGATTAAAAAAAACAAGAATAATGACAGCTATAAGACAGTGTAACAATTTTTTCATTATATGTCGTTGAATGTGTTCAGATGGGGATTCTTTAAGCTTTTAGTTTTTGGCAAATGGTGTCTAGAGCTATATTCAGCTGAGTTAGTAATAGATGGGACTGTGGATGGTAATGTCTCTCTTTCCTGTAGCCTGATTGGAGGTCCCACCGTAAAATTTCCCCATATGGTACATTTTTCTTCTGCTAAAACCACTGATTGGATGTAATTGTCATTAAAAAGATCTGTGTTACTATACTGAGTGAAAGTGAATTGGGCTATTCCTTGTGTGGATACTCATTTGTAAATTAGATTAGAACTGAATTCATAGCATAGCTAAATAACTGGGTACGTTAATGGCAAATTTGTGGATGGCCTTGACACCAGAGCATAAGCACATACAAGGAAACTTACACTACTCTACACAGGGTATGTCTCATAAATCCAGTATAGGTAATAAAAAAAGTGCTCTGCCAACCTGCTATGCTTCATTAACTGAGACAAATCAGTGGAGAAGCCTTAGTTGGCAGGTAGTGAGTGACGCTGACCCTGTGCTGTTTGTACACCCTAACCCACTCTTATTGTGCTCTACACATGAATGTAACAGTGGAAACCTTGAACTGGTGTAGATCAGGAAAATAACCTGTGACAAGAGATGGGTGGGTGCAGATGGCCTCAGCCCTGGAGCAACGCAGGAACCCAGGCACTAATGCAAGTCACAGTATACACCTTCCTCTCTCTTGAAAACACCAAGCCTACAAGCCTACCTGGATTCAGAGCAGAAATCCATGAGCCTGAATTAACAAGTCTGCTCATCAAATCTTAAAAGATTTATCTTGAGCTTTCTTAAACTGGATTTTGCAGATCAGATCCTTTTGGGGAGAGCATAACTTAGGCCTGCCAGACTTTTGCTAAAAAAACGTGAGGAAAACCAGTAGCTTTGTTGTTTGATTAGTGTGATGTTGATGCTGTGCTGGAGAGTAATCAGATCAAATAGAAATACTGGTCAATTCAATCAAGCTTTATAAGTTCAGCTTCATTTTTTTGACACGGTGCTACTTCACTGTGCATTGACAGCCTTTCATGATTTTCCCTGCGAGAAGCCTACTGACAGCATCCCATTCAGAATATTTTACGACGTACTTGTTCTGAAATTCGGTTGCTGCTTTAATTTGAGTGTATGCACATGTGTGTACCTGCATAATGCAATTTTTCGTCATCCTTGCTTTGTAGGATGCTTTATGTGGGCTTTGAGAACATCCTGACTTCATATTAACTGTTACAGTGCTGTTACATAAATGTAAAAAAGCTCTAGACTTTTCTGAAATGAGCTGTTATTAATGAAATACCCCTGTAGTAAGCCTGTATGCATATGTTTGCATCACATATTTGTGTGCACAGTTGTATATAAAGAGATGAAATTTTACAGGACACTTTAAATGAACTTGGGCTAATAGCTTCATGCAATCCTCATGATAACATTGACAGCATTGTTAAATAAAAACAGCAGAAATGTGAGCTTACTTTGGGAAGTTACTGCTCTGAAAGTATTTTGGAAAACAGTGTTGATTTACATCTGTTTCACCTGTTTGTTTTCAAACAGACTTGGAGAAGAACACTACATGATGTCATACCAGTAGCATAAGGCTGGAGTTTAGATGTCTCCCTTATCTAAAGAGTGAACCATCATGTTACAGATTTTCCTGTGGTAGGCTATTCTCAACCTCTGAAACTATTTTTCAATGTATAGTCAGTCATTAACCAGACTAAGGAACACTTCAACATTAATTCATAAATGCCCTCAGCTACTCTAAAACATTTCCCCCAGAAACATCTCTCTGTGCTAATTTTGCAGCTTTGCTGAAATGCTTTAGGAACTGTCAGGACTGACATTTCCTTTGGAAATCTGAAAAACATAATCAGCTCCCTGACTGCCATCTCTCCCTGTGTGGAACAGACTCTGATGCTGGAAATTATCTAATTCAGAATGTTAAATATTCAATGCTGATACTTCCAACAGTTAAAGATCTTTCCCCTAGTGTCTTTCTGCCATTTAAAAGTAAAGTTATGCTGACAAAAAGCTGAAATAAATGGATTAACATTCCTCTTTAGTTCATTAGGTTAATTTCAAGTAAGAAGTTGAGACTGATAATATGCAGGCAGAAATAGTTGCTGAAAATCCCAAAGAAACCAAGTTTATTAAAAATTTATTTCTGCTAAAACAGTCAAGATGATGTATGCTAAAAACTGCATTATGCAATGTTTGTAATTCTACCTTAAAGGAAATGGAATAGCCACTAGATAACCCCAAATTCAGAAGTGATATTGCTGTAAACTCTTATCTTCCCCCCTAGATATAGATTTTTCTCTGTAACCATCTGGATACAGCTTCCTAGAGTTTTTATAAAATATACTTTCACCTAACGGTTGAATTTAAATATAGCATTTCCCTTGCAGACTTGTGGGATAAGTGTCATTTCACTGTAACAGTTAGCATATGGTACTTGGTGCAGGGAGAAAGAAAATTGAAGTTGAAGCCAAGTTGTCAGGAAACTACTAGCATGTCTATGACATAAACTGTGCAGGATTTCTTCAGTGCTTTGGGGCTTCTTTCTCACCTACTAGTATTCTGGTATTTATATCTATATTTGACAGTTTTGGAGCAGTCAGAGGGTCTTTGGAGGGGGGAAAAATTTCTTCCAAAATTCTGGTGTGTTGGTATATGCAATTAAAAAGCTGTTCAGGCTATTACTCCATTTAGTAAGCATCTCTTCCAAACTGCAAACCTTGAATGAAAATAGAGTACATTGAGCAAAGAGACCCCTTTGAGCATCGCTCATATATTTGCTTGCTCATCTGGCCTTTCGCAGTTACATACGCTACAGATCTCACAAACCTCTTAGCAACAACAGGAGAAAGGCCAGGTTAGACTAGACAGCCGTTGGTTTTCTATCTATCTTCTCTGCTAGAACAATCTTCTTTCCTGTCTGCTTCTTATCACTTTTCACAGTTTCCTTACAAAAAATGGCTTTTACTAACAGTTTTTCAGAATGGAGGCTGCTCTTGTAAGGACCTCACCTAGCATTACTAAATCATTACATTTCTCAACTTCTGTTTTGCTGGGTGAAATAAAAACACATTCGGATGCAGCCACTGGCCTTGCTGTCATGCATGATAAAGTTCACTGAAAGCCTCTTGCAGCCTTAAACCTTCTTTGAGTGGGGAAATCTGCACTGATAGATGAGATTTAAACATCTCCTACACTGTGTCTCTTAGGGCTTAATCAGACAAAACATGCCACTTCATAACACCACAACTTGTCCTGTCCACAGCTATATAGTATTTGGTTGTGTTTTCAATTTCAATATGTTTACCTCTCCTGAAAGTTAGATTAGTGCTTGTAGAACATGTCAGATGAACAGCCTGTAGAAGTACTGTTTCTTGAATATATTCTTAAAAACAGTTATAGTTCTGGCAATGGCAGTCCAAGTTTTGCTGGTCTCACGACATGTCAAAAAGCAGCAGTTCTGATTCAGCAGTAACCACAAACAAAGATGATATACTGCAGGTTTTAAGCACTTTTATTAATGATCTAGATTGTGCAGCTAAATAGCAGTTCATAGTTTGAAACACAGAAGCTTAGTATCATTTAATGTTCACAAGATTTAATTTTGAAAGCCCTTAAAAATTGTCTCAGAATTATTTTTGGCATTCAGATTTTATTTAGGCACCTATTTAAATCAGTGAGTTTTTGAGGATTAAATACTTTTGTATGATCTAAACATAAACCTCTCCAAAATATTTTTCCTATAGCTCTTCATGGTAGTTTCTGGAATTATCTACTTCATTATAAAAACATCAGAATCATAGAATCATAAAATCATAGAATAAGTGAGGTTGGAAGGGAATGATGTGCAAAAGTTAACAGGTAAATAAAAGGTGTTTTGTGATTCTGTAGAGATTTAGATTGTGTGAAGTAGTCACAATTCTTATGAGAAAGTAATTAAAATCCTAATTTCAGGTACTCTCTGGAGATAACAATCATCCACCTGTTTGTTTTAGTTTAGATTTTCATTTTGAAAAACTCCTATAGTTTTATTTATTTAAGAATAAAAAATCACACCAACCAAATAGCCCCTAATATTAATATCTAGACAGACAAGGAAAAAATAACATTCAAGTTTGTCCCTTTTCTTTCTAA
The DNA here is from genome assembly GCA_017639485.1 of Pluvialis apricaria. Taxonomy (NCBI): domain Eukaryota; kingdom Metazoa; phylum Chordata; class Aves; order Charadriiformes; family Charadriidae; genus Pluvialis; species Pluvialis apricaria. Next base: position 36,466,255 of record CM030011.1, on the reverse strand, counting down.
ACTTCTATATCAATGCAATATGAAAGTGATTTGAAATCCTAAATGATGAAATTTTCCTGCATTTTAAGAAAGCATTTTGCAATTAATTCTTTGTAATGCTGAAATATTAACACTTTCTCTGGCTGTTATTGCACAAGTCAGTATTAGCACTACTCAATGCTAATCTTCCTGTTGTTACTGGGAATGAGGTAATTATGGTGATATTTGGGAAGGAAAAAATACAAATACTGTGAAAATGATGATTTGATATGAGCTGCACACTCATTTTTCCATTATTTCTTCATCATCAGTATGACAACAGGATGACATGTTGGAGTTACTGTTTTCTGACTGCTTCTCATCTGAGTCTCTGATCAAGTCTTTTGCTTGAGACGGTTCTTGAGGTAGAGTTGTTCCCTGTAATCCAGTCACTCATGAAAGCTCTCAGTTCTGGGAAAAGTGGTAACTTTCATGCTGCTGAAAATCTCATTTTCACATTGGTATAGTTATGCCTAAATAAAATAAATCATCCTTTGAATATATGAAGAATCCAGAATAACGGTTTACTTGTGGGGTTACCTCCTTGCTGTCTACAGCTTCCTGCGGAGGGGAAGTGGAGAGGGAGGTGCTTATCTCTTCTCCCTGGTATCCAGTGACAGGATGTGTGGGAACAGGTCAAAGCTGTGTCAGGGGAGGTTCAGACTTCACATTAGGAAACATTTCTTTACCAAGAGCATCGTCAAACATTGGAACAGGCTTCCTAGCGAGGTGGTTGGTGACCCATGCCTGTCAGTGGCATTAAGACAATGCCCTTAATAAGATGCTTTAACTTTTGGTCAGCCCTGAAGTGATCAGGCAGTTGGACTAGATGATTGTTGTAGGTCCCTTCTAACTGAACTGCTCTAGTCTAGTTTAGTCTAGTCTAGTCTAGTCTACCTAAGTTTCTAGATAGAGCTAGACTTCCCTTCCTTCCTTCCTTCCTTCCTTCCTTCCTTCCTTCCTTCCTTCCTTCCTTCCTTCCTTCCTTCCTTCCTTCCTTCCTTCCTTCCTTCCTTCCTTCCTCCCTCCCTCCCTCCCTCCCTCCCTCCCTCTAAATATATATTTTAAATGTTATTTTGGGGAAGTACACTGTATTCAAATAAGAATTATTAAAAATAAAACAAATAAAAATCACTAAAAAACCACAAAAGCCACAAAACCTCCCCCCCCAAAAAAACCCCAAACCCAAACAGATAAAACACTGTATATATATTTAAAAACAAAACCAAAGTTCTTGCATATTGGAATTAAAATCTTGCTGGTTTTAGGGTTTCCTGTCTCTTCAAGAATGCAAAGTATAGAGGCCACCCACTGAAATGGACACCATTACAGCTGAAAGTTTTATTGCAGCCTTTTCATTTCAACCCTTTACCTTTCAGTAAAGGTAATAAATAATGTCGCAATAAAAAAAGACACAAATTAATAATGTTTGTGTCCAGAAGTCACTGTCTGGGAAATGATTCTTCACTAGTGCAGTTCCTTCAGTTCATAGGAAGATTTCGTCAAGTTGGGTAAATAATGTTGCCAAATGATTCTCCTTTTTTGTGTGCATATTCTACTGTTAAGCTATCTTGTGCAATAGCTGTTATAATATACATTTTACTTTTTTATAGCACTACATTGCAGATGTGTCTGTAGTCAAATGAATCTTAAACAAACTGTGATACTCCCTAAAATAAGATTCCATGCTTCGACTAACACATGCAATCAAAGACTTGGCAGAAACAGACATATTTCTGATCTGGTCTCCTGCTGAAACCCGAGTAGTACATGGAACAACCAGGAAATGGAATATGTTAATCTCTGTGTTAGGGCTTTAGAAGAAATCAAGCTTGCAGAGATATTGCAAAGGTTCTAAGTTATGGCTAAGGAATACTTCTGGCCAGACCATCTTTGCTTATATTCCCATAGTTTAACAAAGGGTGCAAAATACTACTTGTCTATGTATGTGGCTTCCCCTATGGGATAACTACTGCTATTGAGAACAGAGCATTTTGTTATGTGTTACTTTTTTATAAAATGCTACTATGACTTCCATAATTTATTTGTCCTCAGTCCTTATGTATATAGTATATCATATTGTCATTGCAATGTTCCTAACATCTCCCTCCTTGGGGACTGAGGCCCCTATCTGCCAATCTGACTTGCTACCTAGGGAGTTTTGCTGTTTGATGGGGTCTCAGATGTGAATGTTGTGGAGAGACTGCTGAGGCTTGTCTGGCCCTTGGACTATCGACTCTTGCTGCTCATCCATGTGGGCACCAATGTTACTGCTAGAGGTGACTTTAGGTGTATCAACAGTGACTGAAGGTCTCTGGAGGCTCAAGGTCATGGAGTTTCAGATGGTTCAGTCGACCCAATCAAGGAGAAAGGCTGGGGAATCATTGCGAGATCCTGCAGGTCAACACCTGTACTGACAACAGGGGTTTATTATTGACTATGGGACCTTCCTTGTGGATCAAGGAGTGCCAGAGAGAGACAGGATCCACTTGACAAAGTAGGGTGAGATCATCTTTTCCACCAAACTGGACAAAGCAGCGAGGAGAGCTTGAAACTGTGACCAGCAGGGGAGGGATCAAATGCGGAAGTGCAGGACTGGGTTGGAGAAAGAAGGGTGCAATATGGTAGGCACAAAAGCTAAGAGGCACGTGCCTCAAGGGCATGTATGCAAAACCATGTGGCCTGGGAAATGAACAGGATGAATTGGAGCTCTAAGAGCAGTCACAGAGCTACAGCATCATTGGAATAATAGAGACAGGGTGGGACAGCTCATATGGCTGCAGTGCTGTGATGGACAGATTGAAGCTGTGGTGGGTTAACCTTGGCCAGATCAGATGCCCAGCCAGATGTTCTCTTGCTCCTCCATCTCAACAGGACAGGGGGGAGAAAATAGGATGAAAAAAGCCTGTGGTAGAGATAAAGACAGGGAGATCACTTACCAGTTACTGTGATGGACAAAAGAGACTCAACTGGGGTAAAATTAATTTATTACTAATTAAAATAGATTTGGGTACTGACAAACAAACCCCCCAAAATTAAAACAACTCCTCCTTTTCCCAGACTCACAGTCACTCCTTCATTCCCAGCTTTTCTACCTGCTTCCCCCCAAGCATTGCACAGGGATAGGGAATGGGGAGTTATGGTCAGTGCAGAACAGTTCCTCTCTGCTACTGTTTTCTTCACGCTTTTTCCCTTCTCCAGCATGAGTTCTCCATGGACCACTGCTTTCTTCAGGGCACATCTACCTGCTTGGGCATGAGGTCCTCCACAGGCTGCAGGTGCATATCTGGTCCGCCATGGTCCTCTATGGGCTGCAGAGGGACAAACTGCTTCACCATGGTCTTCACCATAGGTTGCAGGGGAATCTCTGCCCCAGCACCCAGAACACCTCCTCCCCCTCGTTCTCTGACATTGGTGTTCACAGGCTTATTTCTCCCTTTTTTTTTCCCTTACTACCCTACCTGTCCAGCCTTTTTTCCCCTTTCTTACATGTATTTTTACCCACTTGGTTAATGGGCCTAGCTGTGTCCTGAAGGGGTCTGTTGGACGTGGCTAGAACAAGCTGGAACCAGCTGTGTCTGGTATGGGTCAGCCCCCAAACTCCTCCCACAGAGGCCACCCTGCAGTCCCCCACTGTCAACACCTTGCCACCAACACCCCTGCAGAAGCTCATTAGGAAAGACAGGCAGGGACAACAAGGAGGTCATTTTTCTCAAGTAACAAGTTATAGGACAAGAGGAAATGGCCTCAAGTTGCACCAGGGGAGACTGGATATCAGGAAAAATTTCTTCACTGAAAGGGTTATCAAGCATTGGCACAGTCTGCCTGGGGAAGTGGTTGAGTCACCATCCCTGGAGGTATTTAAAAGATGTGGTGCTTAGGGACATGGTTTAGTAGGGGACTTGGCAGTGTTAGGTTTATGGCTGGACTCGATGATCTCAAAAGCCTTTTCCAACCTAAGTGATTCTATGATTCTATGATTTACCTCTATGTTAAGGAGTAGTTCAGATAGCAGAGTTCTGCTATGGGATGGAAAACAGCTGGGTAACAACTTGTAGGTCAGGGTTGGAGGAGAGGCAAGTGAGGGTGACATTGCAGTGGCACTGTGTTACAGACCTGCTGGTCAGGGTGAGGAAGTGGATGGAGCCTTCCTTAGGTAACTCAAGGACATCTCTGGATCACAGACACTGGTTCTTATGGGATACTTTAACCTTCATGACATCAGCCAGCATGGTGGGACACAAGCAGTCAAGGAGCCTTTTGGAGGTTGTCAGGGATAACTTCTTGATACAGTTACTGGATGGATCAGCAGATGTGATTGCAGATTGTTAGCTAATAAGAAAGTGCTGTATGGCAATGTGAGAACTGGTGGCTGTAGTGATCATGAAACAGTGATATTCAGGATCTGGAGGGGAATGAGAACGGAGAATAGCAGAGTACAGAACTTGTGCTTTAGAAGAAGACACTTTGGGTTACCCAGGGAACTGGAAACATCCTTGGAAGGCAAAGGAGCTCTGGAAAGCTGGCAAGGCTGTAAGGATAGTATCCTCTAAGCATCCTCCAAGCACACTCAGGAAAGTAAGTAGATGTATTAGGGGACCAGTTTGGCTAAGCAGGGAAGTCATGACAGAGCTTCAAAGCAAACAGGCATTGTACAGGAGGTGGAAACAGGGACAGGCTATCAGGGAGAAACTTAGACACTTTCTTGAACATGCAGTGGTGGTGTTAGGAAAACTGAAGCTTAACTGGAGTTGAGACTTGCAAGGAACAACATCGGCAACAAAAAGAGCTTACACAGTAATGTAAGCAACAAAATGGTGAACAAGCAAATTTTGGACCCATTGCTGAATGGGACCGGTGATTTAGAGACAGAGGCACAGTAAGACTGTGTATCCCACACGATATCCTGGTCTCTAAATTGAAGAGACATGGATTCGATAAATGGACCACTCGGTGGATAAAGAACTGGCTGGATGGTCGCACTCAAAGGGTTGCGGTCAACGGCTCGGTGTCCAAGTGGAAAGCAGTGACGAGTGGCGTTCCTCAGGGGTCGGTACTGGGACCCGTACTGTTCAACATCTTTGTTAGCGACATGGACAGTGGGGTAGAGTGCACCCTCAGCAAGTTTGCTGATGATACCAAGCTGTTTGGCGAGGCAGACACGCTGGAGGGGAGGGATGCCATCCAGAGGGACCTGGACAGGCTGGAGAGGTGGGCCCAAGCCAACCTCATGCAGTTCAACAAGGCCAAGTGCAAGGTCCTACATCTGGGTCGGGGCAATCCCAAGCACAAATACAGGCTCGGCGGAGAATGTCTGGAGAGCAGCCCTGTGGAGAAGGACCTGGGGGTGATGATTGATGAGAAGCTCGACATGAGCAAGCAGTGTGCGATCGCAGCCCAGAAGGCCAACCGTATCCTGGGCTGCATCAAAAGAAGTGTGGCCAGCAGGTCAAAGGAGGTGATTCTGCCCCTCTACTCCGCTCTCGTGAGACCCCACCTGGAGTACTGCATCCAGCTGTGGAGTCCCCAACATAAGAAGGACATGGACCTGCTGGAGCGCGTCCAGAGGAGAGCCACGAGGATGATCAGAGGGCTGGAGCACCTCTCCTATGAGGAGAGGCTGAGAGAGTTGGGGCTGTTCAGCCTGGAGAAGAGAAGGCTCCGGGGAGATCTTATTGCGGCCTTCCAGTACCTAAAGGGGGCCTACAGGAGAGCTGGGGAAGGACTTTTTACTAGGGCATGTAGTGATAGGACGAGGGGGAATGGCTTTAAGCTGGAAGAGGGCAGGTTTAGATTAAACATTAGGAAGAAGTTTTTCACTTTAAGGGTGGTGAGGCACTGGATCAGGTTGCCCAGAGAGGTTGTTGAAGCCCCATCCCTGGAGGTGTTCAAGGCCAGGCTGGACGTGGCCTTGGGCAACCTGGTCTAGTGAGAGGTATCCCTGCCTGTGGCAGGGGGCTTGGAACTCGATGATCTTCAAGGTCCCTTCCAACCTAAACCATTCTATGATTCTATGATTCTATGATTCTAAGACAGAGCTATCTAATGCTTTCTTAGCCTCTGTTATTACCAACAAGGTTTCCTGTGCCCCTAAACTGAGTGAAGAGGTTCAAGAGGGAGAAGAGCTACCAGCAGAGAATGAGGGTTAATTCAGGGAGTGCATGAGAAAACCTGAACCATGCAAGCCTAACAGGCATCCAGGGGTGCTGAGAGGGCTGGATGATGTCCTTGTAAGGCCCCTTTCTGCTGTCTTTGAAAGGTCATGGAGACTGGGGAAGATCCATGATGACTACAGAAGCAAATGTTGCACCCATCTTCAAAAAAGGCCAAAAGAATGATTTGAGAAACTGATCAGCTTTGCAGTGGTCCATGGGAAAATCATAGAGTGAGACCTTTAGGACTGCATTTCTGGGGAGATGACGGAGAAGAAAGTGGCTAGGAACAGCATGGATTGACCAAGGATAAATCATGTCTGATCCATGTGATTACCTTTTAGGGAAGTGACTGGGTTAGTGAATGGGGAGAGCACTGGACATCATTTACCTCAGCTTTAATAACGCTTTTGTCATAGTCTCTCACAATATGCTTGAATACAACTTTTTTTACAATCTAGATGGGAGGACAATCAGGTAGGTAAAAAACACAGGTTGAATGATTATTCTCAGAATGTCATGGTTCATTGGCCTTCCTCCATCTGGAGCCCATTAACAAATAAAATATAACAGGGGTCTACCATAGGACCTGCCTTCTTTAACATCCTTATCAATGACATAGAGGATGAGACAGCGTGCAGTCTTGTCAGATTTGCAGATGACACCAAACTAGGAGTAAGTTGAACCATTTGATAGCTTGAGGGTAGGGCTTGCCTTCCAGAGGGACTGGAGAGGCTGGTGGAGCAGGCATAGAGGAAACCAATGAACTTCAACAGAAATAAATGCATGATTAGAGTGTGACAGACACAAACTGAAACAAGAGTGGTGCAGATTGGATGTAAGGAGAAACATTTTCTCCACAAGGACAGTTAAGAATTGAAGAGGTTACTCAAAAAGATTGTGCAGTCTCTGTCCTTGTCTGACCTCAGGGTTGATCCTGCTTTGAGCAGGAAGTTTGACTAGAGACCTCCTGAGGTCCCTTGCAGCCCTCGAGCCTATGATTCTATGACCCTTGAGAAAGTACTGACTACCAGTAGAAGTGTTCAGAGAACTTTTTTTTTATCAAATATCAACTTTTTAGGAAGAATGAAAACAAAAGCAACAAGAGGACAAAATAGCGCTTTGGGATGGCAATAGGTATGGTGTCTTTTCCCTCTCTTTTCCTCTTTGCATTGAGATTGTTTGTCAGCTGTGCTGCCCATAAAATGTTGCAGAGACATGTTTGATGATCAGTTCAGTACAGTGTTATGACTGCACCTGCATCATAGGAGAAGTAATGTATTCATTACCAGAGGAAATAGAGTATGAGGTGAATGGACTGAATATTTCATGAAGTTCCATGATACTGTTTTCATGTGAGAGCATTTTAAGTTTTGGCTAAACATGGAGGAACTTCTCCCCATCCTCCCCAAAACCCAACAAACACCACTCCTCACTTTTTGAAGACACAGCTTTTCATGAAAAAAAGGAAAAATGAAACTCTGTGAGGAAGACACATACTCTGTCTATACCTCTAACTGATCAAGAGCATTTTCCCATTGAAAAGTGTTTGAATACAGAAAAACCCTTGTCCATCTTCATTGTTCGTTTCTTGCAGAGAAAGAATATTCCATTGTATTTTCCTTACATATAGCTCAAATATATCTGCCATATGAGCTGAAAAAAATAGGCAGTGGTATGTGAATATATTCTGGGAAATTTAGCCCTGTGTTTAAGCCCTGGGTTTAAAAGAGTAGACTCTGATCTTTCTTCATTAAGTTGTAGAAAAGTGCTGAGTTATACATCTCATTAAGGGACTCAGAACTAACTGCTACCAGAGAAAATACGGATGACTAAACTTACATGCTTTTATTTGAAATAGATTAAGTATCTAGGGCTTAGGGTGCTTTTTGCAACTTAGAAAACTTATGCCCAAATCCCTTTTTCCTTATAGATTCCCTGTGTGACCATGCACAAATCCTTTAGTCTGCTTTTCCAGCAGGTAAAACCACCTTCCTGCCTCACAGGAATCTGTCAGAATGAATACACGTAAATGTGTCTAGGTACTATGGCAAGGGTAGGGGGCATGGAGATTAACTGAATACCACTTTTGCTGTATCTGACCTTGCTTGACCTTTTCCGTTCAGACCACAATGTGTCTTTCTAAACTAGGTAATAATATATAATTGTAACCAAAAGAATTCTTCTTATTAATAATTATCTGTGTAATGATAATGTCCATAATATTTTCTCAAGTATTGAGCACATGATCATTAAGCTAACAAGGGGCACACCTTCTTATTTCACCTTTATATAGGTGTAAGGGGATTGTTTCCTGTATGTGTTTATGTGTATCTGCTCAGATGAATGCTCTAGAAATTACAAAACATAGTAGGAGGCAGTAATAGTGATTGTAAATTGAGTTTATGATTAAGAGGTTTCATTTCTATTAGCACAGAGGAAGGAATTTAACTTTTTCAATCATAACAAGATGTTGCATGGTTTAGTGATTGGTATTACAGCACTGTTCCGATTTTCAGTGTACTGTAGGTATGTTATAATGCGTATTGTAGGTTTGATTTCTACTTCAAGATATTGTTTGCTTTTTGTAGAAGGAAAAACAAAGTGATGGATGGAAGATTTCAGGACAAATTTTTCAATCCTTTCACCTATGAACAAGTAGGACCTGGCTTCCATGTGATGGCATTGTGAAGGAGGTATGGTGAGATGTGAGCTGCAGATGACTTGTAGTTCAAACACAGCTACACACAGATCCCTTCATAAATTTATTTCAGCTGAAGATGACAAAGTACAGGGACACAGAGGAAATACAAATATCAGAAAAGTCTGATTACAGTTTTCCCTGGATTAACAGGGGGAAGAAAGAAGGTTTATCCCAGAAGTTGGAAGCTGAAAGGAACAAAGGATTACTGTGGATTATCCAATAAGTATTAGTTTCCAATGTAACCTGGTCATATAATACATTTAAGAATTTGCAGGCATTTATAGGACTTTGTCACTGTCTTCCATAGTTGTTAGCACTGCAAGTAAAAATTAGATCCAGAGTGCTTAATTCATGATTGGATATAGTTAAGAGAGAGACTGCTGTTCAGCCACAGGTCCTGGGGCTAATATCATTCACTTATGCAGGAAAGAGGAATCTTTCTCTCTAACGGACAAATTATGAGGTAAAATTCACGGCCCTACACTGTAGTAGGTCAGATCAGATGAACTCAGCAGTCTCTTCTGGCACTAAAACACATGAATATATGAATCTCTGAAACAAGGATACATCTAGCCCATAGCTCATCACCATGTCACGAGAAATGAGAGCACAATGAGAGCACACGAGTCCACACAATGAAAGCGTCTGCTGCAGCTTCTGTATCTTTTTATACAGTACATTGCACTTACATTCCCTCCAGTATTTACACTGCGTTCATCACTAGAAGTACTTGAGCACCATATAGGGATTATCTGATGCCCACTTTTTTCCTCTGAATCATTAGAGACAGTTTGAGACAACTGGGAGCTGCCCTCGTGTGTTTTTATTTTGGTATGTTAAAATATGGGAATCAACAAATATGTATAAAGCACTATAGCCAAGACAAATTTTAATAATTCACATTCAGTGCTTTCACTGTGTTCACCTTTTGCGTATCAGTTTGTTACACCCAGCCAAGGTGATGACAACAATAATAAAGTTATTCTAGGATTCAGATACTTTTCTTTGCAAATGCTGGAGTTGCAAGCTGAACTTTGTAGTGTGTTCAGAGGCTAAAAAGTGTTCTTGTATATAACAGAAGAACAAGTGCAAAAGCAATATTGATTTCATTCATTATTCACTGGACAGAGGTGCAACAGGCACAGCTTTGGGGTATTACCAAAATTTCTTTTATTGATTTACCTGGACAACAAGGATCAAGATTTTGCAGCACAGGGACTTAACAACTTTGGAGACAGTCAGTGAAAGGGAAGAAATCCTTTGTTTATCTGTTTCCTTGCATTTACAAGCATCAAATTACTTGCAATATAGATTCAAGAAAAGGTATTGCCTTTTTGAAAAAAGAGTTGCAAGCATGAAGGGTTACTATGCTTCTGACTTAGAATGTGCATGAGATGTAAGGTAGTACTTAGGAAGGGGGAAAGGACTGCCAAGTGAGCTTTGCATTTGCTATCATAATTTGACTATTTCTACAGCAAACCTAGTAGATGTGCAAAAATGGAGCTGGCTAAGAAAATATTGTCCTGTGTTAAAAATAGTTTTCAAATACTGAACTGAACAGTTTAAATATTAAAAAAAAGTGTTTGTGAACCAACAATCCAAAGAGGTATTATTCAGTTCAGCTGAAGATCTTTGTTGAATTTTTACTTTTTCACTTTATTGACTTTTTCACCCCATTTTCCAGATGGCTTAGGAATATGCTGAACAAGAGAGATCCATATGAGACACAATGATAGTCTTCACTCTTGTGCACAACCCGTCATTTTTTCCCTATTTTTGTTTCCTTTATTTTAATGAGTTATTAACCCACTAGAGGACCTTCTCTCTTGTCCCATTGCACCATGGCTTTTTTCAAGATTTTGGCTAGGAAACTTCTCTGATGTCTTTGAAAAGCTGAATGCTCGAAGATTAAAGTGAAGCTGTTTCTGTTTGGACGGGGGAAAGAACACTCTCCCTGTGGTAATCCTCTCCAGAAGAGCTGCAAAGGGACCATGCACAGCTAGTGTCATTACTACTGCAAAATCATCAAAGCCTGCCCATTTTTCTTTCCATACTGCAGTGGTACCCTGGGACAAATCCTGCCACAGGCATAGCAAATATTTGTGCCTCACCAGAGATATTCTACCTTGTATCAGCATAATACTCCCTTCAGCTGTTGATCAGACCCTGGTCCTATCTTTCCAACACCTTTCGTCATGGCTAACATCCTAAGTAGTAATAAACCTTTATCAGCCAAACCAGCACAACTGAAATTCCTGGATTTAGATCCTGAACCAAACTGAGGAGTCAATGCTAGGTAAACACGTGTCTTCACAACCCTCTGCGATCACATCCTCCACATGTAATTTGTAGCTGTGTGAGGTTTAGGTTGTAAATGAAAACTGAAAATTGAATTTCTAGTTTTACTCAGCAGGCAAGCCAGATTGCCTGTAGGCTTAGTAGCAGATGTATAGTAAGGTCTCAGTACCTTTCCAGTCCCATTTATGGTGCAGAGAAATCCGCTTGACCCTTTCAATACGATGACAACAGTGGTACCAACAGTGGATAAAGAAATCAAAAACTTACGTTGAAGGTATATCTTTCTTCTCCGGGAAATTTTCTGGAAATAGTCTTGTGTAATATGAAGAAACTACACTGAACAACTACAGGAAGGTATATTTTAAAACACTAGTATATTTTCATGTGCCCTTTGATTCTGGTTAAAAGCTGGTATATGTGTAAATATTTACACAACATTGTGAAAAAAATTTCATTGTGACTGTTTATACAGACTGTTTATAAAGATTGAATTATTCCCATATTTCTGTGCCATAGATTTTGAAACCATCTTTTAAAAATGAGTCAACTAAACCTCAATTTTGATGCCAAATTCATCTTTGGGAAATCATGCATCTTCTCCAAAGCAAAGCACTTGCTTTTGTTGTTATCAAAAAGTCAGTTGGTTACTATTTTACATGTTGTCACCAGATAGATTATTATTCATATGGTACACAATGATCTCACTGAATATAAACATATTCCATCTCCTAAATTTATAAATGAAAGCTGTAGTTTTGCACAAGCTGAGAGCTGATGCCCTTTGCCATCTCCAAGGGGACACTTGTAGCATCAAGTTAGTCACATCTGTAAGATTTCATAGAGTCAGGAGGCAAGACAAGAGAAAGGTAAAGAAAATATGACCCAGCAATTCCTGACGAGGTCAATACCTCGTCTGAAAAATAGCAGTGTTCCCCGAAACTGAGAAAGCAACTTTTCCACTGAGGAGTGGCCTTGTGGTATTCTCTATTCTCTGCTTTTTCTGCTTGCCAAAACTGATGCAACCATTCTGTACAATAGCATGTCTGCATGGCTTTAAGGCATAGGATAGAAGATAAAAATCAGAAGGAAGACAGGAACAGTACTGACTGGTTTACTGCGCATGGAAAATGCTGCATGTACTTCCCATGCACATAAAGCTGCAGCTCCATCAATCAGCCATTCTGCCCCCCTCACTTCAATGGGAATATGTTGCTAAATTCAATGGGCCATTCCAAGTGTATACAGTGGAAGTGGAAGTCCTACAACCAACTAAAGAAAGCAGAATATTTAAAAAGTGCAAGTGATAACATACAACTAAGTCTGTGGAATATGCTGTCACAGGATAGTAGAAGGAGAAACATTTTCTCTAGATTGCAAAAAGGTGTGGATATCTCTATGAATAACATTGACAGTTGTAGATTTTCTAACTTAAAATTGTCAAGGCTGTTCATGTTCATGTTTTGATTTTTAAACTGGTAACCAACAGGGCAATGAAGAAATTTGCTTCTGTGCTAAAGTGTGGAGCAATTAAGGCTTACCGTTTGAGTTCTGAATGCCTTCAGCTTCCACTGAAGCTGAATACCTCACAGGCTTGCATCCCCTGCCAGATGCTTTGTGGATGTTAATCCACATATCTGTGAACCATCCACTCTACCACAGCTGGAAGTGACATACAGAAAACACTGGAACCATACCCTGTTAAACCGTGGTCATTTCCATATACTTGTACTGATATGTGTGGCAGAAGACAAAGAGCATACAAGGAGGAAAGTGTAAATAAAGTGGGAGGAGAATTATAAATTTGTCATAGAGGCAGTCGCAATATCATACATAATTAAACTACAAGACCATTTCTCCAAAGGAAACTTTTGGACAGGGACAGATATTTAAGGGATTTCTAACACCTGTAACTTATTTATATTATTTTTTTCTCCAAACATTAATGTGATAAATTTACTGTCCATTTATTTATTTTATTTAGCTCATTTGGAACTTTTGAAACTGACAGGCTCACAAAATCACTCTTTATTAAAAAAAAAAATACTCTCAGGCATACATGTAGACTTCCTCCTCTGGGTCCTGTTGGTGTAATTCAATGGCACTGATGTTCTCATCAGGCACTTTGGGGGTCAAAAGAAGACAGTACAAGGGAAGAGTATAAAGTCATCTTCAATTCAGAAAAGGCTTTCTGCCACTGTAAGAATCCCAGCCAGACATAATTCAGGGCTCTTACTGAAAAACTGGAATTGAAGAGTCAGAAAAGAGAAATTATTTTATTTCTTAGACAACTAGCATTAGTTTTAAAATTGCAGTCTATGTCAGGTGAGGCTGACCTTACAGTTTTAGCTCCAGCAGAAAAAAGAAAATAAAGTGACAATTAGCCATCAACTTTCATGATAATATGTCATGGATAAAATATTTAGATTTTGAATCATCATCAGCTGCCAAACTCTTAGGAGTATGAAACAGCTGCAAGTATGTTAAAAGAGCCACTTGACCTTGAATGAATTAATATATGAGTAAAGTATCTGACTTTCACTGTTCAACAGGTAACTTTTTTATACTTTCTGAAGAAACCAGCTTTTAATTTTTTTCCATGTGGTAATCTCTCCTTTCACCTTCTCTTTTCCACTGATGCTTCAGAATTTGATATCTCTCCTCCTCTAGCCCAGTTTAATATTTTCTTTTGGTGGTAAGAGGAAAATATACAGATTTTAAATGAGAAGAAAAGCTGTTTACAGGCTTTAGTCTTCCTTTGGTTTCCAAGCTGTGCTGCATAAAGCAATGAAGCTTACTGAAAATATAAATCACCATTTGCCTTGGACATTACACGTCCACTTAAAGGAGTTTTGCACCCAGCAATGAGGTCATGATTAAAATCATGTCCAGATTGGCTTTTACAGAGTACTGTCACAGCTCAGAAATAATTCTCCCCAGTCAAGCAAAGAAATTCATGTGATGTTTCCTTTTTTTTTCAGTAGAAATTGAGAAATGGTGTAATTGATTAAGTTCTTTAATCTCTCTAAGACTTGTAGCTCATCACCACCCTAAATAACTTCATTTTTTCTCCCATTATTTTTCCTTTCTATTTATTGGACCTTTTGAGAATTAGGCAATAAACATGTCCCTCTAGGAGTCTGTTGAATGCTTATCAGATAAAGTTACTGCTCTACCCTTTCTATCTGAGAGGTCTGATCCAGGCGTTTTGGAAGACAGTAGGAGGAAAACACACCTAGAAGTTTTACAGGCGGGACTCAGTAGAGAAAGGTGAAAAGAGGACCCTTAGCACTCTGACAAGACAGTCTGAGCTTAGCCATAACTAAACAGTCTCCTTCACCTGGTATACTTAAAAGTATTGTTGGACTAGAGCAAAGATCTCTCATCTTGCAGAACTGACCCCACAGTGTGAAAGGAAGAAAAATGGTGTATCACCTCATTCCACAAAAAAATTGGTCTTATAAGTGAAAACAAGCATCTCTGCTTTTTCGACAGGGTGGAGAGCCTTTGGGTAATTATCAGTATCCTCCCATAAAAAATGGAAATAAATAAACTGACGAATAAGGACATTTTCAGTAGAGGAATTTGAACAGCCTTTCTATTTCTTATCTTTGTATCAGATTATTCCTTTTCTTTATCCCAAACATGCATATATAATTTTTTATCTGACCAGCACATTTTCCTTTTTCTAGCCTCTGATAAACATAATTGTGAGCCTATAAAATCTCTCTGCCTTTATCTTTTATGGGGATGCACCAGTAGTTTGCATCAGGTCCACACATTTCCATGTCAGTAAAAACAGCACTTATTCTAATCTAATAATCTTAGAAACTACATTTATTTAAGCAGTTAATGACTCTTGCTACAGTAACTTTTCATTAGCTTGTTTTTTATTTTCACTTTATCTTCAATCCCCTCTATTACACAAGGAATAATGAAGCTTGGTATCGTGGCAGAAATTTTTACTTGACTTGCAAGTAGCAGCAGTTCTCTGAATCTCCGATTTTGTGAATCTTCTGCACCATACTGCCTTTTCCATAATACCACGAATACCTCTGAGGTTAGCTAGGCACATCAAACATAAAGAACCCAGTAGGCTCACGTAAAGTCACTTGCTTTGCAGTTCTCTGGGAGATGATCACTGCCTACAACATTCAAGAACTTTGCCCATTGAAGCATGCCCCTTCCCTTCATCCCAAAGTTATTACACTGCAAATATAATTTGTTATCTTTGCTCTTTGTTACTCAAATTGCTTTAGCTGGAATACTTACAAATTTCAAGTGTCTTATGCAAAGGCTGTTTTTGTGACCTTCCTTTTCAGTCGTCTTCTTACACTTGACAGCGGCAGGCTGTCAATCAGTCATATGATGGTTAGCTATACCACCTTTGTTACTAACAATTTCAGATTACCTTAATGCCATCATTTTGAAAGCATGTTTATCACCAATAGGTAAAGCAAGGAAATGAAATGCAGTGAATATATAACTAGATAGATGTATAACCACAGTAACAGCTTTTTTTTTTTGTATGAGATGTACAATTCAGCTGACTGACTCTTCTGCATCCATATCACCCTCTCATTCCCTGGAAATGGATTTCAACCTGTCTTTTTCTACACGAACTGCTCAACTGTCTCAACAATCACATAATGTCACTTTACACTTTCTAGGCAGGTATAGCTTTAGTAGCTGTTTTCTATATAAAACCTCATATACTTCAGGACATTCTGACAGTTTAAATCAGGGTGTTCTTCATTAAATACCCTCTGCTTTGGTATCTTCCAAGCCATTTGGGTTTTGTGTCTTTCAGAAATGTTAATGCATTTCTCTGTACCTTTGCGAGGACAGAAAGGCTAGCTGAGGTAGACTGCAGGATAAAATATGTAACATTAGACTTTTAAAAATATTTCTGTAGTTTTCAGATGTAAAAGTAGGTGTTTGTTTATGAAATAGGCAATGAACAGTAAACATAATAAGAAATCGAAGCCTGTTTTCTGCAACTATAGCCAGGAACCACATAAATAAATTTACTGTTGGAAAATATAATGTGAGATGCAGTGCAAGCTCTCATTTTCAGTTTAAGCCATACTGTGTTTTCTCATTAAAACAAGGAGCAAGAAGTAGGTTGTGAATCTGAGGCAGAGTGCTTCCTGAATTGACCTCACCTTTGGTGCCAGTAATAAAACTGGGTCTTCATTAAACCACTGAGTGTCATGCCTCTTAACATGTCCAGCTGGTCTGTGTCTTCTTACATCCCAGTGGCAGGACATATGAAAAAAAGTCCTGGGGCTATGCAGATGCCATTTCTTTAAACTACTGCCACTCAAGCACACTCAAGTTAAACAAAATGTGTTTTAATAACTCCCCTTTGTGTTCAGGCCAAAGAACATAAGCTGGCACATTGGACTCAAGTGCAAAAGGCCCCTGTGTACCTGCTGAGATGGAAGCATCGGAAATGGGAGAGATGAAGGAAGCATCTGACCACCTGGGCAAAAGGCAGTCACAGCTGCCACTTCTGGGAAGAGTGTACAGCCTGTACAGCTCACTTCTTCCACGTGCCAACAGGGAGGACCGGCTCCCTGAAAGGCAGAAGAAAGAGTTACTGGGTTTTTTGGTAACAAAATGTAGTTCTCTAGTGGGCTAGATGTTTTGACAAGAACTGGTATCTGACACACCAGAAATTTATAACAAAGCAGTAAAATTCAGCAACTCATTCAATGTGGGCTGGGGAATAAAGCCAAATTACAACAGCATATTTGATGCAAATGAATAATATTGAACTATTGCTCTAATAGTTGTGAACCCTCAGTTATTTCTTTAGAGACAAAAAGTGTTTATCTATTTGAAAAAAATCCATCTATAGAAATAATCACACGTGACTGGGAGACATGCGACCAATAATCTGTTAGAGTGTCTTGGCCAAAAGGTCAAGAAGAGTTAAGGGAAAACAATGTGAGCCCCAACATGTAGATCACTTTCCATTGATGAAGGTTGCTTTCCCTTCAGGTTCAGATGGAGAAGCTATTCTTAAGTTCCTTGCCTGTGCCTGACTGCACTGCCATGAACTGTTAAACGCCTCTCATATTTCACATCAGCAGTAGTTCCACTCTAGTAGTGAATGAATTGATTTTGATTTGTCTGTGGAGCCTGTGTATACATTAAAATTTATCTAAGAGCTTAATGCTATTTTGGATTTAAAAAGGCACTACATAAATGAAATTTGTTATTCCATACTAATCAGGTCAAAATATTTCTTATTTTAGTTGCTTTATTCTCAGTGGTGGAAAACAGAAAGTCAAACAGTGAAAGCTTTTAATAATGTTCTTTCTGTGCCAAAAAATGGTGGCTGTGTCAAGGTGTTCCCTTTTTTCTTTTTGTCTCTTTTCTTCACATTTCAATGTACCATCCCATACTAGCATCATCACTGTCTATTAGCTTGAGTCAAAACCAGGCAATTGGTAAAGGATGGTTCCCCCCCACTTCCTAGTAACTAGAACATTAGAAGAAAAAGAAAAAAAAATTGCTTCCTGTGTTAAAAAAAAATATATAATTTTAGTGTATAATATAGATTAACTAAAATAGTAACACATAAGAGGGTTATAATCTTAAATTGTCCCAAGTACAGAAGGGGAAGAAGGACTCTCTTGATATTTCAAATTAACAAAGCAGAGAACGATGTGTTATTGGGAGTGGTCAACATGGATTCACCAGGGGGAAATCATGCTGGACCAATCTGATAGCCTTCTATGATGGCATAACTGGTTGGGTGGATGAGGAGAGAGCAGTGGACATTGTCTAACTTGATTTCAGCAATGCTTTTGACACTGTCTCCCATAACATCCTCATAGGTAAGCTTAGGAAGTGTGGGTTAGATGAGTGGACAGTGAGGTGGATTAAGAACTGGCTGAATGGCAGAGCTCAGAGGGTTGTGATCAGTGGTGCAGGGTCCAGTTGGAGGCCTATTAGTAGCGGTGTTCCCCAGGGGTCAGTACTGGGCCCAATCTTGTTCAACATATTCATCAATGACCTGGATGCTGGAACAAAGTGTACCCTCAGCAAGTTTGCTGATGACACAAAACTGAGAGGGGTGGCTGACACACCAGAAAGCTCTGCTGCCATACAGCGAGACCTGGACAGGCTAGAGAGCTGGGCAGAGAGGGACCTGATGAAATTCAATAAGTGCAAGTGTAGGCTCATGCACTTAGGCAGGAATAACCCCGTTTTAGGGGTTGACCTGCTGGAAAGCAGCTCTGCAGAGAAGGACCTGGGAGTCCTCATGGACAACAAGTTGACCATGAACCAGCAATGTGCCTTTGTGGACAAGAAGGCCAATGGTATCCTGGGGTACATTAAAAAGAGTGTGGCCAGCAGGATAAGGGAGGTCATCCTCCGCCTCTACTCTGCCCTGGTGAGGACACATCTGGAGTACTGTGTCCAGTTCTGGGCTCCCTGGTTCAAGAAAGACAGGGACCTACTGGAGAGAGTCACAGCGGAGAGCTACAAAGATCATCAAGGGAATGGATCACCTCTGTTATGAGAAAAGGCTGTGAGACCTGGGTCTGTTTAGCCTGGAGAAGAGAAGACTGATAGGGGATCTCATCAATGCTTATAAATATCTAAAGGGTAGGTGTCAAGGGGATGGGCCCAGACTTGTTTCAGTGGTGCACAGTGACAGCACAAGAGGCAATGGGCACAAACTAGAACATAGGAAATTCCATCTCAATATGAGGAGGAACTTCTTTACTTTGAGGGTGACAAAGCACTGGAACAGGCTGTCCAGAGAGGTTGTGGAGTCTCCTTCTCTGCAGATATTCAAAACCCGTCTGGACGTGTTCCTGTGCAACGTGCTGTAGGTGAATCTGCTTTGGCAGGGAGGTTGGACTAGGTGATCTCCGAAGGTAATGGATCCATTATTAATTACAATATTTTTATTTTTTAAACAAAATCAGTAAATAAACTATTTTAAAAAATACTTTTAAGCTCTAATAGGATTAGGTAACTGATGTTATAATAATAAGCTTACAAAAATTCCAAAATTTATAATATAACATAAGTCAAGCTATGAGATAGATTAAATAAAAGATAATAAGAGACAAATGAAAGACAGATAAATCCAAGACAATGGTGCAGCAGGGTCTGGATCACTACCTTCAGCATAGCTGTCTGAAGAAGTTCATGCCACCATGAAACACTTAAAAATAGTCAGTCCACTTTCATGAAATATTTGATGAGGCTGTTAGGGAGAAACTCCATTTTCCCTGTTTCCCACATGTCAAAGTAGAAACAATTCTATCAATTAATAGTCCTTTAGACTTGAATGTGCATACAATTATTATTACTCTCTTTTTGCTCTTGATAATGAGCTGAGAAAGCAGTCTTGGTTATCCCCTTCTTTGGTGATATTGGTCACCAAAGTGACTGTATGGTTTAAGTAATCAAGGCTAGCTAGAGACTTGCCAGCTGGACTTGCAAGAACAACCTTTTCAAAACATGAAACAACTTTATGTGTAATATAAGTAAGTTGCTGTTAGATAGTAAAGCTGACTAGGTTCTCACATAACAAAAAGATGCCAAATATAATGTGTTTATGTAAACTGTCATGGTTTAGGGTGGGCTGGTCACTGAAAGAACAACAGATGCTCTCTTTTAACCTCTCTCCCTTCCTGGAAGAGAAGGGAGAGAGAATAAGGGAGACAGACTTATGGGTTGAAAAGAAACTAAGCTGCTTTAATGAAATATTATTAATAAAAAGAAAATATAATAATATAATATAATAATATCAATAAATATAATAATATCAATAAGAAAATAATGGAATAAATATACAATATATACAAAACCAATATCGAGCTCCCAGGATGACGACCACATCACTGGCAGGCACTGGAATAGTCCCAGACTGGACTCAGTGGTGGACGGGAACTGGATTTTGGAATTGGATTCAGGAACACACTGATCAGGATCAAAGGCAGATGAAAAGACAGAGTCCTCCTCAGATGCCAGCCATTGAAGAAAAGGGGCTGACGCCTTTGACCCCTCAGCTTTTATACTGAGAATGATGCAGATGGGATGGAATAGTCGGTCAGTTTTGGGTCACCTGTCCTGTCCGCTCCTCCTCACAGGTGTGACCCCTCTACACTCTTCTCTTCTGATCCTCCAATGTGGCACATAGCTGACCTTGATTGTTATAGAAATAAATATAAGCAAGAGCCTCTCTGCATACCATTGCTTGGTATTAGCTATAAACATCAGACCTTATCACTTAGGAATCAGACACTGTCTGAAAAATATGCTGTTAATTTCAGAGAGTGCCATTAGTTATAAGAGACTTAACGGAAAAGTAAAATTACTGAAAAGAAAATTGGTTCTGTTCTGTCTCGAACCAGGACAGTTAACGAAAGCTGAAGCAGCAACCGTAAGGAGACTGGGCTTGTAGTTTTTAGCTGGTCTCTGTTTCTTAATATGCTCCTAGCTGTTACGACAGATTCTTTAACCATCATCCCTCTCTCTAATGCAGCAGATAAATATTGCTTTATTACCTCTGAAATTAAAAAATTGTAATTTTGGATCCATATTTTAGCAAAGCAGCAGATTGCATATTCAGGATTTTTTTTTAACTTCAATTTTATACACTTGCTAGTATCTGAGAATTTAATATAATGAGTTTGAGAATCTGTTATTATAAACACAACAAATTATCCACAGGATAATGGATGGAAAGTGATGAATTACCAGAACATAAATCTATAACATTCATTCATGGTTAGTAAATAACAGAAGAATGGCAAGGTTGATTTATTACTTGCTAGCGTATCTATTCCTGTTCAGGATTTTTCCAATTATAGTACATAGAGAAATTTAATTCAAGTTATTAAAATGAGAAAACTATTTTCTGTTTTCTATTCTGTAACTAAAAAAGTTTTTCATTTTATCATAAATTTAGTAGTAATGTAACATTCATCAAAGTGTAAAGAACAATGTTAGACATATAACTTATTTTAAATTTCATACTTCATCAACAGAAATGATACTATGTGTCAGGGAGTGTAAGAATTGTGAGCTTTAGAAAGTCTACCACAGAGAGAAATCATCTTTCATAAATATCTGAAAACCTCATACAGACAAAACAGGTTAAATCAATTTACATGTTAAAATAATACGTATAATATTGGTGTAATGGTGTTATTTCCTGTTTGAGCCTTGCCTCTTTGGTAGGTTGGAGAAGTCTTGTGATAATTTCAGAAACTCTGTCTCCACTGTGCTGTAAATGCTCCCAAACAGCAAGAAAAACAGCAGTGTTTACTGCTGGTCACAGTCCTGTAAGTAACCATATCTGAGAGGGAACAAGATGTCAGAAAATAAAAAAATCTTTTATTCTCATTGTCCTGCTGTTGATAATTTTTCTGGTTATGGGAACATATTATTTGCTAGTCAGATGCTAAAAACCAGAGATCTGCAGTATAGAAAGGCAGGCATCATTAGAAAATTGATAAGACTTCAGGTGTCCTTCCTGAGTGGTTAGAAATTACTGGGGGACTGTCAACTCTTTTCCTGTGTGGAATTGCATCCTGACTCACCCTTCTGTTGTTGACTTTCACAAGGTATATATACAAGTGCAGTAGCTATGGTGTATATATAGTATACTTTCAAATAAAAGTGGAAAAGCCATAGGGTGAGGAGACATGGCTATCTGAAGTTGCCAGGTCTTACACTGGTAACTCAATGCATTACTCATAGTTATAGAGAAGACAGAGTCAGGCAGAGGCATGTCAAAATACCACAAGGAAATGACCAAAATTTGCATCAAGAGAAAATTTAGTTGTGCATAGAAGAAAAAAATCACAGTGAGAGTGGCTAAGCAACAGAATACGTTGTCCACAAAGTGAAAATAAAATCTCCCTTCTTGGGGATATTTGAAATTTGACTGAACAGTGTTCAAAACTCAGCTGAAAAAGTCCTGAACAGCCTGAGCTAGTGGGACCCACTTTCAGCAGGGAGTTGGACTAAATGACCCCAGAGGTTCCTCTCAATCTAAATTACTCTGTGAGTCTATGAAATAATACAGGCACTTGAGACTCTTCTTTCAAAAAAACCCACACATGGTATTAGAAAGATTCTTTATTTGATGCTCAGACATGATCCAGATCTGGAGAAGGAAAGACAAATGCAACAAAATATTTCTAAACCTACTACAATCACTTTTCTCTCAGACTATCCAAAAAGATTTGAGAAGCAAAAAGGGTTTACAAATGGGCTTCTCCATCTTTAATGGGTTTCACTGACACTTTATTTTATTGATTTCTAGCCTTCCAGTAATTTCAATGATTTTTGCAACGGACCAATATGAAATCTCACTCCAAATTGCAATTTTATTTTACTCAGGGAAGAGAAATCTAATTGGCAGCTTTCAAAGCCAAAAGACAAGCCAGTTAAGGTTTAGGTTCTCAGATAGTGAGAAGCTGTGATTTATTATCCAAAGTTAAATTTGAGCCCAGACTTGGGTAATATTTTGCCACTTCAAGAATTTTCAGCTTTACTTAGGTATTGGAGCTTTTGATCTTACAGGCGGGATCTTTCTGCTGAGCCAAGGACACAAATCAGACTTTAGATTCAGAGCATTCTTAGGGCTGCCTGTCATCCTGAAAAGATTTATTAGCTTTTAGTACTACCAGATAGTTAGCCAAACTGCATTGGCAGAGGTACTTGAGGAAATGCAACTGTGCTGGACAGCCTGCATAGAAGAAAAATAATGAGAAGTTTGATAAGTCCAGGTAAGATAAGTGCACTTAACAGGTGAAGCAAGATCCTAACAAGTGATCAAAAGGGTATGTTAGCTCATACCTAAAGGAATGCACTGTAATGATTTGTTATATTTCCTGGAAATGAGAGTTCCCATGGTGTCTGTCCCTTTCCAGCTAATGGGAGATCAGGGTGGTTTCCTTAAAGATACCATTTTAGCATAGCAGAAGATGAGAATTTGAATCTAGCACGTAACTTCCCATAAATCAATTTCTATTTTGTTTTCTTCTTATTTGCTGTTAGATGTTTCCTATAGTTTAACCTTCGCAAAAGCCTTTTATTCTACATTAAAAAATGCTGGGGGTAAGGCTATTAAGGCATCTTCTAAATTGAGAGAAAAAATATCCTTCACATAGGAGACATAAGGAGAAATAGTTCATATATGAAGGCTAGAAGAAAAGGGGAAGAAAATGATGTAGGTTGACAACAGTAGAATAAATGCAGAAACGGGCAAAACAACTTGATTGACCCATAGCATTTCTTATCTGATAAAGTTTTTGACAAGACTACAGAGGGCACAACTTTGTGAGCTGCATAAAAAATTCACATATTTTGAGAAGGAACGTTTACCCAGATATAAAAAAAATGAATAGTTATTTATACATATTAAAATGTATATATTTAAGTAATTAAGGCAGTCTGCTAGTATGCACACTAGCAGATAGATAGATACTAAAGGCTGCCCATGCTTTTATGAAAACACCAGCATCTTCTGTGACACACTTATATGAGAGCTTAGTATAGGCTGTATTCAAGGCCATTCCAAAGGCTTTATAAGCATTTAAGGACACACTGCAGAGTTAACACCAGAGATGGAAATCTGTGGAACTCAGAGAGTACGCTGAGTACTGTGACCACCAGTAAGCAGTAAAAGTACAAAGGTTGCTTTGTTGCAAAGGATTCTTAAAATGCAAGTTCCAGACAGATTATTAAAAGATCCTTTCCTGAACTAGTCTTCAGCTGAGCTTGAACTTTGCGTTTCCTCAGTTTATTCTGTGCAGTTCATTAGACATGATCCTCCATTGATAAATTAGCAGTGTCCAGCAGTGAGAACAGCAATCATTTGCTCTAAAAAAAGATCTTTCAGAATGTGCCAAACAGGTCAGCCAGCATATTACTCTAGTTTTCAGTACAAATTTCAGTGCAGATTTTTACCAGTCATACCTGTTGCCATTTCTAAATTGTGAAAGTCCTCATTTCTTAAGATAAAGCTCTTGCATCTTAGTGAGAAGCAAACTTTTTGTCCTGAAGAAAGACGTTAATAGACTCATGTTAATATTAATTAATACGACTTTATAGATTCATAGCTATGATTTTGCAGCTGTGTTACATTACTTGAGTCATATTATTTTCTGTTGCAGTTTTTGCATGACACAGCTACCAATATTTGCATCACTGTAGAACCTAATATCCCTCTCTGTGCATGCCCAATGCTTCCTACAGCAGGACACAGTCTGAGAGTGCTTAGTACCTGAATGGGTAACAGCAAAAAGGGAGTTGGAGAGAGACACATTTATCACCCCTGTTTCTTAGATGACTGCAAACAGAGGTCTTTATCAAAGATCATATAAAAGCTCCCTGGGAAACTAAAAGATTAAAATCCCCTAGGCTATATGCCAAATTTAATGCTTTACCAACACAATTCCTTTTCCTCAATGCAATAAGGAAATTGGTAACCTTTAAAACAGTGACATGGATATACACTGGGCAGGTAACAATATGAACATCTGCAAGCGTGATGTATATTTCTGTTAGAAACGGTATACTGTGGCTTGCATGCAATCACCTTTTTTAAATATGTTCATCTGAACAATATGTAAACAGCCTCTTTATATTTACAAAACGGTCTATAGTTTTGCAAGCCATAAAAGAAGTTCTATTTGAAGGACAGGTTTGCATCATTTCTTGCTAGGAATAATTCTTACTTGAATATTTGGGCCCTCTTTTATGTCATCAGATGTTTGGGGAAAATAGTTAATTTGGAATTTGGAGAAATATGATAACAGCAGATGGATGTAAATTTGTCTGTGTAGGAATGCTGACCAAGCTTTAGCTCAGTAAGAATAGTCAAATAAAATGCAGATACTGCAAGTTGCATACAAGTGGTTCACTACCAACACAGAGATTAAAAAAATATTTCTTTACTGCAATATGAATTAAAAAAACCTGAGCTAAAATAACAGCAAAATCAGCAATTCAAGCCTTCAGGTAACTTACAGGAAAGCAGCATGACTTCACACAGATCTGCAATTAAAGTAGAGATAAAAGAGAGAAATCATTCTTTTTGGTGTTTTTTCTGTTTCATCAGATTTGTCAGTTTCCAAAGATAATGAGGGATAGACATGATCTCCTAACAGTCCCAGATGATATAACTGAAAAGGCGAGCAGAAAATGAGTCACAAAGCTTTGTCAGATAGCTGGAGCTTAAATGATGAATCCGCAAGGTCATAAAATAATCTGGGAAAAATGTTTATAAACAACCCCTCAGGACACAACTTATATTTGAAACAAAATCATTGATGCAACTGATTTCAAAAACACTAATGATACCCTCAAAATCGACATGAAAAGGCTGTAATTTTCCCAGAAAGCTTCCTAAAATGAATAGATATAATTATTTTCATTTCAGCAGCTCTTTTAGTTTACTATTGGACCATAAAAAAATTGCAAAATAAAAGTGTTTTAAAAAAGCCTGGGTTTGGTTTAGCTTTCTGCTAGAGATCGTGATCGAGGACAAAGTCATTCAGGAATAAATCATTAGCTTGCAGAGGGTATGATGCCTTGGAAATTACCTGAGCATAATATATAAATATATATTCATCCACTATAAATAAAAATATTTAGATCCAAAATTGTAGGCGGATTTTCTTGTGCTCACGTGTTTTATGATAAATCCTTACAAAATGATAGACACAATCCTTTTTTTCTGTGTACCATTCCAGAAATTCCAAGTTCTATTTTCTGTTTAAAGCTAGATTCTGATACCCTAATTCATAACAAATAATTATATATTTCATGAGTATCTCTCCCACATACAAATACCTGTGGTATTTAAATCAAGACTGTACTGAGACACATAGTATAGATGTTACATATTTGAATGGCAGTGGAAAAAACCACCAGGAGGCATCTACTATCTTTCTACATGACAAGACAGGGTAAGCAGCAGAATCAGAATAACACACAAATCCTCAACGCAGAAGCCTTGATGCAAACAGCAAATACATTTCTATGGCTGCAAGTGTACATACTTGAAGGCAACCTTGAGAGAAAAGTATTTTCCTTTGTATAAAACTATCTGAGAAAACTGAATAATGGGTTTAGTGGAATTAAGACTATCCCTTACACTTCTGAAATCTGCCCTTCTACTCCTTACTCAAGCTTGTCCTCTGTCTTTCACATAACAGAACTGATCTAAGTTCCTGTGTGAGGAGGTACTGAAGTTCCTTGTAATCTGAAGTACAGCATGTTTTCCTACTAAGAGCCAATGGTGTCCCTGCCCATGGCAGGGGGGTTGGAACTAGATGATCTTTAAGGTCCTTCCAAACTAAAACATTCTATGATTCTATGATTATTATAAGTGCTGTCATTTAACCCTGGTATACACCGGAGCGCCACTCAGCCGCTCTTACACTTCCCCCACAATGGAATAGGGAGAGAATTGGAAGGGTAAAAGTGAGAAAACTCATGGATTGAGATAAAGACAGTTTATTAGGTAACACAAAAGCCACAAGTACAAGCAAAGCAAAACAAGGAATTCATTCACTACTTCTTATCAGCAGGCAGATGTTCAGCCATCTCCTGGAAAGCAAGGCTCCATCATGCATAATGGTTACTTGGGAAGAAAAACATCTTAACTCTGAATGTCCCCCCACTTCCTTCTTCTTTTCCCCAGCTTTTATTGCTGAACATGATGTCATATGATATGGAATATTCCTTTGGTCATTTGGGGGTCAGCTGTCAGAGCTGAGTCCAGTCCCAAGTTCTTGTGTACCCCCAGCCTACTCACTAGCAGGGCAATGTGAGGAGCAGAAAAGGCCTTGACTCCGTGTAAGCACTGCTCAGTAGTAACTAAAACATCCACGTGTTATCAACACTGTTTTCAGCACAAATCCAAAACATAGCACCAAATGAGCTACTAGGAAGAAAATTAACTCTATTGCAGTCAAAACCAGTACAAAGACATGCATATATTTTACATTGGTGAAAGAGATGTGGAAAACTTGCCCCTTCTCTTTGAAATGCATATTCCCCACTTGGATGCTTTATGAAGGCTATCTAATTCAGACTTAGGTTTGAAATATATATAGTAGCATCTGTCTCTGCAGTAAACATAGACATACATTGAGTGGGCTCATGATTGTATAAGAGTTCAGCAGAAGTGAGGAAGGTCAATATATCTATTTTTGTGGGAAAACTATCCCAGTTTGGATTAAAAGCAAGCTGATGCTATTGACACCATATAAAAAGTAAATAGACTGGACACTTCTATAATTTTTTCCAAGAGCAAGCTTACTAGAATCTATATAGATTCCAGACTTGCTCTAATTACATTCAGTTGGAATTGTTTTCTCTGTTGGTATGATGCATTTGCTTTAGGATACATTCCTCAGTAGTTTTGGATTAGCTCTTAAGATACCTGGCATCCTAGTAGAGCACTGCGTCCTAATAGGGTTTAATTTAGCCTCTGATTACATGGCTTTTAGTGTACTGGGTCCCTCAGGCTTGCCAGCTGTAGTTATGACCTTACATTGCTTAAGCTAGTGGGGTCAACTGCTGAAGTAATATTGTCAGTTTTGATTGCCATTGCCATCCCCTTGACTGGGAAGGAAACAGTGCTGAAATGATCCACTGAAATATTTAGAGTTTGCTTGGTTCTCAGAAGTGATTCACACTCTCAGTGTGAATAATCTGTTTATAGTCTGTTCACAAATTTTCTTGTGGGAGGAAAGTAGCTGAGAGCAGCTCTTCAGTCAGAGGATGCTTGTAAATAGCCTTCTAGACAGTTTTATCCCATTGTCCAACTTTGTTTCGTAGCTGTGCACCTTATTCCAGTAGAACTATGTTCCAACTTAAGACTGAGGGTAGTAACACTTGATTATGTTGCACTTTTTGGTGGCTTTTTGGTACAATCAAGTATGTTCTGTTGCCTCAGGGACTAATGGATACTGCTGATACATCTGAAGCACCTAGTCCTGCTTTGGAAAATCATTGGCAATTATTTCCTGATTAGTGACTGACCAGCTGTAACTTAGGCAATGAACATTTTATGGATAAAATTTGGTATGTCTTCAAAGCTGCTGAGGATGTCATAAGGTTGGGTAGATCAGTATGTTGGGTACCATCAGTAGTTATATAGTTTATGCCAGATGGACCTTTACAGATTGAAATATGTCCAAATGATAATGAATTGGAGGCAGCAGATATCATTCGCTCCAAGAAGACAAAAACATAGCTGATGGGGTGAACAAGGATTATTTTCATGAAATAATTACTTCTTGCCTTCTCTGTTAGAGACAACTTGTGTCAAAGCTTGGTAAGCAGATTAGTAAAAGTTAAAGGCTCTCCTCAGTTTTTGATTGTGCTTAATTATTGAATGACTCTTTTGTAAGTTTTGGAACTTTGTTCAGACATACAGTTATCTGCTGACAATCCAGTAAAAATTTACACTGCTGCAATCTCAGAACTCAATTATTGCAGTCATTTTATGCTCGATTATTGGTGAGGCTGGTCCACTGAGTTAGGGTGAGTTCCAAAAGACAACATAATTACATACTTTTTCATTATTACAGTTAAATTCAGCCTGGTTCTTGTACTTGACATTTGGCACCTTTTCAGTTTAAATTGGTATTTTTGATTGTAAGTATGGAATGTTTTGGCTAGACCCTTTTTGTGTCTCCACCCAATGCTCCTGTATCAGCATCTGAACGTCCATGGTATAAAGTCCATGTGTGGTGAACTCATTGTTTGGGAAATAGATGTCCCCTGAAATCCAAAAAATTTCACCTTGCCATACTTCTAAAGAATATCCAACATGGTTTTTCCAAATTAAAATCTCATTCATTTTATGGTCTGTTTTTTTTTTTTTTCTTATTTCTTTGCAATTTTTATGACTTTAGAGAGTTATATTTAACAAATAATTTTGTGTTTGGCTTTTGTTATTCAGGATCTCAAATACAATTACCATATTAAGATGAAGAAATATTAGTTCAGGTATGGCTGTTTTTATACTACTGTTCAGACTCTAAAGGTGAGACTTTAACAACAAGTTCTTTTGAAAAGGAAAAAAAATCCTGTAAAAGCAAGTGTTTTTAAGAGTAGCATATCTTTCTCCATTAAACCATGTCAAGTCTTATCTCAAGTATATGTCTGAGTTTGCCACTTTCCATTCTTGTTCTAGTGTCACTGAATTAACCTTCTATACACAGTATGATCTCAAAATCAAACAGTTGTTAAGACCTTGAAGGTAAAAATCTAAAGAAGTCATATGTCTTCAGAGAATTACTTGTCTGAATGAAGTTGTCTTCCTTTTTTTTTTCTTTTAAAGAAAGGGAAAAGTACATTGTAAAAATACCAAGTTTCAGCATAGTTGGACCCCCAATCATTTGTATATTGCAGAAACAAAGTGCTCAGCTATCATGGAAAAGAGATCATTCTTTCATTAGCAGAAGTGTCATGTTTAGGAACTGAGTTTACGTTTAGTAATAGTTTGAGTTAGCTTAACAGGTATTAGTTTTATTTTTACATCTTTGCCTTGTGACGGGGTATAAAAATGAAGAATTAGTCCCTGAAGTTTTGTTTGTGCCATCCAGCATCCCTCTGCAGCTACTAGGTACTATACCAACTGACTTAAGGAATGACTGTCTAAATCTTGTAGTAATTTAAAACTAAATGTTCTATTTATGATAGAAAGTCAAAATTTCCCCATTACTGCAGTATGTCTCAGTCTTTAATGCTGTCATCCTCATATCACTTTGGCAAATGGAGTACTATTAGGAAGACCTTATAAAAGGATGGGCAATGGTTGACTGGAAGTACTATACTTGATAAAAATGAAATTGTTTATTGCTAAAATTAGCTAAAAATCAAAAAGAAAAAGAGAAAAGAACTCCATCTCATAGGATAACTTAAAGAATATAGAGGACTTTGTTCTCAAGACAGTTTGAGGCGACACAGATTAGTCACTTTTTTTTTTTTTTATTTCTATTTGAAGTTTGTATCACCAGGAACTCTTTGCCAGAACTGACAGCTTTGGACTTGCATCAGTTTGATTTCTATCACTTTTTCATTCCTATTCGTTTCCACCCTGTAATAGGAACTTCAACACAAACTGTCATGGGGGAATTTAGCATGGGGTAACCACAAGAACAGAACCTCATCATTCAGTGTCACAAAATCTAAAATGTGTCTGTTTAGCGGGATTGGAATAGCATGTGGATAGCAATTTCTGCTCTCAGATTTCCATCCTTGGACACTCACACATTTAATACTCATGCCTGCCAAGGCCACAGATCCTCCAGTTCAGTTCAAACGGTCATCTTGGACCCAAGGGGACAGGACACTCCCTCCCACCACTTGACATGCCTGAGTCCCGGCTGGTGGTCCAGCTCCTAGCGGTAGCAGTGCTGCCTTGGGCTTTGACTTCATCACAGTGTTGGATGTTCCTGTACAGACGTCCCCACAGGTAAACTGTTGTTTTCACTATGTATTGCTTTCTAGATTAGATTGTCTTGCTAGTTACAGTCCTGGGACAATTTGTTTTCCTCCTTATCTCAAAGCTGGATAGTGACCTGTCACTATTAAAACACAAAGGTTTTGTGCAAAAAGAAAGAAGCATGCAACAACAAATTCAGACGGACCTAGGGTAACATTATCCAAGCTTCGTTAAACCAAAGCACGCTTTATAGCACTTACGACATATTCTGCCATCGTAATATACTGTTAACACAGCAGTCGCTGCCTATGAGGGAGTAATTTTTCAGTAACATGGCATATGCTATTAATCTTGTGATACTAATGCTATTAATGGTATTAATCTTAATGTCTTGTGCAATAACGTAGTGTCATGGTGCACATTCTTATGAAATCAAGAGGCTATTTCACTATACAATTATGTGTACCAGTATGTGAAACTTTAGCATTGTTAGTATTTGGGAGCAGTAACTAGCATATGAACAGGTGATATTGCTGACAAGCATCTCAGATCAGTCCACACTGGTTTAGCAGCTCATTGATAGTACTTCCATCCTTTACCCACTCATGGATTTTTATTTCTTAGACAGAGGTAAGAGGTTACATGATTTAATTTGTTAGTACATTTTCTAGTGTCACCTGTCTTTGTAATGACATGAACAGTGCCTTGAAGTTTGCATACCATTTGTTCTTCCTAAATACAGGTATTGTGTTTTATGTGTCATGAATCTGATTTCAAAGCCATGCTCTGAAAAATGTCTGCAGTTGCCCAAAATGGTGGATAACTTTTTAATGAGATTATATTGTTCAAGACTGAAAGAATAATTGTCTGGGAAACAGAAAATGAGCAAATTCTAAGCATTTTTCATCTTGGCATTTCCAGCTAAATGTGACTGCCATTTTGGGTTGCTAAATCTAGAAAACAGGGCTGAACAAATGTTATTCTTAAGCTGTATTATTAGTCTGTTTCAAATATGGGGCTATACATTGTCATATGCTTACTCAGAGGAGAGGAAAAACAGGAGAGAAACCCTGGCAGGACAGACAAGATTCATGGCAGGAACCATATGTATGGAAGGCTGCACATAGGCAAATAATTTTAAAATTACGCTGTTTCATATATTTGCTCCATAGCTTTTTCTGTAACATTTGATTTTGAAAGCTGATGCACAGCCAGTGAGATAAAGAAAAATTTATGTAATAAATTTGCGTAAATTGCCAGCTAAAAAAATTTCTGCCTACATAAAAAGGAGACATACAATTAATGACTTAATTAAAGCACTATCATTCACAGAAGACATACTCAAGGGTAGTGAAGGCACAACTTTAGAATAAGCTCTCTTTAAAAGAGCTTTTCAATGCACAAGTTTGCTGTTGATGCTACACTATGATTGAATATTAGCAGTGTAGTATTAAAAGACTACCAAAAGGTTGCAGAAGTGCAATCATGTCTTCTGGTGAATACCTATCTTTCAATTTTGGACATCTGGAAAACTGATCACAATATTGACTGCTATGGCTAAGGCAGAAATTTGTAGAACTTTGAATCAGAAAGGAAAGATTATGGGTTTTCGTGCCCTGTGATATGCACAGGGATGACACACAGCAACACCACCATTTTTTTTCCCCTGCATTTTGTGATCCTTGAATTCCTACAGTGAGTCATCAGCACTTGTCATATCTTTTTCTTGATCTGGGCACCTCCATTCCAGTATTTGGTCCGTGTCCAAAAACACACAACTCACTCTTGAAGCTGAAGGTTACTTTTGCAAAAAAATCAATTTATATATTGAGATCTTGAGTCCCTGGTAAAGGCTGGTCACAAGAAAAGGAAGAATCCAATTTTAATACTCAGGTTGGCTGAGGTATGATCCACATTTCTGAGAAATTACATAATTGAGTATTGCCTTGCAGTCCAATGAAAAATTGATAATGCTGTAACGGAGACTCACCTTTGTGCACATCACAGAAATATGGCATGAGAGCTCAAGCTGCAGCTGATCCTGAGGTTTGGGTTTGGAGCAGGGTCAGATCATAGTATCTTCTATAGTTCCTTTTTCAATATCCCTAGTCCCAGGAGTTGCAGTCAACTAAGAGCTACAAGCAGTGACTTCTTGTCAGGTTATGCTGTTTAAGAAAACACTTTTTGCAGCTGACTTTCTTCTGCTTCCAGATGAAAAGGTGTAAGGGAATTGAAACAGAATGTAAAAAAAGCTGACCCCAAATATTCTGCTTTATTTTAATATTATGGTTTATTGAAAGAGGCAGAAAACTTTGATTTAGTCTAATCCTCCCGACCATGCATTTCTGCCAACACCATCCCCCCCCAATTCAAAATATTTTTTCATTATTTACAAGTATGATTGAATGCACACTGTAATTATCAATTTATTTGTTACAGAGTTGAGTTGAAAAGCTGTTTTCACTTACACAGACAGGAACAGAACTAGCCTGTAATGTTTACAGAACAATATCTAGTGTATAGAAATGTTACCATTGTAAACATTTTGCTACAGGAAACACACAAATCAAAACTGTGGACTTCCAAAAGATAAGAAAGGCCCTTAACTGTTTCAAGGTAGTTGTTGCAAATCTGTGTGGTCACTTTTTGATACAGGACTAAAAACTGCATTGAAATGAAATATGGTAATGAAGCATTATTTTCTTATAATCAAAAATTAAAAGCATATTTTTACTGTCACCATAAAATACTTCGTCTCTCCTGCACAATGCAGCATTACTAAGTATGCACTTTCAAAATCTGAATGTCATGAATGCAGACTTAAGTTGATGCTTTTGACAGGATAAAAGTGTTTCAGCCCATTTAAAATTGGTTAGTATGTATATGAGTGCAGAGATACAAATCCATAGTTTAGGATAAATGCAGAAAGTGTTTCTCTAAACAGAGAATTTCTTAAGTTCAAAGACTTGTCCAGCTGGCTTAGCCAAGAACAGCGTTTTTTTCCTCATCACTGTGTACAATGTTTTATTCAAGTCACACTTTCACAGTATTCCCTTATTGTCGGAGACAATTTACTTTCAGCTCGATCTTGAATAACTGGCCAGAGCTGGTTTTGTTCATCTGAGAAACAGAAGGTATTACATCAGTGCTAAAAAGGCTCATGGAATGCAAACACTGTACAAATACCATCAAAAAGTATACATGCATGAGAGTATTAGTACTTTAATTTTAAGCTGCTCTTATGAAGCAACCCTCATGAGCTTTTGATGTTTTATGAGCAAGAGTAAATTCTGCTTACTTCCTAGAAAATTCCCAAATACATACGAATAAGGCAGGGTTAAACCATACTGCAGAATATTTAAGTCGTCACTATTTTACAGTGAAGGGGAAATTCAAATCTTAACTGCTCAGCAGTGGTAATTTGCGACCAAGGAATGATCTGACTTGGAGGGAAAGAAGGCCCAGCTGCAGAAGAGTTTAAACTGTTTGGAAGCAGAGATGCTAGAGACAGAAGGATTCCCTGAAAGGGAGTGAAGTTTCTCTTGGTGATGAGGTAAGGAAAAGCCTCAGCATTGTCTTCTAGCCATCCTGCAATGCTGGGGGGGGGCACCTTTGGGCAGCAGACCTGGGTGGGGGATGAATCCAAGGCCGGGCTGAGGCACCCCATTGCACTGGTCATGGGATTGGTGCTGGTGCAAGTGTATAAAAGGAGTTGTCTAAGTGACGCTTCTTTGCAGACTCCTTGTAGAACCACTTATGGCAGTAGGAGTCTACCCAATGCATTTCTCATTATTTATTTTTTTTTATATTTAAGCACAAACATGCATTTAATATACCTCAAGGGGTATCATAAAAATTCTCTGACAACAGTCATGTTAATTTAGTGTGGTAAGAGATGAGTGGAAAGGCCGATTTTTATAATGTCAAATTTCTGCTATGGATTTTGTCTTTTTTGCCTCTACTAGTATTGTTCATTTCAACTTTCACCACCTTCTTTCCTCACTGCCCACATCTAAACTTATTTTATTTCTCATACAAAAATTTGCTACCTCTACTTCTACTGCCCATCTTTCTAATTTTCATCTGCTTTGGGTCTTATCACCAGAGCCTTCATCTCTATCTTTGACTCTTCAAAGACTGGACTTTGCTTTTGCCTTTGTTTCTAATAACAGAAGATTTGGGATTATATTCATGAAAATGTTCCTTGGGGTTTGGGGCGGAAGCTGATGAGGTTTCTGATCTTTATTAGGAAGAGAAACTGGAATCCCAGTTTTTTAACACACAGAGATACATGTTTGATACAGTTGTATGTAATCCTTGTTCAGAAAAAGGGAGAAAAGACTTCCTGCAACTAAAGCAAGAGAGTTTCATATTTAAAACAACTTTCAGTGATGTAATTTTAATTAAATTCTGGCATATTAAAAAAAACCCTACAACTTACTTGTTTCCCCATAACTTTAGAAATCTGTGCAAGATGCTTCATTACATAAGTCTTGTAACAAGATTATTCATAAACAATATTTCTCTAGACATGCTTAAATGGCCTTCAGTTATAAGATATATAATTCTACTTTTGTACTGGATGTGAATTAATTTTCAGGAATGCAAATACATGTGTACTGAAGCAAGCCATATATGACATTAATGCAGCATATTAGGAACAAGCATTTCCCTAAGACCCCTTTTCAGAAAAGCAGACCTTCTCACAAACATTGTCCTGTCTCAAGGGCAGTAGAAGATGACAGCTTGGAAGTAAAATAAGAATCTTACAACAGCTGAATAGGTTTTGAGTGATAACAGTGGTTGCACTTCTGCTGAATTAGACACGCAAAATAAACCCCAGATAAGAGAACTTAAGAGCTACAGTAGTTTGCCATTGAGGGCTATACTGTTGTTGTATCCGATGCAAAGCTGTTGAACGGGAGAGGGGGGTACAAGACAGTAAGAGACATAGCTCTGCAATCAGGTTTCCAATTAATACTATTAAAGTTTGTCTTGGAGCCAATTGTGTTCCTTGTAGTATCCTTGTGGATTAAAAGATGGTTTTAGTTCTGTTTTTATAGAACATTTAGCAAACTGGAGTCTTGTCCTACAAGTGAAGTTTGAAGACATTGTTCCAGTAATGGCACTACTGAATTTAGTAGCGCTATGCTAACAGCAAACCCTGGTCCGTACATAACTAAGGGAGCAGAAGCCTTACCTTCATCCGTATCCATTCTCTGTAGTTTTGGGAAACTAATGCCTGCAAGTTTGAAAGGAGAGAATCTGACTTTACTCCTCAGACACTCCAGAGATGTCTTTTGATGGTACAAGAAAAAAGCCCTTCCACTTTTGTACAAGTATATGCTAATCAGCCAGAATCTGGCCTTGCTTAGTATAAGAATGGGCATTTTTCACCATTGATTTTCCTCTAAATCCTGAGGTCTTCCACTGAGTTCATCTCCACAGTTAAATTCTAGAAGATACTGTGCAAAGAAAATGGTCTCAGCAACCATCCCAAATGATTTATAGTATGTTTGAATCCCATGTATCTCACTCACATTACGCCTTACACTTTGATGCTGATTTCTAACCAGAGTGTGTGCAAGCAAATTCACATGCACACACACAGTAATAAGGCTTCCTACCCCTCCAGGAGCTTTGGAAAGATGTAGGCTACTTATCCTGTTTTTATTCATTGATCCATCCATCCTTGAAGCAAAAGACGTATTATATTTCATAGCTTCAGCCACAAGGACCTCCAGCCTCACTGAGGAATTTTCTGAACCACTGACTCTAATTTCCATATTCTGGGGAGAACAACAGAATGCATTAAATTAATATCTGAACTTAGAAAGCATCTGATACCATAGCTCACAAGAATTATTCATGAAAATAATCTATCTTGGCTTGGCTATAACCCTTTGGAGGAATTTGTACTTAAAAATGCTTAAATGTAAATGTCTATGAGGATGTAGTTGATCTAGGGAGCAATCACATCAACCCCAAACCTCAGAATGAAAATAAAATTAATGTCACTTACGTAGTCCCTTATCTTACTCAAGGGATGAAATACGTAAGTTTAGAGTCAGCATGGTGTTCGAAAAGTGCTTTGTTATAAGTGTCTAGGATATTTTGGCTGACACTCTTGTTTTTAATAGCAACAGTTTTTGGCTTACTTGCGTATAAATACAATCTTGCTTATTTTCCCTAGGAGGCTTCTGGGTACTTTTCATCAATTAAAATAATATTTTATAAACCATTAACAATACTCTGCCAATAATTGGCAACACTCACTCAATGCCAAGAATAAAATTAAAGCTGCCATGGTACCACTAGTGAAAAGCAAATGCCATCCAAACCTTTGTTACTTCATTGTAATTTCAGAGATATCATAGTGATGGGCATCAATGAAGTGCTTAGATGAAATACAAATGCCATGGAGCTGTAAAAGGGAGGAAAAGATTTGTTCTAACCAGTTCTGGGAAAGAAGTTTCTGTCATCTCCTGAGGTCATGTGGAAGAAGAGTGGAAGGTCATTTGATTCAGGGAGGTCACCTTATTGTATGTCACACAGTAAGAGCAGTCTTGGAGGATGACTGACTGCTGACATGTGCTGTGGTATTTGGGTTATGGAAACCAGTAACTTTCAGAAGCAGTCACCCACTGCTCAAGGGAATTGCTGCAATCCAGGAAATCATATCAGAAATTAGATAGATCATTTTTGTCACTAGTGCAGAAAGAAACAAGAATAAACTTAGATACTAGATTTGTTCCAACTCTCAAGTAAAAAGGTGAAATGTCAACCATTCAAAATGGTTGCATTTACTTAATTTATAATAAGTTGCTTGCTTTTAATTTACATGCAACTATAGAAATGGATAGAAAGTCTTTCATACTCATTAGTTTGACCATTTTCATTTCCAAGAATTTCCTATTCCAGGAATCTCCTATTCCCCAAATCTCCTACAGCACATCTACTGCTAATACAAGCTGGGGAATTCTAAACTTGAAGCTTCTTGAAAAGAAGGTTGAGCATGAATTTGCCTTTTCTTGTGGCAGGCAAGTTTGATGCCTTCTAGTCTCCCTATATGTTTTAGTGACTGAGATAAATTTTGTGTAGCTTATGCCTTGAAAATGATAGAGCTATCAATTTAATGAGAAGTTCAACTTGCTGTAGCTAAACTGCTTTGCTCAATTTTTTTTTGTGCTATGATCAAGTACAGCATCAGGGTCACTAAACTATATCTTTATACTCTAATTACATGTCCACATATGTGATTGACTAAAAAATTGATAATTTTGACTTCATAGAAAACAAACAACTTTAAAAAAAAATATACATACCGGATTTTCTGTTAGCTGCCTTTCCCTGCAGCAAAACTATATGCAACCCTGACAGAGAAGATACAAGGTTAATGGAGATGCTTACATTTAATGCTAGTAGTAAACATTTCAATATACAGAAAGATAATTATTTACAGCTTAAGCAGTGAGAAATTACAAAGCTTGTCTTTGGACCTTGTGGCTTCTTGGATGGTATTTGTATAAGTGATGTGTACACAAAAGGATTTCTTTACTGATGTATTTTCTTTACTGTATTCTCTGTAGACATTACTGTGCTGAACTTCCTGAAGGCTAATATCTCAGAGAAGTCTATAAAAAGTGGTTATTTAGAAACACTTCCACAGCTACAATACATTTTTTTTTACCCTCTAATGCACTTTTTTAATAACTTTCAGCTGAAAATACTGCCCTTATTTCCTAAGTACCTCATGTTTACTAAATCACCTATAGGCATTGTCCCTTCTATAAACTTCCCCACAAAACCAGCTTGTAAAGCCATACATAAAAGATTATTATTTCAAGTAGCAATTCATGGGAACAGAGCAGTCCTTTGCACTTATCAGGAGTGACATAGTATAATGCAAGCTTCTTATTCTTTTAAATAGTAAGTCTTTTTAGAAGTTTCTGTAGGTTTTTCCTGTGAGTGGTGTGTACTATAATATTTTAAATTACCTGATGTGTTATGTCATTTCACAATTAGGAGATCACATATTTAGAAATTACACTGCACTTAAGTAATACATTCTTTATAAAATTTGATTTTAAATAACTTTTTCTGTACCACGAATCAATTATTATGGTTTATTATTATTAATTACTATTAATTATTACTATGGATCAGTTTAGTCCATAATGTCATGGTCAGTACCAAAGATGAGTAAACTAGGAATTTAGAAAAAAATTGTTATGTGTTTTCTTAGAAATTATGAGAAGCTCATCAGAGATTTCTGATTTTAAAATTTTGTTTTCCTTACTGCTAGAACAAAAGGACACATGTAGCTTCCCACTATGCTTCCACCTCCCAGGTCTATATAACTGAAGTCATAAATTAGAAAAAAATATATTATGTCCTTCTTGTGCCTCTCTGGCTTGACTTTGAGAGTCTTTTTCATTTAGCAAGGCAGCTGGGAGAAGACAAATCTGCATGAATTTTTGCATTGCAGTGAGTCCTGGAAGACAAAAAAAAAGGGGGTTGAAAATAAAATATTTGTCAAGTCAAAGGTGAAAAGCCCCACTTACTCAATTTTATAATCTTGCAGTTCTCTGTTGTAGATTTTGGTAGTAAAAACTTTACTTGTCATGTTAGTGTGTAACTCTTGCTTTGAAGCTGAATTTTCTCTACTCTGTATTGCACTAATGGAAATTGTCAACGCTCAGAATTTTGTGAGCTTGGCTTTCTTTCCTTTTTTCCCTCCCCTCCATCTCTTTAGCAGTCTGTACAAGAAAAAGGACACAAAGGTTAAATGACACCAGAAAGTGCCAATAAAAAAGTTGGATGAGTGAAGCAAGGATGTTGTGTGGTTACCATATCTGAGAACTAGGCAACTCAATAAGGGTCACTGAAATACAGTGCAAGAAAACATGAATTAGGGGCACTAAAAACTCTTCAAGATAAGAAGGCATGTATAAAAAAGCAGGAAGGATCAAGAAAGCCAGGAACTTTGTGGTTCTCTCAAACACTTAATGTTAAAATTTTATATTGATACAAAATTTTGCGTTTTTTGTGTTGTGGTGGGTTGACCTTAAGCAGTTTCCAGCTCCCACCCAGCTGCTCTTGCACACTCCTCCTCAACAAGACAGGGGGTCAGAATAAGATGAAAAAGCTTGAAGATTGAGATAAGGCAGGGAGACCACTTACCAACTACCATCACATGCAAAACAGGGAAAAGTTATTTAATTTTTTACCAATTAAAATAGAGTAGGAAAGTGAAAAACAAAGACAAAGACTGAAACATCTTCCCCTCAATGCCTCTTTTCCCAGACTCAACTTCCCTCCTTCATTCCCAGCTCCTATAATTTCCCCATACCAGAAGGGTGCAGGAATGATGAGAAAGAGGGGATTGTGGTCATAGAATCATAGAATGGTTTAGGTTGGAAGGGACCTTGAAGATCATCGAGTTCCAACCCTTCTGCCATGGGCAGGGACACCTCCCACTAGACCAGGTTGCCCAAGGCCCCATCCAGCCTGGCCTTAAACACCTCCAGGGATGGGGCCTCTCTGGTGCTCCATCCTCCTCATACTTTTCCTCCACTTCACCATGGGTTCTTCCCATGGGCTGCAGCATGGATATGTGCTCCAGCTTGGTCTCCTCCATGGGCTTCAGGCAAATACGTGTTCCACTGTGGTCTCTCCATGGGCCATGGGAGAATCTCTGCTCTGGCACTTGGAGCATCTCCTCCACTCCTCCTCATCTGACCTTGGTGTCTGCAGGGCTGTTTCTCACGCTTTTGTCCTCACTCTGTGGTGCTTTTTGTAAAATGTGGTTTCCCAGAAAAGCTACTAGCATTGCTGATGGCCTCAGTTATGACTGCGGTGGGGCAACTGCAGAGCCAGCTGGAACCAGTGGGACTGGCTGGCCCAGCAGAGCGCAGCTCCTGATCTCCTCTCACAGAATCCACCCCTGCAGCCCCACCCGCTGCCAACACATGTATGAGTATTTCATGATCTCTCAAAGGAAAGTGGACAAAAGCTTTCTATGAGACAGGTATCTGAGAATATTTTTTTGCTTAAAAAAGTGTAACTCATCCTTGTGTGGTCTGTTCTGTTCCCTTTTTTCTCTCCTCTCTCTCACTATCAAACACCTGCCCCCTAAAAAAAAAAAACACCCAACGAACAGTCCCTTTCCTTCCAGCCCTTGAAAATTGTTGAGCTGACAACAGCACAGACAGGGATGTAGCTGGCCTTTCCGTTTGGGGAAGCAGGAATGGGACACAATAGATATAATTCTTCAGCTTCAGGCAAGACAAATCTGGAAGTCTAGAAAAAGCTTGGTAGTTGTACTTGGATTCACTCTTGGCTTCCCAATAGTAGGTGCCCCAAATGGCCAACTCCAGCCTTGAGTTAGCATTTTGGATGCACAAGACAGACAATTTAGATGAGGAGATAATACAGACAAGACCAAGGCTTGAACTCCCATAAAGGTGTTGCGAAAAAATTTTGGTCCATGTGCCTGGCCTGCTGATAATCTTGTAACTTTCAATAGGTTCTCCTACTCCTCAAAGAGTTACGTCGTTCCTTTCCTATTTATTTGTATATGCAGTTATAAATTTCTGATCATATTTCTTGCTTGTAGGATAAATTTTCTTCCTGTGCATTTTTATTCATACAGGCTCCCATTTGATCCTACTATAAGATTCTCTCCTACTTTTCATGTACTCAAAAATTGTAGCTAAAGCATTTTCTACAGATGTGCAGTTACACAGCTGCTTAACCCTCCTGTCTTTCTTGTTGTGTTTATTCTCCTTCCTAATGTAATCTCAGTGACAGAAGTTATTATACTGGAGTCTCTTAAATTATCAGTCTTAATGCAAACCACAGTATACTTCCATTTTGAAACCTTCAGTTCACACTATCTGCAGTCTGAGCTACATGCAAAGTGTGCCTTCCCACAGCCATGTACAATACCTTTTCTATGGTATGAGATTACCAAGTAAAGCACAGAAAAAGTTCTTGGGGGTGGAAAAACACTGAATAACATAAAAGTTATAACACAGTTCCTGAAATACGATTAGTTTGAAGTGTTTCAGGAAGAGGTCCTATCTTCTGAGCTAAATTTGATAGTACTGTACACTTCCTCCAGTGTTAAGAGAAGGATGAAGCACATCCAAAAGGGATGAGATATTTTAAAGGACAGAAAGAGAAGCCATGAGTTGAGGAGGACTGGCTTCAACTCTGCTGTAGAAAGTCTGAAAGAAAACCTTTGACAAAAATCCATGTCTATTCCACCACAAGAAGTACTCACCTTCCATTAGAAAAAAAAATAATCTACAGTCTTAGGAATTAAAAAAATCACAGAATCACAGAATGGTCAGGGTTGGAAGGGACCTCTGGAGATCATCTAGTCCAACCCCCCCGCCACAGCAGGGACACCTACAGCACGTTGCACAGGTCGGCGTCCAGGCGGGTTTTGAATGTCTCCAGTGTGGGAGACTCCACAACCTCTCTGGGCAGCCTGTTCCAGTGCTCT
This sequence comes from Pluvialis apricaria, assembly GCA_017639485.1. Classification (NCBI taxonomy): domain Eukaryota; kingdom Metazoa; phylum Chordata; class Aves; order Charadriiformes; family Charadriidae; genus Pluvialis; species Pluvialis apricaria. Next base: position 36,424,121 of record CM030011.1, on the reverse strand, counting down.
GCCACCCTCAAAGTAAAGAAGTCCCTCCTCATGTTAAGATGGAGCTTCCTGTGCTCAAGTTTGTGCCCGTTACCTCTAGTCCTGTCACTGGGCACAACTGAAAAAAGACTATTCTCATCTACCTGGCACCCTCCCCTTAAGTACTTTTAAGTATTGATAAGATCCCCCTCCAGTCTTCTCTTTTCTAGACTAAAAAGCCCCAAGTCCCTGGGCCTTTCCTCATAAGAAAGGTGCTCCAGTCCCCTAATCATCTTTGTAGCTCTTTGCTGGACCCTCTCCAGCAGTTCCCTGTCCTTCTTGAACTGGGGAGACCAGAACTGGACACAATACTCCAGATGTGGCCTCACCAGGGCAGAGTAGAGGGGGAGGATGACCTCCCTCGACCTGCTGGCCACACTCTTCTTGATACACCCCAGGATGCCATTGGCCTTCTTGGCCACCAGGGCACATTGTTGGCTCATGGTCATCCTGTTGTCCACCAGGACTCCCAGGTCCCTTTCCACAGAGCTGCTCTCCAGGAGGTCAGCCCCCAACCTGTACTGATGCATGGGGTTGTTCCTCCCCAGATGCAGTACCCTACACTTGTCTTTGTTGAATTTCATCAGGTTTTTTTCTGCCCAACTCTCCAGCCTGTCCAGGTCACGCTGTATGGCATCACAGCCTTCCGGCGTGTCAGCCACCCCTCCCAGTTTTGTGTCATCAACAAACTTGCTGATGGTGCACTCTGTCCCTTCATCCAGCTCATTAAATGATGAGGAAAGGAAGAAAAGATCATGGCAGAAAGATTCTCCACTAGCTGTAATACTGATTTTTTTTTTCAATAATCTTTTATTATAAAAGATACCTGCCACACATCCAACTTTACCCCGTGTAACCAATTCCATGGGCTTCAGAGCACCTGCTTCTGTGCATCAGTAGCATAGATACCTGCTACAAAGAAAAAGTAGTTTCATGAGATTTAAATCAAATTGGAATTTAAACATTTTACTGATGCTAAACAATTAACTGTTAGGATACATTCAGGACCAATATTGGTAATACAATGGACAAACCACAGCGCTGGATGCCTACAAGCAGTAAATATAATTTCCAGATATACATCTACAACTGATCCCAAGAGCTCTATTCTGACACAAACATGTCCCTGTCCCTCAAGCTCCCCTGAAGTCACAGCAGCACACCCAAAGAGTGTCCCTGGGTGCTGTCCCTGTAATGTCACCCCACAAGCTGGGTCCTGGCCAAGGGCCAGCCCCGGTGGTGGTTATGATGCTGGTAGCTCAATGTCTTGGTTACTGCTAAATCTGACTCACAGCTGTCTTCCTCTGGAATGTAAACAGTTTAGGGGTAAACATGCTCTCAGATGTTCCATTTACACTCTTTACACATATATTTTTCTCTGTTCATTTTGGCTTGAGCAGTTTTATCCTCACCTCAGGAACGGGAAAGTTCATGTCATTAGAGAGACAGACAGGAAGAAGAAAGGGACCAAAATGTGAAATAACATACATAGAAAGAATGAGTGCTTGGGAGGAACGTGGACCCAAAATAATAAATAGTAACATTGCTATTGCTGGACCTGGAGAATAAGAATAAGCCCATGCAATGAAAAAAAAAAGACAATCAAGAGAGCAAACCAGAAAACAGAGATATCTTAGTAGATAATCTTTAATTTTTAAATAAAATAAAAGTAATCTTTATAATAGAAAATATCTAAAACTTTGGCAAAAAAATGAGCAAACAAGAGGAGAAACTGATTATATGTATGAAGGGTCAGAGAAAAAACTTTAATTAAATCATCATTTAATACCAGATTTAATCAGGTGTGAGGGGTTGTTTCTCTTAAAAACAAACTTAAAAGAATGCATTTGTAGTAAAATTTGATATTGTTGCTACAGTAAACACAGATTAATCAAAGCTTACATATTCTGTTATTTCTACATATAGAAGAAAAAGAATGCCCCTACTACTCAAACTTCAAAAAAAGCTCAAAATAAAAAGCTCTTTCTATTTCTGTTTGATGCTTGCTTTTAACCTCCCTAGATTTTTTTTTCAGTTTGTGAAATCTGTAGCATCTTTCACACAGTTGACTACTTATTTGTACAACTAAGCTCATATAAAGCTTGTAAAAGGATTGAGGAATTCATGCACCTAGGGAAACAGAGCAGTAATCAGAAAAAAATTAACCTTATATCCAATCTGCTCAGGTTATAAAGCAATTTCAGTGTTTTACTTTAAAAAGCAGAGAGAGCTTAAATTATGATATTTTCTAAATATAATAAAATATGTGTTTTAGTTTAGTTTCTTTATGAAAAATCACCGGAAAAATCACCAGAAAAATATCAGAAGATACCCTTTGCCTAACATTTTCATTAATGTTGTAAATGATGCAAGTGGTTTCTTAAGGAAAATTTTGAAACTTTTCAATGAAATCTCAGTCTATTGAAATTCTGGGTAGCCGAAACAGGTGGGCTTCAGGATGAAGAGGAGGTTCCCTTCCTCCTTACTGGCCCACCAGCTGGCTGAACACCTATTCCAGGGGTGCAGGTGCACACACATGCGTACTCACACCACATGGGCACAGCCGGTCACACAGACACCACACAGGCTCCTTTTTTAGCCCTTTCCCACTGGTTCCCCATGTTGGTTCTTCCCCCAGCTACTGTAATCTCTCCTTCTCTGGCCTGGGCTCCTCCCAAACAAATGACTTGCCCCTGGTTACTTTTTCCCCATAGAAGTTGTTTTTTTTCTACGTTAGTACACAAATCTGGTATTTCTGATAACATTTGCTAGGCAATCTTGGTGTTGCTGATACAGTTCCCTAGGTGCTTCTGGCCTTTCAGACTGTCTCCCCAAAAGTTCCCTAGTGTTCCCCTCCAAACATTTGTTAAATGTGGCTTTCTCTCACATAAACCCCATTAAACACCTGTAAAATATGGCCATTCCTAACAGCACTATCTGCAACTTTTGTCTTCTTGTGTTGTTACATCCATCAGTTTCTCATGTCATGCCTGGTAGTTTCCCAGGGTCTGTTCACGTACCCAAATCTCAGGTCATCTACCTGCGTACATTAACACTACATGCCTAATTCTCTGGACTTTTTGAATATCTCAAGTTAAAAGACGCATAAAGCTAGAAGAAAAATGGAGAATTAAAATAGCTATTACGTTTTAATCTCTTTTTTTCCTTTATTGCGTACTGCTGCACCTACCAGAAAATATTTGGATAAGTCCAATTTTATTTTTGTATTTGTTACAATATGTATATATCTTCCCGACTGCACATCAGAAATTTTAATGTCACTTTTTACCTATTAGCAAGAGGACATTATAAGTAATTTCACAGGAACAATATATTGAAGGCAAAGGACAGCTTTTCATGCAGACTCTAAATGTAAATCTTTTTTCCTGTCCACAAATATTTCCAAAGTCTCTCTGCTTTTATGTTTGTCATGTTTTTTTCTGTAATATACTGCTAAATTAGCTCTTGATAGCTCTGACTGTGCATGACAACCCACGTGATTCATTTCTGCTCACCCCATGCTCAGACTTGCACTCTACCAAACTTCAATACAGACTTCTATGCCAGAAGGCTGACAAAAATGTGTCTCCAAAGGATATAAACCAAAAGTAACTGCCTTTTGCTTAAGGAAAATCCATGAAGCCAGTAAAATATTATCCATATTATATCTAATTTCCATCAGTAGCCATATACAATAAATATATGACAAATTAATTTAAAACTGGAAAAAAATCCTTCCACTTGTCCTATATATCCTGATTTATACAACAGTAATACTGAAGCACATTATTAGACCATGCAGCTAAACGTGATATCCCAGTGATTCTACAAAAAACACATACATTCGGAAGAGCAGAAAAAGCTGGATACACTGTCTCCCTGAACCTTGTTCTGTCATATCAAGGCTGAAGAGTTAATAACCTCAAAATGCCGAAACATCTGATCAAAAAGACTCCAATGTACAATTAGTAACCTCACATAGATTGTACAATCAACAGTTTGAAAAGCAGAAATCTAACCTTCAAGATCAGCCCAGAAAGGCAAAGGCTTTGAGCTTCTTGACACCGAATTCCCACAAGGACAGCCTTGGATTCATGAGCTTACTAGGTCTTGCAGTTTGTTACCTTGCAGCTGCAGTTATTGAGCCATTAGCTTTCAAAAAGTTCCCCGTCATCCCAGCAATCTATAGATACCATTACTTTGACCTCATAGAAACCTGTGCATACTTATCTGATCAAGAATAGGTGCTGAGACAGGAGTTTAATGTAGTCCTGTGCTGTATCTTCAATCCAGCATGCAGAGAACCTGAGCTGAGACCTTCACCTTGACATTGGTGCAGACTGTCAGGGATACAGATCAGTCTCCTTTGGTATTAAAATATACCTGACATGCCATAGATAACCGATCACAGGAGGTTTTGCAATGAGCCGAAGCTATGACCATTAACTTCACAAGTGCCTAATATTGTCATATGTGAACATTAGAAATATTCAGCTACTGCAGCAGCTTTTGCCTTGAATTTTGCCCAGCAAGCTAATGACACTGGAATACTGGTTTCCTGACAGCCTGTTTCCTCAGGCTATCAGATCAACAAGCATAAACTCTTGAGTAACTGAACTGACACGGCTTTAGCTTTAGCTAAAGCATTAAAGCAATGCTGATCCCTTTGTAGAGTCCTGTACCTTGATGCAGAAATAGTGAGTCAAGCCTCACAAAGACTGGTTTTGGCAACATTTCAACAAGCAAAAGGTGTTGAACTGGAAGCCATATAAAGGAAGTCCAGACCTCTAAAAAACTCCAAATGTGAGTTCTTCTCAAGTGCCTTGAGCCTGGCTGTAACCTCAGAAAAAATGAAATGTCAGATCCCTAACCTGAGGAACACATAATTAACACATGAAAGCTATCAAGATGGTTACCATTGTCCTACCTGTGCTTAGGCCCATTTGTATCTTTGTATACAGCTTTGACAGCTATTACATTCTCTTAGTTTTAACACTGGTTTTGGAATGCATTTGCTTTTCGTTCCAAGAGACCCAAACTGCTGATGTGGAATGGAATCCAAAGTTCACTGAACTCAGCAGAAAAAACCCACAGCTTGACTATTTCTTGGAACTAGTCATTAGTACCTGAAACTATCCTACAACTGACATCATACTCTTTAATAAATGTACTGTAGTGCTGAAAGGAAAGACATGCATAGAGCTGCATTGCCACATGTATGATTTTTCTCTATTTATTGTTCTTGGCTTACTGTGACTAAACATGATTGAATGTGAGGTGGAAGGTACTCTGGCAGGTTAGCCTGGTTCAGTCAGTTCATCATACCGTGCAGGCAGATATCAATATACCCTGTAAATAAACAGCTTTGTAAATGGAGGACAACCACATTTCTAGTCTTTCAGTACTCCAGAGCCTCAGCTGACATACCGTCACACAGCACGTTGGCTTACTGAGTGTGGAGTAATTCATGCTGTGCAGCTATACTGCTTCTAATAACCAGGACAGCATTTTTAAAAGGTGCCCACTACTGCAAAATCTTTGTTTTCACAGACCCAAGAGCTGATAAAGGTTGCTAACAGTAATTTACAACATTTTCTGTATTATCATATTGAAAGCTATTAAAATATTTTATTTTTAATGTTTGTGTACAGCATTTCCTTGCTCAAAGTATTTCCACATCATGTTGCAGGCTAACAGGCAAAGCTCCCATGCTTTCTTGGCCAAGTGGTGTAAATCAGTCCTCCAAGTCACTGGGTAAGGTGGAACTTGGAGGACTTTGGGTATCTCAAGACAGGCCAGATTTGGTTTGGTTTTCTGTCTAAAATCCATTCCCATCAATAGCCCTGCTGACAGTAACACCATTATTCAAGCTGGCAGGAGTCATCCCATGGTGACAAAATTTTATTTCTTTGTCACAGTCTTTCAGACTCTATCCCCACAGTGCATTGCAATTTTGCACAAAAAAAAAAAAAAAAAAGTTATTTAATCCACTGTGGTTATTGCAATTACAAATAGTGTTCACGAACTGAACAGAATTCATAATTGGGCAGACACATTCTCTAAAGTGTCACACTGTCATTCAGCCACAGCACAGCTGGGAAAAAGAGTGCTGAAGAAGCTAAGCAAAATAACTGATTTGGATGATTACAATGAAAATGGTTTATTATTGCCACACAGCAGAAATTACCCACTTCCTCCCCCTTGTTTTTTGCTGTGAAGTCATAACACAAAACATTTAATTCTTACTAAGGAGGCATACCAGTTTGAAGCTATATATCTCTCTAAGGAGATACCTCTGCCGGTGTGCCCTCTGTAGGGTGGAAGTCTAAAAATGGCAGCAAACCCTGTGCTGAAACTTAAAGGAATAGAAATGGAAGACTGATGGATTTGGGCCTTTGACTAAATCTTGTCAATGTTTACAACCATTCCTGGAGTATTAATCTCATTACTATAACTAAATGTTTTAAAAGATCGTTTCACAATCATTGATGCCTTTGCTAGTCATGGTATTTTTATGCATGTACATGGAGCATTGTCCTTTCCCTCAAGGGAGTAAGAATAAAAGTATGTTTGGAAGTACAAAGTGAGCACTCATTTCAATTTCTCTTATCTAGTTGGTGCTTAGCACAGCAAAGTGGGACTAAACAGCAATGGTGGAATTACTAGATGCTCTTCCCAGATATAGTGCTTTTAAGAAGAAGAAAAAAAAGGAGAGAAAAATCGCTTTTCGGAAAGTGTTACTTTGTTGACTTTGTTCTCCAAGAGTATGTATGAATATATATATAACATGCCAATTAAAGACTGTTGATAATAGCACTTTCAGCATCTTAACTTTTTTGAGTTAAAAGAAAAACTGAGTCCCAGCTAAGAGGATATTGCAAACAGGTATGAGAGACCTGTGTCCATGTCTGTCTGCCAATTGTCTCCTGAATAGCCTTGGTCACTTCGCTTATTAGTATCGCCCCTTTTATAGAGGCAATCTTTTCTTGAAATGTCTTTAATATCTTGAATAGCCTTTCAGTCTACTCCTGAAAAGCATGAGATATTGCTGTTATAAATATTAAATTGATTCACCAATTAAAAAAAAAAAAAAAGTTGAGGATGTGAGAGGAAGGTCAGGACTGAAACTCCCAGTTATGCTGAAAAATAGTATGGTTGTCTAGTTTAATACTCTCTGATTAGCTAAGTAACTGAACTTGGAAACACACTTCCTGGTATCTGGTATAACATTTCCAAAAAACATAAGCTAAAACCATCAGCATCTCATCACTGCACGAGGACACTGTCATAAGAACATAATCTGTATAAAAGAATATATCCCACCTGAATATCCTGGGGTTTTCAGTTCTTGCTTACGTTTCTGGTTATTAAATCCTGCATAATTTCAACGTCACTATCTTCTCTGCTGCACTATGTCAGCATTTCCATTGAAAACCTCATTTTATTGGGAATGCAGCTCATCTGCAAAAAGTGTGTTCTAAGCAGAAAACTGGAACATCCAGGATCAAATTCAAGCACACCACCAGTTAAAGGAGTATTAGCAATTTTAAAAAGAGACCCTTGCCTCTTTTTGAAAACACAGGTGTCAAGAATTTCAGTTTAATTTTTGAAGATTCGTTAAATCTTGGTTGCAAATAGAAATGGTCCATAAACCACTTTTTAGAGAAATATCTGCTAGCACGGGAAGGGAAGGGTCTGGGGAAAACATCTATTAGACCTGTTCGATGTTGTTAACACAAATCAGGAAATAAGTGACAGTCTGAAAAAGCAGGATACCAGGAGGAAAAAAAAAATCTAGTAAAAAGAGTGAATACAATTGGTTCAGATCCTAAGATGCCACTAGGAATTTCCAAATGGTGACTAGGTCCGGTCCGATTTCGGGCTCAGGCTCGGTTTGTAATGATCCCAAGAGTGAGACAGACGCAAACGAAGTCAAATGCCGCCAATCAGGCCGTTTTTATTGAAGAGGAATGGAGCGACAGGAAAGGCAGGAAATATTAGAAGGAAACTAAGCAAGCATTCAGAAAGATTAGCAAAGGATAGTCACCACCATGGATCCAGGGACGTCTCGTTGGTCCTCAGTCTTCAATTCTTCGGTGGTGGGTGCCCCACACAACTTGTTTCCACAGGCTTTTTATAAGTGCAGGAAAAGACCTTGGCGGGCTACCAGCCCGGCCCAGGCATGGGTCGGTTTTTGTGGCGCCTGATAATGGTCTGCTGCTGTCGGTTTTGGCGCTGCCTGATTTGCAAAAGAATGGTCTGCTGCTACCGGTCGTTTGCACCTTCCAAGATATGCACAAGCAAGCTTTGAGACAAATATTTGACGTTCCAGTCTCCCACAAATGGGACCGACCCAGAGGATGTATGAAAAGTGATTTTTGAAGGAAGTGCACATAGGACTGCAACAAATTATATAAGGTCTATAAGGCAAGTTACAAGGTCTGATAAGGTAATTATCTGGCAAAAACACCATCCTTAAATCCAAAGCAATCCAAAAAAGGCAGCAGTAGAAAGCATTGGCAGTGTATTTTGTCCCATCTCCATCTACTCCTGAGCAGGATGGGAGGAGAGGGGGCCGAGCTCTGATTCTGACATACAGGATTGGCATAGGCATTGCGGCTTAATTCATTGTGCTGTCATCTGGTGATTTGCAGAGCTGCAACCCCTCTAGAAAGAGTGAATATTAAAGTTTTACATAGTGGGCTTAACTCTAAACTTTCAGAGATTTGAGTGTTGGAGATGTCATGACGGTGTGGAAGGCCAAAGGAGTTCAAAGCTGAGGCAGCACCTTCAGCTGCACCTTGTTGCCACTGGATCTACATGATGCCAACCTGTGTGGGCTCCATCTCTGATCATGAAGCCAAGAGTCATCTCATGCACAGAATGTAAATTCATCAGATCATATCATAGCTTGTTTCTCAACACAAACTTGTTTATACTTTAGTCACAACACTTCCAAAATATTTTTCCCCTTAAGCTACAACCGTAAGAGCACAGCCACCCAAAGAACAAGTGTTATGATTGCAAATTTAGTGTTTTCCTCAGCATGAACTTTTCTCTAAAATGTACCTGTTAAGCATCTTCCCTGTGATTTGTAACAGCTGTTTTGTCACCATGCCAACTGTCTGGTAAAATGGGGGAAGGGCACACTCAAAGTAATTTCTGAGCTGTGCAAGATCTTATGAAGAAAAGCTAGTGATTCTAATAAGAAAGAAATTCCTCACCATGAAAGCTGACTGAGAGCAAATGGAGAAAAGTCAGACTTTCAGCCAAAGAAAACCTGAGTAAGATTATGACCCTACATGAAAAAGGTTGAGTTGCTTTGGAGATTAGATCTTCCTCCTGCCCTCTGAGAGCAGCGCCTGGGAGGGACTGAGAATCGACTGTTGTGAGTACTCTGTGTGCCTGTGTTTGTGTGGTGGTGATAAAAGATATGAGGATTTAAAGTGAATTTGCTTGCTTGATAAATCCAAGCCTTTTACCTGTGGAGAACTGTTAATTTTGTGAGAGTTGTGTGTGTAATTAGCTCAATGAAGATGGCAAGCGGTGACTGAAGAAATAACACAAAAGTCCTGTAGGTGAGAGAGAGCAAGAATCTCTTCGATGTCTTCATCAAGGTACAAGTATTTCAGAAATGCAATAATTAAAAGATAAGTTCTTTGCTAAACTAGAACTATTGTGGCAAGATACACGCAGAGAACAAAACAAACCCAGGGCAGGACAAGTTAACATTGAAGCAATGACACAGTTGCCGTATATGCAGCAATCTCAGCACTTTCTCAGTTCTGTAGTCATTGTTATCCCACACAATGCATTTAAGTATTTGCTGCAATGCTATTTAGCAGATGGTAATGAAATAGCAGGAAAATATACATGGAAGAAGATGAAAATATCTTGTGCCTCCACACAGGGAAGCTATCAAGCATAGAAATAGGGAAATGATAAACAGAGCACTTGGAGGAAGGTGATTGCTACTAGCTACTTCTCCACTGTAAACTGGGCACTAGAGAAAAAACACAGAAGTTCCACTGAAGTGTAACAGAGGGTAATATTTACCTCCATGTGTCAACTGTGTGCTCATGGAATGCAGAGGAATGAACTGCAAGAGGTACTAGTTTTAGAAATTCATCTGTAATCACTTTCTGATTCAGAAGAAAATCGTATAAATAGAAAATAGTGATGAAGGTAAAAGACAATGCCCCTCTCATTTCGGCTTCAGACAACCCTATTTATTTGTACGTTTTGCTTCTTCACTATTCTCCGTATTCTCTGTGCTGGGTCTGAAATACTGTGTTACTTTAAAATGTTTTTTTATGGACAGATCTACTGCCATATGACATCTTACTTACAAACCTGACCTAGATATAACTTCAGCATCAGCATTTAGATTACAGTGTAATCTCCCGTGATACATGTAGTGTACGGTTTGAATTTCTAACTTAAAGAATAGACACAAAGGTAATTGGTCATATCAGATATTAATACCTGTTGAAAGAATTGCCTTCACAAATGGATTTTTGCTACATTAAGCTCATCCTGAATTTTGTACTCACTTTCTAAGTTGAATTTACAGAATAATAAAATAGATGTGCTCATAGAAAATGCAGGTAGTATACATGTAGTATGAGGTGGACACAACTGAGCGGACTTCACTATTGCCTAGAAGTTACATCAACTTTGCAATTTAAGCCTGGTATATAGAGATGTGACTAAGCCATTTAGTCATCTATACTTTTAATGACAGTTTGAAGGGTTTTCTTTTTCCCCTTTTTAATGTCAAAATAAAACTGGTGGTATTTTATCCATTTACATCAAGCTTTGAACTGCCTCTCCTGTACCATTCAGAAGTTGTTGGCCAGCGTTAACTCAGAAATTAGAAGTCAACAACTTTGTAAGTCCTTCCCTCAAAACAAAACTGTTGTAACTGCTATGTGTTAGAGTACATGAAAATTAATTGTTCCATACAAAATGAAATTAAGCAAAAACTACACATTCTTGCTTTTCCTTGCTAGCAGGCTTGCTTATTGTCAGGGAGCTTCCAGAGGACATTCTGACAAAACTCTTCTCACTTTTGTCTGCCTATGATACTGCTTAAGAAGAGGTGTGAGTAGTATTGAGAAATACTTAAAACAAATCACAGATCAGATTGCAATGGAGAAACATATAGATTAACTGTCAATGACCTTTCTAAGTCAACATACCTGCACTTTGAACTTCAAGCATTTTTGGTTCTGCCTTTTTGCGTTTCATTCTGACCTAGTACAGCTGGAAAGAAATATAGATCTGTAAGTTAGAACCCACAGTACTCCAAATGTATCATTCAACTTGCTTGCTAGAGGCCTTAAAAATTGTCTTGTACACTGGTAATCAGTGGGCACTATCAACAGTCACATCTCCGCAGATTAATTTAGGACATGGATATTTTCATAGAATCATTGAATGGTTAGAGTGGGAAGGGAGCTTAAAGATAGCCTAGTTCCAAGATCCCTGCCAGGGACAGGGACACCTCCCATTAGATCAGGTTGCTCAAAGCCCCATCCGACCTGGCCTTGAACACTTCCAGGGACAGGGCCTCCACAACTTCTCTGGGCAACCTGTTCCAGTGTCTCACCATCCTCACAGTAAAGAATTTCTTCCTAATATCTAATCTAAATCTACCCTCTTCCAGTTTGAAGTCAATACCCCTTGTCCTATCACTTCATACCCTTGTAAGAAGGGTCTCTCCAGCTTTCTTGTAGGCCCCCTTCAGATACTGGAAGGCCACTATAAGGTCTCCCCAGAGCCTTCTCTTCTCCAGGCTGAACAACCCGACTCTCTCAGCCCATCTTCATAGGAGAGGTGCTCCAGCCCTCTGATCATCTTTGTGGCCCTCCTCTGGACCCACCCCAAAAAGTCCACATCCTTCTTGTGCTGAGGACTACAAAACTGGATGCAGTACTCCAGGTGTGGTCTCACAAGAGAGGAGCAGAGGGGCAGAATCACCTCCCTTGACCTGCTGGCCACACTTCTTTTGATGCAGCCCAGGCTGCAGTTGGTTTACTGGGATGCAAGCGCACATGGCCAGCTCATGTTGAGCTTCTCATCAACCAACATCCCCAAGTTCTTCTCCTGAGGGCTGCTTTCAATCCATTCTCATTTCATTCATTCATTCATTTTCATTTGGGAATGTATTTTATTTAACATCAATAAGCCTTTTTAGGGGGGAGGGGACAATTTCCTATCATTCACAAATATTGTAGATGCATACTGTATCATCATAATTATTTTAAAATAAGACAGCAAAATCTTTAATTATTAGTCTGTTAATAGAAGACTGCATGAATTTTAGTTGCAACTTGCTGTGGCAAGTAATTTGTATAACAAACTGTTGATAATGTAGCTTACGGTACTGGGACACTACTAAAATATAAATAACAAAGGAGAATTAACCATATCTGAAGCCTTCAAGGCTGATATACTCCGACTGGAATTAAAAGGTCATTAGCTATTCTGTTAAAGTCATCAGAGATTTTGACTGATAAAGTAAAAATTAAATATTTCTATTCTGAAACGATTAATAAGCAGATATACTATTTTCATCACAGAAAATCAAACTGTTGGCTAAAATCGAATTTCTTATATATTTGGGATAAAAAAGATCTACTAACATATCCTTTAAGTGGAAATAATGGAGTCACATATGTAATAAATGGGGTACGACTTTGGCTCTTGTCCATTTCTCCATAAATTTGCATATATCAACAGGACTAGATAAGTGAGCCAAAACCAATGAAGCTAATTTTAGTTGGCTGAAATCAATACCATCTGGATTTTTGGCCTTGATAACTTTATATTGATCCAATTCTTTCAGAACAATTTGATACCAAATGCATAAGTGAGTTTTTCAGATTCATAATTTGTAATGGAATGACCTGTTAAGATATCCTCTCCTTTGAGTGTTTCAGATGCTGTAATTTCTTTTTTTGATTGGAGTGAATAACCCTATTTTTGTATGTATACCAGGTAAAAATTAGTATCCATTTCTTTGCAAAATTCTGGAAAGTAAATGCTTCCATTTAAGTTGCTCTCTCCCCAAAGCCACAGAAACAGTATGAGATGGACAGATCAGCATGTTCTCATGTGATTCAGTTCAGCTACACATCTGCTTATCAGTTATGTTAATCAAATCAAGGAAGATTCATATAGCGATCACAGTTAACTGGAAGTATGGGTATGGTGTCAAGTAGATACAATGAATTGTCCCCAGTACAAAATACAAGGAAAATATTCTCACTACATTCAAATATTGAATAAGCTATGAAAAATAATCTGCTAATGGACATGCTGTGAACCAAAAGAATTCAAATTGATCAGGCATTGATTTACCCAAATATAGTTTAAAATCAGTTTTAAGACCCGAAGAATAGAAACACCATTTAAAAATATTTGTGGCTTGTGGATTTATTTTCTGACTGACTCTTCATTTTCTTCAGTGGGCCTTGTATTGAGCTCTTATAGAGAAGACTTATAGTAGACGTCTTTAAACTTCATTTATACCTATTTTTGGTAGTCTTTAATAAACTAAGTCAAAGGCTAGGTGGGAGATGAAAAGAAGAAAGATAATTACAGACACTTAACATATTTACTCCTTGCTGAAGCAGATGCTGAAATTAGAAGACCAGATTCTACCTTAAATTAAAATTATTCTATCTTTAAATTTAATCGTTAAATTTATCTCCTTTCACACTAGCAAAATTATTCTAGATTTTTGCAAAATCCATTGTTTCCATATTTTATTTGGGTAGTTTTTTGGCAAATTTGAAATGCTTAGAATTTCCAGACGGGGTTATCTCCATAGAATGTCTCTATTCTTTGATTTATCTTGATTAAGGTATGATATGGGCAAATTAGCCTCCCTCAGGCAAAAGCGAGTTTGTTGTTTTATGATCTTTTGTGCAGGTCTGCGTTGTATTTCTGATTTTTACCATTAATTGTGTTTGTATGTGTGTTATATAGAAAGAGAAGCTAAAGTTATCAGAGAAGCACCTAAAATATACAACTTTTTTTTTTCTTATCTTGTCAATAAACTTGTCACTGAAGTGTTCCAGGTTTGGGAATGAGCGTTTGGCCAGCAAGCACAAAGTGCCATATGTTTGCTTTGACATGTATTGAGGTAAAAAGACCTGCTGCAGTAAAGGGTAGGTAGAAACCAAAAGGGTTAGATTGCTGTCTCCTTATTCTGTCTATTATTTGAAGGGTTCTTTTTTAGGGGGGTATGATTTAGTTATGACAGGTACAGCTACAGTTTAAAATGTATATTACTGTGAAAATATAACAAAAAAAGCGCATGACCTCTGTTGCATTAAAGGGCAAAGTAATTTGGCAGAAAATAAACCCCCTTGCATTCTAGCCTGTCAGAAGGGCTGGGGGCAGCTAGACTTAGATTCTGAGTGATGCCCAATTTGGTGTTAAAAGTCCGGTCGCGTTCAATATGTATATTGAACTACCACGATTACGGATGCACTCATAACACCATACACAATTTCACCTAGTGGCATTCCATGAACTGGCATGGCCACACTTAAGGAGTTGGGTTGCATTCACTATGAACTATCGCGGCTAGATTGGTGACAAGTGTAGTTTATTGAAGCAACAGGTACACAAGTTCTTTTGGATTGCCGGTGATAGTTACTGTCTGCAAAACATGTACAAATACTAAAGATGTTAGTAATACAGCCTGGCTACAAATGCGCTAAGTTATAAAACAACTCTATAGAGATTTCTAGGTTTCCCGGGGAAGCACTTGGCATAGCCAAGTGTTAGAATCTTACCCACAAGTGTCCTTATGGAGGGGGGAAGAGAGGCTCAGCCTGTCGACTGATCCCAGAAGTCAGGGGTGGTCAGCGATGGTGTTTCCTGACATCCCTCCTCTCTTAAGCTATTTTTGTACTATTTTTTACCTTTCAGGTGGAGCTTGAGGGACTCTGGTCATACACACTTTTGTTATAATTGGTGTAAAATTCTCTTGCTTCGCTTTTAAAGGTATAGACTACGAAAAATTCAGAGTGCAGGCTCCTTGAGGAGTGGTCGCACCTTGGAGGTGGGTAGCTTTTGGGATAGAGTTGTGTTTTGGTATTATAATGAGCAAAGTTCACCCAGAGGATAGCACTTTGTCAAAAAATGACAGATCGTTGGCTTGTTCAAGGCTTGTATAAGTGACATAGCATATTTGCCTATGAAAATAAATATCTTTGAATCTTGTCAATTTTGACTATTGGCATATTTTTGAATAGTTATAAATATATGACTTAGACCATCCTATGATGCCACAGTTATTACCTTGCTAGAAAAAAATTTATGCTAGCAGGTCTATATTCATGTCTCATTATCCGACTGAGTGCAGCTTATATGTCTGCGGACATCTGAAGAGAAATGCAGATAATTGCAACTTGAGTGTCTCAAGAAGAACAAACAAGCTACGGCTGTTAGTGGCACCACTAATTGCCCAGAGCTGGTGAAGCTCCACTGCTACATGGAAGTGCCCCTTAAAAATACCAGGACAAACACATAACCTTCCCACTAACTGTTTTACAAATTTCAAAGATTATCTGCATCCTCGTTTAGAATTATTTTTGCAGAAAGACTAGGATGTTGGAAGAGGCATTTAAAATCCCTTCCTAAGCACCCATTTTCTTTCTTCACCCCACCCCCTGTACGTCATTCCCCTTACCCTGAAACTCATGGTTATTTAAAACTAGCCCGTCTCCAAGCATAACATTTTTTAGTGCCCTGGGGAAATTCCTAATTCCTTCCACCTGGTTCCTGAGTCATGCTTCCCTCAACAGATTAGCTCTATATGCAGCTGTGGTTGTCTTCTAAAACAGAGCAAAACTGTTAGCTCTGTTCTTGCTGGTCCTTAGACAGAGGTTTTGGCTCACTTTGTACTTTGTCATCCCTGTAACATGAATATGCATTTTGCAGTATAATTGGCATGAAGGTTATGGAATTTCTACCTCTATAGGTACCTATGTCTATCTCTAATAATGACCACGACTGGCTGAAAAGAGAAGAAAATTATTGGCAACCCCAAATTTGCCTTGAAGGTAGTGAGAAGTCAAATCTCACTATCTTGAATTCTAGAGAACACAGAGGGGAAAAAAAGAGCGGGCAAATAGGTTCCTCTGCAAATATTCCTAGTTTTCATTTACTGGGTTATGTTCTTCTGAGCAGTTTCTTATAAAATCCTATTCTTCTCATCTGGAAGAAAGGCATTAATTATCCTCCCAGTATAGATGTTTCTGATTACAGAGTGGCGCAGAACTGTGCTTTGAATAATATTTTACAAATAGAACTATTATGACTACCATGTGTAAGGAATAAATGTCTCAATACCTATCATTTTTCAGATGGGAAAACTGAGGCTCAAGGAGGTTATTTGTTTATGTTTATGTTTAAAGAATGTTTATGTTTAAAGAAGTGCAATTTGCAATGGCTGTATGACTGAGTTAAAACAAGTTTTGCTTTTAAAATCCCAAAAGCCCTTTCCCAAAGATCATAAGTCAGGTACATACTGATTAGTCATGTATTTTGTATCCCAGAATACTAGCTAGAAAAATGAAAATATTTATTCTGCTACTGTGTAAAAGTATAAGGATACAAAAAACTTATAAAGAGCATGCTTAGTCACCCGTGTAAATGAAATAAGATCTCTTACAGATCGTGTTTTCAATGCCAGGCCTTGTCCACTGTACAGAACCATTTTCATCCCAGTTGTTGGCTGAACAAATACAGTAGAAAAATATTTTGATAAAAAATCTTAAGATTATTTAAGATAAATAGAATCTTAAAATAGCATTTCAGTTATACTTACTCAAGATATTGTCATAAAAGATCTACAGTAGGATGTTCCTGTAAACTAGCACATCTTTGATGTTTTCACATTTCATCCTCTACAGCTGGTGTGTAAGCTTTGTAAATGTTTAATGCAAGATCAATCCACTCTGTTTACAGTGTGACAGCAATCCCGTTAGCGGATCACGATTATCACAGACAACCTGAACAGTCTAAAACTGCTGTCCTAGTAAAAGCAGAGCAGGGGAAGGACTGTACCTTTCACATGGGTTTTGCTGATGCTTATCCGTACTCTTTCTTTTGTTCTCCCCTGGCAGCACATTTCAATTATCTCAATGTTCAAACTGGAAGAGCTATTTGTCACCCTATCTCCAGCTGTCAGGATAGCTATCACCTCTGAGTTACAGGCACATCTGAATTACTGTCTGTGGGACTGAAAGGGCAGGATATCACTACAACTGTAGTTTATTAGAGAACCACAGCTGTTCTGCAAAAAAGTCTAGAAATAGTTTCCTAATAAGTAATTCTCCTCCAGTTTGAAACTGACATTTTTCTTTCTGTTTTCAGTCCCACTGGGGAAATCAACTTCTAAAGGATCACCTGTTCTCAGAGCATTCATCTGAACTTATCTTTATAGGTTTTTATAATAATTTAAATTTTGTAGGAATTTTTATGACTTATACAATTACTAGCCAAAACAGCACTGTAGATTGTAGCAGTGATCAAATCAAATCAATCAGGAATAAATGAATACTTTCGAAGGGCAAGGCTATGTGTGAAGGGCAACATGTGTACCTGCTGTCATAGACAGAACCAACTTTTCCTTTTCTGTGACTTCAAGGAAGAAACAATTGCACGGTTTCAGAGATGAGTGGCAATCTTCTGACTATTGGTATTTGTAGGATTATACTTATTTTTTCCTCTCCTCTTCCTGAGTGTGAAATAAAATGATAACTCAGTTATCTAAAAGTAGGCCTAGAATCTTAATAATAATAAAAAATATGCACTTACATGTTTTTTCCTATTTTTAACTCCATGAGGATAAAAATTACATTATATTACTTTTAATTACACAACTTATGTGTAATTATAATGACATCATATTGGTGTCTGAGTCAAAATGTGTCAGGTTAAAATATTAGTGTCAAAAAATGTTAGTCAATTAAAAAATAATCTTGAAATATTTTTAATATCACTGAATCACTAAATATCACATATCACTAAATAATGATTTAATATCACTGAATCAAACCAATTCATCTAACTATAGTAATTTTACTGAAATACTGAAACAGCTAGTAAATACTGCATGTTCAAGGTTTTTCAGTGAAAACAGTGTTCTTGACTGCATAGCTCTAGACTACAGCTCCACTCTGACACTCCAGAACAACTCTCCCTGCATACTGCAACATCCATTATATGATTAATCCTTTATGAAATATAACAATTATAATTAGTACTTTAAAAAAATATTTTCTTTCATATTCTTATATCAACTTGTAGCAAATCCCTACCCTGCATAAGATGTAATTAAACCCCATTCCTTTGCTGACAGTTCAGTGATAATGTTTCTACATTCTTTTCAGGAACTATTGTGTAGGGATAGAACAGTAACTGCTACTATTATTAATTTGTGTACTGGGAATCACTAACAGATCAAGACTCCTCTATACAAGAGTATGTACAGACACTGAGGGTGCCCACAAAACGCTTGCAATGCTGGCAAGTGCAAACTAAGTCAGAAATAAGAGACAGTCGATGGATGTCAGCAGAGCAGGAATATAGTAAGTCCTATAACAGCATTAGTCAGTACGATAGTTTTACTCAGATTTATTGCGCTGGATTTGCAGAAATGTAGGGCTGAGACAAATCTCCTGTTCAGCCTTCTTTGCCCAGAATAAAGCTTATTTTCCCTATTTGAGCAATTGTTCACCTCCTGTTTCTGAATAACTATTCATATTTGAAGCCTGTTTTCATGTCCTCCAGAAGCTTGTATTCTCTTGAAAAAACAAAATTTCCAACCTTTCCTAATACGAAGTTTCTATTATTTTTTTATCTCTTTGTTCTTATCAAAAGAATTTAAACAGGTTTTTTTCCTTCCTTTGGGGGCACTTCTCTCATTGAGATCTTAACAGAACTCTGGAAGGAGACATAGCTATTTTGTTTTCATACATAGAATATTCTTGTATTATGTAAGAATTTGCCATGTTTGCGGTGAAATGCCAAGCAGATTTAGGTAAGGGTTTTTTTAAAATCTATTCTATTTTACCATATTTCTACTTGCTTAGTGTTTATTTTGTATGTTTTTTTCTCTTCTTTAAGCATAGTAACTTGCCTTTTATCACATTCCATCTTTTAAATTTTCAACCATTTTTCTGGTTTCTATAAATTTTCAAAAGCATTTGCCATAGCCCTCAGCTTAGTATTGTCTGTGTACTTTATGAATATACTATCATTGTACTCAATAATCAAAATTTTAAAAAGGACCAGGTTCAGGACAACTGCTGGAGGATGCCACATATAAAAGCCTTCTAACTTGATAATATACCACTAAAAAGATACCCTTTGAAAGGGATCTAGGTCCTACTTTTACATTCAGGCAAATGACTGTGATCACTCTTCCTGTGGAAAGATACACAAAAACTTTATAATTTACTGGGGCTGTAGATGGATAGTAGACCAAATTGCGACATGAAAGACTCCTAGCTGATGCATAGCACATAGTTTTTGCACTTTGTGATCATTACTGGGCTACAGAGTTTCTGTGGAAAAGCAGAAGATTGTGGAAGCCTGCAGTTAGGTCTTAAATTATTCTATGCAAAAATCTTTGTATTTATGTTGTAAAAGTGCCATTTATATATGCAGAACGCTACAAAAATTCCACTACAAAACCAAAATTTGCATGTTTCCTAAGTTTTATGATATATATTTTTCTCACAAAAGTCAAAGTATACTAAACTATTAATTTGGTATATTATTATTAGAGAGAACAAACATCAAAAATTACTATGTATGGGAAAAGTGTTTGATTTATAACCACTTTAAGTATTTTCACCATTTATACTTTTAATTGGTTCAGTAAATTAACTTTGGTATGACATGGATGTAAAGGTGTGGTGGATATTTTTCCTGTAATTTCCTTCAATTTCAGTAATTACGTTAATTTTCACATGATGCAGCAGTACCGCATAGGAACAACAGTTAGAACAAATTCAAGCATTTTATTATGCTTGATTACACTTACAATTATGCTTGCACTATCCACTCATCCACTCCATACATGGTTTAGATGAGTGGATAGTGAGGTGGATTGAGAACTGGTGGAATGGCAGAGCTCAGAGTGTTGTGATCAGCAGCACAGAGTCCAGTTGAAAGCCTGTGGTGTTCTCCAGGGGTCAGTACTGGGTCAGGTCTTTTTCAACATATTCACCAATGACCTGGATGAGGGGACAGAGTGTACCCTCAGCAAGTTTGCTGATGACACAAAACTTGGAGGAGTGGCTGACAGGCTAGAGAGTTGGGCAGAGTGGAACATAATGAAGTTCAACAAAGGAAAGGGTAGGGTCCTGTGTCTAGGGAGGAATAACCCCATGCACCAGTAGACATTAGGGGTTGGAAAGTAACTCTGCAGAGAATGACCGAGGAGTCCTGGTGGACAAGTTGACCATGAGCCAGCAATGCACTCTTGCGGCCAAGAAGGCCAATAGTATCCTGGGGTGCATTAAAAAGATATCCTCTCCCTCTACTCTGCTCTGGTGAGGCCACATCTGGAGAGCTGTGTCCAGTTCTGGGCTCCCCAGTTCAAGAAAGGTAAGGAACTACTGGTCCCTTCCAATCCCTGCCATTCTGTGATTCTGTGATCAAAAAAAAAAAGGCGGCTTGGATTGCTGCAAGTGTTTTTATTTCTGTTTCAAGAAGAAATCAGAGAGGAAATTAAATCACCTGCAGTCCCAATTAGCATTTAAACAGTCTCCATTTGGCAGTGAATTTTGTGATCTTATTTAGGTTAAAGAGGTGAAGAAAGCATTTGTTTCTGTCTGTGCAGCTGCTGCTGGGTCAAGTTTCTCCTGAAAGGATGCAAGGATTCACGACTATGGCAGAGTTGTCAGATAAAAGAGTGTTTCCTAATTTTTCATATTGAGGGCATTTGTTGATCTCATCCACATTCAGACCAGGATATCCATGCCTTCTCCCTGTGACTTAATTTTCTTGGAAAAAAAGAAGCATGAATGCAGGCTTGAATTCTCGTCGCATTTCTGTCTCAGTGGGTACTTCCCTGCAGCTCAGTCATAGCAAGGGAGATAACATCTCAGTGAGGAGCCTTGATGAAGACAAGAGTATCCCCAAAAAGGCAACAGTGTATGGGCTCCATGTAACACATCTCTTCTAACTTCAGGAATATATTTGAGAAAGCCCAGTGCTCTTGCGGGAGCTACGCATGTCTTTTTGAAACCCGCTTTTCTACTTTTTCTGCCTTTGTTTCAGTGTGGTGAAGCCACTTTTGCTGAAGACCACCCCTGGATGTGGATATCTGTGATCCCTGCAGGAGAAAAAGTTATTCGCCACTCTTAAGGTGACCCTGTGGTCAGGGGAATTAAATCTTAGCTACACAGAACTGTCAGGTTTAAGATGAGCCAAAAAAAGGAGTAATCAAGAGGGTAATTCTATTCTATCTGTCTGAACATTTGTTTTAATCTCATGACACAGTGCTTGAACAGAAAATCAGAGAAATGTCTACCTCTCTCGCTTCCTACCTGGTAGAGAAGTAACTGATGTGTAGGGGAGATAGGGAAGTTATGTTTTTGTAGCTTTGGTAGTGTGTGAACAACTTCTTACAAGAAAAGTAAGGCAAGGAGTCTTATGGAAAAGAGGGTTCTGTGCTGTTCGGCTATTTACTCATTTTCTACTCTTAATTTATATTCATTTTTGGCATGCTTTCAGCTGGTCCCAGGCTCACAGGTGAAGCAAATTGCTCCACACATACGGACCAGTAACTCACTCCGACCTTGTCCAAGACGCATCAAGAATCACTACTGTCTGCACCACAGTAGGTCTAGCTCAGAGAAAATGAACGAATCTATAGATGTTGATGGCCGTGTGAGTTTCATGCTCATGCAGCAATATGTGTTACAGAACAGCCTTGTACCAACCCAACTCACTGCACAAGCAGCATAAAGGTAGCGTTTAGCTTGGTGAAAGACCATCTTGTCTTTTTCTCTACTGCTTACATTTTCTGAGACAGGAAGAGCAAGCCCTGGTATTACCTATTTGCTGCATTGTTTTCAGTGAGAGTATTTATGAATACTCTGATTAGCTCCCTCGTGTAATACGTTTGTGAGATGTATACATTTACCCTAGGAACTGGTGTTGGAGTTCCCTTCACACTGGCTACTAGACAACTATTAAATGGTAAAAATGCTTGCTTTGTTGCCACATTGAACTGTACTTAAAATGGCAATCCAGAGGTGCAAGATTCTGTAACTCATTACAGGCCCTTACTTGAACAGATTTGTAGTAACTCATTGCCATAGTTCATAACTACAATATAGATTACTTCATTTATCCTCACACTTCTTTCACTTTATGTAATATATTCTTATTATATATAAAATACTGGACTATATTTAACACGTAATCTTGATTTATGAGAAACAGTGCACACTGTGGAGGTTCACTGGTGTTTTTTCATGGCAGCATTGCAAAGATGGCATGTTCTACAACAGAATGGAAATCATTCTGGCAAAGACATTAATAGCTAAGGTTAAGTTTACTGTGGCCAAAACAGAATCCCCAGTAATTGGCCAGCATTGCTCCTTATACAAAGAAGCTGGACAAAAATACCATCATGTCTGCTGGACATTTGGCTCGGAAAGGCAAATCTTTGCTCTATTTCTAGATATGTACAACTATGTTGCATTCTGTTTCTTCCTAAACAGCATTTCCAGAAAAATAGTGTAACTTTCCTGTAGGTCCTTATTATCTTAAGCTTGGTGCAAAATAGCAGCCAGAACAAGGAGGTCCTAAGCACAGTTGCTATACTGTGGCTAATAATCTGACATTATTGGCTAATCAATTTCCAATTGAAATATGGCTAGAAGATAAATAATAATCTTTTTGCTGTTGTTAATTCAATAATTACATCTCTTCTTTATTGCAACTGGCCTGCATAGCTTACATTGCCTCTCAAATATGTTATAACTCCTGTTTCAGGAATAAGATGAAAGAGAAGAGAAAGGAAAGCTTCTGACCCCAGCAAGCTAACCAGACATAAACCGGCAGTACAGCTGCACTTGCATGGCACTTCACTCAGACTAACAAGCCACCATTTCTGATGATGATGTTGTTAGCTCGAATACAATGATGACATTGTTAATACAGATACCGGTAAAACAGAACAGGCTTTTGCTCAACCATGTTGGTATAAAGGCAGAGTAACCCTGGGTATAGCTAAATGTTTGTGAGGATATGCCATGCATCTCTTCTCTTGATTGTTTGTAAAATCTGTCCCTCTTCAGCAGTTCTTGTTCCAGCCTCTGTTGGGTGCATGAGGTCTCACTCCTTCCCAATCTGTTTCAGTATTCGTAGTATTATAGACAAAATATATCGTGTATCTGATAATTATATGATGTTATAAATAATATTATTTCTCTCACTGGTGCTTATATCCCATTTGAAATTTTCCACAATCACTTTTATTTTTCTCTCCCAGACCTATTCTACAAAGGTGCTGTGAGGGATAATGAAATGGATGCAGATGCACAGAAATTTTATAATAATATATTCTCAATATATATATTTTACAGTAGTAAAATTCAAAACAACAAAAAAGCTCATTTGGGACTCTGTAGGGGGATTAAGTATCTTATTCAGCATTTTTAATGTGGTCTGAGCTTCAGAATAGATCTAGTTGCATACAAAGTCTCCAACATATATATTATAAGGTGTATTACAAGCTGACCTTCCCAGTTTTATACAAGTTCTAGAGTCCTGAAAGTTTTGTTTCCAAGTTTGTTTCCTCACCTTGCATAAACTCTACACCCATGTCATTCATGAGGACTGAAAGTAAAATTAAATGTAACAGGTATATAGGCTTTATTCTTTCAGAGAATACAATTAACACTTAAATGTTTCTGTGGCAGAAATTAGTAATTCAACTCCCATTCAACACTTTTATTTAGTTAAGAGCATTAGAAAGCTCTGTGTTTTTAATCTGGAACTATATTGACAAGTTTACTGCCCTGCTTCTCTGTTCAGCTCACTGTTGTAATTCTATTGGTTCTTTAGACATATTTGCAATTTATGCCACTGGAAAAACTAGTAACACCAGGACTATTTTTAACAAACCAAAGCTCCAAATTTCTTTTGGAATTAATAGTGGTACTAAAACAGAAGCACCCTTTGTTGTGGTAGAAAATAAAATTGAAACATTTTTATATGCTGAATACTAGTCCCTGTCTTTATTTTTTGTGTGCAAGTAAAGATCTGAGCATTTCCTGCTACCTGTGAAACAAAATTTACATAGGAGGATAACATTTAGATGCAAAGATGTTCAGCAGCACCTTCCCCCAAGAGCTAAGCAATAAACAAACACATAACACACCAAAGTATTTTCAGAAAATATTTTGGTTTACATTCTACTGCTTTCAACAATTTGAATTTCTACCGACAGCAATAACATAGTTGTTATATTTCACAATATCAAAACAGTGTTTAGGCCTATGGCTGTGAGATTTACACTCATGTAAAGCCAAACTCATCTCAGAGTGTTGGTAGAAACAAGAGCCTTTATAAATTCAAGTGCAGGTTAAGTAACTGTCATCTGTCAGTGCTGTAAATAGTACTTCTGGCATGCATTCTGCAACAGTGGCATAGAAGTAAATGGGAGACAAAAAGTCTCTTATCTGAAAGGATAAACTCATAAATTGTATAGAAAATGAGCCAAATAACCTATCCTATGGAAGATTATTTAAGTTCATACAACATTCTTACTGGAAAAGGTACAATTCTAGACATTATGTATAGCTTGGTAGATAAGGTTTTGGATCAGTATTTGTTTGAGAACATATTTTAGAATATATATATTGTTTGAAGCCAATCATTTAAGGTACCTTTTTGCACTTCCAGGCAGGCAGGAGCAACATCAGCCTTTGGTTTGAATAGGCAGGAATTTGATGTCTCAGTGGCACCGAGCCTAAGCCGTTACTGAGCTTCATTAACATTCCAGAAACAAACAAACAGTTTTCAAAGGGTTTAAGAGCTCACATTTTCTGCCATACTAGCCAGGTCATAAAGCTTTTTGGTATGCTCTGAGTAGTGGACAGAAGGGGGTCATGTCTACTCACAGTACTCTGTACACATTAGCCTTACTATGACTATTAGCCTCAATTTTGCAAATGAGAAATAGAATGAATAAGAAACACTACGACTAAATTTTAAATTATTTATCACAGTTTGGTTTTGTCTATATGCCTCTCTATTGCCTGGTCCAACAGACCGGTTTTGTAGTTCTGAAACAGAATTTATAAAAATAGTAATAAAAGACATTGCAAAGACTTTGCAACTATTAACTGGAGCACATAATGACGGAGAATTTTAGCAGTTTGTGTTTCCCCTGTGATTCATCTGGGACTATCCACCAACACTGAATCAATGAATCCTCTATTATGTTTTATTTTCTCCAACATATCTTTATGCTGATTCAGTCTTCACAAGCTGTATTTTCTTGTGTTGACTCATGCACTAAAACACTTCTACAGATTCAGCTTTCTTCCTTATCTCTGCAAGAAATCTGGTTCCTTTCTTTTAATTTTAGTCAGGACAAGAAGACAAGGAGGAAGAATATGATTTTCTTGTTGATTTTGAAATACTAACAGTCAAATCCATAAAGCCCCTCCTCAGGGAGAGTTCTAGAGACTTCTGAGTTTCATTTTCTTATCCTCACTATTAGATGAACTGTTCATACAAACATATTTCAGTTCAGAAGTGTTTGTACTCTGCCTGTTCTCACTGTTTATCTTTTGTGTAATTTGCAATATATTCCTATTACTATATACTGCTTGGGTGATTGAGCTTCTTCTGAGGCAGAAGATAAATAAGGTTAAGTCATAAAGAACTATTAGTTTTGTGCGAATACCTTTGCATTAATATAGGTACAGCTAAATATGTTGACAGTGAGACTCTAAATGAATGTTCACAAGTGTGTTTGGAAGTATACCACAAAATATAGGGAAAAGACAAACAAATTAGAGGAGGATTATTTTGGTACATATGTTACAGAGGCTAAATGTCTATCAGACATGGACAAAAGGAAAGTCACCTTTCTTCCTCTTCTGTAGTAAACCCTTTCAATGTTCATGACAGGTGAGATGTTTCAAATCATTTATGTCACAATAGCTGGGAAAATAATCTGACTATGAGTAGTCATAAAAAGAAATACATTTGAGTACATTCTAGGTATGTAATGTTTATATTTTTATTAAAATTTGTTCGTGTATTTCTACATATTTCATATGCATAATACAAGAAGATAGTGAAGCTGATAGTAATGAATTCTAGTTCTGGAAGTAGAATTTCAAGTGCTAGGAAACTGATAATATGAAAAAGACATAAAAAGGCTACGAAAGGCAAAAATATTACTAGGAAGTTTCAAAGGAATACTATATTAAGATAAAAAGAAATCCTAATGATAGTGCTTATTCATTATAAGGTGAAAACAGTATAAATATAAGTAATAATATGGAAAATATATATGTGTTCAGCAAACATATATATTTCTGTTTTGACTTTGGAAAAATGCCAGACAATTATGAGGCTGTAGTTAATCAAGAAATACTTTCCATTTCAGCAATGGGAAATATGCTTAAAAGGAGTTTATTATATCTTTAAATTTTTTCTTTTTAATCACCACGTCTGGATAACTGACAATTTTGAGACATAAATAAAATGTATTGTATACTATCAGGCCCTGCTTCTTATTCCCACCAAGGGAAGCTGTTGTGTTTACTTTGCTCGTGTTGCAGTGTTTGTCCTTATTATCATGTTTCTGTTCAAAGGTTAATATTTTCGGAAGGCTGCTCAGTCAATATATAACTAAGTCCCTTATTCTTCTCCTTGACAACTGTAACAAACATTTAGTAAAGGTTGTGGCAGATTCTCCATCACTTAACAGATTCTAATAAATATTGAAAGTTCTATGATCTGTGCTGATAATGAGAATTTTTTTCATCTGAGAATCTGTGATTAGCACAGCCTTGGTTATTACCTGATGCTGGTTCTGTCCACATCTGGGTAAATCTCTTTAAAAGCCAATTTTTTCTGCTAGCAAATATTTTCCACCCTTATGTGTTACTGTCATAGAACTGCTGGTAGATAGCTGCAAAATAACGGAATATTGTTGCTATGGGATACTCTTTTATAAAATCTGTAAGAACGTGGTGTAGTTCTGTAAGAACGTACGTACAATCCACTCTGAGCCTTTCTCCTATAGAGGAATTAGCTTGTGTGCAATTTTCCCCAACAGCTACAGCTATACATAGCTTTTGCATTGAACGGGACAGAGGAAATGTCGTTGATAGTGTTATGACCCCTGTCAGAGCCAGGCAGTTGAGTTTGTCTTCGGTTTGTATCTGTGCAGCTGGCAGTTTACATATGCCTCAATCACAGATCAGTGCATGATGTAAATCATGAGCATTATAATGCTTTGTTGAGCTTTTTCTTCTGAAACTTAATATGGTAGTAGTTTCATTTTATATCATCTTGGCATTATTCAAGCTATGTCCTCATTCAAGCTGTGGCCTCAGACATTAAGAAATCCTCAG
Organism: Pluvialis apricaria; assembly: GCA_017639485.1. Taxonomy (NCBI): domain Eukaryota; kingdom Metazoa; phylum Chordata; class Aves; order Charadriiformes; family Charadriidae; genus Pluvialis; species Pluvialis apricaria. The sequence goes on along the minus strand of CM030011.1, from coordinate 36,396,456 downwards.
GCTTTTAAAGAAGATACAGGTGGAGAAAAACACCCCATGTCCTCCCATTGAGCTGTTCTACCAACAGCTTAACTTGAGCTGCATGGGAAACATTGGCTTCAGAATCCCACTGTCATTCCAGCCCATTTGAAACAGTCATCTTCTCACCATCCAAGAGCAGAGCTGTCTCATTTAGAAGACATTAAGAGAAAGGAACACAGAAGAGTTCTTTAGTATTAAAAATGATGGGAAGTTTGTTTTCCAAGAGTTCTTTCCAAACTACACCACACTACTATTCATTAATCTTTATCTTTACCAGTACTAATACTGTTTTATAAAACACGTAAGTTACTTGTAATGAGGCCTAACGTTGCTAATTTTGCCTGGGCTCCATTTTGGGTATGGCTTACCTTAGGAAAGACTGTTGTGGTATAAGCAGAATCCATCAGACTTATTGTAAATTTCTTTTAGACTCTGATTTAATCATCTGTAGTAGTAGAGATTATATTCCCATTTCAAATCTACACACTGCAACTGTAGAGTACAATGGCTTTTTTTTTTTTATTTCCTTCAACTAGATGTTTTGTATAGAACTTTCCCTATATCTCCCCATACCGTATAATTTAAAATGTATTGAAATTACTGCAGCGGTAGAAGAAAAATGTATAATTTATATACACATTTGAAAAAACCCTATGGCTTGAAATTCAAAAAAGACATTGACAGCCTTTGTTGGCCTTCTCTCCTAGAATTACTTTCAGATCCACTTGAATTTTAAGCTTCTTGCAAGATGAAAACATGTCCGCAACTTGTACAACACTCTACTAAGGGGTGTTCCGTGTCAGAATATTGTTCTTAGATAAAACATTACTCTGAATACCATAGCATAGCAACAGAAATAAGAAATAGTAGTAAAAAACAGAAGAAATAGTGTTGAAAGAAAAACTATTTTAAATTGTGCTTGTTTTTACACCCCACTGACTCCTTGACTGATCATTCTTCAACCTAACTTTTTCTAAGTAGAACAAATGGCCCGAGTCCCCATTCAGCAGACAGAGGCTGTGGCATGCATGCAGTACAGCTGGTGTTAGAGAGAATGACTGCAAGACAAACAGGTAAATAAAGGTTGAGCTTTACTGTGTGATATGAGAAGGGAGAAGGAAGTAGGAGAGCATATACTGCTGATTGCAAGATGAAATCAAGAGAAGAAAGTGAACTTATGTACAGGTAAATAAATATATATTTATATGTCATATAAAAGGAACATAAGGATATGATTTGTAGTGAAATTTCTGAAAGAGACATTAGCTCTAATTTCAGGATAGCAGTTATTAGTGATTCTCATGTATGCAGAAAGTGTTTGTGAAAACCTCCTCACTCAACAGGCTAGAAATAATGCAGCGCGAACACCCCACCCTGAACTCCAGCCCAGGTTTCCCTGCTTCTACACTTTGATCTTCTAAACCCAGTTAATTCTGAAGTTTGAAATCTTTCCTCAAGTTTCCTGTTGGAGAAGCTGCTAGTCACTTCTTGCTTGTCCACATCTAGGTGTCACTGCTTCTGCACCCAGGCAGCTCACTTTTGGTGTCCCGAGTCCCTCTTTTGTCTTCAGAGATGAAGCTTCCTCTTCTCTCTCCCACAGGGTTTAGGTCTTCATCTCTATATATTCCAAAACACTTTTAAGAAAGACTTCAGGAAAATATGATAACTGATTTATAAGTTCTTTAAAAGCTTCAGCTCAGTCTGTGACAGAGTTATATGTGTCATCTTTTTTTTAAAAAAATTCAACTTCCATATTCTAATCCCTCAGTTTCCTCAGCAGTGAATTTCAAAGGATGATTATTTGCTGCACTGATAATTGTTTCCATTGATATGCTCTGAATCAAAAAAGAACGCCAAAACTTTTACAAAAGCAATAGTCTACTTCCCCTCTCTGAAATAGCATAAGATAAAGCAAAACAATCTTTCCATAGCAAAAACTGTGGAAAGAACTCAATTTGATTAATTAAGCCAAACAAATTTCTCACAGTGCTAGAATAACTCAGTCCCTGGATTCAGTAAATAGAGAACTTGTAATAGAATAGGAGGAAATGCTTACGCAAGTTTGGAAATACTTACTGAAGTTGAGGTGGATGAGGCTATCATTTCTAGTTTTACTCTTCCAAGAAATCATTTGCCGCTTTTGGAGAAGAACTGTAAGACATATCTCTAAAAGCACAGTTCACAAAGAAAAACTAAAAGGCAATCGGTTGTGCCTAAAGTTAAGAGGAGATTCAGAAAAGAGCTGTAATGAGTTACTTAGAATGTACCCCATATTTAGAAAAACTTTTAATCTGCCTGACATGCATTAAAAGCTCCAAAAATTGGAAACTGAAGTTGGCAATGTTCAAAGTGAAAATAAAATACACTCTTTGTAGTTAAATGCTACAACAGATTGTTGAGAAACTCTGAGAAATCTTCAGCATCAGCTTTTAAGTCAGGATGAGATGTTTTTCTGGGACATGGTTTCTTCTTCAGTCAAAACTTGCTGACATAAGCAGCAAGAGCAACTTGGTCATATTCCTTTGACTGCATTAAAAAGGGGGCAGATGAGGGTGTTATTGTGGTCTTCTCTGTCCTTAAAAACTCTGTCAATGAAAATCAAACTAGCTTTTATAAAAATTGCAACTTTTCTGTTATTCCTGTATTTGAACCTCAGCTTTGATAAGGACAATTGGTCAGATAGTTTAGAAGTTTAGAAGAAAAGATTTCATCCAGGTATAAAATGAATATTTTACATTATAAAGCTTGTATTTTTTTCTTCCTGTCAAAGCAACTCTGTGTTGAGGGTACAATTGACCTATATTTTCTGATGTATTCAAATAAAAATCCACACTCATGCCCAGAAAGCACAGAATTTAATATAAAACTGTTTTTCTTATTTCTTTTTTCTTTCACTTGAAAATACATTTACAGTGCAGGGTAATTCACTTCTTTTAGTGCCTTCATTAATGTGGTCAACATGCTCAATGAATATTTTTTTCATTTTAGAGACAAAAAATATTTCTGTGTAATTCTTCTCATATCTTTCTATAAATATGCAGTAGTTCCATAAAGGCTGAAAAAAGAGGTTATTAGTTTTATAGCTTCTTAAAAGGAAAGTAAATTTGTGACGGTAAACTTTAAAAACTAACATCTAAGTTGCAAATACGCATACCTATCAAACAGCAATTTCCAAATACTAATTTGGGCTCACTGGTGATGTGCAGAACCTTTAAGATACTGTGGGAATCTGTTTATTCTTGTGCTCTTGACTGGTAAATTGCATTAAATTTCAAGTAAGTTACATAAAGATCTTTCTATTATAATTCTTTCAATTTGTTTTTGTCAAAAAAAGGCATCTGCAAGAAAGTGTCTGAGAGGAAAGACAGTTCATAGGAGCTGCACCAAATTGTCACCTATTATGCACGTAAATCTAACATAGACTGGGGATAAAACAGTTTGGATCTTCAAGAGAAATAGGAGGATGCTGGAAAGTAGAAGGGCTATACACAAATGTATTTATCTGGGTTTTACTTATAGTTGTGGACTTAAAAGTACCAAAAAAAAATTAGAGTTTATTATGCATTACATAGCTCATTCTAGTCATGTTATTTGCTTGCTGCATCCTTGATTTTTGCTTTTTGTGTTAATTTTGTAAATGAATGTTGTACTATATTTAGCTGGGACCTTCAGTAGGATCTTTCAAGCTCTCTAATCTATTTATTTTCCTACAACCTTATCTAAGGGAAATCTTAATTGACATAGCTATATGAATGACTCAACAAAGTGGTAGCTAAACCACAGTCCACAGGTTGCCTTGGACTTAATTCTCACAGTACTCTACTCTGTAACCAAAACAGCTATTGAGATACCTTGCAAAAGCAAAGTTACTGCAAATGCTGTGTGGCTAGATTTTGAGGACAATGAGTCCTTCCACTAATAAGTCTATCTGGTATCTTAATTGGTAAGTAAATGAATAAAAGCTGTGTTTATTGCTGTGTAATTGACTTGTTTGTTTTCCCTGCTATCATTGATTTATTTTGGAGAGGAGAAGGGGACAAATCTTTGAATTAATTTCTATCTCCCCTACAACTGAAAAGTCATCTGTTTTCAGGAACTGGACCTACTATCTGCATATTTCCTCAAAATAGAGGCCAAAAGTACAGAAAACTGGAAATATTGTAGTAAGGTCAAATGTGGTGTGATAATGTTTCTCTAAATTGTTCAGATTAGCCAGCTATGTACCTAAGTGACTTATCAAAAAGCCAAGAACTTGTCCTGTTTCTTGAAATGTTTTTAAAATTTGCCTTGTGCTAATGAAAACACTTGTTGCGTTTGGTCCAAATTTGGGGAAATTATTAAATTCTAGCAAATCTGGTTGCTCTAGGGCTGTATTCACATCAGAGGCTAAACATAAACAATAGGAACAGCAGCATCCTAAGTGACTTATTTTGTATTTCCTTTTTTCCAAACAATGATTTTGTTATGCAGTAGTCTCTACTTCTAATAAATAACACTCATTTCTTGCCCTATGCCTATAACACATAACAGAGTATCACTGTCAAGGCCTGTAGTAATACCCAGCTAGTCAACAGAGCAGAGTAGTTTGCAAATGAAGAACATTTGTCTGAATAACATATTTCTGAATGAGAATTGCTTTGTTTTGCAGAGAGTTTGGCCGCTGGAAAGTGAACAATCTTGCTGTTGAAAGAAGAAATTTCCTTGGTTCCCCACTGCCACTTGCCCCTGAATTCTTTCGTAACATAAGGCTACTTGGACGGCGCCCAACCCTTCAACAGATCACAGAAAACCTTATCAAGAAATATGGGACACATTTCCTACTATCAGCTACCTTGGGAGGTAGAGTTTATGCTTGGAAATATTGTGCATGAGTTTGGCATGACTGAACTAAAACTGTTGGTCACAACTGATTTCTCTGTAAAACTGTGGTGGTCCCTTCTCAAAGCAGCTGGGCTGAGCAACTCTCCCTGGGCTGGCCTTTAAAACATGGGAGCAGGTTTTGACCATGACCTCATGGTTCCTTCTTCTGCTGATGTTAAATTTTGCTTTATTGATTCTGTATAAACAATTTTAGGGACAAAAAGATAAGAAATCCTGCTGCTAAGACTAAGATACCTTTCCTGACCTCCCAGAGTAAGTGCTTCTGGTCTTTTGGGGATGTTTCTCTGCACTAAGAGGCCATTAAGGAGAGTGACATTTTTTTCTGTAAGAGGCCCTGATAACTATTTACATAATAACAGGTTACAGAAGTATCTGGGCCCATTACAGTACTGCAGATATGAAGCAAGAAAACCAGTACCAATTATATCCAAAAAATCTTTTCAGCTAGGAGACTTTTAAAATACTTTGACTGTTGGGATGTCCCTATATTGTCACTGTACCATTTTTAGGACTAGTCTCCACTTAACCAGTGGGACTAAAAGTTTCAAAATGAGATGATGATTCTTTGCCATGTGATTCCTATTAATGTAATAGAATCTGAATCCCTAAATCCCCACAGACTAATTTGGAAAGGGTATCCTGATGTATAATTGGGATCCGGTCACCAAACGGATTGAAGAAATCTAGTGAAGAGGCCTAATGTTCAAGAGAGAGCTTAAATTGTTCTGAATGAAACATAATTAGTGCCTGCAATTACCCATCTAGGCACTACAAAATGAACTGACATTTTAGAAACGCAGTTTTATCCCTTGGTGGGTGATTATATTAAAGATAATCCTGGTGATTGAGTATCATTCCAGCAGGACAGTCTTGTCAAAATCCTTTATTCACCTGAGGAATGGTTCTCTTTAATACATTTCATAACTGAATTCTAACCATATATTAAGGAAATGACAGCCTTCCTATTCTCTTTTGGCTGATATCTGAGATCTATAATAACTGAAATGGCTCACAGTAGCTTCATTTTGGAAAAGACCATTCTAGAAACAATGTGAATTTCTGTCTCACTGTAGTTATTTAAAATAATAAAGAACTAATTCCTATCATTATTTTTGGAAACTAATGCTTCTATGGCAAATCCTTCACCATTAGAATTTTAATAACAAATTATATGTGTTGACAAGTAATTTTGAATAAAATTCCCAGAATTTCTTTTAATTACTCAGTATTTTTCTTCCATGCAAAAAAATATACTTTTTATGAATGACCATGTATTTTCTTGTGTATACAGCACATAGCACATCTGAACAGTAAACTTCACTGCAGAAGAGAAAGAAAATGTTTCTTAAAAATATAGCACAACAATTAAAGATGTGGCTGCAGCATCTATCCTAATGCAAGGGTTATTCAGTGATAAAAATTATTTTTTAGGATTATTAGCTATTTGCTAGTTATTAACTAACATAACTTTCAGTACTAACAGCCATATGATCAAATTCATTTTCAGATTGAAATTGGACCTAACAACTTGGAGAAAATAATCTAACGCAAGCATAGCTCTCTTAAAGAGTAGAAAGAACCAGTATCACACTGATCACAAAAGAGCTACAGACTTGACACATTTTCGGAAGTATGGCCCTAAGTAAAAGCTAAAACTTAAGAGTAGTTCTTTTGAAAACATTTGAAAATGGTATCTTAAACATTCAATATTCTCCACAAAGCTTCAGGATTTGATGCAAAGAAACTGGGGTAGGGTACCCTTTTCTCATCCCTCTTCAGACCACCTCACAAAGGCCTTAAATGCAGTAGCTGCCACATACTTGCAAAAATTTTCCACTCACAAGGAAGCAGTGTTGACTTCTGGGCTCTGTCAATGCTTAATCAAGTAAAAGGGAGCTTTTGTATTAACTTTGATGGATTTTGATTTAAGTCCCTAGCCTTAATTTTTAGGCATTTCAGGCACACCTGATGCCTTCCAATTATCATTGGATGGGTGGTGAATACTTTGAAAAATTAGATCAATTAAAATATTTACAAGGAATTAGTAATTTCTAAGAATGCTTTCATGAGGTAGCTAATAACCCTACAGTTTCCTGTGTGTGTTAGTTTTCATTTTTGGGCTAGATCAAATGGGGATTCCCAGAGATGCTTGTCCACACTGTGAGAAACACGCTCACTGGATTGAATTTTAGTCAGGGGCAAATTCGGTGGAGCAAAGGATATTTATTTCAGCACTGGGAGCTACACAGGGGATTTCTCCTCCTGTGCCTCAGTTTCCCCATTACAAACGCAGTTTTTATTCCATATTCCTCATGCCTATTCATGTTTTTTCTTCGAAAACTTTTGCATAATCAATGAGTTTTCAGAACACAGCCTTCCCCCAGTTACATAGTCAATGAGCTCTTGGAATGCAACCCACCCCCAAACATGCCCCCCTCCCCTCTAGTGGCGCAGGCGCTGTGCTTCTTGGTGGTCGTTGAAGTCTTTATCACCATGTCCTCCTGGTGGCTTCTTTACTCTTCACACTCCTGTGGTTATCTTGGCTAACGACACCACCTTTTGCTTTTCACAACGATCCAGTACTTCCAACTGTTGTTTTCTTTGATATCCCATCTAACACTATCCCTTCCCCCAAACACGTAGCAAGCACATACCTATCCTAGCTGAAGCCGTAGCAAGCACGTATCTATTAACTGCATAGCAAGCACACACCCATCTTAGCTGAAGCTGTAGAAAACACACATCCATTTTAGCTGAAGCAAAATTATTTTGCTAAATTACTTATTACAACACGTTATTAACATGTAATTAGATTTTTTTCTTCCAATAATGTACTTGCATTTTCCCTTTAATTACAAATTGTTTTATTCTGAAAGCTTTGTCACTTGTGTAGCTCCTTAAAAGCAGAAGACCAAACTGGGTGTGCATTTATCTAATGAATATCCAATCATCTGTGTTCATGGACATATAGGAAAGCTTGGCAAATGAGTGATCCTGTGGTAAGGTTTGTCTGCCTCTGTGACCTTTTTACTTTCCTGAATATCTCTTTTTTACCATAAAGGGAACTCTTGCACATGGTTGTTTGTGATACATTCCCAAGTCTTTCTTCACAAACATAGAAATATACTTCTCAAGGGCATTCTGAAATGAGAACTTAGGGAAGTTCTATTTTCCTTGCTGCTACAAGATAATGTGGAAAATGACATTTCTCACTGCTTCTGTTTCTTACGGAATTTTATGTTCTTGTGGCATACGCCAAATGTCTGTATTGAGCAGCTTCATGCTGCGTGATAGGACCCTATGTAATCCAATGTTTGCTGTTCTTTATTGAGCAGTGGGTTCACAGGTGAGTCATGTGCCTGTGCACAGGAGTAACTTCTGCTTCTGTTACCCACTCTAACCACTGAAATGATACCCCATACCTAGCATTAATTTATATACTTTTTGAACGTGCATTTTCATCAACATCTGCTTAAGTTTGGGAAAAGGACCTGATAAATCCCTAGTGGCACATTCATACATGAACAGATTTTTCACTAGGGCTATACTATTTTTTATAACAAAAGCATAATATATATTTTTTAAAATTTTTACTATAATATGTTACAGCTATAGCAGCTGATGTATTCTATTTAATCAGATACTTCTGAGGAGTTCATAGGCCAAAGACCATTATGCCTTTGTAAGACACATATATGTGTATGAAAGTGGAGCTCTGAATAGTTAACTGTGGATGATGCTCAGATATATCTGCCTTTGAGTGTTATCTTTTTATTACTGGTTTCTCACTTTCTGACATGAAGTGATGGGAACTGCTTGAATCACTGCTTTTTCCTACCACTACCCAGTCTACAGATCAAAATATGAAACATCAGGGCTTGTTGTCCTTTCATCATTACAAAGATGTGGGTACAGGAAAGTAATCTCTCAATAATTGAGGCAAAAAATAGCACTAAGTATTTAAATCATATGAATATGTATTATTATGTATAACAAAATATATTTACTCCTTCAATAGATGGTTATATTTAGTTACAGTTGTTACACCATTATGCCAATTCTACCATGAAAATGATGGAGATTTGCATATTTTATTTAAATAATTCCTGGAGATATTCTTAAAATGCACACAAAATTAATTTCTAATTCCTGAATCATAGATTCATAGAATGGCTTGGGTTGGAAGGGATCTTAAAGATCATCTAGTTCCGAGCCCCCTGCCATAGGCAGGGACACCTTCCATTAGATCAGGTTGCTCAAAGCCCCATCCAACCTGGCCTTGAACACCTCCAGGGATAGGGCCTCCACAACTTCTCTGGGCAATTTGATCCAGTGCCTCACCACCCTCACAGTAAACAATTTCTTCCTAATATCTAACCTGAATCAACCCTCTTCCAGTTTAAAACTGTTACCCCTCGTCCTATCGCTACACTCCCTGATCAAGAGTCCCTCCCCATCTTTCCGGTAGGTGCCCTTTAAGTGCTGGAAGGCAGCTGTGAGGTCTCCCCATTGCCTTCTCTTCTCCAGGCTGAACAACCCCAGCTCTCTCAGCCTGTCTTCATAGGAGAGGTGCGCCAGCACTCTGATCATCTTTGTGGCCCTCCTCTGGACTCACTCCAACAAGTCCATGTACTTCTTGTGTTGGGGGCCTCAGAGGTGGATGCATTACTCCAGGTGGGGTCTCATGAAGGCAGAATCACCTCCCTTGACCTGCTGGCCACGCTTTTTTTGATGCAGCCCAGGATACAATGAGATTTATAAACTCTTGTTTAGGAGTCTTATATCTAAATGGCCACGGATTGGTTAGGAGTCTATGTAAATTCCTATACATCTATTTTATTTCATACTAGCAGAGCGTAGAATATTTTTCTCAACTCAGAAATTTAACTTATAAATACAAATCCTGGAAATATGTTCATATAAACCTAGAAAGAATGAAATATATAGGCTAAGGTGTAAGCTTGGAAATTCCAGGGCTCACAGGGACATTCGTATATATTGTGCCGCGCTCAGTCAATAGTGTGAATGTCAGTCTCCTGCCCCCTATTAATATCTGTCAGTGACAGCAGCTACATGATAATAAAACATCAGTATAGTGACTCATCTAATTTCTTGAACCAATCCTGTGGCGTTGTTTTGTGAGCATTGCCAAATGTTTTTATGCTATTTCTTTTAAACCTGAGAAAGTGAAGTTAACGGACTCTTGAATTTAGTGAAGTAGAGAGAATACTGCTTTCAGAGCTTGCAGAAAACAGTTGTGTGGATCTGATGCTGAATAACCATATTTTCTTAGTATTCACTGTCATTAATCCTTTTCAGTTCCTAAAATTCATAAACTTGAATAGTTTTCTAAATCACATTTGTTTTTTAGCTAATGCTTGGATGTCAGCTTAGCCTATTTTATGGTGGCAGACTGTAACCAGTAAAAAAAGAAGATTCATCCATGTTTCAAATGTGACAGAAGAGTCTCTTTTGGCATGAGTATAATTTCCTTTAAATTAATTTAAATCTCAAATTGTCTTCCACAAATTAAATATGAGTTGGTGATGTTACTTTACAAATCCTCAAGTACTGGGGGTGAAAGGGAGACCTGTTACAACTCTGCAGTGACATGGATGCCTGTGTGCCAACATATGGGGGAGTTCTCTGTTTTTTAATCCACTTTTTCTAGCAAGTGCTAAATCAGCTCTGACAGATGAAAAACTTTCAGAATCTGTAGGATGCCTTTTGAACAGCAAATATTTTTGAAACCTACCTGATTGCACCCAGTACTAGCATGGTGTCTGAGAATACCAGTGATGAACTAGGACCTGCTTGTTTGAGATGCCATACAAACACAACACAGATTTTCAAGGAGAGCTTCCTTCATATTTACACCAAAGGTCCCATCTCTCCAGCTGCATGGCTTCTCTCAACCTTAGGAGATGTAATCTCATGTGATCCAAGTCAAAGTCAACATTCAAATTCATTTCAACCTGGTTGCAGAGCATGAAAACCAAAATATATCTGTCAGGGACTGCGGACAGAGATTGCAGGGCTGGGGATGTTAGGTTATCCTGCCTGCCAAAACGCACCCACCAGCAACTGGCACAGCAAGCAGGACTAGGATAATAAGATGATGTGATAACTGTGAGGGGGTTCAAAGGTTATTTTCCTGACATTTTCTAATCAAAACAAAACAATGCAATACACAACAATGTCCTTTTTCAAGCTTTTTTTTTTTTTTTTTAAATGGGAGTTTTTATTGCAGTTCTGCTCTCCTCCCCCTGGAGAACAAACATTTTTGATGGGAGAAAAATAAGCAAACTCTGTTTTAATAACAAAACTTAACAGAATTCTGTTGAAATAGAAGCAGTCTCACCATCTCTCCTGTGAGAAACACGCTCACTGGATTGAATTTTAGTCAGGGGCAAATTCGGTGGAGCAAAGGATATTTATTTCAGCACTGGGAGCTACACAGGGGATTTCTCCTCCTGTGCCTCAGTTTCCCCATTACAAACGCAGGTTTTTATTCCATATTCCTCATGCCTGTTCATGTTTTTTCTTCGAAAACTTTTGCATAATCAATGAGTTTTCAGAACACAGCCTTCCCCCAGTTACATAGTCAATGAGCTCTTGGAATGCAACCCACCCCCAAACATGCCCCCCTCCCCTCTAGTGGCGCAGGCGCTGTGCTTCTTGGTGGTCGTTGAAGTCTTTATCACCATGTCCTCCTGGTGGCTTCTTTACTCTTCACACTCCTGTGGTTATCTTGGCTAACGACACCACCTTTTCTTTTTCACAACGATCCAGTACTTTCAACTATTGTTTTCTTTGATATCCCATCCAACACCATCCCTTCCCCCAAACGCATAGCAAGCACATACCTATCCTAGCTGAAGCTGTAGAAAACACACATCCATTTTAGCTGAAGCAAAATTCTTTTGCTAAATTACTTATTACATCTCCTAATAAATAATACAGATCAATCAAAAGAGTTTACACCAGAGCAAGGTGGGGTGGTATGCTGGTTAATGAAACACAAAGAACCTCAAATACTTTTTTCTGTACTTTCCGGAGATTTCCTGCAACATTAAGGGCTTGTTGTCTTTTACCTTACAATTCATTGTAAGATATTTTCAGTGGAAAGTGGGTTGAGCTTGCAAAAGTCACTTTAAATATACTAGCTAAGACCTCTGGAAAAGGGGATAAAATGGAAAGAGAACTCCTAGTGAAATTTTGCACCTTATTTGCAGAGCCTGAACTAGTAACTGATTTACCTTTATGTTGTCTGCCCTCATATGACTGTGTCTTTAATAGTTTCACAAACAACTGCACAAAGCCCAGGGCCCCTGGCTCAAATCTCAGCCCACTCCATTGCTTTTCATTTCAGAAACATCTTACATACTAGCCAGAGTCACAAGGTAGGTTTTGAAAAGGCAGGTTTTATTGCAGAGGTGTAATTGAACTCCAACAACGCTGGAACCTAGACTGGGTTTTGATGGCAAATTTCTCTCAAAGTACAATCATTAGACTTTGCTGTGCTTTCCCAGTTCTTTATTTGTGGCAGGTGGCATGGATGCAGCATGGTGTGAATAATGGCCCACCTGGCTGCAGGACCAGCACCACCTCACATCAGGATGTACAAGTCTGCACTAATGCAACGTGCTCATGCCTGCCATACCAAGCAACCCTGGTCTGCTTTGCAGGAGGTTTTGGCAGCAGTTAAATAAACTATGAACCTATGTCTACTTATTACAGCAGAAAGATTAGGTAACTGGATGGGGAAATCCTGTTACTTACAGAGGCTGCTTTAATTCCTTGTTCTTTGGAGTTAAGGCAATTAATCCCTGGCTTGATGACTGCATGCACAAGAAAATGACCCATTAGGAAACTGTAGGAGAAGAAGTGTAAATATAGTGGTGAAAACTGAGGTAGACTCCAGCTGTAATATCCAGCTGTCCTGGGCAGCAGCTGTCCCTTCCAGGACAAAATGAACATATTGGACAAGCCTGGCCAGTCTAATTAGATAAGAGGCTCCTGGATAATTACAGTTTTGCCTGTGTAAGGTCTGAAGGGCCTGACTGTCCACTTAATTTATGAGAGATTGGAAAACACTGTAAGGTACACTAACATGAATGCACTCCTCTTTCTCCAAACACAAATGAATTTTGCAAGTTGAGGTAGCTGTATGCCAAATTTGTCAACAGATGTGGTCTCCCTCACCGAGGCATGCATTCTTCATTTAGCATTGCTCACTACCAAGATTATCTCCCTTTAAAGATGATGTCATCCTACCTATAATCTCTCTACAGCTATATTTTTTGGCATGTAAACACATCCAAAGCTGGCATCCCATCCTCTGAATGGGCAAAATGCCACCATAGCAGGTGGATGAGCAATGAAACTAGCACAAGTGGCAAGTCAGACTTCATCATGGTAGCTTCCTTTCCAGGAACAAGGAAATGGCATTCAGTGGAGTTGTTCAGCAGCTAAAATACAGGTATAATGATATTAATAATTGATTCTTGAGATTAATGTTGACGAATGCAAGTTATCAAACACAGGCTCAGTAAGTGAGAAGAGTGTTTTTGTAGTTACTTCAGATATAAGTTACACAGAAGAAAATACTGAGTCAATAAATTACTTTTTAAATTCATTTTCTAAAGTAGAGTTTTGCCTAAACACATTACTAAATTAATTAATTCTTGCTTAGCCTGAAATGCAGGAAAAACATATCTATGAAATAAACAATAGAAGTGAAAAATTCCTTACAAATTTAACAATATTAGTAGGTCTGATCTGGAATGACTCTTAACAACTCTCTCAGTCAAGCAAATGAGATTTTGGTTTGGTTTTGTTTTCAATAAAATTTTTAAATTCAAGAGTATTTCTCCATGTCTCTTTAAAGAGAAAGGAAGTGAGAAAACCACAACATAAGATGCTGGAGCTTCTCTTTGCTTTCAGAAAAGTACCTCTAATTTGAAAGTTAGGGAACTGGTTTTTACGTTTCCCTTTTTTTAAATAAACTGATTTTCAGTCTAATTATATATTTTTATACTTTTCAGTTATATAAATTTGGTTTAAGACATCTGTTGTATCAGGTTTCAGGCATCTTAGCATTGCTAAATTGATTAGAAAGCAAAGGATTGCCTATAACAAAATGTAACAAGGTATCTTTTCTGAAATCAGATATGATACATGTTTTAAAGAAAAGGAAACAAAAAAAAGAAAAGTCTCAAATATTATGCTGTTTTCATTTTCTCATTTTCCTGACATTAAATACTAAAAAAATGAGGGTATTAAGCAACCTTGGAAATAAAGACATTTTATACACAAATTAAATGTCTACAGAGTATCTCTATACTTTTGGTAAATAGAGGTTAGTATAGCAGAATTATCACCAGTGTCATTGCATTTTAGGCATAAATGTCTCCTATTTTATATTTGTTATTCATACAAGGCACCAAAAAAAAGAATAAATACCTAGAATAGCATCTGTTGCCATGTGCTTTGGCACTGAAGTATCTGCATCTGCCACCAGGGAGGGATATCAGGCAACAGCTAGGGAAAACTTCAGCTTGCCACCTTATTTCTGGCAAGATGAGATTTGCAGATGTTACTGACAAATGCTGTGGTTTCTGTTTCCCTGCTCAGGAGAGGAGTCACTCACAATTTTTGTGGACAAACGGAAGCTGAGCAAGAGGTCAGACGGAAGCGATCCCAGCATGAACAGCTCTGCAGTGACTCTGGAGACCCTGCACCAGCTTGCAGCCTCCTACTTCATTGACAGGGACAGCACACTGCGCAGACTCCACCACATCCAGATTGCCTCCACCGCCATAAAGGTAAGCAAAGTCCTCTAGAACCAACCTGCAGATATAATTCCAGATTCACTAGCTGCTTCTCAGGAGAAATGTGTTTTGATTAGTAAAAAATGATTTGTTAGCAAAACAATAATTGTTGTTCTTTTTCACCTGAATCAAAGTATTAAATTGATAATGAAGATTCTAGTTTAGAAGAGGGTCTAACGCAAGTGATACATACTTTGAATGATACAGATGGCCCTTATAGAAGTGTTCAGTCATTGAAACAATCTCCTCTACATGTATACTCAGCAACTGCATTTACAGGCAGACTTATATCTGTGTACAGGTGCATACAGTTCCCTCATACTTCTTTTGTTTTTTCTTTTTCTTTATTTTTTTTTATTTCCCCCCCCCCCCCCCCAAACATAGTTTATTGTACTCCTGTGACTGAAACTGACCTCTTGGTTATGCAGTTTTGTGGAAGCACATCTTATTTTCTGTTAGGAACTTCTTTTAGTACAGTTTGTGAGTCAGAGCATCCTGCCTACTGACTGCTGTAAGTCACTCATACCCCTGGAGGATGCTTGGCTAAGATCAGTGCCTTGGCAGGCAACATATATAAACAACATATATAAAGCAACAACTGTTCTTTTGAGCAGCTCTCTAGCCTTATGTTGTTTATTTCAGATAACATCTCTCAGTCAATTTCCAGCACTGAAGAGCAAATAAAATTTTGACTTTCAGTTGAATATGCATTAATTACGAAGCTTTTAATATAAGATGTGATTTAGAATCCATTCTGCTCATGGAATCTTTCCACTGATAGCAAAGTTCTTCATTAAAGACCATCTGAAGCCAATCTGCAGTTGCCAACTTCCTCAGCTGTTACTCAGGTAAACGTAAATTTACCTCCTTGGGAGTGCCAGGGACTTTACAGTGAGAAGGATACAACTGCAATTTGTGGCTCTGCAGGTCCTGTTCACTTTGGTTGTTGGTATATGGTGGTTATTCCTCCTGTGCCACCCATCATGGGCTGATACTTCCAGTTTAGAGCTGGTCATCCACAGGTACAGGAAGGCATTTGGCTGTTCAGGCAGCACCGCTGAAAATGCAGCAGAACACAGAGTCAAATCTCATCTGAGAGCTGCCCATTGGATCACACAGTCTCGCTGCAGACAACTGTAGTGCCCATCCCTCTGATCTGACTTATCTTCATAATCTTTGTTTAATATGTAGATCTACATCAAGCTTTAAAACTAGGCTCCTTCCGTCAAGGCACATGCAAAACTTTCCTTCGATGCTTAGATAGATGGCTGAAACCAGTGGTAACTGCAGTGGTAGAATATAGAAATATAGAGACAAAACAGTGTCTGAAAGAAATTTCTCCCTTCTATTCACTGAATTTTTTTTTAACACAAGTTTGTGTCATAATGCAAAATTCAACCCTTCCTGCTAACAATTTATGTAATGAACCTTTTGCATCTCCAAAGTTTTTTGCAAACACCATAAAATGACTAAGTTTTCTCTCCACCCTCTCACTGTTCACGAGATGGATACAAATGCAAGCTGTAGTCCACCAGCAAATCTGATTTTGTTAACTGACTGCAGCGGGTCTCTAGAAAATGGTTCTCACATCAGATGTAACAGTGCTGATACATGAAACCCTCGCTTTTTACCTTGCTTTCATTGAGAGATAGGGAGCATTTGCATTACAAATTTCTATTGTCAGAACACTTAACTGAACAAAAAAACCTATTTCTGTTGAAAACTAGGAACACAAAAGCAGCCAGGGAAGGCATTTTTTTTGTTCTCTTCTCACACAGTTTTTTTAAACACTGCTGGTTTTGAATTGGAAAACCATCAAATAAAGTACCAGACCTAGGGTGTAAATGGCATATTACAAGATTATTTATTAAAACACGTGTACTGACATCCGGGTTAGACCACAGGCTTCCCGTAGAGCTGCAGAGCCAGACCTCTGTCTTCCAGCAGATAGATCAGCTTGAGGGCTGATTTAGGAGAAGTGACAGCTTGGGGGACCTGAAAACCAGGTTGGCCATCAGCCAGCTCTGTGCCTTACCCTCCTGGGCTGCTTCGGGGAGGAGAGTGGACCCAGTGTTTTTTTGCACTGTAAACTACTGGGCAACTCTTTCAGTCACAGCACCTTCTGTGTCTGGCTTGCTTACCACAGCCCTGCTCAAAGGCTTCTTCTGCAGGAGAGATCAAACTGGGCATTTGCAAAGGGAGTCCAAGAAAAGCTCTCTCAGCTTACCATAACTCCCTTCTGACAAGCATCAAAGAAATCCAATATAAAGGTATCGGAACAGGTTTAGAAATCCCTGAAATTCTGAATTTGTATTAGAAGTTTTCCAAGCGATACACAACCATTTCTTGATTGCTGAATAGTTAACAAAAAAATTTAAATAAATCATGTTCAGAATCTATTTAGCATTTGATACTATCATTTTTTATTCACTCTCAGATAGCAATTCAGTGTCTTAAAACACAATTTGCATGTACATATATCTTCATTTAATTGAAAAGAAAAAAAAAGGATAGTTATCTTTTGAAGAGTTTTTTCCCCTTCCCTTTTTGTCTGTCAATTTTATTTACATTTTGGATGGCTTTTTAATACACAGTATACTACACTCTACCATACTAGCAGCATTTTTTATATTTTAGGGAGAACTGAGAGTATTAAGAATATTTCATATGACTCTTACTCCTACTAGGAAGAAATTAACTATCCTTTTGGGAATGCATATCTGAATAAAACAAAAAAAAATATTATTTGGAACAGGCAAGACTTAAAACACAAATCAAAAGACATGATATTTGCAGATAAATCATAACACTTCAGTGCACAAATAAGCTCTGCCACAAAGGTGTTCCTGGAGTTTTGGACTTTGAAATGTTCATTTGCTTGTTGGTTTATTTGCTTGTTTTTCACAGTTCCTGTGACCATGGGCAATCTGAAACTGCAGTAGTAGTTAGAAACAACTTTGCACAACTGTTTGCACAACCATGTATTAGCTGTTTGTAGTGTTCTGAGATGGCTATCTTGATGGCTGTGACACCCCTAAAAATATTATTTCTGAAGAGAGATTAAAAATACGCTTCCCTTCCCTCAAAAACACAAGCAAACAAACAAAGCCAATATTTTTCATTCCTTTTAGTTCCAAAATCAATATAAGCCTCAATTTTGGGGTTAGACTAGATGGCTCCTCTCTTCTTTATTTCTATAGTTGTACCTGCAAAATATGCATGTTTTCTCTTAAAAAACAAAAGGATAATACTTATAAACAACATGATGTATCTCCTAAACAAGTTACTGTATTAATTTTTTGCCCTTTCTTGTGATTTTTCTTTTCTCCTGATTTATCTCTTTTAGGCTATCTTCTTTAGAGAGGGAGAAAATTTCTTTTTTGGATGCATTGTAAATTGGTAACACATCAATAAGGTTTAATGATCATTTAGCAGCAAAAATGTAGTATTAACATTATGGGAAGAAATACTATCTCATCTACAGGAGCATGAAACAGTAAGAAAAAAACTAAACATGCAGTAGTAGAGAGGGTCTTCAAGCTACATTAAAAGCACTACCAAGAATGGTTCAGGAAAGAGGATAAGCGTTTAACAGAGCTATAGCAGTGCTCAGTAATATGCTAGGATAGCAATGAGCCCCTCACTCATTCACAAACTACCAACTAGTAGGTAGCTTCGGTTCTAGGTTCGGCCAATTAGTTCTTAATGTTTCCAGCTTCTTCTTCTAGCAGCTCCTTTATAGATTAAGGTCTAAGTTCTTTACAGATGGGACATTGAGAGGGATCCATTAAGTCTCTTGAGTTACAGAGCCAAATCAACAATAGATTGAGTATTAGGTGAGAATGATCAAGCTCAGTCTTCTGGGAAAAAAAAATTACCAGCAATAAATACCTGTTTTCCTAAATTCTAAGAATTTATCTTTGGAAACATACAGCATAATGAACACATAATCAACACATACTGAAACTTTTTTCTCCCTTATTGAATTAAAGCAATTAAAAATTCTTATATTAATTAAAACAGTTACAAATTCTTATATTCTTAATTCAAATTCCTTGGGATATGTGATAGCAGTTATGTCACAGTGAAAGGAAAGTATTAAGAAGGGAGAAGTGAGAATTAACATTAAAGTCTTCATGTTTGATTCTTATTTATCTAGTGAAAAACAATACCATTCAGAGCAAAATCTGTTAATGTGCAACATGAGGAATGGAGCTGAAGAGATGAATTTGATGAATCAAGTTTATTAATAAAATTTTTTTGTAATCAAGTTTGTTAGTTGTGAAATAATTACCTTTAAAAATAACATGAGCACAACTGATTGAGGCTTCGTGTTAATCACATAGACAATACGTTGTTTATGCCACATTAAAAAAGGTAAAATCACCACATCACAACATTTTCTGACTGAAAATCAAATGTCCATGGGAGCTACCCAGAGCCTATACCAATATTTAACTTATTAAAAAGTCCCTGATACATACATTCTTTCAATATTATTTTAATGTGTGTGTTTCAGTGTAAGTGGTTAGGCTCATATGTTAAATCAACAGTTTGCAGCCTCAAGGGCCTCATTGGAAACTCACCAAGTGCCTGAGGGCTGCATCCAATTTGCATATACATTTACATGAATATACATCCTGTTGTGTTTGAGATATTACAGATCCAACATTACTTCCTTTGCATGCTCATTTTAGAAGCTTTTTCCTATGAAAATTTATCTTCAGACACAATGATGGCTGTTAGCTCTCCCTATTAACATCCCTATTAGGATGATGGGGTATGCTCTCCTCTTGTTTAATAACATCCTGTACAGTTGTAGAAGCACAAAATGAATAAAGTCAGCAAATGTTTTTCTTTCCCTGTGTAGTATCTTTAATGGGCAATATTCTCAACTCTTCCAACTCTGAGTTGTTCTCGCTTCTGCACAGCCATGCTAATGTACACCTATTGAAGATCTAACCATAGCTGGAGGCCCAGGGGAAGGTGAAATGATTTGAGACCTAGGACTGTGCAATGACCCTAATCCATATGACTGACCTCTTTCCTTCGCTGATTGATGGATGGTGTAAAGAAGACATGAAGGTCACAAGTTACTGTATATCTACTGTGATTCTGGCAACATGTCCTGTCTTTGCCCACTGGAAGAATGACATTGGTGTACTACCCTGAGGTCATGCATGCATACTCTTAACAGCTAATTAGGAGACTTTTTCAATGGTGGGTAGATGGGAGAGGGCTGTGCATAATATGTCTAGATTTCATTCTGGTTTCTGAGTCTAACGCAGCTGGGAAACAGCAGTATATTCCTGCTCAAATGACCCCAATTCCTGTTTGCTAGAAGCTGTAACCACCACTGTCACTAATAAACTTCTGCAGTAAGTCCAAACAATTGTGCAGAACACATAAGAAACACATTGGTCACACGGTAAGTTAAATATTATTGAATACTCTCGCTGCATTCTGCAAAAGGATAAAAACAGTTATGTTAGGCAAGCATAACATTGCCGGTTAGTAAAGTGAGGTTGTTACAGTAGTTGTCTTTTGGAGGTTATCTTCTTCCATTCCAGAACATATTTTCTTTCAATGGAGCTGGGGCAGATGCTTACAGTGTAGGTCTTATCATAGGGTCCAAATAGCTGTGGGACAGCCACAGTGCAACAAAAGAGCAGGAGGCAACCGAAGAACAGATGCATAAATTGAGTTTTCCACCAGCTATTTACAGCCAGATTACAGCCCATTTATTCCATCTGAGTGAGAAAGAATAAACATCCTTGAAAATGTGCCTTCTAATTTCAATTACATTTTATTGTGCAATTTGCTATTTTCTTCCCTGAAAACACTTTTCTTGGTATGGGAGATTTAACCACTTATGTTGTCTCTGAAAACTTTAGATTAAAATAGTTTGTAAGAACAGGGATCTATTGTGATGGTAAATACATCTTTTTATCTATAATTAACCCATGAATGACTCATGGTGAATTGTTACAGAGGAAACTTAAGAGCAATGAAATTAGGTTCTCACTTCAAACTCAGACTGAAATCCAACATTTTTTTGTTTCTTTGTTTTGTTTTAAAAAGCTTCCTGGCTTCATTTTTTTCTTTCATACCTCATACTTGAATGTTTTTTTCTGTGGATTCAACGAAATGCCGTAATCAAAAGTAGAAGCATTGAAATACTAGAAAGCCTTGCGCTTTTGTCAGACTTCAGGCAAATTCTAAATGTAGAGAGTTTTCACAGTTTTCTATAAACAGCCAAATTTTTGAAGCTTTTGAAATCCAGATTTTAAACCCTACCTTCTGTCCTCACTTTCCCAGCTCAGTTTGCAGACTGGATTCAAGACTGTAGAGCTGAGAAACGTTGTAAATGACCACAGTTTATGAAGTTCAAAATATTGTGCCCAAGCTTTAAGTTGTAAAATCGCAGCTAGAAACATTGGGCTAGTAAGACCTGTAATATCAAGTATTTGTTGACTCCATTGAAGAAATTAAGTAGTAAATGTAAGTTTAATTGAACAAACCTGAGGAACTAAAAGCCAGAAATTATTTCCCTCGTATATAGGTATGGTAACATTGCTTAAGCATGTCAAGGAAAAGCCACAGTACAGATTTTCAAGGACAAGTATTGTTCAGGTCCATTATGAGATGGAAATTCCAGAAAACTCAGCAATGTGCCTTTCCAGCCCAGAAAGCCAACCACATCCTGGGCTGCATCAAAAAAAATGTGGCCAGCAGGTCGAGGGAGATGATTCTGCCCCTCTACTCCTCTCTTGTGAGACCACACCTGGAATACGGCATCCAGCTCTGGACCCCTCAACATAAGAAGGACATGGTCCTGTTAGGACAAGTCCAGAGGAGGGCCACAAAAGTGATCAGAGGGCTGGAGCACCTCGCCCATGAAGACAGGCTGAGAGAGTTGGGGTTGTTCAGCCTGGAGAAGAGAAGGCAATGGGAAGACCTCACAGCTGCCTTCCAGCACTTAAAGGGCGCCTACCGGAAAGATGGGGAGGGACTCTTGATCAGGGAGTGTAGCGATACGACAAGGGGTAATGGTTTTAACCTGAAAGAGAGTCGATTCAGGTTAGATATTAGGAAGAAATTGTTTACTGTGAGGGTGGTGAGACACTGGAACAGGTTGCCCACAGAAGTTGTGGAGGCCCTATCCCTGGAAGTGTTCAAGGCCAGGTTGGATGGGGCTTTGAGCAACCTGATCTAATGGAAGGTGTCCCTGACCATGGCAGTGGGGTTGGAACTAGATAATCTTTAAGGTCCCTTCCAACTCTAACCATTCTATGATTCTATGAAATTCCAAGTTCTCCAGTACCTTGGCAGATCAGACTGCCTTCATACAAGATCAAAGCTTCGAATTTTTCAAAGGGGGGGTTAAAAAATATAGTTTTCAGGAAATACATGGAAATTGTGCTCCCAAATATTTGTCTTGATGTGGTAAACTCCCACAAATTTTTTGTAAGAATTGAATACTTCTGCATGTTCCTTGGAAAATCTCACTCATTATTTAAAGCTTTTCAAAACCAGCTCATAATTTATATGGCTAGGTATGGATTTTAAAATTTAAATTTGGGTCATTATGTAATCTTACCTGAGGAACAGGGACCTGCAGTTAGGTATCTAGCTACTGTTACATTTTGGGCATCACCTAGCTCCTAAGAGTCTTTCAGTAATCTGAATTTAACTGTGGATTTGGATAGGCATGTTTAGATAGCTGGAATCGAAATGCTGACATTGTGGTCTTTGAGCCTGGCTAAACCATGCCTTTAGGCATGGCACAGAGGCCATGTGCTAGTACATGATGTGCTAACATCAATAAAACATGAAACACAGGATGTGACCTGAAAGCTGTACCACAATGCTGTGCCCAGATAAATCTACCATATTTCTCAACACAGTTTATTTGGTCAGGAGCAACCCTGGACTTCCACATCTATATCCCTTCTTTTTCTGAGGCTAGACGAATCTGAGGTAGCTAAGACGCCTCTGTACCATGTTCTACTGCATAGGACAGGATTTGTGTTTATTTCATTATAAAATTGAAATACATGATCATTTATGCATTTATGTCTGGGGGATGTTGGAGGTCTTTGGATCAAATTCACCATAGGTATAATGAAATCTTGTGACTGCTACATGTGGATCATTAACTAATTCTAACAATACACCAAGTGTAAGGGTTAGGGATTTATTTCCATATCTTATTTAAGAATTTAAGTTGATGATATTAAGAACAACCTTGATTCATTTGGATGGTCGAGTTTTAAATAAATTGAAACTCCAAGACTGCTTTCCCTAAAAGATAATGTAGAAGTCAGCTCTTCAGCTGCTGTAAAACAGCACAATTCCTTGAGAATCTGTCCCTCTTTCAGAGAGTGAGAGAAAAGAGGAAAAAAAGGACCAGGAAGTTAATGCAATAACATATTTTACTAAACACTCTCAGAATGCATACTCAGCAACATAATTGACACAATACATCACAGCAGCTGCAACGTGACACTCATGAAAGGATGTGTTTTAGCAGCTTCTGATACAGACTACACTGTCTCATTATATTTTCAGCAATGCGCACAGAGTAGTAATGAGTGCAAGAAGTTATAACATTGCCAGCTAGTTGGTAACACAGCATGAAATGCTTTCAAAGCAACAAAATGGCACATAATAGAGATGCTAGGATACGCATTTTGGAAAGACTTTAGACAGGTATTCTTCACTTTAAAAAAAAACCCAAACACAAAACAACAACAAAAAAGGATAGACCATACGACATGATAAACCATAACAAACTGAAGGACTTTGTTATATCATTTATGTAATTTAGTCAAGAAAGAAGGGTAAAAAAACCTCCAAGACTGCCAAACCCTAAACAGGTTATAAATACATGTATGAAAATGAGAGACCTTAACAGCACTCACAAAATACTTGCTGTCACAGTTGTCAAAAACCTATAAACAATTCATACTACAGTTCCTTAAATCATACTAGAGTTCCTTAAATGTCTCGAATTCTTTTTTTTCCTTAAAAAGTGAAACTAAAGGAAATAAACCCAGAAAATAGAAAAAGTTTTTAATATAAGAGATCCACAGTGAACATATTGAACAATGCAGTTAGAGCACAGCATTCCAGCACTAATTTGGAGGCACTCAGATTTGTATGGGTTGTAATTTGTTCTGTATTCTGGCTGTGCAGTGGTTTGTGTATGCATTGAGAAACTTACTTCAGCAGTCTTAATGTCCTTCACTCTATAATTGACAGCTATGGTCTGTCAGCAGGTCAGAAAATGTCAAGCAAAAACTATAAAATTCACAGAACTTTTCCCTACATCTGAACCCTAAGAAATATGAGATAGCATCTATCAACAATGTGTATGAACACAAAGGTCAGATTAGGAAGAGTATCTCAGGGTAATAGAGACTCAGAGTCAGAAGAAATAAGCTTAGAGAATAATAAAAGCCTGTTGAAACTTTTCAGTGTTCATATTATTTTTCCTATAGAATTTATACCCATAATACATTTTTACATTTTGCTGTTACAGATTATGATTCAAACTGCAATCATCCTCTTCAATCTATTAATTTAATGGTACAAAACACCCCTGAATATCATTTTGTGAGAATCTTTTAGCGGTAACTGATTCTGAGAGGTACATCATTGCTGTCTTCTGCAGCTCACCGTTATTTCTACCTGTAGGGCTTCACATGGTACTTCAGCAGGATTTACATTTCTGACAGCAAAACTATAATACAGTCTCTACCAAGGTAATGCTTCTAATGCCTATATATACTGTGGCAGAAGCTGGGTTTAAGAAAGGTTTCATTCTTCATCTAGGAGACTTTTTAAAGTATTGAGTGATTACTATAGTGTTTTCAGATCTTTAATGTTTGAAAGGTTAGTAGTTTCATTGCTGTTCTACAGACTTTATTGCTAAATTGAGTATCCAAAATAAAAAGTGCTTCTAATTTTGCATGGTGAGATTCTGACCTTATACAATGAATATACTCCACTGAAGTCAAAGAAGTTTCTTCACATGCATATTGATATCATTGAGATAAAGGTTTTCTCCATTCAACCTCAACCATCATCTTCCTAATTTATCAAACTAGAATTCATTATCTTTCTCTAGGTTATGCAAATTAACTCTCTAATTCCCAAGGAATAGTTAATATATTTCATGGTCTTTGTGGTATCTGCAGTGTTCTTCCTTTGATTTTTCTTAAAATTAAAATAAAAATTTAAAAAAAAGTAAAAAAAAAATCATAGTATCATAGAATGGTTAGAGTTGGAAAGGACCTTAAAGATCATTTAGTTCCAACCCTCCTGCCACAGGCAGCAATACCTCCCACTAGACCAGGTTGCTCAAAGCCCCATCCAGCCTGGCCTTGAACACTTCCAGGGATAGGGCCTCCACAACTTCTGTGGGCAACCTGTTCCAGTGTCTCACCACCCTCACAGTAAACAATTTCTTCCTAATATCTAACCTGAATCGACTCTCTTTCAGGTTAAAACCATTACCCCTTGTCGTATCGCTACACTCCCTGATCAAGAGTCCCTCCCCATCTTTCCGGTAGGCGCCCTTTAAGTGCTGGAAGGCAGCTGTGAGGTCTTCCCATTGCCTTCTCTTCTCCAGGCTGAACAACCCCAACTCTCTCAGCCTGTCTTCATGGGCGAGGTGCTCCAGCCCTCTGATCACTTTTGTGGCCCTCCTCTGGACTTGCCCCAACAGGTCCTTCATAAAAGAACTACAGTGTCACAGTTATACTAGTACATAGTGTTCCAACAATTACAATCACAATAATTACAATTACAATAATTCCTCTAAATAGAGGATAGTGGTATACAGACTCCTGCCTAGTGTGTAGATTTATAAGGAATTTTAATTCCATCTTCTCCATGACTACCTAGAGCCTTGAAAATGAAAAAACATTTAATTTTTTTCCTTCAACTTTTCATGAAATCCTTAATGTGTAAAAATAAATGATGATAAAACATTGAAGATAGTAGAGACTATTTTTGGTCATATTTTAATCTATTTAAGTAAACGTTTTTCTTACTCTGGTTCTTTGCTTGAAATATGACATTCACAGCAATGCTGAGCCATGCATATCATTTTAAGAAATAAATACCCTATGTTGCTTTAAGCATAGCAGTTTATATTCTCGGTTAAAGTATAATGATAAAATGTGTGGGTCTGCTTTTCTTTTTTTTTTTTTTTAGGTTTTGCAAGAGTACAAAAGCATTATGATTTTAATCTATATTTGGAAATTCTCATTTAGTCATAAAGACCAGTCTATTAAAAATAATCCTGTAGAAAGGAGTTGCTGTATTGCACAAAGAGAAGGGTAAAGTATCATACTGCTTTTTCTCGAGGCAAAAGGCAAATGCATTTCATTTGTTAAACTCCACAGCATCAGGAGATTACAATGCAAAAAGACAATAAGGAAATTTACTTAAGATAATTGAATCAAGTTTGTCAATAACTTTGGTGTTGGTTTACACTGGGCAGGATCTGTCCTTCCTTTATGAAAATATTGAAGGCTGGAAAGTCTACAGTGTATGATAAAAGAATTATATACTACTATCACAGTGTAATAGCTTGGAAATAATTGTGCTCTACATACAACATAAACTTTCTAATAACTAAAAAGGCATGAAAAAATAGACAGCGACATATGAATTTTATGCAAACATTTACATGTGTAAGACCTGTAACTCAAAAAACAACTTGTGTCAAAGTATTTTTCACCTACCATATCGTGAAAGGAGCTTGATACTTAGTTGCCTCTAGAAATTTTCTAAATTACATTGCAGTTTACTTGGAAACAAATCAAAACATGAAGGTAGAAGAGTTCCTTTCAATTCTGAGCAGAACAAAGTCATTCTACTTCCATGGGACTCCACAGTACTGTTAATAAGTGATACTCTCATTTGTTTTCTCCTTTTTCTTCTGAACTTCCTCTTTGCCTAGGTTCTCATGCTTATAGGAACTCTATCACTCTCTTTTTTAATTTGGTTGGTTGAAGAAATACACTTGCCTTTATGATACATAATTTTTTACACTAGATATTGTCTCATCTATGTCAGGTCCAGAAAGACATGAATAAAACAAGCCCTTGGACAAGATTCTATATTCTAAATATTTTTTGCAAAAATTATATCAATGCAAGATCCATAATAGGACACATTCATGTATGACATAATGACATTTGATAGGTCTTTCTATTCCCATGAATCAGGATGATTTCAACGATTTTCCAGCTACGCACAACAGTCTGTTTGGATAACATTGCCCCCAGAGCCGAATGCTAAGAGCACTCTTCTGTATGCCAAAAATTCTCTTTTTGTCTAGTTCACAAAATAAGAATGTCAAGAATTGCTCAGTTATTAGCCAAAACTTTCCAAAAATCAGTCAGTTTGTTCATGCATGAATCTTTATAGATGGTAAATAAGTTAAGGTCTAGCAGCAGAATTTGATGAAACATGCTCAATGCCCTGTGCCAGAGGTATTTTCACCTGTCAAAAACATGGAAACTCCCATGGTGCAAATCCACAATATCCCTCTAAATTCAGTGTTGGTTTACACTGGGGAGGATCTGGTCTTTCTTGATGAAAATATAGGATCTTGGTATGTCTATAGGAATTTTCCATCCTACTGTAATTCCTACTTCTCAAGATGTCTTTTTTGTTTGAATTCTTTGTGTTTCAACTTTGTAATGGCCTTTATTACTGTAAATTTACAGAAATACTTGAGTATCATTTGATATATTTGCAGTTATAAGTATTTTTATTATTTAATCAAACTCAGCAAATTTATGAATCCAGTTTCACTTTTGTCCTTTTAAGTAAAACATTGAACATTGAAAACAGCATTATCTGGAATACAACTGGTCTCAGAGGAAATAAAAGGGGGAATTTATTCTGTTTTGGTAAAAGCGTTAGGAGCTTATGGTTTATTTTTAACCAAACATTTTTCTTTTGTATGATTCTTCACTTGCAAATTTGTTTCTTTCCTCTTGCCTTGCCTTTCCCAATAATTTTTTAAATCTAGAATAGTGATCATTATCACAGCAGCAGGTTTTCTGTAAAAATTGCTACCTGAAAAGTAATTTTGCATTACATACATATAATTAATTAGTAAAATAATTGTTTGGTTCATAGTAGAGAGTTCTAGGTAGAACTGTGTGAATATTTATACCTTAATCAAATATACCCTCAGGTTTGGTGTATTTATGCTCACCTCATGCTTACAGCAAGTTGACCTAACATAGAAAGCTAATATGCCAAATAAATGGCTTCCTTTTCTAGTCACTCTTCCATGGTGCTTCCTCAACTACTTTTGTTTGAAAGCAGCCTGTAAACGTTGATGGTTCTGTATTCCAGACTAGCAGCTGGAATAGCAATAGGGAGACTTTGGGAGACTTTTTTTTGCTATGAGTAATTTCCATAAGAAGATTAAGCATGGTAAATCAGGACCAATTTTATTCTTTTCTGACCACTGGGGTTTAAACTGTTGTTGACAAGCCCTGAAATGTTTCCTTAACATTCAGCACTACAGTGAATTCAGTAGTAGTCTGGATGACAGTGAGCCCAAATGCTACTAAGATTCCCTACGTCTTGCAGAAATATCACAAGTAAAGTCCTCAAAACTGCTTGGATGATATAAAAGCAGTGGCTGATTTATCAAGGTAAGCACCCAGCACTCTTGAATCTTGCCATGAGTTCCTGAGTGCTTACATTAGCTTTGATTACGAGCATTGGTCCTTTAACTCACTTAAATGATTTGGAAAACATCAGTAAACCTGTATGGTTCACAATAGATTCAACACTAAGTCCTTTGTGCTTTACTGTTCTTTACCTAATTTGGTATTGGTCCTTGACTGGAATTTCAAGTGCAATTGCAGATTAATGTTTGAAGATCCTTTTTCCTACCACATAACATTTAACAAGCAACATATACATTTTGTTTAAAAGGTAAGTGCCATAAATTTGATTTCTGAATCCTAAGTCTGTTATAATTTATATGGTGAACAAGTTTGCCAGTCCTATTGGCCTACTTTGATTAAGAATCATGAAATCTTGCAACCATGCACTATGCATGATGTACATATTTATTGAAGCAAAATTTGGAATTAGATTGTAGTCTCAGAGGTTCTTTCCATGTCTTTTCATAAGTTTGTGGAATTTAAAGGCTGAAGATTTGCTTTCAACACAGACGAAACTACATGATAGTATTGGAACAGCATAATCAATCAAAATTATAGAGCAATATACCTAAACTAGTCATCTAATGCTGAGGAAGTATCCATATGAAATAAAGTTTAGGTCTTTAGTATAAATTAGCTTTTCTTTTCTAAAACAAATTCAGCCAAGTGTTTCCCTTTAATTTGAACATCTGATAGGGATTTAATGAGTAAATTATAGATCAATCATAATTGTTAATTCTGTAGGTAGGCCTTCAAATATACAGGAAAACATGTAAAAACCAGTAGCATAAAAATAAGAGTTTTGCAAAACTATAAATTAAGAGTTGGCAATACCAATGAGACAGAGAGGGCAAATGTGTTACAATCATTTACCAGAGGGAATAAATTGGTGAGAAGTAATGAGGATACAACCTAAAAATAAATCCTTAAAAACATATATGTGACCTAGGCAGAGAGCAAGCCAGGAGACATGCACATTATGGATAGGAATGTGATTTCTTTTGAGAGGTTAGAATGACAACCCCGTAAGGGGCAGTTTGAATGGAGCATGGTAAAATAAAGTGGACATGCAAAATATTCTGCTGCAGATGTCACAGTAAGTGAGGTGCAGAGTGTTAGGAACTGTAGTGCTATGGACAGCAAAAATAAATCAGGAGTTGACATGAATTCCAGGGGAGAAAATACAAGATTTGGAAATAGCTTAAATTATTACATTTTTAGAGATATTACCAGAGAGAATATTGCAGCTAATTTTTAGAATTGCACAGAAATATGTAATCATAGGTAGGATCTCCATGGAAACCTGGTTATTAATTAACCTGCCCTTGTCACATTGATTTTTGGGCTTAAAGATTTTAAATCCTTTTTACATTACTTTTAAGTCCTAAAGTTAACCTTTAACACTTATTTTTCTTTAGCACAAGTTCTTCTTCTTTTTTCCTTAAAATATAATATATGTATTATTTTTAAAACTGACCACATTTTACGAGACCACCTGAGGAACCTGAAGGTGCACAAGTCCATGGGACCTGATGAGATACATCTGCAGGTCCTGAGGGAAAGATGTGGCAGTCTGGTGAGGTTCCTGCTGACTGGAAAAGGGGAAACATCACCCGTATTTTCAAAAAGGGAAAAAAAGAAGACCCAGGGAACTACAGGGCAGTCAGTCTTACCTCTATGTCTGGCAGGATCATGGAGCAGATCCTCCTGGAAACTATGTTAAGGCACGTGGAAAATAAGGAGGTGATGGGTAGCAGCCAACATGGCTTGACCAAGGGCAAGTCATGCCTGACAAATTTAGTGGCCTTCTATGAAGGGGTTAAAGCAGTAGTGGACAAGGGAAGAGCAACAGATGTCATCTACTTGGACTTGTGCAAAGCGTTTGACACTGTCCCAAACAATACCCTGGTCTCTAAATTGGAGAAACATGGATTTGACAGATGGACCACTCGGTGGATAAAGAAATGGCTGGACGGTCGCACTCAGAGTTGTGGTCAATGGCTCGATGTCCAAGTGGAGACCAGTGGCAAGTGGTGTTCCTCAGGAGTTGGTACTGGGACCCGTGCTGTTCAGCATGTTTGTTGGTGACATGGACAGTGGGATCAAGTGCACCCTCGGCAAATTTGCTGATGATACCAAGCTGTGTGGTGAGGTAGATACGCTGGAGGGAAGGGATGCCATCCAGAGGGACCTGGACAGGCTGGAGAGGTGGGCCTGTGCAAACCTCATGAAGTTCAACAAGGCCAAGTGCAAGGTCCTACATCTGGGTTGGGGCAATCCCAAGCATAAATACAGGTTGGGTGGAGAATGGATTGAGAGAGTCCTGCAGAGAAGGACCTGGGGGTGCTGATTGATGAGAAGCTCAATATGAGCCGGCAACGTGAGCTTGCAGCCCAGAAAGCCAACCATATCCTAGGCTGCATCAGAAGTGTGGCCAGCAGATCGAGGGAGGTGATTCTTCTGCTCTGCTCTGCTCTTGCGAGACCCCACCTGGAGTAGTACTGCGTCCAGCTCTGGAGCCCCCAACATAGGAAAGACAAGGACCTGTTGGAGCTAGTCCAGAGGAGAGCCACAAAGTTGATCAGAGGGCTGGTGCACCTCTCCTATGAGGAGAGGCTGAGAGAGTTGGGGCTGTTCAGCCTGGAGAAGAGAAGGCTCCGGGGAGATCTTATTGCAGCCTTCCAGTACCTAAAGGGGGCCTACAGGAGAGCTGGGGAAGGACTTTTTACTAGGGCATGTAGTGATAGGACAAGGGGTACTGGCTTCAAACTAGAAGAAGGTAGGTTTAGATTAGATATTAGGAAGAAATTGTTTTCTGTGAGGGTGGTTAGACACTGGAACAGGTTGCCCAGAGAAGTTGTGGAGGCCCTGTCCCTGGAGGTGTTCAAGGCCAGGTTGGATGGGGCTTTGAGCAACCCGGTCTAGTGGGAGGTGTCGCTGCCTGTGACAGTGGGGTTGGAACTAGATGATCTTCAAGGTCCTTTCCAAGCTAAACCATTCTTTGAATCTATGATTCTGTGATTCTAAAGGTAAAATGTTTCCAAATTAACGAAAGATAATTTTTATATTGTCCTAGACTTTCTTTTTTCTGTCACTTCACAAAGAAAAAGAACGTTTTAACTTTTTATTCTGATTCAGGAAGGATTATATTTTTTATTCACACTTTCCCAACCTAAGAAAATTATTTTCTGTTCAACTGCAGTGTTATTATGACTAATAATATCTGTGTGTCTTATAATTAGCCAAATCATGCTGTCTTCTTGAAACTAATGGGGACACAGTGAAAAGTCCTAGTAGCCTCAGCATTGCATATTGGAACTGAGCCATGGAGATATAAATCCTATTCCTTCCTCTTGGGAAGTCCTTGCAACGGATTTTGTCGTTGGGCTAAATGTAGGTAGATCCTCTCCCTTTACAGTATGTGCCCCAAGTTTTCTTTGGAGCTTTTTGTCCTTTATAGTGTAATGGAGCTATATTTGGAAAAGGATGGAGTGTTAGGAATTGGGCTTTACTTCAGCAAGCTTCTTTGTTTTTGCTTTCCACAGATACCTTGAGATTTTTATGGATGTGAAATATTATTTTAATTTGTATCTGTGCTGTCTTCTTTGTTTCTAATCTTATCTTTTAAACAAAATATATAGATTTCATGTTGTATGTTGCTCATCTGTCTCTTTAGGCAATAAAAGTTGTGAAAAAAATAATATTAGTATTCATTTAAGTAAGATGTGAGCAAGCAGAAGTATCTAAATGTAAACTGAAACAAAATATTCAGTTTCTATTATGTTTTTGCTAAGTCTATTACCTCTGCATAAGACAACTTAGCTCTTATGTATTCATCAAGACTAATTAAAAAAGATATCTTGATCTTTCTGAGAGAACACCTGTTCTTATTCTGTGTAAGTCTGATGTACCCTTGATTCCTGAAAGTTTACGAAATAAAGGTTCTGGTACAGCTGCCCTGACTGGTTTGCCAACAGCCTCATTTCCTGCAAACTTCCCTGTTGCTTTAAATAGGGATGTTTGAGAACTTGGCATCTGACATGCAGTGGATTTACAATGTCCTTAAAAAGGGAAAATTGTGGCTCTGATGCCAAAACTGTCAATGCTGCTGGTGATTTCAGCTGGGGTAAATCCTCACTTTCAATTTCTATAACCTCAGGAGTGTTGCTCAGTCTGCAGAATCAGTGTTACAGAACAGCATAAGGACTAATTGTTTTCTCCTCGTCTTCTGACCCCTATCTCAGGTATCTTTAGAAGTTAGTTCAACCTATATATGTTTCCTGCTAGCTGAGAGCTGAGGCATTCCTAAGAGTCTTGGGTTCTTGTCTAATTTTCATGTGGCACAGCATAGGTTCAAAGACTTTTTTTGGTGCTTGTGGATTCTCTCAGAATTTACAGATAAAAAATTGCTTCCTGAGATAGTGGGGAATAGACTTGAACTGAAAGGTGATTAGTCCCTATCAGATGAACCTAAACAGCCTTGAAAAATAATAATATTTTTAAAGAATGTAACAACAGGTCGGAAGTCAAATAGTCAGTTCATTTCTAATTTCTAGAGTATTCTGATTTCTGAAGTATTTTATGCTTTATGTATGGATAATACATTTCAGGTTCATTGTAGTTGTAATGTAGTAGTCTAGTTCACAGTAAATTCCTGACAGTGTAGAAACAAAGGAGAGGGAATAGACGGATTACACTGATCTCTTGGGAGACTTTATTGCTGCATTCAGTGTAATTGAAAGTCATCTCCTTGCCCAAAAACTTGAAAGAAGTCCTTATTCCACTTCTAATGAAGTTAATGGAAAATTTACAATCTGTTTCATTTGGAGAAAGATCAGGTTTACTATTTCTGTTCCATCTTACAAAAGCAGATGATAGAAAAATATGATGGGAGAAATTCCAGGTCTCCTGACTTAGTGGGCTCTTCAAATTAAAAAGTCAGTTCTGTGCTATCAATACTGCTGCTAGAAAATATGTTGAAAATGTTACATGCCTATAAGGTATTGCTTTAGAATGCTGGAAATTAAAAAAAAACCCCAAACCCCAAAACCATTAACCCAGTCTTGGACATGGTGGGTGCTGTTGGTTTTTCTATACCTCCTTCAGAAATGTTCATCTAGTTGGTAGCATGACAAGTGTCAGTGCTTGGAACATTCAGAAGATTTGATTTATTTTAATTACATGCTAATTAGTGGGAGTCTTTTAATATGCCTAATGACACAAGTAGGACAGCAGAGCAGCAGCTATTGTGTGGTAAAGGAAAGTGCTGGAAGAAAGGTGTTTTTGTGAAAAACTGTCAAGCTTAGGGGGAAAAAAAGAAAGTTGGCAGGAAAGGCACTTCTAAATAGAAAGTACATTTAGTTCCTATTCATTTAATCAACTTTTTTTTAAATGAAATGAGCATTGACCTCAGAATGTGCAGGGATGAGAATATGTTGGGACATGGGCTGGAAGACAAGGCCCGAAGGTGAAGTTGGTAGTACAGTCATGCAAGAGAATCCTAAAGACTTTGGGTTTCTCCTCCCTCCATACTTTTGCCCATTCTTCTCTATGCACCAATCGTTCTTCCATGAGCAGTCATGTATATATGATGAGTTTTCTCGAAATCATGATTTTAATGTTTAAAATATTGAAGAGGTTTATACGATTATGAATGCAGCTGCCTATTTTGAAGTCACTAGCATTGTCTCATTGTCCTTTGTGTTGGCTTAGTTAGCTTCCTTAGAAGCCGAATACATTTTTAAAGAGTCTTGCTAAAGAGGATAGTCCTTTATGCAAGACAGAACACTACCTCTGCATGGACATGTAGTTAGGAATATTAGCTATGTGCATTTAAAACGATCCACCAGGAACAAAATCTCTGCAGAAACATATTTCCCTTTTATTAGGAAAGACTTCTATGGGCTTAATTATCATGGGCAAAAAAAGGACTGTTTCCCAGGGAAATACTACCCACTGATATCACAAGAATTCAGCCCTGCTTAAGTGCTAGGAGGTATGTTCTCAGTGCACTTATAATCGGGTCATTATCACCATGGTTATGAGATTTAGCTGACTGAAAACTGTAGGCATTTGTCTCATTAATGCCAAATGTTATAGTTTATTTCTGGGAACTGAAAACCCTGCTGCCCAGGGAAACCTGTTCTGTGATAATCTTTGCAAACAAGCCACTTGAGAATAGCCTGCCTGGTTCATGTCAGATGGTTTCACACCTGTTTGTTACTGGTTCTTAGCGGGGGTGGGTTATTAAATAACTTTGTTTTGTGGTATTTTGCTTTGTGAGTTAGCATTCTTTATGGACTGCAGGCCTAACACATGGCTTATATGAAATCACTTCTGGACTATGCTAGCATCTTAGCATACTCTTTCATTTACATTTTACCTTTCCCTCTCCTGTTTTTTGTTTATCTTTTATTGTATACTTTTAGACAAAACACTTTTCAGCTCTGATCTTGGAACTGGATATAGTCACATTTCTCTGCTTGGAAGATAATTACAGAAGTGCTATTTCCTTTCCAATTTTGTTTCTATTGTTCCTGAAACAGAAAATGTAATATCATAAGTGATTTCAGTAACACTTGGACCAAACAGAATGAGTACATTTGGACCTTTTTTTTTTCCCCTTCTGTAGGCTGCTTTGTTACCAATATGAATTACACAAAAATTGAATCCTTACGTTTGATCAGAAAATTTCACAGAAATTTGAGGCTTCCATTTGTCAACTACACAAATTTTTGTTCTGTTTTACAATGTTTGTTGAGTAGGATTTGTACAGTGTATAAAAAAGCATATGTAACTACATAACTTTGACTTCTGACTAGAAGGGTAATGCATGGAAAGCTGGAGTTGGGATGATTTTTATCTGCTTTAGTCTTTCTTTGTTGTGTATTGGGACTATGCATTTTGGTTTTCTTCTTGCAATGTATTTTGTATGCAGAAGCTAAGAGTACCAGAGGAAAGGAGTTGACAGAGGAAGCTAGGGTACTTGGGAAAGTAGAAGAATGAATGACACAAATATATAGATTTGAGTGAAAACATAATGTTTGGAAAAGGTCCTTATTTATTGCTCTATTTATAGAGTATTATTTATTATTGTTATTATTAGAACAATATTTTATTGCTTTCCTATACCAATCATGAGTGTAAGTCATCTCAAAATCTCAATTTTTTTCATATATATAGTTTTCTTTTAAATCAGTGGATTTACATAACCAGTCTCTAAAAACAGAGTCAAAAAAGCCTTTTCGTGATTATTTTTCCCCATTCTGCCTCTTGGCACACCTAAATACACCAAGTGCTCTCACTCCCATAATCAAAACAGTGGTAGTGTCTACTTATGTTTGCATAATCCAAATGAAGAATGAAGATACATGAACAAAAAGGGACACAGAAATTATAATGCTACTTACTAAACTTCTTTACTTTGTGATTTCAGGAGGCATAAGAATAATAAGAATCAATAGAAATTGTAAAATTGGCTTTATAGATTCTACATTTCATATAACTACGAAGCTGCATTGTTTTATACACAAATGGTTGAAAATAATAATAATATAAAAAACAAAACAACACTAAAATAAATGGATCTTTAAATAAAGAAATGCATAGATAAATGCTGAGCATTATCTTTCAGAACTAGGATAAAACTCATAACAACATTCACCCCTCTTTTATTGCCTTCTGGCTATTTACCTTATTTAATATAGGTGACTGTCCTTGTTATTATATAAACAGATTAGGATTCTTATATGGACTGGGGGTACTACATAAAAATGAGATTTTAGAATGGAATTTTACATCACTGGTTGGGAGAGGGAGAGGACTAGAGGATCACAGGTCAATCAAAATTGTCATTCCAACCATGTCCAAGTGAAATCTGATGCCCATGCAAGAGTCTTTGTGCTGATTCAGGATGATTAAACAAAAAACACAGTAAATCTGGCCCTGGCATAAATATTAGACTTCCAAATGTTTGCAGGGAAGAGACATCCCGACTCTGTCTCATTTCCTTGCGCAGCTGGCACTCTGCTGATAGGTATGGCTGAAGCCAGTTCTGAGTGTCCTCTCCACGGGCTGCTGGCACTGCAAAAAGTCTCCTTTTCCACTCTCTGGAACACTATTTCAAAGTGACAGCAAGGTGCCAAGAGCTTGGAATAACCTAACATTTTGTATTTACTTTTTAAAAGTGCAAGTGATCTTGGAAAATGTGAAATCTTGGTGGTGTCAAGAATAGCCTGATCCAGCTGCAGCCACCCACACGTGCTGGTGGTAGCACAGACTGTAACAAAGCCAGGAAATCCTAAGCAACACGAACATTCATGGACTATTTTAGCAAACCTTCATGTTCCTTTCAAAATAGATTGTTAAAATAGCAAGCTTCCTTCTGTTCATAAGAATTGTTAGTTATCTGCTTTAGATTGGATATTAGGAAAAATTTCTTCACTGAAAGGGTTATGAAGCATTGGAACAGGCTGCCTGGGGAAGTGGTCGAATCACCATCCCTGGAGGTATTTAAAAGACGGGTAGATGTGGTGCTTAGGGACATGGTTTAGTGGTGGTTTTGTCACTGTTAGGTTGATGGTTGGACTCAATGATCTTAAAGGCCTTTTCCAGCCTTGACAGTTCTATGATTCTGTGTCAGTCAGAGGCTCAGTGGAGGTGTGTATTTTGGAAATGAGTTCCTTGACCCCATAATTTAGGCTTATTCTCAAGGAGATCCAGAGCCAAATGCAATACCTGAAGTAACAGAAAATAGAAGTGGTTGTATTCAAAACTGAGGCAGATCACTAAATAAGGGTAAATATGGACACAACCTCTGAGATGGTAAAAGGAAGAGAGCTAAGAAGTTCTAGGATAGTGGCTGGGAGCAGTTTGGGTGGGGGTATGACAGAGGAATTCGTTGTAAGGAGGCTGGGACAATATCCCATAGTCAGCATTTACTGCTATGGCTCTGTTTGTATTACTTTTATTCTGCTTTTGATTTCTTCTTTCTGCCTAGTCTTGGTGTAAAGGAGAAGGAACCACAAACCCACGAATTTTCTACAGCACTCAATTCAGTTTAAAAAAAATGAGATCATGGTTTACCTGTCAGTCCTAAGGCTTTGGCTTCTTTCCTTGACTCCCTATGGAGAAAGAAAAACCAACCCAAACCTGAGATGCTGCCTAGTCTTCTGTGGAGCTGCCTGTCTGCCCTCTGGGCATCACAGCAGTGCTTCAAAAGTTGCAGTGTTTCGTTGGTGAGAAACTATATTAGACACCCCCCCCCCCCCTTTTTTTTTTGCTTAGGATAACACTTAAAAAAGAAATAAGCCTTTATAATTATTTAGTTGACACAAGAATTATCTATAATATTCCATTTTCATTTAAAAAAAAAAATTATTTACTCCTGTAACTAACTGCCTGTTACCAAGCACAATCCTCAACTGTTAAGCCAGAGCTGTACGAGCTCTACTTGTGGTGATTCTGTTTTGATTGATTTAGCTGTATTTTGATTCTGTGGTCATGGATTCAGTGATTACAATAGGCAAGATATCTAGAGTTTTATGTCTAATCTTATTTTAGGACTTTTTCTGATGAAAAACATCCCATCGCTACCAACATTATAAATACAACTCATAAAATGTTTTCACTTCTGAATCCTGCTCTGTTGCACAAGAAAAGTCAAAGTTTTTTCCATGGCTTCAACAAGGACTTGCCATGTACACAAGTTTCATCAGTGAAAATCAGAGTTCTCATTTTTGTGAAGCACTTTTATTAAACTCATTGAAATTCCCATAGCTATGAAGAAATTAGTTGTCTTTATACTGTTGGTCAGCTGAAGTATTCACAAGAATTCTTTGCAATAGAAATAGCACTCCCTGAAGTTTGTGGTACTGGTAAAACATTTGCAGTCATACTTTTCGTAATTAAAATGAACTGTTTCACCTTAATTAAGTCTGAAATGTACTGCCAGCTGAATTAAAGGGAAACTTTATAAAACAGGCTTCTGAACTTCTCAGTCTGTTTTGAATAATACAGCAAATGCTTTTCCATTCCCTTACCATCAGGTAACAGAAACGCGGACTGGTCCTCTTGGCTGCAGTAACTATGACAACCTAGATTCTGTCAGCTCTGTTCTGGTTCAGAGTCCTGAAAATAAGATTCAGTTGCAAGGTATGTAGGTGCAATTTCATTAATTTGTTTTGGAACAGGATGGCATTTATCACACTATCTGTTTTTCTTTCTTCCACCTCATAAAAGGTCATTTTCCTATTTTTTTTTCTGTGTGCAATAAGCACATTCTAGACAAAGTGAAGGAGATGTCAGTAACTCATGTTGCCTTTGAAATGGAAGCAATTTCTGCACACATCAGAAAATAATTTGAATAATGCTGCTAACATTTTACAGCCCTATTTAGCAAACACTTGCACACCTTTTAAACAGCCTGAATTCACATAGATTCCACCAAGCAGGGAATGACATTTAGTGTGCTGAGCCTGCTTTATAGAGCAGGATATAGATTTTCAAAGACTCTAAATAATGAAGAGTCCAAAGGCTCCTATTGGGAATTTTAAGAAGACCTGGAAGGTTAGGCATCTCACTCATTAGAAAAATAATAGTAATTATATATTAAAAAACAAACAAACAAAAAAACAAACAACCAGAAAAAGAGAGAAAGGGTAGGGGAAGGGGAAAGGGAAAAAGGGAAAGGGAAAAAGGGAAAGGGAAAGGGAAAAAGGGAAAGGGAAAGGGAAAGGGAAAGGGAAAGGGAAAGGGAAAGGGAAAGGGAAAGGAAAAGGAAAAGGAAAAGGAAAAGGAAAAGGAAAAGGAAAAGGAAAAGGAAAAGGAAAAGGAAAAGGAAAAGGAAAAGGAAAAGGAAAAGGAAAAGGAAAAGGAAAAGGAAAAGGAAAAGGAAGAAAAAAGGCATCATTTCTAATTCATTTTTTGTTAATTCCAGTAGATGCATTTCTCAACCTGCATGTTAGGTACATAAACATTTTTGAAAAGTCACCCTCTAGGTTATTAGGCCCTTAATAACTGCTTTTTTCAGTTACACAAATGTAGCACGAATGACATTATTGCTACAAAAACTGACTAAATTCTCTTTAACTTATGCACTTGTGTATATCTCTGTGTATATATGAGAGAATAATACAGTTCTTAATTTGCAGTTACAGGTAGCTATAGAATTACTTCCAGTTTTTAAAATTTTCCATATTGGTTCATAAATCAGTTGGAGGTATGGTGGGAAGTTGTAGCTGATTATTAAGAATGGCTGTCAGAGAAAGATTATCTTCCTGTTTAAAACATCCATGTGGGCTTTTTCCCCTTTCCTTCCTCTGTCCCCAGAATAGGTTAAAAGACATGAAATCATACAATGATTTCAGAGACAGTATGCATTTTTAAAAAATGAACTTGTCATTTCCACTGGGATGCAATGAAATGTTTCCAGAAATAATTTGCATGATGTTTGTCAGTTAAAATTTGGAAAATAATCTTTGCATCACTCAGACAGTGGTTTGATGTATGCCATTGGATTGCCATTATGAGAAATATATATATTTATATACGTAAAATATTTCATACTCATCATGGAAGAATTGAACAAGATTCAAGTTTCTTATCTGGGCTTTCTTTTCACAAATTCAAAGCTTTTCACAAGTATATAAGTACATTGAAAAGTTTACTCAGACAACAGAGTTTTATAAATCTTGACATGAGGTAGGAGAAAGCAGAGACAGACCTGGTTTTAGCAGTTGATATGATTTCTGACTGGGAAGATTTATGAAATTACTGTTACAGTTATCATTTTTATGTACCTAAAAATAAGGGATAAATCTCTATGAAATTGTCCAGGTGCTTATGCAGAAGAAGCCTACATCACAAATAACCAATCCATGTGCTGAGAAATTACTTTGCCCACAAATAAGTTCCACTGGTTCTAGAGAGATTATTCTTTCCACAGAAAATAACAACAAATAATAAATAAAAAGTTATAATATACCTTGCAGTGGCTTTTTGGTTGGCTGATTACTAATATAGCTAGAGTGACTGATAGCTAGTTAGTTAAAATGCTTCTATATAAAATACTCAAATGCTCCTTTCCCAATACAGAATGGAAACTACCTTCACACCACTTTTTCTGATTATACTGTCTCTTCACTCTGTCTTTCATGGCCGCTTTCCCTTCATCAGCACTCTCAAAATTTGCGTTAGCTGCTAGTACCAAGATTATAACTCAGCTGCATGCGTCCTTACTGCAAAGCTCTTACTGCTGAGGTTGTTCATTCAGCAGTTCTTTACAGGGAGAAGTTTATATAATGTCTTCTTTCTGTTTTTGACAATTCCTCAGAAAGAAATTACACCAGTAAATGCTCTGCCTGAGCAGGTTACTAGTTAGTGGAATGGATGTTCCATACTGAGAGGAAGATGTGAGGAATATATCTGAAATTAATTCTTAAGAAAGAAAACATATGATAGTGCAAATGTCAGACAGATGTGTAAATTGTGCTAAAAAGCCATATAGTTTCCTTATTCATAATTTGTTTGTTTGTTTGTTACATAGGTTGGGGAAGCTGCTTGGCATAAGCATTCCTTTGCGTTTAATAACATAATACTTTATCTATCTCCTTCAGGTCTTCAGGTCATCCTACCTGAGTATCTGCAAGAACATTTTGTCGAGGCAGCTCTGAGCTATATTGCTTGCAATTCAGAAGGGGAGTTCATCTGCAA
The DNA here is from genome assembly GCA_017639485.1 of Pluvialis apricaria. Lineage (NCBI taxonomy): Eukaryota > Metazoa > Chordata > Aves > Charadriiformes > Charadriidae > Pluvialis > Pluvialis apricaria. The sequence goes on along the minus strand of CM030011.1, from coordinate 36,355,301 downwards.
GGACAATGACTGCTGGTGTCAGTGTGGTCCCAAATTCCCAGAGTGCAACTGTCCCTACATGGACATTCAAGCCATGGAAGAAAATCTGCTCCGCATAAGTGAGACTTGGAACTCATACAACAGTGAATTTGAAGAATCTGGTGAGATGTTTTATAAAATTTTTGTCTGTTTGGCTGTATCTCACAAAAAGTATTTATACAACAGACTCCATCTGAATCTCCAGAATGGTTCGTACACCTAAAGCTAAACATACTTAAGTGCGTCCTGGATCTGCATCTTAATTATTATAATATTTTGATAGGAAGTGTTGTCCTCACCTCGTAATGATCAGCAGTCTGTGTAATTACATTAGGATTTAGGCAGCTATGTTTGAGTATTCATATGCTATACTTTGTGGAGTCCAGGGCTGAAAGGACTTGGTCCCTATTGGAGCAGAAGTGTACTGGAGGAGGCAGAAAGCAGAACAAATGAGGAGCAAAGTCAGGTTATGCAATTTATATGAATATTCTGCATTTTTTTTTTCTGTAATGCAGCTGAAAGAGCTGCTTCATCTCACATAATTTTTCAGTGTTGGGTCAAAGTTTCTCCTGTACTTCCCTTTTATCCTGTCTGTCCAGCAATACCATGAAGCTGACATGGATAGTGTAGCCAGCCCTTGATTTACCAAGTAGCTAACAGATCATCCCATCATAGTTGGCAACTTGCTTCTTCATATGATTTCTGTTTAAACTGCACCTATCCATGTTGTCTCTACAACATGTTTGTGCCACTTCATTGGTTTTCTTTAAAGCGTCAAGGTTTGTTTCATACATCATTTCGCCTGTCCTGATCATCAGAACTTCCAGTCCCATAGAGAATGGGAACCACAGGTTCTGAACAACTGTTTTCACAGCTCACTGACCCAGTGATATCAGTAACAGCTGTCTAGCCAGATGGTGGCAAGGTAAGGAGAGCTCAACAGACCTGGGAAAAATCACCAAGCAAGAAAAAAAGAGAAATGAGGGAGATAAGGAAGAAGCAGAAAAAACCCCAAAATCACGGTTTTTAATAAGTAGAAGAGAGGGGGTAGAAGACTATTCAGTGGGAGAGAGAAGAAATATCAGTACAATAGTTAATTGTGAACAGTACATTGTATACATTCATTTTTTATATTTGTTGTTTTATTTTTAAAGACTGATTTCTTAATTCAAGGTTGAGAATTTCAAAAGATCATATGTCAGTTAAAATTTCAGTTGTAACTTTCAGTGAGACCTGATGGCTCAATCTGAGTCTGTTGGGAAGACCTCAGGCCCTTTTCCCAGCCTCACTCTTAGCATAAGGACACCAGAACTTGCAATATTTCTCCCTGGAGGATCATAGCCTACTCTGATTATAAAAGCATGAATTTATGTTTCATTTTTGTGTACGTAAAAATGCATTTTCCCAATGACTATTTTGACACCTTTAAGCATTTATGGGTCATGCTATCATTTAGTACTTTGCAAACTAGGACAAGCGTATTGACTCTACAGAAGGGCACAGGTTTTTTACCACATTTTGTCCTGTTTGAATGGGATGTGATACTGTTCAGTGCCTGAAGAATGTCATTTGATGGCCCCTACTTAACAGCAATTTTAGTTAAGCTGAAAAAGAACACATATCTGAATCTGTGAAGGATTCTTATAGCAAGCTGTATAGGGGCTTCAGATTACTTATGAGTTTGGATAGTTGTCCGCTACACGTATAGTCCCTATGTTCAGGACTGAGACATGGCTGTCAGGGGAAAAATGGGTAAGAGTTAAATTCTGTGCTTTTAGAAAAAGCTCTTTAGCTATGCTGTGTGAATCACTAAAATGACAACTTCACATACACCTGTCAATTAGGTAATTGCTAGTAGGAGTGGTTACTAAAAATGTGAAATATAGATTATTAACATCACTAAGACATATGCCACACCCACTCTCTTTAGCCCTTGAAATATTTAAATAATTTTTAATCTAGTAAATATACAAAGCATGACTTCCACATCTTATGGGTACCTTAGAAAATCTCTGCTTTTAACTTAAAAACTGTTTTGCATGAAGATACTCATGGAAAGATGAGGTAGGTAAACTTGTATGTGTGTTGGTCCGTACTTTGTTGAAAAAAAGTCGGCATGTGAGCATTTTACAGATAGCTTAGTCATTGCCCATTCAACATCCCTATGGAAATCATATATTACCATCTGAACAGCTCTTTTAGTACTGTCACACAGGGTCTGTAAGCATTGCTAGCCACAGTGATTAGGGAGACATATTCTGAAAAATTTAGAGCTTGTGTAAACTTTAAACTATGAAAAACACTATTAACAAATATCAGCATGATCTGATTCATATTAATAGCATCTTTGACAACAAAAGTGCCTTTTATTAAACCAAAACTAATGTTTTAAATAGATATTTTATAACTTTGATGTGGGATATGTATCTTTCAGTGTTTGTCTAAATAGGTGGAAGTCAGCTTTTGAGATGGGTATGTTGTTTTATTTTAGTAAATTTAAAATAAAAATAAATTATCTAGAAAAGAGTAGGGTGAAAAAAGGCCAGATTATTTAGTAATTTAGAGTCTGAGTAGACAAGCATCAGGATAATCTGGAGCACCAGCTACTGTCCCATATAATCGTCTACTAACTGCAGAGGAAAGAATGAATGAATTCTGTTCCTTGACACTATGAAGTCCAGAGTCAAGTGTATTCATTCTCTAATTTTTCTAACTTCCAAACCCTTCCTTACCTTACATATAACAAAATAGTCCTCTGCAAATCTGCTTTATTAAAACCAAGAACAGAAGCCCAAAGCTGGTCTTGGACAAAGGGAAGAATTAGTGTTCTCTCACTCTCGAACTTAATCTACACCTTAATCAGCTGAAACTCATATGTAAACGTGGTTGATTGATAGTTTTACTATTGAATACTACTAAAGGACAGAATATGTTTCAGTTCACACTTTGCATTTTGGGATTGGTGGTGGTTTGCTGTATAGACATCTGAGTTACCTGAGTCACAACTTCTTAAAAGATTGACTAAACATTTATGGTCACACCACATGTCATTATAAAATAGCACTGTGTGCTGACTCCAGGCTTCAAAACTGTTCTAATGTTTCTTGTGAAGGATGAAGATCTCTATTCTCACAGTGAAGGTGGTGTCCAATACACAGGCTGCAAACCATGGTAAGATACAGTAAAATCAAGACTGGAAATTACAATTGGCCCTGAAGTGGAAGTGCAGATGCTCAGGGGAGAATTCTTAACACCCTCTTCTAGACTTATGAATTTGCTACAGATGGACAGCATTGCCTTTATGATTATTGGGGCCGTAAAGAGGCTGTAAAGGAGGAATTCTAAGATATTTCCAAAGTCAGAGACTGGATATGACAGTCACACAGGCAGTCAATACATACATCCATAGCAAGTGATCATATCTGATCCCAAAACCTACACAAATCACTTAGTATTTCTCAGGAAAAAATTTTGCAGTCATTATTCTTGCATGTAGAGACACTTAGATGCTGAGTACATAGTAATACAACTGTTTTTCCTTTCAGTCAGTTTGAGTAACAATTAAAAAATAGCAGACATAGCCAGACATATTTAATTTGCTAAACAAAAAATATGCTTAAATAAAGCATATTAAATAAGCCAGTCAGATAAACAAAATATAATTTTAACTTAGATTTAAATAGATTAAATTTACAGATAAAATAAAAATAAATTAAATAATGTAAATAAATTTAAATATATTGTTCAGTGCTGAAGACAGAAATCTTAGACATCTGGTTGACCAAATGCATTATGATGAAAACCAATGACAAATCCAAATCATCAAGATCAACTGTGAATCACAGCATTAAAAAACCTGGGGGAAAGAAGTTTGTATCATCAGATAATTACAATTTTTTTCACCATTTCATAAACTGTTATCAGCTGAAGTTCTGGAATCATCTTAATTATGAATTATATTACTATCTCCCAGCAGTGCATTAAGGTGCCCTGGTGTCTCTCATGTGTTTCATTCTTTCTCCTCCTCTCCATCAGACAATCATTTTAAAATATTGCTCTGATTATAGTGTGTCAGGTTCTTTCTGATGGATGACTCCAGCAAAACTACTGCAAGTCTGCATTTAGTCTGTGATGTTTAACTTTAACAATCCCTCTATTTAGCCAGAAAAATCTAATATACCTTTGTTTGCCAACCCAGTAAGTCGCAGATTTTTGCTATTCCTCTGGCACAAATTATTTCTAAAAACTGATTTAGCAAATGTGGGCACCATGGGATTCCTTTGTATTGCCTCTCACTATCTTCAAATCAAAGTCACCTAGCTGACAAGTAAAAGGGTAATTTTTCCTAGCTGCCAAGCGTGCAGATTGACTACATCGTGCAGACAACAACCTGGGTTCTAGCTTTCTCCCTTCTTGCCAGAAGTAATGACAACCTGAAGATCTGAACAATGCCCTCAATAACTCTTGTGTAAGCTACAGTGATGTTGGTTTAAAAATTTTCAGACTGCATTTTAATCGCTAGGTAAAAATTATCTTGATGTCTTTAGGGTTCTCTATGATCCTTCTAGTACAGAAGTAAAAAAATCTGATAAAGTGCATTCTAAGATAGACGTTTAAAAACATAGTTAATATACCAAATGTCTCATTTACACCTCTTCCAAATTACTAGAAGTGTGTAAAAGGACAGAAGGTAACTGCAAGTTTAATTTGGAAATGTCAGTTTAAACAGAGATGTTGCTACGTGTCCACTCTGGTTGGAAGAAACTCCTTGCAATCATAACAAAAGAAAAGTGCCCAAACTGACTTTCAGACTCTATGTTGAAATTCCAAGTCTCAAATAACATTGCAAGATGACTAGGTTTGATTTGACATCACAGACAGACTATAAATTTAGAGTCCCACATTGCCATTTGCAGTGAAGACAGTTTCTACTAGAAGTTCTCTCTTACCACAGCCCGGTGACATATTACTGCTTTTCCAGTGACTTTGTTTCAATTCAAATGCGTCTAACATAAGCTTAAAAATGAAATCTGGAACTAAAACTGAATACTGGAGGGTTTCTCTAATAAGCTTTGTTTTCATTGATTCAGAAGGATGAGAGAAGGTACCCATCAAAGGGCCCTTGCAAGCTCATTGTACATGGTACACACAAGGCATGATTGCACAGGTCATTCAGATAGCACAGTCTGTCTCTCTGTTGACCAGAAAAGGCCGATAGCTGTGCAAAGTGAGTCTATTTGAAATCGTAATTGAGAAACTCCTTGTGAAAAGTCTGAACAGACTCACTGACAGTTGAATGTGCTTTTTAATCACTGAAAGTAAGGACTTCAATCAATATGGTTCAAATTATTTGCCCCAAGCAGTAGAGCGGTGGTTTTCTTTAAAACGGTGCTTACAGCTTCAGGCACAAGGCCAAAAAAACTTAGCCCCCTGAGTTCTTAATATAATTATTGTTCTCTCTATTATCTTGCAAGGGTGTTAATTTGCCTCCCAGTAATTAACTTCCCTATGTGGTTGTCAGGAAGTTTAATCAATAGCATGAACAGATACACCAACTGTCATTCCTCCTGAGACCAATACTCCCCTCCCCACCTCTCCCACCCCTGTGGAGGTGTCATTGTTTTAATAAAATGAACAGGTTGGATTTGCATAATTTCTTCAGAGTGTCAATGTTTAAATTGTTCATCTTCTACTCCAAAAATGAAGGTACAGCCGATCAGGTCACATCAAAGTAATTGACCCTGTTCTAAAACTAAAAGCATTATATGACTCCCGCTAAAGCAGCACCTGGCAAATCAACTTATAAAGTTTTACATGGCATTGCATTATCAGACACTTTAAACATCGTGATGACATTGTAATAAGAGGAGGAGCAGAAGGCTTGATCTAATATAATTCTACTTGTGTCCACGATGTACAGGACATAATGTAATTCCCTTCAAAGCTAGTGACAAAAAACCTCATTCTTGGTGGAATTCCAATCTGCCTTGGCAGCATTGGACTTTCTTTATTAAGATGGGTGTCACTCTGTGGCCTCTCTTTTCTTCTAGGGCAGTGTTGTCTGTTCTGATTCATAGCTTCTTAAATCTTCTCCTGTAAAAGTTTAACACTGGTTATTTACTTCAACATGTTTTCCAAGAACACTTCAGTTTCACTCATTTCTTCCCTCAACTATCCTTCTGTGATACATTACATGTTCATCTACCTTACCCAGTTTTCAAACTGCAGGAGTTGCCAACATGACCAAGAACAAGTAAGGTAACTTTGGGGGTGAAGTTTATTTCTAAAACTACGCGTAAGAATTATCTCTTATGCATTATGTGCATCTATAGTGCTATAGAAAGATAATAATAGCTAGCACTAGATAGAAATTGGAACATCCATGCTGCAGGAATACTTGTAAACCACCTTGAAATGATCAAAGTGTTTACAAAAAAAGAATTAAAATAACCCATAAAGACATTTTTGCGAAGTTTTTATTGAAAGCTTACAATGAATTCCAAGGGATATCGATTTGAAGTGTAGTGATACAAACTTTTTTAAGAGAGCAGTGAACCAAAATCACACCCAAAAGAAAAACTGACAGGATGGAGGGAATGTCCTTCAAATGTTGGGATTTAGAGAGATAGTTGTTGGAGTCTGGCCTTTTTGTTTCTGAAAAGTGAACTGTCAAGGTCATACTTAGATTGAGAATAAGAAACAAGTCACTTCTTGATTATACAAAATGTGAGTCCATTCAGCTTGCAGTAGAGTCTAGGGAATGCTATTATCTCCTGCCTAGTAAAACTTCAGAATTAATCCAATCCATGATTTGCAGCATGATATTCTGTCTTTACTACAAATTTTGGCTCTGCAATTTTTTCCTCTTTATCTGGGCACCAAGAGAGTCCCAAGGCTTGTGAGTATCTGTGGTTTCCTGTTCCTATAACAGGTTGACATTACTTGCATTAACTATATATATGTAAAACATACAAATGTATACACGCCTCTGTATATAAACATATGTAACATATATGTAAAATCAGTTGTATTGCAACATTTGCATAAGGTTCCTCAGAGACTATATATTAATGAACGATCAGAGAATCTCTGTTCCCCACCAATTCCACTTTCACCTGCGCTGATACTTAGGTCTGTTCTTTCTTCTTTAGAGGAGCTATCCCTGCAGTGTTCCTCACTTCAAAAAAGAAAGCTGACAGAAAAAAACCCACAAACCTACCTCACTGCAAGAATCATAAAAGTTTGCTTCCCCTGACACTTACAAAGCAGCTAGATTGTACCAGTTCAAATAACGTTTCCAATATTGTGATGATTTTCTCTGGTCCTTCATATGAAGCCCATGTCTTCCAAAGCACATACATTTCCTTCCTTCTATTTGTCCTTCAGAAAGTTTAAAGGAAAGCTCATTTGCTTTGGAGAAATTAACATTTTAATTATAGGTAGAGATGAAAGATTTAGCCTAGGTAGGGGCGGGAGGAGAGGGGAGGAAAATTCAGCTTTACACTCCTTTCTGTGAAGAATTAAGGTTGTTTCAAGCTGCAGTCTTATGCTTCCTTGAATTGGATTATTTTCAAACATATATTTCTTGGAACACATCTGCTGCTTCTTTGACAAATGAAGTAATGCATCAGGAACAACTAAAATTCATTGCAACATAAAAACAAATTTATGTTCATTTTAGTACTTTGTTTTCTCCAGGCTTTTGAATCATGGTCAGATATTTTAAAAAACGTATATCTTTAAAAAATCTCTTTAATAATACCTACACAATATTGAGGCAGCACTTTATTGAACAGCAATCAAATCCTACCATTTGAAATGTAGGTCCTATTGATTTTTCTTCTCTCAGACTACTAGCTTTGTGGTTTGAGTTTTCAATTTACAGCTGACACTGGTATTTGACTTGCTGTCATATTTATTGCCCTGATTACAATTAAAAGCATTGTTATGGGAAAGGAATGATGGTACCACAGTCACATTATTAGAGCAGAAGGTTTTTCACATACAGTACAATTATGTAAAAAGTGTGACAAACTGTTGGGGATTACGAGATTTTTCCTACAAGAACTCTTACTCCTCACACTAATTGCAGCTACCAAGGAGGATGCAGTTGCCTGGAGCCATAAACAAATGTATTATTATTATTACATGGCAATGATTAAATTTGGGGTCTATTGTGCTGACTGCCCTATAAAGATAAAATAAGAGGCACGTTTGTCTCTGAAGAACTTTCAGTCTAAACAGAAAAGATAGTTGAAGTGTAACAGAGATAAAGAATGTTACAAAATATTGAGGTGGTGGTTTTGAGCCAAAGTGCTTTGGCCTTCATTTTGAAATGTTTATTCATTTTGTCATTTCTTATTTTATATCTTTTGTGTTATAATACAAAATTAAAGGTTGACATAAAAATGTAAAATTTCTGTTCTGTCAAGGTGAAGTATTTTGACAGATTCACAGCAAATTAAAACAAGAAAACCTTGCAATGTTCCATTTAGAAGATTTCAGAGAGATTAGAAGCATTTGAAGAATTTTAAAGACTTTCTAAAGATATAAGTTGCATTCTAATTTTGGAACGCCAGAAATCCTTTCACAAAATGGATTTTCTATGCTCTGCACAGTTCTACTTAAGAGCCGTCTTTGTTATGAAATGAATAGCTTCAGCAGCTTTCCTTAGCTTTTGTCTGAAATTAATCGGTAGTCTTTGATCCAGCTTCTAAACTATAAAAAAATAAAACAGTGTTTGCATGAAATAGTAGGATTATTTACAGCATCAGCAGATAAGGGCAGCACTGAAATGGGCACACAGGTTAAGCAAATTGGCAGAGCAGGGTTGGATGGCTTGCTTTGCTGCTGTGTGTCATCTTTAGCTAAATCTGTAGGTAAATAGATCACTGGAGTCACTAGAGATATTTTCCTAGTGTTTTTAAATGAAAGCTTTTGGTCTGAATATTTCTTGTTGGCTCCGACTGTTGCTCATTTTCCTTATGCAATACTATGTGTTTATTTTGGCTTGCTATTAAAATAAGTAGTGCCAAAGGAAGGCTGGAGTCATATTAAAACCAGGTGTAAACAAATGATTAGCATAGACAAGGACACAGTTTATTTTGAAAAAAAACAAAAAAACCAAACAACCACACCGCAACTGAACTAAAACTGCAGTTGAATTTTCTCATTTAATGTAAAGTTTCAAAGTCCTTAAGCAGTTTTTCCTCTGACAGACATGAATCAGGAAAGGCATTATTACAGGCACCTGCCTTTGGAACATCATCTCATGAAATCACTCCTCAGAGAGACAACAGTATTCCCTCTGTAAAGCACTGCAGAATATGAAAAACAGAGATAGGATCTTCACAGAGACCCTGCAGAGCCAAGCATCTGAACCCTCAGCTGCACATGATGGGCAGCCAGAGTTTGTACTCTATCAAGTAGCAAATGCAGACTGTCAAGATGGGGAACAAGAGGCTTGTGACTTCTGGCACCAGGAAGACAGCTCCTTTTCCACCTGTAGATCTGTCACTGCAGAATAGGTTCAGTGTCCTGGGGAGCTATCAGAGCTGGCTAAGCCTGACACACATGCAAGCACTAAAAAGCAGCAGATAATGGCATTTGATAATGGAGGTCCCCCTCCGCTGACCTGATCTGCTCTCTGGGGAGGTTTTCTGGGAACTTTGATCTGGGAAGTTGAAGAGAGACTCATTTGGCTCATCTTAGACTATTGCTCCTTGCTGCTTATCCCTGTGAGCACCAATGACGCTGCCAGAGGAGGGCTGGAGTGTATCAGGAGTGACTACATAGAATCATAGAGTGGTTTAAGTTGGAGGAGACCTTAAAGATCATCAAGTTCCAACTCCTCTTCCATGGACAGGGGCACCTTCCACAAGACCAGGTTGCTCAAAGACCCGTCCAACATGGCCTTGAACACTTCCAGGGATGAGGCCTCCACAATTTCCCTGCGTAACTTGTTCCAGTGTCTTACCACCCTCAGAGTGAAAAATTTCTTCCTAATACGTAATCTAAATCTACCCTTTTCCAATTTGAAACCATTACCCCTCATTCTATCACTACAAGACCTTGTAAAAAGTCCCTCTCCAGCTTTCTTATAGGCACCCTTCTGATGCTGGAAAGCTGCTATAATATCTCCCCAGAGTCTTCTCTTCTCCAGGCTGAACAATCCCAACTCTTTCAACCTGTCTTCACAGGAGAGGTGCTCAGGAGACCAGCCCTCTGATCATCTTTGTGGCCGTCCTCTAGACCCACTCCAATAGGTTCACGTCCTTATGTTGAGGGCCTCAGAGCTGGACGCCATATTCTAGGTGGGGTCTCATGAGAGCAGAGTAGAGGGGCAGAATCACCTCCCTCAATCTGCTTCTTTTGATGCGGCCGAGGATAGGGTGGGTCTTCTGGGCTGTGAGCGCACATTGCTGGCTTGCGTTGAGCTTCTCATCAACCAACACCTCCAAGTCCTTCTCCTCAGGGCTGCTTTCAGTCCATTCTCCACCCAGCCTATATTTGTGCTTGGGATTGCCACAGCCCATGTGCAGGATATTGCCCTTGGCCTTGTTGAACTTCGTGAGGTCTGCACAGGCCCACCTCTCCAGCCTGTCCAGGTTCCTCTGGATGGTGTTCCTTCCCTCCAGCATGTTGACTGCTCAACACAGCTTGTTGTCATCAGCAAATTTGCTGAGGGTACACTCAATCCCACTGTCCATGTTGCTGACAAAGATGTTGAACTGGTCCCAGTACCTTCCCCTGGTGAATGCCCCTCATCACCGCTCACCACTTGGACACCGATCCGTTGACCACAACTCTTTGAGTGTGGCCATCCAGCCAGTTCCTTATCCACCAAGTGGTTCAGCAAGTTTAGGATGCCCACTTAGTTTGGCAAGTTTTGAGTGCCTCTGGCCCCTGTCACAAACAGGATATAGCTGGTCTGGTTGTGATAAGAGCCATCTGGACTACTGGTTTCCTATTGCCAATTTTGCTTGTGGTAAGCAAATTTTGAGACATCTTGTTGGTCTCCTACACTGGGGAAGATCCCTAGTTACTGGAAAAAAGCAAGTATGCCAATAATCAAAAAAGTCTGAAAGGGTGATCCAGGGAACTACTGATTGATCAGCTTCACTTTGGTCCCTGGGAAAATCAGGGATTGAGTCCTCTTGGACCGTGTTTCTGGAGATGTGTTGGGTTTACATGGCAAGATTTTGGTAGTGGGGATGCTGCAGGGGTGGCCTGTTTTGAGAAGACATGAGGCACTGCCTCCATGTCAGACAGAACCAGTGCCAACTGGCTCCAAAATGGACTGACGGCTGCCCAAAGCTGAGCCTATCAGTGACACTGATGACACCTCTGTAATAGCATATTTAAGAAAGGGTAAAAAACACTGCATAGCAGCTGTGAGAGAAAGGAAGGAGAAAATGTGAGAGAAATATCCCTGTAGACATTGGTGAAGAAGGAGAGGGAGGGGGTGCTCCAAGTGCAGGAGCAGAGATTCACCTGCAGCCAGAGGACCACAGTGAAGCAGCCATGGAGGACCACTGTGGAGCAGATATGGAGGACGACACTCCACTGCTGCACACTGGAGCAGTTCATGAAGGACTGTGTACTGTGGGAGGGACCCCACACTGGAGTAGTGGAACAGTGTGAGGAGGAAGGATTGGCAGAGATGAAGTCTGATGAACTGACTGCAATGCACATTCTACATTCCCCTGCACTGTTCATGGGGTAAAAGACGTAGAAGAATTGGGAATGTAAGCAGTGAAGTTGAGCCTTGGAAGAAGGAAGGACTGAGGGGAAAGTGTTTTCAGTTTTGTCTTTTTTTTTCATTATCCTACTCTATTTTTAATGTGCAGTAAATTAATTTTCCCCAAGTTGAATTATTTTGCCAATGCTGGTAATTGATAAATGATCTCCCTGTCCCTATCTCAACCCATGAGATTTTTCATTTTATTTTCTCAACCTATCCTGTTGAGGAGGGGGAGTGACAGAGCAGCTGGGTGAGCATTTGGCAGCCAGCCAATATTAAGCTAGCACAAGGCACATGAGGGAGAAGATGGTGACTGAGTTAATCATGTCTGACACACCACATTCTCTCTATGATAAAATGGATCAGCAATGGATATTGTTTACCTCAGTTTTAGCAAGACTCTAGATATGGAATCTGGACATACAACTGGATTTTTACCCATCCATTTTTCTTTCCATCCAGACCCCTGTATCTTAACTTGGATACCGGAATGTTGTGGGAGACAGAGTGTAGGGTTAAGTGTGTTTTGCTTTACATTCTCATAAACTGTATATAGATTGTCCCCTCACTTAATTTCTTCACATGTACACCTAAGATGCCATTCATTTCAGCCATAATACAGAGCCAACAGAAAAAAAAAAAAAGAAAAATAGAGCTATATATATTTTTTTCTTTGTTAGAAATCCATGTCAGATTTGAATTTACTTATTTACCAGGAGACTCAGGAATTTTGATATTCCATACAGTACATTACTGAGACCTCCCTAGACACAAGATATGGCTTAAAGGAGTTATTGTTTTATCCTCATGTTATCCTGACTGCAGAAGCTGAGATTGTCCTCTGCCTTTACACAGTGTGTATCTTGGGCTGTGAGGAGGAAATTGCTCTGATTCTAACACCCATAGACTAGAAATAATCTCTGTTACATTGGTTGCAGAAACAGTAGTTATATAGTTCAAAAGAAAATTTTAGGAATGACAGTTTGAAATCTCATTTATGGACTTGCTCTGTTTAATGTAGACAAAATAGGAGAAGAAAGTGCAGTGGTATTATGTGGCATGTTAATATTGCCAGCATTACATTGCACAGTTAGATGTTAGCCTGTGTTACCATTATTAACTTAATTTTCTAAGTTCCCGAGCTGGTATAAGTCTGTTGACTTCCAAGATGCTTCCAAAGATCCTCGAAAAGGGACCTTAGCAAACAAGCTAACAGAAGACATTTTGATAGCCTGGAAAAGTTCCAAAAAACACTCAGCATCAGCTGAAATGAAAACAGAAGTGTTCCGTGGTCTTGTAGTTGGGATAATCTCAAACAGATCTAGTAATTCAAAATATCAGGGATATGCAAAATATTTGTAGCAGAGAAATCAGAGGTCCTGTTCTCTTCCAACACAAAGCAGGCACCTTTTTTCCTTGTAACAGAGCATTTTGAAATCCTTTGATGAGGCTTACTGCATTTTCCTGGTCGTTGCTAGCTCTATATGCAGAATGTTAATCATTGTATTCACCACTGAGCCCTGCTCTGATACTGAATAACACTGAGAGTCCAAGTTACAAGCTAAGTAGCTCTAGGTATTGTTTACAGCCTAAGTATGTCTGATATTAATCTGATTTCAGCAATAATGTTTGCTCCCATTGTGATATTTTTCATTTATCCTTTGCCACTGAAACACAGTATGCCATTTCAATCTCTAGACACCATTAATCATAGAATCATAGAATCATAGAATGGTTTAGGTTGGAAGGGACCTTGAATATCATCGAGTTCCAACCCCCCTGCCATAGGCAGGGACACCTCCCACTAGACCAGGTTGCCCAAGGCCACGTCCAGCCTGGCCTTGAACACCTCCAGGGACAGGGCTTCAACAACCTCTCTGGGCAACCTGTTCCAGTGCCTTACTACCCTTAAAGTGAACAACTTCTTCCTAATGTTTAATCTAAACCTGCCCTCTTCCAGCTTAAAGCCATTCCCCCTCGTCCTATCACTACATGCCCTAGTAAAAAGTCCTTCCCCAGCTCTCCTGTAGGCCCCCTTTAGGTACTGGAAGGCTGCAATAAGATCTCCCCGGAGCCTTCTCTTCTCCAGGCTGAACAGCCCCAACTCTCTCAGCCTCTCCTCATAGGAGAGGTGCTCCATCCCTCTGATCATCCTTGTGGCTCTCCTCTGGACACGGTCCAGCAGGTCCATGTCCTTCTTATGTTGGGGACTCCAGAGCTGGATGCAGTACTCCAGGTGGGGTCTCACGAGAGTGGAGTAGAGGGGCAGAATCACTTCCTTTGACCTGCTGGCCACACTTCTTTTGATGCAGCCCAGGATACGGTTGGCCTTCTGGGCTGCGATCGCACATTGCTAGCTTATGTTCATCTTCTCGTCAATCAGCACACCCAGGTCTTTCTTCACAGGCCTACTCTCCAGCCATTCCCCGCCGAGCCTGTATTTGTGCTTGGGATTGCCCCGACCCAGATGTAGGACCTTGCACTTGGCCTTGTTGAACTGGATGAGGTTGGCTTGGGCCCGCCTCTCCAGCCTGTCCAGGTCCCTCTGGATGGCATCCCTCCACTCCAGCGTGTCTACCTCACCAAACAGCTTGGTATCATCAGCAAACTTGCTGAGGTTGCACTCAATCCCACTGTCCATGTCGCTGACAAAGATGTTGAATAGTACAGGTCCCAATACTGACCCCTGAGGAACACCACTCGTCACTGCTCTCCACTTGGATGTCGAGCCATTGATCGGCAACTCTTTGAGTGCGACCGTCCAGCCAGTTCTTTATCCACCGAGTGGTCCATTTGTTGAATCCATGTCTCTTCAATTTAGAGACCAGGATATCACGTGGGACAGTGTCAAACGCTTTGCACAAGTCCAGGTAGATGATATCAGGAGATCTTAATGCAAGAAAGGTTTACCTTACAGAAAGGGGGAAGTGAAAAACAGACATAACCAGCCATAAAATGAAAGTTAAACAAACTCGTTTGATCAACCACTGCATATAATGTTTTACATTTCCCCCCATTATTTGCAATTAAGTTAAGTTAAGAATACGAAAAAATGAGCTACCATGTGAAAATAAATGACAAAGTGCTGAAATTGTAACGTATGTGGTATCAAGTATCATGTTTTAAAAGCATCGATTTCCATGGCCCCCAGCACTGTAATACTGGCTGTTAATTCTGAGGAATGGCTGGTACAATGTGTTGATTACAGTGTAATAGTTTAATCATCTCTCAGTGATAGGAGTTCATGTTGTAGTTTCACAGATCATGAAATGTGTCTGTTTATGATATGAACACGTTATCTTTTCTTCTCTTTTTTTGCGGAAGACACTATGTAATCACGTTCATTTTATCTCTGTCTCTCTTTTACCTGCATTATGGTGCTCATTAGCATGATCATACAGGGCACAGGGATAGTCAAAGATGATGTTTATTACAGGGAGAAAAAGAAGTATTTTCCTATTGGAAATGCTTTTGCATTGCAAGTTAAGGAGTATAAACCCTCCTTATTACTTCTAAACACTGCATCCGACTAGTTGTTAGCTGTAGAGATTATTGGCATTGTGCAAAGGACGGCAAATTTACAATGTCTTTTAAATAAGTTATTACAGCAATATGAAAACTGAAAAGGCATTGTCTGAGTACATTCTCTCCTCAGGGATTTGGGTTTATTTTTGGCTTCATGAAACTGAGTTTAAGTATATATACCAGTGTCTCAGAAGAACAGAAGGGAAGTTAGCAATTAAAACAGGTAGGAGGAATATGGCTTTTGGATCTGATCCTCCCTGGGTGTATTAGTACACTCCTCTGAAGTCAGTAGGGCTTGGCTGATTTATACAAACTGCAGATCTGTGCTTTGACAAAGGACGTACTTTGTAACAATTCAGTTAACCTTATTTCCTATTAACTGCTTTTTTTCCCTTTTTTTTTTTTTTTTTTTTTTTTTTTTTTTTTTTTTTTTACTACCAGTTCATTAAATTTGAAAATACTCTTTAGGCTTGGAAGGTTTTACCAAGTCAATGGTACTGTGTCTCCTTTAGATAAGCCAGACGTAACCCTCTCTCACAGCACATGTGCAAGCCTTGAAGGGAACCGAGGACTGGTGTAGTATGTGGACACAAAGGTATAATTGTTACTTGTGAAGGGGAAAACAGGGAATTGGCTTTCTCAAAACGACACTAAGACTCAGAGAGATGCTCATCTGGTAATGTAGAATTTATTAAATAATACTATTAATTCCAATTATTAAACTACTAACCCAGGAACAGATACTTACTCTTTTTGGACAGAGGATAAGAACCAACTTTTTAGACAAAATTAGGGAAGGGAAAAAGCAAAGGATAAGTGGGTCTGAATACTTGATAAAACAAAGAAACAGTTTCTTTCCTCAGTCCATTAATTTGTACCCAGGGACAGTAGAGGTGCAGGGGTGCTGTCCTCAAGGGGAGAATAGTGGACAAATGGACAACTAATACCCAAAGAGGAAGGCATGAGGAGAAAATGCATAAAACATTGTGAAGGACCTCCCAGATGAATTATTAAAACCACTTTGTTAAATATAAAATCATCACCTTTGCCGCTTGCCTTTAATTTTTCACCTTCCAGAAGACCTTTCAATGCCTTTCGGCTTCTGATGAATCTTCATCCATCACAGAAAATACTATGCCAAAATAGGGCTGTTATATTTCATCATGGCCCCATGTCTCTCAGGGGGTGGACGAGGGTCACTCTAGCTCATTTAGAAAAGATCTTTCTTCTCCACCCATAAAAAAGAAAATATTTTTGCCTTCTTTGTGTAAAAATGTTGTAAAAAAGCTAAACTAAAGCTAAAGCTAAAACCAAAAGGTCTACAGTGGTTCTAATGGAGTATTCTTTCATGTGAGCATTTTCACCAATCAGTCCTCTCCCACAAGCAACCTAAAATTATAGCAATGTTAAATATTATGATTAACTCTAGTTTTAAGCAGGAGGCTATTTCAGTCAGTTGGATCATTGCATTCTCATAGTCTGTTGAAGTGTAGACTACCCAAAAGGAGCATCTGGCAGGGTGAAAGCCAGACTGTAGGATAAGTGAGTTCACTGCAGTAAAAAGCTGAAAGAAAAAATGAATTGTGAAGGGTGGGAGGACAGCAGCAGGCAGGAGGGCAGACAGGAAAAAGTACTGATGTATGGAAACAAGAAAGAAAAAGAATAAACATGCGTTCTAGTGTGCTACTAATTTTCTCATTTTTTCCCCAGTAATTAGAACCCTTTTAAATGGAAGTCTATTGAGGTTCAAAATTTATAAATCAACTTGCAAATTATCCTACTTATGCAAATAGATTCACTGTTTAATAAAATTATATCAGTAAGATTCTGTCTATGTAACTTATGTGGTCTGAGTTACCAGAACAAATCACAAAGCATAGGATGTTCACAATAACAATGATACTGTGATTTGGGAACTCCTTTTTACTGCTTTAGAGATGGGGAGTCAAAAAGAAGTTATGAGGCACATGTTTTTAAGTGTCAAAGTACTGTAAAATGCCTTGAAAATGTCCATTTCAATTCTAAATACTTTTGAAAGTCTGATCCTTAATGGCTTGTCTCAGGTGAAACAACATGTCTAAAAGAGAGCCGGCCTGTAAAATCACATTTACTTGCATTTCATAAATATTGGAATATACTCCTTTTAAGATAGTTTCCTGTCTTCTCCAAATGAGTCAATATACATTTATCCTTTAATGCATATTCACTTTCAGATCCTAGAGTTGAAGGTAAGAAACTGATTCTTATTTAATCTTTGTATTATCCAGGTTGAGAAATAATGACAATGCTTGTATTTGTTTTCACATCAATTTAAAAATTATATAAAATTTACTTTTGCTGGTTATATTACCACTAAAAATGTCATTACCTTTCTGGCTTGAAAGAGTTAAAATGTTCAACGCTAAAATTGCAAAAATTCAAGTTTAAAAAAATTAGAAGTTCAAGAAAATTCAAATTAGAAGTTATTTTTTACTGCAACAATAGCCATAACTACATAATTAAAGACTATATTTTTTTTTTAGATGAATTCAAATTATTTATGAAAAGGCTGCCCATGAATTATTTCCTGAACACATCTACTGTAATGCATTTGTGGACAATGGATTCTAATTTTCAACGTCGCTATGAGCAACTAGAAAACAGCATGAAGCAACTCTTCCTCAAGGCGCAGAAAACTGTTCATAAGCTCTTTGGCCTTAGTAAGAGATGCCATAAACAGCCACTCATCCGCATGCCAAAGCAGAGGTAAGAAAGCCGATGACAACCTGAGAAACTCAAACTGCTGTTTTGCCACTAAAATCTCCTTAAGGGATCTCCTTAAGATGTGGGAATGTGTGCAGCATATGGTACATGCACACTATACAATCTTTATATTTGTAGGAGTTGAAAAATCCCAGCTTTCAATATGGCTCCATTCATGTTTTCCTAAATATGATGGGAAAGGTCAAAATAAAACCTGATTTTTATATGACTGAATTATGTGAGGGAACTTAAAAATAACATGAGCCTATAGATACTTCCCATTTGGTCTGCGTCTTTTTTACAGAACCATGTTTTCAGTGGAACTTGGCAAGTGTAACAGTGCCAAATAGCTGTGCACTGAATACTGAATACCTATTATGAAGCAAGCATAGCTATTTTAAGAACTTTCCAGGTCATTATACAATAAATACTACATAGTATTGATTTCTTGTTTCATTTGTCAGATATTAATTAGATTTGAAAGGATGCCTAAGGAAAGCAAATAGAAGTGTTTTAGTCCTTTATAGAAACAGAGAGATCCTGAAAGCTAGCTAGTCAAATCTATATTAACATAAAGTGGTTAAAGTTGATTGCTGATCGAAAATTGCTTTATTGAAATTAGTGGAATGACACTAGAGTAAATCTGAAATGAATGAGCTTTTAAGGACATTATTCTTCTAAGCACAAACACAGTGGGCCTTGTCCAGTGACTCCTGCACTTAGCATGTATCTCCATTGATTTTTCTTTCAGGTGGCAGCTGTTATGGCTCTCATGCCCCCTTTTTCTACATATTTTGCTTTGCTTTGTGATCTGCTAGTTGAAACAAAAAATGTATTTTTCACTTGTGGGGTCATTTCATAATTAGAAAACATTCCACTAACAAAGGTTATATAGTCACTGCAGTGCTTCACCATCATCTCCTGTGCTTCTTGGGCATGACCTGAATATACATTCTGCCAAAGACATGATTCAACATGAAAGACTTCAGCAGGAACCCAATGCTTTTTAAAGCACAAGAAACAGAATCCAACCTCACTTTTTTTTCCCCTACGAAAATTTAAAATTATCAGGTCTTCCAAAATAACCCCTGTAGGGTTTTGAGGCAACCTTTGGTTGCCATCAGTAAGGGCAGTGATAGAGTACAGATGAACTGAGACATACAAAACAAAGATCAGTTGGAATGATGAATCAAAACACACCTTTCTTGTTATATGAAGGATTTTTCTTTCAGATGCAGAACTTGTGAGTTCACAGTTTATTTGTTAATAATAAATTTTACTACCAATGAGTTTGCCTATTTTACAGAACTGTACTAAACTTTCATAACAGTTTGATTTTGCAATGCATCTCTAACTAAGGAATATTATAACTTACTTTTAAGATAATTATGTCCCATTTTAGTGAATGCCTTAATTTTTTTTCTAGTCAGTACAGAGGTAGATGGGACATATGATGACATAATGATGATCAATAGATGACTCGTAGATCAGTGCTGAAGGCAGATGTTGGAATACTTGGCCAGTGGGATGCATTTGCTAAAAGAGCATTTTCAAAGGCTGGATTCCATCTGACTATCTGGGAAAATTGCCTTCTGACATCAAGGCTTTTATGGCTGATAAGAAAAACTTTAAACTGAGAAGTGAGGGGAAAAGGTCAAAAGAAACTGGTTTAATTTCCAAACTTGTTTCAAAAAAAACCTGATAGACCAAGATACAGGAATGGATAAAGGAATATCAGTGGTGAAAAGACAGTGAAAAGAAAGAAAACACAGGTATTGACAGAATAGTATTCAGGTACTTCTCATGATGAGAGTATACCTAGCGGAAAAAAAGTACTGAATTTTTTGATACAGAATGGGTAACAGATAAGCATGCAAATGAATAGCAGGTAATGCAATGGAGAATGAACACCTGAGTAATACAATGGAGAAGTATGAATTATTGCTCAGGCTGTAAAAACAGACATTTTAGCAGAAAGTCAGTGGAATAACAGAACCAAAACCAAGTACTTGCATTTCTTGTGTTTAAGGGAAGACAGGAATAAAAGCAAAAAAAACAACTTCATGTTCCAATGATACTCTAGGCTCTAAAGAAACAAGAAGGGGTAATTGAAACAAACTATAATCCTTTCCAAAGACATTCCGAAAAAGTCCTTCATATTAGTGCTTGGGGTCTGCTATTGATAGTTAAGGGTGAATTTTACTATGGAAAGAGAAACTAGACAGAGTTAATGGAGATATAAATACTATTTTAAATTGTATTTTATGGGCACTTGTCTTTCCAGATACAGATTAAAGAGCCAATGCTTCAGTTTTAAATAAAAGTCATGATGCTGGCAGAAAGTAAAAACAAAATAACTGTGCTAATGTTTAATTTTGCATTGTATTTCACAAGTCAATAGAAGATATATAAAAAGGATTTTTAAAGGAATATGTAAAAAATGAGACCGGACTTTCTTTTTCGTGAAGCTGGGAGATATGTCCTAAAAGTTTAACATAATTATTGAAAAATTTTTACAGGGATTTATCTATGTAGTCTGCCAGAAATCATTTTGTCACACCTGAAGGAACTCCTACATAAAGTCAAGGTTATACTTCATTACTGAAAATACCTGTCTCTTTTCTCTGGCCTCAAAATTTTGTTACTGAACATGAAACAAATCGTTGCTTGATTGTTTTTAAATGGGATTCAATTAATCAGTTAGAATTAATTGCAACTTTTTCCATATTTCCTGAAGAACCAAGCCACTTAATAATCATAAGACTAAATTACATTTTTATTTTAATTTTCTAATCCTTGAACCCAAATACCATTGAATCCTCTCCTAACATCATTGTTCACGGTAGAAACAAGTCAATTAACTTGCAAGCTAAAGAAACTGTGTCCCATGTCTCCTTTTTAAACACAGTTTATATTCTTCAGCTAGAATAATGTATAAATAGTTTTCTTTCAGTCTGCACTAGCAGTTAGAACAACGTCTTATTTACTGCAGCACTTTGGTATACACTGGGGGATGGGAATAGGATTACTATTTTTATTTTATTCTGTTCATTGCAAATCTTTTCAAGTTCCAGATGTTCCTCTCAGATTTTAAGCTTTCTTTCATTAGCATGAAACAGATCATTGTTCCTTTTCCTGAGAGTCAAATCATGCCAAGATACATCAAAAGTCCATAGATTTCCATTATAAACTGGTATGCTACTGGTAAGTGTAACTTTTAAATTCACCTGAATTAATCAGTACACTTTCTTTAATCAGTAAAGTATTTACTAGTTGTCTGAGCTCAAAGAAAAATACTAACTGAAAATTAAAAACCAACAAGGAGCACAGAAATTTCTATGTAGATAATATGTTCCCATATTGTAGGTAGGGATGGAATGATAAAACATTCAATTTCAAGAGATAAAGAGAAAAACAAGATTTAAAAAAATGCAGTCTGAAAAAGAAATGATGTTTTGTGGAATAATGCTACCAGGTGAGCTACTGCCTCCATGAATTTGAAGATTTGCTGCTTCAAAAGGCTCAAGTGCTTATTACTAATATGTTCTCATTACATTGACGTATCAGCCTTAAAAACTTGCAGTATCATATGTTCATTCATTGTGATTGCTTGGCCTGAGTCCACTGCATACAGCAATTTTTCTTCCACTACATAGCTGACTCTTGCTTATACGGGAAGGTTGTTGAAACACCACTAGTCACACAATACATTTTGCTTTGCAGGAATCAGTAGATGTTGTAAAATGTATATAGGAGGGTTGTTGAAACAATGCTAGAAGCATAACATGTTTTGCTTTGTAGGAATCAACATGAGGTGTAAAACCATATGTCTGCCCTAAGCTCATCATGCATATTTCTATATTAGGACCATGAAGTGTAAGGAACAATTGTTAATCTTCGGAAGCATTTTGCATACAGTACAGTATCTGTGGACTAGTATACCTACTTTGAGAAAAGGACTGACACAGTCATTAAGTTAGTCCTAGCTCTTGATTCCAGCAGCATCTTTCTCAAAAGAGGTGAGAAAGTGATGCCCTGTTACAGGCAGAAAAGGGCAGGTTTCCTCACAATTTAGGCTGAGTGTTTTGACTCACACCTGCACTAAAGGATGAGATCTGTGTATACATAATTTTCAAAGACAAAATAAGTGGAAGGAATAAAGAAATAGCAATTTTACTCAATGGGAAGAGGTAAAGCAGCAAGCAAAGTTGCAGTTATACATTTGGTAATGTGTTATGGGGAGGGAAAGCTGGTTTTGTTTTGGTTTTGGTTAACACAACAGTAAGATTTATTTTCAAAAGTAATGACTATATGCTGGGAAGGTGAAAATCACAGGAACAGAAGGCCTGATCATGCCCATGAATTGGTGTCAGTGAAACACCAGAGCTGAGGGTAAGCAGACACTACATCCACTGAATTTATGCAACCATATGACAACAGGAGTATCTATATTTAAGAGCATAAAAGAAATACAAACTCTGTTGGCAGAGAAGGAGGATCTTCACTTTCCCAAATATTTTTTGGTAAGAATGGCAACGATTTCCTGTGATTGGATTTAATATTAAATTCAAAGGCATTGAAGGCAGATAAAAGCTTTCATTTATTCCTTTACGAGTGCCAGTTTAGCACTTGATTTCATTCTTTTCAGTATCATTCAAATTGGTTCCTTGGCTAATGTTATCCGTTTGAGTGAATGCACTCAGTACAGTATATTGCTATATGTACAAACCTTATTTGCATGCAGTTTAAATCACTCGGTAATGAAAAAACATCACTTGAGGCCAAATTCAACTAGCACAATTTGTGATTTAATAAAAACATAAACAAAAATATTAAAAGGAGAAACAATGTAAATACAACAATAAGCCAGTGGGGGAAAAATTACATCTTCCTTGGCATAATAACAAAATTGAAATCTGCTGCAACAAACTACAGCTGAAGATTATGAGCAACTCAAGTAAATAAGAATTCTAATTTTAAAAGACCAAGGTACAACACTTGCACACAAAAGCATGTAATATTGAATAAAATGTCAGTATTTGAATTTTTTAAAAGACTGGATGCTTCATATTACTGTATAATTTACAGTGAAGATGTTGGTTATACCAACAATCTAGCGAATTTTCTAAAGGATCTTATTCTGGTAATGCAAGCTAGCAAATATAGACAAAATTACTTAATAAATTTAAAAACCATATTTTAATTAACATATAAAAATCCTTATTTCTGAAAGGAAACCCATTCTCAGCGGCTTTATGTTTGAAACGTGTCCTTATCTTCATAAATGATTTTTTTAAGAAACATACTTGTGAAGATAATGTAGGCCTATAAGGAGTTTATCACTAGAGGGAGTGAATGGCTACATCATATAGAACAGTTGCAGAAAGAATTCTGGTTTTCAAAAAAAGAATTTATTCTGGAATTTCCCACAGAATGCACCACAGGCAGCTATACAAGGATGAAGAGCCATAAATTTGGATTTTCTCATTTTTCTCTTCTTTTTTAATTTCACAGAGCAAAAAATTCACATACCTTAGGAGCACAACAGGGCCCGAATACTGTAAAAACATTTCAGAGAAGGGACTTGCATCTTAGTCTTCTCTTCAGTCCCTGTGCAGAAAAAGATTTAAGATATATGACTTTTTTTATAGTATCTATAACATAGCCCATCAGAATACGGAGGCCTTCAAACCTGTTTTCTTCAGAATGCTTCAGAATGAAATACACACACAAAAAATAGTGTAGATGTAATCCCATGGCCTCTGGATGTTACACAGGATTAGTTCCTTACATCCCAAAGTTGGTTACCAGCTATAGATTGCTTTGCTATACGTATAATGGATTCATGGGCACAAAATTACTAAAGAATAAAATTTTCCACCAAGGAAGCCACAAAGTTCAATACATGGAAGTTTCACAGTATGTCACACAGAGATTTTTCTTTTCAAAGCACATTTGTGGCACTGGATGCAAAGGAAAAAATCTAATTATACGTGACTTAGCAGACTGCTAGAATGAATGTGAACAACTGCTAGAATGAAGTGAGTCTAGGTGAAAATTGTGTTACAAAAAGACAGTGTAAGACAACAAAAGCTCAGGTGAATAGACTGGGTCTAATCTATATGATTCTTCCCAGGAAGAGA
This sequence comes from Pluvialis apricaria, assembly GCA_017639485.1. NCBI lineage: Eukaryota > Metazoa > Chordata > Aves > Charadriiformes > Charadriidae > Pluvialis > Pluvialis apricaria. The sequence continues at coordinate 36,331,130 of CM030011.1, read as the reverse complement.
TGATAAACAAACAATATTTTGTCTGGTTTTAGAACATCTTCTCCTTTTAATAGGGTATGATGTATCATAGAGATGTTTCTAAACAAAAATCATTCCAAGAAAGAACAAAGAAAAATGTACAAAATTTTGTATTATAAAAAATGCCAGAAATTTTTTTGATCTGCTTCAATTAAGATATTGCATGTGGGAGTTAAAAATGGATTTGCAAGTTTCAGTGTAAAGGCATACTTCTCCAGTGGAAACTTTTATCTAACACACCAGATGCACATCTGAAAGCTGCATGCCGTAGAAAAGGAAGGTGATAAGATGAAAGTATCTGAGATAAAATGAAGGTCATTTTGGCAGTAGTTGCTTTACTAAACCAAATAACAGGTCTGCATCTTTTCACAAAGGAAATAAAATGATCCACTTTGAGGAGATACCTTCAATTGAATTGTGGATTAGAGCTATTTAAAACTAAAGTGACGGATATAAAAATACAATATACAGGTCTGCAAATAATTAGTCTGATAACAATGACAAGCTAAGATAAACTCTTGTGTATATGTGTGTTTTCACATATATTTTAATAACTGTGTATACATAAGGGCAGACCGCTTTTATAATCTGTCCTTGTAATATGTTTTCTCTCAAGGACATTTGGTTTTCTAATGTTGCAGCACTTCATTACATACTCATAGAGGCTTTTCTTGATCCCATGTTATACATGAAAATTTTTCCAGCCTCCCCACAACTCCACTTTTGATTTTTTTGGTGAATAGCAACATTAGAATGAAGTAATTTCACCATAGCATAAAGTGCTGTGAAACTAGTAGACAAGTCACAGAGCAGGAGTGTGCCTGCTTCCATGCTTTGGAAATACCATCCGTGAAATATGTGAAATGAAGTCACATCTGTCATGCCAGTTTTTTGTTCTTATAAAGTATGGACTACTTACCAGTGCAACTGTACTCTAATAGTAATTCTTTGGCAATCATATTTTACATTCTGTCACATGATGCAAAATGTTAAAAAAAGAAAATCAGCTTAGCAGGAATCATCTGACATGAAAGTATCTATACCAATATAGGATTATTTTATATGATATTAATGTAATATTGCATGATGTTATATTACATCTTGTTCTGAGACTTGCAATACCAAAATATGATTACTGAATCACTAACCACTATTAGAGTGCTGTTGCACTGGCAAACAGTTTATACTTTAAAAGGACAAAAAATTGGCGTAAGAGATGTGACTGCATTCCCTGTATTGCCCATATATTATATAATACTGCTGAATATTCAGACAATGCCTTAAAGGAGATGGTATTCAGAAATGCAACAGCAGAAGATGACTCAAGGAAGTAATTTCCCTCAGGAAGAATGACTACTTTAGTGTCCGTTTCTTGTGGTCTCTCTTCTAAGAGTAACAGAGTGATAGGAATGGAAATCCTGTATTCCTTTGGAAGACCAATTTCCTCTATACCATCCAGTTCTGAGAAGTAGAAAGTTGAGCTCAATTTTCCCTTCTCCCTCATGAAACAGTATCTAGAGTATCCATTTTTTTCAGATTTGCTAACACTTATTCCAGTACAAATTGCCTCTGTCCCTTCCACCTACAAAAATCCCTTTTTGTTTCCAACTCAAATGTCCAAACTTCCTTTTTATTCCCAGGCAGATTTTGTAATGCAATTGGTACTATCACTACTGGAGGCTGAAAATTTGAAGACAATAAAGCACAAGCAGCTTACAATAGCATTTTATTGTATAGACATGTGGCATTAAAAAAGAGAAGCGCAGATTAAGTAAGAGCTGCTGCAGGATTTTGGCTATAAAGATACAGTATTCAACACATTTAATCCCCAGTGTAGATCTACAATAATGAAGGACTTGATTTTGGCCTTTTGGTTTTTACTGTGACCACACTGCTGTAAAGGACCTTCGCTCAGGCCAAATTTAAAGATATCTTAATCACCTATCCACATGAATCACTTGTGGAAACAACATCAGAGCCAACACTCTGGTGACTCACAAGGCTTGCAAGCCTACACCTTAAAATGATTACTTGACATGTGGATAGATCCTGGCATACATTACTGGGCTTGGTATTTTCTGTTTGCTCCTAGCCTGATGACCATCTATCTTTGTAGTCATGACATGTGACATAATGACCATGGTCCACTCTATATAGCCGCTCCCCACCTTCAAGGTTCATGACAACACAAATGCAACTGGAGGTCAGGCAAGGACACCAGCGTGGGATATTGGATCTCGGAGCACCCTGGGCTTCAGGCTACTCCTGAGTCCACAAAGTTGCAGTATCTTTCACATTTCACTTGTATAATAGAAGCATATTTGAACATTGCTTTATCTGATCCAGAAAAGTATAAAATGTATTATAAGGACATGGCTTTTGTCATCTATGAGTTATTTAGTAAGACAGGAGAAAAATAAGACAGAATTATATTCACTCTCCATCATCAGGCTTCCTCTGCGGAGTCACCAAAGTCCCTCTGTCTGTGCCCACCATAGTACAACAGGGCTGACAATAGGCTGACAATATCACATCTCCCTTGCTCTCTTTTGTCTATTATACTTCTTCAGAGTGATACACACACTGTCTCTCGTCATGTGTTTGTACAGCCTATGTCACAGTGGGGCCCCAGTCTCAGCTCAGGCTAGGATGAACTGCTGTAGCATAAATGCTTTTCTAGTCTGTGCTATTTAAAGTAAAAATATGTCTCCTTTTGTGGGAAGGCGGTATTAATATAAAGCACAAGAAATCTTTGACATGAACGCAGACTAAAAGGGGAGATGAAGGTTGGACTCGTGGGGGGTGGAGGGATATTGCTATGCTTATCCATATTTCAGGCAAAACCTTTCATCACTCTGATACCTCACTTTGACAAAGAGGTCTTGTCTGTCAGCACGCTGAAAACAAGCTTTTCAGGCTCTGAATCAGAAAAACTTCCAATTAAACAAGTCAAAGAACCATCAGATATGCATTGACATAGAAATGGACAGATACAAGTATCTTATATTTCTCATCTGTGTTAAGTCATATGCAATTTATTCTGTTAGCTCACTCAGAAGGTGAGATACTAGCTCTCCAAGGGGACATAAAATGCCAGACTTAAACCTTTTGGGTCGTGCCTCAGGTCATCTTAGCTGAAGACATATAATAGCTTTGTCTTTAAAGAAATTTGACGATTGAATAGTTTCAGTCCTGCAGATGGTGGGTTTTCAAGCTTTTGATTTTCAAAAATGCTTTGAAAAGCACTGTAAGCCTGCATCTGAATTTTTTGTATTGTCTCATGTCTACTTGGTTTTTCCTTTTTTAAAAAAGATAAATCCTTTCCTTCCAAAATGCAGAATGCACCAATGCCATTGTGTCTTAATTGTTTCCAGATGACATAGTTCTGGGAACAAGTTTCCTATCCAGCCAATATGTACAGATATGATCATGAAAAGACTTATTCAAAGTTTGATATGGCTGTTTCATACTATGTCGTTCTTCCATTTGCAACACAAAGAAAGAAATAACTAATATATTGGATGGGTGTACTCCTCGCTGGGTAAAAAATTGGCTGGATGGCTGGGCCCAGAGAGTGGGGTGAATGGAGTTAAATCCAGTTGGTGGCTGGTCACAGGTGGTGTTGCCCAGGGCTCAGTATTCAGGCCGGCTCTGTTTAATATCTCTATCAATGACCTGGGCAAGGGTACTGAGCGCACCCTCAGTAAGTTTGCAGATGACACTAAGTTATGTGGGAGTGTCAATCTGCTTGAGAGTAAGACAGCTCTATGGAGAGATCTGGACAGGCTGGATTGATGGGCCGAGGCCAACAGTATAAGGTTCAACAAGGCCAAGTTCTGGGTCCTGCATTTGGGTCACAACAACCTCATGCAGTGTTACAGGCTTGGGAAAGAATGGTTGGAAAGCTGCCCGGCATAAAAGGACCTGCGGGTGTTGGTTGACAGACCACTGAATATGTGCCAGGTGGCCAAGAAGGTCAAAGGCATCATGGCTTATATCAGGAATAGTGTGGTAAGCGGGACCAGTGAAGTGATCATCTCCCTGTACTCAGCATTGGTAAGGCCCCACCTCAAGTACTGTGTTCAGTTTTGGGCCCCTCACTACAAGAAAGACATGGAAGTGCTGGATCGTGGCCAGAGAAGGGCAACGAAGCTGGTGAGGTGTCTGGAGATCAAGTCTTATGAGGAGAGGCTGAGGGATCTGTGGTTGTTTAGCCTGGAGAAAAGGAGGCTGGGGGAGACCTTATTGCTCTCTACAACTACCTGAAAGGAGGTTGTAGAGAGGTGGGGGCCAACCTCTTCTCATTAGTAACAAGTGGTAGGACAAGAAGAAGTGGTCTCAACTTACACCAGGGGAGGTTTAGATTGGATATTAGGAAAAATTTCTTCACTGAAAGGGTCATTAAGCATTGGAACAGGCTGCCCAGGGAAGTGGTGGAGTTGCCATCCCTGGATGTATTTAAAAGATGGGTAGACATGGTGCTTAGGGCCATGGTTTGGTGGTGGTTTTGGCAGTGTTAGGTTGGTGGTTGTACCTGATGATCTTATAGGTCCCTTCCAACCTAGACAATTCTGTGATTCTATGATTCTGTCAGCTCCTAGGTAATTCAAAGTTAGTCGTTCTTTATTATTTACAATCTATTATGTCTTTTATAAACAAAAAATACATTAATTTTTGCTCTAACATGTTGTCTATATTTTCTTATGTGCTCTTGATAAAAGCAAAATAAATTAATAGAAAGGATAAAGTGCATATTGAAGGGTAAAGGGTAGGGAGACATTTAATTTTTCTGAAATTGAACTGTTAGATAAGAATTCAGTTTGTACATAACTGTTATGTATACTGTCAAGGGTAGAGTAATTTAAGGACAGAAAGAGTAGGAAGAAAATTCTATACAACAGTAGTTAATTTTTGGAAACATAAAAACAAACTCTGAAAAATTAAAATTTTCAAATTATGAATTCCATACTGGTATCTTATGCATGTAGATACAGACTGGTAAAGAAAATGTACAGTTCATTTAGTCCAAAGAATACCAGGTAGCAAACTCAACATATCTACTGACAGAAATGGTATGACATGAGCTAGAAACTGTCCTTTCCCCCTCCCCTTGTCTTTCTCCCTTCCTGCCTTCCCCAGTTTCTGAATTAATTCAGCACACCAGAGAGGTGCCAGGCAGACAGTGCGGAAGCATCCAGCCCTCTAATGTGCTCCCAGAGAGACAGGATCGGTAGCAGGCCCAGTCTTGCACTGCCTTGCCAACATGTCTCAGCTTTCACTGGCAGGGATCATAGCTGGAGGGTGTGAAAGCAAGTCCGTGATAAATAATAAATTCCATAGTGTTTTATTCCTTGGCTTCTTGGATGAGACCACCAGCAAGGGCACCAGTTGTGGTGGCGACGTGTGCCGTGTGGACAAATATCACCCAGGGAAAAGCTTTATTGTTGAGGTATTAATTTCATATTTTCTGTTGTCAGAACATTTACATTCCTGACAGATTTCTTACACACTTAATGTAGCTCAAGGGCTGCACTCAGAGACTATAGAGAGTAGTCTACAGAGTTTTCAGTTCAGCTTATGTCTGGCATATGGCAATATATTTCAAGGTATAACCTTCTTTCTGATATGGCTTTATACAACTGGATTTTTTTTGTATCTCAAAGGATATTCCAACTATTTAATAAGCAGCAGATTATCGTCTCTTACTGTGGGTAATATTAGAGCTAGAAAAATTTCAAGAATGGGTTCTGTTATCCTTACTCAGGTTGACTAAGTTGCTTGTACCTGGAATAGGACCATTTGCTTTCAGACTACTTATCAGAAAAGAGTAGAAAATATAAGAGTGACAGAAGTTGCCCATTAGAAATGTTAATTTTCAATGCAATCATTAACTGCCATGAACATTTATTGTCTGTGAAGAACTCATTATCTTATTGACATGTAAACTTAGGTCATATCTTTTGTACTGTTCTGGAAAGAAAAACATTTTTTTTTTATTGTTGAGACTTTCCATATGATGCTAGTGTACAAAAAGCGTAGACGTACATTTGTGCAATTTTTTTCCAGATATTTATATTCCTTTGGAAAAGTGCCTCAAATATACCAGAGAGAATGAATATAAAGCACTCTTTAATCAATAAGATTCTTTAAAAAAATCAATTTTAAAGTCTTTTTTTTAGGCAGGAACCAGTAAAGCTTCAGGCTGAGAGAATGCAAATGAAGTTTTATTTCATCAAGAAGTGAAGGACATGAAGGCCTCAAAGCAACATCTGAAATGAAAACAAGATTGGCTTTCTATCAAGTTTCCTTCCTCCACTTCCACCATTTGACCAGTGGAGTTAAACAGTTGTCTCTGTATCCTACAACTGCATAACAACCAATGAGACAGAGAAAGTCAAATGTCTAAGACATCTCTGTTCTATGGCTTCAACCCATACCTCACTGAAGGAAATGGCAGGAATTTTTTTTTCCACAGAAAGGTGTCAAAATTCATAAGAGGAAATAACCATAGAAATCACATCCTGGGATCCCACGTGATGTATTCCACGTGGCTGGAAGGCAAGTGCTAATACAGAATATGTAATCTGTTTACCCATCTAGTGCATTCTTTTTTGGACTCTAAAGCATATTAAAGAGATACAATCAGTAGTATAGTTTAAAAATTATGACCACAGATCATTAAAAAAAGTCGTTCAAGTAGCAGATGATACGTTGCAGCTGCAGAAGGGATTAATTCCAATTAATTTGTCAGGAAATTACCCAGTCATAGTATTATCAGTTTTCTAGAAGCCCATATATGATAAGTATAAAGTAAAGGACTCATGTATTGCAAGGAGCAGAAGTAATAAAAATTATTGGCACTCCAGAGAGAAGATGACACTTGCTAATTTTCTAACGTAGTTTTATTTTTTTTTGTCTTTAATGACTGATTTCTCTCAATTGTCAAGATATTAAGGTAAGGAGATGACCCAAACCAAACCAGACCAAACTAAAACCTTCTCTGAATTCTACCCAGAATCACCTTTTCATTGCTTACTTTTCAATAATAAATGAAAACTCAAGAAATGATGACAATAAATGCAGTCTCTACAGAAAGTGAAGTTTTTTTCCCCGTTGTGAAGCTGCTGTCACATCTACCATAAAATTTATTTTCTCCGGGTTTTAGTTAAAAAAAACAAAGATTTTTATTTTTAATTTTCTTTTTATTATCTGTCTTTTTGGTCATTCAGTTTCTTAGATAAGAATCTATTCTTAGATAGTTCCCGTTTTACCCATATGACGAGAATTACTCCAATATGCATTCAAACCTCTCCTCATTACCTAAAAGTGCAGCAAATATCAGGATTTGTTTCATCAATTAAAATTAATGTATAAGTCTTTGTATTAAAAAAGAAATTTTGAAAGACATTAACTTTTCAAAATGCATACCCTTCTAAAAAACAGCAATTGGGAATCTTTTTTAACATTTCTTATAATGTGTCCATTATAGTTCCTAAGACTCTCCTTCCTTATTTTAAACAGTGACATTTCCAATAGAATCTGAAATCAGGATCGTTATCCTAAACTTTTATTAAAAATATTATTTTTTTTAATCATCCAAATTTAAGAAACTTCTGGTTGATAGTTTAGAAGAAATCCTAAAAAATTCTTCAATTGGCCTTAGAAGGACCCAAAGGCATCATGTCCTTGAAACTGCACATATATTATTCTACACACTTTTAGATGATTTTTTTAATGTAAGTTGAAAGCTTACCATCTGCATAGATTGCTTCATCAGTGTATTATCTGCAGCAAGCACTACTGGTTTAGATAATTCCTTGAGTAACGGCTAAGATACAGTATAAATATAAATGAGATAGTTGGCAAATAAGTTCAAGATGTGAGCAAGGTACTGTGAAATGGATAGCTAAGGTGCTGAATGTGTTGTCCCTAATGTTTCTCTACAAAACTCCAGTTAAGTAAGCTCAGAGTAGAGACCAATGTAGCAAATCCCAAGCTAGCAAGCAGACTTTCTGTTTCATCAATTTAGCCTTCAATGCACTGTAAAACACTTGAGTAGTATTTTCTGTCTTGCTGAGTCCAGCCCACAGTTTAATGAATCCTGCTACTGGTATGAGGTTGTTCGACATTTAGTGATTTTTATTTCTTCTGCTGACCATCTGCTGCACAGGTAGACTACTTCTCTATGCATATCCACATTGGGATATAATGTCAACTGCGTTGGAGAGGAAACATTTTACTTGTGGATTAAGAGATGAGCAAAAGTTCATAAAAGCCAGAATCCTCACCTCTGAATGATAGAAGTAGAGAAACAGTTCCATCCATGAATATTTAAAAGGAAGTCTATACAGAATATCTGCATCTGTGTTTCTAAGTATTGCTGCAACTTGAGGTTGGATTAACTTCAAAGATAAAAATAGACCCTCTATCTATGAAAGGCAAAATTTCTCTGTACTGAATAGAGATTAGTGTCCACACAGAAAGGAGTGAAGCTTGATAAAGAAGTTTTCTACAGGAGACACCTGTGAATCTTGGCAAATAATGATTCCAGAGCTTGTTTCTTCTTTTTTGCTGAATAGCAGACAGTCATCTGGTTATAGAGCTCTACAGACAAATTCAGATGAATGATGCCATGCAGTTGTGAAATCGATGACATTGCAAGTCTCACATTCTATTGGATCACAAATCTCACCCAAACTTGCAAATATGTTTTACAAAAAAACTCTTACTCTATTTCATCTTTGAAGTTTGCAAAAGCATTCACTATATTTTTTCCACCCTTTGTGTGAAGGTGATAGAGAAAGGGAACCAGTATTCTGTGTGTGAAATTCACATAATTTTTATGTAATTCTTAGTTTAAATGTCTAGCCTTAATAGTAAACGTAAGTAGAAATACCTTGCAATGTTTGCAAATCATAATTCCTAATCATTGATATAAAATATACAACTCCACACACGAAATCATGTTCACACATTTACAGAAATTTAATGAATAAAATTAAGGAGAAAATTTGCAGAATTCTATCCTCAACAAAACTGTACAACTTTCCTTCAAAACTGTCAAGTAGAAATTTCTTGTGCATACAAGTTAAAGTGCACAAAATGTTGCCTCTTAAAAATAAGTAAACAATTGGTTTCTTAAATCCACCACCACGAATTTTATGAAACTATCATGGCTTGTGTATTCTGCTTTCACACTCAGAGAAGCTTTGTTTTAGCTTCTTTGTAGTTTAGCTTTAGAGTACATCACAGATTAATCCCTCTAAATCATAGCACTTTGCATGCTTTGGAAGAAAAGGCTCTATTTCACAATATTTCCTTGGTTCTGATCTGAGGTATTGCCCTGATGATTAAGTAGAAAACTGGAGTTTCTGAATATCAGATAAAAAGTAGTAACTATTTACAGTAGTTTTCTCTCTTCCTGACCTTATTACATATTTGTTTTTAGATCTGAAATCAGTTGCTTGATCACAACTCAAATCCAACATCACATCAATGCTACCAGCTCCAGGAAAGAAGTGAGAAGTTCCAAGTATTTACCCATTTGCACTCTTATATCTGTAAGATTCCCCAGATATTAATAAGATTTTCATTTCTTTATTGGGAACATCAGTCTAGCATGTATTCATCCTTCTGAACCCCAAACAATCTAATTCCATCTCCCCACAATGGTGTAGGTTAACCATTTACTGTTATTTGTGCCCAGTGTCCTCATGGGAAAATGCAGCTGGTAAATCAGTTCAGACAATCTGTGAATAAACAAACAGAATCAGTGAACCCTTTTTTTTTTTTTTAATGTGATTAACATTTTGTATTTAAGTATGGAAACTGGTATACTTGTGAGGTTTAATTTGATGCCTAGATTTCTAGGCTGTTCTGTGTATGTTGTTGACATCAGAAGGTGCTGTACTAACATTTCCACTGGAGGAAAGGAAAAGACTAAGTGCTTAATTTCTTGAGAAGATAGCTTTTAAAATGCTGTTAAGGTGTGCAACTGACAGTATTAAGGCACTTGAATAGCAGTAACACTTTGTATACTTTTAAGCTGTAAAGTAAAATTCAGTATGATTAATGGGATGGCTTTACACATAACTGCACAGCTGGGGATTATGTTATTTTATACACATCTTCCAAGCTCCCATAAAAGTAGATTATTGCGGCATAGCACCTCTGAATAGTTACATGATGACTGGATTCTTAACAGCTCCCATGTTTTTACAAAAAGAAATATACTACATAGAAACTCAGTCTTCCTCTGTGGAATTTACCCTTCAAGGAGGATGAGGAATATAAAACACTGGAAGGGTGTTAAAGGGACATTGGGGTCATTGCACAAATATTGGAAGACACGTAAATTTTTAGTTGAGCATGGGAGTACATGAACAGAATATTTGCTTAACTTCTGTGTTCCAGGTGGTCTGAGAAGAGGTTAAGGGCATGCCTGGGTCTGGGGGCAGCTGACTGCTGGGCACCGATGTTCTGACTTCCAGCATCGTAGTTTTTTACTGCACATCACAGTGGAGAGATTAGATGCAAAGCCATGACTACAGTGTGAAGCAAGTACCTATGTACTTTTAGGGATCAAGCACATATTCTTTCAGTGTCATGTCTGAGCCTGAAGAGATACCCCAGAGCATCTGTGGTACTGATAGCAGCACCCATTGTGGGACCTGTAAACAAGCACCTGAATAAACTGAACAGCAATAGAGAGGTGATAGTGTATTAACAACTCTGAATAGAAAGGCTGTTTTACTTATGGTTGTTATTGACCACTAATTACAAGACAAAAATTTGCAACCATCTAAATTCTGCTGAAACTCAGCTGGAATTAGAGTTGTTGCTATGTGTTGTGCGAAATCTCACTCAAAAAGGAAGTTAATTCGGTAGACTGCTGGCACCAGCTAGAATATACCCACTGATCTCACTACATAAGAATAAGAATTCTCCTTTATGATCACTATCCAAACTATGATTTTTTTAGAACAAGTTAATTTTTCCTTGATTAATAGTGTTTTTTCCAAAGATGTTATTATTTGTGATCAGTTGAGTCACAAGAAATTTCTTATTGCTTAGGTTCTCTCCCATTCATTTTTTCTGTTATTAGTAAGACAGTATATGTTTACTATTAATTAAATATTAACACTTTATTTTCACTAATTTTAATTGTATCCATAGTGAAAAGGATTTGGTTTGATTTCTGGATCAGCAATCATATCGATCTACAGAATAACTTGCTCTCAGTCTGGCAGGTATCAGACACAGCTACAAATAAAATTAACAATAAAGAAATGAAAATTTTCTGAAGTTCCTTTACACAAATACAATTTCCTAAGTAGGATTTATCTCTTTTTTGTTTGTTTGTTTATAATAAAAGAATAATACTAATAAAACACACATTTCTGAACTCTGTGTTCTTCAGTATGTATGTTAAGGACCAAACAAGCTGTTGACATAGGCTCAGATACTACTTTCCTGGAGTAATTTCTAATTTGTCATGGATATGTTAAGCTTTCAGTGAACAAATAAGAGAAAATGTTAAATGTATTTTAAAACCTGTAATTTTCTATAGAAAATTAATTTTATTCAGCTATTTATTTGTAAGCATATGGTATTGTACATCTTTGTGAGGCAATGACTGTGTACTTAAACTAAAGCTAACACTGAGGACTGTATTTCGATATATTACTACAGTGTCACTTTTGTATTCCTCATTATCTTACAAGGATAGATCCTGCTAGGAGAAACTTAAGTTTAATAAGAAATACTTTAAGCAGGTCAGAAGGAAATGAACAATAATAGGTAATGTATCTCTTTACCTGACAAGTAAGTCTAATGCAAACATACTAACCTTAGCAAAACCATCTTCATGACAAATAATGTAAACACACCTTAACAAAGTGTGTTCTATGGTTAAAAAACACTCATTATTTATGCTTTTAAAAATATGTCTAAATAATAGTTTTCACTCCAGTTGCTCAAACCATGACACACTGCTTTAGAGAACCATCTTTGACTATGAAAACAAGGATATCCTTAAAGAGTATGCTCCCTTGAAATGGTTCAGCTTTGCATATTGACAGTAGTTGTGAGATTGACTCTCATCTTTGGCCGTCTGTGATAAATAGATGTGCACAGTACCAGTGGGTTTCTGAATATACCCGAAGTTGGCTACGCTATATTGAAGAACAAGCAAGCTACTGACATAAGCAATGAGTAGTGTTTTCCTTTGTTCATTTTTCATTTGTCATAAACACATTAACTGAGGAGAAAGGTGATGTATCTTAATGTCTTCAGAGAGACTGGCTTTGGCTTTTGACTGATTTCAGTGTTCATAAAAGATCTGTTAAAGATGTGAGTTCTACAAAAAGGCAATTTAAAATACATCAGGCATCTACCAGACAGTTTCATTTTTTTTTATTTCTTCATGAATCTTTGTATTTTTTAAGCAGTTATTGCCTAAAAAAAGATGATTCAAAAAGAAAATAGTTCTGTAAATGCTGAAACTTGTAAGCTCTGTTTCCCTATAAATTAATTTCTAATTGTTGAATTCCCACGTCAATTCCTGGAATATCTGGGCTCACAGTGTAACTTAATAGGATCTCTATCTTATGGGCTATCCTGTTTTCATGAGACATGGAGGAACTCAATGTTTTTGATATTTCTGCCCCTTTGTCAAGTTTTGTAGATATTAGCTGAACACTTCCAAAACTTGTTGGCAGAAATAATGAAGGATTGGTAGACAAGACTGAGAGAAAATGTTGCTAAATAAGCTTTGTTTCCTTCAGAATCCAAGTGGGAAAACATGCAACATGAAAACAAAACAAGCAAGACTGGTTCCTTTATAGTCCCAAATGAGAAACTTTAAATGGCAATGAAGTTATTGGAAGCCCCAGCACCAGAAACAAAAATGAGGGTTTTTCTTTAATGAGTGTGTCATCTCCTAATTGGATTTGTGCATGCATATTTGAGAACTTCTCTAGGTTTATATAAGACAATTTCTTCCTAAAACTCCCTCCATATTAAATTATTTGTGAAGCAGAACATCTATTTACTGCTTCTTCCTTTTCCTTTGAGATCTCTGTTAATTATCAGTACCATCCTCATGGAAAGATTTTCATATGATCTTTTTCAGCATCCAAAGAACATCAAGGAGGTTTAAGTTTGGCCAGTATTTATGGAGAGATTTAGGAATAAAAGAAAACAAACAGAAAACATTCCTCCACATGGGTACATAGTAACTATAACAACGCTGCAGCAAAATTATTTTTGCCTCTATGGATTCTTGGATATTTAAAGGAATCCATCAAAACAAGACAGATAAGCAGTTAATAGAAAATGCAAAAGACCACTTTTAAGTTGAATAAAACCCAAGCTTTAGAAATTATAACATAACAAAAGAAATACACTGTAAGTTTGAAAAAGAGATGAAATTGGGAATAATTTTTTTTCCACCAACAAATCCCCTCACAATGTAGATAATGTAGGAGCAGAATCTTAGTTTTTCTTTTTTTTTTTTTTATTTTAACTTTTTTTTATCAAACCATTAGGTTTGCTAAGTAAAAAATGGAGCAATCATTTTGTTTATCTATAGTAAGTTCTCTAAACTTAGAAGCAAAAAAAATACTGCATATACATAGTGATCTTGTGGAAAATTGCAAATTTAGCAACAGATGGCAGGAAATGGATTTTGCTGTCTTGTCAGGACAATAAAGCAGAAAACTGTTGGGGTAAAGTTGTTACGAAGGAAAAAAAAACTTGCAAAAGAAAATAGAACAGATATTCTAGTTCACATTTATAGATTGTATTAAGCACAAACTGGTCTTACTTGGAAAGGGCTTCCTGTAAATATAGTATGTGTGCTCATCTAAAAAAGTATTTGCAAGTTATTGTCATGCTGAACACACAGGTGCTGCTCATGCACTAAATTAGATTTACTGCCCAGAGCCTACATGACTCTAGTAGCAAAACAGAAGAATCGTGAGTAGTGTCTGAAACAACATCTTCACAAAACACATTGTAGTGGATCCTGCGTAAAGAAGGTGCGTATTTCTACAGCTGAGCTCAATCACTGTTGTATTTAAGGTTCTCAAAACTTATTATATAGATGACTAATACGTTCAACATGGCTCAAAGTAGACGAGAATGGTCTGAAATTCTCTCTAAAACAGAGTGAGACATGGGAAAGTCATGAGCCATTTTCAGTGCAAATGAATGAAGAAATTGGTGCAGGAAAAGGCAAACAAATAAAAGATTACTCCCAGTGAATGCATGCAATATATCCTAAGCTTAGGGGCCACCCGAAATGTTTGCACTTCTAAATTTCGGAAGACATATTTTCTTGTTTGGTTTGTTGTTGTTGCTGTCTTGTTTTAAGATTGGTATTTGATGAGGAAAGGGGATGAAAGACGTAATGCAGTGACAGTTCTAAATTCACTGTGGTGTGACCTCATATGACCCTTAGAAGTAGCTTTGGGTCTCTTTGTCCTTGGTAGAGTATAATTTGAGGGCAGAAAGTCTTATCCATCAATCATTTCTGAGAAAGATCTCTGCTCAAGGAGAAAAAGAATCACAGCTATGTCCAATTTCTGAACTAGTCATTGGCAAAAGAAGAAAAAAAAATCATCTTTTAGTCACTCCTTTCTATCTGTTGTGAGGACAACATGCTGCCTCCACCCTCCCCTCAAATAAGAAAGCTACTCCATAACTACTCTGGGTCTAGAATTAGAATAAGGTATTTCTCAGCACAATGTTAAGTGATATATTTTCCTCCAAGTTTTTCCCCCAAGTTTTCCTAGAAAAAAATTTGTGAACCATCTTAGTAATCAATGTCCCAGTGATATTTAGAGGAAAACCTGGTCACCATTATGTGTAAGATGTTTGTAATTAGCAATGTGTAAAGTGTTTGTAATTAGCACTGTGTTTATATAAGACACCGTAACTCTGTACTCCAAAGGAATCATACATCAATGAAAAACAAACAGAAATTTAAAAGTAGTCAAGAAGAAAATAAAAAAAATGTTTTCTGACATTCCAAAGATGGTAATTTTCTGCAGACCAGCATGAGAATTGAGAGAAGATGATTTTTCTTTTTGATATAAACACTGCTAAAGCTAGGCTTCTGCAGAGGGCTTTTACTTTTTTGTTCATCTGTTCTCCATCTTGATTCCATTTTGTCTAAAGCCCAGTGACACTGTTCCTAAACTGAAGTTCTCTGATTTTAAGTTGAGATTTGTGCTTTAGCAAAGGGCACAGGAATTAGCTGTCCAAGTCATCCTGTCAGAATTCAGCCAGTCTTACTGCTTTCTGCCTTCTGTTCGTGTACTTGAGAGCTATACTTGACTTTATGATTACCTGAAGGATAAGTACCTTGATTTGGGGGTGGGAAATTATGTCTTGGCATTACAGACATTGCTTTAAAACTCACTCTAGTGGGTTTATGTTTTACATGTTTAACAGCATTAGCTGAGTACAATTTGGCTAAAAAACTTACTCATTTATTCATGGTGCAAATTGTAAAAGACCGAAATATAAACTATATGAACAGTTTTTTTTAATTATAGACCCTTTAAAATTTAAAGGGTCTATAAAACAACCTCCTTGACAACCATGGTCAACATCAGTAGGAAATTTTTAGTAATATCAGTAGAAAGAATCAATCAAATTGCAGATCAGTACGTACCAAAAGCAACAACCCCCTTGGCAAGCAAAAAAGACTTTCTCCCACAGCAACTGAGATTAATAACCCTTTCCTCCTCTCTTTATAGCGGTTACCCTAATATCTTCTTTTTATAGAAGTTGGGAAATTGTTGCAATCTTCAACCTGCAGGAATAGTAGGATGCATTAGAGATTATGCCATGGCACTTGAAGTTTCAAGTTTTCTCGACCATCTCAGTTATTTGATCCTGGGAAATTAAATGGTCTTATAGTACCCAACAAATCCTTTCTTTCTGGAGCTAAGCATATAGATAATTCATTTAAGAGTTCAAGTATCTGTATGTGGACAGGTAGTCTATGCAGCAATTCAGCCTATATGAAAAATAGTAATTGATGTGGTTTCAACAGAAACTAAAAATATCCAGTGGAAACTGCTAGATAGTATTAAAAGAATATAGTCAAGTTATATTTGAATAAATGAGGATCCTTTGCAACATACTACTGTTTGCAAGGACAGGTGATATTCTTCTTAAATACTTTTAAAATTCAATAATTGAGCTGCATCTTCTAGTTGGCATGTGGTCTCCTATGGGGCTACAGGTTGGTATTAAAAATATTAGGACTATGTAAGTTGATCGTGAATGCTCTGAAGCTAAAGTGGTCCTTTTAATTGATGCCATCATTTTTGTGGAGTGTGCCCATAATGAGGTAAATTAAATAGATTCAGATAATAATAATGCTTGACAGAACTATATTGCAATAAGTGACACTGATTGTAAAACTCCTGCCAGGTAGAAAGGTAACGTTAATTTGGACTCCTTACATCACATTCAGTTTGGTTCTCTGTGAATGAGTGTTTGGCTTTTAAGAGTTAACTTCAAAATCAAACAACCAAGCCACATTTGAGCAGGGTCAATTTTTCTTTAACTTTCTGGTAATGTCAATTCTTGTTGTAAGCAGCCTCATAAAAAACACTGGATTATGTGTGGATTTGGGCTTCTCAGTCCCTTTACCAGCAGAACCTGATTGTGTTGCAGAGGAAATGTAACTACTTATCAAAGTGAGAATGCTTGTGTTGGAGCCCTGCTTACTTTCCCAGTGACAAGCCTGCATTCCTTTGCTGTCAGTCAAAACCACCATAAAATGGTAGCAGCTAGAAATGAGGGAAAAGGCATTAATGAAAGCGCCATAGTAAGCAGGCTGTAAAAGATTCCACCAAAATCTCTGTGTCCCTGTAAATGCTCCTTTAATATAAACGCTAAGTTACCTTGTCCACCAAAGTGCATATAAAAGATACCTCCAAAACCCATGTAGAGAGATTGTGTATTGGATAAACAGGAGGAATGATGGATGATATGTTTTCCTGAGGATATTAGGGCTGGTTTTGTGGCTATTCCTTGCTATACAGTGGTATTCACTGTGCACAGTAGGAAATCCTCTGCAGGCCAGAGGGAATACTAAAGATCCAGGCTTATACTTTAGCTAGTGGCTCTGCAGTTATCCACCTCCAGTCATCATCATTCCCTCACTACATCTCTAAAACCTTTGTGAGCACATACTAAATCCTATTTCTACTCCTTTTGTCTGTTTTGCACTTAGATTGGAAACTCTTCAAGGCAAAGACTCTTGAAGAAGATTGACATTTTCCATATGGATGATGTCTTCAGGCTTTTTCTGTTGTCACTTCCATTATAAATACAATAAAAGGCATGATAGCATTTGTAGAGTACTGAGAAGAAGGGATGGAATCCTTTTTAGAAATTCTTGGTAGTGTTGTTACCTGAGTGATAAACTATTTTAAACTACCACTATGAAATTCTTTATGTTTCATGACCTGATTCACAATCAAAAAGTTTAACCGTCCTTTCTGAGCAAATTAGTTAAAAGTGCAGATACTGAACGACAGGAGTTGTACAACTCTATACAAGGCAAAAAAATGAGCTATTTACTCTGTATATAGGTTTCAGGATGAATACACAAGACATCCAAATAAATCAAGCAAAAGACAGCAAGCTGCTGTACACGGCATTTCATTCTATAGTAATGGAGGACAGCATTGCAAATTTCTGGAGCTTGTGCATCAATCTCCCTTCAGGTAACTCTTTAGAAATAAGCAAGCTGCTTGCATTTCAATACAAACTTTATATCAGAAACCCCATATAACAGAAGTACATTTTACCAGCTAGACATAAACGTAGAGTACACATGGTTTCTCTGAAGTTTTGAGTTGTGACCAGCAAGTTACACAACAATAATTCCACATAGTTGTTTTTTTTTTTTAAAGTCAGTCTTGCACTGCTTCTTGTATGTGGGAAACTTATTATCATTTCTCTGTCCCAAATAAAAAATTCAAATTTATCTCACTTTACCATTTATTTCCATTAATTAGAATCATCATCATTCCCCTAGTGTCATCATGACCCTTGTTCCTTCGGTTCAGTTGCAGCCCCTGAGATTGGGTTTGGGAGGACTTTTTCAGGGGATTTTTGTACATTTTTTTTTTTAAGATGAGAGCATGTGACCTTTCTGGAAGGAACAGATAGATCTTTCAGGGAGTTCCTAGGATATTAAGGAGGAGTATGTGTTTATATATATACACATAGATATATATAGAAAGCGTAGTAGAGACTTGTTAATGATAGAGTTCCTCCAGAGTCTTTAGTACCCCACAGTGCTTATAATCAAAGATATTTAAAATAATTGTGTTAAGAATGTGAAATATGTCTTAAGACATATGCTGTTGTGGGCTCTGAAATGTTTTAAGTCACTTGGTGGAAGAATAGGTTCTTTAATGGATTATTTTTTTTTCGTACAAGGAAATCATAGAATCATAGAATCATAGAATTGCTGAGGTTGGAAGGGACCTTTAAGATCATCACGTCCAACCATTAACCTACCCTGACAAAACCCACTTCTAAACCATGTCCCTAAGTACCACATCTACCCTTTTTTTAAACACCTCCAGAGATGGTGAATCCACCACCTCCCTGGGCAGCCTATTCCAATGTTTAATAACCCTTTCAGTGAAAAAATGTTTCCTAATATCCAGTCTAAACCTCCCCTGACATAACTTAAACCCATTTCCTCTTGTCTTATCAGTTGTCACCAGGGAGAAGAGGTCAGCCCCCACCTCTCTACAACCTCCTTTCAGGTAGTTGTAGAGGGTGATAAGGTCTCCCCTCAGCCTCCTCTTCTCCAAGCTAAACAACCCCAGTTCCCTCAGTCGTTCCTCATAAGATTTGTCCTCCAGACCCCTCACCAGCTTTGTAGCCCTTCTCTGGACACGCTCCAGCACCTCAATGTCCTTCTTGTAGTGAGGGGCCCAAAACTGAACGCAGTACTCGAGGTGGGGCCTCACCAGTGCCGAGTACAGGGGGATGATCACTTCCCTAGTCCGGCTCACCGCACTATTCCTGATGCAGGCCAGGATGCTGTTGGCCTTCTTGGCCACCTGGGCACACTGCCGGCTCATATTCAGCCGTCTGTCCACCAACACCCCCAGGTCCTTTTCTGCCGGGCAGCTATTGAGCCACACCGCCCCGATCCTGTAGCGCTGCATGGGGTTGTTGTGACCCAAATGCAGGACCCAGCACTTGGCCTTGTTGAACCTCATACCATTGGCCTCAGCCCATCGGTCCAGTCTGTCTAGATCCCTCTGCAGGGCCAGCCTACTCTCAAGCAGATCAACACGCCCACCTAGTTTAGTGTCATCTGCAAACTTACTGAGGGTGCATTCGATCCCCTCATCCAGATCATTGATAAAGATATTAAAGAGAACCGGCCCCAGCACCAAGCCCTGGGGGACACCACTTGTGACCGGACACCAGCTGGATTTAGCTCCATCTACCACCACTCTTTGGGCACGGCCATCCAGACAGTTTTTTACCTAGCGAAGAGTCCACCTGTCTAGGCCATTAGCAGCCAGTTTCTCTAGGAGAATGCTGTGGGAGACGGTGTCAAAAGCTTTGCAAAAATCCAGGTAGATTACGTCCACAGTTATATTGTCTCTTCCAATTCACTTTTGGTTATTAATGTTAACTTTCAGAAATTCTTTGTGAAAGACAGGCTCCTTAAATTAATTCCTTCCAGTAGCAGCATGTTAGTTTCACTAAGGAGGAATTTAAAAGGGACTAAAATGTTTGTGGGTTTGTTTTTTTTTTTTTTTTTTTTTTTTTTTTTAAAAAAAAAACCCTCTATACTCCCTTAAGTAAAAATTCAAGGTACTAAAGAAGCTGTTTGGCATGGGGAAATTTTATTTGTACTTTTACTATTACTACATATAAAACCATGTAATAACGAGGAGGGGATCAACTCAACAGAGTAAGATTGAATATCTAGATAAATAATGTATCAGAAGTCATATGTTCTTTCTTTGCAACAAGAGTTGTCACTTCTTCAGAGTGTGATTTATAGTCGAGTATCCTTCATACGCACTTCTCACGGGGAGGGGATTTGGACGCAGTCCCACTGCTATACTCAAGCATCTGTGATTTACTTTAACAGCTAAAATGCTGATGCAGAAAATAAAACTATGGACAAATCAGATTGCTCCAACCTTGTTCTCTAAAGCAAATAAAAAGTCCAGAAAAAAGATAATGCAAAGTTCCATTAGATATTTGTGAGATATCCTAACAACTTTGAGTTTTGACAAAGTTACAAAGTATTGTACATGAGTTAATGAACTTCAGTGGTGCTACATACCACAATTGCATATTTTTATGTGGTTCTGCCAGAAGAAATTCAGAGGGGTTACCAAGAGATGTTATATATCTTGGCTTCTGCCACCAACATCACAATCGCTTGTGGCTCCTGTGGTTTAATGTAATCAGAGTAAGCTAGCTATATTGATGAGTGGAAAGTAAAAAGTTTTCAGTGATCTGCAAGAAGGATTATTATTCTGAATTGCATATCTCGTATATCTTTTTTTTTTCTCAGCAATCCACAGTTTGTGGTTGAGAGAGAATAGTTCTATATGGTAAATCACTTCATCTTAAAGGAACACAAAAATGTCAGAAGAGGTGCAATTACTTGATATTTGCTTATAAGCATTATTACGAAACTGTCTCCTAATTTATATTATACACATGTAACATCTGGTCATTTATATTAGTACTTTGCCTATTTATGGCTGTTAACACAGGTGACATCTTATTACAAGAATTATACCTTATTAAATGAAATACATTCTTTTTTTTAAAACCAGCATGATACAACTTTTCTAAACAGCATTTAATTCTCCTTCAGAAATTTAAGGGGGTCCTTACAATTTATTCAACCATATCATGGCAGAAAAACAAACCTCTCTTTTCCTGTAAAGTGTTTTGTTCCTGTATTAAAACTTTGAGGGTTTGCTCAAAATTATTTTAAGTTATTTTCCGTTATTATAACATGAGAGAAAAAAGCACACTGAGCTTATTTTATTTTATTTATTATATCATGATAAGTGAGGAATGAATACAGAACTGAGTTTCATATTCTTTAATTAAAACCATTACTCTTTACTGGGAGATTCTTGCTTTGCTGTAATACTTCTGATTCTACACAACAGAATAAAATGACAGATGGTTGCTGTTTACACTTGTCATGGTTTAACCCCAGCTAGCAACTAGGACCATGCAGCCGCTCGCTCACTCCCTCCACCCCAGTAAGGTAGGGAGAAGAGGGAGAAAAGGAGTGGAAAGGAAAAAAACCTCGTGGGTTGAAATAAAGACAGTTTAATAGAACAATAAGAGAAGAGGAAAATAATAATAATAATGATGATGATGATGGTGGTAAAAGAATAGACAAAATAAAGTGATATAACATGAGCCACTCTCACCACCCGATGATCAGTTGCCCAGCTCGTCCTGAGCAGTGATCACGTATCCCAGCATCCTGACCAACCCTCATTTGTATACTGAGCATGACGTCTATGGTGTGGAATATGGCCCTGCACAGATTGTCCTGTCTATGCTCCCACTCAGCTTCTATGGGAAGCTGAAAAAGTCCTTGACTAATATAAACAATACCTAGAAAATAGAGCAATGTGTGTTATCAACAATTCTCAGCATCCTTCTCATACCAAATCCAAAACACAGCAGCTACTAGAAAGAAAATTAACTATCCCAGCTGAAACCAGGACAATACTACAGAGGCACCTAAAGACAAGCAAAATTATAACACAACTAGGCAAACAGTGGGAAAAAAAATTAAGGGTCATTAACAAAGGAAAAAAGCAAGTGACTTCATAGTCACGGTCATACAGAAAGATTGTGAAGGATCCAGGAATAAAATGCAGATTTTCTCTACCACCATAATTATACTTGTAACAAATTTTGCAGGAACAGAAATGATTTTTTTAATTGTTGTTGTTGTTGTTGTTATTATTATTATTATTATTTCAGTTATTTCTATCTGGGAATAAGGATGCCTAAAATAGGAATAGAGATTCTGTTTCAAAACTAGTAGGAAAATAGGAAGCTATAATGGTCTTGTATCAATTTCACAGATGTAATTGCGGACTTGCCTTTCTGCTACTGGCTGTTAATGAGGCTCTGCTTTTACCTGTAGTAACAAGGTTTAATTCCAGAAAATCATACAATTGATGGCTGATTCTTCTGGCACTAAATCTCTTTCTATATCCAAATTTACCCCTCACCACAATTAAAACTTGATATGCTTGTCATCACAGGGATTTAGGGTTAGAGCCACCCTACCCTTTTACATGATTTTTAATCATCCTACAAAATATTTGAAATCTTCCAGCTCAGAAATTTTCTCCAGTCTCTGATCTTTCTATTTTACTCCTGTTTTGAATAAAATACTCCAAGAACATGGATGCTGCTTCCTCCTATCCTAAGTACAACATTAAAACATACAGTAATCTAAATACATTTTTCAATAATTCTTGTGATCTGCTGCATTACGTATGAACACCTTTCAGTCAAGCCTGCTTTTTATATTAATTCTAGAATTTCCACTGCAAATTAGAGCTGCTGGTACATTTTGTTCTTGTTGCAAATGTACTTAACAGCTACATCCTAGACTGTCTTTGAACCTGTGCATTTGGCCTCAGGATGTATATTGACAAGGGAATCCAGTTGGTCATAGTAACGCCTACTGGCTCACTTCCTTCTACAGATTAAGTATTCAAATTAGGTTTATGCTACCATATACAAGCAACCTGATGAAGCCTTGTCCTCATAATTATACTACAATTGTTTCATAGCTAAGTGTATCTTAAATATCCAAAGACACTCATAAATTGTCTACTTTTACTTCCATCTTACATTAGTCAGTGGAAGATATTTTCATTTTGAAATCCCATTTAATTTTTCTCCTTTTTCTAAGATAGAGTGTTCCTTCCCTTCAGGTCATTCATTGTTACACCTGTGTTACAGGCAGCTGAACACAGAGAGAAAAGCTTCAAGTGGCCATCGCTCAAGCTGTATTAATGTGAACCTCTTTCAAAGCTAATAAATCCAGCTGGGAGGGGAACGCTAGCAGTAGTGCAAGGAAACAATCAGGGAAAACCCCAATATCAGTACAGACTGAGGGATGATGGGATTGAAAGCAGCCCTGCAGAGAAGGACTTGGGGGTACTGGTGGGTGGGAAATTGGACATGAGTCAGCAATGTGCTCTTGCACCACAGAAAGCCAACCACATCTTGTGCTGCGTCAAGAGAAGTGTGGTCAGTAGGTCAAGGGAGATGATTCTCCCCCTCTACTCCGCTCTTGTAAGACCCCGCATGCAGTACTGCATCCAGCTCTGGGGCCCCCAACATAAGAAAGATATGGACCTGTTAGAGTGGGTCCAGAGGAGGGCCACGAAGATGATCAGAGGGATAGAACACCTCTCCTATGAAGAAAAGCTGAGAGAGCTGGGGTTGTTGAGCCTGGAGAAGGCTCTGAGAAGACCTTATTACATCTTTTCAATATACAAAGGGGGCTTATAAGAAAGATGGAGAGAGACTTTTTAGCAAGACCTGTAGTGACAGAACAAGGTGCAATGTTTTTAAACTGAAAGAGGGTAGGTTTAGACTAAGAAGAATTTTAAGGAAGAAGTTTTTTTTAGCATGAGGGTGGTGAGACACTGGAACAAGTTGCCTGGAGAAGCTGTAGATGCCCCATCATTGGAAATGTTCTAGGTCAGGTTGGACAGGGCTTTGAGCAACCTGATCTAGTGGAAGATGTCCCTGTGTATGGTGGGGTGATTGGACCAGGTGATCTTTAAAGGTCCTTTCCAATCTAAACCATTCTGTGATTCTATGATTACTTACAGCTATGTATGTGGCATTATCATGCCCTTAATTTACCTGTCTCTGTAAAAGTAGAGTGTTGTTGGGATCTACTTCAAGTTTGTTCAATTTTATGATACTTCCTTGGTTTTCCTTCACATAAAACAATGTTGATTATGTTATAGTAAGTTTGCTTGTTATTTTTGTAATGCCTTAAAGGGGCATATTAATCTGTCACTGAAACATCTAGATAACCTTTTAATAACTTCATAATTTTTTTTATAATTACACTTTAATATACGTCTGGAAAACTCCACCTGAAATCCCACTGAATTAATGGATAATCTGTGGCCCAAAATAAGTTTTAAACTCATCTAACACTACAAACACAAGTAGACATATACATAGATACACAACAGAACAGTGGCTTCAAGAAGTACGCATGGGTTTGTTTGTGCTTTTTTCGATTGGTTGTGTTTGTGGGGTTTTTTGCTTGGTTTTTTTTTGTGTGTGTGGCATCTTTCTTCCTTGTGTCCACGAAAACTTTTATTTTTCCCCACATCTCTGATTCTTTCATTCTGCTTTTGACACCATTAATTAATTGGACTAGTATTTCCTTTGTCCCTACTGTGCTGTGGATCATTATTTCGTGAAAGGTCTCAAAGTCCATCTCTGATTTGAACCTCTTTAAATAAATAGCTGGTTCTACAAAGCAGTTTGATTTCTATTTCAATATAGCACAATGCTCATTATGATTATAGCCATGTCAAAAAATTGTGGGTATGTTGTCTTAAAATGTTTTTTCTACAACCATTCTTTGGTGTGTGTGGCAGAAATGTTTCATACTAGAGAAACTTTGCTATGAGAATTAAAAGGGCGCAACATTACTGTAGTTAAAGCCACAAATCTTTGTAAATAAATTCAGAACAGGCTAGCTAGAAATATCCTCTGAAATATTAAATATTTTAATGTCAAAATATTGTTTAGTCTGAAATACTGTGTAACTCATGGCAGTTTTGTTCTACAATGTGTGATAGGTTTGTATCATTTAATATAGGGATTTAATTCCTCTACTTTTCTTACTACAAAGACTATTTGGAATTTAAATGTGACATGCACTATTAGTTTTAAAATCTAGAGTACCAGCCTTAAGAAAGGGTTGGGGTGGGAAACAACTGCAGAATGGTGACACAAGGGTGGGAGGATTTAAATGTGATTAACAGAGCACAAGAAGACATTTTTCTTCTGTAAATCAACGTAGATTCAATTTAGATTGTTACTAATCCCAGCAACATGATCCCAGAATCAACCTCCTAGTTCATGCAGTCCCTTTGCTGTAGTTTGACACTGTAGTATTAACCGCCATAGAGGAATCTCACACCAAGCTAGATTTCTTTAGTTACATCATCCACTTCTACGCTGGAAGCAATTTTAGAATATGGCAATAACATTTTCATAAAATTTTCATAGCTAACTGGTATCCTTTCTATGTATGCTAGCAGGGGATAGCTCTAAGCAGAGGCTTTTCTTTAATGTACATTTAGAAAAGTATCATATTCCTTCTCTACTTCAGATTATACTTACCTTGTTTTCACCACGGGACATATAGCTAGCTCAGCCCTTTAGATCAGCTTTAACGTACCTGGCTCAGGTGGAGCCAGCTGTGAAATTGTAAGATGTGAACTCAGAACAGCTGCACTGCTCCTGTTTATCATATTTTTGAGTAGGATTCGCAGCTGTCATTGAGAATCTCACTGACATACCTGTAACATGAGCCATATAAAATAATTTCAGGCATATTTATTTGAGCAGTGGTTATACTACTGCTTTAATTTTGTGAAGCTGAATAAACGAAAACCATTCATTCTTCTCATCACTCACTGGCCTTCTGGTGACTGCACAGTCAGTAGTTTTACCCTGATTCCCAGAAGAAAAGTGCATTCACATAAAGACCATTATCAAATTTAGTAGCAATTAATGTTCTTGTTACGAATCACAGCACAGAAACAAAGTACTTATTTGTACTTCCCAAGATGTGATCTCACAAAATCAAGAGTAGGACATTTTAGAGATGCCTGTAAGTGTATTTGGTGTTGATGTTGCTGTCTAACAGATTTATACTGGACTCAGCCTCCAAAGGAGAGAAAAATAGGTGATGGATATTTTACTGCTTATATACTTCTTGTTAAATTGTCTTCAATTTTTTACTTAGCATCTGCCTCACTGAGTACTCATCATCTGCTACTGAGCCATCTGATGTACAGCAGATGTTAAGCACTTAGTGAGGCAGAGAAGGAGGTAAAAGTGTCATATCATGATTAAATACTTGCTACAGCTATTAGATACGGCGACCATACTGCTTTGTTCTTATATTTAATGTTACAGTGTATTGAACAACAGTAAGCACACATTTTGGATTAAACTTGCAACTGCTATTGTTCAAATAAATCAATTTTTTTTGAAAGTAAAGTTATTTCATAGCAAAAAAAAGATTTCAAAATATTTTAAATACACTTAAGAATTGGAGAGCATTTCATAAGGAGTTAATGCAGTGCAATTTCATGTAGAATTATTTCGCCCATCAAAACACTTTATATTTCTTATTAAGATGACTCTCATCAAAAACTCGGTTGATGTTAACTGATACATTGACTTCTGTAGGATTATCCTATTTTTTATCATGCATGTGTAAATGTAAGATTATTTGGCAGGCTTTCTTTACCCTGTAAGTATTCTAGCTGAAATCATGGTAGCTAACTGCTTAGTATATCCTATACAACAGAAGGTTCACCGACAAGAGTGTCTCATCATCCAACAACAGCACCCTGATCTTCTTGTAGTACAGTAGGAAAAGGGTTGAATGTAAGGTGGAGTTAGAGCTGTTATTAAACCATAATTAGTTAACAACCTCTTTCCTTGTAAATTTTAAGAATTGAGAAAATTTGTGGAATATCGTCACACACAAATAAGTATATTCATATTGATGTATATGATCAAACAAATTAAACAGGGATGGAGGGACATGTTCATCCACACAAGAGACGTGGTTCACGTGACCAGAATCTCTTTGCAGTCAAAGGTGAGATTGAAACCTCAGAATAGTGGAGAGCCAGTTTAGAGGTCTTAACTAAAGGGGATGAGTATGTGATTTGTATGGGTTATGTGGCTCAGTGTTCTACTCTGCATAAGTAAGATGGTCTATTTCCTATAAAGACAACAACTATTCAACTAACAGGACAACCAATACTTATGTTTTTATAGAAATTCTGTCCTGGCTTAGCACTTCTTTTATAGCATTGTGCTGCTTTTGAAAGGTTGATTTCAATGACTCAATAAACAAAAGAAGTCTTAAAAAATTCTAAAGAATTTCATGGAGTTCTAATACATTATATAATTTGATAAGAAGTATCCTATACCTATCAAGTATTTTATTTCATTAAATTAAATATTACTTTATTTCTAAGGTAAAGTTGTGATTTCAAGTGTATGGTTCACCAAAAATAGCCTCTGATTAGAGCTTATAAAATAATTTTGCAGGATCACGAAGGCACAGATATTTCAGGCATACCATTTTGATTTGAACCTTATTGAAGTAAGAAGTAAGTTATTGATGTAGGAAGATTCTTGCTCCTTTCACTAGGTTTGGAAATCAGAAGTTCTATATCTCAATGTTCGGCAAACTAACACATTGGGCTAGTAAATAGAATTTTTCAAATCAAATAATAATGTTTGCAGTGTCATTAAAAGAATAACTGGGGAACTCTTTCAACCTTCCCTCAGAAGCTAATTGTCTTAATTTATTTATTAACTTCTATAAACAAGAAGAAACTGCTCAAGATAAGCAGTCACTGTCACTAGTCTCCCATTAAAACAATGACCATATAAATGATTAAATAAAACCGACTAAAGGTAAAAGAACACTGGGAATGTGTACAGAACAATGTGGTGTGGAATGGAGTAAAGTACCAAGAATTTATTACACCTGAAGAAGAATAAAAATATACTAAATTTTGAGCAAAGTCTCTTATTAACCTTAATCTGGACTTGAGGAGCTTAAAGTCAGAGATTCAGATTCTGTCCCTATCAAAGCAAACAGCAGTTTTTCCCAGTGATTTCTGTAGACTTCACATACCAACTCAACTTTGAAAAAAATGAAATAGTGGGAAAATACAATTAAGTCCTATGACAGAGTTAATAATAATAATAGGGCAGACATCATAGAAGGAGTCTGTTATAGACTGCCCAACCAGGATGAGGAGGCAGATGAAATATTCTATAAACGGCTGGGAGAAGTCTCAAGATCACGAGCTCTTGTCCTCATGGCGGACTTCAATTTGCCAGACATCTGCTGGGGATACAATACAGCAGGGAGCGAACAGTCTAGAAGGTTCCTGGAATGTACTGGGGATAACTTCCTGACACAGCTGGTGAGAGAGCCAACTAGGAAAGGTGCCCTGCTGGATCTGTTGTTTGTAAACAGGGAAGGTCTTGTGGGGGATGTGACAGTTGGAGGCTGTCTTGGGAACAGCGATCATGAAATGATAGAGTTTTTGATTCTGGGAGAAGCAAGGAGGGGGGTCAGCAGAACTGCTACCTTGGACTTCCGGAGGGCGGACTTTGGGCTTTTCAGGAGCCTGGTTGACAAAGTCCCCTGGGAGGCAGTCCTCCAGGGCAAAGGAGTCCAGGAAGCCTGGATGTTTTTCAAGAAGGAAGTCTTAAAGGCACAGGAGCAGGCTGTCCCCATATGCTGGAAGACAAGCTGTCGGGGAAAAAGATCGGCCTGGCTAAACAGGGAGCTAGTGTTGCAACTTAGGGAAAAAAAGAGGATTTATGGCCTTTGGAAGGAAGGACAGGCCACTCAAGAGGACTACAAAGAGGTAGTAAAGCTATGTAGGGAAAAAATCAGGAAGGCCAAAGCCCAGCTAGAACTAAACCTGGCTTCTGTTGTCAAAGACAACAAAAAAAGTTTCTATAAATATATTAGCAATAAGAAGAGGACTAAGGATAATCTCTGTCCTCTAGTAGATGGGGCCAGTAACATAGTGACCAAGGATGAGGAAAAGGCTGAGGTACTTAATGCCGCCTTTGCCTCAGTCTTCAGCAGTAGGACCAGTTGTTCCCTGAGTACCCAGACCCCTGAGCTAGAAGACGGGGATGGGGAGCAGAATGAAGCCCCTGTAATCCAAGGGGAAATGGTGAGGGACCTGCTTCAGCACCTGGAGGTGCACAAATCGATGGGGCCAGATGGGATCAACCCAAGGGTACTGAAGGAGCTAGCGGAAGTCCTCACCAGGCCACTTTGCATCATTTAAGAGCAGTCTTGGCTAACCGGGGAGGTCCCAGCTGACTGGAGGTTGGCAAATGTGACACCCATCCACAAGAAGGGCCGGAAGGAGGATCCAGGGAACTACAGGCCAGTCAGTCTGACCTCGGTGCCTGGGAAGGTGATGGAACAGATCATCCTCAGTGCCATTACATGGCACATGCAGGAGAACAGGGTGATCAGGCCCAGTCAGCATGGGTTTATGAAAGGCAGGTGATGCCTGCCAAACCTGATCTTCTATGATAAGGTGACTCAGTGGATGAGAGAAAAGCTGTGGATGTTATCTACCTGGATTCTTGCAAAGCTTTTGACACCGTCTCCCACAGCATTCTCCTGGAGAAACTGGCTGCTAATGGCCTAGACATGTGGACCCTTCGCTAGGTAAAAAACTGTCTGGATGGCCGTGCCCAGAGAGTGGTGGTAGATGGAGCTAAATCCAGCTGGTGTCCGGTCACAAGTGGTGTCCCCCAGGGCTTGGTGCTGGGGCTGGTTCTCTTTAATATCTTTATCAATGATCTGGATGAGGGGATCGAATGCACCCTCAGTAAGTTCACAGATGACACTAAACTAGGTGGGCGTGTTGATCTGCTTGAGGGTAGGCTGGCCCTGCAGAGGGATCTAGACAGACTGGGCCGATGGGCTGAGGCCAATGGTATGAGGTTCAACAAGGCCAAGTGCTGGGTCCTGCATTTGGGTCACAACAACCCCATGCAGTGCTACAGGATTGGGGCGGAGTGGCTCGAAAGCCGCCTGGCAGAAAAGGACCTGGGGGTGTTGGTGGACAGACGGCTGAATATGAGCCGGCAGTGTGCCCAGGTGGCCAAGAAGGCCAACGGCATCCTGGCCTGTATCAGGAATAGTGCGGTGAGCCGGACTAGGGAAGTGATCATTCCCCTGTACTTGGCACTGGTGAGGCCCCACCTCGAGTACTGCGTTCAGTTTTGGGCCCCTCACTACAAGAAGGACATTGAGGTGCTGGAGCGTGTCCAGAGAAGGGCTACAAAGCTGGTGAGGGGTCTGGAGGACAAATCTTATGAGGAACGACTGAGGGAACTGGGGTTGTTTAGCTTGGAGAAGAGGAGGCTGAGGGGAGACCTTATCACCCTCTACAACTACCTGAAAGGAGGTTGTAGAGAGGTGGGGGCTGACCTCTTCTCCCTGGTGACAACTGATAAGACAAGAGGAAATGGGTTTAAGTTATGTCAGGGGAGGTTTAGACTGGATATTAGGAAACATTTTTTCACTGAAAGGGTTATTAAACATTGGAATAGGCTGCCCAGGGAGGTGGTGGATTCACCATCTCTGGAGGTGTTTAAAAAAAGGGTAGATGTGGTACTTAGGGACATGGTTTAGAAGTGGGTTTTGTCAGGGTAGGTTAATGGTTGGACGTGATGATCTTAAAGGTCCCTTCCAACCTCAGCAATTCTATGATTCTATGATTAATAAGCATTTTTCTTTCTGGCATCAGACTAAGGAGTAGATCTTGAATATGTCAAATGGTGTATAATGAAAGAAAGGGATTAGGAATGGTATACTCAAGTTTACATGGAGCACATCTAGACAAAGCACTAGTTCACCCACCTAACTTAGAAAATTAAAAAATAATTAGACCTAATATAGTAGAAAAAGGAAATCTAATGTATGGCATCAAGCACTAACCGACACTGTTTGGATCTTATGTGAAGAAAATAATTACCTGGAAGAAAAGTGAGATTTTGTTTGTCTCATACTAAGTGCACTGAGCTTCAAAAAATGTTCCCACACTCTGCCATTGTCTGGAGGCAACAGTAAAATTACCTAAGTTTAAAAAGAAAACTGGATGCCTTTAAAATCCAAAAAAGATATTTGACAGATATTTTGATTTTCCATGAACAGTTTCTCATTTTAATGATATTTTATGAACTACATGGCATAAGATAGGAGTAATTACTGAATTGGATTGTCAGTCATTTGTATGAAGTTTCCTGTCAACCTGTGACTGAGGTCCTTGTAGAGGATATTTTACAGCTCAGTGGTCTTGTATAACGATCTCAGGAAAAGTAGCAAAATCTTGGATGGCTTATACATTATTCAGGAAAAGAGGTTCTTTTGCTCCCTAGGTGTTAGAGGTATGTCCAGCTTCTTCTGACAATAGGCACTGAGCAAGGACAGCACCTTAAAATGTGAAGTTATAGGAGTACTTAAAAATCTCTAAAGCAGTAAGGTTATGTACTGATTTTAATACTTCTAATAATATTGTTTGTAATTCTCTTAAAAATTCCACATACAAGTAAAATGAAAACAGAATCAATCATAGAACCACAGAATAATTTAGGTTGTAATGTACCTCTGCAAGTTAGCTGCCCAAACCAGGGTCACCTTCAAAGTCTGGTCAGGGTCTTGGACATTTAAGTTTTTAACACCTCCAATGATGGAAATTCCCGATCTCACTCATCAACTTCTTATAATGTTTGGCCAACATCACAATGAAGAATTTTTTCTTTTCTCTAATCAAAATTGCTTGGCTGCAACTTTTGCACATTGTTTCTTGTCCTTTTTTTTGGTGTATCTTGGAGAAGTGTCTGGGCCCATCTTCTCTAAATCCTTCCAGAAAGTATTTGGAGACAGCATTTAGATCCTATTTAGTCATATGTTCTTCAGTCTAAACAAACCCAGTTCCTTCAGTCTGTCCTCATATATTACAGGCTCCCACCCTCTGAACATCTTGGTGGCCCTTCACTGGACTTGCTCCAGTCTGTTTAAAATTCTCTTGTACAGAGGATTTAAATCCAGACACAATGTCCCAGATGCCATTTTTCAAGTACCAGTCATGGAGGAATATTTGCTGCCTTTGACCTGTTGGCTCTACTAATGCACTTAGTCTTCTTTGCCGCAAGACAATAGTCCTAGCTCATGTTCAGCTGTTCAGCTTCATATCTGCTAGATTCTCAGGTGCTTTCCCGTGAAGCTGTTTTCTATGGGATATACCCAGCTGGAACTATTGCATAGGGTTTTTCTAGTTCGAGATGCAAGAATTTGCATTTCTCTGCCTTAGAACAGATCTTGTTAGATAAGAGCAAGGCAAGGAAGGCACTAAACAAACTAATAATTTTTGTTTCCATGTCTCTTTTCTCCTTCAGCAGCAGGCCTCTATTTTCCTCGGTCTGACTCTTGCTGAAAATGTCCATTTAGAAGTCCTTGTTATCACTCACATTGCTCAGTCATTTCAAAACAGGCTGAGTTTTGACATGTCATGTAATTTAAATGCTGTATGTCCAGGCAATGTTTCTGTAGTCTTCCCAAGTAGCCTTTCCCAACTTTCAACTTAGGTAGACTTGGGTTTTGAGCTCAGACAGGAGTTCCCTGTGCATCCAGGTCAGCCTCCTGCTGTGCCTGCTCAACTTCCTGCACATCCAAATGGACTATTGTGCTATAAGAACATCATTCTTGAAGGCAAAGCACATCACCTGAGCTGTTTTACCTTTTAGGGCACCCTCACCCAGTACCCAACCTAGTAATTCCCTAAACAAGATAAAGGCTGCTCTCCTGAAGACCAGGATAACTATTCTGTTATTTGCCTCCCTCACTTCCTTTGGGATTTTTGATTTGACCATCCTCCAGTCAGTGCAGCCAAGGCTGCCATCAGCTTTCACATCCTCGACCAGTTCTTCTCTATTTATGAGTAGCAGCTCCAGCAGAGCATCTTCCCTATTCAGCTCCTTCAACACCTGCAAAAAAAAAAAAAACGTCCTCAGTGCATTTCGTTAATATCCTATATTGTTTGTATCCTGTCATGTTACTTCACCACCAACATCACTGCTGGGATGGCTGGAGTCCTCCATGAAGGTCAGGACCTGTAGTCATGTTCCTTCCTCTGATTGGTAAAGAAAGCTCTCCTCTGATCCCAGCCCTTAAGAACCTGGCCAGTTCATTGTTCATTCAATAGCAAAGTTTTAGTTCAAAGTACTCCTTTGTGTGGAGGACAGCTATCCCCCCTGCCCACCTGTTCTCCCTAAAGGGTCACAAGTGCCCTAGGGTAATCCCACAACATCATTGTGATCCCAATGAAGTCATAGCATTGCAACTGTGTCCATATCTTCTGCCTGTTTCCCACACTGTTTGCACCTCTGTCTAGGCACTTGACACATATCCCTCGTTGTACCATTTTCTGGTAGGACTGTTTTTCCCAGAGGCTTTTTTCCCTAGTCTCCATTTTTACTCCAGCCCCAAGCTAACATTGCTTGAGGTGCTTCTCACAGGGTCAGCAAGTCTGTTGCCTAAGATGTCACCAGTTACTTTCTGTTCGATCCTATCTCTCCCCAGCTGCCATCTATCCTCAAAGAGGATCCAGTGGCTGTAAAAGCCTAAGCCCTACCTATCTGACTGCAACAGCTGTTCAGCCAGGTGTTGACCTGTGCGAGGCATCTGCTTCTAACCAAGCCTTTCCCCTTGACTGCAGAGTCCAGGATTTTAAATGATCTTTTATTTCTAAGAGGAAAAAAATAACCTTTCAGAATCACATTACAGTGTCAATTTATCTAATTAAGGATGAGTGGCTTAAATAAAGTAAGTATTGCTGACATTTTATGTACTTTCACTTAATTAACTTAATTTACTTGAGTGAAAGCAATAAATTTACAAAAAATAACAGTATTCCTTAATGGCAACTTTAAAAAAAAGCAGTCTAATAAGGGAGCTGATTTTATTTTTTAACATGGAATTCATGTTTGTAAACAGATCAAAGACAAACAAATGTAAGTAGAACTTCTTGAAATCTTTCTGGTTAAAACCAGGTTTAAAAAAATCAAAAAAGTATTAGAAGTTATTGTTTTGAACTTTATTTGGAATAAGGAGAAAAACTCCTTCCCTCTAAAGTTCTTGGTCTTCTTGCAACTGCTAATGATCAAAGATATAGTTGTTTTAATAAGCTAAATACTAAGTTATAAACTGATAACTAAGTTTTAGAAAGGAAACTTACTTAATTGTGTAGCTATGTAATTTCATGAAGAATTTTAGACTACTTCTATTTCTTAACAAAAAAAAGAAGGCAGGTAGGCTCATTAAAAATAAAAAGAACCAAAAAATGACACTAAAGATTTTGTTTCTCATAATAATGGAAACAGCAGATTAGATTGTTAATAAGGAAAAAAAGAAATGTTTTAAAGACTGTGTGGGTGGAGAAGTGAGTAACCCAAACCAAATCAACCCTTGCCAGTAAATTAACTTTGCTGGTTTTTATAGGCTTATTCCAACAATAAAAATTCTCCACTTCCAACAGTTCCATCTTCCTCACCAGGTCTCCCTCTTTCTATCACGTTAATGGACCAAGAGTATTCATTCTCTGCTTTCCCAGCTCCCTTCTCTTCATCTGCAGTAAGGTCACAGTCTTCCTTCCTTTCTTTGTGTGGTGCACACCGCATTCCAGATACTTGTCCCATCTAACCATGCTCAGATGTATCCACAGGAGGAGTAATCCCCTTCTTTTCCCAAAAATTCTTCTGTATGAAAAAAATTAATGTGCAGAACATTCTTTGACTTATTTCAGTGCCAAATGATAAGCAGAATAATAAGTAGTAATACAATATATAAAACCCTCATAATCCTATCTGCTGGATCTAAGAGGAAGAAAGGGTAGATGAAACGTAATGGGGATTGACTTCTAGCTGCAAATTATCTCTCTTACCTTATGAGGTGGGTTAACCTAGGCTGGCTGCCAGATGCCCACCCATCCAGCCACTCTCACCTTCTTCAACAGGAGAGGAGGAGGAAATAAGATAAAAAAGCTAGTGGGTGAAGATAAGAACACCTGGCTGGAACCAGCTGGAACTGTCTGGAACCAGCTGCTTCTGATATGAGACAGCCCCTGGTCTCTTCTCACAGAGGGTACTTGTGTGCCCACGCCCCTGCTGTCAAAATCTTGCCAGTGACACCCAATGCACCTCAATGAAGCAATATTCAAAAATTCAGTCATTGAAATTTATCAGATAGTATGTAAAATTAGGCTCAAAAAATTCATAGCTGGTGTGTAGTTTAAAACTAACTGCCTGAGCTCCAAACCACAATAAATGTTTAACCTTCAATCCATACAGAAATTTCTTGTCCATACTAGCAGGAAGCCAAATTCAGGCTACTAATCTCTCCTGAAAAACTAACGTAGTCATGTCGGTCTCTGACTTTGGAGCTTAGGCACAGTTAGCTTATTTCTGACTAGAATCTATAATGCAAACATATCATTAGGTGCTACAACCTACATAGCGTGGTTGATGTTTTGTGGGAGTGAGCCAAGCAGATTTAATCTCTGTGGTTCACACACTGTGATACAAAGAAAATCTTTATGGTAAGTCTTCGAATGTCTTCAGCTTCTACTGAGATTAATTCAAAACACAGCTGTAAGCTCAGGGTTTGTCTATGCAAAATGATGTTTTCCGGAAATGTACTCATATATATGAAAACTTTTCAAAGGCATGGACTTCTGTTTGCAAGAGAAGTGGAAGAGGATGCTAAAATTTACATTTAAAAACCTGATCAGTATCAGCTGTTGAACACACTTAACCTTGATACAGTAGTTATGTGGTGCCAACTGGTAGTGACAGTACAAGCAGAAAACTTGGAGATTAAAAAGCAAATGACATATTCTTAAAACCCACCCAGTTATCTGTCCAGTATAACAAATCAAATAAGGTAACAACTTTATAAAGGCTATTGTGAAGCAAATGGCATACCCCAAAGATCTGAAGGAAAGTAAAAACCCCAGACTTTTATATCTTACATCCAGCAGCTTTTGGAACTCAGTTCTTAAATAAGCACAGAGTTAAATAAAGAAAGAGTTAGGGAAAAGCTGCAACAACAGAGCTTTAAAATGTTAGTTTCACTCCTTTGGACAAGGATCTTCTCTGGTTTGGTTGCTGTGATGCATCAGAGGGCTGGTAGCAATAAGATAAACCATGTGATACATACCATGGCTGCAGACTTCATCCCATAATGGGAAACAAGGTCATAACACACCTGAACTGCGGTTCCTGTGAGCTACCAGGGCAAGCCCAGTAGGTACAGATTACTGTCAAAACAACCCAGACAACGTACACAGGAACTTCCACCCGGGAGAGCAATAGCTTTGTTCTACTGATTTTTTGGAGTCACTTTTGTACTGTGACGTTGACCTTGCTTGTAGAATGGACGTTATGATTTTTAATCAGGAAATGAAGGAATAAATTTCCCAAATTATTTTTGCTTAATGCTGCCTTTCAAATAAGCACAAAGAAGAATGGTGCTTAGGCATTCATGCCATAGATATTATATTTACTTACACTTCTAGAAAATACTAATAGACTATATGTATATAGAAAAACCAGCCTAAACCAACGAAGATTCCTGCCCTCAACCAAAAAAAAAGAGGAAGAAAGAAACCAATTAAACAAAGTCACCCATATACAATGATGTAATTTTACTGATTTTTATTTTCACGTTTCTAAAGAATCAGACTTTGAGATCTTTCATTTTATCATTTATTTTATAGTCAGAAAAAAAACTAAGAAAAATTGTAAGATTTGTGAACTATTAAATCTTGAGAAAAATTCAGATGTGACTTAAAATGTAAGTCAGCAGTAAATGAGGCTCTTGCATTTTCTCTTTGAAACCATGCAATGAAGAAGAAACCATACAACCATCATCATTCATGTGGCAATGATAAATCTGACTCTGCAGCAGGCAAATTAAGTTCTTTAAATTGTGCATGAGAACTGAAAAATACAGAGGAAGAAAGAGAATTTTTCTCTTGACTATTTCCATGTAACAACTCTGTTGTTCCCATTGTCTTTCTTCTAGTGACTGTGCCTCATCCGCCTAAAATGTTGGTTTCAGTATCTGTTTTCCCAGTGTGACGTAGGACATTAACTGATACTTCTAGTGAAACCAAAATGAGATGTTAAGAAGGACATTAAAGTGATCTTTTAATTTCACCACCAAAAATGAAAAGTAAACACGGCATACTCATGCATGGCTTCCTGTAGGGATGTTGTTGTGCTGGAAGTTGTCTGAAGAATTGACTGAATCAATTTTAGTGGGGTGCCAGGTCCTATTTGCTATTCCAGGAAAGCATTTTGGCTCACTGTTTATAAATCAAAGCAGCTCCAGCCAGGAACAAGAAAGCTTGCAAGCTTACAAACACCGTCATAATGAAATAGAGTAATGGTACAGAGTTATACACACTTAGATACATACAAAGCACCTCCCTGATCAAATAGTATGAGAAAAAGTAATCTCAACTGCATAGGATTTCACAATGTTAATCTGAAGACAATTACAGAGAAATGGCTGTCAGGCTTCTTTGACAGAGATACAGAGTAAGCAAATAGATGAATCAAATGTTCCTGTTGTGTGTGTGTGTTTATAAGGAAACTTTTCTTTTGTGATTTTGCATTGTTAAAAGGCAATTTTTACACATATTTATCTGACAGCAGATGCTGTCAGATAAGCACTTTAGTGCTTTAATCTGCTACTAAAAACAGATTTATTTTTCTCTTTCTAATAAAAAATAACAAGGTTGTATTTATTGTGTGCAGTCTCTCTTTGTGTTAAAATAAATTATTTTAACATTGCAGATCTTCAAACTATTGGCTCAACCGCATCCAGTCCTTTCTATACTGCAATGAAAATGGCCTCCTGGGAAGCTTTTCTGAAGAGACTCACACATGTACGTGCCCTAATGACCAGGTTGCCTGCCATGGGTTCCTCCCCTGTACAGTTGGAGATGGCTCTGCGTGCTTGAGCTGTGCTCCTGACAATCGCACCCGCTGTGGGACCTGCAATGCTGGCTACATGCTAAGCCAAGGGCTTTGCAAGCCTGAAGTGGCAGAATCGACAGAGCATTACATTGGGTTTGAGACTGACCTTCAGGACCTGGAAATGAAGTATTTATTGCAGAAGACAGATCGGAGAATTGAGGTCCATGCCATTTTCATCAGCAATGACATGCGCCTCAACAGCTGGTTTGATCCTTCTTGGCGCAAGCGGATGCTCCTTACTCTTAAGAGTAACAAGTACAAGTCTAGCCTGGTCCATATGATACTGGGCCTCTCTCTTCAAATTTGCCTAACAAAAAACAGCACCTTAGAGCCTGTTCTTGCTGTTTACGTCAACCCTTTTGGGGGCAGCCACTCTGAGAGCTGGTTTATGCCTGTGAATGAAAATAATTTCCCAGACTGGGAACGGACTAAACTGGACTTACCTCTTCAGTGTTATAACTGGACGCTGACACTGGGCAACAAGTGGAAGACATTTTTTGAAACTGTACACATTTATTTGAGGAGTCGAATAAAGTCAAACGGTCCAAATGGCAATGAAAGCATCTACTATGAGCCCCTGGAATTTATTGATCCCTCCAGAAATCTAGGCTACATGAAAATCAATAACATCCAAGTGTTTGGCTACAGCATGCACTTTGACCCAGAAGCAATTCGAGACTTGATTTTGCAGCTGGACTACCCCTACACTCAGGGATCACAGGACTCAGCACTTTTGCAGTTGTTAGAGATACGGGATCGTGTAAATAAACTCTCTCCACCTGGTCAACGTCGTCTGGACCTCTTCTCTTGCTTGCTCCGTCATAGACTCAAACTGTCTACCAGTGAAGTGGTGAGGATTCAATCTGCTTTGCAGGCCTTTAATGCCAAATTGCCAAACACAGTGGATTATGACACAACCAAGTTATGTAGTTAACCATAAATGTGAAGCACAACACAAAACCTTGAAGGAGTTTTTACAGTGCTTTTGTGGAACAGTTTATGTTTGGAAGAGTAAATTTGAATTGTCTTTTCAATATCTGTCTTATATCGATCAATACTGTTGGATGGCAATTTACACACATGAACTTGCTGACAATGAATATATTATACCTGAAGTTTTGGTTTATGAATGAAATAAATACTGACACCAGTCTAGAAGACATTCTACTTTTTACAATAAATTTCATTTGTAATTTTATATGTTCCGTGGCAATGCTTTTGTGCATTACATCTTCTAGAGGGAACATAGAAGGATATCAATAAAATTTTGTAGCCGAACAGTTATTAAAAATAAATGCTGTGGGATTCTTTTTTTTTTTTCCACAAAAGTAGTAACTTTGATACGCTTTTGTGTGTGTTCAACACAGGAGTTGTAGGTCAAGAAAAAACAGTGACTCAAGATTTTAACAAAAACTGTAGAACAGTCAAAGCCATAGAATATTTTATTCTTAGGATGTGGATCTAAGTGTTCATGCTGAGCTGAAGTGACAACAGTAGTGATGCTTTACTTGCTACACCTGAGACTTTTCTAAGGCATACCCTTTTCAGGGTGCTTATCATGACATACAGACTCCCCGAGTAGTAACATTAAGTGTTTTAGGATGGACAGGAGGTTAATATTGTGAGACGCACAGTAATGAAAGGTAGCATTAGTTCAATAGAAGACAAATGAGAGGCTGTCTTTCAACTGATATTACTCATGTTACAAAAGAAACAACCTTTTCCAGCCAAAGTGCTTTTTGAAAGTTTCCATAATCCTTTGCTTTGCATATTTATAGAAAGAATTAAGCACATATACACATTACCCAAATACACACACCATAATATTTATCTATAATTATTTGTTTTGAAATATTTACCTAGATACCATTGATGCTGATTAGATTCAAATTCATTAAAATAATTTTCCTGACAATGCAACTGTTTAGTATGTGGATATTTTTTTCATTGGTACAGATAATATCATTCCGGTGCAAGATTTTGCACTTTTAAAAAATATACCCTCTACAGATACATGACAGCTATTGAAATCTAGTTTATAAAGCTGATTGATAGTGCAAATAAAGACATCATTATCAATTAAAGACTGTGGATCAGAATTTGATTCTTTGGTATTTTACACATTCCAGCAGAAGAAATACATCTAAGGTGGTAGAACTTGGGACTCTCAAGAAGGTTTTGCTACCTCTTGCGAGAGAATAGTACAAGTAGCTGGGCTGTCAGAAATCCATATTGGTAAATGCAGGTAAAGTGAAGAAAACTGAGGCAAAGTCTTTTAGCAGCACTTCATTATGTTAAGTCTGAATCTGTGTCATTGATGTAAAAGTAAACTTGTTTTTTACAATGGGAAAGAATTATATATAAAACTACCATTTTATGTGCAAGCACAGAAAGAAAAACCTTGTATTTAATTCATATAGAATTTTAACTCAACTAGACTTCAATTAAGTTCAATTTTATTAATTTCAATGTAGGTATATTACAATTTAATTCTGAATTGTAGCCTAATCTGAATTTAAGGTATGCTGCTCACTTTGTTTCTAGGTAGATTACAGCAGCACAAGAAATGTGATTCTTCATAAGTATACATAAGCAAAATAAAATGCAAGGCGAGAAACACTTCAAAAAGTCTTCTGCCAAAGAAAATATTCTTTTCTTTAGTGATTTCTGTCTCTCCTGATTTCACCAAATATTTATAAGGATTACTATTTCACCACTGCACATTCAGATAATTCCTCGGATCTCATATACTAGGATGCCTCCTAGAATTAAAATTAACTTTTTTTTTTCTTGTAATCAACATCTAGATGAATTCCTGTTTGTTTTCTACTTACAGCTTACTTTTGCTGATAAATAACGTATCTCAGCCCCTCTTCTACGTGTCAAAATTTTGGCTTATTCTTGCATTGGTAAGACCGTCTCAAGGTTCTTACCATTCCTGTTTTCATCTCCAAGTCTTTCCTTTGGTGTGTCTTTAGCAACTACAATAAATTGTAGAATTAGATAGTTTGATTTACTAGTCAGCACCTTGTGTAGTCTTTTTAAATAAACAAAAGGCTATGCGGTCATAAAATAAACAAAAAGCATTTTGTTCATAGAAAGTAAAGATAAAGCATTTGTTTACAGTATCGCTTCACTAGGGAAAAACACTAATACGTCACAGTAAATGATCTGAGTATTTTTCCCCCCTCTTAAAATAGTTCCTCTATGACTATTTATTTTTTTTTTGGGTGGGGGGTGGGGTGTGTTTTGGTTTGTTTTGTGTTTTTTAAATACCTTTCTCTACCAAGATGGAAAGCTCTTCCCAAATACATACACAATAGAATGTACAAATAAGAAGTCAAAAGAGGCTTCAGTCAGACATCACTTAATTATTACACAATACATTAAGTGTATTTGACTGGACTAGTGGAAAGCCCCTGTCATTACTGTATCTTTGTGCCAAATTAAAAGTATGATGCAACTTTCTTAGCCTACTAGTCATGGACTAGTTTTGGATTTTGGAACCTGTGAGATCTTGGAATAATGCGAGTTTCTAGGTTAACAAAATTGGATTCCATAAAGATAATCATTAAAGGAAAAAAAAAGTGAAGAAGGAAAAAAAAAGTGAAGAATGAAAAAAAAAAGGTCACAGGATTTATATGGTTCTCAAGTTACAAACAGGAGTCAACAGTATTTCTCTTGATACTTTTCTAACTGAAATATTTCTATACTCTCAAAAAGAACTTCAGGGTGTGAAAAAAAAAAGAGAAGAAAGAGACAAGTCTGGATAAGTCAAAACAGTCGAGGACTTGATCCATAAGAAAATTTTGTAATAAGATATGAACACACTTGTGGGGAAGAAAGAACTGTGGCTACATCTATGTATGCTCATTTCCATCTGGACATAGTATTTCTCCTACTTAGTGTATGCTGTACATTAGATCCTGACACTGTTTATTTTGCTGTCCATTTCAGTTTGCATTCATCAATGCTGTTATTGCCTGCCATTATAAACTGGAAAAAAAA
Source organism: Pluvialis apricaria (assembly GCA_017639485.1). Lineage (NCBI taxonomy): Eukaryota > Metazoa > Chordata > Aves > Charadriiformes > Charadriidae > Pluvialis > Pluvialis apricaria. Next base: position 36,289,148 of record CM030011.1, on the reverse strand, counting down.
AAAAAACCAAGGAAATTATGGTAATAATAACTGTACCATGACAACTATGACAACCTAAAACAGTATTCAAAGCAAACTTTAGTGACTATAGTTTTAATAACCAGGTAGATATTAATTGTAACATAGTAACCATCCTGCTTCAGTGAAGGCAATTGTTATGTGATACAAAAATCTTATAACACTATTTTCCAAGCAAATAAAATTCAGGTCATGTCTGAACACTGGAAGTGAAACTAATGTCTAGAAGTTCTATTCTAGGAACAAGCTGTAATAAGGATGGGCTATCTTATCACTGCCTAGAAACCAGAATTAGGTTTGCTAGTGTGATCTAAACCTCCGGGTGATACAATTCAGAATACAGAGGCTGAATTGAATCACGTTAAAAAAATAATGAAGATTAATAAACTTTAATTTATCTCATTTCTTACTGAAAAGATACAGGCAGAATGAAAATGTATTTAATTCTAGTGGTTGAAGGTGGGGAGAGGTGTAGTTGCATCTCAGGGTGTTTCTTCCTTTTCCACAGAACAGTTATACCTGTACAAATATTTGAAGGAAGAGCCTTTGTTTCTAAAATTATGCATATGCTGATTGCATTTGTTATGAAAGTGCTTATTCAGCAGATACTGCAAGTCAGTAAAGAGGCAAAAGACAAGGGAAGACAGGTTTTCCCAGGCTGAATAAACAGCCAGACAGCCTGAGCAGGAGAGAGGACAGAGACTTAAAAGAGGGTGCTACAATTGTCAGAAGGTCATTTGCTTGAAAATATGGCACGTATTCCAGGTACAAAGCAAAATATAGCAGAGCACCAAGGAAGAAAACTGATCAACACCAACATCACTACTCTTCTGAGCTACATCTAAACTTTGAGTTCTGCAGGGCAATAGAGTTGCAACAGCAAATAGATAAATGTGATTTGGTAAAGGATCAGTCTTTTACAATCCAGCAGCAATTATTTCTTTGACAGGTAGATGACAGAATCTGAACTATAGCTTGTTTTAGCACATTCGTCCTTATGAACAGGAGCATGCTTTAGATGGTGAAACAGGGGGTCTTGCCAAGATAGCTACAGTGCAAGCAGGAAGCCACGAAAAAATGGGTGGAGGGAAGGAACCAGGATCTCATTTTACTAGGCTTTTAAACATATGGAGGAGAGCCCCTATGTCCCATTGTAGATAAAACAGGAGACCAAGATCAACTTGGGTGTTGTAGGAATTTGATAACAAGAAAAGTTATGGCTCCTTGTTCATGAGAGTTAGTGACATGAGAGACCTTGACATCATAGCTAATATGATGTTATTGCCTCCATATGCAGTACGAAATTGATTCTACATACACATACAAGAAATCAAATGTAGATGTAGCATAGTAGTCTAATGTTCATCTGCACACAGGTACCACTTATGAAACAACCTATAAACCTGGGGCACCATGTATATAATGTCAACTTATCCACATGACAGAGGAGTGTATGGCTTTCTGAGACATTCTAGATTCACAAAATTGACAGAGTGGCCACACCACAGACTACACTGCTTTGGGAGTGAGTGCACATGGAGGAGTAGGATTCATAACTTCTTTCTCTCTTCACCAAACCATCAACATTAAGCTGTGAATTATGAATAAGGAAACAGCATTACCTCCCAGAAACGGTGCAAGTTTTTCCTTGCCTACAGATTATTTCTTGGACAGTAATGTTAATCTAAAACTATCAAAGTCTCTTGTCAACACACTTACATATTGCTCTTTGTTTTACGATATATTTTAGCCTAACATATGCATATAGGAAAGAGAAATGCAGCTAAGTGATAATGCTAGTAACAATAGCTGATGCAGTGTTGTCTGCTCTCTGGATACAGCCGCACTAGTTATTGTATGTCTGTTTATGATCTCCTTTTCACAGAATCACGGAATCACGGAATTTTCAGAGTTGGAAGGGACCTCTAGAGATCATCTAGTCCAACTCCCCTGCCAAAGCAGGATTGCCTAGAGCACATTACTCAGGACTGCATCCAGGCGGGTCTTGAAAATCTCCAGAGAAGGGGACTCCACAATCTCCCTGGGTAGCCTGTTCCAGTGCTCTGTCACCCTAACTGTAAAGAAGCTTTTCCGTGTATTTGAATGGAACTTCCTATGTTCCAACTTGTGCCCATTGCCCCTTGTCCTGTCACTGGGAACCACTGAAAAGAGTCTGGCTCCATCCTCCAACCCACCCTTTAGGTACTTGTATGCCAAAATAACGTCTCCCCTCAGCCTTCTCTTCTCCAGGCTAAAGAGTCCCAGCTCTCTCAGCCTTTCCTCATAAGGGAGATGCTCCAATCCCTCAGTCATCTTAGTTGCCCTGTGCTGGACTCTCTCCAGTAGTTCCCTGTCTCTCTTGAACTGGGGAGTCCAGAACTGGACACAGAACTCCAGTTGTGGCCTCACCAGTGCAGAGCAGAGGGGCAGAATGACCTCCCTCGACCTACTGGCCACACTCTTCCCTATGCAGCCCAGGATTCCATTGGCCTTCCTGGTGACAAGGGCACATTGCTGGGTCATGGATAATTTACTATCTACCAGGACCCCCAGATCCTTCTCCTCAGAACTGCTTTCCAGCAGGTCCACCCCTAACCTATACTGGTGCCTAGCATTCTTCCTTCCCAGGTGCATGACCTTGCACTTGCTCTTGTTGAACCTCATTAGGTTCTTCTCTGCCCAGCTCTCCAGCCTGTCCAGGTCACGCTGGATGGCAGTGCGGCCCTCTAGAGCGTCAGCCACCCCTCCCAGTTTGGTATCATCAGCGAACTTGCTGAGGATACACTCTGTCCCCTCATCCAGGTCGTTGATGAATATATTGAACAAGATTGGACTGAGTATTGACCCCTGGGGGACACTGCTGGTTACAGGCCTCCAACTAGACTCTGTGCCGCTGATCACAACCCTCCGAGTTCCGTCACACAGCCAGCTCTCAATCCACCTTGCTGTCACCTCATCTAGCCTGCACTTCCTCAGCTTCCTAATGAGGATATTATGGGAGACAGTGTCAAAAGCCTTGCTGAAGTCAAGGTAGATGACATCTACGGCTCTCCCCTCATCTAGCCAACCAGTTATAACATCATAGGAGGCTATCAGATTGGTCAAGCATGATTTACCCTTGGTAAATCCGTGTTGATCACTTCCAATAACTTCCTGTTCCTTAACGTGTTTGGAGATGACATCCACAATGAGTCGCTCCATTACCTTCCCAGGGACAGCGGTGACACTAACTGGCCTGTAGTTCCCTGGGTCCTCCTTCTTGCCTTTTTTGAAGATTGGAGTGATGTCAGCCTTCCTCCAGTCCTCTGGCACCTCTCCTGTTCCCCATGACCTTTCAAAGGCGATGGAGAGTGGTCTAGCAATAACATCTGCCAGCTCTCTCAGCACTCGCGGGTGCATCCCATCAGGGCCCATAGACTTATGGATGCCCAGTTTGGCCAAGTGGTCTCTGACCCAGTACTCCTCAACTGAGGGAAAATCTTCCTCTCTCCAGACCTTCCCCCTTGCCTCCAGGGTTTGGGATTCATGAGGGACAGCTATAGCAGTGAAGACCAAAGAAAAGAAGGCATTCAGTAACTCTGCATTCTCTGTGTCTTCCACCACTATGGCACCCGTCCCATTCATCAGTGGGCCTACATTTTCCCTAGTCTTCTTTTTTCTATTGATATACTGAAAGAATCTCTTCTTATTATCTTTAACTGCAGTGGCCAAGCTGAGTTCTGATTGAGCTTTGGCCCTTCTAATTTTCCCCCTGCATAGCTTCGTTACATCTTGGTAATCCCTATAAGTTGCCAACCCCCTTTTCCAGAGAATGTAAGCTTTCCTTTTTTTCCTGAGGTCCAGTCAAAGCTCTCTATTTAGCCAGGCTGGTCTTCTTCCCTGTCGACTCATTTTCCAGGACATGGGGATGGCCTTCTCCTGTGCTTCTAAGAGTACCTGCTTGAAGTATGACCAGCCTTCCTGGGCACCTTTGCCCTTCAAAACTGCCTCCCAAGGGACACTCTTAACCATGCTCCTAAACAGGTTAAAGTCTGCCCTTTGGAAGTCCAAGGTGGCAGTTCTGCTCGCTCCCCGCCTTGCTTCACCAAAAATTGAAATTTCTAACATTTCATGATCACTGTGCCCAAGACGAATATTATAGAACTTATATATAAGTTATATATAAGTTATATATAACTTATAGAATATTTCATCAGTTTTTACATCCTGATTGGGGGGGTCTATAACAAACTCCCGTTATGATGTCTGCCTTATTGGCCTTCCCCTTAATTCTTATCCATACACACTCACCACTGTCATTCACATTGTTAAGTTCTAGACGTTCAAAACTGCCCCTAACATAGAGGGCCACCCCACCACCACCTCTTCTTCCTTGCCTATCCCTTCTGAAAAGTTGGTAGCCATCGATCACAGCACTTCACTTGTGTGTGTCTTCCCACCATGTTTCTGTTATGGCCGCTACATACTTTTCAACATACAGCAAACAGAAGAGTGTAAAACCTCCTGGGAGGCAGAGACGGTTTTGCTCTGAAAACAATACTCGCCTGAGAGGGCCTAATCCACAGTGTGACCACCTTTTGAACATATTAAAAGAGTTTTCTCTTTTTAAAAAAAAGGCTTTTTGTCATTTCTCAGCTGACATGAGAGGGGAAAGAGAAGAAAAGGATTGAAACAAAGCTAGGTATGTGCATATCAAATTATGATTCTTCTGTGGGGAAAAGGGGAAGAATGAAGAATCTTTGAAGCCCCTCTGGGATCTCATCACAGGTGTGTAACTCACTCCAAGAGCATTTAGATACAATAGGGACAAATGCAACAGAAGACCAGAAATGCAAAGATTAGGTACAATCGCTTGGCATGAATGTGACACAAGAAAATTAACCGTAATTAGTTTTGAACACACAAAATCTTTTCTTACATGTTTCACCTTCTCTCAGCAGGTAAGAAACTTAAAGCATTAAAAATGCATAAGAGAACAAAAAAAGATAATTAATATTACAGATGTGTAGTTTTTCTTTTATGTGTCCTTTTTATTGACCCTCCCCTCCACTTTAGTTATTCAGTATATCAGTTATGTATTAGGACATAACTCCTTTGCCTACAAAATTAAGGCATCGTAACACGAGAGAAAATTATTGTTATGTGAGTTAGAGTTCAAAAAAATTTTAAATAACTATGTCATGCATATAATTATAGATTTTCCAAGTAAGTCCTTCCTTACCACTAAACAAAAAAAAAACCCAACCCAAACTGATAAAATGTAGTTAAGACAACTTCCAGAAGATTACAGGTGATATATAATGTATATGTCTTGCTCAATGAACAAAATGAATTCAATCATTTTTGTTTACATATTCTATTCTAACAGTGTTACAAATTTATCACATCATTCAGTAACAATGTAAATTGCTTTGGTGCATATAAGTGTGTTTTTAAAAGACATGTCATATATTAGACAGTAATTCTACAATGTATCAGTGATTTGAAAATGATTTTTTTTTTAAACTGGTTTTGTTCCACTGACTTTCTATGAATTTAATTCCTCTATTGCTGTCCAGTGCTTAAGATTTCACTACAAAAGTCAGTATTTTTTGAGAAGACTACTTTCACAACATTAGATATGGAAGTTCTTGTTTAACAGCAGGACATCAGATAGCATCACGGCTGTCTTTTATATATTTTGATCTATAAAGCTGGGTAATAGACAGCCCTGCTGGAGGGGAAGTGATATTGGACCTGATCACCACCGCAAGTGAGCTAATATGTGACGTCAAGATTGGAGGCAGCCTGGGCTGCAGTGGTCATGCACTGGTGGAGTTCACAGTTCTGAGGTATATGGGTCAGGGGAAGAGTAAAGTCAGGACCCTGAATTTTAAGAAAGAAAACTTCTAGCTGTTCAAGAAATTAGTCAATAGGACCCCTGGGAAACTGCCCTCGGGGACTAGGGAGCAGAGCAGAACTGGCAGATCTTTAAGGATGCTTTCCATAGAGTGCAAGAGCTCTTGATCCCCAGGTGTAAGAAACCAGGAAAGGATGGCAAGAGACCAGCATGGCTGAGTCAAGACCTGCTGGTCAAACTAAAGGACAAGAAGGAAATCCACAGGCAGTGGAAGCAGGAACAAGTAACCTGGGAAGAGTATATGGACACTGCTCGATTGTGTAGGGATGAGATCAGGAAGGTCAAGGCGTGGCTTGGCAAGGGATGCAAAGAATAAGAAGGACTTCTATACATAGGTCAGCAAGAAAAAGAAGGTCAAAGAAAGCATAACCCCCCTGGTGAGCAAGGCTGGCAAACTGGTAAAAATGGGTGAGGAGAAGGCTGAAGTACTCAATAAATATTTGCCTCAGTATTCACTGGCAACCTCCCTTCCCACACCTCTTGAGTAGATGGACCTTAAGACAGGGACTGGGGAAACAAAGTCCCTCCCACTGTAAGAGAAGACCAGGTTTGTGATCGCGTGAAGAACCTGAATATACAGAATTCTTTGGTACCTGACGAGATGCATCTCGGAGTCCTGAGATGGTTGGCTGATGTAGTTGCCAAGCCACTCTTCATGATATTTGAAAAGTCATGGCAATCAGGTGAAGTCCCCAGTGACTGGAAAAAGGGAAACATAGCACCTATTTTTAAAAAGGGTAATAAGGAGGACCCTGGGAACTACTGACCTATCAGCCTCACTTCTGTGCTTGGGAAGATCATGGAACAGACACTCCTAGAAGCTATGTTAAGGCACATGGAGGACAGGGAGGTGATTCGAGACAGCCAGCATGGATGGCTTCACCAAGGGCAAGTCTTGCCTGACCAACCTAGTGGCCTCCTATGATGGAGTGACTATGCCAGTGGACAACAGAATAGCTACAGATGTCATCTATCTGCACTTCTGTAAAGCCTTTGACACAGTCCCCCACAACATCCCTCTCTCTAAATTGGAAAAATACAGATTTGATGGGTGGACTGTTTGGTGGATAAGGAATTGTTTGGATGGTCACATCCAGAACATAGTGGTCAACGACTCAATGTCCAGATGGAGATCAGTGATGAGTGGTGTCCCTTAGGGGTCCATATTGGGACTAGTACTGTTTACTATCTTCATCAATGACACAGACAGTGGGATTGAGTGCACCCTCAGCAAGTTTGAAGATGACACCAAGCTGAGTGGTGTGATTCACAGGCCTGAGGGATGGGACGCCATCCAGAGGGACCTGGACAAGCTTGAGAAGTGGGCCTCTGTGAACTTCATGAGGTTTAACAAAGCCAAGTACAAGGTCCTGCACCTGGGTTGGGGCGACCGCTGGCTGGGGGATGAAAGGATCAAGAGCAGTCCTGCAGAGAAGGACTTGGGGGTGTTGGTGGGTGAGAAGATCAACATGATGTGGCAATGTGTGCTCACAGCCCAGAAATCCATCTGTATCCTGGGCTATATAAAAAAAAGCATGGCCAGCAGGTTGAGGGAGGTGACTCTCCCCTTCTACTCTGTGCTGGTGAGACCCCACCTCAAGTACTGCGTCCAGCTCAGGAGTCACAGAATTATAGAATCATAGAATACTTTGGGTTGGAAGAGATCTTTAAAGGTCATCTAGTTCAGCCTCGTTTTCAATGAGCAGGGGCATCTTCAAATAGATCAGGTTGCTCAGAGTACTCAGTACAGGAAAGACATGGACCTGTTGGAACAGGTCCAGAAGAGGACCACAAAAACGGTCAGAGGGATGGAACATCTCTCCTATGAGGAAAGCCTGAGAGAGTTGGGGTTGTTCAGCCCAGAGAACAGAAGGCTCTGGGGAGACCTTATTGTGGCTTTTCAGTACTTAAAGGGGACTTATAAGAAATATGGGAACAGAATTTTCAGTAGGGCCTGTAATGATAGGACAAGGGGTAATGGTTTTAAACTAAAAGAGAGTAGATTCAGACTAGAAATAAAGAAGAAAATTTTTACAATGAGGGTGGTGAGGCACTGGAACAGGTGGCCCAGGGAGGTGGGAGGTGCCCCAACCCTGGAAATATTCAAGGTCAGGTTGGATGGTGCTCTGAGCAACTTGATCGAGTTAAAGATGTCCCTGCTTATTGCAGGAGGATTGGACTACATGACTTTTAAAGGTTCCTTTCAACCCAAACCCTTCTATGATTCTCTGATGCTGCTGGAAAAGACAACTGGGCCAACAGCTCCTGCTCAAGAGGTCAAAGTCAGTAGGGAGAAGAAGCAGGGATTAATATGTTAGGACTGGGATGCTGTGTCCAATTCTTCCCAGTTAAAAAGAGACATTGAAAAACTGATGATGGTCCAGTGGAGGGCCACGAAGATGATTAGATGGTTAGAAAACTTGACAAGGTGGAAAGAATTGGAGTTCAGCCTAGAATGGAGAAAGACTGAGAGGGAGATCTAATCCCAGTCTTTCAGCAGAAGGGTGAATAAGACAATATGAAGGAATTCTGTCTACCAGTATGCAGGATGAAAAGAAAAGAAGTGATGGGTGCAATTTAATTCAGGGGAAATTCCATATGGCTATAAGGAAAAAAAATCTCGATTGTGACAATTCTATTGAGAAGGAGATTGGCTTACCTTTGTTTTCATTTCCAGAGTGTTTCATTACAAATGTCTCATTAAGCTTTATTAAATGCATTAAGCTGAGAGTAAGGAGCTGCGCTTTGAACCCTAGGTGAAGTGGACTCATGGAAAAAGCCTATTATCAAGAGTGATCAAGAGTGATTTATTAATACAATGCTTTGTCTGTTTGTGGACTGAAGGAGAGTGATTTTTACTTGCTGTTTATTTTTTTGGTTGGTTGGTTGGGTTTTTGTTTGTTTTTAATTTCTCTGTAGCAAATGTATATTCTCCCTGTTAGGAGTCAGGCTGAACTGAGTCATTTAGGAAGTACTAATGTTTTGCCAAATCAGGGATTTTACTGTAAGTCTGATGATGTCTGATTTATGTTTTAAAGTCCAGGTCTTGGAAAGCTGTCGTTAAGTGAGTCTTCACTATACTCCCACAAAAAATTCTAGTCCTCAAGCTTGGCTAGAAATAATTGGTAATATAATGGGAATATATAGGGGAATAGCCTTCCAGATGGCATGTTCCATATGAGGGTCAGGCTAAAAGAAAAATCTGAAATTTTCCAAGTTGCCAAAGCCACCAGTTTCTGATATGTAGCAACTCCCATTTCTGTGGCAGATAAAAATCTTCACACTGACATTCTTGCTCTGAGAACAACTGATAGCTGTGGCTGAAACTCCCATGTCCTCAAATTTACAATGCAGTCTCATGCTTTGTAAACCTGATTCTGAGGTTCAAGTGCCTGTTGTTTTTGTTATTATGCTAAGTATATGTAATTTATGCTAATATATCTCTCTGATTAATGTTTGTTTGTTGTTTTTTTTTTAACTTGGAGTCTCACAATCAAAAAAACTATTTCTGTCTTGGTTGAACTTAAATTTTTATACTCAAAATTTTTTACATGCTATAATGTACTTGGCTCTTTGAGAAGAAGATACTGGTTTTGGAGAAGAGTAAGCTCTTCATTCAACATATCCGAACATCTTTGCCTTAGTTCATATATACTTTATGTTAATTAGGACAGGACATTAAATGGAATTGATTATTATCTCAATGAAGCATCTAATCTGTACCACACAGAACAACTACTTCATTTGTTAATAAAACTCTACCATATTATTATTTTGAAAATAAACTGAGAGTGAGGCAGAAAGTGTGACACCCAAGTGAGAGAAGAAGGAAGGGGATGAGGTGCTCCAGGCACTGGACCAGAGATTCCCTGCAGCCCATGGAAAGACCACAGTGAGGCAGATATCCACCCTGCAGTCTGTGTAGAGGACCCTACACCAGAACAGATTTACCATGAAAGACTGCAGTCCATGGAAAGAACCCATGCTGAAGCAGGGGAAAAGTGGGAGGAGGAAAGAGCTGAAGAGGGGAACTGTTATGGTTTGACTGCAGCCTCCCATTCCTAATTTCTGGTAGGAAGGAGATATAGGAGCTGGGAATTAAGGAGTGAAGTTGAGCCTGGGAAGAAGAGGGAGGTGTAGAGGGGTGGAAGGTGTTGTTTTAATTTGTCTTGGTTTTGTACTACCCAGCTCTGTTTTAAATTGGTAATAAAGAATCCCCCAAAGAGCTTAAAATCAGGACTATCTGACTTCAATATAGAGAACAAAGATTTGGGATTATCTATGTTTGCTAAATCAAGCTATAATTCACCAGTATGTCACTTTGCCAGAAAACCTAATCCCAATCTTCATTCCTTAAATCTTACTGTCAAATCACACACAGCCTACAGATAGCACAGACATAGCTGCTATTTACTGTAATGTATTTCAGTTCAGTGTGAAAACATTTTGTGATGAGATGTGTGTCTGAGCAAAGTGAAAGATGAATCATGTAAAATAACTCCATAGCCCATTCAGAACTTCCTCACAAGACAGGCTTTTCATCTTACAGATTGATAAAAGTTCAAAGAATCTGAAAGGCAGGACATGCCTGAGCACTTTTCATCTAGTTGAACTGTGTGGTGAAGCAGTGCATTTGCATTGGTTTTAACTATTGTGAGAATGGGTAAGAAGTTGTACTTGGAATAACTGTAGCTTGACAAGAGCTAAATAAGAATCTGGGCAGAGCTCAGCTGTTAGCTTCCCTGACATCAGTGGGACTATGTTTTAACCACTTATGTGATACGTATGTTTGTGTATCAAGACTGTAAAGCCCATCTGTAATGTAAAATATATTTCTCTCTTGGTTTCTAGATTGTTATAATTTACAGTATCCATATGCTGAAAGGATCAACACTGCAACTGGTAATAAAGACGTTTGTGGTCTTTTGGATTGTGCTTACAAAGCTTATAAATATTTCTACAGTGTGACAGATTGTTTGAACACAATGTACCTTACACAGAGTACCTCCATCTAAAATTTGAGAATTATACAATTTACAAATTACATAAGACAGAAGATATATGGTTCCCATATATTAAATATGTATATCTATCACATCCTGTATCTTACACCTTACATCTTATTATTATTAAGAGATATTTCTCCAGCTCGGCATTTTAGCTAAAGGGAAGGTATTAAATTAGTACTTTTCAATCATTGTCATCCATGTCAACTTTTTCTCAGTCAGTCATTCTTAAGATGAACATACTTTTTAACTTATAAAACCGTGCAGTGATCTGAATACGAGGACTATGAATACCAAGGAATGAGCCAGAGAACAGAAAGTTTCCATCAGGTTCTAAATTACCTTCAGATCTGAAGGCATGTAAGAGAGTAAGAATGTATTTGTTTCACCTCCAGTAATTGTGAATGCTCTTGTATTCAAAGCCTCCTGCAATTTGAGCAAATACACAGAGTCACTTCTTCGTTGCCACTGAAGGCTGTGAGACCTGTACACTGTGACTTTCAGACTTTCACAGGGAGTAAATTCAAATTCAAAGAGAGACACTCTCTCTCTCACTTCCCTCTTCCTCTATGAATCACTAAGCACCATCTGAGCCTGCAAGTCTTGCTTGAAAGAATCCGCATTAATTGCTACTCATCAGCCTTAAATACGGTGACAGCTTCTGTTAGCAGCACTGTTTATTTTCTGACCACCTTTTCAGCTCTGCTGTCAAATGGAGATTTTTTCCAAGTTCCCAAGAAAACAACTTGTCTCTGTGACCAGCTGGTGAGAACAAATCTCCTACCCCTCCCCTTTCCAATTCTGAATTTGTCATCCTTATTTCCTTGCCAATGAAATTCTGTCCTTATAGATAGGGGCAGTCTGGAATTATATATATAGTTTTAGGCTGTTCAAAGGAGAGGAGCTATATAAAGTTTCTGAGCTGATATAAAACCAAGAGCAATTCTGCTGAAATCAAAACTTCGTGATGATACATAGGACAGAAACTAAATTCAGCTGGGTTTTCCAGATCGATAATGCATTTGATTTACAATTATTCCTGTTAGATATATTCAGTGTTTGTTCAAACAAAAAAAATTGACTGTGTTTTTAAAATACCTGTATGTTTTAAGCCTTGCTTGATGAAAAGAATTTGATTGTCCATTGTTTTGATCTCTTGCATTACGTCTTCCCAGGATCAATTTACTTTCTCAGATCCTGTCTGATCTGTAGGTACCTCCATGCCTACAATAAAGAATCTGCCTTCTCCTATAGGCTGTCCAGGCAGTTGGAGAGGCAACAACACTGGCAATTAGGCACTGTATTTTTAGCAAATATAAATAAGGCTTGGGTAAAAACAGATTGTTATGTATATGTCATAGTGAAACAGCATCTCCACATGGGAAAACAGTATTAATTTAATTTTAGTAGGCAAACAGAAATCGAAACAGAAGCTCAGGGAATAACCTCTACTTCTGCTTAACATTTGAATCAGAAGTTACTCATTTAATACCATCAGATTTATAATAGGTTACTACCAACCACAGATATAGAACAGCTTCTAGCAGTCTACAGATCATCTGCTGCTGCTACAAGGGAAGTTTTTGAAACATTTCATTAGTTCATCTCCTGCAGGGGACACTGTGCTCAATTTTCATGTGAGTGTTAAGCCATGACTCATATCATACATTACTGCCTAAAACCTCTGTAGGATCTTGATAGTTATTGTGATCCAACCGTTAAAAATTCTTAATTTTCTGTGGCTGTCCGTGGTTTCACTCTCTACAGAAATATTTCTTGTAAAGATTTGTTTGGAACTCTCTCTACCAGCCTACTCGATGTGAAAATCCTTTCTGATGGAGATGCTACACAGTAATTGCTTACTATTTCTTCAGTAAACTCAGCCTGGAAAGAGAGTGCCTGAAAAGCTATAAAACAAAACAATTTTTACCATCCTTTTCTGCATATTCTTCATGAAAAATTCTTAACTTTCCCAGTTTTCAAATATTAATGTCCCAAAACTGTCAACATTAACTGGAGAAGAACTATAAATAACATTACAAATATTACTTAAGGTAGAACCCTATTTCTAGATTTCTGTTAGATATAGAAGGTTTTGTGTCAGAAATTTATTAGCAGTATTCTTCACACAGAACCACTTTTAGAACTTAAAATACGGTTACAGATGACAGCAGTTTGTAACACTTTCAACAGGTCAAAGTTCAACCAGGAAGAAAGAACCAACTCAATTCATTGGGAAACCTGCTGTGTCTAGTGTAGCTGTTTTTCCTGGCCTGAGATCATAGAATCATAGAATGGTTTAGGTTGGAAGGGACCTTGAAGTCCATCGAGTTCCAACCCCCCTGCCATAGGCAGGGACACCTCCCACTAGACCAGGTTGCCCAAGGCCATGTCCAGCCTGGCCTTGAACACATCCAGGGACGGGGCTTCAACAACCTCTCTGGGCAACCTGTTCCAGTGCCTCACCACCCTTAAAGTGAAAAACTTCTTCCTAATGTTTAATCTAAACCTGCCCTCTTCCATCTTAAAGCCGTTCCCCCTCGTCCTATCACTACATGCCCTTGTAAAAAGTCCTTCCCCAGCTCTCCTGTAGGCCCCCTTTAGGTACTGGAAGGCCGCAATAAGATCTCCCCGGAGCCTTCTCTTCTCCAGGCTGAACAGCCCCAACTCTCTCAGCCTCTCCTCATAGGAGAGGTGCTCCAGCCCTCGGATCATCCTCGTGGCTCTCCTCTGGACGCGCTCCAGCAGGTCCATGTCCTTCTTATGTTGGGGACTCCACAGCTGGATGCAGTACTCCAGATGCAGTCTCATGAGAGCGGAGTAGAGGGGCAGAATCACCTCCCTTGACCTGCTGGCCACACTTCTTTTGATGCAGCCCAGGATACGGTTGGCCTTCTGGGCTGCGATCGCACATTGCTTGCTCATGTCGAGCTTCTCATCAATCATCACCCCCAGGTCCTTCTCCACAGGGCTGCTCTCCAGCCATTCTCCGCCGAGCTTGTATTTGTGCTTGGGATTGCCCCGACCCAGATGTAGGACCTTGCACTTGGCCTTGTTGACCTGCATGTGGTTGGCTTGGGCCCACCTCTCCAGCCTGTCCAGGTCCCTCTGGATGGCATCCCTCCCCTCAAGCGTGTCTGCCTCGCCAAACAGTTTGGTATCATCAGCAAACTTGCTGAGGGTGCACTCTACCCCACTGTCCATGTTGCTAACAAAGATGTTGAACAGCACGGGTCCCAATACTGACCCCTGAGGAACGCCACTCGTCACTGCTCTCCACTTGGACACCGAGCCGTTGACCGCAACCCTTTGAGTGCGACCATCCAGCCAGTTCTTTATCCACCGAGTGGTCCATTTATCGAATCCATGTCTCTTCAATTTAGAGACCAGGATATCGTGTGGGACAGTGTCAAACGCTTTGCACAAGTCCAGGTAGATGACATCAGCAGATCTTCCCTTGTCCACTGCCACTGTAACCCCTTCGTAGAAGGCCACCAAATTTGTCAGGCATGACTTGCCCTTGGTGAAGCCATGTTGGCTGTCACCAATCACCTCCTTGTTTTCTGTGTGCCTCAGCAGTTTCCAGGAGGATCTGCTCCATGATCTTGCCAGGCACAGACGTGAGACTGACTGGCCTGTAGTTCCCCGGGTCTTCCTTGTTTCCCTTTTTGAAAATAGGGGTTATGTTTCCCCTTTTCCAGTCGGCAGGAACCTCGCCAGACTGCCACGACTTCTCAAATATGATGGCTAGTGGCTTTGCGACTTGATCTGCCAGTTCCCTCAGGACCCGCGGATGTATCTCATCAGGTCCCATGGACTTGTGCACCTTCAGGTTTCTCAGGTGGTCTCTCACTTTATCTTCATCTACAGTGGGCGGTGCTCCATTTTCCCAATCCTCTCCTTTGCAATCTGCGTCTTGGGCAGTGCGGCTGCTGTCCGTGTCTGTGAAGACTGAGGCAAAAGAGTCATTGAGTACCTCAGCTCTGTCGCTGTCCCGGGTAACCAGTTCTTGCGTATCCTTCCGGAGAGGGCCTACATTTTCCCTAGTCTTTCTTTTCTCGCTGATATACCTATAGAAGGATTTTTTGTTTGTCTTAATGTCCCTGGCCAGATTTAGTTCTAGCTGGGCTTTAGCTTGTCTAACCCGCTCTCTAGCTGCTTGAACGATTCCTCTGTAATCCTCCCAGGCTACCCGCCCCTGTCTCCACTCCCTGTAGGCCTCCTTTTTTCTTTTGGTCAGTTCCAGGAGCTCCTTGTTCATCCACGCAGGCCTCCTGGCTTTTCTGCCTGCCTTCCTCTTTTTAGGAATGCATTGCTGCTGTGCTTGGAGGAGGTGGTCCTTGAATATTAACCAACTTTCTTGGACCCCTCTTCCTTCCAGCGCTTCATCCCACGGCACCATACCAAGCAGATTCTACAAGAGGCCAAAGTCGGCTCTCCTGAAGTCCAGGGTCATCAGCCTGCTGTGCACCTTCTTCATTGCCTTGAGGATTTCAAACTCAACCATTTCATGGTCACTACAGCCCAGGCTACCCTTGAGTTTGACCCTGTCAACCAGCCCCTCCTTGTTGGTAAGAACAAGGTCCAGCACGGCTCCTCTCCTCGTCGGCTCCTCAACCACTCGGAGAAGGAAGTTGTCCTCAATGCAATCCAGGAACCTCCTGGATTGCCTGTGCCTGGCTGTGTTATCCTTCCAACTGATGTCAGGGTGGTTGAAGTCACCCATGAGAACCAAGGTCTGTGAACGTGATGCCGCCCTTATCTGTCTGTAGAGGGCTTCATCCACTTGGTCTTCCTGGTTGGGTGGCCTGTAGCATACCCCCACTGTAACGTCCCCTGCTCCTGATTTCCCTGTAATCTTGACCCATAGGCTCTCAGTTGGCTCGGTATCCTCCCCCAGGTTGAGCTCCATACATTCCAGCTGCTCATCAACATATAAGGCAACACCGCCTCCTCGTTTCCCTTGCCTGTCTCAAAGGTCTCAAATCTATTAAAAGGTTTCACCCTAAATATATCTCAGGGTAATTATTGTCTGAAGAAAATACTCAGTCCCTGAATGAGACACCTCTGAAAGAAATGAAGCAAAGATTTAAAAGTTTTCAGAGATTAAACAGCAGAACCTGCAACTATAAGCACAATTTTATATAAATCTTTTCACTTACACAGTACAAAATGATTCACGAAAGGAGAGAATACTTAGGGTATAACGCATAAGCTCTTGGTCAGCTCCAGAGGCGAGAAGAAAACAAGAGAGAGAGAGAGAGGGGAGGGGAGGGAAGAAGGAAGGAAGGAATGAAGGGAGGAAGGAAGGAAGGGAGGAAGGAAGGAAGGAAGGAAGGAAGGAAGGAAGGAAGGAAGGAAGGGAGGGAGGGAGGGAATAAAAATCAAAGAAAGCTCTTTTAAAGTACAACAGGGGCATATTAATTCTTTATTCCTATACTCATTTGCATGGGTATAGTGGCTGATGATTCAAAACAACATGATCTTCTTTTCCATTTTGAAACCTTAGGGCGCTGTCCTAAAAACACTGCACAATTGAGGTGAACTTGGAAGAACTTCCATTGACTGAAAGTGCTTTGGTAATTATATTTAGGTTACTAAATGATGATGCAGAGTATCACAGTTATAAGCCAATCATATTAGTTTTCAGATTGCATCTAAAAAGAAAAGAAGACCCACCAGTTAAAATTTATTTCAACTGTAAGTGAAAAGGCCCTCAAGAACATAAAACTGAATGAATCTGTTGAAGATTAATATCTGTTAAGCTGAAAATAAAACTTTTATTAGGTATTAAAGAACGACTTCATAACATAATCAAGATGAAAAAATAAGGTAGTAATTGCTAGCTCTTTTTAATGCTCAATATAGGGTATTAGTCAACAGGACTTCTGTCCTGAAATTAGTAAGTAGCTGGTGGTTCACAACCAGTATTTTTTATCCTAATGGATATGAAAAGAACATTTTATATGGGGTATTATGGTTGTTGTAAGACTTTAAAAGGCTTTTCTTTCAGTGGCAAGAAGTAAGGGTGAGGCTGTAGGCAGAAAACTCTATTAAGCTGTTGCAGTGAGCAGGGAACAGCATGAGCACAGACCACTCTCAGCGTGCAAGGAGATCTGGATCCCTGTAAGCATGATATATGAAATCTTTGGTGGTAGTAGTTTAACCATAATTATCTTTTTGTTGAAAAGGGTGAGGAAGAGAGAAATATTGGGTTTATATATCTGTGTGGCTGCAGCCCACTCATTTAAATAACTTAAATGATTCTTGTATCAATGTTAATGTATAGCTCAAACTCAGCGATTGTATAAGTACAATTGTTTCAGCTGAGATTTTCACAACAGTAATGAGTATGGCACTGAACAAATTGTATCTTCCCTATCTATGGTATGTTCATCTTTATTCTACACAAAAATAAAGTATGAGATATCGATAAAATAAGAGGTTATTATGTAATAACATTTAATGAGTGATTTGTTATAAATAATTATATGCTATATTTATGCAAATAATTATTAATCATTGTAAAAGACTTTTTTCTCAAGTTTTGTCAAGTATATTTTGTATTTAGAATATTTATCTCTATTTTTCACATTTTTTGGCTCCCTAGAAGGTACAAGACAAGTTCATTGTTCTGTCTTCTTGATTTGTTTGAGTTGGTACTATTGTCTTGAGACACTACATTACCAAAGAACATGTGATGAAATACCTGAGATAGATAGAATAATAAACTTGCTGTAGTTTAGGATATCTTGTGAGACTGATGCTATAAAGATGTTGTTGTCACTCAAATAATTTGAAATGTAATAAGGCTTTACTTTAATCCTTTTTGGAAATTTCCATTTTTCCTTGAGGATTTCTTGCATGAAGGGAAAAAGAACTTTAAATATTTGTTTGCAACAGGCGATGGAAAATTATTAATGTTGTTGGCTGTAAGCATTTCTTCTCATGAGCAGATCACAAATTCTATCCTTAAAGTACCTTCTGATCTGGATTTTGTGTGTAAAACTATAAGATTAGCTGCTTTCAGAAAATAATAATCATGAACCTTTGGATTTTCAAACTACCTTAAGTGAAACTCTAGATTAGATGGCTAAAAGGAAAGGAAGTATTTCTGCACAGAACTACAGTAATTAAAAGGACTCTATATAAATCATAAAAAGTTAAAGAAAATACTGCAAACAGGAACTTGAGAAACTGTGAATTGTTCAGTTTTTCAGGTTTTGTTTTGGTGGGATTTTTTTGCTGTCCATGATTTCAGGGAGTTATAGTAAATAATTTGACACAATCTTCCATATTCAAGTTTACCTACTGTTTACATTAAAGTTTCTACATCTACTTCATATTTTCAGTCACTCAGAATTCTATCCTTTGTCTTTTTCCTAAGAAAAATTTCAGTTAGCAGTATGAGGAGGAAAACCCCCAACATCTTGTCACTCCTTGGCAGTGGAAAAAAAAGAAGACTCAGGAGTAGTAATGCATGAAGCAGCATGAGACAGTCTCATCCTGTAGTACTTTAGCTTTAATGTGCGATGAGAACTGAGTATTTAATTTGGGTTTTACTGCAGTGCTGCATCATTAAATTCCAAACACCTCTAGAGCTTTTCCATTTCCCTGGCTTCATTGTTAAATCTTGAATTAGACTGCATTAGCCTTTAGTTCAGGTGCAGTATCTACCTCAGTCTTATGCAGCTGTTCTATTCCTTTAGATAAATGTCCTATTTCTCCCCTCTCTTCTTCTTGACATTTTTTTCATTCTTGAATGTTTGATATAAAATCATCTGTACTAATCCTTACTTTCACATCTGAAAACTAGCAGTTAACACAGGACTGCAGGATGATCCTATTCAACAGCTATGTGAATAACAGAGATGGTTAACAGAACCCAGAAAAACAATTTTGTGATGTTTTAAATTCTTTTTTCATTCTACTTTGGAGAAAATGTTAAACCTTTCAAAAAACCATAATTTTGCAAATATCTAGGTTTTGTTCAGAGAGGTTTGGTTTTCATTTCATCTTTTCCTCAACAAGTGGATTTACCAGGACCTCATAAAACTTTCAAGTGAGAAAGGCTGCCAAAATAGACACAACTCCATGAGATATTTAGCTTTCAATGAAAAGTAATTTTCTACTGAAAACCTTTCTGACCAGCCTCGGTGAATAATATATATCTGACTCTGACAGATCTCTCTTATGTGGGAAGATTTAAGAGAGTGTATATGTGTCATATGTACATTCACCTCAGTAGCTCCTTGTTCTTGTAGTAACAAGATCTTTCTTATTCTCTCACCAGGCTCTACATCATCACCTGCAAGGAAAGCTAGGTTTCAATGCCAAACTGAAATCAATAAAGAGCTGAAGTACCTGTAATGGTGCCAGAAGTAATGCTTCAATTAATCTTTCTGTGTTAATGTCTTCTTAATTTCCAGGAAGTCCAGAGGGACATGTAAGGAACCCATTTTGCAGCGTTAAAATACTATGAGGAAAACCTTGCTTTTCTAATTTGTATTACAGACCTGCAGGAGGAATTAGGTAGAAGGAACACTGCCACGAACCACATTTGATTCTGGGAAAAAAACAGAGAAAAGTACAGTCCCTTTTTATTCTTTTTTGCAAACTGGTAGAAAAGCAAAAAGGAATATTGTTCCTACACTGTACTCCCACCAGGAGCACACAAATTTGCTGCCAGTTCAGCCTAAAACTAATCAGTGACCCTGGCAACTGATGGATTTGTGACATTGCAGGGACACCTCTCCAAGTGAGCTTCTGTTGAGGTCCTGAAATATTTGAAGTGGCCATCTAGCATCAAAATCAATTAGAGAGACTGAATGTTGCTCAAAACTCCTGGACATGTGTAAGTTCATGATGGTGATTGCAAGAGCCTGGTCCCCATTCACTTCAGGGAGAATAAGCGACTTGTGCTCTCTTTTCCAAACACAAGGCACATGCACCTGCTGCCTTGCTCTCCTACAGTCTCTTTTATAATAGTCAAGCTATTATAATCTGGCTGTATATAATGGTGATGAAGCTTTCTAACAGCATGGCTGATAATGTTGTTATTACTTCATAATTTCTTCTATTGTGAACATGGGAATGCTATGATTGTTTGCCTGATGCTTGACTGTGATTTTGTCAATATGGAACTCTCTCTTGCCAACAACCAAGAAAGTATCTGATTAACTCTTTTTTTTCTGTACTGTCAAACATATTTGAGTCTCTTTGCTCTCCTGCTAGGCCAGCAAACAGGCGGGCTCCTCATTACTTCATTCATTGTCTAGTAATGAAACAGCTGTAGGAGTTCAAGTGAATGGCTGAGTGGCAGAAATACTGACGCGTTCCAATACACCATCTTTTGCACCTTGTCACAGCAAAATGCACATGTATGCTGCCTGTGAGCAGGATACTAAGATTACCACTATATAATTTAGCTCTGTTGGCTGTTGGAGCTCAGTAATTCAATACAACTCATTGTAAAGTTGCCACAAAAGAGAGGCAAATGGATCTGAAATGTAAGAACTCTGCAATTTCTTGTTGATTCATAATTAAAAGTATTCTTTAACATCAGAAATTCTTAAAATATGTAGCGCTTCATTCTTTGAGGCCCTGTGTAGTTCTGGAGAAGTCACAAAGAATTTAAGTTACACAGGCATCCCTAAGAGTCCCTCAGAATCTCATTGCTTGGGGCTTAAAATCAGTACAAACAGTGCAAAATTATTCCCTTCTCAGCTATTTCTATTGAAAAAAAAAAGCAGGGAAATCATTTGATATAATATGAAAAATGCATTCAGCAGGTACCAGAATCTTACCATTTGAAGCTGTAAGAATAGTTACATAGACAGAATATTCTTAACTAAAATTAGTTTCCCTTATAAAGCTGTACAGAAAAGATGCCAAGGTCTGGCATGCTAATGACTGACAGGGGGAGCTTGCAGAATACACACAGACATCTGTTAAGAGGTTTATTTCACATGAACCATTTCCATGGACACCGAAACCTTTATTAAGGATCAAATTTATACCAAGGTTTCCTTTCAAGACCACGTACTTCTAGAGGAACAAATCTGGGCCGTCATATTTTCTACCTGACAACCTCAGGGTCTCTGTCAGAAGTAAGTAACTGTATTTTAAGTAGTGGCATGTTTGTAGAGTAGAGAGAGCCTTGTAGAAATAACAGTTCATGAAACCTGTCTTTTGGGTATTTTTGTTGTTATTGTTTGTTTTTTTTTAAAGGTCTGTGGAACTTTAGTGGACGTTTTTCTAAGGTTTTGTGCAATTGCTACCAACTTCTGTTCAAGGCAATGACATTTATGAATACTCTGTAAATTAAGTGCTCTAGTTCAGACTCTAACAGGAATCTGAGCATGGTTAGGAATAGGCTCAAATACTTGTTTATGGATAGAGAAGATAATTTAAAATATAGAGAAAAAACACTCATTACTTATGGCCCAGATAGAGTATTACGTGTAATTCTAAGATTGTCTTGTATGTTTTTCTTAGTTTATTTTAACAGAATTTGGCAAATTATATATATATATAAAAATAATTTTGGAAGTAGCAACTTTACTACATCTAGAAGACAGTTTCCTTTTGCTAGTCCAGTTAATCAAAGTGGGACACAGTCCTAAGCCTACAAAAGATCAGTAGGAAAAAAAATACAATAGAAGGCAGACATCAGCTTTATGACAGTTTGTTCAAATATATATTTAAAATTTACCATTATGTTAAATAGTCTCTCAGTAACTATCCCTCTGTGTCTTCACGTGACACAGATTTTCTATCTCTTTTTGTGTATGCAACAGATAGAAGAATCTAATGAATACTTCATTGAAAAGCACCTGCAGCACATGGAAGGTTTGGAAATTAAATCAATCAATTGGCATCTGAAACCCATACTATTAAGTTTCAAAATCCAATGATGAAGGAGAAAATGGTCTTTATGTTCCTCACTCAATGACAACTGTGTGTACAACCTAGGCTGGAACTCAGTTCTCTCCTAAAACAGCTTCACACTCAGAATTAGCATAAAGCCAGTAACATTTCTTTACATTTATGATCTTGCCATTGATACCAGAATCTGCCCATAAGCAGTCATAGAAAACTCGGGTATGATATAGCTCCACTATAGTTTGCAGCCTATAAGGCAATAAAAGTCTCCTCCAGAACAGCTTATAAATTCTAACTCTCACAAATAACAGTGTTATCACTGTTCAATGAGGGAAGGCTAATAAATTTTAACAATAACCAAAGGAAAAATAATGCCCTAAAATCTAAGTGAATGAACTACTTTTTTTCTCACTGAACTTCAGTAACTGAACCTCCACAACCCCCCATACAAATTATTCCAGCACTTCACAATCTTACATTAGCTAAAAGAATGTGTTTTTAACATCAAATTGTAGCAAGAAAAGTTTATGGTTTAAGCCATATGTTTCTACTTTCTTCACAATGAACAGGAAAAGTGGGTAATTTCCTTTCCTCTTGAAGTTTGTTATGAAGACCATTGTTTTCTTTCCAGAGTAAATATGAAGACGAAAGTTACAGAGAATTAATGACTTAATAGTCCCTCTAAGGACTTTGAAATAACCTAGGTAGCTCCCACTAAATTAATTATTAAACTTTCTCTATTTAAAAATTGTTCATAAGAAATGCTTCCTAACACGAGGGAAGCTTGACACGCCTGGCGAAAAACTGTTTGCATCTCCAGTGTTTGATTACCAAAGTAAAGTTAGACGAACATTTAAAAGACCTCTCAAAAGCCAAAACAAAGTTTCTCTGCACATATAATAAAGTGTTTTCTTATATTTATTTATCCCAGTGATTCCAAGACAGATTTCCTAACCTAGGGGTTAAAAAGCTGTTCTTTCTCCCCACTGCTAGGCCTATGAATGATTTGCATGTACTGTAGGCTAACACCCCTGCTTTCTCGCAGCCCCATTTCCTATTTATTTGTTCCTAGCACAGTTTCTCTAGGAATTCTTGATTTTGCATGTGGTCAGCATGTGCTGTGACATGTAGCAGGTAAGGGTGAGGTGCAGAGTGGGAAAGGGGAGGCTAAGACTTTTGCTCAAGTTGCAGAAGTGGTGGTGTAGGGTAACTCTCTGGATTTGTAACTACTGCAAATGCTGCAGAATTCTTTAAATTATGGGCAGCATGAAGGCTCAGCTCCCACCAAAAAAAGGAATCCACTCTCAAAATTATTGTTCAACCTTAAACAAGATTAAAGTAGTATGGCACTGGAAATGGAACCAACACTTTCCTTAGGCACTAGATTGTGCAAGCAGTAAAATTTAATTTTTTTTTTTGTTATGACTGGTACAAGTGTAGCCAGAACCATACTGATTGCACAGATTTGGAGAAGGAAGAAATATTTGACTTGTAAATTTTGAGAATTTATTTTACTATTAAGCAACGTAAAAAGTAACACAATGTCACTTTCATAGGGAAGACTGAGATTTAGACACTTTTTTTTCCTAGACTAATCCTATAGTACAATGACAAGAGAAGAAGGCTTCAGCTGAAAGGCTGTGATTGGGTATAAATGGCAAGTCAGTGCTTTAAAATGTTACAAAGAATGCCACTACCTGTATATTTAAAGAGTAGAAAAGATGCTGTCGTGGTTTGAGGTAGAACAGAACCAATTTTCTTTTCAGTAATTTTACTTTTCAGTCGTTTAGGGAGGACTGATGTGTACATTTGACTGTTCTAACTTTATACTTATTGGAGAAAAGATTAAAAACACATAAAGATTAAACTGAATGGAGGCTAGTAGTTTCCTTGTAGTAGCCACAAGACACACATTTATTCAGGTTGAAAGGCCACATTGTCTTTTAAAGAAGATGTCTATACCCCTAACATTTAAAAACTTTTATTTAGGAACAATTTATATGAACAGCACTCTTAGTTGTCTTATGTTTATGGTCATTTTGGCTACCAGGTTTATAAGTGCTATATAATTGACAACTAATTGATAAAAGCTCATTTGGTTGTTTTAATTATGCATTTATGCCTCTAATACACTACAAAAGGTGTCTAATAGGACAGCAAAAAAGCCATTAGGTTAAGGAATTGCATTTCTTCAGTTTCAGGAGAATTACAATTTTTCTGGATGTCTAAGACTGACATCTTTTAGGCTAATACTAGTGATGGGATTTATACTGTTGGATGTAAGAAGACAGTAAAGTAGCCCAAAATAAATGCAAAAAAAATAAATTAGTAAGCACCAGAATTATTTGTGTCTCCTTTCTAAGTTGAATTTCTCTGATATTACCTTAAAAAGTAATTCCTCCTGACGGAGGACTCTAAAAGTCTGCAGTGATTTTATTCCTGAGCAATGTAGCTACCATTGTCTAAACAGCAATCCTTTCATAGTGGTACTCCAGTCTCTCTCTATAAGATGAATGGAAACCTCACGCAGCAATAGCTTCAATGTATTGTATAATTAATTTTCTTGGTTTATTATCCAAATCTTCAAGAGAAAAAGATTTAAACTATTCACATCAGAAATCCCATGTTTTATATTTTAAACCCTCTAGCCTCTCTTGGGGAGAAGCTGTAGCCAGTGAACCTGTTTGCCAAGTCTTCTAAAGACTTTAGGTACAGTTACAATGTAGACACACTTAAGCATTGTCCTAACTGAATAAATCACAATTTAGGCTTATTACCCATATCAAACAGAGAAAACCTTGTCAATCAACATGGATTTTCAATAGCATTATCAGCACAAAGGTAAGCTCTTCCTGCTGTCCCATTTAGCTGACTCCCTCCTCTGCGAAGCAAATGTTTATTTTCTTCATACAAATTATTTGACACAACAGTATCATTAGCATTTAACAAAATAGCACCAGTAATCATGTGGGGTTTTTTTCTGCAAATTCTCTGTTAAAATATGCATATTAAATGTGTTTATTAACAGTTCAGGTGAAAAATGGAATACAAGCTCTCGGTCTCCAATGCTACGCTACTAATAAAAATTCAGATGTTGAAGGAGGGTTTGTAACAGAACTACAAGTATGTAAAACTCTGTTTCATGGTTCAAATCATTCCTGAATTATTTGGACATCAATTATTTGGAACTTGTTGGAGCGAGTCCAGAGGAGGGCCATGAAGATGATCAGAGGGCTGGAGCACCTCTTCTATGAAGACAGGCTGAGAGAGTTGGGATTATTCAGCCTGGAGGAGAGAAGGCTCTGGGGAGACCTTATAGCAACTTTCCAGTACCTAAAGGGAGCCTACAGGAAAGAAGGGGAGGGACTCTATCAGGGAGCATAGTGATAGGACAACCGGTAATGTTTTAAACTGTAAGAGGGTAGATTTAGATTACATATTAGGAAGAAATTCTTTACTGTGAGGGTGGTGAGGCACTGGAACAGGTTGCCCAGAGAAGTTGTGGATGCTCCATCCCTGGAAGTGTTCAAGGCCAGGGTGGATGGGGCTTTGAGCAACCTGGTCCAGTGGAAGGTGTTTCTGCCGATGGCCGGGGGGTGGAACTAGATGATCTTCAAGGTCCTTTCCAACTCTAACCATTCTATGAGTCTATGATTCTATTTCCATCTAAAACACATTGTCAGATTTGGTTGAACTAAATGTCAAATTAAAATAGATTGTGACTAGTCTAAACTTCGCTGGTTACCAGTTCTATTCAGGAGCTTCCCTCGTTACTAGTGAACAGAAACTGCCTGTTTAATACAGAAATCAGAAATTATTGTCTTCTGGGGGGTGAGGCTGATTGTTGAGCAAAATATTTCTGTTCGGGTATGCCTGTGTTAAAAAAAAAGAAGAAATTCATATTAAAAAACCCTATACCTTTGAAAAAGACTGCCTATTTTCTAAAATTCTCTCTCTTCTAAGAAGAATATGATTAAAAGATATATGAGAGCTATTAAAAGACTTTTCCACAGAACTGAAAGATGCTTTTTTTTG
Source organism: Pluvialis apricaria (assembly GCA_017639485.1). NCBI lineage: Eukaryota > Metazoa > Chordata > Aves > Charadriiformes > Charadriidae > Pluvialis > Pluvialis apricaria. The sequence continues at coordinate 36,263,306 of CM030011.1, read as the reverse complement.
TGCGCCATTGAATTTCCAAAAGTTGTCATTGGGGGAAAATATTTTAACCATTGATATTTAATTTTCAACTGGTTTAAGTAATGGCTTTAGAAAAATGTTTAGAAAAAATATTGTGAACCTGCATGATTGTTCAGCAAGTAATAAGGTACTAAAAATGACATATCAGAATAATATAACAGTATTGGAATGAATGGGTTAGACTGTGATATATTGAATGTATTATGTATTTCAGGTAAATCTTGATACAAAAAGATGTTCCTGTCAGTGCAGCAGCAGCTTTTTGCTATTTTAAAAATATGTATTTTGACTCATCATATCATAATGTGCGATTAAGTCATAGTGTGCATCATTCCTATTTTATCACATAATGTAAAAAATCATTAAATTATAGAGTACTAAAAAATTATGCTATTTTAAACCACAACTTATTCATAGCTTCCTAACCATAGTAGTTTCATAGCAAAAATATGTTTCAGTAAGATCTTTCATCCAATCCAAAATAATTTATTTTCCAGCAAGGATTTGAGTGAAATGGTATTCTGAGAAGCATCTGTCATTCCTATGCCCAAGTGATCTACAGTAGCTGGTGAATTTTGTATGGTAGCTTTCAATATACCTTAGGGTGTTGTCGTGCTGAGCTGCTGCTATATGTTTTGGTTTAGACATATCATGAAGTATCTAAAATGCATTCACAATTTTTAGGTTTCTTGATAAAGAGAGAACCTTTCAACTTCGTTAAATCATGCACTTCTATATTAACAAGACTTACAGGTATGCTTTAAGCCTGATTGAAAATACTTCGAAGTCAATAGGAGTAATTTCATTGACTTTAAGTGGGATTGGATCACACAATGATAAAATTAATGAGCTTGAATTCAATACCATCATTTTTCTTATGGATTTTTTTTAGATCTTTAGGTAACTTTCACTTACTATATTTCAAATTCTGTGTGCTGGAAAGACAAAGTCACAGTATTTTTTTTATTCATTTTCCCGTGTTCCATGATTGTATCCCAACTCTTCTGTTGGGCTTCCATTCTTCAAGGTTTCATTGAGATTTGTATTGATGCATGACTGGCATGGTTTGGGGTTTTTTTGTTTGTTTTGTTCTGTTTTTTCAGTCACAGGATTTTAAGATGGAAAGGTTGTGAATAGTTTGAAAAAGTTTTCTTTCCCTTTATAATTAATTTCCTATGATTTATGAATAGCTCAAGGGAAAGTATATAAATAAAGAAGTCAGCATTTTATGGAAACTTCACACTTTGGCTTTCCTGTTTTAGAACACTGGTTAAGGTATAGAAAGAATGATGGATGCTGCATAATAGGTAGCGGAAGTTTGTTGTGAATTGAAAATCGTGCACATGTTTACAAAATTAATATCACTAAGTTAGTTTATCTATAATATACAGACTCAATGTAAAAAAAAATGTTTAATTGTAGAAGAAAATGTTAAGTTCCTTTAGTAAAAAATATGAGGGTTTTTTACTTTTTTTTTTTTTTTTTACTTTTCTTTGGACTTTCATGTTGAAGGAGATACTCAAATTGTAACTGCTCAGCAGTGGTAATTTATGACCAAGGAATGATCTGGCATGGAGGGCAATAAGGCCCAATTGCAGAAGGGGTTAAACTGGCTGGAAGCAGCAATGCCAGGGACAGAAAGACTCTCTGTAAGGGAGTGAAGTTTCCCTTGGTCATGAGATAAGAAACAGCTTCAGCCTCGTCCTGTAGCTGTTCTGGAATATGTGCGCTTAGGGGCAACCTTTAGGCAGCAAAGCTGGGCTGGGGGATGGACCCAAGGCCGGACTGAGGCACCCCGTACTCACAGTATTGGTGCTGGTGCAATTGTATGTGAGCTATTAGCTCATGATGTATTGTTGCAGTCTGCTTGTTGAACCACTTATGGTCGTAGTACTCTGTTTGACGAATTGTTCTTTTTTATTTTTTATTTTATTTTATTTTATTTTATTTTATTTGATTTGATTTGATTTGATTTGATTTTTTTTATTTTATTTTACTTTATTTTATTTTATTTTTATTTTTTTTGTATTTAAACAGAAACGTGTTTAATTTGCCTCAAGGGATATGATAAAAATTCCCCAACATGTGCAGAGACTCTCATTGCATTTAGAAATGGTGAAATTAACTGTAAAGAAAAGAGATGGAATGTTTTCTCCTGCTGGTAACTTAAAAATCTCTCCTCAGTAACTGGTAAAAAGTAATTCAAAATACTCTACTTTCACCTGAGACAGTCTCCTGCCTCCCAGTTAACTTCTCTGTCTCAGTTAATTAATGTTTCAAATATTTTGTCTCGTTCTTCTTTTTCTAAAGAAACCAAAATAGTCTCTTCAGAAAAACAAAGAAATTAGAATTCCATTCACTGGTATAAATGGCTCAATTGGGCTAGTGATTTTTCAAATTAATATGAAATGTATATGTAATAACCACGGCTCACTGTAAAGGTTCAGAATTTAAAGATACAAATGATCAGATACCGTATATTGGGTTTCTCCTTGAGCATCAGATTTGCAGGGTGAAATACACTTAATGTGAATGCAGGTTAAGTTCATTATTTTTTAAAAGATATCAAATCCATTTAATGATTTTTCAGTATGGAATATTAATTCATATAAAACCAGACAAATGAGAACAAAGCAACATGAATAAATAGTGAGAAGCAATTATTTCAGGAGTTTAGTGTGTGTATAGGATTTCAGAAGCAGAACTCAGGATCAAAATTCAAAGTTGTAGGTACTGAGATATTTAGTATTCATTTCAACCATTGTGGAAACCATTATGAAACAGGTCTAGTCTCTGTTCTTAGGATCACTCACACTAATCTTTGTGAAGGTATTTTTTAGTAATTTTATTTTGACTATGTATATTCCTTAGCACAAGATTTCTTTAAGCAATCAATCTAGAGAATACAGAACATAATTTACTAAAAAAAATATTAAATTTTTCAAACTAATCAAAGAAAATAATCTGGAAAAGTAAAATTAAGAAAAGTGCGTAGTTTGGTTAGGCTCTTGTTAATTTATAATGGTAAAATTCTAACTTTAGCATGTATTTGTTTAGTAGGATTTCTTTTGACAGATTTAAAAAGAGTATTTTTATTTCAGATTTTTTATTAAGAAGAATTTAAGTAAAAAGTATTCTTGTTTCAGCTATAATACAAGTGATTCTTTCATATTACAATGCACAAAGTTTTAATTTCCTCTGGCTTTGTGTTTTATGATTAGATTTCTCAGTACCCACAGTAGCTGTAACCTCTGAGTGAAACTTATTCATTAGGATGAAAATTCCCGATCTAATTCTTTTATATGGACTCTTTGGTGTCTAATACAGTGGTCTTCCTCAGTAAGGCAGTACTTCATTTTCTGTCTTCTGTCTTGCCACCTATTTGAGCGAGAATATAATACTTTACTCTTTCTGCCAAAAACTGCATAAAGTTGACCAACAGATTACAATATTTTATGGGCAAGGGAATTCATAAACACCTACATGCAAGGTAATAGTGTAGCAAAATATGTACATTTCCTGAGAGAAGAAACAACAACACTAGTTTTAAGATTTGAAAATACTTCTCCATCTTCAGCTCTTGATCCTTGCTGGAAAGCATAATGAGGATTTAATGAGTAAGAAAAAAAATAAAAGAACAAAAAATGAAGCTTTCTTTTAACTCTCATTTAAAAAAAACAACAAACAACTTATCATTTTTCCCTCTAATAAGTAGAAGCAAAGCTTTTTAAATTTTGTTTTGTTTTGTTTTCTTCAACTTTATTTGATAGAATCACTATTAATGTGTTACTATTAATGAAATTCTTAAAGAAAAAGCAAAAAAATATTTCCTACACTAATGCTTATACCATGGCGTTATGCTGACATCTAGGAAACCACAAGGTCTTTGCAAAAATAAGTATGAACATACTGAGGCTTCCTAGCACTCAGAGGATAAAGGCATAATACACGTGTATTGCTTTTTAATTTCATATATTCTTTAGTTGATCTTAGTTAATGAGAGGAACAATAGATACAGTAGTTAATAAATTATAACTGTGCAAATTCTTATGTTTTTCTCATTCAGGTATGCTCTCTGGGAAAGGCTTGTGCTATAGAAGCACAGAACCACCATGACACTCATTAGGATTGATTGCCTTGTGGACTGAGTAAGTGCCCTATAATTTTAACTTTAACTTTAACTTGATGTTAAGACAAATTAGAATCCAGAAATTAGCCATTCCTATGTTCAAGGCTACCACTTGAGTCTCATTGGGTACGTTAAAAATTAGTGGACATCACTTGTGCTAAGACTGTGCAAATACTAGAAAAGTTATAAGAGGTTCTAGATTCTCCTTGAGGGTCCAGACACTTACAGGTTCGACGTAGTGCTCTATTTCTGTTAGGGAACTAAGCTTTTTGCTCAAGGTCTCCTGCTTATTTCTCATTTAACAGAGCTTCCATCTAATGCTCTTTTTTCGCTGAGTAATGATTTTCTTATAGGAACAATGCTTTTTTTATAGGAACAATGCTTTTGGTTGCTGTTACAATACGTAATATTTGTGTAAAAAGATTATACAGATTTTATTCAAAATGGTCCACAATGAAAGATGTTAAAATGCGAAGAAGTTTTTGAAGTTTTCATACGTCTTCTGCAAAAGAGTACTTTATAGTACTTTAATTTCAGTTTGTGAGTTTCTCTCATTGTAGTACGAGTCTGCTTTTTCTAAAAATCAAGATCTTTACCAAATCTGTACTGAACAAACTCTAAATCAAATTTCTTCTGCAGGAAAAAAATATGGAATATTTGCTTGCCTGTAGCACTGCTCAACAGTGATAACACTTAATATTTATGGACAGACGCATTTTCTAATGCAGTACCAGGCAAATATTGATCTCTCACCATAAACAAAAATCAATGAAATTTTCATTATACAGAATACATATAAACTGAGATACTAGCACTGTATAAAGTTTCTGACTTTATTAGACTCTTTTTAAGAAAAAAGAGATCCAATAATCTATGATGGCTGCAATAGGAGCTATTTCCAGATTCCATCAATAGAGATGAGAATCTTCTCCATTTGGATGCTGCGTATTTGTGCTTTAATCACTAGTATCAACATCACTGATACCTCACCCTGCTGCCTTAATTTAGTTTCTCCTTCATTCAGGACTTTGAAAATATGTGTGGACTCTAAAACATTATCTCAACATCTTACCACATCTCAACCACATCTCCCACATCTCAATCCCAACACACTTGTACTTTGGCTTCATATAAATTCTGTGAAGGAACATTTTTTTTCCATTTCAGGTATCTCAGTCCCTGACTCAGAAAGTCATCCCGGTCTCATGGAGTGTCCACACACTTTCCATTAGCTCCAGTGTTTGTATTTGAACTTGAATATAGTCTCCTATGTCATACTGCTTACTTTTGTCTGAGTATTGTTTGCATTATTACTGATTTGACACCTGTTTGACAAGGTTCTTCAGGCCCAGGGGGACTACCAGAGATCCATACCTCATTTTTCCAGGCAGCCAGAGTGTAACATACCAAATCTACAGCAAATATCAGAAAAGGTATACAGAACTGGTCAGGAAATCCAAAACCATCATTCACAAATGCCTACTTTTTCTTGTAAACTCTATCCTCTCACTTCACATTGAAAGAAAAACAAGTATCAAGTTGAATTTAATACTACAAACAAAGCCAAAAAAACCCTGAGAAACATGTAAGCAACTGGTTAGGAGACCTAAGAAGTGTAGAAACAACACCTTACTTTTATTAGAGAGTGATTGTTAACTGCCATAACAACAAATCTGATCATGAAAGGGATATATTTGTTAATATAGCTCACACCAGTTCCCTGCATAAAATCAGTTAACTATTAAAATTCACCCTTTTTCCTGTCACATTCTTCACTCATACTGGTATTTTCTAGCAAAGATGCACTTGACAGGGAAATGATTTTTTGCACTCGTTTGACATACTTATGCTAGCAAAACCTTCAAGCTTAGCTCAAGCCCATATTCCCTGAGCAAAATGTAACTGAAGAGAAAATTAATAACTCTTTAAATAAATTCAACAGAGGACAAGAATCAAATATTTTTCAGTGGAACAGTTAAAGGGGTGATTCAATGTTTTTATACTATTCAAGCCAATTTATTTATTGTTTAGTAAAAACCAATGCAAGTAGCTCACTGCCTTTAAAGAAAATCTCATAAATCTCTTTGTCTCCTGCCTCTTCTCGGAGAGAGGTGGTGGACAGCATCTGTCATTCTGCCTGGTTGGCCAGTCTGGCCTAAACCATGACACATGCACTGACAGAAACTGAAATCGCCTGTGGTGGTGCAGACCCGCTGGGCCACACTGTGATGTCAGGACCAGCCAACATTGTGTTCTTGTCTTGGTTACAAACACAGTGAGCCGGGACTGTCTGGTACTTTCTTGTCCTAGTTACAAGTACAGTGAGTTGGGACCATAGACACTCCCCAACTATACCTGAAACTCCTTCTGCCTGGGAACCATACCTGAGAACTACTACTGCCTGGATCATAATCCGCTCTGGAAGGTACCTGATAAGAATTGTGGCCAAAATGGAAAAACATTGACCAAAATGAATCACCTTGCAATCCTATAAACAGTAAACCTAAGTGAGACCCCTTGAGCTCCCTGGGATCACAGCAGGCAGTGACCCAGTATATCCCCCTGAGTTGGAACACATTTCAAGGCAGATTTCATGAGGATTTCAAAGATCGCCCGCTGGCAGATGCTGATGAAGAAGAAGGGTTCAAATATTGCCTGCTGACAAACACTGACACAGAAGAAGAACAAGTAATTCACCACAATTAGATTTTGCGAGGTTTCAGAGGTCATTTGATACCAATAATTTACTGCAATTTGCAAGGAGAGAAGATCTTGATTATAGGTTAACCTCTATATCTATGTTTCTGTGCGTGTTTGTGTGTGTGCGATGTCATTTAGGAAACTTTGTCCTAAGTCTCGTTTTTGTGTTTGTGTGATTTGATTTAGGAAACTCTGTGGTAAGTCTCATGTGAATTTTGCCATTTTTGAATTTTTAATTAAGTCACCATGTAGATTATAGCAAATTTTATTAAGTTATTCTGATAATTGGCAGATGATTAAATATTGTTGAAATCACAGAATCTAATCTTGTGATTTACTGTAATAGTGTTAATAAATCTTAAATTGCTGCTACCTCATAGTTGTGTAGGATTCATAATCACTCATTGTGTGACAAATTGGTGAAGTCAGCAGGATCCCAAAATCACATTCATGACAGATCTGTGTAGTCTGCAGGTTCTTTAACATTTGTGATATTCCCTCACAGCCTAACCCTCTGGTCCCAGTTCAGAAAAAGTGCCAATTGACTTAAAAGGCAAATAAAAAATACTATCACCCCTATGTTCATTATAAGAATGAGCAATATTTTATGAGGTCTGTTAAAGCAGCTCCCAGTTCCTTGTGCAATTTTTCTGACGCATGTTATTTCAATGTGATGTTTCCACTGGCACTCTAACCCTTCAGCCAGCCATGAAAAACTGAAAAATGACTTTGTGTAATTGAATTGACAAATACAGATCTACAGGATCAACCTTCAGCAAGAGTCAATCATCATAAATTCCACATTTCTATTGTCTCCTTGAAAAATTTATGATGCAGTTGGCTTACTTTTTTGATGAATGTTGAATACACATCAGCAGCAGAAGGATTTCACAAATCTGTATGCAATAACACTTTTTTTTTAGATTCTGAAGATTTTTCCCAGTGGGAAAGTTTGCAGCTTTGCAGAAGCTGGTTGGGCAGCAATTTATTACTTTATTTAGGCTCTGTATTAAATTTGTATTGTGCTTTAGTTATTTACGATTTATTCTATGCTATCTAAAAATGTGCTTCTACAAGATGGTGTTAGATCAGAGTTATGCTGTGCAAAGCAGTGTGGAAGTTTTAAATCATCCCTATCCTAAGAGCTTTACACTATAAAGAAGAAGAAGGGGAACACATATGAAAATAGGATAGGATTTTCCTTTGACATGAAAAGGGAAAAAAAACAAAACCAAACAAAACCAGGAGTACTCCTAGATTTCACTTCCCATCACTCCCATAATCATGTTCATAATCTATCTGAATCAAATCACTTAACCCCTTCATGCTTCAGTTCTCTGTGTATGAAATAATAATAATAGATTTTCCTCTGTCCTAACTGTGTATTTAATGTAGGGAGGAAGGAAGTTCTAAGGATTTTGATCTTCTTCACTTCTTTACTTCTTTGTATAAGCCAGGAAAATGCAGAAATATTGTTGTTCAGAAATGGGTAGGCAGAAAAGTATTCCTCTTGGTAGCTGGTGAGTGTTGGTTTTGCTGAGGGCTCTAAAATTTTCAAGATTATTTCTTCTGAAAAAAAGGATACTTAAAATAAAAGAAGGATCAGTACCTATGCAGGAGAAAATAACGGTCCTCAACAGCAGCAATAGAACAAAGATCACACCAATGAAGTACTGAAAAAAATTTACAAGTAGGAAAAATACATATCAAAGAGAAAGTCATTGCAAACAAAAACCGGAAACTGCAGTAACTAGAAAACATTTTCAATGATGCTTGCTCTGAAAATATATTTTGTCAAGACCTGTCCTTGAAAAGAGCTGTCTGATCAAGGCTAGAAATAAAAAAATACTAGGATTGGCACACTGATGCTTATTTTACTTCAGGAACTAGTACCAGAGATATTTACTGGTTAATAATTATGTTACTTTAAAATGTGGCTTAAATGCTGCTAAATATGTTTTGGTTGACAGGTGGCTGATTGGTTGACAGCTGGCTGGGTATGGACTGGCAGTGTGCCCAGGTGGCCAAGAAGGCCAACAGCATCATTGTACCAGAAATCTTGTGGCCAGCAGGACTAGAGAAGTGATCGTCCCCTTGTACTCGGCACTGGTGAGGCCGCACCTCAAATAGTGTGTTCAGTTTTGGGCTCCTCACTAAAAGAAAGACATTGAGGTGCTGGAGCATGTCCAAAGAAGGGAGATGATGCTGGTGAAGGGTCTAGAGCACAAGCCTTGTCAGGAGAGGCTGAGTGAACTGGGGTTGTTTAGTCTGGAGAAAAGAAGGCTCAGGGGAGACTTTATTGTTCTCTACAGCTACCTGAAAGGAGGTCTCTTCTCCCAAATAACAAGCAATAACACAAGAAGAAATGGCCAAGTTGCACCAGGATAGGTTTAGATTGGATATTAGGAAAAAGTTCTTCACTGAAAGGGTTATCAAACATTGGAACAGGCTGCCCAGGGAACTGGTTGTATCACCATCCCTGGAGGTATTTCATTATGTGTAGATGTGGGACTTAAGGATATGGTTCAGTGGTGGACTTGGCAGTGTTAGGTTTACAGTTGGACTTGATGATCTTAAAGGTCTTTTCCAACCTAAATGATCCTATCATCCTGTGATTCTATGTTTGTAGATGCTTTCTGAACATTGACATTCTGCTTTAGCTCTTAAGATAGTGCAGGCACACATAAACACATCATTGTTCACTTTTGACATAGGGACATGCTAATCTCATAGAGCTAAATTTATACCAAAAAATTAAACAGTTCCAGAAGACTTTTCTGGGCATAAGAGCTCGATCCTTGATGGTGTTACCCTGGTAGAACTGCTTGTTACCGATGTGGTGTGGATCCCATAGCAGTAGCCCAAAGAGGTCCTGACCAATGACTGTGAATTAGCATAGACAAAGGATCATCACTCAGTTAGGACAAATTCAACTTGTTTTACAGCATAAAGTTCAACTACCAAGCATGCAAAGCCAGAAAATTGCCCTGAACTAGTGTAGACTATTTTTCAAATATTTACCCATGTAGCCAAACATTTTTGTTTCATTCTATTTCTTCCTTCGTTAGAGCTCAAGCTGCTGTTGAGGTTGTTTGTGACATCTTATTTGACTTGATGATGACTATTAGTATAACTTGATTCATTCACATCCACTTTTCCAAAAAGAAATCCACAGTTCATTGAAATATCCCATGATATAAACTAGAGAGATAAAGGTTAAAACTTTAGAAAAAATATCACAACAAAGACTTCCAAGCATCCTCATTTGCGGTATAGTAAGCAGTCTTGCAACTGCTACTGTAGTGAGATTGTGTTTCCTTATATTTTAATTCAACTGATGTACACAGATGAGAAACTGAATTTACTAGCCATTGTCCAACAGATATTCATGATCTTTAGTAGAAAAGACTTGTTTTATTTGAGAGAAGCTTATATATATATATTTTTAATATATGGTATTACTAAAAAAAAATAATCCACTGATGAAGTTATTTCTGTCAACTAGAATAATTCAAAAAAATTGATTTGAAGAGGATATTTTGACATGTGATATTCATAGAAGGATCCTAGGAGTTGTTTCTGTAAGACCCCTGACTAGGATTTCTCTTGCTGACATTACATCTTCGGGCTCAACTCAGGCAGACAATCAAACTTGCCTGACTTTAAACATCGCTCCTCTTACCACTGGATTTAGGCCTTGCTAAATCAGGCATTCTGGGCAAAAGAATGAAACTATCTATAGTTTTTAGTCACATGAGCACTTAAGGGTGATCCACAACTTAGCTATTCTGACCAAAGAAACCGCACGGTGATAAATTCTGTCAAGGGAACTATATTATGTCAGTTCTTCAAGCCTGTGGAGAAATTGAGTAATCCTGCAAAGTCATCACACATGAAAAAAAAAGTACAAAAGGGTAACAGGGATCTTAAGAATTTGTTTCTTTGCTGCTGCCTTTCTGCCCATGATCAATACAATTCCTGTTCACAGGAAGTATTGGTCTCACAATCTATGCAAAAGACTAAAAAAATTGGAATAGCTTAGCAGGTTTGATCATTTTATCCTCTCCTTTTTGCAGTACACTTGTGTACAGCAGCGGTTGAAAAACCATAGACTGCTGAAAATTTTGAGGAGTGGGAGGATAGCAATATGTTGGTGTAATATAAGTGAGAAAAACTGGTTACCTCATTCTCTTGTTTTAAGTACAAAAGGAGGCAAAGAAAAACTGATATATGGCACATACTGCCCCTGCCATATGTTCACTTCTCACATGAGCATTGCCATTATGAGTGTCTTTACTCCTGTACTTGCTTCCATGATAACAATATAGACAGAATGAAGAGATGCCGAGATTGCTGTAGCAATCATTCTCTTGCTCTTTTTAGTTTATGAAGGAAAAGTGAAGCATTGGGAGCTTTTGATATTTTAATTCTCCCCTGGCTTGTAAGTTCTTTTTCTTTTTTGGTTGTTTGTTGTTTTTTTTTTTTTTTTTTCCCTCCTTACAAATTAGAAGTTTTTAGTACTATTCTAATAATTCACATTTTATTCTTATCTCAGAAATAATAGTTCATAATAATAATAAATAACACTATTTTACCATGTTGTCCCCTGTGTCTAAGGAAGTTCATTATGAACTCATCAGAGCAGTCAGTGAAGGGTATCATAAAAAGCAGGGCACGTGTCTTTAAAAAAGTCCTCTGATATTTCTTGAAATGATTCTGTGTTTGAAAAGAGAGGAAAAAGCAGAAAGCACAGACCTCATAAAAACAAGAATTATTTTTTCTGTGACTTGGCACTATTTGTAAGCATATTATAGATTAAAAACGCTTATGTCTATAAAACTCACTTGTTTTAATGGGCTGCTAATGTCTATCACTTCTGAATATAGGAAGGACATAATAGGACAATTGCTTTCGCTGTTAGGTGTTCTAAATTAAAAAAAAGCAAATACACTACATTTGAAAAAGCAAATAACTTACTAAATTTGGGAAGGTTGAGTTCCCTTCTAAGGAAGTGAATTCTATGTTATGCTTATGCGTAGATGGACCAATAAACTAGGAATCTGGAAATGTAAAAAATAACAGAGTAAGATTACTGAAACTATCACGCTCCTATGTCTCTCTGTGGATTATGAATTCTAACACTAGAACACAAAGTTTCCAGCTGATTATCTCTTTGGGCTCTTAAAATGAAGCCTAATTCTTTTTACTCCATTTTGCCTTGTATCAGTTTCATGGGAATGTAAGAAGAATGAAACCTAGAGGAATTCCTCTACAAGGATTCCTTCAGAACTTTTCTCTGTTATGGGACAGGATGATTAAATACATTTTTTCTCTTAATTTTTGTCCTTTTATGAAGTTTCAATAATGTATAATATATAATAAACATATACTAATATGCATTATATTATACAGTAATATTAATTTTTGGCATGTCTAGTCTTGCAAATGTAATTTAGAAATAAGTAAGTTTTTCTTATTTAATTCAGTGCAAATTAGAAATGCAAAGGATTATCTTAAACTAGAAGGCTTACAGTTAATATAAAGATTTAACGGAATTCTCAATCAAACACTTTTTTTTTAACTAGCTGACACATACTGCAGATAGCATTTTACATAACAGTTTATGTGACCTTTCATCCCCCAACCTTTTCTGTAAACACATAGCTAAAGGAATTTATTTTCATATCTTGAACAGATGTTCCCTTTGTATGTGTGCAAAACAATTGTCCCAGTGAACGATTAGGGGTGTATACTTTTTAATGGCATTCACTGACATGTAGCAGGATATATGCTAAGATATTTCTGACTTAAATGCCACTGAGCTGCATATTGCAGTTAGTGTGCAACAACCAAAGAAAGTGTATTATCATCATGTCATTAGTGAGAGAATTCATGTAAGTACTTGCAAGGTCCTAACTCTGTTTAAAAAGTACACAATAAACAACGAAGACATTTGGAAAGAGAGTAATCAGAGCAACACAGAGGAAAAGCTGGCTACATAAAATAGTGATGGCCTTTGACATCAAACCCACTAAATACACTTTGATTAGGTGCTGAGACTAAAATCTGTAACCTTTGAAGAGTTTGTGTGCTGCATGCTCACAGCTGCTCGGAGGAGTACACAGATGGACATATAGACTGTTGTCCAGCTAGGCCGTGGGAATAGCTGCAAATTAAGCATTTGGTTACCATTTCCAAATATGGAATATGCCTGCAAACTTTCAAAATAAATGGGTCTTTATGTCCAGATCCCATTGGTGCTTATGAATAGGGATGAGCAGAGGGCAGGCTGGGATATCAGCCTGTGGGTGGGGGCCAGGTTTTGACCCAGTGAGGAGTGCCAGGGCCAGACACAGCCTCGGGACAGCTGGCCAGGGCCACAGCAGGACCTGTGGTTGAACCTGGCTCAGTACGGCGCATGGCCAAGCAGGTCATGCACTGGGTGGTGGTGGGGCTGGAGATCAGCAACACTTCTGGATAGCCTAGAGAGGCTCACATGGAGTATTGGGCCCAGGGGTGGGTTTTGGGGGGCACAAGTGGGGCTGATCAGGACTGTTGAGGCCTATTACTGCTCTCAGGTCCCCAAAATTGGCCTTTCAATGCAGCAGTCTATTTCTTCCGATAATTGGAGAAAAGAGAAAAACCCCTCTGAATAGGGCAGTCATCAGAACAATACATCCCTCCCTGACGTGTTTGACTTTCATTCTTAGCGTAATGTCCTTTTTCATCTCCAAGGTCTGTCATTCTCAAGTGCTTACAAGTAGAATCGAAATTTCAGTTCATTTCTGCTAACAGTACTACCTCTCAGTAGTTTATGAAATTATCTTTCTCTTTTTCATTATAATACTAATCAGAATACTATTTCCCTGTTTGATGTTTCCTCTTGATCTAGCAATATATTGCCTACATCAATTGCTACAAATCTTATTGTAATTATTATCATTAAATATTTCAACCATGGTGCAAGTCCCTCTTACTAGGGCAGAAATGACTTGTGGATGTTGTGAAAATACAGAAGAGGATTTCTGGAGTTTCCTTTAAAGTTTCATCTGTGCTGATTATATAAACCCTTTATTGAGTCAAAAATGATATTGCTGTTTGAAAGTGAAAGTAGTTTTGATGGCAAAGAATATACCACCTGAAAAACCTTAGAAGGGATTCTCTAATAATTAATGTGCTTACTTGTAACTGATCACATGAACAGTTTTCATATACTCTACTGTACTGTAGAGTATATGTACCCTATACTGCACTCTACTATTTATATTGTACACAATATTTTTTAAACAATACTGAGTGTTAAGACTAGCTTACATTTGGAGATGAATTCTGCAGTTTGACATAGGGACTACAGAGTGCTCTGTGCAGCAGAGAGCTGTCCCACAGATGTCTTGAGTGATCACTGGAAGATTCATAGAAGAGAGATTCCTTTGAAGATTAAGATTGGGCAAGAGAAGGCACTGTAGTAGGTATCTTTGGAATCTCACTATTTCTTACCTACTGGCACAGTCCACTAAAGCTTTATGGATTGAAATAATCAGTTTTCCCTTACCAGTGCTGTAGAATGTGCCAGTTCCTGAACACATGTTGTGCTGGAATGAACATAAAACAGCCATTATAGTCTTCTCCTCAAGGAACACAGAAGTTCCCATTTAAATACACAGCACAAAAGATGAAGTCTAAAGTCCGCAGACTTAAAATAATTAAAGAGAGAAGAAGAAAAATATTTCCAATTTTAAATATTCAGGAACTCTCTGTTCTTTTGTTGTAGCAGGAGAAAGACAGGCTTTCAGTGTAAAACAGAGCAGGAAGCTAACTTATGTGTTTTGACATGCTCGCTTCTTAACTGAGGTATCTGTGCTAGGAGTCTAGAACTTGGTGGTATGAATGTCTACTCCATACCATCTTGCTGTAGACTATTAGATAAATTATTTAAAAAGTAGATTAAAAAACTCCCTGTGACTGAGGATATTTATCAGTAACTTTCAGCTTTAGCCTACTATTCTCAAGCCAATGATAGCATTATAGAATTAAAAATGTTGTAATATTATGAAAAACAGTTGCAAAACAATATATTATTTTTATTTGCATTTCTTGCAGCCTTCTGACATTTTATTATTCCCCTGGACACAAGGTCAGTAACCTTAATGAAATACCAGAAGATAAGTTTTATATACAATTCTAGCACTTCTAGTTTAAGAAAAAAATGCTGTAAACTTCTTACTGCAAACCAGATTATTGGCTGTGTGTAAAGAATTCCACTTGGGAGAGCAGCTGGTGCATCAGTGAGCCCAGTGCCCTTGACTTTATGTATAACCTATTATTTTGGCATGATGTTCTGAGATACAAATGAAAAGCAGACACTTTTTGGAATTACCACCAGGATTAATAATCACTAACTGAGTCTCAACAATTACCCAAATATTTCACACATATTGCTCAAAATATCTCTCCCACCTACTGTACACATACACATGAAATCACAAATAATCATATTTGCTAGGTCAATACCAGCTTCGGGCATGTGCAGCTTGCCTGGGGGAGCAGACTCTGTTCCAGATAGTCTGCTTGTGCTCCTGAAAAGACAACGTGAGTGCCATGGGATATGAGGTGAAGGCAGCTGCTACAGGAAGAAACTGGAGAGAACAGTTTTAAGTGTAGTAATCCTGTCTCCCTCCATCTCCCACCAGATCTCCAATCCAGCTCTTGTCTCTTCCCTATTCTTTGATGAGCTATGCCCACTGCTTGATCCTCATGTTTTCAAAGTGTTCAGAATGAATTAGATTTGATTATGGCAGTGACTACAAACAGACCAAGATCAGGTGTGGGAATAGTAAAAGGCTCAGGCCCTAAATAAATTGAAAGCTAACAGATAGAAAAATGTCAAGGGAAAATACAAGAACATGAAAATATTTAACTATTAGTCATGCCACTGTCCACTGTAGCTACTGTGCATATTGCATGGAGAGATGTAATTTATGCTGTTCTTCATTTCTTTGTTTAGCAGTTTGTCTTAGAGGCTGTAATCAAGAGCAGTATCCCAATGACCTATGCAAACACACCATAAAGTGTATTCTCTACCCTTAAAGTGTCTGATGTAGTAGAAGTACTTCCATTGAGCTGCTTGTGAGTTATTACGATTTTGTAGCTCAACATTTCATATAAGTGATTCTCTAACATCATGGAGAAAAGATCTTATATTTCTCAAATGAGCTCTTCATTCATTATGAATGATTTACCAAGCTCTGTTCCTGATTACCAGTGCTCTGGAAGTCACAGCAAGGAAAGTGGTGACACAGTTTCATTCTTTTGATAAAGTCTTTCAATAATCACCTTTGCCACTAGATATGTTTTTCTGCACAGATACTCCATTCTTTCATTGTTTTCTGGATTAGGACCAGATTCTTTGATAGCCAGAGTTTTCCAGGATCTCATCTATAATACTCTGAATTGGCATACTGCTTTGATACCACATGAGGTCTTTGATACTATTACTGTCCTAAGAACATTGCCATACTCTTCTCTAACACTTCAATAGACATTTTGTTAGGTTGTTACACAATGAAGTGAAACCCCACAGATTTTAAGCCATATAGAGAAATTTTAATATATTTTCCATTTTATAACCTTTTGCATGAGATTTTTTTTTTTTTTTCTAAGAGAAATGTACATCTCAGGTTTTTGGCACTCTATTAACCAAATAGATGCTGAATTTTGAAAGGCCCTGGAGAATGAAAATGTCCTTTTATAAAACTTTCAACCACCTTTTGGAAAATGAAAATCAACAGTGGTTTTTTTAAATAATGAATTATTTCTGGGAAAGGCTAAGAAGCTGATTTGTTATTCAGAATGACTGACCTGCTGCACTTATTCAATCTGAGCATGGAAAAAAA
Organism: Pluvialis apricaria; assembly: GCA_017639485.1. NCBI lineage: Eukaryota > Metazoa > Chordata > Aves > Charadriiformes > Charadriidae > Pluvialis > Pluvialis apricaria. The sequence goes on along the minus strand of CM030011.1, from coordinate 36,246,566 downwards.
TATAATTGGGCTTCCTAACAATGGTATTTAGCATCAACATACAGTTAGAGTCCTCATTTCTTAAGATATGCATAGAAGTGACATTGTAGCACCCTATTATCATACTACTGTTCTGCAGAACATTTTGAAGTTTATCTGCAAAATAACAAAATAATTCAGTGTATAGAAAATCCATTAAGTCTGTACAATACTTGAATGAAGATATGTTTACAAAGGCACCATTCAGAAGATGGAAAAATTTTCCTTTATTCACAATTCAGGACCCAGAGAGTGCATTTCTGCACTGCCTTTTAGCCCCTAACCTTACAAACATCAAAAGAGATTTTCCTCTTATGTCGTTGCATGTGCAGTCTGCTTATAATTTCACTGTTTAAAGGAATATGTAATTGCTGGTCTTAGCATTTAGCCTCATTCATAAAATACAGTCAATAACCTATCCTGCAATTTAAATGCAAATAATATTTAAACAAGGCTAATCTGGAGGGCTTTTGTGTTTAGAGTGATATATGGGAAAGAGCTGTTTAAGGTGCAATAGTTTACCACTATGACTTCCTTTCCACATCATTCATGTCTTTACATGATTCAACAATTAAAATGTTTCATGGCTGCAGGGACTATGATAAACTTTGTCATTTAAATACTCATGATAGTACCTTTGAGCATAAACAGCTGACAGAAAATGATAAAATGTTAATTATAAGTTGTAAGCAGAATGAAATACCACTGTTCATCAGTGACCTGCTGATTATAAATAGAGCTTGCTTATACACCCAACATACATACAGCAAAATATTATTGTGGTGAAGGTTGTTCTTATTAAATGTTTTCAGTATCAATCATACACGGCCAGATCATCTCGTTGCTGGGGGAAACACATTTTTGCTTTCCTTTCTCATATTAGTACTAGGATATAGGATAACTGTCCTTCCACCCAGAGAAAATATCAAAAAGTTAATGATGAAAGTGGGATTTTTCACCCTTTCATAAAACAGTATTACAACGGCTGTGTCATGATCAACCATTTCTCTGAAATGCACTTCACGCTTTTGTCCAGTTCAAAAGCGACTGCTGACACTTATTTTTCCATCTTCCCAGATGGATTCTTAGCTTTGTAGTGTTAATTTGCACACAACGCAAAGAGGGTATTTTTCTCCCTGTCCTGCAATCAGGATAGTAATTCTGAATTGTGTATAAAATGATTTTCCACTTTCCTTTTACTTGGCTGTAAAACAATTCTCATTATTTTAGAGTACACCATGACCATGTTCTAAAAAATATCATGAGTCACTTGGATGGCCTATTTTATCTGAATGTCCTAGTTCGAGGTAAAACAGGACCATTTTTGTTCAGTAACTATATTTTTTAGCTAGGCCTCTTCTAACTACTGAAATTAACAGCATATTGTGCAGACACTGTTTGCTCTCAGAGTGATGAGACCTATGTTTATAGTTGATGCCAAGGAATGATATGCAGAGAGGCTCCTGCTTATACTTATTGCTATAAAAACCAAGGCTAGCTAACTTTGTTATTTGCCCCGTTGGAAGGTCGGAAGCAGAAAAGCGTAGAGGGGTCCCAGCTGTGGGGAGGAGCAGATAGGACAGGTGACCCAAAACTGACCAACAGGGTATTCCATCCCATCTGCCTCATGCTCAGTATAACAGCTGAGGGATCAAAGGGCTAGCCCTCTTTCTTCAATGGCCGGTGCCTGAGAAGGACTCTAATCCAGATCCAGAATCCAGTTCCCGTCCATCACTGAGTCCAGTCTGGGTCCTCCCCAGTGCCAGCTGGTGACATGATTGTCATCTTGGGACCCTGATACAGTTTTGTATATATTTAATGATTTTCTTTTATTTTTTTTACTATTAATATTTCATTAAAGTAGTTTAGTTCCTTCTAAACTCATAAGTCTCTATCTCTCCCCTCAGCCTCTCTCTCTGAAGAGAGGTAGGGGGGAGCATCTGTAGTTCGCCCAGTGGCTGGTTTGACTCAAACCATGACACTGAACTGTAGAAATGAACTGTAATATTATAACAGGAATTAGAAATCTAAAAAAATATTTTTGTTAGAGTTTAGAATTAGAATGGAAAATTTATTTTTTTAAGTAAAAAGTAGACCTTATTGTAAACATGTTTATATCTGTTTTCTATAAATATAACCTCATTTGCTATAGGAATATTCTTCTGGTGCATATTTCCATGTTCCCTTATATAAAATGATATTTAATCTGTATAACAAGGTGACTGTTTTTTCTCCCAAGCAACACCTGTGAATTTAGACTCTATAACTTTGCCTTATTATTTCCTTGACTCTTTTTAAACTTTTTTCTCTACTCTTTTCTTTTTTCAAAGTCATCATACTTCTTTGCTGACAAAGGCACCTTTCTGCATACAATAACTTTCATTTTCCAGTTTTTCCTTTTTTTTTCTATAACTGCTTTCCCACGAGCTAATCAATACCTGGAATATAAGCATTAACACTTCCATACTGCCAAATCCAAGAGCTGAGAGCTATCTGTGGAATTTTGTTTCTTACAAGCAAAATGATAAATCAATACAGAGCAGTAGGATTTTTCAGGTGTATACACTTACATTTGAAACCAATACAATAGCAGTGGAAGTCTGGAGAAGAATAGTACAATGAATAAGCAAGAAAAGTCAGTCTACAACAAAACGTTATTTCAGGACAATATGAAAAGGAAATGAGAGCTCAAAACAAAATGGAGAGAAGCATTTCCTTGCTTTGTTCTCAAAAACTTTTTTGCTCAAATAAAAAAAGTCAAAAAAAGGTAGCAGATCACATAATGAAATGTAGTCTGTTGATTCGTAGAACTATAGAATCATAGAATGGCTTAGGTTGGAACAGACCTTAAAGATCGTCTAGTTCCAACACTCCTGTCATGGGCTGTGACCCCTTCCACTAAACCAGGTTGCTCAAAGCCTTGTCCAACCTGGCCTTGAATGCTTCCAGAGATGGGGTCTCCACAACTTCCCTGGGCAATTTGTTCCAGTGCCTTACCACCATCATAGTGATTTTTTCTAATTTTTTCTAATTTCAAAAAATTTCATTTTTTCTAATACGTAATCTAAGTCTACCCTCTTCCAGTCTGAAGCCATTCTCCCTCGTCCTATCACTACACGGCCTTGTAAAAAGTCCCTCCCAGCCTTCTTGCAGGCCCCCTTCAGATACTGGAAGGCTGCTATAAGGTGTCCCTGGAGCCTTCTCTTCTCCAGGCTGAACACCACCAACTCTCTTAGTCTGTCTTCACAGGAGAGGTGCTCCAGCCCTCTGATCATCTTTGAGGATCTCCTCTGGACCTGCTCCAACAGGTCCATGTCTTTCCTATGTTAGGGGCTCCAAAGCTGGATTCAATATTCCAGATGGGGTCTCACGAGAGCAGAGGGGCAGGATCACCTCCCTTGACCTGCTGGCCACGCTTCTTTTGATGCAACCCAGGATACAGTTGGCCTTCTGGCCTGCAGGCTCCCATTGCTGGCTTATGTTGAGCTTCTCATCAACCAACACCCCCAAGTTCTTCTCATCAGGGCTGCTCTCAATCCATTCTCTGCCCAGCCTGTATTTGTGCATGGGATTGCCTCAGCCCATGTGCAGGACCTTGCCCTTGGCGTTGTTGAACTCCATGAGGTTTGCATGGGCCCACTTCTCAAGCCTGTCAAGGTCTCTCTGGGTAGCATCCCTTCTCTCCAGTGTGTTGACCACTCCACTGAGCTTGGTGTCATCGGCAAACTTGCTGAGGGTGCACTCAATTGCACTGTCCATACCACCAACAAAGATGTTAAACAGCACCAGTCCCAGTACTGACCCCTAAGAAACACCACTTGTTACTGCTCACTGCAATTACAGAGATATTTTTCAAAAAAATCAATCCTTTTTTAAGTTAATCACTTTTATTCAGGATTATATTTCATATTAAAGCTACCTTTTTTATGCTCCCAAGGTTTTCACCTTAAGTGTTTTGAGATGAGTGTTACAGCTCTTTGGCTGTTGGATTCTTTGGGAAAGGAAGCCAGACTGATATACTAGATTCTTGTTCCTTCATTACTGCCTTTTTATATGTTGGTCTGATATCGTTATAAACCTGGTAACAGCAACTTGTTCAAAATATCTGTGAAATCCATTGATATCTCAGCTAATCACAAACCCACTGTCCTAAAAACAGAGGGAAAAATAGCTTCCATAACTCAGCAACTGAGAAAACAGATGATTTTACTGATGTGAAATCAAACGTGGGATCTGTGCATAAAACCACCAAGATTTGCAAACAGGAGAAATTTGATCACAGGAAGATGTTGGAATACATCCAGTGTCATGTAAATTACTCAGTGTCCAGCGAATACAGCTGGATAGTAAGCCACTTGTCTAACACATGAAATTTGCTGTTATTTAGGCTGTTAAGACAAATGTGTCCTTGGACGAAGGCTACTCACAAAAAGTCCATGGCACTAACTCACTGCTCTTCCTGAAGTAGAAAGGAAAAGCATAAAAGGTGAGAGAATCTGGCTCTCTGGAGGTTAATACTACCCTATTTAAGAACTAGCAGCACTACTAAGATTTTGAGAACTGAGTTGGTGGGGACCTGGGCAGAGGAGTTAGGATCCTCTCTGCTGCACAAAATGAATACTGTCTGCAAAACATATACCCTCTGAACCACGATTACTGTTTAGACATGGAATTATGAATCTGACCGTGTGTCATTCATTGTTATTCTTGGAACATTTAGTCTGGGGAAGGCTACTTTGAGTACATTAGGTGAACCACCTTGTCTCATATCAATATAGACTTAGATCCATTGTTGTTAGAACTAAGTTGAGAATGAATAAATGGATGCTTTAAAACATGTTTTCATTAAGGCACAGCAGGCATTTTTTTGTTTAAAGCAGTTCTGAAATCAAAGAGGATCATGTGGATCCTGTTTGGCTAAGGTTCTCTTGCAGAGCAGCAGTTTTTTCTTCTTTTGTTTTTTTAGTACTCAAACAATAAAAGATGTATTTATGTTCCCACCTGATTCTGAAGTTCTGCAACACAGGATTGGCAATTATGTCATTTAGCAATGGATGCCCCCACCAGTAAAATAATTAAAGGAGAAATTACTTATCTTTGAGTGTTACTGTATCAGGCACAATAAAGACAGACTAACCTTAACTATTGTGTCAATACAACAGGCACTTCAGACTATAACCTCAGAAATAAAATGTTTATTATCTTCACAATTAGCATATCAATGAAACCAAGTTAGATATGCTTTAAAAACCTCCTTCTGGAATATTGATTTTTAATTAAGTAACTTTGCTGGTGTCACCTAAATAGTCTTAGAATCATAGAATGGAATCATAGAATCATTTTGGTCGGAAAAGACCATTAAGATCATCGATTCCAACCATTAACCTAAAACCACAGAACTATGTCCCTAAGCTCCACATCTACATGTCTTTTAAATACCTCTAGGAATGGTGACTCGATCACTTCCTTGGGCAGTCTGTTCCAGTGTTTGACAACCCTTTCTGCCCTCTACTCCAGACAAAGCTGTAACATCTTGGACACCAAGTACAGGTATAATAAGCTGTACCCTGTAATCTACAATGTTAGTTTCAGAAGAAATGATAAGATATCCTTTTCACAAGGGAAGATAGAAAAACCCAGGTAATTATTTTCTGCAAGTTTTATCTTTGCAGTTTCATCATCCAGTTTCAGCCTGTTACATAAAATATATTTTATATTTTATTTTTATGTTCTGGATGGCAGCACAAGCCTCTGGCATATCAGCCACTCCTCCCAGTTGTGTGTCATCTGCAAACTTGATGAGGGTGCAGCATCTACCCCATCATCCAGATCATTAATGCAGATGTTAAACAAGATCAGACCCAGTATTGACCCCTGGTGTACAGTGCTAGTTAGTGACCTCCAACTAGACTTTGTGCCACTGATCACCACAAAAGTTGGTTAGCTTTCAATGCAAATTTCTTCATATGTACAAGTTTTGTTGGAGGGCAGGGAAGAGATTTAAGCAACATTTGGCTTTTTAGGAGTAATGACAAAAAAGGGTGAAGTATTTGCCTGTATAAGCACACATGTCATGAGGCATCTGAAAGGTGTTGGGAGAAGAGTGTTTTCCCTTGAGTAAAGTTTTATTATAGTCACAACATGTTGCTCCCATCGTTACAATAAGTCAATGATAAAATATAGAAACTCGGAAAAACTTCTAAAACATTTAAAAAATCAATAGGCACATCAATTTACAGTCTAATGCGGAAAAAAATCTCTGTAAACTGAGAAGGATCTATGGCATAAATATAAAAATCAATACACTGTAGTCATGAGGGAGAGTCACTGTTTGCAGTATGCTGAATATTTATGAGCTCTCCGGAATGAATGAATTCTACAAACAGTGAATGAATTCTGCAAAAAGTGGCTGTGATTCATGAGCGATCCTGTGATTTGTTCTTGTAATCACAATGTTTGAACATGAAAGTATGTGCCTGTTATAACTCAATATTCATCAAAATAGACAAAAAACAGCAACTGAGGAAATTTGTTTTCTGAATACTTTCTTCTTAAACTACCCTTTCCCAAATGGCTTTATGATCCACTATTACTTGTAAGCCAAGTTGTTGTTTTCTTCAAAATGAAAGCATTTTCATGTGACAAAATTTTTTCATTTAACACAAGTGAGTCTTGATCTAGGGCACCTGCAGATATAGCTATTCCATAATTTCATGTTCCTTCAAAAGTGACAAAAGAACTTGGGATTTTGCCACTACTGGCTTCCTCCACCATTTTGCTTTCCAAGCCAATGATGTCCTAAGAACCTCTGCTTTGGCAGCTTCAATGAACTGGAGATGCATGGGCATTGACAATGAGAGATATCTTTTTGACATTAATCTAGTAAGCTAGAGATGCCAAACTGCTGAAAGGGCCTTTGGGTTGGCAGAATATCAGAAAAATGGAATTGCTGAAACATAACATTTTACTCCAGTGTTACAAGTACTGACCTGATAGTAACTGGTCGGAAAGACCTAGCCTCACCTCACTCCCAGAATGCCATAGTTATATTTTTGACCAAAGGGAAGATTCTGCCATGACTTCAGGTCACCAGAATGAGTGAGATATGCACAGAGACTTTAAATAAGCCTGATGTGACATTATGTTTTTAAAAGCTTAATATGATAGCAGACCAGCACAGAACTGTGATTCATAATTCCAATTGTCCTGCACTGGTGAAATATGAATAAGCCTGTATAAAATACCCTCCCAGTTATAATTTCCACCAACCATCCCCAACCGCCAAACACATGCAAATGGGAGATTAGTTGTTTTTAAGGGCAGCATTATCTCTCTATTTCTAGCAGCTTTTTTTTTTTTTTTTTTTAATTTCATCCACATCATCTTCCAGAAGGTGTGCATCTGTGGTTCGGAGGGGGAAAAAGGAATGCCTTATTCAGCCCTTTCCCCCAGGAGCTTTCAGTAACACTGAAAACTTATCAACAGTTTACTGAGCAGTAAACAGAGTAAAAGTTTCTCACGTTCATCTACATTTTAAGTGTGTTGGAGATTCAAAAGAAAAACAAGAAAGAAACAGACAAATCAGCAATTTCAGTTTTAATTCCCTAACTTTTGCAAAATAAGCTTAAAAAAGGTAGAGTTCTAACGAAAAACATTTGACTAGTTCTAATCCTGTTGCTTTCTTTGTCTTTTACCCTCCCCATATTGTTCTTCCATTTATTTTAAACTACACAATGCTTCATTACTAAAATCTCACAAGACTTTCAATGAAAGACCAAGTATAAAAACGGGAAGCATGCATCTTTCAGAAACCAAATGTAATTGTTAGGTTATGTGATTGAAGGAAAATCACCATAAACATAAATCCCAGCAAGGATCAGAGGAACAATGACAGGCAGGGAAACCTAGGATTACTGGTTTACTCCACTCCTCTGGGGCTACTGGTGGAGAAGGACTGGTCCCTTGTCGCTGCTGGGAAACACACCAAGGTGAGTGAACCAAAGAAACTCCCAGAATGTGTTGCAGACACAAAGAGGTTATTGCCAACGGTGTTCAAGAAGGGGTGCAGGTGAAGAGCATTTGGGGATTGTACAAAATTTACTGTGGATATATTACAGGTTTTGTTGGAATGTAGAATACATTATGGGATATCCAGAAGAACAGAAGGCAAGGAAAATGAAAGATTAAGGTGTACTGGAGGATGGGTGGGTGGGGGACAACAAACATGGGAAAACAGCTGATAAATTTCTGTTTCTACTTGCTGCGTGGGTGCTCTCTATTCTGAATGGGTATGGGTGAGTGCTAGTTAACATCAATTTGGAACAGCCAGATTGTAGGACAGGAGGTCTGAGTGGAGCCAGAGTGTGGTGACAAACACTGGGAGCTTATGTGTTCACACACTAGGAACTGGGGAGCTTATGGAGTCAGCTGAGCAGCCAGTTACTGAAGTGATTGTGTACACATACATGTACATCCTACAAGTAGACTTCAGTGCTGATCAGTCAGAAGAGAGGAACAGGATCAGGCCATCCATGCTGTGTGTGAGTAGGGTGTCTGTTTACATCAGTGTCAATTAAGGCACAGTTTTCTGTTGGTGTTGATCGGTGTGGCTGGCCATTCATGTGTTTGTACCAGTGGGGAACCTGCTTAGCCTTGCTACAGATAGATGTGATCTATCTATTAGACTGAGCAATCCGTAACAATAATCAGTGTGGCCTTATCTAGAGTTTGCTTTTGCTGCTAACACTAGCCAGTAGAGATGTGGTGAAATAGGTTACCTAACCCAAAGGTAACTGCAACAGTGCATGCTATTAGAAAGTGTATGCAACAAACCATTTGTCACACATGGAACACACTACAGTGATTCCTTTGTTATATCTCTGCTTAGAAATTAAGAGTAGCAGTAATTCAGCGCATAGCAGTGATCTGGTGGTGCCTGATTCAACATCAAACTGTCTCACCAGCATTCAGAAGTTTCCTTTTAGCAGCTGTAAAACCCTTTTTTTGGTTTAACTTCTAGGACCTTCATAGAAGCATGAGGAAGCCTCAGAAAGCTTCTTTTGTTCCTCTAACCATCTGCTTCCTCTTGAAACTAGTTTCTTCAAATCCCTACAGTTATTGCCTTTTGCTACTATTGCGGATTGTCACAGGTCCTAGGGTCTACTATGTTATTCTGTGGGATACATTAAATCAGTTTCTGGTTTTGTACGTGTGCTGGATGTCCTCCCCTGTCACAGAAGAGTTGAAAATTAAATAGGCAATCAAGTATCTTTAAAACATATGTGCCAGGCTAGTTTACAACTTCTATTGCACTCACTTCATTTTATGAAGCATGTCTTTGAAATGACTCTCAGCTACTTTTATAACAGTAATGGGAAGCCTATTAAGCGATTAATGTGATCATTTAGCTAGAAAGTCAAAGTTTACCAGGCAAGGGGACAAAGAATACTGTGTTGTAAGAGAGAATTAAAGTTTACAAAGGGGAATGTTTCTATGCTGTCACTGTTTAGAAAAATGCAGCTTTAAATTTAGAAAAAAATAATGTAACAGTGTCTTTTGTAGAATAGTTTATCCCAGCCTGGGTAAATAAAGAATTTTCAATTAATATGAAGAGAATCTTACTTAGTGCCATGATTCCTTCTTGAAAAGATTAGAACTATTTTACAAATTACTTTATTTGCTACATAGTAGATAAGAGTGAAAAAATTGCTTTCTTCAGGTAGAAGCATTTTTCCTCTCAGTTCTTAGTAGTATGATTTTCTCAGATTAGGACATCCTTTGCAGGTTAAACTTTACCAAGAAAGAAAAATAGATAGCAATCATGCTACATTAAAAAGTCTGTCAATTTTAGCAGAACTGGGTCTTTTTTTTTTTTTCCCAGTTGTCTGTAGCAATCCCTAAATATGGCAGTTCAGTGCAGTTTAAAAATCATGTTTCTATTAAAGAAATACTATTATAAATTATCAAAGACACAGAAACAGCTTTGAGAAAGATGCTTCAGAGGCTAGGCATACTCCCGGTGTATAGGTTTCAAAAGTAGCTGCATTAGAAACTGATGTGTTCTTAAACAAGGATCTCTGGTTGTTTATTCACCCTTCATAAACCCAGAGGCATATTATTATGCTTCCTGTTAAACCTTCCAGGTCCTGGTCTAGTAAAACATAGCCTTTGACTTGCAATGCCAGGGAATAAAGACAAAGTATCTTCTTAAATGGTTTTAGGCATGAAATCTCTGGTTCTTCTTTAATATTTTGGCTTGACGGTACTAAAGTCACATCACTCAAGATTCCTTCCATAAAATCTCATTGAACTTTTTAGCATAAGATGGGTGATTTGAAACAATCCTGGAGAAGGTATCAGCAGTAAGCTTCTCACATATATTTGATTGGTACTTTAATCTCCTGCCACTCTTGGAGAGGAGCTTTGGTAGTCAGTTAGCATAAAAATATCCTTTTATAATTAGTTAAATTTATTTGCTATTAAATACAAAAAGAAAGAAAAACACATTACCTATTTGGCAGACAGTTTATAAATATGTAGACTGGTAGAGAAATGCACTGTGCTAGAATAAGGTTACTAGTAAAACCAACTATTTTGACCCTCAGCTCCTTTTGTTCTGTATACTCAGAAGACATTTTGACTAGAAAACCAAGCTCTCAATTTTTTCTTCAGAATTTTTATTTTTTCCTCCACACATTGAAATTCCACAGACAGTTTCAAAAACTTTCTCAGTCAAATATTTTGCTGAGCCCTTTTTCCTATGTATTTATCAAAAGAATGCCTAAAGCTGAGCTGTACATCTCTACTTCTCAGTAAAAAGATATGTTGGTAAATGAAATTTAATCTAATATGATATAAGATGTTAAATCAGACAAAGATTCCGAATATCAGCTTGCAGCAGCTATCAACTATAACTCAGAGAGAGCTCTCAGTAAGTCTTCTGATCTTCAAATACACACAATTGTCTTTATACCTTTCATATGAATTATCATGTTACTTAAAAACATAAACAGAAAAAGAAAAGCTGAACTTACACTTAATCTAACAGAAAAAGTGAATGTAAAATAAATCTATTAGTGTTCCTTTTTCTTCTCCAGTTCATTTCTGCCCTTTTTCCTGCTAAAAGTCTGCTCCAAAGCTTTTTCCAGTCAATAATAATCTTTCCACTGAATACAGTAGACAATGCTTCAGCAGCTAAGAGTGTTGGAGAAGGACCTGGGAGTCCTGGTGGACAACAGGATGACCATGAGGTAGCAATGTGCCCTTGTGGCTAAGAAGGCCAATGGCATCCTGGGATGCATTAAAAAGAGTGTGGCCAGCAGGTTGAGGGAGGTCATCCTCCCCCTCTACTCTGCCCTAGTGAGGGCATGTCTGGAGTCCTGTGTTCAGTTCTGGGCTCCCCAGTTCAAGAAAGACAAGGAACTACTGGAGAGAGTCCAGTGGAGGGCTACAAAGGTGATCAAGGGAACGGAGTATCACTTTTATGTGGAAAGGCTGAAAAACCTGGGTCTTTTTAGTCTGGAGAAGAGAAGACTGAGAAGGGAATCTCATCAATGCTTATAAATATCTAAAGGGCAGGTGTCAAGAGGATGGGGCCAGGCTCTTTTCAGTGATGCCCAGCAACAGGACAAGGGGTGATGGGCACAAACTGGAACACAGGAAATTCCATCTGAACATGAGGAAAAACTTCTTTACTTTGAGAGTGACAGAGCAGTGTAACATGCTGTCCAGAGAGGTTGTGAAGTTTCCTTCTCTGGAGATATTCAAAACCCACCTGGACACTATCCTGTGCAACCTATTAAGGTGAACCTGCTTTAGCAGGGCGGGGCTGGACTAGATGATCAGTAGAGGTCTCTTCCAACCCCTGCCATTCTGTAACCCAAAAGGATGAGAGATCTGGTTTAAGCCCCTTAACTCTGAAAACAAGCAAGTAAAGAATCTTTTACATGCTTTGACTAACCTTTTTTTGTTTTCCTGTTTGTATTAGAAAAAAAGTAATTATAAATTAAAAATCTTGTGAGTTTCTTTGAAATATTGTTTCTAAATATTGTTACTATATTTGTGAATCTTCCTCATCTTACAGCTAGCTATAGATCCACCACCCTACTCATACTCATATCCATTATTTCCCATTTAGGGCAAGACAAGCTTTTATACATTCCTTAATTAGCTGTAATGAGCTAATGGCAATCGCCACCTGCTCTGATTAAGTGAATCAGTTACAAGAGCTGCTAGTACTCACCTTGTGTTTTCTCAGTGGTCTTAGGTGTTGTATTGTAAGACGTGTTCTCAGAGAGATATTTCCAGCTCTCCGGGTTGAAAACATCTAGTACAAAAGTTTTGCTGTGAGAAGTGATGTGCTCTCACACTTCTAATTTGGGATTGAGATTAAAGGAGTTGAGCTGGAGTTGCTCAGCATCAAAATCATAAATGCCTTATCTTGCCTTTCAATAGCTATTTAAGAATCAAAATTCCTAGTAGTTTCTTAAAACTCATTGAAAATTTATACTTAAATCAGTTCTGTAAATAGACTTAATAGTCTTAGGAATGTTTTTTCTATACCAGTGAGAAAAGATAGGAAAACAGAGTTTCAAAAGTCTCTTTCAAATTTTTAAGACGCTTAATATCAGAACAAACCCCTTAATCTTTTCTTAATTCACTTCGTGTGGTCAAATTTACACTTTGATTAATTCCTTTTCTGTTATTTCCATAAACTGTAGGCTTGATTTCATTGTATAAGAATTACATCTTATTTTTAAATACACAAATCATATATAAATTGTACAAACTTCATTCTTAGTAAAAAAGAGAGAACTGTCAGGTACAATTACATAGGAAATGTAAGTAAAGTCTAACAGCTTCATTTTATTCCTGTCTCTGTTAATGGCCTACAAAATGTTGCATGAGTTGCTTTCTGTACCTTAGTTGTCATTCTCTGGTAAACTGACATAACATTTAATTCCTCTATAAAACACTTTGCTATTGCTAGACGCTAATACTGATTATGGGGAAACTATGAGAAAAATGTCTTAGTGGCATTTCTTTTCCGTGCAGGTTTTGCATTTCTTCTGTATCCAGAATGCTGGAGAAACTAAAAGATAACTAGAACCCTGGAAAATCAAGGCAATATGCAAATTAGTCCTGGATGTGCTTATCTTGGTGAAAAAGATGGAAAATAACCTTAATCATGTCCCCCCAAAAGTATAATTTCTCAGTAATTCTTGATTCTTATTACACCAAGATGAGGATGGTAACTAGCAATTAATACATCGCCAGTGACAGTTTAGAGCTTTCCAGTATGCTGTAACAATTTACAGTGGCAGATACTAAGCCTCTAGAACTATATTTCTACAAAAAAATATTTTATTATAAAATCTGTAATGAGTGCAGAGAGGAATGCAATTTTTTTTTTTTATTTTTACAAAGTATGTTCAACATGAAAAATAAGAGTTGACAGTAACAACTGATTCTCTTTATTCTAAATTTATTTCTCTGGACATTAGCTTCTGTAGTCTGGGTTGCTGCTACTACATATAAATTATTAATTAATCTTTATTGAATATGACCATTTAAGAATCTAAATTAAACATGCATGATACAGATGCAACAATACTCAAACAGCAGATTTATTGCCTTCATTACGTAAGAGAAATGAAGTTCATGGATTGTGTGCGCTGAAATTGTAACAAGCAATATTCTGCTTCAGGCCACTTAATGTAAAGTCAGATCTCAACAGAGAGGAAATTCTTGGTTGTCTCCGTTCATCACCTGTTAAATATGAAACTAGAACCCTTCCCTTTAATATCTTTTTTTTAAAATATTTGATTAGATTAATTTGGGACACCCTTTATCTCTAATGTTCACAGTACAGTCGATTTCAGGTGGAATCAGTGGATGCTACCATGGAAAATGTAATTTATAGAATGATTTGGCTTTGAAGGGACTTTAAAGATCATCTAGTCCAACCCCTCTGCCATGGGCAGGGACATCTTCCACTAAATCAGGTTGCTCAAAGCCAAGCCCAAACTGACCTTAACACTTCCAATGTTGGGACATTCACAACTTCTCTGGGAAACCTGTCCCATTGTCTCACCACCTTCATAAAATGTTTCTCCTTATTTCCAATCTAAGTCTACTTTCTTTTGATTTAAAACCATTGCCCTTTGCCTATCACTACAGTCCCTGGTAAAAAGTCTTTGTCTATCTTTCTTAAAGCCCCCTTTATACATGGAAAGGTTGCAGTAAGGTCTCCTTGGAGCCTTCTCTTCTCCAAGCTAAGGAATCTCACTTTCTCATCCTTACTGCATATTGAAGGTGTTCTTACCTCTGATCATTTTTGTGGCCCTCCTCTGGACCCACTCTAGCAGGTCTATGTCTTCTTTTAATTAATGTTCATAATACAAGATTTATTTACATATTTGAAAGTAGAACATACACAAATAAATTTCATAAAAGTATATTTCCTTCCTTAATCATAGACCACCTAAAAGGAAAACTAGATGCCTCCCATTTCCAGCTCCAAAACCACTGGAAATTTGGAGAAGCCCGTTAAAAATAAGTGTTTGTTCTCACTCTGAGAACATGTAAAACTGAGTAAACTGTTGATTGTTGGTTATGAGTTCAACTGTTTTTGAGTTCCAATGTTTTGAAATTACTTTCAAAATAATATTACTCATGTAATTTTGCAGAATCAACCACCGAAACAGAGTTAAATATGTAATGTAGTGATCTATACAGTTAATGTTATCAGCAAGCCTGTGTAAGTTGATAAACTTAATACTGGCTTCTTGTCCAAAAAATATTTGTTATTGAAAAACTTCCAATGCAAATCACTGTAAGATCAATTAAGGCAGATGCCTGGCTGAGCTTTTAACAAACTATACAAAAATCTTGATATATTGCTAACTATATAATGAAACAAATGACAGATGATGGTTCAGGTCACAAATAAAAACTACTTGATAAAATTTAATGCCAAAGTTGAATTTTAAGGTCCTTTTGGGATGATTAATGCTTGGAAGAATGTATAAGTATTTAGTGTTTTAGATGATCCTTAAAAATAACATCAATGTATGAAAGCAAATTAAATTTCTGTAAGTCCTCCTCCTTGTTTAATACAAACCAGCCACTTCATCTTTCCAGTTCTATGATGATGCTTTTTCTCAGCTGAGGTGTTGAAAACATTCATTGCTGAAGAGTTTGCACTTGTCTTAGATGAAACAAACATTTTTGTATAGGAAGACAGCTACAAAAAGCAAGGTCATATGTTACAAATAAAACAGAAGGGTACAATAAATACTTTTCTGTTTTCACAACTATACTAGCCAGCTTTTCTCCTATTGCTGTAAAAAAGAATGTGTACAAGGACAGAGAGTTATCTGTTTAACTTATTAAAAGAGATGTATTTTGGACAGAAATCATAAGTAGGAACCCATCTGAAAAAAAAATCCTGCATTCATATTATTAGAAATGAACATTAAACCACTGACACTTCGTCTTGTTGATAAATACTTATTTTTTTAAACAGTAGACATTGAACCTATTAAATGTACCAGAAGATAAAGATTGAATTATATTTCTCTGACAGTGATTAAGTTGATAAGAACTGATTTTTGTAGCCTTTTGAATGTTAAGCTAGTAGATACATTTGTGAGCAAGATTTGTGTAGCTGGGATCAGGATTTCGCCCTAGAACATTTACTATACTAAGACACGAAGGAATTTATTTATCAGGTGATATTTCATTAAACCCAGAAACAGCTCTGTCTCTACATTGCAAAGGATCATGTATTTCAGAGATTACATATTTCAAACAACAAAACAGTTAATTTCAGCTGTTCCATCATCTTTTCAGGGATGGAGGTGAGGCTGACTGGTCTGTAGTTTACTGGGTCATCCTTCTTGCCCTTTTTGAAGACTGGAGTGACAGTAGCGTTCCTCCAGTCCTCAGGCATCTCACGTGTTCTCCAGGACCTTTCAAAGATGATGGAGAGTGGCCCGGCAATGACTTCTGATAGCTCCCTCAGCACTCGCGGGTGCATCCCATCAGACCCCATGGACTTGTGGGTATCCAGTTTACTTAATTGTTCTCTAACTTGTTTCTCTTCAACCAAGGGAAAGTTTTGCTTCCTCCAGACTTTCTCTGTTACTTGCAAAGTCTGGGACTCCCGAGAGCTGGCCCGAGCAGTGAAGAGAGAAGCAAAGAAGGCATTCAGCAACTCTGCCTTCTCTGCATCATCCGTCACCACATCACCCATCTCATTCAAGAGCGGGCCCACATTTTCCCTGGTTCTCCTTTTGCCTTCTATATACTTAAAGAAACCCTTCCTATTGGTCTTGACGTCCCTCGCCAGGTTCAATTCCAAAGCTGCCTTGGCTTTTCTCGTTTCTTCCCTGTATACCCTGACAGCATACTCATCCCAAGTTGTCAGCCCCCTTTTCCACATCTTTTCCACATCTTGTAAACTCCCTTCTTCCACCTGAGCTTTTTCAGAAGATCCCTGCTCAGCCATGCAGGTCTCCTTCCCTTGCTCTTCGGGATGCACCTAACCTGAGCTTGGAGGAGCTGGTGCTTGAATATCAGCCAGCTCTCTTGAGCCCCCTTACCCTCTAGAGCCTTCTCCCATTTGATTTCTCCCATCAATTTCTTGAAGAGCTCAAAGTTAGCCCTCCTGAAGTCTAACATTTCAACCCTACTTGTCATTTTGTGCATACTGCACTTAATGCTGAACTCTATCTTCTCATGATCACTACAGCCAAGTCTGCCCCCGACCTTAATATCCTCCACCAGTCCCTCTTTGTTTGTCAGTACTCGGTCCGGTAGTACACCTCTTCTTGTGGGCTCTTCCACCACCTGAGTCAAGAAGTTACCATCAATGCACTGGAGGAACCTCCTGGACTGTGCATTCCTACCTGTGTAGCCTTCCCAACAGATATCAGGGAAGTTGAAGTCCCCCATGAGAACCAAAGCCTGCAATTGTGAGGCGGTTCTCACCTGTCTGTAGAAGGCCTCATCAACTTCCCCATCCTGAGCAGGTGGCCTGTAATAAACACCCACAACAGTATCTCTCATGTTACCCTGCCCCTTAATCCTTACCCACAAGCTCTCAACTTGCTCATCATCAGCCCCCAGGGACAGCTCGATACGTTCCAGTTGCTTTTTCACATAAAGAGCAACTCCCCCACCTCGCCTTGCTGGCCTGTCTTTCCTAAAGAGAACATAGCCCTCCATGACAGCATTCCAGTCATGTGAGCTATCCCACCATGTCTCGGTAACTGCAATGAGATCATGGCCCTGTGACTGCACGCAGATCTCTAACTCCTCTTGCTTGTTCCCCATGCTGCGTGCATTGGTGTATAGGCATTTCAGAGAGGCCAATGAGTGTGTAGCCCTAGACAGGTATTGGGCCTTCCTATTTTTAACAGTTCCAACACCCTGCCTCACAAGTGCTGAGCTACTACACTCAGGTGCCTCTCTGGTGAGCCCAGTTACATCCCCATCCCCCTTCCAATCTAGTTTAAAGCTTTCTCGATAAGCCCCACTAACTCTAGTCCTAGAACCCTCTTCCCCCTGTGAGATAGGCTTTTCCTGTCTGCTACCAGCATCCCTGGTGTTCTATAAATCAGGCCATGATCAAAGAACCCGAAACCTTGCTGGTAGCACCAGGTTCAGAGCCAGTCATTGACCTGTTGGCCTTTCCTGTTTACCCCTTCATCATTCCCTGCAACTGGAGGGATAGAGGAGAACATGACTTGTGCTCCCGATCCCTTAACCAGTCATCCCAAGGCCCTGAAATCTTTCTTCATTGCCCTCAGCGTTCTTCTCACTATGTTGTCACTTCCTACCTGAAAAACTAAAGGGGGGTAATAGACAGATTGTCGTACTAGGGAAGGAAGCTTCCTCTTAACATCATCTGCATTCATAACTACCTTTATAGGTTTGCTGGTTCAGATGAGGGATGCATCATTGAACGGTGAAACAATGCTGGTACCAGGTCTTCTGAAACCTCACTTATATGCCAGGAAAGACTTGCTTTTGCAGACTAGGTATTTAAACTGTGTAAAGTTGAAATCTTGATGTAGGGAACGGCAGCTGCCATCATTAAATGCACGTAGTCAGAAGTGCTTGCAAGGATCTGCACTGTTGCATAGTCCACACCACCTGGGTAGATACTGACCCACTAAGAGTGATTTCCCTTATTTATTTAGCTTTCATAGGACTGTTTGCTCAGAGTTAAAATATTTCAGATTGAACTTTGCCTAAACTCTGTTCTCATGCCTGGCTTTTGCAAAAAAAACATACAATCCAAACAATGTCTGCACAATTTTTCTGGGACTTTAATCTGAACAGTTAAGAGTTTAGGACCAGAAAACATTCTGTGTTTCACATTTTTGATGTTACATGTATCAACCTGTCATAATGTCTAGATGAGCTAACTAATTTGGTGCTGGCTTCAGATTTGCTGAAGTTATGACTTCGAATTGAGAATTCACAATAAGTGAAATGTACTAGTTCAGGGATAGAGGGCTGTGAGTCCCTGACACAACTTTGAGCTGTTCCCACGTGTTCTGTCACTGGATACCAGGGAGAAGAACTCAGCACTTCATTCTCCACTTCCACATTTGTTCTTGTTAAATTTCATCCCTGTTGATAATTGCCCAATTCTCTAATCTATCTAGATCCTTCTGCAAGGTCATGTTACCCATTCAAATGTTACCTATTAAAAATTTCTAGTCTGTCCTTGGAGTTTCAAAGGGCTGCAATAATTATTGGCACACAAAAATACACTTCCTTTTGTGATCCTTAATATCTGAATGACATGGAAAAGTTACATTACAGGTAAGAAACATTACACTAATGAAAATGGTTATATCGTTGACTTCCTAATAAAGAGGTATATGTTTCGCATCTGGTAGTTGAGAGAATAAATAAAGCGATATTGTACAGCTAATTGAATATACTGGTTTGTTATAGGCAAAAAGTTACTTATAAACAAGCACCTGTTCCTAAACATTGAAGATACCATTAGGCATGAGAATAGCTTTTTGTTGAGAAAACTGCTAAGTGGGCTTAAGTGATCTATAGGTACATATAATGTCAGAGTTTTCTGATATTTATTTGAATACTTTCAGAAACTACTTTGAAAATCCCAATAAATCAACCATTTAGTGTGCTTGCCATGTACATGACTATCAGCTTTCATGACAGGTTCAAGGAACACTGAAAACATTGAAAAGACATAATTTCCCTAAATCAGATTGTTCATAAATTTATAGATACTGTCTTGTTAGAATTTTACTTAATTTACAAAAAAAATAATATAATTTGGAACATGTATTTTCTTATAATCCAGTTCAGTAGAGTGTCTTTTTGAGGTCTTTTCAAAATCTCAAACTTTTTATTTTTCAAAAGGAATTGAAGTATCTCATTAGTTACCAAGCTCAAAACCCCAACATTCTTAGTTATTTTTACTTATTTTGTCCAGTGCTCGTTATCAAAGAATGGAAAATGTAAGGTATTTCTCACCTGTACATCTTTCTTTCAGTCCTTCTTTGTAGTTTCTCTGCCTAAAGCCATCAAATATTTAATTTGATTTTGTATGATGGCTTTACTGTCCTTAAACCAACCAAACAAAAGCTTTAAATATTTTAATATTGTACTGTTTGTCAAATAAAAACTGAGTTGGTCTTCACAGGACCCTTTGTGAGAAATGTTTTTGCTCTCTGCAAGTTGATGATTTCTCTCATATAAGTAAATGTATGCATTCTACCACTTTGAAAACACAAGGCAAAAAATGTCTTACATTGCAAGAGTTGAATATATTGAAAAATATTGAATCTGTTTGTGAAATGCAATGTAAATCTAGCAAAACCCCTAGAGATTTCTTCAGTAAACCTGATAACAGTAAAACAGTAGTAAAACAGCATCTAACAACATTGCTTACACAGAACAGTATTTACCATTTATAACTTGACCAGAAAAACATTAACATGATATAATTAGGAAGATTGCTAAAGTCCTTAAAAAGAACAGATATTATAAGCTTTGTAGGAAATTTTACTTGAAAATAAAGAATTTGGTTACTGATAAATGCAAATCTGAAAAAACATAGAAAAGCTGCTATAGAAAATTTCTAAATGAACCTTGTAAAATCTTTTGTAAGAATACTCAATAACCAGGAGAATTTGGCATTATTAAGAACTTACCAGAAGTCTGAGTGCTTAAGAAAATATTTCATTATTAGGCATGACTCAGCCTCATGAAACCTTGAATATTGCAGATATTTATGCACATAATGTTATAGTAGGTGGCCAGTGGAAAATTTCAAAAACAATCCAAAATATCTACAAAAAACCTTAAGCGCCTGAGAAGAGTTTTCAGCAGAATAGAAGCCCCTAAATCCAAAATGTATATTTCACACGGATATATACCTGTGACATAAATCTGAACTCCTCCGAAGACACAAATGTCCAAATCTTCAAAATCATAGACACGCTGGCTAGAACTAGTAGAGATATAAAGCTAGAGTTATCTATACAAGTGTGTTTGCTGTGGTTTAGACACGTGATAATATTGAACTCATGATAAATATTATACCATATACAAAGCATTTCAAACAAAACTAAATCTCAGGACTTAGTCTTCCAAAACAAAGCTTATTCTCACTCACTCCTGGTCTGTTTTCTTTTTGTCCTCCCCCCATCTTTTTTATTTTTACATCTGTGAATTTATTTTTTAGATAAAATATAATCACTTCCTCAGAACAGGACGAACTCAGTGTACTTCTCATATACACAAAGAAATCAGCTGCAGTTTAATGGCTGGGGAACTCCTGTGACAGTCACATGCTTGAAACTCTTCAGGCAGTGGAAAATTTACCCTAGATCCACCAGCTCCTGAGTAAGAAGTCTAAGTGTTCACTTCCAATATGATGGTATAGTAAGTGGACTTGCTCTGGCCATGTTATTCAAGTAAAAGTAGTCTCCATTGTATTTCTGAGAGGCTTGGGTTAAATATTTATTTGGGGGAGGTAGATCTAGGATAAGGGGGTGCCTTTTTATTGTGCTCAGATACCAATGATTGGAGTTTTGGTGGAAACAGATGTGCAATTGGAATGCCTCTCGCTAAGCTGAATACATCTGGTTTTTACCCTCATCTCCATATTGTCCCGTGCTGGGGTCTGCATTAAATTTATGGATTTTTCTTTCCAGCAAAGAAGCAAAAAAAGGAAAAATACTGAAGGACAAGGCTTAATTTCTTTGTTCTGACTTTATGTTCTGGTAGTGGTCTCATTATCATAGCCACTTGATAGTTGGAGTGAAAAATGATAATTTTTATGACTCAGCTTTTCTTAGAGAGTAGTTCTACTGTGCAGCAGTGACACAGTTAAATCAATTCACTATATAAAAAAGCTACCATTTTTCCTCAGATGTCTTATGGTCCACCTGATACTTAGTTACACCAGAAAGCAGATTATCAATTATATTGATTTATCTGTCAACTTGATACAATGCCAAGATAGCATAGAGCTGAACACAGATTGTTACCTTATCTTAAAAGTGTTATAAAATTAATGAAACATTGACAATAATTAAATAATAAATAGGAAGTTGAATATTGCTTTCTCTCTTTACTTTATAATATTAATGAGTTAACTGTTATTTTTAGCTATTACTAGGATTATTTATGTTAGAATAGGCCAGTCAAAAAACTGTGTTCATATGTAAAATGTGAAAATTCCTTGTACTGTAAAGAATTAACACACTAAAGCAATTTTGGCCATATAAATATTTCCTTGTGGGAGAAATCTAGCTTACTTTTTTCCCATTTAAACATTCTCTAAATTAGAATCAAATGAAAACAGAATGGTGCATAAATTCTGACAGCATTTTTCTTGTACGATTGTGTATTTAAAAACAAAATATCAAGCCTTGTATGAGTATTATTGGAGAGTAAAACTAACTCTCAATTCAGAAGAAATTTCCATAACTCATCTCATTTTTACCCCAAGCTGAAATAGCAATAAGAATCTTTTCTTCTCTCAAACTATGACAAAATTTGTAAATATTACTTGGCAAAGTCACAAGGGAATGAAGTAACTTATCATATGGTTAATTCAGAGCAAAGTGCATCACATAAGAACTGCATGAAGGAGGCTGGTGTGTAATTTTTTTTTTTCTGAAAAAGGAACTTATCATATCATCTATAATGTTATTCTCCTGGGACTTTATTATGTAGCCATGTTCATATGCTGAAACATAGAAGCAGTTTAAATCTGTAGTTATACCTAAGAAATATCTTATATCTTATCAGTGTACCTAATGAGTGGTATCTGCAATAATGTGATTTTTTTGTGATACATGAATATTGAATGATCCATGGGCCTTGGAGTTCAGTTTTCCAGCTGGGACATAAAACAGCATTTGTAGTAGAATCTATGGTTAAAATTTATTATTTCACACAATCTGTAAGGTGTTTATAACCAATATTAGGCAGGCTTTTCACAGAATTACAGAATCATTATTCTGATCCTTATAATCCTTTCTCTGAAAAACAAGTGCTGGACTAGATTTTATATAAAATTTGTACTATCCCCTGTCAATGTTGAATCCTGAGAAAACATATTTCTTGCTGTTTGCTAGAAATTAATCGTTGCCATCAAACACAATGTTAGTAATCTTGTATGTATATATATTTATATAATATTTCTTGAATGGGGCTCATTTAAGCTATTTCTTTACATGCTTCTGTTCATAAATTCTCATTTGCCCTTGTGGATTGTAGGAGAATAAAGATGAAGTAAGAATGTACTTGTCCTGTGTCCTCTGAGTCTTAAGACAGCTTTCTGTAAGGGTTATAAGTCTTATATATTCACATGATATTAAATTTAACTAAATTTATTTTATGCACGTATAGTTTATGTTGCCATTTCTCAAACTTACATGAAAATATTTAACAATTATTAGAAATTTGTTAACAATTTATCAACAATATACTTATTTCATTGGATGTAAGGAAAATGGTATTTCTCTAAACAGAACCACTGTTCCATTCTAAAGTAAGTATTTAGTAAAGTCAGTTTAAGTAAAAACTGTTGTCAAAACTTGACTTTCTCAACAGTTTTCTGTACTGTTGATATTAAATTTAATTTCACTGTAAAAAGGAGACATAGACTCCATTCTCTAGCTGCCTTATCCTTGCTTGCATTTTTAATGGTTGAGAATAGCATTACTGAAATAGACTAGTAGATTAGTAAGATTAGTAAAGATCAGTAAATTCAGTTAAATTCTTCTTTTAGAAAAATTCCCAAATTCTCACCAGAATTATTTTTTGAGACTTCAGAAAAAATAAAAGAATTTGCAAAGTCTTTCTGTAATTCTGTTACTGTACTTTTACTACTACATCAGAAAACCATAACAACAGACTTCCTTTCTGTGTCATATCAAACACTCTGAATTTGTCTAATTTTCATACTAAAACCTAGCAAAGCAATAACTCTAGTTGGTATCTTGAATCACAACAGACTTAGGGGAAAAAAAAGAAAAAAAATCCAAACAAAACCAACAAATAAAGTTAAAAAAAGAAAAGATATATATGTAACATAATTTTAAAGAACTATTGTGTTTCCGATAAGAACAGCAACAGCAAAGAGTAATAAAAAAACCTGTGAGAAATCTGATTAATATTGTATGCTGTGCAAAACAAGCTGCAATTTTATACTGTTTTTCTATCGGATTCATAAATCACCACTAAGAAGGAAAAAGCATTCAGGAAGAAAATTTCTGCTCAGCTACAATGAAAGCTTAAAAATATTTTGGCTTTTTTTTATAAAACCAAAAAACCTGTCAGACTAAATACATTTTTCTTCATGTGAGTATATAAAGGTTAGACTGAGTGATGAATACATTAAATACTCAGTTATATGTCTTACAGAAAAGAAAACAGAACTCCAAAGTTTAATGCTATATTTCAAGTTCAGTCTTTTGCTTTACTTGCTTTTTTCCAAATCCCTTTTCCTCTGCACACAGCTCCCAGTGCAATTAATTAAAAGAATCCAAATTTCAGCAAACCAAAAAAATGCCTAAAAAGGGAGTAGAATAAATTAATCTATTCCTCTGAATTAATTTTTTTTTTCCTTCTAATTTTAAAGTTTAGGGATACACGAACAAGCATGGAAGAGTTTGTACATGTGAAATAATCAACAAAAGTTTGCACAAAAGTCTACAAACAGATTTCAACAGGTCAATTAAAGACAAATTTGAAGTTCTAAGCAGAATTTTTTTGTGTTTTTTTTTTTTTTTGAGAGGAGAGCTATCTGATTAATCTCCCCTTTCATATAAGTAGATAATTAATTAGATAGTAATAACAAAGCAGAGCTGCAAAACAAGCAGTTTATAAATCTTAAGCGTATTCCTTTTCAAAGCTTCCCTCTCCATGCTGTCGTTAGGGATTTTGACTAATTCAACCTGAATAAGGAATAGGATTTCACTATTTCTTGTGCACACAACTAACCCATTTTGGCAGACAGTAAAGTAAATTAAAAAAAACCATCATAATCAAACCCCTGACATAAACATGACAGGTTTACTTAGAGCCACTATAAGACTGAATGGTAATAGTCTTTCCCACATTACTTATTTTGATAGGATGAAACAAAATGGAATTATGGTTAATTTTGTTCAGTTATTTTTCTTTATTTCTTAAAATCCTTTGTTACAAGTGTAGAGGTGTTTTAGTGATAAAGTCTGGAAATCCCACTATAGACTTTATAAAGCATGATTATCCTATTTAACATGCATGGTGTGTGCTCCCAGTAGGGTCATTTATTCTATAAGCAGGATCTTAATTACTGTCTTTATATGACAGCCAAATATAATAGGTACATCAAACAATTCATGATGACTTAGATAAATCTGTCTCTAGTCTGGAAGGATAATTATTAGATGTTAAGCGTTGAGTGTTTGCTAACATTTGGTGCTTAAACCAGAATTGATTTTATTTGGCCCATTGCCTGCTAAATAGCATCTCTTCATTTATGGTACCATTTGCTGGGAATATAAAATTGCCTCCTCACTGAATAATTTTAGTGTTATATTTGACCCTGAAACTTGTTCTGAGGGCCACTTTGTTAAGTCTTCATATTTACACGTCAGGAATTTAACAAGGTTAAGGACTTTGCTGCCTCAGCAGGATCTATGGCTCTTGACATGTCCTACCACATTAAAGTTGGGATACTATAATTCATTGTTTGCAGTCTTTTCCTAGCTGTTTGTTGCACACACTTCAAGTGTATAAAATTCAACATCTACAGTATTTGCTAGAAATAAGCTACAAAAGAATGTCTGAGGAGTATGTTGGCTGTCTGTCAAAATGATTCTAAGGTATTTCATAGAATCATAGAATCATAGAATGGTTTAGGTTGGAAGGGACCTTAAAGATCATCGAGTTCCAACCCCCCTGCCACAGGCAGGGATACCTCTCACTAGACCAGGTTGCCCAAGGCCACGTCCAGCCTGGCCTTGAACACCTCCAGGGATGGGGCTTCAACAACCTCTCTGGGCAACCTGTTCCAGTGCCTCACCACCCTTAAAGTGAAAAACTTCTTCCTAATGTTTAATCTAAACCTGCCCTCTTCCATCTTAAAGCCGTTCCCCCTCGTCCTATCACTACATGCCCTAGTAAAAAGTCCTTCCCCAGCTCTCCTGTAGGCCCCCTTTAGGTACTGGAAGGCCGCAATAAGATCTCCCCGGAGCCTTCTCTTCTCCAGGCTGAACAGCCCCAACTCTCTCAGCCTCTCCTCATAGGAGAGGTGCTCCAGCCCTCTGATCATCCTCGTGGGTCTCCTCTGGACGCGCTCCAGCAGGTCCATGTCCTTCTTATGTTGGGGACTCCACAGCTGGATGCAGTACTCCAGGTGGGGTCTCACGAGAGCAGAGTAGAGGGGCAGAATCACCTCCCTTGACCTGCTGGCCACACTTCTTTTGATGCAGCCCAGGATACGGTTGGCCTTCTGGGCTGCGATCGCACACTGCTTGCTCATGTCGAGCTTCTCATCAATCATCACCCCCAGGTCCTTCTCCACAGGGCTGCTCTCCAGCCATTCTCCGCCGAGCCTGTATTTGTGCTTGGGATTGCCCCGACCCAGATGTAGGACCTTGCACTTGGCCTTGTTGAACTGCATGAGGTTGGCTTGGGCCCACCTCTCCAGCCTGTCCAGGTCCCTCTGGATGGCATCCCTCCCCTCCAGCGTGTCTGCCTCGCCAAACAGCTTGGTATCATCAGCAAACTTGCTGAGGGTGCACTCTACCCCACTGTCCATGTCGCTAACAAAGATGTTGAACAGTACGGGTCCCAGTACCGACCCCTGAGGAACGCCACTCGTCACTGCTTTCCACTCGGACACCGAGCCGTTGACCGCAACCCTTTGAGTGCGACCATCCAGCCAGTTCTTTATCCACCGAGTGGTCCATTTATCGAATCCATGTCTCTTCAATTTAGAGACCAGGATATCGTGTGGGACAGTGTCAAACGCTTTGCACAAGTCCAGGTAGATGACATCAGCAGATCTTCCCTTGTCCACTGCCACTGTAACCCCTTCATAGAAGGCCACCAAATTTGTCAGGCATGACTTGCCCTTGGTGAAGCCATGTTGGCTCTCGCCAATCACCTCCTTGTTTTCTGTGTGCCTCAGCAGAGTTTCCAGGAGGATCTGCTCCATGATCTTGCCAGGCACAGACGTGAGACTGACTGGCCTGTAGTTCCCCGGGTCTTCCTTGTTTCCCTTTTTGAAAACAGGGGTTATGTTTCCCCTTTTCCAGTCGGCAGGAACCTCGCCAGACTGCCACGACTTCTCAAATATGATGGCTAGTGGCTTCGCGACTTGATCTGCCAGTTCCCTCAGGACCCGCGGATGTATCTCATCAGGTCCCATGGACTTGTGCACCTTCAGGTTCCTCAGGTGGTCTCTCACTTTATCTTCATCTACAGTGGGCGGTGCTCCGTTTTCCCAATCCTCTCCTTTGCAATCTGCGTCTTGGGCAGTGCGGCTGCTGTCCTTGTCTGTGAAGACTGAGGCAAAAAAGTCATTGAGTACCTCATCTCTGTCGCTGTCCCGGGTGACCAGTTCTTGCGTATCCTTCCGGAGAGGGCCTACATTTTCCCTAGTCTTTCTTTTCTCGCTGATATACCTATAGAAGGATTTTTTGTTTGTCTTAATGTCCCTGGCCAGATTTAGTTCTAGCTGGGCTTTAGCTTGTCTAACCCGCTCTCTAGCTGCTCGAACGATTCCTCTGTAATCCTCCCAGGCTACCCGGCCCTGTCTCCACTCCCTGTAGGCCTCCTTTTTTCTTTTGGTCAGTTCCAGGAGCTCCTTGTTCATCCACGCTTTGTCAGTGTTTAGAAATTATGCCACTCAGAAATTAGCTTTAGAAAGTAGAGGTAGTTGATGCCATCTAAATACCTAAAGCAGATTCTTTATAGAAGTGTGGATAATTTTTTAATGAATGAATTTGTGTGTATTTCCAAGGTTTCTCCCTGTGAATTCTCCAGAATTCCCTATTCTTTTCTAGAATATGGTTTTAATTATTTTGATGAGATACTAATTTAACAGTTCATTTAATTCTTTCAGAAATCTTTCACTTCTGCTGATAGCAATTGCTAAACCACTTGAACTAATACTTGGGAAAGCATTTTTTTAATCTGACTTAGATCTAAGTATTTGAACTGAATTTCCTTTAGATTTTGTGAAACCTCATGGTTTTAGGAAATGAGCAATGGGGTTGAAGAATGATCAGTTGATATTCAGCCTTGAATTTCAGGAGAGATAAAGATGGATAGTGGTCCTCAGTGTCATTGATCACAAAATGGTGTTAAATTATACAGTGATGTACTTACCAACAAGAAAACTTTACTGCTCAGAATGCTTTTAAATTTTCTATTTATTTTCTAATAAATCGAATCAATAGACTCCTGTCATTATTCTCATTGGGCCTATTTATGTTAATTTTTTTCTAAAAATATATCCTACTGTCAGCACTGATCACTGGTGGGTATACAATAGTAACTTTGCAGTATTTTAGTAAAGGGTGAAGTGAATCAGGCCACTACCACCTCACCCTTACTCTCTCTGCAGAATGACTGTGCCCACCAAATCACAGGTATGTGCCCAAATGTTGCTGACTTTGCTAATCAAGTTGCACATTGTCAAAATCCTGTGATAGGCAAAAAGGAACTTACATTAGGAGCTAAGAAATGAGAGTTAGTCCAGTTAATGTTTTAACAGTATAATTAAATATAAATAGGTATTGTTTGTTCAGTATAATACTAAAAAAAACCCTTAGCCAAACTCAATACAAAGAGATCTCATTAGTTATATGGTTATAATTGTTATACAGGAAAATCTGCCAACATCTGCACCTTTATTTTGATGTTATACTCATCTGTCCAGTGCCTTTCTGGATCCTGAGGCTAAAACTTCAGGCATACTCCAGAAGAAGAGAGGAGCAGGGAAGCATATCAAGTTGTCAGCACCCTGATATCTTTGCCAAGAGGAATGTGATGGTCACGATACTGGGAGTACCTTATTCCTCAGTCCTGGGTCCACTTGGATTACTCTGATATATTCTAACTCAGTCGTCTTCTTTCCCATTAATGCCAAGCTGAAATTTGAGAGCTGTACACTAGCTTCCCTCAGCTTTAGCTGACATCAAAGGCTATTGTTCATTAGAGTGACTCCCTGTGTTTGTCAGATCATTTCCCTAGATGACATTTACAATGCTTACGCTTAGAGAGTTATAAAGTTACAGTCATTCAATCACTAGACAATTGTTACAATAAACAAAATCAATTAAGTTCAAGGCAAGTCCAGAAAATCTTGAGATCCTACATAACCAGATCAACACAGAGCAGCCTTCTACGAAATAAAATAAAGATCATATTTACAGGACTACAACAGACAAGAAAGGAGAGGGTGGCTGCAGCCTTCTTTCTGAACAATCTTTGCCAGAAACTGCTTGTGTGGTAAGCAAAATTTAACCTTTCAGGGAAGTCAAAACTTTCAAAGCAAGGCTGCGGAAACAAAGCATTACAGCAAAGTTGGACTTCTTTCTTGGTATTGCTTTTGATGGTACACAACCACAAGCAACGGCTTCCAACCTAAAGACTAGAAATATCATCTGTTGAAATAAAACGGAGCTATTCTAGTAATGTTTGATATTTTGTATGACATTTTGCTATTCATATTGAACAAAACCTTTGAAATAATGAGGAGAAACAACTAATTTGAAACATTGTATATCTAAGGAAAATTTTATCTAAATTACATCCTTGAAATGTTTTTCAACTACTAAGATTATTTCTTAAGGGTTATTGGGAATAATGTGTCTAATTCAAACCTGTCCCCTTGCTCATTGACTGTAACCAGCCACTGAAACAAAACAACTAACAATGACAACATCAATACTAATTAATGTTTATCTGATTTTAAAAGTTTCTTTTTTACTGCCATAAAAAAGAAAAAGAGATTTCTTCATTCGTGTACATGTTACTCCAGACTGATTCAATAAAGTGTGCCTATGTAGAATAGACGCAGCATGTCTATTCATATGTTAAGCATGTGCTTAACTTTGGCATCTTTTGAATTCTTTTGAATTACATGTGAATTTAATATCCATTTTGAACATAAATAGATTAAAGAAAGCTTTTGACTTCTTTCCTGTGCTGGGATATCAATGTTTATGATTTTCTTAACGGATGCTGTCTGACTGAAATGGAAAACAATCAACCTTTAAATGTCTTAAATGTCATGTGTAGTATTGTCTAGAACATTGTTCCAATGAGTCAATGTTAAGAAAATTATTCCACTTAACAGTGTATTTAACAATGACATAAAATTTAAATGAGGGCTGTACTCTTGCCGTGGGATGAAGCGCTGGAAGGAAGAGGGGTCCAAGAAAGTTGGTTAATATTCAAGGACCACCTCCTCCAAGCACAGCAGCAATGCATTCCTAAAAAGAGGAAGGCAGGCAGAAAAGCCAGGAAGACTGCGTGGATGAACAAGGAGCTCCTGGAACTGACCAAAAGAAAAAAGGAGGCCTACAGGGAGTGGAGACAGGGGCGGGTAGCCTGGGAGGATTACAGAGGAATCGTTCAAGCAGCTAGAGAGCAGGTTAGACAAGCTAAAGCCCAGCTAGAACTAAATCTGGCCAGGGACATTAAGACAAACAAAAAATCCTTCTATAGGTATATCAGCGAGAAAAGAAAGACTAGGGAAAATGTAGGCCCTCTCCGGAAGGATACGCAAGAACTGGTTACCCGGGACAGCGACAGAGCTGAGGTACTCAATGACTCTTTTGCCTCAGTCTTCACAGACACGGACAGCAGCCGCACTGCCC
This sequence comes from Pluvialis apricaria, assembly GCA_017639485.1. Lineage (NCBI taxonomy): Eukaryota > Metazoa > Chordata > Aves > Charadriiformes > Charadriidae > Pluvialis > Pluvialis apricaria. The sequence goes on along the minus strand of CM030011.1, from coordinate 36,216,159 downwards.
AAGACGCAGATTGCAAAGGAGAGGATTGGGAAAATGGAGCACCGCCCACTGTAGATGAAGATAAAGTGAGAGACCACCTGAGGAACCTGAAGGTGCACAAGTCCATGGGACCTGATGAGATACATCCGCGGGTCCTGAGGGAACTGGCAGATCAAGTCGCGAAGCCACTAGCCATCATATTTGAGAAGTCGTGGCAGTCTGGCGAGGTTCCTGCCGACTGGAAAAGGGGAAACATAACCCCTATTTTCAAAAAGGGAAACAAGGAAGACCCGGGGAACTACAGGCCAGTCAGTCTCACGTCTGTGCCTGGCAAGATCATGGAGCAGATCCTCCTGGAAACTCTGCTGAGGCACACAGAAAACAAGGAGGTGATTGGCGAGAGCCAACATGGCTTCACCAAGGGCAAGTCATGCCTGACAAATTTGGTGGCCTTCTACGAAGGGGTTACAGTGGCAGTGGACAAGGGAAGATCTGCTGATGTCATCTACCTGGACTTGTGCAAAGCGTTTGACACTGTCCCACACGATATCCTGGTCTCTAAATTGAAGAGACATGGATTCGATAAATGGACCACTCGGTGGATAAAGAACTGGCTGGATGGTCGCACTCAAAGGGTTGCGGTCAACGGCTCGGTGTCCAAGTGGAGAGCAGTGACGAGTGGCGTTCCTCAGGGGTCGGTACTGGGACCCGTGCTGTTCAACATCTTTGTTAGCGACATGGACAGTGGGGTAGAGTGCACCCTCAGCAAGTTTGCTGATGATACCAAGCTGTTTGGCGAGGCAGACACGCTGGAGGGGAGGGATGCTATCCAGAGGGACCTGGACAGGCTGGAGAGGTGGGCCCAAGCCAACCTCATGCAGTTCAACAAGGCCAAGTGCAAGGTCCTACATCTGGGTCGGGGCAATCCCAAGCACAAATACAGGCTCGGCGGAGAATGGCTGGAGAGCAGCCCTGTGGAGAAGGACCTGGGGGTGATGATTGATGAGAAGCTCAACATGAGCCAGCAATGTGCGATCGCAGCCCAGAAGGCCAACCGTATCCTGGGCTGCATCAAAAGAAGTGTGGCCAGCAGGTCAAGGGAGGTGATTCTGCCCCTCTACTCTGCTCTCGTGAGACCCCACCTGGAGTACTGCATCCAGCTCTGGAGCCCCTAACGTCGGAAAGACATGGACCTGTTGGAGCTAGTCCAGAGGAGGGCCACAAAGGTGATCAGAGGGCTGGAGCGCCTCTCCTGTGAGGACAGACTGAGAGAGTTGGAGCTGTTCAGCCTGGAGAAGAGAAGCCTCGGGGGAGATCTTATTGCGGCCTTCCAGTACCTAAAGGGGGCCTACAGGAGAGCTGGGGAAGGACTTTTTACAAGGGCATGTAGTGATAGGACGAGGGGGAATGGCTTTAAGCTGGAAGAGGGCAGGTTTAGATTAAACATTAGGAAGAAGTTTTTCACTTTAAGGGTGGTGAGGCACTGGAACAGGTTGCCCAGAGAGGTTGTTGAAGCCCCATCCCTGGAGGTGTTCAAGGCCAGGCTGGACGTGGCCTTGGGCAACCTGGTCTAGTGGGAGGTGTCCCTGCCTATGGTAGGGGAGTTGGAACTCGATGATCTTCAAGGTCCCTTCCAACCTAAACCATTCTATGATTCTATGATTCTTTTTATTTTCAGAAATACTGAAAGCACACTAAAGTAAGTTAAAGATTTTTCTCCCATCCTTTTTCATTCCACAGAAGATAGAGCACTAACATGTCTATAAATGAATACAATCTTTCTCTTTAGAAGAACTTAAAGAGATAATATTATTACTCTGCTATTCAGCAATGCCAGAAGCAACTCCATGGGTGCACTGTTAAACAGTAGAGACATGTTGTTCTTAACATTACACAGAAGAGTAATTTTATTGGCATTATAATCCATATTGAGTATAACATCCTTGGGAACCTAGAATCAGACACACTCAACAGAGGTGTTATTAAATAAAGGTGAATATGACATATCTATATTTAACATAATATTGAGAATACTGTATGAACATTATAATGAGAATAACATATATTACTGAAAGTAATTTATTAGACATGTGACAAAGTTCATATTTAGATTTCCCACATCTTTCTATATTGTGGCTTACAGAAATAAAAAAAAAAAATCCTAGAAGACAGACATAGCTCTTGCATTAAGTTCATTCTGCTATACAATCAGAGATAAAATGCCTGAAATTTGGCTTTCTCAAACAGAGAGACTTTAAGTGTAATAACTGTATGTTGGTAAAACACTGTATGGAAGTTTTTAACTCACCATCATTCTTTAAAAAGCTGCGGTCAATCTGAAGATGTTTTTCAAACATACAGGAGTTAAATATGGGACATTACTGTTGCAAGAAGTCTAATACATATATAAGAATGATATTTATGCCCCCTATGTAATTTTCTGCCACTGAATGGAACCACAGTTGAAAATTGGTACTTTAACAGCTATAGCTATGCCAAACTGACTGACAGAGGCGACATGGTAAATATAGCATCCACTGTATCTCTTGTATCTTAAGACATGCAGAAACTTGGATATCTGACTTCTACCATCAAAAGAAAAAGAAGTCTCAATGACATGGAAAACCAGTCGTACGTTCATGATGACTTCTAAATCTTTCTATAAACATGTACCACATTTTCAATAAAAAGATTGGCAATCATCTGTATTATTTGTTAATAGTAACCCCACAAAACTGATCTGACATATTTTCATTTCCTGAATCAGCATCGTAAGCAGCATAAACGTCACGTAAACTGATCAGTATAGAAAGACCCTAGGTTGTCCTCACATAACCCAATGAATTTACTGAATGAGGCTTAGCTTTTCTGATGCTGATTTTGGTTGGTTAATTTATTTAAGAAATAAATAATTTCTGGAGCTAATTGAACATAGAAATTAATCATGGAAATCCAAGGGAACCTTAAATTTAGTTCATTAACTGACATTCTGTTTTAATCTTTATTAATTAGCTATAACAATGTCACTACCAGTGCAAGAAATGGACACCAAGCACCAGAACACAATGCTGTTACATATTGACCCAAAATAAAAATTTGGTATTGCCTTAATTAATCTAGACATCCACTAGGAGGAAAAAAAAAAAGTGTCCTCTTAACTAAGCTTTGGAATGATTGCTTATTCTTGTCTCCGTCTCCTGTGAACTCTATAGGAGTTCAACAGGTGTGTCTTTCAGACAGGAAATAACAGCACTCATCAGGCTTTATCAAATAATTATTTGGTTATTCCATAACAAAACTGGGATGGAGATATATTCAGTCAGTATGGTTAAGAGTAGATGAAACTCATTCAATATGCATTCTGTTGTGTATCTCCATTATTCCAGTACAAGAGGATCAGGATAATATTGGAGGAAGAATCACCTTGGAACACTTCAATTTAAGTATTTACAAGACAAATTCACATGTCACTTTTGGAAAAAGCACATCATGTAAACACTAAGATGCTATTGAAAATTTACACATCAGTTAATTTCCTACTTGATGTTCTTCATGTATCGCCATGCTTTTTTATTCTGAATGAATAAGTTAGACAGAATACAAAGACATGTTGAGCAGGTTTTTCTTATAAGATTTTGACACCTGTTATTTATCCTTAAGTACCAAAACTATACTAATTTTCTTGGATTTCTTCAAAATTTAATCTTAAAAACATTAGTTCTTAATTCAACATCATAGATTACATTGAGAAAATGTGACGGATTGAAAGACACGGACTCCGATATGCAAGGTCGAAATCGAAATCGAAATCCCCTTTATTAAGCAAGCGTGCTCTTTATATACTTTTCTACCAAGGCCAGTGATTTTCCACCTTACTTGTTTACACCATCGCGTACTTTAAAAGATAATGTTCCCACCTTATCTAGGGTGTTGCGTCCCACAACTCCCTCATCTGCCAAAGCAGCTGCTGCAGCTGCTCATTCCTCCCATGGCGTATGGCCTATTAGTTCTACCACACTTAACCCATCTTTTGCCTCAGTCCCCACAAGAAAAGTAGTATCTCTTTCTTATTATTTTTAAGATGCATTAGAGATGACCCAGGAAAAACACATCATGCTTCATACACATTTGGAGAAAATGTGAGACTGACATATTCAGTGCTATAGCAGAAAGTACTCAAATATGTGAAAATGGTGCTGAAAGGTATATAAATATCCAAAACAAGAAGATTCTTCAGTTCAGCACTATGATTAAGCTGCATAATTCCTTGTCCCAGCATTTTATAGATGCTAAGAGTTTATATAGGGAAGTCTAAAAAAGTAAATCAAAAATAAAGCTTTTGAATAGAACTGAAAGACACCTCTTCACTGTAGGTTGGGAGAGTAATTGATGAAGTTTCACTTTATGTTTTCCTTAGGCTTACACAGTTTCTGAAGTTTCTGTGTTTTGGCCACTGTTTTGAAAATTTCATCAGACTGTTTTTATGGCTGTCCTGATGTTCTTACTGAGATTTCCATCTTGTCTTTTTCTTGCTCTTGAGTGCTAGGCTCTAAATATATCATGGTTTCCATCTGTAAATCCATCTCAGCAGCTACTTCCCCAAGGCTTTTGAGAACTTATTGCCACTGTCCTTTTATCCATATACTAGCATAGTTAGGAGGTTTAAGCAGAGGCTTTCATCAGTGTCCTGCATTATTCATGGGCTAATTCTTGCATTGGAACTTCTGCCTCTTCATTTCTGGAGTGAGTTAAAACTTTCTAAGCAAAGCCTCTCTTCAGTACTCCCCTCCCTCCCTAAAATGAAAACTGGTAGGACTTCACTGTCCAGCTTGAGGTGTAAAGAGAAATCCTGAAGCCTGCTGCAGCTCTGTAGGTGCTCAGATATTGTATGACTGCTGAAGGTGGGAAGGTGCCAAATTCAGAGCCTGTCACAATGAGACAATCATTAAACGTTAGGTCACTTTGAGTTTATTCATTAGTTCATTGTGACTCCCATTTCTGATGCTGCCTTGTAACTCCAGTGCATCTTTTTGTTCTTTCTCATTTGCTGTGGCTTTATTTTAAATTATTTTATTTTCTAATCAAACTGGAATTCTTCTGATAGGCTAACCGAATTTAGCTAGGCTGTATCTAAGGACCAAAACTATTCTAATTGACTGTTCCAAAAAGGAAATGAACTTCTGGCTGGAGGAAATAAACTACCCAAGAATGTTTTTATAGTAATGCTGCTTTAGCAGTGGTCTTAATTCTGTTGCCTTTCCCAGTGTATATGCCTCTCTCAAAGCAAAGCTTTTTATACTCATGTCTGTCAGATAGTGTTTGTTCCAGAGTGGCTCGTCAATCCCTTCTTTAGCTCTTTCCACAAGCATTCAGCTGCTTTTCAATTTTTATAATCCTGCTATGTCCCAGATTGACTCTAACAGTTTTCCATAGGACAGAGTGCTTTCCTGCGAGCAGTCTTTTCTATTGTGTAGACGTTCTACTCCCAATAGGAGTGTTTCTGGTATATACATATGTGTGTGTATGTGTATAAAAAATTATTGTTCTGAATTTCTCTACCCAAATTAATTTAAAAAATCAACCATATTGACATACAGATTTTATTGCTGTTTGTAATAATTTAGGGACTGGTAAACTGCTACAACCTCTGATTGTGTTTCTGTAAACTCTAAGCACGCTGTCTCCTCTTACATGGTTGGTGCTAGGCATGTGGAAAGGTCTCCAACAGATTCCTGAGTTACTGGTTGGCAAACTGGGTCATGCAGTATAGAAGAACATAGCCTTTGGATACTCTGGAGACTTTTTATTGGAGTACAGATTACCCTAAAACTGCCTCTAATTTTAAAGATTGCAACCCTCAAAGGAAAAGATGTCTTTGATGTTAGTGAGTTATCTCAAAACAGTTGGAGATACAATAATAGCCTATCAAAAAATAGCATCAACATGTGGCAACCTACATATCATCAGGTCTCAAGACAACATTTAGCCATGAACCAGATAAGCCTGAGGTTTCTTTTTCTTTAATTAACCTTAATTAGGTTGTCGTTCTGAAGTTTCTTCATGAAGGAACAATTGGCGTCATTGGAATACTGGGTGGAATTTTCACTGAGTTGTTTTCAGAAGAACTGCACTTAGAGCAGGTGGGCAAAACTGTTTCAAGATACGTTCATTCCCACAGGTACTGTACTTACTCAGATGCAGGTTGATTTTTAGGATGTCTTGCATGTGCACATATCTTTGTGAACACACACAAAAGCAAAATATATTGTTTCACTTGAAAATAAAGTCTTATAGAGTTTCTTACTACCTCAACATCTTTGTGGCTGACAGAACTACTATTCTGATGATTAATCCTTTACCATTTAAGTGTTAATTTCTGATACTTGTGTCATACTCAGATGACTTTCATGTATATTCAAGAAAAGAGTTTGCTTTTACACACCTCCTGACTGCCATCTCTCGATAAACATTGTAATGTTTCCATTAGTGGGTCACAATACCTTTCCTTGATGGTAGAAGTCTTCTATTTGCTTAAAAATGAGGACAAAATTATGTGTATTTATAACTATGCATAATAAAAATTTTAACAATCATGGAAATATAATGATTAATTTTGTTTTCTGGCAGTTCATATTTATGACTTGCTAAAATTACCAGTATTCTACTTAGGTACATTTGTACAGTAATATGATAATTCAGTCATTGGGCATTTTAAGAAACAAATGCTGCTATTATCAGATGATAAATGATTAACACAATAGACATTAGTACTGACTGAATAGCATTAATCTGACAAAATAATTTTTTAAGTAACTTATTTATGGTTTCTCTCTTAATGATTTTACTTATCTAAAACAAAGCCAACATTAGGAAACTACTTTCTGTAAGTTTTTTCTGATTACATGAATAATTCAATCTGTTAAACAGTAAATATGAATGAATGACATATTTGCTTGCTGGAAACTTTTTTTACAGCAATTCTAAAAGCCCAGAAGCCAAATAATACACACAGTGGAAATAGAAAAATGTTATGCATTTGAAAAACTGCTTTTCCCAATGTTTCCCAAGTAGCTTCAGGATTGTTAATGATAAAAACTTCATGTTCTAATAACAAGCTGCATGATATAATGATAAGTAATTTGTATTCCCATTTTTTTGCTAATACGTTTAAGAACATAAATAGGTAAATATCCCTGAAATTGCTGTTTGGAGTCCAGTGTAAAAATTAAAAGTGTTTTCTATTCTGAAAAAAAATGAAGAATAGTTCCATATTGAATGGCTCTAATTTTTTTTTTCCCAGGAATTTTTGGCACAGATCTGGACTGAATAAAGAAGAATGAAAGGAAAGGAGTCACAGATAATCTCCAGGATTTTCTTGTTATTTTTTCCCTTTTACCCAGTGAAATCTTCCTATGACTTTTTTTTCCCTTTTACTTTAATTCTGAAAGAGCCTTTGACAATTTACCCCTTTAATGACAAAGTACAAACTCTATGCAGTTACTTATCTGCTATTATATAGAAGAATTCTTTGTCCTTTCTTTTTGTGTCTATCTTGAGCATCACACTTTTTCAGAAGTACAAATAAAATTATGTGTATGTTGGAGAAAGTCTAATATGGAAAATGGTTTCAGCAATTAATAGGATAAATGTAAGGTTGCAGTTTAAAACAAACAAACAAATTTAATCTGATCAATGTACCAACTATTTCTAGAAGATACTTTAGTCCATGCAATGTTACAGTTAAAGTAAATAAAAAGAGAATGGTCTATGTCGTTTCACACCATGACATTATTCTGTAGCCAAACTCAGTATTTGGAAATTATCTTACACTACAAATGAGTAAATATTCTAACTATAGGAAGAGAAAACTACATTGCCGTCCCACTTCCTTCAATGGGAGCTGCTTATTTCAGCACATTTGAAAGTAAGGTCATAATCTTATGACTTTGACTATATAGCACATCATAACCTTAAGCTTGAAGCTTTAAGCTTCAGATTTGTTCTATTTTCAGGGGGACTCAGTCATCTTCTCTCTACTCTTAAGACAATTGTCTGTACTCGCAGCTACTGTCTATGTCCAAGTTTAGGTTAACATTTGCATAATGTTGTAAAAAATGGGCTCTTCAGCAGGGTAAGTCTAATTGCAGCTTCAATATTAAAAAAAATAAAGATCTATAACTATATCTATTACTCATTCCCACAGCTCTTCTGTCCTCCCCTGCCTCCTTTAGCAAGCAACTCTTCCTTCTGTTTGGAGCTTCATAATTTCAAATTATATATTTGAATGATGAAATATCACAAGCAATTTCACACAGTTTCACTGGATTCATTTTCATTATTGTTTTTACTAGCAAATAGTAACGTAGTTTCCAATTAGAGTTTTTCTTTCAGAAATCTATTGGGTCTGTAACTGCTGCTAAAATAGCAGATAAAGCTATTTGATTTATGACTCATACTACTGGAGTCTATTATTCTTCAGCTTATTTTTAAAAAAAGTTAAATATTGTATTGATGGGTGATGGCCATAATATAACTATGGTACCCTTTGAAAATCAAGGAATGGTTGGATGAGAAATGATCCATGTTACTAAGGGGAGCAAAACCATCTTTGCCAACAGACTGGCCAAGCTGTTAATTAGAGCTTTGAAGTAGGAATAATGAGGGAGGGAGACAATGAGTAACTATCAGGTGAGGAAGTGGTGGACTGAGTATGGGATGATGTGAACATAAAGGACCTAGTAATCAGCAAAAATGGACTGAAGTGGGGTTACCCCAAGAGTATGCATATAATTAAGTGCTTATCAGACAGCATTATGGGGAAAACTCCCATATTCTTTCCGGGAAATCAGCATGACTGGTCTGTACACTACTATATGCATCATGGAGAACACACAGGAAGAATTTGAAGTCTATGTACGGTTACAGAGTATGATCTCATTGGGATCACAGAGATATGGCGGGATAGCTCACATGACTAGGGTGTTGCAACACATGGATATAGGCTTTTTAGGAAAGAGACATTGGGTAGGTGAGGAGGTACAGTGAGAATGCCTGGAGATGGCTGATAAGACAGAAGAGAGTTTATGGGTCAGGATTAGAGGACAGACCAAAATGGACAATATTATGATGACTGTCTCCTACAGATCCCTTGATCAGGAAGATGTAGATGAGGCCTTCTTTTCACAACTGGAAGAAGCCTCATGTTCGTAGGTGCTGGTCCTCTTGGGAGACTCAGCTTGTGCTGAGGTACCACCCTAAAGTCTCCTGAAGGGATAGCAAAAGACCACCAATCCAGGAGATTACTGGAGTGCAATGATGATAACTTTATAACACAGGTGACTGAGAATTGAGTTATTTTGCTGGACCTCATAATTTGGAATAAGAAAGGATAGGTTGAGAATGTGATGGTCTGGGGCAGCCTTAGCTGCAGTCATCACGAGACAGTGAAATTCAGGATCCTGAAAGGAGGGAACAAGGCAAAAAACAGATTCACTACCCTGGGCTTCAGAAAAGCAGAGTTAAGCCTGTTCAGGGCCTAAGTTCATGTTGGAAGAATCCCATGGGAGGCAGTCCTGAAGAGAAGAGGGGTCCAGGAGATGTGGTTGGTTTTCAAGGATTTCCTCCACGCTCAAGAATGACCCATCTTGACAATCAGAAAATCAAGGAAAGGTGGCAGGAGACCTGCATGGATGAAAAGAAGCTCCTGATAGAACCCAAATATGAAAAGGAAGAATACAAGAGGTGGAAGCAGGGACACAAGAGGAAAACTAGGGAAGATGTTGGTAACTCCTAAATGGGGCTAGGGACCTGATGATAAAAGATATCAAAAGGGCAGAGGTACTCAATAGCTTCTTTACCTTGGTCATTTCTTCTATAACCTGCCTTCAGGAATGTCAGAACCCTGAGACAAGAGAAAATGTCCGGGCTATGGAACACTTACTCTTGGTGGAGAAAGATCAAGGTCAGGGAATATTTAAACAAACTGGACATGCACAAGTCATAGAATAGTCTGGTTGGAAGGGACCCTAAAGACCATCTAGTTCCAACCCCCCTACCATAGGCAGGGACACCTACCACTAGACCAGGTTGCTCACAGCCCATCCAACCTGGCATTGAAGCTTCCAGGGTTGCGGCACCCACAGCTTCCCTAGGCAATTTGTTCCAGTGCCTCACCACCCTCACAGTAAACAATTTCTTCCTAATAGCTAATCTAAATCTACCCTCTTACAGGTTAAAACCTTTCCCCCTCATCCTATCACTACATGCCCTTGTAAAAAGTCCCTCTCCAGCCTTCCTGTAGGCCCCCTTTAAGTAAAGACTGCTATAAGGACTTGCCGGAGCCTTCTCTTCTCCAGGCTCAACCCCAACTATCTCAGCCTGTCTTCATAGCAGAGATGCTTCAACTCTCTGATCATCGTTGTGGCTCTCCTCTGGACTTGCTCCAACAGGTCCATGTCCTTATGATTTTGGGGGCCCCGGGGCTCGACACAGTACTCCAGGTGGGGTCTCGTGAGAGTGGAATGGAGGAGCAGAACCACCTCCCTTGACCTGCTGGCCACACTTCTGATGCAGCCCAAGGTGCAGTTGGCCTTCTGGGCTGCAAGCTCCCATTGCTGGCTTATGTTGAGCTTCTCATCAACCAACACCCCAAGTCCTTCTCCTCAGCACTGCTCTCAATCCATTCTCTGCCCAGCCTGTATTTGTGCATGGGATTGCCCAGCCCATGTGCAGGACCTTGCCCTTGGCCTTGTTGAACTTCATGAGGTTTGCACAGACCCACTTTTCAAGCCTGTTCAGGTCCCTCTGGATGGCATCCCTCTCCTCCAGTGTGTTGACTGCCCCACCGAGCTTGGTGTCGTCGGCAAACTTGCTGAGGGTGCACCCAATTCCACTGTCCATGTCACCAACAAAGATGTCAGATAGCATGGTCTCAATACCGACCCCTGAGGAACACCATGCGTCACTGCTTGCCACTTGGACATCGAGCTGTTGACTGCAACTCTTTGAGTGCGATCATCCAGCCAATTCCTTATCCACCGAGTGGTCTATCCGGTCAAATCCATGTCCCTCCAATTTAGAGGCCAGGATTTCATGCAGGACAGTGTCAAATGCCTTTCACAAAGGCAGGTAGATGACATTAGTTGCTCTTCCCTTATCCACCAACACTGTCCATGAACTTTGATGGGATACACCCAGGAGTGCTGAGGGAGCTGGTTGATGTCATTGGAAGGCCACTCCTAGTTATCTTTGAAAAGCCATAGTGTTCAGGGGTGGTTTCAAAGGGCTTGAAGAAGCCTGCTGCAATGAGACAACTTGTTTGGTGAATGAGGGCAGAACAGTGGATGCTACTTATCGCAACTTCAGTAACACTTTGGGCACTGGTGTAACACCCTCATTAACAAGTCAACAATAGCTGATGAACTGTCATACCACTGATGGACAGTGGTATGGACTGTAAGCTGCCCAAATTGCCAGTCTCAGAAGGGTTCTGATGAGTGACATGAAGTCCAGTTGGAGGCCAGTCACTGGTGGAGTACTCCAGGGATCAGTCCTGTGGCCAATACTTGTCAATGTCTTCATTTATGACCTAGATGACAGAAAAGTTCACAGCAAGGTCACAGACAATACAAAACTGGAACAAAAGGCTGATATACCAGATAGGTTTGCTGCCATTCTGAGGAATCACATGGGGGTAGAGAAATGGGCCAATAACAATCTTACACAGTTCAAAAGAGGGAAATGCAAAATCCTACACCTGGGGAGGAATAACTGCTGGACAACAGTACAGGCTGGAGGGTGACTAGCTGGAAGTCATCTTGGCAGAAAAAGACCTACGGGGTCATCACTGGGGGACATCACTGACTGAAACAGTAATGTGTCCTCACAGCAAAGGTGGCCAACAGCCTCTGGGGCTGCATTAAGCAGAGCTTTTCCAGCAGGTTGAGGGAGGTAATCCTTCCTTTCTGCTCAACACTGATGAGGTCACATCTGGAATAGCGTTCAGATCCAGGCTCCCCAGTATGAGAAAGACATAGACATACTGGAGAGGGTCTGGCAAAGGTCCACAAAGATGTTTAAGGGTCTGAAGCATCTGTCATAAAAGGAGAGGCTGAGAAAGCTGGAATTGTTCAACTCAGAGAAGAAAATGCTGAGGGGGACCTTACCCATGTGTGTAAATACCTGATGGGAGGGTGGCAGTGCAGAAGTAGCCGAACTCTTTTTCAGTGGTTCCCAGTGTCAAGACAGGATACAATTGGCCCAAGCTGAAACACAGGAAATTCCATTTAAACATAAGAAGAAATTTTGGTTTGGGTTGGGCTTTTTAGTTTGTGAGGGTGTTTGAACATGGAAACAGGTTGTTCAGAAAGGATGTGGAATCTCTGTTCAAGGGGAGGGTTAGTCTAGATGATATTCAGAAGTGCTTTTCAAACTCAGCTCTTCTAGGATTCTGTGGCATAGATGATACTTTTCAGTATTAAGTAAACTCACCATTTAAAAGACTTCATATGTCTATGAAATTAGGCAAATCAGAAATTAGACATCAAAAGTATGCCAAGATATTAAAAAAACCTCCAAACTTTCTGAGATTCTTTTAACTTTCAATTGGATTAACACGTACTTTGTGTCCTTTATGCTTTCCCTTCCAACATAAAGCCAATGCCATTAATGCAACCCACTACCATAACATACACCCCTGAAAATGACTTTTGTAGTTAGTGTTCCCATTTGGCAGCTATCAAGTGTCATGTTTTTAATTTAAATATAGAGAAACATAGAGACTGCACCAAGCTGTAGGTAAGTGTAATTTTCCATAACTGTATGGCCCTCAGAGTTAGACTAATCAACACTTTCAGAGAGCCTGTCTTTTTTTCTTTTTCAGAACCAGTGCTTTTTTTCCTGTGTTGCCATTCAACTGTCATTCAGTCTCCTAATATAACCTAACCTTTCAAGGTTCTCTGAATGAACTAATTCAATTGACATTCAAAGCATCTTATTGTCATGTATTGCTGTATCATATTGATTTTCATTAGGTAATGTTTACAAGCACCATAGCATCACCTGAAGTTCTTATTACCACAAAAGAGCTATTAAAATTAAGGGTTATTCAGTGGCACATGAGAAACTTTAAGTTCTAAAATATGTATGTTAACATTATTTATTCAAAATGGATACTCTTTTAGCTCAAGCCTTTAACTTCAATTTTACATACATTTTGGCAGGATATCTAAGTTATTTGAATTCAACAGAAGACTTACATTCACTGACGGATAATGATTCAAAATGCAAATTATTCATCCTGAATAGTACAGGGTACCCATAATCCTTAGTACTTTAATGAAATTTAACAATGTTATACATTGGTTTGGGTTTTTTTTTTGTCTACCAGAATGCAACAGTTTTATCAACCCAATGATTTGGTTCAAATTTTCTACAACAGGTAGACACAGGTGGACAACATAACAACTAGTTCAAAGCTTTAACTGTCAATACATGTAAGATCAGGTTCTTTTCTGTAAATTGTAAATTGAAATCAATTTCCAACTTATCTAGGAAAGAATCCTTCAAAACAAGAAAATCACACAGAGCTGTTCCCTTAATGATCAGTGTAATATAAAAGTGTATGCCAGATACTTTTGAGTTAGAGTTCCAAACTTTGAAATATTTGAGTTAGATTAAACTTGATATTTTTTTCCCATTTTCCTTGGATTGATAATTTTCCCTCTTTCCACTTGATTTCTGTATATATTTTGGTTCTTGTGTGAGCCAACACAGGCAGGATGCAGGAACAATCACAAAACCATGGATGATAGGCAAAGAACAAATTTGATCTTGACACCTCAAGGACCAGGGAATCTCCGAAGCAGCACCTGGACAGAGGCACGCAAGTGGAGGATGCAGGAACCGCAGACTGCGAGAGTCCTTGATAGTGAGAGAGTCCTTGTTAGGGAGAGAGAGTGAGTGAGTGTCTGAACCTGCTGTTCTCACCTGTATATCAGGCATAGTTTTCCACTGTGCTTTTATCTTCTCCGACAGCTGGGCAGAAATCACACACATGTTCAATGAGGTGCCTCTGAGTCCATCACAGGACTATGTTATCTAAATGCAGATGTTCTACTTGTTGAGCACATAAAACTAAACAATGATTAGTGCGATAAATGTTTTTTCTGACACACCAGATATGGGTCACTTGAGCATGTTTACAATCCTCCTCACCAATCTTCTGTTACTTTCCCACAGTTCTCAATGGGGATCGCCCAAGAATATTCATTGTATAACTCAGAAAGACGCAGAACTGAGTTTTCCTTACATTTTGTTTTAATCTTATTTCTCAGACCAGACCTTATCAGTGCACTTAATACATTTGTTCAGTTGCAGGGAAACAGGTGATAAGGAAAGGTGAAAGTGAGACTGGAATGGAGACCTGGACTCAATTTGTCTTGCAACTAGGTGAATTTAAAATGTTTTTGTGATGCCACTTAAGGAGGGCTACTTACTGAGCATTGCTCTGTACTTTGCTTGCAACAATATCTGCAGATTTGTCTTTCTGGATTCAGATATAGACAAACTAGACAATATAAACAGGAATCAAAATAAGGAAGACAGAAATATACTGATAAATGGCTGTTGTGTTTGGTTTCTTTTTTCCTTTTCTTTTAAAGTCAGCTTGTAGTTAGACTTAATAAACAGCATATGCCTGTTGATATAATAATAGTAGAAGTAGTCCAGATTTCTATCTGGCATTGCTGTTGATTAAGTTGCAGAAAGCTGAAGGTTCTTCAGCTATAAAGATTTGATTCAACCCTACTTGTAGATATGTATAATATGAAAGCTAGAAAGAAACAGAATTGTACTACCTTACCAAAAAAAAAAAAAAAAGAAAAAAAGAAAAATGTATCAAGATCCTACTTTCTAGGATGAGGTTAAAGCACAGTGCTCAAGACTCAGACAGGAGATAGATGTACTTTCAAAATGTGTGGATGAGTTGCATCCATGGGTATTTTAAAACTCAGCCAAGGAGAAATTTCTGCCATTCACATTCATGACTATGAAGTCTTAGAAAACGGATTAAACTGAAGTGGTAGGAAGCTAACGACACAGAATTTCAAAAGGGTGGGAGAGAAACAATATATCTGTCAATTTTAAGTCAGTAACTTTGATGTTAACCACACAAACAAAAAAATCAAATAAAATGTAATGCACTGTATAAAAAAATTAATGAGTAGTTTCATCATGAATGTCAATCGCACCATTCTGTATAACACAGCTCTTACCCAGTATATATATATAATCATACTTAAGGGGTGTTAGTGCATGTATACTTAAGCTTTATGCTTTAGATACTAAGTTGGTTTGTCTAATTTGTTTAAATATCAAAATTGGTTTAATGCCCACAGAAAAATGTAAAAAGAAGCTCAGAAACTAGTTGAAGATAGTGAATCATCATCTGTGAATTACTAGTGGGAGGGGTAGTTCTTATGGTGTAGACTGGTATCCATTCCTGCCAGAACTCATCAAAGGTTACCTCGATTGAGTCCCCCTATCTTTCTCTTTTGCTAAGCAGACACTGCAGTAAGTGGATGGAAAAGCAAGGGAAATGGTTAGGGAAAGGTCAGTGCCTCTTATGCACAACATGCATAAGAAATCCCCTTTGTAATAAGCCCCACATCAAGTTGAAAATCAGAGATCTTCTCTGAGTAATGGGATCACATACAGGTCTGAGTTGTGCCAGAGATATTCAGTACACTTTTAGTGGCCATGAAGATGGTAAAATCTCAGAATAATTAATCTTGAAGAGGATTTCTCAAGGCCAGCTAGTCCAATCACTGGATCCTGAGTACAAGCTTCACACAATCACAGGAAAAACAAAACAAAGCAAAGCAAATCAAAACAAAACAAAAGCTAATGCGTATGTTGATCACTATGAGTACAAATAGCATTGAGTAGCAAAAGGGAAGAGGCACTCCCTTGATAAACCAGTCAGATTGTTACTGGACTAATATGTCTAATTCAGATTCCCACCCTTCAGAAATGATGTTGAAAAAATAGCTCACTTGAGAGTGATTACAAGGCCTGGAGAATCAAAAATGTAAAATACCTGAAGACTGTGCCATAAGTTTAAAAAAACCACAGCTATTGTTATTTAGTTTACAGATGGTCATAAAGTAACTATTTTGTGTTCTATATATATGAGCTATAAAATATGAGTATACAACCTGTTTCTGAAAATACGATTATTTGAAACTTAGAAGAAAGAGATACAAAAAATCATTGGGTGAATATTGAAACAAAATCTATCAAGTCTCTGTGTAAGAGATTAACTACTGGAAAAAGTAAACAAGGAACTCATCCATGGAAGTGAAAGTTTTCTATGTCTCCAGGCTAACAGAACACTTTTCTTAATACAGTATGCTATTTGTCACTATGCAGTGTTTACTTATTGTCACTCTTATGTGAGTGTCATAAATGACATTGTTTGATGACTGTAATGTTAAAAGCTCGACAACATCTGAAATACCAGTTCCATGGGAAATGTCAGGTACAGATGTGATTTTCATTCAGCATCAGAAAAAACCCTTCGAAATAAAAGCGTTGAGGCTTTTATTTTATGGGGCAATCAAAATGCTACCTTTAGTTATAGATAATGAAAAAGCAACAATTAAAAGAAATCCTGTCAGATTCAAGAATCAACATTTTTTTTTCTTTTGAATTACTGAAACTCTCAAATACATTTTCTCTTTTTTAAAGGTGAACTATAAAAATAGTTATTTTTTCAAGATGCATGTGATGGTTTACAGTGTGGTATTTTCAGCTACTGTTTAGCCTTTTGTGGATGTCAGTAATAACATTTTGGGTTTCAGTTTGATTATGGGTTTAAATATTATTTAATTATTATTAAAGTAAATTATTCTAAAATATTAAATATACTGAGTATGATTAGGATTTTTAGACTGCAATTCTTTGTGTAGAAAATTCTGTTTGTCCATGTAAAAATGAAAACATGTATGCAGAAATTAAGGTACAGTGACTGTAAGTAAATGCAATACTAGCCTCACAGAATTCAGACATCCATTTGGCTATCTCTATACTTAATTAACATTGGTTTTGATTGTTTGTGTTGTTTTAGAAAACAACTTTACATTTGTCTGTATTATTTCCAATGTTCTGTCTGTCATATCTTGTTATCAGTTTGAGAAAGATTTATTATTTCCCATGTTATTCATCTTAGCAAAAATAGAGTTTATAATAATTTTTTTCTCATGACCAGGAGGTTTTATGTCACAGCAAACATACTGTAATAAAAGTTTTTTCTTGTCTACTCACCACTTCTACTTTAACCAGAAAAGATGTCATATGGCAGAAGATTCAAGATTCAAGTTTATTATTGTTAGACTTGTTTTCTACAAACTAGCTTGGTTTTCTACAAGTTAGTTTTGCTATAAAATTTTCCCCAAATGCATTTGCTGTTCCTGCAGAAAACTCAACAATTAAAGGCTAAAAGAATCTGGTCCTAGATTGGTTTACGCAAGTGCAATACAGTTTTTGGTGGTGTATTTTATATCATAGAATCATAGAATCATAGAATCATAGAATGGTTTCAGTTGGAAAGGAGCTTAAAGACCATATAGTTCCAAACCCCTGTGCCATGGGCAGGGACAACTCCCACTAGACCAGGTTGCTCAAAGCCCCATCCAGCCTGGCCTTGAACATTTCCAGGGATGGGGTATCACAACTTCTCTGGGCAATCTGTTCCAGTGCCTCACCACCCGCAGACTGAAAAATTTCTTCCAAATAGAGAATCTAAATCTACCCTCTTACAGTTTGGAACCATTTCCCCTCATCGTATCACTACACTCCCTGTTCAAAAGTGCCTCTCCAGCCTTCTTGCAGGCCCCTTTCAGATACTGGAAGGCTGCTATAAGGTCTCCCCAGAGCCTTCTCTTCTCCAGGCTCAACAATCCCAACTCTCTCAGCCTGTCTTCAGAGGAGAGGCACTCCAGCCCTCGGATCATCTTTGTGGCCCTCCTCTGGACCAGCTCCAACAGGTCCATGTCTTTCCGATGTTAGGGGCTCCAGAGCTGGACGCAGTACTACTCCAGGTGGGGTCTCACAAGAGCAGAGTAGAGCAGAAGAATCACCTCCCTCGACCTGCTGGCCACTCTTCTTCTGATGCAGCCCAGGATAGGGTTGACTTTCTGGGCCGTGAGCACACATTGCCAGCTCATGTTGAGCTTCTCATCAACCAACACCTTGAAGTCCTTCTCCACAGGGCTGCTTTCAATCCATTCTCTGCCCAGCCTGTATTTGTTCTTGTGATTGCCCCAACCCAGATGTAGAACCTTGCAGTTGGCCTTGTTGAACTTGAGGTTTGCACAGGCCCACCTCTCCAGCCTGTCCAGGTCCCGCTGGATGGCATCCCTTCCCTCCAGTGTGTTGACTGCTCCACCGAGCTTGGTGTGCTGCGCGTGCACTCAATCCAAACATCCACGTTGCCAACAAAGATGTTAAATGGTGTGGTCCCAGTACTGATACCTGAGTAGCACCATTCATCACTGGTCTCCACTTGGACATTGAGCCGTTGACCACAACTCTTTGTGTGCAACCGTCCAGCCAATTCCTTATCCACCAAGTGGTCTATTGCTTAAATCCATGTCTCTCCATATATACACCAGTTGTGGATTGCAATAGTTTAGTTCTAAGAAGTAAAGCAAGAACATAAAGAAAGAGGCATTGGATTCTTTCAGCAAATTTTATTTCAAAGATAATCTTAATTTTGTAGTGATACATGAAATTGAGAGGAAAACAAACTGAAAGCATTACAAAAGCACAAAAATCTTTCTACTTTAATATAATTTCAAAATAAATTTATAAATTCATCAAGCTTCCCATTAAATAATGCAGTTACCTGTCAGGCTTTGGTATCTTGAACATCTCTGCTAAACTTAACACTTTCCTGATGAAATGATTTGTTGCTTCCAAAACATTCTCCCTATTTACAGACATGATGTGCTATTAGTATCATCTAAGTATTAATTATGTATCCATTAAATCCCACAGAGTTCATTATTATCAAATGGCATGTCATTATGGTGGTTCAAAAATGCTATCAATGTTACAATTTCACACTTGGAGACTAATGCGCAAAATTAAAGAAAAAAAACCCACTTTCTTGGTTTTATACAAAACTCGCACTATATTTGTATTAAAATACTCAATGTAAATCCTGTAAAAATAAGCCACCTGTATTTTTTTCCTTTTTTAAAACACAGTCTGATGGATGGAATTCTTCTCAGAAAAAAATGTTGAGGGAGAACAATAAAAAAAGGAAGCACTACACAAGGTGACAGTTTGTCATTACAAAACAGAGTCTGACAAATAATTTTTATTAAGGAAGGACTATTTGCAGATTAATTAAAGAATTATTATTTGGCTTCTGTTAGTATCTGCAGACATGCAAATTATTTGCAGATAAATTACACATTACAAAAGGAAACCTTACCTCTTAAAAATACATGTCAGACAAACTTTCTTATGATTCACCATCTGGTGATCCTGGGTGGATATCCTAATATGGTGACATAGTGGGTTGCAATATCTCTATGAAGACCAACATTTTGTATAAGGATAGTATTATTTGAAATGCAGTTTTATGCAATTCAGAGTTCACTAGACTGCAGTATAGTCAACAGAGATGTGTACATTTTTAAAAATGTCTTTTTATTTTTTATAAGGATTCATCATTTCACAGTTATTTAAAATGAATTATTAGCAGAATTACGCATAAAATTTTTTATAGTTCTGATTCAGTAGATACGACAGTTATATCTTGAATCATGTCTGAATAAATATTGCAAAAGCAGCAGTGCCACATAGGGTATGATGTGGCTTAAGGAAATGTGTTGCTTGTCATAATATGTGGGAAGGAAGAAAAACAGCTTGGCTTTGGGAACACAGGATCAATTTGAAATAAATGCATATATATTGTTATTTGTAAATTGAACACATTCTATGTTGTATCATTGTAAAAAATAGAAGCACACAATGCTGTAAGACCATCTTTAAATCCAGCTTTTACATTAAAACTGCACTAAAAATGTATTTAATTTCAGTGATGTGTGTGTTATCAAACATACTATGGTAGGTTTTATCAACCTCTGAGACACACTATATATTATGTAGCCAGTGGTCACCTATTCAGTGAAAGGGAAAGGGCACATCAAAGAAAGAAAGAAACAAGCAAATAAAGTCAAAGGATTTTTAAGAGGACAAAGCCAAATAATAATAAAAAAGATTTACACTAGACATGGAAACAAGAGGTCAAAGGGTTTGCAAGGCCAGCATGTCTATATATGCTAAGATGACTTTCAGTCTTCTCAGTCTGGAACACTTAATTCATTTTCTATTTGTTATTTTGTTGGCAATGAAGTTGCTACACCATGCATTTGCCAGTATTGAATTGCATTTGTTTCATGTCAGAAAACCATATATAAAGGCCTTCCACTATTTTTTTGTTGTCATTGTTTGCCACAGCTCTGAACCTTGGAGTATTGAGTGTGCAGGGAATATAGTAACAAGTATGAGTATGTTTTAAATCTTCATCAAAGCTTGGTCTTTCATCCGTGGTCTTGTGGTCCCTGCATCCTGCCAGAGTCGGCTCACACAAGCAGGCTCAAGTTTTTCACCCAATTACATTTTTCATAAGAAAAAAGACTGCATTTTTAATTACTGAATGACAAGAGGTTTGTTTATAGTGTGTAGAGCTTAGGCTTCTGCTTCAGCCCATGCTTAGGAATGATCAAAACTGTCAGAGAAGAGAAAATAATAAAAGAAAAGGCTATACCCTCAGCCACTAAATCTACCCAATATTCAGGAACCAAGGTAAATTAACTTACATGAAGTTAATCCCATTAGACTACTGCCTATACTGGGGCTAATTTAAGTGTCTCCATGTATCACTCAATGTAGAGGTGATGTCAAAGAGCTTGGCATAGCATTCGATACCAAGTAGCTTCATCCTGGATAAGCTGCAGTACCCTCTATCTCCCAATGAAACTTGATGTGCAGAAAATGCAGAGGAACAAGTAAACTCCTGTTTTCTCTTTGGTTGTAAGAAATGTGTCAGCAGCTGTCATATACGGCATTCACTGCAAATTCCAGCTTCCGATTTAACAAGCTTATGGTCATTAACTCAGAAGTTGATTCTTCTTTTGTAAAATAGGTACAATCAATGATGTAATTGGGATGCTTGAGTTGATGTAGCCATCAAACAGAAATACTACACTCCTCAAAGGATTACGTGACAGTAGAAGAAAACACTTCTAAAATTAAACTGACTCTAATCTTCACTAAACAGCACCAGTAGTTCAGGTGCTCTGAGACTGTCTAAGCAGACAGTTTAATAAATTAGGTCTAACAAATCTTTATGACAGTAAATTGGATCCATTCTATCAGAAGATTTCCAGATAGCTTTTTTCCTCTGTAGTTCCTAAGTTTTGGTGTTTTCTTTACGAAATATTTTTTTTTTTTTTTTCTACCTGAATGTATGGAAGGCTAGAAATATTTATTTTAATAACTATAAGATTAGAAAGTATGCCCACATACAATTTCCTAAACTCAGATTTCCTAGCAAGACTGAGCAGACAGTAAAAATGTGATCCTGTTTTTAGAAGTGATAGGAATACTTAACGAAACCTTGATTTAGTTTTTATTGAAATTATTGCAATTATTTATTGCAAATAATTGGTAATATGTTCAGTAGACAAATTTATGCAAGTATATACATAGAATGTACATATGAATCATAGAATCAAAGCAGTTTGGGTTGTAAGGAACCTTTAAATATCATCTAGTTCCAATCCCCTGCCACTGGCAAGGACATTCTCCACCAGATCAGGTTGCTCAAAGCCCCGTCCAACCTGTCCTTGAACAGTTCCAATGGTCGGGCATCCACAACTTATCTAGTTGATCTGTCACAGTGTCTCATCATCCCTGTTGTAAAAAAATGTCTTACCTATATGCCATTTAAATCTACCTTCTTTTGGTTTAGAAACATTATGCCTTGTCCTGTTGCTGCAGGCCTTGGTAAACGTCTCTCTCCGACTTTCTTATAAGCCCTCTTTATATATTGAAAAGCTACAATAAGGTCTCCCCAGAGACTTCCCGTCTCCAGGCTGGACAACTCCAATTCTCCCAGCCTTTCTTCATAAGAGAGCTGTTCCAGTTCTCTGACCATTTTCGTGGCTTTCCTCTGGACTCACTCTAACAGGTCCATTTCCTTCTGTTACTGGGTACCCCAGAGCTGGATACAGATCTGCACAATATATAAAAATACATGGAAATAAACGTACACCAAAGAATGAATTTGTGGTATATATCTATATCTATACCTATTATATGTAATAAAAATAAACATAATATAGTTTCTTCATGATTATGACATTTGAAGAAAATCTTCTGTGCTTGCATCTGGGACTATATATGGTAAGGAAAATGCTAAGTTAAACAGGCATATAACTAAAATGTAAGAAGTAAACACCTTTCCCCCCTTATTACAAAAAGTAAAAAACAGTAATAGCATTTTTAATGTTCATTAGGTTGGAGAAGGTTTCAAAGTGTCCATTTCACCTTGATTCTCATTAGTTCAAGAGATATCACTAGGTTCTTAATTCATCAGATATCACTATTTCTCAGCCCACCTGGGTAGTATTTTCTTCATTTCTCCACATCACGTGTCATAGAAAATATATGCAATACTTTCATAAGAAATATTTGCATTGATAACAATGTTTATATAGCATGGGGTCCTGAAGCCCACATCCTCGAAGGTGATTATGTACCTAACTTCCACAAAAGCACATAATACCCACTGAAATCAGTTGTGGTTTCTCACAGTAGATACTATAAATGTATGGGATTGTAACGAACTAAGGGATTTATCTATTTCTGTCATAAATTAATCTCCTCATAACAATTATTTAGATTTAAGCTCCTGTATGAAATGTGGAGTTTCTTTATTTTCCCCTAAAATAAAGATCATATGTGTAAGAATTTTGTGATTCATACTGCAAGTGGCATTTTCTAGAAGCTCTTATTAGTACTAAAAATGCTTTACCATCTGTCTCCTCCTCTCTTCACTCATTTGTTTTGCTGTCTGGAGTCACGCTATTTACTTATTGAAGTAAGAAAGCAAGCAAGCATAAGGAATGCAGATATCCTTATTTCAGCAAACACTCTCCACCTTCTGCCTCCTGTCCCCTGAGTAAGCTTCTTTTGCATGAAATCACATGCTTTGATGATGTATACCATCAATATAGACACAGACTAAATATAAGTAAAACACCAGATTGCATCTCCTGTCAAATAATTTACTAACTAGTATGTGAAAAGTCTTCATTTTCCTTTTGTCTAATTCCAACGTACTAGGGGGTTGGGAGTGAAAAAAAAAAACCCTTTAAAACAAATTAGTTAAAATAGATGTTCTGTTTTTTATTTATTTCTATTTTAGAAAGCTTGATTAGAATGTTTAGTTTTAGAATAAACTGTTGCCAACAAATTGCAACTTGTATTGGTACTCAGCTTGGAAGACTTTATCACGATGAAGTCACAATTTGATATCAGTTCCAACTTGCAAGCAATTTGCCAGAAACGCAAATAAAACAAACAAACAAAAACCCTCTAAAAGCCTGGTCTGGCAGGAAACCAGCTGATAAACACAGGAACATGACCATAACATAAGTATGATATTTTGGTCTGATAAGCAATACATTTGAGAATCAGCAGAGCACTTGGAAAAGTGATGAATATACAGTTATTGATGAGGGTGTGTGCTTAGAGTGTGCTAATGAACAGCAATCCATTAGTGTAAACATATAATTTCTCATTCATTACCTGTACATTAACATTCGATTTCATATCTTGTCAACATCAAGTGGAAGCTAATAAATAGCTGAAGAAAGTTTCATTTGGATGACTTTTCAGTAGAAAAAAAAATAACCTAAGTCTTAAAAGAGCATAAAAGGATGCATTAATTTTCAGCCTCCCAATACCTGTTCTGCTGAAGGCTAAGGTAGTGGACTGGTTTATTGGTAGGAAACCTTGGACCGTGTCTGCCTTCCGCATGATTGCTGAACCTTATTTTCTGTTGCTGAGTCTCTTCTAACTGCTGCAAATGCCAATTCCTTTACAGTATCTGTAAAGCAAAAGTGACAGAGGTAAAAAATACTGTCTAAAGCCAGTAGATATTGAAACTCTGAAGATGGATATTTAGCCTAAGACCCTTTATTCCTCGGAAATAATCCTGGCAGCAATGAAAGTGAGTAACAGACAGGATTACACATACCGAAATTCAACTACTGACAATAGATCTTCATAATAAACACTGTAAAGAAGAAATGAACAACCAAACATGGGACTAGGTCTTATAGTACATTTCCCAGGATAAAAAGACCATTAATATCCTCAAGTCTCCAGATTTCTTTCTTCCTAATGCCAACAGGTAGTAAAGCAGAATGGTTTTTAATAAACATTTACTCATCACTGTTAA
Organism: Pluvialis apricaria; assembly: GCA_017639485.1. Taxonomy (NCBI): domain Eukaryota; kingdom Metazoa; phylum Chordata; class Aves; order Charadriiformes; family Charadriidae; genus Pluvialis; species Pluvialis apricaria. The sequence continues at coordinate 36,191,639 of CM030011.1, read as the reverse complement.
TAGTTTCTGTTTGCTGGGTGGCAGAGTCACGGTTTTTACTAGCTTTATATACAAGTGATTTTTCTTGCAAATCACCATTACAGATTTGAACAAGGTTAGATTTCTTGGCAATGAATGACTAAAACACTTAATGACTCACGAAATTTTAATTGTCAAGACACAAATTTTGAGATGTTGAAAATATAAGAAAATCAGCAATAGTATTATATATACCACAACAAAAAGAACTCTAAAACAGAATATTTAATTACGTTGTACACAGTCCTGTACAGAGGACTGCATTTGCCTGGTCTTAAATGTTTTAAGCTTCTAGAATGTTAACAATGATTCAAGAAATGCCCAAATTTTCACTGTTATGTAATGATTGGTGCAGTGCGGAATAATTTCTTCATAAAATAGAACTTTGTGAACAATACAATCACAAGGATATTCTAATTTTTAGAGAAATTTTTAAAGAAACGTTCTGTAATCTCTAATGCTAACCTGGGTTCTCAGTGAATGTTCTTCAAAATCAACCTCTTTTTCTGTCCTGTGTTGGTAATAATTACATCCCTAGAGATGTGATTTCTAGAGTTTATACTTTATACTCCTCAAAAAAGTCAAGGAAAAATCCCAGCCTTTGTCTGCTTTCTTTTATAATTCTTTTTATACTATTTTTTTTTTAGTCTAATTTTGTCATGTTGCAAAACCTGCCTTTTAAGCTGGAACTTTCATTATTAGTGAGTGTCTGTAGTCTTCCGTATTTATAACTCCAGAATGCTAGTTTAAAGAGCATGATTAAGAATATTCTTTCCAAATTCACCATATTTAATTGCTGAACAGAGGTTTTACAAATGGAATTAAACACAATATTTACATGTCTAAGTTTGTAAAATAACAGGGAGGAACCTCAGGGACTATTCTCTCTCTGCTGTATTGTATTCCCAGCACACATCTGGGATGAGCTTCCCCAGCACCGAGATCAGACTGACAGGTCTGTAGTTTCCCAGATCCTCTTTCCAGGCCTTCTTGTAGCTGGGCGTCACATCTGCCAATCTCTAGTCCATTGGGACCTCCCTGGTTAGCCAGGACTGCTGATAAATTATGAAGAGTGGTCTGGTGAGCAAATCCGCCAACTCCTTCAGCACTCTTGGATATAACCCATCTCGCCCCATAGACTTGTGTATGTCTAGGTGGTGCAGCAGGTCACTAACCATTTCCTCCTGGATTATGGAGGTCTCATTCTGTTCCCCATCCCTGTCTTCTAGCTCAAGGGGCTGGGTACCCAACAAACAACTAGTCCTGCTATTAAAGACTGAGGCAAAGAAGGCATTTAGTACCACAGCCTTTTCCTCATCCTCAGTCACTGTGTTTCTCCCTGCATCCAATAAAAGAGGAAGATTCTCCCTAGTCCTCCTTTTGTTGTTAATGTATTTATAGAAGCATTTTTTATTGTCTTTTACAGCAATAGCCAGATTGAGTTCTAGTTAGTCTCTGGCCCTTCTAGTTTTCTCCCTGCTTAGCTTCACTGCGTCTTTGTAGTCCTCCTGAGTGGCCTGCCCCCTTTTCCAAAGGCCATAAACTCTCCTGTTGTTCCTGAGTTCCAGCCAAAGATCTTCATTCAGCCAGGCCAGGCCTCTACCCCACGGGCCTGTCTTTTGGGACATGGGGATGTCCTGTTCCTGTGCCTTTAAGACTTTCCTCTTGAGGAGTGCCCAACTTTCCTGGACTCCTTTGCCCTTCAGGACAGCCTCCAAAGGAACTCCACCAATCAGTCTCCTGAACAGGGCAAAGTCTGCCCTACAGAAGTCCAAGGTGGCAGTTCTGCTAAACCCTCCTCCTTACTTCACCGAGAATTGAAAACTCTATTATTTCATGATCCCTGTGCCCAAAATGGCCTCCAATCATTATATCTCCTATTCTTCTCTGCTAACAAGAACCAGGTCCAGGAGGGCACCCTCTCTACTTGCCTCCTTCACCAGCTGTGTCAGCAAGTTATCTTCCACACACTCCAAGAACCTCCAGGACTATTCTCTCTCTGTTGTATTGTACTCCCAGCACGCCTCTGGGAAGTTGAAGTCCCTGACCAGAACAAGAGGTAGTGGTTGTAAAACCTCTCCCATCTGCTTATAGAGCATATCATCAGCCCCATCTTCCTGACTGGGCAGTCTGTAACAAACTCCCACTGCAATATCTACCTTGTTGGCCTTCCCCTTGATTCTTACCTGTAGACACTTGACCTTATCATCACCGTCATTAAGTATTAGACGTTCACATCTCTCGCTGACAGCACCCTGCTGCCTCTCCTTCCTTACCTGTCCCTTCTGAAAAGTTGGTAGCCATCAATTGCACCACTCCAGTCATGCGAGTTGGCCTACCATGTTTCTGTGATGGCAACTATACCGTTGTTTTCTCGCTGCACAATGGCGTCCAGTTCCTCCTGGTTGTTGCCCATGCTGCGTGCATTGGTACAGATGCACTTCAGCTATGCTAATGATCTTGCTGCCTTCTAGGAGGGAGAAGCCCTAATTCCCACCCAATCAGTCTCAGATGCCTCCATACTTACCAACCTATCAACTTTTGTGTCTTTGCTGCCACATGAATCACCACCCCCCCATCTCCACTGAGACAGCTGACTGTAAGACCTTACTACCACACTGTCCCACAGGTACCGCTGTCCCAGGCTCCTCGCTAGCAAGCCCAGTCTTATCTCCATCTCTCTTTGAGTCTAGTTTAAAGGCCTTTCAATGAGCCCCACTAGCTCTAGCCCCAGGATCCTTTTCAGTCTTTGAGACAGGCATTCCCCATCTGTTGCCAGCAAGCCTGGTGTCTTGTTGTCCTGGTTCCAGCAGGCATGGGGTTAAACTGAGGAGTGGCTGGTAGGCGTTGTCAAACTCAAGGGTAGCCTGGGCTGCAGTGACCCTGAAATGGTGGAGTTCGATATCCTTGAGGCAGTGAGGAGGGTGTGCAGCAAGCTGACCACCCTGGACTTTAGGAGAGCTGACTCTGGCCTCTTGAAGAATCTGCTTGGTATGGTGCCATGGGATGAAGTGCTGGAGGGAAGAAGGGCCCAAGAAAGTTGGTTAATATTCAAGGATTGCCTTCCCCAAGCTCAGGATCAATGCATCCCTACAAAGAAGAACGCAGGCAGAAAAGCCAGGAGGCCTGCATGGATGAGCAAGGAGCTCCCGGACATGCTCAAAAGTAAAAAGGAGGCCTATAGGGGGTGGAAACAGGGGCAGTTAGCCTGGGAGGAACACAGAGAAATCGTTCGAGCAGCCAGGGATCAGATTAGGCAAGCTAAAGCCCAGACTGAATGATATCTGGCCAGGGGCATCAAGACAAACAAAAAATCCTTCTATAAGTATGTCAGCGAGCAAAGAAAGACTAGGGAAGATGGGGCCCCTCTCCGGAAGGAAACGGAAGAGCTGGTCACAGGGGATAGAAAAAAAGCTGAGGTACGCAATGCCTTTTTTGCCTCAGTCTTCACTGGCAAAGACTGCAGCCACACTACCCATAATGCAGAAAGCAAAGGCGAGGACTCGGAAAATGAAGAACCACCCACTGTAGGTGAAGATCAAGTACGAGACCACCTGAGGAACCTGAAGGTGCACAAGTCCATGGGACCCAATGAGATACATCCGCGGGTCCTGAGGGAACTGGCAGACAAAGTTGCTAAGCCACTATCCATCATATTGGAGAAGTCATGGCAGTCTAGTGAGGTTCCTGCCGACTGGAAAAGGGGAAACATAACCCCTATTTTCAAAAAGGGAAAAAAGGAAGACCCAGGGAACTACAGGCCAGTCAGTCTCACCTCTGTGCCTGGCAAGATCATGGAGCAGATCCTCCTGGAAACTATGTTAAGGCATGTGGAAAATAAAGAGGTGATTGGTAGCAGCCAACATTGCTTGACCAAGGGCAAGTCATGCCTGACAAATTTGGTGGCCTTCTACAAGGGGGTTACAGCAGCAGTGGACAAGGGAAGAGCAACTGATGTCATCTACCTGGACTTGTGCAAAGCGTTTGACACTGACGCGCACCATATCCTGGTCTCTAAATTGGAGAGAAATGGATTTCACAGGTAGACCGCTCGGTGGATAAAGAACTAGCTGGACGGTCGCACGCAAAGAGTTGTGGTCAACGGCTCAATGTCCAAGTGGAGACCAGTGATGAATGGTGCTACTCGGGGGTCAGTACTGGGACCAGTGCAGTTCAACATCTTTGTTGGTGACATGGACAGTGGGATCAAGTGCACCCTCAGCAAGTTTGCTGATGATACCGAGCTGTGTGGTGATGTAGACACCGTGGAAGGGAGGGATGCCATCCAGAGGGACCTGGACAGGCTGGAGAGGTGGGCCCATGCAAACCTCATGAAGCTAAACAAGGCCAGCTGCAAGGTCCTACATCTGGGTTGTGGCAATCACAAACACAAACACAGGCTCAGTAGAGAATGGTTGGAGAGCAGCCCTGTGGAGAAGGACCTGAGGGTGCTGATTGATGAGAAGCTCAACATGAGCCGGCAATGCGCAATCACAGCCCAGAAAGCCATCCGTATCCTGGGCTGCATCAGAAGAAGAGTGGCCAGCAGATCGAGGGAGGTGATTCTTCTGCTCTACTCTGCTCTTGTGAGACCCCACCTGGAGTACTGCATCCAGCTCTGGAGCCCCTAACGTCGGAAAGACATGGACCTGTTGGAGCTAGTCCAGAGGAGGGCCACAAAGGTGATCAGAGGGCTGGAGCGCCTCTCCTGTGAGGACAGACTGAGAGAGTTGGAGCTGTTCAGCATGGAGAAGAGAAGGCTCCACATTCAATGAGAATCCAAAATGACTAGCTACTTAAACAGCGCAGTTTATTTTAGCAACAGATATATAGGTTCTTATGGATTACTGGTGATAAACACACTGTCTGCAAAGCATGTACAAATAAAGGTATTGTTAGTTATACAAAATGCGCGACAAAGTTATAAACAATACAGCCTGGCTATAAATGTAGGAAAAAGACTCTTTAGAGAGATTTCTAAGTTTCTCGAGGAAGCCCTTGGTATAGTCTAAGTCTTACCCAAAGGCTTACCCTATGGGGGGAGAAGAAAGGCTCAGCCTGTCGGCTGGTCCCAGAAGTCAAAGGCAGTCTTTGATGGAGTCCTTCTTGAATTGTTCACGATGGTGTCTTCCCTGATATTCCTCCTTTCTTGGGCTAGTCTTGTACTATTTTTTACCTTCAAGGTGGGGTTTAAGTGACTCTAGTCATAAATACTTTTATTATGATTGGTGTAAAATTTCCTCGCTCCACATTTAAAGGTATAGTTTATGAAAAATTCAGGGCACAGACTCAAGGAGGAGTGGTCGCATCTTGGAGGCGTGTAGCCTTTGGGATGGAAATCTGTTTGGGTATTATAAATGACATTATAATGAGCAAAGTTCACACAAAGGACAGTGTTTCATCAAAATTTGACAAACTGTTGGCTCAGGGTAGTAAGTGTGTGGCTTATCAGTTCCATTGGACCATCTCGTTCCCATAGCTGCCGTATTGTCACAGGGCTTGGCTGTGGAATCTCCACCCCACTCCATCCCCGTGTTGCTTTGCAAGCAATATTGTGCAGGGAATCGCAGACTTAGTGGATTCTTCGCATACCAGCTGCAGCTGTATTCTACTCTAGAAACCTTTTGATTTTATACTTTTCCTTAATGTGTGAACAGTGTTGTATTTTTTATCATTTTAGTAATTATTCCACAGACTACCTTTTCCTAACTTCAGATTTTACTCTCTTTACCCAATTGTCTTTCTTACATTTTCTTGGTCCTTTCTATGTGTCGTTTTATTCTTGGCTCCAACTGCTGGCAGTTCGTATATATCTTACCCATCTTGGTCTATTAGTGCTATGGAAAGATCCTCCCCATACTCTTCCACTTTAACTCCCCCCTCCCCCCCCCCCCCCCCCCCCCCCCAATAAAAACAAGCCAACAAACAAAAACACCCAAAAAAAAGTCCTGATAGAAAATTAGAGTTCTATCAAAACGTTCATAACAGGTACAAGATTTCTACTACTAGGTTAATTAAATCATAACAAGAGGGAAAATATCGCTGACCAGTATGATCAAGCAATATTAACATCAGGAGACACTGAATAAGTAAACAGGCAAAGTAACTGAAGTACCATAAGAAAGATCAAAATCCATTCTAGTCCTGTTCTGTTCCTACAGAGTGATTCAATCAAGACTTGGCTCATATCAAACAAATTCAATTAATGAAAATTAACTCGTAATAAATCTGACAGAATTGTCATGTTTCATTTGAATCCGTTGATCAAAAAATAACAAATTATCACAACTCTAATATTTGTATTTTCAAATAACATCAAGTCAATCATTCCTCATACAGTTCTAGCAGACTTTGCAAAACATAGATACACTTGAAATGAGGAAAATCGTTGTTCTGTATGTTAGAACAGTTTTAAGGGGAACTGATTTCTTATTCTTCCTCAGTATGTCAAACATACTTTTTTCTCCCCGCCTCCCCAGCCCTCTCAAATTCCAAGTCTATTCAGAATTTCTAAACAGTATTTCCTTCAAGTTTGTGGATTTCTAAAGTATATTTACTAGATACCTTCTATGGAGCATTTAAGATACCAGTTATCAGATGGACTATTTAGTCACTGTTGCCTATGCTCATTTTAAATTGAGTTCAAGAAGAAAAAGTTCATTGAGTCATGCAGTAAACTACACTACATATTGATTATTGAATTACTTTGCAAAATGATCATCTCAGTTTTTCACATGGAACTATATAGAAAAAATGGATTGGATTGTGTTCATTGGAGCTATAATTGACTTTTTGATACACTATAAACAGTGTAATGTTCTTATCTCTATAGAATACTTTCAAACTGCATCATAGTTGAAACTATACATTTTAAAATACTACTAATGGAGTATATTGTGGGTATACCTAAAATTTTTTAAATATTTCGTATCTAAGAAGTAGAAAATATTGTAGAAAATAATACATGAGATGAGGCAACAGCTGAAGTGAGAACATTCTGGAATAATGAAGGAAGGAGTAGTCAATTTTCCTGTCAAACAATGATTAACCAATTTACTAGAAACATTAAAATTGATCCAAGATTTATGATTGCAGAAAGATGAGTTTAGATGTCAGCTAAAATCAATGTTAGTTTCACTACTTGAAAAATAGCATAGATGCATAGCACTGCCACCATAGTAGTGCCACAGGAGCCACAGTCCAGCCAAAACTGGCAATCAGAAGTTGTTTTTGCAAAAGGAGATACACCAAGATATACCGTTATATCCCTTAGGGCAACCCCTTCACATCTGGAGCCTATGTTTTCTTCCCAGGTTAACAAACACTCTGAGGCATGGAAACCTGCCTGAGGTTGCAGGATACTAAAAATTACAACTATTTCTAACAGTAACACAAATACTCAAATATTGACGCAAATTTTCTTTTAGTATTAATCAGCAATATATCGTCTAGTTGAAAAATGAAAACAGTGTCAAAAACTTTCTTTTCAGTCCAGTTCAGTCTGTTTTGATGATGGCTTATCACCAAGCCTCTAAACATAGTTGTCTCAGTATCAGTTGCTAGCTATAACATAAATTTCCTACCACAAAGATTGTTCCCAGTAGTGACCCCTAGTTAACCTGCATGCAGAAGTTAGCGCCAGGCAATCTGTTAATACGGAATCAGAGAGAAGTAAGAACTGAATACAAACCAACTTTTCCATGTTCACCAGGTGACCTGCTTATCCCAAGGCATAATGCATTTTATGTTGTGTCTATACCTTTTGTGAAAAACAAAATGTAAGAGGAAGAGTTATCAGTGGTATTGCTTAATGTACAGGCACTGCAATGGTGTAGGGTTGCCCAGCAACAGTGAGTAGCACAATTTAGAGTGAAGGAAGTCCAGCTAAATGAAAAGGTGAGTCAGAAGCATATTGAAATAAACAAGAGAAGGCTATGTTCTCAGTGAACTTTGATTAAGAACAAAGCAGAGCAGCCCAAACAATGGCCTCTTGCCCTTAACTCATAAGACATGATTGGATACGTGCTTCTCACGACAAGATTGAGTAAAGGTCAACTACACAGTATTATGATAAATTCACCTAGGTCCAAATGGCCTACGGACAAATTGTAACATTTCTTTCCAGCTATACAATGTGTCTGATTTCAGAATGTAGTAAGATGTTCTCAGAAATTAAGCCTTAGGTCAGTACTCAGGTAGAAGGTGCTTTTATTAAAAGCTTTCTTTCATGTAGAAAGTGTGTTTGTGAGTCTGTGTGCCTCTGTGAGTACGTAAAGGTGTCTATATTTCTATGCATATGTAAATATACACACACAAATACTATGCAAGCACATGGAACGTATGAAGAATTATCTTATGTTCTATGTTTTGCTTATTTCTGCTTCAGATACTTCAAGCTGGTAAGGGTAAAGAATGTGGGCCAATGCTTTTATGGAGGAGGTAATTGCAAACAGCAGCATTTGACATCGCACTTTCTCTGTACCTGCATTGCATTAAGCTCTGTGTATAATGATTTCTCATCTACAACAACGGCAACATGAAGAATTATTTCTCCAGTCATAAATAGCCTTATAAGAGCAAAAATATAATATTTGCTTGTGTCTGATATCCTCTTACCCTCTTGAGCTCTTTGCTTGAGGCACTTGCTGAGAATTCAGCTTCCTGCCACTTGGTCGATATAAAAACATTTTCCCTTTCCATCATTTAAAAATGTTTTTCAGTGTTAAATCCAGAGAAACCAATTTCCACAGATATATCTGAATGCCCCAAATGGATATTTCTTTTCACCCCATACCTCTTTTCTTCTATTATTAGTAGTATTAGTTTGTGTTAGTATTGATATTTGTATTAGTATTGGTATTAGTATCAGTATTATGCTGAAGCAAATTATCAAGCATTGTTATGGTGAGGCATGCCCCAATATAACAAATTCTCATCTAGATCCCAAAGGGTCTTTTTCCTGCGGTTAGACTGTAGTTTGGCATATGGTTACTTTTCTTGCTACCAAATATTCCATACTTTTTCAGCAAGGTAATACTGGAGTGCAGGTGGACTACAGAAATTCCATTTAATGAGATAAGTTTTGTTCCTTTCAAAGTAGATAATGCGATCATGGTTGTATTGAATTTTATTGTCTGTATAAAACATGCTCAAACCTAAAGATAAAATGCTCAAAATATAATAAACTGGCTTCAACGTTCCAACTTGTTCTACTGTTGTGTGTTCTTTTTTGATCTTTGTAAGAGATATGGGAAAAGAAAATAATAAAATCTGTATACTAGGCACAGCTGACAGTTCCCTTCAAATATATTAAACTATTTGAATAACGACTAATGAAGATAGCAGGCCTTGTTAATGAACAAATTTCTTTTTATATATTACTGTTTAGAATTACAGGAATTCAGGGAGCCTAATGAGACTGTGACAAAGCCGAGACGAACTCGTGCAAACGTTTGTAAATTATCAACTATAGTTGTGCTTTCAGTTTAGTGAGCACTTTAAAAGGATGAAGAAAACCTGGCCATCTAAGTTCTGGACTTGGTTAAGAAATCCTAACAGAAAATAACACATTTTAAAATACAGTTTTGCAGGTCTCCCCTTCTATAACATCTTTGCTGGAGAGTTTTGGCTGAATAATGGGACCTAGCTAATAGATAAAATGTAAAAATAATGAAATTAACTTCTTTAAAGAGGCAGAGCCCAAGTGCTCAAGTTATAACAACCAAGAAAGAAATTTAAAAAAATTTGGGGGTCATTTCTATTTTTGAGGTACAGTCATCTATATTAAATGTAATCTGTTTAGTAGATCTCAGAAATCTTGAAGGTAGAAAGCTCCCTCAGTCTTCATGGTCCTTAAATGCTATGCATGCAAGAAATCCCACACAGTGGTTTTCAGCAGACCAAAATTACTTAAGTTGGAGAAAAGATCTTAATGGGCATGAGTGAGACCAATTGTTTCTTAGCAATTTTATGGTACACTAAAAATTGGTCATAGTGTTACTAGTTGTATTTGTGACAATTTGGGCTCCCTGTCCAAGAGAAAATATTCATATTACTGATGGCTATAGGGATTCCTAGAGATATAAATTATTTCAACATTATAACACTAGAAAAAAAAAAAATCTAATACTTCCAATAATAAATACATACATTATTGTAACAAAGGAATCATCTTAAATGTTCTGCATTACTGGTTTCTGAGTATGGCATTTCAAAAGGTTGACAAGGCAGGTATGGTCAGAAAGGTAGAGAGTATAACTGTAATCACACCTTTTAGCAGAGACATTTAAATATAGTGCAGAGTATATATAAATATAAATGCAGAGTGCAAATTCTGTACAGTGCATACATTTTACAGAATACCCCAACAAGTGCAAAATCTTTCCAAAAAGAAAAAGTCTCTAGTGGCTTCAGCCAGCTGCTTAGTTATGGAGCCACAGAAATGACTGTATAATTTAGGTTGCATGGTGAGTAATACTTCTATTATTAATATGAGTCTCACTCATTCCTACTCTTTCAATTTAAAAAGAAAACACATTTCAACATGGTATATTATTTATCCAGAAAATTATTTGCTAGGGAAGTAGCGGCTTAATTAAGCATTACCTAATTGAAAACTTGAAAAGTGAAAACTTCTTTGGAATTAGGAGAAATCCTTTAATAGAAACTACATATGGAAAGTTTAGTCTGGAAAATGCAAATTGGTTTAAGTTGTAAGCTTATTCAAAAGTTAAGGTATAAGACCATATTTACCATGGAGTGCATCCATTTCCATCCTGGGATGGAAAATATTTCTGTTTAGATAATTAGTAGAGAGCATATGCAATTAAATCTTCAATATGCTTAATATTTCCCAGCTCAAATTACATATCCTGATGAAAAATAATTAAACCTTCACCTGCTTCAAATACCCACTCTGGGTTTCAGAAACCTCTTATCAAGTGTTTATGAAGAAACACAGTTTACTATTTTCAAATGATATAGCAAAGGAAATTTTCACCCATGGGAAGTTGATAAACTGCTCACTTAACCTATTTACAATTTATTACACTTTAAATGTAATTAGTTAGCACAGATCACATGTTTTTGTTGTTGTTTTGACTGAGTGACTGAAATTTCCTAGAAAAATAATAATGGATGGCAAAGAGCAAATAATGAATTCCATTGTTCAAGCAGATATTACCTTGTACAAATATGATTACGATGTCCCATTGTGCTGGTTTGAGGTAAAAAAGAACCAATTTTCTTTTCAGTAATTTTCTTGGGAAGCAATGGTAACAACTCGGCAGAAGACCATGGCATTCCTGAGCTCTGCACCCACCAGCTCTGATGCAGCTTCCCAGACAGGGCTGTTGTGGGAACACTCTGCCACCCAAGCATCGGGCTGCAAGGTATGCCCTGCTCTTATGCCGGTAGCAGATGGCAGCAGTGAGCACACCTGCGGGAGGTGTGCCCAGGTAGAGGAGCTCTTCCACCTAGTGACGGAGCTCCGGGAGGAGGTAAGGTTGACAAGTATCAGGGAGTGTGAGAAAGAGACGGATCACTGGAGTCGCATCCTGCCCCCTCTGAAACAAACTCTTCAGGCAGCCAGAGCTCCAGATACAGAGGACTCCCGTCCTCTATCAGCATGGCTGAATGTGGTGATTTAGAGGACAGGGGGGAATGGCAAAAAGTTCCTGCCCGATGCCGCACGTGCTGCAGGTTTGTCTCCCCAGCAACCCTCCCCACCCTCCCAGGTGCCCTTGTGAAACAGGTATGATGTTCTGCAAGGGGAACCAAATAATAACAAAGATGACAGCTCGCCTAGCTTGGAGTTGTCACTGAGGCTAAGATGGACTATGCCTTGCATCATAACATCTTCAGTAAAGAAAGAAAGACGGGTCCTTGTAGTAGGGGACTTGATTCTGAAGGGAGCGGAAGGTCCTATATGCAGACCAGACCCACTCCTTAGGAAAGCCTGCTGCCTCCCTGGGGCGAAGGTTAAGGATGCACAGAGAACACTCCCTACCCTAGTTCGGCCCTCAGACTACTACCTGTTAATGATTTTTCAGGTAGGCACTGATGAAATTGCAACAAGAAGCCTGAGGGCAATGAAGAGACGCTTCAGGAACCTGGGACAGCTGGTTAGGGGATCAGGAGCACAACCAGTTGCAAAGATTGATGAGGAGATAAACAGGAAAAGCCAGCAGATCGATGCCTGGCTCCAAGACTGGTGTAACTGGCAGGACTTTGGGTTCTTTGACCATGGGCTGCTTTACAAGTGTTGTGGTTTGGCCTCAGCTGGCAAAAAAGAACCACGCGGCCGCTAGCTCAACCCCCACAGACGTGAGGGAGAGCTGGAAGAAACAGGCAAAACTTGTGGGCTGAGATAAAGGCAGTTTAACAGAACACTAAAGGAAAGACAAAAAACAACACAAGGAAAGGAATGTACAAAAGCAATTACAATACCACCACTCAACAACCGGATCCTTAGCCCTCTCTGAGCCATAACTTTCTACCCCCTCCCCCAGCCGGCTCCTCACTATAGCCTGGGCATGGCTCGCATTGTATGGAATACCTGTGTCCCTTGACAGATCCTAGGGGAAATTATAGAATCCTAGAATGGTAAGAGTTGGAGGGGACCTTAAAGATCATCTACTTCCAATCCCCCTGCCATAGGCAGGGACACATCCCATTACACCAGGTTGCTCAAAGCCCCATCCAGCCTGGCCTTAAACCCCTCCAGGGATTGGGCCTCAAGAACTTCTCTGGGCAACATATTCTAGTGTCTTACCACCCGCAGAGTGAAAAATTTCTTCCAAATAGCTAATCTAAATCTACGCTCTTACACTTTGAAGCCGTTTCCCCTCATCCTATCATGACATGCCCTTGTAAAAAGTCCCTCCCCATCTTTTCTGCAGGCCCCCTTTAGGTACTGGAAGGCTGCTATAAGGTCTCCCCAGAGGCTTCTCTTCTCCACGCTGAACAGCTCCAACTCTCTCAGTCTGTCCTCACAGGAGAGGCGCTCCAGCCCTCTGATCACCTTTGTGGCCCTCCTCTGGACTAGCTCCAACAGGTCCATGTCTTTCCGACGTTAGGGGCTCCAGAGCTGGATGCAGTACTCCAGGTGGGGTCTCACAAGAGCAGAGTAGAGCAGAAGAATCACCTCCCTCGATCTGCTGGCCACTCTTCTTCTGATGCAGCCCAGGATACGGATGGCTTTCTGGGCTGTGATTGCGCATTGCCGGCTCATGTTGAGCTTCTCATCAATCAGCACCCTCAGGTCCTTCTCCACAGGGCTGCTCTCCAACCATTCTCTACTGAGCCTGTGTTTGTGTTTGTGATTGCCACAACCCAGATGTAGGACCTTGCAGCTGGCCTTGTTTAGCTTCATGAGGTTTGCATGGGCCCACCTCTCCAGCCTGTCCAGGTCCCTCTGGATGGCATCCCTCCCTTCCACGGTGTCTACATCACCACACAGCTCGGTATCATCAGCAAACTTGCTGAGGGTGCACTTGATCCCACTGTCCATGTCACCAACAAAGATGTTGAACTGCACTGGTCCCAGTACTGACCCCCGAGTAGCACCATTCATCACTGGTCTCCACTTGGACATTGAGCCGTTGACCACAACTCTTTGCGTGCGACCGTCCAGCTAGTTCTTTATCCACCGAGCGGTCTACCTGTGAAATCCATTTCTCTCCAATTTAGAGACCAGGATATGGTGCGCGTCAGTGTCAAACGCTTTGCACAAGTCCAGGTAGATGACATCAGTTGCTCTTCCCTTGTCCACTGCTGCTGTAACCCCCTTGTAGAAGGCCACCAAATTTGTCAGGCATGACTTGCCCTTGGTCAAGCAATGTTGGCTGCTACCAATCACCTCTTTATTTTCCACATGCCTTAACATAGTTTCCAGGAGGATCTGCTCCATGATCTTGCCAGGCAAAGAGGTGAGACTGACTGGCCTGTAGTTCCCTGGGTCTTCCTTTTTTCCCTTTTTGAAAATAGGGGTTATGTTTCCCCTTTTCCAGTCGGCAGGAACCTCACTAGACTGCCATGACTTCTCCAATATGATGGATAGTGGCTTAGCAACTTTGTCTGCCAGTTCCCTCAGGACCCGCGGATGTATCTCATTGGGTCCCATGGACTTGTGCACCTTCAGGTTCCTCAGGTGGTCTCGTACTTGATCTTCACCTACAGTGGGTGGTTCTTCATTTTCCGAGTCCTCGCCTTTGCTTTCTGCATTATGGGTAGTGTGGCTGCAGTCTTTGCCAGTGAAGACTGAGGCAAAAAAGGCATTGCGTACCTCAGCTTTTTTTCTATCCCCTGTGACCAGCTCTTCCGTTTCCTTCCGGAGAGGGGCCCCATCTTCCCTAGTCTTTCTTTGCTCGCTGACATACTTATAGAAGGATTTTTTGTTTGTCTTGATGCCCCTGGCCAGATATCATTCAGTCTGGGCTTTAGCTTGCCTAATCTGATCCCTGGCTGCTCGAACGATTTCTCTGTGTTCCTCCCAGGCTAACCGCCCCTGTTTCCACCCCCTATAGGCCTCCTTTTTACTTTTGAGCATGTCCGGGAGCTCCTTGCTCATCCATGCAGGCCTCCTGGCTTTTCTGCCTGCCTTCTTCTTTGTAGGGATGCATTGATCCTGAGCTTGGGGAAGGCAATCCTTGAATGTTAACCAACTTTCTTGGGCCCTTCTTCCCTCCAGCACTTCATCCCATGGCACCATACCAAGCAGATTCTTCAAGAGGCCAGAGTCAGCTCTCCTAAAGTCCAGGGTGGTCAGCTTGCTGCACACCCTCCTCACTGCCTCGAGGATCTCGAACTCCACCATTTCAGGGTCACTGCAGCCCAGGCTACCCTTGAGTTTGACAACGCCTACCAGCCACTCCTCAGTTTAACCCCATGCCTGCTGGAACCAGGACAACAAGACACCAGGCTTGCTGGCAACAGATGGGGAATGCCTGTCTCAAAGACTGAAAAGGATCCTGGGGCTAGAGCTAGTGGGGCTCATTGAAAGGCCTTTAAACTAGACTCAAAGAGAGATGGAGATAAGACTGGGCTTGCTAGCGAGGAGCCTGGGACAGCGGTACCTGTGGGACAGTGTGGTAGTAAGGTCTTACAGTCAGCTGTCTCAGTGGAGATGGGGGGGTGGTGATTCATGTGGCAGCAAAGACACAAAAGTTGATAGGTTGGTAAGTATGGAGGCATCTGAGACTGATTGGGTGGGAATTAGGGCTTCTCCCTCCTAGAAGGCAGCAAGATCATTAGCATAGCTGAAGTGCATCTGTACCAATGCACGTAGCATGGGCAACAACCAGGAGGAACTGGACGCCATTGTGCAGCGAGAAAACAACGGTATAGTTGCCATCACAGAAACATGGTAGGCCAACTCGCATGACTGGAGTGGTGCAATTGATGGCTACCAACTTTTCAGAAGGGACAGGTAAGGAAGGAGAGGCAGCAGGGTGCTGTCAGCGAGAGATGTGAACGTCTAATACTTAATGACGGTGATGATAAGGTCAAGTGTCTACAGGTAAGAATCAAGGGGAAGGCCAACAAGGTAGATATTGCAGTGGGAGTTTGTTACAGACTGCCCAGTCAGGAAGATGGGGCTGATGATATGCTCTATAAGCAGATGGGAGAGGTTTTACAACCACTACCTCTTGTTCTGGTCAGGGACTTCAACTTCCCAGAGGCGTGCTGGGAGTACAATACAACAGAGAGAGAATAGTCCTGGAGGTTCTTGGAGTGTGTGGAAGATAACTTGCTGACACAGCTGGTGAAGGAGGCAAGTAGAGAGGGTGCCCTCCTGGACCTGGTTCTTGTTAGCAGAGAAGAATAGGAGATATAATGATTGGAGGCCATTTTGGGCACAGGGATCATGAAATAATAGAGTTTTCAATTCTCGGTGAAGTAAGGAGGAGGGTTTAGCAGAACTGCCACCTTGGACTTCTGTAGGGCAGACTTTGCCCTGTTCAGGAGACTGATTGGTGGAGTTCCTTTGGAGGCTGTCCTGAAGGGCAAAGGAGTCCAGGAAAGTTGGGCACTCCTCAAGAGGAAAGTCTTAAAGGCACAGGAACAGGACATCCCCATGTCCCAAAAGACAGGCCCGTGGGGTAGAGGCCTGGCCTGGCTGAATGAAGATCTTTGGCTGGAACTCAGGAACAACAGGAGAGTTTATGGCCTTTGGAAAAATGGGCAGGCCACTCAGGAGGACTACAAAGACGCAGTGAAGCTAAGCAGGGAGAAAACTAGAAGGGCCAGAGACTAACTAGAACTCAATCTGGCTATTGCTGTAAAAGACAATAAAAAATGCTTCTATAAATACATTAACAACAAAAAGAGGACTAGGGAGAATCTTCCTCCTTTATTGGATGCAGGGAGAAACACAGTGACTGAGGATGAGGAAAAGGCTGTGGTACTAAATGCCTTCTTTGCCTCAGTCTTTAATAGCAGGACTAGTTGTTTGTTGGGTACCCAGCCCCTTGAGCTAGAAGACAGGGATGGGGAGCAGAATGAGACCTCCATAATCCAGGAGGAAATGGTTAGTGACCTGCTGCACCACCTAGACATACACAAGTCTATGGGGCGAGATGGGTTATATCCAAGAGTGCTGAAGGAGTTGGCGGATTTGCTCACCAGACCACTCTTCATAATTTATCAGCAGTCCTGGCTAACCAGGGAGGTCCCAATGGACTAGAGACTGGTAGATGTGACACCCAGCTACAAGAAGGGCTGCAAAGAGGATCTGGGGAACTACGGACCTGCCAGTCTGACCTCGGTGCTGGGGAAGCTTATGGAGCAGATCATCTCGAGTGCCATTACATACTATTTACAAGACAACTAGGTGATCAGGCTCTGTCAGCATGGGTTCATGAAGGGCAGGTCATGCTTAAGGAACCTGATCTCCTGCTGTGAGAAGGTGATCCACTTGGTGGACGAGGGAAAGGCTGTGAATGTTATTTATCTGGACTTCAGTAAAGACTTTGATACTGGTCCCCACAACATTCTCATGAAAAGTTCCCTACGCAAGCCTTGGAACAAGCATACACTCTGCTGGATCAAACACTGGCTGGATGGTTAGGCCCAGAGAGTGGTGGTGAATGGAGTTAAATCCAGTTGGAGGCCAGTCACAAGTGGTGTTCCACAGGGCTCAGTATTGGGGCCACTCCTATTTAATATCTTTATTGATGATCTTGACAAGGAGATTGAGAGTACCCTCAGTAAGTTTGCGGACAACACTGAGTTAGGTGGGAGTGTTGATCTGCTTGAGGGTAGGAGGAATCTGGATAGGCTGGATCGATGGGCTGAGACCAATAGTATGAGCTTCAATAAGGCCAAGTGCACTTGGGTCACAACAACCCTACGCAATGCTTCAGGTTTGGGGAACCGTGGATGGAAAGCTGCCCGGCAGAAAAGGACCTGGGGATGTTGGTCAACAGCTGGCTGAACATGAGCCAGCAGTGTGCCCAGGAGGCCAAGAAGGCCAGCGGCATCCTGGCCTGCATCAGGAATAGCGTAGCTAGCAGGACCAGAGAAGTGCTTGTCCCACTGTACTCCACACTGGTGAGGCTGCACCTTAAGTATTGTGTTCAATTTTGGGTGCCGCAGTATAAGAAGGACATTGAGGTGCTGGAGAGGGTCCAGAGAAGGGCAACAAAGTTGCTGAAATGTCTTGAGAATAAGTCTTATGAGGAGCGACTGAAGTGACTTGGTGTTGTTTAGTCTGAAGAAAAGGAGGCTGAGGGGAGACCTTATTGCTCTCTACAACTACCTGAAAGGAGGTTGTAGAGAGGTGGGGGTTAGTCTCTTCTCCCAAGTAACAGGTGACAGAACAAGAGGAAATGGCCTCATGTTGCACCAGAGGAGGTTTACACTGGATATTAGGAAACATTTCTTCACTGAAAGGATTATCAAACATTGGAATAAGCTGCCCAGGGAAGTGGTTGAATCACTATCCTTGGATATATTTAAAAGCCATCTAGATATGGTGCTCAGGGACATGGTTTAGAAGCGGGCCTGGTAGAGTTAGATAATGGTTGGACTTGATGATCTTAAAGGTCTTTTCCAGCCATAACGATTCTATGACTCTATGATTACAGAGTGCAAATTATGTCTGCTATATGTGGTTGTATTAACAGCTTGATCAACATTCAGTACTCTTGACTGGAGTTTCCATAAGTGACTTCAAAGGCATAAAGGACCTTTAGAGCACATGAGCATATTTGTGTACAATCATTGACAAAAAATCAGTGGAAGATTTTGAAATGTAAAATATTTCTGAGGAGTTGCTTATGGGTAAGGAGATAAATAACAAACTAATACCGATGCCAAAATTGTGATTCCTTTGTTACAAAGTTTTTAATTTGTATTGTCACCAAGTCCAATATTCAATAGATTCTTCCACACAGAAGTCCAGACAATTTTCTGCAGTTAGAACTTCAGGTTACAGTTTTCAGGTTACAGGAAATGGTCCTGGAAAATGGCATTAACCGTCAGGAAGAAGAAATAGTCAAGCACAACTCATCAATTACTTGGTAACAATATGGAAAGAGATTATAGAATCTGCTAGAGAGCCAATAAATTTGTCTTATCTCTCCCATTCAGGCAAGGACTCAAAATATTTTTAATTCTTGGACCTACATCTCCAGAGCCAAACCTCATATTCTTTCTTACATGCAAAAGGAAATAAATAACTCTGAATGACCTAAAGTAGCAAGGCCTGTTAGCTCTCATTATCCTTGCCACCCTCAGTTCATTAAAGTTAAAAATGAACCAACTCCCAGACCTTCACTTTAAAATCTATCTTGGTGGCTGCACAGTCTTTTCCTGCTTGTCCTGATTTGTTTTGTGTACCGACCCATCTCTGTATAAATGCTATGGCATTACATCAAGCAGGAGACTTTATCTGTTGAACTAAGAAGGCATTTTTTTTTTCCTAGTATGTCTATTTTCTTTGAGTCAATAACATATATTAGCAAACTGAACAAAATTTCCAGTTATTTGGTACATTTTTACAGTTCACGTCACAGGGCAATATCAGTTTACGTTCTCTGCTAATATCACACCATATATACTCAGTAAAATTCTGGAACTTTATTAAAAAAAAACAAATAAAAAGGCAATACAATAAAGAATTGGGAAATGAGGAAAATCTTTGGTTTATTATTGCAAAATTTTAAGAAACGTGCATATTGAACAAAGCAACATTATTCCCAGAGAGGGAATAACTATACTAACTCAGAATTTTTTGCTTTTCCTGTGAAGTTCAATAATCCAGAGAATTATTTTATATATATATATTATAAATCAGAAAATACAGGAATCTAAAGTCACCCTACTCTCTGTGTAATATAATTTCTAAATATGAAATTCTCATTGTCTTTTTCCTACACCATATAAACTCCAGATAAAGGTTTTGCCTCATTTAGAGAAATATTTAGGAGTCTGAATTGGCTGAGAGATAAAGAAGGCAACTACCCCAGGGAGGATATTAATTTTGGTTTTATTAATTTTGCCCCAAAGAGTCAAATTTAATTTGTTCCTGTGTTCTTCGTCACTTCTTATTGAAGCTACAATGAAGCGTCAAGATTTAATTTCATCAAATCTTCAAGTTTATTAGAATAGTTATCCCAGATATTGGACTGTATTAACCAGCCATTGGAAATTCTACTCTGAAATGTTCAATGTCGGAAGTTAAAACTGCAGCCACGGAAGTAAGCTTGTATAACCCATGTCCCTCTAAAGGCAGACTTGTTTTCTATACTCATTTGTTCAGTTCTATATCTTGGGCTTCTTGTAAATGTGTTGAATGATGGGGCTTCATCTTCCCTAAGTGTCTCTATGGCAGAAGTGCCATTTGTTCTAATTTATTTTGGCTTGTCATGGTTTGGGCTGAACCGGCCACTGGGCAACCTGCAGATGCTCCCCCTTACCTCTCTTCGAAGAGGGAGAGTCAGGAGAGAGAGAGAGACTTATGAGTTTAGAAGGAACTGAACTACTTTAATGAAATATTAATAATAAAATAAAAAGAAAATAATGACATGTATACAAAACCATATCAAACTCCCAGAATGATAATCATGTCACCGGCTGGCACTGGGGAAGTCCCAGACAGGACTCAGTGATGGACAGGAACTGGATTTCAGATCTGGATTCAGGCTCAGGATCAAAGGCAGACAGACAGAGTCCTCCTCAGACTCCAGCCATTGAAGAAAAAGGGCTGACCCTTTGATCCCTCAGCTTTTACACTGAGCATGAGGCAGATAGGATGGAATACTTTGTTGGTCAGTTTTGTGTCACCTGATCTGTCCATTCCTCCCCACAGGTGGGACCCCTCTACGCTTTTCTGCTTCCAACCTAATGGGGCAAATAACAAAGTTATGGCCTTGGTTGTTATAGCAATAAGTATAAACAAGTATAAGCATACCATGCCTGGGCATCAACTATAAACATAGGTCTTATCACTCTGAGAGCAAACAATGTCTGTGCAATATGCTGTTAATTTCATTGGTTAGAAGAAGCCTAGCTAAAAAGTAAAGTTACTGAACAAAATTGGTCCTGTTTTACCTCAAACCAGGACATGGTTTTAATTCAATAAAGTACTAAAGAGGCAGGCTTACCTTAATGCACTTTTTAACATAAATTTAATTCTGTTTCACTCAACTATCTTCAGCAAGATTTAAGCATATACTTAAATGCTTTTTTGTATTAAGAAAGGAATTTTGTATATGTTAACGTGTTTTGTTAATATGGTAACTCTGGTTTTAGTATGATCAATTAAATTCATAAGGTCAATTAGTTATCAGAATATGCTGGTAGTATTACGAGAAGAATGACATTATAAAGAATATCAGTATCTACCAGGCGACTATATATGACATACTATTTGTAACATTTCACATAATTAGGATATAAAGTGACTGATAAACTGTGTGTTATTAAAAGATTTCTTATTGTAATTAATATTTTTCTGATATTTCTCATCTTAATATCCTGAGCTTGGCCATGTTTTGATTTTATTTATGCTACTATAAAACTCAGAAATTCTTTAGCTATAGTTCTTTTAACACTTGAGATACTAACATCCAAGTCAAAGACTTGAAGTGGGTTATCACTTTGCCACTGGTTGCATTTTATTGTAAGATTTTGTATTGTGTCTGGCTTTGATGGACGTACTTAATTTTCGCCGTAGCAGCCCTCATAGTGCTGTGCTTTGTATTAATAGCTAGAAAGGTGTTGATAACACACCACTGTTTTGGCTACTGCTGAGCAGTGCTTCAGAGCATCAAGACTGTCTCTCCAACATTCCGCCTCCAACCAGTGGGCTGGGGGTGGGCAAGATCTTGGGAGGGGACATAGCCAGGACAGCTGATTCAGACTGATGAATGGGATATTCCTTATCATAGGACATCTGCTCGGCAACAAAAGCTAAGAGAAAGGAGGAAGAGGCGTGGAATTCATCATTACAATGTTTGTCTTCCAGAGCAAACACGGTGTGTACTGAAGCCCTGCTTCCTGGGAAGTGGCTGGACTTCACCTGCTGATGGAAAGCAGAGAATAAATCTTTTGTTTTCCTTTGCTTCCACGTGGGGCCTTTGGTTTTGCTTTATTAAACTGCCTTTATCTTGACCCACAAGTTTTTTTCTATCTTATTTTCTCTCCCCCACCCTGCTAAGGAGGAGAGTGATAGAGAGGCTTGGTGGGCACCTGGCATCCAGCCAAGGTCAACACCCCAAATTCCTTTTTGGCAGCCAATGTGGGGCTCGAGACCATAGCAGTTTTGTATTAAGCATGCTTTAGCTATAGTACTTATTAAATGGCAAACTCCTGTGCAAGTCATGGAGTTTGTTGGCTGCATGCTTATCTCTTTATTTTGCTGAGCTTGGGAACATGTTAATACAAACAATGCCTATGTCCTTTGCCCTGGCATTGATGGTCTTACTGTGCTGGGGGAAGCTATCTTGTGGAAAGGATGAGGGAATACATCTCCCTCTTCCTACCCAGGATTGATGTGTGTGGTTTTATTATGCAGGTTCCCAAGGTCTTCATTCAACCTTATGTGAGCTGCTTAATACAGCTTACTAAAACTGTTAGCATATTATGGGGTTTGTGGAATCTGATGTTGTCCTGGTGTAAGAAAAGGCAACTTTTGGGTGAGGACGTATTGAAATGTGCCCTGAGGCAGCCAGTGCCTGGGTGTCAGGGTGTGTCGAAGGATTTGGGCAGGTTTCTAGGGCAACTATCAGCTCTCATACTTTACACCTGCAACACCTGAACAGGCAAGCAACCCTGGCAAACTGATGCGCCACTTGATAGAAGGGTGCCTTGCCTACCCCAATGAAAACCAGCAGCTTCTAGCACTGTACTGGGGCCTGCTCTGTGCCTATTGAGCCACAGTTCAGTACTCCCAGAGGACTGTGGTTGGGCTAGGAACCCAAACAACAACAACTACAGTAATTGCCCCAGTAGTGGAAAAGAAAGAGTGGACAAGGAAAACAACTGGTCTGTACCATCAATTAATAAAGGAGGAGGCAGAAGAGGAAAGGTTTGATCAAGAAGCTGGTCCTTCGAATAAGAAACTGGAGGAAGGAATGAGACAATACAGACAGCAAGAGGAAACTACTCGGTCCCTGACATCATCAGAACTTTGAGATATGTGGAAAGATTACAGCCACCAGCCAAGTGAGTGGATTATTGCCTGGCTGCTCCGATGCTGGGATAACTAGGTCGACAGTCAGCAATTGGAAGTTAAGGTAGCCAAACAGCTTGGATCCCTTGCTAGAGACTGGGGAATTGAGAGAGGAATTGGAAAAGAGGCAGCAATTTGCAGCCTCTGAAGATGGCTCATCTCAAATGTGAAGGCAAGGTATCCATTCAAGGAAGATCTTGTGAACTCCCCAGGACCATGGACTACTGTAGATGAAGGCATCCCCTGATTGAGATAAATAGCAGTGCTGGAAGACACCTACAGTGACCTGGACAATGATGAGGTCTCCAAAGGTCCTGCGGACATCCTGTGCACATGGGCCATGTGGAGGAAGGTGATTCAAAGTGCCACAGCATCATATTCTAACAACCTGGCAGTGATGTATTGCCTGGATGTGGATACACCAACTGTGGAGAGAGTGTATTCTTGACTCCAAAATTTTGAAGAAAATCTCGGTACCTCCTCGTCCTTATGGGCCAGCACTTTGGCTGCCAGGGGTGCCCTCTCCTGCCCTGGTCAGAGGGACAGGGAGCCCATGATGTATGCTGCATGCCACACTCTGGTTCTTCCTGTGTGAACAGGGGGAGGACATGAGGAAGTGCGATGGTGAACCCATCTTTAAGAGGAAACCCATGTATGCAAACTGAGAGGGAAGACAGCTGTTAAGAAGGGGCTACCCAAGAAGGCTGTCAGCTTACTTGCTGTAGAGACACAAGAAGGCAATTGGTGATCTCCCAGACACAGAACTGAGATTACCTCCCTTGATTCTGGTGAGGGGACTTCTGGTCTGGCACTGAAAGGGTCAGACAGTAAATACTCTGACCAGAAACAGGAATAGAGGGTCCCTGCCTTCGGTCAGGAGGAGGAAAGGGATGACCAGGTATACTGGACTGTGTGGATTCAATGTGCTGGCACGTCAGACTCACAGAAGTATAAGGCTTTGGTAGATATTGCTGCACAGTGTATGCTGGTACCATCAGGATATGGGGGCACAGAACCCATCTGGATCTCTGGAGTGAGAGGGGGATGCCAAGAATTTTCTGTATTGGAGGCTGAGGTGAGCATAACAGGGGACAAGTGGGAAAATTACTCCATTGTGACTGACCCAGAGGCCCCTTGTATCCTTGGCATAGACTGCCTGAGGAGACGGTACTTTAAGGACCCAAAAGGGTTGATGAGTGATAGCTACCGATTGGTGTAGTCACTGTGAACTCAAAGATGATCAAACAGTTGTCTACCCTGCCTGGCCCCTCGAAAGTTCCCTTCACCGTGGGACTGCTGCAAGTTGAAGAACAGCAGGTGCCAATCGCTACGAGGACTGTTCACTGGCAGCAATATTGCACAAACTGAGACTCCTTGGCTCCCGTGCGTGAGCTAATTCATCAACTGGAGAGCCAAGGAGTGATCCGCAAGACTCACTCACCTTTTAATAGTCCCATAGGGCCAGTGCAAAAGTCTGACAGAGCATGGAGGTTAACAGTAGACTATCGTGGCCTGAATGTAGTGACGCCACCACTGAGTGCTGCTGTACCAGACACGTTACAGCTCCAATACGAAGTAGAGTCAAAGACAGCTGAGTGGTAAGTTACAATTTATATTGCCAATGCATTTTTTTCAATTCCTTTGGCAGCAGAGTGCAGGCTGCAGTTTGCTTTTACGTGGAGAGGTGTCCAATACACCTGGAATTGACTGCCCCAGGGGTGAAAGCACAGCCCTACCATTTGTCATGGATCAATCCAAACTGCACTGGAAAAGGGTCATGCCCCTGAACATCGACAATATATCAATGACAGCATCATGTGGGGCAACGAGGCAGAAGAAGTATTTGAGGAGGAAAAAAGCGTAATTCAGATTCTTCTGAAAGCTGGTCTGACCATAAAAAAAACAAGGTCAAGGGACCTGCATAGCAGATTAAGTTCTTCGGAATAAAATGGCAGGATGGACACTGTCATGTGACTATGAATGTAGTCAACAAGATAGCAACTATGTCTCCACCAGCTAACAAGAAGGAAACCCGTGGTTTCCTAGACCTTGCAGGATTCTAGAGACCGCATATTCCAGTTTATAGTCAGCTTGTGAGCCCTCTCTATCGAGTAACCTGAAAAAAGAACTCTTTTGAGTGGAGCCTTGAGCAACAACAAGCCTTTGAGCATATCAAACAGGAAATAGCTTGTTCAGTAGCTCTTGAGCCTGTCCAGACCGGACCAGCTGTGCAAAATGCACTGTACACTGCAACTGGGGAGGATGGTCTCACCTGGATCCTCTGGCAGAAAACATCAGGAGAAATCCAAGTTTGATCATTAGGGTTTTGGAACCAGTGGTGTTGAGGATCAGAAGCCCACTACACCCTGACTGAAAGAGAGACACTAGTAGCATATGAGGGGATTCGAGCCACTTCAGAAGACATTGGTACAGAAGCATATCTCCTCTTGGCACCATGACTGCCAGTGCTTCACTGGATGTTCAAAGGAAACATCCCCTCTACACATTATGCAACCATGGAGTAAGTGGGTAGCATTGATCACACAACGAGCACCTGGCATCCAGCCAAGGTCAACCCACCACAATTTTGAAGATATTTGTTGATTCTTTTAGGTCCTAAATGTGATTGTCCACTTAAAACACGAATTAAGTTTCTAGCCCTTATTGTTGTAAGTGGAAATGGAAAAGTTGTTTTCTATTTCTGTCATGAGCCAGGACAAAACAAAAAGGACAAGACATACTGAGGTAGAAGAAAAGCGTAGGAAAGTTCAAACTGCCGGGTAGTGAAGCATTACAATAGGCTGCCTGGGAAAGTTGCGGGGCTCTGCAGTGACATACGTATGACCAGGACTGAGGACCTGCGGTTTCCTAAAGGATGTTGGGGCAGCCTTACGTGCACAAGGCTTTGTTAGCAGCATCCATAGATGATATCATACTCAACTCTAGTAGTGAAATTTTCTTCTTTGAAAGTGGGGGAAAAAAGGACTTCTTTGCAAGCTAATGGATAAGGAAAGGAGGAGAAAACAAGGGATGATTCTCAGGCAATTGATTCTTTTCATGCAAACACACTATAATATCAGTATCAGGATTTGCAAATGCTAGGTCGTGAGAACAATGGCACATAAACAACAGCATAAGAACAAAAAGGGAAAAATATTTCCACAGATACTTTGAAATAACGTTGCCAAAAAGATGTAGAAAGATTACCAGATCTGCAAGCCAAAGGCAGACTACAGAATGGCAAATGGCAGACCATCAGCATTAGAAAGGCTAAGGTTACCTGATGCACTGTGTAGCCTTGTGATGGATCAGATAAGTCTGGAAAAGACCTGAGACTTATATTCCAGGATAGAAAAACTCACATGGTTTAAGTTTTCTCAATTAAAACACAGTGGTGAGTTTTAAAGGGTGTTTAATGTTTAACAAATTAAATTAAAATAAATTTAAACAACTGTTACAATCCAGTCTGGGCTCAGGATTTCTCAGGACCTTGACATTTTTAGCAGCTCAGTGGTCTCTAATGGGGACAAAAAAATCAGACACCAGAGAAAAGAATAGAAGACACACAGAGTATGTCACCTGCTTAAACAGTGTAAGTCATTTGCAGCTTGGGAAGCCAGTCACCTGCCAGTGGGAGCGGGCGTCCTCTTTCCCTGGGTTTATGGTGCTGGTCTCAGCAGGACCTGTGTGTCATACAACAGAGATCAATCACTGCCCATAATCCTTAGCAGACAAATGTTTGGTGATATGTCACTGACTAGCTTGGTTCTGTTCCTGCATCCAACCCACCTGTAATTCCTTGGTAACACTTGTATTTCAAAACTGTAAGAGAAATTTTTTGCTGATGTGAGTTAGCCTTGCCTAAGAGCCAAGCTACCACTTAGCTCCTCACTCATTCTCCCCTCCCAGTGGGACAAGGGGAGAAAAATAGGAAGAACAGGGATGTGAAAGCTCATGGGTTGAGATCAAGACAGGAAGATCACTCACCAATTACCATCACAGGCAAAACAGACTCAACCTGGGGAAATGAATTTATTATCAATTAAAATAATTTGGGCAGTAATGAAGGCAAAATTAAAACAACACCTTCCCCACCCCCCTTTACCCAGGTTCAACTTCACTCCTAATTCTTCCCCACCCCAAGCAGTGAAGAAGGGAATGAGGGGTTATGGTCAGTCCACAACAACTCCCCTCTGCCCTCTCTTCCTCCTTCATGCTGTTTCAGCATGGATCCTTCCCATGAGCTGCAGTCCTTCAGGCTGAACCTTCTCTTATGTGCTTTCTCACACAGGTTGCAGGGAAATCTTTGCTCTGGCACACCTGCAGCACTTCCTCCCTTTCTTCTTCTCTCACTCTGATGCTTGCAGAGTTGTTTCTCATACTTCCCCACCTTGTCTTTCTCCTCTGCCTGGATGGTGTTTTTGCCTCACGGGCAAATATGTCTCTTATAGACATCCCTTGACTGGGCAATGACGTGAGAAGTATACCTGTTAGCCAAAGAATAAAAAACAGACAGTAGGTGTAGGTTGACAGTGGAGGAAGTGTAAAAGCAAATTGTGAGAGAATATATCCCATTTTCTGTTTAGCTTTTAAGTATTCAAGTTAGATACATAGCTAATTTATAGCTGATGGCTGTATACCACTGATATATTCAAGATGATATATGCAATTGCCCATTTATTACTAAGAACCTTTCATGGAAGAATTAATGAATAAATTAAACATAAGCTTTTCTGATGATGCCATTTGAATTTCCTGCTCACATATACACTGTGAAAAATAGGCAGATACAACAGTGACCTTCAAAATGATGTATTAATGTTTTTTTGATTTGCCATCTTTCATTACACGGGGGCAAAATGTCCTCCAGTGCCAGCTTGTCATTTTTTCTTATTAATTTGGTCACCCACAGACTGAAGTGGCATTCTTCACCTAAATCGCTACATTTAGTGAAGAGAAATGTTGGGATTAGAGAGAGAGACATGGGTCTTTTTAGAATAGCTTGATTTTCATTGGAATGCGGGTGCTTACATCTCCAAGACTTCTTTCAAAAAAACTAATAAAGTGTCTTGAAGGTATCTGAGAATTACATATTCTCCTGGATTAGGGCTTGTTCTTTGTTTACAAAAGATGTAAATGGTGATTTCTAAGGCTTTCTGTTAGCAGAATCAGCAGAAGTACTGTAAATGAGGTAGCAAACACATAAAACCAGTTTTACTGGGGATGGAAAGTCATAATGATGATCTGTCCAATTTCCAAAATATTACATTTCACAAAGGCATAATTCTGCTGTCAGAGGAAGAAACAATGCACATCTTTCATTTCAGATATTGAGCTTGAATTTTACATTTGAGAAAACAGAGAAAAAGGTCATTCATCCATGAAGGTAGGATAAGGGACAGAGAGGACTAAAATTCTGACTATCATTGAGACTTTTGCCTTCCATTGGTTTTAAACCGAAGGAGCATAGATTTAAATTGGACAGAAGGAAGAAATTTTTATGATGAGTGTGCGAGTCATTGGAACAGGTTACTAAGGGAAGTTCTTAATGTCCCATTGCTGGAAGTGTCCAGGGTCATGATGGATGTGGCTTTGAGCAATCTGATCTAGTGAAAGATGTCCCTGCCTAAGCAGGGCAGTTGGACTAGATGACCTTTGAAGGTCCCTTCCAACACAAACCATTCTATGAAAATATCTACCTCAAGAAATACAATTAACCAGAAGGTTGCACTAGATGACCTCCTGAGGTCCCTTTCAACCTGACTTTTCCTCTTATGCCTATGAAATACTGGGCATTGTCATATAGTATCGGTACATCAAAATTAAAAACCAAATAAACAAACAAACAACAACCTCACAAACAAAAAAAAAATAAAATAAAAAAAAAATCCAAAGCGCTCTATCTCTACATTTAATTCTACTTTTGTTGTAATTTCTACTTACAGGAAAAGAGTTGACAGGTCCAACTGATTGCAAAATCATTTTTTAGTGGGCAAAAAAACCTTTGCAGTGATTCAAATTTTTTTCAATTTTCTTCAGAGACCTCCAAGCACACAGTCCCAAAGGTGCTGGTCCTTTCACTTACTACTGTTCACATTTGGAACACTGACTGTTAAAAGGTGAACATCTGGGATATTCAGCTGTCTTCTGCTTAGTTTCTGTCATAACTGCATGTCTGGGTAAGTCTACAAGTCCTTATAGGCTTTTCTCCTTATAGTCAGATGCTCAGCTGCTGCATGTTGGCATATCTCAAACAAAATGGCTACACTGATAGGCAACAGCTGAAGTTCTAGCCCACAGCGTGTATTCTATAATATTTTGGGATGGGGAATCAGATATAGACTAAACAAGTGGTGAAGAACATTTCACAGTATTATTAGTAAGAGAATAAGCAATTGATGTTTTTGAATAAGTTGTTCCATTAAACTGTGTCTGTAATGAGTTTGTTTCTAGCTATTTTACTACAAGATGATTGATTAAGGATGTCGCCATTGCCAGCATGAGTCCTTTGAAACAGAGGATGATTATGCTGTAGGGGTGCAGGTGAATCAAACTGTGGATTAAACTAATATTTGAATGTGCCAACAAGCAGCTGGAGCAGCTTTTCTGCAAGGGAAGGAGAGCCAGGCATTGGTTCTGATATGAAGGCCATCAGGGAATTGCCCCCTGGACCAGGGTACAGTATCACCAAGCCCAGGTGAACAGAGCAGGTCTAATGACAATAAACATAACCACCCAAAAGTCTAGAACAGCAGACCAATCTGTAGTGATAGTGCATGACCAGGGCTAAGCTAGCAAGTCAAAGAAAGCAAGTGAAGCTCAGCCTACAGAGTAGCTCAGACAAAGACCAAGATCAACGATCTGAGTTTGAAAGTGGCTCCCAAGTCAAGAGCACAAGCCCCAGATGAGGCTCCTCCCAGCAAATTCTCATGCAGTTATTCTCACTGAAGCCTGATGCAAGGTTATTTAGCCAAAGCAGATGCCTGAGACACCTTCAAATTTATAAATTAGAAATTAGTTAGGATATAATTAATATTAATTTGTCTTAAACCCTAATATGCGTACTAAAACAGTGTATCGCTAGATACAGTGCAACAGTGTTCACTTTGCCATTTGACAATAGTGTGATGGCATAGTCATTCGCAATGTGTAAGAAATAAGTATGTGAGCAATGTGATGACCAAAGGGGCAGACACACATGCCTGTGGTTGCACAAAGAAGTCATTCCAGTGTTGTCCCAAAGTGGGGTCATTTATCCAGTGTGCAAGATGCCAATGTACACACCACTGACAGAAGTATGAACAGTAACATAAGCACAGTACTCAATATATGCATTAAAGTACAGTTTTAACCTGAAATTTTCTCCTTTTTTAATTTAAAAGGTATAATATAAAATGGTATCACATGAAGTCTTAAGGGAAATCTTGATGTTATGATTACAAATGCTATTTTTGGAATAACTGAGTCTAGAGACATGATACTAATATAAGAAAACTCATACTGACTTTTAGAAGCACATTTCATTTTATTTTTTATGCATGAATCTGTGATTTTAAAGATGTAACCATTAAATTACTATGAATATGTGTCCTTAGGTGGTAATAATTACCCAAAGAAAACATGCCATAACATTTATTTTCATTCATTACAGTCTATGAAAGACGGCAATTCATCCAGACAGGAGGAAGAGGGAGACTAGCTTTTAAAGTTTCTGCAAGTAACTTCAGAACACTAAAAACAAATGTTAACTCTTATTCAAATTGGGTGACTTTGTGTCTCTCAAGATATATGTTTAAAATAACCCTACTTGTTACTCTTTCTGCCATATTATCCTGTACTGTAAAAGACAGTGGAACTGAATAGAAATCGTAAAGCAGTGCTATGTACAGATGATCACAGTTTTAGATATCACATTAGATTAATGAGGGATGCATTCAGAAGGAGAATTTTTTTTTTAATCCTGAAACCACTACTGAAGCACATGTTGATGCTATGGGCATTTAGAGTCACCTCTTCTCAAAAAAAAGCCTTTTCAAATACAGAATTTCTATGAATTTTAAAATGTCTATGAGGACAGGTGAACGGTAGCACAGGCTGCCCAGTTTAACGAAAAAATGACTGGTGGATGAGGGAAGAGCTGTGGATATTGTCTACCTAGACTTTAGTAAGTCTTTTGGTGCTCTTTCCCATTAGAGAAGCTGATGAAGTATGGGTGAGATTAGCAGACATTGAGGTGGACTGAAAACTGGCTAAACAGCTGAGCTCAGAGGATGTGATCTGTGGCACAAAATCTAGTTGGAGGCACATCACTAGTGGTGTATCCCAGGGGTCAATACTGTGTCCGGTCCTGTTTTAACTGGATGATGGGGCAGTGTACCCTTAGCAAGTTTGAAGATGACAGAAAACTGGGAGGACTGGTTGATATGCCAAAGGCTTGCACTGTCATCCAGAAGGATCTTGACAGGTTGGACAGATGGGCCAGCCGACAGGAACCTCATGAAGTTCAACAAGGTGAAGTGTGAAGTCTTGCACCCAGGAAGGAACAATCCCAGGCAATAATATATGCTGGAGGCCACCCAGCTGGAAAGAAGCTTGGCAGAAAAGGACCTGGTTGATCGTGAGCCAGAAATGTGCCCTTGCAGCACAGAAGGCTAGTGGTATCCTGGGCTGCAGTAAGACTAGCATTGCCAGCAGGTCGATGGAGGGGATCCTTCTGTTCTGCTTAGCACTTGTGAGGCCACACCTGAAGGACTGTGTCCAGTTCTGGGCCCCTCAGTCAAAGAGAGACATGGACATAGTGGAGAGAGTCCAACAAAAGGCCACAAAGATGATTAAGGGTTTGGAGCATCTCGCCTATGAGGAAAGGCTGAGAGAACTGGGACTGTTCAGCCTGGTGAAAAGAAGGCCCAGGGAGATCGCATCAATGTATATAAATACCCGAAGGGAGGGTGCAAAGAGAACAGAGCCAAGCTCTTTTCGGTGATGTCCAGTGACAGGACCAGAGGCAATGGGCACAAACTGAAACACAGGAGGTTCCATATGAACATCAGGAAACACTTTTTTCCTGTGAGGGTGACTGAGCACTGGCACAGCTTGCCCGGAGAGGTTGTGGAGTCTCCGTCCTTAGGGATATTCAAAAGATGTCTGCACACAGACCTGGACAACTGGATCTGGGTAGATCTGCTTGAGCAAGGAAATTAGATCCAATGACCTTGGTCATTGGAGGTCCCTTCCAACCTTAGCCTTCTATGATTCCGTTGTACCCTCTCCACCCTTGGAGGTTTTTGAGATCTGACTGGCTCAAAACCTGATCAGCCTGGTCTGACCTCAGAGCTGCCCCTGCTTAAAGCAGGAGATTGGTCTAGGTACATTCTGAGACTCTTTATCTAGTTCATGAAGAAATGAAAAAATCTTTTATTTTAGTAAAAAATTTTAGAGTTATTAAATATATATGCTAATTTGTTAAAACACATTTGATGTTAAGACCCATCTACTATAGGGTGCATGCAACGTCTTTCTTCATTTTACAGATAATTAGCCAACACTGAATAATTAATCTGCTTTTTTTTTTCCTTTAACTGCTTTCAAATCCTCAATGCAACTCCAGCATTGCCTAAGATTTTAAAAATATATTAAAAGGAATTTATGTTGCTCAAAATTCAAAACATTACTTTCTTTATTCGTAAATGGTAATAATGATTTTAGCATTTGTGAGTATTGCATTTGTGACTGAATTACAGTGTGAAATTTAATTTCTCTTGTTAATTTACAACTCAAATAATTCACTCGTTTCCTTTTTTTTATATTGAAGCTGTCTCTTTATAACACAGGATATAGCACAGGAAATTATAGTCACAGGAATGAATTAATGCAGACAAATATATTTTTAAAAAGAAAAAAAGAAATTAAATCACAGAAAGTAAAATATTTTTAAAGGAAAGGTTTTAGCTCTAAGTAGCTGTTCTTTATTTAGCAGAAACTATCAGGCTTATGACTTGTATGACCTTTTTTTCAGTGTTATATTCTGCTACCCATCAGGCACTGGAAGTAGAATACTTTTAATTTTAAGGAACCTTCTTTCACAGTTCTGGAATTTCAGCAGCAGAATTTGAATGCTCCTGCTAATAAAAATGTTTTCAAGACCCCCTCTAAACAACATGGCTTTACCATCATATAAGAAAAAATATATATCTTCAGTTACTGACTTACTGCACAACTATATAAGTATACTAGGGTACAGAAAGAATGTTAGGCTGATGTACAGCTCTGGTGTGCTACACCAAATCATCTGGCTTGTTTTTCCACTTACCATGTATAAGCCAAGTTGAAAACCATATTGTATCACAGGTCTTCCATTAAGCTTCACAGCATAAAATATATTCAGAGTCAGTCTTTAATAAATGCTTTATTTAATTCCATTCACAGACTGCACACACCAAACAGATTGGTTAGTTTGTCTATTGGTCTACAAGAAGACATGAAGCCAATTCAGTGCATAAGGTTTGCAAGAAAATGTACAGTCAATGAGTTTTATTATAGCTTTAAAGGAGGAGTGTAAGGTTCATACAGAAGGTCTCTGTAGTTGTGGAACTGAAGTTAAAAGGATATTATGGTATTAAGTAATTGAAATTAAAGCTCAAATGTATCCATTTATAATTTGTGTTCATTCCCCAAAAGCTGTGCACTGAAGAGGGCAGGAACACAGTCTGAATGTCTGGAACAGGGAAAAAGAGACTAACAAAATCTGTTTTATTTGCAACTTTACCACCTATTGTCTAGTGATCTTGGGCAAAATATCAAATTCTCCTGTACTGTTGTTTCTAGATCCACCACTAATGCTTGTCTCATCTCTAATAGAAGTGACTAGAAATGTTTGGGATGGGAAGCAAAACATAGGAAAATATGCAAAGGCACAGCAAATAGAGAATCTGGCTGGCAGGAGGATTACAGCACTTTTCCACAGCTGATGATACACTACAACAGGACAGGAAATGACAAGATAGGCTCTTGTAACTGCTTCGATACAGAGAGTTTCAGTAATGAAATTATAATTATTCTTTTCTTTTTTTTTTTTTTGGCACATTAGTTCCTTAGTACAGAAGGATATGTAATGACTAGAAATGACCATGTGTCTGTTTCTACATCTCAGACTTGGGGTGAGGGGCCTAAGTGGTGGGGGAAAATCCATAATTTAGTTTATATTTCAGCAGTAAGGTTTGTGTTATCAGCTGAGAACGTATTTTTAAAACATTGATAAAAACAAAATTCTCAGGCTAATGAATGCAAGTTTAGCGTGTTCTGCCATTTATTGATTTCTGTTGCAAAAACAGCATGAGTTTAGTCAGCAGAAAAATGTAATTTTTACTGTGAGAAACTATACACATACAGAAAAAAATATTTATTGGCAAAATACTACCTTTTTTTTCAAAGCTTTAGTAATGAAGATTGAGAATTTTCTTGCTGAACAAAATAAAAAAAGTATGCAGGAGGACTTAAGGTGAAACTCTATGACTCCAGTGACATGAATGAAATGAAGCTGCATAACATCAGCTGAGGATTGGATGTTCTGGCTATGTTAATGGCAGTTACAGTTCCCAAAAACTTGTTTCAGCTGTGTCTCCTTCCTAGAAGTAGAAGCTTGACAGCATGTGGACATACCCAGTTGTTCAGGCTCTACTGGACATCAGAAAAGCTGAAATGGACAGATGTGACGTAGGAAAAGAAGAAAGACTGCCAAAATACATCTGAAACTCAAGTTCTGCTCAAGTAACTGTTTATCACTTAACAACCACTTTTATGCTCATGTTAGTGCATAAGCTAGCACGTTCTCATACATTACTGATTGTGCAGGCATGCAGTGCTAATTTTGGAACTAGGGGTATAAACAGAGCAGGAAAAGATAGCAATATTACAGAAAGAGGAAATTTTTTCAGGTGTACTCAGATCACAGACTGACAGCTCTAACGATACAGACACAATTGGTCACCTGAAGCTCATCTTACTGTTGATATGGTTGGAGAAGTAAACTTACATGGCAGTTTAATATAAATTCTTATTTTGTTTAATTTTACCAAATGCCTTTTACAAGACTCATTGTTCAAATAGAATAGTAAAAGAAGCCTCAAATCAACAAAACTATTTTTTCTTTTGTTAAGACTTTTGGGATTTTTAAAAATTACACAGTGACGGGCCAGGGTCTATGAAAACACTAGCTTTTAGATAATGAATAGTATATCAAATTAAAGAAGACCCAGTGAAGTCAGTATGAAGTAAGATACAGTTCAGAGTAATGAGGATATTATCTGATATTAAAGCGCAGACCAATCTGCAAATAGCATAAATTGCTTAAAAATAAATTATCTATTACCAGAAAAAAATTAATGCATACTGTTATTTAATTATGAACATCACAATAAGAATAACTATGAAAAATAGAGAATGCTGGGACAAGCTATATGACATTCTTGCAACTCTGTAATCCGTTTTGAGAAACAGAACTTGTCTTAAAACAGTACACTGATAAGGGAAAGGAATAACTTAGGCCAATATGTTCATAAGAAGCTTGAATCAGCTGTAGATTTTAAAAATATGGTTCTAAAGTAGTATCATTTGCTAATATTTTTGAAGCTAGAAATCAGTCTACTAGTTTAGGTAGCTTAAAAATAAATCTTATTTTTCAAAAAAAAAATTAAATCCACACTTGAAATTCTGGAATATGCACACTTGTACACTGTGGCTTTGCATATGCTCTCTATGCTCTCATTTGTCTTTAATTTGGCTGAGATTTCTGAAATTGGTAGCAGTCTTTTACTATAAGAAACTCATAGGGTTTGGAACTCATAAGGTATAGGAACACTTATGCAGTTCCCATTTTTAACTATTTTGTGAAACAGCTACATTTCATGTGATGTTTAGACCAAAGAGGCAAGCATTATTAAACTTTCAAAGAACCTTGACTGTGACAAGTGAATAAACTTCTTATAATAGCCCCATGTCTGAAGTTGTGAAGGTAAGGATTGTTTTAAAAAAAACCTTCAGAACTTATTGCGATCCATAACAAATATCAGGTTATGTGCCTCCTTGTATTATGGCAAATTATCAGAATGGAAAAAAAGCTTGAGAAGAAACAGGGGAAAAAAAACAATATATTTGTCCTAACAGCAGTAGAATTATCCACCTGATCTGTGGCACACTCAAAGACTGGCACTAACACAACAGAAAGGACAGGAGCTGGGAATCAATTGCTCTAAGAAGTGGGCTTTTCCCCTTCTATGACCTCCAACTATCTGACTACAGTTGACATTTACCACTGGGGAGCAATTAGCATCACTCTGATATTAGAAGTATTTCTGTGCTAATTATTTCATAAGAGAAATGTCAAGATTTCTGCAATACTCAACACATTGCTTTTCTGTACTGAATTACGTCTAACAGTTTGTTAAAATGGCACTTCAGCTTTTTGGGGAGAGATTTTAAAAGGCAGAAATGAGAGATGGCTGCTAATTCTAAATGTTTCTCTTTTTTTCTTTCTTTTTTTAATGCTTTTGAAAAGTAACATTGTCTCTGCATTGAATTGCTTAGTTGAACATCCCTATAAGCATTACTAGACGTGTTGCTCAAAATGACAATTTTTTTAACCAAGTAACAGAAGTATGAATGATAACAATAATTCAGATGTTTTCAGTTATAAGAAAATTAATTCTTCATTAAGGTTCCACTGATTTTTGATTCCTTATAAATAGCAATTGTATGCTTTGTCAAGGAAAGGTAAGCTGACCTTAATACTTACATAATTGCAGTCTCTTAAAGACATTGATGTTTCATTTCTCTCCCTTCTGAACCTTAGGTACTAGATCAGGTGGGTGATCTTTAAAATTGAGAGCAGCCCTAATGCAGTGAACCCATCTAACCAGCCTAGTATGGTTCCAAAATAAACATATGCTGGTTGTTCAAGACTACAATATGACCTTCACAAGTAGGACCTTGAATGTCATCATAAGGGAATAGATTAATAATGGAGTAATAATGGAGTAATAACATAGCAATAAGAAAATAAATAGACTGAGCTTATGTTTAAAACCCATGCATTTTCTCAAAGAATCTAGTCACTAGTTGTATGAAAGAGTAAGACTATGCTTACCATTTTTTTCTGTTACGTTTTATCATCTGTGTTTTCCTTCAGTCCAGCATTAATGGGTTGGTCTCTTGCTTTTTGTCTGGTTAGAGATTTTCTTTGTTCCGGGTAAAAAAGCCATGGTAAAGTAAAATGAACTCAAGCAAACAATCCTTAAAGGTCTGGGATGACTGCAGAGGCAGCACTGTAAATTTTAGATTTTTGTGATGTGACTTAAAAGTCACAGTAATTCATTGTTCCCTTTGGGGCCCAGAAGCCTTTCCTCAGGCCATAGACGTCCTAACTTCTTACGTTTTGATAGAAAATCTGGGGATCTGTCTAGTATTACACCAGGACCAGTACTCTGCCTGACCTCTCAGGCATCTGTTAGTTCACAGATGTGTGAGATACCTTGTTCTTCTTCAGGATTCAATGGGAATCCCTGAGCAGGGACAGAAGTTAGCATATGGCTTCACTGAAAACAGTTTCAGTATAGCAAGCAGGGTACAGAATACAGGAATACCAACTACTCTTCATTGAAAAACCTGGTATATACACTGGAGGTAGCCTCCATTCGTGTGTTTGTTTTTCCTCTTGGTATCTTAGAGTAAATGTGAGGTAATTCACTCCTTACTGATAGTGAACCTGAAAGAGCTATTAAAAAAAAGGGTAACCACATCTCTTAAGCTACTGGCACAGCAGTATATCTAAATACCATCTTCTAGCTGACCTACATCTCCTGAGAAACTGAGACTTTTTTTTTTTTATTGGTAATGTGATTTGAAAGTGAAATTTACCTATTTACAACTTAGTTCATCAAAACCTTTTTGTTTAGATTAGTTAAACATCTTTGAATTGGCCACAAGAAGGTTGTATTTCTGACCCACTCCTGCTCAAACATTTCTGAGGTGTATTCTAGGAGAGTGAACTGGAATCACTCTTGAGAATTCAAGACTACTAAAGCTTAAGTTAATAGAAATCTTCTTATCCCTAACTCCACAATCCAGACAGACCTAAAACATTATAAATAACTGCTAATATTTGCTTGAAACTCCTATAGAACTGCAGTTTGTCAGCCTTCAGCATTTTTATCTTCTGGATCATATACAGAAACAGTTTCTGGAAGGTGGGAAAGTAAAGCATTGGGTTGGGGAAGGTGCAACATGGTACACTAGTTCAAAATAGCTCAGCCTGTATACTTGGAAATGATCCAGAATTGTTTGATTTACCTGCAATGTGACACTAAAAAACATACCTTCAAAAAGTATACTCTAAATCTAATGTTACTGGTATGATGAATATACACTCAGTAGGTTTCTGTGGAGAAAGAATCCTCTTGTACTAATAGAACTACCCTATTTTACTCTAATTGAGTAAGACAAACAATTCCATGAGTTATGATGTTAACAGGCCTCTTAGTAATATAAAAAGTTTCAGAATGCTTAGAATCAAAAAAGTAGGACACTTAATTTAATTGCTAAGAGATAAGTTTGATCAAAGCCAAATAATGTGAACTGCATCCTCGAATGCAAGAAGCTTCATTTAGAAAATGGACTTAATAACAAGCATATTTTTTCATTGTTGGAGACTTGTGATTATTAATATTTGATAAAGAATGCCTTATATTCAAGAGTCTTCCATTATTTACATTTGTTATCCATTTTTTTCTTGCCATTGCTTTCTGGCATCACTATTGCTAAGAAATATGTAACCGAGATAATCATATTATCTTCCACCAGTGCCCCAATCTG
The DNA here is from genome assembly GCA_017639485.1 of Pluvialis apricaria. NCBI lineage: Eukaryota > Metazoa > Chordata > Aves > Charadriiformes > Charadriidae > Pluvialis > Pluvialis apricaria. Next base: position 36,153,082 of record CM030011.1, on the reverse strand, counting down.
CTTAACTGAAAAAGCCATACACAATATTACAGTGCTGCTACTGACAGAGGACTTAACTAGAACTGATTCTCCACAAAGCAACTCACGCTCCTGACTTCCAATGAAAGATTGCTAAAAACTGGGAAGTTACCTCCATTCCAGACTTCTAGTCACAGCCCAAAGAGCCAAATGGTCCAGGTAGCAAAAGGGAACTACAGTCCATTTCTGCCTGATACAAGAGTCCATTTCTGCCTGATACAAGAGTCCATTTCTTGTCATACAGCCAGCTAACATATACGTGTGATGCTTACTGAAGAGGAATAGTCCATTTTACTATGCATCTCACTCAGCTCGTGGTTTATTGTTTTGGAGGTTTTAAAAGTTATTTTTATTGTGCAAAGAAGTATCACAATTAAATGACTACAATCCTACTCATTTCAGTACTTTTAAAGTAGTAAATATAATTTAAAATGTTTGATATTCTGCTTGGATGTTTCAGTCTCATTCAAAATATAGCAAACATAATTGGAGAAATTATTAAGATTTGTATGGAGGAGGCCTTTCACAGCAACTTAATTGCCTTATGACTTTTGGCTGAAAAGGATTTATTTTTCTTTCTTTTTTAAAGCTACTCCTTTCTGTTTTGGATACAGAGCAACCAGAATAACCTGATACTACAGCCAGAGAAAGTCAATCTAATATCATACAACTCTTCTTTCCATTAAAATTTGCATGCTGTCTAGGATATTATAGTTAGGGGTGAACAAATCTCTTGACTTTAAAAAGACTGCCTGAGCAGCCATAGCAACAAGAGGTGATATTTGATTTGATGGGCTCCAGCAATTCCTCTGCTGATTCCTGCTGCTCTTCAGTTTTAGCTATGTGCTCACAGGAGCTGTAGAGCCCTAGAGCCATTTCTTTCTTAGGCCCTGCAATGCTTTATCCTAGTTACAGCTTCCAAAGCAGACCAAGTGGGGAAGGTGGGTTCAGAAGAAGTTTGCCAAAGACAAGTCCATGGGGAATTCTACTGTAGATTTTGGAACTTTCTTGGCTTTTGCAATAATAACCTTAAAGTGTTATGTAGGAGAAAAAGGAGTCCAAAACAGCTCTGTCATCTCATGAGAGGATGAAATAATCCATTACAACTTCAAAAAACATTTTTACCTGAGAAAGGTTCCTTATGTAGTTTGCATCCATTCAACTAATTACATCTCCAGCATCTTTTGTTGGTACTGATGAGCACTTTTAATAATTGTAGATAAACAAGCAGCTATAAGTTTGGTTTTAGCCTATAACTAAAAGTTTCAGTCAATTGCATGCCCTGAAGATGGTTCACTTGTATCTCTACTCATGGTTACTGGGGAAATGTATTTCACGAGGCAGAGAAAGAAACAGCATCTTCTGAGAAGCAGCATCCCTCCAGGACACACTAGAACTGGAATTAACAATAATTACCTTTCAGCTTCAGAGTATCAAACAGGTAGTGAAATGAAGATGACATAAGATACCCCTTATTTTCCAAGTCATATCTTGCTGCTTATACTCAGGAAAAAATTACTCAAGGACTATCCATTTGATATAATAGAACTGGGAAGTGAGTTCTTCAATCTCACTACCTCTATGCTTCTGATTGAAAGAAAACAGGAACGAAATAGTTTAATCTTCTCAGAGTGCTGACAGTGTTATCTGTGATGCTATCCAATAACACCAATATAGATAGAAACAAGTAGTTGCAGGGAAGTAATACAGGATGTGGTATGCTGGAATCACTGACAGAGAAATGAAAGAAAGAAGGTTGCAAGGAGAGGTAAGTATGGAACATGGTCTTTGATCGGGGGCTAAGTTTAGCGGCCTTAATAGTAGCTCATATTACATTGTGAGGCAGTGGGTTTTCCTGAGGTAGTAGTGTACTTACTCTGCTCATTTTGGAAATTCCCCATTTGTTTTCTTAAACTAAAGGATGCTCTTCTGAATATACTCCGAATAAGCAATAACTTCAGTTCTACCAAACAAGAGAAAGAAAAGGATCCATATTGTTCACAGCATGTATATGGGGAATAGCCAAGCCTGAATTGTTTTATAACTTCTGTGAATTATTCACTTTCTAAAAACTGTGGTTACCATAGCTGATATTCTCAAAATAAAGCATTTTAAAATTTAATACTAACTGAGAGATTGAAGAGCGGCATATCAGATCAAACTGTCAGGTACAATGAGTTATAAAACATGTTGACAGTGAAAAAGACAACTTGATGCAGGTTGACTTTTTTGGAAACAGTTTTAAGGCAAACATGTTTATTATAAATGTTAAATAATGGTCTGGGGCTAGATACAAGAGTTAAGAATGGTGAGTTATGTCAAACACGTTTCAGAAATTAAAATCCTGGTTAGCTACACTCTCCCCTGAGAACTCTGTCTTGTGTACCACTTATTTCAATACCTCACTTCCATTAAATTACAGTTCTCTTGGTTGGAATTTGTCATCATTAATGTTTGACACAAAATTATTATAGTATGCATAATAAATAATTTTACTACATTACGTATTTGTTTGGGGGTTTTTTTGCATTTAAATACAAACCAGAAGGATTTCAACCTAATCTTAACTAATTTCCTTATAAAACCAAAGACAGTCTCACATACTGATGCGTGGTAGGGGAAATCAAATGTGTTGGACTTTAGGACTGCGGTGAGTTCACCCTGGCTAGATGTCAGGTGTCGAATAAAGCCGCTCTAACACTCGCCCTCCTCAGCTGGACAGGGGACAGAAGATATAATGAAAGGCTCGTGGGTTGAGATAAGGATGGGGAGAGATCATTCAACAATTACCATCATGGGCAAAACAGACTCAGCTTGGGGAAATTAGTTTAATTTATTACCAATCAAATCAGAGTAGGATAAAGAGAAATAAAACCAAATCTTAAAACACCTTTCCTCCATCCCTCCCTTCTTCCTGGGCTTAACTTTACTCCAGATTTTTTCTACCTCCTTCCCCACAGTGGTGCAGCGGGACAGGGAATGAGGATTGTGGTCAGTTCATCACAGTTCATCACTCCTTCCTCCTCAGGGGGAGGACTCCTCACACTCTTCCCCTGCTCCAGCATGGGGTCCCTCCCATGGGAGACAGTTCTGCACGAAATTCTCCAACATGAGTCCTTCCCATAGGCTACACTTCTTTACGAACTGTTCCAGTATGGGTCCCTCCCACAAGGTGTACTCATTCAGGACCAGATTTCTCTGGCATGGGGTCCCCCACAGGGTCACAAGTCCTGCAAGAAAAGCTGCTTCAGAGTGTGTTCTTCTCTCTCCATGGGTCCACAGGTCCTGCCAGGAGCTTGCTCCAGCGTGGGCTTCCCACATGGTCATGGCCACCTTCAGGCATCCACCTGCTCTGGAGTGGGGTCCTCCACAGGATGCACGAAGATATCTGCTCCACTCTTAACCTCCATGGGCTGCAGGGTGATAGCCTGCTTCACCATGGTCTTCACCGTGGGCTGCAGGGGAATCTCTGCTCTGGTGCCTGAAGCACCTTCTCCCCCTCCTTCTTCACTGACCTTGCTGTCTGCAGAGTTGTTTCTCTCACATATTGTCATTCCTCTCTTTGGCTGCATTTGCCATGGTGCTGTTTTTTCCCCCTTCTTAAATACATTACCACAGATCCACCACCACCACCACTGATGATCGGCTTGGCCTTGGCCAGTGTTTGGTCCATCTTGGAGCCAGCTAGCATTGGCTCTGTCAGACACAGGGGAAGCATCTAGCAACTTCTCACAGAAGCCACCCCTCTAGCCTCGCCCCCGCAATACCAAAACCTTGCTACGCAAACCCAGTGCAAGGACTCAGAAGATTTTCTTTTTATTTCTCACTCTCCTACTCTGTTATTAATTGGAAATAAATTAAATTTATCTTCCCCAATTTGAATCTGTTTTACCTATGCTGGTAATTATGTCCTTATCTAGACCCACAAGCTTTTTCATCGTATTTTCTGCCCTGGTCTTGCTGAGGAAGGGGAGTGAGACAGGGGCTTGATGGGTTCCTGGAAGACAGCCCAGGTTAACTAACTTGAGGTTATATTAACAAGTCAGTTTTTATTGCTTTTAAAAAACCCAACAAACGAACAACCTTCAGGCAGCTGAAATAAGAGGATGTCTATTTGAAAAGGTACATAGCTATTTGTGTTTGTATCCCACAGTGTAGAATATGACTTCTAAGTTCCAAAATCAAAACATTGACATATTTAAAAAATATTTTTTGGCAGTCTGAGGTTTGAAGAAAACATTTGATCTGTGAAATTGTGTTACTCAGTCAATAACAGTCAACAGTTTTTAATGTTTCATAAGCTCTGTTCCTGTATGGCAATTGGAACTTTCTTAAATTATGTCAAATTATTTTAATGTGAAAAGTAATAGAGACTACTAAACCTGGGCAAATATGCAAAGTAAAATACAGAAACTATAGTATCTGTGAAGGCCCTGATATCTCCAGCCACAAAGGTAGAACAGGCTTTATACATCTATCACTTTAAGGATCAATGAAATAATTTCTGGTAATAAATAAAAATTACAATCAATTTTTAAACATTATATTTATTCCTAAAAATTCTATGAAATGCTAGGGGTTTAATGAGAAGAGAAGCATTATCTTCAAGAGAAAATGTCCACTGGAAACTGAGTCTTTTTTCAGTGCAAAATAATTCCCTTAGATTAGTCGTTGCAAGTTTAGTAATACGTTATAAGTGACATGACTGAAAATGAAAGTTACTGGGGTTGTGTAATACTGTGTAATTTGTCTGTATAATTTTTCACAACATCTTTGTCCCAGTCCTCTGGTAATTACAAGTCTGTGGCAATAGAGACAATCTCAAGTGGAGTTTTGCTTTGCTACTTGGAACAGGAACAGATTCCTGGGCTTAACTCTCTATTTTTTTTTTTTTTTTTTTTTTTTAGACATACCCCATTGGCTTTTTTGCCTGCCCATCCTCTCATCTGTGAAACAGGATCCATGAAACAGGCAGCTTATCAAAGAAAGTTTTATTGGCCAGAAGGAACAAAACACTTGAAAAGATTTGTGAAAATACCACCAAATTTCTTAGTAAGCCAATCTTTTCAAGCAGGCCCAGCTTGTTTCCAAGTTAGAAGTACTAATTTTCTGCCCTTTTTGTGTGCCATCTTTGCCCTGCCAGTGTCCTCTATGTTTTGCTCCTGGCAACTATTTACGTTTGGCTGTGCCCAAACTGACTGGGGAGTACTGGGATGTACTCCAACTTTTCTTACCTGTCAAACGCTCTGTTTGGAATGTTCCTGGAAAGTAACATAGTGATTTGGATGCACAGGCCAGAAAGGTCTCTGGTAACATGTGAGAAATCTGGAATAGGGATGCAAGCAGGGTGCACACTCAGATGTGGGAAAAGGGAATCACCTTCAGACCATGCAGTTTTACTATGACCATGCATAACTTCGCTCTTCTCTTCTGGTCAGAAACTAGGCATGGGAATTCCTCTTTGGTCTTTGGTTGGGAATCCTCTTTGAAGACCTGCGATCTGAAGTTTTTCCACCTTACAAAGATTACAGCAAGCCAAACAGGAAGGAGTCCAGCTGAGATTTTGCCTTTTAATGTCTTCCTCTACCTTGTTTCTTTAAGGTGTCTTACCTTTGTCTTTCTTGTTTGCTGTCCTCTTTAACAGACTCCTTTCTCATTAGCATGCAGGTAAATTTTGTTTAAAAAGTCTGAAGGACGTGAGAGTCACATTTGCATCTCTGATCAGTCTGGTCCTAGCACAATTATTTCCTGTCCCATTTGGAAGGGGTCAGCCCTTTATTTGCTGGTGGGACCCAGTTACTTCACTTATTGAGCATATCCTGGGAGATCCTGAAGGTCAATATTGCCCACAAACCCCATTAATTCTTGCTGATATCCAACACCCCATCAAAGATAATCTGCTACCTTCTGAACTAGACAGTTAATTTATTGGCACTGAAATTATGTTTCACTATGGGCCCTACCTTCATTAAATACTGCTAGTTGTCAATAAGTACATCGGTAATAATTCATAACGTCACCACTTTTCACACATAGTTCTGCCATATTGTGAAACCCTGATTGCTGCTGTCTAAGTTTCAGGAAAATAGAGTCCAATGCCTACTTTTAGTAGTTCTAATACAGATTCTTTTATGTGTATATACATTTTAAAGAAAACCAGTATTTTGACATTATCCTTTTAACCTCACTTATTCAATGCCTCACTGTGTCTTGGAAAAACATTTTATCTGGTTTGCTGAAAACATGTGACTCAAAAAAGATAAAAAGTAGTCCCATTCATAAGGAATTTCTTACAGACTTTTCTTTCCTCTGTAGTGTTCTGTGTTTTTTTTTTAATTTGTTTTTCTATAGAAATGATATGCCTCAAAAAGCAAAAAAAAAAAGGAAGCAAAATGACATCAGTGAAAACAAAGTTCCTTAAGTTTCAACCTAATAAGTGTAACAGTATGCTACATAAGAAGACTAGAATAGATAAACATAAAAAAAAATATTCTAAAGCTGATTGCATTGGCCTTGGAAGTCTGTAATTTGTTAAAAAAGTCCAAGGAATGTTCTCTAAGGGGAAAAAAGAAGAATGAAAGAAGAAACTATTTCTCTGCAGTACATTATTCCACAGTAATTAACATTTTTTATCGCTGCATATATTTCTCCAATTAGCTATCTGAAAACTGGGGTCTAAGTTAATTGATTCTGTTATACTTGTGTAAATCTCAGCTAACTCCATGTGCTTCAGAAAAGCTGCTCTGGTGTAGCTGATAGCAAGAACTGGTCATCCATATGGACTGGTTTTGATCATTCTAAGCTGTTCATTTATAAATGTACAGTAGCCAATACAAAGTAATACAAGTGTTTATCTGCAAAATAAGGAAAATCAAACATTTCCTGTCTTACTGTGTGTAAAAATACCATCCAAGCATTATAATATATAGGTACATATAATGAAGTGGAAGAATAAATTTTGTTTTGGAAGTTTGTCCTTAAACCAGCTCACTTCTCTATCTTTATTAAGGCTGAACATATACAGGCAACTGGAGCTGCTTGCCACCTAACTTAACAGCAGGTTATTGAAAAGGTTAAAAGTCCTACAGTAGAGCACATGTCAATAGTTCAAAGGACTGATAAGGTTTTGCCATTGCAGCGTTTCTTTTATATAGCAAAGACTGAGACAAATATAGATGATTTCATGTCATAGGAATGATATATATACTGGCAATGGTATTACTAGCAAAATTTATTAAAAAATAATATTGAAAAGGATATGTTATCTTAACCTCCACCAACATAATAAAATTGTCCTTGTTTTCAGCTGATACAAATAATTGATTTTATTTATTGAAATTCAGTAATTTGATCTATTTCTACTGAGAATAGATATTTTTTATGATTTGGATGAAAATCCCACTTTGATGTGATCTTTCTGATCTTTCAGAATCTTTAGATACATTTTTGTATACTACGTACAATTTTAAGTTGGAAAAATTTTCTGGTACTTGTGTTTTTCTCCTCAGACTATGGACTACTTTAAGAGAGCTCAACAACATGCAGTTTTAAAACAGCTAAGCTATGTTATTCTGTGATAAAATACCTTTTGAAGAATATGTTGAAGGGTTTTCCCCTTCAAGTATTATTCTTTTATCTAGTTAGCTGGAAAAAGAAAACAAACATGAAAACATTAAAAAAAAAATAAAATCCATGAAACCTCTGAGGTCATTGCTTACAAATTACTCTGCTGCCTTTCTTTTTGGCAGGAATATATTATATCTCAGATTTCTGCAATGAAGGATAGTGCTTAAAGTTATTAGACTTAATGGGGATTAAACCCATCTATAACTGTCCTATAGACAGTTTAAGGCTTCTTAGCAGTGCAGATAAAATTAAATGTTACGGTGTCAACCGAGTGGGCTGAAAGCATGATGGCAAGATATTCAGATTCCAGTTAGTACAGATTTGGAAGGCAATGTGATGAGTGGGGCTCAGATAGCTGGAAAGGAACAGTAAAGGAGCAGGCACTGGGGCTTTACGGAATAGAAATTGGGGTCTTACTTTCTTTCCCACTCCTCTTTCTTATATTACTTCTACTCTTCTTTAGAGCTTTCTTATAAAGATGCCTCCTTTTTGGACACTCTAACTAGAAGCAGAATTAATTTAGAACACTATAGATGTGATTTTGGGGCCACATTTAATAATAATCATGTTTAATTATAAAGCTGTTCTTCAATACGTTGTTATAAAAGTACCTTTTCATGACATACATTCCAGCTATGTAACCGATCTGGTGACAAAAACCACTTTCTAAATTAGTATTATTTCTGTTTTAAAGGGAAAAACACAGTTGTCCATGCTTATTTCAGACAAATATATTGTAGACATCAAAAAATGCAGAGCTATCAAAGTAAAAATCTGAACGAGAATTTTCTTTTAAATGATAGCTTGCATATTCTTCTAAAACAGACAAAAATATTCTCCTGAAGATTGTTTAGAAAATAAACAGAACAAAAAAACCCCACAAATAATGATTCCTTCATAGCAGTATCTGTCAGATTACAAAGTATTACAGCTGGCATGAAGCCATGCATTTATGGATTGTTAGTGTAATTTGGATTGTTTGTGCAATTTGGTTCTGACCATGAGTAACAGGTGTTGGTTTGTTACTTTAAAAATGCTAAAGCAACAGAAAGCTTCAAAATTCAGAAATAAACTCAACTGAGTTTCTGACATTCTTACTGATGTAAGCATTATAGGCTATTTTGTGATCTTACTTCACTGGAGCCAGTGTCTGACTTACATATTGATTTTCTTAAGGAGCTGTGGTTTTTCAGAAGATACAACATACGGAGCTCCTAAATATGGAGAAAGAGAAAACTGGGAGCAGGTATTTTGGTTGTTCTGTGGGAAACTTAAGCTTGTCATTGACAAAATGTGTATCTTTGCTGCTGTGTTTTTTTTAACTTTTTTTTTTTTTAATGGAAGACACAGGTAGAAGAAGAAAGTAACTGCTTTATCTGAGATCAGTTCCAGTAAAATCTATAAAAAATCTTTTAAAAACACAGATTAAATTCTCAGAGCTGACTGGTGTCAGTGAACTCTCACCTATGGTTAGGGTGCACTCCTCAGAGACTAAATTTTTCCACTACTACTTGCGGCTGGAAGTGGGTGATCTGTTAAAGATCATGAAGGTCGTTTCTCATAAAGGTCAAGGGAGAGGTCCAGCTATAAGGATGAAGTTGAACATATTTTTTGTCTTATTTTTTAACAGTTCAGAAACAGTTTTATTTAAAAGTTTTAACTTTGTGACATCCAAAACTTTCAAACTTCTAAAACTCAGGCATCCAGATGGCAAACTCAAGTATGCAGCACGCCAGGCAGACCCCTTGAAAGAAGACTTTCTTATAGCTAATATGCAATGCCTAATGCATTCATGCAACACCATAATATAGTATTTTTTCCTTTCTGTATAGGAAGAAGGAAAAAACAAATGTTATTCTGAAGGAGCTAGCAGATTTTTGCCATTCTCCTCAATGAGGAAACACTCTTTTAACTGACACTACATTAAAAATTAACAATCCTGCTAATCTGAGACCTAGTACTTAAGATAAAACTGGGATTCAAAACACGGCACTTGGTACATGTTTGCCAAGTATCATGTTGACTTCTTTTCCCTTTGTCAAAGTCTGTTGTACTTGGTCTTTCAACGAGAAAACTTCATAAATGATCGGTACTTTTGAGTTTAGCCTGTAGGAAAAAAACCCAACAAAAACAAGCACACAAAAAACCCCAAAACACCACCTCTCTTCATTCCAAGGGAATTCAAATATTGGTCTGTCAAAGAATAGAAGTTATCTGCTGAATGTTAAATATGTTCACATTTTCTAGGCCAAATACTGTATTTTTAATTCCTTTATGTTCTAAATCAGTATCTTTCCAGCAACAATAAAAAATTAACTGAGCGGCCTACCCAAGCCAGGTGATGTTTTGGGAAACTTATATCATCCCTTGGGAAGAAGAAATGTTTTGTGGATACAAGATCCTTCTTAATCCAAGACGACATGTGGGATCTCAGTCCTTGGAGGTCTTCACAGCTCTAGAGGACAAGGCCCCAGGAGAACTGTGCTAGCTTTGGAGCTGGCTCTGTTTGGAACAGGAGACTGGACTACAGATATCCGCCTAAGGTCCCTGCCAACCCATTTTATTTTAGAATTCTGTAATTATTTTTTAGTCATTTTAGAAATTAGAACAGTATTCATGCCCATTACTTGTGAGGAATCTTAGGGTTTTTTTCAAGTCCTCTTTTACAGATGTGCTGACATTAATGGTCTCAATATTAATTTGATAAAAGTCAGCCAACTTTATTGATGTTGGTGACAGAAAGCGTAGGCTGATTTGCACCAGCTGATGATTTGACCTTTGTTTTTTGATAAAAGGTCTCCTTTCGCATTTGGGGCATGATCATTAAGTTAAAGAGTGGGCCATTTTATTTATACACTGTAAGTGACAATACAGTCACTATGTCAGTCGGATGGATTACACAAAATATGCCAACCTCCCTATATAGGTTAACTGCAAAATAAATGCATACAAATTTGTTCCCTATAGTCATTTTCCAATGCATAAAGAACACCCCAATTTTTTGCAGAGTTCTTCGAAATTTGCTGCTTATGATAGAAATATCAGGTCATCATTATTCACTTCTGTCATTTGTATTTTCACAAAAGGAGCTGTGTTATATCATCTTCAGCTATAAACCCTAAATGAACCTTTCTTCCTCCAGGTTCCACTGCCTGCAGGTGGTAACTGGAGCACAGTACTCCTGCTGTAAAAGCAAGAAGAGACAATTTTTCTCCAGCTTACTTCTTCACCTATTTTCTTTTATTTTTTTCATTGAATTATGGGAAAGAAAGAACAAATATTGCTGGAAATGTGAATTATATAGAAAAATTATGCCTAACCCACCTGACTGAAATATCAACTTGATCTTTTTAATAATTATACTTTTCTAGTTTGTTAGTAACCATGAAGTAAGGAATAGCTACTGTAACTCATTTCAGAGCTAACCAGATTTATATGTATGAAAAGGCTCATTTTACATATATTTTGCACTTCATTAAAATTTGGATGAAGAAAATTTCTATTGGATTACATATGTGTACAAAAGCCCTCCCTGGAAATCTTCTCTTAACCCCTCCCAAAGTCTGATTCATTTTTCCATGCTGTACTTCTCCATCTGTCCAATGTGCTTGGTGAGCATCCAACCTCATGTTCACCCACAGCCACGTCACACAGAATCAAAGAATCATAGAATGGTTAGAGTTGGAAGGGACCTTAAAGATCATCTAGTTCCAACACACCTGCCATAGGCAGGGACAGCTTCTGTGAGACCAGGTTGCTCAAAGCCACAACCAACCTGGCATTGAACACTTCCAGGGATGGGGCATCCACAACTTCTCTGAGCAATCTGTTCCAGTGTCTTACCACCTCACAGTAAACAATTTCTTCCTAATAGCTAATCTAAATCTACCCTCTTTCATCTTATAAACATCACCCCTTGTCCTATCACTACAATCCCTGATAAAAAGTTGCTCCCATCTTTTCTGTAGGCCCCTTTTAGGTACTGGAAGGCTGCAATCAGGTCTCCCTGGAGCCTTCTCTTCTCCGGGCTGAACAGCCCCAACTCTCTCAGCCTGTCTTCATAGCAGAGGTGCTCCAGCCCCTCTGATCATCTTTGTGGCCCTCCTCTGGACCCGCTCCCACAGGTCCATGTCCTTATGTTGGGGGCCCCAGCGCTGGACACAGTACTCCGGGAGGGGTCTCACCAGAGCAGAGTAGAGCAGAAGAATCACCTCCCTCGACCTGCTGGCCATGCTTCTTTTGATGCAGCCCAGGAGGTGATTTATTGGACCATGTTGAGCTTCTCATTAGCCGACACCTCCAAGTCCTTCTCCTCAGGGCTGCTCTCAATCCATTCTCCACTGAGTCTGTATTTGTGCTTGGGATTGCCCCGACCCATGTGCAGGACCTTGTACTTGGATTTGAATTTCATGAGGTTAGCACAGGCCAACCTCTCCAGCCTGTTCAGGTCTCTCTGGATGACATCCCTTCCCTCCAGTGTGTTGACCACTCCACACAGCTTGGTATCATCGGCAAACTTGCTGAGAGTGCACTCAGTCCTGACATCCATGTCACCAACAAAGATGTGAAATAGTACTGGTCCCAGTACCGACCACCGAGAAACACCACTCGTCACTGGTCACCACTTGGACATGGACCCATTGACTGCATTTTTTGAGTGCAGCTATCCAGCCAATTCCTTATCCACCAAGTGGTCCATCTGTTAAATCCATGTCTCTCCAATTTGGAGACTAGGATGTCACATGGGACAGTGTCAAATGCTTTGAAAAAGTCTATGACTTCTTTTGTTCCTCCCTTATCCAGCAATGCTGTAATGCCATCATAGAAGGCCACCAAATTTCTCAGGCACAATTTGCCCTTAAAGAAGCCATGTTGGCTGTCACCAATCATTACCATATCTTCCATGTGCTTTATCATTGTTTCCAGGAGAATGTGCACCATGATTTACCAGGCACAGAGGTAAGACTGACTGGCTTGTCATTTCCCCGGTCTTACTTTTTTCACTTTTTAAAAATGGGTGTTCTGTTTCCCCTTTTCCAGTTAACAGGAAATTCACTGGACTGCCACGATTCTCAAATATGATGGGTATTGGCTTGGCAACTTCACCTGCCAGTTTCCTCAGGACCCATGGATTAATCTCATCAGTTCCCATGGACTTATGGTTCCTTCTATAGTCTCAAACCTGGTCCTCTCCTACAGTGGGCGGTTCCTCATTCTCCCAGTCCCTGCCTTTGCCTTCTGTGACTTGGGTGGTATGGCTAGACCACTTGCCAGTGAAGACCAAGGCAAAAAAGTCATTGAGTACCTCAACATTCTCCATATTCCAGGTGACCAGGTCTCCCATTTCCTTCCAGAGAGGGCCCATATCATCCCTAGTCTTCCTTTTATCACCAACATACCTATAGCAGCTTTTCTTGTTGCCCTTGGCATCCCTGGCCCCATTTAATTCTGTCTGGGCTTTAGCTTTCCTAACCTGATCCCTGACTACTTGGATAATTTCTCTGTATTCATCCCAGGCTACCCATCCTGACTTCCACCTTCCACTTGAGTTTGACTTTGTCCAGGAGTTTCTTGTTCATCTGTGCAGGCCTCTTGGCATTTTTGCCTGACCTCCTCTTTGCTGGGATGCATTGCTCCTGAGCTCAGACGTGGTCGTCCTTGAATATTAAATAGCTTTCTTGGGCCCCTCTTCACTTCAGAACTTTATCCCACGCTACTCTAGCAAACAGATCCCTGAAGACGCCAAAATCTGCTACCCTGAAGTCACAGAATCACAGAATCACAGAATGGTCAGGGTTGGAAGGGACCTCTGGAGATCATCTAAGTCCAACCCCACTGCCACAGCAGAGACACCTACAGCAGGTTGCACAGGACGGTGTCCAGGCAGGTTTTGAATGTCTCCAGTGTGGGAGACTCCACAACCTCTCTGGGCAGCCTGTTCCAGTGCTCTGCCACCCCCACAGTAAAGAAGTTCCTCCTCGTGTTTAGATGGAACTTCCTTTGTTCAAGTTTGTGCCCATTACCTCTTGTCCTATCACTGGGCACCACTGAAAAAAGACTATTCTCATTTACCTGGCACCCTCCCCTTAAGTATTAATAAGTATTGATAAGATCCCCCCTCAGTCTTCTTTTCTCTAGACTAAAAAGACATAAGTCCCTGAGCCTTTCCTCATAAGAAAGATGCTCCAGTCCCCTAATCATCTTAGTAGCCCTCTGCTGGACCCTCTCCAGCAGTTCCCTGTCCTTCTTGACCCGGGGAGCCCAGAACTGGACACAGGACTCCAGATGCAGCCTCACCAGGGCAGAGTAGAGGGGGAGGATGACCTCCCTTGACCTGCTGGCCACACTCTTCTTGATGCACCCCAGGATGCCATTAGTCTTCTTGGCCACCAGGGCACATTGCTGGCTCATGGTCATCCTGTTGTCCATCAGAACTCCCAGGTCCCTTTCCACAGAGCTGCTCTCCAGGAGGTCAGCCCCCAACCTGTACTGATGTATGGGGTTATTCCTCCCCAGGTGCAGTACCCTACACTTGCCCTTGTTGAATTTCATCAGGTTTTTCTCTGCCAAACTCTCCAGCCTGTCCAGGTCACACTGTATGGCGGCACAGCCTTCTGGAGTGTCAGCCACCCCTCCCAGGTTTGTATCATCAGCAAACTTGCTGATGGTGCACTCCATCCATTCATCCAGGTCATTGATGAATATATTGAACAGAACTGGACCCAGTACTGACCCCTGAGGGACAGCACTTGTTACTGACCTCCAACTGGACTCTGCACCACTAACCACAACCCTCTGAGCTCTATCTGTCAACCACTGTTCAATCCACCCCACTGTCCATTCAGCTAACCCACACTTCCTAAGCTTGCCTGTGAGGATGATGTGGGAGACAGTGTCGAAAGCCTTGCTGACGTCAAGGTAGACAACATCCACTGCCCTCCCCTCATCCACCCATCCAGTCACGCCGTCATAGAAGGCTATCAGATTAGTCAGACATGACTTCCCCTTGGTGAATCCATGTTGACTACTTCTGATAACCTTCTTTTCCTCCAGATGCTTGGAGATGACGCCCAGAACAAGCTGTTCCATCCTCTTTCCAGGGATGGAGGTGAGGCTGACCGGCCTGTAGTTTCCCGGGTCATCCTTCTTGCCCTTTTTGAAGACTGGAGTGACATTGGCTTTCCTCCAGTCCTCAGGCACCTCCCCTGTTCTCCACGACCTTTCAAAGATGATGGAGAGAGGCCCAGCAATGACTTCCGCCAGCTCCCTCAGCACTCATGGGTGCATCCCATCAGGCCCCATGGACTTGTGGGTATCCAGTTTGCTTAACTGATCCCTAACTTCTTCTTTGACCAGGGGAAAGTCAGGCTTCCTCCAGACATTCTCTGTTACTTGCAAAGTCTGGGACTCCCGAGAGCTGACCCGAGCAGTGAAGACAGAAGGAAAGAAAGCATTCAGTAACTCTGCCTTCTCTGCATCATCTGTCACCACAACACCCATCTCGTTCAAGAGCAGGCCCACATTTTACCTGGTTCTCCTTTTGCCCCCTATATACTTGAAGAAACCCTTCCTATTGGTCTTGACATCCCTCGCCAGGTTCAATTCCAAAGCTGCCTTGGTTTTTCTCGTTTCTTCCCTGCATACCCTGACAGCATTCTTATACTTGTCCCAAATCGTCAGCCCCCTTTTCCACATCCTGTAAACTCCCTTCTTCCACCTGAGCTTTTTCAGAAGATCCCTGCTCAGCCATGCAGGTTTCCTTCCCTTGCCTGATTTCTTGCCCTTTGGGATGCACTTATCCTGAGCTTGGAGGAGGTGGTGCTTGAATATCAGCCAGCTCTCTTGAGCCCTCTTACCCTCTAGAGCCCTCTCCCATTTGATTTCTCCCATCAGTTTCTTGAAGAGCTCAAAGTTAGCCCTCCTGAAATCTAAGGTTTCAACCCTACTTGTCATTTTGTGCATACTGCACTTAATCCTGAACTCTGTCTTCTCATGATCACAACAGCATGCACACCGGGGGGCAAAGAGTGGGGAGGGGGTCCCGGGGCCCCACAGCCAAAGCTGTGGCTGGGCAGTGGAACCCGGGTGGCTCCTCTGGCAAGAGGTGAGTGCGCGCCGGGCACGGGCAGCCCGCTGCTCTAGGACACTTGCGCGGTCTCGAACCAGCCACCTTGAGGTTCCAGGGCGGCAGCGCCACCGCATGGAGTGACCTCCCCCCGAGTCTAGGATAGCAAGCTTGCTATGTGCCCTCCTTGCCACCCTAAGGATCTTGAACTCCACCATTTCATGGTCACTACAGCCAAGGCTGCCCTTGATCTTCACATTCCCCACCAGCCCCTCTTGTTGGTGAGAACAAGGGCCAGCATGGCACCTCTCCTCATTTGCTTCTCTGCCACTTGGAGAAGGAGGATATCATTGACACATTCCAGGAACCTCGAGGATTACTTATGCCCTGCAGTGTTGCCCCTCCAACAGATATCAGGGTGGTTGAAGTCCCCCATGAGGACCAGGGCTTGTGAGCATGAAGTTGCTCTTACCTGTCTATAGAGGGCCTCATCAGCTCAGCCTTCCTTCTCGGGTGGCCTGTAGCAGACCCCCACTGTAATATCAGCTGTCCCTGACCTCCCTTTAATCCTGATGCATATGCTCTCGGTCGGCTCCTCATCCATCCCCAAGCAGAGCTCCATGCACTCCAGCTGGTCATTGACATAGAGGGCAACACCCTTTCCTCGTCTCCCCTGCCTGTCCTTCCTAAAAAGCCTGTATCCTTCCATTCCAACACTCCAGTCATAGAAGGCATCCCACCACATCTCCATGATTCCAATAAGATCATAGCCCTGTAGATGTGCCCATATTTCTAACTCCTCCTGTTAATTCCCCATGCTATGTGTGTTTACACAGAGGCAAATTTAGTTGGGCCCCTGATGAAGGTAACTGACTGGTTGGAATTCCTTTGTGCTGCACTCCATGTGCTCTCCTGTTGACCTGAAACCCTTCTTTGGGCTCTGGACATCTATTACTGACATTGGCATCCTACCAGTGGCAGTGGGATGGATTGAGGTTCCCTTCCCCTGTGTCGTGGTTTGGCCTCAGCCGGCAACAAATAACCACATGGCCACTCGATCAACCCCCACAGCCGTGGGGAAAGTCAGAAGAAAAAGGCAAAACCCGTGGGTTGAGATAAAAGCAGTTTAACAGAACAGCAAAGGGAAGGGAAAGACAATAACACTGATAAAGGAATATACAAACGCGATTACGGTACTGCCACTGACGGACCTGACCTGGACCACCCCAGTCTCCTCCTCTGAGAGGTGACTTCCTGACCCCTCCCCAGCCAGTTGTCCCCTATAGCCTGGGCATGGCTCACATGGTATGGAATACCTGTGTCCCCTGCTGAATCCTTAGGGAAATTAACCCCATCCCTGCCGGAACCAGGACATCATCCACCCCTTATTCCTTACCATCTACGTCATGCCCAAATCTTACAGTTTCCAATTAATTACCACCACTTTCCCCTGTCTTTTATATATATATGTACATATATACACATACAGATTTAATTCCCATAGTCTATGGGCCATCTCTCTAAAATGTCCATTGAATTCACTTAGTGCATGACTGTGGGCTCTATCTGTGAGAACAGTCTCTCAGGGCAGGCAAGATGGTGTGTGGTGCTGGACTGGTGCATGCCGTATTTGGAGCTTGTAGCTGGTGTACCTGATGCAGTCTGTGCCCATGGTCCACAGGTTGAAGATGTCGATCTCAAGGAAGTTGCTGGGCACCAGATGCTGAGGTCAGTTCTTATTACGTCACCGCTGCACTTTACTCAGTCCCATCAAAGTCCATCTGTCACTGGTTTGGGTGATTCTTACTGTAGTACCAGTGATAGCAATTAGAGTAATGATGACATACAGTGGCAGGGTTATTTAGCACTTAACATCATAAAATTTTATTCATTGGCTATTCTCACCCAAAATCAGATCCCCATGAGGTACACATCAGACCTCCCCATCCTCCCGCATCACCCACCAAGTACACCCAGGTCCTTGTGCAAAAGAAATCCCATGGATGGGCTTGTTTTGCCTGAGGCGGGGCTAACCCAGACTGTCTTGCCTAACATATTCTTCATGTGCACTGCAGGGACTTTATCCCCTTCTACTGTACATGGAAGTTTTGATTGGGCAGGGCCAGCTTGGTTGGCAGATCCCCTGGTGTTGACTAACCAGGTGGCTTTTGCTAAATGTGTATCCCAACGTTTTAAGGTCCCACCACCCATGGCTCTCAGTGTAGTCTTTAACAGTCCATTGTATCATTCTATCTTCCCTGAGGCTGGTGCGTGATAGGGGATGTGATATGCCCACTCAATGTCATGCTCTTTGGCCCAGGTGTCTATGAGGCTGTTTCAGAAAAGAGTCCTGTTGTCTGACTGGCAGTTGCTCTGCTTCCACTTCTGTAACCACCCCCACAGAGCATTTGCCACCATCCATGAATCAGTATAGAGGTAAAGTACTGGCCATTTCTCTCGTTCAGCAATGTCTAAAGCCAGCTGGATGGCTTTCACCTCTGCAAACTGGCTCAATTCACTTTGTCCTTCAGTGGCTTCTGCAACTCGTCGTGTGGGACTCCACACAGCAGCCTTCACCTCCAATGCTTTCCCACAATCCAGCAGGACCCATCAGTGAACAGGGCATGTTTCGTCCCATTTTCTGTCAGTTTATTATACGGTGGGGCCTCTTACGCATGCGTTACCTCCTCCTCTGGTGATATTCCAAAATCTTTGCCTTCTGGCCAGTCCATGATCACTTCCAGTATTCCTGGGTGATTGGGATTTACCATTTGAGTTTGCTGTGTGATCAATGCAATTCACTTACTCCACGTAGCATCAGTTGCATGGTGTGTGGCGGGGACCCTTTCTTTGGACATCCAGCCCAGCGCTGGCAGTCGAGGTGCCAAGAGGAGCTGTGCTTCAGTACCAACCACTTCCGAAGCAGCTCGAACCCACTCGTATACTGCCAATATCTCTTTTTTGGTTGGAGTATAGAGGGCTTCGGATCCTCTGTATCCCCAACTCCAAAACCCTAGAGGTCGACCTCGGCTCTCCCCTGGTGCTTTCTGCCAGAGGTTCCAGGTAGGGCCATTCTCCCCGGCTGCGGTGTAGAGCACATTTTTAACATCTTGTCCTGCCCGGACTGGCCTCAAGGCTACTGCATGAACTATTTCCTGCTTAATTTGTTCAAAGGCTTGTCATTGCTCACTGATTCCTAAAAACTGGATCTCCTGTACAGGTTCCTTGACCTTACCTCGTTTTACGGCAAAATCAGCTTTCAGAAGGATTTCAACTATTTTATTCCCTTTCTCAAAAAATCTTCTGCTGTGTTGCCCCATACAATGATGTCATCAATATACTGCAGATGTTCCAAAGCTTCACCCAGTTCCAGTGTGGTCTGGATCACTGCATGGCAAATGGTGGGGCTGTGTTTCCACCCCTGGGGCAGTAAATTCCAGGTGTGCTGGACGCTCCTTCAAGTGAAAATAAACTGTGGCCTGTACTCTGCTGCCAAAGGGATTGAGAAGAATGCATTGGCAATATCAATCGTTGCATATCACTTGGCTGCCTTTGACTCCAGTTCGTATTGAAGTTCTAGCATGTCCAGCACAGCAGCGCTCAGCGGTGGCGTGACTTCATTCAGGCCACGATAGTCCACTGTTAGCCTCCACTCTCGATTAGATTTTTGCACTGGCCATATGGGACTATTAAAGGGTGAGCGGGTCTTGCTGATCACTCCTTGAGTCTCTAGTTGACGAATCAGCTTATGGATGGGAATCAGAGAGTCTTGGTTAGTGCGATATTGCTGCCAATGCACTGTTGTGGTAGCAATTGGCACCTGTTGCTCTTTGACCCTCAACAACCTTACCACAGAAGGGTCCTCCGAGAGACCAAGCAATGTAGACAACTGTTTAATTTCCTCCGTCTCCAAGGCAGCTATGCCAAAAGCCCACCGGTGTCCTTTTGGGTCCTTGAAGTACCCTCTCCTGAGATAGTCTATGCCAAGGATGCACGGAGCCTCTGGGCCAGTCACAATGGGATGCTTTTGCCACTCATTTCCAGTTAGGCTCACTTCAGCTTCCAATACAGTCAACTCTTGGGATCCCCCTGTCACTCCAGAAATACAAATGGGTTCTGCCCCTCTGTAACTCGATGGTACCAGTGTCCACTAGAGCCTTATACTCCTGGGGGTCTGATGTGCCAGGCCATTGAATCCACACGTTCCAATAAACCCAGTTGTCCCTTTCCCCCACCTGGCTGGAGGCAGGGCACCTGATCATAGTTTCCATTACTCACTTGCTGCAGAAATGACATGGTAGTCCCTTCAAAGGATTGGAGGCAAGATCAGGCCTTCTACTCTGTCTGGGGAGCTGCCTGCTGAAAATGGGAGCAGCACTTTTCCTGAAGGGATCTCCTTTTTTGATTATTCTTCCTTGCAACTCATGTACCTGTGCCCATAGGGTCGAGGTAGGTTGTCTATCCCACCTCCTCATGTCCTCTCCGTGGTCATGCAGGTAAAACCACAGGGTGCCTCGTGGTGTGTACCCACTATACTCTCCCTCTTGAGTAGGGAAACGCCTGCTCCTAATAGCTGAGATGCCGGCCTGTCCAGGTGGGGAGTAGGACATATTCTCTTCAAGTTGCTGGGCCTTCTGGGACAGTTTCTCCACAGCTGAGACGAGGTGGGAAAAGAGACTTTCTTCATATTGCCAGAGCTGGCCAGCCACCTCATCCACCGTTGGTCCCTCTTCACCTTTGCATGCCATCACTGCCAAGGAGTTGGCATATGGTGATGGTACACTCTGTACAAACTTCCGCCATATGGGCCTTGTGCATTGGACTTCATTAGGATCTGTGTACCCCTGCCCCAGGTGAAAGATCTAGGCACCTCCCGCAGTCTGAGGTCTGCTCTGCAACCTCTCCCTTCTGCAGCTCTGTCTGGGTGGAGGCATTGGGCACCACTGGGGTGCAGATCTGGTAATATCCACACCTTGTCAGCGCCTGTTGCAAGAGCTGCTGGCTCCTGGTGGGTCTCTCCACTGCCCTGGTGTCCCCTCACCTCAGGAAAATTGCCTGTTTGCTGAGCTTTGCTGCTCCAATGTGGGTCAGGCTGACCCTGGAGCAGATCCCCTTGGTGACCGACAAATCCTTATTTCCACATCCCTCCAAACCCTACATCTCTACTCAATGATAATGCCGCATTCTGTTTCAACTGCACAGGACTATTAATACAGCAATTATTTGTCAATGCTTGCAGAAATGATATGGCAACATGACCTCATGAACACGCACCTTCCAAAATTAATTCTCATGAATAAAACATCAAGGTGTCTTTTTCTCTTGTGTTTTTTCAAAGACATTACTCATTGCTTAAAAGTATCTATGGCCATTCTAAAATGAAAGAAACCCAGAAAACATCAGAAAGACTTCAATTTTATTTGATTATTTTTCCATAACTCCCACATTATATATATTGAGGTAAGAAAATTAAAATAATATAAAGGAGGAAAATTAGACTTCCTTTTTTATCTTTATTTTTCTGATTTGATGGAGGAGAATTTATAAGATGGTGAAAATAGAAAGTGGCAGGAAGCATTTTTTACCTTCCATTACTTAAAGTGTTTTCTTTTTATTTTTTTCCCGGTATGAGAGGTGAAGAAAGGAAAGGGCCTAAATTGACCTAAGAATCGAAAAGGGATTTCTTACTGCTCTCTGAAAGGTAGTTATAAAAAAAACAGCATGCAATTTAGTTAATGACAGCACACCTCAAAATTGACATTGTTTTTTCCTGCAAAAATCACTTGTCAGAAACACGTAACTTATTTAAACTTGTGTGTCAAAAATTTCAACTACCCACCTCCCCATTCAATCCAGAAAGATACAGTTTTACAGATGTGATTATTTAGTGGTCACTTAGTCTGACTGTAAGCTTAAAGGAAGTTTTTTCCAATCTAGAGCACTTCTTCAGGCCCTCTTTATTTACTGCATCAATGTAGAATCATACAGTTTTCTAGAACACATTTTATTTCCATTTCATTATTTGTGCAATGATTTCTTAAAATGGCTTATTGCAGGAGCTGATGTCACTATCTTCCTGTGTATGAAGTGTTATGCTGAGTGAGGTTATTTTAAACAAAGAAGTCGGAAAGAAAATAAGCAAGTTTAATATTCTTTAGGAGAAAGTGATAAAAACAAAATCTCATGTCATTTGCAAATTAATATGGGTATACCATACACTAAGTTGCCTGTGCATATACAAAATAAAGAGAATGGGAGGCAATATACCTTTTATTGTATACAGGAACCATTGACTTATTAAACAGTTTTCCATTTCTTTCTTATTGAAGAGAACACCTCCTTTGGTTTGCATTTAATGGTCATGTTTTTGAGAATAACCCATATCTGTGTGACTTTCCAATGCAAGTGGGTGCATTCAACACTCTTGAGCAATTTTTAAGTAAGTATACAAGTGACAATGATATTAATCTTAATTTCAGTGAATCTACCATTTCACTCAAGCTTCTGTAAGTATCTATGGAAAATTAAATCAGATTGAAACAAGAAGCACAAGGCATTAATATTGAGGAAGCGTCCTATATTTCTTTTATTCTATAGTATAACCTTTCTGCTAAAACTTGGTTTATTTGATAATAATCTTTCTAATACATCTCAAAAAACCCAAGAAACAAACATGAAAACAAACTGGGAATTTTTACTGTTCCTAAGCTCGGTTCCATTTTAAGCCTATAGTCTTCTTAAAATTGAAGGCACAATATATTTTCATCTTGAAGCATCCTTAATTATAGTCAAAAGAAATAGTGATTGAATGTATTCTGCATAAGCAATGCAAATAGAGGGCAAATTTGGGAGCATATTAATACTACAATTAAATTTAACCTGTATTAAAAAAAACCAAAACCCACACAAAAAGGCAAATCACCACCTCTCTTCATTCCACAGGAATTTAAATATAGATCTGTCAAATTACAGAAATGATTTCTGTTATATTTCATGCAAATAGAGGACAAATTTGGGAATATATTAATACTACAATTAAATTTATGGTAATCTAAATAAATCATGCCAATTTGTCTTTAATAGTTTTGAAATGAAATATGAGAGTATGTAGAAGTTTTATGCTCTCAGTTTGGATAGTTTACGTTTTACCACATCAGCTATTAATTCATCCGGAAGCTGCTGAGTGGAATCAGGAGGTATGTCAAAATCAAAATACAAAAATTAATTTAAACAATACTTAACCACAAAATAGTAAGGTGGAAAAGAATAAAAAATGTACCATTACTTCTAGACGGTAGCTTGAGTTAACATTCTTGACATGGTTTCAAAAGCAAATCAAATCTATATTGTATTGTAATTGCAGAAATCTCTGAAAAAATTGGAATTCTGGAAGAAAAAAGGACTCTGGGTAAATCCATATACTCTCTGGCAGTGGCCTTGCTATGATGACATGCCAATGAACAGAGGTTCAATCAGTCTCCCATGTCCTGTATGTATAATGATAGTGGAATCTGGTTTGCCATTTGATGCTGTATTGTAAGGCAATACTAAAAAGAATCTAGTTCTAGTCAAACATATTTAGAGCTAAGAAACTGTTTCTCTTACTCCAGAGAAATGAATGCTATTACTAAAACCAATGTAACATTCAAAGGCAATCTAATAAAATACAATGACTTCCTGAGGTTTTTGTCATAGTGGCACACACATGAAGATTTGATCAGTTGGAGATATGCATTGTTAAGTTTTCAGATCATCTTTAACTATACCAAGTAAACTCATAAACCATAACTAGACATTATGCTATCTGCATATGCTATATATGCTATAGCAAGACTACTTAGGAAATGGCTTATTGATGAGAATGTCTGAAAATCAAACTTACAGATGAAGAGCTCTTATAACTCATTACGTTCCAGGATAGAAAGGGAAAATTTTATACCTCACTGCTAAGTTAACCATTTACCATGATGTGGGTCTAAGGCTCCACATGGTCTTACAGACGACTTGTAAAAACATCAGATCTTAATCTTGTTATCATAAAAAAACAGAATATTCTCTTTCTTGTACCTCAGACCACTACTACATATGGCTGTTTCAGAGGGGAAATAATGAATTATTTATCTGGCTACTTATCTTTTAAACTGCCACGTGTTCTTGAAGCTGTTGGAAAGTCTGAAACGGCATAAGTAGTTCTGCAGCAGATGGATTGGTAGGCAGAATGTACATGAGGCTGCCCAAATTACATGATGAGTTTGTTTTATTGCTAGCTACTGATTTATTGCATGGTTTTCACCAGAACTGTCAGAAAATCAGGAGAGAAACTGGTTAGTGTGAATCATTATCTAGTCCAGAAAAGGCAAATTGTAAGCCTCTCCTTCGATCCTGGTCTCCTGATGGAAGTGTGGAGCACAGAACTCCTCAAATTCTACCTGAGTATCTGGGTTTCCTTCCTATGAAAAAAAAACCACCAAAACAAACAAACAAACAAACAAAAAAAAAACAACACAAGAAAACTAAGAAATGAAGGAATGGATTTAGCAAAAAATTGTGTGTTGTCCTCAGGAGGAGTAACACAGTAAGAAGTAGCATAGGTAAGACTCACACCTGAATCCTGAAATTTAGAAAGTGTTCCCTAGCTCCCAGTTTAGATATAGGCTAAGGAAATCTGGCAGGGCCAGATTTCAGTAGCTCAAGACAATGAGGTAATAAACAGTCAAGGTTAGAAATTAATATTTAATTGTCAATAAAGACAATAAAGGACATTGTCATACCATACTTTGAGGACAAGGAATTCTCCAGTATGTATTTTTTTTTATTTTTCTTTGAATAACATTCTTGTTAAGATAGCTGAAATAGTACATGTTAAAATACCACTTGTTCTTGCAGTTTTGATTTCTGAGGAAAAGCAGGTCATATTAATATCAGCTGCATTTTATTACTTAAAAAAAAAAAAGAAAAATTGTCACAGAAGTTAATTGAGTGTTAATATTCTGGGAAACTTCTTTCACAGCTATGTTAATGTTTTAAGAAAAAATACTGCAGTAGTCCAACACTGAGGAAACAGATGTCATAAAAGCTATGAGCAGAACAAATTAAATGTCTGAAATATTGTATGCAAGTGTATGTGTTGGCATTCTGTGGACCGGAGATGGAAATTTTTATCAGATTTGTCCAATGTGTTTAAACAATATAGTAGGTTGCTATGACACTTATTGAACCAAAAGGGTACTTACATAAAGTCTTATTACAAAGGCTAAAAAACCCCTGCATTATAAATGCAGCTTTCACATGAAACTTTACAGAACATAGAGAGGTGAGAGAAAGTTTCTCGGTAGGTTATTACTGAAGACAGTACTTAGTATTCCCTTTTTCCCTTGAGAATGTGCTAAGTTTACTGAAGGAAATTTTTTGTTTTACCCAGCTAAGGAAATGTCAATAGTCGCCCTCCAACAATTTTTACTGGAAACTCTACATGAACTTTATTAATTTTACAAATTAGGAGAGCAAATTAATTTCATCCATTTGCAAGACACAAAAAGCGTTTTCCACCCACTCTTGAAAGGGCTTTTTACCCTTTAGGTTTCAAGATTCTGTATGACCTTTCTTTGGACATGAACAGCTCGTGAGGGCATATACTGATAAAGGTCCATGAAAAGGAAAATACCAATTTAGGTGTGAGTCCTGATTTAAAAAAAGAAAAAGAAAAGAAAAAAAAAAGTCCCCTTTTGGTGAGTAGGTAGAATTTAGAACATGGAAAACCAATTTTCATTATTTTTGGTATTTATTACTGCTGGCAGATGCTTCCAGACCCCTCAGAACCAACGCACACATTCTCTTTACCATAGTGTTGCTAATACAGAGTATGCATTAAGAGTGATTTAAAATTCATTAGCAAATATGTCAACTTTCTATTTTAATTTTCATTAATTGTTCTAAAAGATCTCAGGGAAAAATTATTGTGGCTACATGATTACAATCAATGACAATGCATAACTATACAAAATTATTTCTTAAGCAATACCCACAACATACGTATGTTTACTTCTAGTACATCCATGTCACATGTCAACAGCATATATATATATGATGTTTGATTTTAAGCTCAGACCAATGATTAGACATCCTGTTTTTTTTCCCCCAGTTTCTCAACTGCATAAAGTAATAAAAAGAAATTATGATAAAAGGGTGTGCACTAGACTTCGTGATCAGACTATAGTGAAAACTTATGATCTAGGGGACTAGCCTGGGAAAATGTACGTTAAAGTAGAAAGAGTAACACCTGCAAGTAAATTATGCTACTTTGGTGAAAAGGAGTTGTGACTTCTTTGTGAACCTTTCATCTATACCCAGGAAAACAGAATCTTCATGAGAAGAGATTCTGACTTGTTGCCCTGGACTCCAATTTTTTTTATATAAGTGAGATAAGAAGATGCAGAAATTAATGAGGCTTAAGGAAGTGAATACTTTGGGTGATTTTATGGTATAATACTAGGGTTAATCTATATAGAATGAAAAAGTCAAGGCTTCCCACCTCAAAACTTATCTGTCTTTTACTTTACTGCAAGAAAAGAACAGAAAACTTCAAATTTCACACTATAGTGGGCAAAGTATTTTAAAGTGCTGCAACAGCTATACAAACAGAAAACAACAACTGAAAAGTTTCTTGAAAGTCTGTAGTGTCAGGGTGCTCTTTTCTCATACATTATAAACACTTCACAAATAATATAGAGCTAATTTAATTAAGGTAGGTGACTAAGGTCTCCTAATTAAAATAAACCAGATAGGGTGATGATTTGTAACCTGTATTGCTCTGAAGTGCCTAAGAGTCTAAGCTTCTCATAATCAGCTTCACTTTTATACCAAGAACCATATCCAAGAACAACTACTTAAGAATAAGAAGGAAAGGGAATGAATTACACTCCTGTTTGTTTGAAAAATACGGCTACAGTTCACTGCTTTTCTGCTGATATCTCATTATTTTCTACTAGTGAAGCAGGAGCAGATCAAGTTTCATCTTATTTGTGTACTGAAAATACTGTGAAGTTTCTGCAAAGCTCTGAAAAATTATTTTTCTGATTTTATATGAAAGGTCAAAGTTCCTTTAACTATTCGTATTACAGTAGCGTCTCTGAAAACAATCTTTTCACAAGATAAATGTAAAAATGAGGATTCCCATGGTGCACTGGTGAATTATTAGACAGATATATTTTTCTACAAGTCAAGTATTAAGAAATCTGTAGTCCAATCTCCTGTTCCAAACAGAGCCATCTCCAAAGCTAGCACAGATTGCTTGGGGCCTTGTACCCTAGAGTTGTGAAGACCTCCAAGGACTGAGATTCCACAGCCTCCTGGGGCAGCCTGTGCCAGTGCTGAACCACCCTCACAGTGAAAATCCTCTTCCTCCTTGCTGCAGCTCTTTGCCTTTTGCTGGACACCTCACAGAAGAGTCTGGCTCCAACTCCTCTGTAGCACCTATCAGGAGGTTAAAGACAGGACGTTTTGCCCCACCTCCTGCTCCATATGCTTCTCCCCTTCAGGCTCCACAAACTCAAGTCTGTTAGGTTCTCCTTATACTTCACATGTTCCAACCATGATGCATTTTGCTGATCCTCTGCTGGAATCACTCTAGTTTGTAATTATCTCTCATGTACTACAGCTCATACAGTGCCAGGTACAGCCTCACAAGTGCCAAATATAGGGACACTGAGCTCTGCTTTGTGAATCCTAGGCACTTCTGACAAATTTAATTAAAAGAGTACGCTTATTATTCTTAGCAATATCCCTGATTTATTTCCTTTTATAGACTGGAAAAGATTGTAAGCTAATAGCGATTCTGCTAACATAGTATTTGCTAACATTTATCTGGGCTTATTAATAGAAAGGCATTATCGTCCAAGCTTTTCTCACCAACTAAATCAGTCATTTAAATTTTGTTTTCTACCTAGCTGCTTCTATTGACCTTATCATTATAGAACCCAGGTGCCTCAACTTTATGCCTCTTTTGAAAGGCATTGACACAGACTGCATAGTTTTATTATTTTAATAATAATTATAATGTTTATAATAAACACAGCAGACTAAAAATGTAGAAAACATGGCTAACTCAGTTAATGATAAAGATAAGCAATAGAAGGACTAGAGAAAAATAATAGGTATAGTGATCAAGTGCTACTAAGAAAGCAAGTCTTGCCTTTTTGACCTGTAAACTATATATAATTAAGAATACAGGCATTTTCACTACTTCTGTGGAGAAAGAGGGATATGTTAGATTACCAGAAGACAAAAATAACTGTGAAGAGCTATTGAGGAAGAAAATAGGACTCCTAATATTGAGGACAGAGAACTTCTAATTTTGCTGGTGAGGACATAAATTTAAGATTCTGATCTACTCTGTAAGAATTGCAGTGACAAAGCAAAAATAAACTCATGCAGCTCTTCAGGTTTCATAGTTTCTATGTTGTTTTCATGGGCTAAAACTCATTGGCTAACAACCAAAATCTTTAAATAAACAAATAAATAAAATATTTTGTAAAAATAGAAATAATTGAATATAAAAGAGGAAGAAGACACATGCTGGGTATAAGAAAAAGAAATACATTTTCAAGATGATTCAGGTTCCCCTGAATGAGAGATTAACAGACTTAAAAAAGAAATAAGCAGCAGGCAACCGCTAATGTGTTCTATGAAATACTGTCATGAAACCCATGACTATAGCAGCCACATATTGTGGGAGACTGGGAAACTGTATTTGCAATTTGAAATGAGCAAGATGCGTATCAAGAAATATACAGGCCTCTTCTTCCCATCATGTTAGAAACTGTGAAATGAAATGAAGGCAAAATATTCATAATTTTAAAAAGGTTGCAATAAAATATAAACTGAAGAAATATGAGAAAAAAACTGCTACAGGGAGAAAGATGACATTCAATCATAAAAGGCATTTAACAGTAACAAAGAAAGCTAAAAACACTCATTATAAGCACAGAGAAAAAAAAACAAAAAGGAAAAAAACCCCTAAAAGTACATTTGTTATTTGATGAATAAAAAAATCCACTTTGCAAATATTAAGAAGTTTTCTGCTTTAGACGGAAGGAAATGCAGTTTTTTTAATGAGATTTCAAAGTATGGGAAAGGTACCTAGTTTACTTAAAGATCATGGACACTTTACCTATTACAGATATTATCAACAGCTGGAAAATCTAGTGAGAAGGAAACACAGGTCTGTAATGCTAGTAGATTTTAGCTAATTGTTCCTGGAAATGATCACAAACATCTTCTGCTACTTGTTTTCTTTCTTTGAGTGTCAATGAGTTCATCAGAACTCAAAGGAAGTCTCCTGTAGGACCTTCAAAAGTTCACTAGTGATTGCCTGAGATACTCGTTGTATTGTGAAGCACTATTAGAAGCATTATATGCTCATTTGACCATGTCCAAAAAAAAAAAGAAAGTGTGTGTGCACATGTGTACAAGTAATATTTTTTAATATATGCATAAAATTTAAATAAGTTATATATCCATAATATGTCTCACAGAAACAATAAATTGGGAGGGACTTCTGGAGATCATCTAGTCCATCCCTACCCAGCTCAGGCAGGGTCAGCTAGAGCAGGCTGCCCAGGACCATGTCCTGTTGTGTTTTGAGTATTTCCAAAGATGGTGTCTTCACAGCCTTTCTGTGTAACTTGTTCCAATGTTAGACCACTCTCACAGTAAAAAAGTGGGGGTTTGTGTTCTGATTTAATTTTGAGTGTTTACTTTATTCTCATTCTTTCTTGTCCTGTCAGTGGGCACTGCTGAGAAGATTCTGGCTCAATTTTCTGCATTCCTTCCCCACCACCTTTGTGGAACCTGGATAAGACCCCCTGAGCCTTCTCTTCTCTGGGCTAAACAGTCCCAGCTCATTCAGCCTCTCCATGTATAGAAGATGCTCGAATCCCTTAATCATCTTTGTGATCTTACACTGGACTCATTCCGTAAATCCGTATCTTTCTTGTATTGCCCAGAGCCCAGAGCTGAACACAGAATTCTGGATGCAACCTCACCAGTGCTGAGTAGAGGGGAAGTATCACCTCCCATAACTTGCTAGCAGCATTCTGCCAAGTCTTCCCAGGATACTGTTGGTTTATTTTTTTTGCTGTGAGTGTGCATTGCTGATCAGCTTGTTGCCCTCCAAGACCCCAAGGTCCATTTTGGTCCTTTCCATTTGGTCAGGCACCATGTTGTACTGGTTCCTGGCGTTATTTGCCCCCAGCTGCAAGACTTTGCATTGTCCTTTGCTGAACTTCATGAGGTTCCTCTCTGTACAGTTGTCTAGCCTGTCAAGGTCCCTTTCAATGGCAGTACAACTATCTGGTGTACCAGTCCCTCCTTCCAGCCCAGTGACCATATACTTAATAATCATGTTGAACAGTACTGGCCCCAGTATTGACCCCTGGTGAACACCACTAGTATCTTGCCTCCAACTTGACTTTGTGCTACTCATCACAACTTTTGGGACGTGATCATTTAGGCAGTTTTCAATCCACCTCACTGTCCTCTTGTCTAATAGCACTTTGTCAGCTTGTCTATGATGACATTATAGCAAACAGCATCAAAGGCTGTTGAGTCGAGGTAAACGACATTCACTACTCTCCCCTCATCCACCAAACTAGTCACCTCATTGTAGAAAGCAATGATATAAATGTTCCCCTTTATAAATCCATGATTACTCCCCATCACTTTTTTGTCCTTCATGTGTCCAGGGACTGAGGTTAGGTTGGCTGGCCTGTAGTTTGCCAGATCTTCCTTCTTGACATTCCTGAAGATAAGACTGATAATTATTCTCTTCTAGTCTTTCAGGAACCTGTCCTAGTCACTGAGACCTTACAAAAATATTTGAGACTGGTCCCACAATGACTATCAGGTCCGGAAGCACTCATGGGTGCAACTTATCAGGCCCCCACCTAGGTATGTTTAGTTTGTTTAACTGTTCCTTAACCTGGTCCACCTTCGCCACAGTTAAGTTTTCCTTGCTCTAAACTTTCCCTCTTGTCTCAGGAGCCTGGGTTATACAGAAATATATTTTTAAATATACCTATTAAAAAAGTAACTGCTCTAAAATAATTTCTTACTTTATTACAGCCATGTAAGTGGACTTATTCCATTATAGTTGTATAGGACATCAATCAGTAATAAATAATTTGAACAGCTTTAGAGGTCTGTGTTTGTTTAGCCTGAAAAAGAGAAAGTACATCATTCTCTTGGTCATTCTCAGACTTTCAAAGACCCATTAGATTTTGCCAAATTTGTATATTTTGCCATTTTTCACTAGCATTTAAATGGAAACATTCACAAACCTAAAATAGCCCAGATGTGCTGAAACTTATATAAGCAAAGAAAACTCACAAGACCTATTTTCTAAAATAAATCAAGGCAAAAATCCTAGATATAAATATCTTTAATTCATGCATAGTGGAACATACTTAAAAAGTCATACTTCAACAGCTGATCACTTAAGCTTCGAAATTTTGGATTTCATATTCTCGTTTCATAGTCTCTAATGTGGTTCCTGCCCATATTCATGTGAGTGAAGGATAATAAAGGCTAATACTAGTCTTGTAAAAATAACTGATTTCAAACAGTTCCAACTAGGTTTATGTCAAGCTTTGTGATTTTTTCTAGTAAAATGCAAAATATAGTGTTTCATAGAAATATTAAAAAAAACCTGATCAAAGGCATTTCTATAAATCTATGTTAAGCTGAGACGTCCTTGAATTCTGGTCTTCATTTGAAAATGGGCTACTTGAATAGCTACTTTTGTATTCTCAGATTTTTCTGGTTAGGGTGTCACCATGCTTCTTACCTGATTCCAAAAAGATGTCAAAAACTCTCTGAACTACAACAGGAAAGTAATGATTGAGTATTACTGCAGAAAAGGGATCGTTATTGAAAAACTAAACAGGGGCCACAAGACAATTAGGAAGAGCTTGTTTCTTTTCCTTTGTTTTGCAAACCAGCTAGGAAAGCAAACAGCTAAGAAGAAACCAACATAATATCATATGCTGTTGAACTTAATAACTGAAATATCTATACCTTTACTCAGTTAATAAGGCTCATTCCTAAAACTTTTTATTTTATTAAATTCTTGTTTTGACAGTCATTGTTATATTAGGTCCACTAATACAAAACCTGTTCCTGAACTGTTATTTTGCTAAGTTGACCTTTTCAAACATGCAACATTTTTTGGATATGTTTTCATTTATAGTTGTGGCTACACTGCAGGGTGATATTTCAATTGAATATGACAGTTTTACTCTGTTTCCTTCTGTCTAGGAGTAGAATTTATGAACACAATACAATAGCTAATAAAAATTTTACAATAAAACAAAACTCAGCAAATTTGTCATTGAGATGTACTAAATTGCTTAAGACAAATACTTAAAAGACAAAACTAAACATATTAAGAAATTCTGTACTACATATTTTTAGCACTGTTATATTAATTTTTAAATCATCCCATACATAGTCATAGCTACGGTATCTTCAAGCAGTTGCCATTGCCAAAAGTTACAAGCTATTATAGACTTAATACGGAATTCAACAAAAGACTTAAGTATTGATTTCAGTGGCCATGTGGCAAAGGACACATCTCTTAAATGGACCATCCTTAGATTCCATTTCTTGTCTCTTATTCTGACCATCTCAAATACATGTTGCCTGTAGCACCTATGTAGGTGTTGCAGGTGAAAAAAGAGCATTCTTTACTAATCATCCAGAGCTTGAGCAAAAAGGATTGGCATCACTCAGGCACTTCTACATTGAGTTTATAATAGCATGTATTCATGAGGTGGCATGATGGTAACACGAGAACTGAAATATCTTTGTTCACTGATACTTCATAGCTCTCTCAAATTCTCTATCCTGCTTATAAGGTCTACAAAGTTGGAAGGCTATCTGAAAGAAGAGAGTTTGCTGTAACAAACATGGATTCCCAAAAAGTTTTATAACGAACTGTTCTTATATTGCAGGCATAGGGTTTTCTATGGGTATCCCTAATTCTGCACATATTTACACAGACACCATCTTCACAGCCACCAAGTAAATACTGTCAAATTTTTGAATCATTGATAAAAGGTTCTCCACTGTTACAGAAACAATCACAGAAAAATTATCAGTTGTCTGTGTAGATTGAAATCTAGATAACACTTATAAAAAGAAAATTTAGGTCTCAGAAAAGCTAATAACTGTGATGTATACTCCTAAGACACTTACACAATTTTATGAAATGAATCCCTCTAAGTGAAAGTAAAACACGTATTTAAAAATTTATAATACTAATTTTAAAAATAAGTGAAAGTGGTGAAAACCATGTAAAAAAAGATGCTATAGATCTCTATATTTACTAATAGAAAACAAGAAATATTTTTATAATAGTAATTTTAACCTACATGATTATTTCAGAATTAAATGACAATAACCTGTAGCTGTTAGTTGTTATTGAATGCCTTTTTATTAGACAATGAGAGATACTTTCTTGAATAATAGATTAGAATACAGAACAAAAGTTCTTCAGAGTCTTCTAAATAGCTAGTTAGGTGTTTCTGTTTTATATTTTATGTATTTTTTCACAAATAGCTCAATGGTAACTGCCCAGTACAATATTAAATGGAATTCCTAAGTGAGACACATTTGATGAGAGAATTCATAAAACTGGAAATAGAAGATGTTCAGATCAGCCTTTCTCACACCAAATCCATAATCACACATTACGGTAAACATTTAGTGTTTTTCCCAATCTAAATATTTTTCCTTACCTGATCTATCTGGTTTTTAGATTTTTTCCTTTAAATCAAGTTATACGTATTGTATGGGCTGCGCATTTTTTTCACCAAATACAAAAGACAGAAGTAAATTATTTGAACACAATGGATTGTCACTAATTTTCATACAATTAAATCAAGAAGAGCCAAGTCATTTTAGTTCTTGTTGCTGAGGAGACTCCCAATTACTTGTTGATAACAGATTATTAGGCCAATCTCCTGAGATTGTTATAATTCTACACTACCACATTTTTTGGCAGACACACTTTAATCAGTTAAACAGACAAATTATTCAGAATAAGTACTCTGTTAAAATGGAGTGAGGAAATTAAGGAATGCCTGATGTCTGTGCAACAACTGTGTGTTCATGGGGATCTTGGGGTATGTTATCCTGTGTCTAAGTAGTTTGAATTGTCAGGAAAAGAAATACTGAAGAATAAAAGGTAGATGCAGAATGAATAGAATTTAAAAATATGTATGTTTATACAATTATTTTTTTGAGCAATACTTTTTCCCTTTTAACAGTAAGTATCTCTAAAAACTTACATAGGACATAAAAAGGCAGGTTAAATTCAGCAAGATAAGGTGCTGTGAGGGGAATCAGGCACTGGACTAAACTAAAAACTAAAATGGATGTGTATTTGACATTAGGTCTGAGATGACCTAAACATTGAGCAAGGCCTGATTTGAGCAGTGCAAATTAGGGTAATAACTTTTTTTAATGTTCAGAAAATAACTTTTTGTAATTAGTGTATTTCAATTTCAGATACTTTTGTTCAGAATAAAAGCCTATTTCTGTATCGAAATTGTTGGTTCTAATAGTAACAAACTGGAGAAATTTGCAGTTTTGTATTTGGAATAACACCTTGCTACTTTGACTATGCTGCTTTGCTGTGTCCTGGGAAAGGCAAACTGAAATTTCACCACTGCGAAAAAGGTCTTGAAAATGTTACTTCTCCCTAAGAAATTTTTGTAAAGTGAAACACGGTTTTGTTTGCAAAGCCTTAGTGACAAATCCTAGCCATTGGCTATATGTATACTACATTATTCATTTGCACCCTATAGCAACTTATACAGGTTGTCATTAGTCAGATGTCTTGCCTTCAGGGCTTATGTTAAAAATGTTTATGGCAAGCAATTTCAATTGAGTGAATGAAGAACAGGTAACTGGAATAATTTTCTCCCTGAAAAATAGATCTTGTGTAGCATCATTGTGCATCACAACTTCACTTTTAACCTGCAGTCTTTTCTATGCAATTCAAGATGGAGTCTAAACAGAGTGTCTATTGATATCAACAGACTTTATCTAAGCATTCATAAGTAAATCAGAACTACAAATATGACAGAATAAATAATGAATTTTGGTCCTTTTTTGTGTAGTACGGAACTGCAGATTTTTTAAAACTTTAAACCAGAATACGTCTCAGTTTTATTAAAAGTTAAACAAAGGAAACTATGTAAGACAATATCAGGAAGTCCTATTTATATTACTAATAATACAAATGTTGAAAATTTAGGAAGGTGGGAGGCAAATGAAAGAAATGCAATATCAGAAAAGTAGCAGGGGAATCCAGGGGAGGTATGGGATGTGTCATAATCCCTACAAGAGTAACTATATCAAGTTTTTCAAGAGTTTGTCTTATTGTTGATTCCTAATTTTTTCATCCTTACAGAGCATTTTATTCATGACTACATTTACATGATATGGACTACTTATTTTATCTCAATTATGAAGGTTTTTTTATTGCTATCTGGTTATGCCTCTCTGAAAATAATTGGAGATTGATTTTATCTGTGTATCTCATCCTGATTTGAAGTCCTGTGATAACATGGTAGCCACCAGACTGGTTCAGGTTCTGTCAGATAGAGTGAAAGAATGTTTTTTAACAGAGACACAACAGGTCTGTTCTTACTTCAGACCTCATTGCTACTGAAAATCTTTTAACAAAATCCCTTTTCTTCTTATCTTTCAATTAGGGTGCTATAAAAGGCAAGAAAATACAGTGAAATGTGCTGAGATACTCATTGAAATCATGAGTACTTTATACACTGAAGAGAATGTACCTATTTGACAGTACTCTGTGATGATGTCATTTCACTCATCTGCTAGATAGCTGGAGATCAGCTAACCCTGTATCAAAGTTGTGAAGTTAACCAGTACTGTGGAAACCTTAAAGACACACCAGATTTCTGACATCTGCATTTGTACCAAATGAGTACGGGATGTTTAAATGGATGCCAACAGATACTAGAAGAAATTAATAGTTGTACAGCCATCACTCAAAAACATGACATAATAATTCAACTATATACTTATATATAGAGAGGTACATTTATATTACAAAGTCAGCAAAACCCTCAGAGCTCTTAGAAGTGCAGCTTTTAAATAAACCAATGTTTAACTGTTCAAACTGTTCTTTTAATTTGTGGCAGGGGATGTTAATTACGTTGTGCAGAGGAGAAAATGAAATAAGGACACAATTGCAATTTTGAGGCAAAAAGAGATAAGAATTTCATACAAGATACAATACCAGTGACTGAGCTGGGAATAGCCTTACTGCTAGTACTCCAACTCCATTGTTCTGTTTGTTGAACTCCCGTGGAAGCATTATCTTTGCATGGCATAAAGACTGAGTAGTATTCCTTTTCCAAGAGATAGGGATTTTTATTGCCAACCGTTAGCAACCAAGGCATAATTTAAAAGCTTTACAACAACAGCACAGAAGTCAGCATCTCCTGTATTGATAAGTTTTTATTCTTTTTAGGAAGATGACAGAAATTGATCTTTTGCATCACTTTTTAATTTTATTTACACCTATAAGAATGAATAATGTTACTCATGAATTCATCAAAGTAACTTTAAATTCAATGCACAATTAGAAAGATCACAGCTTTATTCAGATGGTCACATATTCATTAAAGTCTATGTTTCTGCTTATTAATAGAAATGAATACAGAACAGCTGCACAGGACAATTTCTACTTTTTTCAAACTTTTGTGCACCAGCAGGTCAGCAGCATTGTCTTCTCTATAAGACTCGAATTCTCTTACAGGAACTGCCGTCATCTCAAGTGTTGAATCAAAACCTGGAACCAAGCAAAGAACCAAATAATGAGGAATATCACCTCATCAGATCTTCAGATCCCTGTTCTGGAATCCCTGAGATCTCAGAGAGTTTTTGAAACATCTCTTTCCCAATGAAGACTGTTAATTCTTGCTACATGCTGTTTGCATAGTTTGCATAGAATACAATTGTTCTGTGAAAGTTTTGTGGAATAAAAGGTTACACATACATACAAACAAAAATCCTTGTGAAAATTAAAGTACCTAGAACTTCAGAGTGAAAATCACTGTTCTATAAATGACGAAAATGTCAACAGCTGTATAATTTGAAAAACAGTTATGCCATTTCTGTTAAAGATATTTTCACCTCTGTAGTCTTAGTCTTTCCAAGTTATTTCCCACGTTAATGTCTAGAATGTGTATTCTTCTTGTCTGCTGCATTCGAATATGCAATCATAATTCCTGACCAAAGGCAAAGCAGAATCCCCTTTTCTAAAACAAAGAATATTTTGGCAATTATATTAAGAAAAGGAATCATTTATTCACATAAGAGAAGCAGAAAGGCCCAGATTGGTGCAAATAATTTAATCTGAGAAATAATTTATTGCTTGAGGGGACAAGTGTAAAAGCAACATTGTGTAAAACACTCACACTTGTACGACTGCTGTGTTAATCAAATGTTATGTTTTTACAGCCCTGGCTGTGAATAATAAGGACTAATTATTATACTCACGACTAATATGCTTTGAAGGCTGCAAGCTGCAAGATGGAGGCTGCCCTTCATAGTGGAAACTCATGACCTTACAAGAATGAGAATTTTTGTGACACTCAGTGAAGTGTAATGCCATTAAATTAAATTTAATACATTCATTTCATTTACATGGTAGTTTTATATAAGATACAGTGTAGTTACATTGTGGAAGGGCTGGGTTTTTTTTTGTAAGTAACTCCAATTCACAGAATTGGAATGATACTTATATGACAGATGCCTTTTTATTTTCTAGTTGATATTTTAATTTTTAACATAATTATTAGAGTCCAGGTTGCATTGCCAAGATTATAATTACACTTTACTTATTCCGAGTAATATAATTGTTTTTTTGGTCAAAAAGTGTAGCTGCAGTGTAACTACTCTGAAATTTCTGCTTGTGCATTATAGAGCTGAAGGAAACATTTTCACTGCTTACAGAATTTTGTATGGCAACAATAAGAGGCAAAAGAAGAAAGGTAATTTAAAACTTATTAAGTATAAGAGATTATATCCACTCCTCTGTGCTTTACTTACTCCCAAGTAATGAGAAGAACAAGAATGAATGCTATTTGATCAGAAGTGTGAACGGGCTATTGGAATTAATGTAATATAACAGTGGGAAGATTTGAAAGATAAAAGAGAAGAGAAGCAATGCAGCAAACAGCAGTGCCTATCCTGGAACTGAATTGAAATATATTTACCAAAACGACTAGATTATTGTGCATTCATTGATTCTGTTTCTTCACACAAAAAAACAGATTGATGGTAAAGATATACTGAATCAAGAAACTATGAACTTGTTGTGGCTTCCTTTGATATTAAAAAAGGTCACCTGACCTAGCTTGTCCATTGGGCGAAAAGTTTTATCTGAACTGGCACATGAGAGAATTATGTCACCAAAATCACAGCTGGTCTATTTTGATACAAATCCCAAGTTGAGCTCAGGTTAATATTTATAACTGGGCCAAATGAAAGTAGCTGAAGTGGAAATCTAGAGCAAAGTTTAATCTGCTTTGTCTGGATCCACACCAAGATGTCCCTGGAACTGCAGAGTGTTCTGTTCTAAAAGAAATTGTATTCTGGGTTTATCCAAAAGGCATCAAGATTTGATATGTTGCACTTTGCAATGAGCGTAGAAAAGATATAATTTCATTTTTCTATTAAAACAGAAAAATGGCACCTTATTTGTTGCAAAATCCCCCTTTTCATTGTACAAATACCATCAGACCAAGTGGAAGCTGTCACTGGAGCCTACACCACTATTTGTTCCTTGTACCATGCTAAGTGATATAAAATTTATTAGGAATGTTATTAGGAAGTCTTCCTCGAAATGTGTCATATCTGCTTAGCTGTCCAGCTGGTCTTTCACTGGCTAGTTGGCTGTCATCTGCTATTTTAAGTACCAGCTCATGAGCCAGCTGTTTTCACCGGCCAATTTTCACAGTGAAATGAGCAATGTATATCCTCAAAATTTTTTTCAACAAAATAAATTTTGATTATTTTCCTTTTCACATTCATTTAAATAGTCTATCAGGTCACCACAGGGTTTCTGAAAATGAGGAACAACTACATATATATGTATAGAAACATACCACATAAACAGACGCAATTTAGAAATGTGTAATGGGACCTAAATTGGCAGATGAAAATATGTTTCAGAATTTAGTGGGAGAAGAAAAACTGTAGTAG
This sequence comes from Pluvialis apricaria, assembly GCA_017639485.1. Classification (NCBI taxonomy): domain Eukaryota; kingdom Metazoa; phylum Chordata; class Aves; order Charadriiformes; family Charadriidae; genus Pluvialis; species Pluvialis apricaria. The sequence continues at coordinate 36,114,072 of CM030011.1, read as the reverse complement.
GAAAGGGGAGGGGGGGAGGAACAGCATACTAAAAGTTGCCTGAAGTGATTTTCATGTTATTTTCTAGCATGTTTTCTTGCAGAAAATGTAATATAATAAGGTATTTAAACAATATTTTTGTCTTTCTTAAGAGCCCCCTTGATTTTAGTTATTCATTATTACTGCTATCTTTTCTTGACATATCATAAATCATGTTTTCTGCCTACTAATAGACCATACTATATAGATCTGTCTGAGAGCTAGTTTGAGCTAAGTGGACACTTTTCCATTGTATTTAACTGCTTACCGTTTTTGTGGAAATGATGTTACTAACACTCATTTCATCTGAAAAAAAAAGCTTTTGAATTTTCTGTTGTTTCTATACTGCATCACTTTCTATTTTTTATATTCATAGATATTTGACACCTACTAAAAAAGGCAGTACCAAGTTGCCTACAGTCTTTCAGAATTAAAGCAGACACCTATTTGTACATGTAGGTACCTAAATAACTTTGAAAAGATGCTATCTAGAAAATCTAATGCTAATGTTTCCCTTTAAAACTTTAGTAGAAATATTTCCTCTTAACAATATGTGCAATATTGCTTGTCCTGTTGGTGCTCTCTTGTTAGCTGCAAATCATAAATCATTGCAAAATTACTGACAGGTTGTATCACTAACATGCTGTACCTTATACTGGAACTTAATTATATTAGCATCCAACGGCCACACCATCTAAAGGGGTTTGTCAGCATTTTCAATACACATCCATTTTTTTCCAAGGTGGATGAAAACTTAATATGTCAGTAATTTCAAAATTGTATATGCTTGAACAGATACAAAAGTTGTCAGTCAGGATTAGATTTTACTTGCCCAGAATATGTTTTAGTTTTACTTATTTATTTTTTTCCAATAGGGATTGAGAATAATACAGCAGCTTGTGTGTACTTTTAAAAGTTCCTATTAAAAAAAGTGTTCAGTATTTTTCACTTATTTAACTATTAATTAAAGGTAAAATAAATGGTCGTTTAATAATGAAGTGTTAAATATATTCAGTGTATACACGAAAGTGCTCTAGGGTGGGAAAGAAAAAGTTATCAAAAATAATTACCTGCTAGTGATGCCTCCAAGGATCACAGAAAGTGAAAAGACATTGTGATTTTTCAGAGAAATTTGAGACAGTTGTGAAAAATTCAGGAGTCTTTACAGCGACATGCATTAATACAGATCATAGAATCATAGAATCATAGAATAAGTGAGGTTGGAAGGGACCATTAAGATCATCAAGTCCAACCGTTAACCTACCCTGATTTAAAAACACCCACTTCTAAACCATAGAATCATAGAATCATAGAATAAGTGAGGTTGGAAGGGACCATTAAGATCATCAAGTCCAACCGTTAACCTACCTTGATTTAAAAACACCCACTTCTAAACCATAGAATCATAGAATCATAGAATAAGTGAGGTTGGAAGGGACCATTAAGATCATCAAGTCCAACCGTTAACCTACCCTGATTTAAAAACACCCACTTCTAAACCATGTCCCTAAGCACCTCATCTACCCTTTTCTTAAACACCTCCAGGGATGGTGAATCCACCACCTCTCTGGGCAGCCCATTCCAATGTTTAATAACCTTTTGAGTGAAAAAATGCTTCCTAATATCCAATCTAAACCTGCCCTGACATAACTTGAACCCGTTTCCTCTTGTCCTATCACTTGCCATGTGGGAGAAGAGGTCAGCCCCCATCTCTCTAAAACCTCCCTTCAGGTAGTTGCAGAGGGTGATAAGGTCACCCCTCAGCCTCCTACTCCCCAGGCTAAACAACCCCAGCTCCCTCAGTCGTTCCTCATAAGGCTTGTCCTCCAGACCCCTCACCAGCCTGGTAGCCCTTCTCTGGACACGCTCCAGCACCTCAATGTCCTTCTTGTAGTGAGGGGCCCAAAACTGAACACAGTACTCGAGGTGAGGCCTCACCAGTGCCGAGTACAGGGGGATGATTACTTCCCTACTCCGGCTCACCACACTATTCCTGATGCAGGCCAGGATGGTGTTGGCCTTCTTGGCTGCCTGGGCACACTGCTGGCTCATACTCAGCCGGCTGTCCACCAACACCCCCAGATCCTTCTCTGCCAGGCAGCTTTCGAGCCACTCCTCCCCCAGTCTGTAGCACTGCATGGGGTTGTTGTGACCCAAGTGCAGGACCCGACACTTGGCCTTGTTGAACCTCATACCATTGGCCTCAGCCCATCTGTCCAGCCTGTCCAGATCTCTCTGCAGAGCCAATCTACCCTCAAGCAGATCAACACGCCCCCCCAGTTTAGTGTCGTCTGCAAACTTACTGAGGGTGCACTCAATCCCCTCATCCAGATCATTAATAAAGATATTAAAGAGAACCGGTCCCAGCACCGATCCCTGGGGGACACCACTTGTCACTGGACACCAACTGGATTTAACTCCATTTATCACCACTCTCTGGGTACGGCCATCCAACCAGTTTTTTACCCAGCGAAGGGTACACCTGTCCAGGCCACGAGCAGCCAGTTTTTCCAGTAGAATGCTATGGGAAACGGTGTCAAAAGCCTTGCAAAAGTCCAGGTAGACAACATCCACAGCTTTTCCTTCATCCACTAAGCAGGTCACCTCATCATAGAAGGAGATTGGGTTTGACAGGCATGACCTGCCTTTCACAAACCCATGCTGACTGGGCCTGATCACCTTGTTCTCCTGCATGTGCCGTGTGATGGCACTGAGGATGATCTGTTCCATGACCTTCCCAGGCACCGAGGTCAGACTGACTGGCCTGTAGTTCCCCGGATCCTCCTTCCGGCCCTTCTTATGGATGGGTGTCACATTTGCCAACCTCCTGTCGGCTGGGACCTCCCCGGCTATCCAGGACTGTTCATAAATGATGCAGAGTGGCCTGGTGAGCACTTCCGCCAGCTCCTTCAGTACCCTTGGATGGATCCCATCCGGCCCCATAGATTTGTGCACCTCCAGGTGCTGAAGCAGGTCCCTCACCATTTCCCTTTGGATTACAGGGGCTTCATTCTTCTCCCCATCCCTGTATTCTAGCTCAGGGGTTAGGGAACTCAAGGAACAACTGGTCCTACTGCTGAAGACTGAGGCAAAGACGGCATTAAGTACCTCAGCCTTATCCTCGTCCTTAGTCAATACGTTACCAGCCTGGTCTACTAGAGGACAGAGATTATCCTTAGTCCTCTTTTTATTGCCAATATATTTATAGAAACTTTTTTTGTTGTCCTTGACAACAGAAGCCAGGTTTAGTTCTAGCTGGGCTTTGGCCTTCCTAATTTTTTCCCTACATAGCTTCACTACCTCTTTGTAGTCCTCCTGAGTGGCCTGCCCTTCTTTCCAAAGGCCATATATCCTCTTTTTTTCCCTAAGCTGCAACACTAGCTCCCTGCTTAGCCAGGCCGGTCTTTTTCCCCGACGGCTTGTCTTCCGGCACATGGGGACAGCCTGCTCCTGTGCCTTTAGGACTTCCTTCTTGAAAAACATCCAGGCTTCCTGGACTCCTTTGCCCTGGAGGACTGCCTCCCAGGGGACTTTGTCAACCAGGCTCCTGAAGAGCCCAAAGTCCGCCCTCCGGAAGTCCAAGGTAGCAGTTCTGCTGACCCCCCTCCTTGCTTCTCCCAGAATCAAAAACTCTATCATTTCATGATCGCTGTTCCCAAGACAGCCTCCAACTGTCACATCCCCCACAAGACCTTCCCTGTTTACAAACAACAGATCCAGCAGGGCACTTTCCCTAGTTGGCTCTTTCACTAACTGTGTTAAGAAGTTATCCCCAGTACCTTCCAGGAACTTTCTAGACTGTTCCCTCCCTGCTGTATTGTATTCCCAGCAGATGTCCGGCAAATTGAAGTCACCCACGAGGACTAGAGCTCGCGACCTTGAGACTTCTCCCAGCCGTTTATAGAATATTTCATCTGCCTCCTCATCCTGGTTGGGCGGTCTATAACAGACTCCTACTACAATATCTGCCTTGTTAGCCCTCCCCCCGATCTTTACCCATAAACACTCAATCCCATTATCACCATCTTCTAATTCAAAGCATTCATAACACTCCCTGATATATAGGGCCACACCCCCGCCTCTTCTTGCTCGCCTATCCTTCCTGAAGAGTCTATAGCCATCCATGGCAACATTATAGTCATGAGAGTCATCCCACCATGTTTCTGTGATGGCAACTACATCATAATTACCCTGGTGCACGATGGCTTCCAGCTCCTCTTGTTTGTTGCCCATGCTACATGCATTAGTGTATAAGCACTTCAGGTGGGCTATAGGTCCTTTCTCCTTTTTACTGGAGGGAGCTAAAGTTCTGCTATCCCCAGACATCTTCCTAAGGAGCCCGGTTACACCCCCTGTCTTTTCCAAGTCTAGTGCCAGCCCACCAATTTCAGGATTTTTGCTAGCAACCTTGGATCTATCCCCATCCCCCTTCGAACCTAGTTTAAAGCCCTGTCAATGAGCCCCGCCAACTGCTGCCCTAAAACCCTTTTCCCCCTCTGAGACAGGCTTTTGCTGTCTGTTGCCAGCAGGCCTGGTGTCCTGAAAAGCAGCCCATGGTCAAAGAACCCAAAATCTTGCCGACGACACCAGTCTCTGAGCCAGGCATTGATTAGCTGGCATTTCCTGTTAATCTTCGCATCCATCTTTGCAATTGTTGGGATAGAAGCAAACACTATTTGCGCTCCTGATCCCCTGACCAGCCGTCCCAGGGCCCTGAAGTCTCTCTTTATCGCCCTCAGACTCCTTACTGGAATTTCATCATTACCCAACTGAAAAACCAATAAAGGGTAGTAGTTGGTAGGCCTAACTAGGGTAGGGAGTTTCCTCTGGACATCCTTAACCTTGGCTGCAGGGAGACAGCAGACCTCCCTACAGATTGGGTCCGGTCTACATATGGGACGTTCCACTCCCTTCAGAATTGAGTCCCCTACTACAAGGACCCGTCTTTTTTTTCCTAAATGATGATGTTGTTATACGAGGTGTAACCTGTCTTGGCTTCAGTGGCAATTCAGAGTTTGGCAAGGCACTGTTATTGTCATCCTCCACTTCCCTTTCCAGAACATCATATCTGTTCTGTAACAGCACCTGGGATAGTGTGATATAGATAGATGATACTTCTTCCATGTTTGCTAATCAAACTTTTATTCATTTTGGATTTCTCCCCTGGTAATGGTAGCTCTTTTCCATCATACTGAGGAATTTATATTAATATAGTATATTATATTATATATATAATATAATATATATAACTATATATATATAATATATATAATATATATAACTATATATATAATATATAACTATATTATATTAATATAGTATATACTGTAGGTGGTTCTATAAATTAGTCTTCTAATTTATACTCTGATTAAAAACTTTAGAAATTGCCATGCTGGTTGAATTTTTCTGAATGAATTAGTAGCTACAGAAAAGAGGATGGATTAAATCAGGTAGCAGAGATTACTTTATCGCTAAAATATCTAATTAATCAATGAGATTCACAATTTGACAGGTGGAAACAGTACTGGTGGTGGTGAATACTAATTAATATGTGTTGATAGTCCAGGGAAAGTGTCACTTATGGCATCAATAGTAATAAAGGGAATCATATATTGAACATTTTGCTGCCATTTCATTCTGTGGCACCAAAGTCAATGAAAAGTATTGATATAGTTAGATGTTGGCTCAGGATAATATCCATCAGGAGCATTCTGGATAACACGGTTTTGTACTTGAGATATACTCCAAATTCAATTTAACAAGAAAGACTTTCAGTATATTTGGTAGAAACTGTGCTTCCACCTTCCTTGATCAATTTGCCTTGTGTGCAACACTGTACTGTTTTCCTTTCTGTGTATTTTTGACTGTTAACACATGCTGTTTCCTCAAAACTGTCACACCATACTAATGAAAATGTTTTTTTCTATATTGTTTCTATTTCAGTGACAGCTCTGCCACTGATTTTTTTTTTTGTCTTGGTGAAGTGTTCCCAAGCTTTAATGCTGTAGTCACCATTCTTAGTCCTCTTCTCATCATATATTTAGTATAAATGGGAACAGCTTAAGGCTTAAGTGCCCAGTATTGTGAGAACAGGCACGGTAGCACCTCAGTGCCTCAGTGTTCAGTATAATGTGCAGGATGTCAGAGTTTCCCAAATTACCTCCAAATTATGTCTAAGGCAGCCTCCACGATGAACAGTGGATCTCTCCAGAGCCAGGCAAAAAACAGTGTGTGTTAGTGGAAAGCCTCAGATTCTCCTTTCCTGGCCCCTTTTTCTTTTTATATGCCCTGTCGAGGAGGTTGGAGGAAGACTTTCCAGAGCCACTACAAGCAAACAAGAGGCATGAGTGCCATAATAACCAGACATTATGGATACAGAAAAAGCTGGGATTCCCTGTGAATGCTGCATGTAATACCTATCCTGATACAGGGCTTAGACGCCCCCCTTCACTGCACAGTCTCTCTTGAAGAGAAGTTGGAGGTGCAGTTGATGCTAAACTCTTGTAAACAGAATTTATCACTTTTAGACTATAAACTAGTCTTAACCTCTTTCCCATATTCACAAAGAACAGAGTTTAATGACACATTTTTACTTATCTCTTGCACTGCTGAGTTGCTATTTATGAGAACAGTGCTCAGTCTCTTTATAACATGTAGTTATGTCTTTTTATTTATTGCATTCATTGTGAGACTTCTAATCCAGGCAAAGTGATACCCCAGTTCAATTTCCTAGTTCAGTTTTACTCCAAAGGTTATAACATCCATCCACAACACCTGTAGGTATCACCTTTCACATCCCTCCAGTAGACAGACTATCTGCTCTTATAGCAGAGGTGATCTTCATCCATCCTACTGAGTTCATCAAGGACCAAAAATAAACCCAAACTCCACAATATTAAAAATTCATTTTACGAAAAAGAAGACATGACTTGCCTGCACAGTTATGTGAACAACTCTTGTTTCTTGCTCGTGGGTATGGGATTGCTTCCTTCCTTGAACACTAATTACATTCATGCAAAACATCAAGAGTCTTTGGAGCAGAAACTATGGGTCATGATCTCCCTTGCCTCCCCTTTGTACTCAGAAGAATTCCTATACTTATTTTTTTGTTGTTGTTGGCTCAGTTTCCTCTCAGGGATGTTTGGTAGGCAAAAGGAAGAACAATTCTGATCCAAGCCATATTATTGTAAGTTGGCATCACTCTGGTTAACCCACAAGTTTATTCTGGCTTTATGCTGCAGCTTTCAAAAACAGAATTCAGCAAAATAATTCACTTTTTGAAATGGTAAATATTTACTTAAATATTTCATTTTCAACTATATTGGTCTTACAAGTGTTATTCTTTTTTTTTTTTTTTCACTGATATTCACGTGAGGCAAAGTATAAATTAGCAATACTACTGTATTAGAGACACATTTGAAAGTCCTAAACCATTCTGCTAGATTATTTCACATGCTAATATAAGGAAAGGTAAAACAACTCCCCCAAAAGAATGAAACCTTGACAAAGATTTCAACTACACAGTTCTAGCCAGGCTTCCTAGGGTTTTCTTCTACAATAGTAATCAGCCTCATAAGAGGTCTGTAAAACTTTGGCAAGACAATGAGAGCACAGCTGAATCCAAACCATGATAAATCACGAGGAATCTTATTGCAATACTTATTATAGCTGTACCAAAAGTGTCTGAGCAACTGAAAAATCAAATAAAGTCCTTGTGCATCTCAGGGGAAAAAACATCAAATGAAGCCCATAAAGGGTAACTACATAGAGCAGCATCATATTATGCTGTCAGAATACTTTTTTGGCTTCATAAAAATCATATATTTTTTGTTTCTCAGAAAATTACCATCTCACAAAAGGGAAATGTTATATGAAGAAAAAAAAACAGTTAATGACTGGACTTTGTGTTACAGAAATCAGGTACAGGAAGCAAGGAAAAGTCTTCCTAACACGAGTTTTCATCATAGGAGAAAATATGCTCTCAGACACTATGACTTCAGTTCCTAATCCTGGTGTTGTTTCAGATGAAGTTCTGTTTCAGTTCAATTAGTTTCCTAGAGTAGGGAGACAAGACCTGAGCTCTTATTTTGCTCACAATGAGAGCACTATGTGAAGATAAGCAAAAACTAAATCAAATTACATACTCTACACTTCTTTCTACTTGCTACCTATTTCAAAAGCACTAACTTCAGTGGTGCTTTGTTGATAATAACAGCCAAAGATTGTCCATGTGGTATTTATACAGAATCACTATTTCAGATAAGCCCAGGTTTTCAAGTGATGAGCACTCCCTATGGGAAGTTGGGTTTTCAAAAGCAATCAGATTCTCATTTAGCACCTAGGTAGGGACTAGACTTCTAAAAGTGCTCAGCTCTCAGCAGCAACCACTGCAATTCTAACAAACAAATTTTCAAATAGCTCTATAACCTAAACATGAGCTCAGCTGAACATGCAGGATGAAACTACATCACCCTTGAAATCAGTGGGGATTTTGCCACTCACTACAAATTACTCAATCCAACAAAGAGATTGCACCCATTTAATTAACGACTGCAGATGCTGAACTTTTTGAATATTTCTGTCTTTGGTGCTTTCATCTGAAGGTCCCCCAAAATTTTTATGAATTATTTTCATTATGATTCTCCATACTAGGAAAAAAGAAAAAAATCTATAATAATGTAGGAGACCACTAAGATGTCTCAATCAAAATGTCTCAAAACTCGCTTGCCGTAAGCGGACCGGTCACATCCTGTTCATAACAGGAGCAAGGAGCACCTGAAACTCACTGAGCTAAGTTGCAAGCTGTGCCACCGCGATGAACCACAGCATCCTGTTTACCCCACGAGTATATCAGGAGGTGCTCCGTAATACTGCTTCTGTCTTCTCCCTTTCCTCTACTTCCTCCTTTACTCTATTGCTCATTTTAGTAATCAAGGCTGGGAGATAACAATAAAGTTTAGCAGACGTCATCTGCCCTCGTTTGTGTCTTAATCTCACACACAGAATCATATGGGGTCCTCCCGGACGCCCCCCACGTCCTGGACTGGGACGTGACAAACAATCCTAAAGTATGTGAGCTATGAAATCACAATTCTATAGAATAGAAATGCAGCTTTTTAAATGGATTAAGAACCTGTCCTATTGTGAATAAGATACTTTTCCTTTCATTAGTAAACATCTAATAAAGGTCTGTAGAAACATATGACTATGTTAAATTACAGGTTATATTAGAAAGTCAGCATCATCCACAAGAATCAAGAGGTAAGCAGTGCTATCATAGTGATGATGGACAGAAAACCATGTTTTCCCAGAACTAAAAGGCATATGAACATTTCAGAGTCACAAATGAAATCTCAACAGAGTAACAGATTAGATGCAGAATATGGTTTCCTGGCAGTATGCAAGCACCAATAACCATTGACCCACACACTAGAATTAAGCATATTCCCTCCCACCAGAATCAAAGACTACTCAATCTATTTCCTTCAGGACTTAATTGTAAGGGACCAGAATCTAAAACAAGCTCTTCCAAATACTGGTGACTTACTTATATATATTGGGAAGTTGGCATGCATATGGCTGATTTTCTTTTCTTGCATTAAGTTTTAAAAGAGCTCCACTGAGCCCTGAACCTAATTAACAGGGCAGTCTCCCCCCGTCCCCCCCAAATGTATTCAGTGAAGCAATAACCATTTAATGCGCTAGACAATGAAACTGCTTATGAAAAGCCATTCTGTGAAAAAATAGCAGGAATGGATCTGAGTCAGCACCCATGGCTCCATTATTTTAACCACTCCTAGTACATGCTACTTTCATCCAGTTTCTGGAGCTCTATTTTAAATCTTACACTTGGGTATTTTAAATAAGGACTAAACTTCAGGCAAGTGGCACTCCTGATGCTCAATTACAAAAGAAATCAATCACATGCTGGATTGGTATATGAACCAATGGATATGTGAACCAACCACCACTGGAATGGTATATGAAGCAAGTACAGCATATACCACAGCCCGCTGAATTGCTTACAGCAGGACACAGCTTCATTTTAATCAGTTAATCACTGGGGATTTTCTTATTTCTACCAAACATTATTCCTGAATGAAAAACATTCCTGAAGTTCGTTAAGCGTACTAGAACTTTATGGCTTGAGTTTCATTATTTTCTTAAACAGCATGTCATTAATTACCTCTGGCATGTTTCTCCCATATACAGTAGTTGTATTTTGCAGACGGGAGGCAGTAAATTCTGAATCTAAAATGAAAGAATGCAAGTAATAGCTTGTGTTATGTTTTTTTCTGAGTGTTACAATGTACACAAGATCATTACACTGCCTGATGCTGTGTAACATAACATTAACAATTTACATTCATTTGCATCTCGCTACAAACCTTCTGTTAACAAGCAAGGTCAAAACAACTCACTAGGGAATAAGTCCAGGACAAAATGTTTCTTCCTAAGTTTGTGGCAAATCACAGATGTCTCACATTACATAACCACTCAATATAAAGTGAGTTTAAAACACATACAGTGTAGTTAAGGCATTGATTCCAATCTCTGTAAACTACAAATATATTGTAGCACAGTGAAATCAGTATTCACATTTAAAAGTCCTACAAATATGTAAGAAAAAGGTGACAGGAAATACTTAGCATTAAGAAATTACTTTCAACTAAGAGAAACCTTATCAGATGGGTGTGAAAATCTTGTCACATGGAAATTGTTATTCAAATACATATCTACAATTTTAGATTAGACTTCCTGGTAATTGTCCGTATTTTGGTCCCAATCTATCAGAATTTGCTGAGTGCAGCTGTGAGAGATACCTCTTATGTTTCCTTAATCCTATTTTTAGTTTAAACAGTAGCACAAACTACAGGATTATTTTGCAGTCAGTGTGATCCACCTCGGCCTTAGATTTGCCACAAAGCCTTTCAATTTATTTCCAGGACCAGCAAACAAGATTGAGGAACCCAGGGTCTTCCTAGCAATTCTAGGACATGTACTTATTGAAAAGTATTGAGGTCGGTACCGTAAACTACATACCAAAGACTAGAGCAAGGTTTTCCAATTTGTGTTGGGGCAGAAACATTTTGAGGCAAGAGTTTTTCATTGGAGGTTTTTTTGGATGACTATTCGAAAGTTCCTGAGGTTCATAATTTTTAAGGAGCTGGGCAAGTCACGTGTATCAATTACTTGACCAGTGCAATAGTAAGCTGAAGGAAAGGTAGGTGACAATGCATGTTACATATCCTCTGAAGCAACTGACTTTTTATATGTCACTACATCAACATATTAATGTAATTTTCAGTCATGTGTTTCTATCTTGATTTTAGAGAACAGGAAGCACAGCTGCAATCAGATAGCTTTGTGCTGATATATGCCATGTTATACAGAGAAATAAAGCAACAAAAAATGTTATGAAGTTCTGTAAACAGTTTTTGTCTTTTATAGAACAAATGATTTGTCTTTGTTATGATGAGGTATGATGCTACGCTATTCCACTAATGAATGGAATCATTTCAGTATCAGAGTAACAAACCTGGATATTAGCTTTTTGTAGCAACTAGCTACAAATTGACTTTTAAGCTCCTTTGAATTTGATGAAAACAATTGCAACGACTCAGGGAGTTTCTTAAGTTTGTGCTGCCTTTTCCTGGTTGGATGTGCATCTGTGCCTGGCTCTAAAATAGGAGGAGAGAGATCTTCTCTGATCAAGTACAGGATTTGAGAACTGCAAGCAATCTTCTGTTTTTAGGCTCCCTCCAGACTGGTAAGTGATTGACTGCTTTACTATATCATGTCTTAATAATATAATTTATTAATCTAGTAATTCAGTTCAAATTGGCACTGTATGCTGCCGAAAGGAATAAAATAAAAAGAGCATTGTGATAAAATATCATCTCACCATTGCTGCAAATCTGAATGACAGCAGAAGTGAAATTCATACTAATGAACTGTTACATATCTCACAGTGACATAGTTACGATAACTTTAGGCCAAAAGACACACTGCACTGTAAAGGAAAGATTACTCCCACAGTTTTAGAAATATTAAACTATGCTGCATGGTTGTGAAATTTCCAGGTTGTTTAATCAGTCATGGACATACACAGACATTTCCGAATTTCTTCCTTTCTCCTCAGTCAGATGGTCCTTTTTGAAAACAGGAAACAAAACCTGGAGCCATATGGACTATGATATTTCTCTCTTGATTTTTTATATGGACCAGAGTGTCAAAGCAGTATCCTTTTTCTACTATGCAAAAACCAGAGGCTTAAGTCCCACAATCTGAGAACTTCAAAGATCTGCAAAAATATAGTACAATCTTCCAGAAAATCAGGAGACTCTGCATACAGTGCTAAACATCACCCAGAGTCAGCTGAAAGGGGCCTGAGAGCTTTCAGATTTTTTGCTGGTGAGTTGAAACTGATAATGTAGTACAGAGTTCATGTAGCACAGGACAACCAGAGCCTTCAGATGACTGATGGTTTTGGTCTCCAGAAAAGCAGATCCCAAAACTCTGAAGCTGCCTACTATTGGAGCATCCCAGAACCATGATTATGGTACCAGAAGTGGTCTTTATTGTGGATACTTCTAGTCACTGCTGCAGAGCCTGAAGCATCCACAGAACTAACATACACTCCAATTTCCTAGTCATTTACACCCAGAGATCACATTTTATTTCTGAAACACCATCTTCCAGTATTTCCTGCAGTGAGTCAAGTCCTCTTTGGAACTTTTGAGGTGTGAAGGGATTACATATATATATTTTTTTTTTTAATGTAAACCAAAATGGTATTCAAAAAATGAAATAACTTCCAAAATGTGATTCCCCATTAAGTTATTCAATCTTATACCTATTGTACTTCAGTAGTTTCCATGTAAAACAAATGAGATTGCGCACCACTGCACCAGCATTCATAAAGATTTACCAGAATTTATTGCTACTAATGAGACAGAATTGCTACATAGCATGGCGTTTTACATTTTTTTTCCTTTTAAATGTTCACTTAACACTCCATATGTCCCAATGTGACCACGGCTTTTTTCCATGAGTTGCAAAGAGATTTATTTCCACTGACTTGATTGCACTGCAGACTACAGTGCAATATAGTTAAGAGGAATTGGGCTCATTGTAAAACTACTTTGCTGGGGGACTGGAAGTAGTCCATGATAAACTGGATCAATTACAAGTTAATTTACTGTGCTTACCTTCATGAAGCAAAATACTGAGCAAAAGCTACATTGGATCAACAGTATATGACTGGCTGATATTAGTTTACCATCTATATGATTATATGGTAGACTTAAAAGAAGAAAAATATGGATTTAATTTTTTTAAAAGAAAATCTGTATTTCTTTCCTCTACCATAAAAAAAATCTACTAAATTAATTAATGTGATATTTAACGGCAATATAGAGAGCTCTTATCATAGAATCATAGAATGGTTAGAGTTGGAAGGGACCTTAAAGATCATCTAGTTCAAACACACCTGCCACAGGCAGGGACACCTACCACTAGACCAGGTTGTTCAAAGCCCCATCCAAGCTGGTCTTGAATACTTCCAGTGATGGGGCATCCACAACTTCTCTGGGCAACCTGTTCCAGTGTCTCACCACTTTCACAGTAAAAAATTTCTTCCTAATAGCTAATCTAAATCTACTATCTTTCAATTTAAAACTGTTACCCCTCATTCTGTCACTACGCTCCCTAATAACAACTCCCTCCCCATCTTTCCTGTAGGCCCCTTTTGGGTACTGGGAGGTCAATATAAAGTCTTCCCGTAGCCTTCTCTTCTCCAGTCTGAACAACCTCAACTCTCTCAGCCTGTCTTGTGGAATAATTACTAAAATAATCAAAAATACAGCATTGTTCACACATTAAGGAAAAGTATAAAATCAAACGGTTTCTAGGGTAGAATACAGCTGCAGCTGGTATGCGAAGAATCCACCACATCTGCGATCCCCTGTACAATATTGCTTGCAAAGCAACATGGGGAGGGAGTGGGGTGGAGATTCCACGGCCAAGCCCTGTGACAATACAGCAGATATGGGAACGAGATGGTCCTATGGAACTGACAAGCCGCACACTTACTACCCTGAGCCAACGGTTTGCCAAATTTTGATGAAATGTTGTCCTTTGTGTGAACTTTGCTCATTATAATGTCATTATAATACCTAAACACACCTCCATCCCAAAGGCTACCCACCTCCAAAGTGCAACCACTCTTCCTTGAGTCTGTGCCCTGAATTTTTCGTAAACTATACCTTTAAATGTGGAGCGAGAAAATTTTACACCAATCATAATAAAAGTATTTATGACTAGAGTCACTCAAACTCCACCTTGAAGGTAAAAAATAGTATAAGACTAGCCCAAGAAAGGGGGGATATCAGGGAAGACACCATCGTGAACAAGTAAAGGAGGACTCCATCAAAGCCTGCCTTTGACTTCTGGGACCAGCCGACGGGCTGAGCCTTTCTTCCCCCGCATAGGGACGCCTTTGAGTAAGAGTTAGACTGTACAAAGTGCTTCCTCAAGAAACTCAAAAATCTCTCTAGAGAGTCTCTTTGCTATATTTATAGCCAGGCTGTATTATTTATAACTTTGTCGTGCATTTTGTATAACTAACAATACTTTTATTTGCACGTGCTTTGTAGACAGTGTATTTATCACTGGCAATCCATAAGAACTTACGTACTGTTGCTAAAATAAACTGTGCTGTTTAAGTAGGTAGTCACTTTGGTTTCTCATTGAACGCATCCACAGAGTGGCCGTGGTAGTTCATGAGCATGACTAGACTGAAGGCGCAGTCCACTATTAGTGTATCCAGAATTGTAATAGTTTAATATATTAAATGCAACTGGACTGATAGTGGTGACCTGGGCATCACTCAGAATTTAAACCTAGCCACCCCAAGCCTCCCACCTCGGTGAGGAGTGTTAGAATGCAGGGAGGCTTATTTTCTGCCAAATTACTTTGCCCTTTAATGCAGCATGTCTTCATAGGAGAGGTGCTCCAGCCCTCTGATCATCTTTGTAGCCCTGCTCTGTACCCTCTCCAACAGCTCCATGTGCTTCTTATGTTGGGAACTCCAGAGCTGGACACAGTACTCCAGGTGGGGTCTCATGAGAGTGGAGTACAGGGGCATAATCACCTTCCTCAACTTGCTGGCCACACTTCTTTTGATGCAGTCCAGGAGACGGTTCGCCTTCTTATCCACTGAGAGGTCCATCCATCAAATCCATGTCTCTCCAATTTGGAGACTAGGATGTCACATGGGACAGTGTCAAATGCTTTGCACAAGTCCAGGTAGATGATGTCAGTTGCTCTCCCCTTATCCACCAATGCTGTAACGCTGTCATAGAAGATCACTAAATTTGTCAGGCATGACTTGCCCTTAGTGAAGCCATGTGGGCTCCTACCAATCACCTCCTCATGTGCCTTAACGTAGTTTCCAGGATTATATGCTCCATGATCTTTCCAGGCACAGAGGTGAGACTGACTGGCCTGTTATTCCCCTGGTCTACCTTTTTTCCCTTTTTAAAACTGGGAGTTATGTTTCCCCTTTTCCAGTCAGCGGGAAATTCACTGGACTGTCACGACTTCTCAGATATGATGGATAGTGGCTTAAAAATTTCGTCCTCCAGTTGTCTTAGGACCTGCGGATGAATCTCATCAGGTCCCATGGACGTGTGCATGTTCAGGTTATTCTTTATATGTCCAAACCTGGTCCTCTTCTACAGTGGGCGGTCCCTCATTCTCCTGGTCCCTGCCTTTGCGTTCTGCGACTTAGGCGGTGTGATTAGAGCACTTGTCAGTGAAGAATGACGCAAAGAAATCATTGAGTACCTCAGCATTCTCCGTATCCCAGGCGACTAGGTCTCCCATTTCCTTCCAAAGAGGGCCCATATTTTCCCTAGTCTTCCTTTTGTCACTGACATATCTATAGAAGCTTTTCTTGTTACCACTACATTCTGATCTGGCTATTATAGTGATAAATGTCTTATTTACAATAAGTGGTAATATGTTTAGAAGCAGTTACCATGTCCTATTACGAAAAGCTGTACTGCTCTTTAAACGAAAAAAGCCAACAGAGAGAAGTATTTTTCTTTTAATTTTAACAAATTAACCCAAATCCAGTGGTTACTGGCACTTTTGTTACAGACCAGTGAAAAGTATGAATAGTGTAGTGCCTCTTAAAAGTCGCACAATAATGCCTTATGATGAAAAATATGATTACTCTTCATTTCATGTAATGAAAGACATTTTGTGTTTTCTATATTTGCATTTTTTCTGTGATTAATTTGATTTTTTCCTAATTTATATCAGGGTTATTTCTTAATTAAATTACTGCCCTCTTTCTCTCAAAAATTGTAGTATATTTTTAAATTTCTTTTAATATTCTACAGCAGGAATATGAAACACAGAATTAAAAACTGTTACCCTGACCAATGCTAGAAAAACATCCATGCATTTGCAGAGCTCCTCTGCCAAGGACTGGGGAGATATAGTTAATTGCCTCACAGATTTTAGGTTAATTTTTACTTTAGTGTATACACTAAAAACAATTTAGATACCTGTAGTTAACTCATTAAAAATAAAACTATTAGTTTTAATAGAAACTCTAATACCAAAACTGGTGGGCTCGTAATAATGACTTCATGAAACAAAAAATGACCAAAAAAAAAAAGTCATTTTACTGAGATTAGAAAGCAATATTGTAAAATATTTTCAACATCTGTGAAGACCATGCGCTTTGCTTCACAACATGACCTCTGCATGGAATTCCTTCACAGCAAAAATCTAATGACGTGAATCAATAAACTAATTTCATAGGAAGCATTCACGGCTCTGCTCTTATTCAAGCCACCCAACTTCCCTGAGCTTCCTACTCTGCTAACAAATAGGCAGCAGTATTTTTCTTAGTATAGGTCTGAGAAATTATTCTATTACAGCTGTTGCTCTTGCTAACCGATTAAGTGTTTTAACAAACTACAAGGATTGTATAACTACGATTAAATGTGTGAACAAAGCTGAGACCATATATTGGCTCAAAGAAACACACCTCCTTAGGAGTCAAAGTCTAAAAGATGGGATGATTTTTTTCCTGTAGCTGAGTCAGAGGCAACAGAAGACATTCATGCCTGGAAGCCACAGAAAATGTCACAACGTACAGAGATCAAGGGGCTTTAATCTAAAAATCACAAGAGGGAAACCACTGCCTTACATTTCCTTTGAATATCTTATGATAATAATTTATATGGTGCTGGATGCAAAAATCAGAGTTTAATTGGTAGAAACAATGATAGGATATGTCAATGGTTAAGAAGTTTACATGGAATTCAGATTGAGCTCTCTTCCTCTGATATTGGATCAGGTAACTACTTCACAGATAGGTCCTATTTCCTCCTCAAATTTCTTTTACCGCTACGTTTCTCCAGAAGCTATCTATAAAGAATGGAGGGCAGATAAGAGTGCTAGCTGCACACGTCCTGTTCAGGACATCAGAGTATTTTTGAAGTCTCATGAGGTGACTGTGGTGGGCATGAGAGTTATTTTAGGCAGCTCAACATAACAAACGAAGCAAATGGAAATTTCTCCATAAAACAAGTTCTTCAAATTAAGAATGATAAAACTTAGATTATCAATTTATTCCTTATGCTTCTATGTCACTCTTTGTGATAACTCAATGGACTAGAAAGATGAAAAGGACTGTGGGTGTTAAATGTTTTTCACACTGCTGGTTTCTTCTCTCTTCTGGATCAGACTTTCACAGTCAATGTAGAATAACTCGGGTGTTTCACTTGGCAAATCCATACCTGCTCCACTTTAGGAGTTTTAAATAAATAAATAAGGAACCGTGTTGATAGCCCTTTTGACCAGTAGTATTGAAAATCTTCCTTTTTTAAAATACAATTTTCTACTGCCAAAACAAATCATCTAAGAAAATAACACCATTCATTTCAGAAGAAATGCAAGTCTGCAATCGTATAAATGACATATCTCTAGATTACTACATTCCTCAGAAAATAAAACTGCAATAAAGCAAGTCTAATCCTTGAGAATTTATTTGTAGAAAATCCATCAGGTGTAATACTGAAAACCCTCTATCAACATCAAACGTAAAGTAAGGCCTGTCTAAAGCATATGCAGTCAATGTCAAGTCTTTTTTTACTAAAAATTACTTCCTTCTGAGAAGCCAGAAGGCAAAGCCTCCAGATGATTTCTATTTCTGGGGGGTTAAAAAAATATTTTCTTTAATTGAAACAGATGAAGATTTTTTTTTAAGATTTTACATTCTTCAAAAAGCCTCTATAGCTATTATCAGTGCTATATTTTGATCTAGGGCTTTGCAGTCAGCATCTACAAGATTTTTTTTCAAGCAACGTACTTATATGTTTCTGATTTTCTTTTATATTGAAAATACACACTTTCGCAGGAAAAGTGAGAAATAATGCTTGATTTTACTTATATCTTCATTTACCACATATGTTACCCCCATGACTGGATTGGAACTAATTAAAAAGGATTTGTGGAGGGAAATGGTATCTTCCATTATTTTCATATAACTTTTTCTCCAATATTAGCCCAAATGATGTAATAGGGAAAAAACAGATGGCTTTCAGGGACCAGACATTTTATAGAAACTGAATAATTTCTTTTTTCTATAATTTGTTTCCATTTATGGGATGTTCATAAGTCAAAAAGTTTTCTGTTAATATTTATCTAGACGAGTAGTACATCATATTTCACTACTTCGATAAAGCAATTAAGTACACAAAAAGGAAATGTTTTTACGAAAATAGTTAGTACTTTCAAGCAGGTTTAGCTCCTGAATTAGAAGTTAGTGGGGGATACATTGGCAAACTATATTGTTGTGATAAATTCACAGTAGGTGGAATGTGTTTTTTATATTTGCAGAACAAATATAGTGCTCTGCAAGAGGAACCAAGCAACAGTGAGGATGATAATCCTCCCAGTATGGAGGCGCCATTGAGGCCTTGTCGGACCACCCCCTGACTTAAAACTGCCTCAGCAAAAACCAAAAGACGGGTCATTGTAGTAAGTGACTCAGTTCTGAAGGGCACAGAGGGCCCGATTTGTAGACCAGACCTGCTATATAGGGAGGTTTGCTGCCTCCCTGGGGCCCGGGTTGATGATGTTAAGAGGAAACTTCCTTCCCTAGTACGACAATCTGTCTATTACTCCCTTTTAGTTTTTCATGTAGGAAGTGACGATGTAGTGAGAAGAACGCTGAGGGCAATGAAGAAAGATTTCAGGGCCTTGGGATGACTGGTTACGGGATCGGGAGCACAAGTCTTGTTCTCCTCTGTCCCTCCAGTTGCAGGGAATGATGAGGGGGTAAACAGGAAAGGCCAGCAGGTCAATGACTGGCTCTGAACCTGGTGCTACCAGCAAGGTTTCAGGTTCTTTGATCATGGCCTGATTTATAGAACACCAGGGCTGCTGGTAGCAGACAGGAAAAGCCTATCTCACAGGGGGAAGAGGGTTCTAGGACTAGAGTTAGCGGGGCTTATCAAGAAAGCTTTAAACAAGATTGGAAGGGGGATGGGGATGTAACTGGGCTCACCAGAGAGGCACCTGAGTGTAGTAGCTCAGCACTTGTGGGGCAGGATGTTGGAACTGTTAATAATCGGAAGGCTCACCACCTCTCTAGGGCTACACCCTCATTGGCCTCTCTGAAATGCCTATACACCAATGCACGCAGCATGGGGAACAAGCAAGAGGAGTTAGAGATCTGCGTGCAGTCACAGGGCCATGATCTCATTGCAATTACTGAGACATGGTGGGATAGCTCACATGACTGGAACGCTGTCATGGAGGGCTATGTTCTCTTTAGGAAAGATAGGATGGCAAGGCGAGGTGGGGGAGTTGCTCTTTATGTGAAAAAGCAACTGGAATGTATCAAGCTGACCCTGGGGGCTGATGATGAGCAAGTTGAGAGCTTGTGGGTAAGGATTAAGGGGCAGGGTAATATGAGAGATACTGTTGTGGGTGTTTATTAGAGGCCACCTGCTCAGAATGGGGAAGTTGATGAGGCCTTCTACAGACAGGTGAGAACCGCCTCACAGTCGCAGGCCTTGGTTCTCATGGGGGACTTCAACTTCCCTGATATCTGTTGGGAAGGCTACACAGCTAGGAATGCACAGTCCAGGAGGTTCCTCCAGTGCATTGATGATAACTTCTTGACTCAGGTGGTGGAAGAGCCCACAAGAAGAGGTGTACTACTGGACCTAGTATTGACAAACAAAGAGGGACTTGTGGAGGATGTTAAGGTTGGGGGCAGACTTGGCTGTAGTGATCATGAGAAGATAGAGTTCAGGATTAAGTGCAGTATGAACAAAATGACAAGTAGGGTTGAAATCTTAGACTTCAGGAGGGCTAACTTTGAGCTCCTCAAGAAACTGATGGGAGAAATCAAATGGGAGAGGGCTCTAGAAGGTAAGGGGGCTCAAGAGAGCTGGCTGATATTCAAGCACCTCCAAGCTCAGGTTAGGTGCATCCTGAAGAGAAAGAAATTGGGCAAGGGAAGGAGACTTGCATGGCTGAGCAGGGATCTTCAGAAAAAGCTCAGGTGGAAGAAGGGAGTTTACAAGATGTGGAAAAGGGGGCTGATGACTAGGGATGAGTATAAGAATGCTGACAGGGTATGCAGGGAAGAAACAAGAAAAGCCAAGGCAGGTTTGGAATTGAACCTGGCGAGGGATGTCAAGGCCAATAGGAAGGGTTTCTTTAAGTATATAGGAGACAAAAGGAAAACCAGGCAAAATGTGGGCCCGCTCTTGAATGAGATGGGTGTTGTGGTGACAGATGATGCAGAGAAGGCAGAGTTGCTGAATGCCTTCTTTGCTTCTGCCTTCACTGCTCGGGCCAGCCCTTGGGGGTCCCAGACTTTGCGGGTAACAGAGAAAGTCTGGAGGAAGGAAGACCTTCCCTTGGTTGAAGAAGAACAAGTTAGAGAACAATTAAGTAAACTGGATACCCACAAGTCCATGGGGCCTGATGGGATGCACCCATGAGTGCTGAGGGAGCTGTCAGAAGTCATTGCTGGGCCACTCTCCATCATCTTTGAAAGGTCGTGGAGAACGGGGGAGGTGCCTGAGGACTGGAGGAAAGCCACTGTCACTCCAGTCTTCAAAAAGGGCAAGAAGGATGACCCGGGAAACTACAGGCCGGTCAGCCTCACCTCCATCCCTGGAAAGAGGATGGAACAGCTTGTTCTGGGCGTCATCTCCAAGCAGCTGGAGGAAAAGAAGGTTCTCAGAAGTAGTCAACATGGATTCACCAAGGGGAAGTCCTGTCTGACTAATCTGATAGCCTTCTATGATGGTGTGACTGGATGGGTGGATGAGGGGAGGGCAGTGGATGTTATCTACCTTGACTTCAGCAAGGCTTTCGACACTGTCTCCCACATCATCCTCACAGGCAAGCTTAGGAAATGTGGGTTAGCTGAATGGACAGTGGGGTGGATTGAACAGTGGCTGAACGATAGAGCTCAGAGAGTTGTGGTTAGTGGTGCAGAGTCTAGTTGGAAGCCAGTAACAAGTGGTGTCCCTCAGGGGTCAGTACTGGGTCCAGTCCCATTCAATATATTCATCAATGACCTGGATGAATGGATGGAGTGTTCCATCAGCAAGTTTGCTGATGACACAAAACTGGGAGGGGTGGCTGACATGCCGGAAGGCTGTGCTGCCATACAACGTGACCTGGTCAGGCTGGAGAGTTTGGCAGAAAAAACCTGATGAAGTTCAACAAGGGCAAGTGTACTGCACCTGGGGAGGAATAACCCCATGCATCAGTACAGGTTGGGGGCTGACCTCCTGGAGAGCAGCTCTGTGGAAAGGGACCTGGGAGTCCTGGTGGACAACAGGATGACCATGAGCCAGCAATGTGCCCTGGTGGCCAAGAAGGCCAACGGCATCCTGGGGTGTATCAAGAAGTGTGTGGCCAGCAGGTCGAGGGAGGTCATCCTTCCCCTCTACTCTGCCCTAGTGAGGCCACATCTGGAGTATTGTGTCCAGTTCTGGGCTCCCCGGTTCAAGAAGGACAGGGAACTGCTGGAGAGGGTCCAGCAAAGGGCTGCTAAGATGATTAGGGGATTGGAGCATCTTTCTTATGAGGAAAGGCTTGGGGACTTGGGGCTTTTTAGTCTAGAAAAAAGAAGACTCAGGGGGGATCTTATCAATACTTATAAATACTTAAGGGGAGGGTGCCAGGTAGATGAGAATAGTCTTTTTTCAGTTGTGCCGAGTGATAGGACTAGAGGTAACAGGCACAAACTGGAGCACAGGAAGTTCCATCTTAACACGAGGAGGAACTTCTTTACTGTGAGGGTGGCAGAGCACTGGCACAGGCTGCCCAGAGAGTTTGTGGAGTCTCCCACACTGGAGACATTCAAAACCCGCCTGGACGCCATCCTGTGCAATGTGCTGTAGGTGTCCCTGCTGTGGCAGGGGGGTTGGACTTAGATGATCTCCAGAGGTCCCTTCCAACCCTGACGATACTGTGATACTGTGTTATCAAATCAACTCAAATCAGTATCTTACGAAACAATGCTACCAATGGACAAAATATAGACAATACCAACTTATAATATAGTGAATGTATAGAAAAAAATAATTGTGCCAATATAAATATATTATTTAATGGAGCAAGTTTAATTCTTCTTGTTAAGAATTTACTTATGTATATTATGGCTAACTAACAGGTAGGTTAACTGTCCAAAACCAATTATGATTTGAACTTCAGAAATTGCTCGTCTTGTAGCAGCTTTGATATGTGTTTTCCATTTGTGATGTATTTTATTAACAGAATGTCCATTTCAGCCATAAAAACTCAGAATAGATTGAACTGCAAATCTGGAATAAAAATGATGCCATGACATGGTCAATTGCACTTTCAAAGGAATGCAAGACAACACACACACACACACACATATATGACTATATTACATTATAAAGGAAAAGTAAATATTTTGAATCTCAGTGTTGCCAGGAATAAGTTGGGGATTTTTTTTGTTTGTTTGAACTTTTTAGTCTTTCAGCGGTGTTATCCCCTCTATATTTATATTCAGCTAGGAGCACCAAATGGTTTGAAAGACAGTCCTGTGTTTTGCCAGCAAGTATTTTATTCAGTACCAAAGGGGAGCTTGCTTTAACTTGGCTGTTCATATACTAAAATTATTTAGCTGGTGCTTAGCATGCTTTAAGAGGACTAAATTTGATTAAATCAGCCAACAGCATTTAATTGCTTCTAAGATGCTAAAATGCCTAAGATACCAGAACAAAGGAATTTCTTGTGGTCAGGTCCTGTGCTTTTACACCAAAAGGACCTATTTTTTTTCATTAAATGACATTTACTGAATACCAGAAAAATTAAGAATGAAATTGTTCAGAATGATAGGCTTCGATTGTTTATAACAGATGATTAGTCACTTTATATTTTACAGAAAAAAAGGACACCTCTTGCTTATGCAGTTCAATAAGGGACTAGATATAAGGAACTAACATGTGCACTAAGAAAGCATACAGACACTATAAAATTTAGAATTATTTGACTACAAAGGGCTATTTTAATTTGTCTTTTTTTCAATATATTTTAGGAAAACATTTTAGGTTTTTTCAATATATTATAAGGGCATGGGAACAAGAAAGCTGAAGAAAATTTTAGGAAGTCAAATGAAAAAGGAAAGGTCATTGAGTAGGAGGATATCTTTCTCTGTTAGATAATTACAGTGACATTAGGGAATTTGCTGTTGATAGCTGCAGTGGTGGAGGCGTGCTATCAGAATAACAGAACTGTGTAAGAGTAGAGATTTAGTATCTGCATGAAATTATTAAGGAAATAAGTTTCTCTAGATCTGCATGTTTAGTTCAACATATATTTGCATTAATTTATTTGAAGGATTGGGGCTTAGTATACTGCAATAGTGATGGATTGTTTTAATTTAAGACAACTATCAACCGTTTTAAAAGGTCCCAGACAATTTAGGTGGAAAAATCCCTACTGTGAGTAAAGTACATAAAATAATAAAACTGTTTACTGTTGCCTTTACAATATACTATAGAAAAATTCAATTAAAATAATTGGACTATGTAATTCAAATACCAGAGGTTCTAGGGAACAGAAATATTTTGCTCATCATCTGTACTTTAAAACTGTCTGATATTGCCAAACTATAACTAATTCAAATACATAACATACTTTACATTTCATCTTCATACACCTATACACTCATCATTCTTTTTTTGATCCTTTACCTATTTAAATAACCTGTTAAATTTTCGAATGACTTTAGTATAGTTGTTAATAAATAGATAAATCTACCCACTGAACAGTGAATTTTTACCAAGATGTTTTATCTACCATATCTTAAAAAAAGGTAGCAATTTTATGTCCTCAATTCCGGGCCAAAAGAACACATATACTTTTACTCACACATATTAATGTACGTGCACATTTTAGTAGGTGGGGGTGGCGGTGGGAGAAGACATGATCTGTTACAGAAGTTCATTACTATGAACCTGGGATTTCATTTGTATTAGCCAGATTATTCAAGTCATTTAAAATTAGTGTCAGCTAGAAACCTACTAAAATGACTGTGAAAATGAACACACACCACACACCATGCTACTTGGATTTCTCCCGAGAACTACGTTTGTAATGAAATGTCTAATTCACCTTAGACTTCTTGAGATAAAACTAGACTGTGCAGTCTTGGGAAGGTGAGCCTTCTTGTTAAATTTATAGAGGGCTTAGCAAATGGCGACTACTATTGTCTTCACAGAATCACAGAATGCTTGAGGTTGGAAGACACCTCTGGAGGTCATCTCATCTAATCCCCCTGCTCAAGCAGGGCCACCCAGATCCAGTTGTCCAGGACTGTGTCCAGGTGGTTTTTGAATATCGCCAAGGATGAAGACCCCACAGCCTCTCTGGGCAACCTGTGCCAGTGCTCAGTCACCCTCACAGGAAAAAAGTGTTTCCTGATGTTCAGAGGGAACCTCCTGTGTTCTACTTTGTGCCAGCTGCCTCTAGTCCTGTCATTGGACACCACTGAAAAGAGCCTGGCTCCATCATTTTTAGAGCCTTCCTTCAGGTATTTATACACATTAATAAGATCCCCCTGAACCTCTCTTTTCCTGGCTAAAGAGCCCCAGGTCTGTCTCTCAGCCTTTCCTTATAGGTGAGATGCTCCAAACCCTTAATTATCTTTGTGGTTCTTTGTTGGACTCTCTCCAGTATGTCCGTTTCTCTGTTGTATAGAGAAGCCCAGAACTGGACTCCAGGTGTGGCCTCAGCAGGTCTGAGAAGAGGGGAAAGATCACCTCCCTTGACCTGTTGGCAATACTTTGTATAATGCAGCCCAAGATACCATTAGCCTTCTTTACCACAAGGACACATACAAGTCTTGCATGTTTTAAAATCTCTGAACCCATGACTTGGACTTCAAGATTATGTCATAAAAAAGTCCTTACTGGAGAGATTTATGATAATCACTCAAAATATAAATTTGAGAGTACACCAAACTTGAGCAGTAAGTTTTGAGGAACACATGAACCTCAGTAGCTGAGAAAGGCAGAAAGTGAACAAGTACGTCACATTTCATATTATGTTTTGACGTCACCATTCTGGAAACAGTAACTCTGCCTTCAAGGCAATTTCCAAGGGGGTGTTTTTCAGGATTGCCTTACTTTACTTCATTATCAACTTAAGGAACATGAAATTGAAAGAGTTTGCAAAGGTATCACACTGACTCAACAAGTAAGATAGAGATCGTGTCTCTAATTTTTTATTATTGATTTGAACATGTGAAAGCATTTCCCTGGTTTTATATTTGAGGGAGTGGCACTTGATCTCATGTGTCTTTCACAGAAACCAAATACTAAGCAAACCCCTGCAAAATCTTGTTTCCCCAATTTCGTGAGAATTCAAATACGTACATGCTAAACAAAATACAGTATTTTAAATTTAAAACCAAAAGGTTTTCAACTTGAATTTGCATTTAAAGTTGCAAAGTAGTGATAATCTAGAAACCTGAAGACCAATACAAGAACTTCATGCTATTTGTAGAAACTTGGGTGTTAGAGTCCTTATCTCTGTTAAACAGGTCTCTGCAGCACTTCTTATTTCCTCCTGTCCAACACAAATGAATTATGTAAAGCTGTTCTCACTAAAGGCTGTTCACTTCAAGTGGTGTCAAAAGCTGCTACAAAGTGTAAGTTACACGAAGTTCTATTGATGCCTGCTGTAGCTCCAAAGGGCAAACAAAAATCCTAAATGGAAAACTACGCTAGTATTTTACAAATCTAGTCTTATCCCAAGAACACAATGCAAGCAGAAGCTCAAGTACATTTACTGATTAACGGTGGAATCAAAAAGATCACAGGAAGAGTGCTTTGAAAATGACCATTGACTGCTAAATATTTTCTGAACTTCAGCTGAGATGAAAGTTGGAAGCAAATTCTCATTGCCAGCATGACTTGGAAATACTCTTCCAGATAGCTTGACAGGGTTGGTAACATTCCATACGAAATACTAGAAATGCATAGTAACGAACACATGATTTTTTTCCCCTGCACTGGTATCTAAGTTTTGTTTCATGGTGAAAGCCTTATACTCATGTTGTTTCTGTAACATGAAATAAAGCACAACCAAAGCTATTCATGTAATGGCATATGGAAGAAAAGCGCCTGCTCCTTTAAGGGTATTTGCTCAAGGGCCTTCTTCAACACGAAGAAGGGGGGGAAAAAATTAGGAAGTCATATACAGGAACATACAAGGACACAAACCTGATGGACAAATGATGAGGGAGGCAGTGATGAGAGCCAAACCTGGTCAGTCGCACTAATTGATGAGGGCGTGTGAGAATGTTTATTCCAGCAAGGTTGTCTCGTTGGGGACCTTTTATATTAATAAACTAAGGGAAACAGGTAGTAACTGGAGACAAAGTATACAGAGATATGGACTTGATAAAACAAGCATTGAAAATAGTGACAAGAAACAAAGCTCACCTCTCACACTAATCCCTGGGCTATGGAGAAGCTACAAGCACCACTTCCAGGAAGATCAGCCTGGAGCTCGCCACTGATGTGACTGTGAATGAGAGGCAGGCAGTCATGGGCTGGGAGATGTGCAGGAATGGACAGACCTGTACAAACCCATGGGGGCTGTGCAGGGGAAGGGGATCTGGAAGGAACAAGGTGGGTAGGCAGAAAGCAGTGTAACAGGGGCCAGTTGGGCATAAAATAGGGCTGGTCAGTGTGCTTATCTGGCTGAGCCCTGCACTTGATCACCACAGTCTTGTCCTGTCATTCTAGATCTTCTTGTTAAATCCTTTCTTAACTATCTGTCTATGTATGTCTGTACACCCTCTCTACTTGGTGTGTGTGTGTGCTGCAGGGCCCAGGTGCCAGCTAGCAGGCAGACTGGTGAGAGTGGACTCAGTGTCAACTACTGGAGTCAGACTGGGGGTGTAGGTGCCCCTGATCTCTGCTGTCAGCCACTGGAGACAGTGGGGGTCCCAGTGCAGCTACTGGAGCCAGTTGGGGTCTTAAACCTCCAGCTGCAGGGACAGGAACGATGTGTGTCCTCAAAACCAGCTGTTGGGGGGACCAACATGAGTGAGGTGAGTGATGGGCTCAGCACCAGTGGCTGGAGCAGGACCCTGCTGGTTGCTGGAGGGCAAGGGTCTGTATCTCCCCCAAACTGGGTGACCGTGGGGTGTGACTGTGTATTCACCAGCAAATTTCAAGCTCGACTATCTGACAAGTGGACCCTTGGGTCCAGGCAGGGTTATCAGCTGGGTGAGGGTGTCTGTGTTGGTACTCGGGGGACTTGCAAATGAGGAGTATATGAGGGACAAGTTCCTGCTTTGCTAGCAAGAATCAAGCTGGACTAGCCAATGAGTAGGGGACCTACAAAGCACGTAAGGGGTCTGGGATCTGGGCAGGGGTGCCAGGAGAACAGAAGGGCCACTCCAGTGCTTGAAGAATCCATGTGTCTGTGTGTCTCTGGAACATGTGCTCAGCTTCATTACTGGTTGAAGCTGCAGATGGACAGGTGGTAGCCACATCTCTCAGCCTAAGTAGAGATCCTAGGTACATGGGCACTGGGCTGGGGGAGGTGGCTGTGAGCTTCATACATCACTTAGCAACTTGCAGTATTGCTGAGGTATCTGTAAGAGCAAGAAGAAGTCAGTCTCAATGTTCAGGATACGTTTAATATATAGTTAGGGGCCATATCCATGACATTTAATACTAGATTGTCAATCAGTTTCACAGAAATTCCTCCCGCCTTAGTCTTGGTTAGATATTGACCAAAAATCTGATACATCGGTTCCCTTTCACAGTGTGTATTTAAAGTTATGTATATATGTATAGGTATGAAGAAAAAAAACCAAACACACACCATCACCAAAAAACCAACCAACCAACAAAGAGTCTCTTAATTTTAAATCTGTATTAACATGTGTGGTAGCACAGTTAAGCATATAAATGAACCTTTGATTTTGGTTCTGAACACTGAAGACATGCAGAGGAAAGGACAGGAGAAAAATAAATACACTTATTCTACTGTTCTCAAGCCCGTAGTTTGATTAACTATGACCTCATGAAGTGTTGTTTTTTTAAAGTATCTAAAAGTTATTAGATGTGGGGGAAAGTATACAAAAGAAACAGGAATATTAATCCTGTTAACAGGGTGTTAATCCCTCTGTGTGCTGAGAAAACACAATTACTAGATTACAATAGAAATAACTACTGAAGATACCAACATAACTAAGGCAGCATTTTTTTTTTTTTTCTGCAAAAAGCTAGATGATCTTAGTTGAATCCCAAGTGCTATCCATCTTAAGGACAGTATTCTAAGAACATGACATGCAGGTACCCACTGAAGCAATGAGATTTTGAAATGTCCTTCAGACATCCTTAATGGGAAAAGTTGATTCCTCTATGAGACTGTTAATCTCAGAACATTCAGTTCAGCAGTTAAAGAATGGGAAGACACAATTACTCACTACCTCCAAAACACCTAAGTGAGTTTCTTACCATCTTATATAATCTTATAGCACAGTCATGGAGAGAAACCAATTCTCTGGGCATTTACTGGCTTATTTGAAAGTCTTCTTTCTCATCTTTCATTTCCCTGATCATTTATTTAGTTTTTCAATATTATGAAAGATATATTCAATAGACAACAGTGTTCCCTAGAACTTAATAATCTCATCCCACAAACCTACCCTATGTGCACTGGAAAAGTAGAATTTTGATATAAAAATCTCATTCCAACAGCAGAACAAGCTCTGTTCTCCTTCTTAACTCACATTTCCTTCTCCAATGTACAACTGGTTGTGCAATGAACTGATAACAGAGAAAAGAGAAGAGTTTAGGTATCAGATCCTGCATCCTGAATGGCTTAGTGCAAGGAACTCCAGCTTAAACTCAAATAAAAGCCTACTCAGAGGAAAGAATTTCTTGCATTTAAAGTTCTCTACTCCTGATTTTTCAGGGGGCCAATATTTGGATAATTTCATATTGATCTACTTGATGGAAACAAAAGGATATGAATAACACAAATTATGCATTTCACCCTCAATTTATAACCAAAGTAGATTAAATCCCAAAATGAAAAGGTCTTGGAATTCTTTCACTGTGGATGAAACGTCCTGTTTATTGACCACAACCTATTTCATTCAGGACTACTTGTTTTCAGATGGTTTTCAGATAGTGGTTCCATCTTGATCCACTATTTCTAACCACGTTATAGAATAGAATCATAAAATCGTCAAGTTTGGAAAAGACCTTTGACATCATGAAGTCCAACCATTAACCTAACACTGCCAAAACCACCACTAAACCATGGCTCTAAGCACCACATCTACCCATCTTTTAAATACCTCCAGGGATGGCAACTCCACCACTTCCCTGGGCAGCCTCTTCCAATGTTCGATAACCCTTTCAGTGAAGAAATTTTTTCTAATGTCCAGTCTAAACCTCCCCTAGCATAACCTGAGGCCATTTCCTCTCATCCTACCGCTTGTTACTTGGGAGAAGAGACCAACCCCCACCTCGCCACAACCTCCTTTCAGGTAGTTGTAGAGAGTGATAAGGTCTCCCTTGAGCCTCCTTTTCTGCAGACTAAACAATCCCAGTTGCCTCAGCTGCTCCTCATAAGACTCTAGACCCTTTACCAGCTTTGTTCCTCTTCTCTGGACATGCTCCAGAATCTCAATGTCTTTCTAGTGGTGAGGGGCCTAAAACTGAACACAGCACTCGAGGTGTGGCCTCACCAGTGCCGAGTACAGCGGGGTGATCACTTCCCTAGTCCTGTTGGCCACACTATTCCTGATATGGGCCAGGATGCTATTGGCCTTCTTGGCCACCTGGGCACACCGATGGCTCATATTCAGCTGGCTGTAGACCAATACCCACAGGTCCTTTTCTGCCGGGCAGCTTTCCAGCCACCCTTTCCCAAGCCTGTAGTGTTGCATGGGGTTGTTGTGACCCAAGTGCAGGACCCGGCACTTGGCCTTGTTGAATCTCATACCATTGGCTTCAGCCCATCAATCCAGCCTGTCCAGGTCCCTCTATAGAGCCACCCTACCCTCAAGCAGATCAACACTCCTGCCCAACTTGGTATCATCTGTCAATGTACTGAGGGTGCACTCAATCCCCTCGCCCAGATCATTGATAAAGATATTAAAGAGAACTGCCCCCAATACTGAGCCCTGGGGAACACCGCTTGTGACCTGCCACCGACTGGATGTAACTCCATTGACCACACCTCTTTGAGCCCAGCCATCCAGCCAGTTTTTTACCCAGTGAAGCGTAAGCCCATCCAGGCCATAAGCCGTCAGTTTCTCCAGGAGAATGCTGTGGGAAACGTTGTCAAAGGCTTTACTAAAGTCCAAGAAAACAACATCCACAGCCTTTCCCTCCTCCACTAAGCAGGTCACCTAGCCATAGAAGGAGATCAGATTAGTCAAGCAGGACCTGCCTTTCCTAAACCCATGCTGACTCCGCCTGATCACCTGGTTGTCCTGTACATGCCGCATGATGGCACTCAAGATGATCTGTTCCCTAATCTTGTGTGGCACCAAGGTCAGACTGACAGGCCTGTAGTCCCCTGGATCCTCCTTCCGACCCTTCTTGTTGTTGGGCATCACATTTTCTAAGCTCCAGGCAACAGTGACCTCCCCGCTTAGCCAGGACTGCTGATAGATGATGGAGAGTGGCTTCGTGATCACATCTGCCAGCTCCCTCAGTACGCTTGGGTGGATCCCATCTAGCCCCATAGACTTGTCTGTGTCTAAGTGGTGTAGCAGGTCACTCAGCATTTCCCCTTGGACTATGGGGGCTTTATTCTGCTCTATCCCTGTCTACCAACTCAGGGGGCTGGGTACCCAGAGAACAACTGGTCCTACTACTAAAGACTGAGGCAAAGAAGGTATTAAGTACCTCAGCGTTTTCCTCATCCTTGGTCACTATGCTTCCTTCCCCATCTAATAAAGGATGGAGATTCTCCTTATTCCTCCTTATATTGCTAATGTGTCTCTAGAAAGATTTTTTATTGTCTTTTATGGCAGTAGCCAGATTAAGTTCTAGTTGGGTTTTGGCCCTTCTAATTTTCTCCCGACATAACATCACAACATCTTTGTAGTCCTCATGAGTGGCTTGCCCTTTCTTCCAAGCACCATAAACTCTTATTTTTTCCCTGAGTTGCAACCATAGGTCTATGTTCAGACAGGCTGGTCTTTTCAGCTTGAACTAGTGAGCAAAGCACAGATTGCTACAACACCAGATTCAGCATTAATCTCCAAAGGAGTGACTAACACCACTCTCTCCAAGGACTGGGTCTGCAGACTGGTAGAAAAAAAAAATCTGTTCTGCATGTCTTAGTTTCCTTAATGTATGTCCCGCTCCATTCCAAAATGACAGCAAACAGGACACAGAAACGGCACTGTCAAAACTGTTTGAATAATATTGCATAAACAGGTTGATTATTGTTTTCCCTTCATTTCTGGGACTTCTTCAATTTGTGGGCATTTTCAAATGATTCTCAGGACAAGAAACAAATATCCATTTTCTAACTTTCTTTATTAAAACAAATAATTATACCCCTCACATGCAATAGCCTGACCCCACTAAGAAAGATTTTTTTCTCCATTGAATAGTTATCACATCAGAAAGCATTATAAGATTATCTATTTAAATGAGAGAAGAAAGAATCGCTTTGCAGATCTTCATGATGCAAGCTATCAAGTAGTTTAAGTATGGAATATTCTTCTTTTGAATACCAAAGGTTACCTTGAGTGCAAGGCAAGCAACAGTGACAAATCCAGGGAAAATATTTTCTTGTAGAACCTGTGAAAATACACAAGTTATTATAGCACCTTTGGGGACTATCAGCGCCCTAAGATAGAAATTGGATGGTCCCATAATTCCAGCTGCAAGCTACCAGAACTATTACAAGGGAGAGCAGACCTAATGTAGGTCTTGGCATGCAGTCTCAGTAAAGACTTGATTGGTGTTTAGTTAGCCTGCTTGCCATGTAGGTCAGATATTCTGTCAGCTGATTTCTCTTTTTTACTGTTTTGTCATATAAGAGATGAAATTTATCTTAGGGGCATGAAGCTAAATCCCATCATGGTTGATCTGCAGTTACTTGGTGGCACAGTTGCCAATGGGAGTTAAAAAACCCCACAACCTCTCCTTTCTTGCCTATCACTTCTGAAGAATTTATAGCCATCCAATGCAGCACTCCATTCATGCGAGTGATCCCACCATGTTTCCATGATTTTTCATGCCTCACAGCAGCTTCCAGCTCCTCCTTTTTGTTGCCCATGCTGCCTGCATTAGTGTACAGGCACTTAAGTTGGGATATTGATCCCTCTGCCTTTTTGGTGGGAGAAGCTCCAATTCCCACCTGACCATTCCCAGGCTCTGCTGTAGTTTTTAACCCATTAATAACCCTTGCGTTTTAGTTGCCGCATTGATCCCCATCCCCTACCTTCACTGAGACAGAGGACTCTTGCACCACTGTAGTTTACGGAACTGGACAACTTACATTACTGTCTTCCATACAATAGTTATACAATTCAGTCGGTACTCGCACCGGTCCTGTTTAACATCTTTGTCGGTGACATGGATGTTGGGTTTGAGCGCGCTT
The DNA here is from genome assembly GCA_017639485.1 of Pluvialis apricaria. Lineage (NCBI taxonomy): Eukaryota > Metazoa > Chordata > Aves > Charadriiformes > Charadriidae > Pluvialis > Pluvialis apricaria. The sequence continues at coordinate 36,080,865 of CM030011.1, read as the reverse complement.
TCAGCAAGTTTTCGGATGACACCAGGCTGTGTGGAGCATTCAACACGCTGGAGGGGAGGGATGCCATCTAGAGGGACCTGGACAGGCTGGAGAGGTGGGCCCATGTCAACCTCATGAAGTTCAACAAGGCCAAATACAAGGTTCTACATCCGGGTCCGGGCAGTCCAAGCACAAATACAGGCTGGGCGCAGAATGGATTGAGAGAAGCTCTGAGGAGAACGACCTGGGGGTGCTGATTGATGAGAATCATAGAATCATAGAATGGTTTAGGTTGGAAGGGGCCTTGAAGGTCATCGAGTTCCAACCCCCCCTGCCATAGGCAGGGACACCTCCCACTAGACCAGGTTGCCCAAGGCCCCATCCAGCCTGGCCTTAAACACCCACAGGATGGGGCCTCAACAACTTCTCTGGGTAACCTGTTCCAGTGCCTTACCACCCTTAATGTGAAAAATTTCTTCCTATTGTTTAACCTAACCTGCCCTCTTCCAGTTTAAAACCATTCCCCCTCATCCTATCACTACATGCCCTTTTAAAAAGTCCTTCCCCAGCTGTCCTGTAGGCCCCCTTTAGGTACTGGAAGGCAGCAATAGGATCTCCCCGGAGATATCATTATTGTGGTCATCATTGTTTTTTTCAGTCTTGTCCTAATTTCTGTAATTGAGTGAAACTATGTTAAATTTGATAGTATGTCTTTCTATTTCCATTAAAGGACTTTAGGCCCATCTGTGCTTTTAAGAAAAACCGTACAAAACACTCTTTTTAGTCTGAATAAAGGACATTCAAGTTTACTGCAGATCTACGTCATCTCTGGTGGAGAACTGCTACCTGCTTGGTCCCCATTAGTACGGCTCAGTGTAGCATATGTACTTCGGGTTACACTGGCACAGTAGCAAAACATCAATCGTGTATTTTCACTCTGTGGTCTCATTCATGATATTCACCCTCTGAAATGTTAGATGTAGACCCTGTACTTCCAATGAATAGGCAAACCAGAACTTTCTGAAATGACCTGACAAAAGGAAAGAGAATAAAATCGGGTCTAGTTGTCAAAGACCTTTACTTTTGCTCACAATCTCACTGTGTTGGTGCAATTCCTGTTATTCCAGATGTTAAGTATGTGTGTGCCTAATGGAAACAGGAAAACAAGTCAGCTTTTTATATTAGTTGCTGGGAAACAAGAATTCAGCAGGAAATAAAATGCAAGTTAATTTTATCTGAGCAATAATAGAAATCATGACATTCAGAGGTCTGAGACTTTATAGTAGACTGGAAGTCATACTGGCTTGCTATAAATTTTAATGTAATCAACGACTGTTCCTCAGTACTAAATATCCATCACATCATTATTACTTTTCAGCTTAAAACATATTTACATAGGAATTATTTCTCTTCTAGGTTTACAGTTCAGTTGAAACAAGCTTCATGGTTCATAGTTGACCTGTGACCTTTCCTGCATACATGACCTATGCAGGAAACAACTGAAAATCCCCTAAAAATATTTCAAGTGAGGAATATGTAACCTCATTTCAGGATCTGGCCTCTGCATTAACAATATCTGGGTCAGAAGAATGGAAGATACACAGCTTTATAGTGGTGAATTCATAAGGCAGCTAGCTGCAGCTCCAGTGCTATTGCCGAGACTACACAGTGGCTACAGTGCTGCATAAATATTTAGAAAAATCATCTTTGTATTTGTAACTAGAAATTCTTTAGAAGAACTGAGTATGTTGCTCTACTGAAGCAGAAAGGCAGCATGTTTTGTTTATTAATTGTGTGCTTATTTTCCTTTCATTTATTTATTGCATATTTGTTCAAACAAGTCTGTATGTTCAGTATGAGAAGTGCTCCTTTGAATCCAAAGCGGATTTTTTTTTCCAAGTTCTTACAGAACACTTGAATTTCCTTGAATATTTTTAATCCAATGTTATCTGAACAATCTGAATTAGAGTTCTGATGCTTTTCTACTCTTGTGGTTTGAATAGATATTTGGGATAAAAAAATATTTAAATTACAGTGTATAATCCATTAAACCAAACTATACTGTTTAGCAAAATTTGACTATTACAGGGTAAAAATAGTCACTCTACATTAGTTCACAAAGGGTAGAAATTGCCATTTTGAAGGAATTGTTTTTCTATAGAAAAATTACAGTTCTGTTGCCATTGATTCAGCTAAGAAAACTTCTGATGCATTTGGAAATCTCATTTAAACTGAAACTATCCTGACCATGTTTTCAAACATGAATCTACACTCTGTAGAGAATAATGTTAAATATGATGTTTACTTCAAAAATCTGTTGTTACAAGTGTGATATTAAAGTCTGAGTGGGAATTGCAATCTATTGAAATATAATGGTTACATGAACTTTGTCTTTACGTCTCAGTGGTCGTAACATGACTCTTCCATGGCTAAATTGGCACACACTTTCCAAATATTTACAAAGTCTACATTTTTTTTTTTTCAGAGAGGACAAATAAAAAAAAAAAAAGAAGGAAAAATGAAAGACAATTTTGACAATAATGCATGTGCATGCAAAAAAGGTAGCTCCTACTGAGAGAATATCTGTCATGACTGCTAATTTTCCCCATCACTAAGAATGGAAGGACACATCAAAATGAGCATGACTCGGAGGGGAAGAGAATCTCTTCCGCTGAAACTGATGTGGAACAGATAATATGGTTATCTGGGAACCAGGTCAAAGAATGGTAAGCGTGTACTAAAATTACTGATGTATGAACATCAGGAAAAATAGATTCTTCTAATTGTAACCATTGTAATGAGTTTTTAGTGGAATCACACTCAACATAGTAATGGAGGTATTTGATTTTTAAAATACTGAAGGATTTGCTATATATTGCTTTGACTTTTTTTTCCATTTGCTTTGACACTGTAGTGACTTTTTTGTAGCCTTATACCTTTCCCTTATCTAAAACAGATCCCTTACCTTCCTTCTAATTTTCCTCCTTTATCTGTTTGTTAAGCTTTGAAAGGGATAGAGAAACTCAGTTTAAATCAGAATTGGTGTCAAGCTATTGCCAAAGGAAAATTTTCAGCAAAGCAAATTTACTTTTGAAATATTTTATTATTGTTTGTAAATGTAAATAGATATATATCAAACTGCCCAAGATTTCCCTGAATGAAAGACAGGATTTTCATAGAAACACTACCAAACTGAAGTGGAATGCTGCAGGACTGATAGCTTCTGATTTGGGACTCAGGCAGTCACAATGGTAAGCTTTCCAGGCTTGTGGTCATGAATAAAGTACTGTAGTTTGGAAGTCCTGGGTCAGGCCCTGAGTTTGACTTGGAGTTAGATTTGGGGAGCACCTAGGTCCATGACGTAAAGGGGCTAGCATCAGAACACAGGTCCCAGTGTTTCTGGAGCCTTATGGAAAACCTAGTGTCTAAAAGCTCTGGAAATGTCAAATTTTTGCAGTGCTAACTGCAGTTAGTCAGGATTTGTCAGGACTGAGGAATCAGTAAATCTTAAAATCCCCAAGGGTGGTCTCCTTGAGCAGGCGTGACTTGAGAAGAAACTAATTAAGATTAAATCAACAAGAATGCCCATATCCCCAGGATTTCTACAGGATTTTCTCTTGCCTTCAATTATTTTTATTTGATAAATTAAAAGTCTGGCCCCAAATCAAATTTTAAAAACAGGTGCCTTTCCATGAACTGGACCACTATCTTTCAACCAAGCCTATCCCCATTTATCTTCTGAAAACAGCTACAGAAAAAAACCACCCTGTAGGATCTGACCTGATTACATAGACATCAATAGTACTTTTTAGGTGTCTTAAAGGGGAACAGATTTCAGCCTTAAATGGGTCATATTTGCAAAGTGGTAAATGTCATAAACTCCTTGGCATCTCTTCTTTAAACTGATTAGAGGGATGACACTTTGAGAATAGCACCATGCACAATAGCCCAATTTTTTAAAGACTGAATGTGTTTTCTAACAAGATAATTAACAACCTTGAAACGAGAAAGCCCTAAACCCCCACTTATATGCACTACAAGACAGTAAATTACTTCAGGCAATATATTCTGTCACCACAGTAAATAAACGTTTATCTTCACTCAGAGGAACCTGTATTCTCTCTTTCAAAATTATTTTACAGCTTCAGTGGTTTTCTTGATCTCAGTATCTTTAGGTGCAGTGTTGTATGTGAAAAAGGTTAAAAAAGGAAGTATTTTTGTTTTCTTTTGTTTATGTTTGATGTTTGGGTTTACAATAAAACCCCTCTAGTAAAAGCTTCATATTTAAGCTCTGTGTTTTGGTAGTGCTGTTAGCTAACATAGCAAACCAGATAAGAGTCAGGGAATTTTCTGTCCTTTGGAGAGTGTGTGAAGGAAATCTGCATAAGCTATATCACCAGTGGGACTTGTTGTGACAGTTCCTGATAATTAATGTCTCTGCAGAACAGGGATCAACAGGTTGTATATTTCAGAGATAATCACATCTGTGTAAGTTTCAATTTCTAGGAGAACACATGATAATTAATGCTCCTAATAAGCATGAGAAGACTACTAGAACAACAAACTGTGTATTTATAAACAACTTTTTCTTGAAAGGACTTTTAGCCCTGTTCATGGACCATATCAGCACCCAAGAACAGTCTGTAGGCAGTACTGATTGAGAGAAACTGGTTTCCAATTCAAACTCTTCTATAGAGCATGTTTATATTGTTTATTTCAGTAATTGATTCCAGCTGCATTTAATTAGCACTGGAAAATTATCACTTTGGAGCTTAAGTACCTAAAAGCCAATATGGTTTTGTGGAAACCATTTGCTTTTCACAATAGATAATTGAACACAACCTTAGAGAAAATAAAAATGATTGTGTTCATTTAACATGTTTTGCACTGATTTGATGATTAAAAAGCCAGATAGATACTCACAGCACCTAATTTCAGACAGTGAAACCTGTGAAGCTCGTAAGACTTCTGTGAGACTTATGGTAATGCAAATATTTTCCAGCCTTCACCTAAGTAACACGTGCCACTATAGCATAGTTTATCCACCTTTTTTAAAGCTGAGAGCCTTACTCCCCCATTACTTCATGTAATGTGCTTTATAACCGATTTTGATACTCTTTCTGAGTATAGTCTTTAAAATTTTCCAGCTATTATTGCTAGGTAACAGGGATCAGTCACATTTAAGCAAATTCAGTTTTCAACACTTACAAAGGTCCATTTTGTCCGCCATGAAGTGCAACAAATTCAGTGGCATAACACTTCCTTTTTCTTTTTTTTCAGACGGTTTCTTCTGGCTGCTATTCCAACAGCTAGTATTCTGGATCTTTATATTAACTGCTTGTGCCACTCTGCATTGTGCCATTTGAAGACTTTGATTCCTGTGCTTCCTTAATTCTATAACCATTGTTTTGTCCATCATTTTGCATAGATAAGATTGAAGGGTTTAGAATTTTTCTTAAGGAAATGGAATTTTACTCAAGGAACAGTTGAGTAAAAGCTGGGTATTTATTATATAATCCAGTAAATATTTGGCACATCTCATTTACTTCATGAAGATTATTTCCATGGAGTCTGAAAATGTCCTAACTCCTTGAGGAGGAAGACACAAAACATAATTTGTAAATCAAAATCTTCTGTAAACATGAACAGAAATCACCTATGGTGTTTACGGAACAAAACCAATTAAAGACTTTCAACTAATCTCCCTAGGAGCTCAGTCCTTTTGAAAAATGCTTGTCTAAAATGGTCACTAACAGTTCAATACTAGGTTATGCACTTTTTGGAAACTGACTTTATGTACATCCTTTGCTCCCAATGGCATGTTAAGATGAATGTGGTGTTCTGTGATTTTTTTGTACAATTGCTCATTACTCTGTGAAACGGTATTAAGTAAAAAGAAGATTTTTAGTGCATCAAAGCATGCTAATCAGAGCTGCTTTATTACATTTCTGTGGAGTAAGTGTGCTAATTACTGCATAATGTGTTTGCACTGCAATGCGATTTCACTTCAGTTTGTTTGAAAGTTTAATTGTGCACAGCTGCCTGGGTTTTCATGATAGACAGATGATACTTAGTGTCTCCCTGCTAATCAAGTGTCCAGGAGGGACTTGCAGTGTATTTTAAATTGTTTACTTCAATTTAGTTGCAATAAAATGGACTGTGCCATCATCAGCTACTGTCACACCTAATGAATTGGTGCTGTGATATTACTTTGTGTCCCAATTAAATGCTAGATGAGTGTGAGTAATGTCAGGATTGTGAAACATTTATTATGCATATTAAATTAGAGTGCATTATTAATAGTATTTTGTGTTTATAGAGCTTCCATTGTGTAGGGATCTCAAATCCACTTTAAAAGTTTGGGATGTTCACTGTCATCAAGGCACTGAAGGGAAACTGAGAGACACTGGAAAAGACTAATTAAATTTATGCAACAAAACCTGAAACTAAATCTAGGTATACTGAGTTCAGACTCCTGCTTCAAACACCAAATATATTTCCAAAGTCTAAAAAATTCTAAACTTGCTATGTGCCAAGGATTGAACTTGTTGTTAAATTGAGTTATCAGAGTTAGTCTAGCAATAACAAGAATGTGAAGATATCCTGTGTTATAAGGAAACACAGTGGAAATAAAACTGTAATTAATGTTCTTTACTATCATGTGATTTATAAAGAATAGAGAATTCTTGTCCAGTCCAGTGCCCAGGTACAGCCAGACTCCTGCAATGTATGTCAGGTCAGCTATGGAAACTGATGACAAAGCCTTTAGCTAGTGATTGCTAGTTAAAATATTTTAGTTTAAATACCTACCACTGAGGATAAAGCAAAATATTTCACTTTTGGGGAAGGGGTTGTGTATGATTGCACAAAAACTAACTTGGCAAATCATCATAACTCGGTTGTAATTTGGAATTCACGATGTCTTCAGGGGCATGTTTTTAACACATTAATTAAGTAGTCATTGAAAAGGTAGTGAGAATTGTCTTTGGTTGACATACCAATTGAAGTGGACTTCAGCTACATCTTAAGTTAGAGTACATAGACATGCAGAGATGTTCACCTTCTTGTTGTTTTTGAGCATTTTTTCAACGTCTTCTCTCAAATAACTGGATTCATCTGTGTCCTGGTTCCGGCAGGGATGAGTTAATTTCCCCAAGGATGGGGAGGGGACACAGGTATCCCATGCCATGTGAGCCATGCCCGGGCGGTAAGGGGGAGCTGCCGGGGGAGGGGGCAGGGAGTCGCTGTTCTGAGCAGGCTGCGGCGGTGCGGGTCCGGTTGGTGAGCAGCGGTGCCGTAATCGCATTTGTATATTCCTTTATCCGTGTTATTGTTACTGTTTTCTCTTCCCTTTGCTGTTCTGTTAAACTGCCTTTATCTCAACCCACGAGTTTTGCCTTTTTCTTCTGATTTTCCCCACGGCTGTGGGGGTTGAGCGAGCGGCCGCGTGGATCTTTGCTGCCGGCTGAGGCCAAAGGATGACAATCTGTCTACTGAAGCACTACTTTCACCGAAGACGTAACTGTAAGCATCACATTTAAGGTGAGAAATTGGTTGAAAGCAGTGTCAATAAGTGTAAAGCAATGAAAGAAGTGTAAAACAACTCCGATAAGGCACAAATAGAAGTCAGTCTATCCTAAAACTTAGAAATTTTTTGCTAGAGAATTACTAGAGAAATAATTACTAAAAAATATTGGATTGATACAGAATTATCTAAAAATGCAGCCAGTAAATTAAAGAAAATTATAATTGCTGTATATTCAGTATGTCATTTGACCTGGCATAACTTTATTGCAACAGATGCAAACTGAAAAAATACTGATGTGGCTACAGTGCTAATGAACTATTATGCAGAACTAGTTTTCAGTTGCAGAATAACTGAAGCATGAGAGTTATTTGCTAGTAGTATGCTCAGTCAGTAGGTATAAAAACAAACAAAGTTTCATTTACTTGAGGCCTATATATAGCATATGCTAAATAAGTAGGATGTCAGATGTGATTTGCTGGTCCAAGCATTTTTCAGTATATTTCAGATATGCTCCTGAAATTCTTGTTGTGCTTCTAGCTCATTGCTGCACCATGCTGGTGTGGTATCACAGGTCTTTGCGAGCTCTAGATAGCCAAGTGAATAGGAAAAATCCTTTGTGAGGTAAGCAATAATGCTAATCTGTTGCTACATCTTTGTTCCTTTGAATTTTTTGGTTTCTTGCTGTGTGTACTTTTCAATAGCCATTGGCTAGACTTGTTTTGGGACAAAATAATTATCTGCTCGCTGTCAAGGTACAGGTCTCTAAGAGACAATTTGCTCAGCAGTTTGGTTATGTAGAATAACTGAGATTACAGGATAAGCATCTCCAGCTTTTTTATTTCCATGAGCTTTCTGGCAGAGTGTCTCTAAATTGATTGTCTCTGAAGCCAAAGTCCAGAAATGAGCTCAGAAAAGACTAAGCCCTCAACAGTTTAGTAGCTTTTTAGATGTGAGGCAGGCAAAAGGACATATCTGCTGTCAAGATATCATCCAGATAGAACCTTGATAACACCTTCCCATCTGTAGCTGACTGGATTATTCTGATTTGGAGCTCATATCGGCAGTGGACAAACTTTGCACTTTTTGTAACACGTTCAGGGAGGAGACCAGAGGGTAGGAGAAACCTCTGAAGCAATTAATAATTGGATTTAAATATGGAGAAAGTCAAAGACATTGGATCAGCTATGGGATGAACAAAGCCATTGGTTGCTTATGCTGACAAACTAATACAGAAAGTAAGAAATATTGAAAACAATAGCCCCTTGGGGTAGACGATGGTAGAAGTAACACACCTGTGGGCCTGTGAAACTGCTTAAATGTTTGTACTCAAGGTGGAAGCATGTGTGAAATGATGAAGCCACCAGCCACAGCTTGACACCTTTACAGGTGGGACACAAGTGTGCCAGACAAGCATTTTCTGGGTCTGTGGTGCTTGTCTAAACTGGACCAGAGGGGTAGGGCCTAGGCTGGTGTGTCATGCATAAGTGTGTCTGTTATAGAATATAAATTGCTATCCCACTTACTATATAACTTTTAGATTTTATGTAACTGACTGATGTGGTCTGTTCTTGTTGCCACCCACTCAGGCTACTCTCTGATGCCACAAATGGAAAAACTGAGGTGCATTGTGAAAACAAAAATTATTTTTGTTGCTTTGGGCATATTAGAACTGTGTTGATGTGTACATTGAGTGACATGGATGGAGAGACTTCTGTTTCAGTCTGAGTATTTAATATCAATTATATGCTTTGGGGACTGGTCACACATTGAAAGTGATGCATAAGTAATGCATTAATTTTTTGTATCACTCATTCTAATTCTAAAAATAGCATTAAATCACTTCTCAAATCTGCACAGAACTGGAAGTTTTTTCTCTGATTTCAGTCTGAATGTGAGTTTGTTGTTCTGTGGGGGCCTGTTCTGAAGCTCATTTTGAAGTAAATAGATATCCATCCATTAACCTGAATCAGATTTGTTTCTGACCTGCACCTTGCCTCCAGAAAATCTTGTTTAAGATTCTGCATTTAAATGCAAAAATCAGTATATGATTTTTATTCTTTCAGCATAACTATTGAGATGTAAATGAGAACTGTCTGTAGCTATCTGTGTGTCTGAGTTTCTTTTTTGCATATTCTATTTCATTAGGTTAAAAATAAATGACTATTCTATTTGCTTCAGCAGATTGGGCATATTAATTCACCTATTCTATAACACTTACTTGTAAATAATGTTGATTTAGTCTTCATTTACATAGTAAAATATTCAAGTAGCTTTTGGCTACTAATGATCACTCTTGAAAGGAGTTGAAACAGTGGTCAGTACAGTATTTTCTTTCTTGTCAACAGCTCAAGTGTCATGAGCATGCACTTATATTTATTAAAATTCAGATTTACTGTTGAACAAAGAAGTGGAAGACCTGCTATATTTCTGTACCTTTTAAAACACTAGTTCTTTGTTCCTTTGTCCTGGGTATGTGTGACATTTTCTTTTTAATGCTGAAACATGGGAAGGCAAATGTACTCTGTAGACCCTGTACTAGTCAAAGAGCTGTCTTCTTTTTGTTATTTATTCCGGAAACTGTGCTTTGAAAGAAATCAGTGTTGTAGAACCAATTAGGTTCTTTAAGTGGATCATTTCTCAGTCACTGGAATAATGAATTCCCATTTGCTCAAAGAGTTGCATTCACCCTTCAGTGGCAAAACAAACAGGAATTCATTGCCACAGCTAGGCAACCAGAATTATTTATGCATTCTTTTCAGAATCTTTCTTTCTTCATCTTTATTAGAATTCACCATAAAGATTATTGTTTAATGAGGGGGAAGTTCAATTGGAGCCAAACGAAAAGGCACAAGCCTTCTAAGCCAGAGTATATTTTTCAGAAGTGTCTTATTTGTCAGGCTGTTGCAAATTTGCATTTGGTTTTTTTTTTGTGTTTTTTTTTTTTTTTTGTTAAAATACAAGAGAAATATTTGTTTTCTGGCTTCTTGCAGTCTTTAAAAGTTCTCCGGACAGAGAAAGATGAAACTCTGTTCCTCAAAACTAATAAATTTTAAAGTATAATTTAAAGGGGTTCACAGGATGAACCACCACTGTGATTGTCAAACCTTTCTGCTTTTTCCCATTACGGCCGTGGTAAGACCATAATTGTCTACTATATCTGCTTAGAAGATTTATTGGGAAAAAAAAACCCTGGTGGCTATGTCAGGGTTAATTAAATCACAATCAGACTTCTGAAAATCAGATTTGTGCCTGAACTGCAGTCATCTGACCATCCGTAATAGCTATCTAAATGCTAAGATGAAAATGTAATTGTAGTGTTTGCTTCTTTTCAGCCTGTTATTTATACATATAATTTATGAGTCAGAGTTCAGAGAATATGTAGTTAACAGCAAGATCACTTTATAATATTAGTGTCTTTTGCATCTATCTTGCAGCTGAACTTCCCATTAAATTCAGTTAGGTAGAGTAGCTACAGCAAATTATATTTGTTTTCTAATGTATATGTTTTTGTATGGTTTGATATTGTGCTTACTCATTTTAATTTAGGGATTTACTTACATCATTGTAACAAATGAAGGTCATAAGGGCTTTTGTCCCATTTTCTAGATAGCCTTTTGGGATATAGCTGTCCTTACTATGCTCTAGATAAATTAGCTAAGCTCTGAAATTAGACTGGAAGCACGGTTTATAATTTATAGGACCCATACAGGAAAACTTTTAAACTCTCAATATGACCATATGGTTTAACATTTTAAATTCATTCTCCTGCAAATTATCTGCCAATATTATGCAGAAACTAAAGAAAGAAATTAAAGTTAAGGAGCTATGGAAAGAGTGAGTAAGGTTTTAACTCCACTGCTGCTCTTCTTTAAGAAATGATTGCCCCATTAACAGATATGTTTAGAGACTAGACACTGTTTGGAAGGATCTTGTACAGATGTACTGCACAATGTCATGGGAAAACACAATTCTTTTAAAAGATTTTTTCCTTTTTTTTTTTAAGAAAATCTTACAAAATTTTAAAAGCAAATTCCATGTGGCAGGAAAGAGTGAATATATTTTTCACATGTTGACTAGAAGACAGAGAGCTTACCGAAGCTTTGATAGTCCGATTCACATCTCTTGAACCTAAAGAAAATAGTATTTCCCTCTTGTATTTGATGATACAGGAATTTCTTCACCTAGTTTCTGCCTGTTAGGCTGTGCCAGCTTCAGTCTCCTCATTCGGGAGTTTTTAAGTGTGACAGTGACTTGACAAAGTGCATGCAAGATGCTGTCATCCTGTATCATTGTCCTTCATTGGTTCCAACCCAGTCAACTATTTTACCAAAGTCATTTACAATGTTAAACAATTTCACATAGTGGTGCCATTTGCCAATTACATCTTTTAGTTCCCCTGCATTTGTTCCCCATCACTTCTTTATGTCAAATGACGCCTTGCTTTTGAGAGAAGTAATTTCTTTCCCAGTAACTGTTGTTCAGCACCAGCGAAGGACTTCTGCCCTGCACTCTTGATTAAGCATTAGTTTCTGTTGTCGTTCAAACAGAATTGACCATTGGGGATGTGGGGCACCCCAGATGAGACCAACAGATGCTCCCCCCACCTCTCTTCTAAAAGAGAGACAGAGGAGGGAAAAAGAGACTTACGAGTTTAGAAGGAACTAAACTACTTTAATGAAATATTAATAATAAAATTTAAAAAAGGAAATAATGAAATATATACAAAACTGCATCAAGCTCTCAGGATGACAGTCATGACACCAGCTGGCACTGGGGAAGTCCCAGGCTGGACTCAGTGATGGATGGAACTGGATTCTGGATCTGGATTCAGGATCGGGATCAAAGGCAGACAAACAGACAGAGTCATCCTTGGACATCGGCCATTGAAGAAAGAGAGCCATCTGACCCTTTGATCCCTCAGCTTTTATACTGATCATGAGGCAGACAGGATGGAATACCCTGTTGCTCAGTTTTCGGTCACCTGTCCTGTCCACTTCTCCTGCAGGTGGAACCCTTCTATGCTTTTCCACTTCTGACCCTCAAAGGGGGCAAATAACAAAGTTAGCTGGCCTTGGTTGTTATAGCAATAAGTATAAGCAAGAGCCTCTCTGCATACCATGCCTGGGCATCAACTATAAACATAGGTCTTATCACTGTGAGAGTGAACATTGTGTGCACAATATGCTGTTAATTTCAGTAGTTAGAAGATGCCCAGCTAAGAAGCAAAGTTTCTGAACAAAATAGGTCCTGTTTTACCTCAAATCAGGACAGTTTCATATAGGAAAAAATGGGTTTGCTTTCCTTTAACATTTTCACAGTTTATTAGTGTGATTAAACTAGGCTAATAAGAGTGTGTTATGAATCTGGACAGTCCTACTACATGACTCCAACACACAGATGATACTTCTTATAATTTTTACTGATGTGCACAACAGTATTTAGACAACAGCAGTAGTTATACAAAAATCTGTGAGACTGCTCCTCTGATGAAAGGTTAAAAAAAAAAATTTAAACTCCCCAGTGCTTGATGGAAGAGAGTCATTCCCCATGTACTCTTTTCAGCTGTGTATCTCCATGTGCATAGTTTTTCAGCTTTATTTGTCTTTTGGCCTCTGTTAACACTTTACTTTTCTGACAGAAAAAAATTATACCAAGGGTGAATTTACGTATACTACTACTAATAAAATACATTTGAACAATCTAAGTCAAGAAACAGTGTTTGTTTGCTAACTTCCACAGATGAAAGCTAAGTAGACTGTTTTCATCAAAACGATATGAAATAAATTTCTCTCAGTTGAATTATTCATTGTTTTTATACAATTACTGTTTTCTCTAGCCATGCACATGACTGGAGAAATCTCTGTGACTCTAACAGTTCTTTCCATGTCAGTGAGAAAACAAAGCAGAAAAATCCACATTTAAAGCCCCACAGCACATTGGGCACCTTTTTCTTGTCATGACTATACATACCACGCAATGCTAACAAGAGGCAATTTGTTGGTGTGGTTTCTCTTGTTTTCTAACTGTACTTTTTTGTTGTTTGGTCGGAAAATCTTGAAGTGCTGTCAGAAAACCTGCTCGCATGTTTTGTAAATAGTGTAAAACATACCAGCCATATGCCTGCCAGGTGTTTTAATAGGACTTGAAAGGCTGAAATAATCTCCTTCAAACAAGTCTAAAATCAGTTGCTGGAGAAAAAAAATCAATTTTTGAGGAACAATCTAATCTACTGCTTAATTTTCAGCACTTTTGATAAACTATATTATTTTATTAAATTACAGATGAAGAAAAAAAATTACTTTGTCACAATGTTATTATATATGAAAAAGATTTCGTCTTTTCTCTGAATTTTTTTTTCTACTGTGTAGTTTTTATTTTGCTTAAGAAGAAAACCTAATTCTTACAGAAATATATGTAGCATAAAAAGACCATAAGAACAACATGATACAGCACAGCTGTAGCTCAGGTAAGCCAGATGCTAGAGGCTCATCTGAAAGCAGACCTCACAGGAAAGGGTTAACCCTGGTGGTGGCCTCCCAGTTACAACAAGGCTCCTGTAAACCCTCCCACAGACTCACAAAGCACCATGAGCTCTATTTCTTACATCTTCATTATCCTCCTGAGAGCAGTGTACTCCTTACTGTAAATGGATTTGCATGCTATAATATATGTTGCAACAGTCAAGAAAGGTGATGGTGACCATTTTGTTTTTCAAGGCACGTACATAGTTCCAAATATTTGCTTTCTGCTAAATTTATCATTTTGTTCATTCTAATTGCTGTGGAGGGTCTTACTTTGCTAATTATTCCTCAAGTGTGGTTCACCACAAGAATTCATTTTCTCTTCTTTCTTAGGCAAATATGAAATCAAGGAAAGAAAATCTGTAATCAGTGTCTTCAGTCCACACTGGGGTAAAGAGTCATGTTCGTGTATTTTAAATCCCATTTGAGAGCAAAGTTACTGGTGAATTCCAAAAAAAAGCTATGGTACAGTATTTTGTTAAAATGCTGTGATGAATCTCAGTTATTTAAAAGTGGGGAGGATTCATGTGAAAAGCTGATAAACACCAAAATTTAATATCCCATGATAATTAGCAACATATTTAACAATAGTGGGAGAGCAACTACAACTTTCTTTAGAATTTAATATCCTCCCATCCCCTTTGTAAGCTATAGTCAGGAGCTTTCATTTCCTTTCTGCTATATATGATAAACAAATTTTATTGGTTAATCTTTTATTATAATGTCCATATGGTTTGAATGTAAATTTTTGGAAAAAATTATTTTTCCCATTTTTTCCCAATCCCCTCCAGTTGTGGGGAATGATGAGGTGGTAAACAGGAAGAGCCACCAGGTCAATGACTGGCCCTGAACCTGGTGCTACCGGCAGGATTTTGGGTTCTTTGATCATGGCCTGATTTACAGAACACCAGGCCTGCTGGTAGCAGGTGGGAAAAGCCTGTCTCACAGGGGGAAAAGGGTTCTAGGACTAGAGTTAGCAGGGCTCATTGAGAGAGCTTTAAACTAGATTGGAAGGGGGACGGGGATGTAACTGGGCTCACTAGACAGGTGCCTGGGTGTAGTAGCTCAGCAATTGTGAGGCAAGAGTGCAAGCATTTTTGAGAATCGGGAGGCCCACCACCCCTCTAGGGCAAAAACTACACACTCATTGGCCTCTCTGAAATGCCTGTACACTAATGCATGCAGCATGGGGAACAAACAGGAGGAGCTGGAGATCTGTGTGCGGTCACAGGGCCATGATCTCATTGCAATTACTGAGACATGGTGGGGTAGCTCACATGACTGGAATGTTGTCATGGTGGGCTATGTTCTCTTTAGGAAAGATAGGCCAGCGAGGCGAGGTGGTGGAGTTGCTTTTTATGTGAGAGAGCAACTAGAATGTATCGAGCTGTCCCTGGGGGCTGATGATGAGCAAGTTGAGAGCTTGTGGGTAAGGATTAAGGGGCAGGGTAACATGAGAGATACTGTTGTGGGTGTTTATTAGAGGCCACCTGCTCAGGATGGGGAAGTTGATGACGCCTTCTACAGACACGTGAGAATCACCTCACAATCACAGGCCTTGGTTCTCGTGGGGGACTTCAATTACCTTGATATCTGCTGGGAAGGCTACACAGCTAGGCATGTACAGTCCAGGAGGTTCCTCAGGTGCATTGATGATAACTTTTTTACTCAGGTGGTAGAGGAGCCCACAAGGCTATCCTGTGTGATACAGGACCAAGTACTGACAAACAAAGAGGGACTGGTGGAGGATGTTAAGGTTGGGGGCAGACTTGGCTGCAGTGATCATGAGAAGATAGAGTTCAGGATTAAGTGCAGTATGCACAAAATGACAAGTAGGGTTGAAACCTTACACTTCAGGAGGGCTAAGTTTGATCTCTTCAAGGAATTGCTAGGAGAAATCCCATGGGAGAGGGCTCTAGGCAGTAGGGGGGCTCAAGAGAGCTGGCTGATATTTAAGCACCACTTCCTCCAAGCTCAGGATCGGTGCATCCCTAAGAGCAAGAAATCAAGCAAGGGAAGCAGGAGACCTGCATGGCTGAGCAGGGATCTTCTGAAAAAGTTCAGGTGGAAGAAGGGACTCTACAGTAGGTGGAAGAAGGGGCTGACCGCTTGGGACAAGTATAAGAATGCTGTCAAGATATGCGGGGATGAAATGAGGAAAGCCAAGGCAGCCTTGGAATTGAACCTGTCGAGGGATGTCAAGACCAATAGGAAGGGTTTCTTTAAGTATATAGGAGACAAAAGGAAAACCAGGGAAAATGTGGGCCCATTGTTGAATGAGACAGGTGCCGTGGTGACGGATGATGCAGAGAAGGCGGAGTTGCTGAATGCCTTCTTTGCTTCTGCCTTCACTGCTCGGGCCAGCCCTTGGGGGTCCCAGACTTTGCAGGTAACAGAGAAAGTCTGGAGGAAGGAAGACCTTCCCTTTGTTGAAGAAGAGCAAGTTAGAGAACAATTAAGTAAACTGGATACCCACAAGTCCATGGGGCCTGATGGGATGCACCCGCGAGTGCTGAGGGAGCTAACGGAGGTCATTACTGGGCCGCTCTCCATCATCTTTGAAAGGTCGTGGAGAACAGGGGAGGTGCCTGAGGACTGGAGGAAAGCCAATGTCACTCCAGTCTTTAAAAAGTGCAAGAAGGATGACCCGGGAAACTACAGGCCAGTCAGCCTCACCTCCATCCCTGGAAAGAGGATGGAACAGCTTGTTCTGGGCGTCATCTCCAAGCAGCTGGAGGAAAAGAAGGTTATCAGAAGTAGTCAACATGGGTTCACCAAGGGGAAGTCCTGTCTGACTAATCTGATAGACTTCTATGATGGTGTGACTGGATGGGTGGATGAGGGGAGGGCAGTGGATGTTATCTACCTTGACTTCAGCAAGGTTTTTAACACTGTCTCCCACATCATCCTCACAGGCAAGCTTAGGAAGTGTGGGTTAGATGAATGGACAGTGGGGTGGATTGAACAGTGGTTGACAGATAGAGCTCAGAGGGTTGTGGTTAGTGGTGCAGAGTCCAGTTGGAGGTCAGTAACAAGTGGTGTCCCTCAGGGGTCAGTACTGGGTCCGATCCTGTTCAATATATTCATCACTGACCTGGATGAATGGATGGGGTGTTCCATCAGCAAGTTTCCTGATGACAAAAACTGGGAGGGGTGGCTGACACGCCGTAAGACTGTGCCGCCATACAACGTGACCTGGTCAGGCTGGAGGGTTGGGCAGAGAGGAACCTAATGAAATTCAACAAGGGCAAGTGTAGGGTATTGCACCTGGGGAGGAATAACCCCATGCATCAGTACAGGTTGGGGGCTGACCTCCTGGAGAGCAGCTCTGGCGAAAGGGACCTGGAAGTCCTGGTGGACAACAGGATGACCATGAGCCAGCAATGTGCCCTGGTGGCCAAGAAGGCCAATGGCATCCTGGGGTGCATCAAGAAAAGTGTGGCCAGCAGGTTGAGGGTGGTCATCCTCCCCCTCTACTCTGCCCTGGTGAGGCTGCATCTGAAGTATTGTGTCCAGTTCTGGGCTCCCCGGTTCAAGAAGGACAGGGAACTGCTGGAGAGGGTCCAGCAGAGGGCTACTAAAATGATTAGGGGTTTGGAGCATCTTTCTTATGAGGAAAGGCTCAGGGACTTGGGGCTTTTTAGTCTAGAGAAAAGAAGACTGAGGGGGGATCTTATCAACGCTTATAAATACTTAAGGGGAGGGTGCCAGGTAGATGAGAACAGTCTTTTTTCAGTGTGCCCAGGGATAGGAGAAGAAGTAATGGGCACAAACTTGAACATAGGAAATTCCATCTTAACATGAGGAGGAACTTCTTCACTTTGAGGGTGGCAGAGCACTGGCACAGGCTGCCCAGAGAGGTTGGGGAGTCTCCCACACTGGAGACATTCCAAACCTGCCTGGACACCGTCCTGTGCAACCTGCTGTAGGTGTCACTGCTGTGGCAGGGGGTTGGACTAGATGATCTCCAGAGGTCCCTTCCAACTCTGACGGTTTTGTGATTCTGTGGTCCTTTCTCCACAGGTGGGGCAGTTGCTGGGGGTCCCTCTGAAGCCCTCCCTCCCCGAGGGTGACATCAAGCCCCATTCCTATGACCTTTTCTCCTAGGGCAGGTGTTCCATCCCTGACCACCCTGTGGGCCTCACTGACCTCATACCAGTTTGTCAATGCTTTTCCAGGTCTGGGGGGCCTAAATCAGGGTGCAGTGTCTGGATGTGTTCTAACAGTGCTGACCAGAGGTGGATAATGCTCCTCTTGATCTCCTGTTCATGCCACCCACAACGCTGCTGCCCTCGCCAGGGCACACTGTTGGCTCATGTTCACCTTGCTCTTTACCAGCCACACGGGAGGGCATCATTGCTCATTCCTTGTTGTCCCTGCCTGTCTCTTCTGAAGAGCTTGTCCATCACAGCACTCCAGTCACGTGAAGACACTTGTATATGCGTCTTTGCCCTATTTGATTGTTCCCATTCCTCTTTCTTCTCACCACTCTGTACTTTTTGGATTTGACCCTTATTGACTGCTACCTCACTCAGCTGCACACTGTAGTTTCCCCGATCCACATCATTCCTAGTGATCCAAGAGCATCCTCCATCAGCAACTTGGGCTGAATAAAAGTCTCTGATTTGCTGGGGTAGTTGTTCCCATCAGTGCTGGGAACCGTGCCCTGTTTCCTATCACCACCGATATTGGTCAGTCCCACAGTGTCGTCAGCAGTTTGCAGCTGCCTTTTGTGTGCCGTTCTGTACAACCTGCCCTTCAAACTTCTGCTCCTGGGAGGTGTGCTCAGGACTGGGCAGCTCTCTCTTTCCCTCCCCCTCTCTCACTCTGGCATTAGCTTAAAGGACTCTTGTCATTCCCTGACAAGTAGCCAGACTTTCCCAGCAGAAGTCTGGCTCTGAACATCTCAGGAGAAGTTCCCAGAAGATCGAGAAGCAGAAGTGAGAACTGCTGCAGAGATTGCAAGCACCAGCCACGAACAGCAGCCTGATCAGCAGCCTGTGGACCCTCCTTGTGACCTTTCTCAGCCCCTATCTGCAGCCCTTCGTTGCAGTGTTCCAGGTTGCTGTGATCTCTAGGGGCCAGTTAAATAATAAATGGAAGCTGGGCACAGGTTTCTACCACTCCCATGCAAGATTTCCATGCCTGGCAGGTCCCTTCTCACAAGACTACAAATTCCCCAAAGGCTTCCCGAGCACAGGTCATACAACTTGTGAATTTGGTACTGCCACACACTCCAGCCATGCTCACAGCAAGTGAAGGATCAAATAATTATCAAAATTATTAATGACTTTCACCTCAGCAAATAGGCAACAATAATACGTGCTAGCATCAAAGCTGCCAGAAGTGGAAATTTGAAGTACAATGTGTAGCTATGCTAATTCTGTTGTTATCATCTAATGCACCACTACAATTCCTTCCTGTAGCAGATCTTCTGATGCAGAAGCAAAGGATGAGGAGTGAGTGCAGCCCCTGGCTCCAGGGCACAGCTACAGGCAGTAGTAGCGACAGTGAGTCCAGATGGCAGGGCACAATGTCAGATGTCTGGTTACCCATGTGGGAGCTGGCATTATTATACTTCTGCCAGCCTGGAGTTTGTATTTGCCAATGTACTACAGCACTTTTAGGCTACCAAGTGGTGTAAAATGGCAATGAGATGAGTTTAGAATCTGTCACTTTCTGCAAGGATAGAAATATCAGTTTAAAAACTGATAATATAGGACAAAACCCCCAAGTCTACTTTCAGATTTTAGGGTAAGTTTCCTTTGTTTGCAGTATTGGAAAAGAAAAAAAAGAAAAGAAAGCAGACAGAATATCAGTACTTTCCTTTTGTGATTGTAAGGAAAATTGCAGTAAAAAATAATTTATCAATAATAACGTAAAATGTAAATGGATACATACGCATAAACTTGGTACAGTGAAACAGCAGTGTATTAGAATTAAAAGCATGTGCTTCAAAATATGCAAGTCTTGTCTCTTACATTGGACCCTTATTGACAGAGCACTAGATAGAAGATTTAATTAAATCTGAACTTTCTTTTCAGAGCAAACTGCCTAAGTACATCACCATACCCTGGTCACTATACCTTACAGTGTCCAACACTATACCTTACAGTGTCCAACAGAGTCCTAGAAGGCCTAAAATAGTAATTCACTGGTATGAATCTGTTGTTTTATCTGTTTCTTGGAATGCCCTGCAAACAGAAAGAAGTTACTGTGGACAATAGATGTGGCAAAGGTTGAGTGATACAAATATTCTTAATGCAAAGAAAAATGAATCATCAGTGAATTGTTTCAGAAGTCTTCTACAAGGCTGTGTGATCAAACAAAAATGTGGCAAATGAGGTTCAGCTCTGATAGGTGCTGATAAGGTATTTGTTGAAAAGATGGTCTGCCCATGCACACGATAGGTTCTAAACTAGTATTAGCACTCAGAAAAGTGCTCTTGAAGTCATTGTGAATAATTATATGAAAATGACAGCTCTAGTGCTTAGTGGTGGTTCAGAAAGCAAGTATTATGTTAAAAATTAGGAAAAGAATATAGAACAAGACAGAAGATATCACTGTACCACTGTGTAAAACCACAGGGGCATAAAAGAACTAAAAATAATGAATGTAGAAGAGGAACAAATGCAACTGCAACTATAAAATTTAATCCATTTCATTCTGGAAATGTATACTTTAAATAATCTGAGATTCTTCTGCTTGGAAAACATATCAAGAAGACTGTGATGAAAACATGAAAAAAATCTCAAATCTCAAATAGAAGATGAATAGGAACCCATTTTTCAGTATTTCTTATAATGTGAGAAATAGGAAGCATCCGATGGAACTACAGCATACAAGTTCTAGAACCAAAAAAAGGAAATAATGTTTAAATACATTTTGAATTTCATTACCATAGGTGCCTTGGATACCAACAATATACTTAAGACAATGTAATGATTAGAGAAATGTATATATATAAAATATATATTATATATATAATATAATCTTCACTGAAGATTATTTAACACAAAATATGGATATGATTCTGGATCAATAAGTCCCTTATTCAGCAATTTGCAGGAAATGGAGAAAAAAGTCCCAGTAAAGACAGTTTGTTTTATTTTTCCTTTTTCTTTTCTCCAGCATAAGCCACTGTAGAAGATAGTGACATAACTTTTTTCCAAAATCTTGCCTATTATAAATTGAACTTAGATTTTTGAAATGAAGAGAGCTAAAAAATAGTGTATATGGGACTTTCTGAATTCTGTTTTTAACCTTTCTGAAACAGTAATGAGTGTATCACAGGAAAGAAAAGTAAGTTCACAAATGTGAGGTAGTAAATAGGTATAATCCTTTTTAAAATGCCCGTTACGTTGAAAGTTATTATGATAGTGATGCTAAACTGTTAAAACTTTCCTGTAAGAAGATATCATAATAGCTGTTAGTCAGTGGGTAGGAGAACATATCTGTCATACATATTTTGTGGCTACCTCATTTGAAATGTTGCTCTGTCCATTATATTCCATCAGTATTTTGGTGTCCATTCACTCTTTAGTTACTAGATTTACAATAAATAATAAGTAATTAAGCAATCCTTTTGGCTGCATCGCCTGCTCCTGTGCTGCCAGCACCAGCAGGATGAAGCTGGCTGTGTTGTATTCCCAGCATTCCCAGTCATTCCTGAAAGCTGCAGTCTGACTGTCCCTCAGCCTCTTTGTGCTTTCGCCAGTTAGACTGTGACTGGTGCCCATTTTAATGGGAAAATTTAAATTTCTTTTTGTTGATAACATTATGGTAAAATGGTTTCCAAATCATGTTCCAGGGCACTCATATTATTAACATCTTTTTTTAATGAAAAGCTCTCCAAGCCTCATGAAATCCCATAAATTATTTGCTAAATTCTTCCATTCAAAAGAAGAATCTTTTTGTGCTCCAAATAACACAGTTATACGGCTATCTCCAGTCACTATTTTTTTCTGACAATTCTCTGCTTGTTGAGGCAGGGAGAAAAACGAGATAAAAAAGCTCATGGGTTGAGTTGAAGACAGGGAGATCACTTACCAATGTCATGGGCAAAACAGACTCAACTTGGGGAAAATTAATTTAAACTATTGACAATTATAATAGGTTTGGATATTGATAAACAAAGGCAAACTAAAACAAATTTTTCTCTCCCCCCCCTGTTGCCCAGCCTCAACTTCACTCCTTCATTCCGAGCTCCTCTACATCCCTCCCTGCTCTGAGAAGCACAGAGGGATGGACAACAGGGGTTGTGGTCAGTCCATAACAGCTCCTCTCTGCCAACCCCTCCTCCTCGCATTTTTCCCCTGCTCCAGCATAAGTCCTTCCCATTGGCTGCAGCTTCCTTCAGGATAAACCTGCTCCTGTGTGGGCTCTCTACAGGCTGCAGTTTCCTTCAGGGCATATCCACCTGCTCTGGTGTGGGGTCCTGTGTGGACTGTGGTATGGGTATCAGCTCCATCATGGTCTTCAGGGGAATCTCTGCTCTGGTGCATGGAGCATCTCCTCCTCCTCCTCTGACCTTGGTGTCTGCACAGCTGTTTCTCACACTTTTTTCCTCACTCCTCACTGCTTTGCAATGTTTTGCCCTTCCTTAAATATGTTTCCCCTGAAGTGTTATCAGTATGGCTGATGGGCTCAGATATGGTGTAGTGGGGTTGTTGTGAAGATGGCTGAGACTAGCTGTGTCTGGCACAGGGCAGCTTCTAGCCTCTCCGCAGAGAAGCCACTCTGCAGCTTCCCACTGCCAAAACCTTGCCAGCCACACCCAGTAAAACCACATCTTGCCCCTGTTTAACATAGGTCTTCCATATACTTTTGTTTCCTTGTACTTTATTTGAGTCTTCACTTTAAAGTTTTCAAATGCATGGAAACAGGGCTCCTCATATAAAACAATGTAATGCATCAGAATAGAATAGAATAGAATAGAATAGAATAGAATAGAATAGAATAGAATAGAATAGAATAGAATAGAATAGAATAGAATATTTCAGTTGGAAGGGACCTACTATGATCACCTAGTACAACTGCCTGACTAATTTATGTCTGACCAAGTCACAGTATGTTATTAAGTCAAAATTCCTTTTAAACACTGAGAGGCTTGGGGCAGCAACCACCTCTCTAGGAAGCCTGTTCCAGTGTTTAACCACCATCTTTGTAAAGAAATGCTTCCTAATGTCCAGTCTAAACCTCCCTGGGTGTAGCTTTGAACCATTCCCACGCATCCTGTCACTGGATACCAGGGAGAGGAGATCAGCACCTCTGTCATGGTTTAACCCTAGCCAGCAACTAAGCTTGCTCACTCCCCTCACGGCAGGATGGGGGAGAGAATCAGAAGAGTAAAAGTGAGAAAACTTGTGGGTGTAGATAAAGACAGTGTAATAAGTAAAGTAAAAGCTGTGCATGCAAGCAAAGCAAAACAAGGAATTCACTCACTATTTCCCATTGGCAGGCAGATGCTCAGCCATCTTCAGGAAAGCAGGACTCTATCATGCATAATGGTTACTTGGGAAGACAAATGCCATACCTCCAAACATCCTCCCTCTTCCTTCTTCTTCGCCCAGCATTATATGTTGAGCATGACATCATATGGCATGGAATAGTCCAGTGGAGGGCTATAAAGATGATCAAGGGAATAAAGCATCTGTCTTATGAAGAAAGGCTGAGAAACCTGGGTCTGTTTAGCCCGGAGGAGAGAAGAATGAGAGGGGACCTCATCAATGCTTATAAATATCTGAATGGTGGGTGTCAAGAGGATGAGGGCAGGATCTTTTCAGTGGTGCCCAGCAACAGGACAAGGGGCAATGGGCACAAACTGTAACATAGGAAATTCCATCTCAACATAAGAAAAATCTTCAACTTTAAGGTGACAGAGCAGTGGAACAGGCTACCCAGAGAGGTTGTGGAGTCTCCTTCTCTGGAGATGTTCAAAAGCTTCTTGGATGCGTTCTTGTCCAATCTGCTCTCAGTAAACCTCCTTTGGCAGGGGGGTTGGACTAGATGATCTCTGAAGGTCCCTTCCAACCCCTACCATTCTGTGGTTCTGTGAATATCGCTTTGGTCAGTTGGGGTCAGCTGTCACAGCTGTGTCACCTCCCAATTTTTTTGTGCAGTCCCAGCCTACTCACTGGCAGTATGGTATAAGGAACAGAAAAGGCCTTGACGCTATGTAAGCACTGCTCAGCAATAATAGAAATATCTCTGTATTATCAAGACTGCTTCCAGCACAAATCCAAAACATAGCCCCATGCTAGCTACTATGAAGAAAATTAACTCTACCCCAGCCAAAACCAGCACAATCTCCCACTCAACTTCTCTTCCTCAGTGTCCTGGTTCCGGCAGGGATAGGGTTAATTTCCCCAAGGATGGGGAGGGGACACGGGTATTCCGTGCCACCTGAGCCATGCCTGGGCTATAGGGGGGAGCTGGCCGGGGGAGGGGGGGGGGGGGTGGGTGGGCAGGAAGTCTCGCTCAGAGGGGGCTGCAGCGGTCAGGGTCCAGGTGAGCGATGGTACTGTAATTGCGTTTGTATATTCCTTTATCAGTGTTATTGTTATTGTTTTCCTCTTCCCTTTGCTGTTCTGTTAAACTGCCTTTATCTCAACCCACGAATTTCGCCTTTTTTTTTTGCCTTTTTCAGAATAAAACCTGAATTTCTCCACAGCTGTGGGGGTTGACCGAGCGGCCGAGCGGTTCTTTTGTTGCCGGCTGAGGCCAAACCACGACAGTCCTTTTTTGGTGCCCATCATGGGGCTTGGAGGGTTGGGATAATGACAGATCCAACCAGAACTTGTTAACACGAGTTTGTTATATGCATTTCCCATATTAGTTAGATACTCGCTGGTTACAACGCTGCTTCGTTTGTTTGCGTGGCTGTGTTATGTAAATTTTTATATGTTCTGTGTACTCCCCATGATGCTGTTTACTACCTCGGGGAGAGGGATCAGGATTATCATTTTGCTGTCCTGTGCGATATCAGCGTATGATATGATAACATCACTGTTCAGGTGGCTACGTTGGGGTGTTTATACAGTATTGCTGTCCTGCCCATACCTTGGTCGCCGTCTCTCAGAATTTATTAGTAATCACACCCAATCTATGGGGGAGACGGCTCTTCACCTCCCTTTTCTCCTTCAGGCCAGGTATGACAGCTTTTGAGAATTTTGAATATCCTTGGGATGCTCAAACCAGCATGTTCCTATTGCTGTGTCTCCTGAATGTGTTTCAGGTCTTGTTTAGGGTTAAACAACTGTTTAAGACTACCACCCAGAGATCTGCCCCGAGGCTGGATAGTCAGGGGTGGCATGGCATGTGGGAGAATATGGGCAGGTATCTAGAGAACTTCTCACCTCCAGTGGTTTGGGACTTCACCCCTGAACAACTATAGGACCCTGATAAAGTGGTAGAACTTTTAAAAGGAAAATGCTGTGGCTATTCCAGAGAGGCACAACTCACTGCACTGTGCTGGGCCCTGGCCAGTATCTACCAAACACTGCCCAGTATTATGCAGCGCCTTCAGGGGAAAGAGGGGGAAACCAGACCAGTAGGCACTGCAGCTATTCCAACCCCTGTGGCAGACAATGTGGCTACTCCAGCCCCAATGGCAGGCACGGTGGCTACTCAAACCCTGGTGACAGGCAATGCGGCCACTCAAACCCCAGTGGCAGACACTGCAGCTGAACCAGACAACCCACCCGTGCCAGTATCAGTTGCTCCTATACAGAAGAAATACACCAAGAAATCAGTTCGCTTAGTTAGGGGTGGTGATGAACCAGGGCCATCAAAAGAACGGGAGGAAGAGATGGAACAAGAAATAATCAACTGATCCCTGTCCCTGAGTGAGCTGCAAGATATGCAAAAAGATTTCAGCTGACTTCCTGGCAAGCACATTGTCACCTGGCTGCTCCGATGCTTGGATAACAGGGCCAGTAGCTTGGAATTAGAGGGCAGGGAAGCCAAGCAGCTGAGATCCCTGTCTAGGGAAGGGGGCATTGACAAGGTAATTGGGAAAAAGACACAAACCCTCAGCCTCTGCAGGTGACTCCTTCAGGTGTGAGGGAAAGGTACCCCTTCAGTGAAGATGTTGTATGTTGTCCGAGCAAGTGGACCACCACGGAAAAAGGTACCCAGTACCTGAGAGAATTAGCCATGTGGGAGATGATTTACTACAACCCAGATAATGCACACTTACTCACAGAACCTGATGAAGTCCAATGCACAAGACCCATATGGCGGAAGTTTTTACGAAGCGCACCGTCATCGTATGCCAACTCCTTGGCAGTGATGGCATGCAAAGGCGAAGAGGGACCAACGGCAGATGAGGTGGCTGGCTGACTCCGGCAATATGAAGAAAGTCTCTCTTCCCACCTCGTCTCAGCTGTGGAGAAACTGTCCCAGAAGGCCCAGCAACTTGAAGAGAATATGTCCTACTCCCCACCTGGACAGGCCGGCATCTCAGCTATTAGAAGCAGGTGTTTCCCTACTCAAGAGAGAGAACATAGAGGGTACACACCATGCAGCACCCTGTGGTTTTACCTGCATGACCACGGAGAGGACATGAGGAGGTGGGATAGACAACCTACCTCGACCCTATGGGCACAGGTACATGAGTTGCAAGGAAGAATAATCAAAAAAGGAGATCCCTCCAGGAAAAGTGCTGCTCCCATTTTCAGCAGGCAGCTCCCCAGACAGAGTAGAAGGCCTGATCTTGCCTCCAATCCTTTGAAGGGACTACCATGTCATTTCTGCAGCAAGTGAGTAACGGAAACTATGATCAGGATTAGAGGTGCCCTGCCTCCAGCCAGGTGGGGGAAAGGGACAACTGGGTTTATTGGAACGTGTGGATTCGATGGCCTGGCACATCAGACCCCCAGAAGTATAAGGCTCTAGTGGACACTGGTACCATCGAGTTACAGAGGGGCAGAACCCATTTGTATTTCTGGAGTGACAGGGGTATCCCAAGAGTTGACTGTATTGGAAGCTGAAGTGAGCCTAACTGGAAATGAGTGGCAAAAGCATCCCATTGTGACTGAGGGTACTTCAAGGACCCAAAAGGACACCGGTGGGCTTTTGGCATAGCTGCCTTGGAGACGGAGGAAATTAAACAGTTGTCTACATTGCTTGGTCTCTCGGAGGACCCTTCTGTGGTAAGGTTGTTGAGGGTCAAAGAGCAACAGGTGCCAATTGCTACCACAACAGTGCATTGGCAGCAATATCGCACTAACCAAGACTCTCTGATTCCCATCCATAAGCTGATTCGTCAACTAGAGACTCAAGGAGTGATCAGCAAGACCCGCTCACCCTTTAATAGTCCCATATGGCCAGTGCAAAAATCTAATCGAGAGTGGAGGCTAACAGTGGACTATCGTGGCCTGAATGAAGTCACGCCACCGCTGAGCGCTGCTGTGCTGGACATGCTAGAACTTCAATACGAACTGGAGTCAAAGGCAGCCAAGTGATATGCAACGATTGATATTGCCAATGCATTCTTCTCAATCCCTTTGGCAGCAGAGTACAGGCCACAGTTTACTTTCACTTGAAGGAGCGTCTAGTACACCGGAATCAACTGCCCCAGGGGTGGAAACACAGCCCCACCATTTGCCATGGACTGATCCAGACCACACTGGAACTGGGTGAAGCTTTGGAACATCTGCAGTATATTGATGACATCGTTGTATGGGGCAACACAGCAGAAGAAGTTTTTGAGAAAGGGAATAAAATAGTTGAAATCTTTCTGAAAGCGGGTTTTGCCGTAAAACAATGTAAGGTCAAGGGACCCGCACAGGAGATCCAGTTTTTAGGAATAAAATGGCAAGATGGACACCATCAGATCCCAATGGATGTGATCAATAAAATAGCAGCTATGTCTCCACCGACCAGTAAAAAGGAAACACGAGCTTTCTTAGGTGTTGTGGGTTTTTGGAAGATGCGTATTCCAGATTACAGTCTGATTGTGAGCCCTCTATATCAAGTGACCCGGAAAAAGAATGATTTTAAATGGGGCCCTGAGCAATGACAAGCCTTCGAACAAATTAAGCAGGAAATAGTTCATGCAGTAGCCCTGGGGCCAGTCCGGGCAGGACAAGATGTTAAAAATGTGCTCTACACCGCAGCCGGGGAGAATGGCCCTACCTGGAACCTCTGACAGAAAGCGCCAGGGGAGAGTCGAGGTCAACCCCTGGGGTTTTGGAATTGGGGATACAGAGGATCTGAAGCCCTCTATACTCTAACCGAAAAAGATATATTGGCAGCATACGAGTGGGTTCAAGCTGCTTCGGAAGTGGTTGGTACTGAAGCACAGCTCCTCTTGGCACCTCGACTGCCAGCGCTGGGCTGGATGTTCAAAGAAAGGGTCCCCGCCACACACCATGCAACTGATGCCACATGGAGTAAGTGAATTGCACTGATCACACAGCAAACTCAAATGGGAAACCCCAATCACCCAGGAATACTAGAAGTGATCATGGACTGGCCAGAAGGCAAAGATTTTGGAATATCACCAGAGGAGGAGGTAACGCATGCGTAAGAGGCCCCACTGTATAATAAACTGCCAGAAAATGAGACGAAACATGCCCTGTTCACTGATGGGTCCTGCTGGATTGTGGGAAAGCATTGGAAGTGGAAGGCTGCTGTGTGGAGTCCCACACGACGAGTTGCAGAAGCCACTGAAGGACAAAGTGAATTGAGCCAGTTTGCAAAGGTGAAAGCAATCCAACTAGCTTTAGACATTGATGAACAAGAGAAATGGCCAGTACTTTACAGTATCACAGTATCATCAGGGTTGGAAGGGACCTCTGGAGATCGTCTAAGTCCAACACCCCTGCCACGGTGGGGACACCTACAGGAGGTTGCACAGGACGTCATCCAGGTGAGTTTGGAATGTCTCCAGTGTGGGAGACTCCCCAACCTCTCTGGGCAGCCTGTGCCAGTGCTCTGCCACCCTCAAAGTAAAGAAGTCCCTCCTCATGTTAAGATGGAACTTCCTGTGCTCCAGTTTGTGCCTGTTACCTCTAGTCCTATCACTGGGCACAACTGAAAAAAGACTATTCTCATCTACCTGGCACCCTCCCCTTAAGTATTTATAAGTATTGATAAGATCCCCCCTCAGTCTTCTTTTCTCTAGACTAAAAAGACCCAAGTCCCTGAGCCTTTCCTCATAAGAAAGATGCTCCAATCCCCTAATCATCTTAGTAGCCCTTTGCTGGACCCTCTCCAGCAGTTCCCTGTCCTTCTTGAACCGGGGAGCCCAGAACTGAACACAGGACTCCAGATGTGGCCTCACCAGCACAGAGTAGAAGAGGAGGATGACCTCCCTCGACCTGCTGGCCACACTCTTCTTGATACACCCCAGGATGCCATTGGCTTTCTTGGCCACCAGAGCACATTGCTGGCTCATGGTCATCCTGTTGTCCACCAGGACTCCCAGGTCCCTTTCGACACAGCTGTTCTCCAGGAGGTCAGCCCCCAACCTGTACTGATGCAGGGGGTTATTCCTCCCCAGATGCAGTGCCCTACACTTGCCTTTGTTGAACCTCATCAGGTTTTTTTCTGCCCAGCTCTCCAGCCTGTCCAGGTCACGCTGTATGGCGGCACAACCTTCTTGCGTGTCAGCCACCCCTCCCAGTTTTGTATCATCAGCAAACTCTATCCCTTCATCCAGGTCATTGATGAATGTATTGAATGTACTTTACCTCTATACTGATTCATGGATGGTGGCAAACGCTCTGTGGGGGCGGTTACGGTGGAAACAGAGCAACTGGCAGCGCAGAGGTAAACCCATCTGGGCTGCTGAACTGTGGCAAGATATTGCTGCCCGGATAGAGAATCTGGTTGTGAAAGTACTTCATGTAGATGCCCGCGTACGCAGGAGTCGCCCCACTGAGGAACATCAAAACAACCAGCAGGTAGATCAGGCCGCTAAGACTGAAGTGGCTCAGGTGGATCTGCACTGGTAACATAAGGGTGAATTATTCATAGCTCGGTGGGCTCATGACACCTCAAACCATCAGGGAAGAGATGCAGCATATAGATGGGCACGTGACCGAGGGGTGGACTTGACCATGGACACTATTGCACAGGTTATCCACAAATGTGAAACATGTGCTGCAATTAAGCAAGCCAAGCAGTTAAAGCCTCTTTGGTATGGAGGGTGATGGCTGAAATGTAAATATTGGGAGGCCTGGCAGATTGATTATATTACACTCCCACAAACCCGCCAAGGCAAGCGCCATGTGCTCACAATGGTGGAAGCAACCACCGGGTGGTTGGAAACATACCTTGTGCACCATGGCACCGCCCGGAACACTATCCTGGGCCTTGAAAAACAAGTCTTATGGCGACATGGCACCCCAGAGAGAACTGAGTCAGACAACAGGATTCTTTTCCGAAACAGCCTCATAGACACCTGGGCCAAAGAGCATGGCATTGAGTGGGTATATCATATCCTCCAACACGCACCAGCCTTGAGGAAGATAGAATGATACAATGGACTGTTAAAGACTACACTGAGAACCATGGGTGGTGGGACTTTCAAACACTGGGATACGCATTTAGCAAAAGCCACCTGGTTAGTCAACACCAGGGGATCTGCCAACCAAGCTGGCCCTGCCCAATCAAAATTCCACGTACAGTAGAAGGGGATAAAGTCCCCATAGTGCACATGAAGAATATGTTAGGGAAGACAGTCTGGGTTAGCCCTGCCTCAGGCAAGGGCAAGCCCATCCGTGGGATTTTTTTTGCACAAGGACCTGGGTGCACTTGGCGGGTGATGGGGGAGGATGGGGAGGTCTGATGTGTACCTCATGGGGATCTGATTTTGGGTGAGAATAGCCAATGAATAAAATTTTATGATGTTAAGTGCTAAATAACCCTGCCACTGTATGTCTTCATTACTGTAATTGCTATCAATAGTACTACAGCAAGAATCACCCAAACCAATAACAGATGGACTTTGAGAAAACAGAGTAAAGTGCAGCAGTGATGTAATAAGAACTGATTTAGGGGATGACCTCCTGGAGAGCAGCTCTGTGGAAAGGGACCTGGGAGTCCTGGTGGACAACAGGATGACCATGAGCCAGCAATGTGCCCTGGTGGCCAAGAAGACTAATGGCATCCTCGGGTGCATCAAGAAGAGTGTGGCCAGCAGGTTGAGGGAGGTCATCCTCCCCCTCTACTCTGCCCTGGTGAGGCAGCATCTGGAGTATTGTGTCCAGTTCTGGGCTCCCCGGTTCAAGAAGGACAGGGAACTGCTGGAGAGGGTCCAGCAAAGGGCTACTAAGATGATTAGGGGTTTGGAGCATCTTTCTCATGAGGAAAGGCTCAGGGACTTGGGGCTTTTTAGTCTAGAGAAAAGAAGACTGAGGGGGGATCTTATCAACACTTATAGATACTTGAGGGGAGGGTGCCAGGTAGAATCATAGAATAGAATCATAGAATAAGTGAGGTTGGAAGGGACCATTAAG